>LR991064.1:3569411-8369411 GCA_905163555.1 Notocelia uddmanniana
CACACCCTGTATAGTTGTATGAACGGGTGCTCGCAAATCGACGAGCAACGATTGTTAGTGCTCGCCATGTTCGGATAATTGTCGGTAAGTTCTAAGGAGACTATTACGAATATTTGTGATCTAAAGCTTTCACATTCCATTCGCCAAAATGCTCGGCGTACGGTTAACGCATTTTTTGTTTTAGTTAAGTAGTGCGTAAAGTAGATCAAAATGGCATTTTTCATACCTAAAATTACAGTTCGATCTCTACCTATCACACGTTCGAAAAGTAACATTATTACCCTGATAATCAAAAATGTAGGGTAGGTTCGGAATTCGAATCCGGGTGATTCCAGACAAGATGAAAGTTTACCCAATTTCGGGCATCGTGTTTTCGAACGCGGTTATCAACAACGTTTTACCGCGTTTTTCATTAAACTCCGATTAAGTGTGATACCTCTTATCAGCATTATCTCGGGGAAGATTAAAAGGATTTCAGACTGATACGATACTTGGAGTAGCCAAATATTCCACTCATTTAATAATCCAAAAGGAAGAGCCGTTGAGTCAAATCAAATTTAAACTGAACGAACCCTGGACCTCGCTACTGTCATAGTCAGGTCCTGGATTATACTAGACATCTAAAGTAATCTCTTTTTTTATACCAAGTCGGTGGCAAACAACCGTACGGCCCACCTGATAGTAAGCGGTCACCGCAGCCTATGGTGTCGCTAGCCTCCAGGGGTGTCACGTGCGAGTTGCCGATCCTTCAAAAATGTATACACTTCTCTCTTGAAGAACCCCATACTGTAGTCCCTCGGGAAAACCTCGGCAGGGAGCTTATTCCACAACCGGAGCTTCCGACAGAGATAATTCCTCTGAAACCGTACCCTACCGTACCGTACGTATACAACGCGGGCCCCATGGAATAACCAGAAAGATTTTAAGCACGTATTTTTCACGACACTACGAGTAAATAATGTTTAAACATGTGATTCTTATCTGTTGCTTTATTGGTTGTATTTATTAAGTAACATGGTGCACCTTGAACACTAATGTAATAGAGTTTCTATTACATAGACACTGTCTTAAAATCGTATGTTTGTAATATAAACTTTTTTACATAAGCGTTAAAGTAAACAATCCAATGAAATAAGAGCATAGGTATGTCAGTGTCAAACTCAAAATAATCATACTGTATCTGCTGTTGTTCCTGGAGGTGAGAAAGATTGCCAGAGCTCCCGAGGAAGCAAGGGGGGCAGATACGAGTATACACGGTCGTAATCTAGGTAACGCTCAAAGACTTGTGGGAGTTAAACATACCACCATATCAGCCCTAGGACGTCCACTGCTGGACATAGGCCTCCCCCAATTTCACGGGGGGGGGGGGGGGGTAAATGCCATAATCGCCACGCTTGGCATGCGGGTTGGCGATCGCAGTATCTCCACCGCACTCAAGGAATGCTGCTGCCCATTCCCCGGTGGTCTTGGTCGTAGTTTTAGGACATACCCGGGTCCAGTTAAACATACATACATACATAAATTCACGCCGTTATCTGCCCATGGGGTAGGCAGAGACCAAAAAACGCCAAATACTACGGTCCTACTAGTTAAGCATAAACTAGCGAAATCTATCAAACTCACCCATGTCATGGGACAAAAAGTCTTCACCTTCGCTGGCCAGTTTTAAATCACGACTGAAGGCATGGCTTATCGAGCACATTGTCTACAGCTATAGTGAATTTATTCCGTGATAGACTAGTTGACTGGTCCATTACTTACAATATTTTGTAAACTTATTTCATTTTATTGTAATTATTATTATCTCTTTATTCATTTGTTCTCTTAGATTAGGTTTTTACAATATTTCTATAAAATGTAAAATATAAAACAATATTTACAAAACATAAAATCATCATAAAAACCTAACCTAGGGTGCCGCCGGCAGCGAGGCAGGGCCTAAGCTACCGGTGGTTAGGGCGACAGAGAGAGGAACCTCCTGACTATTCGCGCCGTGTCCAGGAGTACCGCCTTCTGTATCTGACCCTTGACCCAGCCATCTAACGAGAGTCTCTTGAGATGTTGGTCGAGACTCTTCGCTATTAGAACGTTCACAGAGACGACTATCGGGACAATAATCGTTGAATCAAATTATTATTATCTCTGTATTTATTTTCGTACTTAAGCTAGGTTTTTTACAATAATTTTATAAAAGTAAAATATATAAACATACATACAAAATATAAAAGCATTATAAAAAACCTAACCTAGGGTGCCGCCGGCAGCGAGGCAGGGCGTAAGCTACCGGTGGTTAGGGCGACAGAGAGAGAAACCTATTATTATTATTATTATTTTTTATTATTGGGAAAATTCTATTACCTTAGATTTAAAGTACCTTTACATATCCTCAAGTATTTATGTGTATCCCTAGTTGAATCAATAATATATTTATTTCAGACTAGGATAAATTTGTATAAGAATAACATAACTGAAAACATGGAGCGCTGCGGTATGCGAGGTTAAGCAATGTGGGCGCAGAGCAGTTCTTGGATGGGTGACCGCTTTGAGTGGTTACTAACTGAGCGCTCCCGTGCTTTGGAAGGCACTTTAAGCCGTTGATCCCGGCTGTTGTCTATGACAGCAGCCGTTAAGCCAAGGCCTTCGGGCGGCTTGAGAACTTCTAACAGTCAAGTTGCTCACTCACATGACAAAGGGGGGTCGAAGTTGCACCACGTCCGTAGGAAGTACCCACCGTTACCCTACACGTGACCCCCGGGTGGTGCTAAAAGTGCAACAAAACTGGCAACCGTACTTGTCTTCTCGAAGATCTCACGGTTCGGAAACAAATGCCATACGATTAATATATACTTAAAACATAAACTGACAAAATACTAAAAAACTAAAACAAAACCTAAAATTAAAATTAAACTAAACTATTTCTAAAAAGGGCGCGGCCCAGTTACATCGTACTTTGCTCCCCAGTGTAATATTATAAATAAATTTAATATGAGTATGAGTAAATGAGTATGCATCGTATTGAGAGGTGATCTGCATTTGTCTATTTTGTCTCTAGCCGTCAGTTCAATGACTCGTCGTATAATAATAATAATCGCATGGCATTTATTTTCGAACCGTGAGATCTTCGAGAAGACAAGTACGATTGCCAGTTTGAATGAATGAGTCGTATGAATTACTACGAAACCCTCAAGAGAAATAAGGGTAGGTAGCGCGTTTGCGGCTATTCTTCAGTTGTAAGGTAGGCTACGGTGCCTGCTTACCATCAGGCAGAACATGTGCCTGCTTGCCATCGTCCTTTAAAAAAAACCGGCCAAGTGCGAGTCAGACTCGCGCACTAACGGGTTCCGTACAACTAAACAATAAAGGTGATTTATCAATATACTAGTTGTTGGTAAAATATAAATTAAAAATAAATAAATATTGGGGGACAATCTTACGAGTACACTACAAATCGACCTAGTCTCAAACTACGCAAAGGTTGTGTAGTATGGATACTAGACGTCGATATACATACTCGTACTTATATAGATAAATACATACTTAAATACATAGAAAACATCCAAGACCCAAGAATAAATATCCGTGATAAATGCACAAATAATGCCCTGGCCGGGATTCGAAGCCGGGACCTCTAGCTTCGGAGGCAGAGTCACTACCAACTAGGCTAAACAGGCCGTCTTATATATACGATATACGTAATAATAAACATTATCATTTCAAGTGCATAAGTCAATGGGAAGTTAAAAAATTCTTCGGAACAAAATGTGTGATAGACGACAGACGGACACGCGAGTTGCAGCAATTGGGCTCCGTTTGGACCCTTCGGGTACGGAACCCTAACAAGAACCTGCCGAAGGATAATCGACGTTAAAACCTCAACACATATTATAACACATCTCATATTTTCCGTTCCTTTATCTTGTCAGCGATCAAGATTAAAAAATAGTGCCAAGTTAAAAATAAATCCTCTTTCCTCCGAGAAACCGCGGCGGTGATTAAATAACCCTGTTCAGGGACTGGATTTGACGTGACACAGTTTACTTATTCAATGGAAGTGCCCTTGTCCTATATCCTTTCTGAAGCATTCAATCTTAATGATAGCTTTGTAAACTAACTGCCCACGTGACTCCGCCCGCCCGCGTATTGTGTAGAGGACATTGCACAGGCCAAATTGAGAGATATAAAGTTTTTGTAAAAAAAATGGTACAAAAATTTACTGCAGACTGTACCTGCCCAAAGTAACCAACAACTCGTTGCGACGGTTCCAATAAGCCTTAAGAGGGCGCAGTACGCTTGGTTCTCCATACAAACGTATTTACGCTCTCATTTTAAAACGCCATGCTAGATTAACATGAAACTTTGTATAGACAGTGGGATCCGGCATATCTAGGTCGAAAATTAGTTATTGTTGCTAGAAATTGTAAAAGAAAAAAAATACATCGCTTTTTTGAGTTTTTTACGGCTTGTATGAAAACCTTAATAATCGCTGTATTTTTTCTCCATTACAATTTCAAGCAACAGAAACTAATTTTCGACCTAGGTATGCCTAATCCCATTGTGTATACAAAGATTCACGATATTCTAGCATGGCGTTTTAAAATGAGAGCGTAAATACGTTTGTACGGAGAAGCGAACGTACTGCGCACTCTTAACACGACTAGTTTATTTCGTGAAGTTTAATGGTAAGGGTCGCGGGTGTCCGCTGGATGTTGGTGGCGCAGGACCGGTCATTGTCACGTGTTTCGGCTGACATGGTGACGATGATGAGCAGTTGCTATGGCCACCTGTCTCCATAATCAGATTAGATCAATGATTGCATTGTCACCGAGCTTACATAGTATGCAGAATTTCAGCTCAACCGCGGAAGAGGATAACTGCTTTTAAATTCTTTTTTTTTTACTCTGGATAGTATTGCGCTTGACCACAAATCACCTGATGGTAAGCGATATTGTGGTCTAGGATGGAGCGCACTTACCTAGTAAAAACCGGTTCACTCTCGTCTTGAAGACCGTAAGGTTGTAGTTTTCAGGGAACAAGGATTCCGGCAAGGAGTTCCACAGCTGTGTTGTCGCAATAAAAGAGGAAGCGAAACGCTTCGTGCGAGTCTTTGGAACTGCCACCGTTGCAATTTAGTTGCAAGGTTTGACCCGAACACACATACTTATACTTACACGGTGTTGGTTTCTCTATCTCATTCTCCCACTTTCCACTCATTTCTTCAGATTAGCTGAAAAAAATTCCCTCATAGAAATAAGTTCGCCTTTTTACTTTAACCTTATGTGACATGTATATGCAAACTATGTATGACTAAGGCCATTCAATTCATTCCTAAAACACAGATTACAACTGTAACCTAGTTGAGGAACTTGTATATTAGTCTCGTAAGAACATTTCTTTTAGACTTAAGACGCATTGGTGTTTTAATATTATATCCTAATTAACTTAAATCCTGCTTAATGTTACCGTAAATAAATAATTTGTTTATTGTTATATTGTTAAAAATCTGTTATTGTGTACCGCAAAGTGCTTATATACATACATAATATTGCAAGTTAAATAAAAGCTTATAAAATACACACAAATGCGTAAGTGGCTTAAGCCTGCCTCGGGTACTTTTGGAAGCAATCAATTGTTCCAGAATCTATTACGAAGTTTAACAAGAACAAGGTGAGGTGGGATGTATATTGTGTGTTCTAAATGATTGCATTCGTACAGTCGGATGTTTCAGTTAGACACTTTATTTTTATTACTATTTAAGTTAGTGTTCACAGTATATGGCCATTTATTACCCAAATAAAAATAAAAACGTGAGTTCTCAACCGATTCTCGTGAATTTTTGTGAGCAGGTTTGATAAATATATAGAATTTTTATTGTTGTCAGTTTGGGAAATTTTGAAAATTGAAAATAAAAAACACATTCGAGAGGTTTAGATAACAACGCACAAAGCCACTACTTTAATTTAATGATAATGTTATCCACTTACAAGATGTTCAGACTGATATCCAAACATTTAATGGGCATCTTGCGTTTCTTCAAAACTCGTACGTCTTTCAGTGTTTCAGTGGGAACTCTGATAGGTCCTACGTCAACAGACTCATCCTCAGAGTACTCCAGAGAAGTCGTCAAATAATAATTCCGCTACCGAGCGATAGTCATATACTAAATTGTATTAGAGCGGTAGTGAGCGATATATCATTAGTTGTCCTTGTCATAGTTCCGCTTTTCTTAATTTGCCTCAATGTCATGTTCTCGTCATGTCAAATAGTTTGAGGCAAATAAACGATTACCCACCCAAATTAAGGAGGTCGTTTATGGTAAGCCACCAGACGTTTTAAGACAAGCTCTCTATTCAGCTGCGTAAGAGCTTTTCTGCCCCTCTTGATGGAACTCGTATAGAATCTCTATAAAAATCCTTACTCTGAAAAACTCATCTATCTTCTTTTCATAAACAGTTGATAACTAATTATTCATAAATTAATTAATAATTATTTAACACAGAGATTTTAGGTGGGTTTAAGCAACGAATATTTGAGGTTTTAGGTGCATAAATTATAATTAATTTTAAGGCCCGGGTAGGTTGACAATGATTTCCAATTAAATGCTAATTCCTGATTACCTCAATTTTGTTCAAGAAAAAATATGTTGAGGTAACGACGATTTAGACGTGATTGCCATCAATTAATGAATTAGTGGAGTTGGTTCCTGATTTGTGATTACCGATGAAAAATCACCGTGTATACCATTAGCTATATTAAAACAAGAGTTAAGAGTCCCCAGCACGCTCGGCTGAACTCGTTTCTCCATACAAACGTAGATATGCTCTCATATTAAAACGCCATGCTAGAATAACATGAAACTTTGTATACACAATGGGAGCCACCATATCTAGGTCGGAAATTAGTTTCTGTTGCTAGAAATGGTAATAGAAATATAAATACAGCGAGTTTTTAAGTTTTTTATGTGTTGTATAAAAACCTTAATAATCGCTTATTTTTCATTATATTTTCAAGTAACAGATACTAATTTCCGACATAGATATGCCGGATCCCATTGTGTATACAAAGTTTCATGTTATTCTAGCACGGCGTTTTTAAAATGACAGTGTAACTACGTTTGTATGGAGAACTGAGCTTACTGCGGACTCTTAAACTGAACACCCCTTCGCTCACATCTAGGCGACTTCCTGACTTGTCTGTACGGAGACTACGATATCATATAGCTGTAAACTGTCGGTGACAAAACTGTCAGTCGAGTCAGAATCGTTACTGTGTGCCTACATCCAAAGGTTGCCTGGAAGAGATCGCTTTAAAGCGATAAGGCCGCCGGTTGTCACCATCTAAATATATAAAAGAAGAAACTGACTGACTGACTGACTGACATATCAACGCACAGCCCAAACCGCTGGTCCTAGAGATTCCAAATTTGGCACGTAGGTTCCTTATAAGGTCTAGGGGTGCACTAAGAAAGGATTTTACAAAATTCAACCCCTAAGGGGGTGAAATGGGGGTCCGAAGTTTATATGGTGGAACAAGATTAGCTGGACTATTTTATTCGAAACTTCACAGGAGTATTTCTAACGATAAATGAGTAAACACGTGTTCCAGGTGAAAAATCAACCCCTAAAAGGGGGAAATGAGGTGACAAATTCTGATAATCGACATGGGTATGGTTTTTATGGTTTATTAGGTCACTGATAACGAAAATAACAATGATTTTAAAATCCCGCGTGGAGGACGTGAAATACCATCCCCCCCTGTTGGGGTGCGAGGGGGATGAAATGTCTAAATATTAATATGGGTGTCGTTTTTATGTTTTTTTGGGACGTTAATTACGAAAATGGCATCGGTTTTGAAATTTAATATTGTGGACATGAAAACTTAAAAGTAGGTGCCAAATTGCAAGAAATAACTGACTGACTGAGTGACCAACATATCAACGCACAGCGCAAACTGCTGGTTCTAGAGATTCCAAATTTAGTATGTAGGTTCCATATAAGGTCTTGAGGTGCATTAAGAAAGGATTTTTCAAAATTCAACCCCTAAGGGGGTGAAATGGGGGTCCGAAGTTTGTATGGGGAATCAAGATTAGTTAGATTATTTTATTCGAAACTTCACAGGAGTATTTCTAACGATAAATGAGTAAGCACGTGTTTTAGGTTTTTTGAGAAACCAACCCCTAAAAGGGGGAAATCTGGTGACAAATTCTGAAAATCGATATGGGTGTGGTTTCTATGGTTTATCGGGTCGCTAATTACGAAAACAACAATAATTTTAAAATCCCACGTGGAGGACGTCAAATACCATCCCCTCTGTTGGGGTCCGAGGGGGTTGGAAGGTCTAAATATTAATATGGGTGTGATTTTTATGATTTTTTGGGTCGTTAATTTCGAAAATGGCATTGATTTTGAAATTTAATATTGCGGGCATGAAAACTTAAAAGTAGGTGCCAAATTGCAAGAAGAAACTGACTGAGTGAGTGAGTGACATATCAACGCACAGCCCAAACTGCTGGTTCGAGACTCGAGAGATACCAAATTTGGCATGTAGGTTCCTTATAAGGTCTAAAGGCGCATGAAGTGCCGTGAATTCCCTATGAAGATAAGACCTTTCTTGAGTCAATGTATTGTAAGTGGTTTTATTAATCAGTGCCGTCCGATACGATTTCGACAAAAATCGATATTTGAGCGTCCGAGAGGACTCTTAATACGACTCCTAGGTAAAATTTGGCAAAAGTGGCGGCCATATTGCTTTTCTTCATTTTCGCCCCGATTTCGTTCAAAATCGATATCTGAGCGTCCGAGAGGTCCCCTAATACGACACCGAGGTAAAATTTGAAAAAAGTGGCGACAATATTGATTTTCTTCATTTCCGTCCCGACTTCATTCAAAATAGAAATCTGAGCGTCCGAGATGTCTCTTAATAAGAATCCGAGGTAAAATTTGGAAAAAGTCGCAGGCATATTGATTTTCTTCATTTTCTTCCCGATTTTGTTCAAAATCGATATCTGAGCGTCCGACAGGTCTCGTAATACGAATGCGAGGTAAAATTTGGATGTGGCGGCCATATTGATTTTTTCCCCTTCGGTCCCCGATTTCGTTAAAAATCGATATCTGAGCGTCCGAGAGGTCTCTTAATACGAATACGAGGTAAAATTTGGAAAAAGTCGCAGCCATAGTGATTTTTTCATCTTCTTCCTAATTTCGTTCAAAATCGATATCTGATCAGCGTCCGAGAGGGCCTACCCACGCTGCGCTTTCCGGTACGTGGTCGCCACTCGAGATCCTTTTCGTCTCAACGGCCCGTACTACCCGCACTTGGTCTTTATTATTCACACTTACACAAGGGTTGTCACTCGCCCGACACACAACACTAACAACATCCGTTAATGTAATGGAAGAAGTATTTTGACGCTTGCACCTACTAATAACTGGATTCCACGAAGATGAAATCTTAAAACCCTCATCCCGGTTGAAATTACGATGTTTTTTGATTTCAACGGCTTCACGTACCTTTCTACTGTAAAAATGACGTTCTGTAGAAAGGACTTTCGGCTTATGAAGCTCAATCCAGTGGTTTGGTCCTGACTCCAGTAAATGCTCGGCTATGGCAGACTTATTAACCTGACGATTTCTGACAGCTGTGATGTGCTCCTTGACCCTTTCTGCAATGGTTCGCTTAGTCTCACCAATGTAGGAACTCCCACAACTGCAGTCGATCTTGTAAACGCCAGGTGATTGATAGGGGATAACATCCTTTGGCGATCTTAAATGCCCCGCAACCTTGGATAACGGTACGTAAACGGTTTTAATCGAGTACTTCTCTAGTACTGTACCGATTTTGTCAGTTACCCCTTTAACATAGGGCATGTATGCCGGTTGCCTCGGAACATCAGGACATTTTCCTCTAGGCTTCCGTCTGGGTTGCCGTCTGTCTACTTTGTACCCATTTCTCCTAAGAATCTCTTCAATATGTGCCTTCTCACTCTCTAAAAATTCAGGGTCACAAAGATCTTGAGCTCTGTTCCGCAGAGAGTTAACCACAGACTGTAGGTGGCGGGGATGATGGTGAGACAGAGCGTTTAGATACCTGTCCGTGTGTGTCGGCTTTCTGTAGACAGTGTGCGTCAAAGATCCGTCACTTCGACCAATCACCTTGACGTCCAGAAAAGGCAAACTGCTTTCTGATTCCAATTCATACGTAAATTTAATATTCGCGTGAATGGAATTGAGGTGTTGGAGTAGTTCCTCCACTTCCTGCTTTCCACCTTTCATTATGCAAAAAACATCATCCACATATCGCTTCCACAACTTCACTGCCCATGATTGCAGATCTATAGTGGCTTCGAAATGTTCCATCCAGATATTTGCCATAACCGGTGCCACCGGACTACCCATAGCAACGCCATCAATCTGGAGGTAATGCTTTCCACGATACAAAAAGTAGCCACCCTCCAAGCAGTTTCTCAGCAACACCATGATGGACTCCGGCATCCCATTCACAGCCAGCCTTCCTCTGACGACCTCGAGACATTCACCAACGGGAACATTGGTGAACAGCGATGCAACATCAAAACTCACCATTATATCTTCTGGTTCCAACGTTACGTCCTTGAGAATGTCCACAAAGTGACGAGAGTCCTTCACGAAAGACGTCGTGCCACCCACGAGCGGTTGTAACACCGAAGCAACGTACTTTGCAAGACTGTAAGTAGGAGAATCAATTTGACTTACGATTGGCCGCAAAGGCACGTTAGGCTTGTGAACTTTCGGTAATCCGTATAATTTTGGTGGTTGCACGATTTTAGGCTTATGTAGCCGATTAAAAACATCTTCCCCGAATAACTCCCTGTAGTCTCTGATGACAGCCCTAATACGGCGCGTTACTCTGGCGGTAGGGTTGTATGAGACAGGCTTGTATACGCTTGAGTCATCCAGTATAAGTCGTATTTTGCTGTCGTAATCTTTTGCGTCCATGACCACAGTGGCGTTTCCCTTGTCAGCCTTAAAAACCAAGATATTCTCATTCGCCCTTAGGTCCTCAAGGGCTGATCGCTCTTCTGAAGTCACGTTACTTTTCGGTAGTCTGGCTTTCCTTAGCATTACCGCAACATCCTGTCGGAGCACCTCCGCATCTCCAGAAGGCACCTTGTTGCGCGTTATTGCTTCCTCGACACTACTGATTACGGTCTCATATGGAATTCGCTTGGGTGTCAATGCAAAATTCAAGCCTTTGCTTAGTACACTTAAGGTTGCATTTTCGAGGGTAGTGTTGGATAAATTTATAACCGTCGTGGTGGTAGATTTGTCAGAGTGAAAACTACCCGCGTTCACGTTTCTTCCACAGCGAGCTAACAGCTTCCCGTATTTCTTTTCGTGTACCTCATTAGACAAGACCCCAATACGATCGGCTTGCTCATAGGATATCCGATCACACAATTCAAAATCACTACGAGACAACACCGTACTACACACATTATGCACCCCGTACAACTCACACTGCACTCTGTCCAGGACCGTGTAATTATTTTTAATCAGCTGTTTTAAAAGACGGATACTTGTAGCCCGTAGGATATTTGCAGAAAACGGTATATCCTTACGCGGTTTTATTCTAACACACGTAGGAAGAACGTTCGAATCGCGGCACTTAATTAAAAATGTCAACGATGTTATTAAACGTACTCGTTTTATCCGCAACCGTCCTAGTTGTTTAATTTTAATTGCTAATTCCGGCCCGTAGCGGTTCACAATATATTGATTTAAACTTGCACGATTTTTACACATTATTATTAGTAAACGGGACTTAATCGCGTACAAAAATTAATCACCTGAGGTGTGCCCGACGTTTCGAATGTACCGCAACATCCGTGGTCACGAGCTGACTGGCTTCAGCCAATAATAATGTGTAAAAATCGTGCAAGTTTAAATCAATATACCGATAAAATAAATAAATAAATATTTGTGGACCATCTTACACAAATCAACCTAGTCCCAAACTAGGAAAAGCTTTTACTATGGATACATGGCGACGACATTCATACTTATAAATAGACATAGGAGACATCTAAAACTCGCGAACAATTATTCGAGATCATCACACAAATAAATGCCCTGACCGGAATTCGAACCCGTCATTATATACCAACTAGCGAAAGTGGTTGCCAAAATAATGCGATCATGCTAGACAGGCAGCCAGTTATCGCGAATTTACGCAGCCGAGACTTGACTAGGAAGAAAAGAGTTCTAGATGACTAACAGTTTCATTTCACCTCGATAAACGAGGTCCATTACCTTTTTAAGCACGAGTAGATACATAGTCCTAAAAAGTAAAAATATTCCTAAAGCAAGCCAATTAACATTGGCATTGAGCTAACATGCCCCGAGGACGTTTTGTGAAACAAATATTGTTACTGAAATACTCTGGAAGTAATAATTTTTTAGAGACCCAGGCTATTGAAACTCCAAAACCGGAATGACTTAAATACATGTGAAAGTTTACGAAATTATAAGACATGTGATCCGGACAATACGTATCATAATCGTGTCTAAAACCTTTTTTATGTACTTCCATTTGACGCTGTTCTTGTATCTTCAGAAGTACGTAACTAACTGGGCTGTTCTTAGAAATTTGGTTGAAAAGTTACGAAATGAACGCGTTTGGTTGAAAAGTTACGAAAAGTAAGTTGTTCCATGCGTAAAAATAAAATTAAAAAGCCTGCCTACTTCGGTTATTTTGACCGAGCGAGCGAAGTATTCTCTGTTTCAACAGGGGGAAAAAATGCTTTCGTACGTCTGTTTGGATGATTTTAAAATGTACTACCGCAGGTCACATTTCGTAACCAATTCTTTTATTTTTTGTGAGCAGGTTCAATAATTATAATATTTTTTTGTCGATTGAGTTTTGGGAAATTGAACTTTGAAAAATAATGCGCGTGGCATCCAGTGGCGTCAGATTGGGTGAGCTGGAATGAAAAAGTAGACAGTCATTCCATTCAGTGTACAGTGGCATTATATTTCAGTGCCGGTCCACATTAACTCCAACGAAAAATTTATAATATTTGGGGTAAAAATATGTAAATTATTAAAAGAGAAATGCTTTGTTGGACACGATTGCAAATTAATCTAGTTGGTATAATTATTTGTTTGAAATGGATAATAATTGATAGGTACCTTGATAATTTATATATTATTTTGTTAGAACGCATTTATTTTGACATAGAGATGACACAATATAATCAATTATTATTACTATAGAGAGCTATTATTAAAGTAAAAGTTAATAGATACGGTTAAGTTTTGTTTGATACCTTGCATGCATTTGACATAAATACTGAAGTGCCTGTTTGGTATCCTTCTTTAAATGAAATGATTGTACTTCGTAACACATATGTATTACAGAGAACTATTCTATTATATTTCAGTGGCATTCCAGTGCTGGTTCCAATCACTAGACTGGAATGCTACTGAAATAAATGAGAACCAGGCATTATAAGTTCATTCGTTCGTTTGTAAAGTTTAAACGAACCACAAACCATCATAAATTATGAAATTATAGCTCACAACTAGGAGCTGCATCATAATATAATTTACAAACAGATTATCATTTGTCCACAAAACCGATGATAGCTAGAAAAACTCTTATCGTGCCATTTAATCTCATATCAAGTACATAAAAAGTACTTAATACTCGTATACTTGAGTACTTTTGGGGTAAATGTCACGTCACTTGTGCGCAGCTTAGTTTAGCCAAAGAGAGGGCCTGTTTAACGATCCTCGAGGCTTGATCTACTCGTATACTCCGGATGGACCTCCGTCCATTGAAATCCGTGCTCTCATTTATTTCCATTGCACTGACACCCGCAATTGACACGACAATGAAACATCACGTCACAAAATAACTGGCTACAGAAGATAGGTTGATATGGGCCACTACTGGCCCATTATGAGAACTCGTAACTTATTGTAAATCGTCTGGCTTTGTGTGTGTTGCCGCTTGGTTGTGTTCGATCGTGGCTTATTTGTGTAAGCTCCATGATAATTTAACAATTCGGTATGTTGTGTTGTTCCTGGTGGTGAGTAGGGTCGCCAGAGTTTCGAAGAATGCAATATCTTGAGAGTGAAGTGCCTGCATGTCTCTAGCTGTTAACACAACAATCCTCCAATATATAAAAGCGTCGCTAATGCGCTTGGGATTCTTCTGTAGTCAAGCGTTCATAGGCTACAGGGACTTCTTTCCATTAGCACCGTAAGCTTGTTTCCCACCCGCGTGGTAAAAAAAAGACAATATAGGTACTACTCGTACGATAAAGGAAAATGATCGAACCCCGAAATGACATATAAATAAAAAAACGAAGAGTTTTGAGTGTTTGAGTACGTTAGCATTGTCCTTGTACGTAGTTGATAATTGTGCAAAAAAAGTGTAGCAGAAAAATGAAGTTAACAAATAACAAAATGCCTACGGTACTTTCATTTAGCTAAATTTTCTCTTGACGGTGGAGTGGCTTCCTCGTAAGGCGCGGCAACCAGTCTCCTTCTCACGGCGAGATAAGTCATTCTTCTTTTTCTCTTCATTTCCCCTCCAAATTAAAAAAAGCCTGATAGTAAACAGCCGCTGCCTTGGGACTGCCAAAGAATCACAAGAGCTTAGCCAACCCTTTATTGACTTGTGTTATTAGCTAGAGACCTTATGCGCCCTCTCAACACAGTGCATCCTCGGGAGCTCTGGAGACCATACCCACCATCAGCAACACAACACCACATACTTAAAGAGCACATAGGTAATGGTGTTATAATGGCTGTACGATATGATTTCTCTTCTGCTCCCATTTATTTTGTGAGCGGCCACGCTGACCCGTCATTACGAAGCCGAGTAAACAGTTTACGGCAGACATTCGGCAAAATTAACACCGCGTCAGGAGGTTTTGTCGTAAAATATTTGCTTTTTTGCGACTAATAAGATTTATTTTGTTCGTACTGTGAGGTTATGACCGGCGTTGAATAATGAACAGTGCCGGAACAATATGAGTCTTAGTGTCAAAGGTTGTGAAAAACCGTTGCCGTTGTTTTTCTCGGAATTTACGCTCGGAAAAGGAAGTTTAGGTACGAGCATAGCTAAAAACAGATATAGAACCTGAAAATGCTTCTGTTTCTTATATTCTCTATGTATCTTTTCATTTACAATTCGGTGAGGACCACTCTAGTTCTACAACGATGTAAGTTTCAGCCGAGCCCTTCTTGAGCGGCAGAACTGTCACAAGCAAAATTAAATTTGTGAATTCAATTTGTGTAATGCAAGAAGCCTCGCAACGCTATGAGCCTCAAAAGCAAGTTATTTTCCATGCATTCACAATGATCACGTCATCACAGATCTGACAGCCGTGTGATAGCGGTGACAGCTGACAGGTGACTGAGTGAACCGCGACCCAGTTCTCATTTATTCCAGGATTAATGTTGTATTAAGCAGTAACGCTGCTAACGAAAATTCCAAATTTTAAATTAAAAGGAATAATTGATTGATTGGCCGCGTATGCCAGATGTCGCAGGTTCGTATCCTGCTCGGAGCATTACATTTTTTTCCTTCAATTTAAAATTTAGTCCAGGATTGTTCCATTTTTTAAGCCGCTATGAAAAAAGGAATACTCGTATTCAAAATGTGTATCGTCTGTGCGTTATGAATGTTATGATATGAGACCGTTTTTTTTATACCACGTCAGTGGCAATCAAGCGTACGATCCGCCTGATAGCAAGCGGTCACCGCGGCTTCACCTGCAACTCCAGGGGTGTCACATGTGTATTTACGACCCTTTAAAAAAATACACTCCTTTAAATTTCCTTTTAATTTGATTTCTGAATCATCACAAAAGTACATCCTCGTTAATTTTTGATTTCTATGTGATGATATAAAATCCATCAATATAGTTGGAACACATTTTGAGAAAGCAGGTCAAATTCCAAATATTTCTAGTTTTCCTTCTATGTTGAAAGGTCACATGGCAATCGCGAAACTAAAGTAAATCATACTAACTCCAATTATTCAGACAATTTACTTATTAGTGCCGCCTCCGCTCCGCTAAGTCAGAAAGTCGCATTAGTTCGGGTAGGTAATTTTCATCAAACGTCCTTGAATAAAACTAATGTCTAGCTGTTTGTTGGCCGTAACTACGAGCTTAAAACTATAAATTTTGTAGATAATGTTACGCCACTGTCACAGTTTTAGTACTAACGCCGGACTTTACTGAAGGCATTAATCTCGCGTGAATATTTAAAATCTAACTCCCGTTTCGTCCCAAATAAAACAGAGACATATATTATGAGCATATATTGTGTGTCTGGGACCCAGGTATGCCTAAAACTACTACCAAAACCCCGTGGGATGGACAGCAGCATCCCTGGAGTTTGGTGGAGATACTGCGATCGCCAACTCGCTTGCCAAGCGTGGCTACTATTGCATTTACTCCCCATGAAACTGGGGGAGGACTATGTCCAGCAGAAGACGCCCTTGGGCTGATATGGTGGTATGTGTCAATGTCAACGTAGTTTTAGAATTAAAACTTGAAACGCATAAAGCGCGGCACAGCATCGTTGCATGGCGGAGGCAGTTTTTTGGTGAAGCAAACGCGGTCCGGGGGGCGTCCTACCGAAAAATCCACTCAGTATTCGGTAGCACTGTACAGCGGAGGCGCCGTGTGTGAAATATGAAGCAGTAATGACAGTCGATAGTTTCGGAAAGATCAAAGATGCAAAACCGCCTCCGAGCCGCACCGCGCCGCGCCCGCTCTGTGCGTTTCGACCTTTACTCTAAGGCGCCTTCCGTATCGATAAATCAGGAAGGCGCCTAAGGATACGTTTACCCATTCACCTACATACATATACACACATACGAGACTCGTGCGCGAGTTTCACTACATTGCGCGGTTTGACAGATCCATTGAACTCATTATACCACGGTCACCCGCAATGAAACTCGCGTGAGTCTCGTATGTGTGTGCACAGGCCTTAACTCATTGGATTTTCATTCCACTCACTTGACAAGGGGAAGGGGGAGAATCGAATAAGTTGCACTAAGTCCGTAGGGAGTACCAAAAGTGCAACAAACTGGCAACCGTACTGTCTTCTCGAAGATCTCACGGATCTCTCTCATTTATTCAAC
This sequence comes from Notocelia uddmanniana, assembly GCA_905163555.1. NCBI lineage: Eukaryota > Metazoa > Arthropoda > Insecta > Lepidoptera > Tortricidae > Notocelia > Notocelia uddmanniana. Next base: position 3,586,554 of record LR991064.1, read on the forward strand.
CTACAATATGTGATAGAGATGCCCTGATTAAGGTCCTGATTTGATTTGAGTATGACCCTTCACATTATATTGGATGAATTTTAATCTTAAACGAACTAAATGTATGAATATTATATGATAGCATTATTCCTAGTACAGTTGCATCCCAAAGGATGCCCGGGGTCCGCTACTTAATACCAAAAATTGGCGAAGGCACTAGTTTTTACGAAAGCGACTGCCATCCGACCTTCCAACCCAAGGGGGAAACTAGACCTCATTGGGATTGTCCCAATTCCATATGATTTATGAAATTCATTACTATTGTAAAACTCTAACCCCCTTATACATAAACGTCCATCAAGCCTCTATTAGTTAACAAACCGCTAAAGTTGGTTTGTCCTTATCTGTCACTTTGACATTTATGTTTGTGGGAAAGGGACAAAACAACTTTTAGTTAACATAGGTTTGTTAAGTTTTATGAATAAGGGGGTAAGTTATTTAAACGGATATGTTCTTGACAATGTGTGATCATGTGATCAATACAATAATTGATATTCTATTCTATGAATCCTATAGCTTTCTGTTGCGTCAACGACACATCACGGCAGAATTGGAATACGGTTTCAGAGCTCTATTATTAAACTGTTTTTTTCACAATCTGTAGACATGTGACGTCATCAATTGATCATCGAAAAAGCTGTTCTTTATTTACTGCCGGTGCGGATGGATTTGGATGATTTATTGTGATGTAACTGATGTAAGACGCAAATTCCGACATTGGCGCAATACAGCTGGAAATAAAAACGTTTTACAGCTAGGTTACGATCCGGGACGTTATTTCACACTATTTTTGATTTACTATAGACCTGTGGTAAACTGAGTGTGAGTTGTGTGTGTGTAACGATTAGAGGGAATAGAGGGGATACCACCACCACCACCACCATATCAGCCCTAGGACGTCCACTGCTGGACATAGGCCTCCCCCAATTTCATGGGGGGTAAATGCCATAATCGCCACGCTTGGCATGCGGGTTGGCGATCGCAGTATCTCCACCGCACTCAAGGAATGCTGCTGCCCATTACCCGGTGGTTTAGTATAGAGGGGATAGAGGGTAGGTAAATACCGTCAGGCATACGATATTGCGTTATGCGAGGTTAAGCAAAGTCGGCCTGGATCAACTCTTGGCTGAGTCGCCGCTTTGAGAATTGAATGATTATACTATTATCATAATCATCATCATAATCATCTCGTCAGTGAAAACGCCCTTATACCAAACGCTCGGTAAAATCCTCAATCACCATCACCATATCAGCCGAAGGACGTCCACTGCTGGACATCGGCCTCCCCCCAATTTCATTGGGGTGTTAATGTCATAATCGCTACCCTTGGCATGCGGGTTGGCGATCGCAGTATCTCCACCGCACTCCAGGGATACTGCTGCCCATCCCCCGGTGGTCTCCTCAATAATCCTCGTTGATACGAAAATTATAATTCCGAACACGTAATAATAATAATTACCTATACAAAAATGTGCGCGTACCGAAAGTCTGAACGACACCAACCGCTCTAAATGTACAAATAGAACGTTCTGGGTTCCTTAAAAATCGCTCTCGTTAACTTAGGATCGACATACGTGTAATTGGATGACAATTGAATAAAAATCCCTGTGAATTGCCTTTGAATCCACACCGCTACCGTAATATAAAACAACGGCGTATGTCACTTTCATACCCATGTAAAGATACATTAAACGTAACCACATTATTTAAGTAGTGAATGAGGCACTGGCCTCGAAATCTACGATCGCCATTTCCCGCACAACAAATCTGATCATAGTCTGGAGACTGATAGCAGATAATCATAAAAAAAAAAAAAAAAAAAAAAAAAAAAAAAAAAAAAAAAAAAAAAAAAAAAAAAACAACAATGTAAAGATACGACCTTTGGATACTCGTACGTCACGGTGTGGATGACGAGAAGGTAACGAACATTTAGCTGATTGAGTGTAAATACAGCACGGCTCAACTTGGTTTGAAATTTCGCAAAGAGGTATGATATCAATGTGTTCCATTAAATTTGCTCTCTTTCAAACAGCGACCGTAATATATCATAATCATAATCATAATCATTTATTCGTTGCAACCATGGTGTTTACAAGATGTTCTTAATCTAACCGAATATCAGAAAGAATGCCAAATATACATTTACGGCGGTTGACTTTTCAATGGTCGACGGGGCGTCAATGTTTTGATCTTATGTATGAGGAAACACTACGGCAAGAGAATCGGAAAATAGGTATTTATAAAATCTATTGCCGTCGCCCAACCTCGAGCCTCCCCCAGTAGAGTGCGATAGGGACAACTGCAGCTCGGGCCGAAATTACCTATGAAAAGTAGACAAAACGTTTCGTAGTACCCTGTTTCCTTCTCCAAAACTGGACCGATTTAATTACTTTTTCATTAAAAATTAGAGGAAGGTTTTTGCTGTGTTCCTGTTTTTCTTTTTTTATATAATCTCGTTAAATTTGTTTGCTGGCTGTCTAAACACCGCGGAAAATTTGGCCAATTTTTTTGGTTTTTGAATGTTAATATCTCTTTTAATAATTAACATGGCAATATTGGCCATAGGTTTTATGGAAAAAAAATATTGCTCTTATTATCCAGGGAGGAAACAGGGGACTACGTTTGTATGGAAAAATGACCCTAGCGTTTCCTCTTAATAGGAAAAATATATTCAAGCGTGTTATTTTCGAGTATCATGACTTTCTAACCGATTTAACGAAAAGGCGGATCCAAATTTGGTTTATGTTCTTATTTCCTATGGTTAACATAGCATCAATGTTGTGATCTTTACCTAAAAGTTTTTAAAATGTAACTACCTAAGGCGCCTTCTTGATCTGTCGATGCGGAGGCGGTATGATATGAGAAAGCTGGCAGCTGTCAGTGTCAACCGATACGAATGCATTACTGCCCTACTTCTGCGCATGGTATTAATACTGCGCAAAAGTAATACTGACAGTATTTCGTCAAGTGAGGAAATGTTACATCAGTAAATTCACGTGAAGGAACAAAATACCGCTCTCGCCCTGCCAATTCAGGAAGTCCCCTAAAACGTAGCAAAATATACTGAAGCGTGTTATTTTCTAAGTATTTTTGTGAGCTTTGTTTATTTGTTGTGTATGAATAATTTATTGTTTACAGTTTTTTACTACCATATTCCATGCATATATAAATACTGGCTGTTGCCCGCGACTTCGTCCGCGTCTTCGCTCCTATTGGTCGCAGCGTGATGTTATAGGTATATCCTCAATTATTGGAATATCCAACACAAAAAGAATTTTTCAAATCGAACCAGGAGTTCCTGAGATTAGCGCGTTCGAACAAACACACAAACTCTTCAGCTTTATAATATTAGTATAGATTTTTTAGTTGCAGTAATTTTTTGTGCCCCTTCCACGCACATGTTTTCTGGGCTCAACAGGCATTCTCTCATAAAATCGTTGATTTAATTCATAATTCATTTATTGCTTGAAATAATAGTAATAGTACAGAAAGGTCTTAAATACAAACATTAGGTTCAATTATTTCACCTTACAGGCATGCAATAGTATTAATACAGTTGTTTATTTTACATTAATTAAATAACAGTCACTAAATTTCGTGCATTTTATTTTATACTAAATTTTGATGTCAATTATTAAATTCATTATAGTTACATTTCATAAGTCGTAAAAATTTGAGCCTAATATACTACTTTGCTTATCGGGATTTAAATGTCAATTGGTTACATTTAACATAGAACTCGCTCAATGTATAAAAGCATTCTGTGGTTAGCAAAAAAATTGTGTATTTTAATATTTATGTTTTTTTTTATTGATAGTCATCTTACATTGTTACAGGAACCACAACTAAACGAGAAACTTCATTCAACTGTAAGTACTTTAACCGAAACCACGCATTAAAACACTTAAAGAAGCTTTACGACTCAAAACTAAAACGACGAGTTAGTCACTTTCAGTAAACTATAAATATTTAATTTTAATGGAAGATAGGATTATATATATATACTTTAAAGGGTCTTTCTGAGACATACTTTAAAGATACTTTAAAGGGTCTTTCTGAGACATACATTTCCAACTTGATATCAATGTCTTGGCGCGCTTTAAGAAAACGAGCAGCTATGTTATTCACAAAGCCAGCCAGAGGTGGGGTGAACGTCCAAGACCGATGATGTCACAGCCCACCCCTAATATATATTGACGCCGGGGCTCATAATAACAACACGTAATCGGAGGTTTAACGCATTGGTCCGCTCGAGTCATCACCAGACGTCCGTCTATTTGACACTGCACCTAATTCACATACTTCTGACATTGACAGTCTGCGACGGGTGCAAGAAGAGACGGACGACCGAGACATTGGCGTGGTAGGGATTGACTAATCCGAATTGGTATTATTTTATCGATAATATTGTCTAGGTATATCAAGTTTTAAGTATTACATGCGTAAGGTCCACGGCATACATTAGCTTCACGGTTTGTCGGAGTCAACTTTTTATGGCTTCATAGTTTATTATTTATTTCAATCGTTCTGAAGATATGACTAGTTATTCATGGTCGTTTATGATCGTCATTATAAGGCCATTACATATTACACATCTTGCAATTTGTCACAAAAACCGATAGAGTTGCAGGTTTAGTTAAAATGAGACGGCAATTCATTTCAGCCATTTCAGGCTGACATGACAAATTGCATCGTTTGTATTGTGCTATGAGTAAGTAATCTCAAATGACGACCCTTGATTTCCCATGTAATTTATTTGTAAACAATGCCCCAAACTTAAATGAATGAAAATGATCACAGTCAATTTCGACTATACGTAGAAAAAACCGAACAAGTACGTGTCGGATCACGCACAAAGAAGGGTTTAATCGAAGGGAATTCACATCAAATTTCTATAGCGGTTCATAGAATACACCTTCCTAACAAATTTCATAATTGTAGTGCTCATATAGTCTCAGAGTAAATCGGCTGTGACATACGGATGGACGAACAGATATGACGAATCTATAAGGGTTCCGTTTTCCCCATTTTGGCTACGGAACCCTAAAAATCAAACGTGTATTACCGCTCTTAATAAAATGAGTATAGATATAAAATAAAAATAAATAAAATAAATATTTTGGGGCAATCTTACACAAATCGACCTAGTCCCAAACTAAGCAAAGCTTGTAATATGGGTACTAAACGACGATATACATACTTATATAGATAAATACATACTTAAATACATAGAAAACATCCAAGAACCAAGAACAAATATCCGTGATAAATGCACAAATAAATGCCCTGGCCGGGATTCGAACCCGGGATCTCTTGCTTCGGAGGCAGAGTCACTACCAACTAGGCTAAACAGGTCATCAATATGTACTAATATGTTATTAAATTTTCCGTAATGAATACGGAATGATTAGAAGTTAAAATTAAGCCCTAACTTAAGTAATATTTACTCAAACATAATTCACGGTTGGATCTCCGATACAATCCGCTGCCTTTTCTGACTCGACTTGCTACTTATACTTACTAAACCTCTTTACAAGAAAATCAACTCATCGATTGTCAATTTTGACAGCAAATGCCTAAACCGGTATCATAGATGTAGAAAATACTAATTAAAAGGAGAGACTACTGTATTAGCGGGCCGACGGAAATTTATTTCCTATTTTGATCTAAATTTACGTATATAACTTGACAGATATATTACAACTAAAATTGGACTATGTATTAATTAGTGACCACATAGTACCTAATCATTGGAATAAAACTTATGATATGGAGGTCTTCAATCAACAGAGTGAAAAAAAAATTTTTTGACATGATGCCGACGGCCGCTTTCTATCATCGCACTGCTCGCCGTCGGCAGGGTATTTATCCTCACACCTTAGAACCTAAACGGTCGCGTATGTTGCGCGGATGGTGTGCGGTCTTAGAGGAACTCCCTCCCTCGGACGCTCCGGTTGTGGAATGAGCTCCCTCCCTGCCGAGGTTTTCCCGAGGAACTACAGTATGGGATTCTTCAAGAAAGGAGTGTAGCCGTTTTTAAAGGGACGGCAATGCGCGTGTGACACCCCTGGAGTTGCAGGCGTCCATAGGCTGCGGTGACCGCTTACCATCAGGCGGGCCGTATGCTTGCTTGCCACCGAAGTGGTATAAAAAATTAAAACAATCTTTAACTTAAAAGTTGTTAATCACTAGTTAAGGATTACATCTTGAATGAAACCGAATTTTTAAATACTAGAAGTATAAATAGGCAAAGGACCAATTTGTTAGAGAAAAAATATACGAGCGCTGGAAAGGGCCCTGAAATCCTGTCGTCGGTCGGGGCGTATAAGATTATTAATATACTATTACTTTTAAGTTAACCTTTTTTTCATAATACGGTATTTTACAAGTTTACAATACTCAAAAAGTACAATTTTTACGTTACCAATAAACAAATCTTACGCTAATACTTAGAAAAATCAAACGTCAGCTTATTTATGCAATTTTGAAACACTCACGTGTTTAAGGTCGAATATCATTCGACAAGTTTCAAGTGTACCCTAGTAACGCCAACAAATAATACTGTATTTTACTGATAGTCAAATCAGCAACTTTTTACAAAACGTCAAAAACGCTCGCTTAGTATATTGTTTGTAAGGAAATATACCTAATGACGTAATGACGTCACAATTTTCTATGGTCAAACTGCGCCCTATTTTTAAACATTTTTAAAATTTTATAGAGAAAGTTCCCGTGCGTTTCAGACATATTAAAATATGATGAAACGGGTCATTCACGTTTTAAGGTCAACTATCGCTCGACATGTTTCAGGCCGGTTCACAGGCCTTAATCATGAGATTTATGAGTACTTATCGCAGCGGCAGTTCTTTTAACACCTACTTTACCCTTTTAATGCTAAAAGAAACGCCACCGCGAGTAAGTACTCATGTCTAGGGACTGCGAACCGGTCTGAAACATGTCGAGCAATCGTTGACCTTAAAGATGTGAATGACCCTTTGACCTCGGTGACATAATTAGTGATCAAACATGTAAACACACAACTTTCAAAACAGAAATGGCTTTCAAGACCTATGCAGGTTTCCTCTCGAAGTTTTCCCTCGCCCGATGGTAAATATCAAATTAAACTCCGTACATAAGTTCCAAAAAACTCATTAATACGAGGCAGGTTTCGAACCCACGACCGCCACTTGACAGCAGCATTGATAACTTCAAGCACTAGCTAGCTACATCTGTGAATAATTTAAAAACAGTCTTGTGACTTTAGAGATAAAGTTTAATTTTAACCGTCAATGTTTTAAAAGATAGCGGTCTAGTATAGTTCTATACAATGTCTTTGATGAGAATACCTTCCCGGCTTACACAGCCCTCGGTCGCCTAGCAACGAATTGAACGAAATAACAAGCGATGACAAGGCCGGTTACTCGTTACTCAGGCCGGTTATGTTTGTGTAATGTTATATAATTATAATTCTATAATGCTTTTAAGTTTCTGTAATTTTGTACATGATATAATGGTTATCATATACAGCGACAAACGCACAGCATACGCATCAACAAACACGACCTGCAAAGGAAGATACGGAACATAGGTCCAGGTACTGTTATGCTGCAGCTGTCATGATGGAGTAACGGCTTCCGATCACCGAGAAACCGAGAACTGAATGAAAAAAATTAAAACAACTGGCAGCAGCCATAAGATGTCGTATATGACTGATCGAGAAGACACAAAGCAAAAGAACAAACATAAAAATTATCGATATGCTACATTGTCATACTTGTTGATTATATTTTAGAGAAATTGGCCACCTGTACTATAATTAAAAAGGTTACATAATTACTTGCATTTTATTTACATTTATTCTCTTACTTACTCATAAACTAAAGGAGATCTAGTACCCAGGGCCCACACAAGGGCCACAAGTGTTGGAGCCGTCACGGTCAGGGGATGATATATGTATGTGTATATAAGTGCGTATGTCAAAAATTGTTTATATAACAATTATAAAATGGGAACAATAGTTAATAACATACCAGCCCGTTTTTATTCAAAAAATCAAAAAGCGAGACAAATATTCAGCCCCTCTTTTTACCGCTTGCGTTCGAGACGACAGGGTGCTGGGAGTCTCAGGCTGTAGCCTTCATAAATGAAGGAGGGCGACGAAACTAGGAGAGGGTTTGATGCTCTGGTTCTTGTCTGGTGCAAAGGTTGTCCATCGCCATCTAACTGATCCAACGTGGTAACGCAGCAAGTGTCATAGGTACCTTTTCGCCGAGTACAACTCGGGGGGGCTTGTTTGACTAGGCTTAGGCTTTGTAGTAAGTCTTTTTTGTGTTGGTGTTTTTATAATAAATTAATGAAAAACTAAATAAAATATTCTTATATAATTTTATTCTAAAATATAATACCTATAGTACCATTCATTTGTAACAAATGCTATGCTATGAAGAAAGAGTAAATAATCAAGAGGCCTTATACTGTCATTAACTTTTGGTTCTTCATTTTACTAATTTACTAAGCCGGAATATATTTATAACGAATGGTTGAAATACTTTTCCTTCTACTGCATGATCACCAAGTAAAATTTCTCCGAAATCCTAAAATACAAAAATACTTAACATACTTACGACAACTAGTACTTGGTACTTAAATCATCGACAAACCTCTCTCAGCTAACATGAAATAAATATTTAGGTAGGTGGATATTAGATTAATAAAAGTGTTAGGCAGATTTTCTCTCCAATTTACATGTTAATTTTCATAAATACTCGGCAAAACAAATTTACATATTTGGTTACCTGCCCGTCACATCACTGAAATTTACAATAGAAGCCATCAATGTAGACAACCAAAGGCATGGTTATATAATGATCCCCAAAAAAGGAAATTATTTTTTCAGTCGAAATACTGATTTCTTGTTACATTTGCACTTACATTGTACATTTCTATTTTAAACATCTTAGCACATGAAATATACTGCTGACACCAAATGTCAACTGCCTTAGCAACTACCATAGCAACTACACCCGCGACGGCCAAGTACACCTACATTATGAGGGGTGTAAGGTGGGGACATCGATTTTGACATTACCGTGTCGTGACGTACGTCCCCACCTTTTCAAAAATACTTTGTGAATACGTGTAACTGTCAAACCATCTCACCTCTAGTGATGTTCTAGTTATCGATGAACTAATCGATTGGGTTTATGCGTTAAAACTAGCCTGATTCAAGTAATATAAACCGCTTATTGGTTAAACAAACTCTCCGAATTAAAGTAAAAATGATTTTTACAAAATTTGTGTATGAAATATCAAGTGCAAAGCCTACATTTTATCAAATTAAAACCATGTTACGTATATAGGAGTTAGACTGTACTGGCTGACATATGACAGGTGGAGCGAGCGTTTAAGGTGGGGCGAGAGTTGAGGTGATAACTACAGGTGGAGACGTACGTCTTTACACCACAAGCCAATACTTGTACAAGAATATCACTTCAGAGTAGTAGATTGTGTATCAAGGGAGAAAAATTATATACAGTGCGTTACCGGCAAGCGGGATTTTTTCAAAACGGACAATAGTATGTTTCATTAGCAACTGTTTGCATGTATTAGCAAATCATAATTATTTGAATTAACTATATAAATAAACTTCTTAAATCTGCACCTTCAATGTACTAGATGCACTTGCTTAAGATGTAGTCGTAGTAAACAAAACATTAAGAGCTGTCATTTGTACTGTCTTGACCATTGACTTTGCTTTACATTGCTGGTAATTTTTTTGTTAGAAAACAAAGAAAATTAAAATTTTAGTTTTACAATAAAACTAAGTTCATAGTTAGGTTTAGGAACTACGTTTCGATACCGTGTATTTACGGCGAGTGATTTAAACCGCATATTGAATCCTGAGTGAAGCAACAGACTCAACGGTAACCTCTAAAAAATCCTCGCTACGGTCGTGATTCTAAAGGAGGATCTTGAGCGTAACGAGGAGTTCAAGGAGTAATCCCAAGACGGAAATAATAATACAGAGTTGCACATACTGCATACCCACATATACAGAAAAGATCGTTGCTCTCAAATGGGTGTAGAAAATTACAACATTGATACCTCGTTTAAATTTCGTCGGCCTGTTTAGCCTAGTTGGTAGTGCCACTGCCTCCGAAGCTAGAGGTCCCGGGTTCGATTCCCGGTAAGGGCATTTGTTTCTGTGGTGAGCAGAGACATTTGTTCCTGAGACTTGGATGTTTTTCTATGTATTTATGTATATATCTATTAAATATATCGTCGTCTGGTACCCATAACACAAGCCTTATTGAGCTTACTGTGGGACTAGTTCGATTTGTGTAAAAAATTGTCCCAATATATTTATTTATTTATTTATTTATAAAGGCAACAATGACTTTTTTTTTGAATAGCAGGTGTGGAAATTTAGTTCTCACATTGACCTTCCGAATATGTGTAGCTTTAATGACAAAATATGGCGTAAAATTTATGAGCAATGAATGATTTCTCTCGGTACCACTCAGTGGCACGTTTATGGCGCTATATAAACTGAAAAATACATAAAATCACTTCGTTTGAAGACGACCCGGTAGAAATAGCCTGTAGTCCCTAATCTAATAAAGTGATAAAAGTTTATCGTTGAAGAACATGATTCCTTAAGAAGTATTAGATATGGGATTTGGCAGTTAATGCAAAATGTTTATACATATGTAGTGAACAAACCGTTTTTTTTCGTACATACGACAAGACCCGAAGTGGCTATCATGTCTGTTAATGTGAAACTTAGTCAATGTCAATATAAAGTGAACAAAATAGTTTTGATATAATAATTTTTGTTGTCAGATGTTTGAAATATTATAACTCATGTTTTTACTTGTAAAAGTGCGCTTGTTACCATTTTTAGAATACATTTTTGGTTTTGATTTTTGTTTATGAAATGCCAGTTTAAAACTGGTAGTATTTTGCCATTTGACCTGTATTTTTTGAGAATAAGAAATTCATGTCACGAAAATTCACGAATAGAAAATAACGTCATATCATCCGGAGTGACAGTTTATACGTGAGTTTTAATCATTTTAGTGTTGTAGTTTTGTCATGACAAATGAAAGTATAAGTTCTAGAAAATAACGTTACCTACATTAAAATTAAAGCTCATTAAATTCTGTACACAACTTTGAAGAATAAATATGGTATTATGGAGAAAAAATCAAAAAGATACAGAAACAAAAGTAAAATAGAAAGGAATGGTGGAGTTTACTGAAAATATTCCATTTATGGCAGCGATTTTAGAAATATTGAACTCAAGTATTTCAAATATCGAGAAAGACTCGGTAAAAGAACATAAGGTCTGCCACAATGTTTGACACCTTACTGTTGTTGAGTTAAGATTGGCAGTGTCATGTATTGAGGCCGAGTCCGAGCACAGGATTTTATACATTTACAGGTACAGAGACCTTTTTCTTAATTTTGCCATATCAATACATTGCTCTAAATACAATAATTACTTAATAAAATATTATAACTGATGATTCGAAAGTGCTTGTTGCTAGACCTATTTGAATAAATAATATTTTGACTTTGACTTTAGAACAGAAGTAAAATAGGTATCTCTCGCAGTTCATCTCGCGCTTCTAGCGTTGTGTACTTTTAAGTACTTATTGGTTATATGCCAGCAGTTTGATGCAAGCATGACTCAAGAGGGCGCAGTACGCTCGGTTTTCCATACAAACGTATTTACGCTCTCATTTTAAAACGCCATGCTAGAATAACATGAAACTTTGTATACACAATGGGATCCGGCATATCTAGGTCAGAAAGTAGTTTCTGTTGCTAGAAATAGTAAAAGAAAAAAATACAGCGGTTTTTGAGCTTTTTACGGCTTGTATGAAAACCTTAATAATCGCTGTATTTTTTCTCCATTATAATTTCAAGCAACAGAAATTAATTTCCGACCTAGATATGCCGGATCCCATTGTGTATACAAAGTTTCATGTTATTCTAGCATGGCGTTTTAAAATGAGAGCGTAAATACGTTCATAAAGATTGAATCATAAGTATTAAAAATTGTCAATACCCTTAGCAAGAATAAAGATTTGAATAATTTTTAAGAAAAAAAACCGACTTCAATGGGGGAGGCCGGTAAAAGATTATTATACTTAGATGGTGCACTCTTAGATAGATATACAATAAAATAAAAATGGCTATAATGTATGTTTATAATGGTAGAAGACTAAGTACCCTCAATTCCTCATGGAATCATGAAAAAACCTTGCTTGCTTGACAAACAAAACGAAGAGAACAAATCGCCAAACGTGAACTTCGCGTCGTTGAAGAGTTCCGTTCTGATCATCATCAGCAGTTCCACTTTATCAAATGTCACTTTTATGAATGAAAATGCTTGATTAGTTCATGAAAATTCTAAAATCACTATTTATGTGCCTTTCACATTTGAGGAGTTCCCTCGATTCCTAATGGGTCCCATCATCAGAACTCGAGCTGACAAAAATCAATCGTGAAAATAGAACTTGCTTAACAAACACAGCTAGAAGGACAAATCGCCAAACGTGAACTTTTCGTCGTTGAAGAGTTCTGTTCTGATCATCATCAGCAGTTCCACTTCATCAGCAGTTCCACTTCATCAAATGTCACATTTTTGTATGAAAATGCTCGATTTGTTGATAAAAACACAAAAATCACTATATGTTTGCCTTTAAGATTTGAGGATTTCCCTCAATTCCTCATGGATCCCATCATCATAAATCAAGCATGACAAAAATTAATCGTGAAAATAGAACTTGCTTAACAAACACAGCTAGGAGGACAAATCGCCAAACGTGAACTTTTTGTCGTTGAAGAGTTCTGTTCTGATCATCATCAGCAGTTCCACTTCATCTAATGTCACATTTTTGGATGAAAATGCTTGACTTGTTGATAAAAACACAAAAATTACTATATGTTTGCCTTGAAGATTTGAGGAGTTCCTTCAATTTCTCATAGATCCTATCATCAGAACTGCGTTTTGACAAAAACAGGACCAACTTGGATATATATACTTACAATCAAAAAAATTATTTTCCAAATCGTTTAAGAAATGACGGAGTTATGGACTAACAAACATTAAAAAAAAAACATACAACCGAATTGATAACCTCCTCTTTTGAAATTTTGAAGTCGGTTAAAAATAATCGTTGTTTTCTTAAAGTTCTCCACTCAACTATAGAAATACACAAAATCCAAGAAACAAAATAGAATTTACAGTGTTGATTGGTTTGTTATTCTAGATCGTGATAAATCTAGAACTTATTCACGCCACGCAGACTGATATCTCTTACTTTTACCCGTCACAGAAAAAAACGTAAAAAGTTTCAGTACAGAGTGAATGATTCGAAACGATTTCTCTGGTATAGGGATGAATTTAGGTGTGAATATTATGTTTATACTTTATCAGCTATTATTGTTATTACTTTAAGCGTATTAGAGAATAAGTTGAACATTTTGTGCTCCAAGCAGGATTCGAATCTGAATTCTGTCATACGCGGCCAATCGCTTTAGCCAACTGAGCTACCAGATCAATCAAGCTCGGTCACGAAATCTTTCACTAGTTTCGTATTAAATACTATTAAAAATATTCGATGAAACCAATGAAAGATGCATAATCATACATTGACCGATTAAAACGAAGCTTCCATTTCAGCTTCAGCAAAAATGCTGTCGTATGTCCGGTGGATTTCCGTCTGTTCTCCTCTGTATGACGCATTTATCAGCCGATTCTCGTGAAATTTTGTGAGCAGGTTTGATAATTATATAGATTTTGTGTTAGGTCAGATTTCAGGTAGAAATCAAACATATCAAAACATATACATTCGTATTACCACTTTACGCGTGGAATATAATATTCTTGCGTAGAGACCCTCGGACCGTGGGGACCGGGCGCGCACCGAATCTACATTGGATTGTGCAAGCGCTTGGTCGAGGCTTCACGTGACCAGAAGACTGGCTTTTACCTCGCCCAGAGGATCAGCATTTCCATACAACGTGGCAGTGCTGCCAGCCTTACCGCTGGCACATTACCGCCTGGCAGCGATCTGGGGCAATTTTTTTAGCTTTAGTTCTAGTTTTATTTATTTGTTTTTTCTTTATTTTCCCTTTCGTATTATTTGATAGTTAATGCTAAGATAAAATTATATTCTTGTATTGTGTGCCTATTATGCAAAAATTATTTTTATTTTAGTGGTAATATCGTTTTTAGCAATCCCCTTTGCGTGTTTTATTAGGTACTCACTAGCTGTTTGCGATTTTTTGGGTTGTGTGCGATTTTTTAAAGAACCGGTGTGAAACGTGACATTTCTTTGCAAAGTTTTTTTAATGCGTATTTTTAAGTAAATTCGTAGTACCGACATATGTCTTTGGTAATTAATACTCGTACTTTACTTATATTTGAATTAATAATCCTGAAACTATTAATAAATAAATATTAGGCGACAATTTTTTTTTTACACAAATCGAACTAGTCCCTTAGTAAGCTCAATAAGGCTTGTGTTATGGGTACTAGACGACGATATATTTAATAGGTATACACTTAAACACATAGAAAACATCCAAGTCTCAGGAACAAATGTCTCTGCTCACCACAGAAACAAATGCCCTTACCGGGAATCGAACCCGGGACCTCTAGCTTCGGAGGCAGTGATACTACCAACTAGGCTAAACAGGCCGACAATTAATTTAAGTACGTTTCATTTCGGTTTCTAAATTTGCATTTGTAGTTGGGATCCTGTCACTTTATCTACAAACCTTTACCTTAATTTTTCATTTAATATAATCTTTCACTAGAACTAACGCATTTTTCTTCAAAACAGTGAACTTTTCGGGTTTGCTGAGAATATCAACAAATATAATTCATTAGGTTAGGTAAGGTTTATTTTGCAATAATCGTATAAAGTTTACAGTTAAAAAAAAATTAGGTCAAATAAATCATTTATGGCTAACATAGTTTTAGGTCTAACCTAACCGAACCTTTGGATTTCTATATTCACACGTAGCATTTTAAATATTGTATTCCAGTTAAACCTGTGAGCGTAAGAAAGAAACCATTACGCCCATGGGAATAATAGAGCGGATTTTTTAGCTCTGTTTGACTGCGCGTCATGAACCCTGTTTGACAGTGAGATGAAAATAACGATTTCATCTCACTTGCTTTTATCAAACAAAAGAAGCACAAATGATTCCGAAATAGGTACAAATATACAAAACACTCAATTTAAAGGTAAACAAACTCCTAAAATTTCCAATTTACTAGTAGCAGTAAGAACCTTACCAAGTTTAATGAATAGCATTAATTGCAACATTGAAAACATTTCTATAAATGAATTTGTATTCAGTGGATATACGAAATTAATATTGACTCATAATCCTCTTTGGGTCCATAAAAGGACCCATATTAAACCTTTTAATATTAACACAACTCATTTCATGTTTACATGTAACTTCAAACCTTTATACTAAAATGGAAAATGAGCTATATTTCTTATACATAGGATTGATTTTACTTTAACGACTCGCTAAGGACCAAACATTCACAAGGGTCACAATTGTGAAGCAATAGACTTTTCCCGATTACATCGTAATTGGCATTAAACTTGAGTTTGTCAGAAATAAACTCCAGATTTACCATAATTTAATAGATCTTCGTAATGTTCTCACCCTATTGATTTTCTAATTACTGAATTGAAAAGTTTTTTATGTTTCTGGAATTTTAAGATGAGTTCATTTTATAAGCATTTTTAAGACTCGTGTGTTTCTATGCATATCTTTTCCGCCTTTCATTAAAAACATTTTTTTAGTATGATTCGTTATCGCCTCATTAACGTTATTATCTTTCACTGCATTCCACTTTCTATTTTCTTTTCTTCTTTTATCTAACGTTTTAGGCTTTTGTCAGGGCCGCTTTCCTCTTAATTGTATTGTCTCTTATGTACAATTGTACATCTCATAAAATGATATTTCCATGTTGTATAAAATGCCCGTTTCTTTTTCTCTTTCGATTGCTAACGTACTTTTTGGACTGCGCGTTTATCGTGATTGTCAGCGTTATATTGTAAGAAATGAGAATTTACGATCTAACCCGTTAGCTAATAAACTAACGATGTTCCCAGTTTTACGGTGTCAAATATATAAAATCTTTGAAAAGGATTATCCCTAGCAAATACGTTCGTTATTGAATAAAAATATACAAAATCGTATCTGTCGTAACTAAAATTGAAAACACATTCTATACAAAAAAAAATGCCATCCTCAATTATAAAACCACGCAATTCGGAACAGCTTTTCGTTTAAAAAATTGACGTCCGTGCTGTTGTACGGATAATAACTTCGGTCAGCCATAACATAAACCACAAATGGCCTGGAAAATGAAACGTTTTCAACAATTTGTGTTGCAACATTTGCTTTTTATATGCTAGCTGAAGTTTTACCACAATTTATTAAGGTTATTACCGTTTTTCATGAAATCACTCGTGCGCTCAAATCTTAAACAGTCTACAAAATAAATAACGAGGGAGTCTATTTAAGGGAACGTATTAAATTGGAGTTAAAGTTTTTGGTGCCGAAAGAAAACTCCATGGAGAGACATGGAAGTCTACTTAGTTCGTCCATTTTGTTTTCTATCACTGGTACGCCTGGGGATTGGATAAGTTGCGAGTATTAAAACTGACAGTTATTTTCACCTTCAAAAAACTTGTAAGCACTATCAAGCGCAAGAGTGGACGCGGCCGAGTGCTGTCACCTTAAGATAAACTGCCGCCTCTCGGATGGACGAAGAAAAAGGCATGTCTGTTCACAGTCAAGCCATGTCAAGTACCAGCAGATCATGAAATAAACGCCAGAACTATTCAAACCAAACCTATCAAGAACGATAAAACCGATCAAGAACTATAGAACTATGTTGCATGCGAATAGAACTCCAATTATTTCATGATACTTGATATGCCAACTTCACACACGTGACAAAGACTTCCCTACGCCACCATTGCCAAAACCACGATTTAAAAAAAAATATGTATTTTGCCGAGTTTTCATACGCCAGTTCTTCTTGTGCCAGAGGTTTATTTCTCCGAACCGGTGGTTGTTTACTGACATTCTTAGGTACATAATAATTATGTCTAATTTGAAGAATTAATAGCTTTTATTTTGACTTTGACATGACCATTGACCACTCTGCCAAATGTCGACGACCGAACATCATTAAATTAGAATTGGTTTGGTATTTATCTCGCTATTGTTCTGGCACGTTCGAACGCGCACGCGTGGGAGCGAGCGAGCACAACTAATGCCAAATCGATTCCGATTCAATATATTTTGATAAATAGCGCCTAAAGGCTATAGCGACTGACTTAATCTCCCTTACCATGCTGCGTATGATTTACTGATTTAATTTGAGTTAATAAAAATAAGGAAATTGAATTTGAAATGGCTGTTATTCCAATACGTGCAACGTATTAAAATGATGAGTAGCCAGGGCGTATGAGCGCGACGCAAATTGTCACATGAGATGATACCAGTCAATTCTCGAGTCTCCACGTTGGGCGCCAGTGTGAGGGTTCTGGGTCCCCTCAACAGGATGGGTTCGGTTGGTAAAGGAAACAGGACACTAGGGCAGAAGGGTATTTATTAGTTGAAAGGTAAGGCACCTGTAACAATACAGATTTGCGTTTAGCCTACAGTCCTAATGGGTTAAGCTAAGAGTAGAATATAGAAAACATAAAAATATACAGGAACTTACAATAATTGTGCCTTTGCAGAATATATAAAAGTGTGTACTGAAAACCATAACTGGGTAAACAACTTCACTGCACAAAAATCACCCGAACGAACTGTAGTAAACTGTGTAGGAAGTAGTAAATTATGCTTTAAAAATTGTTAAACTGCTTGTGCTTCTAGAAGATGTTCTTGGGACGAAATCCAAGATAGAACTGAGCTGCTGGAAAATGGCTGCGCAGTGTCACGTGGAATTTGGAATGTTGATCATTTATAATTTAGAATTGTTATCAGCCAGAAAGTTTGTGTGTAACGTTCCGATACACGCATCGTTACAATAATAACAAATTTGCTTCGCTCATTTTATTACAGCGACTCTAGAATTTTAAGAACCCATATTATGTAACTGTTGCATAAAAACTATTTGAAGTATCGTATCTTACCTAGACCACTCGGCAAGCATGGCGGTCTAAACGAGATAGTCGACTAAAAAACATATATCGATACATTATGTAACGAATGCAGAGAATACTATTATATTCTTCGTATACTTGGCTCTTTGCTTTACTCTGTTCATTTATTCATTCATTCATTTAGATTGACTGTCGGCCTCCCTCTGAGAGCGGACGTTGAAGTAGTATATATTATTATATACGCATACATTTATATACCCCACCGCTGGCCCTGTGGCGAGGTAGACCATTTGCCCTCTCTTACACAAAGAGTGCCGGCCGTATTTTTCGCTATGCCTGACTTAATGACGTCATTCGTCAAGCTTTTGTCAGCTTCAATATGCCAAGCATCCTGAAACCCACAGTGATAGCCCGTGATGATGGCAAGAGGCCCGATGGAATGACTCACACTCCGGTGCCCTCAGGAAAGGACCCTGGTACTTCCCTGAGGGCAGACGAGGCGGCAGAGCCGCGAGGCGCCGCTAATATTGTCACCTTACAAACAGCCACTTATTTGCGGCCTCCACAGTCGAAACTCTCAAAAAGTCGGAGCCCAGTGTCCACAGGCTATAGAAATCTAATAAGAAAAAATAGTCAAGAGATAGATTGAGTATACGGCTGACCATAGGGCTGCTACTTTTTAGGGTTCCGTAGCCAAATGGCAAAAAACGGAACCCTTATGGATTCATCATGTATGTCTGTCTGCCCGTACGTATTTCACAGCCGATTTACTCGGAGACTATGAATAGCACTACAATTATGAAATTTGGTACAAAGGTGTATGCTATGAACCGCTATAGAAATATGATGTGAAACTACGAAAAAAGTTTTAAACTGGGGGGGGGGGCACCCCATACATGTAACAGGGGGGTCAAATTTGTTTTTTAAATGCACATAGGCGTGTGGGGTATCTATGGATAGGCATTTAAAAATGACATAGAGGTTTCTAGAAAACCTTTCCATTTAAGTCAACCGTTGGCGAGATATTAGTTGTCAAATTGGTAAAAAATGTGTCCCCCCCCCCTCTAATTTACAAACTATGAAGTTTGAAATCTGAAAAAAATCAAGATGATGTAAATTAATAAATATTTTCAACGATAATTGATTTGTACAAGATAGGTTTAACGGTTTTTGAGTTATTGCTGAAAAACTGTCTTTCCCAAACAAAAGGGCCTATGTGCCGTAAGTTTCCTATGAAGATACGACCTTCTTTGATTTAATGTATTGTATAGTGGTTTTAAATGTAGATGGGTGACCGCTTTGAGTGGTTACTAACTGAGCGCTCTCGTGCTTTGGAAGGCACGTTAAGCTGTTGATCCCGGCTGCTGTCTACGACAACAGTCGTTAAGCCAAGTTAGAGGCCTTCGGGCGGCTTGAGAACTTCTAACAGTCAAGTTGCCCACTCACTTGACAAAGGGGGTCGAAGTTGCACCACGTCCGTAGGGAGTACTCACCGTTACCCTACACGTGACCCCTGGGTGGTGCTAAAAGTGCAACAAAAACTGGCAACTGTACTTGTCTTCTCGAAGATCTCACGGTTCGTAAATAAATGGCATACGATTAAATAAATGTAGATTAGAAGGTGTTGGTACGGAACCCTTCGTGCCCAAGTCCGACTCGCACTTGGCCGGTTTTTTGGTTAACGGATAGGAATCGCCATCCAACGAGAAAATGTTGCCTGCTTTATGGGCACCCTCCTCGGGGATCGATCTTTGGATATAAATAAATAAATATTTGGGGGACAATCTTACACTACAAATCGACCTAGTCTCAAACTACGCAAATGGATATGGATACTAGACGACGATATACATACTTATATAGATAAATACATACTTAAATACATACAAAACTGAAATCGTGGCTACACCACGATTGTGGTACCACGACTGTAAATGCACAAATAATGCCCTGACCGGGATTCGAACGCGGGACCTCCGGCTTCGTAGGCAGGGTCTCTACCAACTAAGCCAAAGTGGTCGTCAATGTTTATAGTTAAAACTGTATATAAATTTTGTATAGTAACTATTTATTTATCATCATCCTCCTAGCGTTATTCCCAGTACAGTTGCATCCTGAAGAATGCCTGGGGTCCGCTACCTAATCCCAAGAATTGGCGTAGGCACTAGTTTTTACGGAAGCGACTGCCATCTGACCTTCCAACCCGAGGGGGAAACCGACCTTATTGGGAATAGGCTTGTCAAGTGAGTGGGCAACTTGACTGTTAGAAGTTCTCAAGCCGCCCGGAGGCCTCTAACTTGGCTTAACGACTGCTATCAAAGACAGCAACCGGGATCAACGGCTTAACGTGCCTTCCAAAGCACGGGAGCGCTCAGTTAGTAACCACTCAAAGCGGTCACCCATCCAAGGACTGACCTCGCCCGACATTGCTTAACCTCGCATACCGCACGCAGTACGCGGGTGCCACTGGGCCACGAGCGAGTAACTATTTATTTATGCTTTTGGAAATACTTATTTGAGGTGGTATTTGAGATGTTCATTGCAAAATAGAGACTAGTAAAAGGGGTTGTTGTATTATTTTACGCTTATCAGGCAAACAAAGCTAATATACAAACTACGTCGCAGAAAAACTAATTAACATATCTTAACTATGTACACTGAGCACGTAAACTAACGTTACATCGGACTAATTAGTTTTGTTTTTAATGAATTCGAGAAATGAGTTCACATTCCATAGAGAAAGGACTCAAGTCATGACAATTTCACACAATAGCAAATGAAATAAAAATGAATTAAATGAACTTTATTCTGCAAACAGGCTGCAATGGCACTTTTACAAGTCAAAATCTACTAGCGTTTCTGCAAAAGAAGACCACTGCCGAAAACGCTGAAAGAACCTCGACAGTCAGTCATTTTTTCCAAAAATATGCTTATTACAATGATAATACTTAACCTACTTAATATAAATAAATCTGAGCATGGAAACAAAAGAGGAAGAATATTTACGATTTATAGTTCAAGAAGACAACATGTGTTTACTAATTTACTGGACGTGGTACAATGAAAATATACATAGTATGAATATTAATGCTATTTTGGTCTCTGGTTTTTGGCCATGCATTTCTGTCAGTTAGACAGATTTGTCAGTTAGATGCTTTTGTTAAGGCGAATGTATTACGCCCCTCCACAAGTCTCGCTCTTTCACCAAATTTAGCTTAATATGCTGCGTCCATACTGTTACTTTTTTGGCAAAATGGACCATTTTTACAAAGAAATGAACAATTAAATGTTTAATTAGGTAATGTATTTTCGTTCTTTTTCTGAATTAAAGGTCAAAAGTTATAAAGTAGAAGGCATCCTTATTTAAATTTTTATTTTAATACAGTATTAATTAATAAAAGACAGTTAGAAATAATCCTAAAAACTAAACATCTAAAATCTAATACATTAAACAACAAAAGGTAACGAAACTCTAGGTCCATGGGGTCCCAGCGCGCATAAGTTATTCGCAGAAATTGCGAAGCGTCTGGTTGATGTAACTGGTGACCGAAGAGCTGGCGGTTTCCTCGCTCAACGTATCAGCATTGCGATACCGCGAGGAAATGCCGCCAGCATCCTCGGTACATTGCCTCAAGGGGCCGTTTTAGATTTAAGTTAGTTTTAATTTTCTTTATATTATTTTGGTTAAGTATTCTTGTATATATTTTCGTTGTACATAAATAAAAGTTTTGAACAACAAAATGATTAACCTAAATAGTTACCTATTACATGACTGTTTAATAAAAATCGGATTAAGAATTTTAATGAGATGAGAGAGAATTTATAATTTTTGATCGTTTACTTTCACAACCTTAGACCACCCACCACCACCATATCAGTTCAAGGACGTCCACTGCTGGACATAGGCCTCCCCCAAATTCACGGGGGGTATATGCCATAACCTATCTACCTAAGACCATCCCATCCCATCCATCTGTACCTTAGACCATCAAATATTAATAACTTTTTGACCTGACCGCGCGAAAGATTCTCGACTCACTCACTCGTCCCCAATTAGACTTAGAATTAGACAGGTTCAACACGACGCTAGGTATGACAGATAGACAAATGATAAGTAAATCTGTCATGTTTAGTATAAGCACGCTCGAAAATCGTTGCGTAATTACCCCGCGGCATTCAAAGACGTATACTGGTTTATTTTTAAAGCTTGAAACGCACAGAGTGAGGTGCAGCGTCGTTGCGTAGCGGAGGCGGTTTTTCGGTAAAGCGGACGCGGTCCGGGGGACGTCGCACCAAAAAACCGCGCGGGGTAGCGGAGCGGAGGCGCGTGCGTAACATTATATGAAGCAGTAATCGACACTAGTCGACAGCTCTGCCGCTCTGCGTGTTTCGAACGAGTCGATAAGCCTTGTGAATGCACTGCACAAAACCTTTCAACAACATTATAAAGTTTTGCATATCAGCAGAAATTTGTCATGTAACTACGAGTGGTGTTCAGCGTAACGAGTTTATTTTTAAGCTGATGAACGAAAGTTTATAACCGCTTTGAATATTTTTAATCAAAACTTGTACAATTTTAGGCTATATCTAATAAGATGGAGATTACAGAGACCATGTTTTAGTTTTGTACAGAAAAATAAGTGTATTAGACGATTAAAAAAACTGTTTCTGATATTTCATTTTTCAGCACGGAAAAATGATTAACAACAAGGAAAGATGTAATTCAGCATTTAATGGTAAAATACAGATGAGAAGTAGTATATTGTGTACCAATCTGCTTTTATCTTATTAGAATTCGAGTCTAAATCATCATTTGCGTACCCTCTTCCCGTTTGTTTCGGGTCGTCACAGCATGTCCTTCTGTCCATACATCTGTCGTGGCGTCATCTCGTCATTCACTTCTTTTCTATTCATATCGTCTCTTACACAATCCATCGAACTTTTATTAAGCCTACCTCACCTCTAGTATCAATCAGAGTTCGAGATTTAGGCTGGGTTGCACCAAACCGTCTGTAATCGTAAGCTGTGTTCGTTAAAATTTGAATGTATGGAAAGTTTGACAAGTTTCTATGGGATGGCAGCTGCCGGCGCCATATTTAACGTTAATCAGTCTGTGATCGTAAGTCGGTGCAACCCAGCCTTAATATAGTATGTAAATGAATATTATTTTGTGACCGGGTACGTATATGTACTAAACTTTATTTTCGTATCAGACATTGTGATTTATATCGTCCTCGAGACAGTTCTCCTTCTATAGTGTTATTATGTTCTATTTTGTTCTAATACTAGACAAATATAAGTCATCCCCTTGAGCCCATAAATATGCTAACCTTGCTACTGACGAGTACCTACTCCAGACACAATGACGTAAGACCAACAACTATATGACAGCCCACATGGCCCTATCTTCGCAAACATAACTTTGCCGCTCAGCAAGTTATCGGCATCTTCGATTTTCTAAGTCTTGTCTTGTACGTGATAGGAAAAGTCCCATTTTCTTGGCGTAGATAAATAAGATTGTTATGGAAGACAAAAACAATATAGTGTTTTGTTATCGTAAGTTGATCTGGGACCGATTTGGCTTTTGATGTTACCTGTTTATGGTTTTCTTTTTGTCTATAAATATGGCTGTTTTATACGTATAAACGAGTAATTTTATAAGTCAGAATTTTATAAGTCCAATAATATAAGTAATTTAATGTAAAACATTCTATTTCTATGTTATTTATAATGATTTTCGTAATGTAAGCTATGACAGACTTTAATAATTTAATAATTGTAACATGTAAAATTTTATAATTATTTTATCAATAAAATGAGTATGAGTATGAGTAATGAGCCTGTGTCCCTACAATCGAAAGCTTTCCATTAAGATTCATAAAAATACATTATGTCGCTGAATGAATCAGCTGGCTAGTGCCATATGCTTCTCAACTCAAGTGACGACATAAATAATCATATATTGTGGCAGCTGTAACTCCCTCTTTTCGGAACATATTATTGACGTTTTGATCTTTAGTACGAGTATACCGGATGGAACAGAATGAGGGACTTTACTGAAAGTATAGTGTTATCTGGCTGGTCTACAATAGACTTATTATCGTTGTAAAGCTGGATTAAAAAGTAAAAAAAAAAAACATTCAAACAAAATCTTTCCATATCCGTAAAAAGTATCCCTATCGATATTTTTAAATATCCACCACCACCACCATATCAGCCAAAAGACGTCCACTGCTGGACATGGGCCTCCCCCAAATTCACGGAGGGTATATGCCATAATCGCCACGCTTGTCATGCGGGTTGGCGATCGCAGTATCTCCACCGCACTCCAGGGATGCTGCTGCCAACCCCCCGGTGGTCTTGGTCGTAGTTTTAGGACATACCCGGGTCCGGGTCATTTTTTAATATAAATGCGGGCAATATCTATACATAATTTAAAAAACTTATGATATGCATGGAGATAAAGTTTGGTATGCGACTGTGCATAATTAATCAGGCATTAAAACACTCGTTTGATCTTATTATGAAATTTACCTTCGGTTAGTTTCATAAACACACGCTCGTATTTTAATGCCTTTCATAACGTAACAGTCACATAAACTACTATTATAGGATCTAAATGGGTGACATCATTTCCGTGTTTATATTGTTAAAATGCTATAAATTTCGGTGTCAAACTACCAATTGTTTTAGTTTTTATGTCTTTTATATTGATTCATTGACTGCATGTCTCTAAATGATAACAGATATTTGAGGACTTTATGAGATACCTGCACAATTAGATTAGCATACCTACTTTTACAGACTACTGCGTTTTTTGTTGACAAAATATGGTTTATAACCTACATTTAAAAATAATGTACAATAACTTCGTTTTCTTACTTTTTCAAATAATCATCCCTTTTGCAAACACACAGCAAACGCAACGGCCGGCGTATTTCTCTAGAAGAAAACGGGCCGGCCCGGACTCGGAACGGCCTGCTGTCAATCAACCTTTAAATTTCGCAATGTATCTAATTACCCATCTAAAACTGCGCAAGTTATTAAACATGAATGATTAGCTAGAAACATGTTAATATTCAATAAACACACTAACCTTTCGTTATCAGACATGTCGACATATCAACAGGCAATAAACTCGCAATCATCTGGTATCGCCATATAATGACGTCACGGCTCATATTATTACGAAGTGCAGTCCGTGAACTCTGATTTGTTGGACGGGGCCCCGTACGCATTTTGCCACAATCGTGTTTTGTTTACATGTACTTTAAGTCTGATTTTCTCCTTAGAGCTTTTGTATGTGTGTGTCTATCTGTGGTATCGTAGCTCTTAAAGGGGTGAACCGATTTGAAAGCGATTGTTTTAATCTGAAAGCATTTTTTTCACCGATGGTTCTTAGCCATGTTTTATCAGAATCGGTTTAGCCGTTTTTAGGTATTGAGATTTGAAATGACAATGTCGAAGGATTTTCAACTTTTTTAAGTTGTTAGTTATTAAGCCTTGCTTTGTAAACTGATTTATGTCCATTGCTTATTTAATAAACGATATTTTCTTAAAAAAAGCTCTAAATAATGTCTTAAAAATCTCACCATCGATATTTTAACTTCAGGCTACTCCCAAGAGACGATCAGGATACGACTTACGTACAGTAGACCAAAAAGTGTTCCACCCCTTCGACTCTTATTATTTCTACAGTAAGGTTCAAAACCGCTAGATCATTTTTGGCTGAATGTACAGCGCCAACGTCATCTCAAGAGCGCTGCATCTGACACGGGGCGGCGCGGTCCTCCTACGCGAGCCCTTAGCCATTATAGCGGACCTTCGGGGACCCTCTTGACGTGATCAGAAGGTCGGTTTGAGACAGTCGTTACGCAAATCTATTTGAATTTAGTTAAATATCAAGGTGTATACGAATTTTTTCTGGCAAAAAAGTGTTTTCTGAAGTGCTTGAGGCTCTGAAACAAAGCGTCCAGAACTACAAATTATATCTGAAACTAATTACTCGTATGAAAGTAAGAAGTAATCGTCATCATCCTAGCGTTATTCCAGGACAGTTGCATCCTGAAGGATGCCCAGGGTCCGCTACGTAATCCCAAGAGCTGGCGTAGGCACGAGTTTTAACGCAAGCGACTGCCATCTGACCTTACAAGCCCAGAAAAAACTAGACCTTATTGGGATTAGGCTTGTCAAGAGAGCGGGCAACTTGACTGTTAGAAGTTCTCGAGCCGCCGGCAGATGTCTTTTGCTTGGCTTAACGACGGCTGTCATATACAGCAGCCGGGATCAACAGCTTAAAGTGCCTTCCAAATTACGGGAGTGCCCAGTTAGTAACCACTCAAAGCGGTCACCCATCTAACAGTTGACCTGGGCTGAAGTTGCTTAACCTCGCATACCGCACGCGGTTCGCGGGCGCCGCTGGGCCGTGAGCGCTCCTAATGAAAATAAGTAGTAATAAATTGTAATAAAATAAATAATATTCTCTGAATGTTTGGCATTTCACTAACTCATTGTTTGAAATTGAATTTCCTTTGGAAAATGAACAGTAAGTACTTTATTTTATATAGAAAACTCCCGTGAGTTTGAGACATATTAAATATAATGAAACGGGTCACTCACGTCTTTAAGGTCGAATATCGCTCTAAGTACTTATATCAAAAAATAATTAAATTTGGCTTTTTCCGACTCAAAATTCGCTACTGCTTCTAAACTAAAGGTGATATTATGACAGGTCCTTTCAAAAATAATCAAAACTCTATAACCTAAAACTTGATTATTTACTTTTTAAATAATATTTTTTTCTCAAACATGCAATGAAATATTCATGTTATAATATGTTCCTTATAACAGGCTGCGAAGTATGACGTTCCAGGTGCGGCTAGGACAAGTCAAGAGGTCGTTAATGTAATTTCATACAAATCTTGCAGGCCTAGGCCGCCAAAGTACTCTTTTTTAATTTCCATTCCACAGTGGCATAGGCATAATGACATTCTGCCACTATGTGTATTAAAAATAAAATTTAGTTTTTTTTTTTGTTGTTTATTTCCGTCTATATGTCTTCGGCCGGCAACCCCTTTCGTCCCGGCCTCTGTAGTAATGAACTATTAATTGCCTATTGACAAAAATGCTTTTCCAATGTCAAGTTTTGCGAGCGAAGAGCACAGCATATGGAATCGACCTCACAGTAAGCGAGAAGATGAAATGACATGAGGGATTAAAATAATCACCTTCAAAATAATAAAGAAGTCATTTTATATTAAGCAGTAATGTCTGCTAACAAAACTTTATATATTAAATTAAAGGAAAAAGTATAAAAAAACCGACCAAGTGCGAGTCGGACTCGCGCACGAAGCTTTCCGTACCGCATGATCTATAAAAAGAGTCCGACTCGCACTTGGCAGGTTTTTAATATTTGTTGTTATAGCGGCAACAGAAATACATAACCTGTGCAAATTTAAACTGTCTAGCTATTACGGTTCTTGAGATCTAGGTCGGCGAGTGGTAGCCATGAAAAAGGGCTAAAATATCACGTTTTTTGTATGGGAGCCACCCTTAATTATTATTATTATTTAGTTTTTAGTATTTGTTGTTATAGCGGCAACAGAAATACACAATGTGTGAAAATTTCAACTGTCTAGCTATTACGGTTCTTGAGATACAGCCTGGTGACAGACTGACGGACGGACAGCGAAGTCTTAGTAATAGGGTCCCGTTTTTACCCTTTGAGTACGGAACCCTAAAAAGAGTGATCCGAGCAGGATTCGAACCTGCGACATCCTGGCCTCCCTAAAGCGCTGTAAGGGGGAACTAGTGAAGGGTTTCGTTTCTGCGCTTGACTGTTCCGATAGCTCAGTAGCCGTATATGCCAGGATGTCAATATATGTCAGGATGTCGATGTTACAGGTTCGAATCCTTTTCGGAACACAAAATTTATACTTAGGTATATTTTTTTCCTTTTACATATTCAAATAATATAAAAAAAGTGTTTACTGCTACAAAATAAATTTCCCGACTTAGGCTGGGTTACACCAAACCGCCTGTAATCGTAAGCGGTGTTCGTTAAAATCTGATTGTATGGAAAGTTTGACAAGTTTCTATGAGGTGACAGCTGCTGGCGCCATATTTAACGTTGATCGGTCTGTGATCGTAAGTTGGTGCAACTCAGTCTTAGTAACGTTTGTTTTTAGCTCGTCACGTTTCTAAACGCGTGAAAATTGTCGGAATAAACGACAAACATAACACAACGCGTCACGGAAACTTTTGGAACTCGATTCCAGATTCAAAATAAGAAGAAAAGTAATAATGTGAGATCTTCGAGAAGACAAGTACAGTTGCCAGTTTTTGTTGCACTTTTACCACCCAGGGGTCACGTGTAGGGTAACGGTGGGTACTCTCCCTACGGACGTGGTGCAACTTCGACCCCCCCTTGTCAAGTGAGTGGGCAACTTGACTGTTAGAAGTTCAAGCCGCCCGAAGGAACATGGCTTAACGACGGGATCAGTGGCTTATCATGCCTTCCAAAGCACGGGAGCGCTCAGTTAGTAAACACTCAAAGCGGTCACCCATCCAAGAACTGACCAGCACCCACATTTCTTAACCTCGCATAACTCACGCGGTTTGCGGGCGCCGCTGGGCCACGAGCGCTCCATCGAGAAGAAAAGTGATATCATAAGAACGATATTTATGTTATTATGACCACTAGAATCATGGCACCTGAGGGTGCGATTCGACTATTATGTGACTTGCCCCTTAATATGTCCTAGGGATATGATATACCCATTTTCATATCTATATACTGATATGTTTCAAAATGAGAATGAAAGTGACATCAAACAATGGATATATGCCGGGTACACCATCACCTTTTATATGTCGAAAGCCTTGGGACCGCATTCGGACGTTACATATACAAATAGATTACTAGTACCTATAAACTTCTTTATTGAAATCATTTTTATCATTATCAGGCGTTTTAATTTCATTTTAAACCAATATAAGGCACAATAAAGATGTAATCAATCTGTCGTAAAAACGTGACGTTACTTTACGTCACAATCCAAGTAAAACATTCTAAGGTCGTCATCGACGTCATTTAACGTCGTACCGTCATGGGCAAAAGTAACTGAACACATTTGAATCTTATTCCATTGCGATAAGGTACACTGTGAACTAGGGACTATATCTATCTAGAGATTCTAGAGGCGGTGTTAAATTTTATGCAAACATTTTATAATCACATTTATCGAATAATAATGTGTTTTTATGGCGTTATTTGCTAATTTAGAACGTTTGTGTTGATTTAAGAATCGCATACAGATATTAATTGGATTTCATTTAGAGCCTTGTGTAAGTATTTAAAATTTCGTATTGTTGTTTGTCCTCTTTTTTAATACCATGTCAGTGGAAAACAAGCGTACGGCCCGCCTGATTTCCGGTTACTGTTGTAACCGCTTGTAGCTCCAGGGGTGTCACATACGCATTGTCGACAGTTTAATAGTGTAGAATACAGTATTTTTTTGAAGAGCCTCATACTGTTCTTTGGGGAATGCAGAGACAGAGGTCTTCGTCCCTCGGAAAAGCCTCGGAAGGGAGCTCATTCCGCAGCCGGAGTAATCATGGAAGGAAGTGTCTCTAAAACCGTACCGTAAGCGAACATTTAGGTTCTAGTGTACGATTGTTGTAAAATGGTTGGAGTCGGCGCGTACCTTAAAGAAATGGTGGAGCACCGGTCGCGAGCAGCCAGTTGGCTTGCCGTTGCCGTTCAAATACAAAATCTAACTTCCTGTTAAAATTCCTTTGACTTTGTTTTTTTGTAACGCGCACGCCGACTCCAACCATTTGATGAGAATCGTACATAAGGTATGAGGATAAATACCCTACAACCGGTGACCAGTGCGGTGGTACTGGTGGTAGAAAATACTTATCATCATCAAATCAGCCGAAGGACGTCCAGTACTGCATAAAGGTCTCCTCCAAAGAGTTAAACCAGGTCATCAGTCGACTGTGTGGGGGGCCTGTCTGCATTACGCCTTCCGCTACGTGGTCGCCGGTTCTACGTGATAAGTACTTACGCAGTAAGTTAAAAACAATAGGTATGTTGTCTCTTTGAAGCAAAAGATAAACACAATAAATATTTTTTGTCTGGCCGATTTATCTTATCGCCGAAACGTTTTTGTGTGCGAAGCTGTTAATACATTTAAAACCTTTAGTGCTTGTACTGTGTACAGATAGGCTGATGCCGATGTATGATAGAGACCACATTTTTAGAGATCCGCATCCAAATGATGCTAGTGGCAGCTTATTACAGTGCATGAAGTGCGTTCTCAAGGTGTAGCGGACATTTTGTTAATTATTTATTATTATTATTTTATTTATCTCAGACTCAGGTCCATATAAACGTTAGTACGCTAGGCTTAAAACTCTAGGGGTTAGTAAGTCGATAATAATTATACATCACCCAATTATAACAAAAGAAATGAATAACAATATTAATTACTTATCATTACTATTTAATGTTAAACATTTTAGCCCTATCACCCATGTGAACGAAGTTCCGGTGCCTCACCACAGGGCAGTCGAACTTGTCCAGCAAAACACTCAGGAGGCTGTTGGTACTGGCTCGCACCCTGCTCATGACGGAGGCAACACGTTTCCTAAGTATTGTTTTAAAACCATCCGTGTTAGCCTCTAAAAACATACCAGAAGCACTGCACCAGCGAGGCAGTCCCAGCAGCATCCTGAAGGCATTATTGTACTGGACGCGTAAGCTGTTTCAAGTTTTTTAGCATAGTGGGTCCACAGGCTACAGGTGTAAAAACTCTGACAGTATGCTTTGAAAAGCGTGATTTTAACACCACGTGAGCACCGAGTAAACCTACGGACTAACATATTAGCTCTCACCACCAGAGCCCTCCGCTCGCGCTCCATGTCTAAGTCATCAGAGAGATCTTCGGCAACCCAGTGACCAAGGTACTTGAATTCAGTGACTCTTTTCAAGGGGACTCCTAGTAGTCTAACTGGTGGGACAGTTTTAGGTTTTTACTTCCCAGCTTGAAGACAAGAAGTTCGCTTTTTTTGTATTGTAATACTACGTTAGTGGCAAACAAGCATATGGCCTGACTCAAGGTGTGTTAATACAAGGGCAGGAATGATTCCGAAAACTGTGCACCGTCATCTTTTCTATCAACGAGACGTCTACGTACGAGTTACTAAAATAAGAATCCAATGTGAATACTATCATGCATTATGATTCATGTTAATTTATTTCAAACGTCATATCCATTGGGCTTAGACAGTTCGATTGAACGTTCGGATTACTTTTCGTTGTCAAAGATTTTTTTATTATGGGAACGGTTAGTGATAAATGTAGTTTGAGGGTCGTGTGTACTGCTCTAGTAATAACTTGACTATATTTCTCTGTAAAATCGTGAACATCGATAGTTAATCTGAAGCATATCTTCTTCTTCGTCGTAACACTCTTGCCAGAGTGGTCCTGGCCGTCGTGCTCTTAATGGCGATCTGTACTACCCGGCGCCTTTCCTCTCTTACGTCTGCACGTCAAAGAACGCTTTCGTGCAACGGACAATTGAATGCGGCTTTGATTTCGTCATTCATAGGGACTTGGACCCGAACAGGTGAGAGAGACGACTCGAACGGATTTGGTAATTTCACCTCCACTGCCAGTAGAAGAGAGATGCTGTTTTATATGGAGCTCTCAAAGAACTCCATCCATCCAATATCACGTTTTACGGACAGTGTCATTTTCACTTGTCTCGAGTCTTGACACTTGCCTAGCGGCTCGGGCCAGAACACCCACATTTAAATAACCCACCTTTGATAAGCACCTCCACTTTGTTCCGAAATGCTGTCCACGGTATTCTGAGCATCTACCGCCAACACGACATTTCAAGCGCGTCAACTCTGCGCTTCTCGGTGTCTCTTAGCGTCCCGGTCTCTGAGGCATAGAGAAATATTGTGACTGTGATGTTAGTGATCTGACTTTAATCGAATCTTCATAGCCTTATTGATATTCCGATTCTTTCAGATGCCCCGAGTTTATCCATAGCAGAACGAGTCATGGCCACACCCCTCTTAATTTCTAATACACATCCTCCTTAGGTCAGATGCCAGAGAACCAAGATTCCACTTCCTATGTCACAATTTTCCAGACACTTCTGTTCAGTTGCTGTTGACTCGATCGATAATCATAACGCGCATGTATGTCATCATCATCATCATGTCAGCCGAAAGACGTCCACTGCTGGACATAGGCCTCCCCTAAAGACGTCCACAATGAATGGTCCTGCGCCACCCGCATCCAGCGGACACCCGTGACCCTTACCACGTCAGCAGTCCAACGTGTGGGGGGCCTGCCCACGCTACGCCTTCCGGTATGTGGTCGCCACTCGAGAACCTTTCCGCCCCAACGGCCATCGGTTCTACCTGCTATCTGTCCCGCCCACTGCCACTTAAGTTTAGCGATTCGAAGGGCTATATCGGTCACCTTGGTTCTGCTGCGGATAACTTCATTCCTGATGCGATCACGCAGAGATACTCCCAGCATAGCCCTCTCCATTGCTCTTTGAGTGACTTTGAGCCTTCTTATGAGGCCCATAGTAAAGTAAGCGACCTCGTTTCAGTATCATATGTCATCACTGGCAACATACACTGGTCAAAGACTTTCGTCTTGAGACACTGCGGAATATTGAACAAAAAGATGTGCCGTAACTTCCCGAACGCTGCCCAGCCAAGTCGGATTCGACGATTAACCTCTTTCTCGAAGTTGGACTTACCTAACTGGACAGTCCGTCCTAGGTAAATGTAATCGTCTACAACTTCGAGCGTAAAGTGTCCGATTGTTACGGGGGTTGGTGCTACATGGGCATTTGACATGATCTTCGTCTTATCCATGTTGATCCTTAGACCAACTCGGTCGGAGGCTTTACTGAGTTCATTGAGCATTGTACTTAAATCCTCCATGGTCTCAGCCAAGACTACTATATCGTCAACAAACCGAAGGTATGTATGTATGTAAACTTATCTAACATGATTGACGTGTGAAAATCCAAGCAATTAAGTCCTAGAATGTATACATGTATACAATGCTGATTGCATCACAACGATGACACGCAAACATGATGACCATAACATTATTAAACAGCACATTTACACGTGCTAATGAGGAAAAAAGCGTTTTTTTACCTGGGGAAACGCATTTACGCATCCCGCCTAGCCGGGGAACTAGGAAGTGTATGACGGACTCCAGGGAACCGCCCAGACTACCGTCTGAAACTACCAGGGTATGCCCGTCACGCAGCATAAGTGGTGGCGACACGGGATCGCCAAGGCACACCACCGCGAACACAGCCTGCTGCAACAGCTAAGCTGTTCCCTCTCTGAGGCAAACGCCTCCCACCCTTCGGCAAGCGTGCAGGGTGACACCACACACTTGCCGACCAGAGGACCTTCACGCAAGGAGAGGATGAAAAACCCCGGATTCACCTCCTCAGGTCCCTTTGTAACTTTTTATAGAGGTTTTCTACCTCGCAGCCATCACCCGGCCCCAGCCTGACGTTGACAGCACTCGCTCCCGACTATAGCGGCCCTCTAACGCAGTTAGGGCTACGGGTTCGTAGTTATTTATACAGGTATACGGCATGGCCTGATCCACTTGCCGCATCTGGGGTGTCTTGCGCTTCCCTGATATGGAGTATCGTCCTCTAAAACAGTGGAACACTCAGAGCGACCCCGTCTCCGGGTTATTGGTGGCACCGGTAAGCGATCCCTCCGAAGTTGAATCACTTACCGTTGCCTCCAAGGCGCACCGGCAAGAACCCTTCCGCTTCCCCCAGACACGCGCTGGTCCACAGGAACTGAAAGATCTCAGACACTCTTGGAGGTTACTCGACTAGCGCCACTAAAATGGGGGTAACATGATTTAAGTATTTCTAGCTTTCAAAACGGTGGCTTTGTTAAACAGAGTGCCTTCTGTAAATAACTAAATAAAATAAACCACCACCACCATATCAGCCCTAGGAAGTCCACTGCTGGACATAGGCCTCCCCCAATTTCATGTGGGGTAAATGCCATAATCGCCACGCTTGGCATGCGGGTTTGCGACCGCAGTATCTCCACCGCACTCAAGGAATGCTGCTGCCCATTCCCCGGTGGTCTTGGTCGTAGTTTTAGGACATACCCGGGTCCAAATAAAATAAACAAATATTTGGAAATAAATCGACCAAGTCCCACACTAAGTAAAAGCTTATACTACGGGTACTAGACGACGATATACGGGCAAGAAATAGGTCTACCTCCCGCCTGTCGTAAAAGGTCACCAAAGTTGGTAATCGGGGCTGCGAGTGCACCACGTGGCGAGGGCCGTTTGCACCTGGTGACCGACCCCAGGGAAGGTGACATACATCGCTTTAAGATT
Organism: Notocelia uddmanniana; assembly: GCA_905163555.1. Taxonomy (NCBI): domain Eukaryota; kingdom Metazoa; phylum Arthropoda; class Insecta; order Lepidoptera; family Tortricidae; genus Notocelia; species Notocelia uddmanniana. The sequence goes on from LR991064.1 coordinate 3,621,192, forward strand.
AGCCAAAAGGAGTAAAGCGCGAGGGGGCTCCACTGCATTCAGTATTGAGATCCTAGTGTTCTCCGAATTTGAGCGCAGATGGCGGTACACATAACCCGGTCATTCTCCGATGAGGTACTCCAGGTACCCGGAACGTAGGTTTTCTCCACGAAAAATAAGGCAGTATCACTATCGTACCAACTAAGCCAAAGTGGTCAACGTGCTAATAATATTATGTGGCAGCGAGTCATATCTCAATAAAACATGGCGAATTAGAAAAATCTGGAAATACGACACTCATAGTGACGTAACTAAAATTTTAAAAGGTAATACGGTTGATAGATATAGTATTTAAAAACCTATTTTCTCCCCCCATCTTCCTAGCTGTGAATCTCACATTGTGGTCAGTACACCTCTATTTATTTGGCTGCTACGTACTATATGACGCTGACTGTACCTACAAACTTTTTTTGCTTATTGTTCTTTTTTTGCAAAGTATCACTACTCGCTTAGAGGGTTTCTAACAGCTCAAACATGACGGGCTTATCTTAAGTAATTTAGGAGTTCATGACCACCTTCCGACTGCATCATCAGACCAGCTCTATGGCGCGATATTATAGGATTGTCATCGAAGTTATGTAGTTATACCAAATTTTAGCTCAATCGGTCCGCGGGAATTGGTTCAAATTATCCTTGCAATATTTGACCCGAACATACTTACATGTCTATTGTCTACTACATACATCATCATCATCATCACGTCAGCCGAATGACGTCCACTGCTGGACATAGGCCTCCCCTAAAGACTTCCACAATGACTACATACATACATTCAAACATTGCAAGTTTAATAAAAGCTTGTAAAAATACCCGATTTTTTTACGTACTGCGATTCCTATAATTCAGAACCTTATCGCAACATAATTATCGCTCCCAAACGTATGATGAGTATGCTAAGTGATGACGTCATCATGTCTCAAACAGCCATTGTATAATGCGTAACTTAGAATGACGATGCTCACAATGTCAATGTTGAGGAGATACGTAACTTTAACGTAATGATTGATGATGATGAAGGTAAATATCTCAATGTTTGATAATTTAACACTCAATACATATTACATATTGTTCATCCTTATTACTATGATATAAGTTAGAAAGTATAATGAAACAGGATTCACGTGCTCGCGTGCACGCGTCGCACACGCGCGTCGTGTACGCATGCGTAGGTCGAATAGCGCTTGACATGTTTCAGACCGGTTCGCGATCCTTAAACATGAGTACTTGTCGTGGCTGCGGCACGTTGCGTGCTAGTGCCCTTTTTTTCATCGAGAAAACCTGCAAACCCGGTACCGAGTCCTCAGGGAACTGCCTCATGTGGTATTTCTATCCACTAAAATCTCTACGGTGACAGCCATCCCACCCAAATTCCCATCATTACTTTTTGGGTGTAGACCCAAATTCGGAAGACACCAGGATCGCAATACTGAATGCAGTGGAGTCCCCCTCGCGCTGTACTCCTTTTGGCTAATCTTAAAGCGATCTATGTCACCTTCCCTGGGGTTGGTCGCAAGTTGCAATAGCCCTCCCACATGATGCACTCGCAGCCCCGGTGACCCCCTTTAGTCGCCTTTAATGACAGGCGGGAAATACCATAGATCTCTTTATTTCCCGAGAGTGCCCTGCCACACATGAGTGACGTTTTATTACATTTAACATATCTGAAACTCACGGGGTTTTTTTTTGCGACATTGAGTATGTGAGACTCTTGGAATTGCAGGCGGTGATCGCTTACCATCAGTCTGGTGGTATAAAAAAATCATTGAAAATTGTAGTGTAATTTACTTTGACAAAAAAAGTAAAAGATACAACTTAGAGTTCTAAATTATAATCAAATGTTTCTTCTGTAAGTAGTAGGCCTCAAGCGCTCTTTTACAAGACATACAGCAATTTAATACGATAAGTATGAAATATTGACATGACAACAGTGGTAATGAACATCAGAGTTATACCTGGGCACATACGTAACGGGACGTGTATAGTGTCTCCTAACCTATACCACAATTTGTGGTTTCCGTGAGCCAATGCTTGGTTACCTACAGAAAATACCGAAATCGGCATATGCGTGCCTATCAAATTCAGGGAGTTCCCTCGTTTCCTCTTAGATCCCATCATCAGACCTTCACCTAATTTACATGGGACCAATATCGGGGTACCTGCTTTGAAACCAAAAAAAGAATATCAAAATCGGCCAACGTGGTCAAGCTCAAGAGTTAACGGGGAACATACATTCATTAAAAAAACAAGCACACATACAGACGAACTCAGTACCTCCTTCCCTCTATTGAAGTCGGTAAAAAATAAGTAATTAAAGTTTAAATGTGTATCTATGAGAGGGACTTCTAATATTGGTTTTACGTTATATGCGGAATGAGTTATATAGTCGTTATTTCTTCAATGTGTTATTTTATATCATCATCATCTTAATCATGTCAGCCGAATGACGTCCACTGCTGGATATAAGCCTTACCCAAAGACTTCCACAACGACCGGTCCTGCGCCACCCGCATCCAGCGGACACCCGCGACCCTTACCAGGTCATCAGTCCACCGTGCCTGCACTCGCTACGCATTCCGGTACGCGGTCGCCCCTTGAGAACCTTTCCGCCCCAACGGCATCGGTTCTACGTGCTATGTGCCCCGCCCACTGCCACTTAAGTTTAGCAAAACGAACAACACTATAGTCACTTTGGTTCTGCTGCGAATGGCCTCATTCCTGATGCGATCACGCAGAGATACTCCCAACATCGCCCTCTCCATTGCTCTTTGGGTGACTTTGAGCATTCTTATTAGGCCCATTGTAAGCGACCACGTTTCAGTACCGTATGCCATCACTGGCAGTACACACTAGTCAAAGACTTTCGTCTTGAGACACTGCGGGATTTGGACGTAAAGATGTGCGTTGTGTTATATTATATGTATGTATTTAATCACAACATATATGAAATCTTGCGGCGGCTCCTGTTACTTATTAGTCACTAAATTACGTAAGCTGCCACCTAAATTAATTTGCCTTCGGTTACAATTAACTAATAAACAACGACCTTGGGGGTCCATCTCAACGTGTTGGTTTGATATTAAAATTACATTTGCTCCACACGCTGGCTTTTACACGCGCCTAGGAATACGTGGCAGTAATTTTCCTAAAATCATAATTCATATTTGCGAAATCCCTATAACCAATAATTCACATCATCATCATCCTAGCGTTATACCCAGTACAGTTGCATCCTGAAGGATGCCCGGGGTCCACTACCTAATCCCAAGATTTGGCGTAGGCACTAGTTTTTACGGAAGTGACTGCCATCTTACCTTCCAACCCAAAACCTACTAGACCTTATTGGGATTAGGCTTGTCAAGTTAGTGGGCAGCTTAACTGTTAAAAGTTCTCAAGCCTCCTCTAGGCCTCTAACTTGGCTTAACAACTGCTATCATAGACAGCATCCGGGATTAACGGCTTAGCGTGCCTTCCAAAGCACGGGGGTGCTCAGTTAGTAACCAATAATTAGCATATCAAAATATTAATCCATATTTATAATGCAAAGCAAAGCATAATAATATTCTATCGATATTAATGTTAGATTTACGTTTATGAACGCATTCTATTGATTATAATAGAACTCGTAAAACTTGCCCAATTATAGGCATTTCCTGTAAATCCTTAAAAGAGTAATATTTCAGAAAATTTGTGCGTAATAAATTGTCTTATCGGAAATTGCTACAAAACCGCGCCAAGCGCGTTAGACATTAATGTAATAATGCATAATAAATATAACTTTGATATAAAACTAAAGCAAATTGAGCCGCATAGACCCCCAACTCCCAATAGTATAACGCGACGATCCAATATTAATAAACAGCAACGCATCCCAGTTTCTCTTCATCAAACATTTGGTTCATAATACCCATAATATTATTAAGCATTATACCGAGTTATAAAACTTTTTTTTAATTCCTGCTTCTCTTTTGTTTCAGATTATGGACGCTTAAACAAAGATGATATCTTAGCGATACAAAATGAACCATTTTACTACGCAGTGTAAATACGGAAGCAGTTGACCAGTAAAATAAAAACACTATGAAACGAACTTTACCGATAGAAAATAAACATCTTTGTGAATCAAACAGAAATGAAAGCAGCAAACCTAAAAGGTTTGTGATGCCGAGTTAAACATACAGCTAAATTATGCCGACCGAATGGAGCACTGAAGAACCATACAATGACAACTTTACAAACTCTTCACTTCCCGACCCGATCGAAGACAAAGCCATACAAGCCATCTTCTGCACCGCTTACACGCTCATCTTCATCATAGGAATCTTCGGAAATGCTTTAGTATGCTACGCTGTTATCAGAAATCGAGCCATGCAAACGGTCACTAATCTATTCATCACGAACCTGGCATTATCGGACATATTACTATGCGTATTTGCCGTACCATTTACTCCCCTCTACACTTTCCTAGGCAGATGGGTTTTTGGCGGACTGCTATGCCATATCATGCCTTACGCGCAAGGCTGTAGCGTCTACATTTCCACGCTCACGCTGACTTCTATAGCTATAGATAGGTTTTTCGTGATTATCTATCCGTTTAAACCGCGGATGAAGATTAACACCTGTATAGGTCTGATAATTGGAATATGGGTGTTTGCATTAACAGTTACGTTCCCTTATGGGTATTACATGGCTTTGGAGGATGTTTATTGTGTCGAGAAATGGCCTTCGGATCAAATTCGCAAAGCCTTTGGTGCGATAACGACTATAATGCAGTTTGTGTTGCCATTTATCGTGATGGCGTTTTGTTATACGTGCGTCAGTGTCAAGTTAAATGATAGATTAAAATCAAGGCCAGGGAGTAAAAATAGTAAAAAAGAAGACGCTGAGAGAGAAAGGAAAAGAAGAACGAATAGAATGTTAATAGCAATGGTGGCTATATTTGGTCTGTCATGGCTTCCTCTGAATCTAACGAATATAAGCAGTGACTTCTATTCTTTAACAGAGCACTGGCGCTACTACATGGTCTTATTCTTCTTCGCGCATTTCATAGCAATGTCCTCAACTTGCTACAACCCTTTCCTTTACGCGTGGTTAAACGACAACTTCCGAAAAGAGTTCAAGCAGATTCTCCCATGCTTGGGAGTATTAGTAACTAAGAAGCCTAAGAGAAAATGCAACGCATCTGAGAGAACTGATATGTTTCGTTCAGAGAAGACTTGCAATGGAAATGAGAACACAATACAGGAGTCGTTGTTGACTTCGACTGTAAATAAAATGCCTTCAGTTAGATATAAAATGGAGTTCGATAAGAAAGTGTATGAGGACGACGAGAACATCAGTCCTGATGAGAAGCCTGACAACCCGAGTCCGAGCGAAGACTGCGTCAATATGTACATGTTCGTGGATAAATCTGTCATTACGTCGGATAAGGAGCCCATCGTGTCAGCGTTGTAGCTTTACTGGTAAGTTAAACTTAAGATTTGGTTAAGAGGGCGCAGTACGCTCGGTTCTCCATACAAACGTATTTACGCTCTCATTTTAAAACGCCATGCTAGAATAAAATAAAACTTTTTATACACAATGGGATCCGATCCAATATTTAGGTCGAAAATTAGTTTTTGTTGCTAGAAATTGTAAAAAAAAAAAAATACAGCGGTTTTTTGAGTTTTTTACGGCTTGTATGAAAACCTTAATAATCGCTGTTTTTTTTCTCCATTATAATTTCAAGCAACAAAAACTAATTTCCGACCTAGATATGCCGAATCCCATTGTGCATACAAAGTTTCACGTTATTTTAGCATGGCGTTTTAAAATGAGAGCGTAAATACTTTTGTATGGAGAACCGAACGTACTGCGCACTCTTAAGCAAAAGCAATACGATTTAATACACGTACTTTTGTTTTCTGAGAAGACATGACACACGCTGTACACAAACTTTGGTTGGTGCCATTTTTATAATTTATATTTCAATTCTTCATCTTCACTAGTAGTCTAGTCATTTCTTATCACGTCTCCGTTGGCGCCCTGTATACTATAAGTATAGTATCCTGACAACTGTCATTTCCATGTAGTTTATAACCTAAAAGTCACTTTTAGGTTATAAAATGTGTGGAAATGACAGGTGTCAGGATTGTCTTCTTAACCACCGAAAACTGTCAGCTGTCAGTGTCAACTGTCAGTCAAGTCAGTACCGCTTTTTAACTGCGCTTCTACATTTAAACGAGTGCTTTCTGACTGGTAGGGGGTGCGTGGAAGCGGGGCGATACGAATGCAGTGCTACCCCGCTTCTGCGCATGGCATTACCGCGCAAACGGACTGACAGTATCTCGTCAAGTTAATCTCTGCGATATCAGTAAGCTAATTTAACCAATATACCACATATCAATCCCGCCCGGCTAAGTTAGGAAGTGGCCTCAATTATTTTTCCCATAAAATCATTTATAGTTTGGATACATTAAAATATTTATTATGACATACTCGTATATGTTTATGAATTTAAAAATTATTCTAACAATAATATTGTTAATGAGATACCAGAGTTCTGGTGTATTTTGTTCATTATTTTTGATCGTTATAGGTACTCTAGGACCGCGAGAAGGATAATCCTTAACAGTAACCTGAATCCACTGCACATTGTTAACAAGAGACTAGCTTCCGTTTATTATCATAAACAGCTTTACAGCATTACCCTCGGCTCATAAAAAGAACATTTACAATAATCCACAGATACTTATTTCCCCAGACATATATTTAAGTAGACAGCGCACCACTTCGTATATTAAAAGTCAATATATGAAGTACCCATTGATACAATACACATTTAAAAAAACACACATGAAAATAAAAATAATCAAATATTCATTAATAATTAACAACTTGAAGTCATAATCGATAGAAATTTATAACTAAAACAAAACGAAACTCTTGTGTTTAAATCCTATGGTTTTTCCTGACATTAAACAAAGAGTTTTTACCAATTTTTTTATGCGTGCAATTCTTCATTTTCCAGATTTGGTATGTCAGAATCTAATTCTATTAGCGAATTGCCAGACTGTCTTATTAGAACTCAATTATCGAGATAATGTAAAGACTAAAACCAGTTGATATGTATATTGTGTCTATCATAATACATTCTCGTACGTCACTACATTAGCATACATAGGTACATTCACAAATGTGTCCCTAGAAGGGGTAAGCGGAGCTCATAAAAAAATCTTGTGTGAGATTACGGAGACAGATTGCTACATTTAGGTCCACAACACACTTCAACCAATCGTAATCTTTTACCAGACATATAGGAAGAAGGAGGATCCTAATTACCATATGCGAACAAATATAAGCATGTTAGGTGACAATAATTAGGGTATAGTGGGTTTTTAGGAAATATGTCTGTGATTTCAGTACATTTTTTCGCAATCCGCTTGAAGCACAAATCTCGTGGATGGCAATAAAATGTATACGAGCACAATAATGCCATTTACGAGGGAGAAACAGTGGTTTTATTTATTGAAGCGGACTTATCACACGAGCTTAACGAAAATGGCAAAAAACAACGGGTCTTATCACGATTTGACATTGGAGCTTGCCTATTAAGGGTGCGTTTCCATTGAAGCGGAGCGGAGCAGACAGACAGCAGTCGTTAATCGCTCTAGCCTCTGAGTTATCCTCGTAAGTCCTTTGTTTTTTCAAATGTAGTAGTCGTAACTACCCAGTGTACTACCACAAGTACAAACTAAGTGTAGTGCTTCGGTCCCAGACGCGACTTTTACGAATTTGTCTAAATTCTTGCCCTTTGTTTTATTCAGTATGTGTATGGTTTTTAGCGCATCCTTAATTTGTACTTGGTAAAGTACATTAGGCAGTTATTTATACTAGGCAGTTAAAATGTCAGGTCTGAAGTACTATCATTATTTTGTACTTGTACAAGTACGCGGGGACTTACGAGGCTATCGGAACAACCAAGCTCGTGCACGAAATCCTTCACTAGTTCCCTCTTACAACGCCTAAGAGAGTACAGCGCATTGGCCGCGTATGCCAGATGTCGCAGGTTCGAATATTGCTCGGAGCATTAAATTTTTCAATTTTTCCCTTCGGGCGGCTTGATAACTTCTAACAGTCAAGTTGCCCACTCACTTGACAAGGGGGGTCGAAGTTGCACCACGTCCGTAGGGAGTACTCACCGTTACCCTACATGTGACCCCTGGGTGGTGCTAAAATTGCAACAAACTGGCAACCGTACTATCTCCTCAAAGTTCTCACGGTTCGAAAATAAATGCCATACGATTATTATTATTATTAAGGTGATGCCTCGATTCTGCAAACCAAGTCCTCCAACACGCTTACGAGTATATCTTCTTCGCCCGAAAAAACTACATGCAACACTCTTCGGGAATGCCTTTTTTGGACAAATTTCGATAAATATCTGATTCTGACAACCAACTTTTGTTGCCTACAAAACGTGGTCCCGGGTATGAATCCCGGTGAGGACGTTTATTTGTGTGATGGTTACGACTATTTGTTCCTGATTCTTGGTTTTTTTCTATGTATTATCGTCGTCTAGTATCCATAGTACAAGCTTAATAGCTTAGTTAGGGATTAGTTCGATTTGTGCAAGTCCTTTGTGCCTTTGTCCTTTGTGCTTGGTTTGTGCCTTTTTAAGGCACGAGTGAATAGGCATCTTCTGGGTGAGCTCGCTTCATCGTCGGCGTCATTTTTGCGCCCTGGGTAGATGCTGGCCAAGAGCAATCCCATTTTTAATAAATAATAATAATAATAAGTCCACAAAATACATAGGTATATATTTATTTAGTATTTATTTTGTGAAGTTTTATTCATATTTCCTCTTATCAGATAAGGTTAAATAAAAGATTTTTAACTATAGTGATTTGTATAATAATAAATTATTTTAGAAGCCTGCGGAAAAACGAAAAATATAAGTACTCATTGTATTTTTTTTCACTTTGTATGTACTCACACACTTTGTATGGTTGTATGGTTTGTAAGGTTGTATAACCACCTATAATTTGTATACTATTATTAACAAATATCGATGGGTTTGTAGTTTTATTCCGTCATTGAAAGTGTCTTGTTGACATGACAATGACATAGGTGTAAGTAGGCTGGTCTGTGGTTGTCATTAATAGCGACGTATTTATGGTAACCAAAGTTAAGGTTAGTTCACACGCGTGGAGTTTATAAACCATAGGCTACATTAGATGAACCAGGTGTGTGGCTAATTTTAGCTAACTCGTAGTGTGAGGCAGGCTGTATTAAATGCTTGTTAAGGGCAAAGAAGATATATACTAACGTAAAAAGAAGCGACACCGAAGCATGTGTGCTGTAAACCCGTCTCGCGGCTATGTGTGCGTTACCGGAAGTAAACGGAGGTGCGCGAGGGGCGCAAGGTGTGTGGACAGCTAGCCGCGGCAAGACGAATTGCAGGGGCGCCACTCGCTTCAATATTCGCTCGCGTGACGTGCGCTCACACAACAGAGATCGATCGGCCGGTAGCGGGCGTGACACTAGTTTTACTTGAAATTCGTTAGAATTTATCATTTGTAATTCAATGTAATCAACTAATTATGGCTGGAGTTTTTTTTTTGCTGTGTCTACGGTTGTGGCAGTAATACCAAAAGTCAAAAAGGAAAAAGCTATTTTAGGCTACCTACCGATCCAGAAAAGTGAGTTATAAAATTTTATATGTTATGTCCTTCCCTACATTTAGAATTTAGACTTCACCTAAAATCCGTTTTTATTCGAAAGACTTGATATGGGTAGGTTGGTATGGGTATGGATGCATTTTGACTTGAAATACATTAAGAAGTACCTACATCTTCGTAATATCTATACACATATAATAAAGCTGAAGAGGGTCGAAAGTCTGTACATGGAAGATATGCGAAAAAAAGTTGGCTGGGGATACTTAGAATCGATAAGAGAATACGTTCCAACAGTTTTTAGAATTTTTGTCTATTTGTCTGTTTATATGAACGCGCATCACGTGAAAACGGCTGAACGGATTTTGATGAAAACTTGACTAATCTGTCAAGTAAATACCCGGTCAGGTTTTAGGCTATAAAAATTGTGCAGATTTGGGTTAAAAGGGGGTAAACAGAAGGGTTGAATTTTTTATGGGAACTCCTTATAATCCATGAGTCACAGGTATGAAAATTGGTAAGCATATACTTGACGACAAAGGAAAAACATCCTCATTCAAAATTTGTGAAATCTTAAGATAGAAACTGAAAAAAAAAGTAAACGCTAGCGCTGCGCCGCGGCGCTACCCAGTGTGCCCGCACGGCCTCTTCAAATTTTAAACACTATTATGATTTATTCTATTAAGTAACTGTGATTCTAAACCCACATTTCAGTCCCGTTTTCTAGATTCAAAAACTACATATATAACTTTGTAATCCTTTATTTATTTATTGAATCGTCTGGCATTTATTTACGAACCGTGAGATCTTCGAGAAGACAAGTACAGTTGCCAGTTTTTGTTGCACTTTTAGCACCACCCAGGGGTCACGTGTAGGGTAACGGTGGGTACTCCCTACGGACGTGGTGCAACTTCGACCCCCCTTTGTCAAGTGAGTGGGCAACTTGACTGTTAGACGTTCTCAGGCCGCTCTAACTTGGCTTAACGACTGCTGTCATAGACAGCAGCCGGGATCAACGGCTTAACGTGCCTTCCAAAGCACAAGAGCGCTCAGTTAGTAACCACTCAAAGCGGTCACTCATCCAAAAACTTACCTGCGCCCACATTGCTTAAGCTTGCATACCGCACGCGTTACGCGGGCGCCACTGGGCCACGAGCGCTCTATCCTATCCTATATAAAAACATGCATTTACAATGTTACTTTTGCCGTTCACTTCATGTGCACTCACTTTATACCATAATCCCACTACTTAATATTATAAATGCGAAAGTTTAGATGTTTGGATGTTTGTCACTGAATCACGCAAAAACAGCTGAACAGATAAAGATGATCTGTATGCTAATAGCATATAATCTGGATTCACTTATATATATTATAAGTGTACTTTTTGTCCCGATGATCTTCCATCTAAGGGATATTAAATCGGGAATGCAAGTAAGGTCTATGAAACGGGGTGGTTTAATCCTCATACGTCATTCTACGATTTAAGTTTCAGCTTATTGGAAGTATAACAGCATGTCAAGAAAAAGTTGACGATTCATTATGTCAAAACCGAAGTATCATAATTCTTTCTGATGGTTGACGCTATTTTTGAGCACAACCTTTTCGCAATTAATTCTACTTTGCCTGTACATCAAAATGCATTTGCGATACTTTGGCATTGGTTTTATTCATATGCTTAAATACAAAAACAGCTGTTTCAATGCACACTTTGTATCGTCAGGGTACCATTTAATTTTGTCGTGCGTTATTTTTTACGTAATTAGTGACCCTTCACGCCATAAAAACTGTTTGATTTAAGAGATCACTCAAGCTGGGCAGCCCCATCGTCGGCATAGACAGTTGGAGCATCAGATGTACTCGTACACTTAGAAAAGGGTCGAAAGTCTATACATGGAAGATATTCGAAAAAATGTTGGCTGCGGATACTTAGAATCGATAACAGAAATAGTTTCAACAGTGTTAAGAATTTATGTCTGTTTGTCTGTCTGTTTATATGTCTAGGCATCACGTGAAAACAAACGAATGGAGTATAATTTACCCTCATTAATATGGCAACTGGATCTTCGGTGACGACATAGCTCGGCCTTCGGCCTCGCATGCTTTGCCACTCTCCTTCGGCTTTTCGGTCATCAACCTTAAATGAAGAATCTACTCTGTTGGGAGGTTCGGCCTTCAGCCTCGCGTGTCTCGCCTCTCTTCTTCAGGCCTTTGGCCCTCAGCCTTACACGAGAAGCCCGCTTCCGGCCTTCGGTCATCATACTTACATGAAGAACTCGCTCTGTTGGGATAACGTTTTACGGCAGAACTGCGTAGCGAGACTTTTACCATTGTACAATGTACATGTAATGTTTTTGACGAGATTCATTCGTCTAGAATCGGTACATTTGATATTCCGAATAAGCACTTAATCATTCGTTTTGACAACAGGATTTCTAGGGAGTGTCATATTGACTGTAATCATTTCTTAAGGGGGTGTAAAGAAGGGTCAAAGATTGTATCATCATCATCATCTGAGGCTTTATAGCGGCGGGTGGGCCCTAGGCTAGCGTGGTCAAGCAAATATCTCCGATCTATTCGTGGCTTTCCTTCTCCAACATGTCACCCCTAAGTTCCTGGTGTCCACCTGAGCTTGAGAAAGATTGTATGGGAAAACAAATCATTCTAAGGCGAGAACAAATTATACGCGGACGAAGTCGAGGGCAAAAACTAGTATACTTATACATATAATAAAGCTGAAGAGGGTCGAAAGTCTGTACATGGAAGATATTCGAAAATTAGTTGGCTGGGGATACTTAGAATCGATAACAGAACACGTTCCAACAGTTTATAGAATTTTTGTCTGTTTGTCTGTTTATATGAACGCGCATCACGTGAAAACGGCCGAACGGATTTTGTTGAAAACTTTACTAATCTGTCGAGTAAATACCCGGTCAGGTTTTAGGCTATAAACATTGTGCAGATTTGTGTTAAAAGGGGCTAAAAAGAGGGGTTGAATTTTGTATGGGAACTCCTATTATCCATGAGTTACAAAGAAAAACATCCTCATTCAAAATTTGTGAAATCTTAAGATGGAAACTGAAAAAAAGTAAACGCAAGCGCTACGCCGCGGCGCTGCCCAATGTGCGTGTGTGTGGAAAAACATAAGATGGTCCTTGCGGCAGTCTTAATTACAATTCATCCTGCATTAAAGATTAAAACTGCACTAAGAGGTACCCTCGACCACTTCTTCAAGACACCCAGATGGAAGACGATGAATATCCTCAATATAGGAGGTCACACAATAAAGATTAATGAATTGGAGTTGGACAACCGCTGGGTAATGCCTTACAAATCCTGTGCTGTCACGTATTTTCATTGCTCATATTAATGTAGAGTTATGTAACTCTGTTAAAATTTTCCATCCATGAAAGGTTTCCTCCTGTGGTACACCTCAACTGTTCAACTTGAAAATGGTCAGCGCGTATACTTCACCTCCAAGAAACATCTCAGAAAAGATAAACATTAAACAATCCACCTCGGACTACGTTACTGGCTTTCTTTGAAATTCACTTGAAGGTGAAACCGCTACTAAAGTGTATAAGGAATTGCTACGATAAAAATTAACCCTACCTGTAGTTGTAATTACGAGTATTTACATAAATAACTACGATTTCTTTATTATTATTTCGCATTACCAGAATGGATGTGTATATGCATCATGGGTTAGCGAGTTGTGATTAGTTATTGTTAACTTGGTATGTCCTTTTAAACAACAATAATATAGGCTACAGTTTATTATTCTGCGCGTGCGAAGCCGCGGGCAAAAGCTAGTAGTATATATATGAAGATAAATACACTTTGTATGCCACATAACATATACAAGCGCGTTTTATTTTTTGTAACTTCATGGTCCTAAATTGAGTAAGGGTCGTGCGTTAATTATTATGAAGGTTAATTGTAATTAAACAATTAATGTGGAGCGACTAGGATCAAAGAGAGTCAACAAAATTATCATGGGTTTGTTTTTCCTTTTTTTATCCTACGACGGAGGCACACAATCATAATATAAAAATATTTGCACTAGAAAATGGGCCATCATAGGTTATTTAAATAAGAGAAGTAGGGCACAGCAGAATCCTAGCTCATATTTGAAATGGCTCAACTGGGGAAGTACCTCTATCTTACAGAAGACCGCAGCTCTGCAGGTGTGCCGCGTTGTGTTTCAGGAGGTGAGTAAGATCGCTAGAGCTCCCGGGGATGTGCTGATGTGAATGTGCTGTTGACACAGAGCGGGCTTCTCATGTAAGGCTGAGGGCCGAAGGCCTGAAGAAGAGAGGCGAGACACGCGAGGCTGAAGGCCGAGCCTCCCAACAGAGTAGATTCTTCATTTAAGGTTTATGACCGAAAAGCCGAAGGAGAGTGTAAGTAAGGTCACACTTCGGGGTCAAGGTTCTCTTGGCCAAGATGGGACTATCAGACAACATAGATTATAGGTGTGTGGCGAGGATGACGAGACAATGGAATACTTGCTGTGTAAATGTCACGCCCTTGCCAGACAAAGAATGAATGACTTTGGCAATGGTTACCCAGAACCATAGGAATTCAGAGTACTCCCGCTGAGCTCCATCATCCGATTTGTGGAAATGTTGGAGAGCAGCTTGGAGTAGGTATAAAGGAGGGGGCAATTGCACAAAAGATCCCATTGGGTCGAAGTGCATCCGCAAGGGCCCCCATCTAGATAAGATAAGATAAGTAAGGCCAAATTTGTCTACAAAGGACAGTAGACTAGTGCTTCAAGCATTCGGCTGTCAAGCGGCGGCCGCGGCTTCAAATCCCGGCTCATACCAATTCGTTTTTCAGAACTTATGTACGGAATATCATTTGATATTTACTGTAAATTTTTTAGTGAAGGAAAACATCACGATGAAACATTCATACATTTGCGATGAAATTTAAAGGTGTTTGTAAGAACCCTATCCTGCACTGGGCCACCATGGGAACTATTGCCCAGTGGGACGTATATAGGCTGATGATGATGAGAATACAACGGAATGTCATCTCGCTCATATTGAAGCAGCCCAAATGGGGAAGTACCTCCACCTTACATAAGACCACAGCCATAATAACACCGCTACCTGCAGGTATTTCATGTTGTGTTCCTGGTGGTGAGTAGCGTCACCAGAGCTCACGAAGATGGGCTGTGTTGAAAGTCAGATCGAATTTGCCTCTACCTATCAACGACTCCTCAAATCAAATTCAGTACCCCCTGGGCATGAGCACAAATTGTGTAAGCATGGGTATAGTACAAGTCGACTATGGGAACCGCGTTGAGTGTATTGTGACCGATAGATTGGCGACATATCGCTGCAATATCACATTTACTTCACAATCAAACCTGACATTGTTAAAAATTAATTCGCAATTAAATTTAATGTGCTGTGCGCCCTTTTCGGAATACAGGCATAAATTTAGAATAGAATCGAACATAATAAATTTTATTTTTGAACAACAACAAGATCTTTTTTGTCCGTTCACCCCTTAGTGAAGGAGGTAACATATAGGAGTTAAATTTAAGAAGGAATCAAGTATTGCCTCAAAAAAGCCCACTCAGCAGAAGTCGAGGCAAGAACAATTTTCAGTAGATCGATCCAATTAACAAAAACCAAACCTTAATCTAAAGTATCCTAAGAGATCTATTGCATTATTTAAATATAGTACTGCCACAGTACAGCCCACGTTATAATTTAATCAGTGATGAAAAAGAACCAAAACCTGAACAATAGTTTACCTGAGTATTATAAGAATGTCTTATATGTGTGTATGTGTATTGTATCTCTGTGTACTTCGCTTAAGAGTGCCACAGATAGGTTTTCTCTCTAGAATTCTAGATGAACATTTGATTGCCTCAATATATTTCCATTGACTACGTCGTTTGCCTTAATGGATACATACGACAGGAACATTTCAGTTCATCGTGTGGCTCTTGAAAAATATCTGTCGGCTGTAGAGGAATTTTATTACGCAGATATGCTTTTAAATGTGTACATGGTGCGATATTTAGGTGTTTGAAACGAGAGAACTTCGTGAATGAATGCTTTATTTTTACGTAACGGCGCTGTTGGTTCTTATTTTAATGATAAATGATGAGTTATCATATAAAGTGTCACGCGGAAGATATCGGTTTTCGGTAAATATTGTCCCTGACAACGCTGGGAATCGATTATTGACCGAGCGAGCGAAGCGTCTCCGTTTCAGCTTTCGACAAAATTCTTTCGTATGTCTGTCCGGATGTTCTCCTCTATAGGTCGCATTTCTAAACCGATTCTTGTGAAATTTTGTCAGCAGGTTCGACAATTATATAGATTTTTTTGTCGAGTCAGTTTTTGGAAATATTGAAATTTGAAAAAAAAAACGCGGTGTCTACAGCTCACAGAGTTAGTTATATTGTCCGAAAATTTGTCCGAGACACAAGTCATTCGGCAATACAGCAACGCGATACTCAATCCTGAGTTAACTATATCGATTCGAGAAAATGAAAGCGATACACGAGTATTATGGATTTGTTTTACAATTTCGATGACATACAACTATGTGATAATGATGGCTAAAGTGGCCGTGGCCCAGCATGCCTTTTTTTGCTTTTTTTACCCGGGTGGAAAAATTATTATGGATACCATCGCACCGCGGGGACAGTGCGGAGGTAATGTCGGACTTGCACAGACTAAAAACCCCCGATCATCTTCCTCAACTCATTTCGGACGGCTTTGGGATCTCCGTCGGAACGTATCAGTGCCGCCCTAGAGTCACACCTCTATGGGTCCCACCATCTGTTTTCATAGACGATCGCAGCCCCCAACTGCGACCGTCTTCGACCCTAAGGACCCCCTTTTAGTCCCTTTTTACGACAGGCAGAGGATACCGTAGCCGTATTCTATGCCTTAGCTACAGGGCGCAGCATGCGATACCTACGCGGGCTTCGCAACAATCAACGTCAATTGTTGGATGGGTGACCGCTTTGAGTAGCTGCATGTCAGCATACTATGGCAGCAATCGTAAGAGGCCTTCGGGCAGCTTGAGAACTTCTAACAGTCAAGACGGCCACTCATTTTACAAGCCTTACCCCAATAAGGTCTTGTTTCTCCCTTGGGTTAGAAGGTCAGATGGCATGCGGCCGATACCAGAATTTTGTTTTCTTTGCTTTGTTCTAATCTAACTTTCCATAAATACAGTCTGATTTCTGGGTCGTGGAGCAAGAGAGCAAGACATCATACAGAATTCAAAGATTAGCCTTATGGTGTTGTTAAGTATTGTTTATTTTTAGATGTAAAGTAGAAAAAAACAGTTTTGCATACAATTTGGTCACCCTACTCAATCTAACGTCACCCTACTCAATACAACGTATGTCAAAAGTCATGGAGTGACCATGATTACTTAGAACAAGATTAATTTTACTTGAATAACAAGAAAGAATAAACTAATTATCTTTTAATCAAATACTACTATAAATAATAATAATAATAATGGCTACGTTTTGGGGATCTTTTTGGGGAAACTGAAGGTTTTGTCTGTGCAATTGCGGACGAGGTTATCATGACGAACAACTACCGGAAATATATCCTGAAGGACGGTACGGTCGACATTTGTCGGGCATGCCGCCGTCCCGGAGAGTCACTCAGGCATATTATTTCTGGTTGTAGTCATCTTGCTAACGGCGAGTACTTGCACAGACATAACTTGGTGGCCAGGATTATTCACCAGCAGCTTGCTCTTTTATACGGTCTTGTAGACTTCGAAGTGCCGTATTATAAGTACACACCTGCACCAGTTCTCGAAAATGGTCGTGCAACGCTCTATTGGGATCGATCTGTCATCATGGACAGGACTATTGTAGCCAACAAGCCTGATATCGTGCTGACAGATCGATTGAAGCGCCAGGCAGTGCTCGTTGACATCACCATCCCCCATGACGAGAACCTCGTGAAAGCTGAGAAGGATAAAGTCAGCAAGTACCTAGACTTGGCACATGAGGTAACCGCCATGTGGGATGTTGGTTCAACGATTATTGTCCCGATAGTCGTCTCTGTGAACGGTCTAATAGCGAAGAGTCTCGACCAAAATCTCAAGAGACTCTCGTTAGATGGCTGGGTCAAGGGTCAAATACAGAAGGCGGTACTCCTGGACACGGCGCGGATAGTCCGGAGGTTCCTCTCTCTGTCGCCCTAACCACCGGTAGCTTAGGCTAGCCTCGCTGCCGGCGGCACCCTAGGTTAGGTTTTTTATAATGCTTTTATATTTTGTATGTCATCATCATCATCATGTCAGCCGAAAGACGTCCACTGCTGGACATAGGCCTCCCCCAAAGACTTCCACAATGACCGGTCCTGCGCCACCCGCATCCAGCGGACACCCGCGACCTTCACCAGGTCATCAGTCCACCGTGTGGGGGGCCTGCCCACGCTACGCCTTCCGGTACGTGGTCGCCACTCGAGAACCTTTCCGCCCCAACGGCCATCGGTTCTACGTGCTATGTGCCCCGCCCACTGCCACTTAAGTTTAGCGATTCGGAGGGCTATATCGGTCACTTTGGTTCTGCTGCGGATGGCCTCATTCCTGATGCGATCACGCAGAGAAACTCCCAACATAGCTCTCTCCATTGCCCTTTGGGTGACTTTGAGCCTTCTTATGAGGCCCATAGTAAGCGACCACGTTTCAGTGCCATATGTCATCACTGGCAACACACACTGGTCAAAGACTTTTGTCTTGAGACACTGCGGAATATTGGACGAAAAGATGTGCCGTAGCTTCCCGAACGCTGCCCAGCCGAGTCGGATTCGACGATTAACCTCTTTCTCGAAGTTGGACCTACCTAACTGGACAGTCTGTCCTAGGTATACGTAATCGTCTACAACTTCGAGCGTAAAGTGTCCTATTGTTAAGGGAGTTGGTGCGACATGGACATTTGACATGATCTTCGTCTTGTCCATGTTCATCCTTAGACCAACTCGCTCGGAGGCTTTACTGAGGTTATTGAGCATTGTACTTAAATCCTCCATGGTCTCAGCCAAGACTACTATATCGTCAGCAAACCGAAGGTGAGTGAGGTAGTCGCCGTTTATGTTGATGCCTAGCCTTCTCCAGTCCAGAGTCTTGAAAACATCCTCCAGTGCAGCGGAGAACAGTTTAGGAGAAATAACATCTCCTTGCCTGACTCCCCGCTGCAACGGAATAGGCTTTGAGTTCTGGTCCTGGAGTCGGACTGACATAGTGGCGTTCTTGTACAAACTTTTCAACACTTCGATATACCGGTAGTCCACTTGGCACCGCTGGAGAGATTGTAGTACAGCCCAGGTTTCGATCGAATCGAAGGCTTTCTCGTAGTCCACGAACGCTAAACAGAGGGGCAGGTTATACTCCTCAGTCTTCTGTATAACCTGACGGAGCGTATGGATGTGGTCTACGGTGCTAAAGCCTCTTCGGAAACCGGCTTGGTCGGGAGGCTGGAAGTCATCTAGCCTGCGTGCGAGACGGTTCGTAATGACTCTTGAGAACAGCTTATAGACATGGCTCAGAAGTGAGATGGGTCGGTAGTTCTTCAGTAAGGAGTTGTCACCCTTTTTGAAGAACAGCACCACCACACCTCTGTTCCGTGCCTTTGGAGTTTTCCCTTCCAGTAAGACGGAGTCGAACAACTTCTGAAGGGCCCTAAGGACCGGTTTTCCACCCGCCTACAGGAGTTTAGCTGTTATTCCGTCTTCACCGTGTGCCCTGTTGTTCTTCAGCTGCTTAAGAGCCATTCTAATCTCGTACAGGCTGATGTCCGGGATATCTTCGGTATAGTGCCGGGTTAATCTAGCTCTAGGGTCTTCCGCCAGACCAACTTTGGGTCTGCTAGTTGACGTGTATAGCTGTCCATAAAAGCACTCTATCTCACTCAGAAGCTCAGGTTTGGACGAAACGATTCTACCATCTTCAGTTTTTAATCTGGCGAGCTGGCTCTGCCCAATAGACAGATCTCTTGAGAAAACTTTAGAGCCCTTATTCTGCTCGATGGCCTCTTCAATCCGATTTGTATTGAATTGGCGCAGATCGCGGGTAAGGGACTTAGAGATCTGTTTATTGATCTGCCTGTATAATTTCGCATCGGCTGAAGACTGCAGAATCATCTCATTCCTTTCCTCGATGAGCCTCTGAGTGGAGATAGAGAGCCTTTTGGCTCTTTGAGTTCGTTGGGCCTTAAAGAACTTAGACCCAATGCTATGGACAGCTTCCACAAACCCGTCGTTGATTTCGTCCACATCGCGCCTAGACAATCGAAACGGTTTTGGAGTTCCAGCTGAAAGCTCTCGGGGTTTTGGATTTGGACTGCTGCTGGACGGAGCGTGGACTTCATCAGTCGAGAGCGCTCTAGCTTGACGCATACATTCAATGTGCTTCTTACCAAACGATGATCACTTCCGGTTTTAACCGCATTGATCACAGAGACATCATTGAATATATGCCTCTTCGTCGACATGATGAAGTCAATCTCGTTTTTTGTTGCACCGTCGGGACTCATCCAGGTCCACTTCCTGTGCTCGCGTTTCTTGAAGAAGGAGTTCATCATGTAGAGTCCCTCCTTCTCCAAGAAACCAGCCAGTAGTTGGCCCCGGTGGTTCCGACTTCCAACTCCAAATTGCCCCACTCTCGGCTCTTCGCCGTCTCTCTTGCCCAGTTTTGCGTTGAAATCCCCCATAACAACGGTGAAGTAGGTTTTGGAACTATGCATGACCTTTGATATACCCTCATACATAGCCTCCACCTCGTCGTCGGAGAGTGCCGAGGTCGGCGCGTACACCTGTATGACCGTCAACAAGTACCTCTCGGATACTCTGAGTATAAGGTACGCCACCCTAGCCGACACACTCTCGATCTTCACCACGTTGTTCACGAGGAATTTGTGGACGATAAACCCGACACCTCCCTGGGACTGTTGGTCGCCCTCCCGGAAATAGAGCAAGTTGCCGGACTTCAGGGTTATCGTGTCCTCCCCCTCTCTTCGGACTTCAGATAACCCTACGATATCCCAACGCAACTTGCTCAATCCTTCCTCCAGTTCCGCTATCTTTTCGTCGGTCCGCAGTGTTCGTGTGTTGTATTGTATGTATATTTTTATATTGTACTTGTATAAATTTATTGTAAAAAACTAACTTAAGACGAAAAAATAAATAAGGTGAATAATAATAATATGGATCATTTACAGAGTCAGAAAAAATGGCTTTGGATCACGACCCGGAAATCACTCTGTATATCATCGAAAAGTTTTTAAGGAAAAAAATTGGTTAGGTCATGTTGTCCTTTTTTTAAATCATTAAAGGGATATACTAGTGCCAAAGGAAGCTGACTCTCTTCATCATCATCATCATCATGTCAGCCGAAAGACGTCCACTGCTGGACATAGGCCTCCCCCAAAGACTTCCACAATGACCGGTCCTGCGCCACCCGCATCAGGAATGAGGCCATCCGCAGCAGAACCAAAGTGACCGATATAGCCCTCCGAATCGCTAAACTTAAGTGGCAGTGGGCGGGGCACATAGCACGTAGAACCGATGGCCGTTGGGGCGGAAAGGTTCTCGAGTGGCGACCACGTACCGGAAGGCGTAGCGTGGGCAGGCCCTCCACACGGTGGACTGATGACCTGGTGAAGGTCGCGGGTGTCCGCTGGATGCGGGTGGCGCAGGACCAGTCATTGTTGACTCTCTTACTGTAACATTAAGAATATGATGGAAACTATAATATACAGGGTGGCCCATTCAAATCGGTCAGTATGGGAAAGTCTAAAACTATAAGACATACGAAGATTTGTTCTTAGGAACCATGTCACCGAATTTACAAGTAGAGAGGTACAAACAACCATAGAGACAATTTTACATGCCTGAACTTGTTGAATATTGTAACGGTGGTCACTTTGAACACCTACTATGATAAATTAAAGTATGTGAAAAAAATGCATTTTATTCATTTTAGACATTATGTTTCTTAGAGACATTTACTGCTTAAGACCTACACAAACGATATCTGAATAGAAATAGTGTAAGTTTATTTTTTCAAAACAACCGGGTTCGATTCCCTAGCTGGGTACAGTGTTTTTTTCAAATGTATGAATGCAGTTTTTCTTTTTATCAAAATCGGTGACATGGTTCCTAAGAACAAATCTTCGTATGTCTTATAGTTTTAGACTTTCCCATACTGACCGATTTGAATGGGCCACCCTGTATACCTATCGCATGAAACTATTTTACCAATGAAAAACACATGATGCAGATGTAGCTCGCACCCCACACTGGCTGTTACCCTATCGTCATTGATATTAACCAAATGTTTATCTTTCTGTTATTTACTCACATTGTTTAAGACAAGTACTGTATTTACCTTGGCGGAAACCGGGATTGACTCGGTTTCTTGGTCAAGCCTCGACAAACCTCGAGCTGATAACCTCGACAGGCAATCCCTTACTTTCCGAGCCTCGGCAATAATTTACCTGGTACAACGGCAACCTATTCCGATCACCGGTTATTAGGCCGGCAATTTCCGATGAAAATCGTATTATTGCCCAATAACCTCACAACGCCCCTTAACGCATGTTTTCCAATCTATTTTATCATGAACAGGATATTTATTTTCTCGTCGGTCGTGAAGTCGACTATTTGAATGTTGAAAAAAAACTGAACAATCCTACCTTAATAATGGCGAGCTTGATTTGGCGGAGAAAAAAAAAAGAAAAAATAATAATATTATTGAGAAATAAAATAATCTGAATCTGATGCGGAACGATATGTGAAAACTGTGAGCTGTCGTGTCAACTGTCAGTCGAGTCCATAACGCTTTTTACTGCGCGATTTAAATGAGTACTTCCTGACTTGCGCGGAATGCGCGGAAGCGGGGCGATACGGAGGCAGTACTGTTCCGCTTCTGCTGATAATGTTACCAGTGCGCAAATGTGATGTGACAGTATATAGTCAAGTGTGGAAATCTCTGCGACATCAGTAAGCTCATGTCAGAGAACAAAATAGCAAATATCAATCCTACCCCGCCAGTCAGAAATTCGCCTTATTTGTCTGTACGACTACTGTTAAAGGTCAACACGTACTTATAAGTATGTAAAATAACGATTTTAACTTTAAAAAAAAGATTGGAATCTATTTCTTTAATGCTGCATCTCAAGTAAAACGCCTTCTCAACAATAAACAAAAGAAAGCTAGACTACAACATAAATGTTTCATTTCAAACTTATTTTTTGCTTATACTCGTATGTACGTACAACGATTGAAATATCTTCTCTTACATTTCATCAAAGGCTTCGTTTCAAATGATTAGACACCCAAAGCAGGAGTAAAATAAAATTCACAAATGAAATACGATTCAGAGTAATGTGGATGACGTGATACTGTAATGTTACTTGTATAATATACGATTTAGGGATGATTCACAGTAGACCGTTCCGTGTCCGGGCCGGTCCGTTGTCTTCTAGAGAATACGCCGGCCGTTGCGTTTGCTGTCATAGAAATAATATATAATATCTAATAATACATAATATCTAAAGTTAACGAAGCCAAATTTTTGGTTGGACTCATAATCCAAAAAAAAATAAAGAAATAAAAATTAAATAAATTAAAAATAAAAATTAATTATATTTAATTTCCTTATTCTCAAATTGTGTCTTGAAAAAAATTGTTTACTACATAATTGAAATGTATATTAAATTAACATTCCAAAAGCATATTTTCGATTCATATGTACAAACTTAATACCCTCAGAAAATAAAAAATACTTGGGTACATTGAACAAATAAACATGGCTGTGACGAAATGCATTTATTTATTTATTTTTTATATTTTCTTGGTTGACGCTAAACTTGATCTGTTCCTTTTGCTTTCTCGAATTTGCTGTGATCTTCTTTAATTTTGGCTCGTCTCTTTATTTAATGTTTTCATCTTGATATTAAAATGAATCCTCCAAGCGCTATTCCCAGTACAGTTGCATCCTGAGGGATGCCTGGGGTCCGCTACCTAATCCCAAGAATTGGCGTAGGCACTAGTTATTACGGAAGCGACTGCCATCTGACCTTCCAACCCGAGGGGAAAACTAGACCTTATTGGGATAAGGCTTGTCAAGTGAGTGGGCAACTTGACTGTTAGAAGTTCTCAAGCCGCCCGGAGGCCTCTAACTTGGCTTAACGACTGCTATCATAGACAGAAACCGGGATCAACGGCTTAACGTGCCTTCCAAAGCACGGGAGCGCTCAGTTAGTAACAACTCAAAGCGGTCACCCATCCAAGGACTGACCTCGCCCGACATTGCTTAACCTCGCATACCGCACGCGGTACGCGGGCGCCGCTGGGCCACGAACGCTCCTATATTTAACTACTTTTAAATGATTAAGCTAAAACTACTAGTAAACACTAAAATTAAATGGTTATCAAATCTTTAAAATAGTACCTATAAAAGCTATCTCCGGTGGGTAAATTTACACCACAGGCCAAAGTTGGTCGGTTCAACGCTGAAACATATAATTTAATTCTTGTTTCTCAAGTATTAACAACCAAGACTAACTTATACTCCAACATAATGATATAACTTAGTACTTGCCGCATACTTAATGAACGTAATTTCTTCTGTTGCAGGTACCACGGGAGCCTAGTTCACCCTGAAGTTTTTGTTATTGTTAAAAAGAAATTCATTGTTTGCTTAAAATGTTTATAATCGGTTTAAATACGGTGCAGATGAAAAAGGCGCATTATACAGGGTGTGGCCTGTAATAGGAGCAATAAATTTAAAGGACGCTTCCTTGGAGCATCTGCAGTAACCTCTTGTGTCCAAAAAAAAATATCTTTTTTCAATTGGGAGAAATTTTTATCTAAAGTTATGACTTCCACGTAATGGATCTTGCCACCCAGAGATTATAGCGTGGCAGTCAATGCTGATTTTGAGGTTACTTCAAGTCATGACTCATAATCGCTGCCGCATTTTTGGTTTAAAAGAATATTTTTGGGATTTTTTTTATAATTTTTTAGTGTTTTTTGAATTTTTTTTTATTAATATCACTCCAGTAGAGCTTTAAAGCACATATAAGCTACATTTGCGAAAAAAAAATCCAAAAAAACCTTTTTTTTTTTCAATTAAAATCATTTCGAAATAATTGCTGGAGAGCTCAATAGTGTACCGTTTAATTTTTTGCTCCTATTACAGGCCACACCCTGTATTTATAATTCATCCGTGACCTTACATATTAAAAGATATTAAAAATCGGTTACTCATGTCTTTCACGAAGAATATCGCTCGAGATGTTTTAAATCTTTTCGCGGTGTAGTGCTTAACGCGTCGGCATTGCGAGAAAACCGCATATCGGTTCGAAACATGTTGACCGGTATTTGACCTTAAAATAAGTGCCTAGGACTCGTTTCATTATATTTGAATATGTGCTAGTAGAAAAGAACTCACGTTTTGGTTATGCATGTTATTAATATTCAGTTGTGTCCTCCCCAAAGAAAGGGCCCCTCTTCATCGTTGCCAATTAGGACGAATCTGATTGCGTACATACATAAGTAAACGCAGCCAAAAAGTACCGTTTTGTGGCTTGCACCAAACCGTTTGTAATCGTAAGCAGTGTTCGTTAAAATCTTACACTTTTAAAGGAGCTGTCGCTTCTGTCTCTAAAAATTACGGGCAAGATGCCGATAAGGAACATAAGTCCTCCTTCAATATTCAATATTACCAGTGTGGTCACGATCATGAACCACCAACCACAAATGCGCAAAAGAAAACAATGTTAAATTCTATTTTCCGTCAAGTAATTTAGTTTAAGTAATTTTATCACATTTGTTTGCCCAAAATGGGCAAGCTGTTGACAGTTGGATACTTAAATCATTTATTTGTCCGCCACATACACGAGAAAGAATACAAAATAAAAGGAAAAATAACACAACAAAATCAAAACTTAAAATTACTCACAAATTTAAAAAGAAATAATTTCTTGAGACCGTATCCTTTGTTGTTATCATCATCAGGTTATACAAGAAAGTTCATTTCTATTTATGTTTCCTCTGTCTGGCAAAGGCAGAAAGGTTTACCACAGCACCTAGTTTTTTTCTACGTTTATTCAAATTCAGGGTATCTAATGCATTTTGTTCTTAACTATCGGGTAATGAGAGAGAGAGAATTTAACGCCTAAACTGTATTTGACCGAGTAAATAATTCTATTTTTTTTACTTCCTCGCTAAAATTGTTAGAGCGGAGCTGTATTGATGGGCGAAAACTGCGATCGATACAAAATTTGATGTATTAAAATTTTGACTAGTACATACATACATACATATAATCACGCCTGTTTCCCAGAGGGGTAGGCAGAGATCACGGATTTCCACTTGCTACGATCCTGACATACAACTTTGGCTTCATGAACTTTCATAACATTCTTCATGCATGCGCGCCGATTTAGGGTACTCCTGGCCTGGCCTTTCTGCAGAATGTCTCCTATTTGGTCGGAGTACGTTCATCGAGGTCTTCCCCTTCCAACATTTCCATCCACTCTTCCTTCATACACTCGTTTTGTCAATCTTCTTTCATCCATCCTCTCTACATGTTCAAACCATCTTAGCAAACCTTTCTCAATTTTCGTCGCTATATTTTCATTCACTCCACACCTCTGACTTATAACGGTGTTTCTCTATCTATCTCTCAAAGTAACTCCACACGTACTTCTCAGCGCTCTCATTTCCACTGCATTCACTCGACTTGTTTCTTCTGCCACACCCAACTTTCGCTACCATACAATAGTGTCGGCACCAACACTCCTCTATACACATCCAGCCGCGCCTTTTCTGATACTTTCTGGCTGCTCATAAAGGCGTGAAGTGCCCCATTCACTCGATTCCCAGCTATCACTCTCCTTTCAATATCTCCCTCATGCTTACCGTCTCTTGTGAACAAAGTCCCCAAATACACAAACTCGTCCACTTGCTCCAACCTCTCTCCATCTACCGCAATTTCACAAACCGTCATGCACTCATCTCTTTCAAATACCATCACTTTCGTTTTGCTTACATTCATTTTCATTCCTTTTGTCTAGTAAAGGTTTGACTAGTAAAGGTTGAAATATAAAACAACCGCCGATGAACAGCTATAGTTGATTATGTGACGTGTCAAACTTGCGTTAGATGATAGTTCTGTCATTTTTAGTATGTAATTCGACATTTAGATTTATAAATCTTGCGCATGCTCATATACGTTACGTAGGTAGCCCTCTTGACTAAAATTGAATAAATTGAGCTGTTAATGTGAGCTCGCTTCATCGTCGGCCTCATCTTTGCCCCCCGGCTAGATGCTGGCCAAGAGCAATCCCATTTTAAATAAAATAATAATAATGTATCACTTACAATCTGAATGGCCCGAATATTGCTGATGAATCCGACGATATTGCTTTTTATTGTTCCGTAAATCAATCTTATTTGAAATGGCACTGAAATGTATTGGTACAGTCGATATCAAAGATGTCTCGTTGATGTTTGTTCTGCGCCGCTCTTCTTAGTAATAAGGCGAAATATGTATTTATATTAGTATGGTGAAGATTGTTCAAATATAAACTCGGTTTATGAATGTTTCCGTACTGTTTTTTATTGAAACTGTATAAAGCTTTTTATTAGTAAATGCCATGTTTTTTGTTTTAGATGAATAAGTATGATAGTTATACGACTATATAGGTATACATAGGTATACGATGATTGTAAATATAAAGTATTTATGTGTAATTAAGTGTACATACAAACTTAATAGTAAAAAAAAGTGTTTCAATCAATAAATTCCTTTAGGAATTTATGAGCCCATTGATTAAAATACTTTTTTCAATAAGTTTGGTAAATTATTTTTAATTAAGGATGTTTAGGTTAACGAATAGTTACTGCCTAAATTAAGGATATTTTTGTAATCGTAATGTGTATATTACAAAGTTAGGCCTTGTACTAAATGTCAATAAAAATTAAAATAAATAAATGTGCAATTCGCTGTCAATCTGTCAATAAATTATACCAAAGAACTGTTTATATTCTTTTTTTGTGACCTATATCTATCTAAAGCGACTTCTTGATTTGTGGGTACGTTGGCAGTACGATATGAGAAAAATGTCAGCTGTCATTTGAGTCAGCACTGCCGTTCACTGCTTCCGCACTGGCGCAGGTTAAGCGGAAGCGGGGCGATTCGAATACAGTACTGTCTCGCTTAAGGATGTTGTTGATGATTGATGTTTCACAGTAGGCCGTTCCGTGTCCGAGCCGGCCCGTTTTCTTCTAGAGAAATATGCCGGCCGTTGCGTTTGCTGTCATAGAAAACGGGCCGGCCCGGACACGGAACGGTCTACTGTGTATCATCCCTTATTCGCATGATATTACTAAGACGCAAACATCCACCACCACCATATCAGCCCAAGGACGTCTACTGCTGGACATAGATCTCCATGGCATTCCGGGGATGCTGCTGCTTATCCCACGGTGGTCTTGGTCGTAGTTTTAGGACATAATCAGGTCCAGGCCGGGTCCGGCGCAAACATAAATACTGACAACATCGCGTCAATTGAGGAAATCTCTGCGACATCACGAGATCAGTAAGCTCACGTCAAAGAACAAAATACCACATATCGTCCCTGCCCCTGACCTGGTCAGAAAGTCGCCTAAGGCAGGGTTCTTTTTGGGTTCCGTAGTCACATAGTTTCACCATGTCCGTCTGTCTGTCTGCAAAACTGCAATTTGGTATGGATATATCCATAAATCAACAAAATTCACACTGCAAAACTGCAATTTGGTATGGATATATGTATAAATCAACAAAACTGACAAAGTCGTAAAATAAAATCTTTAAAAAAATTGTTGGGTAGGTATTTCAAAATGAATGGAGATCTTTATCAAACATTTTTTGATGAAATGAATATTTTCGGAAATATTCACTCCAAAAAAAATTGTGTCCCCCCTCTAAGTTTTGAACTAGGGGTCCAAAAAATATGAAAAAACCATGAAATTAAAGTTAAATAAAAACTTCCAACGAAAACCATAGCAGACGTGATCAGTTAGGCCGTTTATGAGTTCGAGAGAGTTAGAGAAATTTCTTTGTGTCTAAAAGAATACGAGTACGTTACGACCCGGTCGGTGAGAATCGTACAATACGGGCGAGCGTCCAGATGAGTGGAACTATCCCTATATATTTAAATATTATACCGTTGACCTTTCAAGTCAATGAAGGTAATTCAGGCTATCATGGTTTATTATTCGTATCAATAGGGGCTCTCATTCTCAAGGATCATACAAAACGGACGGGTTAGATAAAAATATAATAATTTCATACAATGGCTATATTATTAAGATAGCTCTATTACCGCTCAAATAAGGATAAGTGGGTACTACGTATGTTTATCATAATGTTGGTATTAAAATGGGTAGTAGAATCTTATTTACCGTACCTATCTATATAAATCCTTTTTTGTGAGTTCTGACATAGCAAATTAACAGTCATCAATAGAACTAAAAGTATAATTTCAGATTAGGTTTGATATTTGACGTGCGTTCATTTTGACTCAAACGACATTAGCGCGCGTAAGGCCTGAATCACACTGGCGCGGCCTGCGGTGGCGGTCAATAGTAAATTTGACAGCTAATGACAAGTTTACTATTGACCAGACGCGCCAGTGTGTGATAGGCTTAATGCATTTTGGGTTGCAAATACACTCAAGCAATGAAAACAACACGAAAAGTTACGTATTTTCAAAAGTGGAACAAAAACTGACAACCGTACTTGCCTTCTCGAAGATCTCACGGTTCGTAAATAAATGCCATACGATTAATTAAATAAATGTTTTTTCTCTAGTTAGTAATATGAATATTATAATTTAACATATCAATACCTAAGGCTTTCCGCATAGTCGGTGCGGTCTCAGTAAGCCAGGGGTGTTATTCATAAACCAACTTGTCCTCACCTCTCACCTTAATGTTATTTGTCAAAATTTGACAAATGACATTAAACATTTATCAAATGTAAATATGTTTACTAGCGGGAACGTCTACTTAGCGGAATTATAATTTCTCCCCAAGGCTTAATTAAAAAGAGTGAACTGATTGAAAGATTTGTTGCCTCGGGATATCCCGCGGTAGCTCAGTTGGAAAGAGCGATGGACGGATTCCAGAGGTCACGGGTTCAAATCCCGCCCGGGGTGACCAATTTTACAATTTTTCATTTTAGATGGTTAGGCGTGAGGTGAAAATTGAGGCCGTGTCGGTTTGTGAATAAGAGACTTGACCTGCCAGTCAGGCCTAAGGGCATCTAAAGTAAATCCTGGAAATAATTCGAACAATAAATATATTTGCGACTGCTGAAATCTTGATTACCTTTTCTGCGTATGCCTTGAGACAATGTTAATGCCCGCTTGAGTACAAACATTTTATTTTAAAATGGAGTTTAATTAGGAGCGGACCCTACAAAAATACTTAATATTACTACAATATCATCAATACCGTTACAATTAAACAGTAATGAAAACGGGGACTTAGTCTATCAAATATCTGTACAAACTGGCCTTATTTCATTGGTTTTCAGCGTAATAAAAAAACGCGGCTACACCTGATCCTCGACTCCATTAATATCCAATTCATTTTCAATCTAAAGGGGCGTCCCGCGCTGTTATTCCGTGCGAAAAATCGAATCCCAGCGTAGGTATTTACATGTCTAATTGTCTATTGTGTGTCGCAGTCCGATATGTAACGGTGCTTTTCCACCATTGTGAGGCAATGAAAAACCAGAAGAAAATTTCTTTCACCTTGTTTGTGAAGACTATATTGCAGTTAATTTTTCTATTTTATACAACGACGGTCTCAAACAAGCTTACGGCCTGGTTGATGGTAAGCAGATACCTTAGCCTACGGAAACTTCCGATTCCAGAAGAATCACAGGCGCCTTGCGGAATCTTTATTGGCTGAATACAGCGCGTGCTAGGGAGATCTGGCAACCGTACTTACCACCAAGAACACAACACCACATACCTAAAGAGCAAGTAGTGATGTTATTATGGCTGCGGTATTCTGTATGGCTCTATTTTTAACCGACTTCAAGATTTCAAAAGAGGAGGTTATCAATTCGGTTGTATGTTTTTTTTTTTTTGTGTTTTTTTTATGTTTGTTAGTCTATAACTCCGTCATTTCTGAACCGATTTGGAAAATTATTTTTTTGATTGTAAGTATATATATCCAAGTTGGTCCCGTTTTTCTCAAAACGCAGTTCTGATGATGGGATCCACGAGGAATTGAGGGAACTCCTCAAATCTTTAAGGCAAACATATAGTGATTTTTATGTTTTTATCAACAAGTCAAGCATTTGCATCCAAATATGTAACATTGGATGAAGTGGAAGTGCTGATGATGATCAGAACAGAACTCTTCAACGACGAAAAGTTCACGTTTGGCGATTTGTCCTCCTAGCTGTGTTTGTTAAGCAAGTTCTATTTTCACGATTAATTTTTGTCATGCTTGATTTCTGATGATGGGATCCATGAGGAATTGAGGGAACTCCTCAAATCTTTAAGGCAAACATATAGTGATTTTTGTGTTTTTATCAACAAGTCAAGCATTTGCATTCAAAAATGTGACATTGGATGAAGTGGAACTGCTGATGATGATCAGAACAGAACTCTTCAACGAAGATAAGTTCACGTTTGGTGATTTGTCCTCCTAGCTGTGTTTGTTAAGCAAGTTCTATTTTCACGATTGATTTTTGTCATGCTCGAGTTCTGATGATGGGATCCATTAGGAATCGAGGGAACTCCTCAAATGTGAAAGGCACACAAATAATGATTTTAGTATTTTCATGAACTAATGAAGCATTTTCATTCATAAAAGTGACATTTAATGAAGTGGAACTGCTGATGATGATCAGAACGGAACTTTTTAACGACGCGTAGGTAGTTCACGTTTGGTGATTTGTTCTCTTCGTTTTGTTTGTCAAGCAAGCAAGGTTTTTCCATGATTCCATGAGGAATTGAGGGTACTTAGTCTTCTACCATTATAAACATACTTATAGCCATTTTTATTTTATTGTATGGAATCTAATAGTGCACCATCTAAGTATAATAATCTTTCACCGACCTCCCCCATTGAAGTCGGTTTTTTTTTTCTTAAAAATTATTCCAGTTAAGAGTCTGCAGGACCGTTCTTCATACAAACGTAGTTTCATTTCATTTTAAAACGCCGTGCTGAGATAACATGAAGCTTTGTATACGCAATGGGAGCCACCATATCTAGGTCGGAAATTAGTTTCTGTTGCTAGAAATTGTAATAGAAGAAAGCGATTACTTATACGTAAAAAACTCATACAAGACGTAAAAAATTCAAAAACTCGCTGTATTTTTTCTATTACAATTTCTAGTAACAGAAACTAATTTACGACCTAGATATGGTGGCACCCATTGCGTATACAAAGTTTCATGTTATCTCAGTACGGCGTTTTAAAATGATAACGTAACTACATTTGTATGGAGAATCGAGTTCAGTCGAGCGTGCGGGGCAGCCTGCCACAGCCTAATATGACAAGGTTATAATCATTATTAATTCTGACAACCAATCATCTCTACACAAACCCCAAATTCATACTCATACATTGTGCACTTTAAATATCATCAAGGTTGATACACGCTCATTTGAATCGATTTGACATTCCTTTAATAAGGCTCGTCAAGTATGAAAGTGAGCAAAATCATCGAGAATGCAACGTTTACATGAGCAGTAAAATATCATCATGACAGCCAAAAGAAGTCCACTGTCATCAGTCCACCGTGTGGGGGGCCTGCCAACGCTACGCCTTTCGGTACGAGATCGCCACTAGACAACCTTTCCGCTCCAACGGCCATCGGTTCTACGTGCTATGCAAAGCAAAGTAACCGATATGGCCCTCCAAATCGCTAAGCTTAAGTGGCAGTAGACGGGGCAGTTATAGTATATTACTGCAGAGGCCGTGAAGTAAGGGATTGCTGGACGAGTTTGGGATAAACGGCCGAGTCGTAGACGAGGCCGGATAAAACGAGTCCTGCAATCCCTGTTCCGGCCGAGGATTGTATAGTACTTTTCTCAAACATGTTAGAAAAAAAAACAATAAAAAACTACAATGTAAAAAAAAATAAAAAATATAAAACGTCCAAAAATAGCAAAGTATCACGACAAATAACGGAAATTAAATAAAAACACGAAAAATGCTACAAAATACAAGCACCATTAAAAAAAACAAGAAAGAACTACAAAAAAACCAAAAAAACCTAAAAACTAAAAAAAATACCAAAAAAAATTTCGAAAAGTACACAAAAATACGAAAAAACTTTTAAAAAGTCCAAAAATATTAAAAACACAAAAAACGCTACAAAATAACACGAAAAAAACTAAAAAAAATACATAAATACTCGTTAAATTCGAAAAAAAAAACAACAAAATACATAAATATATGAACGATAAAAAATCCGGAAAAACCTAAAAAAATACCAATTTACATAACAAATTAAAAATATATATACAAAATCGTGGCGGTTGGCTCTATGTAATATTTCCTTTATCAGTTGATTTTAGTAAGCAAATTTAAAAAGTTAGAGCAGCGGACAATAATCTTAGTTTCATACATTCTCCATACATTACTTCTTGGCCGCCGGCCAAGAAGTAATGTAGGGAGCCATAAACAGGTAACTTCATGTCCTCTTTTCGTGACATTAATGCATACATTTAGGCGCATGTTTGAGAAAAATATATATTTGCAGAAATACTGAGTTTTAGTACACTGTTTAAGTCACATATAAATACTACCTATTCATTTCATTCCAATACATTTCATTCCAGAAATCATCCCTCAATGGGATGAAATACGGAGTACAAGTAAAATGGTTATGGATAAACGAACGAAATCGTGAGCAAAAGTTTGTTCCTTTAATATTTATGGGAAATCTACTGTCACGAAACTCAAACTCAAGGCAAAGTATCAATTGAAGAACCAATAAATAAACGCCCCGAAACAAATTAGTTGCTTAACTTTGTTTTCAAGGTTTGCAAAGTCTAGGGATGACAGGTCTAAACTTTTAGTATGTTGAGCTTTGTGTTGGAACAACGAAAGCTCTCGAGCGTTATAGAGAGGTAAAGTTTGTTTTGTTGTGACAGGTGGAAGATCCTCGAAGAAAAGATACGGAGATAAGAACGGACGAAGTATTTTAGGTATAATCGTGTCTGAAGTATTATTTCGAAGTTCAAAATGATTATGCACGAAATATAAAAAAAAAAACATCGTTCATAATATCACCGGACTTTATAAGTGTTGTGTAAGGAAGAATCCTAGTGTATTAAGTAATAAAGATCAAAAGCGCGTATTTCGAAAAACCCGTGCGGCTAGAAAATGTTTATTTCGAAAATCAAAATGACTATGCACGAAATAAAAAAAAACATCGTCCTTAATATCACCGGGCTTTATAAGTGTTGTGTAAGGAAGAATCCTAGTGTATTAAGTCATAACTCATAAAGACCCAATGCGGATATTTCGAAAGACCATGTGGCTACAAAATGTTTATACGGGTAGTCGCTTACGCCGTCTGCTCGCGACAACGACCACGGAAGTTGTGGCACACCTGAAATCGAGCGACTTCAAATTAAATTAATTGTACACGATGAGGTCTCGTTTACTAATAAATGTGTATGTATATGTTTATATGTATTTTTTAAATGTATTTGTAATAAGTTCTCTAGTAAAGTTAAATGCCTGCACCTGATGTTTCTGTTTAGCCCAATGGTTGACTGGTAGAGCATGTCTTATGGCATTAAGTCCGCCATTTGTACAGATTTCTTGTAATGTGCAATAAAGTTTAAATAAATAAATAAATATTATATTTGAGGATCTTGGAGATGAGAATGCGGAGTCATAAGTTATAGTTGATACGTCATGTCATATTATTTCAAATGTCAGACATTTTATAAAACTGTCATTAGAGTCTTCTTGCTTGTATAGTAAAGTAACTCTTTGAACAAATTTGATACAAATCAATGTATCAATATTTATTTATTTATTAATGTTGCCGATACAGGAAAAACAAATGTATTAGTTTCCATTTTAATCACGAAATACTACTGCACACGAAAGTTGGCAAACTTTTGAACCTTTTTACTCTTTCATAATAGTACATTACGATACAAGTGCAGAGAACAGGAAATTCGCAACGAGTGGTGATAACTTGAAACACGAGTTGCGAATTACCTGTTCGCACGTGTATCGTACAACATTTTACAGTACATATGGCTCTTTCAAGTTTCGACACATGCACGTAATCTGCTGATTACCGCAAACGTGCGGTAATGTAGCACCATATGTACTGTAAAAATATTAACAGTTTTCAAAAAAGTATGCAGTAATATTCCGCTGTCTGATTCAAAGTTGCCGTCAACATAATTTTCCAGGCAGCGTTGTCGGTTGTACTGGGACATCTTTCAACGTCGGCATGGCACAAGGATTCAATAAACAGAAGAAGTAAGAAGGGACTTTTTACGGGTTTCGAATAACAAATATTTTGCCATTATCTTTGAGAAGACGGGTAAAGTTGTCTGAAATCGACTTTGTCAAAGAAATTATGTATTTACGCTAAAAGCGTATTGAGGCGAGAGAAATGAAAAAATGCCGAGGCCGAATTCTCGCAAAAGGCTACCGTTCCATACTCGCATATTAATATCATCATTATCAAAATTATTACCATCCTCATCTTCAGTTGAAGACGTCCACTGCTGGATATAGGCCTCCCCCAAAGACTGCCACAACGATTGGTTGTGGGCTACACGCATCCAGCGGACTCCGCGGGTCATTTCTCCTCTGTAGATGCACATTTGTTCACACATGTTTACCTTCACCGGCAAGCTAAAGGTACCAGCCGGGATTCGAACCTACGACCGCCGCTTGACAGCCGCACGCTTGAACTACTAGCTTACAGGCCTGAGTATTTAATTTAATTTCAACGTGATAGCTCCATGCGAACTCGAGATAAAGGGTCTTGAAAAACAGACGGACAACAAATTGATCCTATAAGGGTCCCGTTTTTTTCCTTTTTGAGGGACGGAACCTTAATGACTGTTAGATCAACCTTACGCATTCTTCAAAACATTGCGCAATTACCATGTTGTAGTAAACTATAATTAAAAATGTATCAGTGTCTAATTTGCCAAGCGAATAAGTACCACATTCGAGTATTATTCCCTGCTCCGAAGAGATAAAATGGTAACGCTCTCTTAAATTTTGCATGTTTTCGGCACAAGCCGTCACTCACAATTGTCTGTTTGTTGAATAACAAAGGTGAATAATGTAATCCTACACGGTTCTGTGAGTACCTATTCAGAAGAAGTCAAGTGTGTTCATTGTAAATAAATAACTTGCTTTTACCGGCAATTTCCTTCGCATAGAACTAGATATTCATCATCAGCCGAAGGACGTGCACTGCTAGACATAGGCCTCCCCCAAAGAGTGCTACAATGGCAGCGGACTCCTGCGACGTTTACCAGGTTATCAGTCAACCTTGGAAGCCTGGAGGGCCTACCCACGCTGCGCCTTCCGGTACGTGGTCGCCACTCGAGAACCTTTCCGCCCCAACGGCCATCGGTTCTACGTGCAATGTGCCCTAACTAGACAGTGCCTGACTAGATATTGCCTTAGACAAATCATCATCATCATCAGCCAACTTACGTCCCACTGGTGGACACACGTGGGTCATTAATGAGAGAGGGATCTGGCCCAGAGCGAGCTCCCCAAACGCGAAGCGAAGTCTCCACTTCACATGCACTTTTGAACAGGAATTACCTCCCTCGAACGCTTTTCCCGAGAGACTGCAGTTCTTCGGGGTTACGGTAGTTAATGTGATTTGTTTACACAAATTGTACTGGTATAATATAGCTCAGAGCTATTTTTACCAAAGCGGCACGAGAAAATAGGCTTGATATCGCACCGCCAAATGATCAAAGTAGCCAAGAAATCAAGAGAATATCGAAAGTTATCCGAAATTATACCGGAACCCGCTGAATCATGCGGAATTAATGCGCATACACTAAATTAAACCCCAACTTT
Source organism: Notocelia uddmanniana (assembly GCA_905163555.1). Taxonomy (NCBI): domain Eukaryota; kingdom Metazoa; phylum Arthropoda; class Insecta; order Lepidoptera; family Tortricidae; genus Notocelia; species Notocelia uddmanniana. Next base: position 3,657,995 of record LR991064.1, read on the forward strand.
GTTTTCCGATCGGTATTACGTTTAACTCGATTTTAAAACTTTGTCGATGCTTTACATAAAGCGCGTTCCATTTGCTTGATGTTTTTTTGTTCGAGTTGTTTTGTTTATTTTTCATTTGTTTTGGTTTGTTTTATTGTTCACGGATTCGTTTACGCGTTCGGGAAAAGCCGGATAAATAAACCATGATGCTCATTGAGAGTACGTTATAACTTAGCTGGTAAGAGTGATAAGTGATGATAAGTTGAACGCTTTCTTTTAGTATATAATTTTAGTTTCGACATTGTTATTATAAAACGGACGTTTAAATTTAGTTTATAATTTCTCGACCTACATAACTATAGTTATATTTAAAATAAAATGATTTAGTACATTAATACTGCTTTAATTTCATGTTTCCTTTATTTGTGAGTCAAATGATCGAAACTACGCCATTTTGCTAGTGACGTCATATTGCTAGTTACGATACATTTCTTCAAGAGACACGCGAGGAGGTTAAGTACTTCATTTATAGCAGTGTGACGTCACACAACCACTGGATCCAGTATCCACATATAACCTTGGATTTCAATTTTCATTTCAAACTCCGTAAGACCAGCCTGACAATATGTAGTACAATTATAAACGTGTAAAACGTATATACTCGTATAAGGAAAATCTGGTAAGAAAACATTATCTGACCTTCGTAATTATGTATGTTAGAAAACAAGGTTAAACTTGCGCTTAATTCGTAAAAAAACCTTTGCCATAATTCAAGTATTAATGACTATAAAAATAGTCTTAACGATTCGGGATCAAAAAACGCCCAAAAAGTCTAACCGGCTCGAAGCCGTCTAATTGAGGGTTAAGAATACCTTGCAAGAACGCACATATTGCGCGATTAAATTTTCACAAAATACATTATACCAACTTATTTACTACGCTCATTCCCTGGAAGATGAGTTGACCTCTAGTGTGGGACGCCAGGTGCCTTGACACCCTGGCGCCGTCCAAACTTTCGGGTACTTCGTATGGGGCTGGTTTCGCTTCTGACTCAGCCTAGAGTCTCAAACGGTACAAGTATGAAGAAGTCGACAGTGGCTTCATATTTGAGCCTTTCAGCGTAGAGACCCTCGGACCGTGGGCAGCGGGCGCGCACCGAATTTTCAATGGATTGTGCAAGCGCTTGGTCGAGGCCTCACGTGACCAGAGGGCTGGCTTTCATCTCGCCCAGAGGAGCGGCATTGCTATACAACATGGTAATGCTTCAAACCTTCTGGGTACCTATACTACCGCCTAACGACGACCTGGGGCAATTTTTTTCACCTTTAGTTTTTGTTTAGAATAAGAATAAGAATTTCTTTATTTGCCATTAAGGAACACATACAAGAATGAGACAAATAAAGTTAAGAAAACAAATAAAATATCAATGTGAAAGAAAAAAAAGAAATTAACTTAACTAGACTAGGTATTATACAAATATTATAATGCAAGAAGTGTGGCAAATGGGTCCCAGTTTCAGCATTTGCCAAGCTTAGCAGCCCAGCGCTGGTTTTCAAACTGGTCCCTGAGAGAGTGGTCGCTATTTTACTTTTACAACATGAAGCAGTTTCCGTGCTTTAGAGATAATAGTAGTTATTTGTTCTTTTATTTGTTCTTTTTTGTGTTGTATTTGTTTTATTTGTTCTTTCTTTATTACAATTGGTTTTATCATGTTTTTTTTTTTCAAATAAATGTTTTTCCTACCTACATTCTACCGAGATGTTATCTTGTATAATAATGTGCTTTCATACGTATAGTGGGTTCGAAAACATATGATTGGACAAAGTGATCAAAATATGTTGACATGGCTGTATTATTAAGAGAATAAGGTTGCTGCAGTATTAATATTTTTATGAACTCGACGGACCTTGACAAACGGCAAAACTCCCCGCCACCAGGGACAGGGACACGGAAGTTCACAACAATGACCGTATAAGAAAATGTCTCACGTCCAAACTTCTGTCCCAATTGACTCGACCGAGCTGGCGCCTAATTAATACGCGAGATGTCGACGGATTCACGGCGACACGGTCGACACATGTTGCTAATTGCTAAAGTTCCAATGTTAGCGATGTGAAACGTATTCCAAGGTGACGAATGGGGTGATTACGATGGTAAAAAGGGTATATAGAATGAGGCATAATGGGGTGTGATGCTGTATTCATAGATACGGTTGGCCTTACAAGGGGCTGTACACCTTTCTACCGTGTCACTTTAACGCCATGTTTAAACTGTGATACTAAATTTCGAACGAGTTAATGCGACAAAGTCCCAAAGTGTCCAGCTACTTATGAGGCTGACTGTACACTCGTACAGTCACGAAATTTAAAGTTAAAAATGCCGTTTTTTGGACTATAATATCTCAATAACTATTTGACTTATATTTATGAAATTTGGAGTTCTAGTTGTTCTAAAGGATCTTAATACATGTACCAAATTTTGAGATTTGGAGTTATTGAGGGGTCAAAAGTGGCTCCGTCCTGCATCACGCCACGCCCACTCTGTGCTTTTCGAGCTTTCACGCTATAACCGCTGAACCTATTGTAATGAAATTTTGTATTGAGATCATCCTCCTAGCGTTATTCCCAGTACAGTTGGATGCCTGGGGTCCGCTACTTAATCCCAAGAGTTGGCGTAGACACTAATTTTTACGGAAGCGACTGCCATCTGACCTTCCAACCCGAGGGGAAAACTAGACCTTATTGGGATTAGGCTTTTCAAGTGAGTGGGCAACTTGACTGTTAGAAATTCTCAAGCCGCCCGGAGGCCTCTAACTTGGCTTAACGACTGCTATCATAGACAGCAACCGGGATCAACGGCTTTACGTGCCTTCCAAAGCACGGGAGCGCTCAGTTAGTAACCACTCAAAGCGGTCACCCATCCAAGGACTGACCTCCCCCGACATTGCTTAACCTCGCATACCGCACGCGGTACGCGGGCGCCGCTGGGCCACGAACGCTCCTGAGAGATAGTTGTATTGAGATAGTTTGACATTCTGGAAAGGACTTGGATAGTTTTTATCTCGATAATCACCGCCAAAGGGGTGGAAGTTTGCACGGAGGTACGAGATATAGAGTTCCATGTGGACGAAGTCGCGGGGAAAAGCTTGTATTATATACGGGTCGTACCTCGTTTCGCTGACAAAAATGTCATACTAACCTACTTTTCTGGTAGACCTAAATGAGTTCTACACAATGATCTAAAAAGCCTACGTAGAAAGTTAACGGTTTCGGAAAAAAGCTTTCTAAGAAATGAATAATTCTGCAAATTAATACTTTACACCACACCTTACAAGTGGCGACGTAAAATTGTGTACAAAACACGGGTCGTAAAACAGAAAGCCCTCTCTCGCATATTTATGACCCTCGCCTGCGGCTCAGGCCTCAAACATCTGCGATATCGCCCGTTCTTTGTTTTACAAACCTTGTATCGTAAATAGCTATTAATAGAATACAATAGAATAGAATATCTTTATTCGTGAACCATAGGTATCGTAGATGTTCGTTTTACATTCAGAATAAAGTTCAGCTATGTTCTGCCTTGTGGCGTACAAAATAATTCTTAAAAACTAATATCATTATTTTATCTAACTTACGTACATACATAAAGCAGCAGGTTTTCTGGAGAAGCACAACATACTCACAGACGCACAGCACGGGTTTAGGAGAGGCAGGAGTACGGGTTCGGCTCTGGCACAGTTCTCCAACGAAGTCAATAGCCGGTTGGATGAAGGCAAACAGATCCTCGCACTTTTTATAGATTATAAAAAGGCGTTTGATACCCTAGATCATGAGGTGCTTCTCCAGGCAAAGAGAGAGTGTGGCATAGCCGGCCCCATTAACGACTGGTTCCGCAGTTACCTGGCGGGCAGGACCATACGCACGACCATCATCAGCGGAACCACGGGTGCCGAGTGTGACGTCACGCTGGGAGTGCCGACCGGCTCTGTGTATGGTCCTGTCGGCTATGTAATGCTTGTCAACAGAGTTGTGAACGTCGTTGACAAATGTAAGGTATATATGTATGCGGATGATATGTGTTTACTGTATTCAGCTGCTGATATATCGGAGGCCCATAAAAACATTCAACGTGATTTCGACAATGTGGTTAAATGGGCCCATGATAACGGAATAATTATCAACCTAGCGAAAACGAAATGCATGCACATATACTCCCCATACAACCGAAAGGCTAAAAATGTCAACTATAAAGAACTGGGTGTGATGGACCACGGATATGATTGTTTGCATAATCACCAAGTAAACTGTAATTGTAAACCGCTAGAATATGTTAATACATATAAATACTTAGGCTTGCACATAGATAACCAATTTAATTGGAAAACGCATATCAATTCAGTTTGTTCCAAACTTCGGTCAGTCTTAGGTAAACTTTATCATTTAAACAGATTATTAAGTAAACAAACTATGCTTGTAGTATATATGCATTAGCGGATTCTGTTATAAATTATGGACTTAGCGTATATGGTAGAACTTTTCAAACATACCTAGAGGAAATAAAAAAGTTACAAACCAGATTAATTAAGTACCTTGTAAATAAAAATACCAAACATAAATGTAAAGGAAATTATGATAAATTATACAAGATATGTAAAATTCTACCTATACAAGAAAGGACGCATTATTTGATAAGTGTAGATAATTATTTTAACAAGGAGTTTAAGGTGCTGAAGCAAAGTAAATATAAAACAAGAAATATTAGACTACGGAAATATGTGAAAAATTATGTTAATAATTATTATGGTAGAAGAACAAATGAGTTCTTGATCCCGACCATTTGTAACGGTATCAGCTGGTTAAGAAATGAGGAAAAAATTAGTTTAAATATACTAAAAAATAAGCTAAAAAAGATATTTTTGGAAAGATTACCTTAATTGCCAAAATTTTGAGTTTAGTAATTTATACTGTTATTATATATTTTAAGTAACTTAGGTGCACGATAGATCTGTAGAAATGAGCGCGGTCTCGCCAACAAACTGTTTCGTCAGTTTGGCGAGTAAATTTAAAAATGATAATTTGATGTACCTTCATTAAAAAAAAATAAAAAAAAGCTTGTTACAATTATATGGATTATACATTGTAGTCATGCAGATATTTATTCACCGAATAATAGGCTTTTTTAATTAAATAATTACGTAGTGCTTGCTTGAATTCTTTAATAGTGTCCTTGTCTCGAATAGCACTTGGTAGTTTATTAAAAATTTTGGGGCCATTCCTATAACACTTTTCGACATGTGTCTTGTCTTTGATGGCGCAGCAAACAATTGGTTTCATAGCCTATTACTAGAGAAGTATTTAAATTGGTCGGGATTTGATTTTACGAATAATGCAATTTCGAATATATATAGACAAGGTGAGTATGTTTAATTCTATGAAATGAGGTTTACATGTTTCAATAGGATGTATGCCACTAACGGCTCGTAAGCACCTTTTTTGCGCTCGAAATACACATTCACGATTTGTAGAATTATCCCAGAAAATTATTCCGTACCTGAGCGTTGATGATACATACGCATGGTACGCAGTCAACACTGGCCGACTACCTTTCGTAACATGTGCAAGGCGTACGAATATCCACTGAGCTTATGACATATACTTTCAGTTTGACGTTGCCATGATAGATTTTTGTCCAAAACTAAACCCAAGAATTTCGTATTTTCGACTTCTGTAATAGTAAAATCTTTGTATTTTGCCACATGATTCTGCTGATTCTTAAAGTTGGACTTGAAATTCATAATAATAATATTAGTCTTGGATAAGTTAATTTTAAGGTTATTTCTATGAAGCCATTCAATGGTTGAGTTTAGGGTTGTGCTTATTTCAACTTCTAGTGAATCTAGTGGCATTTCAGTGAATAAGAAACTTTTGTCTGCGAAACAATTCATCACGATTAGGTATATACGATTACTCGTAAGCTTGAAAGTGTCCAGTATATGGTCTGTGTCGAGCACTGAGACGTTTGTTTACTTTACGTGGAAACATTTGATTTCAAATGGTTGTTTTAGGGATTTTCTGCGCAGACATTTTATGTAGAAAATTAGGCGACGGTCGCGAGCTATTACCTAATGTTGACAGGTTCTCGGTAACATGGCCGACACATGTTGCTAATTGGCAATAATAAACGTTTCAATTTAAGGAAATGTGAAAATAAGTTGAATATGATGCTTGTCGGTACTAATATAAAGGTCTAATTTTTGGGTATGTGAAAACAAGTGGATTATGGGCAATGATTGTGTTTACTTCTTATAAAAATACGTTTAAAAGAATCTATAAAGTTATTAAAAAGATAGTGAAGGAAAATTTGACATCCGACTCTTGGTTTCTCTGTTTCTTCCTCTAAAATTTTACATATAAATAAATAAAATAAAAAATGAAAATCTATATATACTTAAATACAAAGAAAACCTTCAAGTCTCAGAAACAAATGTTTTTACTCGTCACATAAACAAATGCCCTTTAAATAATTCGAACTCGGGACTTCCAGCTTCGTAGGCAGTGTCACTTCCAACTAGGCTAAACCGGCCGACAAAAGGGTCCAATGATACCGTAAATTAAATCGTATCTGGAATGGCTTTCGATTGAGATTCCATTGATCATTAGCTTCTAGCTTCGCTTCAGTATGGGGCTTAAATGCTAAATTGACTTGCAATCGTGTCGGTAATTTGGCGTTAATTGGGATGACAATGCTATTCTGTTCAGGGACCTGATTCCATTTCATGTCGTGATACAGTGGAATGGAGCAGATGCGATATTCTAGGGACATCATCATCTGTTAATTAAGACGGATGAAATGCCCTTTGCTCTAATTATTTGGCTCAAATACGATTCCTACCCATAGAATTGTCTCATATGTATGTGAAACAAAGTATTTGAAACTATTTATTAATATGTATGCAGTAAAGTCAGGTAACGAAAATTGAAAATTTCTAATTACAAGAGAAGACAGCCTTAACGTGTGTGAATATTGAAATTTAACTGTAGATATATTAAAAAAAACGAGCAGACGAACTGAGAACCTCCTTCCTTCTATTGAAGTCGGTTTACAAGGGGGCCTCTATGAACTGTATTTTGTATTTAAGTACATTTTGAATACACCAACCTAGTTATTACGTTGCAAGAATCGTCTATCCATGTGTTCAAAGTTAAAAAGGCCTTTTATTAACCGACATTAATAGACGGAAATAGATTCTCAGTTCGTCTTCAAGTTTTTTTTTTTAAATATTTTTTATGTATGTATGTTCCCCGATAACTCTTGACCACGTTGCCCGATTTTGATAATTCTTTTTTGTTTCAAAGCGATTGCCCTCAAGTTGGACCAATATAAATTTGGGGAAAGTTTGATGATGGGATCCAAGAGGAATCGAGAGAACTCCTCAAATTTGATAGGCACGCGTATGGCGATTTTGGTATTTTCTGTAGTTAACCATGGATCAATATACCTATTTGTATTCGATTGTAAGTACATGTGGTGAAATGGGAAGGATATGTGAAAATCTCATGTGTGTGGCATGGCGAAGTACAAAATTGCAGTCGGTTTTTTTAGATATAAAATTATTATTGAGCTCATAGATCGACGAATACTAATCTTACATAAACGTTAGTTATAGCTCATTAAGATTTATCACAGTCAGCAATAAAAGATTATCACCAAATTGAATTTTTCGCCAGTAATTTATTTTTATGGCGCATACTTGTCTCACCGAAAGAAAAAAACAAGTCCTTAAAATGTATCGTTTTCGTGTTCATCATACGGATAAATGGGCACCGGTCCCGTGTCGTGTGGAATCATCGACGACCCAAATATACCGCCTAATCAAATAAATGACCGCACTTAAGACTCGACGTCGGCAGCCACAAGAACGGCAGATAATGTAGAAATATTGTAGAGAATTGGAAACGTTTTCTTCTAATGTTATATTGTTTAAATGATAACTTGTGGTTCTGTAAACTGTAAATAGACCTGGTGTTTTTTTTATATTTCAATATTTTCAAGAACTGACTCGATAAAAAAATCAATATAATTATCAAACCTGTTCACAAAATTTCACGAGAATCGGCTGAGAAATGCGACCTGTAGAGGAGAACAGCCGGAAATCCGCCGGATGCAACTTATTCCGAAATACTCATACTCATACTCATTTAATAATAATATTACAGAAATATTACATGTCAAGTATTAAAATAATAATATAATTAGTCAATCACAGTGTTTAGCATTATAGAAATTATTCAAATTATAAAAGGCATGTCCAATTAACCATTTTATTAATTTGTTAGTGAAAGTGCAAATACATTCCACCATTTATGATGGCGTATAGTAACATTTGTTCTTACAATATTAAATTTTAATTCAAATTTCGCTGGTCAATGTGTGGCGAAGAACATGACATATAAATAAATAAATAAATTGTTGTTTATTAAGATTTGAACCCATTTGATTACAGCGTAACATTATAACATACTAAACGTTAAAAATTATACTATTAATTAATTAAAAATATTCATGGTAAAAATGCCATTATAGGCGCCTTATTTATATTTCGAGCTAGCGAAAAAGACAATTTTAGAGCTACTTGTATTTTAAACATAAAGTCAAAGTCAAAATATTCTTTATTCAAATAGGCCTAGCAACAAGCACTTTCGGATCGTCAGTTATAACATGTATTAACATATATATTAATTAATTATTTAGAGCAATTTATGGATGCTATTATTATTCTTTAAATAAATATTGTATTGTTGTAGACATGTCAAAGTAAGAAATTATTTTGTAGTAAAATTCACAATAGGATCGTCAAAACATAAATAATAATAATAATAAAAAATACACAAGGTTTAAAAAAGTATATAAGATATCCTTAGTTGCATGATCATAATCGTCATTATAATGTAACCTTGAGTCAATGCATGGATTATCTATTTTGCATTTCAAGCCACAGTTATTTACATTCAATCAATCATACAATATATTTTTCTCAAACATGCAATGAAATATTGATGTTATGTTCCTTATAATAGGCTGCGAAGTATGACGTTTCAGGTGCGGCTAGGACAAGAGGTCGTTATGGGAAATTTCATACAAATCCTGCAGGCCTAGGCCGGTAAAGTCCTCTTTTTTAATTCCATTCCACATAAATTTGTGGCACAGGCATCATGACATTCTGCCACTATGCGTATTAAAAATAAAATTTAGTTTTTTTTTGTTGTTTATTTCATTGCATGTTTGAGAAAAGCACTATACATACTTCCGCGGGAAATTTGGGGTTGCCAGCCTTAGACCTATCCGTATATATGTCTTCCGCCGGCGACCCCTTTCGTCCCGGCCTCTGTAGTAATGTACTATATTTCTATGAATGCGGTACAATATCAGGTAGTAATAGTACATTACTACAGAGGTTTATGTCTGAGAAAAATATTTTTAGAACAGCACATTCTGCCGGTGTCGGCGTAGAAATTGGTACACAATATTAATTTACAGCACCAATTTATATAATAATAAAAAAACAAAGTAAATCACTAAAAATAAAATCAAAAACATTCTTTCTTGACTTTTTAGCATTTCTGAATTTCCATTCGTGCAACGTATCAAATAAACATACGAACTGAATTGAAAATGTGATATGATTTACATATTGAAGCAAACAGATGATACTCAAATATTTGATGAATCCACAAATTCATTTTTCTTTAAGCCAAGGGTTGCACAAATCAAAGGGTTGGTTTGACATAAAATGCAAAATCGAAATTAAATTGGTGTTTGTTATTTACTCTCCCCGTTCATGGACGCAGACAGGAAAGTGTTAAGGGCATGTAGCGAAGAATATCACGTTCTTTTGTCAATCAATAAGGGTTGATTTTTATTATTAGATATTTGATTCTTGGCTTTACTGTTGTATAGCCAAATATTGATTGCTTAAAATTTACTCGATAGAATTAATCAAAATTTGAGTCTTAGTATTCCCTTTTTTCCTCAGCCTACGAAAACAAGACATTATTAAACCAAGTTAAATTTACGTTATTATAGCACATCTAAACTGACTTAAGACAAATATATGAATAAGTCAAAATTATCGAAATTCGTCTAAAAATCCTATTTCAAAAATTCAAAAACGTTTATTCGTGACACACACGGTACATAATAATAATAATAAAAAGAAGGAAAGACAAACAAAATAGGGCCGTGCCACGAAATGGACCCAACTCAGCATATTGCTGGCTTTACAGCCAGCGCTGGTCTTCCGTAAGGCCCATTAAGTGAGGAAACGGTGGGTAACACAACATACAGTATACAAACAAACATATAGTACTAGAAGAACAAAAATAAAGTAAAAAACATTACACATTGCAACAAAAAACCGAGCTCAGAAAAAATAACAGTGTAGCTAATATTATACTTATATAAAACACAATACGAGTAACATCACAATTTTACAAGAAACAAAAGAAGAAACAAAAATAAAGTAATACAATTGTATGGATAAGGCCTAATACTGAGAATGAACGCAGCCATTCGCTCGCTGCTACTAGCGCCAGCGGCAAATACTAGAAGCTAAGCTACATCTACTCTCTACTCTACGACAAGGTCGACAACCTTGACAAGACAAGTAAAACTAAAACGTCAAAATAAACAACTTGTAAGCTTTGCTTTGCGGAATTGGAGACCTGGGTAATGAAAAGAGGGCACAGCGCTTTACGTACAATTACATACTATCAACTACGTACTATTTTAATAAAGGGGGCATACATGGCAATGCAATTGTGACACAAACGGTGAGAACGAGTTATATGCAGCTAGTGTCATGACACAAATCTTCCTGCCTGCGCTGGTGCTCATGCATGTATTTCTTAAGTATCATTTTAAAACTATGGACGTGTTCCAGGGTCCTTATCGGCGGTGGTACATTGTTCCAAATCTTGGAAGCTGCATAGCGAAAACTTCCCCGGAAAGCAGCGGTAGCATGTCGGGGCAACAACAAATGTGTTACACACTGGCACTGCCGACCTCGACGAGTAGTCGTGTGGATAGAGAGCTTGTCGAAGAGATATGCTGGTGACTTATGCTTTAAAACCCCAAAAAGCAGACAGGCCATATGAAGCTTACGACGGTGTTGCATTTTTAGGATACTGTGATTGTTTAAAAAAGGTGTTACGTGGGCCCTTAACGGAATGTTGAAACAAAATCGAGCACAAGCATTCTGAACACGCTGAATGAGTTTCTTTGTCTTTGCAAGGAGACGCGGACCCACAACTGCATCCACATAGTTGAGTCTAGATAATACTAGTGATTCCACAAGCCGTATACGCAAAGTTTCATTTAAAAAGGGTCTAATTTTATACAGGGTTTTGAGTTTATAAAAACAACCTCTGACACTATTGGCAGTATGCTTCTCATAGCGAAGTGTAGGGTCCATTAAGAGACCTAGGTTACGTGCTTCATATACTCGCTCTACAGGCTCACCCATAAGCTCAACATTAACAGTAGGATTTACCCTGATTAATTGTTGTCTGCTGCCAAAAATGAGATGTTTTGTCTTTTGAGGGTTAAGCAAAAGGCAGTTTTCTGTAGCCCAGGTGGTAATTTTTGCAAGATCTATGTTAAGCTTTTCAATGGCGCGGTCTATGTCTGATGGTTTAAAGGAGATGTACACTTGTATGTCATCTGCATATATGTGGTACCTACAATGTGTGATGCATGACCTTATATCAGCAGTATATAAAATAAATAAAATTGGGCCGATCACGGATCCTTGTGGTACGCCTCTAGAGACGGTGGCTTGTTCTGAAGTATGTGTTGAGCCATCACTCAGGTTAATTTTTACACATTGACTGCGGTTATTGAGGTAACTTTTGAACCATTTCAATGTATTGTTGTCAAAGCCATAGTAAGTCAACTTAGATAAAAGAAGATCAATATTGAGACAATCAAATGCACGGGAGAAATCAAGGAGCACTAGCAGTGTACACATCCCCTTGTCCTGTGCATACAAAATATTATCTGTAACATCAAGTAGCGCTGTTACTGTACTTCTCCCTTTCCTGAAACCTGACTGCATGTTGGGCAGGATATCATTTATCTCAAGGAAGTGTGTGAGCTGAGACACCACAGCTTTTTCTAATATTTTAGAGACGCAAGGCAAAATACTTATGGGTCTAAGATCTTTTAGCTCAGATGGGTTACTGGTTTTGGGCAATGGTTGTACAATTGCTAACTTCCATCTGTCTGGGTATGTACATGTCAAAATAGATGTATTTATTATGGCTGTTATTAAGTCAGTAGTGTGGGGCAGTGTCAACAAAAACATATTCAAGTTAATCCCGTCACAGCCTTCAGCATTTGATTTTAAATTCCTAATTATTTTAATAATCTGATCTGAACTGATTGGTGCTAATTTAAAAGTGGAATCACTATATCTGTGGAATTCAAAGTAGGTAAGGTTTGATATGGTGACTTTTGAAGCAATTGGTAGGTTTAAAAAATGCATATTTATCACGTTAGGATTGTCAAATATTGTAGGTAGGCCAGTGTTTTTTTTGGCAATATTGTGGACTTGAGATTTTTCCACAGTTTTTTGGGATCATGTATGTTAATGTTTATATTTTGGTGAAAATAGGCTGATTTTTCATGAAAAATTGCTTTATGAACAGTAGATTTCAAATCCTTGTAATACTGTTTTTTGCTGTCACTCTGGTTCTTGTGAAATTTCACTGCCGCTCTGTCACGCAACCGCATCATGAGTTTGACTGTGTCCGTAATCCAGGGATGAGAGCATCTCTTGACTAGCGTAGATTTAAGTGGTGCATGGTAGTCAAATATATATAGTATATTTTGGTTGAAGGCTTCAACCATATCGTTAACATTTCCTAGATTAGATATCATGTCCCACCGCACAAACTGTAAATCCGCATCCAGTTTATCACATTGAATGCCTTTGATTGGCCTGTAAGTTAATCGAAATGGCTTAGGTTTTTCGAGTTTAATGTGGAAATCGCAAACAACAAGGCAGTGCCCATAGAGAGTACCCACGTGATCTACGCTTACATTTTTCGCTCGTAAATCCGTACAAACCACATCGAGCAGCGTCTGGCTAGTGTTTGTAAAATGTGTAGGTTGTGATACTAATTGAGTCAGGTAGAAACAAGTCATGAAATTATTAAATTTTGTAATTCTAAAGTCTAAATTGTTTAGTAAATTTATATTAAAATCGCCTAAAAGTATCAGATGGTCATAATCAGGAATTGAGCCAATAGTGTCAGAAATAGCATCAAAAAATAAATCCAAATCCATCCAGGGTGGTCGATAAGCAGTTCCAATCGCTAGTTTCTTTCCGTTAAGGGTCAAAGTGACCCACATTTGTTCCACGGATCTATGCAACGGATCGACGGGGTGAGGCCAAGTCCGAGCGTTAACATGGCGCTTAATATAGAAGCCCACGCCTCCTCCACGGGATCTCGTGCCTTGTGGCCTAGGGATATGGCGCAATCTGTACCCTGAAAGTGCCGGTGCCTTACCCTCCTCCCCAGCTTTTAACCACGACTCGTTAATAGCCAGTACATCAAGGTCATGCCGAGTAGTCGCCGCTATAAAATCATCATGATTAGTGCCTAATGAACCAGCATTAAACAAACCTATCCTCAGAGACTTATTTGGCATTATCTGAGACAGGGAAACACGGTAGTAGCATATAAAAATATACGTGAGAAATGTATAAGAATGTGAGATTAATTATGTGTAGATCATTATGTGTTCTAGTAATAGAGAATAATAAACAAAGTAAACGTAAACACGATAGTTTGTATATTATATTGATACCTAAATAATTTCTGTTGTACATAGTTGTAAAATATATAACCATAATAACATGCTTCAATAAATATGATAATATTGTATAAATTGCAATTGCATTGCCATGCCATAGAAGAGCACCGTATATAAAATAACGCGTGAGCGTGACAACTTCAAACTGGGGCGGATCCAAAAACACGCATTATATCTGCGTCTGAACGGATGCAGTACGCCTGCTTTCCGTCGGCCTGCCGGGCGTACACCCGACCTCGCTTCGTCCACGCAAACCTCCACAGTTGCTTTCGGCACTCCTCCCGGACTCGCTGGAATAACAGCCGGTTCGTGCGCGTGAGTCGCTCGTTCACATACACGCGGCTAGGCGGGCCCGGCAGGCCAGCCTCAGCAGAAGTAAAATTCCGACGCACTCGCGCGGCCTGCAGCATCTCGTCCCGCAGCTGCCGCCGCGCCAGCCTGACGACAATGCGGCGCGGGCGGCCCGCGGCACCACCCTCTGCGGCGGCCGCCCCACCCCGCTCTGCGGCGCCGACTCTCTCGGCAAACACGATATCTCGGGTGTCAAGGCTGACACCAAGCTTGGCGGCAAGAATGGTGACCGTGTGCACTGCGTTTTCCCCCCTTGCCTCGGGAATATGGCCAATCTCCAGGTCCGAGAGCAGCGCATCCTGATCGCGGTCACTCAGCTCTATCTGGAGTCGAGCTACCGTCTGCTGCAGCTCCTCTACCACGCTAGTCTGGGGCGCCGTCTCTGCCTCCCTCCTTTCTACTGCCTCCAGTCGCCGCTCGAGGTCGTCCATACGATTCACCATGTTGTGCAGTGTGGCCCGGATCTCTTCACGAAAGTCGCGCTGCTCAGCCATATACTCAAGGAGGACACGACGCAGCGCCGTGACCTCGCTCTCATCGATGGATCGGAGCACGGGGCCTGCGGACGGTGTAGCCAATGTCAGAGTCTGCTGGAGCGCAGGGTCTGTGAAGGGTGTTTCCACCGGCAGCGCCGGCCGTGGCGCGGGGGCAGCAGACGGTGTGACCAGCGGCACAACCAGCTGGGACGCGGGGCTTACTGATGATGCAGCCACCGTCAGAGTCCGTGCCTCCCCAGAGCCTCTTTTAGGGGTCCCATTGTCGTCAGTGTTCGTCTGCTTGACTTGGCAGTCAGGGCAAATCCAGCCCTTAGGG
Organism: Notocelia uddmanniana; assembly: GCA_905163555.1. Taxonomy (NCBI): domain Eukaryota; kingdom Metazoa; phylum Arthropoda; class Insecta; order Lepidoptera; family Tortricidae; genus Notocelia; species Notocelia uddmanniana. Next base: position 3,673,013 of record LR991064.1, read on the forward strand.
ATAGCCACAGCTTCCCCCAGATTCCCGCAGCTCCTGTGGTAAACACCCCTGCAGATATCACAAGTGGGGGCACCTTTCAGCGACAAAAACTTCTGACAAGCCGCGCACTTCGTCATGTTTGCCTATCTTTAATTAAATATAAGTATTGTGTCAAAATTGTTATAAATAAAAATATGACCACTGTTTATTTTGTGTTGGTATTTTCACCTACCCACATACGTAAATGTCAATCCAATTAAGCACAATTAAAACACTATAAAAGCGCTCGTTTGCAAACGCGCGGTAGGCTGCAAACACTCACAGAGGGTTATTAGACCCAAGCGCACACACTGATAAAGACAGGTACGAGGAAGTAAATCGATTTACACGTTATAAAATTAGATAAACGCGAGTGCAGACTGTACGTGTTACCGTCCGTGACGTCACTCTCCATACAATAAATAAGCGTGTATCTTACATGGGAGCGTGGCTCATAGAATCTCTCATACGTTGTTAGAGACGTCAATAAGAAACATATAACATGTTTGAATAAATCCGAAAAATAATTAGACATTTTTTTCTATTGGCTTTTGAAAATGTAGAAAAAAAGATTGAAAAACCAATAACCGTTGGTGCCATCTTAACGGAGTAATATTGACCCCAAAAACAAATGCTAAGGGGCGCGTGGAGCCCCTTAAGCCGAGTATACTTACAGGCGATATGTAGCATGGCACGCTCGCTTATTAAACGCAATTAATTTCCATACATCCTGAGGGACGCTCGCTACGTTTAAGGCCTCTGTACTGTACACACATACGACCCGCATGGTTTTTTTCATTACAATGCGGGGTATTGTCGTATAATGAGTTCAATATCTGTCAAACCGCGCAATGTAGTGAAACTCTCATACGAGTCTCATACGTGTCTAATAAGCTAATAAGGCTTAACGCCTGTGCACAACGAAACGAAAACGCGCAACGAATACAAATTTTATTTTATATTTATATGTTTGAACTAATAGACCCTCGAGGCAAAATTGTTTTGTGCATTCTCCTTGGTTGTGAGTGGAACGTTATTATAATAATAATATTGGTTTTAAGCTTATAACTTGAGAGGAATGAAACATTTTCAAGCGTGTAAACGGTTGAACGAAATGTCATTTTTCATACTAAAAAGTACAGTTTTATCTACTTAATCTACCTCTAAGATACGTACATACATTGAATTGCTGAAAGAAAGTCTTTAAGGAGTCTCCCTTTTTGACTGTTTTAGGATCAATTTATTGGGAGGTACTTAATAAAACCATACTCTATTAATATTTCAAATGAAAGGGAAAAAAAAGATACAAAGGTAGCATTACATACCTACTCTATTTAATATTTACTTTCATAATTATAGGTATAAATGCAAAACAAATTGTTGAAAAAAAAAAGTATTTTAATTTTGCAGCAATACTAAAGCGGAATTGTTCCACGATTCATATTGTGATAATGCGATATTAAATACCTATGAAGGAACCGAAGTTTTAGAATGTATAACTGCAAGGTAATAATCACTTTACTTTTTGAACATACGATCGATGAACGATCGTCATCGATCGTTTGAACCTTCGATGTAGATCTGTTATTTTTACTATGGAAATGGATATTAATATAAGGTAGATGACCTTACGCACGCTCTAAAACGTTGATTACCCCGCAGGTAATGGGATTCCGAATACGATTTATAAGTTTAAGTATAATAAGAAAGGTCTTATTTCTTATTATGCAAATTTCTGTGGTACAGCGGTATAACTGACACTTAAGCTAATCTACGATCGTCCCTAATTTGAGACGTCCGTGATTTTGGATCATTTCTTCTCCTTTATTACCTGTCTTTTAATTCTAGCTCCGCTATTTTTAGGATTAGTTTACGTGCTGCTAATTACTTAGAAAGCCCATCAAAGCACTTAATTAAGCGGGAAGATGACATAACGGCTCTAATAACTTATCAGATTGCCCACGACATCGACAGCTGCCTTATTAAGCAATTTGCTTTATTAGACGCGGTTACAAGCTGTTAAAAGAAAATCCTCTTCGTACATTATATATTTCCTTAGTGCAGTCGAATATTATACAAATAGTCATAATATTTTTATTTTATCGACCAGTTTAGCCACTGACACTGCCTACGAAACTAAAGGCCCCGGATTCCAATCCGAGTGCTTTGGAAGGCACGTTAAGCCATTGATCCTGGCTGCTGTCTATGACAACAGTCGTAAGGCCAAGTTAGAGGCTTTTCTGGCGGCTTGAGAACTTCTCACATTCAAGTTGCCCACTCACTTGACAAGCCTAATCCTAATAAGGTCTCGTTTTCCTCTTGTGTTGGAAGTTCAGATGGAAGTCGCTTCTGTAGAAACTAGTGCCTACGCCAATTCTTGGGATTAGATTATACTGGGAAAACACTAGGACGATAACATAATAATAATCGTATGGCATTTATTTTCGAACCGTGAGGTCTTCGAAGACAAGTACGGTTGCCAGTTTGTTGCACTTTTAGCACCACCCAGGGGTCACGTGTAGGGTAACGGTGGGTACTCCCTACGGACGTGGTGCAACTTCGACCCCCCTTGTCAAGTGAGTGGGCAACTTGACTGTTAGAAGTTCTCAAGCCGCCCGAAGGCCTCTAACTTGGCTTAACGACTGCTGTCATAGACAACAGCCGGGATCAACGGCTTTACGTGCCTTCCAAAGCACGGAAGCGCTCAGTTAGTAACCACTCTAAGCGGTCACCCATCCAAGAACTGACCTGCGCCCACATTGCTTAACCTCGCATACCGCTAGCGGTTCGCGGGCGCCGCTGGGCCACGAGCGCTTCACTAGGACGATGATGATTCCTTAGATAAGTTCCGACAAACAATACAATACATATACTCTTTATTGTCCTCCTCTATAAATTATATAAAAGTTCAGAAACTAGCATAGCATAGCAGAGATAAACAACAGGCTTATTGCTAAAGAGCGATCTCTTCCACTCACTCGCTCATTTCATTGGTGTGAACCGGGATTCATCTACCGGCTTAGAAAAATCTCATAATTCCACCGTCTCTAAGCGAATGAGATGCGAAAGGGATGGAGCGAATGGGGACCCTGTCCTGGTATTTACGTGAGAAATAACATAGCTTACGTTACAATTCCCTTAATTAAATTGCCTTACATTTCACTGAAACAATACAGTACAATTTAGATTTCGTAATGAAAAATATTTTGGTGTCTTAACCCATGTGCTTAGTAAAATAGAAGTTGAGTCTGATTGAAATTGGGCCGCAATTCTAATTATCTTAAGTCACAGGACTTTTGAAGCTTTAGGAAAATGAAGCAATTTCCTAGGATTTTGCAATAGTTTCATATTCCTGCCATTCTGTGTTGCAATTTCATCTGCAATAACTGACAGAAAATTAAACCAAAGAAGGAATATCTTTATGATATGCCGGGGACTATATAACGTCACATTTGCCGAGAAAAAAAAACCATTTGCCCATCAGTTTCAGGGCACATCCCTTATGTAAACCACCAACGTGATGTAAAAAAGCTATTGTTTTCTGGCTTTAAAATTGTAATAGTTTATTTATTTATTTATTTAATCTTTATTGCACAATAAGAAATCTTAACGTACAAAAGGCGGACTTAATGCCATGAGGCATTCTCTACCAGTCAACCTTTAGGCAGAACAGAAAGACTGTAGGCGGTGCAACTATAAAATACCAGAGAACAAATTTGGTAAGCTTGTATACAAAATATTGATTCAAATATATACATCTGTCATATAGTTACATAAATAATTATTTAAACTGTATAGTTGATACATTACCAATAGAGGATTACAAAACCTCTACTCCGCTGCGTAACGTTTTAGATGACTCTTCACGACTCGGATACAACTTTTTTTTTTTTTTTTTTTTTTTTTTTTTTTTTTTTTTTTTTTTTTTTTTTTTTATATATCTCCTTGGAGATATAATTAATTATATCTCCAAGGGTGAATGAAAAACGGCCTTAAGAGTTACGTGAAGTTAAGCAAAAGTTAATGTCAAGTATGACAATTCGGAATTTGAATGACAAGCACATCAACATTGTTTAATTGTTAAGGATCTTTTCCACTTTACTAGGGGTGTAAATTAACGAAAATGAATTCTTGAATAACTTCGAAATGGTACGAACTGGGACACTAGTGTCTTAGAGAAGATTGCTTTATTTCATCTCAGGATTGAGCCCTCGTAATTAACGGAATTCAATAAAAACACGCTGTATATCCGATTATGTCCTCCATTTCCTGTAATCTGAAGAAATTTCTGTCTACTTTTTGATATTAAAATAATGAAACATATTTTCACTTGGATTGAGAGAGGGCCTAGTTTTGCAAGGGAATAATAAACAAAGAAGAGCAGAGACGCCATTTAATATAATGGACGGAAATGAAAATTTCTCTGCGAATTAAGAAAATTAAATTAACTTGGTTGTGCAGTGAGTATGTTTTTTTACAGTCTTTTGCCTAAAATTATATTTTGGAATAGTAGTCGGTTATATTGACGGCCTGTTTAGCCTAGTTGGTAGTGACTCTGCCTCCGAAGCTAGAGGTCCCGGGTTCGAATCCCGGCCAGGGAATTTATTTGTGCATTTATCACGGATATTTGTTCTTGGGTTTTCAATGTTTTCTATGTATTTAATTATGTATTTATCTATATAAGTATGTATATCGTCGTCTCGTACCCATAGTACAAGCTTTGCTTAGTTTGGGACTGGGTCGATTTGTGTAAGATTGTCCCCCAATATTTATATGATTGGAAGTCGTTTCTATGAGTGATAAAAGTGTACTTTGAAGGAGACCAGTCCCTCACCGGGTACCTGGAGACATTAAAAGGTATAGTCGAGGCGTCCGGACCCCGGTCATAATAGGGGGAGACATTAACGCTACGAGTCAATGGTGGGGTTGCCAAGATGAAGACAACCGTGGCGCGGAATTTTTGGACCTCTGTTCAGAAATGGGACTCAGGTTCTAATAGAGGATCAACAGCCACCTTTTACACTCACAGAGAAGGGACTCTATACCAAAGTATTGTCGACGTCACAGTGTGCACGGACGGGTGGTTCAATAAGCTATGAGACTGGCGCGTGCTGACGGACGACACAGGTCTTACAGATCACAGGAGGATAAGGTTTGGCGTGATCAGGGACAATAACGCACCACCCATAAATCGTCCATCAACGAGGAAATACAACACAGCTAAAGCAGACTGGCATAAGTTTCAAGGGTCGCTTGGCAAGCAGTACGAAGGGAGGGGGCTTACCCTGGACAGAATATCTTCCGCAAACTCAAACAGGGACATAGAATATATAGCCCGGGCATTTACCGAGGCCATCCAGGACGCCTGCATTAACACGATCCCGAACCTGGAATCTAATACCAATGCCAGGAATACCACCTGGTGGACGGCGGAGCTGAAGGAGATGAAGCAAAAAGTTAGAACGCTACGGAGGCGTGTCTCCACAGCCAACCCATCAAGAAGGCCCCTTGTCTATAGAGAATACGCTGAAGCTTGGGGTGTTTACAAGCAGTGTATAGAGAACACAATGACCGAAAGCTGGAAGACTCTCTGCTCCCAGCAAAAACTGGAGGACATATGGAAGACCTCTTACAGGGTTGTGAAAAAGTGCTCCACAAACAACACAAACTCTGAGTGCCTGCTCAAATTACCAGAGGATGGCACTATTAGGACCCCACTTCAATCAACCCAATTGCTTGCCAAGACCTTCTTTCCGAGGGACGACCCAGAAAACAACAACGGCTGGCACGTGGAAGTCAGACGGGAGGCTGCAGGCATTAGAGCGGCGGCGGCTCAGGTATCACTCCCAGAAAAGAGCTTCCTCCCTTTCACGTATGAGGAAGTGGAGGGGGTACTAAAAATAATTCCAGGAATGTAGAATATAAATTCATACAATAATAATTTTAGCTTGAAACGTAAGTACAGAGCACGGCACAGTGTCGTCGCGGGGCGCAGGCGGTACATCAAACGCGGTCTGGGGCACGTCGCACCAAAAAACCGCGCTGTATTCGCTAGCGTGGTGGAGTGGAGGCGGCTTGTGTGACATATGAAGTTTCGGAAAGATCAAAAACCGGCCAAGTGCGAGTCGGAGTCGCGCACGAAGGGTTTTCCGTACCAGAAAAAAAACGCCTACAATTACTCTGTTGTATCGGAACCCCCCTTAATTATTATTATTATTTAGATTTTAGTATTTGTTGTTGTAACCACAATAAAAATACATAATCTGTGCAAATTTCAACTGTCTACCTATTACGGTTCTTGAGATCTAGCTCGGCGAGTGGTAGCCATGAAAAAGGGCTAAAATATCACGTTTTTTGTATGGGAGCCCCCCTTAATTATTATTATTATTTTGTTTTTAGTATTTGTTGTTATAGCGGCAACAGAAATACACAATCTGTGAAAATTTCAACATTCTAGCTATTACGGTTCTGGAGATACAGCCTGGTGACAGACAGATGGACAGACGGACAGCTAAGTCTTAGTAATAGGGTCCCGTTTTTACCCTTTGGGTACGGAACCCTAAAAATGCAAAACCACCTCCGCCCCGCACCGCGCCGCGCCTGCTTTATGCGATTCTAACTTTAACCGCCATAATTGTTCCTTAATACTCGTAAATTATTTACCTCACTCTAAACACAGCGCATCCCTAAGTCAGTAAAGGGTCGGCATCATTATCAAATCAAAAAATCTAATATTATACTTTATTTCGAATAAATATCCATATCGGGTTAGTTATAGAACAAAATCTATATCTATGTTAATAACTCTAATATATGTTAATTTAATTTAAAGTTAATAATAATAACCGCACGGCATTTTTTTATTTAAAGATGAAATAAAAGAAAAGCGTACAAAACGGTGTGAGACAGATCACGACTATTTAATGTATCTTTCTAAAGTCTCACCCAGTGACAAAGGACGGGACAGTTTTACATCCGCTAACAGTACTGTTATAACACATTTGAATAAATAAAAATGTTAGAAGTTAAGCACATCATTTATTTAAGTCTGGTCCCTATTTTCGATAATATAATAGAAAAGCACTTTACTGTCACTAAGCAAATCGACTAACAGTAAAACCCGAGAACTAAGGAATAAGTACTAAGTAGTTAATGTGTTTAGGCGTAAATGCCAGTAAAACTTTACGTATATTAAATATCCACCCAACAGGGCAATCCCGGATGTCTTGGAATTAACGATAGGTATGCAAATCTGTCATGTTTACTATGGAAAATTACGTTTAGATTTACACGCTCGAAAAAGCTGCGTTATTATCATTACCTGTTAGTAGTCTGGGCAGTACAGCGTTTCAAAGTATGCGATATTGTATTATTATTATTATTGCGCGGTCCTGCGCCATCCGTGTCCACCGGAGTCCCGCGACCGGTTCACCTTGTGGGCGCCTACCCACGCTGCGCCTTGCAGTAGGTGGTCGCCACTCGGGAACGTTTCCGCCCCAACGGCCATCGGTTCTACGTGCAATGTGCCCCGCCCACTGCCACTTAAGTATCACATGCCGCGACGTGCCACGTCATTGTTGAACTTTTAGGGGAGGCCTATGTCCAGCAGTAGACGTCCATCGGCTGAGATGATGATGATGATTATTATTTCTGTCCGTAACTTAGGTTACAAATTAAACACAAAAATAAATCTCCTTTACAAAATCTTTTCGTAATCTCACCCCAACTCTGCGTACTTTATTCACATCACATTGCATAGCTATTACTGTTATGTTCACGTAGTTTTCCTCCCTAGAGCTTGCTTGTTATATTTTCATCATGAGCAACACTTGAGTTACAAAGTAATTAGTATTCGCAGTAGGAAGAAACTTTCCTAATTTACGTATACTTAATACTTGGAAGTTAATTTGTGTACAATTATTTGTTGTAAGTTATTTGGAAGGCGAAATTTCGAATTTAAAGTCGACCTACTCGTATCTCCGTGATTTAATGATGGGGCAAAAATTACGCTGGTCTACAACCTCTCCTGATAATTGTAACTCCTGTAAGAGGTGAAATAAAAAAATAAATGTTACTGGCAAATGAGAATAGGCCATAAACAAAACGGGCGACGCGGTACAATAAATTAAATATGGCAGCTGTATAACAGCAGTAAACTTTAGGAGAAGTTACTTGTGTAATTAAAAATATACTGTGAAGTTAAAAAGTCAAGTTACGAGAACCGAAAATTTTCTATGAAATAATGTCGGTATCCAGCGAACACCCGCGACCCTTACCAGGTCGTCAGTCTACCGTGTGGGGGGCCCGCTCACGCTACGCCCTCTGGTACGTGGTCGCCACTCGAGAACCTTTCCGCCCCAACGGCCATCGGTTCTGCGTGCTATGTGCCCCACCCACTGCCACTTAAGTTTAGCGATTCGAAGGGCTATATCGGTCACTTTGGTTCTGCTGCGGATGGCCTCATTCCTGATGCGATCACGCAGAGAAACTCCCAGCATAGCCCTCTCCATTGCTCTTTGGGTGACTTTGAGCCTTCTTATGAGGCCCATAGTAAGCGACCACGTTTCAGTGCCATATGTCATCACTGGCAACACACGCTGGATGCGGGTGGCGCAGCACCGGTCATTGTGGAAGTCTTCGGGGGAGGCCTATGTCCAGCAGTGGACGTCATTCGGCTGATGTGATGCGGTGTGATGAATGTCAGTATTACGATACTTTTATTGGTTGCATTTGAAATTACATCACAGGTGTTTTGAATTGTGAATTTCAGACTTTAGCGGCGGGATTGGTGTGTGGTAATATATTGACGCGTGCTTTATCATTGGGCTGTCTGATGTCGCATAAATGTTTTCCCTTCACTGGAATTGTCAGTACCTATAACGTACGCAGTAGTATACGTACGATATCACTGCCAAACGTCCCTATCGATTATATTATCGTTCATATAGGTAATATGATTGGGAATAAGTGTTTGTTTTACTACAGATTTGAATTTAGAATCAGTAAGGTCAGTAATGTGTTTAGGAATTTGATTTTAGACGACTATTTCGCCTTTACCAGTATTTATTTTGAGTTTTGTATGTATGTAAATACTTTATCGTACACAAAACACAGGTAATCATAATAAGGCGAACTCATCTATTTGTGGATCTTTCAATTCATCTTAGATAAGTTTTCCAATGTTACTGGTAGTTATTGGTTTATCAGCGTACGTTGGGAATTTGCATAAATTCTTCCTAACATAAGTTATTATGTCAACAGTGATGATAGTGTTAGAATATCTATTTCCTTGAAAAAATATCTTAATTTTTCACGCGACCCCAAGATGTAAATTATTGGATAGCTTTTTTCCAAAAATTATTTGGTAGAAAAAAATCTTTTTTTTGTTTTCAATATATGCAGCTGGTCCCCCCACAAGATAAGACCATAAATAATTACGGTAAAATAATTTAATTTAAATTTCAAATCTAAATGGTGGCAGAATACGGGCAGTGACGCGTGCCTCTTTTAAGTCTCCAATCTGATATGCTACGGGCTACGCGTTAGTTTATGGTGTTAGTAAGATGTTTTAAAAAGGAAAGTTTTTTTTCGACATTAAAGGTCTCTGCCCACCACACCGCATCATACCATGACCGTAATAGGAACGTATCAGCGTAGATAGCACGGTAGCTTATACAGTCACGTTTTAAGTGACGTTTCAGTACATTTTGGCCATATAACGTGATAGTATAAGCTATCGGGCTAGCTAGGCAAGTGGGTAAGGACAAAATTTTTGGACCACCGTTAAGGCATTTAATGCGCCTAAATTTAATTGATTTCGTTGTGACACGAAAGTTACCCATATAAATTGTATGACAAATTTGGTACTCACCCAGGTACGGAATGTAAGACGACGCGGACTACTTCGCCCACTGGAACGTCTGAACAGATTAGTGACCCTAGCATCTGCGTATCATATCCGTAGCATCCGCGTTTCATATCCGTAGCATCCGCGTTTCATATCCGTAGCGTCCGCGTTTAATCCTCGTAGCATTTGCGTTTTGTACGTGTGTCATATCCGCCTTTCCCGTTCTATATACAGTCGACTACAAAGAGATGTAACCATTTAACAAGCTTATTTTTAACTTGCAATGTATGTATGTATATATTACCTACTGCAAATATCATTTTATTTTTTACAAGCTTTTATTTAATTTTATAACGGTCATTATACGCGGTTATAACCCGCTTGCGTTTTGGCACCGGCAAAATATTCTCGTCGACAATTATTGAAGCTCCGTGCACGGCACGTGACAATGCTGGTCGGTGACGAAATGTGTTAGTGGGCATAGTCTCATACTTTTCAATACAAAGTGTATTTTTTTGCGTGACACGTTCCTATTACGGTCATGGTACGATACGGTGTAGTGGGTAGAGACCTTAACAATTGTTTGATTACATTTTTATGTATTTTTTTCTATTTTTTTATTCAGAACACAAACAGTGTAGTGTACTAAACAGTAATTTAAAAAAAAAACCTGGAGGTTCATTTTTATGCAAAATGTTAACAAAAATAATATAAATAGCAAGAGAAATGGAAACTTAATTGTACCGATCCTCTACCCAGTACCAGTGTTTGACACAAGCACTCATAAAGGAAAAAAAAGTGATAATAATTATAATAATTGACAAGCGTCAATCATGGCAGGTAAAGAGTCGAAGACTGGCACACACACGTCGCACTAACTAATAATTTTCTTACATATTTTAGGAAAATAAATAAATAAACAAAAACAAAAAGAGAGTGAATAACACACATTCTAGAAATTTAGATGACCTGAAAAGTTACATTTACCTTAACTATTATTTTATGGGGTGAACTTAAATAATAATAATATCTTATATTTCATATCCGACCTCAGTTATTACGAGTAGTTACTTTTTAGACAGGTATTGAGACTCTCGTGTAAATCGGTACTGGTATTAGTACAGCTACAGGTAAATTACCTTCGAGACGTTTTTCCATTTGTACTTGTGACCTCTGTAGCCAGCCTCACACACACGTTGACGTGTGTCTGTAAACGTCAACAAGTACGTGTGTCCCTGTAATATACAAATACTACTTACTACAGATGCAAAATTGTCTCGAAAGTAATTTACCTGTAGGTACCTAGGTAGCCAATGCCCTACATATTAATTTTTATATTCATTTAGGTAAATACATACATATATTCATAGCCTGTGTTACCAGAAGGGGTAGGTAATGCACATGTTTTTTTTTCTAACATTTGGTCAATTTCCGACCACGTTAGCCTAGTTGGGATTAATTGTGACTGAAATATTAATGAATTAATCATTATGGCAATAGATATTAATATTATCTTATTATTTTCTTTTTACATTTTGATTTTATTCTAGAAACTGGCTAGATTTCTATTTTTTTACATATTTTTTATATTATTATTATTTATGTTTTGACGATCCTATTGTGAATTTTACTACACAATAATTTCTTACTTTGACATGTCTACAACAATACAATATTTATTTTAAAGAATAATAATAGCATCAATTATTTGCTCTAAATAATTAATTAATATATATAATAACTGAAAGAAAGTGCTTGTTGCTAGGCCTATTTGAATAAAGAATATTTTGACTTTGCTTTGACTTTGTTAGTGACTCTAGTGACCCTGCCTACGAAATTGGTAGTCGAATCCCGTGTTCGAATCCCGGTCAGGGCATTAATTGTATGATTTTTTCCTGAGTCTTGGAGGTTTTATATGAGCTTATCTATCTATTTGAGTATAAATATCGTCGCCTAGAAAGTACCCATAGTATACATGCTCTGTTTAGTTTGGGACTAGGTCGATTTGTGTAAGATTTTCCACAATTATTTATGTTTACTGTAAGCTCAAAGATGGAGAAAATCTAATATGTATTGCAAGTCTATCGCCCACAACACACTCCAACCCTATCCCCATAGTCGTATCTTACAATGAAAAAGGCTTTTTTTTCGTTATACAGAAATAGCGTGTTTTAAAACTTTTCCGTTAATCCATCCTAATTAATTATTAGCTTAATTAAAAACTTAATCCGCTTCTTGGACAATGAAAAAGAAATACGTCTAATCAAAAAGTTTTCAGCCACAGTGAACGATTCATTAATTTTAAGCGCCTTTTGATTTATTTTCGGAGAGAGTGTTTTAGCATTATGCTTCTTTCTACATCGGTGGCAAATGGTAAGTGGGGACCGTTGCCTATGGACGCTTGTAATATCAGAGTAGTCACTCGCGCGTTGCCAACCCTTTAAGAAAGCTTTTTTGATTGCATTTATTTTAAATTTATTGGCATTTTCAAGGTTTCGTACCTAAAAAAGAAAAATAAACGCTTAAAGGGTTATTACGTCGTGTGTCGAGCGCTCGTGCTCAAGCGGTGCCCACGTACTGCGTGCGGTATACGAGGTTAAGCAAAGTGGGCCCAGGTCAGTTCTTGGATGGGTGACCGCTTTGAGTGGTTACTAACTGAGCGCTCAGCATGCTTTGGAAGGCACGTTAAGCCGTTGATCCCGGCTGTTGTCTATGACAACAGTCGTTAAGCCAGGTTAGAGGACTTCGGGCGGCTTGAGAACTTCTAACAGTCAAGTTACCCACTCACTAGACAAGGGGCGTCGAAGTTGCACCACGCACGTAAATAGGGCGACTACCCACCACGTACCCGCACTGTGTACCCTACACGTGAGCCCTGGGTGGTGCTAAAAGTGCAACAAAAACTGACAACCGTATGTATTCTCGAAGATCTCTCGGTTTGAAAAATAAATGCCATACGATCATTATTATTGAAGCGTTCGTGGCCCAGCGGCGCCCGCATACCGCGTGCGGTATGCGAGGTTAAGCAATGTCGGGCGGGGGGGCTTAGTAACCGTGGACTGGTCATCCACGGTGAAGCTAAGAGGCACCCAAGGGCCGGCCTGTTTGGGCTGCCGGCTGGCCCGAGGAGGGCGCTCCCAGCGGGCTTGGGTAGCCCGCTCAGGATTCGTTGAGGAGGGGCCGCAGAAGAGGAGGAGTGCCGGTATTGCGGTGAGCCGTTCTCCCTATCTTCTGTGGCCGAGGCGGGATCGCAGGGGGAGAGGCGTGTTGGTATTTCGGTGCGCCACTCTCCCTACCCCCTGCGAACTTGGCGGGGCCGTTCCGCGGAAATGGTGTTGGTAGGGCCGCAGAGGAAGAGAAATGCTTTCCCTATCCTCTGCGGCCGAGGTGTGGTTCATGGCGGAACCACCGACCTGCTCCGCCACCGGGTGCCGGAAGTTTTTCGGCACCCATGACCTCCTCGTAGCGGACTCAGGGGGGTCCGCTACTGTACAAGATGGAGGTTGAGAAGGAAAGCACGCCAAAACATCTGGCGTGCCTGACGTGGAGGGCCTCCGGGCATCCGCGGTGGAGCCGCTTGGGAGCGGCTGCCGCCGGCGGCTTTCAAATATTTTTGAGATAAATGGGCACCCTCTGTAAGGTTCATGGTGAAGTTACAGTCGTGAAAACTGAATGTTTGTCAATTTTAGACTCCAATAGTATTACAGGCCAAAAGTGACCAGAGTTTACCTCTGCCTCACCGGGGCGCTATGGCAACGTCACCCTTACGTCTTAACATATCTCTTGGACTTGCCCCATGCTCCCATCGCGCACTTCTATCGTTTTAACAGTCCCGGCCCATGAAGCCACAGTCCTCTTAATAAAGAGCCTAACGGGGGTCCACTGATTCTGGTCAAACGATTCCAATTTGCATAGCATGATTGTCAGACTCACAATTTGTTTATAGAGAATAAGGCCCGCGAGTTTTAATCCCGGACATTAATGGGATTACAAAGTGCTCTGGGTATTGGGTTTATGTAAATTTTTCACTTGACGAAGGCTTTGGGTTCAATTTAGAATACCTGCCTTCAGATTGCGATTTAAAGGGTTAATTGCTTGATTTAGGTGTCAATTCCTATATACCTCTATTTGAAGATCGTTGAAACGTTCAACACTATCGTCAGACCACGTTCGGATAATGAAACGTACTTATTAGTTGTAAGTTAGTATATCTACTTAATAAAGATAAGTAGTAAAGTAACCAACGTCATTGGCATTTATCATATATAATTTAAAAATACAGTAAAGCCAAATTATTAACCTAATGGTCGCGTACGTTACGGCTTCAGAGAAATTTCCTCCTTCGGACGTTGTGGAATCTTTGTGCCGCAAATATTAGCCACCTAGTTTTCTCTTGCCATTCTGCAGTTCACAGTAAAAGATGCGCTTCGCCACTCTAGCATCGGACATGCGATAGACATGTCCGCACCAACGCAGCTGTCGCCTCATTAGATATGCCTTAATACCAGCGACATTAGCTCGTCTAAGGACTTCGGTATTCCTGAGACGGTCAGACCAGTGGATCCCCATGATGTCGCGGAGGCATCTGAGATGGAAACTATCCAATGAGCGAATATGCTTGCGATATATGCTCCACGTTTTGGAATCATAGAGAAAATTTGGCAGAACGACTGCCATGTATACAGGTACCTCTGTATGGAGCTTTATGTCATGCGACCGGAACACCTTGGAACGAAGTTTGCCTGCAGCGTCGCCTATTATGCAGTTGACTTCGTTGTCAAGGTGGCACTTGGCTGTTATTGTGCTGCCTAGGTATTTAAACTGCTTTACCTGCTTAAGTGAGTCCCCGCTGAGTTTTATGTCAACCTGCGGGCTGGCTAATGAGTCTAAAACCACAACTTCGGTTTTTTTAACATTTATTTTTATGACGAACCTAAGACATGACTCGTCAAGGCTCGACATAAGCTGTTGTAAAGCACCTGGGGATTCCGCTACAAAACGTCGTCTGCATACATCATCTCCGTGATTGCAACGTGACACACTTTGGTGCGAGCTTTAAGCCGTGATAGGTTAAATATGCCACCATCGGTGCGGTAGCGAATACGGATACCCTCAGACATAGTTTGTAGTGCCTCCCGAACTACTACTGCGAAGTACAAGGCAAACAGAGTGGGTGCAAGCACGCATCCCTGCTTCACACCACAGCTTACAGAGAAAAACTCCGATTAGTCACCCTTGACAGATACGCGGCGACAAAGATTTGGAATAATATTCCGCCCCCCATCCGTAGCCTGGAATATATATCAAGTTTTAGAGCAAATTTGAGAAAAAAAATATATGAACATCAGCAGCAGCAGGAGACGCTCCGATTGGATACGAGCTATTTATGAGATAAAGTCAAATCCAGAATTTTCCACTTCCTTTAAATTATATTGTATTCTTTCTCAGTATTATATAAAGTTTTTTTTAATAAAGTAAATAAATACCTGCCTTTTTCGGTCCCATTTAACATATCTGCCTTCAAGCCATTCGCAGCTGTAACCGTGTCCTAAACATCATTCATTGGTAACCATCACGATTACATGTATTAGTTTTTATTTGCATGTATTAAATTGTCGCTTCTGTCTTATGATTGTCTCGCTTTGTGTCTTGTTTAGATTTCTGATGTAGTCCGATTTGTCCTACGATTTTGTTCACATCGTAGGACAAACCGGACAAAAAAATCCGTTTTGTTCTACGATGTGAACAAATCGGACATGAAAATCCGTTTTGTCCTACGATGTGAACAAAACGGACGGAAATAATAAGAAGTTCGTTTTGTCCTACGATTTGTTCAACGAGTAGAACAAAACGAACTGCTAATAGGTATTCTGGTTATGGAATGAGCTCCTTGCCGAAGTTTTCCCGAGGGGCTAGATTATGGGGTTCTTCTAGATAGGATTGATATATTTTTTTTGGGTCGGCAACGCGCATGTGATACACCTGGAACTCCATGTGTCCATAGGCTGTGGTGACCGCTTACCATTAGGCGGACCATACGCTTGTTTGCCACCAACGTGGTAGTAAAAAAAAGAAAATAGAACTTGACGAAAAAGAAAGAACTGCTATTAAATTGTGATATGTAATTGTAGAAATGAACTTTGGCCCCGAAGGGAATAATTCCATTCCGAGTAAATTGTTACATCAATGCATGTAGTTTCTCAAAATCAGATGCTAACATTTAGGCTGTGCAAACTATGTAGCTGAGTTGCATATGAGGTGCAGCACCTCTGTCGATGGCCCTGAGTATAGGTGGGTGAGGGCGGTATAGGTTGTTACCAGCCGTGTCTATAATCTAATGTTATCTTTAAACGAGTAATTATTATAAATACATTTTAGGGGTCTTGGAAACGGCTACTCTAACGATTTTAATGAATGCTATGTGGGGGCTTTGAAAGCCGCACGATCCCACCATAGCAAAGCATCCACTCCTTGGAATATGACCTAACCTAACTAGATGATACGCCGAGCAAAGCGCGGTCTCCCATGTACTTTTGTATTCATAGCTCAACGTTTTTCTATTCGACACTAGATTTCGCTACGTTGACAATAAGAGTTGTTAAGTTAACGTTATGAAACATAAAATATTTAAGTTGAATTACGTGCACAATCGGTTTGCTACTCCACACTAGATGTCGCTGTGGTAATATTCTCATTGCAGTTTGAAACGACGGTGTTACTCTTGCATGAACGAGTCCTTCATCATTGTCCGACAAAGACGTCGGTGCACTGATTTTTAAAGAAAAAAATACTTACGTCGTAAACTATTGACAAGCTGTCATAATTACAAATTCATGAAAAAATATTTGTTGTGTCGGTGTTGTGTACGTTTTATTTCAGGAATTCCACTAATTGCAAAGATGTAAGTTATCAACTAGATGCAGTGATGACTACAGCTAAGAGCTCAATGTGAGTAGTTGTCCATGAAAAGTACCCAATAAGTAAGGTAGCACGACCAAGACAGTAAGCTTATACGGCTGGAGGAGAAATTAGTGGTTTCGAATTAGAAGTCGGTAGAGGAAGTACGAGTAAACTACTTTGGATAGCAAATATGTAAATTCGTCACTGTTCAACAAACATGAGACCAACCAGTTTCATCATCATCATTTTATCAGCCGAAGGACGTCCACTGCTGGACAAAGGCCTATCGAAAAGAGTGCCAGTGACCGGTGGACTCCCATGACGTTTATCAGGTCATCATTACACCTTGGGTTGGGGGGCCGTTTGAATTTGAATTTGAATTTGTCTTTTTTGGACATATTTCGTGGAGTTTTATTCATATTTCTGTATTATTTGAAGATAAACGCTTTAAAATTCAGTTGCTAGATTTGCCCGTAAACAACGTTGCAAATTAATAAAAATCCAAATGTAAAAATTCCGTTTTTAGATTTATCCCTTTGTATACACACAACGACCTAGTTGGATGCCAGATTTCACCATTCTAGGTCACCCGGAAGTCACCATCATGTCAGCCGAAGGACGTCCACTTCTGGACATAGGCCTCCCCCCCCCCCCCCCCCCCAAAGACTTGCACAATGACCGGTCCTGCGCCACTCTCATCCAGCGGACTTCCGCGACCCTTACCAGGTCATCAGTCCATCGTGTGGGGGAAGTAGTCAAACATTTCAATGTGACAGAGTGAGTCAGTCAATCAGCCATTCAGTATAAATATAGTAATTTTTGGAAGTCATAATCTCCTGGACGGTAAGAGTTTTTACTGAAATTCAGGATTTGGTAATAGGAAGAAGGTATTATAAGTCGTGGGAAGTTGTTTGTAGGTCAAATAGCATTTTAAATTATATAGAGATCAAAAAGTGGCCCGATATGGTCCGTGTGATGTGGTCACACTAACGGCTACCCTGTCTGGCTTTGCAAACTTGAAGTACTTAGTCTGTTTTCTTTTTGTGACCTGCGGCACATAATAGTATTACATCCTGCGGCCTCAATTATTAGTATGCTTTATTGTATCGAATAAAATTTGTAAATAGCTCTTATTTACGGAAACCTTATTAACAACAACAGGATTTTTAGGGTTCCAACGCCAAAATGACAAAAGCTGAATCCTTATACTTTCGTCAAGCCCGTCTATCTGTCTATCTGTTCTGTCTGTCTTTATAAGGTGTATTTAAATACAATTTGTAATGTAGGTGTATTATATATTATATCGGCCACTACATTGTTATATATTGAAATTACTAAAAAAAAATCTTGAACCGCCAATGCAACGCAAAAGAGGGGTGTTATAAGTTTAACATGTGTATCTGTACTATCTGTGTATATGTGTCTGTCTGTGGCACCATAGCTCTTTAACAGATGATCCGATTCGAGTGCGGTTTTTAGGGTTCCATACGGTACATCAAAAGGAAAAAACGGAACCTTTATAAGATCACTTGTGCGTCTGTCTCTCTGTCTGTCCATTCGTCTGTCACAGCCAATTTGCTCCGAAACAACTAGACCGATTGTGTTGATTTGGTACGATATCTTGTTGGTGACAATGGTTGTGGTCGAATTTAATGTTTCAAGTAAATGTTTCTAGACCAACGTATAATCTAAATCACACAATTTTTTCTATGGAACTCAAAACTACTCGTAAGAAAACACTTTAGTGACCTATAATGAAAATTGACCAATCACGTGACGCCGTTAGTCAACTTCAATAAAATTGTCTAATCACGTGTCGCTGTCGTAGTCGTACGCGGCACGGTGGGCTAAAAAATGGTTTTGAAGTTATTTAAGAAAATAGACCCTTCTCCCATTGAAAAAACACATGAAATCGTTCTATGTATACATATAGATTACAGGAAAACTTGTAAGAACTCTATAAGTCTAACGGTTTTTGAATTATCGCTGAAAAACTGCCTTGCCCCAACAAAAGGCCTTAACTGCCGTAAATTTCTAATGAAGATATGACCTTTTTTAATACGAAGTGCAGGATAGTGGTTTTAAAATATAGAGCAGTAGTACTAGCTATGGAACCCTTCATTGCGTGTGGCCTGACACGCACTTGGCCAGTTTTTATTTATATTTGAAAACAGGTTTTCTAGCGATAGGTCTTAGGCGTTATTGTAAATATAAGACGATATTTTAAAGCCGCATAATGTCACGGCTGGACAACTACAGAACCCTTACATTACGCGTACTTTTAATTCACAGTATATAATAGTGGTTTTAAATTAGGACTAGTAGGTACGGAACCCTTTATTGTGCATGAAGTATTAATAGCATGCATGGCTTGATGGCCTGTTTAGCATAGTTGGTAGTGACACTGGCTCCGAAGCTAGAGGTCCCGGGTTCGAATCCCGGCCAGGGCATTATTTGTGCATTTAGCATGGATTCTGTACTTGGTTCTTGGGATGTTTTCTATGTATTTAAGTATCATCATCATCATCATATCAGCCAAAGGACGTCCTCTGCTGAACATAGGCCTCCCCCAATTTCATGGGGGGTAAGTGCCATAAGCGCCATGTATTTAAGTATGTATTTACCTATACAGGGTGATTTCGGGGTCGTGATCCCAACCATTTTTTTCTGACTCAGTAAATGATTGCGATGCTACCTGTATTTATTTTAATTGAAACAAAGATGATTCGTTATTTACGTATTTTTATTTAAAAAAATATTATTGACTCAAAATGCGTGGTCACCCTACTTTTAATATTACACCTTTTTAGAAAACAAACTCTCTGATAGAATACTTAATAATTTATGAGTAATAATGTCACAACACGTCAAAGTCAATAAACGTGTCAAAAAGATTTAAAATAAAATAAATTAATTATGCCTCCGCCGTACCCATTTTCTAATATCGAGCGATCAGATATGGTTATGTTTTACTATCAAACACACAACACTACTAGAGCAAGTGAAATGTTTCATCAGCGATATCCCAATTTGCCAATACCAACTAGACGTTTGATTAATACAATGGTGCATAATCTTCGAGAATACGGGCAGTTCAGCGTTCCAACCCACGCCCAAGCACGAGGTGGCGACAGGCCAGCAAGGCGAAGCAATCCCGAGAACCTGGATCAACGCATACTCAGATATTTTCTCCGAGATCCGCAACGCAGTACCCGACAGGCTGCTAGAAGGTACAATGTCAGCCAAAGTTTTGTCTGGAAACTGCTCAACGCTTCTGGATTGCATCCATATCATTTTCAGCCTGTCCAGGATATCTCCGCCCCTGATCTTCCCTTACGAATGAACATGTGTCGATGGATTTTAGAAAATGAAGAAACGAATATCTTGTGGACTGATGAGAGTACATTTATGCGTATTGGTTTGTTCAATGTGCACAACGAACATTTTTGGAGTGCTGAAAACCCGCATCTTACTCGGAGAAACGCATATCAGACTCGATTTTCTTTAAATGTTTGGGCGGGAGTTACTAACGATGTTGTTATCGGACCTCATTTTATTGAAGGTAGATTGAATGGTATGGATTACCTTGACTTGTTACGTGAAGTTGTGCCGGAACTATTGCGAGGCGTCCCGGAACATTATTTGGAAAACCTGCATTATCAACATGATGGTGCACCTGCTCATTTCCATAACCGTGTTCGTGATTATTTGAATGAACAATTTCCGCGCCGATGGATCGGTCGCCTTGGACCTGTTGCATGGCCACCTCGCAGCCCCGACCTCACACCGTTGGACTTTTTTCTCTGGGGAGAGGTGAAACGATTGGTGTATGAGCAAGAATCTAACACCGTAGAAGAGCTACGCCAGCGGATTGTTTTAGCCTTCGAAACGGTTAAGCAAAACCGCTTTGCTCTGAACAGATTAAAGGCCAATCTTAGGCGACGGGCGGAATTGTGCGAACAGGAACAGGGTTCACATTTTGAACAACTTTTGAAGTACGTTTAGCGTTGTTTTTGTAAATAAAGTTTAAATTTTTATTCAGTCTTTTCCTTCTAAATACGACAAAGTAATCGACGTAATCGCAGTAGGCATCGAAGAAATTTCTTATTTGTCTATCAATATCGTCATAACAACCTTACTGCAACGATTGTTCGAAGTTTTCTTGGGAAATAGTAGGGTGACCATGATCTCGAATTATCGCAGTTTTTTTTTTGCTGACTAAATTAAGTCGCTGGTGTACTGTTAGTCCTAACCCATCGTGATCCTTAGGAGAAAGTAAGTTAAATGCTTCTTTCTTGCTCCACGACCCCGTAATCACCCTGTATAAGTAAGTATATCATCGTCTAGTACCCATAGTACAAGCTTTGCTTAGCTTTGCTTACTTGTCATTAGCTGTCAAGTTTACTATTGACCGCTACCGCAGGTCGCGCCAGTCTCATTCTGTGCTACCGCGAACTTCGAAAATCGAACTTCGTGTCGTGCCGTTCCTTTCACTCTCGTGCTATACTCTATATGGCGGAAAGGGACGGTACGATGCGAAGTTCGATTTTCGAAGTTCGCGGTAGCACCCCAGGCCTTATACGCCTGGCGGCTAACCATAAACAATATCTTTAATTTGGGCGGGTAGTCGTTTATCTACTATTTGACATGACGTGAATATGACATTGAAGCAAATAATGAAGCAAATATATGACAAGGACAACAACTCTATATCCCGCTCTGTCGCAAATATATGACAAGGACAACAACTCTATATCCCGCTCTCTCCTTATTTCATTTAGTATATGACCATCTCGCTCGGTAGCGGTATTATTATTTGACGTCTTCTCTGGGGTACTCTGAGTTTGAACCTAAAATAGCACTTTCAAAACGTCTTTGCAAGAAGGTTAGTGTTAAACTTACACTAATGACAATTTTGTATATATTTTTTTGTTTGTTTTTGCTGTTTGACGTGCAACAGCCATTCACGCAGAATGATCGGATTGACTCCAAATCGAACGGAGTCGGTGGTCATCATTTTGGTGGCGAGGGTGCCGGTTGATGTCGCAGCATGTAAAACGCGCCTGAAGAGTTATATGTTGTTTATTCATCACGTAACTAGATACAACTTAAATATTAAATCTACAGAAATCTTTGAACAGAATATCATGTGCTCTTTTTTGTTACATAAATTAACAGCCAAAGACTGTCAACCATTAAGGAGGCAGCAGTCGGACTTTTTGAATGTTCTAAAAACAAAAACTTGACGGCAGCTAATGACATTCTTTTTCAGGTAAAATCGGCGATGAAAGCTTGCGTCGAAAATATGTAATAAGTAAAAAGTAATGTAAGGTTTTACAAGAATCACAAATAAATAGCGTTGACGCTGATGCCGATGAAGGTACATAATCTCGATGTAGACTAGATTTATTTCCAAAAGGTAAGTACTGAATTACAAGTTAAGTTTGTTTAAAAAGATTTTGGTAGAAATAGTTCTTTGCGAGAACAAAGAAACAATTACAACTATTACAATTTGGAATTGACGTATCAGCCCTCATACGTCCCACTGCTGGGGACAGGCCTCCTCTCATAGACGAGAAGGAATGGTTAGTAGTTCCCACACGGCCCCACTGCAGTGTTCGGGCGAACAGGTTCGGGATTTCACTCACGGTGTTCTTCCACATAAGTATCATAAACTCAAATAACGGTGAATATCAAATGTGATATAAGCAACGGTAGCCCAGGTGTTTGAGCATGCAGCTGTCAAGCGGCGCTCGTGGTAAGAAATGTTCGAATCCCGCCTCGTGCCAATTGGAGTTTTACGAACTTATATACGAATACTAGACTAAAAGAACTAATAATAACACATCCAATTAGCTTATGTAAGAAGAAAGAAAATTGTTAAGTTACTCAATTCCAGTTTGGTGAAATGAATGCAATAGGGTCCTTAGGAGGTGTTCAATAGCAGATTTGCTTGTTAATAACGTTAAGGATATACTTTCTTCAAAATAAAAATACATTTGCTATAGTAAACTGATACCATTGGTAGTAGCTACGAACTAAGAATAAAGAAACTATTTGAACAGGAACTTTAAATGTTAATTTATTCTTTCAGGAACTCTGTAAATATAAATGATTAAGATTGACCAGGTGCTAAGTGCCATAATACAAATGCGGCCTCCGCTCAAAAACTCGTCTTTCCCCGCTGTTAAGAGTACATGATCACTAATTGTAGAAGATTTTTTTCATGAGCTGACATCATTACTAAGGTAAGGTAGTCTATTTGCAAGTAACGAAATTAGGCTCAGATAATTTTAGAAGAATTGATCACAAATATATTAGGTAGGTATATGTTACGGGCAACTTCATTACTGTATAATTATTACCAGTCTGTATAGGTACGTTACGACCGTATAAAATGGGCAGGGCTAGTAAAACAGTATGTATGTGTGTGTGGGACAAATCTTGCATCTGAATTCTAGAGCTAGAGTTATCTTCAATAGATTCAGCTGAAATTTGGCAAACTCAAGGAAGCATGAAGACAGAAGTTGGCTATCATCATCATGTCAGCCGAAAGACGTCCACTGCTGGACATAGGCCTCCCCCAGACTTCCACAATGACCGGTCCTGCGCCACCCGCATCCAGCGGACACCGGCAACCTTTACCAGGTCATCGGTCCACCGTGTGGGGGGCCTGCCCACGCTACGCCTTCCGGTACGTGGTCGCCACTCAAGAACCTTTCCGCCCCAACGGCCATCGGTTCTACGTGCTATGTGCCCCACCCACTGCCACTTAAGTTTAGCGATTCGGAGGGCTATATCGGTCACTTTGGTTCTGCTGCGGATGGCCTCATTCCTGATGCGATCACGCAGAGAAACTCCTAACATAGCCCTCTCCTTTGCTCTTTGGGTGACTTTGAGCCTTCTTATGAGGCCCATAGTAAGCGACCACGTTTCAGTGCCATATGTCATCACTGGCAACACACACTGATCAAAGACTTTTGTCTTGAGACACTGCGGAATATTGGACGAAAAGATGTGCCGTAGCTTCCCGAACGCTGCCCAGCCGAGTCGGATTCGACGATTAACCTCTTTCTCCGAAGTTGGACTTACCTAACTGTAGACGATTACAAGTTGGCTATATTGACATCTAAAATTCAGAAGATAAACCCTTCGTGTTTGAACTCTCCGCCAGTGATAGGGTTCACTTTTTGACACCAAGAAACAAATGCATACACCCCTCACGATCAACAAAGCGCATCCTCGGGCCTGCCTGATGGTAAGCAGACTGAAGGACGCTTGCGACTTCGAAGTTTACGTTGCTTTCCCTTTATAGATTTTAGGATTCGTTGTGTTGACTGCTGGGTTTTGACATAGGACTCTTACTCTCAGCACATCGCGTCCTCGAGAGCTCTGGCCGCCTTGCTTACCAACAGGAACACAACACCACATACCCATTTACAGAGCAATAAGTGTGTAAGAGTAGTAGGCTAATATATGAAGATGTACGAGTAGCACAGGCGATGAACTATCACAGTTCTCTACTATATCTACTGTTTTCATATAGTTCGATAATTATTATAGGGAATAAATACATAAGGAATCTAAGGAACTCTCAGATATTATAGGCAAGTCGATGGCAATTTCGGTGTTTTCTGCAGTCAATAAATACTCAGCTCTCGGAGAGCCTTGGCGTAAAACTAAATTGAAGGCGTTTTTTTAGGGTTCCGTAGTCAACTTATAATTTCGCCATGTCCGTCTGTCTGTCTGTCTGTCCGTCTGTCTGTCCGAGGCTTTGCTCTGTGATTGTTAGTGCTAGGATGCTGCAATTTGGCACAGATATATAAATCAATAAAACTGACAAAGTGGTAACATTAAATCTAAAATAAAATGTTTTAAGGGTATATATAACTCACCTACACATGCAGTAGAGAAGATTTTTTTGCTTCAATCCTATGGTGTGGTTTGTTGTTGGTTAATTTTATATGAACTGTTAAGTTATTTTTGACCCCCCGATAGCCAGTTACCAAACCGCTTTGAGCTGAAAGCGATACCCATAAAAGAGGTAAGTGTCTCGAAAGCACGTTTGGGTAATCTGCTTTTAGAAGCTACCAACAACACGAAGATAAATATTATGATATTTGTTTGAACAAAGTTGTTATCATCATCACCCTATTATGTCCCACTGTTGGACAAATGGGACCGTGGGACGGGCAGCAGCATCCCTGGAGTGCGGTGGAGACACTGCGATCGCCAACCCGCATGCCAAACGTGGTGATTATGGCATTTACCCCCCATGAAATTGGGGAAGGCCTATGTCCAGCAGTGGACGTCCTTGGGCTGATATGGTGGTGGGGATGGTGGTTGGACAAATGCCTGCTTTCACAGTTGAGCAGGAATGAGCAGTAGTCCCTACGCTGACTCGGGTTGCTTGGGATGGGACTTTACATACACCTTTGAATTTCTTCGCTGACTTTTGTAGGTTTCAAAGTACAAATGCCAAAGTAAGTATTGGCACTAAGAATATAAGTAAATGATTAAAAAGTAGTATACGTATAGTTAGCGTCATATAGTACATGTCAGCCAAAGTGGCCAAATAGTTCGATACACCATATATTTTGTATGGTGTTCCGAAGTATTTGGCCCCTTTGGCTGCTACGTATTATATCACGCTGACTGTACCACGCCATGACTGCCCAACAGCATGCCCTGATCATGCAAATAGGAACTTTTACTTGAACATTGCCACACGCAACACATGGAGCTGACCTGGACTACTGTGAGTAGAATATAAGCAATTATATTACTGATTCGGGTGAGATTATCGTGCTTGACGATATGTACTAAGGCCAATTACTTTATTTATTTATTTATTCGGGATGGCGGCTCTGAACAGCAGCTCATAATGGTGAATTCGACACTTTCAATCTATATAATTATTTAAATTGGCCAGTGAAATGACATGCGGTAGAGTCGCAAGGCCGGTTATGCGACCCCAGAGGCGGCTTGCGACCACCTGGAAGACGTGGTTTTATCAAAGATATTAATATTTTTACAGGCCCCCATAGAAACAGTGACTTGGTTATTTTTTATATAGAGTAGCTGTCGTCGGAATCTTTTCCGTCCCGTAAATTCCGTCACGGATTTCCACTCCGTCATAATATATGAAAGTTTAACTAATATTTTTGTTACTCAATCAAACAAAAACGGCTAAACGAATTTGCACCCAGATAGGGCTGTAACCTGAGATAAATACCGATACTGGTTAGTTGATGAGCCGGACAGAAACTAGTCTTTAAATAATAAATAATTTTATATACCATTAGGCTTCTTTCTGCTGCTGCTGCTTGGACAAACGTCCAGGGCTCGAAAACCGGCATTTTTTTAAAACCGGGGTCATATGTTCGTGTTTTTGTCGTAAGTTTCGTGTTTTAGGAAAAATTCTGGAATTATGTACAATCAAACAAATAAATATACAAATGTCAATCATTTAATGGCATAAAATTGGGAACATGTTGGTTTACTTTTTTTTATTAAAAATGGGATTGCTCTTGGCCAGCATCTAGCCAGGGGGCAAATATGAGGCCGACGATGAAGCGAGCTCACCTAGAAGATGCCTATTCACTCGTGCCTTAAAAAGGTCCTGGTTATATGAACTCGGAAATACAGACGCCGGCAGAGAATTCCAAACCTTAGAAGTGCGCATGCGCTTTACGACAGATAAATACATAATTATTTCGTTTTATTTGTTGTAACGTGTAATTTTGTGATATATGTAGTTGCAATAGCTTTTCTCAATATTATCGTGATACTAAAAATATTCACGCATGTGCCTAAGGTAAGCAATTTTAAAATACTTCTAGTATATTGTAATCTCTATTTGCTAGTAAGCTTCGTGCAGTTTAACACCAGACCTAGCCATTAGTTTAGCTGTGTTTAACCGACTAAAATTTCATTTCGTCTTTGTCTTTAAATCATTTTATTTTATTTATTATAAATTATGTACAAGCTCCCCCTTGACTTGGCCCAGCAGTAGGGCTGCCTGACTGACAACCTTAGAAAAAAAGTGAATATGTTCAGCGATGATTCTTTGCTATATTGTTCGGTTTATAACCGACTTCAAAAAAGGAGGAAGCCCTATGTTTCACTCACTGTATGTATTTTTAACCACGACGGAACGGCTAAGATATATATGCGTTCAGGGTCAGAGGTTGTATGTTTGTTTGTTTGTGCAATATCTCCAAAACGGCTTGACCGCTTTGGATACAGTTTTATGCAATGAATTACTGGTTCATTCGGGACGAACTTCAAATAAATAAATGTTACAACGATAACAAATAAATGTTACAAAGATAACTCACCAGGGGCTCTGAAGTTAAATTTTCGCTTGAAAGTTCGTTTGAGCGCATTTTCTCTGGAACTGCCTGACCAGTGTGGACAATTTTGATAGGGCTTAGTGAAGATTACAAGATCTGATGATAGAGCACAAAAACATAGTTGAGAATGTACAGATGTAAGGTATATTTTTGGCTGTTTTTGGGCCCTTTTGTTTTTGTGTTGTTGTTGTTTTGTTTTGTTTGTTGTGTGTGTTGTTGTTGTGTTTTGTTTGTTTTTGTTTTGGTTAGGAACCGTTCTTAATGAACTTCTGAGAGTCTGATGATGAAGTAGAACAACTTCACAAAATACCGTTCGAAGAAACATAGCTACTTAACTGCTTTTGGGCTCTTTACATTGTGTTTGCTGAGTAGCTTCTGTACAATGGTCTGCTGAAGTTCTGATGATGGATCAGAATAATATTAAAGGGAATCTTGTTAAGGGGTAATTATTTAGTGAACCATGTTTAAACTTTAGGACTAGTACGATTTGTGTATAAAAATTCCCCAATATAAAAAAAAAAAAACTGTTTTGTTAGTATTTATTAAGAAGCCTCTTCATATGAACTGCTGAAGGCCTAAAGAGCAGAACAGCATCATAGGGATTTTTGTGAAGGTAGTGTTGGGATTCTTTTTTTGCTAGCTTTTACGGAAACGACTGCCATCTGAATTCCCAACACAAGAGGGAAACTATACATTATTGGGATTAGGCTTCTAAAGAGAGTCGGCAACTTGACTGTTAGAAGTTCTCAAGCCACCCGAAGGCCTCTAACTTAGCTTAACGACTGCTGTCATTAGATCAATGGCTTAACGTGCCTTCTAAAGCAAGCTTAGTTAAACACTCAAAGCGGTCGTTTATCCAAGAGTTGACCTGTGCCGACGTAACCTCGCATACTGCACGCGGTATGCAGGCGATAAATTTAACACTGTATTTCTGTTAACTTTTCAGACTTAAGTCATTGGAGCGGGCAAAATGAAAGTTGCATCAGTTATTTTGGGTTCATAACTCAAAGTGCCGGCCACCGAATCAAAACACTTCCAAACTGTTGTGTGAACCATTCGAAGCATTTCATACAGTGGAAACGATACGACTGAATAGTATAGTACGATACTGCTACGATGTGCTAAGAATTTATAAAATTTCAGCTGAAGGACTAGTTATGTATGTATGTACGGATTACGGATGTAAAAATTATTTATTGTTAATGAGTGAAACATAACAATAAAACAATAATTACAAGGATAGTTGACATATGTACAAAGGCGAGCATAAGCATAAGCTTAAGCAATTAAGAGTTTTTGAGTTACAATGGCTATGAACTTATTTAAAGAAAAGTTGCTTTAGTTACCCGCCCAAACTTGATTTAATTTTTAGCTTATCAGTCAGTTATCCATGTGACTTATATCCCACTAGATTACGAAGGGTAGGTACATTTAGTTTTGCATTCATAATAAGCACGAAGCGGATATTGGGATTTTATGAGAAGTAAAGAACAGTGGACTGCCATCTCGCTCATATTTGGAGCACCTCAGCTAGGGAAGCAGCTCCACCTAACAGTAGACCGCAGCCATAATGTTATAACTCCTTGTTTTTAACCAACTAAAAAGAGGTTTTAATTTTCGCTGTATGTTTTTTATGTATAATGTTCGCCGGTTTCTTTGCATCTGATGATTAGATCATAGGAAAATCGAGGGCAACTCTCAAACTTTATAGGCATTTACTATCTGTTTCATATGTTTTACTATCTGTTTCATATGTTAATGGGCATTTACTATCTGTTTTATTTGTTTTCTAAAGCTATTCAAGTATTTGCATCTGGTAATCGCCATCTGATGTTCATGAACTGGTGAAGATACAACTCCTTTACAGTTAGGAGTTGGAGGATAATTCTCGAGTTAAATATTAACGGTATTACGTATAAATCGATACCTTTATTCTTTCAGGTTATTCAGGAGAGCTGATCATTATGATCATCATCATCCTAGCGTTATCCCAGTACAGTTGCATCCTGAACGATGCCCGCTGTCCGCCACCTAATCCCAAGAATTAGTCTAGGCACTAGGTTTTACGAAAGTGACTGCCATCGGACCTTTCAACCCAAGGGGGAGACTAGACCTTATTGGGATGAGGCTTGTCAAGTGAGTTGGCAACTTGACTGTTGGAAGTTGGCATCTAACTTGGTTTACAAAGAAGGGAGCGCTCAGTTAGTAACCACTCAAAGCGGGCACCTATCCAAGAACTGACCCCAGCCAACCTTAACCTCCGGCATACCGCACGCGGTACGCGGCCGCTGCTGCGGGCGACGAGCGCTCCTCATGTCATTCAGGTGAGCTGATGATGGACGGTAAAACTCCTTAACGGTTAGGAGTAAGAGGATGATTCTTTAAATATCATAATTATGCACATAATAATAGGCCATTAGCCGTATTCGTTCAAGTCATTCAGGTTAGCTGATGATGGAAGGTAACTCTAAAACAGGAGTTAGATGATGCGTTAAGTACGATTTTTGACACTACATGCAAAAAAAAACAAATTAAAACTCCCTACCTATAAATAAGTTAGAATTCGGTGCCTAGGCTTGCGTGTAGATGTATTTTGTTTTTTACCGACTTCAATAGAAGGAAGGAGGAGGTACTCATTTCGTATGCATGTTTACTTGTTTTTTATGTATGTATGTATGTTCCCCGATTACTCTTGACCACGTTGGCCGATTTTGATAATTCTTTTTTTCTTTCATAACAGGTACCCTGGCATTGAACCTCAGATCATAGAAAGAAATAGATGTGAAATGGGGGCGAGGCGCATGTCGCCGTGACATGGTCAAGAAGAAGTTTAAGTGATAAAATATGAAAAAGCGTGATATTTTCTGCGAGCTGTACATTGAAAGATTTGTCCAATAATCACCCCGTACCGCGCTAAACCACGGCGCAATGTATCATGCCGCTGTAGCTTTGGTCGCTGCGTAAATTATTTAGTGGTGCGCAGTCGCCGGCCCACTGTTAGGCTCCGCCCGACTAGAGTGGTGCCGGTCAAAATTGCAATTTATGCGTCATCGATAAAATAGGAATAGAATGTCGAACTAGTCATTTAATATCAACGGTAAATTCACAAATCAATATTTAATAAACATAACTTTGTTCCAAAAGACTGCAGACCAACTTCCAAATTGATCTTATTACCCAACTTTGATAGAAGAAAGAAGGTTCTCACTGTTCTCAGTTCGTATTAATGTTTTTTTTTATGTATGTACCGCTATAATGCTTTACTATTTAATACAACTTTGGTGATTATATGAACACCATCTAAACTTGTTTTAATGATTTTTTTTAATGTATGTACCGCTATAATGCTTTACTATGTTATACAACTTTGGTGATTATATGAACACCATAAAATTTAAATAGTCATCAATATCTTAACATAATAATTTAGAGATCGATGTCGATAAAACATCATTTAACGTTTGTCTCCCTCTAGTGTTCATTGCCTTTTTTGAGGGGTGCGTAAAGCCAAGCGCAGCGCTTGTTTGCATGGTGTCGTAAACTCGGCGGCACCGCCCGAGGTTTTGTTTTTACACGGTTCAATGTATGTGTGTGTGGACTTGGTGGGAGAAAACTGGGGACATTGGTTTTCGTTGAAAGGAAGCAGTAGGGCACTTCTCTCTTTTTTATGTTCTGAGCATTGAACCCATATAAATTTGGTGAAGGTCTAATGATGGGATCTAGGAGGAATCGTGGGAAATCCTCGAATTTGATAGGCACGCATATGCCGATTTCGGTATTTTCTGTAGGTAACCAAGCATGTGATTATTACCAAACTTGTGATTATTTTGGAGTCACAAGTATCCATCCCTCCATAGGTTTCGGCGATCACGTCTTTTTTTTTCAAGATTCAAAGAGTTTATTTGTCCATCATAGGTAATAACAAGGTGTTAACAATTTTTCGTATCACTATGTGGTGCCTGTCGGCATACAAATATAATTGTCAAAATCATACACGTCTTGGAGTTTGATTTTATGGATCAATGTCTGTCGCACTAATGCGAGACGGATAGACTTCAAAGTATGCCAACCCAACGCCAACAGAGATGTACGTCAGTTTGTTTTAGGTCTACCGATTAATTCCGTTTAGGCCGCCAGGGACCTGCCGCGTTCCACGTCTGAACTGAACGATAGAGTTCCGTTGTCCCGTCCTTCTTCCGTTAAAATCAAGACTCTTCAAGATGGCACCTTATTTCTAGAACCTACTGTTTGCCATCGTATTGTAGCTTTGTCCTATCAATAATTGGTCCTGCCATTAGTTAATAATCGACTAGTAATGTATTAATGATACTTTTAACATATTCTTAGTACAAATAAAGATTATGATTATAACCCGTAACTTTTTTATATCACTGAATTGTTTAATAATGGTACGCATTATAATTTGTTTAATAAAGTTTTCTGGGAGATTATTCTATATTATAAACGTTTTATTGTAGTAAAGGCTTGTTTCTATACTTTCTGATATGCGGAGTTTATATGGATAACGCGATTATCATTCCCTTTGTTATTACAGATAGTAAATAACTGGGTGACCGGTCTTCACTCTGACTGCATTTTCCAGAGATACGACAAAGCTAGATCGATTGTTGGCCCCCGAAAACCCAATTTAATTGAAATCGTTTGAGCAGTTTCCAAAATCCCGATATAAAGAATTGCCCGTTTAAACGTACAAGATACGTTTTGTCTACCACGGAACGTTGTTATATACGGGTATACCTATGTTACTATCCTTGTAACTAGGATACCACCTGGTATTCACGGGCGAGAAAATGCTTTTCTGTTAATACATTACATAATGGTAAAATGCCTACATTTCGCGTATTCCCGTCGAAGAAGTTCCGTGGTGGAACTAATAGAGATTTTTTCCCAATAGTTCTGTAAACGGTAGAAAGGGGTAGTTAGGTATTCTGTACGACGACGAGCGAAGCGGAGTGTTAGTAGAACTGCGAACCTACAACGCGTGAGCCGAGCAGTTCATTCCCAGTAGTCCCGTGGAAGTAGTTCCGTGGTGGAACTAGTGAGACTTTTTTTCCCAATAGTTCCGTCAACGGTACAGAGTGGTAGTTAGGTACGACGACGAGCGAAGCGAGGAGGAGTGTTAGTAGAACTGTGACCCTACAACGCGCGAGCCGAGCGAGCGAAGCGAGCGTGCCGCGGCAGCGGCCGGCGAAGCGCCACAACTGAACATTGGGAACGGAACTATTGGGAAAAAAAGTCTCACTAGTTCCGCCACGGAAATACTTCCACGGGACTACTGGGAATAAACGAGCCGAGCGAGCGAAGCGACCGTGCCGCTGTAGCGGCCCGCGAAGCGCCACAACCGAACATTGGAATGGAACTAGCGGGAAAAAGTCTCACTAGTTCCGCCACGTAACTACTTCGATTGGACTAATGAGAATAAATGCGTATAACAACCTCTGTGGCACGGGCAAAATAATAAGTGGAAATCACCTTTGTGAAATAGAATCATGAAATTCCAAACTCCATCATCCCTACCGCACTTACTTTAACTCGAGCGACAGGGATGAATCCATCAAATTGCAATTTTTGCGATAAAACCGCTGACATGTGATTTCCCTGGATTATATTTAGCTTCCTCATGCTTGCCGATGTTAGACCAACATATAAACCCCGCATTATAGGTTTAGGAAACTACTAGGTCTAAATAAAAATATTGAACCCTTTGAACGCCAAGAGCAACTAAAGAACGAAGATGTTGCATGTTGCCGTGCCTTCGGCTACGCTACCAGTCGCCGTCCTTTACACTAGGGTTCAAATTAAATCTTATGGACAGTTAGTGGGCGTTTAACGCATTCACTGCCAGCAACTACTTTCATCTAGTGCTCTGAACGCGTCTGTGAGTTCATATAATTTAGCTTGATTCGCCCAGTGCCTTCAACGCATATGCAAGTTGTATTCATTTTGCAATGTTACACATGTCTTATCTTATCCTGAACTCATATGTGTGTTTGAGGCACTGGGTATATATTTGATTAAACTCTCATGTGCATTTGAAGAACATAGAAAAGTGCGTATATGCCGCACTAAATGTAAAAATATAACCAGAGGTCCAGAAAAAAGAACTGTCAGCGAATGCGTTACGTGACACTGCCGTTCATGAAGAATGGTATTCAAAGGGTTACTACAGTACATCCTTAAACCACCACAGTAGATTCCGTAAGTAGTGTCTCACACGCCAAACACTTTATAGCAAAAGACAGAAAATGAACCTTACTTGAGAGTATGTAGGTTGCCTTTACAATATTTAACATCGAATGATATGAGGTCATGGCGTGTGGGTCGCTTTTACCGACTTGAAATTCAATGGTGGCGAAAAGGTTAAGTTTACCGTTCAAAAGCGCAAAAATTATCAAACCCGCGAAGGAGAGCCCAATGTGCATAGACTAGGACATCTAACGGCAAAATGGAGTAGAAAGTGCGCTGTACAGACAATTTTTTGAACAATAATTCTTCTCAATTTAATCTGTAACTGAATGTAAGAAAACTCAATTGTTCAAGGCCAACTATTGCTCAAAATGTTGCCAGTGTAAACGCACCTTAAGCGCTCTCTTTGCCTTGACACTCCAAACCATTGATAGGTACTGGATTTAATTACTAATACTGGAATTTAATTTAATTACTAATACTGGAACTTAATATTTTGACGCTATTTTATGTAAAATAGGATAGGCAAGTTTTTTTTTTTAAATATTTACCTTTTATAAAATTTAAGCGTCTAAAACGATTATGTGGAGTCGGCATTATTACTAAAATATAATACGATTACTCCAAGTGGCAAATAGCCGAACTATTTAGCTACTTGCTTCCTAGAGTGTCTAATAACTTATTCTACTACACACAAGATGTCACTTTAACAATAATTTGACTTTTTTTTTAAAGTCTTATAATTATAGTTATTACGCTTCGGTAATTATTAGATACAATCAACGCATTTTAGGTATATTTTATGTTGGGAACATAAATTACATTGCGGCTTAATGCAAACTACGAGGCACTCGACAGCTGCAGATGAAATCATCACATCAGCCAAAAGACGTCCACTGCTGGACCAGACCTTCTCCCAAGTATCTCATGGCCGCCCACTGCCACTTGAGTCCTGCATCACTCTAAACTATGTCAACGGCCCATAGCTCTCCTACTGATCTTCAATTTCTGATTCGATCTCGTAGGGAAACTCCGAGTTCCATTGCTCCCTGACTGACATTGAGCTTTCTCATTCGGCCCACTGTTAAATACATTATATGTTTTATTAGTCATTATTCGCACTTATGCGGTACTGTGTTTCTCCTCCTCACCACAAATTTTGTACCGTTTAAAAAATCTTCGGGTTAAAGTCGTATCGAGTCGATTAATTCAGGCAATAAACCATCTATGTGCACTAACTTCCGTTTAACCGTTTCTGTTTGATTAAATTTTAAATTCCCAAGAATCTAAACATACAAACTTTCACATTTATACTATGAGTAGGTATGATTACTTTATCCTCCCGAGCACGCCTGTATACGGGAATGCGTTTTAGAGATATAATGAAATAGATTGAGAAAATATATAATTTAATCTTACTTTCACAATTGAATTAATTCGACTAGGACGTTTTAACAACAAAAATATTCCACGTCCGTGGCAAACAAGCATACGGCCGCCTGATGGTAAGCAGACACCGCAGCCTATGGACACCTGCAACTCCATGGGGTTGTCGACCCTTTGGGAAAACCTCGGCAGGGAGCTCATTCCACAACCGGAGAGGAAATTCCTCCCTTCCTATTGCTTTTATTTAATTATTTCACATCGTAGGACAAACCGGACAAAAACATCCGTTTTGTCCTACGAAAATTGACATATAATATCGTAGGACAAAACGGATTTTTTTGTCCGGGTTGTCCTACGATGTGAACAAAATCGTAGGACAAATCGGACTACATCTGATTTCTTAATTGTATTCTTCATCTAATTACATTTGTTGCCTTGCGGGGAACCTAAATAATTCAGAAGTTTAAAGTTAGAGGTTGGCGATAGATAAGTGACGCAATATTTTATCATGTATCTATTTTATAAGTGTTACTTACCTGTGTCCTGTCCCTAAAACGTAGTGATTATACTGATTATATTCTTCTTGCCCTAAAAACTGTGAAATTCTTGTGTATGTTTTATTAATTTTATTATGTTCGAAGAAAATAGCACTAAGTAAAATATATATACAGAGATTACAGAGATAAGAAACAGTCATAGAGATGTCAGTGAAATACTCCACAATCTCCACATAGATCGAGCGCTACTGTGGTATAAAGTAAGAACTAACCGTACGACCGCTGCATCTCTGTCACTCCAATACGTAAGTGCGACAGAGGAAGCACCCAGTGACATCTGATACAAACGAGTTAAACTAGCATCCTTTGCAAAAAGTCGTACTTTAAGCCACATATTAGCTTCGAGCTAGATGCCTTCAATTTTTGTATAAGGCCGTGTGGTACAGTCGGGTTCACTTACACGTACACGCATTTGTGCCTTATTATTATTATTTATTGTTTATGAAGTGTGTACGTGTGTGTGAACTTGGCTGTGCCGCACAGATCGTGACCCATCAATGGTCCTGCCGGAAGACCAGCGCTGACTCCTGAGTCAGCACCATGCTGAGGCGGGACCATTTCATGGTAAACTTTGAAAATTGTAAAACTTTTTTAACATTTTGTCTGTTTGCCATGAATAAAGCTTTTCTATTTCTATTTCTATTTCCTTGACACTTACACAGCATAGCATATTATCATGAAGTAGACGGACCATCCTGACAAACTTGTCCGTGCACCCCAGTTTCGCTAGGACCACCCATAACGCTTCACGAGGCACGCTGTCGAAGGCTTTATTTTGGTTTTCGACCACGTGTAATGTGATGCAGAAGCAGCCGTGGTTACCTTTTCTACTCCCCTCCCTCGCTGAGCGGGAGAAGCAGAGCCTCCGTAAATAGGACTGCTTCGTCGTTCAGGGTGCTGCCGAATTCGTACTGTCAACCCAAAGCAGTACAAAAGCGACCACTCTCCCTGAGCCGCCTGCGTGTAGACATTATCCACGGCCTAGTTGGCATCACAACCAGACCCCTCTGAGTCTGTCCATCGCCACAGGTCTTAGATGAAGATCGGAGTCCTTTGATCGAGAAAAAGCAGTCAGATTACGCAGGATATATATTAAAGTGCATAAATGTTCTCGTTGCCACAGATGCACTCTCTCGCCCTTACCCCTCTGAGCCTGGTGGAACGGAAAACCGCTAAGACCAGAGAGAGGTTCGGGTGCAGACATCTACGGAGATGTCGTTCCAGATTTTTATTCGAAGTTTGCCTTCTTCTAGGTGGTGAAATAAGAGCCGAAGCTGGGAAGCCCACCAAGCGATAGGAAAAAAATAATAGGAAAGGTAAAGAGGAGAAAAATTATTACAAAAAATAAGTATAAATTCTCTAAATATCATATGTTTAAGATAGTTATGTAAGTTCTTTGAATATTTAATTCTAATTCTACAGTGATGACCTGATGACTAATGTTCTCTATCTTTGGCCTCTTACAGTACAGCCAGTATTTGCGTCCTTACTTAACGTCGTCTGCTTAAATTCTTACGGGTCTGCCGCGTTGTCTAAATAGTGCCTGTTTTCCCCGCCCATGATGTTAAACCTACTGTCTAGCGGTCATGTGTCATTCTCGCTATGTGAGATGGCGATGGCCACGTTGCCTACGTGTCATCTCACTATGCATATAATCGGTGCATAATCAACAAGAAACAATCCTTAAAACCGCACAAAACAGTCATTGCCATCATCTAGTCTTGAATTGGCTGTATACGACCTGGGCAGTCTTTAGTATGGCTATTTGTTACTTTTAAAAAAATTAAACTCTACAAATAAAGCAATTTATATGTAGCATTGTTGCAGCGCGGGGTTAGCCTGCCAAGTTTGTTTTTTTTATTTATGACTGGCCATAAACTGTACACTTCGTCTTCCAATATGTAGCAAGTAACGTCCAATTTTACGGCTATTTATGAGAGAAAATACATAATTCCGCTACCGTTGGGTGATTGACCTTAAAGTATAAATTCTTTCAACCGATTTTATTTTTACGCGCGAACTTTATCTAGGCATGTGACGGTGCTGCGAACTTCTTTTGTTTTATGGACCGCGTCCTAGTGAGTTCCGGACTGTGCCCTTTAATTAGAATTTTATCGATCCGTTTGTCGGAAACCTGGAATTGAGGGTTAGTTTTGAATTTATCAAGATAAGTTTTGACCCTTTGGATAACCTTGGTATTTAACCCAAGGTTAAGGGTAATTTGCTCATTTCCGAATATCAACGCTTATGAATGAGAGTTGGAGATTTTTTTTAATTTAACGTGTGAATAATTACCTACCCACGGATCTATACCTAAACCGGATTGAGTACAAACTTTCATGAGCCAGTCAAACTTGAACCTTATTCTCGCGTAATACAGTTAATATCCTGTTATGACAGACAAACTAGAGAAAGCGGTCCGAGCGAGAGCAACCAACCGGAGGGCGGTGTCCCACTCGCACAACTTGCCAGTGTAAAAAAAATATATGTTGTGGTATTTTAGAATACTGAAAACAATTACTTGCTTGTACTAACTAGTAGTGCATATTTATCAGGCAAAATTTACATTTGACCTCATTTGTAATTGTATAAAATATCAACATTATTAACTGACTAAAACCTAGTATTGCAATAAATATAGTAATATTTTTCAAATATTAATTGGTATCCCCAACCTTAATGGTGTCAAATTTGAAATTATGAAAATAAGCGGCTAATGAAATTAGTTGAAAATAGTGAAAACATGTTGTGTAAAGGGTTGTAAAAGTGAAAGTTTTATTAATTGTGGAATATCATTTCACAGGTAAGGAACAATTTGTTATATTTTACGATAAAACGACTAAACAAATGTCAAACTGATTAGGGTGACTATGACTTGGGCTGGTTTTGCAGAAATATTCGTTATTAAGTGTTTAGTGAGAAAACCTTTTCTAAAGGTCAGTTGAAATTCAATCTTTTAACAATTTTGTTATCATTATGAGCTTTTGTTTAACTTGGACTGTATGTGATTAAACTGTGCAAGTACTTAAGTTGTCGTTCCAATTTTTTAACCATTTTACAGCTACTTTCCGGTATCCAATTGAGTTGAAATTTAGCATACTTATGTACAGTATGCTAATTTTCACGCATACTGTACATAAGTATGCTACATTTCAGCTCAATTGGATACCGGCAAGTTCGGTAACAGTTATATTGTATCGGTACCTACCGAACTCGTGTATCATGGCACCACCGTGCTGATCTGTTGATGGTGAATTAAAACTGGTCCTCGTCTTTTTTTAATTTACGCATGGCCCATCACGGGAGAACACATTTGTTAAGAGATTAGGAAAATAAAGTAGGGCTTAGGCAAAAATTACACAATACTATATTGTTTAACAATGTATGGATAATTGGATACACAAACTTGTGATTAGCGAAAATAAATATTTATTTGAAAAATATTCTTATTTTATTTACTACCTAATTTAGTTTAAATTTCATTGTACATAGAACCTATATTAGAAATAATCCTCATATCCACAGATGTACTTGGTCACCCTAATTAAAACGAGATGCAATCCTCGAGTTTGGCTTCTCTGTCGGTCACACTTTTTCGTCACAGTACTCAATCCGGTTTAGGTATAGATCCGTGATACCTACCAATTTGTCACTAACAACTTAGCGACGAAGCTATAAGATAAAAAGTGAGCCATAATTATATTCATTCGCTTTTAGGACGGTGGCTAGAACATCGTAGATTTGTGGAATGTTTAAACATACTCCAAAATATTTAAGGCCCATCCAGCACATACTGCGAACGCGCAGTAAAGAGAATCAAGAGGGCATTATACCGCACGTCAGGTTCCCGGATACACGTCCGATCAAGATAGGTAAATCGGAACGGACGACCCATTCGCGGCCAGCCTAGAGGCGTTTACGATTTTATTGCATTTCCGATTGAAGGTGCACAGGGCGCTCTATACAAAATTTTGGTGGGAGATCAAATACACATCCACTTTTGCCTTTAAACTGGCAATGACAGACGGATATATAGCGAGCTCAGACTTCAGGTTACCCAGAGTAAGTTTAGAAGATGGACGTGAAAGGAATAGCGAATGCATTTCAAGAGTGTCTTTTCAAAAGGGTTTATTTTTTCTGTAACGCTACTTCTAAATTGGACCTTAAGTTTTATTCAGTAAGGTTCTCTTAAGAAGTACCGCTAAGTTAAAAATAAACCCTTTTGAAAAGACACTCCACATTTATACTTTTACTCAGTAGTAATTACATAATCATATTTACTAGTGGCTCTGTGAGCTGTAGAACTCAATTTTTTTTTAATTGCAACATTTCTAAAAACTGACTCGACAAAAAATTCTATATTATTATTGAACCTGCTCACAAAATTTCACATAATCATAATCTTTATTTGCAAGAATACTTAATTCTAAAAACACAGATGTTATTGTGCAAGTGTAAGTTACAGTATTCGATCGTTAACGACATGCAAATATTACACATAGAAAATAAATAAATTACATTTAAAATTATCGACCAGCCACATTATACTATAAAAAAAATTAATAAAAAGAAAATTACATTTAACAAGACTACCTACTTTTGTTTATTTAAAAACGAGAATCGGTTGAGAAATGCGACCTGTAGAGAACATCCGGTCAGACGTACGAAAGAATTTTTGTCGAAACGGAGACGCTTCACTCGCTCGGTCAATTAGAAGGCAATAAAAGAGCACATACTTATTTCAACGGTTTATTAAGCTTTAGAAGCTATGCTTAAACATGGTGTATTATATTTAATTTTATTGGCACCAATAAATTGAAGACATTCAAAATAACACAACAATAAACGTCTAAGACTGGGTTGCACCAAACCGTCTGTAATTGTAAGCGATGTTCGTTAAAATTTGAATGTATGTAAAACTTGGACTCTATTTATATTGTAATAGGGTTCAAAAGTGACAAACATTAAAATTCCTCGACTGTACCAACCAGTGGCACAAGTTACAGTCAGCAGCAGAAGAAGCTACGCGGGCTTAGTGCTCGAAATTATATTCACATGGACTCTAATGTCATGAGAATAAGTATCTGTGTAGATGACTCTGAGCGTGTTATTCTGCTTAGCTATTTCTGCTGTTGACTTACTAAGGTATATTACAAGTTTACAAGCATAGCAACCACGGATCTATACCTAAACCGGATTGAGTACAAACTTTTATAAGCCAGTCAAACTTGAACCTTATTCTCGTGTAATACAGTTAATATCTTGTTATGACAGACAGACTAGAGAAAGCGGTCCGAGCGAGAGCAACCAACCGGAGGGCGGTGTCCCACTCGCACAACTTGCCAGTGTAAAAAAAAATATATGTTGTGGTATTTTAGAATACTGAAAACAATTACTTGCTTGTACTAACTAGTACTGCATATTTATCAGGCATAATTTACATTTGACCTCATTCGTAATTGTATAAAATATCAACATTATTAACTGACTAAAACCTAGTATTGCAATAAATATAGTAGTATTTTTCAAATATTAATTGGTATCCCCAACGTTAATGGTGTAAAATTTGAAATTATGAAAATAAGCGGCTGATGAAATTAGTTGAAAATAGTGAAAACATGTTATGTAAAGTGTTGTAAAAGTGAAAGTTTTATTAATTGTGGAATATCATTTCACAGGTAAGGAACAATTTGTTATATTTTACGATAAAACGACAAGACAAATG
The DNA here is from genome assembly GCA_905163555.1 of Notocelia uddmanniana. Lineage (NCBI taxonomy): Eukaryota > Metazoa > Arthropoda > Insecta > Lepidoptera > Tortricidae > Notocelia > Notocelia uddmanniana. Next base: position 3,714,008 of record LR991064.1, read on the forward strand.
TCAAACTGATTAGGGTGACTATGACTTGGGCTGGTTTTGCAGAAATATTCGTTATTAAGTGTTTAGTGAGAAAACCTTTTCTAAAGGTCAGTTGAAATTCAATCTTTTAACAATTTTGTTATCATTATGAGCTTTTGTTTAACTTGGACTGTATGTGATTAAACTGTGCAAGTACTTAAGTTTTCGTTCCAATTTTTTAACCATTTTACAGCTACTTTCCGGTATCCAATTGAGTTGAAATTTAGCATACTTATGTACAGTATGCTAATTTTCACGCATACTGTACATAAGTATGCTACATTTCAGCTCAATTGGATACCGGCAAGTTCGGTACCAGTTATATTGTATTGTTACCTACCGAACTCGTGTATCATGGCACCACCGTGCTGATCTGTTGATGGTGAATTAAAACTCGTCCTCGTCTTTTTAGGGTTCCGTAGTCAACTAGGAACCCTTATAGTTTCGCCATGTCTGTCCGTCCGTCTGTCCGCGGATAATCTCAGTGACCGTTAGCACTAGAAAGCTGAAATTTGGTACTAATATGTATATCAATTACGCCGACAAAGTGGTAAAATAAAAAGTGGAAAAAAATATTTTATTAGGGTACCTCCCCTATACGTAAAGTGGGGAGTGATTTTTTTTTTCATTTTAACCCTAACGTGTGATATATTGTTAGATAGGTATTTAAAAATAAATAGGGGTTTACTAAAATCATTTTTTGATAATGTTAATATTTTCGGAAATAATCGCTCCAGAAATAAAAAAAAATGTGTCCCCCCCCCCCTCTAACTTTTGAACCATACGTTTTAAAAATATGAAAAAAATCTCAAAAGTAGAACTTTATAAAAACTTTGTAGGAAAATTATTTTGAACTTGATAGGTTGAATAGTTTTTGTAATTTTTTCAAAAAAAAAAATGTGACGGACGGAAAACTACGGAACCCTACACTGAGCGTGGCCCGACACGCTCTTGGCCGGTTTTTTTAATTTACGCATGGCCCATCACGGGAGAACACATTTGTTAAGAGATTTGGAAAATAAAGTAGGGCTTAGGCAAAAATTACACAAGACTATATTGTTTAACAATGTATGGATAATTGGATACACAAACTTGTGATTAGCGAAAATAAATATTTATTTGAAAAATATTCTTATTTTATTTACTACCTAATTTAGTTTAAATTTCATTGTACATAGAACCTTTATTAGAAATAATCCTCATATCCACAGATGTACTGGTCACCCTAATTAAAACGAGATGCAATCCTCGAGTTTGGCTTCTCTGTCGGTCACACTTTTTCGTCACAGTACTCAATCCGGTTTAGGTATAGATCCGTGTACCTACCGTACTGTACGTGACCTAAATGGTACGGTTTCAGAGGAATTTCCTCCCTCGGACGCTCCGGTTGTGGAATGAGCTCCCTGCCGAGGATTTCCCGAGGGACTGCAGCATGGGGTTCTTCAAGAAAGGAGTGTATACATTTTTAAGGGCTCGGGCGCTCGGCAATGCGCTTATGACATCCGTGGAGTTGCAGGCGTCCATAGGATGTAGTGACCACTTAAACGTGATACGTGATATGTAAAAAAAACTTATTAAAAACCTTAAAATAAAACTAAATTACATCTAAAAATGGCCCCCACGGCATTGTTCCGAACATACTGGCAGAAACCCTGTGTGAATGTGAATAGCCAAGTAAATACTTTGGCCGAGGTAGCTGCCAGCTCTTCGGCCACCTGTGGGATCAATAAGCCTCATCAAAAAAGTAAAAAAAGGCTTAGAGCTCCAGGACCCCACGGAAACGAGTGAGTTGTGTTCGATGAAATGTTAGACTGCTTTTCTACCAGAGCTCGTCAAAGTTAAACTACAAAAATACCTACCAACTGACCATTGTCGAGTTCAGTCACTAAAATTCTGTCAAGTCGAGTAAGCCACTAATCTAGTGCGAACTAGGTTTTCTTAGGAAGTCAAGTGTAATCTTTAACATTGACTGTACAATATTAATCATCATCACATTATCCTAGTACAGTTGCATCTTGAAGGATGTCCGGAGTCCGCTACCTAATCCCAAGAGTTGGCCTACAACTGCCATTTGACCTTTCAACCCAAGGGGAAACTAGACCATATTGGGATTAAGCTTGTCAAGTGAGTGGGCAACTTGACTGTACGAAGTTCTAAAGCTACTCGAAGGCCTCTAATAGCTTGGCTTAATGACTGCTGTCATAGACTGACGAGAAAAATTGAAGCGATATGAACGCAAGAAGTCATGGGCATCCTAATGTGAAGGCTGTTTGAGTAGCTTGAGCCGCAATTAGCGCTGCTCAAACATACTAACCGCTCCCATATACGAGCCGTAGGGCCAAGTTGAATGCTGAGGGCGGATGCGCGGCGTCGGCAATTTTGTTGTCATCATTACTGAAACTGACCCTTCGGAGACGGCGACCCTCCCGTATTTTCGGGGTACAAAAGGGTGATTACGTAACGTTGATCTTAATGCCATTTTCCAAACTATAATTACAGTCAGATCTACTAACTCACTTAAGTGTGATACTTTACATTACATGATCAATTAGTTGATGATATGCTTGACAACATACTATAGCTAAAACTGGCCAAATGCGAGTCAATTTGCCTCTACGTCATCGCTTTCCACTTTACTCCATTCAAGGCCCCTGACACGCACAGTATGACCCATGCTACGAGCTTCCGCGGGCCTGCGGTCCTCTGCAAGGCGATAAAATGCTGCTACACGCTACGGTGTGCCTTGGATGAGACTCAAGCCACAGACGCAGAGGCGAGCACCCAAATACAGGGACAACCACGGGTTTCAAGTTTAGAATTAATCACCACAGTATCGTGCAAATGGCAGCATTAAGAGAGCCAATTAAGATTATTTAACAGTGTTTTTACTGCGAAAGAAACACTTAAAGCTGTGAGGGTGAAATTTGTTTGTAGAAAAGATATTAAAATATTTCCGTGTAAGCATAGAAAAGTTATTTATTGTGCTATATCGAAAATGAAACAAGAGACTTGTTAATAATAATAATTACAGCAACATAACACAATGATAAATAAGCCTCTAACGTAAGTTGCTAGAATAAAGTTAATTAAATTTAATTTTTGCATGTGACTGCACCTCCCTTGTTTTAGCTTTAATTTTAAGAAATTACGAGTAGTTGCTTTGCCCTAATAGTATTCATGTGTAAACCAACCCCTAATGTTATTCCTATTTTGTAGCATATGATTACGATACAATAAATGGATTAATTTAATCTCGACTTTGTTTTTCCTTGAAATAACTTTAACGATTATAAAGGCTTTCGTACAGTACCTGAAAAACTCAAAAACTAGCTGTATTGTTCCCATTATAATTTCAAGCAATAGAAACTAATTTTAGACCTAGACATGCCAGATCCCATTGCGTATACAATGTTTATTGTTATTTCAGCATGGCGTTTTAAAATGAGAACCAAACTACGTTTATGGAGAATCGAGTACATTCGAGCGTGAACTCTTAACTTGAATAAATTAGAATATATTGACATTCCTACTGCTCCTCTGGACTGCCTTATGTATTTGTAAGTATAACGCTCCCGCTGCCGCTCATGCACTGCAGCCACACGGGCATGTCTGTTTGCGGATCTTGAGTACTATTCGGGTATAAAGTTACATTTTAATCACCCTCTCTGACGTCATATTTCATCATATTTGCGGACGTGATTCGCCTTGTAATGCTTGAGTGATTTTGATTGATGGAGGTTTCTAAGGTAAATATAATAAACCAAAAGATCCACTTACGGTTTCTTGGGATCAGTTAATGAGGTGTAGGTTCATCAAGTAACCAGAAGAATTGCTTAGGCTGAATCAAGTTTAGATTTTTCACATGAAATATTGATAACGTCATAGCTGTAAAATATACCAGAATCCACCTAATGTTTGGTTGTTTATCCGAGTCTAATACTACTCTATATTAAGACAGAGCGATCCAAATTTATAACAAATTACCCGCAAATATAAAAAATATTGAAAAAAAAAACTCTTACATTAACGAACTAAAATCGTTTCTGATAAAAAAAGCCTACTATTGTGTCTCAGAGTTCCTGGAGGATGATGATTTACTGTAATAACATGTAAAGCTATATTTAATTTAATTTTCTTTTTTAAGCCTTATTGATATTTACATTAGTGATCTCTAACTGTGCAGAGTATCTAGCTCTTAAGATATATTGCTACACCCTACCAGGGTCCATGTGATTCTATTTTCTTTTTCAACGACTTTATAATACCATGGTTTGCAATAAACATTATTATTATTTTTACTTCTACAAAAAAATACTGGAAAAAAATCTCGATACGCAAACTTTCCTGCAGGATTGTAGTCCAGGTGGATAAAATAATAATCGTATGGCATTTATTTTTCGAACCGTGAGATATACGAGAAGACAGTACGGTTGCCAGTTTTGTTGCACTTTTAACACCATTCAGGGGTCACGTGTAGGATGCGTACTCCCTACAGACGTGGTGCAACTTCGACCCCCCTTGTCAAGTGAGTGGGCAACTAGTCTGTTAGAAGTTCCAAGCCGCCCGGAGGCCTCTAACTGCTACTGGCTTAACGACTACAGTCATAGACAACAGCAGGGATCAACGGCTTAGCGTGCCTTTCAAAACACGGACGTGCTCTATTAGTAACCACTCAAAGCGGTCACCCATCCAAGGTCGGATATGGCACACGTTGCTTAACTGGTACGTGGGTGCCGCTGAGTTTCGAACGCTCAGAGAGGGTTACCTTAACGTACTTTGATTTACGTTGCTGTCTTGGTTATGCCTAATCATTGGCTTTATGTGTGTGTAGGCATACACAAGAAACTTGGTTCGAGGCTGCCCCTCTGGACCTCATTGCTTATAAATTGGTAAATTTACATTCTACACGACTGAACATGAAATGCATTATGAAATTGTGTTCGCTCAATAGGCCTACGCCGCAGCGTAACAGCCCTAGTGGGAATCGTTTACTGCGGCGAGAATGCAGCTGGGTCTACATATTATTACTGCCAATATCCTAATCTCTATTAGGATAATACTGGCATACGAGTACGAGTATATCTATCTATAATACGACATATAATTGACGACGACAACTTTAACAACGAAATTTGGGCAACAATATTATTAATTTTTGGGATGTTTTCTGTACAACAAAGATGACAGGGTTGGACACAGACACACACACACACACACACACCTAAATACACACACTCGAACACGCACACACGCACGCACATGTTAGATTTTATTATAAACTTCATCAAATGCTAATGTGTTAATTCTATATTTGTAATTTTTGGCTGATTGGTCCAAAATTAAAATTTGGTCCTAAATACATATATTGACAATAGGAAGGAAGCTGATTCTTATAGCACAGGATTTACCTAGTTTAAGCACCAGCGTCACGTAGAACGACATCAAACGCAAATTGTAAGGCTAATTTGGTAAGTTATGTATATGAACCAACCTTGTAACGAATTATAAATAAATTATGTAAGACCGCTAACTCACTAAACAGCACTAAACAGTAAGATGTGAACACAAAGCAATTCACCGCCACATGAAAAACGCTGTATCTTTGAAGCCTACTCGAGTACAATGTAGATGTCACTGTATCCACCGTGAATTCGCCATACTAAATTGTAGAACGCGCTGTTAAGATTTTTCCTGATTTAGTTAGGTCCGCCGAATGTAATTTGTCTTGTATTGAATCGAATCGAATCTTAGGGTATGATAACTATACCTACATATAGCCCCCTGCTTCCCTTGTGAAACTACGCGCTATAATTAGGTATCGTTCGTAGAGGTTGCTTCCGCTCCAATTCTACCTACCAATTGGTTGGGGAACTCCTCTCGGATCTGTCTTGTAAAGTTAGTCAGTAAATAATCCGCTACAAAATACACCTCTTCACGACTCATCACCGTCTTTGCATCTCGCCCCGCACGCACCCTCGCTACAATTATTAATTATTTAAAAACTTTACCACAGTTGGTAGTTACAGTTACCCGCCTACGAAATCTTCGTTTCTTTTACAACGATGACAGCCGTCAAAGGAACAGTCTTAAATCTCGTAGACTGTAGTGATCTTGGATATTTTCTATCATATCAGCCGAGGGACTTTCACTGGTCCAGCAGTGAATATCCCGAGAACTTCACTCGAATTCTTGACCCTATTTCCATGCCTAGAAATTCGACCGAAGTCAAAGGAAAATCGAAAAAATCGCAAAATTTAACACTAATATTGTGCTCCTGCTGACTATTAAGCTGTAAACTCCCATTAATTAGTCCATCGCCGCATGTTTTTAATTCATTAGCCACCATGAGCAAGCGTTCAGTGTGTTCACTAAACAGAGATCCAGCAAACAATATACTAAGTACAGTGGGGTAAGAGTAATGTTTATTTTGTATGTTCTTTGTATACCAAGTCAATAGCCACCAGAAACACTGGGAAACTCAAAATAACCTTCTATAGACTAAAGGCGAAAAAGTTGTTCTTGGGAAATTGCATCAAATTCTACAATAAAATTCCAAAACACATTACTGAACTTAGCGATTCTAAATTCATATCTGTAGTAAAACAAACACTTATTTCAAAAGCATATTAAGGTAAACGATTACGTCATGGACAGGGATGTTTGGCAGTGATAGTGTCCTGCACGGCTAATCTATCGCGAAAATAGATTTTCTATTGTAGCATGGTTATTTTTGTAGTAACATACATACATATAATCACGCCTGTTTCCCAGAGGGGTAGACTTTCGCTTCATGAACTTTCATTACTTTTTTTTTGTGTGTAGTTCGGCATTGAACAATTGTGAAGAAAACGAGGGTAGATTCTCGCCGCCGCCGCCTCCACCCGCGCCGAGCAACCGAGCGGACAGGGCACGGGCACGCAGTGCTAAGAAAACCGCCGCCGCGATAGGTGCTCATGATTAAGGACCGCGAACCGGTCTGAAACATGTCAAGCGATATTCGACCTTTAAGACGTGAGTGACCCGTTTCATTATATTTAACTTTCATAACATTTGTAGTAACTAAGACTGTAATTTTATATTTAACTATACAATTATATCGTTTTAAAAAACTGACACCTCGCAGAGTTTCTTACGCCGGTTCTTCTTGTGGCAGAGGTTTATTTTTCCGAACCGGTGGTAGTTTATTGACGTTCATAGGTGCATGTAATATGCCTAATTTGAAGAATAAACTACTTTTACTTTTAATGCATTGTTTGCTTGGTACTAAATTCTAAACAATCGCTTATTGGGCAGATGTGGTGCCACATTTTTTTTGTCCTTACTTCCTAGTATTAGTAGCTCAATATGCTGAGCTCTTCGCTCACCCATTCTCAAAACCAGTATAGCGGCCAAGTGCGTGTCGGGCTAAGCGCAATATAGGGTTTCGTTGCTGTCCATCCGTGACATTATGTGGATTTTTAATGTCGCAAACTTATATTTACTACATATTTGACATAAGAATGTATCTAAGTAATCAATAGAAATTTACGAAATTTTGCTTTTCCGAGTATAGATACATTTCTTAAGTTCGGCTATTACTCCTTTTTATTTATTTATTTATCATATACAGGACACTAACAGAGTACATAAGATATAATTAAAATATTAATAGTTGTACAGTCTATTTGGGCACTTATATACCCCAATTATAGGTGAACACATCGTCATACATTTCGATAAAAAAGAATGTAAAATATGAAATATGAGTACTTATCAGTTAATTTCTATATACAGGCTGTGGCCTGTAATAGGAGCAATAAATTTAAAGGACGCTTCCTTAGAGCATCTGCAGTAACCTCTTGTGTCCAAATTTTTTTTATCCTTTTTCAATTGGGAGAAATTTGATCTAAAGTTATGAACTCCAAGTAATAGATCTTGGCACCCAGAGATTATAGCGCGGCAGTCAATGCTGATTTTGAGGTTGCTTCAAGTCATGACTCATAATCGTTGTCGCATTTTTGGTTTAAAAGAATATTTTTGGGATTTTTAAATTTTTTTTTATAAATTTTTAGTGTTTTTTTGAATAAATTGTTATTAATATCACTCCAGTAGAGTAAACAAGTACATATAAGCTACATTAGCGAAAAAAAAATCCAAAAAAAACTTTTTTTTTCAATTATAATCATTTGGAAATAATTGCTGGAGAGCTCAATAGTGTACCGTTTAATTTTTTGCTCCTATTACAGGCCACACCCTGTATAATTACTCGTACGTACTAGAATGATTTATGAGGACAATAATGATTAAAATTTAATTATATAGGTAATTTAATTTTGATAATATCTCCTTAACTAGTAGTGTCTACTTAGCTGTGATAGTTTTCCTTTTTAATTCATTATATAAACTAACTAATTATGACTCTAACAAAAATAAGAAATTTAAAAATAAACATCACGCAAACGGATAGCTTATTCAAAAAATGGTAGTTTAGATAAAGCTCACATGGTTAAGCGATGGGTTCTGTAAGAAGAAAGTATTGCATCCCCACTTTATGTGTAGGGGCCCTATATATATTTTTCTACATTTTATTATAGCTTTTTATCGGCGTGATTGATATGCCAAATTACAGCTTTCTAGCTGTAAAGGTTACTGACCGAAGCCACGGACAGACAGACGGACATGGTTTACACAAAATCCTAAAAAACGATTCTCAGTGCACTCGTGATTGTTCTGCATGCGTCCGTAGGTTATGATGTCTGCTTACCGTCAGACAGGCCGGATTTTTCTTTGCCATCGTTGTACCTAATAATAAAACAATCAGCTTATCATTAATGTGTCGGTTTTCGCCGGCCAATTTTGATGATTCTTCGTCAATCGATTCGTCTTAATTGTCCAAATGTCACTAAATAATTTTTTTACGCATTCGAATTTTTAATTTTGCTTGTTATTATTGGCGTTTCTTTATAGGTATGTGTAATATTATAAATTAACTTAGTTTCTTAGTATTTATTTATTTTTAGTTTAATTTTAGTGTTTTATTAATGTATTGTTCTTGAGTAAGCAACGTGATGGCATATTAGTGAAAGTACTGAGAGAAAATCAAACTAAACATTTTATTACTTGTGGAGATTAAAGACTGATTTATGTGTTCTAATTAGTCATATTTCAAGACTAATAATAATAATAAATATTGGGGGACATTCTTACACAAATCGAACTAGTCCCAAACACAGCAAAGCTATGGGTACTAGACGACGATATACATACTTATATATATAAATACATAGAAAACATCCAAGACCCAAGAACAAATATCCGTGCTAAATGCAGAAATAATTGCCCTGGCCGGGATTTGACCCCGGGACCTATAGCCTCGGAGGCAGTGTCACTACCAACTAGTAAACAGGCCGTCAACTAGAATACTAAACTAGATACTTATATCCTTCTTTTGGTATGTAATATTGAAGTTACCAATTAAATTTGAAATAGCCTGACGATTGAAACGATTCACACAACGGTAAGAATTCATTAACGAAGGCAATGAAACGAAGAGATAGCATAAAGAACCTTCGCTAGTAGATAAAGCTGGGTCCATACTTTTATAAAAGACTGGATGGACCTCCTGATATTAAAATACTGCCGAAAGAATTTTTGAAATCGGTAGAGTCAGTAAGTGATTAACTTGTATACCCTTAAGGCGAAGGGGTCGGCAAGCTCTTTCCATACAAACTTTGTGCAAGTTTTTCTTCGTTTGTGTTTGCACTCCAGTTACTATCTTTGGTCCATATGCTTATTTTTTTGTTAGCTATGTCTTGATGTTTTTCTTTTTTAATATTTTGTATTTTTTTATTTTTATTTTTTTGAAATAATGCAAAATTTCAACAACAAGTTCTGCGTATATCCAATGTGTACCAACAAAAAATAAAATTAAATGCTGTAGTGCCAAAACTAGCGCAAAAAACTTGCACAACCTTTGTATGGAGAATGGCTTGCCCTACCCTGCGCCTTAAATTGGCAACGTCCTCTGGGTTTTCCACACTCTTGGACCATCTTTTTGTATTTTTGTCTTGGCCAGTATGAGTATGACTATTCAGTGTCACCGAGGCTTGAATTAGGGACATTCTCTATTTCATGCCAAGTTAAGGGTTATAATCGAACAACTACACCTGGCCCTAAGAAAGGAATTCTTATAGTATTTTTTAGATTAAGATTGCACATGCGTTCAGTTAGTGCCGTGATAAAGTACACATTTCACCCTGGGAGCTCGACGTGAATCAACTGGTTTTGTCAAAAATCTACCAAAATTGGAGTAACGACAACGAACGTTGACAAATACTTAAAGAAAATGTACTGTTTACGAACAATACGACGTTACACATAAAAAAATTGACCGTAAAGATTGGATCCGGTTAATCTCAAAGTCCCGAAATAGCCAAATATATATTTTTAGTTTATGCTCGATAAAAGATAGAGTTCATTAATTCGTATTCCTAGATTGATATAAAATAGCAAACGAAAGAACGAAAAAATACCGGTATTTTTGTATGGACATAATACCGGTTTCCGATCCTTTATACAAACTAACAAAACATTACCTATTTTATTAGTATAATAGAAAGATGAGTTGAGATTGAGGGGCTTGGATCTGTTTCTTACTATTTTCTTCTTTCGGCTCTAGAGATTTAAGACTTTCACTTCAAGGACTGTAAATACTATTAATTGATTTAATGATACTGTAAATCCAAAGAAATTTTACAATGCTAATTTTCACTAAGTATATACTAGGTACTAACTTTTAGTAGTTTGGCTGTAGAGGCGGATTTAACAGGTCACTCCATTCAGAGAAAAATCCTTTTCTAGACCACAAAATAGTTTTTGGAGCGTTTTTTTAACTGCTTAGATAACTTCCAGTGCTTTCATTATTTGACAATGAATTTACCTCAACTCCGACTGCCCTAACTCTAACTTTTTTATAGTCAATACTCTCGACTTGTATAATATAAATTAATGTTATGCTAAATTAATTAATGTCAACTAGGAAAGAGTCTGGTGCCAGCATAACATCTTTTGTTCGATTTCGCCGTAATAATTATCAGATAGAAACGAAAACTTCTATTCGGCCGAACTTGCGGTAATTGTTTTATTCCACTTTCTGATAATAAAATGTTGATTTCGCTTAATTCAATCTAAATTACTTCATTTTGTTTTTCAATTAACTGCAGTTGAATGGTAAATTTATAACGTATTTTTGATTCATCGATGAAAAGTTACAATTTGTTAAATTGGAAAACTTTGTCAATATACAGTAGGGCCTTTAATAGGAGCAAAAAAATAAAAAGTCGCTTCTTTAGAGCATCTGCAGTAACCTCTAGTAAAAAAAAAATGTTTTTTTTTTTTTAATACGGAGAAATTTTGATGTATTTCATTAAATTTTGTAGCTCCAAGTAATGGATTTTGACACCACGAGATTATAGCACGGCAGTCAATTGGTTTTCATGTAGCATCAAAATAATTGTTTCATTTTTGGATTTTAAGTAGATATATTTTTGCCGGCCGAATCAATTTAAATACCTCGTTTTTATTTTTTTAACACTAACACTAACAGTCGAACCTTACGTGCTAACCGTCATTACATCATTTAATAAGTAACATGCATTATTTAATGTCGGGTGCAGTGAAATTATTATTATGAGTACATTCGATTTAAATTTAGAACACATTACATTATAATTTGGAAGCTATTACATAGAAGAGATAGATACAATAATTGATTCAATGTCGAAAGATAAATAAGAGTACAATAATTAATTAAATGTCATTGAAATATATTATTTGACATATTTGTCAATTTGTCAAGAGGTATCGGTTACGAGAAATAACAAAATAGGTACGTTATAGAGTCTCATTTTCCAATGAGATTATGCGCAAATTAATCTGCGGGGTTCGATAACATTATGCAAATTTATTTAATAATTTCCCAATTCTCGTTGGCAGCATTAATTGTTTACTTACAAACAAATACATTATAACAATATTAATTACGTAAAAAACGATGTAAACTAGATATAATATGTAATTCTTTTTTGCAAACACGCCCGACCCGGGACCAGGACCCGGACCCGGGGTTAGACCCGGGTATGTCCTTAAACTACGACCACCGGGGAATGGGCAGCAGCATTCTTAGAGTGCGGTGGAGATACTGCGATCGCCAACCCGCATGCCAAGCGTGGCGATTATGGCATTTACCCCCCATGAAATTGGGGTAGGCCTATGTCCAGCAGCGGACGTTCGAGGGCTGATATGGTGGTGGTGGTAGGTTTTTTAACACCCGAAAGCAAACGTGGAGTGTTATTTTAACAAGAGTGTCTGTTAACTGTCCTTAGTGTCGTAGGTCGCAAATTGATGAACGAGTGCGTCTTTTTTTTTAATTAAAGACCTTAGAGAATTTTTGTTTCTGACAACAAGTGGCATTATTAGTAACCATCTTCTTTGTCCTCGATACGTCCCGTTACGCGGTCGGCTTTCTTAATCTTGAGGCGCCACTTGTTCCGGTGGCAAGCGTCGTCGGCGGTTAGGCGGAACTTCTTCATGTCGCTCTGGACATTCATATTTCAATAGTTGCCGGTCTACCACTCCCTTTTTTATGCTAAGCCATGGAAAGGCACTTTTTCACTACATGGTCGTCAGTTCTTCTCATTATATGGCCGTACCTCGGTCAAGTATTAAGTATATATCTAAATATATCGTCATCTAGTGCCTATAACACAAACCATATTGAGTTTTCTATTGGACTAGTTCGGTTTGTGTAAAAAATTATCCTCTTTTCTTGGCAGTGTATCATAACTAATACACTTTATTGGATGCTCTTTTTTTTCAGACAGGTTTTTTGCTCTATAAGGCGCAAATAAGGCTTGAATTTACGATTTTATTATAATTTGCCACGAAAAGGGTTAAGTTTGGCACTTGCTTACGTATGGCCACGAGAGCTAGCGATTGTCCGAAGTTAATGATGATGACTGAACAGGTTTTGAGAACTGAACCACTTTTTAGGGTTCCGTAGCCAAAATGGCGTAAACCCTTATAGATTCGCCATATCTTACCGTCCGTCCGTATATGACAGCTGATTTACTCGGAAACTATAAAATTATTATCATTATAAAATTTGGTAGGAATTTGTATTCAACCGCCACATAAAAATTATGTGAGAGATTGTATGTTTGTTTCTGTGTGCACATCAATATCTCCAAAACGGCTTTACCGATTTGGAGAGGCTTTTTGCAATGTGATTGTGCCTTGTGGTTCATTCGCGACGAACCTTAAATAAATGTTACGACAATACCTCGCCAGGGGGCCCTGCAGTTAACATTTTTCACCCCTTTGCCCTCCCCTAAAATTGTAAGGGTGGCAATAATTCTGGCCGAGAACCATAATAAATACCTACACTTTATTACCAAGACAACAATAAATAAGCACTGTTACCAAGCTTTTAATTGTTCTGTTTTCAAATCAATTACAAAAGGCATTAAGTATTAGTAGCGTACTTTTTGCGTTAAATCTTATTTACAACCTTGGTATATTGTTTGGTATATTGGTGTGCCTTGAAACACACCAGGGCCATCGTCCATCGTTTTTACATCGCTTGCATCCTGTACCTAGATGTAGGTGTTGACTACTCAGTCCTCAGCAAAAAGTAATGACGCCCCACCAAAATATAAATGTGAAAAAATAAGGCAAATTCTCATGTTCCACTTAAAGGAGTGTTATCTGAAAAGGAAGAAAGGGACTGTTAACAGTGATAGAGTTATTATAATCATATCAATTAAATTTTAAGTGGCCAGTATTTCTCTAGTTTCACAGCTATTAACCATTTGGACGCCAACGACGCGTATACCCGCGCCATCGGTTCAACGCCAACGACTAATATATTAGTCACGGCGTGCAGTGCGATATCAACCTACAAGCATTTCTTCAGGGTTCAATTTCGTGATTGACATTTCGATGTCATGGCGTGTGAGTACCAGCTTTTGTATTAGACAGAGCGTTGAAAAGGTTAATCTAATCAAGATGAGTGAACATGATAAAACAAAGGACATGGAATTGATAATATACACGATTCGCAAAAAATCTATAGGAATTATTGACATCATTGTATCAAATATTACAGTAAAACCCCTAAGCACATTTGTTCGGGCTAATCCCAGCTTCCAGTGTCCCCCGTGCACTGAGAACACCTTGGCTAAGATCAACCGAACGTATTCTATGTAGATGTAGTAACACAACCTCCGGTTATACGATAATTTACTTTATAAAATATGTGCATCATCATCATCATGTAAGCCGAAAGACGTCCACTGCTGGAGATAGGTCTCCCCCAAAGACTTCCACAATGACCGGTCCAAAATATGTACGAATGAAACAATTCTTATTATAGACAGCAGGCCCTAATAACTAGAAAGAAATCACATTTTCTCCATTGTAAACTGACAATTGCTGAAAGTGGGCCTAAAATGAAATTGCATGTTGTCGGCCTACCTCTTTCTGGTAATATATACGTTATACCACGGATAACTAATTGTACTAGAGTACGTTATACTGGCACAAGACCAATTTTGAATGAACCATAAATTTCATAAACCGTCCCTATCATATTACAATACTGCAAAAAGTCTCTTTCCCTTTAGCACCCATTTATCCTTTGTAGTCATAAAAATGTCAATCTCCATCAAGGTATAAGAGGTTTCACGAGAAGTGTTCTGCACTCTAAGGATAATTCCAATAACGTCATACTGTCTTTTTCTAGTGGGAACATTGAAATAGGATAGCTGCATTATTATCATGTTGTAGTCGAATAGTTGTAAAGAGGTAGTAAAAGTGAGGGACAGTGCAGATTCTGCAATAAAATATAACTACTATCATATTGAAATGGAGCGTCCATCACTAAAGTACTTTCAGCAGATATAAAAGGTATACATTTATGTGTAGAGTAATTCCAAATGCCAATTTTAATGTCGTTTTTCCACTTTTAATGAGACTAATCACAAACCCCCTTATTCACAAACGTCCATCAAGCCTCTATTAGTTAACAAGCCGCTAAAGTTGGTTTGTCCTTATCTGTCACTTTGACATTTATGTTTGTGAGAAAAGGACAAAACAACTTCTAGTTAACAGAGGTTTGTTAAGTTTTATGGATAAGGGGGAAAGGGTTTATCTTCTGTGTTTTAGGAGTTGCTGTGGCCAGCTTTTGTCTCCATTATCAGATCAGCTTTGTCACAGAACATACATCATCATCATCCTAACGTTATTTCCAGTACATTTTGTATCCTGAAGGATGCCTGGGGTCTGCTACCTAATCCCAGGAATTGGCGTAGGCACTAGTTTTTAAGAAAGCGACTGCCATCTGACCTTCCAACCCAAGGGGAAATTAGATCTTATTGGGATTAGGCTTGTCAAGCGAGTGGGCAACTTGACTGCTAGGTTCTTAAGCCGCCCGAAGGCCTCTAACTTGGCTTAACGACTGCTATCATAGACAGCAGCCGAGATCAACGGCTTAACGTGGCGAACTTATTCCTTAAAGGGATAAGTTCGCCTTTGTACAAACGTGTAAAATTAAGTTTATTTTTCTTTTTCTTTTTTTATTAAAAATGGGATTGCTCTTGGCCAGCATCTAGCCAGGGGGAAAAGATGAGGCCGACGATGAAGCGAGCTCACCCAGAAGATGCCTATTCACTCGTGCCTTAAAAAGGTCCAGGTTATATGAACTCGGAAATACATTCTTTTTATATACTTGATTTGTACAATAAAGTGTTTACTACTACTACTACTACTACTACTACTACTTAACGTGCCTTCCAAAGCACGGGAGCGCTTAGTTAGTAACCACTCAAACTCACACATTAACTGACCATTCGCGCAATTTATTTCCAAAGTAATAAGGGTCCCGAATGGTCAGTCATGAACCCTATGACACTGACAGTTATTCCCACGACAGAACCTTGTAGTGGCGTCACCGTTACATTAGAATCGATTTGGTGGCGTCTAAAAATGACATTTATTCATTTTAGGCAGAAATATGCCATTACAATGACATTCCGTTGGAATTATAACAATCCTTAACATTTACAAGAAATTATCTCGATCAGACTTTACTTTTACGTCCTGCAAAACTTACTCCGTTTGGAAGATATCGTATCGACTAGTGTGGAAAAGTATCGATAAACAAATGTCAACAATGGAAACGAGTGTACAAAATACAACAACATAGTACGCTTTCAGTGTCCGATTTATAATCATTTATGTTGTCTGCGATAATAAAATAAAGAAGATGGAATTTTTATTCTTACATTCGTCGAGCGTGACGTAAAATGCTTATAGATGCTGAATGTTAAAAAAGTTACATTAAATTGTTTTTATTTCACTGAAATTATGGACATTTCTGGGGACACCAGTTTTTGTTTTATTTAAGATTAGGTTTTATAAGTATCAGCCCTTACAGCCATTTTAATTCGCAGATTTTTTAAAGTAGTTACAAGTTAATTTAGTTTCGTAACTGTTACGATGCACTGCATGTTGTTGAGATTGGTATCTATGTGTAGTAACAGTTTACACACTTACTTTTAGTAATTAAGTGTAGTCATTGTGTCCACATGTTACATAAACATTTGCGTCGAAACATTTTATACATATTGTGTATATATCGTGACTAGTGTACAATTTAGTCACAATCTTTATACCCGGCGTGGCCAGTCCTATGACACTGGCAGTAATATTTCTGATAGTTTTGTGAAAGTTTTGCAACAGAGGTCAATAATTGAAGTGACTGTAATAAAATGCGTTTATTATTCAATTTTATTCTTTCAAGATGGTGTAAAAAGAAGACAACGTTGAATTCTATGGTCGTCATCAGCAGCTGTTTAAGACAAATTCGGACGCGTAAAGGAATCTGTATAGAAATCCTTACTCTGAGTTGAGATATTATAATAATACCTATATTCTACCTCATTTATATGTGTATTAGATACAATAAAATTAATAAACATGTCAACTGACACAGAAGAAATGAAATCTAAAAATATAGAAGTATCGAAACTTGCACAAGACTATTAGAAATATCACTGACAGTGTCATAGGGTTTATGTCTGGTCGCGGCGGGTATAGTGTCCAGGGGCCTTTCAGCTCGAAGTACGATTTTTTTCTATGGAAATTTTAGTTTAACTTGTTTGCACCAGATGTCACTACATGTGCTATCCCTATCGCACTTGCATATTGAAGTGACAGAGATGCAGCATTCGTGCGGGTAGTTCTTAATAAATACACAACGGCGCTACGATCTATGTAGAGTATTTCACTGGGATCTCTATTTCAGTATATATATTGTACTTTGTGATAGTGTCCCTGCCTACGAAGCCGGAGTTCCCTGGTTCGAATCCCAGTCCGAGCATTACGCGTATTTGTGCATTTATCACGATTATTGTTCCTGAGTCCTGGATGTTTCCTATGTTATACACATAGTATGTATTTATCTATAATATAAGTTTGTATATCGTTGTCTAGTACCCATAGTACAAGCTTTGCTTAGTTTGGGACTAAGTCGATATGTGTAAGATTATTCCCAAGCATTTATTTATTAATTTCATTTAAAGCAAACGGTAGGTACAGTCAAGAGCCAATTTAATTTAACACTTTTCACCTCATTACAATAGAATATAAGATACAAAAGTGTTAACTTATTTTTACTCTTGTACAACTGTACAATTGTACATGACACTTTTTTGCGAGATTGCAGTTCGTATTCAACAAAGGAAGGTCGATTATGATATCGTGGGATCCGCCTGCGGCCCCGCCCGTACGCCCCAATACAAGGAACTGTTTTTCCAAACATACTTTTTGAGAATTCTCAGAAACCAACCGGGCCCTCGCCTGCGGCGTCTATACGCCGCAGCATGTAGATGCTGTGTCCGTAAGAATTCGGGAGCGGTCGTTCTCACCCGCTACGGGCGCCCGGGTCAGTATAACCTGGGCCTTACATAGAATTATATTAAGTTAATTAAAACTTTAAAAGGTTATTTTAAACGTTAATTTGATTTATTCAACCCTTTTTTCATTTCATTCCTACTTTCGTTTCAACTTTATTTTGTGCTGGTAGCATTCCTTCGTGCAGCTTGCTGAAAGTGAGCGCGCGGATCTCCTCCACGCTGACCAGCACGTTGTGAACGCGCTCAAGCGTCTGCTTGATCTCGGTGGCCATCAGTGAGTCCATGCCGAGCTCAACCAGGGTCGCCGTCTCCGATACTTTCTTGACATCTCTGATACCTGCAGTCCAACGAACACTCCATATTAGTAGGGTTTTTATGCTTATTCGCATTAGGAAAGAAGAAGAGATTTCCTTCTTATTTCCTAATGCGAACAGCTAAGAACTGCAATTTGCTCCCGCCGTCTGTATTTCCTGATACATACAATCTGGGTCTCTTTACGACAAGAGTGAATAGGCTATTACTGAACCAGTGAGCAACATCTTAGGCTTTATTATCGCTTTCCATCAGGTGAGACTAAGGCCAATCGTTGGTAAGTCTATCATAAAAAAACGTTACGTATGTTGACAATTAAATAAATAAATAATAATAAATATTTATTTATTGTTCAAAAAACAAACATGTAATAAAATTGGAGCCCTGGAGACTGCTGGAGATTAATATATTTTACACCACACCTTGCCAAAAAGTGCGTTTTTCCGCATGCTGCGCGTCCGGAATAACCCACTTTTTGGCCGAATGGTGACGATACACGGGTCGTAAAACAGAAAGCCCTCCCTCGCATATTTATAACCCTCGCCTGCGGCTCGGGCCTCAAACACCTGCGATATCGGCCTTTCTTTGTTTTACTACCCTTGTATCGTAAATAGCTATTATGGAGACACACCATGGATGGATATATTTTATGGACTGTGAATTCAAACTGATGTGAAACCAGGAGGGTTTACGGGACATCTTTTTGGAGAATTTTTTTATACGTATTACCAGCACCTTTATTTAACGTGCTCAATTTCATCATCTATCATCTTGCTCGCCAGACTGAAGCGATTACGCTCGAACTGCATTCGAACGTTCCTTATTCTTTGTCTA
Source organism: Notocelia uddmanniana (assembly GCA_905163555.1). Lineage (NCBI taxonomy): Eukaryota > Metazoa > Arthropoda > Insecta > Lepidoptera > Tortricidae > Notocelia > Notocelia uddmanniana. Next base: position 3,733,123 of record LR991064.1, read on the forward strand.
GCATTCAGAATCTTACACAATCATAAAAAAGTACCGCCCCACATTGATATTGTACTTTTAAGTGATATACCCTCTCACATATTAGCATCACAATCACACACATTTAAGTGATATTCCCTCTCACATATTTGCATTAATATTCTAGTATATGACTACTCTATGAAGCTAGTATATAAGCCCTGTTAATGCACCATACATAGCTTTCTAAGAAACGTCGAGGAACTATTAACTCGTTTCAATCATCTCCCACATCACATGGCGACCCTGCCAGAAAAAAGGCAGATAAATGCGATAAATATATCAAGAAACTTGTAAACATAAGAATAGTACATTACACAACTAGGGTGGTAAAGCAAAGAAACAGACAGTTTTTTAACAGAAGCGTTGGTACCGAGAATATGCGCGACGGCGTGCACGACATCCTGTGGCGGTGTAACCCGCACGCGCTTATCGGTGAGCACCATAGACGAGTAAACGGCGTGTGGCGCCGCTAGCAGCTTGTCCAGCGTGTGCAGGCACGAGGCGATACGCTGCGGCAAGGTACCGCCCACCTCCTTGTCCTCGCCGCCGTGCATGGCGGCCACGAGCCCCACGTCACCAACGGCACCCCATTGCACCACCAGCGCCGGCAGCCCGTCCGCCCGCCGCATCTCACAGAGCCGCTCCATCCCGCTGTTGGCGAAGCCGTAGTTGCTCTGGCCCGCGTTGCCGCGTCCACACGACACCGACGAGAACGTTACGAAGTACTCAAGTTCCGGCGCCAACTCGCGCGATACCGCGTCCAGGGCGCGCGTCACTGTGTACAGAAAATGTATGATATCTATAAAACAACATCAACAGAACGCAATGCAGTCGTAATTTCACAACGCAAAAACTGCATTTGACAGACGGTCCGATACCGACTGAAAGCATATTGGTGTTCCGTTGGACCTTTAGAACAGACCACTAACAAGGGACGTATATGATTGAATATTTTAATTTGGTAAGCTATTGACCGTCAATCTTAGGTTTGGCGACGGCCCGGAAGGAGTCGGGAGTTTGGTTCTCAAGAAGTGCGTCGCGTAGTATAGCAGCAAGGTTGAAGATGCCGCCGATGGGCGCTACTGCCGCCGCTTCCTGCAGTAGCGTTCGTGCACCCGCCACTGTCGCCGCATCAGCCGTCGACACCAGCACGCGCACGCCCAACTCGCGCCATCTACAAACAATTAGGATTAAGCCCTAAAATAAGACACATTTTTATTCCAAATAACATATGAATGTTATACTGTAGTGTGGCTCACTTGGAGATGCACCAAGACTGATAGCCGGTGCCCACACCGCTACGAGAGTTTAGCACGAGTGTGCGCGCGCCACAACATACCAGCCACTCGCCCAGCTCCAGACCGAATCCGCCTAGCCCGCCTGCAACGAGTGAGCGAATCAAAAATAGGAAAATTAATATACAAGCCTCACTATGTCTACAAAGTATTCGTTAAGCAGCTAGTCCTTAAAAGCCCAATCAAACTGAATGAATGCGAGTTATAACAACCATTTTAACCGTGGCAACGAGGTATAAGAAAAACCCATTGCGTACTGACCAACAAGTACGTAACTCTTGCCCGGGTGCATGTAGGTGCGCGGCATGGCAGACAGAAGCCGCGGCGGTGCCAGTTCGCTGCCCGCCTCCTCCTCGCGCACGCGAATCAGTACCTTGCCGATGTGCTTGCCCGACGCCATGTATCTGCACGTAAAATACTGTTAGCAGTTTGAAAAGACTAGACAACTTATATAGTTTTTTTTTTCAACTCACCGAAATGCCTCCTCGATTTGGTTGTCGGCGTAAATGGTTGCAGGAAGCGGGCGCACGGCGCCACTTGTGATGCCCTCAGACACGCAGCGCGCTGTCTCTATCTTCTCAAATTGGTCGCTAGGCTCCTCACATAATACGTCTAATAGGACACTGATCACCATGATATTCTTTAAAAGCACCGACATGCCGAGCTTTGAATTGGCGCTGAGGTCCGCCTTGCCAATCTCAAGGAAACGGCCACCCTCCGAAAGGCAGCGTAGAGACGCCTGCAGCATGTCACCCGAGAGTGAGTTGAGCACGAGGTTGACGCCGCAACCACGCGTGCGGCAGAGCACGAGTTGCTCGAACGAGCAGTCACGCGAGTTGCCGATATTGGTTTCCGGCAGCTGTGGGAAGCGCTCGCGCAAAAAGGTACGCTTTTTCAGCGTGCTCACGGTGGTGAAGACGGTGCAGCCGGCGTGCAGCGCAACGGCGATGGCCGCCTGGCCCACACCGCCAGCGCCTGCGTGCACCAGCACAGCCTCGCCGCGCCTCATACGCCCGCGCACTACCAGCGCGTAGTACGCCGTCGCGTACGCAATGGGAACAGTTGCTGCCTCCTCCAGAGACCATTCCTTCGGCACTTCCCACGTGAACCCTTCGTCGGCTATTACGCTGCTCGCGAGAGCCTGGGCAGCTATGCCCATCACGCGCTTACCAGTGGGCGAACGGCCACTGAATTCTATCCCAAGTTTATAATAATCCTGCAAAGTCAATGAAAATGGTATTGATGGTTGGTACACTGCCTTCAGTGAGGCAAGAAGAGTCAAAGTGGGAAATATCATGCTATCGTAATTATTTATTTGGTTAGTTTAAGGAGTATAGTCAACAGCAAAAGTAGATGATCATTTTAGTACCTTGTCACTTTCACTAATTTGACAATGATCATCTACATTTGCTGTTGACTGTACTGTACTAATTAAGGAACTCGCAGATAGAAATCTGTGTATTAATGGAATATCTCTGATCGAAAACGTATTGAATATATGCTACATACCATGCCAGGGGCTTTTGAGAAAGATATAAGGCAGCTCCGCCTCTATCTCGCGAGGTCAGCTAGATTGTGTTTATGTAGGATAGATTGGCGACCAAAACTACTGAGTACCTTTTTGATGAAGGCTCCTTTAATTGCACTGTGTATCAGCTTGCCTGTGGAGTTCATGATATCGCGAAAGTTGAGCGACGAGTAGTAAACTCTGCTCAAGGCGACTCCTCTTGCCGCGGAATACTGCAGGTCACTCTCTATCCAGCGTAAAGTGGACAGGTCACCGCGCGTCAGTGTGTCGACGTACGCGTGCTCCACCTGGTGATGGGATTTTAGTTTGAGTAGAGTGTAAAATTATACTTTTTGTTGAACTACATAGAAATGGAGCCGTACCTGCGCCAGCGCGTTGGCGGTGTCATCAAACAGCAGGTGGCGGAAAGTGCCCCAAACGCCGGCGCGCAGCACGTTAAAGGCCAGGTCACGCGGCACTTGCGCCTTATACGCCGGCGCGTCAGGGTCAAACGCGTCTCTCGCTCCGGGCAGATAGTAGAGGCGCAGGCGGTTGCCACCGGGCTCGCGCCGCAGACAAGTGGCCAGGCCCTGCACGCCAGAGTCCGGCGTACGCGACCACACGTACACGCGCATGTCCTCACGCTCGGCGCGCTTCATGGCATGCTTCAGTGTCTCCACCCAGGAGTAGTCGTCGTCGCGCGCCTCTAGCACCACTCTCACCGCCGGCAATGCCACAGCGCGCCGCAGCAGCACGCACTCTCGCGTACCAGCGCGCGCGCGCGATACCTTCATGATAAGTACGTTTTATTATGATCAGAATGGACTTAATACTTTACGTGACATCAATAAACGAGCAACAATACCAGTGTGAGCGAGGCGGCGGTGAGTTTCTCCTGGGCCGCGGGGTCGTCGAGCGCGTCCATCGGTTCGTCAAGCAGCACGAAGCCAGCGGCGCCACCGGCCGCGGCCAGGGAGCTTAGCTCGCCGCTGCGCCGTAACAACACGTCACCGCTGAGCACTACGTGACAGTCAGCCTCTAATTTGCTGGAAACCTGAGTAGATATAATAACCATTTGTTACAAGTTTCAAGTGACCTGTAAAAGTTGACAATTTGATTCACAACTTGAACCTGACTCCTGATCTTTTGATCCGGGAGATTCAATTCTGTGCGTAAAGTGGCAGGACAAATTACCGAACACAGAAGTTTTACGTCGTGCGAAAATGCTTGGTGTCAAGGCACTCATCATTACACACCAGCTGAGGAGGTGTGGCCACGTTGTACGCATAGATGATAGCAGATCACCCAAAGCTGTGTTCTTCTCAGAACTCTCTCGCGGGAAGCTTAAGCAGGGGGGTCAGTACCTACGCCAAAAAAACGTTCTGAAACGCCACCTTAAACAAACTTCTTGTGGTATACCAAGTCCAAGATCCGGGAGATTCGTGACGATATAAGTATTCATAAAAACCGGCCATGTGCGCGTCGGACCACGCACAAAGAAGGGTTCAGTACCGACACCTCCTAATCTACATTTAAAACTACTACTCAATACCTTTAATAAAAAGGTCGTATCTTCATAGGAAACTTACGGCCTTTACGCCCTTTTGTTTTGGCAAGGCAGTTTTTCAGCAATAACTTAAAAACCGTTGAAGCTATCTTGTTCAAACCAAAAATCGTTGAAAATATTTATTATTGTACATCATCTTGATTTTCTTCAAAATTTTAAACATCATAGATTGGAAACTAGAGGGGGGGGGGACACTTTTTACGACTTTGACGGCTAATATCCCACGAACAGTTGACTTAAATGGAATTTTTTTATAAACCTCTATGTCATATTTGAAGGCCTATCCATAGATATCGCACACACGCCTATGTGTATTAAATAAAATTTTTGACCCTCCCTGTTACATGTATGGGGTGCCCCCCAATTTAATTTTTTTCATAATTTCACATCATATTTCTATAGCGGTTCATAACATACACCTCCACACCAAATTTCATAATTGTAGTGATCATAGACTCCGAGTAAATTGGCTGTGACATACTGACGGACAGACAGACAGACAGACATGACGAATCCATAAGGGTTCCGTTTTTCGTCATTTGGCTACGGAACCCTGAAAACTGACTGTGGTAGACTACAAGTAGTCGTAAGTGCGTGGTACGGAAAAACTCGATAGATCTTCTGTAGTTACTTTTTCTCCGCGAAAGTAATAAAATTACTTCTTAAAAAGAGCCGTAAAAATATTTTAAAGCTTTACCCATACTTTTTTTGAATAAGTGAGAGACACTTAAAATTTCGTGCCTGAGTGACTAATACGTAACTTATTAGTGATATAGTTTTACACTCGCCTTGATTTGAAGTTCGTCCATGGCGGCTGCGTACCGCGACGTGTGGGCGCCGGCAGCTAGTGTCGCAGTCACACGCACTAGCGGCTCGCACTCCAGCACTGCGCACACGCATGACGTTACAAAAAAAACGTTTACGTATATTTAGAGAAGCTAATACTACATTCAAAAAATCAAATATCTATGGGACGATTTTTTTTTTTCATTAAAAATGGGATTGCTCTTGGCCAGCATCTAGCCAGGGGGCAAAGATATATAAAGAAGAAAAACAAATATAATTTGAATTACATATATTTTTATATGTGTGATTGTACCATCTATGAGAAGAGGCCTGTGCTGAGCAGTTACATGTATATATAGGCTGATGATGTATTAGGTAAAGGTATATTCGTGTACTTTAACGCCTTGACAATAGTATTGTGTTCAGATATTTGTGAGCATTTTGCGTTCTCCGATGTATCTGGCGAATGTGCATTTGGCTCCCTGGCTAGCATACAATTCAGTGTATAGTCCTACCTTGTAAAGCGTGCGGTAACATCAGCGCATCCACGGGTCGCTGCAATGCCGCCTCTGCAAGCTTGAGTTGCAATGTTCCGCAGTTTTCGATCACCAACTGAAGTGCGGCAGTAAACGCGTCTTCCCTGGAGCATATTTTGCTTTCGGAATCAAAATTCACACTGTCTAAGGGTAGAAACAAGTATTTTTCGAGTTTGGGTTCCGTTAGAATATTGGGACGACGCGTTGCCAATGATAGAGTCAGATTTCGGAATTCCACACCTCCAGAGGTAATGACTTGAATGCTGCGATAGCGTCTGACGGGTATGGTCCCATTGGTGGCTGCGGCTGCCACTACGGCCTCGCTCTGCGCTGCAGGGTCGATGACCACGCGTTGCACACGTATCGGCAAATACAAGTCACGCGTGTTCATGCCAATAAGGGATAATTGTAGCGCCGAATCCATAAACGAAATCCAGTTACCCTCCCATTTAATTAGGCCCCGGGTACCGCGTGCGTCTGAGGACTTGATGCCTAAGAATACTCCCTTGTACGTGTAACCGCGGAGACGTAATTCTTTATAGATGTCTTCGGAGTCAAGGGATATAGCGTCTTCTTCCTGATCCTCATCAGCTTCGTGGAGAACAGTGGTAGGCAGGCGTTCGGCGGCGGGGTTGGCGGTGGCCCTCGCCGTTCCTGTGACCACCACTTCGCCGCCTTCGCAGACCTCAAACTCGCCTGAGCCACTAAACAATGTTACTACGAATCGCAGTGGCGCTTTATATGTCACGATAGTGGCGCGACGGATGTTAATGTTTTCGAGGACCACCGCAGTCTGCTCTATATTCAAATTGTTTATTTTTGCAACCGTCCGCCACACCAGCATCTAATGATAAAGAAAAACATATACTCGTATTTCTCACTTTACTCAATACTTTATAAAGCAAACACTACAAGTATATATTATATGACCGACACTCACGAGATATCCAGTCCCAGGGAATATAGCTCTGCCATCGATAATGTGATCAGCGATGAAGGCCTCATCGGGATTTCCGAGATCGTATTCGATGATGTTTTCGCCTGTGCGGCCTGCCGTCTTGAAGTCAGGCACGTTCCATTCGGTGGAGTGGTCCCAGCCAATGTGCGACGCAAGCGCAGGCGTGCCGCGCGACACCGGCCAAGACACGGCAGGGTACAGACGCGAAACCTTTAAGTGCAAGAGTATAAGTGTAAAGCTGACATCAGAATTAATGCTATAATGTTAAGTAAATGTCACCTGAGGCTGTACGCCCTGGATGTAAGCCTTGCCCATGGCAGCGAGCAAGTGCACGAGCGTGTCAGGTGCGGCTCGGCGCACAAGTGGCACGTGCGCCGCGCCCGGCAGCGCACGCTTCAGCACCGCCTGCAGCAGCGCGTGCGGCGCCACTTCCACCACCAGCGCACGCTCCGGCACCCGCGCCAGCACGTCGGCAAACCGTACCGGCGACAGAAAGTTGTTCACGTGGTACTCCGCATCACACAGTCTCGCTAAAACAAAAGCCTTGGGTCAACTTAAATCGCCATTCACCTCACGTCACTTCAATTCAAATATACTTATACTCACCCAGGTTGGAGTCCCACTGTTCCTGCGGTATAGAGGTGGAAAGCCAGCGCTCGCTGCGCGGCTTGGGCTCGGGGATGACCTGCTGCAAACGCGCGCGCATTAACGGCCCTACTGTCGCAATGTGCTTGCTGTGGAACGCCACGCCCGCGGTATCAACCATTTTCACAAACACATTATCTGCGGCAAGCTGCTCCACGAACTTCGCAACTGACGCTGATGGGCCTGATATCTGTAAGTATTTTCCATCAAACGCATTAATATCCATTTTGACTATACTTACGTCTAAGATCGACCTAGTGTACTCGGAACGATTGAATTGGCAGCTGTGTCAATGAAAATTGTAACAGTTAACGAGGTAGGAATGGACTAGTAATTCTATATTGGTAACCGTGACACTGTCGGGTGAGTTGTGGCAGGCGAGCTGTATGTCCGCAGGGCAGCGGCGCGCGGCCTCCTCCCAGCCGAGGCCGACGGCGGCCATTGCGCCTGGTGCCGGCCGCGCGTCCAGCGTGCAGCGCCCGCGCCAGTACGCGCACAGCACCGTCTGCTCCGCCGTCAGCGTCTCGTCGGCGTACGCGCAGCCTATATCACACCCAACACATTTCTTATAAAACGTATAAATTGACCATCAACTGAATGAATCATTGACTAGTTTTTGCTGTTGACAAACTATCTTATCAACATAAAAAAGTACACAATAGTACAATGCTTTCTCTGGTATTATGTAAAAAAACTAAAAGATAAAAAGAAAGATGCAATACGAGGTACTTCAAATAATTTATAGTAATTATTTTTGCAGCAGCACTGACCAACTTCACCAAGCGAATGTCCAATGATGGCGTCGGGGTGCACGTTGATCTCGCGCAGCACATCCACCAGCGCCACCTGCACTGCGGCGATAGCCACGAAGGTATTGACGATGTCATCTAAGGCGGCGCTTGGCGCCTCCGTGATAACGTACTGCAAATCCACGTCGTACGGCTTGAGCACCGCCGCCGAGCGCGCGATGCTCGCCGCGAACGCCGGTAGGCGCAGCAGTTCGCGCGCCATGCCGGGCCACTGGGAGCCCATGCCGCTGAACACGAACCAGACTGGGCGAGGTTCGCCCTCGATCTCGAGCACTTCTATCAGGGGCGCTGAGTTGCGCGCCAGATCTAATACGGCGTATCCGCGACGCGGGTGCCCGGGGATGGCACGCGCGTGAACCGCGTCTAAAAGCGCGTGCAGTTCAGCATCACGCTGGTGTTCAGTGGCCAGCTTGAGCAACCGCTGGACGGCCTCGTCGGTGCGGCCCGAGGCAAGCACTAGGCGCGGCACCGAGTACGCGGCGGGAGGCGGCCGCACGCCATGCCCACCCTCGAAGATCACGTGCGTGTTGGAGCCGCCGAACCCAAACGAGTTCACGCCTACTAGACCGCCCTGCCACGGAGTGTTTTTGTCGACGATCTGTTTTTCAGAATACAAGGGATTACATTTTTTAAATTTTTGTTGATAATATTATATCTAACGAGGGACCGAAGTTTACTCTTGTCAAATACCTACTTTATGTTTTAACAATGATGTTGATAAACAAGCTTACCGCCTGATTCATGGTAAGCAGGCACAGTGCCTATGGACGCTTGCTACTCTAGAAGAATCACAAGCGTGTTGCCCGCCCTTTATAGCCTTGGGGATTCGTTGTGTTTCAGAGACATTTGGAGGTCCTATACTCTCATCACAGCATTCTTGGGAGATCTGGCAACCTTAATCACCAGAAACGCAATACCATATACCCAAAGATACCTAGTTTTTACTAACTTTAATACGGCCATCACTGAGCGCGGGGATATCGGTATTGGGGTTCTTGAAGTGCAAGTTGCCAGGGATTACGCCGCGCTCCATAGACAACACCAATTTGGCGACGGAGCAGAGTCCGGAGGCCCCCTCAGCATGTCCCATGTTAGACTTGACCGAACCCAGAAGCAGGGGAGTCTTCCGATCTTTGCAGAACAGCTCGGCGATTGCGTTCACTTCTTCTGGGTCACCCACCTGCAGCACAGAATGAAATTCATCTCATAATCTTCAAACTCGTATCACAGAACATCGTAGGTAAAACCCACACGGTTTATTAAAAAGTGCATTTCGACCCTACTAGGATGGTCGATGTAGTTAAATTCTGACTCCAGGGTACGTCATACTGCCGCGAGAGCACTCTTCCTGGAGAAGAGCCTCCCGTAGAGTTCGAAACATGTTGCCCGTGTAGGATCTTAAACTTAAACATATATTATGAATTTTAAATTAAAGGGAAACATTTAAAAAAATGTGCTCCGAGCAGGATTCGAACCTTCTCAGGTTCTCATGAAAATGAAAATCTGATTACGCGGTCTTTCATCTCACCTTAGTACCGGTACCGTGTGCCTCCATGTATATGACGTCTTGCGGCCGTAGGTACAACTTCTTGAAGGTCTCTTGTGTAATGCGACGCTGCATGTTGCCAGCAGGGAAGGTAATGCCTTGCTCTTTGTAGCCGTCGTTGTTCATGCTTCCTCCATGCACCGTGCAGTACACGCGACGAGCGTCGCTGCGGCGCTGTAATAACACAGCCACCACGGCCTCGGAGCGTACGTAGCCACTTGCGCTCGAGTCGAATGCGGCACAGCGACCATCCGTTGACAGCGCTTTCAAACGATTGAAGCCAAGAGTCATGGCTGGATTAAGAACGATATTCGCGCCGGCGACTATAGCAGCATCGCAGCGGTCCGCACGGATGTCGTTAACGGCCTGCACCAGTGCATGCAAAGAGCTTGCACAGGCGGCCTCCAAAGACATTGAAGGGCCGTTCAGATCAAACGTATAGGAAATCCGGTTGGACAACATAGAGTTACTACAACCAGTCAATGTGTAGCCGGAGATTTTGTCCATGTCTTTAGACCATGCGTCTAAGCTTTCTGAGTGACCAAGACCGACGTAGACGCCAGTACGCGAACCGCGAAAATCGGCGGGATTGAACCCGGCATCTACAATGGTTTCTTGCGTAACTTCCAGTAGTAGCCGCAGCTGCGGATCCATGGCTTCTGATTGCTTGGCGTGCACGCCGAAGAACGCCGCGTCGAAATGTTTCAGGTCGTTTAGCTTGCCGCTGCGTTTCGGTAACCCGTATAAGCCTGGAATATATCATGAACAATTATCATCCTCCTAACGATTTCACAGCTGTATCCTAAAGCAGTCCCAGGTCCACTTTGGCGTCTTTGGCCGTTCCAAGATTTGGTGAGGCACTAGTTTTACTAAAGCGACTGCCAATCTGACCTTCCAATCCAGCATGAAATCTAGAGCTCTTTGTGATAAGAACGGTTCTCTCACATGATCCTTCATCGAAAAGCTACTTTAAATCAAATTTTATTTTGTACATAAGTTTTGAAATAAATCTAATGTTACAATCCGGAGCTTGAATCCACAATCTCCAGGTTAAAAGCCGCGTGCTTTAACGCTCGGCTTCAGAGACTTGTACAAAGAATTAAATTATTAATACGTTTAATATTGCGACCAGCCAGACTAACCAACCGGGTTTGAGGCTTGCGTATCTTTAACAGTCAAGTTGCCAATCACTTGACAGACAGTTCTAATCCCAATAGGTCTAGTTTCCCCCTTGTGTTGGAAGGTTAGATGGCAGTCACTTCAACACGGCCGGCCGACACGGTCAAACGGCGACACAATTATTGCCTATACCAATCCTTGGGATTAAGTAGCGAACCCCGAACATCCTTCAGGTTGCAACTGTTGTGAGATAACGCTAAGATGATGATGTTGATGATGACTAACCGGGTGTCCAGCGGCGGTCATCTTCGGTGACGAGGTCGACGCCAGCGAACAGCTGCCGCGCGAATTCCTCGATATTGTCGCTCTCGGGAAAGCGGCCTGACAGCCCTGACACTACCACGTCCGCGTCCGCTGCTTGCCCGTTCATGGCTCTTGTCTTGTCAGAGATCTGCAATTATCAAAGTAAAAGCATCGGAACCTATGGCTGAAGCAATTGAAACGTTAATGTAGGGTAGCTCCAAAAAATTAAATGTATTTTGAAAAAAAAATAGAAAATAACCTCTCGTTTAGGTCCACAGTTCGAAACCTGAACGCTAAGATATCCTTTTGTTCACTATATAAATTAAAGACACCACTCCGGAGAAGCTCAACTCAACAAGGAATAAGATGAAGAAATAGCTGCGACTGCAGATGAAGCTGTATTTTATGAACACTCGGCGACCATTACCTAAATACATACAATAAGGTAAGAAAAGTCACTGATATGTCCTCCCTCCACTCCGCCCTAGTACAGTACAGGTATTGAAAAAAACTAAATAAATAATAGATTCTCCTGTAACTGCATAAACCAATAATCCACTCATTTTTTTTAATTCATTCTTATTTTCTCTGATTTGTATAATCATACAATAAAGCTAAAATCGGTACATTGAAAATAAGTATTAGCAAATCAATTGAGGGTTTTTAGAATTCATAACTGAACACACTTCAATGGCTTTCTATTTTTTGTCTATTTGTCCGGCTGTTTATGAATCCGGTCATCAAGCGAAATTTAAAAGTCATTTACATGGTAAATAGTTCACGGGGTCTTAAGTTTTCGCATCTATGTCCTTTAATTGAGGTGTGCATACATTTGTATTGTTTATGTTGTATGGTGGTATTTTCATATCAGCGCGGAGCGCTAGTGGCCCAGCGGCGCCCGCGTACCGCGTGCGGTATGCGAGGTTAAGCAATGTCGGGCGCGGTCAGTCCTTGGATGGGTGACCGCTTTGAGTGGTTACTAACTGAGCGATCGGTAGATATTTAAGAACTTAATTTAATCCATGAGTATCTAGCCAGCCAACTTAAGTGGTAGTGGGCGTGGCACATAGCACGTAGAACTGATGACAGTTAGGGCAGAAAAGTTCTCGAGTGGCAACTGCGTACCAGAAGGTGTAGTGTGGTCAAGGCTCCTCACGGTGGACTGATGACTTGGTGAGGGTCGCGGGTGTCCGCTCGATGCGAGTGGCGCAGGTGCTTCATTGTGGAAGTCTTTGGGCGAGGCCTAATGTCCAGCGGCTGACATGATGATGATGATGATGATTTTCTAGTAATATAAAACTAGATCATTATAATAATTATTTAATTTGAAGCAAGTTAAACAAAAAGATAGGTACTCAGAGTTTAGGTGTTGGATTCATAGAAAAACTAAGATTAATTTTCTTTAACCTTCACACTTGCTTTAAACCGCCCACAGCTTCTCAATTGATTGATTATTCAAAAATAACAATATAAATTTGCATTCATGTCGTGTCATAAAATAAATATTTATGATGACATTTCAGAAAACACAATTATTCACATGGGAAAGAACACCGCCCACCTAGTATAGAAGAAAACCACGTTGCGTTGCTCACAACGAGATCCAACGAGAGGGTCAAAGGAGAAGGAAGGGGGGAGGAACGGGATGGGTTCTGACGGGGAACCGGTTGCGTGGCAGTGACCACCTCCGCCACTCTTCCCGCTACCCTTTAACGTCGCCGTCTTGGGGTAGGCGCGCACTGAGCGGCGGTACGCGCCGCACAGAGCTGACCGCAATCCAAATTATTTCTGAAACCGCAGTTTTTTAGGGTAGTCTACTTGGAACCCTCATATTTTCGCCATGTCTGTCTGTCTGTCCGTTTGTCTGGTGATTTGGTATGGATATGTATGTAAATCAATAAAGCTGAGAAAGTCGTAAAATAAAATCATTTTTTTAAGAGTACCTCGTTAATTGAGGATGATTTTTTTTTGCTTAAACCCTATGGTGTGGGGTGTTGTTGGATAGATCTTTCAAAATGAATAGAGGTCTTCATCAAACAGTTTTTGATAAAAGTGAATATCTTCGGAAATATTCACTCCAAAAGAAAAAAAATGTGTCCCCCCCCCCCCTCTAACTTTTTAAAAATATAAAAAAAATCATGAAAGTAAAGCTTAATAAAGACTCAGTGAGTTATCGTAAACAGTTTTCCCTTCTTAGTGAAAGACGTATGAAACGCTGGGAAAGTCTTCCAATTGGTGATTCTACAACACTATTTCCAAGCCTAAAATCGGTGTCTCTGTTTGTGTATTAATTTGGTATCATATTTATTGTAACTTTTCTACTGCTGATAGCTACAGCTGTAAAATTCTATTGTTCTATAGTTGCAATTTATTCATGCATTTTTTTTGTAACTTCGACTATAGAACCCTTCTAATATTACTTAATTTATCTTTATAAATTTTTTGCAAATCTCTATGCCATAGTAGCGTGTGCCAGTCAACACTGTTACACTTTAGACTAAGCTCGACTCCCCAAAGGTTCTCTGCCACTGAATGGCTTGGCACACAGCTAACAGATCTGGACAGTGTTTTACAATGAGATTGTGAATTCCATGTCAGCTTATTACGGCCTGTACCTGCTCAAGGGAGCCGTGCGGTTTCGCAGCTACGTCCGCTGGGACGGAAGCCAGGAGCAGCCTCAGCAGGTCACTGGCATCTGCACTACAACATTTGAGGCCAACACCATCTAGCCACCCTGTCCAGGCCTGCCACTTCGCAACCTGCTGCCAGCTGCCAGACTGAAGAAAAAAGGGGAGTGCCAGCCACTCTCGCCTACGTACAACCGATCAATCTACTTAGGACCATATTTTTCTCTTCCGTTCAGCGCGTCCGGTCCATTTAATTTAAATATAAATAGTCTTGAATTTAAAGAGAAGGGTGTGGGAGGGATATGATGAAAGGTACTATGATGGGAGGTAGGGGGGAGGGGGTGGCAGAGAACTCGACATGGTGTGGCGCTTTCGTTGTATAATTGTAACAATGCTGACATGAAGTGAAAAATAAAAGCTGTATAAATTAAGTATTTGTCTTTTTATCGGTGCCCGAGGGTCTACGGGATATGAATTATCCCTGATAGAATACGCCCACGATCCGTCATATTTATCCCAATAGAACGAACAAAACAGCAGGAGACTAGAAAATGAATACATCATTGTTTGCTTAAAATTAGGAATTCGCAGGTTTAATCATTTTCCTTTGTGCTCTTTATTTTTATTTCGCAAAGGTACTACCTATTGTTCTTCGACTTCGACGAATACTTCTTTGTTGTCTATCTGTAATTATTGGAAAAGTACATATTTCTTTTGTTTTTCATGCCTAAACTCTTAAGATTAAAATTTTCACTTTTATTTATAAATGTGTATCAAAACTTATTATTGTAAAAAAATGGTAAAGGTCTAATGCGACAGTTCCATATAAAAAAAAGATTCTTGATTTTGGGAGTGGCCACTATGTTTTTTCAACATTTTACTTAATAATTCGAAAATTGAGCACTATAAAAAATATTCAGAATCTACCCTTTCATATGATACCCCACTTGACTTTATTACCTGACCGCGGCGGACGGAAGGATATGTTTTTCGAGTGTAGGTATTTATGGATGCATGCATTTATAAATGTCAAAGTATAAATAAATGTCCTCCCAAAAAGATCAATAAAATCAACAGCGAACATAATATATATAATCGAATCGGCATGTTTTTTTATATAAACTGCATTGACTCGTATACAAAATATAGTCACCGCTTCTATTAGATAAAGACACCGGGAATAAACGCCACTGACCTGCCATTGAGTGCTTCAAAGCGTTGGTCAAACGATTGCATCAGTTTTTAATTATTTGAAATAGCGACCAAGAAAACTTAACGTTTTGACTAATTAATCTGAGGTTTTGAGAAATGAATTCTATTAAGTATACTCGTACCTAATGAGGTACGACCAATGGGTCGATATTAGAGTAGCTGTGTTCGGGTTGGTTGATATCAAATACTGACATATTTAGTGTTTTCGTTATGTGATTAAATAAAGTTTGCCACATATTATGAAGTGAATTTTGATTGGTGGATGATATAGTGAAGTTTTTTGATTAGTCAAATTGAAATGTTTTGTAAATCATATATATGTGTACATATTTTAGCCCCGCTTGATACCTAAGTCTAATATGACTCACTTTTTGAGCATGAAAAATGAAATTGTTATTTTTTAGTACTCAGCACAGAATTGTATTTCTGTTGGGAACATTTGGGAATATGGAGAAAACGCTTGTAATTTTTTCTTACGTAGTACTATTCGCATATGATTTGAGTACGTCATAAGTGTCATAACTATAGGAGGTACAAAAATGAGGCTCCGTACCCCAGCTTCTGCGATTCGCAATGTAATTAAAAATTCCACACACCAATTAGGAAATAAAATGTTTCCGGAAGTTTTCGTAAACTCCGTAATTGAATTGCGACTCAAGTTTGGAGTTGGAATGTGTTATTAATTATGTGGAATTTAACAATCATTTACGGGGATCCTTCTTAAGTCTACAAGGATTTATTATAAGATTTATATGAGACTATGGTGCATATAAAGGTTTTCGAGCGAACGTAAGGTTGATCGGAATTGGTATATTTCCCATGCTAAAACACGATAGATTTATAATTTTTTCATTTATTATTCCAAATTAACACTAACAGACAAGCTACACGTATTAATTATTATGGCAAATTAAAATTAGTACATAGAGAAGAGCTTACAGCTAATATATAGTTACACACTTTCCTGAACTGAGCTTATTGACTCCACAATTGACTCCAAGTGCCGGCTGGCGCATGCGTAAAAGCGCGGTTCAGAGGTGTGAAAAATATCCAGTTGGCTGTCGCTGGCCAAGATATCGTTTAAAAGCTTCAAGGCCCGATGCAGTGGAGAGTAGCCCAGCGAGCGCGTGTGCGCCGCCGGGACGGCAAACAGAGGACGGCTGCGAGTGCGAAGTTGTAGGTTGGACACAAACGGTACCCGCAGACTAATTAACTCCAGCATTGAAGTGTTACTTATATAACCTCTAATGAGCTGGAAGAAATATTTAACTAGGTACAAATCTCTCCTGGTCTCTAGACGTATAGACCACCATTCCCAAAATATAAAATGTGCGATACATGTAGGGATAATACCCATACATTTTTTTGAAGAGAAAACGAATAAAAGATTTTTGTACCTTTTCAAGCATTAGTACATATTTTTGCTCATGCAGGCTCCATATGATACAGTTAGTTTCAACACGACTGCGAACATATGCATTGTACAATACCACAATCGCGTTGGGATCAAAGAATATTTAGCCTGTCTTATGACAAAGCCTAGAGATCTTCGCGCCGCGTCACAGGTCTTGATAATATTTTCATTTAAAGTAAGCTGTGAGTCAAATAATGTACCTAGATCACGAACTGATGAGACGCGATTCAAAGGATTATTCTCTAAGGTGTAGCTAAAGAGCACCGGCAGGCGCACCCACGTAAAGGACACAACAGAACATTTCTCCTTATTTAGGGTCAAACTGTTTTCAAGGCCCAAGGCCCGAACTGTATCTATGTCATCCTGCAATTTAAGACAGTCGTTAAGGCTGCCAATAGGTAGGGCTAATTTAAGATCGTCTGCAAACAATAAACAAGTGGCATGCTTAATGGACGTTGGAAGATCATTTATTAGGATAAGGAATAGTATGGGACCTAGATTACTTCCTTGACCTATTCCGGATGTGACTGGGAATGATCTCGAGGTCGTGTGGCCGTATTGGACAAACTGCTGTCTACCTGACAAATAGCAGGCGAATAGCTTTAGTAATGAAGTCGAGAAACCAGCTTGTGCGATCTTTCTCAATAACGTGTCGTTATTCACTCTATCAAAGGCTTTCTGAAAATCAAAGTACGCCACATCAACCTGCCTCTTCTGATCCATATCATTGGCGATTAAGGTAACTACGTTTAAAAGGTTTGATGTGGTCGAACGCTTAGGCAGAAAACCATGCTGCTCCTCACTAATCCACCCGTGAAGTTGTTTAACGATGTGTGAGTAGATTACAGACTCAAATATCTTTCCAAAGATAGGCAACACTGCAATTGGCCTATAGTTAGAAATATCCGATTTATGAATTGGGAGCACTGTGGAGATTTTCCAAGGTGGAGGATACGATGTTGTCTGAAGTGAGAGATTGAATATATACCGTAATGGTTTTATAAACGCTTCGCAATTTTACATGTTGCGTAAGCTAGAATGGGTATTATGTATAATTATGCTTAGTTAAAAGTTTAAAGTGAATGAATAACAATAACGACCCTTCATAATATCATTCAAAACAGACATTTCCATAATAACTAAATAATTCAGTAACTTTAACACGAAATGTTTGAGCACTAAAGTAAAATGTAAATGGACAGGCATATTGGGATTACAGGTAGGTTGCGAATTATAAAATACTTATAACAGTACTTACTACAGAGGCCGGGACGAAAGGGGTTGCCGTCCGAAGACATATAGGTCTGAGGCGGGCAACCCCATATTTTCCGCCGAGGTATGTATACTGCTTTTCTCAAACATGCAAAAAAATAAACAACAAAAAAATCAAAGTTTTATTTTAATACGCATAGTGGAAGAATGTAATGATGCCTGTGCCACAAATTTATGTGTAATGGAAATTAAAAAAGAGGACTTTGCCGGCCTAAGCCTGCAAGATTTGTATGAAATTCCATTAACGACCTCTTGTCCTAGTCGCACCTGAAATGTCACACTTCGCATTGCATGTTTGAGAAAAGTATTGAAAAGTAGGGGTCTCAAGTATCTGCCGCTATGTGAATTTGCATGGTAATATAATATCCTGCTACTAAGACCGCAATAGTAGGATTGCTGGCAAACTGGCTATATTAATTAAGGCTATGGTATACCATCACAAATAAAACCAGCCAAGTGCGAGTCGGACTCGCGCACCGAGGGTTCCGTAAAAATATTTTTATTATATGATGTAACTAAAAATTTACGGTTTTCGCAATTTTTCCTCTATCTGTGACTTTGTCCCAGATGTCGACAACTTGAACATCGGGTTGAGTCATTTTGGTTATCATAATTTTAAATCGTAGTATGGCAATCAAACATGGCGCTAAATATATACAGGGGGTATAATATTAATAAAACTTAACGAATCTCGAATTGTGTTTGGTCCGTTTCTCACACAGAAAAAAAAATTAAGTTGTGTAAATCAATAAATACTTTCAACTATTTTTAGTTTCAACGAGATAGATCTAACGGTTTTTTAATTATTGCTGAAAAACTATCTTGCCCAAACAAAAGGATGATTGAAGGCGTGATTTCCTATGAATATACAACCCTTATTTGATTTAATGTTGTATAATGGTTTTAAATGTGGACTAGTAGGTGCCGGAACCCTTCTTTGTGCGTGATCCAACACACACTTTTTTTTATTATGGGATTGCTCTGAAGCGAGCTCACCCAGAAGATGCCTATTCAATCGTGCTTTAAAAAGGTCTAGGTTATATGAACTCGGAAAAGTCCACTGACCATTTATCAAAGCACTACCTTGGCCTGTATCAGGTAGCTACTAATTTACACATCTAAGTGCGAGTTACTTTATCATTATTTTCTTATTACCCAATTCTATAAGCCCGTAATAATAATAAGATAATTTCCCAGATAACTATTTAGGCCTATGCTGCTACCCGATCTTGTGCTGCTACCTGCCAGTTGTCCACCTAATGGCTCCTCTACATGATGGCCCATCCTATGGCCCACTAGGATGGGCCAGCGTGTAGAGAGGGCAGTGGTGTCGGATGGCTAAATCTGACGCAGATCCGCCCCCACAGTCTCCTCCCAGCGATACCTGGGCCGATCGACTGGGAAGCGACTATTCGGTCGGCCTAAGTATGCCCTCGTGACGGCTCAATTGTCCCCCATTCTCGGTAGATGACCGAACCAGTGAAGTCTGTGTGCTTTTGTCTCGCCAGTGATATTGGGTTCTGCCACCAACTCCTCGGTCTCCGCATTCTTTCTAATCGTCTAAGGGCCGTCATCTCTCTTGCACGTCCCAAAATCTTCCGAAAACCTTCTTTTCTGTTGCCAGGAGTTGCCTTTCTTCTTATTGAGTGACTGTTGATTTTCAAGATATATTGTTTCAAATTTATTATTAGTTAAATGTATTACAATTACCTAAACTAAGTACTTGGTAATTTTTGCGAATACCTGCACAAATTAACAGCATAACGAGGTTTAGTGGTTTATACTCTCAGAGGGTAGGTAGTAAACTATTTACTTGGTATATAATTCGCATTCCAGAGTGAACAAACTGAACGACGCAATGTGTGAGTGTGACACCTTAATTTCAATAATTGACAAGCTTTATGTAATTTTTAAATTATATGCAGTTAGTTAATAAATTCGACGATAAACCTCTTTACGTAACCATCCTTTCCTCGTACCGGAAGGCGTAGCGTGGGCAGGCCCCCCACAAGGTGGACTGATGGCCCGGTAAGGGTCGCAGGTGTCCGCTGGATGAGGGTGGCGCAGGACCGGTCATTGTGGAACTCTTTGGGGGAGGCCTATATCAAGCAGTGAACGTCTTTCGGCTGATAACAATGATGAGGATGACTCAATAAATTCATCAATAAGAAAACGTCCTAAGACTATGGTTTTTGCGTAAAATCTGGCCGTATGCTTGATTTTTTTTTTTAAAAGGTACATAAAACAGACAGTAATCACAATTAACAAATAAATACATATACGAAGACACTTATAACTAGATTACAGTCCAAAACATATGAACACATCATGGCTTTGAGATTAGAGATAAAGATATATGTATGTATTTATGAGAAAAAGAAGGTTTTTTTTTACATAGGTATTAAATTTCAAATCAATTGGAATTACAAAGAGAGTGATAAAAGAAGGCAAACAAATATCAGCACACTCAACAGTTAACAGTTACTGAAATAATCCAAATTAATTGCTTGTTGCTAAATATACAGATTTTTTGAATTGAGACATTTTGGAAACATAAACATCAAGATCCTTACAGACGCGAACCAAATCATCAAACTCTTTTGATTTGATTGAAACATAAAACATACGGACGCCCACACACATACAGACAGACGGACATGACGAAACTAAAAGAGTTCAGTTCAGTTTTTGCCATTTTGTTTACAAAAAATCTTTTCTCCTTTCAAGGACATGGAATTTGAAATTGGGCGGATATTTTCATTTAAAAAACTCTATTGAAATCAGTTTGTAAATGAAATTTAAAGTAAAGTAAATGATTCACAGTACGAGTAGGCCGTTCCGTGTCCGGGCCGGCCAGTTTTCTTCTAGAGAAATAAGCCTTGCGTTTGCTGTCATAGAGGGAACGGTCCACTGTGAATCACCCCTAATAAATAAACATACTTTTATTCATGTTAAGTGTAGATCATCAACTAACGAAGACTATTTAGTCCGAGTAAAATCTGAAATGCTTGTTAAGAAATTGTTTAGAACTTTTACCATCGTAATAGAGTTTTTTCATAAAAAAAGCTACGTACTTACTAATGAATTTAGCTCAGAAAATTAAGATGCAGCCAGTTTCTCCTATCATGATTAAGTTGGAAGAAGCTAACTAGCTATCTTAAGACGGTAATTTAAAACTACAGTATTAATAAATGTTACATGGCGGAGACAAAATCTTACAGATATAGACTAACAGATTTACGAGACTTGAAATTTTAAAGTTTTGTTAAAGAAATACTGATTCAGCTACAATACAATACAAATAAACTTTATTGCACACCTCAACCAATGAGGCTATTTTATTAGGATTTATTTATACACACAAACACCACCACCACCACCACCATATCAGCCAAAGGACGTCTACTGCTGGACATAGGCCTCCCCCGAATTCACGAGGGGTATATGCCATAATCGCCACGCTTGGCATGCAGGTTGGCGATCGCAGTATCTCCACCGTACTCCAGGGATGCTGCTGTCCATCCCCCGGTGGTCTTGGTCGTATTTTTAGGACATACCCGGGTCTAACACAGTACAAAGAAAATATATACAAGAATACTTAACCATACGAAATAATGTAAATAAAATTGAAACTAACTTCAATCTTAAATGGGCCCTTGAGGCATTGTACCGAGGATGCTGGCGACATTTCCTCGCTGTATCGCAATGCTGATACGTGGAGCGAGGAAGTCGCCAGCTCTTCGGTCACCAGTTTGACCAAACAGACGCTTCGTAATTTCACTAAATAACTTGTGCGCGCTGGGACCCCATAGACCTAGATTATCGACTCCAAAAAAACTAAATTGTACTCTTTACCGAGGCCTTTTTATTTATTACGCTTTAGAATTACGACGTTTTTCACCGCTGCACCCGCTTTTACTGTAGTCCGTTGGAGGTCAGACGTTGTCAGTGTGTCTACACAGGTAGCATCCCACATCAACATCCGACCCACGCTCCAAGGAACTAAAAACACCAAGCCAGAATAAGACTGTACCTATTTATCGTAGTATATCGTAGTTATCGTAGTATATAAACATTATTTATTTTCTCTCACACACACATTTATATCTTGAGCTGTAAGTAATAATAGGATATTTAATCGTATTTTCTGTATTCAATTATAAATTATGTGTATTCAAAATTAATTTGTTTTGTTTTAACTTTGGTTCGGTGCATAATTCACAGGTTGTTTATCGTCATCCTCCATTTGTTTTTAATAAACTCATTTGCTCAAAGGTTAGCTGGAAGAGATCCCTTGAAGGGATAAGCTCGCCTTTGTACGTCTACTTTTTATTTGTTTATCGTTTTGTCGTGTTTTATGTACAATAAAGTAATACATACATACATACATACAAGACTATTAATAAATAGAGGTTAAAAACAATAAAGTCTAGAAAATTATGTTAAGAAATTGTGTAGCAAATTAGCACTAAATATCTCATGGTAATAATTAGCGATAAGAAACATTGTTTAGTCGCGAACCGAGTCATATAATATACAAAGTGATAGAACACGCACAAGGAGGCAAAGTTTCTCCTTAAACTTATCATATATTTACTATGTTCGTAATATGTTTTATTGACATGTAATATCACAACATCCGTGATATTTCAAACAGCCGCACGCCCATATGGCATAGCAGTCTCGAGCACTTCCGGCGCGCAGCAACATGGCCGCAATCTCACTTCCGGTGACGGCTGGGTGTGCCTCTAAAGTGGCGACCGATCAAATATTGTTCCATGTTGTTTCAATCCCAATACATATGAAATTGTTGGAAATTAGGGTATGTAAAATCCCGGGCAATTTCATACAAGTCGGGACCAGGACTGCAAACCCTATTGGAAATGAAAAAGAAAATATAAAACCTAAGTTATACGATTAGTTTATAGGCGAAGGAAAACACCGTGATAGAATTAATACGAATGTAATTGATATTTTTAAGTAATTAACCATACGGCTTACATACCTGTTCGTATGCGTACACCGTAGCCTATCGACGCTTGCAATCTCAGAGGGATAGGATCGGTTCCAGCACGCCAACGACCGATTACATAAATCAAAATAAAAGGTTTAATTAGCTAGTTATCCGAGCAAGCGCGAAGCATCTCCACTTCATCAGCTTCGACAATAATGCTTTCATATGTCCAGATGTCCGGCGGATGTTAGGCTTTCTCTTCTACAGGTTAAGTCGTTAAGCCTAGTTAGAGGCCTTGGGGCGGCTTGAGAACTTGTAACAGTCAAGTTGCCCACTCTGTTGACATGGGGGGTCGAAGTTGCACCGCGTCCGTAGGAAGTACGCAGCGTTACCCTACACGTGACCCCTGGGTGGTGCACGTGGGTGGTGCTAAAAGTGCAACAAACTGGCAACCGTACTGTCTTCTCGAAGATCTCACTGCTCGAAAATAAAATGCTATACGATAAGTAAATAAATTCTACAGGTTGCATTTCTTAACCCATTCTCGCGAGTTTTTGTGATCAGGTTCGATATTTTATCAACCAACCGGAATATTTTCTTTGTATGTTCACCGTTTACTCGGAGACTATTAGACCAATTTTGTTTGAAAGGATATGCTACATAGTTTGTTCCATTGTCACCAAGCCAGGATCTGATGCTGGAATCCTGGAGTGGTCGAGGGAACTCCTCAAACTTGATAGGCATACCTATATAGTGTTTTTAGTATTTTATTTGTAGTAACACGTGCATTTCTTTTTTTTTTAATAGGACTTTCCACAAAGACCGAGCCTTCGCCACCCGCATCCAGTGGATACCCGCGACCCTTGCCAGGTCATCAGTCCGCCTTGTGGAGGCCTGCCCACAGTACGCCGGGCGCATCTTTGTGGGAGGCCTATGTCCTGCAGTGGACGTCCTTCGGCTGACATGATAAATAAGACTTTGGAGTTCGTTTTTTTAATTTATGGAATTTACTTGCAAATCAAATGTTCGACGGCCTGTTTAGCCTAGTTGGTAGTGACTCTGCCTCCGAAGCTAGAGGTCCCGGGTTCGAATCCCGGCCAGGGCATTTATTTGTGCATTTGTCACGGATATTTGTTCTTGGATCTTGGATGTTTTCTATGTATTTAAGTATGTATTTATCTATATAAGTATGTATATCGTCGTCTAGTACCCATAGTACAAGCTTTGCTTAGTTTGGGACTAGGTCGATTTGTGTAAGATTGTCCCCCAATATTTATTTAAAACGGTAGATCCAGGAGCGCGAATTTACCAGGTCATCAGTCCACCTTATCCAACGCTACGCCGGGCGGCGGGCGTCTTTGTGGGAGGCCTGTTTCTAACAGCTGACGTCTTTCGTCTGACGTCATAATTTATCATTCATTGGACTTTGGCGTCTGAGAAGAAATTGTGGATTCATTTTTTAGAAATTTTTAACAATGGCGAAGCCTCGAGCATTGAAAACATAAAATATATCACTCGTGAGGTCTCCAGCTGACAGAGCTACTAGTTAAACTCGTATATCTTAAAACGCTACGTTACTGACATGAAATATTGCAACAGTCGTGATATTTCTCGTGCACTTCCGGCGCGCGGCAAAATGGCCGTAATCTCACTTCCGGCGGCATCTGGAGAGATGTTTTCTAATGTGACGACTGATCAAATGTTGTTTACAACACAATACTATAAAAATGTTCTTTACTAGCTTTAGATAAATAATTGCTTTGAAATTATTTTAGGCGTCGACTTCATTATCGCTCGTTATACAAAACTTCCACTCCCTTTATCTACTTAAGAGGGCGCAGTATGCTCGGTCTGGCTCGGTTCTCAAACGTGTTTACCCTCTCATTTTAAAACGCCATGCTAGAATAACATGAAAATTTGTATACACAATGGGATCCGGCATATCTAGGTCGGACCATAGTTTCTGTTGCTAGAAATTGTAAAAGAAAAAATATACAGCGGCTTTTTGAGTTTTTTACGGCTTGTATGAAAACCTTAATAATCGCTGTATTTTTTCTTCATTATAATTTCAAGCAACAGAAACTATGGTCCGACCTAGATATGCCGGATCCCATTGTGTATACAAAGTTTCATGTTATTCTAGCCTGGCGTTTTAAAATGAGAGCATAAATACGTTTGTATGGAGAACCGAACGTACTGCGCAGTCTTAACCTCTATCCCCATGCCTTCATCTAAATCCTTTCAGTGGATTTACTTTCGCATTTTTAATGTTTTTAAATAATAAACTTATATATATGGTTATGCGTAGACACATTTATAGATGCATTAACAGCTTCTGTGAGTTCATTTGCGAAACATGACTTCATAATTCTATTGGGAGACTTTAATATTAATATGCTGAACACTACTTA
The DNA here is from genome assembly GCA_905163555.1 of Notocelia uddmanniana. Classification (NCBI taxonomy): domain Eukaryota; kingdom Metazoa; phylum Arthropoda; class Insecta; order Lepidoptera; family Tortricidae; genus Notocelia; species Notocelia uddmanniana. The sequence goes on from LR991064.1 coordinate 3,758,105, forward strand.
CTGATACAAGTGTACAAAAACTTTCAAGTTTCTTGCGATGTTTTGACTTAAAACAGTACGTTACAGAACCTACGCACTTCACTGAACACAGTAATACTCTTTTGGACCTGGTGTGTACTGACGCCCCTGTGTGCCTCACACGCGTAGATTATATTCCGGATCTAAGCGCGCATGCATTTGTAACTAGTCAACTAGACATTAGATTAGAAAAACCACCACCTACATGTTTTACGCACAGACCCCTGAAAGATATTAATATCAGCGAATTTGAACGAGATCTAACAAGTATTCAGTGGGATAACATTGGCCGGTTACCTAATGTAAGTGAAATGGTAGAAGTCTTCAACGTTAACATCAGTTATTTATTTGACATACACGCTCCTCTCAAGACGATTATTATTATGCCTCAGAATTGTCCATGGATTACTCACACCGTGCGTAAAATGATTTACCTACGGAATAGTGCTTATGCAAGGTACAGGGACACAAAGTTGGAAGTGCACAAGAAGTACTATAAAGACCTCAAACATTTAGTCACCTGTGCCTTATTTAATGAAAAGCGCGCTTACTTTGCGCAAAAAATTATGGCAAATGTGAGCAATTCTAAAGCTTTATGGCACAATTTAAAAAGAGCTATTTTTTCTGATGGTCGTGATGCAAAACAACTGCCTAATCACTTGAACAATCCTGATACGTACTCTTAACCAACATTTCCTCAAACTACCCGCGGAAAATGAAATGACGATTAGTGCCCTGACATTTTTCGAATTTCATCGATTTAGCACATCAACATTTACTATAAAACTGGTCACGCAAGCTCAAGTTCTCAAAACTATTAAGAGTCTCAAGTCAAATGCTCAAGGTATTGACGGAGTGACAGCAGATATGATCTTGCTTACCCTTCCTCACACCTTAGGAGTTATAACGTCCATCATAAATGCATCAATAGCCACAAACTCGTTCCCCGTTGGTTGGAAGACGGCATTGATACGTCCCATCCCTAAAGTCCCCAATCCGGAACAAACTAAAGTTCTCAGGCCTATAAGTATACTCCCTTGCCTGTCCAAAGTTCTCGAGAAAATTGTGTGTCAACAGGTTACCGAGTACTTGGAACAAAGTAAGATACTACCGGTACATCAATCAGGCTTTCGTAAGCACCGTAGTACAGCCACTGCTCTACTTGATGTAACGGACAATATTTTAGCCACGTACACAAGATAATGGAAAGGCCACTGTACTAACACTGCTGGACTTCTCAAGAGCCTTCGACACCATTAATATCTCCCTATTATTTTCAAAGCTCTCCTACTATGGGTTTGACAGAAATTCTGTTGCGTGGTTTGCAAGCTATCTTAGCGACCGTAACCAACTTGTACAACTGCAGAAACCTAATGGTGAGAGCGTGGTTTCTGAAATACTTCCAGTTTCCAGAGGAGTGCCACAGGGCTCAATCTTGGGCCCGATATTGTTTATTTTATATAGTAGCGATATGACACGAGTTATAAAACATTGTAAGTATCACATGTACGCAGACGATCTGCAATTGTATGTTCCGTTTAGTTTGCAACATAGTGCAGTGGCCGAGGTCAATATGCTTAATGAAGATCTTGAGCGCATTGCTAGATGGTCACTTGATAATTCGCTTTCCTTAAATCCGTCAAAGTCTAAATACTTAATCCTAAGCACAAAAAAGCAAATTGATAAGGCATCAAAAAGGAATCTTAACGTACATATATATGGTAATAGTAAAGAAAAGGTGAATGAAGCCATGAACTTGGGTCTCCTCATGGACGAAGAATTGTGTTTTGAAACGCATTTATCCAACATGATCCGCAACTGTTTTTATAGGCTCAAATTATTATATAAAATTCGTGACTTCATTAGCACCAGGCTTCGGATAAGGTTATGTGACGCACTTGTACTCTCCAGGCTGAACTACTGTGACACTGTGTACGGGCCGCGGCTGCTATCACGAACGCAGAGATTGATACAACGAATTCAGAACGCTTGCGCTCGTTACTGCTTCCATATTCCCCCTCGCACACATGTGACGCCGTACATAAACCAAAATAATATTTTAAAAATGTGCACTAGACAAAAACTACATCTAGCCTCACTTATGTTCGGTGTTGTAAACCGCCAGTTGCCTTTGTACCTCTACGATAAGCTGACCTGGGCACATAACTCCAGGTCTAAAGAAGTCAGGTCCTTTAGATTTCTGCAGCTTGTCTATCCTCGTCACCAATCAGCCGCATTTCGTGGCAGTTTTAGATACGCTGCCACGAAATGCTGGAACAACTTACCTCCACCTATTCGTGCGCTAAAATCAGTCACTACTTTTAAATTAAAATGTCGGACACTACTTTTAAAAAATCAATTGGATTGTTAGTTTTGGATTTGCGACCCTTTTTTATGATTTTATTTTTATATTAATATAATGTTTGGATATGGTGGCTGAACTCATTTCACAATTGTTATTTTAGTCAATTTCTTACCTTATAATAGTGGCATTTCTTTGTATATATTTTTTTTACGTACGTACTCTTAAATTTAAGCCCTAATATCTTACTCACAGCAGTTACGTCAAATGATTTATTTCTCTCTTTATATTATATAATTCATGTTGTTTGCGTCTGTGTCGTCATTCGATAGATTTAAGGCAGGACCCCACTGAAAACCAGCGTCGCGGTGTGCCGTGGCATTATGCTGAGTGGGGCCCTTTTTAGCGTCGTCTGTTGTGTATTCATGAATGTTTTGTAATATGTTGTGTAAAGAAGTTAATAAATGTATTTTCTTTCTTTCTTTCTTCTATAAATGTTTTAACTGAAAAATGTCGACTTCACCACATAGTATAAAACAAAGTCGCTTCTCGATAACGTGTGTTTAAGACGAAGGTTTAAACGGGCGTTCTTATCTCAAAAACGCCTGGTGTTGCCAGTTCCAATTGAATGATTAGTAACGAAAAACGATACAATAGACTTAACATTTTGCTACTCCGCAAAATATAAGAGAGGCTGGTGGGCCAAAGTGGAATGTAATTTTGCTATGTTTGAAGCAAACCGACTGGAAAAGCTCCTCCGCTTTAGAGAAGACGTAGCCTTTGGCTCTTGTGATTAATTTTCGGGAGTAAGGGTAGGTGCCTTAGTCCTGAAAAATGCACTGCAGCCTTTGCCACAGCGAATCCTCAAATCAATAAAATGACTCCTGCCTCGCACAGTTAAACTGCGAAATGAACTGTCGACAGCGGTTTTCCGTACCATTACGATCATCAAACCTTCAAGAAAAGAGCGTACTCTCATGTTAAAGGCCGGCAGCACACTTAGAACCCCTCTGGTGTTGCGGGTGTCCATGGGTGGCGATAATCGCTTACCATCAGGCGATTCATCAGCTCGTTCGCCTCCTGTTTCTTAAAAACATACTGCAACACGATTATGACGCCTTTGAACTTGCATGCAACCATAGGCTATGGTTACATAAACAAAATAAAAACAAAACAATGTACCTATTTATTTTTTACAGAACTACATACCTATACCGATAGCAGTCGAGTTGAGTCGGAATTCCTAAATAGTGATTTCTGTTTACATTTCCGAGGTTAGATTTGTATCTTTTTGAACAAACAATTAAATTCCGTTTCCATTTTTGTGCGTTACTTGAAAATTGCCGTTCGCGAACATTGTTATTTGTGCTACAAATTGACAAAGAGGCAATCAAACGCAAACGATTTGAAACAAAGGAATATTGTATCTCTGTGGTATTGTTCGAACCCGAAAACACTTCACGGGTTTGCAACCACTTCATAATGTAGTGCTAAACTAAATTAGACTTTAACAGAATTAGAATACAGTGGTGATTAGTAATCAGAGAAAGCGAGATGAATATTCCTTTTTTTTAATCGCTGGAAAATGCTTTATGCATATCGGCCTTCACGGGGGTAGGCACGGTGATGTAGGACTCCTGTACATCAGGTTACCCACTAAAAACCAGCGGCTTGCCGGACGGACGACGGACAGACAGACGGACGGACACCGGAGACTTAGGAATAGTGTCCCGTTTTACCCTTTGGCTACGGAACTCTAAAAACGGTGGCAAAAAACAAAGAATCTGTCTAATAATGGTAAACAGACCAATATTTATTTGTGACATGTGGCATGTTTTTGGAACAACGAAATTGAACGTTTTTGTAACCTGAATTGTATAATGCTTGTATTTTACTAATAAATCCTGTATTACTGTAGACCTACAGTGTGGAGAATAGTCGGTTCAGAGGAATCACAAGTTCGATGGTGACTCTTTAATGGTTTAATGTCTCTAAGTAAAACAGGTAAAAGTTATTCTTCAATCTAGTCATATTATATGCACCTATGAATGTCAATAAACGACCACCGGTTCGGAAAAATAAACCTCTGCCAGGAGAAGAACCGGCGTAAGAAACTCGGCGAACTACTGACATATAGATACAAATGTAAGTCCCTTCTAAACACGTGCGTTTTCGGAACCTCTGGTGACTCACCACCAAAACACCACTTAGGTGACTTCCTGACTTAGAAGGACGATGTTTGGACTCATTAGAACCATCTCAATGAGTAAATGCACACTGCAAAAAATAACAATCAACAATAAGATCTTGTATCAAAATGAAATAGATAGTCCTCAACTGTGCGTTTCTCCATAAATGTCCTGCCTCGCATAGCTAAACTGTGGTATGAACTGTCGCCTGCGGTATTTCCGGACCGAAACGACCTTCAGACCCTCAAGAAAAGAGCGTACTCCCACTTACCACCTCTCGGGTGTTGCGAGTGTCCATGGGCGGCGTTAATCGCTTACCGTCAGGCGATTCGTCTGCTCGTTTGCCTCCTATGTCATACAAAAATAAGACAGAAATGTGTGTAACTCAAAAAGGTCAAGGAGAATAACTATGTGTTAAGGACGCACTTGATGCACTAGCCACTATTTTCAATGGCATTCAATCCACGTCCCTACTCGACTCGACTCAAGATCCTTTTGGTGATAATTAAAGAACGATTCATTAGTATGCGAGACGAATGCCTCATCTCAAAACTATTACGGATTAGTGCGTATTAACTTTCTTTACCGTTTGTTTAATGGAAAATGTGAGTCCTTAGACGTGAGTGTAGACTAACGAAGTTTCAAAAGCGAAATTAAAGCGAGATACTCTTTTGTTGTATTATTATTATATCTTTATTCACTTTACGTCTTAGCTTAAGTTTTTACAGTATTTCTATAAAAAGTAAAATATAAAACAAAATTTACAAAACATAGAATCATTATAAAAATCTAACCTAGGGTGCCGCTGGCAGCGAGGCAGGGCCTAAGCTACCGGTGATTAGGGCGACAGAGAGACGAACCTCCGAACTATCCGCGCCGTGTCGAGGAGTACCGCCTTCTGTATCTGACCCTTGACCCAACCATCTAATTAGCTAATTATTACTATTAAAGTTTGCTATACTTTTCAAATACCACTCAACGTTGAAGTCATTTTTAAGCATTTATAAAAAAAACGGATAAGTGCGAGTCGAACTCGGCCACCGAAGGTTCCGTACAGAATTGTAAGGATTGCGTACTTTAAACAAAAGACTATATGTGTATGATTCAATTACGACTGTATAGTTTTCAGATTGTTCCTTGTACTTGTAGTATGTATAAGCCGATATTACTAGCCAATTTTCATTGTTCTAGGTCAACGGAAAGTACCCTATTAATTTAGATTCACGTGAGAGTGTATGGCCGGTATCTTTTTTTTACGTTTCAACTCGATACCTCCACGTGTTCCCAAAATAAAGGGTCTTGACAGACAAACAGACAGACGGACAACCAAGTCATTCTATAGGGGCCCGTTTTTTCCATTTGACCTATGATAACAAAAAATATGGTAGCAAAATAGGAAAAATAATTCAGAAATTCGCTTTTACTCCTTCTATTGCCACCATTGTGTCATTTAACAAAATTGATAATCCCATTACTCAATTACTGTTTGAGTTGGGTAAGACGTCCAATTATGATAATGCCTCATTAATTTTACTTCGCTGGATTTCGTAACCGTCCTATTACAGGTAGATCATTGCTTCCAGTATATCCAAATTCCGGTTAAATTATTGGTTAATGTAGATCGTTCACAACAGTCATAACATAACACATTTCAAACCGGTTTTCATAATCGACTTTTACAACACTGACGAAACGGTGGTGGTTTTAAAAAGGTGGTGGTGCGGTCTCACTTCACATCTCGAAGGCATTTGACAGAGTCTGGCACGATAGCCTTATTGCCAAACTTCGAGCGTTTGGGATTCCCGCCTCCCTGCGCGCCTGGATTTCCGACTTCCTGAGAGAACGATCAATAACAGTAGTCGTCGATGGAAGTTCCTCTGATATACTGGAAATCAATGCGGGTGTACCTCACGGGTCTGTTCCGTCTGCAACACTTTTCCTGCTGCACATAAATGACCTTTTATGTCCTGGTATCTATGGGTATGCAGATGACAGTACCGTATTTTTCTGCGGCGCGCTCAGGGCAGGTGGAGACCTCGTCCCTTAGAGAGGCGTTAATTGAGCGTCTGAACTCATCTCTTAGGTCAGTGTCCGATTGGGGAGAAACCAACCTGGTACAATTCAACGCCAATAAAACACAGTCATGTCTGTTCCCTACCAAGCGAAGCTCTTTCACCCTCACTCCTACTTTCCAAAATACACCCTTGCCACTACCCGACCATCTTGAACTCCTTGGCATGGATATCACCACTGATTTAAATGCTTTGGACTCGGTGGACCGGAGAGCCAGGAGACTGATAGGCGACGTTGCGCTCGTTGGAACCAAACTCCAAAGTTTGGAGCATCGGCGGAGGGTCGCCTGTCTGGCAATTTTCTATAGGTTGTATTTTGGAGAGTGTGCTGCTGAGCTCCATGACCTTATCCCACCTTCGACTTTTGTTTATCGGAGTACTAGGCGCCGTATGGGATTTTACCCACATGTAGTCGAATTCCCTCCATGCCGCACCTCGCGCTTTAACAAATCATTTCTGATTCGCACCGCTATTGCAATACCCACCGTGCAATTTGAATTCTCTTCCGGTGTCTGTATTTCCAGAAGCATATGACCTCGATGTCTTCAAGGTAAGAGTGAATAGGCATCTTCTGGGTGAGCGTGTTCCATCTTAGACTTTGTCTTAACTTTCCATCAGGTTAGACTAAGGTCAAACGCAATCCCATTTACAATAAAAAAAAGCCTTGCAAAATTTAATATGCTTTGAACTCAAATTACGTATTAATAATTCCAACAAACTGATTGAGGAAGTAAATGTCAAGGCAGCTACGTGTCATTTCTTACAGAAAATAGCCTAAATAGACGAGTGTTTTTAACTGATAAAGACTGAACGGTCTGTTCACATCTGTCTTAATTCTTGTCTTGTTGTAGTCTTTTGTGCCTCGTCTTGCACAGACTGTGCTGGTGTCCTGTCGGTTGAGAACTGCTTCCTTGTCAGTTTTTACCAGTCTATGTATGTATGCTTGTTCCTTTGTGGTACTCTAGAGACCAAACGCGTCGGCCGATTTTGATGATCTTACGTCAAACGATTCGTCTTAATTGTCCAAATGTCACTAAAGACATTTTTTACGCAGTCGGGTTTTTTTTAATTTTGCTTGTTCCAAGTCATGGGAGGTCTTTAAATTTATAGTCATAGTTATTTCTGTCAGTCAGTGCCGAGGTTAGACGCCCCGATAGGCTCTTTATGCTTTAAATAGTACTATTATCTAGCACTATTAGGCTAGGTTCACACGGCAAGGTCCTGCACGTTTTTCCACGTATTCGATTTTAAACGTACAATCAGTCGGGTGTTCACACTGTAGATTTTCAGTTTTCACGCCGAATAGCGACAGTTATCACGCAGTTGTCGCAGTGGGCAGACGTCTGAGACGGATCCACGCTTCATCGTACTTTTTTTTATATTGGTATCGATGGCGACAAAGATTTCGCCGCCAACAAAACAGAAGGTTTTGGGTACATCCCATAAATAAAGAATCAGTGCGTAATAAAACGTTTGAAAATTTATACGCGAGTTAAATTCCGACTATTATTTATTAAATAACTTAAAGTGTCACAAAAGCACAAGAGAGGGTAGGTACATATATTATGAAGACTTAGCAAAAATAACTGTTGTAAGATATCAACTTATTTTAATTTGTAGATAGATAGATAAAGATAAGTATGAACTGTGAATATAAAACCAGTCTTGGTGATGAAGAAAAGGAACACTATTTACGGCGAATACTTATGATGTTATAATCAACCAATAATGCATATTAAACGTAATCTAATAATGATACCATTAACTCATGGGAATAAACGGTATTCATATGTATAAGACAAGAGTCAAAATTGTTACTTACTATTTTTAAAGCAATTGAATAAGACGCAGGTACTAAATAAATAATTAGGTAGGAATATAAGCAATAAAGCTGGTCAGATTATATGAAAAGGTACTCTTTTATTTTAAACCATAATCAAGTTTTACCATAGGCCACAATTTACTTTAACTTTAAGCAATAGCAAATACATTTACACTAATATCAACATGCAATTAATTTTATGTACAATAGTTATAGTAAGTTTGACAATCAAGGTACTTAACTCCGTTCGTGGCGCCGGTCAGGAAACAAGTGGGCTGCTCACTGACAAGTAGCCGCTTTTATACCTGTTCGGTCACTCGGTTACATCAACCAGTTTTGTTGTCTTACCCACATTTTTAAATTGATTACAAATAAACACTTAAAATACTTTAATAATTCATAAAAAATGAGATATATATAAACAAAATTATTGCAAATCCAACACGCGCAACTTAGGAACGATGAAATAAAGTTTTTCAATTACTTTCGGAAACTATCTTGAAATTGCAAACAAGATACGTGCGTTCCCACCAAAAGTTACTCTAGTACTATAGACGCTTATTCGGTTGCTATTCGATAAAAAACGTATAAAATCGTGCCGTGTGAATGAAACAGAACTATACTACGCGCCACTGCAAACAGTTTATTCGATTTGCTTGACAAGTCCGGTGAGTATCCGTTTAAACGTATTAAGAATGTACGTTTGTTTGCAGTACAAACGCCGTGCGAATGGTTCTATGCACAAAGTATGTGCCACTATTTATCCGTTAAGACGTATACTGCAAAAAAAGATGCAGGACAATGCCGTGTGAACGAAGCTTTAGTGGTACAAATGCCACGAAAATTGTAATTGTCTGAGATGATTAAATAGTCTGTCTGTAATTTTGTAATGAAATTACTAAATAACGCTGGTAGACTATTCTGTAAATTAAAGGGTTAGATATACTTGATCAAGATAAATACAAGGTATGTTTAGGCCGCGCAGTATTTGCAATTTGAATTCTATCGATCGAACTTTATGTGATCGTGTAAGGCTGGCTACTCGGTCAACGGATAAGAATCGCCAACTAATACTACAGGAGCAGCGACTTTGTGGAATTTATGCTCATAGATGGCGATTTTCGGACTTGCCAGTGCCGAGGCGATACGATACCAGAAAGCTTTTAATATCCAATACCTATCAGTTGAGTCAGAACCACTTCTATACCGCCCGCTTACATTTAAATGCGTGGTTCCTGACTAGCGCGACATGCGTGGAAACCGGACGATACGAATGCAGTACTTCCCCGCTTCCGCGCATAATATTAAAGCGTAAAGCTTGAAACGCACTGAGCGCGGAACAGCGTCGTTGCGGGGCGGAGGCAGTTTTGCGGTAAAGCGAACGTGGTCCTGGGCACGCCGCACCAAAATACCGCGCGGTATTCGGTAACACGGTAAAGCGGAGGCGGCGTGTGTGAAATATGAAGCAGTAATTGACAGTCGACAGTTTCGGAAAGATCAGAATTGCAATACCGCCTCCGGCCCGTACCGCGCACTGCGCCCGCTCTGTCAGTTTCGAGCTTAAATGTAATTGAATACTCGTACTGACTATATAATACCCCGTCAAATGAAGATTCCCTGCGACATCAGAAAGCTCACGTCAAAAAACAAAATACCACATACCGACCTTGCCCTGCCGGGTCTGGAAATTGCCTTAGTTAAGCTACAGTACTTAAAGTTTAGCTTGTACTATTATAATGTGTAATTTTTATTTTGTTACTGTAACAATTCAGTAGTATTGCTTGTTCGAAGTTTACACAACCACAGATTCCACAATTAGTTCGACAAATTAGCAAATAAACTACCATTTGTGGTATCAAATCAGTATTAAAAACTGTTAAATAACTTAACTGCATAATTTGTACACTGTGCGTTATTCGAAAAGTTTCGCTTCCATGCGGTATTTTTACACAAACAAGATAGTTTTTCAAACACATAAATGTTCCCAATGTATCAAAGCGTCGTGGCGTGTCCTAGAGAGTCATTCCAGACACTTTATGACGTCTTTATCCTACTTCATGTAATGCAAATCGCGGGAGAACGTTTGCCAAGTCTTGTGTCAGATTAGTTGTTGACCGAAAAGTAACTTTAACGTTTTGCAGCATGGTTGATATTGTTAAAACTCGGTTGAAGCAGATCGAAGCTTGTTAATGTTGGTAGATGCAACTACAAATCGGTGAGTAAGGTTTTATGGATGTTGTTGGTTAATAGTTTTGCTTGTTTCTATTTGGCCCAATGGTTGACAGGTACATATTATAATGCTTTAAGGCATTGAGTCCGTCAATTGTACTTTTTATGGGTATCTGTGCAATAAAGTTTAAATAAATTAATGCTTGGCAATTATACTATGCACACTTCCATAAATATAGAAGCACACACCACACACATACACACACACACACACACACACACACACACACACACACACACACGCAAGCGCGCACACACACACACACACGCACACGCACGCACGCACGCACACAGACATGCACACGCACACACCCGTAGGTACACTCGTCATCATTTATTTGAGAGCTAGGCTCTTGTCGGTGGAGCTATCTCCATGTGTTAAACTCCTCAGCCTTCCTTTTAACAGCGTGATACGATCTATCAAGTAACTAATTTCCAAGGCGTATTGAAAAACAAGGTGTGTTTTTATAGGGTTTTTTTTTTCACTGACCCGAGTCCACTTTCATTTCGCGGAAGCCTGTCTGAGCGAATAAGCGAAACACCATAAGTACCTTGATTCCCGGCGAACAATATTGAAGCACAATTTACATGAGATTTACAGGGTCACCAGTTTCTTACTATTTTAGAATACTATTATATACTGGTTTATTCTTTGAAAAGCGACTTCTTCTTTCGTGTCGAAGTTCCTGAAATAAGAGATGCTCAATGGGCAGCGGTATCAACTTGAGCCGTCGCGTCTCTCAGGTCGTATTCCGAGAAATATAGTGGGTATGCATATACAAACAAGTGCGCCATGGTTTGCGGTACTGTATCGCAAGATTCGCAAGCACTTTGGGTTGAATGACCACCGTCTTATTTGGCAACTTGGATCTGAGCCTGTAAAGCGCCCTCTAAGTGGGCATTGAAAGCGATCATCGAGAAGACCACATGCACACTGCTGGACAAAGGCCTCACGGATTTCCACTACGGGCGGTCTTGCGCTGCCCTGATCCAACGGCTTCTCGCGATTTTGACCAGATCGTCAGTCCACCTTGTTGGGGCCTCCCCACGCTGCATCTTGAGCAGCACATATTATTAAAGTTCATTGAATTAAAACTAAGTAGTAACTAAGCAGACCAGACGGTTTTTTAAGTTTACTGATGATACGAACCGGTATACGTACGTATAAAACAGAAATGCGACCATCAGCACCAAACACTAGTTGGCTGATGCGGCGTCACGTGCGATATGAGTAACAACGGTCTTGATGCCATGGGTCATGACGCAAGGTGCAAGTGACAGAGGATTTATTTATACTATGTCTTTTTTTTTCACGAGTACTAGAAGGCTATTAGAGGGTTGTTCGCTAGCATTGTAGTGTTAAACTAAACATAAATACGTCTTGGAGGCCTACGTTCAGCAGTGTACGGACTATGGCTAATGATGATTAACTACTTCTTGCTTTCACCGGCTTCTATTAGTGGCCTTCCACAACATAAGTCAACTTCATCGGAGACCAGCTTCTTATAGCCGGTCATATACGGTTTGCAGTAGATTGAACATGAAAAATAAAATAAAAAAATGTTGTCTGTTATATCATATTTAGACAGCTCAGGGCTTACGTCACAGGGTAGCGGACGAAAGAGCGTGACCTACCGCCCTGTCCCCGTCTATCATCTTTTAACGTCTATCCTTTTTATTTGTCTCTAACTGTCAATACAATGCATCTTCATTTCAAACAAGGAGTAGCAGGGCGTCCTTAGGTATTTGCTTATCAGGCAGGTCGTTGTATTATAAACAAAAACCTTTCCCATTGTGAAACACTCCCTGATCCCGTAACTTGTTCCAATCTGGGACACCACTCAACCCTATTCTCACTCTATTTGTATGCCGGGACCTAGTTTTTTCCAATAAGTGAGGATTCTGAATATTGAATACGTGCGTTCATCGAGATAGTAGATAGTTCCCGTGAAATTTACATAAAGGTTTCCTGCTTCCCGCTTTATTTTGATGTAATCAGTAAAAGGCAAAAGATGGTCAGAATTGATCTTTTCTTTACTTGGTATGATATTCTACGACCACTTAAGTTCGGGGGAAATGAAGTTAAATGTAGCTCCCATATTTTTATTAATGGAAGCTCGATATGCCGCGCTCCTCGCATACTCACGGACCAACTAAACTTAATGCCAAAATGAACATTTATTTGGGAATATCAAGCATGCCACCAGAATTCAGATATTTCCATTTTTTTAAGAACCGTATATAAGGCGCTTTCAAATTAGATGTCAATATTTTCAGAGCTGATAGTACTTGTCCTTAGAAGTATAAGTGAGTATAAAACTAATTTAAACTTTATGTTACTTTATGGCATTTACCCCCCATGAAATTGGGGGAGGCCTATGTCCAGCAGTGGACGACCTAAGGCTGATGTGGTGGTGGTTACTTTTTGGAGAAAATCAAGAATACAACTGTGCTACGTAATAACACCCTCTTAATGAAATAATCATTATTCAATGATTAAGACTTCTTTGATTATCGTGAGAAACCACTTTTGACTGTCACTTAACTGGCCACTTCAACTAGCATCCAATGTGTAGCTGACGTGACAGAAAGTAATAACCACCTTGTCAGTTAAATGCACAGTATGATTATGTTTGGGCAGAATATTAATTTAATTATTTGGTTGACGTAACTGGTGACCGAAGAGCTGGCGGTTTCCTCGCTCAACGTATCAGCATTGCGATACAGCGAGGAAATGCCGCCAGCATCCTCGGTACAATGCCTCAAGGGCCCGTTTTAGATTTAAGTTAGTTTTAATTTTCTTTATATTATTTTGGTTAAGTATTCTTGTATATATTTTCGTTGTACATAAATAAATGATTATCAAATTTAATTATTTTGCTCGGAAAATGAAAACAAAAAAATCATATAAAAAGTTTTATTGATTCCTATTTAAAGGAAATTATTTCGATGTAAGTTAACATCTTTTGAAGTATTGGCATCTAATATAAATGTCAAATGGAGATTAAGAATTAGTGATCATTAAAATTAAATAAAACAATCATTTGGAAACACCTTATATACAGGGTGTTTTTATTGATTTCCGTTCCTTCAAGCGTATAGGCGGGTATAGCCATAGAAACGACGTAGCACATTAAATTTATTTTTTCGAATTCCAAGAAAAAGATATTAAATGTTGTATTAAGCAGTAACGCTGCTACTCTGTAACTGACTGACTGTGCTGTCTGTAACTGACTGACTGTGCTGTCTGTAACTGACTGTGCTGTCTGTAACTGACTGACTGTGCTGTCTGTAACTGGCTGACTGTGCTGTCTGTAACTGACTGACTGTGCTTTCTGTAACTGACTGACTGTGCTGTCTGTAACTGGCGATTTCTCAATGTAATTTCAGACGATGGTGCAGAGGCCTAAGTCTTATACGGTAGTTGTCGCTGTACGCCTCCCTAAGGCGTTGTAAGAGAGAACTAGTGAAGGATTTCGTGCACGAGCTTGGTTGTTCCAATAGCTCAGAGACTAGCACGATTGGCCGCGTACGCTAGATGTCGCAGGTTCGAATCCTGCCCGGAGCATTAACTTTTTCAATTTTTCCCTTTAATTTGAAATTTGAAGAAAATATTTGATAATTTTGATACAAAATAATTAATGATAATATATCACCAATGGTGAATGAAAAACTGCCTTACGACAGTTTTTCATTCACCTAATTCCAGTTAAACAAAAGTTAAACAATTCGGGATTCTAATGACACGCACGTCAACATTGTTTAATTGTTAAGGACTTTATACTCTACTTGGGGTGTTAATTAACGAAAATTAATTCTTGAATATCTTTGAAACGGTACGAATTGGGATACTAGTGCCTTTAGATAAGATTACTTCATTTGATTTCAGGAATGTGCTCTCGCAAGTAACGGAATTCAATAAAACAACCTAATTTATAATAATGTCACTTATACTTTAGAATTAGTAGCAATTCATGTACCTTTAGGATTTAGAAAAATGCTAGGAAGATAAAGGAGTAGGAGAACAGACAGGCATTACGAGATTTACGAGTGACCTGAATGTATCAAGCTGAGTGATAGGCTTGTGTAGTAAGTACATGTACTAAGATCTCAAATGTACAATCAGCTGCAGAGAAACGTGACCCCCCTGCATAGAAGTTTGTATGCAGGGGGGACACGTTTCTCTGCAGCTGACTGTACTAAATCCCGTCACTGTACTAGAACGAACTGCTCCGTTACGTTTTTTCTCTTAGTACATTTAATTAGTACACCTACGCGCTAGTTCACTCGCGGAGCGTAAGGGCGCAAGCACGAAAAGATTCGATACATTCGATGATCCGTCTGAGCGACCGACCAAAACCGAACGTCTCCGAGTGAGTAATAAACTGAACGAACGAAACGGATGGGAGCAGAAAAGAATAGAGCCACAGATAGATTATTTCATTTCAGATATTCACTGTACTAGTGTACTAAAAGAACTAAAAGTCCGAACTAGTGCCATTGTACGATTGTACTGTGAACGAGCACGCACAAGCCTACCGAGTGGTCAGAGGGGTCATCAGCCTCGAGGGATGTTCCTTCGCAATTCTTGATGAACTAATTAATTGATCTAAGGTTCATGATTAATAGCGCTTTGACGTGGCCGATTGATTGATGACGTGACTGATTGGTTGTCGATTAATTTAACAGTTACGTTTGGGAGGGATCGTCCATGTACGGTCAATGGAATTCATCCGTGGACCTTTTTAAACCTTATTACCATTGTGATAAGAGCTAATTTGTCTACAATAGTTTCATTGTTCTATATCATATGGCATATACATACCGGCATTTTTATTTATTTAAGATAAGTTGGGCCCAGGTGGAACGTTATCTTGATTATACTTGGAGCACCCAAACTAAGAAAGTACCTTGTTATTATTATATTTTATTATTTAATAGGCACGCAAAACAGACAACATTCATTACACAGAAAAAGAAAATAGATCGGAGGTATTGATTTGAATGCCATCCAAAACATGCATGGTATGCACAGCATGATTACAAAATATCAGCGAGCGCAATTAGGTACATAAATAATAATATATTTGC
This sequence comes from Notocelia uddmanniana, assembly GCA_905163555.1. NCBI lineage: Eukaryota > Metazoa > Arthropoda > Insecta > Lepidoptera > Tortricidae > Notocelia > Notocelia uddmanniana. Next base: position 3,773,828 of record LR991064.1, read on the forward strand.
GCAAGTTACAAACAGATAATTGAGTAGACATATGACTAAAATACATATTAAGGCATGTGGTGCTGTAAAATTATAAGTTATATATGAGTGCATCAGTGCATCGTCATATTAGGTATGTACTAAACAGAATATTATCGTTAAAATGCATTGCACACAGCTATTAAGTTCACAAAGGCGTTCACTGTGTCGCGAACCGAATTTTCGAGGCAAAATTCAGCTTTATGACGCTTTTAGATGAATGTAGTTGCTGGCACCAGCGCTAGCAAGTTAGTGGCGCTATGTGATGCTCGTATATTATTGCAGAGGCCGGGAAAAGCTATTCGTGGACAAGTTGATTTTGACGGACGACGGAAAGCAGAGTCCATCAATACGCGTCCACGAATTGCCATTCCCGCCGAGGCATATATAGTGCTTTTGTCACAAAAGCCAATGAAATTCGAAGATGATAACAAAAATCCAAATAAAATTCTAAGAATTCGGTACTAAAAACACGCGCTGCAGCAGCCGGAGACCGCCACGGGGCCCGGCCCCCTGCACGGCCCGGTACCGCATGGCAACCCCCTGCACCTACAGAAGAATCACATGCACGTTGCCTGTCTTTTCAATAAACTGTTTGGTAAATAAATTTATATATGGGGACATTTTTTCACACAAATCGAGTTCCATAGTAAGCGCGTGGTAAGCGCAATAAGGCTTGGTACGTACGCTTGGTTAGCTACGTCCGTTCTCTAAAAATCTTATAGCTCGAAACGCACAGAGCGGGCGCGGTACGGTGCGGGACGGAGGCGGTTTTGCGTTTTTTGATCTCTCCAAAACTGTTGACTGTCGATTACTGCTTCATACATCACACGCGTGGTCTCCACTCTACAGCGTGCCGCGGACCGTGTTTGCATTTACCAAAAAACCGCCTCAGCTCCGCAACGACACTGCAACGCGCTCTGTGCGTCTCAAGCATACACCCTATCTTGTTAAAGACTGTCATACGCGTCCATAGACTACATTGTTTCCACACCTTCCCACCAGAAAGACTAACTAACATATTTGCCATAATCGTACTTAAAAAAATGTTGAGTAACAATCCGTAAAGACCTATGTTTTGTCAGCATTTTCTGAGTCCATTCATTTATGAAGACGCGACGCACCCCACTACTTGTCATGTCGTACTAATTTGACAAATTACCACCAAATGACAATTTTACAGTGTAACCTCTACTGGTTAGAAAATTAATATAAATTGCCTGCAGTCACTGTCACAAACATGGGTGGGCCACGTGTAAATAATAGCGGCTTTTATCATGATTCGTTATTTTTGACTGAAAGATAATACGAGTACAAAAGGCTGGGACAATCCCCCTACTAATTGACCGAGTGAAACGAAGGCCTCAGTTTCAGTTTTGGGTAAAAATGATTTCGTATGTCCAGCTGTTCTCTACTGGTCGCATTTCTCAACCAATTCTCGTGAAATTTTGTAAGCAGGTTTTATAATTAAATAGATTTTTTGTTGAAACAGTTTTAGACACTTTTTAATTGGAAAAAGTTCACGAGGTCTACTGCTAACACAGCAACTGGATAGATACCTATAATAGATAGATAGGCTATAGTAGATAGATAGGCTATAGTAGATAGATAGGCACAGAGCCAGTAGTTCAGTTATAGCTTCATAATGGTCATCTCCAACTATTCTAAAGTATTCAGTCATATGCCTGTAGTAAAATACACCTCATCGCGAGTGTTCCAAAAGTAACACGACACACGACTACCCTACCGATAGTCACTGTAGTACGCTCGGTTCTCCATACAAACGTATTTATGCTCTCATTTTAAAACGCCAGGCTAGAATAACATGAAACTTTGTATACACAATGGGATCCGGCATATCTAGGTCGGACCATAGTTTCTGTTGCTTGAAATTATAATGGAGAAAAAATACAGCGATTATTAAGGTTTTCATAGAAGCCGTAAAAAACTCAAAAAGCCGCTGTATTTTTTTTTTCTTTTACAATTTCAAGCAACAGAAACTATGGTCCGACCTAGATATGCCGGATCCCATTGTGTATACAAATATCCATGTTATTCTAGCATGGCGTTTTAAAATGAGAGGGTAAATACGTTTGTATGGAGAACCGAGCCAGACCGAGCGTACTGCGCCCTCTTAAACGAAAATCCCTTACCCTCTACAGCTACGTAGGTGTACTTATATTTATCCACTATTTTCATTCGAAGTCCCCTGCTTAGTATGCATCCTTGGTTGTGAAATTCCGGTTCTATTTGTCAATCCCCGTATATCCCACATGTCACAAGCAATCCATGGCAAAATTGAAACCTTCAGAAGGGACCGCCGTGCGATGAAACGTTCACAAATGTGACATTGTCAAGCAAAAAGGTACCTTTTATCGATGACGATAAGGAGCAATTTCTTTAACGATGCAATTAGAAATCGTCCGCAATGTAGGTTTCCGTAGTTGCCCACGCGTTTCATTCATCATATCAGCCGAAGGAGAGAAGGTCTACTGCTGGATGTAGGCCTCCCCTACAGAGTGCCACAATGAGCGGCCCTGTGCCACCCGCATCCAGCGCGTCCCGCGACCTATTTTTATAGGACTTAAAAGCTCACTAACACACATTTAGCCGCGGCTTATTTCGCGTAAAATTCGTGTGTCACCTTAGATATTGGTATTTAGTTTTTTAAAGCGTAGGCTTAACTATCATTTTCCCTTACATTCAAAACCTCTAACCCCTTTTTCGCCCCTTTAAAGGACGATTATGATAAAACGGTCGTACTGTCCTTCCCAAGGACCAAACTCAATGTATAAGCTTGAAAAGATTACAGACAGAGTGACATTTGCATTTATTATATTGGTACTTATAGATGTAACGTGTGAGTGTGACGATGTATGTATGTATGGTATTATTACGCACATATGAGGATCTCTTTGGCCTGTACATTTAGATAACAGCGGGGATTACAGTGTTATTTAAGCCTTAAAGAGAAATGAAAGATGAGTAATAGTCCGGGAAAGAAACTTTCAGTTGTTCGAGAATTGCACATTTCCTACACTATATATTTTTTTGCAATCTGATAGAACATTATTTTGGGATAATAAGTCAAAGGTTTTCCCCAAAAAATATATTGAGCTTTTCGGAAAAAAAAAATTAAAGTTTATATTTTTCATTAAATTTAAACATTAAATCCTACACTAGTGATTTTTGATCTAAATGGACAAACATATTATTAAAAACAGTATTTTAAAAAATCACCTCTTATATCGTAGAGCATATATAAATAATAATAAAAATATTGAAATAAATTAATAACAGCTATACATTAATTCAAAAGTTGGTGATTTTTGACTATACTGTCAGGACAATTATTTTACCCATTCTTAAAAAAGAAAACCACCGGGGACTTTATTATTACTATTTTTTAAACAATTTTAACTGATTTTAGTACATGCGCATTAATTCTACAGTAGTCTTTTTTAATACACCTTATGGCTATAAATTAAACCTACCATAATATCAAATAATCCCTCGTTATCACCCTGAGCATTTACTACAATTGCCAAATTATAGATTTTCGAAATAAACGTGATCGGCGTAGGGCGCGAATCAACAACGCTAACAAGGCGAGTCTCTAGGTACGATACGATTCTAACCTAACTGCACAAGGGTTTTCAAGCGTTTGCCCAGTAGATACGTCTCATATTTGAATGGCGCCATCCGGTCGGAAGCGGTGTGAATAATTATTAAACAATTTTATTAATTATGTACCAAATCGGTTTAATACAATTACAAATGATTGTTATGTATAACATATGAGATGTAACTAGAGTGCTCAGCCCGTTTGGTGTACAAATCACATCAAAAACATTATTTACCTACATGTGAAAAGATGGAGAAAGATTCTTATACCTATTTACTACAAAAAAGTTTTGAGATGTAATGTTAAACCAAGTCAATTATTTTAGTCAGTACCGGGGAGTGTCAATAAATGTTGTTACCTACAAACCTAAAGTATACAGGGTAGAAAAAACAATATATTAATTTTAATTTAGTAGTGTTACGGAGTTACGGATGCGGTTTTTTATTTCACCTTTTATTGTAATGTTGTCTACTATTTCTGCGACTGATACTCATTAATGGTTAAGCGTTTAAAAATATTTAAAAGCTTAGAGAAATAGTACATTACTACAGAGGCCGGGACGAAAGGGGTTGCCGGCCGAAGACATATAGACGGACGAGCGAAGCGAGGCCGGATAGGTCTAAGGCGGGCAACCCCATATTTCCCGCCGAGGTATGTATAGTGCTTTTCTCAAACATGCAATGAAATAAACATCAAAAAAATCAAAGTTTTATTTTTAATACGCATAGTGGCAGAATGTCATGATGCCTGTGCCACAAATTTATGTGGAATGGAAATTAAAAAAGAGGACTTTGCCGGCCTAGGCCTGCATGATTTGTATGAAATTCCATTAACGACCTCTTGTCCTAGCCGCTCCTGAAACGTCATACTTCGCAGCCTATTATAAGGAACATAACATCAATATTTCATTGCATGTTTGAGAAATAGTACATTACTACAGAGGCCGGGACGAAAGGGGTTGCCGGTCGAAGACATATAGACGGCCGAGCGAAGCGAGGTCGGATAGGTCTCAGGCTGGCAATCCCATATTTCCCGCTTAGTGCTTTTCTCAAACATGCAATGAAATAAACGACAAAAAAAACAAAGTTTTATTTTTAATACGCATAGTGGCAGAATGTCATGATACCTGTGCCACATATTTATGTGGAACGGAAATTAAAAAAGAGGACTTTGCCGGCCTAGGCCTGCAACATTTGTATGAAATTGCATTAACGACCTCTTGTCCTAGTCGCACCTGAAACGTCATACTTCGCAGCTTTTTATAAGGAACATAACATCAATATTTCATTGCATGTTTGAGAAAAGAAAATTACGATTGCGTCCTTTTTGTAACGAAAGTGGATCATACCTACAAAATATACGGGTAACTCAACGAAGGAATCAGTTAAGTTTGGTTTTAATTTAAGCCCTTAACTAGGTAAATTTCTATTAATAATGACCCAAATAGAACAATTTAAACGAATTAAATCGCAAGTACGGGATTTTATTAACTCAAATTGTTTTATTGTTTATAACTAATCATCAATGTCTTACCTCTTACACTTAACAATGTCGGCTCAAAATGATCAATTACAAGGGCAAACCCTAATAATCGGCCCAATTCACATAAAATCAGCATTATAACTTTTATGTAACAATTACATAAAAGTAACATATAAGTACTTAAGGTAAAAGCTAATATATAAATTTGATTCAAGATTTCGAGCTAACAAGGTCACACTAGAATATTGTTAAGAACGGGGTATTTACCATGTATATTTGATTATTTATCATCAAAAAATAACCAATATAAAATATGCCTAATAGTCGATGGCGATGTAGACAAGGTAAGTAAAACTTTCACTATACGAAATTATGCGACCACTTACCATCCAACAACATCCCACACCGTAGGCTTGAAGCAAAAAAAATCATCCCCACTTTACGTGTAGGGAACCCTTAAAATATATATTTTTGGATTTTATTTTACCACGTTGTCAGTTTTATATCATCATCATCATCATCATTTCAGCCGAATCACGTCCACTGCTGAACATAGGCCTCCCCCAAAGACTTCCACAATGACCGGTCCTGCGCCAGTTTTATATATCGATGCTAAATTGCAGCTTTCTAGCACTAACAATCACAGGGCAAAGCCTCAAACAGACAAATAGACACACGGACATGGCGAAACTATACGGGTTCCTGCTTGACTACGGAAGTACGGAACCCTTAAAAAAGGTTTTAATTTTTGTTGACCAATGTGTAATTGACCTCATACCACTATCAGGTAACGCTACATCAGAAATCGGCAAAAAACGTTACATACGTCATATAATACCGACCCTCACACACTCCAAATCGATACAAAAAGTTTAATTTTATGACATTACAACGCATAGCATAAATGTATAATGCAAACTTCATTTTACATTCATCATAAATATGACGAAGCAGTGTCCACTCGTTTTGACCGCCCGTAAACGACTAAATATGGCCAATAAGAAAAGCTATGTTTATGCGGTAGATAATAGACTGCGTTTCCAATGTACTTCATCTATTTCTACCAAATAATTGGTAGATTTTAATGAAAAAATATGGTAACAAAAGTTTTGTTCCATAAAAGCGTGGATTCAGGGCACATAAAGTTTTTTTTTTTATAAAATTTGGAGTTTTTCAACGCTTAATTAAGCTGAGAGCGTAATAAAACTATTTTAAGTCTAAGTAAAATACTGAAAAGTACATCGAATATGCTCTAAAATGATGAGATTAAAAAAAATTGCACGAAAGCACATTTACAATTTGTATGGAAAAGCGTCGTCACCATCAATTATAAAATCCAAAAAAAAAAAAATTGTAAATCTTCTTTTTGTTGATAGTTGAGGATTAAAAAATTGCTTAAAATACTATTTTATGACATACAAGGACAGACATGATACTATTATGAATAGTTTTTATAAAACATCAGAGCACATTTTGTATGTAAAGAAGTCCAATTTTTGGGCCTTGCCCGCAAATCAGCGGAACCTATATCGCAGGTATATTAGAAAAATACAGGTAATTCATATTGGTTCATGCTGCGGCATAAAAAGAAGTTATTTTTACCAGTCATGCTTATAGTAGTAAGCTAGTAAGACCCGAGAAGCAAAAAAACTTACACCTCATCAAATGAAAGCTTATCAATAGTTATTTCGAAACCTAATTAATTACTTTAGCTGGATTCGGATAAAGTTCAACTTTATACACTCCTATCCAAGGTAAACATGTGAAAATGGTGTGTTTAGTGTGGTTAAAAACATTATTTCATGCCTTTACAACATAATAATTGCAGATGTAAAAACCAAATGTGATTGATTGATCATTTATTAAACATTAACTAAATTATCCTTCTACAAATCACTATGTTTAATATACGCGCTCTCTTCAACGCTCGAGAAGAGATTTCGTGTCCCAAATTTCGTTACATAAACTCAAATATTTTTCATTAGTATACGCCATTTTTTAAACATTGTTTTTATTCAATTGGCAACACTGTTTTCTTATTAGTATATCTATGGATACCCTACCTGCTGTTGACCATAATAACTTGTATACCAACATTTGAAGTGAACGTTCATGAGTGTATCCAGTTTATGTAACACAGTATTATTTGGTAATTTTAGAGCTTACTTTGCATTCATTTGTTTTATACATACATAAACTCACGCCTATATTCCCAAAAGGGATAGGCAGAGCACATGAAAAATATTTTTCTGTGCCCTTTTTAGCAATTGCAGGTTTGTTTTATAATGTATACAAATAATATATATCTTGAAAATTTAATGTTATGTCTGATGTATGATTTAGGTCTCGTGCATGAATCGTATGAAATAATAAAAGAATATATTCAATACAATACAATATAAAAACTCTTTATTGCACACCTCAATAAATTACATAGCTTATTAAAACAGCGTATAAAACTTAAAACTAGAGGTAAAAAACGGGCGGTCTTATTGCTAAAGAGCAATCTCTTCCAGACAACCTAGCGCAAAAATAGCAACAAACGTATTAAAAGTGGGTGGCAAACAAAAAAATTACTGAATTGAAACTTATGTACAATCACGCAAATTAACATAAATACATTCCTACACATATAAATAAATATGAATATATATATATATATATATATAGATATATATATATATATATATATATATATATATATATATATATATATGAAAATAATTATATTCATTGGGATGTCTCAAGTTATGAGTTTGTATTCCTTTGGGAATTGTTTTCGTCACTTTTATGTAGCTATGAAACGCTTTTATGAAACGTATGTAGCACGTCTGGTCAGTTTTTTACGTAACACACTCTTACATAAAGAACTGACCATAAAGGTAACGTAAAGGCGCCATCACATTGGTTTATCATCATCACACTTAAAAAATACTTTAAGTTTGATGATGAGGAAGATAAACCGATTTAAACATAATTTATATAAAAGTATACTTACGAATGTCATTGACACACAATAATACAGGAGTTTTAACAAATTACGATATTTCTGGTACATATGAATATAGGACCTTCCTTTGGAATTATGCTACTTTGCATTTTGTTACTTTTTGTATTTTTTTAGGGTTCCGTATCCAAAGGGGGCGTAAAACGGGACCTTATTACTCAGACTCCGCTGTCCGTCCGTTTGTCTCTATCTGTCCGTCTGTCACCAGGCTGTATCTCATGAACCGTGATAGTTAGACAGTTTTTTCACAGATGATGTATTTCTGTTGCCGCTACAACAACAAATACTAAAGCCAAAATAAAATAAATATTTAAGGGAGCTCCCATCCAAAAAAAATACAAAAAGTTGCTCGTTGTATTCATCAGGCGCTGGGTCTCAAAATGTATGGGAAAACTAAAATCCGACTCGCACTTGACCAAAATTCTACTTGATATTATTTATTACTGATAAAATATATTATTATTTAAATTAAATTAAAAAAGGTTATAATAAAGTGTATAATGTTGTATAGATAATAGTACGGAACCCTTCGTGTGCGAGTCCGACTCACACTTGGCCGGTTTTATAAAACATATACCATGTGTTTTAATTTATGTGACACTGTTAACATTAACGCCTATTGTTGCTTTTATGTTAGGTACATAAATACTTAATTATAATCACGCTCAAAATTATGCTACATTATTTTGCGCACTGTTTATAAATGTAAAACAAATGCAACGACTATATACCTAATTATTACCAACACTGTCGCCCGACGCCGGCCGGATGCGCCGCGCTCGCGCGGTATACTCGTACTTACAACGAAAGTATACCTCTCCTTTTCACTCACATCATCGGAACGCGTCCCACCAATATAGACGGCATAGGCTAGACACATAATAGTAGACAAATTCGCGCGAAAGCGGTGTTTTTAAAAAGTGAGCCGCAAATGATTCGCTGTTTATTTCGATTACTCTTGAAGCACTTGATATTTTTCGGAGATTTTTTGAGTACGGCGTGGTAAATAAACAGACAATTGAAGAAATATTTTAATCTCCAATGTAGGTTTTAATGCAAATATAGTATAAGCAAATAAAAACCAAAATTCATCATAATAGATAGATCCAACTAAGTCACCTTGGTGAAAAATTACTAATATGTTTAGATTCATATTTGTAGCCAACTACCAAATTTTCGAATTCTGTATGAATTTGTAAGATCCATTTATAGGAATTATAGAAAAAAAATCAGAAAACTGAGTTTATTTTGATAAACTCGATGGACAAACAGGGGATAATTTTATCATTAGTCATAACTTATTTGAACATATATAATTGATAAATAATCCCGAGTGTAGGAATTAGTGAACACATTGTGCCAGTGATTGACATTAATATCTTCAATTTACTGAAATGCTCAATTGCTGCACTGGGGATAAACGCATAATGATAATCTGAAGACCTTATTTAATGAATAGAAAAAGCTTCCAAAACTGTAGGTTTTAATGTGAGTAAAAAATTTTCTTTCCCCGACTATAATAAAAAGTAAAAAATATCTGAAAACATTTGTGGCGACAGCGGTATGAAACCTCTGTAGACGTTAGCCGCTGATCGCACTGGCTGAGTATGACGGGAAAAGATGACAGAGGTTGTCAATGTTATGTAATATTATTCTTGTATTTTTATTGTGGTGTGGTGCATTTTATAATATTAAATATCATCCATTTTCAAGTGAAGTATTGGTTTTCTCTAATTTATCGCCATTCAAAGAAGCGTACCTTCAATTGGTGACCTACGACTTTACTTAATAGAACACAGTTTATATACTTACCACAATATATTGTAAAACAATGCCCGATACTGGGACCTACTGCGAGTCGGCAGTTTGCCGTGTCGGTGTTAAGATTCCCCCCTTTTGGCCAGAGAACCCGGAATTATGGTTTTGCCAAATAGAAGGTCCATTTGAAATCGCGGGAATTACAGTGGACGCCACAAAATACTACCATGTGATTTCAGTGTTAGATCCGAAATACGCGACGGAGGTGGAAGATATTATTAAGAGCCCGCCAGCAGCTAACAAGTACGCCACCCTTAAGCGTGAACTAATTTCTCGCTCATCGAGGTCACGTAGCGACCAACTAAAACAACTTATGACTAAGGAGGAAATCGGCGATAGAAAGCCTAGCCAGTTTTTACGCCATATTCGCAACCTTGCCGGCGATGGCTACCCAGATGAATTTATTCGCACTGTCTGGTCTAGCCGCCTACCAAATTTGCTTCAGAGCCTGATTGCGATGCAAGATGACGCGACTTCCCTGGATAAATTAGCCGGAATGGCTGATAAGGCGTACGATACCAGCTCATTTATATCTGCTCCTCATGTGTCTGCTGCTTCGACATCTTCTATGCCATCTTCCGCTGTCGGCGAATTAAGCCAGAAGATTGAAGCTTTGACAGCGAAGGTCGATGCAATGACCACATCGGTGCAACGTCGTGAATTTATATCCAGGACAAGGTCCCGCCCTAGTCAGCGTGGCCAGTCTAGAAGTCAGTCACGTGCAGGTGCCGGCCGGCGGTACTGCTGGTACCATTTCATGTTCGCTGACAAAGCAGCTAAGTGTATCCCACCTTGTAACTTTCCAAAAAACTAATTAAACAGTCGCATGTTGCGACTGATAGCTATAGTGATAAGTGCGACGAGTGTAATTCGGTGTCTAATCGTTTGTTTGTCACTGACACTAGATCTAAGCTCCAATTTTTAATTGACACAGGGTCAGATTTGTGTGTTTACCCTTTAAGTTTCCTGCGAGCACAAAAGCGTCGGCGTACGGACTATGAATTATTTGCCGCGAATGATACAGTTATTGGAACTTATGGCTATTTGAGCTTATCACTAGATTTTGGTTTAAGGCGTACTTTTGTCTGGCGTTTTGTGGTTGCAGACGTAAATAAGCCCATCATAGGCGTAGATTTCTTATCCTATTATAATTTATTAGTGGATATTCGAAACTCGCGTTTAATTGACAATACGACATTGCTTACGTCGGCAGCATTAGTGGCATCATTTTCAAATAGTCCGCAAATTAAAGTAATTTCCGGTACATCTAGTTATCATAAGCTATTGGCAGAGTATCCTGATATATTGCGACCTATGGGCAGCCCTCAAGAACGTATTTGTAAGCACACCACACAGCATTATATCAGGACAACTCCAGGCCCCCCGGTATTTGCACGACCTAGGCGGCTGGCTCCGGACCGTTTAAAAATCGCGCGACAGGAATTTGAGGACATGGAACGTACTGGTATCGCAAGGAGATCCGAAAGTGCCTGGTCATCTCCCCTTCACTTGGTTCCAAAAAAGGATAACGGATGGCGTCCTTGTGGCGATTACCGTGCGCTTAACGCTCGTACGATACCAGACCGATACCCAGTTCGTAACATTGCCGATTTTTCGCATAATCTATTTAACTGTAAGATTTTTAGTAAATTGGATTTAGTTAAAGCGTATAACCAAATTCCTGTCGCACCTGAAGACATTCCTAAAACGGCAATCACGACCCCTTTCGGTCTTTTTGAGTTCCCGTTCATGAGTTTTGGTTTAAGGAACGCGGCGCAAACTTTTCAGCGCTTCATGGACGAGGTTTTGAGAGGTCTTGATTGCTGTTTTCCTTATATAGATGACGTATTAGTAGCGTCTAGAAGCGAGGAGGAGCACGAGGAACATTTACGTTTGATTTTCGAACGTTTTAGCCAACACGGGATTTTACTAAACCCGAAAAAATGTTTATTTGGCGTTCCAGAAATTGAATTCCTGGGTTATCTGGTTTCCTCGAAAGGTTCAAAACCTATCGGTGATAGGGTCAAGGCAATACAAGATTTTCCTCAGCCTAAAACAATCAGAGAACTTCGGCGTTTTCTCGGCGCAATTAATTTCTACCGGCGTTTCATTACTGGCGCTGCCCAACTGCAGGCTCCGCTGCACGCATTACTCAGCGGACCTTCTGTTAAAAGTAGTACCGCTATAAATTGGACCCCGGCATTAGTGAAATCTTTCAACGATTGTAAGCAGAGCATCGTAACCGCCACTCTTTTAGCCCACCCAGACTCGCGAGCTCCGCTTGCTATTGCTACTGACGCGTCAGATTTTTCCATAGGGTCCGTATTACAACAAAAAGTTCACGGTCACTGGCAACCACTCGGTTTCTTTTCTAGGAAGTTAACTCCAGCCCAGACTAAATACAGTGCCTACGACCGGGAACTATTGGCAATTTACGAGTCAGTGAAATATTTCCGTCACATGGTGGAAATAAAGCCTTTCTTTATTATGACAGATCATAGACCTTTAGTTTCAGCTTTTCAAAAATCTCATGATTCCTGCTCTCCAAGACAGTTTAGGTATTTAGACTTCATTTCTCAATTTACTACTGACATAAGGTACATCGCAGGCGAGTACAATGTCGTAGCTGATGCACTCTCAAGAGTTGACGCCATTTCTGACGGACTAGACCCCTATCTTTTAGCTACGTCCCAAGCCACGGATATAGAACTCAATAACTTAATAAAAAACGGGTCATCACTTAACCTACGCCAAGTGCCTTATGCGAATACAAAACTGTATTGTGACATATCCGGGCCTATTAAACGTCCTTATATAACTCCAGACTTCCGAAAGACAATATTCGACTCACTTCATCGGTTTAGTCATCCTAGCGCAAGAGCAACAATAAAATTGGTTACTGAACGGTAAGTTTGGCCAGGAGTTAGAAAAGACTGTCGTTACTGGGCCAGAACTTGTATCCCTTGTCAAAAGTCTAAAGTTTCTCGACATGTTCACTCTCCTGTTTACGATTTTAAACTTCCTTCAGCGCGATTTTCGCATGTTCATTTGGATTTAATAGGTCCATTGCCTAGCTCAGACGGTTTTAAGTACTGTTTTACCGCCGTCGATAGATTTACTCGATGGCCCGAGGCAGTACCGATTGTAGATATAACTGCCGAAAGCGTTGCAAAGGCTTTTATAACTTCGTGGATATCTCGTTTTGGATGTCCTGATAAGGTAACTACGGACAGAGGTAGGCAGTTCGAATCCCACTTGTTTCGTCAGATTTCGTCTTTGACTGGTTTCAACCATTTAAAAACAACTGCTTACGATCCAGCTGCCAATGGTTTGGTGGAACGTTTTCATCGACAGCTGAAGGCGGCTATAATGTGCCATGCAAACGATACCTGGACAGAGTCGCTTCCACTAGTACTACTAGGCATACGCAGTGCATGGAAGAATGACCTTTCAGCTTCTTCTGCCGAACTTGTTTACGGGGAACCCCTTAAGCTCCCCGGGGATTTCTTCAATCACCCAACAAATGACGGACTAACTGACTATACTGACTTTTTAGCTAGATTGCGCTTGCATATTAGAAAGATGCAGCCTGCAAGAGTGGTACGTCATGGCACCAACAAAACCTTTGTATTTAAAGATTTGGCCACATCTTCACACGTTTTTGTTAGGCAAGATCTTGTACGCAAGTCTCTCCAGCCACCTTATGTAGGTCCATACAGGGTTTTGGAAAGGAACAATAAATATTTTAAAATTGAAATGTCCGGGAATTCAGTTTCTGTTTCTATTGATAGGCTAAAGCCGGCTTATATTCTATTGGAACAACCAGATGGTGTTAGTACACCACCCGTCGCTGTTACTAAAACAACTCCGGAAGTAGTTCCACCTGCTCCTGTCCTTGTTGAGCCTAGAACGACCCGTTCTGGTCGTCGGGTTTGGTTTCCCGAACGATACCTTCATTAAGGATCTCGGGGGGGGGCTGATGTGGCGACAGCGGTATGAAACCTCTGTAGACGTTAGCCGCTGATCGCACTGGCTGAGTATGACGGGAAAAGATGACAGAGGTTGTCAATGTTATGTAATATTATTCTTGTATTTTTATTGTGGTGTGGTGCATTTTATAATATTAAATATCATCCATTTTCAAGTGAAGTATTGGTTTTCTCTAATTTATCGCCATTCAAAGAAGCGTACCTTCACATTAATTGTGTTTATATTTTATACACATACGCCCTGTGATTACGAGATAAATGGTTTGGATACAGTGTTACAGTATTACTTACGCAATGGATGAAAAATAAATAAATAACCTTAAAGGTAGAGTATTCTGAAAGCCCACGTCTACTACCATGTCACACATACGTACATTAGCGTTAGAAATAAATAAGATAAATTAAAATAAATATTGGGGGACAATCTTACACAAATCAACCTCGTCTCAAACTAAGCAAAGCTTGTACTATGGGTACTAGACGACGATATACATACTTTACTTAAATACATATAAAACATCCAAGACCCAGGAACAAATATCCGTGCTAAAATGCACACATAATGCCCTGGCCGGGATTCGAACCCGGGACCTCTAGCCTCGGAGGCAGTGTCACTACCAACTAGGCTAAACAGGCCGTCTACCACCTGCAGGGTAATCTAATCACGTAACTTTATGAAAGTACTTACGATAGGTAAATCTAACTGTCCATTTTATTATGGGAAATGATATTTAGAACTACCTTACGCACGCTCGAAAATGTTGCTTAATTTCGCTGCTTTTAGGTAGTCTGCTCTAAGTTAGTATAATATTCCAGTACATCACGTGTATGGTTTATTATTATCTGCCGGTACGTGCAAGTTTTGAGCACTAGATACTGTCGAACAACTGACATAGAGCTGTCCGTGGAGCAAAAGTAGGGAGTGCCCAAATGAATCCCTGACACTTTTACCCCCTTATTCATAAAACTTAACAAACCTCTGTTAACTAAAAGTTGTTTTGTCCCTTTCTCACAAACATAAATGACAAAGTGAAAGTTAAGGACAAACCAACTTTAGCGGCTTGTTAACTAATAGAGGCTTGATGGACGTTTATGAATAAGGGGGTTAGAGTTTGGCCCTGGGACTTAATAATGGTCATTGAGAGTACATGCTTTAATGGGAAACTGCAACCTTTTAAACGGGAATGGGAATTATAGGAATTCAGGGTATAAGTACGCTCTCTCCTTTGGCTGTTACAGTAAGAATTGTAGCCTTTATGATATTCCGCCCTAGCTCTTTGACACGTAACCTGGTGCCGTTACTCAATCAGGGTGCATCAAGGTTACGCATTAACAACACTGGAACACCAACCTTCAGCTCCAGTTTATGGTAAGGCGCTCCTGTCAGTTCTCAAGCAGCTAATAACTCAAAAACCGTTAAACCTATCTTGTTCAAACCAAAAATCGTTCAAAGGATATATTAATGTACATCATCCAGATATATTTCAAAATTTTAAACCTCATAGTTTGTATATTAGAGGGCGGACACAATTTTTACGACTTTGACAGCTCTCACCAACGGTTGACTTAAATGGAAAAGTTTTTTAGTAATCTCTATGTCATTTTTGAAAACCTATCCATAGATAACCCACACGCCTATGTGCATTGAAACAATTTTTTTGACCCCCCTGTTACATTATATATGTATTAATAACACCATGTACCTCCGTCCCGTAGACTACCGAGAAATACATAGAAGTATAAGAAATCTAAAAAATAAAAATAGTTACGGCATCGACGAAATTCCACCATCGCTAATCAAACATTGCGCTGATACTCTGGCACTCCCCTTTTGTAAGTTAATAAACCAATCATTTACCGAAGGAATATTCCCAGACAAATTAAAAAAAGCTATTATTAAACCAGTACATAAAAAAAGCTCCAAAACAGATATGAATAATTACCGGCCCATCGCCCTCTTACCCACAGCGTCTAAACTGTTTGAAAAGGCAATGTGTAACCGCGTTTATGAATTCTGTGAAAAATATGAAATTTTTGATAACAGCCAAAATGGTTTCCGCAAGAAAAGATCTACAACCATGGCCGTATACCATTATATACAACAAGTCCTTAACAGCATAAACAACAAAAAGTACGGTATCGGAGTTTTACTCGATATGACTAAAGCATACGACAAAGTCAAATACAACATCTTGTTAGACAAACTTTATGGAGTGGGTATTCGCGGACTTGCCCACAAATGGTTCACCTCCTACCTAAAAGACAGAGAGCAGGTCACCGAGATAGAGTATTTTGACCAAAATAGCAGGGTAGTTAAAGCGGCACGGTCTGATATCAAAGTAATAAATGCGTCTATCCCCCAAGGTAGTGTAGCCGGTTGCCTCCTGTTCCTTCTATACATCAACGACCTTCCAAAGATAATAGAAGAAACATGTGTACTCTTTGCCGATGACATCTCTGTGTTAATAACGAGCCCGGACAATACTCTTCTAGATACCAAACTCAATTGTTTAATGGATAAAATAACTAGTTGGATGTATGACCACAACCTTGAAATTAATTATACGAAGACAAAACCCTCGCCAAAAAGCCCCATTATATATAAACTTTTCCTATAATAATACCGCTCTGGAAGTTGTAGATGAATTTTCTTTACTTGGATTAATTATAGATAAAAATATAAATTGGAAGGCACATATACAAAAAATAAGGGCAAAACTGTCAAGCTTTGCATATGCGCTTCGTGAAGTCAAAAAGACTACGAATACAAAGACTGCACTTGCTACATACTACGCGTATGCCTGTGCATGGTTAACTTACGGCATAATTTTATGGGGCAACAGTACTGACTGGCACTCTATTTTTACACGGCAAAAGAAGTTAATACGCATTCTAGTCAATATTGATAATACAGATACCTGCAAACCGCATTTTCAATATCATAAGATCCTTACGATGCCCTGCATATACATATTAGAAATGTGCAAGTTTGCAAGACTACACACCGATTTATTTAAAAAGAGGCATGAATTACCTACATGTCTCACACTACGAAACCGTAACAAACTTATGCTACCGGCATCAAGGTTAAAGCTACATTCAAATAGCACCTATGTGATGGCAATCAAGATATACAACAGGTTGCCAAATATAATAAAAAATGAAGAATCGAATGTGAAATTTATTGGAATTGTAAAAAAACTCTTAATTACTAAATGCAACAAAAGAATACTTAGGCGATGACAATTTATAGAAATGTATATTATTGATAATAATTAATTGTTTGTGATGTTTCAATGTAATTATATATATACATATAATAATTTACTAATGAATTTAATTAATAATCTAATAATAATAATAATAAGTGTATATATTATTGATTATATATCGTAATTTTTTATTATATTTTTAGTTATAATTTATTATGAATGATAATTGTTGAATAATGAAATTAATGATATTTTGAATCTGTATTATAAAAAACATTATAGCTTTTTAAATTAAAATTTAGAATAAGAGCATTTAATTGCGACACCCTGACAGGGTATCATGTACCAACTAACCTCATCCAATAACATCCACTGTATAATGAACATGATTGCAATAAATAAATATGAAATATGAAATACATTGTCCAGCCGCCCCAGTTTTTTTTTACGTAATTTCATATCATATTTCTATAGCGGTTCATAACATACACCTTCACACCAAATTTCATAATTGTAGTGGTCATTGTTTCCGAGTAAATCCGCAGTGACATACGGATGGACGAACGGACAGACATGACAAATCTATAAGGGTTCCATTTTTGCCATTTAGGCTACGGAACCCTAAAAATGATAGAGATATAATTATGTTTTTCCTGTATTTGTACAACCGTTTTGTAATTATTATTTTTTTCTGTATAATCTTCGTAGGTAAGGGAGAACGGTATTTTAGTTTAAGTTTTCCTTTGTAAATCGAAATTTGTTCACCACAAAAAAAAATAAAAAACGATTTTAGAATGTGCAATTTAAGCCCTTTCTTATGACACCCCACTTGACATAGTCACTAGACTTTGAAGTTTGAACTTTTGACCCCCACTCGTGTCGGTAATTTTCACATAGATAAAAAAAAAAAAAAAAAAACAGGTGTTAGCTTTCTTTACAACTTTTCTAAATTTCAAATTGATAGTAAAGTTCTTGAAATATTTGGCAACAATGTAACCGACAGATAGAGTGGCACCATAAAGGTCCCTTTTTTACCATTTCGGTACGGAGCCCTAAAAATGGAAAATTCATTAACTAACTCTTTGAAGTCTCTATGCATTGTTCCTTAAAGCGGATGGAACAAGCAAATTATGTTTTAAAATCTCATTGTTCCAAATGATAATGCAGTTTCGGTGAAAATCCTTGAAAATGACGGTGTGGGATTTAATTTAATCTTAACGTTAATTATGAAAAGCTTTTGTAAAATGGTGAATGCAGAAATGCAGAGAAGGATTTAAGTCGAGCTTAAGATAATGTTACTGTAGCGGTACCGAAAAGAAATGCTAGAAACCGATTAATGATTATGCTCGCAAGATATTTATCCCAGTTCACCGTGTTTTTGTTTTTGTGTCGTGTTGTATGTGCACCACCTATTTTTTTATTTTATTTTACACATGTTACTTTTGAAATTAGAGGGCGGGCACACTTGATGAGTTTGACAGCTAATATCTTATATAATGTTTATTTTTTTCCTGAGACTTGGATGATTTCTATGTATTTATTAAATGTACCTATAAAGTCTTGTATGTTGGTGCGTGTCAAATGGAAATTCAGACCTTGTTTTCTTTAATAATTACATTGTTCCTTGAAAGCCACAGAATCACCTGTTTACCTACTTGTTAAACTTGGGAGGAAATGAGTTTCCGCTTTTCAAAACGTCATATATCATTGTTATAATCGTGTGCAGATACGACTTTATGACTACGAACAGGGAAAATAAGTCTTAGACTTACAAAATGTCGTATATTGCTAGTAGGATATTTAAAGTTACAACCTTTTATGCAGGAACGGTAGATCTAGGTACCTCTGCGACAAATGTCTGATGTGGGGAACTGGATTACACGCACTCGTTTTGGGCTCGTGCCCCAAGTAAGTAGCTGAAGCGGGTATAATTGAGTGTCCTTCTAGGCAAAAACAAATATAATTAAGTAGATTTTCAGCAGCATCCCTGGAGCGCGGTGGAGATACTGCGATTGCCAACCCGCATGCCAAGTGTTTAAGGCATCCCCCCCCCCCTCTAAATTGTCCAGCAGGGGAGGTCCTTCGGCTTATATGGTGGTGGTGGTGATTATGTGTGCAAAAAAATTATGGATTCACATCCCTACTTCGCCGCCCCTTTTCACCCCGTTTTACGGTAGATACTGTCAAAGAGCGTTCATGGTCCAGCGGCGCCCGCGTACCGCGTGCGGTATGCGAGGTTAAGCAATGTCGGGCGAGGTCAGGCCTTGGATGGGTGACCGCATTGTTTGGTTACTAACTGAGCACTCCCGTGCTTTGGAAGGCACGTTAAGCCGTTAATCCCGGTTGCTGTCTTGACAGCCATCGTTAAGCCAAGTTAGAGGCTTCCGGGCGGCTTGAGAACCTCTAACAGTCAAGTTGCCCACTCACTTGACAAGCCTAATCCCAATAAAGTCTAGTTTCCCCCTCGGGTCGGAAGGTCAGATGGCAGTCGCTTCCGTGAAAACTACTGCCTACGCCAATTCTTGGGATTAGGTAGCGGATCCCAGGCATCCTTCAGGATGCAACAGTACTGGGAATAACACTAGGAGGATGATGACTATCAACGGCACTTAACCCGGCCGACCCATCCGCTGTCTTCCGTAACTTGAGTATCTTCAATTATACCGAGGGTAGACGTGACGCGTCGTTAATTGTTTACACAAACAATAATTCAGCACGGCGGCGGTAAAACAGTCTTTATTTATATCAAGGTGTTTTAACGTGTACGCACGACTTTTGTTACAAAGTAATTCGTGTTAAGTTGTGTTGTTATCTAATTTCACACTTAAGTATAGGTACTGGTGTTTAATTGGAAACAACGTGCGTAAATATAACATACTGAAGACCTAGTTCATTAAAAGAACCGGTATCATGTACATGTCCATGAGCCATATTATTGTCTGTTCGAGGGAATAGCTTCCTTGCAATGCGAAATCCAATAATGAAGTTAACTTTCTTATACAACGTCGCGCGTCGGTGACACACAATCGTACGGCCCGCCTGATGGTAAGGCCGTGGTCGTTCTGACCCGCCGCCCGCGGCTTGCAGCGGCCCGTCGGCCGCGGCGTTCCGTATGGTGTGTTCGTGAATATTCGGGAGCGGTCGTTCTCGCCCGCCGCGTGCGACGTCTATCTGAGAACGACCGCTCCCGAACATTCACGAACACACCATACGGAACGCCGGTATCGCATGATCGTTGCCGACCCTATAAAAAATTATACACCTCTTTCTTGATGAACCCCACACTGAAGTCCCTCGGGAAAACCCGTCATCGGAAGCTATCTCATTCCAAAACCGCAGCGTCTGAGATAGGAAAATTCCTCAAAAAGTGTACGCGACCATTTAGGTTCGAAGGTGTACGTTTAATATAATTTTAACAGTTTTAATTCACTCCGGCTTTTAGCTTTATTTTGTGTTACAAACACCGGTACCCCATTTTTCACATAAAAATTCCACAGTAATTTCCGCATTCCTACATTTGCACAGCGAAAACATTTCACAAATATCTACCGCCCGTAATCGCACCCGAAATAAATCGTACAAATAGCAAGCATTTTCAAAGCAAAAAGGGTTGTGACACTTTTATAATCACCACCCGCGGCTAAACATAACGAACCATTAAGAATTAACACACAGTACACAGTTTTGAATCCGCCATGAGTGCCGAGTTCACCATACATCCGCTAAACCGCGGCCGAGCGCCGTCCGGCAAACGGTGACAACCGCTGGGTAATTAGGCAACATTTTTGAGCGAGCGTGCGTATGTAAATGACATTTTTCATAGTAAAACAATATAGTTATCTATATCTATCGTACGTTCGAAAGGTTACGTGATTACTCTGTCAGTCATAATTACGACTGGCAGAGTAATCATAATTATGTAATAATATGTAATAATAATTATGCGGCGAACCACGGCTTAGGCGGAGCCTGATCGATCGGTGGCACTGGGCAGAGATTTTACTTTTATCTAAGATTAGTCCACCAAGACTCAAAGACTAAGATGCATTTGCGGAGAGGCTTGAGGCCTTTAGCCCGCTCCTCTGGATCCGCTACTGATAAGCCATAGTCAGTACTTGGACCAGTGAAGCTAAGAGGCACCCAGGGCCGGCCTGTTTGGGCTGCCAGCTGGCCCGAGGAGGGCACTCCTGGCAGGCTTAGCTGCCAGCTGAGGATGCGTTGAGGTGGGACCGCAGAAGAAGAGGAGTGCCGGTATTACGGTGCGCCGTTCTCCCTATCCTCTGCGGCCGAGGTGGGATCGAAGGGGGAGAGGCGTGATGGTATTACGATGTGCTACTCTCCCTACCCTCCTAATGCTCTCAAAGTTAAACTCTGACCAGAAAAACAGAGTAAGTACTTTATGTCGCAAAGTAGGCCACTGCACATCTCAATTGGCAATAGAGTATCAGGCACTTAAACAAAAAGCTATCCAGAATTTTCATTCGAACCAACATCTACAGGAGAAATATGACCTTTCGCTGCGCATCCAGGAATTAAAGAAATCTATAGAAGAGTCCTCAAAACCCATCCCAGCAACCATTACCTTTGCCGACATGATAAAGAAAAATAGCACACAATTCGTCCAGCCTACTAATATTAGTTCAGTAGCAATTTATCCTACTGACAGACAAAAATCGAGCGAAGAAACAAAGTCCCTAGTCCAGAAAATCATTAAGCCTGATGAAATGAAGCTGCACGTGAGAGGGCTACGCAAGGTAAAGAACGGTGGGGTGGTTATCAGCACTGACTCCAAAGACGATGTCTTGAAGTTAAAACAATCGGCCCAGCTCAGTACTTCTGGACTCACAGTGGATGAACCACAAAAACGAAAGCCCAGAATCGTAGTCATCGGTGTGCCAGCAGCCATGCAGGAAGCAGAAGTCTTCAGATGCATTTACCAACAAAACCTTGCCGAAAAAATGCATGAATTGACCCTTGAAAATTTTTTGAGCACAGCTAGACTGAGCCACAAATCAGGAAAGAAGGACACAGAAACTTGCAATTACATCATTGAAGTCCCAGCGCTTATCCGCAAGGCCCTAATTTCGAATGAGAGGATCTTCGTAAATTGGTCATCATGTCCTGTGAGGGATTTTACTTTAGTAACAAGATGCTACAAATGTCAAATGTTCGGACACGCTGCAAAAACATGTAAAATGGAGGTCGACACCTGCGGGCACTGTGGCTGCGTAGGCCACTCAATAAAGGAGTGCACCAAAAAATCCGAGCCACCAAAATGTGCAACATGCTTGCACTTCAAGAAGCCGTGTAACCACGAGACAGGCGATGCCGAATGCCCAGCTAGGAAGCTAGCCGAGAAAAGGTATATCAACTCCATAGACTATGAAGGCGCCTAAGAGCGCCGCCTTCTAATTTATATTCCTAGTACTCTTGTTTATATGGCTAACTATTTACTTTCTGACCTAGATAACTTCTCTGTATCAGAGTCCAAAACCTGCGATGTTGAAAACTGCAAACAATATATTTACCCTTGCCGTAATCCACTTACAATACTAACACAAAATATACGTAGTATTTTCAAAAATTTTGATAATTTTAATGTTTTCCAACAAAGACTTGGTATACATTGTGATGTCATTGTTCTGACCGAATGTTGGCTAAATAAACATTGCAACTTGCCTAACATTCCAGGTTACAATATGTATTTCAGCAACTTCAACTATAATCAAAATGATGGAGTAGTTGTGTATACGAAAAATCATCTGAAAATCACCGTTGAAGAACCAAATATTATAGACTGTAATCGGCTTCTCATAAAAATCGAATCAGATTATGCAA
This sequence comes from Notocelia uddmanniana, assembly GCA_905163555.1. Taxonomy (NCBI): domain Eukaryota; kingdom Metazoa; phylum Arthropoda; class Insecta; order Lepidoptera; family Tortricidae; genus Notocelia; species Notocelia uddmanniana. The sequence continues at coordinate 3,796,817 of LR991064.1, forward strand.
TCTTGGCTTTATACAGGCCTCCTTCTTTTAGAAACATCAATGATTTTACTGATTCGTTAGACAAAGCGCTAGGAAACTTAACATCATATAAAAATATTATATTGATAGGAGATATCAACCTTAATATCGCTTCCCAAACCACCGACTCCGCAGCTCAGAGCTACCTTAACTTATGTTCCTTTCACGGGTTACTACCCGCGCACACGCTTCCCACGCACCAAAGTGGCTCCTGTTTAGACCACATCATGCTTAAATCAAGTCTCCCAGCACAAGCACTCATTATTAACTCCTCAATTACAGACCACAAAGCGGCCCTACTAACCTTATTACGTAAAGTACCCAATAAAAATCGGACAAAAATAGTTTCCAAATTGAATGTAAACAAACTTAAAGATGACTTAAGCAACATTGATTTTGACCCAGTTTATGTTTTTGCTGACGCCGATACATGTATGTCATATCTGATTAAAAACGTCCAACAAGCAATATTAAATAATACTTCATACACACGTCTGAGTAATAAATATTATAATATCAAGCCATGGATTACGCTTGGCCTTATTAGATGTATGCGACATCGTGATAAACTGCATTTGAAGGCTAAATCGAACCCAGACAATTTGATTTTACAATCTTCATATAAAAGATACCGTAATTTTTGTAATACGTTACTTAAGAATCTTAAAATTAGCTATGAAAAAAAGCAACTAGAATTGGCGGGAACCAACGTCAAATTAATTTGGAAATGTATCAAAAAAGTTACGTACACAACAAAACAAAAAGAATCTTCTTCAAGTTTACTTCAATCACAGACAACACATATCACATCTGCTAATAGAGCAAATGAATTTTTCGTAAATATAGGTAAAAATCTGGCAGAATCAGTCCAAATAAATTCACCAGTACCTGCTCCCAGCACCTTTACAGCTCACAACACGTTAAAATCATTTGCGTTGATAGACACTGACGAAGCAGAGGTGGAAAGAATTATCATGAGCCTAAAAAACGATTCTGCAGTTGGTTGGGATAGTATATCAAATAAAGTACTTAAACGTTTCAGACATATCTTGGTTCCACCTCTCACGCACATTTTTAAAAAATGCCTTTCCGAAGGAACTTTCCCTAAATGTCTAAAAAAAGCCATCGTAGTTCCGGTTTACAAATCGGGCGGTAAAGATCAAATAACAAATTACAGACCCATTTCACTACTTTCATCGACATCTAAAATACTGGAAAAAATTATTAATAAAAGACTTGTACAATATCTTGAGAAACAGGCTATTCTGTCAAAGGCCCAGTTTGGTTTTAGGTCCAACCTGTCAACTGCCGACGCTGTTCATGAATTGACCAACTACTTAGTCCAGGAACTTGACAAGGGTTATCAGACATTAGGGATTTTCCTAGACCTTGCAAAAGCTTTTGACACCGTTTCAAAGCCCATCTTATTGCACAAGCTTGAAGCGCTAGGTATCAGGGGCACCCAGCTCAAATTATTCGCAGACTACCTAGACGAATGTACGCAATGTACAAAAATAGACAATGTCTTCAGTTCTGACCTAAAAAACACCTGTTTTGGTACACCCCAGGGAAGTATTTTAAGCTCTACCCTATTTTTAATTTACATTAACGACCTCTACAATCTAAAAATAAACAGCGGCAAAATAATTTCCTACGCTGATGACACTGTCCTACTTTTTTCTGCGAAATCGTCAGACGAAGTGTATGAATACGCTCAACAAGGCTTTAACGTTGTAAACAAGTGGCTTCAAGATAACCTACTAACATTGAACTCGGATAAAACAAATTACATAAAGTTCTCTATGCGAAAATCAAATACAGCGCCTACGATCCCAAAGCTCTATGCACATTATTGTAAAGATCCCACTAATAATCAATGCATCTGTCCAACGATAACTATGACTAACAAAATAAAGTACTTAGGTATCATAATCGATGAATGTCTCTGTTTCAAATATCATGTGGAAGCCTTAAGCAGCAAAATTCGTAAGTTAACATATGTCTTCAAAAGATTACGCCCCATCGCGGATCCATTCCGTATGAAACAAGTGTATCTTGCATTATGCCAATCTGTATTAACCTACTGCATTTCATCATGGGGTGGTTTGTCGAAAACTACATTGCTAAACCTAGAAAGAGCCCAAAGAGCGATTCTCAAGGTCTCTACTTACCGGCCTTTCCTCTATCCCACTAACCTCCTTTATAAATCATGCGAAGTTCTAACAGTTCGGCAACTATTTATACTGACCACAGCTTTAAAACAGCACATTGCTATACCCTACAGCACTGATCACACTACTAAACGACGTAAAGATATTGTTTGCCCAACAAATATAAAAAAGAAACACGCTTTTTCGTCCAGATTTTTTTGTTTCCTTGGCCCATTTCTTTATAATAGGCTGAATGCAAAGTTTCACATATACCCGCTTAACTACACTAAATGTAAGAAACAACTCCAGGATGCACTACTCAACATGTCATACGAAGATACAGAGGAGTTATTGTCTATTGTGAAATGAAATATCATATTTTTTGTCTTTTATATTACGCCTACGTTAGTACATACCTAGTTTATGTAGTCTTAATTAGTTGTACTTACATAATAAGAATCTAATCCATGTTTTTTCTGTTATCAGTAATTGTACTAAATAATAAGAATTAACGCGTTTTTAATTTTTGTAGATGAATGCAATAACTCTGACCATTTGCCTGAAACACAGGAAACATCCTAGTTCAGGCACGTGATATTTGTTCTCTATAGATAAGTTTAGGCTATAATAACATAATTGTAAAATGAATTTTTAATAAATTATTCTTATTCTTATTCTTTATTCTTATTCTAAAGGCCGGCGTGACGTCACTCGGCGCCGCTCTAGCACGCTAAAATTGCGTTCTTATAATATGCCTGTGGGTATATTACACAGGTATAAGAATAACACTCAATTCAGTTGAGTTATATTTAATTAGTAGACGTCATTCGGCTGAAATGATGATGATGATGATGATATTTATATCTTACGGCGCCGGCCCGGACACGGCTCAGGCACGGCCCGGGCTCGGCACGATGTACTATGAGCCATTACCTAAGCTCTATCTCACTAAACGGCTTCAGTCATGTATAAGCGGCTAATCTTGCTGATACTTTGTATGTAAATTCATACAAAATGGCTTCCAGTATCCTTTCGTTTATACTCTATGCTAATCTCTGAAGTCGACCATAAACCAACCTCATTTTAAAGGTTTTTTTTTATGGTTGTGGCATTGTCGGAATGGGTTGCGATGTGTGATATTGTTTCGCCTCGTAATTCGCTAATGAAGTCAGCGCTTGAACATTGTATTTTTTGTGTAAGCTTGATCAGATCAGAAATTGGAAATAATTTTTCACCTTTATTATTTTCGGAATACGATTGAAAGTGTCGAGTATTTGACCAGTGTGATGCGATGCAGTCGTGTGTTTATACCCCTGAAAAAGTTGACGTGTGTAACCGCTCAAATCGTAGTCAACTTAGGTTTCTAGACACGCGGCAGCGCGTCCAGCCAGGTTCACCCAAGGAACTGGCAGACAGCAGCCGTGTGTTATATTACACGAACCGTTTGGAGCCACTTTTGACCCCCCAATAACTCCAAATCTATACAACATAAAAAAATGAAATTTGGTACATGTATTAAGATATAAGATATAAGATATTCAATAGTTATTGAGATATTAAATTCCAAGAACGGCATTTTTACCACTGACTGACTGACTGACTAGTAACCTAAAACCTAACCCACTTCTAGGTGACCTAGGAAGCTGAAATTTGGCATGTGTAATTGTGTGTGTGTACACCCGAAAAAAGCTGAAAGCAGTGATTTTTTATTTAATAGTTTTATTGTTAGTATTATTTATGCTAGTATTGCTAGTTACCTCAGAACTTCGTCATTTATTAACCGATTTGGAAAATTCTTTTTTTGTTTGAAACGGTATACTTCAGGGGTGGTTCCATAGTTATGAGGTAAGAATCTGATCATAGGGTCCTGGAAATCTGAAATGGTGCCAAGTTCGGCACTACATTGTAATGCATTTTGAGCCTTAACTTGGCAGTTTTCTATGCAGTATGTTACAATACCATAAAAGCTGTTGGATTTTTAAGTAAAATGCATAAAGCCGCAGTAAATTAGTTTTACTGTAAACAATGTAGTGCCGAACTTGGCACCTTTTCAGAGAAACTACGGAACTTGGCGCCCATTTAGATCTCAATTCTTTTGTCAGTGAAGACGACAACCAAGCATCGCATATTCTTAATATTGAACTTGGCTCCCATTTTCACATTTATGTTTTTGATGGGATTACTCTTACAGGCCCTCTAGCACATCTTACAATGCGACTTCTCTAGCGCACGAGAGAGACTAGCCGTCTCTTTTTAAGTGTACTAACAAGAAAAAGAGAGTAGTTCCACTCGCGTCGCTTCTCGAGTTGCACGGTAACATGTGCTAGAGGGGCAGGTTTTAAATCACCCCTAAGCCCGCTGTACCACAGGGCTCTCACCTTGGCACACTACTGTTGATTATATTTTTAAATGACCTTATGAGTCGTCTGTCTTGTCCCTGCTATTATATGCCGACTATTTGAAAGTATTTTCAACCATGGGGTACTTTCAAGATTCTCTTAAATTACAAGTTAGTTGTAGATATACTCATAAGTGCTGCCTGGATGGATACCCGAATGTTTCTTAATAATGGAAAATGTTATGTAATACCGTTTAATCGTCAACGCAACTCTGTAAATTACCGTCATAAGTTCTCGTCGCCAGTATTGGATATGAAATCTGTAGCTAAAGACTTGGACGTTATTTTTGATAACCAAATTTCTTCGACTAGTCAATAAAAGTAGCCCGCTTCTGGCGTCTGTGATAAGTATCACTAAAAACTTTAGAAACCCTCAAAGTATGCTGTTATTATATTATGGTATAGTAGGCAATGTTTTAAAATATGGATCTGTTATATGGTCACTCTTTTATGCTGTACACTCTAATAAAATCGAGAGTGAGCAAAGAAAATTTCTTAGGTCCCTACGAAAGTCACCCGTTGACCCCGTTACCCTTAAGCCGTTCATAATATTGAACTCGCATTTCACATTTATGTTTTTGATGGGATAACAAAAGTACTTGATACGATACGATGATATAATATTTACTCGAAATAACAAGGGCAGCTTTCACGTAGGTCTTACTGGGACATACTTTTTTAAACAATAAAATAGCAAAAAGTATTTTACTTATTAAATATAATCCGTTTAAAAAAGATTCCATTTTAGTTTCCATAATTTTTACTACACAGAAAATAGCTATTTACGATACAAGGGTTGTAAAATAAAGAAAGGCCGATATCGCAGATGTTGGAGGCCCAAGCCGCAGGCGAGGGTCATAAATATGCGAGAGAGGGCTTTCTCTTTTACCACCCGTGTTTTGTACACAATTTCATGTCACCACTTGACCAAAAAGTGCGTTATTCCGGACGCACTTTTTGGCAAGGTGTGGTGTAATAGTACATTACGATACAAGAGCAGAGAACAGGAAATTCGCAACGAGTGGTGATAAATAGAAACACGACCGAAGGGAGTGTTTTAAATCGACACGAGTTGCGAATTACCTGTTCGCTCGTGTATTGTACAACGTTTTAAAGTACACATGGCTCTTTAAAGTTTCGACATATGCACGTAATCTGCTGATTACCGCACTCGTGGTTGCTTGGTTTTGGAACTATGCATGATCTTTGATATATCCTCATACATAGCATCCGCCTCGTCGTCGGAGTGTGCCGAGGTCGGCGCGTACACCTGTATGACCGTCAACGAGTACCTCTCGGATACTCTGAGTATAAGGTACGCCACCCTAGCCAACACACTCTCGATCTTCACCACGTTGTTCACGAGGGATTTGTGGACGATAAACCCGACACCTCCCTGGGACTGTTGGTCGCTCTCCCGGAAATAGAGCAAGTTGCCGGACTTCAGGGTTATCGTGTCCTCCCCCTCTCTTCGGACTTCAGATAACCCTACGATATCCCAACACAACTTGCTCAATCCTTCCTCCAGTTCCGCTATCTTTTCGTCGGTCCGCAGTGTTCGTGTGTTGTATGTTGCCAGGGCCAGAAGTCGTCGGTGGTGGTAGCCGGATCTTATCCGGAGATTCTTCGCACCCCTGACCCCGCTAGTACCCTGGCCGCTACCAGAACCAGGGTACCGGGAGTCGCCGGAACTTTGGGGCCGTGGCCTGTTTGTGTATGTCATGAGGGGTAATTGCCATAATCGCCACGCTTGGCATGCGGGTAGGCGATCGCAGTATCTCCACCGCACTCCAGGGATGCTGCTGCCCATCCTCCGGTGGTCTTGGTCGTAGTTTTAGGACATACCCGGGTTCTGTTTTATGTACCTTTTGAAAAATAATACGACCGAAACCGACTCACAGCAGGGACACAAGCAAAGTCAGGAAAACCTCCAGGTGTAGTGTGTATATAAACACACGCATTTGTGTGCGTTTACATGAGCATGTATTAGAATAGAACACCTGATTAATATCATATTTCATTGCACATTTTATTACCAATAAAACCTTGTAATACAATACTCGATACTAATTAATAGCCATAAAGATAATGTATTAAGTTTTACCTATAATACCTAAGGACAACTGTAACAGCCTATATAAGGCAATGTAACGTTTGAATAAAGAGTTAGTATTCACCCGACTTTTGAGTTGTTAATTACAACCCTCAACGACATACACTTCATGGCGACCCTGCCAGACGGACTGCTCGAGGCAGCCTTGATATAGCAGCCTACAGATCCTGCCCGCACACATTTTTAGGGTTCCTTATCTTAATGGGAAAAGCGAATCCTTTATGGGATTACTCGTGCGTCTGTTTGTGTGTCACAGTTTTTATTCTCCGAAACTACTACTGTACCATTTACGTTGAAATTTGGTAGGTAACATATGTAAGTTGTGGTCTGAAGATGGAAATGTAACGAATACCACTGAATTTTAATCTTGGGCCTTTTTGTTTTTTTTTTGTTGGAGTTTATATTGTGGTTACGTATCAAATTAAAGCTCTCAGTGTGTGTGTGTGTGTGGCGGATGTTTGTGTTTTGGTTTAAAATTGGAGTTGCTGTATGACATAAACTTTGGAGGGTGGGGATTTATTGTTTAGTAATTTTGGTTTTCGATATTTGATTTTTCGTTGTTATTTGAATTGTTTGTATACCGTGTGTGGTCCATTTATTCGCAATGATAATTTGTATTTATTCTATTTATGGTTGTAATGTAATAGGTGCTTTAGTTTGTCTCCTCTCATTTAATTTCTGCTTATTTTGCTGTTTGTAATTGATATGATGTTTATTTTTCTGTGTAAATTTGATACTTTTATCACCGGAGATATTGTGATTCCTTATTTGGATGATGTTATTGATGGGTTTCTTGTTGCATTTTGTGTCTTTGTAATGGATGGGTTTAGTTTTGTTTTTTTTTATTTTGTTTAGTTGCTGTTAGGCAATTGGCGAGATGCCTATCATTGTGGATCCCATTTTATTTGATATTTTAAATGTATCAGTTGGTTTTGGAGTGACGCATGGGATTTTTTTTTTATTTTTGTAGTGAGATTCGCCGGGGTGGTAGAGTGTATTTTGAGGGTGTATTTGAGGCTATGCCTGGGCACCCGCTACTGTGCCCCATTCACCCGGCAGAAGACTTATATTTGACGCTGTGTTTAGAGTTAAGTGTTGTGTCGGCGGAGGGTGAGGTACTATTTATTGACTATGAACTTTCGGAGTGTGGACAATTTTGGTGCGTGTCGTGGAGGTACTTTGATTGGGACAGTGCGTTCTTAGATTTTGAGTTAATGTAACGTTTATGTTATTCTAGTGTTTTGAGTACCATTCGTATTTATGTGTAATTGTGGTTTGGCGTCGTCGTTGATCGGTGAGTTTTTTTTTTTTTTTTACTAATAATTTTTGATAAATTTGATGTTTTAAATTTGTTTTTTTTTTTTTTTGCGATGTATTGCTCGGTAGTTGACATGTTTTATTATTGGGAATTAAAAGGGTGGCTTGTGTATGTAGCGGCTCCTTTTGAGAGTTTGTTTTATAATCTTAATTTTGTACCCAGTAGGTATATGTTGTATTTTTATTTCATGGTTTTGGTTTTTTGTATGGTAAATATTTTTTTAAGGGAATTTATAACTAGTCGTGTATTTGGTTCTTTTTCTTATGTGGAAGTGTAGCGTAGGGTGACTTATTATTTATTTTCCTGGGTTGTATTTTTTTTCTTGTTTTTTTTTTTTACTTTTGCTGTTTTTCGGTAATTGTGTGATTTATTTATTTTTGGGAAGCGAAGGGTTGCGTATTATTTATTTTGAACTATTTAATTAATTTTGGGTTTTCCGTATTGATTTTGGCACTTTTATAATTAAGCTTTGAAATTATTATTATCTTTGATACTTATTTACGTTGTTTTGTTTTATATAAAAATATATATATAATTAGGGGAAAACTACTTTACTAAGTAGGCTACTAACTTGAATGCACGCTTTGATGACGACGTTTTTTGTACTTTTTTAATTTTCGTAATAAATTTGTTATCCTATATTTCTCGTTATAAATTGGGGTGAAATGTAATTCATGATGTTTATTTAAGTACTCCTTTCCGTAGTTTTTGTACAACTTTATATTCGTTTTATTTGTTATTTTGATTTTAAGAGCTCATATTCTATGTGACTTTCTAGTCTACGTATGCATTTATTCGGATTAATCATATTGACGTCATTTAATATTGTTACGTGCCTGTCACTTAACATGTTAGTAGTGACTTGAAGTGTGCATTTTATTTGGCATCACTTACAGCAAAGGTACATTGCATGCATTTACTTTGGCCGGCCGACCCTTTCTTATTACGTAGGATACAAGGATTTAAATATATAAGCGCGCAAATATACCACTTATTAGGACTTTGACCTTTCCGATAGGTCTTTTAACACGTTAAATGTCCAAGGACCCGCATGATTGATGCTCGACCGAATCATGATCAGGTTTCAAGGATTTACTATCGGCCTTAGGTGGGTATATACCTCCAAACAGTTGCTTTAACCCATAACATAACGGGAGTCCAAGGCGCTTTTGAATGGTACTTTAAAAAAAAAATACCTGCGCGAAGGAGCACTGTCTGCCTTGTATCACGTGGTACCTTGCTAATATATATCGCTCAATGGTTCCTCTCGGGATTTCCGTTGATAGCGCTTTGGTTTTTTTTTTTTTTGGCACATTTGTATGGTTTTATTCCTTTTATTCACTCAACGGCAACTCTCGGGTTACCGGAGATTATGGTATTACTTTATATTATATTATTATTTATATATTTGACATTTCTGAATCTGACATTGTAAAAACATTTGACCATATTTGGCAATATATTGTTTTATTTTATTGTTTTTCAGTTAATATTTGACATTTGACATTCCCTAGGATATCCTAGTCGTGTATACAAATTTAACATTTAAATCTTTTTATATAAATTGTGTCATTCGTTGTTTCTATTTTCTATTATTGTTTTTTTTTATATTTCTTTTAAGACGAGCTCTCAGTGAATTCATTTTAATTTTAATGTAAAGTACTGTGTAATTTCCTAAAAGGAATACATATAACTAATCTAATCTAATCTATACAATACTCTAGATCTATAAAATGGAATAATATTTAATGTATCATCAGAATAACAGTTAATTATGTATAAAAATCAAGCCAAAAATTATATCCAACATTTTTTTCAAAAAAAAAAAAAAGGGGGAAGGTGTAGTGTGTATATGAACACACGCATTTGTGTGCGTTTACATGAGCATGTATTAGAATAGAACACCTGATTAATATCATATTTCATTGCACATTTTATTACCAATAAAACCTTGTAATACAATACTCGATACTAATTAATAGCCATAAAGATAATGTATTAAGTTTTACCTATAATACCTAAGGACAACTGTAACAGCCTATATAAGGCAATGTAACGTTTGAATAAAGAGTTAGTATTCACCCGACTTTTGAGTTGTTAATTACAACCCTCAACGACATACACTTCACAGGTACGAATACAACATGCTTAACTGTGACAACTATATGATCCATTGACTTATAAACTAAGGACAGTCGCTACGCACGCAATTTGGGGGCAAGAAATTTAGTACCATTGTTGAACTTTCTATACAGGAGTTAATAGATTCTATATTTAAATCGCAGCAGCATTGGTCGCCAAGAGTGCACGATCGCGCGACGGACAGCGCTACCATTTATAATATGGAATGTAATCACTGTGCAGAAGGTTCAAATTTCTTTAGTGATGCACACTCGACGCAGCACGGTCGTCCTTTCAAAATGTACGGAAAAGCACATTCTTACTCGAAATTTCAACTGTGAGGTTTGTGAAAAACATGCACAACAGTAATAGCCACAGCGGACCCATAAGCGATGCTAAATCGTCTTTGTTACGAACTTATCGCCATAAGTAACGCTGGACATGACTCGCTCATTTGTAAACTGGGCCCCGGACAGTCGTGGCGCTAAGTAATGACCGATGGGTGTTTCTGGCCTTGACTTTGCTTTGAAATGTTCCACATATGGCCTTAAGGCTTGCTCTTGTACACAAAATGTCTAATAGGAAGTTGGATGGAGCTGCGGTATAAACAGCCGTTGGTTCAGTAGGGAATGCAGCACGCTTAGTGCGTGGCTCTAATTGGGCGCCTTTGATTTTTTTCATAATAGTACCTGGGTTACCGAGCTTTGCTCGCCACTTTCGTAATCTTCCGTATTTTCCAGGAGAATACAAATCTTCCCGAAGAATAGAGCCCAAAAATACACGTACGGTAAATCCGAGATACCCGAAATAAATAAATAAATATACCACTATCTATTATACAAGAATATACAAGGCTCTAAACACACAGAGCGGTCGCGGCGCGGGGCGGGGCGTAGGCGGATTTGCATTTATGATCTTACTGAACAACATTTTTGAACTGTCGACTGTCGATTACTGTTTCATGTCACACACGCCGCGTCCACTTTACCGCACTATCGAATACCGCGCAATTTTTTGGTGCGACGTGCCCCGGACCGCGTTCGTGTTACCGTAAAACCATCAGCACCACTCTGTGCGTTTAAATCTTATAAGGTGAAAATAATTTTGAATTAAAAAAATGTATTCCGCCGTGACTTCTGTGATACGACATTACATTCATGAAATAAGACGACTCCTTTAACGATAAGACTACCTGTTGTTTGCATCTGCTTGATAATGTTTTGTAAAAAGTGTCCTTTTATTGAGATTTGCAACGAAGAGTAAAGCGTGTCACAGACTGGCGCGGCCTGCGGTGGCGGCCGCGGTGGCGGCCAATTGTACACTATGACAATCCTATCAATCATTCAGACACACGCGACCTTAATTCTCATACCTACAACTGGCCACCACCGCGGCCGCCACCGCAGGCCGCTCCAGTTTGTGACACGCTTAAGTTTTATTGTATTTAATACCTATAAATAGGGTAGGTAATATGCAATTCAAGTAATCAAGCAAGTTATTGCTTTCATGTTGTTACATTGGTGACATTTGTTACACTAAGTAGGAGCAGCAAACATAATTAACATTAGTACTGTCAAAACGCCATCTTGTTTTACATGTATCGCCATATTCTCAATGTTACTGGTTTCCAACACTTTTTCGTACTTTCGTCCTTTTCTGAGAATGAATCATTTGATTGAACCAAAATATTAAACAATAACAAAAACAAGACGTGCTACTATCTCTCTTTATGAAAACGTCATACCACCACCACCATATCAGCCTTAGGACGTCCACTGCTGGACATAGGCCTCCCCCAATTTTATGGGGGGTAAATGCCATAATCGCCACGCTTGGCATGCGGGTTAGCGATCGCAGTATCTCCACCGTACTCTAGGAATGCTGCTGCCCATTCCCCGGTGGTCTTGGTCGTAGTTTTAGGACATATCCGGGTCCAAAACGTCATACAAAATTGGTGAAATATGATCACAAAAAATATTTTTCTGTATGAGCCAATTACACGTAGCAGACTTTGAAATTTATTCATCAGTACCAAGCTGGCAATAGTGACAATTCTAAAATTGACTGGTATTAAGTAAAGTTGTTGAATCGCGTGCTACTTCACGGACGTATCTTTTTGCCCTAAGCAAAATTCCGAGGGTCAGTTACCCTAGATCCTATAGGAGCAAATCCCAGAAGTGTCTGACATCGTAATTAAGTAGCAGCGGCAACGAGCTATGGTAGTGCTTTACAAGTACTACTTCAGACGAAATTAAGACTATTAAAGGTCAATTTGCAGCTAGTTTTTGTATTTTTAGAGCACTGACGACCACTTTCGCTTAGTTGGTAGTGACCTTAACGAAGCCGTAGGTCCCGGGTTCGAATCCCGGTCAAGGCACATATTTGTGTGATGAACACAAATATTCATAGATCACTTTGTTGTCCGTCCGTCTGTCCGTCAATACCCTTTATCTCGGAAACGCGTTGAGGGATCGAGTTGAAATTAAAACCATATAATCAAGTGTACAGTTCTTTGAAGATGTGAAAACAATAAACTTTGAGTTAACGTAAAAAAAGAGACGGCTTTTTATCCCACAAAAAACCTACATTTCGACAATCAAGGGAATCAAAATTTATAGGATACTTCCGTCGACTTAGAACTATGAAATTTGCCAAGTAATATCGTCTTATACTACAAGTACTAGGAAAAATCTGAAAACTATATTTTGTAATTAAATCGTGAAAAATATAGTCTTGAGGTATATCAAGTAAGTAAAATGTACGGAACTCTCGGTGGGCGCGTCCGACTCTCACTTATCCGGTTTTTTAGATCGCTATCGATGTCTGTCTTTGATTTTTCATTTCAGTTTATTTTTGCCTTTGTTTTTTTATAAAGTCAGCCCAAGTAGTAGCTACACATATGAAGAAGTCAAAAGCTCTCATTCCCTTACAATAAAAGCTATTTATTATTTTATTATATTACTTACCAGTTAGTGGCTCTGTGAGCTGTAGACATCGAGTTTTTTTTTTCCAATTTCAAAATTTTCTAAAACCAACTCGACAAAAAAAAACTATATAATTTATCAAACATGCTTACGAAATTTCACGAGAATCGGTTGAGAAACTCGACCTGTAGAGGAGAACAGCGGGAAATGCGGAAATCCGAATCTGAAACGGAGACCTTTGTTTCAGTCGGTCAATAAAGACTAGACCTTTTCATAGGCGTTTTCTTTATGCTGACTGTACTTAATAATTCTCGCCAGTCCAATACAAACATTTGTTCCACTCTAAAAACTGATTTGAATACCATCATTGATAAAAGTTACTCGAGAAAAAAATCTATATAATTACCGAGCCTGCTCACAACACGAGAATCGGTTAAGAAATGCGACCTGTAGAGGAGAACATCCGGACAGACAGACATACGAATGAATTTTTGTCGAAACCTGAAACGGAGACGCTTCGCTCGCTCGGTCAATTAATAATACCTAAAGATCCACTGCCTATTAAACTTTAGCTATCAAATTTTAACCATAAACCATACCAGAGAACTATGACCTCACCGAGGGTTGTCAACGTATCAAATCAGTATTAAATGAAATTGTTATAATTTGAACCCATCTAAATCTCGAAAAGCAATTGCAAAGTGATAATTCCTCAATAGTTTTACTTCTTTCACCATATCAGTAAAATCTAAATTCTTACAAGAAGAATATTCGGAATAACCCTGGTCACTTAGACCTAAACTAGAAATTACCAAAGACAAGAAGTAGAAGTGTAATTTCACGAAAACTTTTATTGGTCCTGGCGAAACATTAATGCGAACGGGATGAAAGAGAGAAACCGAATCAATACCCAGGAAATTGGAAACCGCATTCCAAAAATACCCGACCATCGCTTAACTGGCGCTTAAGCCTATAATGCTACATTTCTATTTATAATATGTACAAAAAGACCTAAACGCCACTATCGTTAGATTTCAAATCATTGAACAAGTAAGAATACTACAGCTGTCACCGCGCATTGTTACACGTAATTTATTTTTCTTCGCCCACATAATGGCCCATTGTCCGCTTACGTAATTTCCATTATTTTTCCGTTTGTTAAAAAATTATCTTTGGTTCGTCCGTTGACTGTTTGACAGGTGAGGGGTACCCCTAATTTTATTAATATTTGTTTAACTTTTGTGTTCCGCGTTTTTGTTCCTTCGTTATTTAATCGGTTTGTTTGCTATTATTTATTATTATCTTGATATATGGGTATTTCAGAGGTATAAAATTTTTGCGCTTTTAAATCACTATTTAACAGCTCTGTAAGACTTTCTAGAGGAGGTACAATTTTATTATTGCTTTCAACCTTTCGCATTCCCATTGTCCCACTAAGTAATTCTTTGCAGAATAAAAATTAACTAAAGCGCATGCGGCTGTCAAGCGGCGGTCTCGAACTAATGAGTTTTTCAATACTTAATTACTCCGCTGTAGGGGTACCTCTGAATCAATCAATCAATTATTTATTTCAGAAACATATTTTCATATGACGTGTCCTCTCAGAACTCTGCAGCTCTCTTACGTATGTTAAATCTATTGGCATATAGTAGAGATGGAGCATTTACCATTTCACGGACCTAATGCACCTGAATACAATGAGCGAGGCCGGCGCGCGCGTCATATATTATGTTCTACGAGTATATCATAGATCACCGCTGCAATTTGCATGCTCCGATTTTCACTGCGCATCTGTTCCAACATGTACGTGTTTTATGTACTTGTTAAAATATAAACGATCTTTAAAAGATAATTACGATTCTGGTATATTATACCTGAAATATCTCTTTTATCGTAGGTAAATTGTGACTGTGTACTCTTCTTTTTTTATTTTCTTTCAAGGTACAAATAAGTAAAATGCGTTGTTTTATTTTGCTGTTCTTGTGCTGGATCTTGGCGGCGGTTGCTCAGGATTGTAAAGTTGGTGGGAAGCTGGTGAGATTTCTACTTCATTTATGTTATTATTTATCAATATTTTCCAGAATTTCAATGTGTGACATTTCCATATAAAAACGGGTGTGGTGTTAGGTGAAGGGTGAGGACGAGTTTCTTTGTGAATAACACCCCTGGAAGGGCTACCTGCTTAAGATTGTTTTTAATACCACGTCGGTGGCAAACAAGCGTACGGTGCGCCCGCCTGATGGTAAGCGGTCACCGCAGTCTATGGACGCATGCAACTCTAGCGGTGTCACATGCTCATTGCCGTGCCGACCCTTTAAAAATGCACTCCTTTCTTGAAGAACCCCATACTTACCGTACACGACCATTTAGGTTCTAAGGTATGAGGATGAATGCCCTGCCGACGGCGAGCGGTGCGATGGTAGAAACCAGAGATTTTGATAAGAACTATGATATTTTTTAAATAATAATACAGCTCATTAAATGTGTTATAAGTTTTCTAAACAAACCAACACATAGCAAAGTTTGCAAAAAAAGTTATAAATTAAAATATACTTTTCGTGTAAGTGTATGATTCATTTTGTCCATCACTGTACATACACATTACACATAGCTCTTTGAACCCCGAGAGAGACGAAACCAATTCAATTAACTGAAATGAGATAGCAGTATGTTTGAATGCATTATTAGATATTCAAATTATTGACCGAGCGAGCGCGTCTCCGCTTCAGCTTGGGCAAAAATCCTTTCACATGTCCATATGTCCGGTGTTTCTCCGGTTATTCTAATCTACCGGTCGCATTTTACAACCGATCTTCAGAAAATTGTGTAAGACTCCAGATTTTTTTTTCAACATGGCAGAGCTGTGTTTGTTCAAAGTGTGAATTATATCACTCGTCTATAATAGTAATATTGACAATCATTTGAAACTATAACAGCACAATACGACCTTCAAGAAAATTGCGTACTCTATCTTAAAGGCCGGCAACGCACTTACAACCCCTCTGATATTGCGGGTGTCCATGGGCCCTAATCACTTACCATCAGGCTATTCGTCTGCTGGTTACGACAGAGCTACCTGAAGCTATTATGTAAAGTGTTCTAGTTGTATAATTTTCCTTTCAGTGCGCAGATCACGAACAATGCTGCGGTGGCTGCTGTATCAGGGGTGAATGCCTCGATAGTAAGTATTTCCACAGAGGGCAGACGCACAACTTAGCTTCGAACGGAATCCAAACTTATAATAAAGCGGCAAACAGGCAAAAGTTAGAATTATGTATACTTGAAAATTTTATATAGAAAACTCCCGTGAGTTTGAGACATATTAAATATAATGATAGGTGCTCATGATTAAGGACCGCGAACCGGTCTGAAACATGTCGAGCGATATTCGACCTTAAAGACGTGAGTGACCCGTTTCATTATATTTAATATACTTGAAAATAAAAAAAACCTTTTGCCTTGCCTTCATCATCATCATCATCATCTTAGCGTTATTCCCAGTACAGTTGCATCCTGAAGGATGTCTGGGGTCTGCTACATAATCCTAAGAATTGGCTTAGGCACTAGTTTTTACGGAAGTGACTGCCAGCTCATCATCATCGAAATTATAACGACCTATATATTTGACGACCTGTTTAGCCTAGTTGGTAGTGACTCTGCCTCCGAAGCTAGAGGTTCCGGGTTCGAATCCCGGCCAGGGCATTTATTTGTGCATTTATCACGGATATTTGTTCTTGGGTCATGGATGTTTTCTATGTATTTAAGTATGTATTTATTTATATAAGTAAGTATATCGTCGTCTAGTACCCATAGTACAAGCTTTGCTTAGTTTGGGACTAGGTCGATTTGTGTAAGATTATCCCCGAATATTTATTTATTTTATTTATATATAATAAAGAAAAATACAGCGATTTTTAAGGTTTTCATATAAGACCTAAAAAACTCAAAAACTCGCTGTATTTTTTTCCATTACAATTTTTAGCAACAGAAACTAATTTCTGACCTAGATACCCGGCCATTGTGTATACAAAGTTTCATGTTATTTCAGCACGGCGTTTTAACCCTCCGCATACTAGGTGAAAAATATAGACGTGCCATACAAGGTGGGGTCACAATTTCTCACAGTTTAATCTATTATTGTTACACAATGTGTAATAATTTTGAATCTGTAATATTATTTTGCTATTTTTGGGGATCTATGAATAAAATATGTTTTTTTTGTATGAAAATAATATTTATTATTTAATGTTTAACCAAAACTAGTCCCCATCTGACTGAATAAAATATATAATCTTATCTTAGTAATCAATATGTTTTAGTGAGTTTTGACATAAATGTCACATTAATTAAAAACATAAAATATTAAAATAGCATAGCAAAGCTTATTTATTCATTTTGAAGCACAAATGCGCAATTTTCGCAATCATACAGACACATTACCAAGCGTTGATTTGCGGTCTTTCGCTCTCAGGCATTGGGCGCATTTTTGGTGTGAATTTGATTTTTTATATTTTTAGAACGACCTCTAGTGCCTCTTCTTGTTTGTGACCTATATGATTTATCTTCTTCAGCGTCTAATTTAAAGGAATATTCGTACACGATACTGTAATAATCTGATTCCGAATTTATTTAATTTAATCGTATGGCATTTATTTATGAACCGTGACATCTTCGAGAAGACAAGTACGGTTGCCAGTTTTTGTTGCACTTTTAGCACCACCCAGGGGTCACGTGTAGGGTAACGGTGGGTACTCCCTACGGACGTGGTGCAACTTCCACCCCCCTTTGTCAAGTGAGTGGGCAACTTGACTGTTAGAAGTTCACAAGCCGGCCAAAGGCCTCTAACTTGGCTTAACGACTGCTGTCGTAGACAGCAGCCGGGATCAACGGCTTAACGTGCCTTCCAAAGCACGAGAGCGCTCAGTTAGTAACCACTCAAAGCGGTCACCCATCCAAGAACTGACCTTTTTTTTTGTTTTTGACCCAGTGAAATGCGTTACGCATACCAATACGTAATATGAGGCCTGCGGGGACAAGCCAGATATTACGCATTAGTTATGTGGGACTCTCCGG
Organism: Notocelia uddmanniana; assembly: GCA_905163555.1. Classification (NCBI taxonomy): domain Eukaryota; kingdom Metazoa; phylum Arthropoda; class Insecta; order Lepidoptera; family Tortricidae; genus Notocelia; species Notocelia uddmanniana. The sequence continues at coordinate 3,814,932 of LR991064.1, forward strand.
TCCAAACGAGGACCAGCCTACCCACTAAAACTCTGGGATGCTGCCTCCACCGTGCCCGAGTGGTGATGCCATGGGATCGCGAACATTTCACCACGACATCACCGGCACCATCGCCCTAAGGCGAACCCTCACCAAAAAGGCACACTGTAGCATGACCAGTGTGCCTTCCCGCACCGACCTCCCTACACCCCGGGAAGGTTAGGGACCAGAACCGACACACGGTGATCTGGTCCCACCCGCGCCACGGCACCGGGAGGACAAACGCCCCTACCCCGCAGCCCTCCGCAGCCGAAGCCGCCGGCCCCCCAGTGGGCCGTGTAATTTTTTATAGAGGTTTTCTTCCTCGCGACTGCAAGCCTACCGCAAGCGGGGTCTTCACAGTCCCCGGTCCGGACATCATCGGCCCTATGCCTAGTCGGGATTACGGGGCCGTTATATTTGACGAGGCAAACGGTCGGTGCCTCGAACCGCACTACGCCGCCGAAGCGGCCCACCTTCGTCGGACCTGGGGATTTCTCCGTGGAGAAATCCTTGGTCCGATACCCTCCTCCCCCCCTGACAGGTTATTGGTAGCCCGACAAGTGATCACTTAGGGTCCACTAAATGATCACTTGCCGTGCCTCCAGGACGCACTGGCCAAGACTCTACCCTTACCTGCTGCCCGCTGGGCCACGAACGCTCTATTGATTCCGAATAATTCTCCGCTTCAATCGTCTATTCGTACAAATGTGAATTATTTTCCATCATATAACGCTTAATTTCTTAATTCCGGAATTGGTGCGGCATTTTCACTTAAATTAAATGATAAATTACTTACAATTATTGAATAAAAATAATAAACATAATTAAAAACCTCACAATAGCGACTTAAGTTTTTGACGACGTCCCGTACAAGGTGGGGTCTGGGACGCCGAAACATGTCTAACTTCCAAACGCGCGTGTACCCAATTGACTCAATTATACTGTAGATCTGGCATCGTCATTTACGCAGCTACTCAAGGTTTTAACTTACGGGTGCTGTTATTTAAAAATATTCCCGATTTATTCCACTTGGGTTCTGTATGGAGAATCGAGTTCAGTCGAACGTAGGGGGACCCTTAAGAAATATACACTTTATAACGCATTAGTGTGTTCCCGTCTAGAATACTGCTGTCAAGTTTGGAGTCCCTGTTACGCTGTTCATGTTGATCGCCTGGAGAGAGTTCAACGTTCATTTACTCGGTTTCTAGTATTCAAAGCGCGAGATAAAAGAATTAACAAGCGCATTGACTATAATGGAAGACTCAGCTTCTTTAAGATGAACTCTCTCCAGCAGAGACGCTCCTTTATGGATGTTGCGTGGCTTCACAAGCTGATAAACGGGAAGGTTAAAGAGCCGTACCTATTGGGGAACCTAAACTTCACGGTACCGAAAATTAACACCAGGGCCTGTCGTCGCACCGTTTTTCGCCCCAGTCAGACCAGAACTAAACTAGGAAAGTCACTCCCTATCCACCGAATGCAAGCTGAATGGAACAAACTGGCACTTGAACATAATTTTGAAAGTGATATTTTTAGTGATTCGTTACCTATATTGAGGCGTAGAATGCTGAAACCTAATAAATAACCCCTTAATACCTTCTAAATAATAATGTAAGATTACGATCTTTTAATATAATGTCATAAATAGTTTTTTTTTTCTTTGTGTATTGTATAACTAAGTTTTTAGTGTGAAAGCCTCAAACCGTGTGAATGCTGTTGCATGCCTGTTATTGGTGCATAAACTTGGCTTCTATCTTTGTGAAATTGTGTTTTTGACTGTATTGTTTATGTTACTGTTGGCGTGTCGATATATTAAATTAAAAAAAAAAAACAGATTTTCCTCCTGTAAAAGTTTGTAGACTCCACAAATCGCTGAAAACATTCCTGTAACATAAATTCAAAAACTCCATATCTCCATAATCCGCAATTAATTCTCCATCTGAGGAGCGTCCCCCAAATCACACACTTTGCATTCCACTTTAGAAAACAAGCCTCCCAACCTAGATACTTACCTTACCAACCTCGTACCGAACCTTCTGTGGAAGCTAATCCAAACCTTGACAATTTGGTGTTAAGTTCATTTTCCAAGAGGCAATTGAACAAGATACGAACTCCGGAAACCATGTTCATAAAAATTCGCTCACGCCAGCATTACGCGCAATTAATCTCCTAAATATTTCAGAACGAATGTACAGAAAATTTCAAAACCGTTTGAGGAAAATATTTCATCCAGCATTTAAAACCAACTGTTCAGACCTACGCGAAATGACTTATTGCCGGCAGTAAAATAAAGGGACTGGGTAATAGGATTATCGGATTGGTGGGGACAAATATGGAGTTTGAGGAAAAACGGAGAGAAGCGACAAGAAAGTGATAAACGCTTATTTTTATGGGTCTTTTGAAGTATTTTTGTCGACATGAGAGGATAAAATGTTTCATTAGAGTGGGTAAGGCAAAAAAAGACTTTCTTATTTGTGTAGATTCTCTTTTTTTTTTAATTTCATGTACGAGTTTGTAACAGCCGTTTATTGGAAACTGGAATTTTAGATGTTATTTTTCACATGTAATTATAGTATCCCATCGTAAACTGGAATTTTAGATGTTTTAACATGTAATAGTAGTATTCTCCGTGTGTGAGGTATGTATAGTCCTAGATTCCATCATCAGATCTGCACCAAATTTATATGGGACCAATGTCGGGGTAGCTGCTTTGAAACTTGTAAACCACATTTGCAGTGCATTTACTCCTTTTTTTTATATATACAAATAATGTGTGTGTATTATGCCCGTAGGGTTGCGATCAATCCTGTCACAGGGACCAAGCTGAAAATCAGCGCTGGGTAGCACGCTTAGCATACGCTGAGACTGGTACCCATTACCCTGCACTTAAATATGTACCTATCTAGAAATAAGTTATTGTATACCTTTATTGTCTTGTATTTTTTGTGTTTGCGGTAATAAATGTATTTTGATTTGATTTGATTTGATTTCAGAAGCCTCATAATCTTGACCCTTCCATCTCTTTATATACTAGAAGTATATGTCTATTAAAGTTTATTTACATGTAATAATTTGGAAATTACAGAAATATTGCATAATTCCTTACTGACTAAAGATAATAAAATAACCTATACTTATCAAAAATTTACAAAATATTTAATTTAAAATAAGGGGTCAGGGGTAGAAGTAGCCACGTTTGTTAGAAATTTATTTAAATTCAACACAAGTGCACACCGCAGAGACAGGCTTGTTGCTCCAGAGCCAATATTAGATATTTACAAAAAAGGTCCTTACTATTACAGAGCTATCCAGATTTATAACAAATTACCCGCAAATATAAAAAATATAGAAAAAAATAACTCATTAACAAACTAAAATAGTTCCTGATAAAAAAGCCTACTATTGTGTCTGAGAGTTCCTGGAGGATGATGACTTACTGTAATTACATGTAAAACTATATTTTATTTTCTTTTCTTTTTTAAGCCTTATTGATATTTACATTAGTGATCTCTAATTGTACAGAGTACCCAGCTCTTAAGAACTATTGCTACACCCTACCAGGGTCCATGTGATTCTATTTATTTTTTTCAGCAACTTTATAACACCATGGTTTGCAATAAACATTTATTATTATTATAAAACAAAAAAAATTATTATCAAAATCGGCCAACGTAGTCAAGTGTTATCGGGGAACATACATACATACATAAAAAAGAACAAGCAATCATGCAGACGAACTGAGAACCTTCTTCCTTCTATTGAAGTCGGTAAAAATACAGTAATAAAATCACGTGCAAGCAGCCAGTGCCACCACAACGTCCACAATTACCTTTAAAAATCCTATTATCGACCTGTAAATTTGCCACGGCCGGCAAAGTAGTTAAGGGGTATATCTTTACGGTTCGCACTTTAATAATTCGCACTTTTTTAGGTGGCAGTGGGCGGGGCACATAGCACGTAGAACCGATGGCCGTTGGGGCGGAAAGGTTCTCGAGTGGCGGCCACGTACCGGAAGGCGTAGCGTGGGCAGGCCCCCCACACGGTGGACTGATGACCTGGTGAAGGTCACGGGTGTCCGCTGGATGCGGGTGGCGCAGGATCGGTCATTGTGGAAGTCTTTAGGGGAGGCCTATGTCCAGCAGTGGACGTCTTTCGGCTGACATGATGATGATGACTTTAATAATCATTCTACTTTTTCGAGCATGTTTGAGAAAATGAACATTAATCTGATATCTAACGTAAGACTTAGTTCAAACGGGCGAGCGGGCTTACCATCGGGCAGGCCGTATGCAGGGTTGACACCGTTGTAGTATAACAAGTACATTTTTAACAAAAAAACAGCGACTCCAAACTTTGCCAGACCCCATCCTCCTGCTATATAATTTGAGGAGTTCCTTTGATGTAGCCTTACTTACCCCATCCTCCTGCTATATAATTTGAGGAGTTCCTTCGATGTAGCCTTACTTACCCCATCCTCCTGCTATATAATTTGAGGAGTTCCTTCGATGTAGCCTTACTTACCCCATCCTCTTGGTATATAATTTGTGGAGTTCCCTCGATTTTTCCAAGATCCCGTCATCAGATCCAGACTTGGTGACAATGGGACCAACTAGAAAACACACCCTTTTAAACAAAAAAAGAATTTTTGAAATCGGTCCACTAGTCTCCGAGTAATCGGTGAACATACATAAAAAAAAATATTCCGACGAATTGAGAACCTCCTCCTTTTTTTGAAGTCGCTTAAAAAAAGAAGAAGGATGTATAATCAAGCCTTAACATTACCCTTTGATTAGTCTGAATTTATATGTTAGCCACTCTTATTTCCAAATATACGAACTCCCTGAACCATTAATTTTTCGCTTGGAAAACAGCATACAGCGTTGTTATTCGTTTGCTTGTCTTTCGCTATTTTAAGTTTGTCTAGTGTCTACTTCAAAAGTTGGTAAAGAGTCTGTTAGACAATATTTTATCGTGTAAAACCACGACTACTAGTATTATAAAATCTGTGCCACGACTCACGAGCTAGCACTTACCAAGTTTGAACTATTTGCCCACCTAAAGTTTTACACTTCAACTTTAAACCGACAACAATTTGAACTATTTTTATAGCATTTCACAAGCTTGCGCGGTTTTAGAAAGTTAGATAGTTTGATGACGTACCTACTAGAATTATGATTTCAAAGCATTTTGCTCTGAAACGCCTTTTTAGCTTGTTTTAAACCAAAAGTATCAAACTTAATATCGTCCAAAATGATGTTATTTTCAAAAATTGAACGGAATAATAAAAATGAGTTTTTTTAAGACCAAGGAGATGGGCAGCAGCATCCCTGGAGTGCGGTGGAGATACTGCGATCGCCAACCCGCATGCCAAGCGTGGAGATTATAGCATTTACCCCCCAGTAAATTGGGGGAGGCCTATGTCCAGCAGTAGACATCGTTGGGCTGATATGATGATGAGGCATAGTTTTCTCTCTGGGTTGGACGGTCAAATGGTAGTCACGTTCGTGAAACTAGTGCCTGCGCCAAATCTCTCTCTGATTGTGCCAAAGCGGACACCGGGCTCCTCTAGGGTGCAACCGGGAAAACAATGGTTTTCGTTCAGCTTGTTGCGACATGTACGAGTATGATAATGACATGTATGACCAGCTGAGCATGATACAAGAATACAAGGTATGGCACTCCGGGGAAAAATCGTTGTGCGAGTGACACAAGTCTACGTCAGGGGCCTTTCAGCTCGAAGTAAGGTTTTTTTCTATGGAAATGTTAGTTTAACTTGTTTGCACCAGATGTCTCTGGGTGCTGTCTCTATCGCACTTGCATATTGAAGTGACAGGGATGCAGCGGTCGTGCGGTTAGTTTTTACTAAATACACAACGGCGCTACGATCTATGTGGAGTATTTCACTGGTATCTCTATCTCAGTATATATATTGTACTTTGTGGTCTACGTCATCACTGCTATTGAAGCCTATCGGTGATCGGCGGTCGTAGTGTGAGTTTGTGTGTGTACAGGCTGTACAGTGACGTAGGCTTGTGTCACGATCCGGAGTAGCAGACCTTGTTTCGTTAGACCATGCTGCCGAGGGCTTCCCAATGGGCTACAGCATGGGACTCTTCAAAAAAGGCGTGAAAAGTTTTCTTACGGGTCGGCAACGCGCGAGTGACGCCTCTGGTGTTGCAAGCGTCCATAGGCGACGGTGACCACTTACCTTCAGGTGGCTTTCAGCTTTTTTGCCACTAATGTGGTATAAAAAATACACACTGGTAAATAAAATAGGTACAAATTGGATTGAATTTTCATACAAAGCGTACCCATTTTTAGGGTTCCGTACAGTTACTTAATTTGCTTTACTTCACGTTACTCTACTCTACCCTACTTTACTTTACTTTATGTGGCAAGCCTTAATATTCTAATTGTCAGCTTACAGATCGTGTATGTCCTCGTTCGACGTATGCCGGGAGCATTCATGTCACGGCAACGAAAACTGCGTCGTGTACACTCCGCCGAATTGCCCGGGCTGTCAGCCGCTGCCATTATGTCGGGTCACCAAATAAAAAAAAACCGAAATATGGCGCCAACCGGCAACAGATGTAGTGACCGAAGTTCGTGTCTGTAAATGTGAAACTTTATTAGTCAATGTTGTGGCGTTTTGTAAACAAACTCTTTGCTCAGCCACTTTTATTTCTGTCAGAGGTAAGATTTTCTGAAATTAGACTGGCAGTTGTCACAAGGCAAAAATATTTTATTTATTTATTTATTTAAACTTTATTGCACATATTAATACAAAAGGCGGACTTAATGCCGTGAGGCATTCTCTACCAGTCAACCATAGGGCCAAACCGAAACTTGTAAAAGTGGGTGCATTGAGGAAAATAAAAAGAAAACACGAAAAGTTAAATATTTTTTAAGTATTAATATGAATATTTCATAAACTACATACATACATTTATCAGGGAAAATATATACAAGTACATATATACAATAATAAATAAAACATATATAATACATATAAATATATATACATATATAATGCATATGTTCATACTATTGCATAAGTGCTGAGGATACCTACCGAATACTTACCTATTTTTCTAACAGGTGCTTGTAGAGCATATGTTTGAATGCCATCTTGCTTGGGGCTTGTCTTATTGTGAGGGGGAGCGCATTCCAGAGACGCATAGCTTGAACAGCGAAGGAAGATGAGAGAAAACCACTACGGTGAGGAAGTACGGAGAGTTTAAGGGATCGGGAGGAACGTAGTTCACAGCCCGGACGAGGGGTAACGAAGTTAAATTTACATTTGAGATATCCTGGTGCAGATTGTTTGAACAGGATGGAGAAAAGTGTGCAAAGAATTCTGAGAGAACGGCGTTGACGTATAGGGAGCCAATTTAGCTGGCGACGGTAATAAGAAATATGGTCGAATTTGCGCAACCCGAAGATAAAACGAATGCTGTTATTAAGTAGACGATCGAGCTTATTTAGAGAGTTTTGAGTTATATTTGTAGTGCACACATCCGCATAATCAATAAGTGGTAACACTAACGCCTGCACCAGTAGGTTCTTAGTGCTCACAGGGAGGAAGTTTTTAAACCGGTATAGCGCCCGAAGGGTGCCAATTACCTTTCGACTGACCTCAGAGAGTTGTCCATCCCAAGAGAGATGCCTGTCAATCATGACACCTAGATTCCTCACCTGACTCGACACTGGGACAACAGCGCCATCAAACATAATCGGTGCAACAGAACCTGTTTCTAGCTTTGAGAGTTGATGAGGGCTGCCTACAATGATGGCCTGGCACTTCGATGGGTTGACGGAAATCCCAAAGCAACCGGACCAATCGCTGATGCGATCCAGATCATCATTGATGGCAGCAATGGCGAAATTTATATCCGCTACATCAGCTTGGGCGTATAACTGCAAATCATCTGCATACATATGGTAACTGCTCTTGATTCTGTCAGTGATGATATTGATGAATACTGAGAATAAGAGAGGGGAGAGAATACCACCTTGCGGGACTCCGGCATGCAGTTCGCTTCAATCCGAGCAGCACTGGCCGTAACGGACAGCTTGAGTACGACACGAGAGATATGATGCAAACCACACAATCGCTTCCGAGGAGATTCTAAGATGGGCCAGAGTAGCCAGGAGAAGATCATGGTCGACCACATTGAAGGCGTTGGAGAAGTCAATGAGCACCATAACTGTAAGTTTTGAGGATTCCAAGCCAAGCCTTATATCCTCAGTAACTTTAAGAAGCGCAGTAGTGGTGCTATGGCCTGCACGAAATCCAGATTGGAAAGGCGACAATAGTCGGTTCGAATTAATAAATTTGGAGATCTGGTTATGAGCTACAGCCTCTAGAATTTTTTAGAAGAAGGGAAGGATTGAAATCGGCCTGAAGTGGTTAAGAGAACTGGGGATAGTAATCTTGGGAAGTGGGATTACGTGGGCTTTACGCCAAGAAGACGGAAAAACCCCAGTAACGAGGGAAAAATTAATAATGTGTGTTAATGTGTTATAACAGGTACGACACTTTCCAGAATGACAAAAACCATGACTCTTCCAATGCCATCGTGGCCAACGGCTTTGGACTTGGTGGAGCGAATTATCTTTAGAACCTCCTCGGCTGCGACCGGAGTGAAGCAAAATGGTAAAAGGTCAGGAAATGGAAGTGAAGCAATAAGTGAGATCGTTTTGAACTTAATTGCTGAATTTAACAAAGGGGTATTCGTAAAATGGGTGTTGATGGTGTTTAAAGGAAAGGAGATCGGGTCAAAGGAATTATTGATTTTGCCTACGCCGAGAGACTATAAAAATTTCCAAGTATCAGATAGGGATGTATCCTATTTTAATTTCATGTTATAATTTATAATTGTGAATACATTAATATATCCATATCCTGCGATCCCGCATTTATTTCCTCTTCTGCCAGCTGATCCTTGAACACGACAATATAAGCACGGGAGCGATGAACATCGCCTCACAAAATGTCAAATGACAAAATGAAAACTGGTAGTATTTTGCCATTTGACTTGACAGATGTTAAATAACACGTTAATTGATTGATATTTCTTCGGGTCTAGTAGTATTCCGAGTTTAGCCGATGTAGAAGCATTATTGACTACATATGTACACGGTTGTAAACACCAAGGTCACCTTTGTGGAAAGGGCATAAGATGGAGACCATGGGCGCGGGGAATGAAACAAACTATGTTAAGTTAGTTAGTAACTTATTTAATATAATACAAACTCTTTACTAATCAGCCACTTTTATTTCTGTCAGAGATAAGATTTTCTGTTATTAGACTGACAGTTGTCACAAGGCAAAATTATCCTATTTTAATTTCATGTTATAATTTATAATTGTGAATACGTAAATATATCCATATCTTGTGATCCCGCATTTACTTCCTCTTCTGCCCGCTGATCCTTGAACACTACAATATAAGCACGGGAGCGATGAACATCGCCTCACAAAATGTCAAATGACAAAATGAAAACTGGTAGTATTTTGCCATTTGACAAGACAGATGTTAAATAACACGTTAATTAGAGCATAGATACCGGTATTCGATAGTATCGAAATTTCGATAATATCGGACGAAATTCCGATATTCCATTACCGATATTAAATTTATAGAATACCGGTAATTTCGATATTTTCGATATTCACTTTTTTAGTATTCATTTTAATCTACGCAATGCTTTATAAGAGTCAAAAGTCAAAATGTACAGCAATTTATACCGTGATGTCTGTGATACTAAATACATTGTTTTCTTCAAAAACAACATGATTTTTGGACACAAAGTCAAATACCAAACCAACTACCTAGTTGAGAGCGAGAGCGAAACAGGCTGGCTGATCACGTAATCATTTGGAAAAGAGTTTGCAGGCGGTTCACCGTTCAAAAATATAGGCCTGGCGAGAATATCTAGTTCATTGCCAGCAGACACCTGCATGAACATTTTAGGCAAAAACTAGACGAATTTGAACTTTCGTTAGATGGTGAACTGATTGCAGTGATAATGACGGCGCAACTGTTATGCTGAAGGTTGGGAGAAGCTTGAACGTTTATCACCAGGTCTGTCTTGCCCACGGAATTAATTCCATTGACATTTATTGACGTCATCTATAAAAAATACTGCTCAACCTGTTGAACAGTCATGCGTTTACAACTCTGAATAGTCTGAATCCGAAGAGGTAATAGATACCACAGGTCTGAATGAAGTTTCTATTATTAGAGTAAGAGGCCAAATTATAATATCTTATTTTTTGGGGTTAATACCTATGAAACTACAGACATCAGAGAAAAGCAGACTCGCAGTATTAAGCCAGATGATTTTTCATATAGTTGTCTAGTTAAATCCATAAGGATACCAAAATAAGTTAGAATGTGACAGATAGTACGATCACTTACGGCTGTTAACGAATTGTCGACGTTTGAAAGCACACCAGGAGGTTAAATTCCATATAAACTTAACACACCACAACGTTAGTTTAGAACAATATTCAGTCATGAAGACGGAGACACTGACAGGTGAAGACCTGTCAGATGTCACTTTGCCTGTCTCTCTCAAACTTCTCGAAAACCAATCAGGAGAAAACCGCAAACCAAACAGGCAAGTTTGGTTTGCGTAATAATTTATGAAAATTAAACTGAAAATTGTGTTTGGTCCTAAACTTTTTGACGGTAGTGTATAAGTAAATATGTATGGCTTCACCGTTTCGCTACCGTCGTGGAGGTGATGCGAATATTTAGTTACTGATCTGAAGTAAGTAACGAAACAGCCAAGCCATACATATTTGCTGATATGTAAAATTTGTTTTTTATTTTTATTAAAAATGGGATTGCTCTTGGCCAGCATCTAGCCGGGGGGCAAAGATGAGGCCGACGATGAAGCGAGCTCACCCAGAAGATGCCTATTTACTCGGGCCTTAAAAAGGTCCAGGTTATATGAACTCGGAAATACAGTCGCCGGCAGAGAATTCCAAACCTTAGAAGTGCGCATTATAAAAGATGATGCAAAGCGCTTGGTTCGAATTAGAGAAATTTCGACCAGGTAAGGATGGTAGCCAGCCGTACGGCCGGATGTCCTATGGAAGAAGGGGGAAGGCGGTATGAGCTCATGGAGCTCCTGAGCACACTCACCGAAGTACATTTTGTAGAAGACGCACAGACATGCCACTTTGCGTCTATGTGCTATTGCTCTGTAGCTTATTTCCCACTACCATACTGCCGCCAATGAGCCTCCTGGCTCTGCGGTCCACCGAGTCGAGTGCGGCAAGTTGGTACTTAGCCGAGCCATCTCAAAGGTGACTACGATACTCCATGCAAGACCGGACTTGGGCTTTATATAAAGATAGAATCTGCCCAGGGGTGAAGTATCGCTTGACCTTATTTAGGATGCTCAGCTTTTTGGCCACTGTTCCGGCTTTGGACTCGATGGTAGTGCCGAAGTTAAGGTTTGAGCCTAACGTCATGGCAAGCAGCTCGAGATCGTTGGCTACAGACACGGTTGTACCTCGGAAAGTAGGAGCCAGATTGAATGAGCTCCTTTTTGCGGTAAACAGACCTGCTTGCGTTTTAGTGGTGTTGAAACTAACCAGATTGTTATCACCCCATTGGGAGACAAGACTTAAGGTTGAGTCAATGCGCTCTACCATTGTCTCTCTCTCTGATTGAATTTAATCACGACCAGCCCCCGCGCTGGACAACTATCTCTCCATGACCGTACTGTCATCTGCGTATGCGACCACTCCTGGTAGAAGAAGGTCGTTAATATGAAGCAGGAAAAGGGTCGCGGAGAGAACAGATCCCTGAGGAACACCGGCATCAATGGCCATGAGGTCCGACGAGCAGCCATCGAAGACTACCCGGATCGACCGCTCACTCAGGAAATCAGATATCCAGCTACAGAGGCCAGAAGGGATACCGTATGCAAGAAGTGGTGTATTTTAGATACCAATAAAATCTAAAGTATTAGAGCCAAAAGAAGAAGAAAGAAGAAGTATTACATTCAATTGGGACTTTGTATGTTGAATTAGTCTATTATTGACATCATATCCTGAGAATATGAACTATCTGGTACATCGGAAACCAACTTTATGAGGGTTCAAAAAAACGACGAAACACTTCGAGAAAAGGTAGGTAGTGTCCTTGCGCTTCGCTTGACTCGTCTTCTCTCCGCCAAGACGCATGTATAATGATAAATAACGGTGTATTACAAGTGTCCCTTGACATATAAATGTCAATTTTGCATGATAATGCTATTTTTTGCCTATTTTATTACCTTCTCTTTCCAGTATCGAACAAATATCAAAAATATCGCAAAACCGATATTCGAATTTTCGATATCGAAAAAATACCGGTATTTGAAAAAGGCTCCGATATTCCATGCTCTAACGTTAATTGATTGATATTTCTTCGGGTCTAGTAGTATTCCGAGTTTAGCCGATGTAAAAGCATTATTGACTACATATGTACACGGTTGTAAACACCAAGGTCACCTTTGTGGAAAGGGCATGATAAGATTTAGACCATGGGCAAACTATGTGAGGTTAGTCAATAACTTATTTATTAAAAGAGCGTACTCCCATCTTAAAGGCCGGCAATGCACTTACAACTCCTCTGGTGTTGCGAGTGTCCATGGGCGGCGCTAATCGCTTACCATCAGGCGATTCGTCTGCTCGTTTGCCACCTATGCCATAAAAAAAAAATTATAATACAATATTTAATCAAGGGTTCGACTGTGTCAGTTCGAGGTTTCAGAAGAAGAGGCGCCGAGCCCTAATGCATCGCCTTATATAGGCATAAATACCTACCGACATCTATTGGCAACTAAGCGAACTAATTACAATACTTCAGTTGGCATTGTAGTAAACTAATTTAATAGATAATCGTTTCGCCAATTATCGAATAGATGTCGCTACTAACTGTTGTCAATCGTGTAGCCAGTGCTTTAGGTGACATCCTGATTTGCCGGTGAGGAGGTGGCACGATATGAGAAAACTGTCAGATGTCAGTGTCAACCGATACGAATGCAGTACTGCCCCACTTCTGCGCATGGTATTATAAAAATAAACTAAAAAGGCCTTTATAACTACTATCAATAAAAAGTTAGACTAATACTTTAAACTTTTATATATTATTTATTTATAATTATTAATTTAGGTAACAGAGGTTTGTTGAGTTTTATGAATAAGGGGGTAATAGTTGACACTGATAGCTTACTGACATAGTACCGATTCCGCCCCGACAAATGCGGAAGTGGCCTAGACAGTTACCATGCCCTCTTTAGTCAGCATAGAAGTTCACTGGCGACTTCTTGGGGCAGGGACGAATGGGTGTATGCACCCAAATATTCACTTCAAAACCGCGGCATGTACGGTTGACTTCAATATTTAGATATTACCTCCTTATCCCTTCATTATAAGCAATAAATGCATACTATAGTAACTCTGCCTGTTTGTTTGTTACCTGTTTACGTTTAAACTGTTGAATGCTATGCCTAAGTTGACAGCTAGAATACAGACTATAATTCTCATATTCATAATTGTTCAACAAACTTGTTTTAACTAATACCGTCGAATTAAATTTCGTTAGGGTTTATCTGTCACTCAGATATATGTGTTTGTGGAAAAGAGCAAAACACATTTCAGTCAAAGTTTGTTTTATGAATAAGGGAGCAATTCTCTAGAGCGTATTTATGGGCGGATATACGTCAAGCTAATTTGTCATCGCTCCGAACCCGGTGAAGATGAATGACTGCCGAACTTCCAATCGAAGCTGCGGTTAAGGTGTTTGAGAAATCGGAGTGTAGGAGCGGAGTCGCCATATAGGGTTCCGTAGTCAACAAGGAAGTTTGTCTGTCCGCCAGTCGGTATGGCCGCGGTGTAGGTGCCAGCGGACAGCAGATCAAGACAGGGTACAAAGAAAACTTACTTACTATAGACTGGAGACGGCAAAAGGTAGTGGACCAATGACATATAAAAGAGTGGACTCGGTGTATTGTTCTATATATTAGATATAGCAACACTGGCTGTTGCATTCAGTTGTTCGTCGTCTATTGTTTCCAGACGCCATTACTATCGGAAGATGTAGTCTGTGTGAATCGCCTTGTTTCTTTAAATAAATATATGTTCATCGCCAGAGCCGTCTTCTTATTATAACACTATACATGCAGTAATTTATACAAATACCTCACATTTCGATGCAGACAACGTAAAAATAACGTCTCTTTCTCACCAATATCTTTCCCTTATAAAGAAAAAGGTAACAATACAGCAGACAGATGGGGACGGGTATAGACCTGCCCCGCAATCCATCCCTCTACCTTTTTTGTATACCACGTCGGTGGCAAACAAGCGTACAGCCAGCCTGATGGTAAGCGGTCACTGCAGCATATGGACGCCTGCAACTCCTAGGGGACCTAGGGGGAAGGGAGGGGAGGGGGATGCGCGTACCTTTTGAAGTCTCCTTATTTCCATGCACATAGACACCGCGCAGGCACCATCTAGGTTTAACCAAGATGTCTGATAATAAACGTATATTTTTAACGATTGAACCTAAGTTTAATTATCCGAACCAGAAATTTGATTATAATTATATACAATTTTATAGGTTTGCGCTTAACCACAAATCACCTGATGGTAAGCGATGATTTGGTCTAGGATAGAGCGTGCTGCAATAACTCCTTGCCTCACAGATTTTTATTTATTATTATTATTATTTATTCATATTAAATAAAAAAGTATGTACAATGATTACAGCTTAATACGAAACAACAAAAAAACCTGTTGAAAGGCAAACCTGAAAGGATACACACATATGAGGCTCGCATGCCAGTTTCATTACATTATAAATTGTAACTATAGCAAAAAAATGTGGATTAACGCGGTAAGTATAACGAGTTCAACCGATTTGTCAAACCGCGCAATGTAGTGAAACTCGCATACAACCCCCGTGTGTAAATAAGGCTTAAGGCTTTTTACGTGCCGCAAATGCATTGTTAATTGATTGATGTCCTCCCAGAGGTAACCGTTGACAGTGACTTCTTGACAAATTGGACTCGTATTTCAAGTAGGTATTTGGGTGCGAGTTAGAAATCATATGTGACGTTCCATAGACAAAAGTACATTATGGTGGTAGCGATAATGGACCTGTATCCGTGGAAAGTCACACATTAGACAGCGCAAAGCGATACGGCTGAACACATCCTAAAGTCGAACTCCCGAAAACTTCAGAACATGTCGCCCGCAGTGGTAATTACTTTAGGACAATAATTTTACTTCTCTAGAGTGACTCTGTTTCAATATATATTTGGCTATTATATTTCGGGTTTTGTATTTGTCAAGAGAAAATTTGTATGAGAGAATGTGTAAAATTGTACAAAAAAGTGTCATAACTGGGTCATAAGAAGTCTTCACATAAATCATCACCAGGGCCCGTAACTTTCATGCCGTTAACGCAAAAATGACGTCACGCTGCATAGAGTAGGATTCCGATTATAATTATTCGTCATAAATAAATATGTAATAAAACCTTTTTTGAATGTGACCTTTTTATTTATTCTTGTTAAAAAAACGTTGTGTCAACAATGTTACAAGGGCCACTGAGAAAACATAATTAATACTGATTCCCTAATAGAATAAATTGTTAAAATCAGAAAAAATTAGTCCATCAATTCAAAATTTTCTTTTTAACAGAGATGTTGGAAAAATTAATCAAATGTGTAAGACAACAAATAGAAATATAGTTACAAAACAAAAGGATTTTTATAAATATTGCATTACGTATGAACGCGAAGATGACTTCGATTTACTTTGCATGGGAATTAATGCAAGAAGGATGGCGTGCTTTATGTTAGAGAGGAATTCTGTCTTCTACGTAATTATTGAAGCTTGTTATTATTAACAATAAAATTTAATAAAATGTATATATAAAAAATCTAAATAGTTTTATTTACGTTTCACGTATCAAGTACATATTATTTATTACACGTGTAAATAGACTAGTCTTGAAGTCATTTGTACATGATTAAAATTAATGACGACTAATGATTCATATTTTACAATAAAACTGTTTGGTATCACCCTATGTGGAGCGTGACGTCAAATTGATGTCATCGGCATGAAAATTACGGGCCCTGATCATCACCTAATCAAATCGCGCTGATCCACAACAAATCCATGCAGATGTATCTACGATGCACCCAATAATATGATAAAAGTTAAAGAGAGCACATTTTAAAGTCAAAATAAAAAAACTGGATACGTGCATTTGACATTAACGAGCAGTTATGTTACCATCTGTGCATCATCATACCCACCACACCATATCAGCCCAGACCCGGACCCGGGTATGTCCTTAAACTACGACCAAGACCACCAGGGAATGGGCAGCAGCATTCCTAGAGTGCGGTGGAGATACTGCGATCGCCAATCCGCATGCCATCATACCCATTTAAATGAAACTCCATGGGTGTCCATGGGCGGCAATAATCGCTTACCATCAGGCGATTTGTCTGCTCGTTGGCCTCCTATTTCATAAAAAAATCTGCCCAAATATTTTTTTGTAAGTAGAATGAGAACTTGTTCAGTGACCTGTGTGGTCCATTGAGCCGTAGCGATAGACGACGCGTCGCAACTTCCGATATGATTGCTTTGTTTACACCACAAAACACTCTAATTAATAGCCTGATAAATATTAAATCTCTGTAAAATGTACTACCAACTAATAGGAGGTTTGATGGTTTAACCCAGTGGCGCAGATAGGAAAAATCCCCCAAACCATGCTCCGAGGACTCTGCTTCATGCACTGAGGAGTCTGCTTATCAGGGTCTCGTTTCACGACGCTATATTACACTCCATCGTCATCATCATCATATCAGCTAAAGGGCGTCTACTGCTGGACATAGGTATTCACCAAAGAGTGCAATAATGACCGGCGCTGCGCCATTCGCATCCAGCGAACTCCCGCGACATTTACCAGGTCACCAGTATGTTAGTCATAGTCATAGTCATCGTCGTTTATTGCAACCATAGTTTTGTACAGATCTTAATAACTAGGTACATTGAGTCTCATATGGGCCCGGGTAGGGCATAGCAACGTCACAACAGATTATTGGTTTAACATGTATGTACATTTGTACAACATATGTCATAAAATAATTTACCATAATTTAAAATAATAATAAAAACATCAACGGACAAAGTTGCACTACCAGTACATTATTAGAGAGCAAAAAAAATTTGAATTGATAATTAAAAATACTTCATGTATTTTTTTGTCATTTAAGAATTTGCGATCTGTATACAGGGTGATTTTGGGGTCGTGATTCGAAATAATTGTACATAGTCAAAAATTCAAATTAGACAACATCACAGTCGGTATGAAGGTTTATAACTCAAATCATTTTCTTTTTTTACAAATTTGAATGGAAAATAATACTTTTTCATACAACTTGGTCACCCTACCCCACTGTCAACTCTCCATACCATCCGTCAAAGTGAGTAGGGTAACCATGTTTTTTTTATGATTTTTTATTTTTTTCATCAAAATAAATTAAAATAGAAATGCGTTTGTTGCGTGTCACTACAATTTTTTTGAAATGGCTAACAGTTACCAAGTCTAAAAACTGGTTCTTGATCCACGACCGCGAAATCACCCTGTAATACACTTTTCCGATAAGTAGCTTTTTTAACTTAAATGGTCCATTTCCTCAGCTTTTAAATACTAAGTGCGTATATAAATCTAGATATTTCTGTTTTTGTAATGTGCATTTTCCAATTTAGATTCGTGTCTTCGATTCGGCATTGTAATGCCTAATAGGGTAAAATGTTCTACTTCTTCTATTTGTCCATTTTCCGATACACTGGCAACAGTGAGGCTCTCGACCAATAACAACTAGTCTTTCGTTGCCATTCTAGTCCTGTGAAAGTGAAACTTGTAACGTCGCAGTGTGGAATTAACTACTTGATGCCCTAAGCAAATCACGCTTATAGGTAGGGGAGGCTAACTTTTTTTTTACTTTACTTTTTTTTGTTTGTCTCAACATATTTGGTATGACTTGAGGCAAGCTTGAGGCAAACAAACACTGCGAAGCGTCTGGTTGACGTAACTGGTGACCGAGGAACTGGCGACTCCCTCGCTCAACGTATCAGCATTGCGATACAGCGAGGAAATGCCGCCTGCGTCCTCGGTACAATGTCTCTAGGGCCTGGTTTAGAGTTATATTACTGTTAACATTGTTTATGTTATTAAAGTTATTCTGGGTAAGTGTTCTTGTATATATTTCCTTGAAATATTGAGGTTATGTTCCTTATAACAGACTGCGAAGTATGACGTTTCAGGTGCGGCTAGAACAAGAGGTCGTTAATGGAATTTAATCTGGAATTCAATCTTGCAGGCATAAGCCGGCAAAGCCCTCTTTTTTAGTTTTCATTCCAAATAAATTTGTGACACCGGCATCATGACATTCTGCCACTATGCGTATTAAAAATAAAACTTTGATTTTTTTGTTGTTTATTTCAATGGATGTTTGAGAAAAACACTATACATACCTCGGCGGGAAATACGGGGTTGCCCGCCTCAGACCTATCCGGCCGAGCGCACTTCGGCCGGCAACCCCTTTCGTCCCGGCCTCTGTAGTAATGTACTATTACTACCAAACGTATGGTAGGAAAACAACTGTATAAAACAAGTTCTCAATTTAGTACATAAGTGATTTACCGTCCGTCCCTCGGCACGACACGTTAGGGAGAGATGTAAAAAAATATACCACGTCGGTGGCAAACATGTGTACGGCCTGCCTGATGGTAAGCGGTCACCGCAGCCTATGGACGCTTGCAACTCCAAGAGAGTCACACGCGCGTTGCCTACCCTTTAAAAATGTATACACTACTTTCTTGAAGAACCCCATGCTGTAGTCCCTCGGGAAAACCTCGGCAGGCAGCTCCTTCCACAACCGGAGCCTCTGAGAGAGGGAATTCCCCTGAAAACGTATTAAGATCGCGTACGGTACGGTTTCAGAGAATTCTTCCTTTAAGGACTTCCTTTAATTGGCAACACTAAGACACTAGAACGGAAAAGTCAGGCCGTTTGGCCAGTGTTGCCATTTTAGACTTGCAAAATTGCTACTTACAGCTTCGTGAAACGGGTCCCAGAAGAAGCGAAATCGAGTGAAAAACAAAAAAACATGTTGCAAAAGAAACTAAAATAGTACCGTCACTAAAAATACTGGTTGCTGGGAATTTCCTATGCAGAATAATTAGTCTTTGTCCTTTTGCAGATTCAGTTGTTTTATTTTTAGCAGCTCGCTTTGAGAGTTACTTATTCTTTTTGGAAAATATTGTATCCGTTGCCATTTTTACAAACTTTTATTTAACTTGCACTGATCATATGTACTCGTACGAGTAAGTATCTAAGTAGGTATGTAAGTTGTCATCAAAATTTGGAACATTTTTTCAGCCACTTACCCGTGTCCAATTGAGCTTAAATTAGGCATACTTATGTAAGTTCGATGACAATAACGATATTATAGTACCACCGTGCACCAATCTGATCTGATGATGTAGTCAGGTGGCCATAGCAACTCCTAAACTACACAAGATAATCCCATCGTGTTGGGGCTCATTCAAAGCGTCTTAACGAGTAGTTGATAATTGTAGAAAAAACTACAGTCGACAATAAAAGCTTGTACCAAAAATTACATTTTGGACAGAAAAACTTATTTTAAAGATGGTTGCATATTTCTTATTAGCTTCTTTATTAATTAAATCACAAAGTTCGAGTAACATACCAACAGATGTAAAACTTACTTTATACATGGTATTTTTTACGGTTCCGACACGATTCGGACCATTGGTGTAAAACAAGACGCATTTTGTGTTTTTTCGCCTATACACTTATTTTAGAAATCCGATCACATCTAACGTACATGTGACTGGATTTTTAAAATTACCGCCTTTCTGATATTGTGTTCTTAACATGTGACAAAAACAAATTACAATACACATAAACTCAGATATTGAGACATTGGGTTCTGGGAGAGGGACGTTCATTTGAATAATAGTTTTACTCTAAAATTGCATTTCAACTAGCCAAAAAGTTGCCCTAAGTATCAGGGGACCATAGGGCTGACTCGTTTCTTGTCCAGCCACAGATGAAATACAAGTGGCCCAGCTGATCGGCATAGCCATCCAAAGAGGAAGCGCAGCTAGTCTTGTGGGAACCCTTAAGAGTCCCCGTACGTTCTCATTTTAAAACGCCTTGCTGAAATAACATGAAACTTTGTATACACAATGGGAGCCTCCATATCTAGGTCGCAAACTAGTTGTTGTTGCTAGAAATTTTAATAGAAAAAAATACAGCGAGTTTTTGAGTTTTTTACGTCTTGTATGAAAACCTTAATAATCGCTGTATTTTTTTTCCATTATAATTTCGAGCAACAGAAACTAATTTTCGATCTAGATATGCCGGATCCCATTGTGTATACAAAGTTTCATGTTATTCTAGCATGGCGTTTTAAAATGAGAGCGTAACTACGTTTGTATGGAGAACCGAGCTTACTGCGGACTCTTAAGCAGGGTTCTGATTTAGGGGACCTTTTTTAATTTTATTTGGTAATTAGGTTAGTTTTATTTTATTTAAGTCTTTTTCCGATTGTTTCTCTTATATATACTGTGATTAGTTTAATAAAATAATTTAATACCTAAGCGTTATAGTAAATTTGTCTCCAATTGCTTTCATTTAGTATTTACTTTGTTATTGTTAACTAAAACAGTTAGACATGCAGGGCAAGTTTTAAGCTCTCCAAACGACACACACACCCACACACACACACACACACACACACACACACACACACACCCACACACACACACACACACACACACACACACACACACACACACACACACACACACACACACACACACACACACACACACACACACACACACACACACACACACACACACACACACACACACACACACACACACACGCACGCACGCACACACTCGGCACTTTACTGATTTTTATTTATGTTGTTCTTTTTTTATTTTTTTCTCACTTTGTTTCTTTTTGTACATGTACCTACTGATTTTAAAAATAACCTTGTCTAACGTGTATTAATATTGTAAAAAATAGTGACACCTAGATATAAGCACTACCTACTGAAATTTGTTTGCTTGTGACCGACATAACTTAAACGCTCAGTCTGAAAACCAGCGCTGGGCTTTCTGCTCAGCACATGCTGAGACTGAGACCTATTGCTACACAGCGGTAATTGTTATATTGATTAAGTTATGTCCTAGTATAAGTTTTTTTTTGTGGCAATAAATGTTTTGAAGTTTGAAGTTTGTTTTGAAGTTTAAAACTATAAAATTCCGCATTTTTTAGAATGTATACAGGCTACAGACAATATTTAGTTAATTATGTTCCAAAATATTTGGAGTAAAGTTTATCACATAAAGCGACAGTTCGGGGGCATTCCTTAACGGCTGCGTTCACGACGCCATTTCACGGTTGCCAATATCCTGATGTATTACAGGCCGTAATGTTGTTTTAACCGAGGTAAAGTCAGCCTGGAAAATTGGCTAAGGCTCATAAACATTTTTCGGTTCAGTAACTTTATTTTTAGGGTCCAGTTACTAAAAACCCATACACTTACACACTTTTGACTTTTTACATAAAAGTTCCTGTTTGGTCGAATAGTCAAGCGAATGCTTCCCTTCCAGTGAGCTATTTACTTCTTTTTTTGAGCTGTGAAGTAGGTGCGGACTGAAAATCAGCGCTGCACAGCCGACCAGGCTCGCAGCAAACGCTGAGCCTGAACCTACTTATAGCACCGATTTTGTTTTACATTTTAATTTAGTTGTGTTCCTCCTCTTTTATTTTTGATTTTTTTTTTTGCTTTTTACGAGAGCAAATCTTTTTTTTAAGCTTAGAATCATTGTTAGACTATTTTTTGCATACAGAGTGACTAAGAACTTTTCTAACTATAAAAAGTGCCCTCCGCCCGCTAACCAGCCCCCGAATTCGCGATCCATACAAAAAAAAGTCAGTTAAATCTATCTTACGTACATACGTACCTATCCTTGTGTTATGAAATACAGTCTCGGAATGAAATGTTCGTCCCTTTTCAACTCTATTTTAATGCCATATAAGTCGAAAAGTGACGACCTTTATATTCCATATGAATTTCCTCTTAGGCAAGTTATCTAGATCTCTTCATACATATGCAAACAATCATGTCCAAAGGGCAAGAATCAAGCTTCAGTGAGCCCAAACAGAATATCCAGCACACTTCCGACATCAGCCAGCCGCGCCAGCAAACACGGTGCAATACAAGCTTGGGTCAATTCGACACTTTCATTTCGCATCCCATTAATTTCTGTCTAGCGTCCCGGTTGTATCCTAAAGTAGCCTGGAGTGTGCTTTGGCACCTAATCAAACTCCATGATTAGATTTTTAAAACTGACTGCTATCTGACCATTCCAGATTTAAGAATAATAGTAATAACCATTTCATTCGGACTCAAAAAATACTTATTTTTTAGTACATTACATTACAGAGAACCAATTAAGAAATTTGTAACGTGGGCGCTGTGACGTCCACTGGCTACGGCGTCTTCCAAGCGCGCCCAGCGTCACAAGTACCGAGGTGGCGCGCGCACGAGGCAGCGCGCGCGCGATAGCGCAGTATGAATCACCGCCCGGCCCCGCCACCGAACCGGCCGCCCGCTCCCCGCGGGGGCACATAAAAGCGAGAGCGCGACGCGCGCCGACAGCAGTGCTGGCTACAACGCCGTGGCGAGCACTGCCCTCCTCCCTTCCTCTCTGAGGCCGCGGGGTTCCCCCCTCGCGACGCCCGAGCTCCCGTCTTCGAGGCAACGGGGTTCCCCCCTCGTTCGCCCTGGACACCTAGCCTGAAGGCAGCGGGGTTCACCTCCCTCGCTCGCCGCAGGATAGGCCAATCACCCTAGAGTCCTTCCGAGGCCGCGGGGTTACCCCCTCGCGAAGCCGAGGACTCTAGGTTCCTATAGCTGAGAGGCAGCGGGGTTCCCCCCTCGCTTCGTGCCCAGGCTTCCACATTAACCATCCGCTCTACAACTAATACCGCTATCCGCGATTTGATAACTAAATCTAAATAATCTAATTTCATAGCAGAATCCGTCTAGGTCCTCGTTAACATTTTGACACCGTAGTTCTCTCTTAGTTTTAAGGCTTTTCATTTATTAATAAACGGGCGAGAAGACCCTTATTTGTGACTGTCCGATTGGTGTTTTGATTCTCACTCATCCCCGATCCCGCTAGGAACCTCTGAGCTAGTCAGGAAACCCTCGTAAGGCCGTAACGGTCGAGGGATATGTGTGGGTGCTGAAATCACTCATCACAAATTAAGTGGTTTTAACTGAAACAACGCGACGTAACAAAAATATAAGATTACATGGTCATTAACATTAAAATTACTGTTAATAACGGGGTATTTACCATGTACGAGGGCTGTTCCGAAAGTTTTTAGCTGCTCTCACTCTATTTATGCGATATATTTTTTATTTACACCATTATGTGGGTAAAATCAATAGTTATGAGCTGAGATAAAATCGTTAGTAAGCAGCAAGTATTTTTTTTTCACAACATCTCTTTTACCAAAATGCCTTTTGTATGGGCTTTTAAAAATTTGCAATAATAGTACTATTTTTCATACCTAAAAATAGTTTTGGCAACGAAATCCCTAACAGCTGTAGTGGAAACTGCCCGGGATGACTTCCTAACTTATTTTTGCTGTATTTAATGTAAAATCACTAAATGAATTTATTTAATTTGAGTTTTTTTTGTGATGATGACCAGTCCCTAGTCTCGCGACCTAGACTAATATTCGACACACCTGCTCATTGTCGCTAATTTTCATGCAATCGAAACAGATTACGTGGGTAGAGACAGGGAAGATTCATAGTTTGTGGTGTATAAAATTTCTTTTAGTTGTGGTGACGTATTAATCAAAATTGGCCCGCAACACAAAATTGGTATTGTGACCCGTTCATCGCATATTAGATAGGGCTGTTGACACGTCGTACTTAAAACACAATAAAAATAAAACTCAGCGACTTTCATCAACAGTTTCACCCCAACACATATGTATCGTAATTACCCGCATAATGGTATCATTAAAACATATATGGCATGAATAGAGTGAGAGTGAGAGCAGCTAAAAACTTTCGGAACAGCCCTCTGTATTTTCAATCATTGACTCAATATCGGGGACTCAAAAAACGTAATATTTGTATTTGATGAAATCTCTATAGAAAAAAATCACGAAGTTATTAGGTCTTCCAATGTTTTAAACAGTCTTACTACTAGTAGTGCATACTTTATTTTTACCAAAAGAAGCCTATAATTAAGGACACAATATTTAAATGAAAAATGGTGCTGTTTATATTCGGGAGATCGTGCGTAGTTTTTTTTTAATAATATTTTTTTTATTATCTTCTTTTATAGCAGGTTTATAGTTTTTATTTCACCCCGGTGCAGTTAGACGCAGACAGACATAGCCAAGGTCATTGGAGCTTGTCAGCCTCTTAAGACATAGCTTCGTGCTCGGAACACACAGACATTTCTCAGATTGGAATGCGAAATTAAATGTCAGATTAGCCCTTTACTGATATTTGCAATGCAACTCATCGCCAACAATCCACTGCAAGTATATTGACTAGCCTTCCATTCTGAATCTCGAACCTAAGATATTCTAGAAACGAAGCTAAGATATTCTAGGAGCCTAAATTTGTATAACTGGTACTGGCTTTAAGAGGCCGGACTTGACATTGGATAGCTATAGCGAGAAGATAGCTATCGGTAAATGTTATGTGTGTGGCAACACTGCTGTACAAACAGAATGGCGACTGAATACAAAAATAATAATTTGTCTTGACAACAAACTGTCACAGATTATTTTTTATTTATATAGTGCACAGTTTAGTTTGTGATGTTTGCAAATATGCCAGTTAATATCCGGCATTTTATTACGCTCGCAAGATTCGAGGAAATATGCTGAGGAAATATGCTGCTGTATGTACATACCTTCACGTTATGTGGCCGAAATGTACTAAAACGTTGATAGGTTATACCGTCACGTTTAATGTGTAAAACGTGACGGTATAAGCTATCGTGCTAGTAGGTGGTTTCACGGTGTAACACACACTTTAAAAAAAACTACAACTAAACTAAAGTAACATGCATCGCACGTGTACAGCTTTGTCATCCCTGCTACTATTTAGATACAGCTTGTGTCTAGCCTACAAGTTTCCTGGGTGCTGTGGTGGTGATATAGAAACATTTTAAGTCTGATTCTAAAGTTGTGTACATTCCGCAGGTCTCATATTGGCGGAGGGATGATATTCCAGCACTTTGTTGCTGCACACTGGAAACTGCCTCGGAACGCTGCCGATGCGTGTCGGGGAGTCAATTGTACTGTATTCCATACTGCTTTTGCACCTTCTGCCTATATAAGGCGAAAACTATGTAGTTATATTTGACGCTGATGTACACACATAAGCATGCATATTTCGCGTAACTTCTGAAGGCATTACAGAGGTCCATTTTGAATTGACAATCTATTTATTGTGTGTTGCGCGTACACGTTTCCACGAGCGCAACTGTAGCCGCGATAAATATCAAACCGATTCCAATCCAATGGATTCAGTAAAATATTGTTCCGGATTACAGAAGCTCACTCAAGCGGCCACAATCTAAGCGGATTTAAGGTACGTTTCAGAGTATCCTTTACGAAATATTTACGACTAAGGATTACGTAACTGACGCTACCACGTGACTTAGTTCCATTTTAGGCACTTGCTTTTATATTTTTTGACATTGTAATTAATATCTACATTCATTATCGTAATGACATCATTAGAGTTTTAGTATTAGATATCACCAAGTCGCTCTCAATTTGAATACGTGTATAAGTGGTAGATTGAAGACATATTTTGTGCACCCTTTCTGGTACTCCGCTGGCTCAACGACCCGAAGACCTTATTTTGTGTGTGACTAAGTCCTTATTATTACTGCTTCAATAAGTTATTAATTATTATTGACATTATGTATTTTTAATTTTCTTGTAACCTAACGATGTATGATTAATACGATTAAATGAATATCAATATGAATATGAAGTGGATCTTGGCCTTTGATACGAGTTGGCGCCAGCTGACCCTGTCTTGAGCGATCTCCTCCCAGTTTAACTCCATTCAGGTCACACAGGTCTTTGTCCACTTCCTCCCTCCATCGGTATTTGGCCCGTCCAACCGGTCGACGACCACTGGGGCGTCTCACTTAGGCCCTTATCAGCGCCTTGTTGGCCGGAATCCTTAAAAAAACAATAAAGTATCTGGTCTTAAATTTCCCTTTTTCATGTCTTTTCTCACAACTGCCATCCTGGATAACCGGAGTCTACCTCGCCCTTGGGGTGCAACCGTCAACACGTCTAGGACTTTTCTGGTCATGTGCTCTGGGCAAATCACCTCAATCGGCTTTCTGCGAGTTTATCTTAGATTAGACATCTAAAATTAGTAACGGAACTAAAATTTAAAACGTTGAGCGTAGGGCAGCTTACTCATACTAACTGCCAGCAAAGAAGTCATCCACTTCAGAGACGGTTAAAGAAAACCCACATTACTTCATATTCGCTTCGTTAGTTATCATTAGGCTTAAGACTTAGTTTTAAGGCTATGGGTAGAGACTGAAAATCGGCGGTCTCGCTCAGTCTCGACTCGAACCCTTTCAATACGCAGACATACGATATTTGTGCATGTTTGGTTTTAATTTTGTAACGTCTTTGTGTTATTGAATAATTTTATTTTAATTTTTTTATGTTTATTTTATATTAAACGAACTGTCCAACAATACACCGTACGATGGGTTTTGCATCTCTACTTTACGTGTAGGGGAGTTAATATATGTATTTTTTCAAGATTTTCTAGCTTTTTGTCGGCATGATTGGTATGTACTCGTAGTAGGGGAGGCCAGGAGGCTAAAATCAAACTTCTGCTTGACTGAACAGGTGCATACCAACAAGTGGTATCGTTGGATTCAGTAATATCTCCCGAGTATGAAAAGTGCGGTTGTCGCTCTTTAAAGTGGTGGAGGGGATAACTATGACGTCACAAAGATGGCGGCATATGGTATAATTTTTTTTCGATTACCTCAATAATTACTCATTCGATTTTAACATATAAGGTGTCATATGAAAGCTGATTAAATAGCAAACAAAATGTATGCACAAATTTAATGGCAAATTATATACAGCTTTTCTTTTTTGAAAAATAAACAAACGAAATAAAATTGTCTTTTTTGAAGTTTAAAATAAGCAGTGTAATAATCGATTTACTCCAAAAATACTTCATATAAAAGAGATAGCTACACTTTTTATCTACATATTACTTTTTGAATTTTAGAAATCGGATCATAAATAACAAAACAACGTTGATTTTTATCCGTCGAGGGCGCGACGCTCGGGGCGCTTTTGCGCGCTAGTAGGCGCACACGTTGTCACGTTTGTAGTGATTCCTCAATAACTACTTATCCGATTTTAACATACGAGGTATTATATTAAAGGTATTTTGATGCCCAACAAATTACATTATAAATACGATGTGTATATCCTATATCAATACGTTATCTACAAAACATTTCAAAGAACAAGTATGTACAATGTTTTAAGGTAGAAAATAAATAAAAAAATACTTTTACATCAAATATACTATTATTAATCAATTGACGCATTACTGTTTTATTAATAAACTTTGAATTTTTTTGAAAACTATACATAAATTACATAAGTTATGATCATTTTTACGCTCGTACTAGTGTTCATCTTCATACTTACATTACGTACCTTAGTATGTTCATATACTTTTATTCCGAACGAAGTACCATGCGATTAAAACAACTATACTGTTTTAATAATGTAATAATTAATAAATCTGACTAGAATTAGATTGACACAGCATAATTATTGTACACAGTGTTTTAAGTAGGCATTAAATACAAAAGCATAAAGCCCTGTACATAACAGGCGCACCGTAAAATTTACGCACCTCCATAGGAACCATTGACTCGAACTTAGTTCAAGCATATATTTCACAATCGAGTCTACAAGTACGTACAATGATGAGAGTCCAACTTTAAATAAAATAAATTAACTCCCAAGTTTGAGCCAAACATTATTGGAATATGATTCCATCATGCAGGATTGTAAATATATGGTAGTCCTCAAATTGTTATGGCAGTAGTTACATATATCATAAAATAAAAGTCCTAACTTTCGTCCCTTTAATTAATATTTGTAGATGCAGGCTCACAGACTATTATCTCTCAAGAACGCCATAATAGTAAAAAGATTGTATAAGCATAACATACCATATCTATGTTTAGAAAGGAGAACGGAAAACTTCGACTATTAGCACGTTGTCTCACACACACGACAGAGAAGTTAGGAGCATTATAAAAATGTGCAGCTGACGAATCTCCTACTCTTCAGCTGCAGAATAATCCTAAAGCCCCCACATATGGACTCATCGATGCTTTCACGGCGATAAGCCCTCGTAGTAGACTTTATAAAACCTGTAACTCGTAAATTGTAAACTCGTAAAAAAATACATACAAATATGTATTTCTTCTTCCTGGATGCGACGATCTAGTGTTCAACTGTTCACTCACTTCCAAGAGGGTACCAGTAAACTATATCAATATTTTCCGCGAGGTGCCATAATAACGAGTGAAGACTCCATGTATATGTAAATGCCATCTGTGTGTTTATGCGGACGGGAGAAGTCAGGTGCAACGTATGCGTGGAAGGAGATGTTTAAGAGCGGAAGACCGAATGACTATGACCAAATTCATAGCAGCTAACACTACAGGCCACAAGTCCACAAGCATAGGAGAAGGTGTGATATCTTCTTTGGTTATTCCAAAACTTAGTGATCTTTTCTGTCGCTGATCTTATTGCTGCTTTCCTATTAGTTCTCGGTTGTTAGAAATGTTGAAACCAAGGTAAATATAGCTCTGGACTAAATCGCGATTAGCAATAACTCTCGTTTCTAGTTGGTCGTATGTCTGTATCATTTTCATATCCGTCATGAGGCCAATCCTGCAGCTTCATGTCTCAGAGATGAACATGCTTCGGTGGTGATGTAGAGTAATGCGAAAGCATCGCATTAAAATTCCTGTATTTGCGGCAGCTTTCATATCCGTGACATATAGTAGGTACCCGTTACTACAGGAGAGCTGTTTACGTTTTTTGAAAAATAAGTTAATCACTTTAAACAAGCTCATCATTTCATTCGAAAGACGCCCATTTCTGGACAAAAGTCTCCATCAAGGATCTCCAAAGTCACCTGTCGTGCGCCACCTTCATCCAACGGCTTGATGGGGGCTTCTTCACACTGCTTAGACAAGCTCTGAGGGGCACAAACTATGTCACAGTGTCAGTAGTAATTGCGTAACATACTCGTAGAACAATTATCAGCTGTAATTTTTCACATAGATCCACCCACCCACTAGTCGTCACCCTGATCCACAGACCCACTAGTTGTTTAATTATTTTTTTACCGTTACCAAAAAATGGTCTGGGAGATATCGGTTTTTAGCGATAAAAACGCCTGTTGTTAACCTTTGCTTGTTTTTCACTATGCTGTTTCGGATCTATTTGTAATTTTGAGGTGTGTAACAAAGAGAATTTGTATAGTATTACATATACAGATCTACCTAACGTACAAACAAATCGTTACGCAATCGACCCGCAGGTCCCGATAGAAGAACCCGGAGATGGTGGCTTGACGTCGCCATAGATGACATGTGAGCCAATTGATTAAGTTTATGAAGATGATGTTGAAGATTGCACAAAGTGTAACCGGGATTACTGCTAGGATCAAAGATTATTAATTAAACCTTGTATATTGTAAAGAAAGGTATGTTTAAAATAGACATACTAGCCAAATCGAAGAGTTAATTATTAATTTAGAATACCTACGATATTAGTAAATATAATTATGGAGGCATTTTCAATAAATTGCTGTACCTGCCCGGAAGACCAAATGCCTACTCAAAACACTGTGTACAATAATTATGCTGTGGTGATCTTATTCTCCCGGGTAGGGACCCGGGTATGTCCTAAAACTACGACCAAGACCACCGGGGAATGGGCAGCAGCATTCCTAGAGTGCGGTGGAGATACTGCGATCGCCAACCCGCATGCCAAGCGTGGCGGTTATGGCATTTACCCCCCATGAAATTGGGGGAGGCCTATGTCCAGCAGTGGACGCCCTAGGGCTGATATGGTGGTGGTGGTGGATCTTATTCTTGGTCTTATTCAAGCGTGGCGATTATGGCATTTACCCCCCATGAAATTGGGGGAGGCCTATGTCCAGAAGTGGACGTCCTAGGGCTGATATGGTGGTGGGTGGTGGATCTTATTCTAACTGGATTTATTATGAATTACATTATTAAAATTGCTAGTGGTGTTGGCGTGTTGTGTGTGCATGGTACTTTATCCGGAATAAAATAGAGGTACGTAATATACCTATATGTATGAGGATGAAGAGTGCGAACGCGAGCATAGAAATAATCGTCACTTATGTATTATTTTATCATTCTCAAAAATTCTAAATCTATATTAATAGAACGGTAATGCGTCAATTGGTTAATAATAGTATATTTGATGTAAAAGTATTTTCCCTCATAACATTGTACATACTTGTTCTATTGAATGTTTTGTGTATAACCTATTGATATAGGATATACAGGGTGATTCGGGAGACGTGAGCAAGATCAACACTACGGATTCAGTAGATCATAAGCTACTACTTCGTACCGCTATTAGTGAAATTAACGTTCATTTATCTTTGGTGTTGATAACAAAATGTTTTGAATTATTTACGAAATGGATGGTCACTCTACAATGAGAATACTCCAGTCAAGTGAAACGTGTCAAATAGAATGTCATCTGAGTCCGATTACTTTTGAAATATCGTATCTCACTCAATGTGACAATTTACTTTCTTCCTAATTAAAGTGCTGTCATAACAGTTAGAGGTTTAATTTTTATAAACCAGTTGTTATAGGGTGACTATGATTGTAGAGAATTAAACTTTAACTTAACAAAAATTAAAATACAGGAAAAAGGTATGGGTGTTTCACTTAAATACAATGGTGAACGATTCATTGCCATTTACTATGTATGTAGTGTTGATCCTGCTCACGTCTCCTGAATCACCCTGTATACTTCATATTTTTAATATAATTTGTTGGGCATCAAAATACCTTTAATATGATACCTCATATGTTAAAATCGGATCATAAGTTATTGAGTAATCACTACAAAAGTGACAAAGTGTGCGCCTACTAGCGCGCGCAAACGCCCCGCGCGGCGCGTCCTCAACGGATAAAAATCAACGTTGTTTTGTTATTTATGATCCGATTCCTAAAATTCAAAAAGTAATATGTCGATAAGAAGTGTAGCTATCTCTTTTATATGAAGTATTTTTGGAGTAAATCGATTATTTCACTGCTTATTTTAAACTTCAAAAAAGGGCAATTATTTTTTATTTATTTATTGTTCAAAAAAGAACAAATGTATATGATTTAGCATATAATTCTTATTTGTTAAAATCGAATGAGTAATTATTGAGTTAATAGAAAAAATAACATATGCCGCCATCTTTGTGACGTCATAGTTATCCCCTCCACCACTTTAAAGGACGACAACCGCAGTTTTCATACTCGGGGGATATTACTGAATCCAACGATACCACTTGTTGGTATGCACCTGTTCAGTCAAACGAACTTTGTTATTTGACGACTTTTTTCAAATTGGCCTCTCTACTATCGTACAAAATACAGCATTTTTAACCGTCTTCAAGATTTCAAAAGAGGAGGTTATCAATTCGGATGTATGGTTTTTTTTTTAATGTTTGTTAGTCCATAACTCCGTCATTTCTTAACCGATTTGGAAAAATATTTTTTTGATTGTTTTTTTTTGATATCCAAGTTGGTCCCGTTTTTGTCAAAACGCAGTTCTGATGATGGGATCCACGAGGAATTGAGGGAACTCCTCAAATCTTTAAGGCAAACATAATTATAGTGATTTTTGTGTTTTTATCAACAAGTCAAGCATTTGCATCCAAAAATGTGACATTGGATGAAGTGGAACTGCTGATGATGATCAGAACAGAACTCTTCAACGACGAAAAGTTCACGTTTGGTGATTTGTCCTCCTAGCTGTGTTTGTTAAGCAAGTTCTATTTTCACGATTAATTTTTGTCATGCTTGATTTCTGATTTATTTATTTATTTAACTAAAAATATATTTACACAGCATTACAGACTTAAATCTAATGCACTGTGAAAACTAAACATTGAGTACAGAAAAGAAAAAACTAAAAGAAATAATAATAATAATACCAAATACAATCATCATATACGCACACTAGTAAGCCTATCATCCTTCATCTCACAAAACTTCAGACATTCCCTACACACAGCCGCCCATCGCCACGCAAGTAAATCACACTCAGGTGTTGACACCAGATGGGCATTTAGCAGTGTCAGTGCACGGAGGAGCGGTGAGTTCCTGTGCGATACAGTGCGAGCCGAAGGCACTGCTAACAGAGGGCGAGTACGAGGTCTCAGAACCATTCGTGGGACTTCTGGAACATGTAGCCTCACTAATTGCGCCACAAGTTTCAGGCAGTCTGACTCTCCCCGTAAAACACGACACACAAAAGTAAGAAGGCTACAATTGCGTCTCACTTCTAGAGAATGAAAACCCATAGATCCTAGGAGAAACTTTGTAGGATAAAGGTATGGATAATATCCATACATTTTTTTATATAAAAATCTTAGAAAAGTTTTTTGAACTTTTTCTAAGAGTAGAATGTAGGTATATTCGTAAGGGTTCCAGACTATAGCAGACGCTTCCAGTTTGCTTCGCACCAATGCATTATACAGCATTTTTATTGCTACTGGATCATGAAAAGCTCTGGCATTACGCAAAACGAACCCTAATCTACGAAAACAGCTGGCGGTGAGGTCCCTAATATGGTCGTGGAAGGAGACTCGTGCATCAAATACTACGCCAAGATCCTTGACCGAAAAGACCCTGTTAATTGGTTCAGATCCAAGAAAGTATTGTGCATGAATGGGGGTAGAAGCTCGACTAAAAGTACACACACAACATTTAGCTATGTTGAAGTGAAGCTTATAGTCCACACTCCACCGAAACACGGCTGCAATATCCTCTTGGAGCGACTCGCAATCAGCGACCTGCTTCACCCCGTACACTAATTTTAAGTCATCAGCATAAAGAAGACATTTTGAGTTGCGAACAACAGATTCTAAGTCATTAACCATTACCCCAAATAGCAAAGGCCCCAGTATAGAACCCTGACTAACACCAGATCGGGTATGGTATGGAGCTGAAACAAAGTGGCCATGATGGACATATTGTTGCCGATCGCGTAGATAACTGGCAAACAAACGAAGTAGATTTGGGTCAAAGCCAATACTGTCAAGCTTATGGAGTAGCACATCATTATCTACGCGATCGAAGGCCTTCTGAAAATCGAAGTATATGACATCCACTTGGATACCCTTGTCCAGGTGTTCCGAAATGGTATTAGACAGGATTAGGAGGTTAGTGTTGACCGATCGGTTGTCTCAGAAGCCATGCTGAGAGTCGCATAAATATGGTTTTAAGTACACAGATAGTGTCCGATGGAGTATAGACTCGAACAGTTTCGCAAGCGTCGACAATATTGCTATGGGCCTATAGTTCTCCACATTGTTAACATCCTTCGATTTTGGAATTGGTCTAACTCTTGAGATCTTCCATAGGTCAGGATATGTGCCCGTGGAGAGAGCCAAGTTGAGCATGTAGTGAATAGGTGCTTTGAGGTATTCAATACACCCCTTCATTATGTAAGCCGGCAAGTTATCAGGCCCCAGGGCGCTATTGGGTTTCAAGCGCTTAATGGCTGCTTCTACCTCCTGTATCGAAATCGAACGTATGCGAATATCGTTCGCTGAGTTTTTCTGACCGCTATTTTCATGACAACATCCATTAAGGCGAGGAACATCGGGCAAAAGTACACTAGAGAAAAATCTGGAAAACGCTTGAGCTGCATCAGGACCCTCAAACTGTTTGCCTTCGAAAGTAACCTGCGATACATAGCCACCCTTCAATTTAAGGCTATCAATATGTTGCCAGAAAGCACGTGGATTACTCCTAATTTTGCTCTGAATTTGATAAATATAGGTATCATAGGCGGAGGCTATTTGTTTCTTGATACTAGCCCTAAGTTTCGAGAATGCACTATATATGCTACTGATTTTCGTAGACTTCCATTCCCGATGAAGATGGGATTTACGCTTAATATCCACAATCAAATTGGCAGTGAACCATACCGGATACCAACGAACACTCTTATTATAGCGACGTTTTTTCGGAATGCATTCATCGAAAAAACCATATATTATCCGATAAAAAGTATCAACTGCTACATTTACATCCTCAGTCTCTAGAAGGTCCTGCCACTTTTCTTCAGAGACAAGTTTGTATAGTAATTCGTAGTCACCCCTTTTAAAGTTCCAATCTTTGAGCCCACTCATATTACTGGGATCCAGTTGCTCGGTAGGATACTGCCGCGCTGTTGTAAGCAATGGGACCGAAATCTCTAAAAGCGGATGGTAAGCATCTCGTCGTGAAACAAGACCACCGCCCTCCATCTCAGCCACTCTGACACCACGTATGCCCTCCGACACCAACACCACATCTAACATTCCACCATGAGCATTCATTATGACATTCATCTCATTCAAGCCACATATCGATAGGAAATATCCATAATAACACAAAATGTTTTGAGACTTATATCGAGGGTTGAGGTTTAAGTCCCCAACGATAACCACTATATTGTTAAGAGTCATCAATACAGATTCTACAGTCTGAAACCACCGCATGCACACATCATCTGAACCACCAGGTGGAATATACACTACACATATATAACAGGTGACGCCTTTTAATCTGCAAGACACCCACAAGTCCTCCTCCAGTAGAGACTCGAAATCACGATGCCGCCGTAGTTCGAGTCCCGGTCGCTATGATATCGCGGTCTGATGATGGTATCCATGAGGAATTGAGGGAACTCCTCGAATCTTTAAGGCAAACATATAGTGATTTTTGTGTTTTTATCAACAAGTCAAGCATTTGCATCCAAAAATGTGACATTGGATGAAGTGGAACTGCTGATGATGATCAGAACAGAACGTGGAGCGGAAGCGGCCTCTGCGTTTGCTACTCATTTTGAGTCCGTCTTCTTGCCAGAGTTGCCGAGTCTCGATCCCGAAAAAGCTAGCTCTGAAGATTCCGCTGGTGACAGACTTGTCGACATCCGGACAATCAGTCGTGACGCGGTGCGCCGCGCGGAACGGCTCAAAGCAGGTACATCGGCAGGCCCCGACGACATTCCAGCCTTCGTTATTAAAGGGTGCATTGATCACCTGATTGTCCCGATCACCTTTATTTTCAATTTGGTACTAACTACTGGTGAATATCCTCACATATGGAAAATATCTCGCGTAACACCGATTCCTTAAAAAGGTTCCAAATTGAAAATAGAGAATTATCGACCGATTGCGATATTGTCTGCATTAGCTAAGGTTTTTGAGATGGTACTACATGAGTATCTGCTGCCACAATGCTTACCTCACCTTACCAGCTCCCAACATGCTTTCCTGCCCAAGAGATCGGTAGCTACTAATCTGGTTGAGTTGGTTGATGTAATCTCGAGGGAAATGGATGCTCGTAATCAGGTGGACATCGTGTATCTCGATTTTCAGAAGGCATTTGACCGAGTGGATAATGACATCTTACTAAAAAAACTTGCTAAAATGGGATTCGTTCCTCGCCTTTTAAAATTGTTTGCCAACTACCTCAGGGACAGAAAACAGTTTGTGAAGTATGGACCATACATATCTAAACCATACCATACACGTTCCGGCATAAGTCAGGGATCTAATTTAGGTCCATTTCTTTTTCTAGCCCTTATCAACGATCTCCCTGAGGTAGCCAACCACGCCACCCCTTTTCTTTTCGCAGACGACGTAAAACTTGTTATGCCCATTAGGTCCAGTATGGACCACCAACTCTTACAAACGGACATTGACGCGGTGAATAGGTGGAGTGAGGAAAACAAGCTACTCTTTAATAAATGCAAATGCGAGGTCATGACTTTTTCACGCTCTCCGTCGCCCCGTCACTTTGACTACCTTATAGCCGGGGAGCCAATGATCCGTGTAGATGAAGGTCGGGACCTGGGAGTCACTTTCGACGCTCGTCTTACATTTCGGACTCATGTTCGGAATGTCACAAAATGTGCCTATCAAAGGCTAGGTTTTGTGCTGCGTAACGCTGCCCCACTTTCCTCTACAGCAACGCGAGCGCTTTACACCGCTCTAGTGAGAAGCATCGTCGAAACGAATGCAGTAGTGTGGAATCCACACGAGAGCAAATATACGCTTATGTTAGAACAAGTCCAAAAAAGGTTCTTGAGGCATCTTTATAAGAAGAACCACTTGTACTATCCGTTTTTGTACCCCACTCGCTTTCTGCAGGGTCACTTGGGGTTCGATTCTCTAGAAATGCGACGAAAACTAAGCCTACTCAGTTTCATCTTGAATGTCCTGAGAAATAAAATTGACAGTGTGAATCTGGTGGAAAAAATGCTTAATTTCAATGTGCCGAACGATTATCGCAACAAGCGCCTGAGAGTGCCTCTCTTAGCAACCGTGGCCTCACGCACGAACCTGTACCGACACTCGCCCATTCCTCGCGCTACTGCTCTTCTCAACGCTGTGCTCGCAGCATCACCGCAGTGTCATGTGTTTGTGACAGGGATAGCGCGACTGATGACTGAATGGAAAAGAGTGTTAGAGAGACGTATGGATGTTAATTAGTATACCTTAGTTTAGTACCAATTTAGCATAATATGAATCGCTGTAACGTATTGGTTGAAACTGTCATGTTACACAACTTAATGGTTCAATAAATTATTATTATTATTATTATTATTATTATTCTTCAACGATGAAAAGTTCACGTTTGGTGATTTGTCCTCCTAGCTGTGTTTGTTAAGCAAGTTCTATTTTCACGATTGATTTTTGTCATGCTCGAGTTCTGATGATGGGATCCATTAGGAATCGAGGGAACTCCTCAAATGTGAAGGCACACAAATAGTGATTTTAGTATTTTCATGAACTAATCAAGCATTTTCATTCATAAAAGTGACATTTGATGAAGTGGAACTGCTGATGATGATCAGAACGGAACTCTTCAACGACGCGTAGGTAGTTCACGTTTGGCGATTTGTTCTCTTCGTTTTGTTTGTCAAGCAAGCAAGGTTTTTCCATGATTCCATGAGGAATTGAGGGTACTTAGTCTTCTACCATTATAAACATACTTATAGCCATTTTTATTTTATTGTATGGAATCTAAGAGTGCACCATCTACTCGTAAGTCTAATAATCTTTCACCGGCCTCCCCCATTGAAGTCGGTATTTTTTTCTTAAAAATTATTAGTAGTAACGATTATTGAGCTAAGCCGCGGGCGGACGATGGTGAAACTATAAGGATTCCTCGTTTACTAGGCTACCTTAAAAAAATATTACGCCTAGGGGCGTAATAAAGCCTATACGTTATGAAACCCTTAAAGAAAAAGTGCATTATTATTTCGTTTAAATACAAGAAACGCGTGCGGCGGCGCGATTGAAATTGATGTTAATTCAGTTTCAATCCATTACATCCAGTTAAATAGACCCTCTGAGAGCACCGACAATTACATTCCAAAGTAATTACCTTCAGGCAGAATAAATACAATCTCAGTTATGTCAACAAAAGGCAAATTCCATCGTTTTAAAAGTTTAATTTACTTTATTCCCAATTTCGTTAAAATACATCCGTCCAATCAGCCCTCAACGGATCTGAAGAATTAATTAGGTATGTCAACGACCAAGGATATATTTACGTACGTCAAATTATCTTCACGAATTTTGACATGCAATAATATAAAATTGTGCACAATCGAGTTCATATATATCTTACCAATAAAAATTCCCTTACGATAAAGTCGTGTTTGCATATTTTTGATCACCTTGTCATCATGATCCTCCTAGCGTTATTCCCAGTACAGTTACATCATGAAGGATGCCTGGGGTCCGCTACCTAATCCCAAGAATTGTTTTAGGCACTAGTTTTTACGGAAGCGACTGCCATCTGACCTTCCAACCCCAGGGGGAAACTAGAACTTATTGGGATTAGGCTTGTCAAGTGAGTGCAATGGGCAACTTGAATGTTAGAAATTCTCAAGCCGCCCGAAGGCCTCTAACATAGCTCAAAGACTGCTATCATAGACATCAGCCGAGATCAACGGCTTAACGTGTCTTCCAAAGCACGGGAGCGCTCAGTTAGTAACCACTCAAAGCGGTCACCCATCCAAGGACTGACCGCACGCGGTACGCGGATGCCGCTGGGCCACGAACGCTCCTCCATTTTTGATCATCTTGTCCGAGGACATATTTTTGTACTCAACTTATTACTCGCAACACATCGAAAGAAAATGAAAAAAGTGTCTAAAATCTCAGTTTCATCATCATATTTATCATCATATCAGCCGAAGAACGTCCACTGCTGACCCCAAGGACTGACAACGACCGGTCTCGCGCTACCCGCATCCAGCGGCCACCCGCGACCCTTACCAGGTCATCAGTCCACCGTGTGGGGAGGCTGCCCACGCTGCGCCTTCCAGTACGTTGTCGCCACTCGAGAACCTTTCCGCCCCAACGGCCATCGGTTCTACGTGCTATGTGCCCCGCCCACTGCCCCTTAATTTCAGTTCACGTAAGTCTCACTTTCATTACATTTTAATATGATTTTTTTTTCTATTAACGCAGCAGAGCCGTCTGAAACGATCGGGAGGTTTTTAGTCGGTACAAGTCCTATATAACCTCCGCACGGTCCCCACGGTGCGGTGGTATCCATAACGGATTGTCTACTGAAGAAGAAAAAGGACAGAATTCCCAACCGTTGGTTGGATTATAAATAAAGTTGGTCACTTGAAACTCCAGGGCACCTTGAGGAAGGCAGAAAATTGGAGTGTGTCTGAAAAGCAAAAAAAAAGTGCAAACAGAAGTGACTTGTGGTGATCACGACCCTCAGTCATAAGGAATCGAAAAGAAAGAAGAATAACCACGTGTGGAATTGAAGCCATTCCAAATGAATTCTAGCAATAAAGTGACATTATTAGAACACGTACCACGATATATTTTCAATGGATAGATTCAGGACATTTCAATTTAATATCGCTTATTTCAATTTCCCGCTGTTTTATAGCGTTTCCATCGTTCAATTGTATTGAATTAAAAACAAAACTACAATATGCTTCATAAAAAACCAGCCAAGTATGAGTGGACTTCTGTAATATGTTTTTTTAGACGCAGTTATACAGGGTGACATCGGAGACATGATTAGAAATTATTTGACTCGATGAAGTATTGAAAGACAAACTCAATAAAGATGATATCACAGTTACTACTTGCAATATTGACTATTATTTCTCACATTATTAATAGAAAAAATAACGTTTCATAAAACTTGGTCACCCTACACCACACGACGTCTTGTCATCGCTCATATAACGTGTCAAAAGTGAAAGGGTGATCATGATTTAAATATGGCGTTATTATATTACTGGTAAAAGTTTGAAAAAATAATCTTGTTTTATTCGATGTAACAACGATGTAGGAGAGTCTGAAAAATTAGCTTTTGATTACGTCTCCGATGTCACCCTGTATATCCAAAATAGCGGATTATCGTATGTAAAGTTTTCGGTGAAGGAAAACATTGTGAGAAAACCGACCTAATCCCTTAAAGGTTTAGTTTTTGTCTGGATTGGAAGGTACGAGTAAGGCAGTGGCTTTCGAAGCTAGTGCCTTTGCCAAAATTTGACGCCAATGGGATTTCCAAAGTCAATCCCTCGCTCCATTAGTTTGCAACTGACAAAAAGCTAGAAAATAAAAAGAAGATTTCGTGCATAAAGTTTTTGTAAAAACCCAGCGGTACAAGCCAGGAATCAAACCAATGTTGTGCAGATTAAAAGTAATTAGCTACTACATTGGCTTCAACTGAATACAAGTTGCAACTAAGTCGAGTGAATTCACAAGAATACTCCTTTCCTTTTCGAACTCTTAGAGATTTATCTTCAAAGCCCTGGAAAGCGATTCATATTCGGCCAACTCAATACTGCGTTGTATATTAAACCTTTGTTGCACTTTACCCTATTTTCACAAAGCTTTATCTTGCTAGTTATTTATACTGCAGCTCTTTCCTCTCAGTCCTAAAGAACTGAAATAAATCAGAGAGAACTATGTTACTATAAGTGAATTATGCACAAAGAGAACAGACACAGAGAAAAGAAAAGAAAACAGGGTAGATTAAGGGGGTGCATCGCTAAATTAGATGGAAATATTG
The DNA here is from genome assembly GCA_905163555.1 of Notocelia uddmanniana. NCBI lineage: Eukaryota > Metazoa > Arthropoda > Insecta > Lepidoptera > Tortricidae > Notocelia > Notocelia uddmanniana. Next base: position 3,855,544 of record LR991064.1, read on the forward strand.
CCTGAACTAGGGCATAAACACAAATGTTTTTCGGATATGTTCCAGCATAAAACAAGAGTTTTATCAAAACGGACCATTATTGCAAGAAAGTAAGAATATTAAGTATTTGTATTTCAGTTTAAAAAGACCAAAACAGTTCATATTTTTTCTTTGAAAAATACAGTAGTAAAACGGTTACATATATTTATAAAGAGTTGTAGAAGAAAATAATTTTTAAGAAAAAAAAACCGACTTCAATGGGGGAGGCCGGTAAAAAATTATTATACTTAGATGGCGCACTCTTAGATAGATATACAATAAAATAAAAATGGCTATAATGTATGTTTATAATGGTAGAAGACTAAGTACCCTCAATTCCACATGGAATCATGGAAAAACCTTGCTTACTTTACAAACAAAACGAAGAGAACAAATCGCCAAACGTGAACTACGCGTCCTTGAAGAGTTCCGTTCTGATCATCATCAGCAGTTCCATTTCATCAAATGTCACATTTTTGTATGAAAATGCTCGATTTGTTGATAAAAACACAAAAATCACTATATGTTTGCCTTTAAGATTTGAGGAGTTCCCTCAATTCCTCATGGATCCCATCATCAGAAATCGATCATGACAAAAATTTATCGTGAAAATAGAACTTGCTTAACAAACTCAGCTAGGAGGACAAATCGCCAAACGTGAACTTTTCGTCGTTGAAGAGTTCTGTTCTGATCATCATCAGCAGTTCCACTTCATCCAATGTCACATTTTTGGATGAAAATGCTTGACTTGTTGATAAAAACACAAAAATCACTATATGTTTGCCTTAAAGATTTGAGGAGTTCCCTCAATTCCTCATGGATCCCATCATCAGAACTGCGTTTTGATAAAAACGGGACCAATTTGAATATATATACTTACAATCAAAAAAAGAATTTTCCAAATCGGTTAAGAAATGACGGAGTTATGGAGTAACAAACATTAAAAAAAAAAAAAAAAACAAAAAATACAAAAAAAAAACATACAACCGAATTGATAACCTCCTCCTTTGAAATCTTGAAGTCGGTTAATAAGCATATAACTGTACGAATTGGTTAAATACGCATACGGCCTTAGAAGCGAGAGGTGCCGCGCGCAAAATCTCCTTGTGCCCCCGCGACGACGGCTGGCCAAGTCTCGTGCATCTCTCAGCGTCCTCGGGCCCAAAATATATAATTGTATTCCAATTACTATAAGAAACTCAGCCAGTGACACGATTTTAACAAATAAATTAAAAACGTTGCTCATTGAACTAGCTTGTTACAGTGTAAACGAATTTATACAGAGAAAATGTTAATCTTATGTTAAACTAAACTGTTATACTAATATAAATGTTTATATTAACATATTGAGAACATATTGACAAACTAAAACTAACATCATATTACCTATGTACCCACTCAGTATGTAGAGGTAGTACAACATACAACAGCATGGAATTGTTAAATAATTATTGACTTGTAAAATTTATAATTGTTTCAAAAAATATATTTAAAAAAATTGAGACTACTTGTTTGCACAGTATTTAACAAATTATTAAGATGGTCCCAAACATATCGAGTTTATTTTGTGTACCTAGTTTAGGAGATCCTATGACCACCTTACTGCATCATCAGACTACCTCCATGGTGCCATATTATTGTATTGTCGTCGAAGATACGTACTAAACTTCAGCTCAATCGGTCTGCAGTCTGATTAAAATCTTCCGTGCAATATTTTTGACCGGAACATATACAGGATGTTGCCTGTAATAGGAGCAATAAATTTAAAGGACGCTTCCTTAGAGCATCTGCAGTAACCTCTTGTGTCCAAAAAAAATTTTTTATTTTCAATTGGGATAAATTTTGATCAAAAGTTATGAGCTCCAGGTAATGGATCTTGGCACCAAGAGCTTCAAGCGCGGCAGTCAATGCTGATTTTGAGGTTGCTTCAAGTTATGACTCATAATCGTTGTCGCATTTCTTGTTTAAAAGTATAATTATGGGATTTTAAAGAAATATATATAATTTTTTAGTGTTTTTTGAATAAATAGTTTTTAATATCACTCCAGTAGTGTAAATAAGTACATATAAGCTACATTAATTAAAACCATTTGGTAATAATTGCTGGAGAGCTCAATAGTGTACCGTTTAATTTATTGCTCCTATTACAGGCAACACCCTGTATACAAACATTAGAAGTTAAATAAAAGCATGTTAATACACTCACACACACATACACACAACAAATCACTTATAAATAAAATAAATAAATAAATATTGGGGGACAATCTTACACAAATCGACCTAGTCCCAAACTAAGCAAAGCTTGTACTATGGGTACTAGGCGACGATATACATACTTATATAGATAAATACATACTTAAATACATAGAGAACATCCAAGGCCCAAGAACAAAATCCGTGCTAAATGCACAAATAATGCCCTGGCCGGGATTCGAACCCGGGACCTCTATAGCTTCGGAGGCAGTGTCACTACCAACTAGGCTAAACAGGTCGTCAAAAAAGGTCGTAAAAGGAACTCATGGACAAATTGTATCATTTAAAATAATGACGTTATTAAGTAGCTAATCCACTCGGATAAAATGACACATGAAAGTCAAGACGCCAGATTATGCAGATTAAGAGAGATGCTGAGTGTTATGTGTAAGATGATAAGTCTATATTGAACTTGGCTTCAAAAAAAATGAAACTTCACTGTTCCGGAGACTAGGCTGATTTATGCAATGAACTTTTTAGGGTTCCGTAGCCAAAATGTCGAAAACGGAACCCATATAGATTCGTCATGTCTGTCCGTCCGTCCGTCCGTCCGTCCGTCCATATGTCACAGCCGATTTACTTGGAGACTATGTCCACTACAATTATGAAATTTGGTGGAAACGTGTGTTTTATAAACCGCTATATAGGTAAAATATGATGTGAAATTACGAGAAAAACATTAAACCGGGGGCACCCCATACATGTTACATGGGCTCAACATTTTTTTAAATGCGCATAAGCGTGTGGGGGTAGACCTTCAAAAATGACATACAGGTTTTTAAAAAAGCTTTTCCATGTAAGTCATTCGTTGGTGAGATATTAGCTGTCCAAGTCGTAAAAAGTGTGCCCCCCCCCCCTCTAATTTCCAACTCTAAACTATGAAGTTTAAAATTGTGAAAAAAAAGTTGTTGTATAATAATGAATACTTTCAACGATTTTGGATTTGAACTGGATAGGTCTAACGGTCGCACTTGGCCGGTTTTATAATGAAGAATGAACGTTTTGGTACATGTTTCATTGAAAACGAGGGCAAAAAACGGTAGTCAAATGCTGAAGTCTTCGCAGTAAGCATTGCGCCTTCAAAGGTAACCCAAAATAGGTTTCCAGGCAAAAAACGTCTTTATTAACGTCTTTTTTATATTCTCAACGTTTCTACATTTACCCAGCACTAATTTTAAGTGTCTCTGTTTGGCTCAGTGGTTGACAAGTAGAAACTTGTCAACCACTGAGCCCATAGAAAAATCAGTATTGAGATACGATATAAACTAATTCCAAGCAGACAGTCGCGAGCAAAAGCTAGTATATTATATGCTTTAAAATAAATGCGAGATTTCCTTAATATCATCGCAAAATACTGTGAATTTTCTATCAAATTCTATAATGAAAATATGAACACTCCGCTGTCAGATACAAAGTAGCCGGCAATAACGTTTCCAGCAATGTCACCGGCCGTTGCCGGAAAAGTTTTACAGTCAATAAATACATTGATAATCATGTTATGTCAGCTTAAGTACGTCCTTTGCTGGATATACTCGTAGATCTCCCCCAGAGAGTTCCACGATGATCGATCCTGTGCCACCCGCATACAGCGGACTCCCGCGATCTTTACCACCTTGTGTGCCCACGCTCCGCCTTCCGGTTCAGCAACATTGATATTTATACAAATTAATGTAGAAATTACACGCTCTTATCCAAGTTGGTCCTAAATAAACAATTATTATTATTATTTATATAAAGAATCGTACGGGAGACACCTCAGATGTTAAAAACTATAGGCCCATTTCGTTGGCTACGATCGTAGCGAAAGTGCTGGACGGTGTGCTGGACAAACAGTTGGAACGCCATACCAAACTTCATGACGCACAATTTGGTTTTCGTCCTGGCCTATCCACCGAAACAGCTGTTCTATGTCTTAAGCACACTGTGCAGTACTACACGGACAGGAAAACGCCAATATTCGCTTGTTTTCTTGATTTATCGAAAGCCTTCGATCTGGTATCCTATAGTAAACTATGGAACAAACTGTATGAAGAAACTTTACTGCCCGGTGAGTTGGTTGAGCTGTTCAGGTTCTGGTACGGCCACCAAACTAATGTTGTTAGATGGGCTGGCTCGCTGTCCGATTCGTACGGGTTGGAGTATGGAGTAAGGCAGGGTGGGCTTACATCACCCAGACTCTTCAACCTGTATATGAATCGGTTGATCGAGGAGCTCAGCAACACCATGGTCGGTTGTTCTATTAATGGAACCTTCATAAACAACATCAGTTATGCCGACGACATGGTGTTGCTGAGTCCGTCAATCAGCGCCCTCAGGACACTAGTTAGTGTATGTGAGCGATATGCGGAGACCCATGGGCTCCGGTACAATGCCTCTAAGAGTGAGTTGCTAGTATTCAAGGGAAAAGGGGTTAAATTGGATAACCTAATACCACCGGTCAGACTTAATGGTACTCCTCTCAAACTAGTCTAGAGAGTTTAAATACCTGGGTCATTGGGTCACCGCAACGCTCAGTGATGACATGGATTTGGAAAGGGAGCGTAGGGCGCTGGCAGTAAGGAGTAATATGTTGATACGTAGGTTTGCAAGGTGTACTTACTCTGTAAAGACTACCCTTTTCAAGGCGTTCTGCCAGTCATTTTACACCTGCAGCCTATGGATCAACTTTACTCAAAAAGCTTACAGCGCCCTACGCGTCCAGTACAATAACGCATTTAGGATGTTGTTGGGGCTGCCGCGCCACTGTAGTGCGTCGGGTATGTTTGCGGAGGCGCGCACCGACGGTTTCGGCGCCATCATGCGCAAGCGTGCTGCGTCCTTGCTGCGGCGTGTGCGCGGCAGCACCAACAGCCTCCTAGCCACAGTAGCGGACAGAGTGGATGGGGCCTTCTTGCAAGCCTGGAATGCCTTGCATCTGTCAGCTAGACTAAGTTAATATTAATTACTAACATAGTTTTAAGGATCACTGTTACTAATAAGATATGGATATTACTGAAATAAATGATTATTATTATTATTTATTATGTTAGTAGTAGAAGTAGTTCTGTATTTATGACTTTTGATACTTCGATCAAAAACCATTTTATTCTCATTGCGCTTTTATATTCCTTTTACAACTACCTTCGTATTTAGCAAGTTACAAGGTACAGGTATCGAGGTGCAAACAGCTTGAAACCTTATCTAACGATACAAGCTGCCCAGTTGGCACGCTACTTAGAAGTTAGTTCCGCTTGGGTCAGTAAAGTTTGAATTTACTGCAAATTTGTGAAAAAGTATGAGAAGAAACAGCATCCTGTGTGATTCTTATCTATAAGAGGAGGACAATGCCTAGCAGTGGGGTGGGGTGGTGGCTGATCATAATGATGATGCTGTGTTATAACTACTAAGTAGGTTTAGTAGGTCCTACCGACCTCACACATAGAGGCGTGTCAAATATTGATGCGCGCCTTGTGCCAGATATGGACGCTGTACAAATGTACATATACATACATATATTTTGTAAGTAAAAAATATTTGTCATATGTAATATATATCATTCACAGAAATCATTAAATTTACATTAAAAAATTTACCATTTCTCATACCATCAACATCCCACATTCTCTCCTTACCATTAGGGAACGCGTATTAGTTTGCCATTGCCGTATAGTACTTACAGAAAAAGAATCCACTGCAAGGATTCCAAATATTCCAATATCGGTATTTCCAATAAGCTGCTTCGGAACTTACCTACAAAGAAAATGAAAAGAAACGATGCTACAGCCGGTGTTGCGACACAAGTTGCAACTTGTTAGGAAAACGTGCAGGATTCTGGAATTTTGTACAAGGATTTCAGTCCCGTTCACCTTAAGCCGGATACATATTTATCTGAATTGCGCGCGTATGCCTGACATAGTACAGACCGTTATATCTGAGTGCATCAGAGAAATGTGAATCCAACCGTACCTATATCGTTGTATCACATCACGTCAAGTCGAATAAATATTAAGCCGACATTAAATATAGGTTTTGGAGTTCTGGCCTTTATTATTTATTTCTTTTATTATTTATTTCAGACCCAGGGACCATTTTCAGGGGGACCACTACCTGCCTTTCCCTACTTTGCATGATGCTGAGCGTCCTCTGTTGCCCGTTCTCGCTCGAATTGGCATTCAGGGCTGCATGTCACATACTAATACTAGTTCTGATACATTTTCTCGACGCTAGCGAGCGCGTGCGACACATATAATACTAGTCTCCGGGGCTCCGTCAGGGGATCTTCTGTAACTTAGCACGGAATAACATTTTTTAATAGCCAATTGAGGGAGGAGATTAATGGGGTTAGTCAAATGCCTCACCCCATGATGTCCATGCCTAGAACTAAATGCCAATTGCTGATAAATACATACGGGTCATCCCACCATCTCCGTCTTGGCCTATACCGTCTCGGTCATCCGCTATCGGGCATCCACTTGATAGCGACATCTTGTTTCCATTTGTATCAAAAATTTGTTATTTTTGGAAGGTTTTGCTAAAGTTTATGTAGACACAAAACCCACAAAAAACTTTAATGCACAAAAAATGGGCTACGTCGGGCCGGTATTACAGTCCTAATAACCTATTTGCTATAAACGAGCGAGCTCATTCAGGGACCCGGGTATGTCCTAAAACTACGACCAAGACCACCGGGGAATGGGCAGCAGCATTCCTTGAGTGCGGTGGAGATACTGCGATCGGCAACCCGCATGCCAAGCGTGGCGATTATGGCATTTACCCCCCATGAAATTGGGGGAGGCCTATGTCCAGCAGTGGACGTCCTAGGGCTGATATGGTGGATGGTGGGGGGAGCGAGCTCATTGCCAACCAACTGCTCCGCAGTTTTTATGGTACACATAATTGGGTCTCTTCAAGACAAGAGTGAATAGGCTATTTCTGAATCAGTGAGCAACATCTTAGGCCTTGTCATCGCTTTCCATCCGGTGAGACTAAGGACAATCGCTGGTCAGTCTATCATTAAAAAAAAACATTTGGTATTTTCATGTTATTAATAAAAATAAAAAAAAGTTACAAGTAGTTTTAGCTTCCTCATGTTAACATATTTCACATATTTCTAAGTTTCGAATAGCCTAATATTTAGCAACAAAATTAATAGCCGACCTTGCGGAAATGACTAGAAGAACCAGCCTGACGATGGTATTATTAATTATTCTCTTGCAAAACAACATAAACTATACGATGTGTGTTCACTATCCCCTTCTATATACGAAACTTATCCACAAAGCAAACTATACGTGAACAAAACTTGTTCAAACTTATAAGCAGCCTCACGTGTATGCAGAATTGATTGATGTTAGTTTTGCTTGCAAAGTTAAAATATAACAAACTACGGACTCGATTCGACACGTTCGGAAACAAAAGATCACAACAAAACCTTCCGTTTCGTCTATACAATTACGATCTCACTGAGCTGTCATGGGGTGGTTAGCAAGCTTATGGTCTGCCTGATGGTAAGCAGACGCCGTAGCCTATGGACGCTTGCGAACCCCTTTATTGACTTGAGGATTCGTTGTGTTGACAATATGCAAGTCCCTCACTCTAAAGACTGCATATCCTCGGAAGCTCTGGCGACTTTACTCACCAGGAACACAACACCACAGGTAAGGAGCAAGTAATGATGTTGAAGTAGTGATGGCTGCAATCTTCTGTAAAGTGGGGGTAGGTACTTTTCCCTATAGCTCGAAACGCACAGAGCGGGCGCGGTGCGGTGCGGGGTGGAGGTGGTTTTGAATTTTTGATCTTTCCGAAACTGTCAACTGTCGATAGTGTCGATTACTGCTTCATATGTCACACACGCCGCCTCCGCTAAGCTATCCCGCGTGGTCCTTTGGCGCGACGTCCCCCGGACCGCGTTCGATTTACCGTAAAAACGCCTCCGCCACGCAACGACGCAGCGCCGCGCTCTGTGCGTTTCAAGCTTAAGGGCTGCTCCAAATACGAGCAATATGACTTTCTACTGTGCCCTACCTCTCTTCCAAGACTTTTACTTTTCTCTCTTGTCTTTGATGGTAGGTATTTTGTTCCTTCTGTGGCAGAGGGCCGCTATAGTCGGGAGCGGGGGCTGTCACCGTCAGGCTGGGGCCGGGTGGTGGCTGCGAGGGAGAAAACCTCTATAAAAAGTTACAAGGGGACCTGAGGGGGTGAATCCGGGCTTTTTTCACCCTCTCCCGGCGTGGAGCTCCTTTGGTCGGCATTTTTGGCGTGCCCTGCATGCTTGGCGACGTGTGGGAGGCGCAAGGCTCAATCGAGAGGGGACAGCTTCGGCTGTCGCTACAGGCGGTGTTCGCGGTTGTGTGCCTTGGCGATCCCGTGTCACCGCCACTTATGCTGCGTGATGGGCATTCCCTGGAGGTTTTAGACGGTAGTCCGGGCGGTTCCCGGGAGTCCGTCATACCCGTCTTAGTTCCCCGGCTAGGCGGGATGCGTAAATGCATTTCCCCGGGTAAAAAAAAAGGTATTTTGTTCCTTGACGTAAGCTTACTGATGTAACATTTCCTCACTTGTCGAAATACTGTCAGCATTACGTAGGCTCAGTAGTAACGCACAGAAGTGGGGTAGCACTGTATTCGTATCGGTTGACACTGACAGCTGACAGTTTTCTCATGTCGTACCGCCCAGGGGCCTTTCAGCTCGAAGTACTAATTTTTCTATGGAAATGTTAGTTTAGCTTGTTTGCACCAGATGTCACTGGGTGCTATCTCTATCGCACTTGCATATTTAAGTGACAGAGATGCAGTGTTCGTGCGGTTAGTTCATACTAAATACACAACGGCGCTACGATCTATGTGGAGTATTTCACTGGTATCTCTATCTCAGTATATATATTGTACTTTGTGGTACCGCCTACGCATTGACAAACCGCAGGAAGTCGCCTTAACCCTTTGAACGCCATCATAATATTTGAATGAAGTGATCACTCGGGCGCCAAGGTATCAAAAATTGATATAATGTTTAAACAAATAAAGCAATTCATGATTGTTTTTTTTCATGATCAAAGTACACCTTCATTCCGACCTTTTTAGTAGTTATGGCGTGGTGGGCACGACAACACACGACCACTTTATAGGCTCTTGGCGTTCAAAGGTTTAAGAGTGGTACGTTCTGTTCTCCATACAAACGTATTTACGCTCTCTTTCTAAAACGCCATGCTAGAATACCTAACGTGAAACTTTGTATACACAATGGGATTCGGCATATCTAGGTCGAAAATTAGTTCCTGTTGCTTGAAATTATAATGGAGAAAAAATACAGCGATTATTAAGGTTTTCATACAAGCCGTAAAAATCTCAAATAACCGCCGTTTTTTTTTCTGTTACAATTTCTAGCAACAGAAACTAATTTTCGACCTAGATATGCCGGATCCCATTATGTATACAAAGCATCGTGTTATTCTAGCATGGCGTTTAAAATGAGAGCGTAAATACGTTTACTGTATGGAGAACCGAACGTACTGCGCACTCTTAATTCCAAGTACTAAAACAAACGATACTGTTCGTGTACTTGCACGAAACTAGTTAAGATTTATGTTTAGCACAAGTCGACGTGTGCAAACTGTGCAATGTGCATACGCGGCACTGCAATGTTTATCTTTAGTTCTGTTTGTATGGGCTGTGCAAACTTATGACACCGCATGTTGTAACAACCCCTAAGGGGAGAACTTTAATGAAACTTATGGAAAGCTAAAGGAAAAGTCTAGCTAAAAGCCTAACTAAAATTTCCCTAAAGTTCCTAAAGTATACCTAAAGCTTTATACTTGCTTTACCAGAAAATCTGAAAACCAGGATTTTCCTCAAGTTGCTAATACCTACTGAAGTTCTAAAGCTTTTATTAAAGTTTCTCAGATCTAAATGATAGGGTTCCTACTATAGGGAAAGAAAATAAATCAAACAAAATGTTGAGAGAGAGAAAATAAACAAACAAAACATTTATTTAATAAAAATGAATTTACTCGAAACTCGAATCTAATAAAGTCCGGGGAGAACTTTATTAGACATCCGCTTGATTACTAGGCCAACCTAGACAAGGGAAAACAAGCGGACACACAAAAACCCTTGTTGCCATAAAGCAAATACAATTGACAAAATAACAGACAAATTATTTACATAAATTATGAGTAATTCTTGTTAGTTACAATATCATAAGAAACACTAATAATTGAAAGATTAATGGCATGATCATCTAGTGACATATTTAAGACCTTGTTATAAACGTAGTAACCATAGTTCACTGAGGTGTGAGAAATGTATAAACAATTGAGAATTGGACAATGTTTAAACAATATTACAACATAACCTAAAATTAGGATAAGCTTGCCTAAACGAATAACAACAATATCCTATAATATCCTATGAATAATCAATTACTAACCATGAACACAATATTATGAAACCTATAACAAACATACTAGAGATTAAAACATTATCATGAGAATAATAAAAGCAATAAAACAACACTCTTAAGAAGTATTTCTAAATTATCAACAATGCTATATGAACCAGAACAAGTGTAGAATCTAGCCTACTATTTAAATACCGTCGTTGGCTGTGTGATCAATAAAGACTTAAATAAATTGCTTGGAATTAAATGAAGGCAAGTATAAATGATCCGAAGTAGTCATGTAGTACCTAGAAGATTAAGTGTTTAGAAAAAATGGTAGAAAATAGTTAATGGAGCAAAATAAGTTATTGTAGCATATATGTATAGTTAAACGTGGTAACAGATAAACGTAGGTAAATTCCTGTGAAACATATAGTAAGAAAAACCTTAAAACTAAATTTGCTATGTCGAGATAGCATTAATGTTTCCTACAAAATAGGATATAACAGGTAAAGTCTGGCTTCTTACCAAACATGGCGTAAATCTCAATCTAAAAGATATGAGAACATTGTAAATATAAAATAGCTGATTGCACGCAACCATAAAGCCACAGTTCTCATAAAAGTACCATGCATAAGTCATATAAACCACCAAGCCATTTCTGGACATGATGAGGCAACTATGTCGAGGCAGAAGTCTCGCGAAGGAACCTGAGCCTCAAGCTAGCCGCTTGGATATGTCCCTACCTAACACCTAACACGAGCAATCAGGGTATCCTCGCAGGTGGTACAGGCACAAGGCACATGACCGATACTATGAGAGTTATGTGACAATAGCGCCTGATGAATCAACATGTACATGGTAATAATAAGAGCGTAGCCCATAATATTATGAGACCAGCCATTTTATAATGCATAAAAGCATAGGCAAAGTAAACAACTGTGATCTAAATTAGAAGCCAGTGGGAATAAATGCATAAAGCATAAGTAGTATATACTACTATGGCCCACAGATCAGCTGAAATATAAATATATTATAGTGGCACTCTATAAAGGAGGCCTACGTCCAGCAGGGGACGTCAATCAGATCATATGATAATGATCAATCAATGTAACACAACTGTGATCTTAATTAGAAGCCAGTTGGAATAAATGCATAAAGCGTTAGTAGTATAAACTACTATGATCCACAGATCAGATGAAATATAAATATATTATAGTGGCACTCTATAAAGGAGGCCTACGTCCAGCAGGGGACGTCAATCAGATCATATGATAATGATCAATCAATGTAACACAACTGCGATCTGAATTAGAAGCCAGTTGGAATAAATGCATAAAGCATTAGTAGTATAAACTACTATGATCCACAGATCAGCTGAAATATAAATATATTAGTATGGCACTCTGCGAGGGAGGCCTACGTCCATCAAGGGACGTCAAACAGATCATATGACGATCAATCTATTACCTCGTACCCAAATATCGTGAAAACAAGACAAAGCTGTTACTATTCAGGTTTAGTGTCCAAATCGAATCATACAGTCATCCCATAAGCTAAGTATCACTACTGAGTTATGCAACCGCAAAGCCTCAGCATTGACCAGCGTTCTCACGACAGCAAGGAGTTTTGCTCGAGTCTTCAATAGGCTGTATCGCTATTGAACTTTCACATCCCATCTCGCCCATATATAGGTTGGGGTCTTTAATGATCAGTTTCAGCAAACGGCAATACAGATTTCTCGTCCGGGCGGATCTAATAGGTCTTGTAAGAATCAAAGATTCCGACAAGCAGTAATAGAATCTGTACCTAACCGGGTCAGCAGCCCTTTTCAAAGCCCGTCCCGTGGATTCAGACCAAAGAAGAAAGCCTGTCGTTAAGAATCTGTAAAGACTGTCCCTAACACCCATTGATGATCGTATTTCATCGATCTGGATAAAAACCGTTGTTTAACAAAATAATTATTATTAGGTATATTTGGGTACTACATATATAACCAATACCTTCCGTCATAGGCTGGAACAAACCACACATAATCGTATCAACCGATCGGCAGTCCAGGCTGTGACGTTACCTCATTGCTGGAAATAGCCACGGATAAGGTCCATTGCGGCCAGTTCCAACAACTACAATACAACCAAAACCTTTTGTCATAGGCTGGAACAAACCATACTTAATCGTATCAAACGATTGGCAGTCCAGGCTGTGACGTTACCTCATTGTTAGAAATAGCCACGGATAAAGTCCATTGCGACCAGTTCCAACAACTACAATAAATTAGTAGTGTCAGTTGGTAGACTGATATCGAATACTGAAACAGTATCTACTCGTAACACGAGTAAGTATAAATATATATATCGTTTAGGGTGACGTCATAATGATGAAAATATGAACGTAATGTGAATTACGTGTGACAGACTATGCTTTAATTGGAAATCAAATTTCATCAAGATAAATAAGTCAAGATCACTCAAGACATTTTTCGTACGTGAAATATGGTTGTAAGACAAAATCAGATCACACAGCCAACGATAGCATTTTAGGCCTGTTGTAAAGACAACATTAATTATGATATTTAAATTACCAGAGAACAATAAGTATCATAGATTGAATAATAAAATCAGAATAATGATGGAAATATTGACGTAATATTAATTAGACAGATTTGTAATTGGAAACGAAGTTCCATCAAAAGATACATAAACCAAGATCACACAAGAAACTGGCTGTAAGTAAATAATAAAATCTGATCACACAACGCAACGACAACATTTTGGCTTGCTATAAAGATCACATCGTTTATGCCATTTAAATCGTAATAGAACATAAACAAATATAGCTCGCACAAGAAATGGGTTTCAGAGATTAAGAAAATCATATCTCATAACACAACGATACCATTTCGGGTTGATATCATTTATGCCATTTAAATCGCAACAGAATATAAATAAGTACCATAGCTCACACAGTCAGAAAGTTTTGCGAAACTTAGAAAACCATCCAAGGATCTCTTCATCTGTGCGTGTACAGCCGTATTCTTCAAAGCCGTCATGCCGGAACAATTCCCATATGTAGTAGTTGAAGCCTTGACCAACCAGCTCGATGTTGCAGCACATCTTCGTGACCACCTTCTAGCAGTGGTAAGGAAAGCCGTTGATTGCCACTCAGGGTTGTAGGAGATAACCCAGAGATAGAATGGTATGGTGTTCAGTAGCCCCCTCAGGTTGAGCATTGGAAGTATGGCAGGTCGTCATGGCACAGATGTAGTTCGCGATGGTCTTCATTGGTAGTCAGTTGTTCGCAGCGCTGGAAACTTCTGGTAACATATGGTAATGTGCGCAGGAACGCCGTTGGATATAGCGTTTGATGGATGCGTGGCGGATGTCACATTGTCATGGCACAGCAGGAGATTGATGGTGGCCTGGATCTGGTCATCGATTATCCACATGGTATCTTCTGAGTATCAGTGATGTGGCTGGCTAGCTATCCTTCTCTTAAAAAGGTTTGATTTCGCAAAACCTTTCAAACGCCCGAACTATGGCATAGAAATCTACTAGATGTAATAATCAATTGAATATTAAACACTAATTGAACCCTAATTATTTAACTACCTACATTGACACAACCAGTACCTTTCACTAATAATGCAAAACCAATGTTAACCGCAAAACCTATGAAAATATACAAAACCTACTCAAGAATTCGTAATGAATGTGTTGGATATTAATAGTTATATTTATCATGTATAATTATAAATTATGATAAAGTTCATTCAAGGTTATAAAAACAAAATACGACTAGACACATAAATCACCCAAATATTTTAAAGGAGATATTAATTCAATACGAAACGCATAACCACTAAGTATATCACGAAATGTAAATCAAAGAATTAATAAATCTCGTAACATTAAAATAACACTGATCCGATACTATAATCAACATGAACATTACACACTCATTAAGACGTACTCCCGTTTGCTACCATCATTGTATAAAAAGTACGAAGTTATGATCCATGATCAAGGCATAATAATTAAGATAAGATTCGGTAATAACCAGCTTGTATGAATAGCACCTACGTATATCAATAAAGGAAATAGCACACACAAATCCGCCACCATAATTGGTAAATTATTAGCATGCACAATAAATATAGGTCGAATAAAAGACAATTTATTTATTAAATCAGGTAGTAATCAAACGCCGCCGATGTACCTCTCATATAGCAAATATATCGATAACGCAGTTGTTAAATAAGGCAATACGACACTCGATAGAATAAAATGCATCTCTAATGGAGAAAGTGATAAACTGCAATTCTATTATCATCCGTTTACGGGAATGTGATATGCTTTATCGAATCCTCATACATATCTTCCACCAGAGAGTTATCTGGTCAGGTAAATATATATAATTAACCACATATAGTCTCCGGACTCGTCCGTATCGACAAATATGGTTCGATTATTGGATAAGCAATACCTTCATAACGTCTCACTTCAGTAAAACAAAATTAAGAAAGGAAAACGAACTTACGATTGTGGTTTATCTAGTCAAATAACGGAACACTAATATATCACCAATATTTGCTATACGAGGTTTTAAGACATTCGCTGACAAAGAAATCCCTGTGAACAGAAAGGATTATTCACACACATCCTAAATATCTTAACATAGTGAAGACCCTATCAGAATCCCTAGCCAAGACACTTTAAACAACTCACATAAAGACACTCCTGAAGCACCAAGACTACTGTTTCTCGTTGCTCTGGTGAAGGCAAAAGTCCCCTAAAACCGTCGTGAATCTCCTTATATACCCCCCTCATCCGGTCCTCAGCGCCACCAATATCACGCGATCACTATGTTTTTCCGTAAATTTGGAGGGAACGATTCTCATTGGTTTTCAACTTTAATCTGAAATACTATTGGTTGACAAAACTCGGAAGTTTCCCTACTCGACACCAGACACCTCCACTCTCGCTATTCCTTTTAAAACCTCACTAAAATAAAAAGTCACCTATGCAGAAACAATTGCTTACTTTATCATAAATTTCATTTTAGTTGGGTAATCATAAAGTCAGGCGCGAGTCTACCCGCTCAAGCCGGCTCGGCAGCTATTGCTATTCAATTAATAACTTCCATCAGCGAGACTCACAGCTCACGTCTAGTATATCTTGACACCGAGATCCGTACTAACAACTCGTAGTCGGAGGTCAGATCTACACTGGTTCGCCTAAGGTGAGGTAATTTTTACTTCAACTTTAGCGCTGTGAATGATGTCTCACAACTACCCGTATAAATTCAGATGGCTACAGATATCGCTACTGGACCTACCAAATGACGTATTTTTGACACGGTTGGATTATTATCTCTTGTCAGTTAAGCAACTTGTCGCTAGATGGCCCTGCCTGGCCTAAATAAACATTAACAAAACTTTGTTAAAGCTGTTCTAAT
Source organism: Notocelia uddmanniana (assembly GCA_905163555.1). Taxonomy (NCBI): domain Eukaryota; kingdom Metazoa; phylum Arthropoda; class Insecta; order Lepidoptera; family Tortricidae; genus Notocelia; species Notocelia uddmanniana. The sequence continues at coordinate 3,871,627 of LR991064.1, forward strand.
AATTATATTGATAATACTATTCTGAAATACAATAAAAATACATTAAAACTTGGAAGATATTATGAAGAAATAGTAAATAATTGAACCTATTAAACTTAATTTAAAGCCCATCAACTTTTACCATGAAAACCTTCATCGATAATGAAAATTCAAGAAAATAAATAAGCTTTCCCGAAGCTTAGAAGCTTTCATGGGCTTTCATAAGGCTGAGGGATGTCGTTCTGTTACAATGTGCAATATTGCTAGCTAAGTGGGCATATGTGTGGAACTAATTTATAATACGCATGAGGTCGGGCGCCGTTTGCGAGAGAGAGGTCATGACCCCCGTTCCGGGTCATTCCTGTTGCAAAGGTTGTCTATTGCGATTCAACGCGGTAATGCGGCCAGCGTGATGGGCACCTTTGCACCCGGAATGACACGGGGCGGGCTATTTGACTAAAAACTTTAAACTTGACATGTACTGAAATTAGACAATACACAATTAATTTAGAATACCTATCAAAAACAAGGCTATTAGGTATATTTTAACGCTCACAACATTTACACTCGTGGATTATTATCATGCTTATAAATATTTGTAGGAGCCTAAGGCGCCTTCCTGACTTGTCGATGCGGGGGCGGTACGATATGAGAAAACTGTCAGCTGTCAGTGTCAACCGATACTAATGCAGTACTGCCCCACTTCTGCGCATGGTATTACTACTGCGCATTGCGCAAACGTATTTCGTCAAGTGAGGAAATCTCACATCGGTAAATTCACGTCAAACAGCAAAATACCTATGACATATCGCTCCCGCCCCGCCAAATCAGGAAGTCGCCTAACTGGAGTAGTTTTTTTTTAATAGCACGTCGGTGATAAACAAGCGTACGGTCCGCCTGATGGTAAGCAGTCACCGCAGCCTATCAACGCCTGCATCTCCAGGGGTGTCACATGCGCGTTGCCGACCCTAAAAAGTAGTAGTAATAGTAATAGTATATAGTAATGTGTTGAGAGCAAAAGGACCTGCATATCTATCTAGCAGTAAACACAACGAATCTTCAAGTCAATAAAAGGTCGAAAACGCGCTTGTGATTCTACAAGAACCGCAAGCGTCCGTTTGCTTGTTTGCCATCGTCGTTGTATAAAAAAATGCATATATTTTCGCTTTACAGTAGCATTAAGAGTACACCCCGAACGTACCAAACGTCTTGCGAGGAGTTCGGAGTTTTCGGAAAATAATTAAACTGCCAATTTAAACAACACTGTTACCATTTTTGACGCGATAATTTGACTTATTATTTTACCAACCTGTATCTATTTACCTATGTGCCTGGAGGCAAGTTCGGCTTAATGTATGTATGTATGTATGTAAATACTTTATTGTACACAAAACACCGGTAAAAATACAGACAAATTCAGTTATATCGGTACAAAGGCGAACTTATCCCTATAAGGGATCTCTTTCAGTTAACCTTTGAGCAATTGAGTGGAAGACAGGAACCAAAAGATAGACAAACTAACACGTGTACAAATAGGTACGTAATTATTACAGCTACTGCCTATGTACTACAAACTAATTAATACTATAAATACTAGTACATATAAGTACTGACTAATAAAATAAATAATGAATACATATATTATACATAATAAGAATGCTTACTTATATAATATATACATATAGATACAGGCTTAAGTTTGTTGACGTTGGCGTTACAGGGCTTGGAGGGGTTTGATCGTGATACGACCGGTTATAAGACAGGGCCTTGATTAAATACATCGTTTCTAGCCGTTAGATTAACTAAATGTATACCTATACATTCGGGACTTGACTATCAACCCTTCTTTTTGTATTATATCCACCATTACATTTTGTATTATATACATATCCACCACCACCATATCAGATGACAGACGTCTACTGATGAACATAGGCCTTGGGGGCAATTCCTTTGGGGGTAAATGCCATAATTACCACGCCTAGCAGGGGGTTGGGTGATCGCAACGGCTCCACGGCGCTCCAGGGATGCTGCTGTCCAACCCCCGGTGGTCTCAGTCGTAGTTTTAAGGCATAACCAAAAGTTAATAAACATTGTACGTGACGTTATATGCGACAAAGCGCTACGCTGAGTTTTCGATACAAAGCGGGACACGCTAATGTGTGTAAGTAGATGAACAATGTAAAGTTAAAGACTAAAATTCAAGCTCCCGAAATTAGCAGTACCTACAATCATGAGTAAAATCGAAATACTAAAAATCGCGGAACATACATGGGGGTGATTTAGATAGCCCTCTAGGTCCTCTACCTCCCAGCTTCAGTATATCACTACTTCTTGGGACACCCTGTATAGGTAAAAAACATAACTTCATAGACATTTCGCGCCAGCTTTTGTGATTCGACCTGTACCTATAGGCTCTCTTGCAAGTAGTTGTGTACAGTTCAATAAAATAAATTTGCACAGACAGGAAACTAAATTTATCAAAACAACATTAAAATCAAAGTTGATGGGTTTCTTTCTCGAGAACGAGAAGTCTTCAATTTAATGTAGGGTTTGCAGTCTCGGTCCCGATTTGTATGAAACTTCCCGGGGATTCCCGGGAAATTTACATACCCTACCCTACTTATATGCCTAAACATATTTCAAACACCGCCGGCAGTCGCTGTTGTCGACGAGAAAATACACGTTTTCACTCTATGCAGCTGTTGTTCTATGGAGTGAGCTCTGTAACAGAAGCCAAAATTTAAACGGTCCAATATTGCGCAACCCAGCAATTATTTCCAAGTGGTCCCAGTTGAAAAAAAGGTTCTTTTTCTGCAATAATATATTACATGTATTTTTTTTTACTATTTATTTATTTTAAAATACAAAATATTGAAAAAATTAAAAAATACCAATAATACATTTCAGCCTCTTAAGTACAACTTTTTGTACAAATTCCAAAATTGATTTGAACTTAAAATTAATAACAAAAGAATTCCTAATTCAAAAATAAAATATTTTTTCTGGGCCTCAGGAGGTTAAAACAGAAAATTCAAAAATTATTATTATTCGTAACTTGATACTACCTCAAAAATTGCATTGACTGGCGCGCTATAATCTCGTGGTATCAAGATACATTTCTTGAAGGTCATAACTTTAGATCAAAATTTCTCCGAAAAGAAAAGAAGTAACAATTATTGGGACATAGGGAGTTACTCTGTTACTGGACCCGGGTATGTCCTAAAACTACGACCAAGACCACCGGGGAATGGGCAGCAGCATTCCTAGAGTGCGGTGGAGATACTGCGATCGCCAACCCGCATGCCAAGCGTGGCGATTATGGCATTTACCCCCCATGAAATTGGGGGAGGCCTATGTCCAGCAGTGGACGTCCTAGGGCTGATATTGTGGTGGTGGTGGTGGGTGTTACTGCGGATGCTCCAAGGAAGCGTCCTTTTAAATATTTGCTCCTGTTACAGGGCCTACCTTGTATATCTGTATACAGGGTGATTTCGGGGTCGTGGATCAAGAATAAGTTTTACGACTTGGTATCGGTTAGCCTTTTCAAAAAAGTTGTAGTGACACGAAACAAACGTATTTCTTTTTTAATTTATTTTGATGACAAAAATACAAACTCTCAAAAAAACATGGTTACCCTTCTTTCTTTGACGGATAGTATGGAGAGTTGACAGTGGGGTAGGGTGACCAAGTTGTATGAAAAAGTATTATTTCCCATTAGAATTTGAAGAAAAAGAGAATTATTTGTGTTATAAACCGTCATACCAACTGTGATGTTGTCTACTTTGAATTATTGACCATGTACAATCATTCCGGATCACGACCCCAAAATCACCCTGTAGAATAAGGCTGGGTTGCACCGACTTATCATCACAGACCCATCAACGTTAAATATGGCGGCGGCAGCTGTCATGCCATAGAAAAATGACAAACTTTCCATACATTGAAATTTTAACGAACACAGCTTACGATTACAGACGATTTGGTGCAACCCAGCCTAAATCGGATTGTATACTGACAAGTAGAACGAATATAATACATAGCTATCCATGCCGTGATCGGCAACGGCGACCCTAGCTTGTTACGAGCGTGAGCTTGAATGTGGCTGCCGAAAATCCGAACTTACTTTTAAAAATTCTATCGCAGGTGGGGCAGGAAAGTTGACCAGACATATTATACGTGTAATTATAGGAGGGTTTCGGCCGGGACTTACGTATCTGATGTTTCGCATCAAGATCAGTGAGACGAGCGTCTTCAAAGTTCTTTACGCTCGTTATGATACGAGAACGCCATTCTGGCCGCAGAGAAGCATACTCCTCCCAATTGTCAGGTGGTATTTATTTATTTAAACTTTATTGCACAAATAAATCGGTACAAATGGCGGACTTAATGCCTCAAGGCATTCTCTACCAGTCAACCAAGGAGCCAAACAGAAAATAGCGAAGGTAGGTGCAAGAGACAAACTAGGTGTGAAAAACAAAAAAAAATCCTAAGGTAGAGCTAATTACAAAAAAGGTGTTTAAACAACTTAACCAAATATATACCTGAATACATACATAGATATATATATATATATATATATATATATATATATATATATATATATATATATATATACATTAAATATACATACATAATTATATACTATTGCACACACGCTTACGACTACAAATCTCTTTTCCGCTAGGAATGTTCTAGCAAGTGCTTGAAGAGCATACGTTTGAAAACAAATTTGCTTGGGGCCTGTCTTATCGTCAGAGGGAGTGCATTCCAGAGACGAATTGCTTGAACAGCGAAGGAAGATGTAAGGAAACCACTATGGTGAGGAAGTATACCGTATATATATAGTAGTGGTATACCGTAGGGAGTTAGGTGGAACTTATGTAAGTACGTCCTTCTAACGTAGGTCCTGCCTACCTTAGTTCCGTTTACCAGCTGATAGCTGGGAATAGAAGACGGCTTTCGGTAGTCTGCAATCACTCATACGCCAAACATGCCCACACCACCTTAGCTGACCCTTCATGGAATCTTACAACGACGAAGTATTTCAGTGTTGGGGACGCCATCTTGCCATCTTATACGCAGAATGTTTATATTTGATTGATTGATTGAATTGAACGTAGCCAACGTAAGTGGAACGTGTCTAGCAAACAAATGTCGCCTTTGTACAAACACCATGTTTCCTAACAAATATAATAATAGTAAGTTAAGGATCTTTGTAAAAACTGAGCGCCATCAAACGTAACAGTTTGATGAATACTAACTACATTCAACTGTAATAACTATAACTTAGTGGTGATAAATACAAAAATATATATAAAAAACCGGCCAAGTGCGAGTCGGACTCGCGCACGAAGGGTTCCGTACCAGAAAAAAAAACGCCAACAACTACTCTGTTGTATGGGAGCCCCACTTAATTATTATTATTATTTTGATTTTAGTATTTTTTTGTAGCCACAATAATAAATACATAATCTGTGCAAATTTCAACTGTCTAGCTATTACGGTTCTTGAGATACAGCCTGGTGACAGACGGACGGACGGACGGACAGCGAAGTCTTAGTAATAGGGCCCCTTTTTACCCTTTGGGTACGGAACCCTAAAAACAACTACATACAAGAGGGGCTTAACTTTAGTTTTTTGCCCATGCTGAATAAGCTACGAACAACTTATCCTATCAGTAAAGAATGGAAGAAAAGAGGCTTTGGCCAGCAGTGGGGCACCACCACCACCACCACATCAGCCGAAGGACGTCCACTGCTGGACATAGGCCTGCCCCAATTTCATGGGGGGTAAATACCATAATCGCCACGCTTGGCATGCGGATTGGCGATCGCAGTATCTCCACCGCACTCCAGGGATGCACCACCACGCAGTGAGGCACACTAGAATAATAAAACATATTCCTAGCTCTCTACTATTTATTATATCTACAGCCCCCGGCCATAGTTCGTGAATAAAGAAAACATAAAAGGAACCTCGACCCTTTGAACGTGACAATTGGAACCGAACGGACCCGCTCAATGGAATTATCGGTAATGTTACAAATTGTTACCTGAAAGTGTCATTCAATTCCCTTGTTGTTACCGTATGAGTTAAGACTCATAAGTCAAATCAATATTGTAAACCCCATTTTACACTATCCCATTTTTAGTCACAAAAAACTCAATGAAACTTAAAAAAGAAAAATATAATAAGAATAATAACAAACTACGCTAAAACGTACGCACTGGAAGGCGCAGCGTGAGCAGGCCCCCCACAAGGTGGACTGATGACATGGTAAAGGTCGCGGGAGTCCGCTGGATGCAGGTGGCGTAGGACCGGTCACTGTGGCACTCTTTAGGGGAGGCCTATGTCCAGCAGTGGACGTCCATCGGCCGATATGATGATAATGATGACGCTAAAACTAAACTAAACCCTAAAATTTAGCCTAATCGAACCACCCACCCCGAGTGCATGCCCCGTTGAATGGCGATCGCCAGTCTTTGTACCAGGAATTACCCAGAAGGGGGGTCCAAACCCCACTCGCTTTTAATATTGTTAACTCCTGACGCGGCAAAAGGGGTGTTAAAAATTTAACATGTGTATCTATGTGTCTGTCTGTGGCATTAGCTCTTAAATTTGACGGTTTAAATGCGTTTTTTTTATTTTATTTGAAAGCAGTTTTTCCAGCGATGGTTGAAACATTGAACTTTGCAATGATACCACCATATCAGCCAAAGGAAGTCCACTGCTGGACATAGACCTCCTCCAAATTCACGGGGGGTATATATGCTTGTCATGCGGGTTGGCGATCGCAGTATCTCCACCTCACTCCAGGGATGGTGCTGCCCTACCCCCGTTGGTCTTGGTCGTAGTTTTAGGACATACCCGGGTCCAATTGAAATGATAATGTTGGGGAATTTCAATTAATTTCAAAAGTTCTAACTATCAGTTATTTTATCAAATTGTTTTCAAAAAATTAAGTACTTATATAAACTAATCAAGCTACACGTTGGTGAAAGCCGCATCAAAAGCCTTCAACCCGTTTTCGAGTTTATCGCCAACATACACAGACGGACGCGGTGGGGGGGGACTTTATTTTATATAAGTAATACACCGAACTGACACAGATATGCTTAAAAACAAGAAGACAAGAGACCTATAGATCTAAAATGCGGCAGACCATATGTGGGGTCCCCCAGGGTAGCGTATTAGGCCCACTCTTGTTTCTGGTATATATCAATGATCTACCACAGTACATTGAACATCCAATGGTACTTTTCGCAGATGATAGTACAGTAGTTATTGAATGCAAGGATATAAATACTTACGAAAAAGAAATTAATAATACTTTATGTCGTATCATCAGCTGGCTTGAAAGTAATAACTTACTGATTAATTTAAAAAAGACCAAAATTATTCATTTTTGTCAACGCCAACGTACATCGTCTACTCCCATTACTTGTGGTTACCAAGGAACTCCAATAGAAGTGGTTAATGATACCAAGTTTCTGGGGCTTCATATAGATAGTGGGCTGACATGGAAACCTCATGCTGAAGCAACTTGTAGAAAACTAAACCAGTTTGCTTATGCTCTCTACAAACTTGCGAAACAGGCAAGTGTTGAGGTTGTCATGACAGCATACCATGGTTTCGTAGCACCGACGTTGCGCTATGGCAACATGTACTGGGCAAACTCCACGAACAAAGAGACTGTCTTCAAGGCACAAAAGAGGTGCATAAGGGCAATCCGCGGACTCAAGCAAACAGACAGTTGTATGCCACATTTCAATGATTTAGAACTACTAACATTGCCCTGTCTGTATGTATTTGAGGCCGCGGTGTTTGTCAAAGCAAACCCAACTCTTTTTAAGACGGTCTCTGAGGTCTTTCCACGGAGTACTAGGTATAGAAAAAACATTTTCACAGAGCCTGCAAGCACAGCGTTAAAACGGAAAAGCGTATTCTGTGTCGCTAGTAAAATATATAATAGGATTCCTGATAGAATCAAAACCTTACCATTGCCAGTGTTTAAGACACAGTTAAAAAAATTACTTACTAACAAATGTTTTTATTCCATATCAGATTTCTTGACATGTGACAGTCTATACTCGTAGTTAGAAAATATAATAAGATAATAACATATTTAATTAAATTGGGATAGACATGTTAATTGATATTTTTATAGTAACTTATGTTGACATATTGAATATAATAAATTAATTTAAATAATTGTAGAATGTAGACTTTTAAATATATATATTTTTTAATTGTACATTAATATTATGTTAGCTTGTAGCTTGTTTTTGTACGCCGAAAGGCAAAACATAGTGGAACGATTTTTGCTTACTACACCTCTATTTGATGTACCTATGTTTACGAAATAAACACGATTGACTATTGACTATTGACTATTGTATAGATTATTAGGCCGGTTTCTACTCGTAATCCCAACCCAACCAAGAAATTTAGCCAAATATTGGTATAAACCTCGAAACGCACAGAGCGGGCGCAGCGCGGAGGCGGTTTTGCGTTTTTGATCTTTCTGAAAACTGTCGACTGTCGATCGTGTCGATTAGTGCTTCATAGCATGTCACACACGCCGCCTCCGCTCCGTTGTCCGGTGCGCCGTCCCCCGGACCGCATTCGCATTACCGCAAAACTTCCGCGCTCTGTGCGTTTAAAACTTAAGATGCCGAAGCAAACGGATACTCAGGATAAAATTGGATAAACGCTAGAAGGACGAGAATGATAAGACGAGTGTTCGAAGATGTTTTATTTGAAACGTGTACGTGTTCCCAGCTGAATTAGTAATTCCACAAACGTGTCATTCCACGAAAAGCACCTTTTTGTATATGTCAATAAAGACGATTTCTAATTACGTCAGCGAGGGAATTTCAGATTATTGACAACGTCGCCAAGAGGTACCCTTTTCCTTTAGAACGACAGAAATACTGGTAAATTTTCCGCCGTCTACGTGATCTAATAAATTACTATACGTAGTTCAGAGTCTTCAGGCGTGTTCCAGTAAAGTAATTGGCATCAACTCTATTTCGATGTTTAAGACTTAGTTCATACGGATAGGAGCGCTCGTGGCCCAGCGGCGCCCACGTGCCGCGTGCGGTATGCGAGGTTAAGCAACGTCGGCCGTAGTCAACTCTTGAATGTGTGACCGCTTTGAGTGGTTACTAACTAAGCGCTCCCGTGCTTCGCAAGGCACGTTAAGTCGTGATGTCTGTGACAGCAGTCGTTAAGCCAAGTCAGCGGACTTCGGCCGGCTTGGGAACTTCCAACAGTGAAGTAGCCTACTCGCTTGACAAGCCTAATCCCAATAAGGTCTAGTTCCCGCCTTGCGTTGAAAGGTCAGATGGCAGTCGCTTCCGTAAAAACAAGCACCAATGGCAATTCTTGGGATTAGGTAGCGGACCACAAGTATCCTTCAGGATGCAACTATACTAAGATGACGCTAGGAAGATAATGAAGACTTACAATTATATTTTTTGGTTCCATAGTAAACTAGGTCCCCTTATAGTGTCGCCATGACCATAAGCTAGCGCTATCACGGTACTGGTACCCTGTACATATATTGTCGCGCCAGTCCAGTTCGATTGGACTACTAGATCCATATAAACGGTACAGTTCCAATCCAACCCTAGCGCGCGCCGCCAATTGCCGCAAGCAACTGAATACTTACGTGTAATCTAGCCTTTAAGCACGTATTTCATTCCGCCGCACGCACCACCTATAACAAACATAAACATGTAAACATGGCTTAAACTGGCCCAATCACATCAAGCACTGTTGACAAACGTCACACCAAAATCAAATCCTTAGATAGATAATACCAATGGATCCGTAGTGTTAAGCAAGATGATTTTTCATACAGTTGTCTCTTTGAATCCTTAGGGTTAACCAAGATGAGTTAGAATGGGACAGATAGTACGATCATTTTCGGCTGTTAACGAATTGTCTCCATTTAAAAGCACACCAAAATGTCAAATCGCATATAATCCAAAACGTCACAAACGTCAGTTCAGTACAACTTGCAGTTATGAGAGCGGGGACACAGACAGGTAAAGACCTGTCAGATAACACTTATCTGTCTCTCTCAAACTTACTGACTAGCGCATTAGTGAGAATAGATCAGATGTACAGAAATCGTTCAACTTAAATGTGCGGATCTGCTTTAGTCTGATATCTGTGATCAAATCAATTCTTCGAGTCAAACAGACCCCCTACTTAATAAAGAGATAACGCCCTATCTTAATCCTTAAACAAAGACAGATAGATACAATAACGAGCAGTGAATCGGAAGATCGAGTGATTCCCGATTGTTTTCTCTGATTAACTTGTGTGTTGTGGTGGGAAGCGGGTACTCATTCTTCGTGCGATTTTCAATTATATACTGAGCGACACACGCGTGAGCGCGCGAGCGTGTAACAGGAGCAAACATTTAAAAGGTCGCTATTTTGGGGCATTTGCAGAACATCTTCTGTACAAATATTTTATTTATTTTTGCAAGTCGGTGAAATTTTGATCTAAAGTTATGACCTCCAAGTATCTTCGAGATTACTCACGGCTGTCAGTGCAGATTTTGAGCAAGGATGAAGTTATTGACTCATAAATCAAAATATTTTTTTGCCTTTCTGGTCTGCAAGAAGTTATAAACTAATTTTAGTTTTTTTAAACTGTTTATTATTATTTATTAAATCGAGTTATTAATATCACTCCAGAAGAGTAAATAAATACGTAAGCTATATTTGAATAAGAAAAACAAAAGAAAAAAAGAGAGATATCATGCGCGGAAGCAGGGCAGTACCATTCTTATGGTCTGGCTTCCGCGCATAAAACGCGCGTCAGGCAGTTTCAATGTAGGCTAAAATAGTTATTTGTTCAACAAGAGAGCCTAGTAGATTTTTGCTGTGTTGAGTCCCGAGCATGCGAAAGATTCTATAATTAGAATCTTAATTAGAAATTAGAATTTTGAGCGTAGCGAGGGACTCAAAGACACGAGATGCAAATATCTTTCCTCTCGTGTGATGCAAACAACTTTTCACATCAGCGGCGAGAACATATAACGCAAAGGAATAGTGATAGAGGGAATGAAGTTACTTAAACTAACCTACGATATGAAAAAATAAAAAGTAAGTTTTTTTCACGCTCGCAGCAAAATTGCATTTTGCTCACTGGTTTCAAGCAGCAAAACTGCCATTTTCGAGATGCTGAGGTAAAAACACTTTTTTCATGACGTATTTTCGCAAGTTTACGTATGCTGGCGACGAGCATAGCATATCGAGCTAATATTAACGAGACACACATTTTGATCCTTCTTCTACCGGAGCCTTAAGGGTCCGTATCAGATTAAATAAGCTTACGTACATTGTATTTAGGTTATTATCATTGTGTATTGACAATTGAATCGTATCTTGTCTTGAAATTTACTCTACTACTATAATTGCGGCCTAATATCTTAAGTTTTACATCTATTTGTTGAATTTTACATTCAGAGATATATTGTTCCATAAATCACTCGAAACCTTGAAAGTTCAAGCAAAAATCTATATTTTTGGAAGGACTTTAGAATACGCAACACAGAGTTTAGCGTTCATTTTTTTTTTATAAATAGTACTCACTATTAGAAAGCTTTCCACAAAATTTCAAGTTGCGGCGACGTACGGTTTATGAGAAAAATAATTGGAAAGTTGAAAGTTTCTATACTAAAATGTGTAATTAATACGACGCCATGACAGTCGGACTCCGCCTTAGCTCCGGCGCTGCGGAACGAGCACCCTTTCCGCCCTCGCGTAACAAAGCACTCGCCTTAGAGCGCTCGTCCAGCGGCACCCGCCTACCACGTGCGGTATGCGAGGTTAAGCAATGTGGGCGCAGGTCAGTTCTTGGATGGGTGACCGCTTTGAGTGGTTACTAACTGAGCGCTCTCGTGCTTTGGAAGGCACGTTAAGCCGTTGATCCCGGCTGCTGTCTACGACAGCAGTCGTTAAGCCAAGTTAGAGGCCTTCGGGCGGCTTAAGAACTTCTAAGAGTCAAGTTGCCCACTCACTTGACAAAGGGGGGGTCGAAGTTGCACCACGTCCGTAGGGAGAGTACCCACCGTTACCCTACACGTGACCCCTGGGTGGTGCTAAAAGTGCAACAAAAACTGGCAACTGTACTTGTCTTCTCGAAGATCTCACGTTTCGTATGTAAATGCCATACGATTAAATAAATAAGTAACAAAGCACGGTCATCCATGCTCGGCACCGCAGCTTCGCCTTGCTGGTCTTCTCCGATCTCCAGCGACCAGGCTCAGCCGCTCCACCTCGCACGGTTCCCGCGCTTTGTCACGGCGGGCGAGGGCTGCTCTCCCTTCGCGCCTCCGATTTTTTATATGCACTCTAGGGGTAGGGCAGACAAGACCACGTGGATAGTGGGGTGCTCTGATTCGGTTTTTGATATACTTACCTACGCCCCAGTGACGTGAGTGACGTAACTCATCTGATTGTCATGGCGTGGTATTATTTACCGATTTTAGTATAGAAACTGCCCAATTTTCTTTACGTTTCCGCAACTTGAAATTTTGTGGAAAGCTTTCTAATCATGAGTACTGTTTATAACAAAAATATGAACGCTTAGCTCGGTGTTGCACATTCTAAAGTTGCGCCATATTTTTTGCTATAAAAGCAATAGATAAAACAAACAACGAAAGATAAAAGCAAAACAACGCCGGAAGCTACGCTATCTAAAACTTAAACTTTCATAATTTTAGTTCAAAACATTTTAAAAATTGTAATTACTGCCATGATGTCTCGTTATGCGAAGAACGATATCGGTGTCATATATTTAATACGTCATCCATCAAATGCTCTCTGACGTGACGGCCCCATACTGGTACTCACGTGGGATCTTTTATGTGAAGAATGAAACCGTTCAACCCGATCCCTTGTTTTTCCTGAAAACACCCATTTCCATGACGTCTGCTCATAGTACAACTAGAATCATGATTCTACAACAAAACAACAAAATATTTGACATGACATTACCTTCCTTGCCACTCTCCTTGTTTACTACGTAATTGACATGAACTGAACGCTTCCGAAATGCGTATTATGTCCAAAGTTAGTTAAGCTGTTGACACCGGTTCTTGTCCACGACAGTAGTCGTCAATCTAAGCGTGAACAGAAATTGAATTTGATTAATTCCCTTCACCCGCCCGCATGGAATTACAACATTAATTAATTGCTCATTGACAGCCAGGCTTCAGCCTTAATTTAATGGAAACGTCTCGATGCATGTAATCATTGAGCTTCAATATTGAATCTGTGGTCTTCAACTTAGTAAAACTGTTTAAGTCGGTAGCTCCCTTTCGGATCAAAGCTGAACCTTTGAGCAAACGCGCCTTAATTAATTAATTTTCGACCAGTTTGTTAGTTCTGTCACTGTGCTAAAGAGGCAGGTTTTACCAAGTTTTCCTTGGAGTTGGTAATTGCTTTTGTTGGGCTGTTTTGTTTTTTGTGGGTTTTCGGCTGCGTTTGTCGCTGGTTGTGAATACCTAAAAAGCAGTAGGTACCTATTTATAATCTATAGTCCAATTAGACGTATATTTTTATTCGTTGTTTCCGATTCATATTTTATTTGAATTCGGTTCGCGTGCTTTAATTCCACGCGCACAAGACTAAGGTTACTTCCTGAATTGGAAAGCGGTATTTATATGTTGGGGTATTTTATTATTTGACATGAGGTCACTGTTATCACAAAGATTTCCTTAATTGACAAGTTTTCTGTCAGTATTACGTTTGCACAGTAGTAATATTATGAGTGGAAACGAGGCAGCACTCCATTTGTATCACCGCGCTCCGTAGGAAGCACTCATTTAAATGTTAGGGGCCCAGTAGAAAGCGGTACTGACTCAACTGACAGTTTACAGTTTTCGCCTATTGTACCATCTCCTCACTGATAAATCAGGAAGTCGTCTAACGTGTCAAAATGAGACGGAAAATATAGGACAAAATTAAGCTTACTTGTAGGACGGGGCCTTTTACACAGTCACACAATAATTGACTCGGTAAGCATCTCTATTATATTACTCACTCACTCACTCCGTTGGCTCAGCGACCCAAAATGAGACTTGGCCTCCGACACAAGACAGCGCCACCTTTCACGGTCCTGTGCAAAGTTCCGCCAATTGTTGACACGAAGTTCGCGCAGATCCGCCTCCACCATGTCGCACCAGCGATACCTGGGGCGTCCGACAGGACGTATTCCTGCTGGGCGGCCCAAGTATGCTCTTTTCACGTTCCGATCTTCATCCATTCTCTCAAGATGGCCCAACCAACGGAGTCTGTGAGCTTTAGTCACCCCCATGATGTTAGGTTCAGCCACTAGGTCTAGGTATTATATTACTACTATTTATTTATTTATTTATTATCATAACATAACTCAAAAACTACAGAAATCACAACATATAATAATATACATCCTTGCAACCTAATTGGCTTAATTTGTTTAATGACACTAAGATAATTATTGTTAGATGTATAGTAGCCTTATATTCATCCATCTGTGAGAGGAACAGATGCATGGCAGGCGTGCTTAACCCGACTGTATATAACAGTGCAGGATAACATGTTTAGCAGCTAGCTATCTGAGTCCTCGTTCTAATCGAGCTTCGTATATGTTGAACAATAAATTGCAAACTAACTCAGACGGAATTTACTTTAAAAGTTTACGGAAAATTAGATACCTAGAATTGTAGCGAATTTCAATCCAGAAATGCAACGGCATTTTACTTGTAGTAGCCAATGTAGGCACAAATTATTTACTAAATAAAAATATTATGTGTGTAATATGTATGAGTCCACGTATTTTGTTTTTACTCCAGCATTGTAATCTGTCAACTAAATGACTGACAGCAGTATTAAAACAATAAACTTTTTATACATATGCAAGTCTATAACATAAACAAGTCATTATATGACTGGTGGGAGAATCAAAATGGAATTTCATACATTATTATATCTTAACGTATCAAACTAGCATAAGGCCTACGGCCTACCTGATGGTAAGCACACTGTAACCTTTATTCAAATTATTTAAATTATTATTATTCACCTTATTTATTTCTTCTTCTTGGGTTAGATTTTTTACAATAAATTTATCAAATGTAAAATATAAAAATACACGTACAAAGTATAAAAGCATTATAAAAAACCTAACCTAGAGTGCCGCCGGCAGCGAGGCGGGCCTAAGCTACCGGTGGTTAGGGCGACAGAGAGAGGAACCTCCGGACTATCCGCGCCGTGTCCTGGAGTACCGCCTTCTGTATTTGACCCTTGACCCAGCCATCTAACGAGAGTCTCTTGAGATGTTGGTCGAGACTCTTCGCTATTAGACCGTTCACAGAGACGACTATCGGGACAATAATCGTTGAATCAACATCCCACATGGCGGTTACCTCATGTGCCAAGTCTAGGTACTTGCTGACTTTGTCCTTCTCAGCTTTCACGAGGTTCTCGTCATGGGGGATGGTGATGTCAACGAGCACTGCCTGGCGCTTCAATCGATCTGTCAGCACGATATCAGGCTTGTTGGCTACAATAGTCCTGTCCGTGATGACAGATCGATCCCAATAGAGCGTTGCACGACCATTTTCGAGAACTGGCGCAGGTGTGTACTTATAATACGGCACTTCGAAGTCCACAAGACCGTATAAAAGAGCAAGCTGCTGGTGAATAATTATTATTATTATTTTTTTTGCTTAGTTTGGGACTAGGTCGATTTGTGTAAGATTGTCCCCCAATATTATTATTATTATTAAAGTGAATACTTGAAAAATATTCACCACTAGCGGGAATTGAACCCACAAACTTTGTATTCCGTGCATCGCGCTTAACCAACTGAGCTACCATGGGTATCCCTCGTGGTGACGATTCTTTCAATTACTTCCCTCTTCTAATAACGCCTTAGGAACGCTTGTAGAGACATCAACCGCAAATTTATTACAACTTCTTAAGCGGCACTAACGTCTAACTTACCCATTTTTTTAAGTTAGCTGAATGCCTTGTTTTTTCAATACTGCCAGAGACTTACTTTTAGTGACTGGCTGATTCAGATTGTTCCAGCATTTAGAAGCGTAACAAAAGCTTGAAGTCGAAATAGGGGCAGGCGAGCGATCTCGATTTCCGCGCGCAAACCGTTTTCATGTCGACTTTGATTCCACTGAAATTTGTGCGCAAGATATGAGGGAATACCCGTTTATTTATCGAAAATACCATTAACGCCAGTTTCAATGTTCATCTGAATGACATATATCCAGTATTGATTTATTTAAGTAACGACTATTGTTCGAAACTTGATTAACGCCATATGATTTAAGAGAAGAGACTTCTTTAAAAACTTCTTATCTTTATTCAGAACTCTCGGTCTAAACTTTACACCTAAAATATGCACCTCTAATACGACAAAGTCCCATCTCTATGGGAATCTCAGCCACATACGCCCTTTGTTTAAGTAAAAGTTAAAAGTGCGGTTCTCCGCAGTTCCATTTGTCGTGATGTTCCCTCGGCGCCGTAACTAAATGTGAGAGTAATGCATTTACAAAGAAATTTGATATTTCTCGAAACACTAGCAACACGGTTTCCCTCTCACCTACTTTCAGTTCGGCTCTCTAGAGAACCTGATGCGTACCTCCTATATTATAGAAGGAGACTCAAAGCTTATAACTGTATTTTCTCAAACATGCAATGAATATTGACGCTATGCTCGTTATAAAAGTGTCACGTTACGGGCGCGGCGAAACGAGAGGCAAATAATGAAATTTCATACAAAATTGAAGGCCTAGGCCAAACAGACTGACTTTTGCTTCCGGAGCGCGGCGCCGGCGGTCGCGCGGTAAAGCCCGCGCTGGGGGCCAATTCTCGGTCCGAGCGAGATGCATGTCTATCGTGATATTGTATAGAATGGTAGAGTCACTTGTATGGAATCTCGAATAGAGATCATCTCGATCGAACCCGAGAATTGGGCCCCTGGTGCGCCCTGGAAACAAAAGAAGGGAGTCCAGGTCGTGCGGGTTTTTATTACTGAATCCTTAGAAATTCATTTGGAATTTTCTCCAAATTTTCATTTTTTGAGAATAGCACACACATGCTTTCTACATATTCTTGGGCGGGAATGCTAATTCGTGGACGCGTATTTTTTTACCAACCAATTTGTCCGCGGGTTGTTTTTTTCCGGCCTCTGCAATAATGCACTGTTACTCGTATTTACCATTTTGAGGTTACTTGACGTTTCAAATGTGTCAACATCCCTGATCGAGAACAGACCGGCGCTGGTATCAGCATCTTCTAGTTGCTTGTGTTTTTCGAACTACTTACCTGCACTTGGTCTATATTAAACATTTTCGTACACTAGCGTTGTCCCTCGAACGACACACAACACTGTTGCCCGCTTACGCCGTTGATCCCAGCTGCTGGCTATGACAGCAATCGTTAAGCCAAGTTAGAGGTCTTCGGGCGGCTTGAGAACTTCGAGTAGGGCTTATTCCAACTAATTTGCATAATGCCAAAATCACTAATTTCACTAAATTTCAAAGTGCCATAGGCTCATAATATCTAAATATCAAATTGTCTCATTTCTAAAATGACCAAATGTCAAAACGACTTTGAACTAAAACGTCACCTGTTCAAAATGCTTAAAATGCGTCGTAGTTTTAGGACATACCCGGGTCATGAAATTGGGGGAGGCCTATGTCCAGCAGTGGACGTCCTAGGGCTGATATGGTGGTGGTGGTGGTGGTATATAATATATATAAACATATCAATTTATACATAATCTTTATTTTAGTAGACATTGACAATGATGACATTTCTAACGATGCGTTTTGAAATTGCATCGACTCAACTTGTGCGTTTACAATTGTATTTATTAATAAAAATAATCTTTATTAAATTAGCACTTCAATGTAACTGTCAAGCAGTAAAGAAGATAAGTATATTATATTTGCACATGAAGGTTAACTAGCCTTTTTGAAATTTAGGTATTCTGGCACCTGGTTGTTTTGAACTTATGGTGTTTTGCGATGAAGGTGTTGTGAAGTTTGTCCATTATGAAACTAAGGTATTTTAAGATTCAGCCATATTAGGAATATGGTGTTATGAGAAAAAAAGTTAGGTATTCTGTGATTTAGGTATTTTGACACTAAGTTATTTTGAGATCTAGGAGTTAGGCGGAATAAGCCCTACTCAGAACTTTTAACAGTGAAGTTGCCCGATCACTTGGCAAAGGGTCAACGGGCCAAAGTGCCTTCCAAAGCACGGGAACGCCCAGTTAGTAACCACTCAAAGCCACCCATCCAAGAGTGGACCACGAGCGACGTTGCTTAAAATTCTTGTCAGGTTTTTTAGAAATTCCTTTAAAAACTAGTTTTTCTTTTACCTACAGACGTAGGAGGAAACAATTCGCAAGAGGGCGTAATTTGTCGAGAAACCATATTTCTTCACAAAAAGTTAAAGTTACCTGTTTAATTAACGCCTACACAAACTTTTTCTTTGTTTGGCTTTCATTTCGTGCTAAGTTTAGCAAGAAATATTTGGCAATGTCGGCGTGAAGACATTTCCACTCCAGGAGAATGTTACTAAAATTCTCAAGCAAAAGATTCCCTTTCGTCAATGTTTATAATGATAAGCTTTTTTTAGCTTTTTCTGTGTGAGAGAGCGCAATACTCACCAACAAACTGTATACAGTTTGGCGAACAAAAAGTGTATGCCTACTGTAATTTTATATTTTGGGTTTAATATATAAATAAAATAAATATTGCTCGTGTTTTCCCGAACAATACGAGTTTTTCCGAAAATGAGACTAAACTAGATCGATTTTTCGCCTTCGTAAACCCCAATAATGTAAATGTAAAACTGATTTACAATTTGAAAATGGTACCTTATTACGGGGACATAGGGTCGTAATTAATAATAATAATAATAATAAGCCCTCCACAACCGCGAAGTGTGCAGTCTCAGGGATTACTTCCTAAACAGTGAGTGTGGGATGCATCGTGACGTAGTGGCAGTAGACGCATCTTTCACCCCGCTCTCCATGGCAAACGAGAACTGGCGCAGACTTAAAGTACTGAGCACCGAGGACCGCAGGGCGGTATGGAAGAGTAAGGAGCTACATGGGCGGTTCTACAAGGCTCTTACGGGGCCCGACGTAGACCTGCTCGCGTCGGTGAACTGGTTACGTTTCGGGGATCTCTCTGCGGAAACCGAAGGCTTTGTCTGTGCAATTGCGGACGAAGTTATCATGACGAACAACTACCGGAAATATATCCTGAAGGACGGTACGGTCGACATTTGTCGGGCATGCCGCCGTCCCGGAGAGTCACTCAGGCATATAATTTCCGGTTGTGGTCATCTTGCTAACGGCGAGTACTTGCACAGACATAACTTGGTAGCCAAGATTATTCACCAGCAGCTTGCTCTTCTGTACGGTCTTGTGGACTTCGAAGTGCCGTACTATAAGTACACACCTGCGCCAGTTCTCGAAAATGGTCGTGCCACGCTCTATTGGGATCGATCTGTCATCAGAGACAGGACTATTATAGCCAACAAACCTGATATCGTGCTGACAGATCGATTGAAGCGCCAGGCAGTGCTCGTCGACATCACCATCCCCCATGATGACAACCTCGTGAAGGCCGAGAAGGACAAGGTTAGTAAGTACCTAGACCTGGCACACGAGGTAACCGCTATGTGGGATGTTGATTCGACGATCATTGTCCCGTCTCTGCGAACGGTCTAATTGCGAAGAGTCTCGACCAACATCTTAAGAGACTCTCGCTAGATGGCTGGGTCAAGGGTCAGATGCAGAAGGCGGTACTCTTGGACACGGCGCGGATAGTCAGGAGGTTCCTCTCTCTGTCGCCCTAACCACCGGTAGCTTAGGCCCCGCCTCGCTGCCGGCGGCACTCTAGGTTAGGTTTTTTATAATGCTTTTATATTTTGTATGTATATTTTTATATTTTACATTTGATAAATTTATTGTAAAAAACCTAACATGTGAAAAAGAATAAATAAGGAGAATAATAATAATCATCATTTATTCACATATATCTTGCTTACTTCTACATATATTATTCTGCCAAACCACAGAGTGGTTTGTTGGCAGACGAGGCTCCTTTACACTTATGTAAGCTAGCATATTCCTAGCATATTTAGAAAAAAAATGTTACGTGAACTGCATAGTTCGCACTTAGGAATAATAAAAATGAAATCTAATGCGCGCAGTCGGATGTGGTGGCCGGGCATCGACAGCGATATCGAGCGTTGGAGTGGCGCATGTGACACCAGCGTGGCGCTGCGCCCGGCGCCGCCGAAGGAGGCGCCAGCGCCATGGCCGAAGCCACCCGGACCTTTCCATCGCGTCCACATAGACTACTTGTCGATAGGGCAAAGGGTGTACCTTGTTGTTGTGGACGCGTACAGCAAGTGGCTAGAGTGTCTGTATATGAATAACGGGACATCAACACGGGAACTTATATCAAAATTAAAAGAAATATTTGCTGTTTTCGGTTTACCGAATACATTAGTTTCTGATAACGACGCTAAAATAAATTGCCACGAATTTGTTACGTTTTGTTCCAGTAACAATATTCATTGTATAACGTCCCCAGTTTATCATCCTAATAGCAACGGAATGGCAGAATCTTCTGTCAAAATTTGCAAAAAAATGTTGAAGTGTATATTAAGAGAAAATTTTAAACCCATTGTAATACATGAAAAATTGTTAGGCTTGTTATTTAATTGTTAGGGTTGTTATTTATTTGAATACAGAAATGCCGCTCATTGCACCACGGGTGAAACACCGGAAAAATTAATGTTTGGGAGAAAATTAAGAACTCGTCTTGATTTGATTCTACCGGCAGAAAAAAACAATAATTACGAGCTCCCACCCAATCGGAGAAATTTTGAGAGCCCCGGCGCCGGCGGACGCCACCGCGGCCGGCGAGCAGGCGCAGGCGCCGGGGCCCGACCCGGGTGCGCCTGCGGCTGCGGAGCCGGGAGCGGCTGAGCAGCCCGCGTCAAGGTCACGGCACTTGTTGCGTCCGAGACGACCAGTAGATTATAAGATTTAATAGGCAAACTAGGTAATACTGCAAATTAGTATATGTAGTTATTAATTGATATTTAATTGTTAACAGGGTTCAAGAATAATGTGGGAGGGATGACGTGTACGCGCCTACAAATACATAAATATGCGAGCTTGCGCTGTTTGACAGTAATAAATCAGCGGCTGAACTATACGGTTGTTTTACTTACGCCCATACATATCAGAGGTACAACATAGCACGTAGAACCGATGGCCGCTGGAGCGGAAAGGTTCTCGAGTAGCGACCGCGTACCGGAAGGCGTAGCGTGGGCAGGCCCCCCGACACGGTGGACTGATGACCTGGTAAGGGTCGCGAGTGTCCGCTGGATACGGGTGGTCATTGCGGAAGTCTTTGGGGGAGGCCTATGTCCAGCAGTGGACGTCCTTCGGCTGACGAAGTGGGGATTTGTTGCCTGTAACGGATCAAACTTTAGGAATTTCAAGGGTATTCTAGCTTTTGATTTTTTACTCAATGTGTTGTGTGGAACTCTCTTTTTCGAACTTTATACAGTATGTACCTAAAGTATTCATTTGGATTTTCTCCATTTACTTTTGTGCATCAAGTCTATGTTTTTTTTTTAAATAATAATAATAAATATTGGGGGACAATCTTACACAAATCGACCTAGTCCCAAACTAAGCAAAGCTTGTACTATGGGTACTAGACGACGACATACATACCTATATAGATAAATACATACTTAAATACATAGAAAACATCCAAGACCCAAGAACAAATATCCGTGATAAATGCACAAATACCTAAATGCCCTGGCCGGGATTCGAACCCGGGACCTCTAGCTTCGGAGGCAGAGTCACTACCAACTAGGCTAAACAGGCCGTCGAATGTAAAGAGACTTTATTTATTTCCTATTACTATATTTTATTATTGCAATTAATTGAGTTGCATTGTTTATTTCGAACGTTATGGTTATCAAACATTATCAATAAAATACTTCAAAATTCTAGACATATGTGTATCAAACTATTCAAGCTTAAGACATTCGATTTTAGACTTTTTGCTACGTAACTAGGTTGATTTGTGTAAGATTGGCCCCAATATTTATTTATTTACATATTTACTAATATATTATACATTACGTACGTGTTACTGTCTAAATGTTATAACAAAAACAATTAAGTAAGAGTGGAACATTATTTATTATTATTTTTTATTTGAATAGTTAGTTTTGATTTATTCAATAAACAATACAAAATAATAATCATCTTAAAATGGACCTTAATTTTCACTAACTAGTATTAAATATACATTTAATTTCCGCACAGATGTCACAATTTTCAATTTATTCCATCTTTTCTTAAGTTACTTCAAGCAGACGCAATATCCACTACATTCAAATGGTTTACCGGACCGCAATGTGCCCAGCAGTCCAACAAAAACAAGACCTTTCTTTTATTGCTGGCCTGTGACTTCGGACGCACGAGATTGAATCCGGCAAGTGAAACGGAACGAATTACGTATCCAATTTAGTGGATTCAATCCCGCACTTTACATAGTTTTCCTCATGTCGTGGGATGATGAAAATGTGTTATTTTCGCAGCATATACATAAACTCGCGCCTGTATTCACAAGAGGTATTGGCAGATCACGTGAAAGTTAATTCCAATTCGACTTTTAGCAGTCATAAGTTTAATTATGGAGATAATGTGATATTGCCGTGGTAAGTTGCTAGCACATCACCCACAACACCCTTCAACCCGGTTCCTATTGTCGACTCTCATGGGAAGATGGTGGGGTAGGTGGATGGTTGGTAAGTGGGAACATAAATTACATAATACATATTATAATAGCCAGCAATTAATGTCGTAGGAGATTCTCAATATTACTGTTTTTGTTAACTGCGTATGTTACGGGATAACTCCATTGTCTGCATTTTGCACTGTCTTTTTAGAGTTGCGTACTTCAAAAACACGGCCTAGTGTGTATCGGGCCACGCCCCAAGTAGAGTTCCATGAGGGTTTCGATCGATCCGCAACTTGGAGACCAGAGATACAAAAACTAAAATCGCGGGATAAATCTTCGGATCTGTGCGCGAATACTGTGAGTGTGTCACATATCGTGCCCTAGACAATAAAACTAATTGCAGAATGGACCCTACCTTTCACATTTTTGATTAAGTTTTGTGGGGTAGTTAAATGTTGTGTTGGTGTACCGATATCTCTATTGACAACTTGCTGGGACGTCAGTTTCTGCCGCGAACATGACCGGAGCAACCCGTTTCGAAGCGTCGGTAATAAAGGTACGAGAAATAAATTAATATTGTGTTAGAACAAATATTTTAAATCTACACACTATCTAATACGAGTATCACACGGTACCTTGGATGGCTGGAATCCGCCGTTCGCCGAAGATTCTATTCGTCGCGCCGCTCGTGGGCCCGCTGGCAGCCCTTAGGCCATCTGGGATTGATGTTCCTATTGTGTACATGTTTGGTAGAATTCGCTGACACTTTAAATGTATGATAAACTGTCCAAAACACTCATTTTAAAATATAAAACTGCTGAGCCGATGGAAATTATTCACACTACCAGAAAAATTATGTCCGCCGCCGCGTTCCATGATATTGAGTGACAGGATGATTTTTCTGGCACGTGAGCCGCAACTGCCACAAATGCGGCCAGCCAGTGTGAAACGGGTTCCCGTACAAATTCGAACTACATAACAGATGATGTGTTTATAATGAGTTTTATGCCTGAACAATATTCCTTTGCTATTTCGCTGAAAAACGTGTAAACTTGCGTGTTTTCGCATGCAGCATTCCCACCCTCCCTGCGCACGCACAAATATGCAAATATACTTAGTAGTAAGTATACAACAAACCACCACCAATAATGGACCCGGGTATGTCCTAAAACTACGACCGAGACCACCGGGGGATGGGCAGGAGCATCCCTGGAGTGCGGTGGCCAGATACTGCGATCGCTAACTCGCATACCAAGCGTAGCGATTATGACATTTACCCCCCCATGAAATTGGAGGAGGCCTATGTCCAGCAGTGGACGTCCTCCGGCTGATATGGTGGTGGTGTCGGATACGCTTGATTGCCGCTGTCATGGTATAAAAGGCTGAAAGGTACCACCAATAATGAAAATCTTGATGAATGATGTCTTAATGTGTCGGCTATAACACGTGCCGATATTCCTATTTGGCTAGCTTGACAGTATCGGTCTCTCGTGAAAAATGCGCATTCTTGGGTTCAGCCACCTAGGGTTCAAAGGTTCAGCCCTAAGTTGTACAAACGATGGGCATTAGTCAAGTTTATCCGATCATTGACACCGGCTCACGGACATCAATTGAGGACGCTATTCGACATGTTTTAATTATACTTTGTAAAATGGCGATCATATGGCTTTTTGTAAAATTGACGATGACGTCAGTCTTAATAATAATTTTCATAATAACTTCAACTCACCACATGGAAGATTTTCAGAATATCATGACTCTGTTAGAGTACACTCACTACAATACGATACATTGCTACAATTTATAACATATTTATGCGTGTTTAATTTTTTATTCGTAATCAAGCTGATGGACTTAAACTTTTTAGGACACTAGCCTATTGTGTAGCAAGCGGAGCTTCTATATGTTATTCTGTAGACACAAATAAATTATGCGGTAGACACAAGTTCATTTTCACCTTGTGCAACTTGTGTTCCTTGTGATTGTGACTTACGAGAACACTTATACATCATTCTCTGAAGGGCTTTCAGAATTCGGTTATTATGTTGAGCGTGTTCGAATGATACAATTTATTGTGGTTGTATCCTCATTAAATCCCCATTAGTTCGCCTTTGTACTTTTACATTTTGTTATTTTGTTTCTATTGTTATTGTTTTTTTTGTGCAATAAATAAATAAATATTAGGGGACATTTTGACACAAATCGAACTAGTCCCACAGGAAGCTCAACAAGGCTTGTGTTATGGGTACTAGACGACGATATATTTAATAGATATATACTTAAATACATAGAAAACATCCAAGTCTCAGGAACAAATGTCTCTGCTCACCACAGAAACAAATGCCCTTACCGGGAATCGAACCCGGGACCTCTAGCTTCGGAGGCAATGGCACTACCAACTAGGCTAAACAGGCCGACGAAAGCAATAAAGTGTTATACATACATAAAGTCCAAATATTAAACTGTTATTGTAAAAAATAATGTTTCGTCTTACTACGTACAAACATCTTCGTCAGACAACCATTAAAGTTTATTATTAGCAGACAATCCCCCAAGATGTTGACGCGGGTTGGAAGATAAACGATCCATTATGAAAGTCTCTAGTGCTCGTAAATGTGCTTCTACGTTCATGTGGGCGGCACTTGCACCTTCAGCACTCGTCAATGAACCTCCTTCTGGTAGTAGGTCGTGGACACAGTATTGGGTAGATACCTGATAGCCTTGTGTAGTACCTACGTTATTGTCGAGGCATTGAAGTAACCAATTTCAGGCTGAGTATTATTTTAGACGGACGAGCATGCGAGCTTCATGATGTTGCATACGTAGAGTCAGCTTTAGAGAAGAGGACCCCCCTCTGCATACAAACTTCTATGCAAAGGGGTTTACGATTCTCTGCAGCGGACTGTACAGTTTTTTGTTTATACCACGTCTGATGTTAAACGGTCACCGCAGCCTGCAACTCCAGGGATGCCGCGTGCGCGTTGTCGATACTTTTTAAAATGTATACACTCCTTTCTTGAAGAACCCCATACTGTAGTCCCTCGGGAAAACCTCGGCAGGGAGCTCATTCCACAACCGGAGCGTCCGAGGAAGGAAATTCCTTTGAAACCGTACCGTACGCGTCGTTTTAGGTTCTAAGGCGTGAGGATGATGATGATGATGAATGCCCTGCCGACGGTGAGCGGTGCGATGGTAGAAAGCGGCCGTATAGTTTTTTTGTTCACTACGACCTGCAACTTCCCTAGTTATCAATTCGAATCAGGTCGCAAAACGTGAACTCGTAAACGTCAAGTCAAACGACCCTTTGCAAACATCACCTCTCCGGTTTACTACCTGCATAAAATGTGCAAATAAGTGTCGTTCTTAGTCCACCGACGTACACCCACTTCTACTACCTACTTTAGTGCCCTGACAGTTTACTATTGTAGCTACGTAGCATTAACGATTAGGTTCCTTTTGATATTGCTTGACTATTGCTGTTTATTAGTACACTATTTAAAATCCAATCAATTCAATAAAAGTAAGCGTGGCTTGCTAATACAGACTTTAAATACTGTGTATACGATTCAATATCGTTTAAAGATTGTCAAATCCATTCCGATGCGATGCGACAGTATTAATATCATGCTCGGAAGCGGGGCAGTACTGCATTCGTATCGCCCAACTTCGCCACACGACCGCGCCAGTCAGAAAGCACTCATTTAAATGTAAGCGCTCAGTGACGAAGCGATACGAGTCGACTGTCAGTTGACACTGACAGCTGACAGCTTTCTGATATCGTACCGCTCTCACACCGATAAATCAGGAAGCCGTACAGACATCAGAGAAAAGCAGACTCGCGGTATTAACCCCGATGATTTTTCATATAGTTGTCTCTTTAATCCTTATGGTGCACCACAATGAGTTAGAATGCGACAGATAGTACGATCATTTTCGGCTGTCAACGAATTGTCTCCATTTGAAAGCACACCAGAATGTTAAATCCCATATAAACTTAACACACTACAACGTCAGTTTAGTACAATTTTCAGTTACGAAGACGGAGACATTGACAGGTGAAGACCTATCAGATGCCACTTGTCTGTCTCTCTCAAACTTTCTGATTTGTGCATTAGTGAGAATAGATCAGATGTACAGAAATTGTTCAATTTAAATGAGCGGATCTGCTTTACTCTGATATCTGTGGACGAAGCGATACGACTTGGCTGACATTTGACACTCACAGCTGACAGCTGAGAGTTTTCTGATATCGTACCGCTCCCGTACTGACAAGCCAGGGGCCTGTTTACACATTGCGAAATGCAAGTGCGGAGTTCATACTTTTGATGTCAAGTGGCAAGTAGGAAATGTATAAACTTCGCACTTGCACTTCGCAATGTGTAAACAGGCCGGAAATCGCCTGGTTAGCCGACGACTGCAGAACAACGTCAATTAATATAGGAATTAAATCAATAGCATTTTCAATAAAAAAAAAAAAAGTAATTATGTAATAAAGTCCAGTTCTTAAGAAAAACTTGCAAAGGTATGCAAATGAATGACGAAGTTTTCTTTTGACCTCGGACTTCTTTATAGTATTGTTTCAGTCCCTCTGTGGGTTCCAGTTGGACAAAGTGTTGGATTTGTAAGGGTTTTTAATTGCAAAGGATGCGTGGGTTTGCTGTTTCTTTGTTAACATTGAATATTTTCCGAGAAAAGTTTTCAAGTTGCAATTAAATCCCTTTTTAAAATTACACTTTCCCTTAGGTAAGACTTTGCTTTTAATACTTTAAACTTATGTCTGAAGTTAATCATTTTGGTTAGTTGAAAGGTATAAAATTAAGATGGGTCCAAACCATCTGTACGATCGTTAAAATCTGACTATAAGGAAAGTTTGACAAGTTTCTATAGGATGACTAACTACCGGCGCGATATTTAGGCGGCGTTAATCGGTCTGTAATCCCTTATTCGTGCTCAACATACAAACAAATACCCTGACCGGGACTCAAACCCGGGACCACCTTCTTAGGCATAGTCACCAGAGTAACGTGGTTGTTTGACGTGCGTCATAACGCAAGAACCGCGTGCTATAAAATGTCGACATCATCATCCTCCTAACGCAGTCCCCTTTGACACCTATATCAAGCATTGGTGCAGCCACAAGTTCTGACCTCACCTACTACCTTGTTCAGATTAGACCGGTTTCCTTCACTGAAAAACTTCTTTTTAATACCTTATGATATTTCTTTGAAAAATGCAACGCACCTCCAGATTGCGAGGATCGAGTATTTATCAACTTACCTGTTGAAATGGAGTTAATAAAGGCAAAGAGTTCAAATGTGCCCTGATGGTGAGTGGGCTCGTCAAGTTTTACACATATATACATTAAATACGTCGCTTACTATGGGCCTCATTAGAAGGCTCATAGTCACCTTAAGTGGCAATGGGCGGGGCAGATTGCTCGTAGAACCGATGGCCGTTAGGGCGGAAAGGTTCTCGAGTGGCGACCACGTACTGGAAGGCGCAGCGTGGGTAGGCCCCCCACAAGGGGGACTGATGACCTGGTAAAGGTCGCGGGAGCATGCTGGATGCAGGTGGCGTAGGACCGGTCATTGTGGCACTCTTCAGGGGAGGCCTGTGTCCAGCAGTGGACGTCTTTTGGCTGATATGATGATGATGATACATTAAATTATTTGTAAGTGCATGTCATAAAGCTTTCGCTTCCACTTTGACTTTTATACTCGTATTGTAAGTCCGTGATGGACGAACTGTTAAGTCTAAATATGTAATGCCTTTAAAATATCTTTGTACACACTTCAATTAAACATTATCTATTCTATATTTCAAATTAACAGGAAATAATTAAAACTTTTTGCTCCGAGCAGGATTCGAGCCTGCGCCATCCTGGCATACGCGACCAATCGCTCTAGCCAACTGAGCTATCGGAACGATCAAGTTCAAGCACGAAATCTGTCGTTAGTTTCCTCTTACAACGCCTTAGGGTGGATTATTCCATTGAAAGTTGCGTGCCTTGCCGCTTGACTGCAGTGGCCTCGAAAAACTCAACTGGCTCTATTACACTTGGACAAACGCTCGGAAATCCCTCCCTTCAAAACAGTTGATCCAACCGCTCTTGGGATTCCATCACAACCTTAGGCAGTAAAAGTGAGTAGACAATAAAATCTATACAAAGGATGAATTCAGTCGGAACCGCATGATTTGACACGAGACGAACCTTTTACGGAGCATTGACGATACAACACCACTTACATGGATTCATTGCGTATGGATGTGACGCTTTTAGTGCTAGAATTACACATTTCCCTAAAAATTGTTCTCATCAGAGGAGAGAACAGGAGGTTCTTGGGTAGACTGATGACCTGGTAAAGGTCGAGGAAGTCCGGTGAATGCGGGTGGCGCAGCCGTCTAATATCCACTGACTAATTATGTCCCCGCCTGAACCAAATCCTGGATCCACACCTGTTACACATGAAGGCTTGTGAAAAATATCATTCTTATTTGACACATCCAGCACTCTAAGCACATATTACTGGTAATCCAATCGACATTCACCAGTCCGTACCGTTTTTATTCCGTAGAAGGTGTTCCTGTCCATTTGCGCTGTCTCCATTCCATTATTGAGCGGCGATAGAGGTTCCCGAATTTTTTCCACAATGGTCCATATTGGTCTGTGAGCATGAAAAGGATTGGTATTTAGGTATGTTTAGTTATTTTCACGGGTGTTAGCGGTAGGTAAATTGTACAAATGAAGTATGGAACACATGTCAAATGATATTTAATACCATGATGGGGCAAAGAAAGTACCTGAGCGACTGAGCTTCGCTCATGGAAGATGGTTCATGTTTCCCCGGAGAACACGAGTTTTCCCGAAGATAATACCTAGCTAGGTCGATTTGTTGTCCTGTTAAAACCCGGATTGTCAATATCATTGTGTGAGCTGTATCCGAGAAATTTAAACGCGACTTTTTCGTATTAGTACAAAATAATAGACTGTTTTATTCTGAGTAGGACTACCAAACATCCCAACAAACTCGAAAGAAAAAGATACTTCATGGATTTCGATTTATTTCTTTCACGATAAACATTCAAATATAAATTTGCGTACGAGTATATGTCAAATATTTAAGAATTTCCATCATGATCGTCAATAATAAGAAAAGAAAAACAATAAGAAATAATGTTCAAAACATCAGATACATAAAATTGGCAGTTACTTGACTGTACCTACTCGTACGAGTATCTCCTACAATAAGAAACATTTCACTTCAAATAAAAAAAAAAATTAAACTACCAATAGTATTTTATGCAACAGTTACATAATAAGCGTTTTTAAAATTCTATATGGTGGTAGAATACCCAAGGGCATTGATTTGTGCTTCTTTATAAAATAACGAAAAACAGATTTGATACTCTCACCAGTCATAAAATGACTTGTCTGTGGTATAGACTTGCAACTGTATAAAAAAGTTTATTGTTTCAATGCATGTGTCAGTTATTTAATTGACAGACTATAATGAGTAGAGATATTTCCGTTAACTGATTATTAATTAAGACAGTAGTTTACCTAACATTGTTCATAACCAAAGCATTACATGTAGTCGCTAATTAACACCATCTAACAATCTCTAGACTTAAGCCGCATTATACACGTGGGAGAATCACATGCAAGTTTAACTACATACATTGCGGGTTCATTGGACCTCCACTGCTGGACATTAGCCTCCCCCAAAGAGTGTCACAATAACCGACCGTGCGCCACCCTTTTTTTCGTGGGGAAATGCTTTTACGCTTCCCGCCTGGCCGGGGGAGCCGGGACGGGTATGACAGATTCCCGGGAACCGCCCGGGCTACGGTCTAAAACCCCACGGTGTTCTTCTCGCTGTTTATGGTAGAGCCACGGGAAAGCTTACGCACACTTTCGCGACTCCACCAGCAGCTGTCCATTGTTTGGAACGATCACGGGGAGGAATTGGACCTCTCCCGGAAACACCCGGCACGTACTAAAACTCGAGGACCTTATTCCATCGGGTGGCGAACGTCAGTTCAGTGAATCCGATAAACAAAAACTTAAACTAAGGTCTAAGAGATCAGTTCTAATATTATACAAAACCCTGAGTTAAAAGTCATATGAACAGCTCAAAATAAACTTTAAACAAACATATAAGACGTACATTGATGGGCACAGTTCAGCTATGCCGTAATTTGTTCCTTAAGTAGGTGGAGTTTTAATTTAAATTTTGTTTGAATGTGAATAGGGAAGGATAGTCTTTGTTTGAAATAAATGATTTCTGTTTGGCTATTATTCCAGCATCGCTTGGCAGCGTCACGAATGACGAAAGTTTCCACGAAAATGATCCGACCCGCGTTGCGGACATACGAGGCGTGGAACTTGTCTAACATGTATAAAATCATCATTATTTACATCGACGGTGACCACTTACCATCAGGTGGGCTGTCAGCTTGTTTGCCACCGACGTCGTATAAAAAATACGGGAAAACATCAGTTTGTCGTAGTGGCTGGAGGGTTGTTTACTATGAACCGACCAAATAATAAGGAAGAGAGGTGAAGTAGCCTTCGAACATCCATTTTAAGCAATTCACCATTGTTTAAAAATTGTGTAACATGAGCTCGGAATTTTAAAGTGATGAAAACAATGTTATCTATAATAACAATTTCTGAACATGTTTTTCGAAATACAGTTTACCATCCATTAAAACGGAATGTGAGGGAGAACTCGATCAATGCTTTTATCCTTGATACGAACCTAAGGATTGTAGGATACCGCGTTAGCAATAAAAGTAAAAAAGTAAAAGTAGTTTATTCTTCAAATTAGGCATATTACATGCACCTATGAACGTCAATAAACTACCACCGGTTCGGAAAAATAAACCTCTGCCACGAGAAGAACCGGCGTAAGAAACTCGGCGAGGTGTCATTTTTTCAAAACAATATACATTGTATAGTTAAATATAAATTACAGTGTCAGCTACTACAAAATAACTGAAATAACAATGCTACAGTAGAAAACATATTTTCGCGATAGATAACCCGTGCAGGACGCTATCACTGCCAAACATCCCTATCCATGATGTAACCGTTTATCTTATAATATGCTTTTGAAATAAGTGTTTGTTTTACTACAGATTTGAATTTAGAATTACTAAGTTCAGTAATGTGTTTGGGAATTTTATTGTAGAATTTGATACAATTTCCCAAGAACGACTTTTTCGCCTTTACTAGTCTATAGAAGGTTACTTTCAGTTTCCCAGTATTTCTCGTGGCTATTAGTTTATCAGCGTTCGTTGGAAAATTGCCCAAATTCTTCCTAACATACATTATTATTTCAAATATATATAGGGACGGCAGGGTTAGAATATCTGTTTCGTGCCGAGTACCAGAAACTTCGATATTGATGGGTTCAAGACCAACCTATTAACCTTAAACCGTGCGCAATCTGGTTTAAGTTTTGATTTAATTTTTCTACGGCAAAATATACATTACATAAATATACACATTTGTAGATGATCTGCATATTAGTGACATTTACAATTAATTATATTATTCATGATATCTGCGCTGTATACTAGTATAAATAAAATAGGCGCTTCTGGTTGCTAAGGACTCCTTAACACCATTGCCAAACTCCCCGGACTTTGTACTTCTACTTGCTGAGGATATCGTCGACAACATCTAGAAGTGCAGCTGTGCTTAGATTCTTCCCAAAACCTGACGGAATATGAAGGAGAATATTAATTGTTACTGTACACATATTCCGTTAATTTTATTTATGACCGTCAGCATATCAGCATTTCAAAATTAATGACCTTAATTAAAAATCGTAATTACTTGCCGCAGTATCAACCACAGGTGCGATATTCACATATGGCACAATTCAAAAGTGACCAACGGTTAATACCTGTAAAATACCTCAGTGAAGGTGTTTCAAAACAAAAACGATAGATGACGGCACCATAAGTTAAAAACTCTTCAGATACTTTGGCACCTAAGCCTACAGATAAGATCCAAAATCACCCTCCACTTTCGAACTATAGCGGTCCCATTTTTCGCTCCGGCTATACTCAGCCCTAGCGCTGCTCCAATCAGACAATCGGCTGTGGTTGGCACTCGCTTACGCTTCGTGTTACGTTTATAATAATAACAGTGCTGCTGGGTGAAGTGTTTGACGCCTAAACTTGATAACCCTAGCGTTTTGAAACTGTAAAGCTCCGTTTACACACTTGCAAGAATCGCACGCAAGTTTTAGGACATCGCAGGGTTTAATAGATTGATTAAAGCATTATATATACCACCGTAACCAGCAATGTTATGAAACTTGCATGCAATTCTTACAAATGTGTAAAAAGAGCTTTATGCAATAAAGATAGAAATAATAATTTGGGTTATATTTCCCGCCCTGTTTTTGTACGTTATTTTACTCTTATGTAAACTGCATGTCTCTAGCAGACAATTCAACACTCCCCTAAAATCAGGGTAATTTTTACTGCCTGCCAATAGGTCGTATGCTTGTTTGCAACCGTTGTAACGTTAAAAAACCTAATATGTTGTAGTGCAAACTTTCAAAATTTCCGCTATCACTTGTTTTTTATCCCAATCAGAAGGTACATTGATCTTTTAAATACCGTGCCCAATGTCCCATAACCAACGTTAAGTACTATCAATATTCGATTGCTATTCCAGCAATTTCCCCCGAAATTCCACGTCGATGAATAATCAGGAAAACATGTGGAAAATATTAGTCCGAAATGTACTTACGCATTATGGTTCCTGAGTTGACGATACATCGTTTGATCGTAATGGTTTTTTCCAATGCGTTAAATAATGTGAACAACTCCAGACGAAAAGTTCAATATTAAACTTCATAAAATATGCGAGGTCAACCGAGCCAACCGTAGTCCCAAACTTTTTAAATAGATGAGTAAAGTACAATACAATAAATACAATATGCTTTACAGTACATAATTATGGTGCTATATTACCGCACGAGTGCGGTAATCAGCAGAGAAACTTTAAAGAGCCATATGTACTGTAAAACGTTGTACGATACGCGTGCGAACAGGTATTTCGCAACTCGTGTCGATTTAAAACACTCCCTTCGGTCGTGTTTCAATTTATCATCCCTCGTTGCGAATTTCCTGTTTTCTGCACTTGTATCGTAATGTACTATTATTGCACACCACAAAAAAGAATTACAGATAGAAACAGCATCAAGATACAAGCAGATGACTTGTAAAAGTGCCCTTGTGGCCTATTTGCAGAATAATTTTTTTTGATTTTGATTTTAGAGGTCAACAACAGGCGGTCTTATCGCTAAATGAGCGATTTCTTCCAGACAACCTTACACGTAACCTTAAAGTACTGTGTTTGTGTTAAATTTTATTATTTTATTTTTCATTACACTTGCTCGTAAACGGTGACATGATAAGCAGGTATACTGAGCTACCACCACCATATCAGCCAAAGGACGTCCACTGCTCGACATAGGCCTCCCCCAAATTCACGAGGGGGGGTATATGCCATAATCGCCACGCTTGGCATGCGGGTTGGCGATCGCAGTATCTCCACACCACTCCAGGGATGCTGCTGCCCATCCCCCGGTGGTCTTGGTCGTAGTTTTAGGACATACCCGGGTCCAATACTGAGCTACAATAGCATACTTATATAATCGTCCAAGGACGTAACACATACATCGCTTTCTTACGCATTTACTTCCTTTTTTAACCGACTTCAAGATTTCAAAAGAGGAGGTTATCAATTCGGTTATATGTTTTTTTTTAATGTTTGTTACTCCACAACTCCGTCATTTCTTAACCGATTTGGAAAAATCTTTTTTTGATTGTAAGTATATACTCGTATATCCAAGTTTGTCCCGTTTTTGTCAAAACGCAGTTTTGATGATAGGATCTATGAGAAATTGAGGTAACTCCTCAAATCTTAAAGGCAAACATAATATATAGTGATTTTTGTGTTTTTATCAACAAATCGAGCATTTTCATTCAAAAATGTGACTTTTGATGAAGTGGAACTGCTGATGATGATCAGAACAGAACTCTTCAACGACGAAAAGTTCACGTTTAGCGATTTTTCCTCCTAGCTGTGTTTGTTAAGCAAGTTCTATCTTCACGATTAATTTTTGTCATGCTCGATTTCTGATGATGGGATCCATGAGGAATTGAGGGAACTCCTCAAATCTTCAAGGCAAACATATAGTGATTTTTGTTTTTTTATCAACAAATCGAGCATTATCATACAATAATGTGACATTTGATGAAGTGGAACTGCTGATGATGATCAGAACAGAACTCTTCAACGACGAAAAGTTCACGTTTGGCGATTTGTGCTTCTAGCTGTGTTTGTTAAGCAAGTTCGATTTTCACGATTGATTTTTGTCATGCTCGAGTTCTGATGATGGGATCCATTAGGAATCGAGGGAACTCCTCAAATGTTAAAGGCACACAAATAGTAATTTTAGTATTTTCATGAACTAATCAAGCATTTTCATTCATAAAAGTGACATTTGATGAAGTGGAACTGCTGATGATGATTAGAACGGAACTCTTCAGCGACGCGTAGTTCAAGTTTGGCGATTTGTTCTCTTCGTTTTGTTTGTCAAGCAAGCAAGGTTTTTCCATGATTCCATGAGGAATTGAGGGTACTTAGTCTTCTACCATTATAAACATACTTATAGCCATTTTTATTTTATTGTATGGAATCTAAGAGGGCACCATCTAAGTATAATAATAATCTTTCACCGGCCTACCCCGTTGAAGTCGGTAAAAATTATGGTGTATACCCACTTCTGTTTTCTTTTTTTTGTGTACCATTTTTATGTACCACATAAATGTTTTTTCTTTTTACTTTTCTCATACTATCTCATTCATTTACTTAATATTTGATGTCTATGATAGTTACCATGGTTACCAGGGGCCTTTCAGCTCGAAGTACGATTTTTTCTATGGAAATGTTAGTTTAACTTGTTTGTACCAGATGTCACTGGGTGCTATCTCTATCGCACTTGTATATATAATATTGAAGTATCAGGGATCTATATGGAGTATTTCACTGGTATCTCTATCTTAGTATATATTGGACTTTGTGATGGTTACCATTGAAATATAATCATTTATTTATGTACAACGAAAATATATACAAGAATACTTAACCAAAATAATATAAAGAAAATTAAAACTAACTTAAATCTAAAACGGGCCCTTGAGGCATTGTACCGAGGATGCAGGCGGCATTTCCTCGCTGTATCGCAATGCTGATACGTTGAGCGAGGAAACCGCCAGCTCTTCGGTCACCAGTTACGTCAACCAGACGCTTCGCAATTTCTGCAAATAACTTATGCGCGCTGGGACCCCATGGACCTAGAGTTTCGACGCCAAAAGGTACAAACATGTACTCTCTGCCGAGGCCCTTGTATTTATTACGCTTTAGAATTTCGGCGTTTTCCGCCGCTGCACCCGCTTTTACTGTAGTCCGTTGGAGGTGAGACGGTGCCAGTGTGTCTACACAGGTAGCATCCCACACCAACATCCGTCCCACGCTCCAAGGAACTAAAGACACCCCATCAGGTCTCTTACCATCGTCCCTGACCATGCCAGTCGGCTCAAGAAGAGCAGGCACATTGAAATTAAGTTGTTGACGTCGATTGCGCCATTATATCTACTATTTTTTGCTTTTCTGTTTATTTATTTTCTCCACGTGTGATAAAAAACAGTGTGTGTATTACGCGCAGTAAGTGGTTTTACAATAAACTCGAGTCATCAAAGCTCTCCGCCTTCGGCGTCGACTTAGATACTGTAACGGAACGCAATTAGACTATACGCATAACGGAACGTAAAATAAGTTATTAGTTATTTTAAACTTCGTGAAAATAAAGTAGTTTTGAAAGTACTAGCGAATGTCAAACGTAAGGATTAAATAAAATCGTAGACATTCTTCCAAGGAACACAGAATTCACGAAAGGTTTAACAAGCTTTGGATTAATATCAAAACTTGAATTCTACCAGTAAGAGAGTTATGTAATCCTAGTACTTTAACGGTTAGAAAAGTCCCTGGAGATCTTGTCGATGGTTCAAACTACTTGTTAAAAATAACCTAGTTTAAATTTCGAATTACACCAGTTGAGACTTATGTAATCCTAGTACTTCTATGGTTGGAAATGTCTTCGATATAACCAAATAGGTCGAGACAGAAATATTTTAAGTTTAAATTTCGAATCATACTAGCTGAGAGTTATGGAACCCTAGTACTGCAATGGTTGGAAAGTCTTCAATAAGATCAAAATAGGTCAAGACAGAACCGTTCTAGTTTAAATTTCGAATTACACTAGCTGAGAGCTATGGGACCCTAGTACTTCAATGGTTGGAAAAGCCTTTAACGTAATCAAAAAGAGGTCATAATGACGATTCTACCTGCTGTAGTTTAAATTTAGAACTCCAATTATTCCAATTCAAATTTCGAAATTCTACCATAACTGGAGTAGACGAAAGGACGTAAGAGTCTCTGTCAATTTTGGGTATAAAAGGGGCTCGAATTTGTATTAAAATCACTTAGAATTCATCACTCAGACTGTCAAGATCTCTGGTCTACGTAATAGTAAATATTTGGTGGGTGAAATTGCTGTCCTAGGGGTGGTTCATCGTTATGAGGAGTTACTCCTCATGATGAGGAATCATTCTTAGACAAATTTATCTAATATTTTATGGGGATTTGTGCTGTTTCAAGTATTTCAAAAGACCAGAATCTTGTCCAGGTTTCAGTTTGCCTGAGGAGTCTTGCTCGCCTAACGGTGCCAACGAGCAGGGTTCAGAGTCTTTAGTTACCAGATCTAAGGGTGGTCTGGCGTCTACCTTTTACCAACATGGAGACGAATCAAATCCCTTACGTTCCTTCAATGCCCAGCTGACAACGTAGACATGGCTGCCAATATGGGGTCTCAGCATAGAGGTGTATACCTCGCTTGTCGAAATTGTTCAGTATTTGAGGAACGGTCTTGTTAAATATATTTATATATAAATCTTATATACACAATAGGGCGTCTTACTCACTGTATCCTAGCCTGCGGGCGCAGTGGGGGGAGACATCCAACACGGGCCCATAGCTTTGCCATTCTCAGTTTAGCCCACTGAACTTTCGTTGCATAGGTTAGCGATTCGCAGTCAAAAGAGCTGAATTTGGTAAGGGATTTATGCTCTTTCAGTTTAACGAGTTTACTGGGGAACAGTAGGGTAGCTTCACACACATTTATTTGGGAAGTAGGGTTTAATAATTATTTTAGGTTTGCCGTTAATTTTGGGGTTTTGGGAATACTTAGCTGAGATAAAGTTATTATTTTTGATATAGATAATGGTGGTTTCTTGAGTTGCGATTTCTAGCAAAATGATTAACATTTACTCAGCATAAGCTAATTTAGTGACGAGCTGAGCAGTTCGTTGAATTAAGCTCTCCAAGTGAAGAGCAGAGCAGTTCACTGGGATAAGCTAATTTAGTGACAACCTGAGCAGATCATTGAATTTAGCTTTCCAATGAGACGAGCTGTTCACTTATTTTAGTTTATTTAAAAGGTCTGGCAGAGTAGTTCATAGGTATTAGGGAACGAGGAGTAGGGAGAGTAGGTTGTTCAGGGTCAGGGCCAGATTCTGGCGAGGAATCACCAGGATTTCGCCCGCTTCCGATGATGAGGCCTTGCGGCGATTCTCCTCATCATACGGCGCGTCTTCCGAAGCGCTAGTAGATGCATTTGCTAGGTAGAACCATATTTTTATGGTTTAGTCTCTTTTACAAACTGATTTTATCCCGAGCGCTCCTAAAGGCCATCCGAACGAATTGATCGGATAAGCCTAGCAGAGTACTCCTGTTAAAGTAACTTAGGTCATTTGGACGAAATTGTCTTACACTCCGCATAGTGAAATAAAAGATTGGCGGGGGCTTGTCCATGTCTAAGGTCGAGAGCCACGGGTCTCTGGTTAGTACCGGAGGGGGATAGCAATCCCTAGGGCGGCTGGAGGAGCCCTACCTTACACCAATCAATAAAATTGATTATTTTTATACGAATCTGTAAATAAGCAATACATAACAGGATATGAGCTATTCGGAAGCTAGGTACATAGAGCTTGTAGGGATGGCAAATCTCTTAAGGATCATATATAATTGGTATTCAATTATTAGGAAGACAAGTCCAGAACCTGACAAGTATTCACATAAAAGAATTTGGGTTTTACGGTTCATAACATTATTGGGTTCTACCCTAGACGATTCACGTTGGCCATTTCTAATTTAAGTTGTAGTTAGTTTAATAAAATCACATCGTCAAAATTATACATTTAATTAAAAATACACAAGGGGGAGCGGGGGGGGGCGTTACATTTTGGTGCCGTGACCAGGATAAATATAGGATAAACATAGGTTGTTACCAGGATATTAATAGGCTGTTACCAGGATAAAAGTAGATTAGTATAAAAAAGTAGCCTCTTGGCTACATTTTGTTGCTGTGAGAACGGAGTGTGATCTTGTTAAGGTTCTGGATTTTCGTCTTTTCATTTCTTCATCTAGTTGTAGGCAAGGGTAATCTTCATTTGGGTTCAGCTAAAAAAAATAATAAAAATAATAAGATGTGAATTAAGTATAAAAATTGGAGGGCAGTTGTAGGCCAGGTAGGGCAGGTGTAGGTTCAACTAAATTTATAAGATGGGAATTTAGTATAAAAATTGGAGGGCAGTTCGGAAATATTTAGTATTGCAGAACACAACAAATGCGAGAAAATGAGACACCCAGTAGGAAGAATATAAATTACGGTTCCAGTTAACAAATTAGCTGAAGAATTGTCGAAACAGATACAATGAAGACCAGAGCCTTTTAAGATTTAATTCTTCAACATGCTTGTCTGAAGGGAAAGAATGATTGTGAGACGAGTTACATACAGCAATAAGTCCGTTACAAAGATAAGCAACAGAAGATAGACATTTGAACATTAAGATTTCTAAGTTTCTGTAACAAGCTTTGTTCATCGTTTCTGGATCGATACGGCCAAATATTATAATGGCCTTTTACATGCTTTACTAAATATCAAATTGGCTTACTTCCAATATGCCTAAATTCCTAAATTGACTTATTTTCAATACAATAAAATGTCATAATGACATTTACACAGTACATCCGACATCCAAATTGTATATTTGGTACAATGAATAATAACTTCAAATACCGAATTTTAAATATTTTCGATAGGCAGATAAGTGTTAAATATTTTGAGAATGTAACGTTTTGTATCTAGTTGATTTGAGTTTTAGACATTTTGGGATATGATATGATTGAAAAATTCATTAAAACATGATCAGGTCAAGTTTTTGACATTTCGGGAAATGGTAGAATTGAAAATTTATCAAAACGCGATAGTCTAAATGAATTATAGTCACATTAAGAATAAGGTAAATTAAGAAGTAGGCGTAAGTCAATTCGAGTTTTAGACATTGTGGGACTGACATTCTGATATTCTAGGAACACGTTATTATATTTGGCTGTAACGAACCGGAATATGCGTCATTTTAACAAGAAACCTTGTCGGGATTCGAACCCAAGACCTCCGGGTTCGCAAGAGATGTCATTATCGATTGGGCTAAACAATACGAGAAAAATACTTACTATCTTTTAATGATTTGTTTTTATTACATTTACACACTGTATATGGAGTGAGATTCATAGGTGTGAAATCAATATTACGTAGGAACGTTAAATATATTGGTAAACTGGAATAGTTGAATATAGTAAGCATTCGAAGAGGTTTCCATCTCGGAGGAAAGAGGGAAAGAGGAGGTAATTATGTCATTGAGTAACGCTCCGATACCTTCGAATTAAAACTAAAATAAAGAAATTTAATCAAACTCACTTGTAATCAGTGTCGCAGTTGTCTCATAGCTGATAGTTTCCGATTTAAGTCCAAATTTCGGTATATGAAAATTTTGATAATTTTTCCGATTTCCTCCTTTGCTTTTCTTCTTAAAATAATGTTCCGGGCAAACTGGCGTTTATACAAAACGGTTCTTTTTAAATTAAATCGTCTAACTCCACTTTTCCTTTCAACAATATGCAAGTTGTAATTTATTTGAAATCAATAAAAAAAGCAGACATGAAATGATATATGTCAAATAACAATTTGTTATTTTTGTTTCTTGCACGACTAGCATGGACATCCTAGACGAAAGTAAGCACTGACATAAAACCAACATAATTATATGTGCTTCGGAGATTTTATGTACCATGTTAGTGTTGCAACATAAAATTTATTTCCGAACGCGAAATTCATGTAAAGTGTTGCCAATCTATTAAAGACAACTGGAAAAAGATTTGTATTTGTTCCTTTTGTTTGTTAATCATTTAGATCATTCAGATTCAGTTCATTTATGTGGAGATTTCGATTCACTTGTGAATATTTTTCTAAAATATTAAAAAATTAAGAATCCAAGTAACCTGCATATATATAATGTCTATGCTAAATACCATGTTAGAACTAGACGTAATTTATGTTGACATAGCGTATCGATATAACAAACGATTTATTCTACTGTGTATTGTATAATTTCCGTACAATTTCATTAAAACTAGTAAAGTTAGCGTGACCATAAAAAAGATATGATATAATTATCGTGCTAGGTGGGCAAAGGTTTGACGTACAGTTTTATTTAGTTTGTAAACATGTAGCAAGGAGTTTAGTTACGATGAAATATAAAGTCAACAAGACGGAATTAGTGGGAAGAGACGTGTCCGTTCATGAATCCGTCTCTCTTTCTGTCGTATGGAAGATAGGAGAGACGAAATTTGAAATTAATTTTGCCTAGAAGGTCGTATAGTCATTTATAGAATACATTTTTGCTTCTCATTTATTACAGGTGTACAGTTAAGAGAATTTTATTTTAAAAATATTGAAATTCAAGAATTTTTAATTGGTAAAAAAAAGGACTATTATACTCGAATTATAAAAAAAAAACTTTTTTTTGGGAAAATCTTCATTATACTCGTTTTCCACTAATATAAGGGTAAGAAATTAAAATTTCGTATTTATTTTGAATTTAGAGATATAAAACTTTTTTGGGAAAATCTTCATTATACTCGTTTTCCACTAATATAAGGGTAAGAAATTAAAATTTCGCATTTATTTTGAATTTAGGGATATAAAACTTTTTTTTGGGTAAATCGTCATTATACTCGTTTTCTGTTTATAAGGGTTAGGAATTCCAATCTCTTATTTATTTTGAATTTAGAGATATAAAAATTTTTTTTTGGAAATTCGTCATTATACTCGTTTTCCACTAATATGATGTTAAGAAATTCAAATTTCACATTTATTTTGAATTTAGAGATATAAAACCTTTTTGGGAAAATTCGTCATTATACTCGTTTTCCACTAATATGATGTTAAGAAATTCAAATTTCGCATTTATTTAAAATTTGGTGGCATAAAACTTTTTTTTTGGGAAAATCGTCATTATACTCGTTTCCCATTAATATGAGGGTAAGAAATTCAAATTTCACATTTATTATGAATTTAGAGATAAAAAACTTTTTTTTGGGAAATTCGTCATTATACTCGTTTCCAACTAGTATGAGAGTAGGAAATTCAGTTCTTATATTTAAATTGAGTTTTGAAACATAAAAACTTTTTTTTTTGAGGAAAAAATTTTTTGCAATATCACTCGATTCCGAATAATAAAGTGTCAAAGAGTTTCAAATTTGATATAAATTGCAAATTTAGAGATTTAAAACACCTTTTTTTACCGAAAATCGACATTATACTCGTTTTAGGCTAAATCAGGGGTAAAGATTTCAAATTTTTAATTATTTTGGACTGTCGACAAAACCAAGGTTAAGATTTTCAGATGTTACAATACTTTTGGCTTTAGTCAAAGACTTCAGAAAATTAGAATTGATAAAACGGAGGGCAGGATTATAAAATTTGGTTTAAAAGAGTATCTTTTACTAAGTAGTTTCTCTAATCAGTCAGGCACTTTATTACATTAGAGTTGTTAAAGTGGAGGGCAGGGAATAACATTTGATTTAAGGCTCAAAAGGGGTTCTGCCATTTTAAATGTAGACTTATCCATGGAATGTTAAGGGGCGAGCAACATTTGTGTTGCGGTTGTACTTAAGAAAGTTTAGCTTGTTCGGTAGAGACTGAGCGTTGGAGATTAGAATGAAGGAATGATTAGATTGTACGAGTGTGTAGGTGAAGGATGATTCGGCACAAGAGGTTGAAAACAAGGTAGCCTATGGAAGTGATATTGGAAGGTTTGAAGGAGTCTCTTCCGGATGGACTAGAGTTATAGTACAACCTAGATCTATTGGTAGTTGATCCCTTCAAATGAATACACGTTGTGCTACCACAGTAATATGTGCTAGGTTAAAGTCATAATATGGCAAGGTCATTTGAGACTTACTGTGTGGGCATGGACTCTACTTGGTTTTAAAGCTAATTTCAATGGTTATACACACCTCACTTTGGATGGGATAACCGAAACATCTTATTAATAATACAATGACCAACAACCACAATTCATAACATTGGTTTTATTGTATTTGAATAAACTTTGTTAAGTAAAATGAGCATAAGTGTTAATTTTGTTTTATGGAATAGTAATGATTAAGGAATGTTCATTTTGAAACACAAAATTTAGTGATTGATAATTATATATGAAAGAAAAGTGTAACATAAGGGTTATTGAGTTATGATTTTCAAAAAAAAACTTATACGATCAAATACTCACTATTTATTCAATGGAGTAAAAGTCATTAACGAACAATAAATATTATCTTGTAAAGAGTAAAGGAACTAGTCGGTTATCTTATTCAAGTGTTACATACGCCAATGGGGATGGTCGGGGTTGTTTGGTGATCGCGAGTGGATCGAGCTTTAATTCTAATGATTGAACTCTATAGTACTTATACCAAAGGCTTAACTGTTTTGTATGGGGTGACTAAGCGGGATTTATCTATAGGAAGGACAATGTTTCCTATAGGTGCCGTCTGAACAATGTAGACATAGCCTTGGGGTAAAAACTCTTAGTTGGGTCATTAGGACTGACCGGATTCACAACCTGGTTCCTCTGACAAAGCAGGTTTGCATGAGGAAAAAGTGGTCATGAGTTATTGTTAAGGTTTAGTGATCCCCTCTCTTTTGCCAAATGGTCGCAGACCCTAACCTGTTGGTTTAAACATACACCATATTTAAAATCACTTTTGGTGAAGGGATTGATTTTCATTAGATTGAGTTCACAATAAGTAGGAAGTTAAAATTAAATGAAGCATTAATTAATTTAATCAGGTTCTTGAATAAACATTCAAAAGAAAACTATTATTCTGATAATGCGTAAGGAACAAGTTTATAACACACATAGGGAAGGGAAAAGGTAGTGATTTTGTTCAAGTTTAGATTAATGAGATAAGAAACTCTTAGTACTTACAAAAAGGAATTTCCCGAATCGCATGGGGGTTTTGGAATATCACTCGTTCGAACAATGTGAACAGAATCGATAGATGCCCAGCCAGATCTAGACATTCAGTTTGATATTACAAAATCAGATTACTAAAATCTATCAGCTACACAAACTGATACTCCAGGCAAATGGTTAATTTTGGGGAAAGGATTATCTTTGATCATTATCTAGATACTAAGAATTTATATTAGTTATTTCGTTGGTCAACTTCAATAAAGAGATGATTTTTAAAGACGAGTTCTGAGAGATCTCATCCATAAAATTCATCGAGGGCAGCTGTAACGGAACGCAATTAGACTATACGCATAACGGAACGTAAAATAAGTTATTAGTTATTTTAAACTTCGTGAAAATAAAGTAGTTTTGAAAGTACTAGCGAATGTCAAACGTAAGGATTAAATAAAATCGTAGACATTCTTCCAAGGAACACAGAATTCACGAAAGGTTTAACAAGCTTTGGATTAATATCAAAACTTGAATTCTACCAGTAAGAGAGTTATGTAATCCTAGTACTTTAACGGTTAGAAAAGTCCCTGGAGATCTTGTCGATGGTTCAAACTACTTGTTAAAAATAACCTAGTTTAAATTTCGAATTACACCAGTTGAGACTTATGTAATCCTAGTACTTCTATGGTTGGAAATGTCTTCGATATAACCAAATAGGTCGAGACAGAAAT
Source organism: Notocelia uddmanniana (assembly GCA_905163555.1). Taxonomy (NCBI): domain Eukaryota; kingdom Metazoa; phylum Arthropoda; class Insecta; order Lepidoptera; family Tortricidae; genus Notocelia; species Notocelia uddmanniana. The sequence goes on from LR991064.1 coordinate 3,916,618, forward strand.
ATTTTAAGTTTAAATTTCGAATCATACTAGCTGAGAGTTATGGAACCCTAGTACTGCAATGGTTGGAAAGTCTTCAATAAGATCAAAATAGGTCAAGACAGAACCGTTCTAGTTTAAATTTCGAATTACACTAGCTGAGAGCTATGGGACCCTAGTACTTCAATGGTTGGAAAAGCCTTTAACGTAATCAAAAAGAGGTCATAATGACGATTCTACCTGCTGTAGTTTAAATTTAGAACTCCAATTATTCCAATTCAAATTTCGAAATTCTACCATAACTGGAGTAGACGAAAGGACGTAAGAGTCTCTGTCAATTTTGGGTATAAAAGGGGCTCGAATTTGTATTAAAATCACTTAGAATTCATCACTCAGACTGTCAAGATCTCTGGTCTACGTAATAGTAAATATTTGGTGGGTGAAATTGCTGTCCTAGGGGTGGTTCATCGTTATGAGGAGTTACTCCTCATGATGAGGAATCATTCTTAGACAAATTTATCTAATATTTTATGGGGATTTGTGCTGTTTCAAGTATTTCAAAAGACCAGAATCTTGTCCAGGCTTCAGTTTGCCTGAGGAGTCTTGCTCGCCTAACGGTGCCAACGAGCAGGGTTCAGAGTCTTTAGTTACCAGATCTAAGGGTGGTCTGGCGTCTACCTTTTACCAACATGGAGACGAATCAAATCCCTTACGTTCCTTCAATGCCCAGCTGACAACGTAGACATGGCTGCCAATATGGGGTCTCAGCATAGAGGTGTATACCTCGCTTGTCGAAATTGTTCAGTATTTGAGGAACGGTCTTGTTAAATATATATATATATATATCTTATATACACAATAGGGCGTCTTACTCACTGTATCCTAGCCTGCGGGCGCAGTGGGGGGAGACATCCAACACGGGCCCATAGCTTTGCCATTCTCAGTTTAGCCCACTGAACTTTCGTTGCATAGGTTAGCGATTCGCAGTCAAAAGAGCTGAATTTGGTAAGGGATTTATGCTCTTTCAGTTTAAAGAGTTTACTGGGGAACAGTAGGGTAGCTTCACACACATTTATTTGGGAAGTAGGGTTTAATAATTATTTTAGGTTTGCCGTTAATTTTGGGGTTTTGGGAATACTTAGCTGAGATAAAGTTATTATTTTTGATATAGATAATGGTGGTTTCTTGAGTTGCGATTTCTAGCAAAATGATTAACATTTACTCAGCATAAGCTAATTTAGTGACGAGCTGAGCAGTTCGTTGAATTAAGCTCTCCAAGTGAAGAGCAGAGCAGTTCACTGGGATAAGCTAATTTAGTGACAAGCTGAGCAGATCATTGAATTTAGCTTTCCAATGAGACGAGCTGTTCACTTCTTTTAGTTTATTTAAAAGGTCTGGCAGAGTAGTTCATAGGTATTAGGGAACGAGGAGTAGGGAGAGTAGGTTGTTCAGGGTCAGGGCCAGATTCTGGCGAGGAATCACCAGGATTTCGCCCGCTTCCGATGATGAGGCCTTGCGGCGATTCTCCTCATCATACGGCGCGTCTTCCGAAGCGCTAGTAGATGCATTTGCTAGGTAGAACCATATTTTTATGGTTTAGTCTCTTTTACAAACTGATTTTATCCCGAGCGCTCCTAAAGGCCATCCGAACGAATTGATCGGATAAGCCTAGCAGAGTACTCCTGTTAAAGTAACTTAGGTCATTTGGACGAAATTGTCTTACACTCCGCATAGTGAAATAAAAGATTGGCGGGGGCTTGTCCATGTCTAAGGTCGAGAGCCACGGGTCTCTGGTTAGTACCGGAGGGGGATAGCAATCCCTAGGGCGGCTGGAGGAGCCCTACCTTACACCAATCAATAAAATTGATTATTTTTATACGAATCTGTAAATAAGCAATACATAACAGGATATGAGCTATTCGGAAGCTAGGTACATAGAGCTTGTAGGGATGGCAAATCTCTTAAGGATCATATATAATTGGTATTCAATTATTAGGAAGACAAGTCCAGAACCTGACAAGTATTCACATAAAAGAATTTGGGTTTTACGGTTCATAACATTATTGGGTTCTACCCTAGACGATTCACGTTGGCCATTTCTAATTTAAGTTGTAGTTAGTTTAATAAAATCACATCGTCAAAATTATACATTTAATTAAAAATACACAAGGGGGAGCGGGGGGGGCGTTACAATACGATTTCAGACGGATTGGTGCAACCCACCAAAAAACATTTGAGGATCGAAGTATATTAAGAACAAGGAGTGAGAGGAATTGAGACCGACATGGTAATTTAATTCTACAGTAAAAATGACAGTTATATCTACTATCTATCTTACGTTCGAAAAGTTTCGTGACAAACGCCGTCGTAAATCACAAGCCTGGGATGGACAGCGATAAATCAATCTAGTTGTTGTGTTCTATTTTTTTTTCTAAATAAAAAACATATCGTTGCGAAACCTGCAGGCTCTGCAGCGTAGGATTTTTGTCACACTGCGACAACACTAGCTGAAAAGGACAGTTTAACATTTTATATTTGGAAGGAATTTCAACTTCAGTGGTACAAAAGAAGGTTTAAAATTGACTGGAATTTTAACTGGTTTCATTCTATTTTGAACTAGGCATGTTCCTATAAACGTTGAATTGTTTACGTTATGACTTTTTTTATTACGCAGCTCTCGCTGGAAATTGAAATACGATTTTAAATTCCCCAAACTGCTTTTACCGTGTACATTTTCCCGCCCATAGTAAAGTATTTTTTTAAGTTAACGCACATCGATACGCTGCCAATTATAACTTTTATAAAAACTCATTTGCACGCAAATCTAAGTTAATAGGATGCTAAATAATTTGCATTTTAATTTAAACTTTTGATATATTGGCATTGGATAGGATAAAAGCGAACGGCGATCGAGGCCGGGAAAACCATAACAATTATTGTAATAAGTTGTGGTATTTTGTATTGTATCTTCGAGAAACCTTTTTTTTATCTAATTTCTATATACATATAGTATGTAACTTTGTGATGTTTTAGATGTTAGAGGTGTTAGATGAGGTAAAATACCATCATTTTAACTTAATTGTGTCATTTTATAATAATAATAATATACTGTTTGTTATTATTACTTCCGTAAATGAGGTAAAAAGGCTGAGGTAAAAAGATAATAAATAATTAACTTTGTTTTTTTTTTAGGAACTCATTTTCTTAAGTTATTTATCTTTATCATTTCAGTTAAATATCCGGGTATGGTTTCAAAACGACTGATTCAATAGAAATGCTATTATTCTGCCAGGGCATGACATATATACAAAGTAAGTTCCCGTAAGCAAATTTCATCTCCGGTTTTCAAGAACATCCGCTTTTGCATATTTCACAATTCCGAATGGAAAATATAAGATATTTTACATATACTTATCCGTAAGAAGACGCTTGCTAGTATTACAGTAGGCACAGTCAGCTAAGAAAGTGGCTATTAAATAAACAACTATTAACGCCCCCATCTTGCGTAAGGTAAATGACCAGGGAGGGAAACTTGGTGCCGATGACAGACGTGTGACGTCAAGCTACATACAGAGTGTTTTTATCTGGATTATTGAAGGAGTCGATTTTGAAGATGAAAGGTTAACTTACAATCTAGAAGAGGTAAGGCACAGCGAAACGTCATCTCGCTCAAATTTGGAGCAGCCCAACTGGAGAAGTACCTCCGCCTTACAGAAGACCGCAGCCATAATAGCATCACTACTTGCCCCTTAGGTAGGTATGTGTGTTGTGTTCCTGGTGATGAGTAAGGTCGCCAGAGCTCCCGATGATGCGCTGTGTTGGGTTGGGAGTGAGGGGCCTGCATATGTCTCTAGCTTGACAGCTGGAGACGTCTGCGGTTCCCTCACTCTCAACACAGTGCATTCAAGTCTATAAAGGGTCGGCAGCGCACTTGTGATTCCTCTGGAGTCGGAAGTGTCCATAGGCTACAGTGTCTGCTTACCATCACGCAGGCCGTAAGCTGGTTTGCCGCCGTCGTAGTATAAAAAAAACTTACAACAATATTTGTTCTAGTTGCGAGTACAGGCATTATGCACAATTTTGATAAACGGCGGGAGATGCGAGAGTTACATTGTTCCGAATATATATGTATAAGAAGATGCGATGTTGTGTTTGAATTCTGAGCATTCTGCTTATTTTTCGACAACCCACGAAATTTAATTTGTTGTTTTTCATTTATTCCAATTAATATATTTTTTACATTTACTTACTTAGTAAAATATTTTTCTTAATATTTACATTATTTTCAATATAATTAGTCATTTTTATTAATAAAAATAAATTTTACATTACCATTATTGCTATATTAATAATCATTGGGGTGTCGCAATGTTGTTTACATAAAATCACCTATATGTGAAATTGCGTCATAATGACGTCACCGGCACCAAAGTTTCGCTCCCTGTAAATGACAAATGACAGTGACCCTTTGCTTGCGTCCAAATAAGGAATGTGTTGCTCCGACACATACCTAAACCGCATGCGAATTGTGTGCGCCTGTGACTTATGAACCCTTAAGGCTGCTGCTGGACTTCCCATCAAAGGTATGTGTAAGTAAGTGACCTGACCTAATGACTGACTGAAAAACAACTACTTATGGTGTTCAAAGGTGGGGTAAATCATTTAAATTATAAACAGAATACAGCCTATAACACTTCCCTGTGGTATTGACGAGTTTAATGTTTTTTAGCTCCCCATTACTAATTGTCGTAATATGGAATTTCTACAAAATGGGCTCTTTTGTTTAGGTAAGACCAGGGAAATTGTGCGCGTTACCACGAATGCCAACATCATACAATTTTGACAATAGGACTTTATATGACACTTAGAACCTTAGAACCTAAATGGTCGCGCACGGTACGGTTTCAGAGGAACTTCCTCCCTCGGACGCTCCGGTTGTGGAATGAGGTCCCTGCCGAGGTTTTCCCGAGGAACTACAGTATGGGATTCTTCAAGAAAAGAGTGTATACATTTTTAAAGGGTCGGCAACGCGCATGTGACACCCCTGGAGTTGCAGGCGTCCATAGGCTTCGGTGACCGCTTACCGTCAGGTGGGCCGTACGCTTGTTTGCCACCGACGTGGTATAAAAAAAAAACTTTCCATATATCATACGCCTTGGTCATATTGAGAAGCAGGCCTACCGCATATTGGCCCTCCTTAATTGACCGAGCGAGCGAAGCGTCTCCGTTTCAGCTTTCAACAAAAATTCTTTCGTATGTCTGTCGGCCCGGATGTTCTCCTCTACAGGTCGCATTTTTCACCGGATTCTCGTGAAATTTTGTGATCAAGTTCGATAAGTATATGTATAGATTTCTTTTGTCGAGTCGGACTATCGAAATTTTGAAATTTGATTTTTTTTTCCACTAGTATAGTTTAATATGTCACCTACATGTAGACAAGCGGCAGCCGAGTCAATTATCCTTAGTTATTATCTGCTTTGTGCAAATAATTCGAGTGTTCAAATTAAAGAAGTTATACTTTTAAATAGCAAATATTGTTGTAGCAGAAATAATAAGAACTTGTGTTTTTAATTTATTTTAGAATGTTGTGTTCTTAATCAATAAATATCAGGATAATCTACGCAACATACCGTTTTTCAAGCATGTGGAAGATTATTATACTCGTAAATGTCATTTTCCATACTAAAAATAATACGCAAAGTTCCTGTTAACCCCATACTACCGTCTACTTTCCCAGACAGAGACGGCAATACGTTGCGGCGACGGCGTTACGTTCTAGCTGTACACAACAGAATAATTAATAATACTTATATTACTTATGTACAGAAGGTTTGCTATTGAACAAAACCGATGTTTGACAACTAGAAAACACCGAATCACGCTATCCCGCTCTACCGCATAGCACGTGCTCTGTTTTCGGGTTAGGGTTGTCTCGTTTACGCGTCAACGCCGTCTCCTAGTAACGCTGTCACTCCAGCCCCAACCCAGGGGTGTTATTCAGAAGCAGAATCGTCCTCACCTATATAGAAACTGTCAAAATTTGATAAATGACATTTGACAGTTTCCATATAGAAATAGATGAGACGTAAGGGATGAGAGGGCAGGTTATGTGTGAGAGCTGATATCTTCCTAAGTAGCAAGAGAAACAGAACAGTCCTGTGTATTCGTTCAACCAATAATGAAAAGCGCCGCCCAGCGAGGGTCTAATGATGATAATACTGTTTTTTAACCGACTTCAAAAAAGGAGGAGGTTCTCAATTCGTCGAAATATTTTTTTTTTTGTGTATGTTCACCGATTACTCGGAGACTAGTGGACCGATTTCAAAAATTCTTTTTTTGTTTGAAAGGGTGTGTTTTCTAGTTGGTCCCATTGTCACCAAGCCTGGATCTGATGACGGGATCTTGGAAAAATCGAGGGAACTCCTCAAATTATATACCAAGAGGATGGGGTAAGTAAGGCTACACCGAAGGAACTCCTCAAATTATATAGCAGGAGGATGGGGTCTGGCAAAGTTTGGAGTCGGTGTTTTTTTGTTAAAAATTTACTTGTTACAGTAATAATGGATGAAAGCTTGCCTGTTGTTTTACCGCGAGCTAAGTGTGGTACAAGTCACAAGTGCCAGCCGCTAATCTCTACGTTTTTAGGGATCTATCATATCCTCCCAGCAGGCGCGATTAAAAAAGTGGGGGCTATTGAGACCTTTAAAAGCTTGAAGCAGGTCCTATTGTGGTCTATAAAAGAACTTAAAAATATAAACTAGTAGCTCTGTGAGCTGTAGACCTTGCGAAAATAGTACATTACGATACAAGTGCAGAGAACAGGAAATTCGCAACGAGCGGTGATAAATTGAAACACGACCGAAGGGAGTGTATTAAATCGACAGGAGTTGCGAATTACCTTTTCGCACATGTATCGTACAATTTTTTACAGTACATATGGCTAAGTTTCGACACATGCACGTAATCAGCTGATTACCGCACTTGTGCGGTAATATAGCACCATATGTACTGTAAACATTATTTTTATTTTCAAATTTTAAATTTAAAAAAGTTACTCTGCAAAAAAACTATACACTGCAGGCCCTTTTTATTTTTCCCAGTGGAGGCCCAGTCATTATTATTAAGACAACAAATGTATTCCTAATTACTCCGCGATCAAGAGAAGAAGTGACTTTGTATATTGAATTCCGCCACACAAAACTAAATTTTCAAAAAAGTGTATAATATAATATAATATATATATATATATATATATCACGATATGTGCCATAACTGTGTTAATTAATCTTAAGATCTTGCATATACTACTTGTTATATACTTCTTAATGCAGCGCACGCAGCTGACGCGTCGCATCATTATTTAGTAATTCTACCTACATCTCACTAGTTTTGTTACCATGTGTTAATTACTAGATAATATGGATTATTAGTTGTTATGCACAGTGAATCCTTTTCCACCGTGATACAGTTCACACTAGTACGGGGATCAGTTGACGCTTACTTAGCCTAACTTAGGCGTCTTCCTGACTTGTCGATGCGGGGGCGGTACGATATGACAAAACTGTCAGCTGTCAGTGTCAACCGATACTAATGCAGTACTGCCCCACTTCTGCACATGGTATTACTACTGCGCAAACGTATTACTGATAGTATTTCGTCAAGCGCGGAAATCTCACATCGGTAACTTTACGTCAAAGAGCAAAATACCTATGACATATCGCTCCCGCCCCGCCAAATCAGGAAGTCGCCTTAGTCTTCTTTTTTTATACTTACCTAAGTACCTTTGTATACTACTAAAGTAATGTAAGCAGAACTTTGTACCTCTTATTACCATAATAAACGTTATTATTATATTATTATTATAATAACCCGAAATATTTTAACCACGTATTTTTGACGACAATACGAGTAAATAATGTTATATCAACATGGGTCCAATTAATTGTTTTAATGTAACTACTATTTCAGTACAAAATAAATCTAATTAATTGACCGCTTCTTTGTGTACAAATCTTTACGTGACTGGCAAATGTCTTCAAGACAAGAAGTGTCAACTCAAAAAAGTAGTTGATGGCTACGTCACACCTTTAGGGTGTGTTAGACTTGAGATTTTTCAACTTGTGATTTGTTTTAAATAATTAATATCTCTTAAAGTATGGGTTTTTTGACTATATGTTATACCACACTATATACTCTAATTAAGCTCTAGAATCGTTGGTTTAAATCTTTCGGATTATTAGGGCCCACGGTGCATAAAATTTGATCCTGCTGACAAAATTTCATGGATATCGATAGAGAAATGCGACATGTACTGAAGAACAAACCATTGGAAAAAGATGTTTTGAAAATTTCCAAAAACTGTTTCGACACAAAAATTCTATAATAATTATCGAATATGCTCACAAAATTCCACGAGAATTGGTTGAGAAATGCGACCTGTAGAAGAGGACACACCTAGATTCTGCCGGTCAAGCATACGAAATCTTGGAAAAAATAAATGTTTTTGAATATTTCCAAAAACTGCCTCGCCAAAAAATGCTACGTAATTATCGAACCTGCTTACAAAATTTCACAATAAATGCGGCCTATAGAGGAGAAGAACTGAAAATCCGGACATCCGAAGTCATTATTGTCGAGGCCTTTGTTTCACTCGGTCAATAAATGATATAAATTATTTCATTTTGTATTGTATTATATTTTTGATTTTACTGTTTGCAGTTTTTAACTTGGGTCGACATTTCTCAGACGTTCATCGTTTTTACTGTAGCCCTTCCAGCGGTATCTGATATTACCTTCGTTACAGATACTTCTATAAAACATGAATATTTTAAAATCAACATCGACGCTTTACATCGCTGAATTATTAAGTTTTTTTAGAAACCCTTACACTACATAGCTAGGTGTTATTAGCATTTCTAAAAACTGTACAAAATAGTCGAAAACATTTGTAATTTTCAGGAAGTATTTAATAATAATAAAAAAATTAAAACGTAATTAATCGTCATTATTTTGAGCCGTGGATTGCGATAGCTTTTGTCAAAAACCTCTCATCTTAGTGCTTCCAAAGATTTTAATAAGACTATTGGCAAAAATAAAACTAAATAGACATGTTTTTTGCGTGGACCCTTCAAAATATACATACTTGGCAGATACCTCCGAAATTATCTCAAAAACAACAGTGTCATTTTCAAGCAAAACTGTACCTTTTGGCGGTGTCTAATAAGGCACTATTTTCGTAACGTTGCAGTTAAAAATCGTCCTTAATCACATTGCCATAAAGAGGTCTATGAATATATTTTTTTCAAAATGAAGTTTTATTCTCTGTACATTTTGAGAATCTCGTTAGAAACTATTGTAACGTTGTCAATGTTGTCATAAAGAGGTCTTTTGCTTGAGAATTCCGCATTTTATTTTCACAAAACACGTCTCATCTATATCAAGCTTCGTCTTCACTAAAAACCTGTTTAATTTTACAATTAGTTTTAAAGTCAGAGCTGTGAACCGGGATCAAAACTTTCTCTAACTTTGCTCAATTTTCGTCAGTCATAATTTTAAAGGGTTCCGGTCACTTAGGGCCACTTTCCTTGAACGGCCACTTCACTTGAACGGCCATAATCCTTGAACGGCCACTTCACGTGAATGGCCATAATCCTTGAACGGCCACTTCACTAGAACGGCCATAATCATTGAACGGCCACTTCACTTGAACGACCATAATTCTCGAACGGCCACATCCCTGAACGACCACTTTTCTGTAACGACCACATTGTCTGTCTGTCCGTCTGTCACCAGGCTGTACCTATCGCATGAACCATTGTAAGGGGATATTATGTAGGCAATGCATTGTCAGCAAACGCGGCTATGCATTGCATACCGCCAGTCCCGCACCGCAACCCACAAGTAAGTAATTAACGGGGTCAATAGTGAAGTCAGCCGAAGGTATTTTTTGTTAGTTACTACCGATCCCAGCGACTCTTAATGAGTTTTTGGAACTTACGAGTATGTACGAAATGTCATTTGATATTTACCGCAAGCTTTTCGGTGAAGGAAAACATAAATAATAATAATAATAGTCCGGAGGTTCCTCTCTCTGTCGCCCTAACCACCGGTAGCTTAGGCCCGCCTCGCTGCCGGCGGCACTCTAGGTTAGGTTTTTTATAATGCTTTTATACTTTGTACGTGTATTTTTATATTTTACATTTGATAAATTTATTGTAAAAAATCTAACCCAAGAAGAAGAAATAAATAAGGTGAATAATAATAAAAAGTTTATTGCCACAAAAGAAATACAATATTAAAAACTATTACATAATCTCTAAAAACTACTTATATCTAGTGAGGCAATGGGTCCCATTCTCAGCATGTGCTGTGCGGTAGTGCCCAGCGCTGGTTTTCTGAATGGTGAACATCGTGATGAAACCTGCGTATATCTGCGGAGAAATTCACTGGTACATGTGAAGTCGCCAACCCGCATTGGGCTGGCGTGGGGACTAATGCCTGTTCTCTCTCATCTATGAGAGGAGGCCTATGTCCAGCAATGGGATCTATAGCCTAATGATGATGACGATGATGATCCCAGCAGGTGGCGCAAAACCGGTTATTGTGTCACTCTCTGAGTGAGGCATATATGTTCACCAGTGTATCTTTGATGTTGATGATGATTACCAACAAAGCCAATTACATTTCAATACATTTCGCGTGCCTCCTACACACAAGTGCGCGAACCTATTGAAATCTCGGGACGAGGCGGGACGATATCAATAAGCTTCTGCGATCAATATAAGGGAATTTTTCAAAGAAATAGATATTCTAACCCTGCCGTCCCTATACATATTTGAAATAATAATGTATGTTAGGAAGAATTTGGGCAATTTTCCAACGAACGCTGATAAACTAATAGCCACGAGAAATACTGGGAAACTAAAAATAACCTTCTATAGACTAGTAAAGGAGAAAAAGTCGTTCTTGGGAAATTGTATCAAATTCTACAATAAAATTCCTAAACACATTACTGAACTTCGCAATTCTAAATTCAAATCTGTAGTAAAACGAACATTTATTTCAAGAGCATATTATAAGATAAACGATTCCATCATGGATAGGGATGTTTGGCAGTGATAGCGTCCTGCACGGGTAATCTATCGCGAAAATATGTTTTCTACTGTAGCATTGTTATTTAAGTTATTTTGTAGTAGCTGACACTGTAATGGTATATTTCACTAAACAATGTATATTGTTTTTAAAAAATGACACCTCGCCGAGTTTCTTACGCCGGTTCTTCTCGTGGCAGAGGTATATTTTTCCGAACCGGTGGTAGTTTATTGACGTTCATAGGTGCATGCAATATGCCTTATTTGAAGAATAAACTAGTTTTACTTTTTACTTTTACTTTTAATCTAAACAACTAAAGGCAGATGGGTTGAAAAAGGTTGGCGTTATGATAAGATATGGCCACCGCCTTAGCTTTCCTTAGGCAGCACATTGGCTATCGTAAGTCTCCTCTTTGGATTTCACATTAAGAGCATCTGTGACAGAGGGTTTTGATAAGTAGCTAGTCGGTCCCATGACACAATAATACAAGGTACAATAATACACTCCGGGGAAAAATCGTTGTGCGAGTGACACAAGTCTACGTCATCACTGCTATCGGGCCTATCGGTGGTTGGCGGTCGTAGTGTGAGTTCGTGTGTGTACAGGTTGTACAGTGACGCAGGCTTGTGTCACGATCCGGAGTAGCAGACCTTGTTTCCTTAGACCATCGTCAGTCCTTATAGTTAGCGTAGCGTTTCGTTTCTTCTTGTATGGTTGGGGTTCCCAGATTCTCATGGATTTCTGAGTTGCGAGTATACCAGGGTGCCGTTGGCAAAACCCTCAGGATGTTGTTTTGAGCTCTCTGGAGGCACATACCATATATGTATGTCCATAATGGTTTTATTACAGAGCAATAACTAGTCCGCCATTTGTACCGATTTATTTGTGCAATAAAGTTTAAATAAATAAATAAATAACTCTCAGTTTATTGGAAAGAGATAGGGCTGACTGTCTGCCAAGAAGCCAGAGAAGTTTAACGAAGCGATGATTCATTTCATTCATTTTGTTATTTATATGGTTCTTCCATGTCATTCGTCGGTCCAGGTGGAATCCCAGATATTTGACACAAGTCGATTGTGGAAGTTTAATCAGTATCATCATAAAGATGTATACATTTTTGACCTTATGTCTAAGCAATGCAGTCCTAGAATGTATACATTTTTATGAAGCAGACTAACCCAGTGCAGTACTGCATACATACCGCCCCGATTCCGCGCCTTGTTATTATTTACTACTGCGCGAATATAACGCTATGAGTGAGAAAATCTAGGCAAAATTCAGCAAGCTCTCAGTACCTAAATTAAAAAATACCGGATATTATATAATTCGAAGATACCTACCTACAACTAAAAACCTGTTTACACCTAATCCCTACAATACATTATTAAATAGATATACACCATTTCATGCTCCTGTATCAAATGAACCATAATCCGTAGCTTTCAAAGCAAATAAACTAATTCTAACTAACAGAAATGTGGTTTTGAAGACCCTAAAATCTACTTACGATATACGAGTACGCCATTTAAATTCATCTTGAATTTAAGACGAAACCCACTAACGTAGCTTGAGGCAAAACGTAGATGAAATTTTCGAATTTCGAGCTGCAAAGCGAAAGAGAATGTATTCCCCCAGTTATAGAGTGGTATTTAGTTTGTAGTGTGTTACAAAGGTCAGTTTTCAACATGTTTTGCTGTGTCGGAAAACCAAATAACTGTCAGGAATGTTTGGTACAATATTATGTTTGTCGGGACAATGTAAAAGGAGAACGTTATTCGACCTGTTGCTGACGTGAAAAGCCGTTTATGGATGTGGATAATGGTGAGAGCAAAGATCATCTTCTGTGAGTAAAACGATCGACGTAGTAGGTAAAATCAGTCTACTAAACAGTACTGGAGGCGTACAAGTACCCCTCCAGTATTTCTAGGATAGTGGCGTGCATTTTGAGTTTGAGTTTACTCTAATAACAGCGATAGGAAGTATGTTGAGCTCTGCTGCATTTGCAGTCAGGAGAATAAGGCAGCTTACAAATGTGGCAACGGCACGGTTAGTTTACTTTGCTTATTTTAATAGTATAATTACTTATGGTCTTATCTTGTGGGGATCAGCTGCAGATATTGAAACTGTTTTATTTTGCAAAAAAGGGCTATCCGAGCAATTTATAACTTGGGGTCGCGTGACTCATTAAGAGAATTTTTTAAAGAAATAGATATTCTAACCCTGCCGTCCCTATACATATTTGAAATAATAATGTATGTTAGGAAGAATTTGGCAATTTTCCAACAAACGCCTATAAACCAATAGCCACGAGAAATACTGGGAAACTCAAAATAACCTTCTATAGACTAGTAAAGGCGAAACAGTCGTTCTTGGGAAATCGTATCAAATTCTACAATAAAATTCCTAAACACATTACTGAACTTAGCAATTCTAAATTCAAATGTAAGTAAAGTAAAGTAAAGTAAAGTAAAATTTTATTTCCAAAAAGGAAAAACACAAAAAATGCAAAGTCGATGACCCCACACTAGGCTAGGCCTGTATAGTGGAAGTCAAAGGTAAACCACACGCATAGAATTGACCGAATAAAGTGCAGTCTGTAAATCAAAGTTAACACAAACATAACATTGTACACATGCAAGTTTTGAAGGTATATTTATAAATATTGGTAGGTACAGAAAACTATATAATATTAATATTAAGACATTTTTTTAACAATAAGTGTGTGTGTGTGTGTGTGTGTGTCTGCGCGCGCTCTATAGGTATGCTTGTGTTAATGTGTGTAAAATGATGCGTTACATTTAATGATTGTAGTAAAACAAACACTTATTTCAAGAGCATATTATAAGATAAACGATTACATCATTGATAGGGAGGGATGTTTGGCAGTGATAGCGTCCTGCACGGGTAATCTATCGCGAAAATATGTTTTCTACTGTAGCATTGTTATTTAAGTTATTTTGTAGTAGCTGACCCTGTAATTTTATATTTAACTATACAATGTATATTGTTTTGAAAAAATGATACCTCGCCGAGTTTCTTACGCCGTTCTTCTCGTGGCAGAGGTATATTTTTCCGAACCGGCGGTAGTTTATAATATTGACGTTCATAGGTGCATATAATATGCCTAATTTGAAGAATAAACTACTTTTACTTTTTTACTTTTACTTTACTCTAAAAGTAAAAGGAAAATGAACTGTCATAGAAAATCGGACAAATTTAAAGCGTACGTAACGCATAAGTACCTACCGAACACTAGAGAAACCTTTGCTTAGCGTCTTTCAAACATATTTCAAAAGAAAAGGAAAACCGATAATGAGACGTAGAGATTAATCTTGCCTGCCATGAAACCCCGTATTTTATGTATATCTCATCAAATTCGGATCGGTAGAACCTATCGGTTACACACACACATCGGAAATAGCTTGTTTTGGGAAACAACGATAACTGTAACTGCCTACAGCGGCCTGCAAGGGTAACTGCCTGTTGTCTACCTCTACCTACATATTACTGTTTTTTTTCTGTTTGTAACGTTTCATGTGTGTGAGGTGTGCAATAAAGAGTATTCGTATCGTATAACTATTTTTGTGAAGAATTATTGAAACTAATGGAAAATTGCACATGTTCGCCAATGAGATTTTAGATAACGAACAAGTTGATTATTTCATTTAACAATGTATTGTTTGAGTAGGTAAAAATGGGAACTTTTTATGTTTTTCCAACGAGAAATTTTTAAGCTGTCATGTTTTGGTCTAGTGCTAACTGGGCTAATTACCAGTTAGCACTAGAAGAAGAAAAAAATATTTTGCTAACCATTACACTGGTAAACTTAAACTAATTACAGACTAGAGACTTTAAAGAAGAAGAAAATCAATTTTGCAAACCTACACTAGTAAACCTAAACTAATTAGAGACTACAGGTTTTAAAGAAGAAGAAAATTCTTTTTTCAGACCATAAACGAAACTCAGATACTATGGGTTTTAAAGAAGAAAATTACACTGGTAAACTTAAGCTTAACTTTCATCGTGCTAGCTGGACTGAGAAACGATCAAATCGTTAATAATCATAGGTATATTTTTCCGAACCGGTGGTAGTTTATAATATTGACGTTCATAGGTGCATATAATATGCCTAATTTGAAGCATTAACTACTTTTACATTTTTTTACTTTTTTATTATTATCCCACGCTAGTATTCCTCATTCTTTCCTAATCTGAGAGATTGGGCACAGCGGAACATAATCGTACCCGTGTGGGGTGCCGGGTTAAAATAGCACCACCCCCTTTCTTCCATTGGGTGTTGTAAGAGTCGACTATTCCCAGGTTGAAGTGTGTTATGGGCGATGAGCTAGCAACCTGTCACTGCAATATCACATTTTCTCCATCTATAAACCTGCAATTGCTAAAAGTGGCTTTGAAAATTAATTTTTATGTGCTCTGCCTACCCCTTTTGGGAATATAAACGTGAGTTTATGTATGGAACATAATCTCGCTTGTATTTGGAGCAGCCCGACTGGGGGAGTACCACCACCTTACAGAAGAACGCAGCCATAACCACTACTTGAACCTTAGTACGAGTATGTGGTTTTGTGTTCCTGATTGTGAGTAAGGTCGCCAGAGCTCCCGAGAATACGCTTTGTTGAATGAATGAATGAATGAATGATCGTTTATTTGGAAAAAACAAGCTTTGAGAGTGAGGGACTCGCATATGTATGTCTCTAGTTGTCAACACAACGAATCCTCAAGTCAATAAAGGGTCGGCAACGCGCTTGTGATTCTTCTGGAGTCGCAAGCGTCCATAGGCGACGGTGTTTGCTTACCAGCAGGCGGGCAGCAAGCTTGTTGGCACTTTGTTATACGACAAATCTAGCAGGAACGATGTTTCAATTAGTTAATTTCCTGCCGCATAATTTTTCATGGCACGCTGTTAAAAAATAGATGTAATTAGGATGGTTTACATTAAAAAGAAAAAAAAGTGTCGTGTCCCCCCTCCCCCCCCTCTATTTTTTGAACTATGGATCCAATTAATATGAAAAACCCATGAAAGTAATGATTAATAAAGACTTTCAACGAAAACTATAGCGGACATGATCAGTTAGGATATTTTTGTAATAGACGTATGAAACGCTGCGAAGGTCCCTTTTGCTGTTTTTTTTTAAGAGCATGGCCCGCCATACTCTTGGCCTATTTTTTTCAAATTTATGACACGTTTTAACAAAAAGCCTATATTAATTTCGATTTCTGCAAATTCCGTGCTCGGGCAAAAATAACAACGTGCAAGACAACATATTGAGTTCACTTGCCTTATTTATTAACCTAGCCGTGTCCCAAATATTGTCAACCAAGGGTTTATTCTCACAAGGATAAAAAAGGCTTCAACACCCAGATTATTTATTAAAAAGATAATGTAACACAAACGAAGCCGGATCAGAAGGTACTCAACCAGAATGGATTAAGCCGAACGTTCATAAAATGACTGAATAAATCATTCACTTCTAATCCGGCCTCGGTCGATTATTTATTACGTAATTTCTGGATTCACATTGAAAGGAAATAATAATTTACGTGAGTACAGCGTTGGAGGTTGTTGCCCTTTGTAATTGTGGTGGTAAGAGCGCGTGTGTCGTGTGTCTCTTACCAACCAATGTAAATTATAAATACACGAATTATGTACACGGTTTATTTACAATATTTATACAATTAGAAACATACAGTAATAGTAATGCATTAAGTAAATTTATCTACGCGGATGGGATTAGGTCAGTAACTGACAGGACTGTTATTTTTGATTGCTACGCAACAGCGCGGTGCGTGGCGCAGGCGCGGATATGGTGGAGCTGATTAGGCTGCCACATAAGCAATAAACCTTTAATAATAATAATAAATAATTTTAATGTCGCTATTTATAGGGGCCCATCTAGCAGAGGGCGTGTCACCGTCTGCCTGAAATAAAAATGTGAGACAGTTTTATTAGGCAGACGTCCGTTGTCTCACTCAATAGCCCAGCCATTATTAGTCCATCATATTCACCCAACAATCCAGTTAATTTAGATTCCATCAACCAGCAATAGTCCCTGTATAAGCTATGTGTAACTCTTGTTACTGTTGACTATATTAGAGATCTTGTTATTACTCTTGACAAACAACTACATCTTGATAGACACATTGATAACATAATTAGTAAAGCGTACAAGCTCTATGGATTTACTATGCGTACTTGTAAAAGCTTCAAACGACCCACAACATTCCTACATATTTTTTAATCATTAATACGTTCACAATTGGAATATGCTGTGTGTGTATGGAACCCTTACTACAATCTTCTAAATATATAAAAGAAGAAACTGACTGACTGACTGGCTGACTGACTGACTGACTGACATATCAACGCACAGCCCAAACCGCTGGTCCTCGAGATTCCAAATTTGGCACGTAGGTTCCTTACGTATAAGGTCTAGGGGTGCACTAAGAAAGGAATTTTCAAAATTCAACCCCTAAGGGGGTGAAATGGGGGTCCGAAGTTTGTATGGGGAAACAAGATTAGTTGGACTATTTTATTCGAAACTTCACAGGAGTATTTCTAACGATAAATGAGTAAATACGTGTTTCAGGTTTTTAGAGAAATCAACCCCTAAAAGGGGGAAAGGTGGTGACAAATTCTGAAAATCGACATGGGTATTGTTTTTATGATATACCGGGTCGCTGATAACGAAAACAGCAATGATTTTAAAATCTCACGTGGAGGACGTGAAATACCATCCCCCCTGTTGGGGTGCGAGGGGGATGAAATGTCTAAATATTAATATGGGTGTCGTTTTTATGGTTTTTTGGGACGTTAATTACGAAAATGGCATCGGTTTTGTAATTTGATATTGTGGACATGAAAACTTTTGAAAAATTGTGCCAAATTTCAAGAAATAACTGACTGACTGAGAGACTGACATATCACCGCACAACGCAAACTGGTGGTTCTAGAGATTCCAAATTTAGTATGTAGGTTCCATATAAGGTCTTGAGGTGCATTAAGAAAGGATTTTTCAAAATTCAACCCCTAAGGGGTGAAATGGGGGTCCGAAGTTTGTATGGGGAATCAAGATTAGTTGGATTATTTTATTCGAAACTTCACAGGAGTATTTCTATTGATAAATTAATAAACATGTGTTTCAGGTTTTTTGAGAAATCAACCCCTAAAAGGGGAAAATCTGGTGAGGTGACAAATTCTGAAAATCGATATGGGTGTTGCTCTCATGGTTTATTAGGTCGCTGATTACGAAAACAACAATGATTTTAAAATCCCACGTGGAGGACGTGAAATACCATACCCTTTGTTGGGGTCCGAGGAAGATGAAATGTCTTAATATTAATATGGGTGTCGTTTTTATGGTTTTTGGGGACGTTAATTACGAAAATGGCATCGGTTTTGAAATTTAATATTGTGGACATGAAAACTTTTGAAAAATTGTGCCAAATATCAAAAAATAACTGACTGACAGAGAGACTGACATATCACCGCACAGCGCAAACTGATGGTTCGAGAGATACCAAATTTGGCATGTAAGTTCCTTATAAGGTCTAAAGGTGCATGAAGTTCCGTGAGTTCCCTATGAAGATACGACCTTTTTGATTCAATGTATTGTAAATGGTTTTATTAATCAGTGCCGTCCGATACGATTTCGACAAAAATCGATATTTGAGCGTCCGAGAGGACTCTTAATAGGAATCCGAGGTACCTAAACTTTGAATAAAGTAACGGCCATATTGATTTTCTTCATTTCCATCCCGATTTCGTTCAAAATCGATATCTGAGCGTCCGAGAGGTCCCTAATACGACTCCGTGGTAAAAATTGGCAAAAGTGGCGGCCATATTGCTTTTCTTCATTTCCGTCCCTATTTCGTTCAAAATCGATATCTGAGCGTCCGAGAGCTCCCCTAATACGACTCCGAGGTAAAATTTGGACAAAGTCGCAGTCATAGTGATTTTCTTTTTTTTCGTCCCGATTTCGTTCAAAATCGATATCTGAGCGTCCGAGAGGTCTCGTAATACGAATCCGAGGTATAATTTAAAAAAAGTGGCGGCCATATTAATTTTTATCATTTCCGTCCCGATTTCGTTTAAAATCGATATCTGAGCGTCCGAGGGAATTCTTAATACGAATCCGAGGTAATATTTGGAAAAAGTGGCAGCCATATTGATTTTCTTCCTTTCAACCCGATTTCGTTCAAAATTGATATCTGAGCGTCCGAGAGGTCTCTTAATATGAATCCGAGGTAAAATTTGGAAAAAGTGGCAGCTATATTGGTTTTCTTCATTTCCAACCCGATTTCGTTCAAAATCGATATCTGAGCGTCCGAGAGGTCTCTTAATACGAATCCGAGGTAAAGTTTGTGAAAATGGCGGCCATATTGATTTTCTTCATTTTCGTCCCGATTTCGTTCAAAATCGATATCTGAGTGTCCGAGATGTCTCTTAATACAAATCTGAGGTAAAATTTGTGAAAGTGGCGGCCATATTGATGTTTTTTTCGTCCCTATTTCGTTCAAAATCGATATCTGAGCGTCTGAGAGGTCTCCTAATACGAATCCAAGGTACAATTTAGAAAAAGTGGCGGCCATATTCATTTTTATCATTTCCGTCCCGATTTCGTTCAAAATCGATATCTGAGCGTCCGAGAGAATTCTTAATACGAATCCGAGGTAAAATTTGGAAAAGTGGCGGCATATTGATTTTCTTCATTTCCGTCCCGATTTCGTTCAAAATCGATATCTGAGTGTCCGAGAGGTCTCTTAATACGAATCCGAGATAAAATTTGTGAAATTGGCGGCCATATTGATTTTCTTTTTTTTTTCGTCCCGATTTCGTTCAAAATCGGTATCTGAGCATCCCAGAGGTCTCTTAATACGAATCTGAGGTAAAATTTAGCACTCCATTCATACCTGTATGCAAAAAAGTTTAATATTACTATATAGGCGTGTGGGGTATCTATGGATTTGCTTTTAAAAACGACATAGAGGTTTCGATATTTTTTTCCATTATTATCAACCTCCATTTTTTTTTATCGTATGGCATTTATTTACGAACCGTGAGATTTTCGAGAAAACAAGTACGGTTGCCAGTTTTTGTTGCACTTTTAGCACCACCCAGGGGTCACGTTTAGGGTAACGGTGGGTACTCCCTACGGACGCGGTGCAACTTCGACCCCCCTTTGTCAAGTGAGTGGGCAAGTTAACTGTTAGAAGTTCGCAAGCTGCTCGAAGGCCTCTAACTTGGCTTAACGATTGCAGCCGGGATCAACGGCTTAGCGTGCCTTTCAAAGTACGAGAGTCAGTTAGTAACCACTCAAAGTGGTCACCCATCCAAGAACTGACCTGCGCCCACATTGCTTAACCTCCCACACCGCACGCGGTAGGCGGGTGCCGTTGGGCCACGAGCGCTCTATATTCTTGATAGTTTGTGCCAAATTGCAATTCACTAGGTCCAGTAAAAGCAACTTGGTTGTAACAGACGGACTGACAGTAAGGAGTGCGAATGGAAGTGAGACCAAATTTTCTTTTTGGATGCTCCAATGGTAACTGGCAAAACCTACCTAATAAATTTAATTGTAGGAAAAATAAATGTTACACATGATATTGAATTAGCCGTATTTCTGTACTTCAAAGCACCAGAGTTTATGACCGCTGCGCGCTGCTTGGTCGTTTACAGACCTATTGGTGTTACTGTAGTACACAGATACTTTTACTAAGGGCCATTTAAGACATGCTTTTATTTCATCGGTCCTTTCCCCTACGGCCTCTCGGAAATAAATCAAATGAAATTCAACAGTTTGCCGGTTCTCAAAATGTATACTGACTTTTCATCTGTTCATCTGTTAATGAATCACAATCACCAAACTTCGTATAGCGAAACCCCAGAATGTAACAACTACTTTTCTGGAGACCGCATCTAAATCGGTTCAGCCAAACGCGAGATAATCGTGGACAAACATACGAACCTGTTTTTTGTAGACGGTTAAAAATTTCGCTTAGTACGCGGGCGAAGCCGCGGGCAAATGCTAGTAAATATATAAATGCACTCGAAAATGTACAAAAGAAATATTTGCGTTCTATGCATTATAAATGTTATTATAGTCGCATGTCATATGATCAACTCTTAAAAAAATATGAACTCCTTACTCTCAAATCTAGACAACTCATCTCACACTTCCTCCCTCGGACGCTCCGGTTGTGGAATGAGCTCCCTGCCGAGGTTTTCCCGAGGAACTACAGTATGGGATTCTTCAAGAAAAGAGTGTATAAATTTTTAAAGGGTCGGCAACGCGCATGTGACACCCCTGGAGTTGCAGGCGTCCATAGGCTGCGGTGACCGCTTATCATCAGGCGGGCCGTACGCTTGTTTGCCACCGACGTGGTATTAAAAAAAAAACTTGAAATTATGATTTTGTATGACTTATGTCATAATAGATATGATTGTATTCCGCTGAATAATAACTAATAAGTTATGCTATAGAATCCCCTGTAAAAAGCCGTAGACAACATCGCTTATTTGCTACCTCATCTTGCCGTACAAATGCTGGTAAACGCTCGCCTTTGCACCGACTTGTAGATACTTACAATGATCGTTTTGTATGTATTGATATTATGGCCATTAGTGCTGCTAAATTTAAAAAAGAAACACTCAAGTTACTAAAATAATGTAATACTTACTCAACTTGTTAGCTTATTATATATATTATACTTTATCTTACTTTTTAACCGACTTCAAGATTTCAAAAGAGGAGGTTATCAATTCGGTTGTATGTTTTTTTCTGTTTTTTTTTTTTTAGTGTTTGTTACTCCATAACTCCGTCATTTCTTAACCGATTTGGAAAATTCTTTTTTTGATTGTAAGTATATATATCCAAGTTGATTCCGTTTTTGTCAAAACGCAGTTCTGATGATAGGATCCATGAGGAATTGAGGGAACTCCTCAAATATTTAAGGCAAACATATAGTGATTTTTATGTTTTTATAAACAAGTCAAGCATTTTCATCCAAAAATGTGACATTGGATGAAGTGGAACTGCTGATGATGATCAGAACAGAACTCTTCAACGACGAAAAGTGCACGTTTGGCGATTTATCCTCCTAGCTGTGTTTGTTAAGCAATTTCTATTTTCACGATTAATTTTTGTCATGCTTGATTTCTGATGATGGGATCCATGAGGAATTGAGGGAACTCCTCAAATCTTAAAGGCAAACATATAGTGATTTTGGTGTTTTTATTAACAAATCGAGCATTATTATACAAAAATGTGACATTTGATGAAGTGGAACTGCTGATGATGATCAGAACAGAACTCTTCAACGACGAAAAATTCACGTTTGGCGATTTGTCCTTCTAGCTGTGTTTGTTAAGCAAGTTCTATTTTCACGATTGATTTTTGTCATGCTCGAGTTCTGATGATCGGATCCATTAGGAATCGAGGGAACTCCTCAAATGTGAAAGGCACACAAATAGTGATTTTAGTATTTTCATGAACTAATCAAGCATTTTCATTCATAAAAGTGACATTTGATGAAGTGGAACTGCTGATGATGATCAGAACGGAACTTTTCAACGACGCGTAGTTCACGTTTGGCGATTTGTTCTCTTCGTTTTGTTTGTCAAGCAAACAAGGTTTTTCCATGATTCCATGAGGAATTGAGGGTACTTAGTCTTCTACCATTATAAACATACTTACGAGCCATTTTTATTTTATTGTATGGAATCTAAGAGTGCACCATCTAAATATAATAATCTTTCACCGTCCTCCCCCATTGAAGTCGGTATATTTTTCTTAAAAATTATTTTTCTCAAACTGTTTAGTATACATGGGGTTGTTTAAACTGATCGATTCTTATTAACCAAATAACTAACTAAAAATTAAATAACAATTTTATATTAGAATCGGTCACTTTAAATACTTTAAATAATTTCTATTATTATTATTATAACCGTATTTTTTTCTCCATCTCATTGCTGTACTTGAAATATAAAAAATTATATTGGTAATATGGAGTTAACGTTGTTGGTATCACAATAAGCAAAACTTATATGTAACTTTTCGAGTAATACATTGTGATTACCTACTGTTTGTTAACTTAAATAAATAAATAAAAAAAAAGTTCCAACCACTGTCTAGCAAAAAGATCATACCACGATCTTATAAAAGAAGCTTGAATAATACAAAATGTCTTCTCGTTAAAAAAAATCCCTTGTAAAGTATTTCCTTAGCCGCTTAATTAAAATAATTCGAAAACCCTTCGCAGCGGCCGGAGGCATTTCAGATATTGAGATCCGCCATTACCTGCGGCAAGGGTGGGCATTATCAAAACTCCGGCGTAATAATATTTGTTTATGTTTGAAAATTCAGTTTGTTAGACTTAACCCTCTTGCCACTGTAGCTAAACTCGACTCGTACGGACATACGTGATGAAATTTAACCAGAACGCGGCTGACACATGACAGTGGTATTATCGTTCGCTTATAATATTAATATTATGCTTGTTACAAATAAATGTTTGAATCTTGAATCTTATTAGACTGTTTTACGCACGCGCAAGAATCCCATGCATGTTTAACTACATTTTGGGCTTTGGTTGATTTCTTTTAATAGAATTTCAGTTTGTTCAGTGTTTCGCGCGCTCGTTCGTTTACGCATAGGCGACAGGTGCGCGACACGCTATCTGACTATCCGTGCTTGTCGAACGCATGTATATATATATATATATATATATATATGTATAGGTGTCAAACATACAATACAATACAAATAATCTTTGTGGTGTCAAAGTTGTACTGTTTTTTCGTTCTTCAGGTGTGAAAAGCAGTATCGAAATTATTTCCGGAATCAAAATTATATCCGACATGGCCGTAAACACTGGAAGCCCTCGTTACACTCAAGATTATGTAACTATTATTGCACTCCTCAACATATATAAATAAAAAATTAAACGAAAATTTAAAACTCTAAACAACACATCGATTCTGTTTAGCAGAGTAACTTGCGTAAGTAGGATACTCCTATTTATTCTAAGCTTTGAATTGCCTGTCAACTGTATTTTTTTGTTATAAGAACTTCCCATAAGCGGCTTTGGCTCTTCTCTCGCCGACTTTTCCGTTGTTTACGTAAAAATAAAAATGTCTATGGTTCACGAAATAGCCGCCCCGTATAAACCAATTAATCACGAGCCAATTTAATACTCGATGTATTTTGAGACATGTATAATAATGATGATAACGTTACACGACGGGTTAGAGTAATACTTGTACAACATTTTCTAAATAATAATTTATGCACAAAATACCGATTCCAATTTTGTACTTCGCTATGCACAATTTGTGGTTTCTGTGAGCCAATGCTTGGTTACCTATAGATTTATATGGGACCAATGTCGGGGTACCTGCTTTGAAACAAAAGAAGAATTATCAAAATCGGCCAACGTGGTCAAGTGTTATCGGGGAACATACATACAAAAAAAAACTAGCAAACATGCAGACGAACTGAGAACCTCCTTCCTTCTATTGAAGTCGGTAAAAATATATAAAGATACAGCCACTTGCAAATTTCGTGGTGTGGAGTCGGTGCGGTATGATGATGAGTCGGGACGCCGGGCCGGAAACAAACAGTTCTGTAGGAAAGTTTGCATACGGAGATTTTTTTTGGGAAAATTTTATCGTAATCTTAGTTTTTTAGACTTTGGTAGACATCAGTCACCTGGTACATTTTCCAGCTATCATGTCTTCGGTTTTTTGTATGAAAATAAAAGATTTTTCTATCAGAAACTCAATGTACAATATCAGGATTGTTCAGCTCGTTTCCCTGTAGTCGGAGCTTAATGGTCTAAGAGCTGGCTATTGAAATATATTTCAATTTATATTAGAGACACGAAATCCGTCTAGTATGGCACACTAACTACACTCTAGTTAGAGTGCCATACTACTGTAACTAATTGATCCAGGCGCCTGGCAGCTTTTCAGCGGTGGGGATGAGAGTGGATGAACAACAAAGGGGTTGTAAAAGAAAATGAAGGTGTGCAATTTTGCCGCAGCATTTAATGGTGAGTCAGCGCCTATTCTACCACAACACATGGCTCTCGATTAGATTGCTCTTTAAAAATGCTAGCTTTAATTTGGATAGTGTTCCTTAGTAATTGTATTTTCTTTTCTATCTATGTATTTCTCTCTTTTTGCGTATATGAATTGTAGTTGAATAAAGTTTGTATCGTTCTGTCTATTTATAGAGCTCTGGTTTGAGTGTGGTATTATAGCTAATTATGTATTTAATTCGAATATAATATTGCCAGGCGTTTCAGTTGGGCGAAAAGTAGAGCTAGGGGATGACCAAGATGCGCGAAGAAGTGCCGAAGTCATTGTCGCTGGGTCAAATTTACCGTGTTTCATTACCTAAAGAGTGAAAACGGCTCACTTGTTTGTTTGCCACCTTCGTAGTATAAATATAAAATCAAGAAATAAATAATTCATCATCTGTTATTAATCATTCATTATCATCATCATCATGTCAGCCGAAAGACGTCCACTGCTGGACATAGGCCTCCCCCAAAGACTTCCACAATGACCGGTCCTGCGCCACCCGCATCTAGCGGACACCCGCGACCTTCACCAGGTCATCAGTTCACCGTGTGGGGGGCCTACCCACGCTACGCCTTCCGGTACGTGGTCGCCACTCGAGAGCCTTTCCGCCGCTTTCTCTGCGTGATCGCATCAAGAATGAGGCCATCCGCAGCAGAACCAAAGTGACCGATATAGCCCTCCGAATCGCTAAACTTAAGTGGCAGTGGGTGGGGCACATAGCACGTAGAACCGATTCATTATTATAATAGTAAAATATAAGAAAAGTAATTTAGTAACATCCGATCTGCATCCGATCGATGGGCAACAAACATCCTTGTCCACGCCATTGCGCACACGTCGAGGGTCACGTCTCGCTAACTGCTACTGGCTAATACTAAGAGTTTACTTCTCTAACCTTTTTTTTGTCTTTTTAAGTGGTAGACTAATTTGGTGGTTTCATTCGAAGTTATAATCGTATACTGGGGGCCAATTCTAGGTCCGATCGAGATGCATGTCTATCGTGACATTGTATAGAATGGTAGAGTCACTTGTATGAAATCTCTAATAGAGATCATCTCGATCGAACCCGAGAATTGGCCCCCTGTGTTTGTTAAAAACTATTTGTTTCACAAGTTTTTATGGGATGAGCCAGCGGCCAATGGGACAGCGGCCGCCGCCATTTTTACTGTTGATCCGTCTATACCTAATCATTATTTTATTTATTTATTTATTTACTTTATTTGGGGCATCAACAGCAATACAATATGAAAAATACAAAACTTAAACTACAATAACAATAGCCAATGACAGATGTCCACAAAAAATGCAAAACATAAATCCAACCTCGAACCTCGACCTATTCGTTTATCGAAAAACAATCATTTCGAACCGTGAGATTTTCGAGAAGGCAGTACGGTTGCCAGTTTGTTGCACTTTTAGCACCACCCAGGGGTCACGTGTAGGGTGGGTACTTTCTACTGACAAGATGCTACTTCTACCCCCCTTGTCAAGTGAATGGTCAACATGACTGTTAGAAGTTCTCAAGCCCGCCGAAGGCCTCTAACTTGGCTTCACGACTTCTGTCATAGCCAGCAGCCGGGATCAACGGCTTTACGTGCATTCCAAAGCACGGAAGCGCTCAGATAGTAACCACTCAAAGCGGTCACCCATCCAAGAACTGACCTGGGCCCACGTTGCTTAACCTCGCAATAACGCACACGGTACGCGGGCGCCGCTGGGCCGCGAGCGCTCCACCTAATCATAAGTTGGTGCAACCCGCCCTTACTACCATTTATCATTTCGCAATTAATTACCTTGTTGCTGTTTCCCCATCTAGTTACAAATGACCAACAACACAAATAAATACAAACATCGTGTCTACGAAATATTAAGACCCGTTCAGCGTCCCGTAATTACCCTTCGGGCACAAAAGATCCCCCAGTGAATCACATCGCTTAATTAATTAGCACTAACGATTACAAAGAGGGTCAATAGGTATTTAGGATGCCTCCAATGTACATGTTAGCACAGAATAATTAATAGTTATTTACATACAGGTTTTCTATTGTCATACGGTCACGAAATTTGCTCCCTACAGTTACTTCTTCCCCATCTAAATTGTATACTTCTTCATCCACTTTCCAAGATATTCGATATTGGAATTCTTTGTCTTCTCATTTAAGGCGTGCTAAATCTCTAAAAAGGTTACACCACCGTTTAAGTGGACCCTTGAGGCGGAATCTGCGTTCCAGGAACTAAAAGAAGGTTTAGTTTCTGCTCCTGTTCTCTGCTGTCCGGATTATACTTAACCGTTCCAAGTACGTTCCACACTGACGTCAGCAATTACGGAGTAGGTGCTATGCTTACGCAGATTATTAATGATAAGGAGCATCCCATTGCGTATATGTCAAAAAGCTTGTCGTCAGCAGTGCAAAATTACAGCATTACCGAATGCGAGATGTTACGTTAGCCGTTGTTACCGCTTTAAAATATTGGCGATGCTATATACATAGAGAATGGACAGCTTTTCACGGTATACACAGACCATAGTGCACTCAGAAAATGGTTTTTGTCTATTAGCAACCCTACCGGTAGATATGCTCGTTGAGGTGTACGCTTGTCAGGGTTTAACTTCACTGAGGCGTTGATGATGTCATCCCGGATGCTCTGTCACGTATACCGGTAGGTGCCATTAGCACCTCTAGTTCACATCTTAATTCAAAGGACACTTGGTATATTCATAACCCTTGATTTTCCTGACTTTATAATTACCTGTAATATTCCCGGTGTCAGACAGAATCCTAAACCAATAAGTTAATAATTTGATTATTTAGACTCAAACTGCAACAAAAACTAATAAAATGCACATGAATTATATACAAATAAAACTATATCTAAACTTAAAATATTATTTCTACTTATTCAAAAATTGGGCCCCCTAGGCATGGTTCCTAAAATGCTGGCAGTATTTCCTCGCTGAATCGCAACGCTAATGCGTTGAGCGAGGAAGCTGCCAGCTCTTCGGTCCCCTATGGCGTCTACGAGCCTTTTGGACAGCTCCTTGTAGAGCTGACGTACACTGGGACCCCACGGGCCAAGGGGCTCTACACTGAAAGGAACACAACTACAATTTATAAGTTCCGTATGGGTGTTGAAACAAATAGATTTTATTTCAATTTTCACTCAAACCTTAAATACAGAGGTAGGGCACAGCAGAACGTCATTTCGCTCATATTTGGAGCAGCCCAACTGTGGAAGTACCTCCACCTTACAGAAGACCGCGCCATAATAACATCACTACGTGTTCCGTGCTACGTGTGTAGGTATGTGGTGTTGTGTTCCTGGTGGTGAGTAAGGTCGCCAGAGCTCCCGAGGATGCGCTGTGTTGGGAGCGAGGGACCTGCATATGCCTCTAGCTGTCAAAACAACGATTCCTTAAGTCTATAAAGGATCGGTAACGCACTTGTGATTCTTTTGGAATCAGAAGTATCCATATAGGCTACGGTGTTTGCTTACTATCAGGGAGGTCGTAAGTTTGTTTGCCACCGTCGCTATATGAAAATAAAAACAATAAAATAATCGTCAACAAATTGGCCCAAATCTTAAATTCATAATGAATGATGATTATTTATTTATTAATCAGACAACAAAAATTTAAAAATTATAGCTGAAATCCTACAACTCTGATTTTTAAGATGATGTATGTATGGTTGGAAGAAAACTTTGAATTTCTTTAGGCAATAACAATCATATTTGGAGTCATTGGAAAGCATTAAGCATTTTTTAAGACCCAATTACTACGAGTAATAAGTTTTTCTCCAACACGCTCCGAAATAGCTTTATTATTCGGAAATTCTTCGTGAAAAGCAAATTAAGAAAAATAATCAACTACCAATACTTCTACACAGTCAAAGTTCTCTTGTTTTAGAAAAAAGTTGTCACAAATTCACGCGATCAGCGATTTTTCTTTCTAATGAAATAGACGTTACCTAACCTTTCAGAGGGGAATGTTTCTTAATGAATTTGGCATTTTTTCCTCGAATTCTTGAAAAAAAAAGGATAATGGCTATTCGAGGATACTCGCATTTTACGCGATGGAGTATTTTATTGCATTAGCAACAGGATACTGAAGGTCATCGCTGATAGCACAGTTAGTTCCATCCTGAGCACGTGGATTAAAATTATTAATTAAAATACCTCACCATTATTTTTAATATTTACATTTGACCTATTGCTCTTTTGACATGAAATCATTATTTATATAGTAATTTATGATTTTATGACAACTAATTCTAGTATATTTTTATTGAATATTACTTGTTTATTAATTATTTAAACCAATTTTAATTTAACTATAGATTTTGATTTCATTGTTAAAAATATTTATGCCATTTCGTCGTATTATGTTACTAAAAATATTTTATGGATTCTCAATAATCTGAAATAAAGATATTTTTTTATTAACTGATGACAGGATGTTTACAATACCGTAATAAATAAGTACTAATGGTTCTGTGAGATGAATACCACGTGAAAAAAATCTATTTTCAAATTTCAAAATTGCCAAAAACAGACTTATCAAAAAAATCTATACAATTATCAAACCTGCTCACAAAATTTCACGAGAATCGGTTGAGACATGGGACCTGTAGAGGAGAACAAACCATTAAAAAAAAATATTTTGAAAATTTCCAAAACTTGACACAAACACTATAATATAATTATCGAACCTGCTCACAAAATTTCACGAGAATCGGTTGACAACTGCGTCCTGTAGAGAAGAATAAACCGAAATCCGCCCGCAGAAACTTACGATATCATTGAAAAAATAATAGATTGTATGATAAGGGTCTAAAACGAGCCACACTACCAGGAGATGTTTATTTCGAGGAAGATAGTAGTAGAAAATAGTTTAAGGCCTAATATAGATTTTAGATCTGAGTTATACACTCTACTTTTCATTTCGATTGCGAGAAAATCAATTATTAACCTACCCCTCTGGGAAATAGGCGTGATATATGTATGTATTTTCACTCCAAGCAAAAATTATCTTGTGTCGCAAACGTCCATAGACTACTTTGTTTCCTCAACTGGTATTTCTGCGGGGTAATTTTTTTTTTCGAACAAGCGATGGCCTCGTCAAGTGTCATTTTCGCCTTCAAAAACTGCCAGTTCGTTCAGTCCTAAGAGACGTTAGAAAACAATTACCTACTAGGACAACTACTAAACAACATTTAACCGTGTAGACTCAGGAAAGACTAGATCTACGGTCACCTCCACCTGCCGTGAAGGGCGACTAAAGGGAGTCATCGGGGATGGAAGTGCTCCATGCGGTGGTAGCCGTGGCACTTGCCTTATGGACGATTCACACCAAACGGCCGGAGTCGGCGCGCACGCCATATTAGTCAAAGGAATTCAAACCCTCTAAACAGAAGCTAGACTTTGTATCCAAACGGCAGCTGACCGAAATAAATCTAACTTCTGTATGGATGGTTCGAATTCTTTTGACTCTAGTGGGGTGCGCGCCGAGCGGGCCTATTATGGTTGCCATTTTATCACTTATCGTCGTGGATAAGACATTCGTCACGTTTTGACAAGTATGCGAGTGCGAGAGTGATCGGCGTCTTATCCACGACGATAAGTGATAAAATGGCAACCATCATACGCCTGCTGCACGGCTAGCACAACTGCACAAGACGGCGCGTGAGCTATCTCACGCCCGAGATACGACTCCCCACTGTTTCTAATTAATAGGAAGCTGATAATGCTGGGACCCGGGTATGTCCTTAAACTACGACCAAGACCACCGGGGAATGGGCAGCAGCATTCCTAGAGGGCGGTGGAGATACTGCGATCGCCAACCCGCATGCCAAGCGTGGCGATTATGGCATTTACCCCCCGTGAAATTAGAGGAGGCCTATCCAGCAGTGAAAGAAAGAAAGAAAGAAAGAAATAAATTTATTCATGGCAATACAGAACAAAACACAAAAACATAATAACACATAAAACAGCCACGAAATGGCCCCAAATCAGCATGTGCTAGCCACAGGCTAGCGCTGGTCTTCCTCTGGAGCCAAGTGACAGCACGATAGACAAAACACAAAAAATAGATATACATAATCAGTAATACAAATAATATTATTAAGCTATTATACATACTTATACGAGAAAATTAAAAAAGAATCTAAATAAAACGTACAAATAAAAATTCACGAGAATCGTGAACGCGACCATAAAATTGACTACCTATAGCTACGCCTCTAGAGTCTGTAGCAACTAGCGCCAGCGGAATTATTTTATTATGACATGGAGGCGTCATCGTCACGTCACTATCCAGGAAAATATACAATAAACAATAAGTACGAGTACAACTTGCTAAAACATACAAAAATACTATGTGAATACAGTGCCTAATTACATACAGCGCTAATTAATAAAGTAGTGGCAAATGGCATAACATAACAAGACTTAAAAACTACACAAATAAATGAATGAACATCTGCCTCGTAATCACAAAAACGAAACACTACAACATCAACATCGCAATGCAGATTATGCAAAAGGTGCATACCCCAGCAGTAAGTAAAATAAAACCTGTTGAATATTTTAAAAGCAACTAGTTTCTAATCTGCAATTTTCCTCTTTTCTTTGATGTTTGAGCATGAACTTCTTCAAATTGGATCTAAACGATTGAATATGTTGAATATGTGTGTGTCCTAGGGCTGATATAGTGGTGGTGGTGATAATGCTGGGAGGCCACGAAGATGCTATCGCTCTAAGCTGAGCCAAAAAGGGGGTAAAAAGTAGCGAAGCGTGAAGGGGGCTCCACTGCACTCAGTATGAGATCCTGGAGTCCTCCGCATGATTGCGCAGATGGCAGGTAACCGTGGAGTTTTTAGTGGATAGTACCACATAATCCAGTTGTCCCCCGATGACTGGGTACAATCAGCATCAAATAGTCTGTAGCATCCAAAGCGCCAAATATATCGCAATACATATTTATTCTTATAGGCATAGGCAGCTATTACACGGTCAATCTAGATCGTGATCTTGACCAAGGTCGCGGTTAAAAATCTAGATAATTGTGATCCATAGTCAATCCAACACGTTACACAGTCAATCAGGATCAAGATCACTGATCACGATCAGGAATCTCGATCTAGATTGACCGTGTAATGGCTGCCAAACTGGTACGCAGGCTTTAGGTAAACAAACATTATATTATAAGTGTCATCCACTCTATCCTTTTCGTATTCCGTGTGTTCTAGCAAGAATAATAATTTAATCGTAATTACTTATTGTGTGATATTGTTACCATTTTGCCCTTGTCAGTGCCCTCCTTATTTCTTTTCTGTAAACTAAGACATAGAAGAGATGAGAACACAGTATGTTAACTTGTTTAGTACGCGGAGTTTTCTACGCGGACATTCGATGTTCTTGATGAAACAAGCCCAAGTATTTATACAATACAATACAAATCCTCTTTATTGCACACATTACAAACAGAAAGAAAACAGCAACATGTAAGTAGGCACGGTAGGGGTAGGTAGGGTAGGATCTAAAACAAAAATTATTTTCAAAACATACCAAGTGTGGGCTCCTCCAGATATGATACGGTTAAATCATTATTTGTAAAATATACCTAAAGCGATATTTAATAGCCTCATATAAAGAAAGAAAGAAAGTAAGAAAGCAATTATGAAATAATTTACATTTAGATTATTTTTTTAATATTACAAAATGTGATAAAATTACAATTTTCATGCTTTTAACACCATTTGCAGCTTTTTACAGAATTTCGGGGTCTACCGCTAGCACTAATATAGTATTTTCCAGTAGTGACTGCGCACAGTCGGCCTTATAAGTAGCTGGACGCTTTGGGACTTTGTCGCTTTCACCCGTAAGACATTTAGTATGACAGTTTAAACATGACGTTAAAACGACAAGGTACAAAGTTGTTTCTATATATAGTCCAATTTTACTGGCCTCACTGAAAACCAGCGTCACGGAGCGTATCCTACGACTCGTTCACATCATGCTGAGTGAGGACTATTTAGTACAAAATCTATTCTGTAAATTATTATTTATTTATTTATATTTATTTTATTGTATATGGTCTTTTGTATGCACTAGCGCATCGTCGTCGAGGTATATGGAGTTCAGCTCTCAGGGATTACTCGTTCATATTCGAACAGTCCGACAAGTTCCACCTGCGTATGAAGCTCACAGAAAACCGTAGCCATAATAACACCACTACTCGCTCCATTGGTATGTGCAGGTAGTGTTTCTAGTGGTAAGTACGGCCGCCAAAACTATCGAGGATGCGCTGTGTTGAGAGCGAGGGACCCGCGTTTGTCTCTAGCTGTAAACACAACGAATCCTCAAATCAATAAATTGTCGGCAACACGGTTGTCCCGAACCTGGAGAACCTGGAGTTACGAGCGACCATAACAGTATCAGACAAGACAGAACATAGACAGACAGAGAGTATCTACTTACCAATCGACAGTACCTATGCTTCTTTGCCAACGGACACGCAACTACGTTGGATCATGTTTTGCGATTGTGGTTTTGAGATTATCATGTTTTGCGAATATGATGTTTTGCGACGGAAGGGGCCAAATTCTGTAGTACAGTATTTTCTGTGACAATTGAATCGAAAAGTTGAATGAAATTACTCGCACAATATGTAGTAATGAATAATTTATTAGCTTTAGTTCTTAAAAGGATACAAATTCGTATAATTCAGGTTGATTTCCACTTGAATTACGGCTATTTGTCCAATTTATTTCCATTCATTTGCGTTTGGCGTTTGCCATTCCAATTTTACGCAACAGCCTTAAGGCGATTGGCTACGCCAGATGATGATTTTTAAAACGGTAAGGCTCTCCTCTTAAATCTAGATAATTCCGAAGCCCGCAAATGCTCTGGATGATTCACACCAAACGGCCGGAGTCGCCGCGCACGCCATTAGAGTCAAAGGAATTCGAACCCTCCATACAGAAGCTAGACTTCGTATCCAAACGGCAGCGGCAGAGCCGGCGGCAGCTGACCGGCTGCCCGCAACCCATTCAAATATGAAATGTAATTTCTGTATGGAGGGGTTGAATTCCTTTGAATCGTCCAAATACACCCACTCAAAGTCGCGCATCTAGAAATCAACCGCGGTTGGGTAACTGTTGGCAATGTCAGGCGGATTAAAGGGATGCATTGCACAGTTATGACATTTCTCAATGCCATTGGCAAAATCATGAAGTAGATTTTAAGACTGTTGGACCGGGGACATCAATACTTATGTAATACTAATATATTATTTATTAATATAATAAATGCGAAAGTTACTCTGTCTGTCTCTCTACCTGTTACCTCTTCACGCTCAAACCGCTAAACCGATTTAGATGAAATTTTGTACAGAGATAGTTTGAGTCCCGAAAAAGGACATAGGATAGTTTTTATTCTGGAATTTTCCTTAGAGGGGGGTAGAAATTTGTATGGGCAAGCGATATTTAAGCCTTTCTCTACAACAATTTATAGCAATTATTTATATAATATAACAAGTTGCAAGTGGACGGAGTCGCGGGCAAAAGCTAGTAAGAGTAATAGCAACTTTGAAAATTCTTATCGGTGTAAATAAACTCTCAGCCATTTATTAGTTTCAAAAATATCTTCGCTGAGTTGTAACCGACTTTGGCAACTTACGATATCTACCCAAATCAAACCACGTCGCGGATAAGTATACGTGGTCCGTTGTCGCGGGACCCAATCCCGGCCTCTTGTGTACGAACAAGAGCCTCTGACGAAGGCCCATTTTCGGGGTTGACTCAGTGACAGCAGGTGACACGTGCCAGACCCAAAGAATGGAATTGTATGAACGTTCACCGCACTTTTACCAGACTAAGGTAGTCTTTTAAAGTTGCAAGCGTCCATAGGCTGCGGTGTGTGCTTACCATCAGGCAGGCCGTCAGCTTGTTTGGCACCGTCATTGTATAAAGAAGGCAAAAGGAAGGATTATGATTTTAACAGTGAATCTACGTAAGTAGAGTACACTCAGAGGCAAATAAAACGGGACAAAGTGTATTTAGTACATTTTATTTACTCTTGGCCATATTTGCTTGCTAAAGAAGCGAGGCTAAACTAAAGATGTTCGTTGATAACTTGATAAGCTGAGACGCAAATAAATATTGCAAATTAGTTATATACCTTGGTCAATCTATGATTAGTAGGGGGCGAGGGTAGCTGCGTGATTCAACAGTGAAATAACCTTGCTATTTTTCCAATCTGTACTTAACACGCAGCTCATGATGTGTCTACTTACTATACCGAAAAGAAACGTAACAAAGTTGATCAAATAATTTATCTTGCATAATTTGAGTCATTTTCCGAATCAGTACACCATTGAGCAATTGATGGATAATAATGAAAAATACGTGGTCCGTTATCGCGGGACCCAATTCCAGCCTCTTGTGCACGAACAAAAGCATTTGACGACCACCCATTTTCAGGGCCGGCTCAGTGTTAGAGGTGACGCGTTTTATATAGTTTCGAATAAATTAATATTGGTATGGGTTTTTTTTTGGATCTTGTTACTCTTAACGCCAAATTACATTCTAAGGTCATATAAGGAAAAAAAATGACTGAGCAATTTTCCGGTGAAAATGAGGGTCAGAAAAAGGAATTATCATACAAAAGCATACTCATGTTTGAAAAAAGTTTTGGATTTTTATCAAGTATCACATACTGGTATAAATAACTCATTTGGTGAAATAAATTTCGGCTGAGAAATTACTCAGTTCAATATAGGTATAAAAACAGATTTGTACTTTTAGGTAAAAATACCTAACATCCGTGTGTTTTTTTTTGGATATTTATATATAAGTTTTGGCTCATACTAAATTTTATAACCCAGCAAAGTTTCATCGACTGAGGAATTAATGCATGGTCCCCATACAAAGAATCGGTTCATTTCCTACACTATACGTACTTTTGAGCTCAGCATCAAGCTGCAGAATACATTAGTTTATCTATACAAGTATTATAAAGCTGAAGAGATTGTTTGTTCTCAGTAACTACTGGTTCGAATTGAAAAATTATTTTTGTGTTAGATAGTCTATTTATCGAGGAAGGCTTTAAGCTATATAACATCACGCTGCGACCAATAGGAGCAAAGACGCGGACGAAGTCGCTGGAAACAGCTAGTTTTAAATAAAATACAAGCATAGCACAGCATAGCGCAGCATAGTACAAGCTTTGCTTAGTTTGGGACTAGGTCGATTTGTGTAAGATTATCCCCCAATATTTAGTTATTTTATTTAAATTAGAACAATCGAATGAAGTTAAAGAAATAAATGTGGTGCGAGAAACTCACGAAACGAGCTTTTTGTGATTCTTTTGCGACTACTTCGGTGACTCCAAAATGTAGTTGCAGGAAAATTCTAGATTTTTTGTATACGTTGGCAAATAATCTTAAGGCCTGCCTGCTTACTATCAGACATCTATGGGCGTCTGACTCCGGAAGAATCACAAGCGCGCTGCGGGTTGACTTGAGGTTGGTCAATCCATAATTTAAAAAAAAAGGATTCGTTGTGGCGACAGGTAGAGACTTATGAAGGTTCATCACTCTTAGCACAGCGTATCCTCGGGAGCACCTCCTGGACACGACACCACATGCCTGAAGAGCAAGTAGTGGTGTAATTATGGCTGCCGCCTTCTGTATGGTGGTGGTGGAATTAAATGATAAAATTGTTTAAACGACGCTGAATCTTATCCGCTGATAGTGACACCCCAACCTAAGTTAGTGATCTCCAGAGAATGATCCTAACGAAGTGATTTCTTACGCACCGACTATTTCCTACCAACCGTTGAATATTATGTAGGTAGTTAAATATGGTGATGAGCTCGAGTATTCATTGCTGTGTCTCGGTGGTTTTAAATAGTTATTTAAGTATTCATTTGTCGATATTAGTATGTGTATTGTCGCCAAACAAGTACCTAATCAATTTTATGTGTACGTTTTCTTGTATTTTTGTCATATTTGTGTCTTGTGTCTGTGAATAAATGTTTATTTTTTTTCAATCATTGCTTAGGTTGTAAGTACATCTAAATCGATTTATGTATGATTAATTATAATAAATAGACAACTGTTAAAGGACAATGTCACGCAAATCTAACCCTACAGTAAGCTCAAAAAGGCGTGTGTTATAGACACGACGTGGGTACGACGATATGATTTAATTGATGTGATAACATTAGTAAATACATAACATAACTTAAATCATAAAAGACGAAAACTAACCTATAACTAAACTATGTCTAAAAAGGTACCCGGCCATACTTAAGCGCTGTGCGAGGAAGCTGCCAGCTCTTTGTGTAGTATCCCCAGTGGTGTCAACGAGCCTTTTACTATGCTCTTTAAAAAGTTCCCGAGCGCTTGGACCCCACGGCTCGAGGGTCTCGACACCGAAAGCCATGATATGGTATTGAGTTTTGAGACCCCGGTATTGATGTGAGTGTCCGTTAATATTTACATATTTGCTAAAACGTTTTCCAGCGCTTTTTCTCGTGTCACACGCATCTTCTGCCAGCCGTGTTGTTTAAAACTTATTTTAAAGTTGCATGAATGAAAAGGTTAACGTCACCGAACTTTGTAATTTAAATTTGTTCATTATTCAATCCCTTCACTCCAGAATAAATTAGCAACGAAGCCGAAGACTTTCCAAATATCAACCTCGGGTTTTTACATTAAATTTTCTAGAAATATATTTGTTATTGTGTTTTATTTGTGTACCTAAAGCCCAGCCTAGTTGCAATGATAGATTGCTAGACAGACTTAAAGCTGGATCCCAAAATCGAGTCTTATGACACAAAAAGAGGGCACCTGTACCTGCACAGGGAGATTCTATTTACATACATATACTCACGCCCGTATCCCATTGGGGTAGGCAGTGACCAAAGAATGCCAAATAGTATGGTCCTAACAGACTTCTGTCGCTTAAGTCACATCCATACATATGTATGCTCGTCCGTTGCGGCTGAGCTGGTTTTTTTCAACCTATCACTGAAATTGGGCTGGGCTTTAGGTATTCTAATAAAACAGAGAAAAACAATCCTATGATCAAGATACCCTCGTCGCTCCTTCAGACACTACCATCCATTTCCTGAACGCAAATCCTCTCAATCAGCCTGCTTTTACACATCCTCTCAACATGCCCAAGCCACCGAAGCATACCATTTCCGATCCTGGTCACTACGTCGTCATCTATACCGCATTTTTCTCTATTATAACACAATAATATACAACATACACAATAATATACAACATACACAATAATATACAACATACACAATATTAGTCCTAACTTAAACATTACTGTTGCATTTCGACAGTCGGATAATTTTACCCCTCATCGAAGCTCGTCTCTCAAACAATTCGTTTTCACGAGTGACAATGGCAAGCGGATTACAGTTTAATTTCACGCTCCGAACAACATTCGAATGCGTCGTTTGCGTTGCAATCGTTTTCATTTCACTGAATTTCACTGTCCACTGAATAGGTATGATTTTTTTGTTTCTGAACATCTGCATTCTTGCAAACATAGAGTGTAAGCAAAAATTTGCCAAATCGTTGGTTTCTAACCCAGGTATCAAAGCACGTAACCTTGTGTTTTGATACCACCACCATATCAGCCAAAGGTCGTCCACTGCTGGACATAGGCCTCCCCCAAATTCACGGGGGGTGTATGCCATAATCGCCACGCTTGGCATGCGGGTTGCGATCGCAGTATCTCCACCGCACTCCAGGGATGCTGCTGCCCATCCCCCGGTGGTCTTGGTCATAGTTTTAGGACATAACCGGGTCCATGTGTTTAGATACATACGAGTATATTTGTTTGTCAGAGGACAGTAGGTACAAATTATCAAAATAGAATCGAATAGTGCTATTTTGTAGCCAGTTACAACACGGGATTCTTTTTCCCGTTTCGTAGCTGGTTACAAAATTTAGTTGCCAAACGGTACTAGGTGACTTTTATTTCTTAACTAGCTGTTGCCCGCGACTTCGTCCGCGTCTTCGCTCCTATTGGTCGCAGCGTGATGTTATATAGCCTAAAGCCTTCCTCGATAAATGGACTATCCAACTCAAAAAGAATTTTTCAATTCGAACCAATAGTTCGTGAGATTAGCGCGTTCAAACAAACAAACAAACAAACTCTTCAGCTTTATAATATTATTTAGTATATATATGATTTTGTCAACTATAAATTATCTTTTTTTTACTTTTTAAAGGGAAGTGAACATTGGTTCTTGTAGTTTTGAGATGAAAATCTTAATCTTTACTGGTTCAAATTTATCTAGGTGCATACTCGTATTTAAAGACTTAATAGCGTACAGCTGAAACTTATTCACGTTTTTTGAGGTTTACGAGCTGACTGGCTTGCGCGGGTACCAACATTATCTAGCCGCACGGGCACAAACACCAATAATATAATAATAATAATAATATTGGGGGACAATCTTACACAAATCGACCTAGTCCCAAACTAAGCAAAGCTTGTACTATGGGTACTAGACGACGATATACATACTTATATACATAAATACATACTTAAATACATAGAAAACATCCAAGACCCAAGAACAAATAACCGTGAAAAATGCACAAATAAATGCCCTGGCCGGGATTCGAACCCGGGACCTCTAGCTTCGGAGGCAGAGTCACTACCAACTAGGCTAAACAGGTCGTCAAATAACACCAATACGACTTATAAGAACCATAATCAATATGTCTCGCTTATACATCGAAATTACAGAAAGATAATTATAGGTACTAATACAATTCTAAACCACCGACCGTGGTCTGTGTTCTAAACAAACGATTCACTTAAATATTACATATTTTGATTACTGTTCAAATGCAAAAGTTTTAAACACTACCCTCCCAAGAGTATTATTCACGTAGTTAATCTGAAGAACTAATTCTTCAGGTTAACTATATTGCTTTCATGTTGGTCTATATAGAAGTTAACAGATTTTAGAACAAAGGAAATTATTTACATTTAAAAGTTTTAAAAAGTATTTCACAACACGATTTAATATACTTTTTACACAATGCTTCTCGCACTCTACTCGTAATATCCTTGCAAAGCTGCCAACGTCAGACCATCCGGACAATCCATACAATTCATACAAATCCCTCTCTGTATGAAATGGCTCACTCCTATGCCACTGAAAGCATGTAGAATATTCTATAGCCCTCGACGTCTGTTTGACTCGAAGTATTGGTATGATATCAGTATGACATTTGTAGCCCGCGCTTGCTTTGGTTAAGATGGTTGCCATTTTATCACTTATCGTCGTGGATAATATATTCGTCACGTTCTGACAAGTATGCGAGTGCGACAGTAACGGGCGGGGCATCTTCCACCACCACCACCATATCAGCCCAAGTGTCTCCACCGCACTCCAGGGATGCTGCTGCCCATCCCCCGGTGGTCTTGGTCGTGGTTTTAGGACATACCCGGGTCCTGGGCCTCTTATCCACGACGATAAGTGTTAAAATGAACAAACATTTTGTTATTTTGTTTCGATTGTTATTGTTTTTTTGTGCAATAAAGTGTTATACATACATACATACAAAATTACAAACATCTTCTTTTTTCTTTGAAATTCCTTTATTTTTCCTATTACAAGTAATTAAACCAACTTCGCGGTCAAATGCAGAGCAAAGAAGAGATGCGGGCGGCGGCACGCTACTGCTACGGGTCTACGAGCCCTACGGGTGCTACGAGCCGCGCGTAGCGATAGGCGAATAATTTTGCCATTCGGACAGCTTCTATTCTACATTTGAAGGAACCCTAAATATGTGGAAGTCCGACAGGCACTTATTTTTGTTGGTAAATGTTAAACCCTCTAATATTATCCTTATCAGATCACACAGAGCACACGCCTTCACTTGATAAAATGAATACGTGAAACAAATGACTTACAAATATCATACCGACGCGCTGAGTTAAATGGCCCTCGAGTATCGTCCATAATGGCTTGTCGTATTATGAAATACATTATTATCTACATTTCACGAGCAGACTATGGACATGCGAAATACATTTAAAATCGTGAGATAACAGAAATGTTTTAAAAATGGTTTGCTATATTTGAACAAATGTGTATTTCAACAATCTTTGATTAATTTATTTATTATAATATTTATTTAGACAGCATTACAGTTGTAACTTAACCATTGCACTAGTAAACACTATTACATATACTTATTATGAATGATATACAAATAGAACTAGATCTATGGGAGCATTATTGGCGAGCGGTATGCGAGGTTAAGCAATGTCGGGCGGGGTCAGACCTTGGTGGGTGATCGCTTTGGGTGGTTACTAATTGAGCGCTCCCGTGCTTTGGAAGGCACGTGAAGCCGTTGATCCCGACTGCTGTCTATGATAGTTAGAGGCTTTCGGGCTTCTTGAGAACTTCTTCTTCGCCATCTAGCGTTAATAACGGAACTACAACGTGAAACGTTAAGTGCAGAGCAGCTAACTCATACAAGCTGCCTACAAAGAATCCACTTCAAAATAGACCACTATCCCACAGATAGTTCGACTGGTTCCGATTATGTCCGAAAAAACAACGCTTGTCGAAGTGTAACGAACGTAACATATGTGGCCAGTCGGGCTTGATATTGCTCTAACGATTTACTCACCGATCCATCACAGTTTTCTTGTACCTATTCCGCTTAGCCCTCGTACACATTAACTAGCGCGAGCGGTGAAGATAAAACTATCACTATACTGTAGTGAATAGTGATAGTTATCACTGTACTGTGTGTGTGTGTGTGTGTATCTACTTATTGTAGGTATGCAATGCAGTTGGCTGGTTGCAAATGTCGAGGTTTACGTCAATTTTGCGCGTGCAAACTTTTTTACTTTGAAATATATGGAAATTCAGTTTTTCGGTGATTATTCCTCCGTGCTATGTCCTAATTTTTTTTTATTTAATTCATCATCATAATGGGACCTATCGACATGCAAAATGTGAACGTGATCGGTTGAAGCGTCTAGGAGGAGTATTAACTCAAAAGAAATACATCTGTCGCCTAAGAATGTGCAATCAAACATTGTGGTGATACTTAAGGCCGTGCAGTGAAAAATATTGTGATCATTGAAATGCCTTTC
Organism: Notocelia uddmanniana; assembly: GCA_905163555.1. Lineage (NCBI taxonomy): Eukaryota > Metazoa > Arthropoda > Insecta > Lepidoptera > Tortricidae > Notocelia > Notocelia uddmanniana. Next base: position 3,958,948 of record LR991064.1, read on the forward strand.
TGACCAGATTAGTAAACAAGTAGCATTTTGTATAACACACTTTTAGTAATGAGAGAAACAATCATATACCCAAAGATCATTTATCTGACTAGATGTTGCCCGCGACTTCGTCCGCGTCTTCGCTCCTATTGGTCGCAGCGTGATGTTATATAGCCTAAAGCCTTCCTTGATAAATTTAATATCCAACACAAAAAGAATTTTTCAATTCGAACCAGTAGTTCCTGAGATTAGCGCAAACAAACAAACAAACAGACAGACAAACAGACAGACAGACAGACAGACAGACAGACAGACCGACAGACAGACAGACAGACGGACCGATGGACGGACGGACGTACAGACAGACAGACAAAGACAGAGACAGACAGACGGACGGATGGACGGACGGACGGACGGACGGACGGACGGACGGACGGACGGACGAACTGACGAACAGACGAACAGACAAACAGACAAACAAACAAACCAACTCTTCAGCTTTATAATATTATATAGTACAGATTTTATATTTGTTATTTTTCCTAATTTGAAAGTTATTTTGTGTTTTTAGTGTGCATTATTATTTAAAGCTTCATAAAAAAACTCAAAATGTTTGGAACTCAAATTATGACAAAATTATTGAACAGAAACCGAGATATTTTTTCCTTAAGTATATTATGGCGCATGTAATACAAACGCCGCAAATCCGCGTCCGCTCCCGCTCCCGCTTGTTCCACGTCAACAAGTACTTCCTCAAAAAGCAACATTAGCAACTATTAACAGACCTTGTTTCATCGTAATAAGTTCCACAAGTCAGTTCGTTTAGAAGAACTTTAGTTGGTATTGTTTTAAGATAATCGTTAGCCGATATGTTAAATGAGAATTAGTGAATAGAGATTAGTTTATAATCGTATTGATTCTGAATTACGGTTGCGTTATTATATTTCAATCAAATTACTTTGGAGGGTGAAAGTTTACTGACGTTTAGAGCGTTCTCTCAATTACTCGTAGCGTACTTCGTCTTTGAGACCTGACCAGGGGTGTTATTCACAATCCAACTCGTCCTCACCTCTCACCTTACACCTGTTTTTATATGGAACCTCACCCTTCACCTCACAAGGTGAAGGGTGAGGTGTCAGGTGACAGGTGTGGACGAGTCGGTTTGTGAATAAGAGGACTGATTAGGGATCGCTAATTATAGCCGAAACAAGATTGCTTAAAACTTTGTCTATAGAAATAATCTAAAATTGAGTATGTATTGGACCCTGGTATGTCCTTAAACTACGACCAAGACCACCGGGGAATGGGCAGCAGCATTCCTAAAGTGAGGTGGAGATACAGCGACCGCCAACCCGCATGCTAAGCGTGGCGATTATGGCATTTACCCCCCATGAAATTGGGGGAGGTCTATGTCCAGCAGTGGACGTCCTAGGGGCCCTAGGGCTGATATGGTGGTGGTGGTGGTGGAGTATGTATTATCTGTTTAGGGTTCCGAACCTCAAAATTAAAAACAGAACCCTTACAGGGATGGTCCGAAACTATTGGACCGATTGAGTTGAAATTTGGTAGATATGTAAGTCTAAGTCGGCGACCCAAAAACGGACTTGTAACGTAAATAGATGAATTTAAAACACGAGTGACCCCGTAATAAGGGGATAAGTTAAAAACAAATTGCTAACTATACCATGTACGGTGACATATAAAGTGAAAGAAGTCGATGTAAAAATCTCCAATGTATATTTTTTGTAATTTTAGGATAAATTCTTTTGAAGTTTTAAAAGAAAATAGACGAAAATTTATTTTCCCCCTCCCTTTACCCCAAAATTCAGAAAATAGGTTATGTACGATACGATAATAACTTGCACTAGCTTACTCGTACAATATATTATTATAGAAAACAATAAAGTTTACATGGGAAAATTTACATCATCTAAAATGTCATATAAGAGGAAATAAGAATAAAACTTCACAAAGTTAGATAGGTATTTATCGATCTCCAAAAACACCGATCCCGAAGAGTGTTGAGTTTTGTTGCATCTCTTTTTCTCATGCGCAGAAAATGTACACGTGTCGCAGTGAAGGCGTGGTTTACAACACATACACAATTACATAGGCAATTAGGCATTCCCTTAAGTAAATGCCTATTCTATTATACTTTTCCAAACTGATGAACTTTTTGTGTTAATAAAATCCCTGCAAAAAAAAACCTTTTAAATAAAAAAATGCATAATGAGCTATGAAAAAAATTCACAGATCTCGTGCACTACACGACCATCAAGGTACATTGAAAATGAACTCAACAAAATAAAAAAATACATTACATTTGCTAACGTTATGCCAATTTGGTTGATATATAATATATAAACATAACTCACATACCAAATTCCTATTAAATTGGCAATTTTTTAAAGCGCAGCCAAGTTACGGTAACCACATAAAAAGGCATTTGCCACTTTACTAATATTCACGCAAGATAATGGCGACTTCAAATTAACTCGACCTCCAAACTCCGACTATAACTATAACAAGAATTTTCAAAGTCGAATTCAACATAACCTTGATTATTTATTTAATTTTCTCACAATCGAAGTGAAAAGCAGATGTACTCATGTATAAAATAAAACTCATTTTATCCTCTACTTTATATCGACCCTTGCCCGCGGCTATAAATTGTCTCGGGTAAAATGGCTTATTTTATGCAATCTCAATCAACTATTTTATTTGCCAAGGTTTTGGAAGATATTGGTCTTCCAAAACATCATTGACTTATCCACGAATTGCTATTTCCCGGGCACTGCAATAATATGCTATTGTTGTCTCGAACTATAATTAATAATAATTTATTATAGAAACAATACCTGTTTAATTTAAACAATTTGAAATATAAAACTAAAACTAACTACAATTGTACAATTGTGTTGATTTAAAAAAATATATATTACCTACTAATAGTCGTTCTGACTTTTTGACTTCTTTCAAAAAGGTTAGGCTACAGCGCAAACCCTTGACCCGATCGTCTTTGTTTTAGGCTCAAATTGTAGCCAACTAAATTGTCCAGAGGAGTTTTGATCAAAATTTTGATATCATTCTTCGTTTCCAAAATATCGAGTGCCAAAATGAAAAAATCGGAGGAAATTGATTTTTTTTTTCACTATTTCGGCCGAAACTTTTTTCGTTCTGGACTTTCTCAAATAATTCTCTTTGCATCTTACACATCTCGTAAATACGCGTCTTAGTTTGAATATCATACCTTCACAACTCTCTGAAATATAAGGGGATCGCACTATTTCGTGAATTGGGACCCTATACTGGAGCGAACGAAAAGACATTTTCAATGTCAAAATCCGAAATAACTCGACTCTCTTTGTGAATTTTTAATCGAAATAATAAGCTTAAGTACAGCTCAGGCAAATCACCAATTCAGAAACGAAATATGTATCGAAAATGCTCTTTAAAACAAATGAAACGTATTTTAATTAAGTTATTCAGCCAAATCCAATGAAATCTGCCCGAACCGAAATTGCCTTTGAATTCGTATTTCATTATTCATTAAAAGTGTCCCACTTATGGGGATGACACTGCCAAATGGGGCAGCGGCTTTGTACAGTTAGTCAAGAAAATGGTGTACGGATTTTGAACCTTAACCGTCTTAAAACACAAATAATTGAAATAACAGTCGGAAAGTAGTAGAGCAGTGTAAAATTCCAGTATAGAGGTAATACTCGAGTATAATATATTAACGGTATCTTTAACTACATTGCATCGTTATTGCAAAATTCTTGCAAGAGAAATATTTTTGCCTACAAATGTGCATGTCTTGAAACTGTTTTTACTTTTGAACTTAGATACTAAACATTTTATGTCAATACACTCTGGGTCTGCCTTCTGAGACCATTTCATACGTATTTTATACTTTGGTTGCGTCCCGTCTCTACTATAATATGTTTTGCCCACGACTTCACACATTTTGAGTCATTATTCTTGTTATACTCGGGATTGCCTTATGAGATGTTTGATATTCGATTCCCATTCATCATCATCATGTCAGCCGAAAGACGTCCACTGCTGGACATAAGCGATTCCCATTACATTGTATTAAGAGGGCGCAGTACGCTTGGTTCTCCATACAAACGTATTTATGCTTTCATTTTAAAACGCCATGCTAGAATAACATGAAACTTTGTATACACAATGGGATCCAGCTTGTCTAGGGCGGAAATTAGTTTCTGTTGCTTGAAATTATAATAGCGAAAAAATACAGCGATTATTAAGGTTTTCATACAAGCCGTAAAAAATACAAAACACAGCTGTATTTTTTTTCTTTTTCAATTTCTAGCAACAGAAACTAATTTCCGACCTAGATATGCCGGATCCCATTGTGTATACAAAGTTTCATGTTATTCTAGCATGGCGTTTTAAAATGAGAGCGTAAATAAGTTTGTATGGAGAACCGATCCACACCGATCTTACTACGCCCTCTTAATACACTCCCACAGGAACTTCGACCCCGCTATTACACTTCCGGGATAAAAAAGCGGGGTGTATTGGGGATACGACCGTAAATTCTTACATATCCTACTTATTTATTTTTGTCACTAAATCACACATGTGACACCCGTGGAATTGACAACATTTTGTTTTTTTAAGGGGGCTTTTTTTCCGATTAAATCAAATAGGGGATTACCACATAACCACATTTTTAGTATCTCGAAAATATCGCCACTTTATATAAAAAAATCAATTTCTAAAGTTTTTCATTCTAAAAGAGCCTAACAGACAAGTAAGGCGTCACAGCGTAAAAAATCGTACAGAAGCGCTATCGTATAAGGCGGATTTACTAAGGAAAGTGTCCTGCTGTTCTCTTTGTGCATTGTGACTGTCACAATTCAGCCTTGTGACGTCATATAGTCGATGGTAGGATTCTTCATATTTTCGTGAATATCTTGAAAACAAATAGCTATAAAAATATTTAAAAAAAATTGAAGACATGTTTTATTAAAATAAAAGAGATTAAAGATTCAAAACTAAAACTAAAACATATACCTATAATAAAACTACTATTAAATTAAAATAACTGAAACTAAACCTTAAACTTAGAAAATATAAAATTTTAATATAAAATTTTGGTTTTCTTGTTGACATGTTAACGAAATGAGTTAATACTACTTGAAAATTTGAAATGTTGCAGGCGTCCATAGGCGACGGTGACCGCTTACCATCGTGCGGGCCGTACGCTTGTTTGCATATATCTTTTTTACATGTGAGCAGATTTTAGCACTAGTGGAATATAGCACTGGAATTTTCGGTCAGTAAAGATTTCTCGTATCGGTGCGAGGCCGAAAGGTGTACGAGAGCTGACTACTTTATCCCGCATAGCATATAAGCGAACAATAGTCCATATACAGGCGGAAGCGGTAACCGAAGATTCCCCCTATACTGCTTCTTATACATGTTGAGACGAACCAAAGGTTTCTGGGCCTAATAATACACGAAAAGAATGAATTATTTTGTGGATATCCTCCCAGTTATTCTTTCGCTGGAAAATATATGGTAGATTTTCAGGTACCCGATGCTTAGGATATTAAACCCATCAGTTCGAATAATTTCTCTATTATATTCTAGATTTCAAACAAAATTCATTTGGACAAATTAAACTTAAGCACACGATATAGTAAGACGTCCCATAATCAAAACAGATTAAGTATACTTTGTTTTGTTTATGAGACGAGCCCATTTGCTGATTCATTTTTTGTTCGCATTTGACGTAGATTGCGTTGCGGATATACTCGTACAACTTATTGTGTAAGAATGATGTCAAATAAATGTATTCACACGTACCTTTGTTTTATTTTAAATCCTAAACCAGGTACATATGTAAAATAATGTTCCATCCTGTATACAGTATTGCATCCCCGTTTGGAACGTTGCCAGAACGGTGTGTCTTCTATTTAATTTTTCCCTCCTGGCAACACTGTTGTGTCGCAGAATATTTTGAATTTAATTTGGTTATGTAAGCGTTTGTGCAAGGCTATCTCAAACGCTGTTACAGGCATAATAGTTTAACTGTAGTTTACTTACATCGAGTCAGAAATGTTTTTATGTAAAGCTGGAAAAACATGAAAGTTTTGGTTATAGTTACATAATATATGTAAACTACAAATTTGAATACATGGGCCCTCGCAAGGGAGGTGGTAAGTCGTTCCAAATTTTGCAAGCACCCAATTTAAAACCCCCTCTGAAAAACGCAGTCTTGTGTTGAGGAATCAAAGTAAAATTTGGTACATCTTCTTAGTAGTTCACATCGTCTCATCTAAAGAGGGGGGGGGGGGGGGGGGCGTCTTCGGCGAACTGTAAAAAATCTGCCAACAGGTCACAAGTCATCAAGGTCAAAAAGTGTATACTTTATAAGATGCTGAGTGTAGCCACATTATCTTTGCTATATTCAACATCCTTTTCCATAGTTAAATTAAGCTTTATTAAAGCTTTATAAAGCGTATTTGCAAACGGAAACTCTATTAAACCTTTGCTGGATCCCCGGGATTTTTAGTATAATTTTCAAAGCGGATAGAAAATCTTCCAAAGTACTTGCATTTTTATAAAAATGGTTCGTGAACGCTCTTGTTAAATAAGTTTCATAACAGCTTGCTAACGCTTAGATCGAAACTAACTCTCGAAAGATCTTATATCGGTTTAACTGTTATTCAAATTCAAACTTTAGCGTTAAGTAATAAGACTGGTCATGCAACGTGTATTTTCGCTGGATAAGTGGCTATCGCAAAGAACGAAACTAACACTCGAAAGACCCTGTAGCAGATAAACTATTATTCAAGTTCAAACTCTATTACCATTTATTAAGACTGAATATGGAATGCTCTTCTAAATGGAATAAGAGTTGTTAGAGTAGTAAATGCTAAATGGATACTGTTATATGTGGACGTGGAATAAATACAGTGACATTTATATTAACTGCATTCTTAATAGAATTTTAAAACAAGGACTAGGATGAGTGTTAGTTTCTTCGCTTTAGATACCTACTAGCATTTGCCCGCGGCTTCGCCCGCGTACTAAGCGTAATTTGAACCGTCTACAAAAAAGAGGTTCACTGTTTGACCCGTATATATGTATGTAGGTATATATGTATGTTTGTCCACGATTATCTCGCGTTTGACTGAACCGATTTAGATGCGGTTCCCAGAATAGTAGTTGTTACATTCTGGGGGTTTCGGTATTTGAAGTTTGGTGATTGTGATTTATTAAAAGGAGCATCCAAAAAGAAAATTTGGCTTCACTTTCATTCGCACTCCTTACTGTTAGTCCGTCTGTTACAATCGAGTTACTTTTACTGGACCGATTGAATTGAAATTTGGCACAAACTATCAAGAATTCAGAGCGCTCGTGGCCCAGCGGCACCCGCCTACCGCGTGCGGTATGCGAGGTTAAGCAATGTGGGTGCAAGTCAGGTCTTGGATGGGTGACCGCTTTGAGTAATTACTAACTGAGCGCTCTCGTGCTTTGAAAGGCACGTTAAGCCGTTGATCCCGGCTGCTGTTTACAACAGCAGTCGTTAAGCCAAGTTCGAGGCCTCGGGCGGCTTGCGAACTTCTAACAGTCAAGTTGCCCACTCACTTGACAAAGGGGGGTCGAAGTTGCACCACGTCCGTAGGGAGTACCCACCGTTACCCTACACGTGACCCCTGGGTGGTGCTAAAAGTGCAACAAAAACTGGAAATCGTACTTGTCTACCCGAAGATTTCACGGTTCGTAAATAAATGCCATACGTATAAAAAAATATTTAAAGGTTGATTTAAATGGATAAAATATCGAAACCTCTATGTCGTTTTTAAAAACCAATCCATAGATACCCCTAATGCCTATATAGTAACATTAAACTTTTTTTTACAATCCTTGGCATGCATAGAGTGCCAAATTTTACCTCAGATTCGTATTAAGAGACCTCTCGGACGCTCAGATCTCGATTTTGAACGAAATTGGGTCTCGTTTACCTCGGATTCTCGGTCGCTCGAATATTGATTTTCAACGAAATCGGGTTGGAAATAAAGAAAATCAATATGGCTGCCACTTTTTCCAATTTTTACCCCGGATTTGTATTAAGAATTCTCTCGGACGCTCCGATATCCATTTTGAACGAAATCGTGACGGAAATGATAAAAATGAATATGGCTGCCACTTTTTCTAAATTTTACCTCGGATTCGTATTACGAGAACTCTCGGACGCTCAGATATCGATTATAAACGAAATTGGGAAGGGAATGAAGAAAATCAATATGGCTGTGACTTTTTCAAAATTTTACCTCGAAGTCGTATTAAGAAACCTCTCGGATGCTCAGATATCGATTTTTAACGAAATTGTTAAAGAAAAGAAGAAAATCAATATGGCCGCCGCTTTTTCCAAATTTTACCTCGGAATCATATTAGGGGACGTCTCGGACGCTCAGATATCGATTTTGAACGAAATGGGGACGGAAATGAAGAAAAGCAATATGGCCGCCACTTTTTCCAAATTTTACTTCGAAGTCGTATTAGGGGACCTCTCAGACGCTCAGATATCGATTATGAACGAAATCGGCACGGAAATGAAGAAAATCAATATGGCCGCCACTTTTTCCAAATTTTACCTCGGATTCGTATTATGTGGCCTCTCAGACGCTCAAATATCGATTTTTAACGAAATCGGTTTGGAAATGAAGAAAATCAATATGGCTGCCACCTTTTCCAAATTTTACCTCGGATTCGTATTAAGAGACCTTGTGGACGCTAAGATATCGATTTTTAACGAAATCGGGACGGAAATGAAGAAAATTAATATGGCCGCCACTATTTCCAAATTTTACCTCGGATTCGTAATAAGAGACATTTCGAACGCTCAGATATCTATTTTGAACGAAATTGGGACGGAAATTAAGAAAATCCATATGGCTGCCACTTATCCCAATTTTACCTCGGAGTCGTATTAGGGGACCTCTCGGACGCTCAGATATCAATTTTGAACGAAATCGCAACGGAAATTAAGAAAATTAATATAGCCGTTACTTTATTCAAAGTTTACCTCGGATTCCTATTAAGAGTCCTCTCGGACGCTCAAATATCGATTTTTAACGAAATCGTATCGGACGGCACTGATTAATAAAACCACTTACTTACATTACATTGAATCAAAAAAGGTCGTCTCTTCATAGGGAATTCACGGCATTTCATGCACCTTAAGATGTTATAAGGAACCTACATGCCAAATTTGGTATCTCTCGAATCAGTAGTGTGGGCTGTGCGTTGATATGTCACTCACTCAGTCAGTCAGTTTCTTCTTGCAATTTGGCAAACACTTTTAATAGTTTTCATGTCCGCAATATAAAATTTCGAAATCAATACCATTTTCAAAATTAACGACCCAAAGAACCATAAAAACGACGCCCATATTAATATTTAGACATTCCAACCCCCTAGGAACCCAACAGAGGGAATGGTATTTCACGTCCGCCACGTGGGATTTTAAAATAATTGTTGTTTTCGTAATCAGCGACCCGATAAACCATAGAAACAATACCTACCCATATCGATTTTCAGAATTTGTCACCACATTTCCCCCTTTTAGGGGTTGATTTCTCATAAAACCTGAAACACATGTTTACTCATTTAACGTTAGAAATACTCCTGTCAAGTTTCGAATAAAATAGTCCAACTAATCTTGATTCCCCACACACAATTCGAACCCCCATTTTACCCCCTTATGGGTTGAATTTTGAAAAATCCTTTTTTAATGCACCTCTAGACCTTATATGGAACCTATATACTAAATTTAGAATCTCTAGAACCAGCAGTTTGGGCTGTGCGATGATATTTCACTCACTCAGTCAGTCAGTTATTTCTTGCAATTTGGCACAAACTTTCAAAAGTTTTCATGTCCACAACATTAAATTTCAAAATCGATGCCATTTTCATAATGAACGTCCCAAAAAACCATAAAAACGACACCCATATTAATATTTAGACATTTCATCCCCCTCGCACCCCAACAGGGGGGATGGTATTTCACGTCCTCCACGTGGGATTGTAAAATCATTGTTGTTTTCGTTATCAGCGACCCGGTATATCATAAAAACAATACCCATGTCGATTTTCAGAATTTGTCACCACCTTTCCCCCTTTTAGGAGTTTATTTCTCAAAAAACCTGCAATACGTGTTTACTCATTTATCTTTAGAAATACTCTTGTGAAGTTTCGAATAAAATAGTCCAACTAATCTTGATTCCCCACACACACTTCGGACCCCCATTTAACCCCCTTAGGGGTTAAATTTTGAAAAGTACTTTCTTAAATCACCTCTAGACCTTATATGGAACCTACATACTAAATTTAGAATCTCTAGAACCAGTAGTTTGGGCTATGCGATGATATGTCACTCGCTCAGTCAGTCAGTTATTTCTTGCAATTTAGCACAAACTTTCAAAAGTTTTCATGTCCACTACATTAAATTTCAAAATCGATGCCATTTTCGTAATGAACGTTCCAAAAAACCATAAAAACGACACCCATATTAATATTTAGACATTTCATCCCCCTCGCACCCCAACAGGGGGGATGGTATTTCACGTCCTCCACGTGGGATTTCAAAAACATTGTTGTTTTCGTTATCAGCGACCCGATAAACCATAAAAACAATACCCATGTCAATTTTCAGAATTTGTCACCACATTTCCCCCTTTTAGGGGTTGATTTTTCAGAAAACCTGAAACACGTGTTTACTCATTTATCGTTAGAAATACTTTTGTGAAGTTTCGAATAAAATAGTCCAGCCAATCTTGTTTCCCCATACAAACTTCGGAGCCCCATTTCACCCCCTTAGGGGATGAATTTTGAAAAATCCTTTCTTAGTACACCCCTAGACCTTATAAGGAACCTACGTGCCAAATTTGGAATCTCTAGGACCAGGGGTTTGGGCTGTGCGTTGATATGTCAGTCAGTCAGTCAGTCAGTCAGTTTCTTCTTTTATATATTTAGATGTGAGCTCAGTAGTCTATACTAATATTATAAAGCTGAAGAGTTTCTTTGTTTGTTTGAACGCACTAATCTCAGGAACTACCGGTTCGAATTGAAAAAATCTTTTTAGTGTTGGATAGTCCATTTATCGACTTTAGGTTATATAACATCAGGCTGCGACCAATAGGAGCGAAGACGCGGACGAAGACGCGGGCAACAGCTAGTATACTTATATATCTACAAATTGACCTAGTCCCAAACTAAGCAAAGCTTGTTATATGGGTACTATAGATGACGATACACATACTTCTATCTAAATATATAAAAGAAGAAACTGACTGACTGACTGACTGACTGACTGACTGACTGACTGACTGACTGACATATCAACGCACAGCCCAAACCGCTGGTCCTAGAGATTCCAAATTTGGCTCGTAGGTTCCTTATAAGGTCTAGGGGTGCACTAAGAAAGGATTTTTCAAAATTCAACCCCTAAGGGGGTGAAATGGGGGTCCGAAGTTTGTATGGGGAAACAAGATTAGTTGGACTATTTTATTCGAAACTTCACAGGAGTATTTCTAACGATAAATGAGGAAATACGTGTTTCAGGTTTTTTGAGAAATCAACCCCTAAAAGGGGTAAATGTGGTGACAAATTCTGAAAATCGACATGGGTAGTGTTTTTATGATATACCGGGTCGCTGATAACGAAAACAACAATGATTTTAAAATCTCACGTGGAGGACGTGAAATACCATCCCCCCTGTTGGGGTGCGAGGGGGATGAAATGTCTAAATATTAATATGGGTGTCATTTTTATGGTTTTTTTGGGACGTTAATTACGAAAATGGCATCGGTTTTGCAATTTAATATTGTGGACATGAAAACTTTGAAAGTTTGTGCCAAATTTTAAGAAATAGCTGATTGACTGAGTGACTGACATATCAACGCACAGCCTAAACTGCTGGTTCTAGAGATTCCAAATTTAGTATGTAGGTTCCATATAAGGTCTTGAGGTGAGGATTACAAAAGGTTTTTTCAAAATTCAACCCCTAAGGGGGTGAAATGGGGGTCCGAAGTTTCTTTAGGGAATCAAGATTAGTTGGACTATTTTATTCGAAACTTCACAGGAGTATTTCTAACGATAAATGAGTAAATATGTGTTTCAGGTTTTTTAAGAAATCAACCCCTAAAATGGGGAAATCTGGTGACAAATTCTGAAAATCGATATGGGTGTTGTTTCTATGGTTTATCGGGTCGCTGATTACGAAAACAACAATGATTTTAAAATCCCACGAAGAGGACGTGAAATAGCATCCCCTCTGTTGGGATCCGAGGGGGTTCGAATGTCTAAATATTCATATGGGTGTCATTTTTATGATTGTTTGGGTCGTTAATTTCGAAAATGGCATTGATTTTGAAACTTAGTATTGCGGACATTAAAACTTTTAAAAGTAGGTGCCAAATTGCAAGAAGAAACTGACTGACTGAGTGAGAGACATATCAACGCACAGCCCAAACTGCTGGTTCGAGAGATACCAAATTTGGCATGTAAGTTCCTTATAAGGTCTAAAGGTGCATGAAGTGCCGTGAGTTCCCTATGACTATACGACCTTTTTTGATTCAATGTATTGTAAGTGGTTTTATTAATCAGTGCCGTCCGATACGATTTCGACATAAATCGATATTTGAGCGTCCGAGAGGACTCTTAATAGGAATCCGAGGTACCTAAACTTTGAATAAAGTAACAGCCATATTTATTTTCTTCATTTCCGTTGCGATTTCGTTCAAAATCGATATCTGAGCGTCCGAGAGGTCTCGTAATACGAATCCGAGGTAAAATTTAGAAAAAGTGGCGGCAGTATTCATTTTTATCATTTCTGTCCCGATTTCGTTCAAAATCGATATCTGAGTGTCCGAGAGGTCCCCTAACACGAATCCGAGGTAAAAATTGGAAAAAGTGGCAGCCATATTGATTTTCTTCATTTTCAACCCGATTTCGTTCAAAATCGATATCTGAGCGTCCGAGAGGTCCCCTAATACGAATTTGAGGTAAAATTTGGAAAAAGTGGCGGCCATATTGATTTTCTTCATTTTCAACCCGATTTCGTTCAAAATCGATATCTGAGCATCCGAGAGGTCTCCTAATACGAATTTGAGGTAAAATTTGGAAAAAGTGGCGGCCATATTGATTATCTTCATTTGTTTCCCGATTTCGTTCAAAATCGATATCTGAGCGTCCGAGAGGTCTTTTAATACGAATCTGAGGTAAAATTTGGCACTTCATACATGCCTGCATGCAAAAAAGTTTAATGTTACTATATAGGCGTGTGGGGTATATTGGATTTGCTTTTAAAAACGACATAGAGGTTTCGATATTTTTCCATTTAAATCAACCTTTAGATTTTTTTAAACGTATGGCATTCATTTACGAACCGTGAGATCTTCGAGAAGACAAGTACGGTTGCCAGTTTTTGTTGCACTAAAAGCACCACCCAGGGGTCACGTGTAGGGTAACGGTGGGTACTCCCTACGGACGTGGTGTAACTTCGACCCCTCTTTGTCAAGTGAGTGGGCAACTTGACTGTTAGAAGTTCGCAAGCCGCCCGAAGGCCTCTAACTTGGCTTAACGATTGCTGTCGTAGACAGCAGCCGGGATCAACGGCTTAGCGTGCCTTCCAAAGCACGAGAGTCAGTTAGTAACCACTCAAAGCGGTCACCCATCCAAGAACTGACCTGCGCCCACATTGCTTAACCTCGCATACCGCACGCGGTAGGCGGGTGCCGCTGGGCCACGAGCGCTCTAAATTCTTGATAGTTTAGATAAAATCGGTTGTAACAGACGGACTGACAGTAAGGAGCGCGAATGGAAGTGAGGTCAAATTTTCTTTTTTGATGCTCCAATGGGAACTGGCAAAACATACCTAATCAATTTAATTTTAGGAAAAATAAATGTTACGTGATATTGAATTAGCCGTATTTCTGTACTTCAAAGGACCATAGTTTATGACCGCTGCGCGGTGCTTGGTCGTTATCAGACCTATTGGTGTTACTGTAGTACACAGATACTTTTACTAAGGGCCATTTAAGACATGATTTTATTTCATCGGCCCTTTCCCCTTCGGCCTGTCGGAAATGTATGATAATAGTTTTCGATCCTTATTTTTGCCAAAATTAAATGACATTCGACAGTTTGCCGGTTCTCAGAATGTATACTGACTTTTCATCTGTTCATCTGTTAATGAATCACAATCACCAAACTTTGTATACCGAAACCCACAGAATGTAACAACTACTTTTCTGGAGACCGCATCTAAATCGGTTCAGCCAAACGCGAGATAATCGTTGACAAACATACGAACCTCTTTTTTGTAGACGGTTAAAAATTTCGCTTAGTACGCGGGCGAAGCCGCGGGCAAATGCTAGTATGTAGATATATACATAGAAAACATTCAAGACTCGGGAACAAATATTCGTGCTAAGCATACACAAATAATGCCCTGACCAGGATTCGAACCCGGGTTCTCCGGCTTCGGAGGCCGGGTCACTGTCAACTAAGCCAAAGTGTTCGTCAAAGCTAAATAGCTCAACACTTTATACTTTTTGAGGATAGCTCAATGCTTTTCATTTTGACTTTCCCTATAGTGTCCTGATATTTCCCATTAGCAACGTAATTCGCTTTCACATTATCGCATTAAAATCGTCTGGGTGCGCCTTTGCGCACATTTCCGACGCACTGCACCATTTCGGGAGCTAAAAACAACAACAAACAAATAAAAAAACACTAACGCTTATAGTTTAAGTTACAAGATTTTATTGTCATTAATCATTATGCAATAGACCCCTTGTTAAATTAGGGACAAAAAAATAATAATGGGGGACAATCTTACACAAATCGACCTAGTCCCAGAGTAAGCAAAGCTTGTACTATGGGTACTAGACGACGACATACATACTTATATAGATAAATAAATACTTAAATACATAGAAAACATCAAAGACCCAAGAAAAAATATCCGTGCTAAATGCACAAATAATGCCCTGGCCGGGATTCGAACCTGGAACCTCTAGCTTCGGAGGCAGCGTAAGGCTAAACAACTAGGCTAAACAGGCCGTCAAAAAAATGTGTTATAAATTTTAACATACGAGTAAGGTAATGCGCAATTGCTGAAATGTCAAATGGCGTTAACTAAAGTAAAAGTACATATCCAAACAGTGGAACAACTGGTGACTAAATCCGGAACAACCTAGGAACAATTCACACCACGGGAACTCTAGTTACCCATTCAATATTGTATAAGTCAAACCTTAAGACCCTTAAGTCAATGTGATACGAGCCAATTTAGGTTGGCTGTTGTGTTGCAGTTTTAATTAAGGTCACCTGCTGCTGAAAGCATACCTATTAGGTGCGGTTAAACTTTACCCGGGTTTGCATTGCTAAGTGAAACGTGAATGATAGAAACTGTTTACGCAAAAATGGTATGAAACGCCACCTTTCGCACCAAGCGCTTTTCTTCTAGTTATCTTTCGAGGACAGCTAAGGAGTGGAGTTCTCTTCCGAATAACCTTTTCCCACATACTCAAAACTTGGATCTTTTCAAGACAAGAGTGAATGGGCACTATCTAGGTACACATGTAACACCCTCGACCTCATCATCACTCACCATCACAATTTTACATAAAAAAAAGTTTCCATTACATTTGTGTAGATGGCGCGTCAAATCGTTTGAAGAAAATCGCCAAATTCTTAGACTGAAAACGGCAATTAGGTAAAGAGTAACCTAAACCTTCCTACGTCACAGCATAATCAATAGTACTTACATACAAGAAGACTTTCTTACTATTATACAAAACCGATGTTTCATAACGATAAAGGATAATTCACAGTAGGCCGTTCCGTGTCCGGGCCGGCCCGTTTTCTTCTAGAGAAATACGCCGGCCGTTACGTTTGCTGTGATAGAAAACAAGCCGGCCCGGACACGGAACGGTCTACTGTGAATCATCCTTAAAACGCCGAATCATAATATCCTGCGCTACAGCATAGCACGTACTCTGTTGTTTAGTTAGGGTAGTCTCGGGCAAGAATAACGGCCTCCCGCGCCTGTCGTACAGAGGGACTAAAAGGGGTCATGGGTTGCGAGTGCTCCACGCGGCAGGGCCACAGCACTTGCCTATCAACCCCAGGGAAGGTGACGTTGACTGCTTTAAGCTTGAAACGGAACAGAGCGCGGCCCAGCATCGTTGCGGAGTGGAGGCGGTTTTATGGTGAAGCGAACGCGGTCCGTCGTACAAAAAAAACCGAACGGTGCTGGGTAGAGCGGAGGCGCCCTGTGTGACATATGAAGCAGTAATGACAGTTTCGGAATGATCAAAATTGCAAAACCACCTCAGGCCCCGCCGCGCCGCGCCCGCTCTGTGCGTTTCGACCTTTAGGAGGAAAGCGTGAGCGGGGATTCAGTGCGTTCAGCATTGAGATCCTGGAGTCCATCCGCATGAGAGCGCGGATAGCGGTCACCATGATGTTTCTAGTGGATAGCCAACACCACATACCCCAGGCGCAAGTCAGCATCCGAGCCTTAAATCGTAGCTGGTGTCCCGTTTTCATTTCTTATGCTACGTTTACGCCCAAAGTATTCTTCTTCTGCTCGAAGTGGAACATGACAGCATTTGACATCAATCTTAATTGTTGGGAGTGTTGGGAGGAAATCGCGGAACATTGGACTAAGGGGTGAATTTTGCTTGCCATTTGTATACCTTTTGGTACTGCATAGTGATAAACATTTTACCAAACTGTAACACCTATTGTATCCTATGTCATACAAATAAATATTTTGAGTTAGAGTTTGAGTTTCAAAAGTTATTTTAGGCTGGCCCTACAACCATGACAAGCCCTGGTTTGATCTTCTTGAAAGAAAGGGTAGCCTCGTTTGCGCGTTAACGCCGCCCAGTAACGTGTTTACACAACCAAGTTCTTCGACTTCTTCGATAATGTCACTGTCCGGCGATGTCAGCCGCGTTCGGGTGAATAACACCCCGGGGGTGTGTGAGTGCTGCGGGCCTATGATGGTTGCCATTTTTAACCGACTTCAAGATTTCAAAAGAGGAGGTCATCAATTCGGTTGTATGTTTTTTTTTTTTTTTTTTTTTTTTTATCACTTATCGTCGTGGATAAAACATTCGTCGCGCTCTGACAAGTACGCGAGTGCGAGAGTGACGGGCGTCTTATCCACGACGATAAATGATAAAATGGCAACCATCATAGGCCCGCTGAATTTATCCGAAGTGGCAAGTGGAACAAGCCTGGCTACGTATACACGCTCACCACACACACGTGTACGTATACACACTCGTCGCGTGGCATGGGGAGTAGCGAGGAAAGGAGGCAGAGACGTAGTTTGGCCACGTTACTCGTCATGCCGCACGGCATGCTCCTCGTCATGCCCAGTATGTGGCCGTATACACAGAGAAAGGGCAACATCGCGGCAACGCGAGAAGCAGCGTATAGGGACTTAGGGAGCATAGTGTGACAGGGGTTTAACGTATCCGGCTAACTCTACTGTCAGTCATGCAATAGGGAATTGAAGAGCAAGTTGACGGCCTGTTTAGCCTAGTTGGTAGTGACACTGCCTCCGAAGCTAGAGGACCAGGGTTCGAATCCCGGCCAGGGCATTATTTGTGCATTTAGCACGGATTTTGTTCTTGGGTCTTGGATGTTCTCTATGTATTTATCTATATAAGTATGTATATCGTCGTCTAGTACCCATAGTACAAGCGTTGCTTAGTTTGGAACTAGGTCGATTTGTGTAAGATTGTACCCCAATATTTTTTTTTTAAGTTTGGCCTGACCCAAGAGCAAATTTAATTAGTATATGAATCATCATCATCATCATATCAACGGAAAGACGTCCACTGCTGGACATAGGCCTCCCCGTATCCAGTGGACTCCTGCTACCTTTACCAGGTCATCAGTCTACCTTGTGGGGGGCCTAGCCACGCTGCGCCTTCCAGGACGCGGTCGCCACTCAAGAAACTTTTCGCCCCAGTGTATGAATAAGTATCACATAATATACTTATAAATAATAATACTTGCGCAGAGAGTCAGGGCACTTAGTCAAGGGTTCTTTCGGGGCTAGACTTAAAAGGTCATGTTCATCATCGTCCTAGCATTATCTCACTACAGTTGCATCCTGAAGGATGCTCGGGGTCCTCTACCCAATCCCGAGAATTGGCTTACGCACTAGTTTTTACGGAATCGAATGGCATATATCCTGACTGGGCTTAACGACTGCTGTCGTAGGCAGCAGCTGGGATCAACGTTTAACGTGCATTCCAAAGCGCGGCAGCACTCAGTAACCACTCAAAGCCGTCACCCATCCGAGAGTTGACCCCGGCGTACTCACCCGGTGCCACAAGCACTCCACTTATTACATAAAGCAACTACAGAAACTCACACATTGAAACAAATGTCTACTCAAATGATAATAAAATTGATTTAAATTCAGTACGTTTAGCAGAATGTGCCCCGTTGACATAAACTGCATGTGACGTATCGCTTCGGCAGTTTCAGAATTCTTTGACGCGGCTGAAACCAGTGAATGAATACGTTTATTTATCCTGTCGGTTGCATTGACACACAGATACTAACTTTTATTTTTTTGTCATTCTCGAACAAACACACAACAGGTTACCGTCGAATTCAATCCGGCTCGACAGGGCTGCGTTCGGAAGGCGGCACGTCTTTTCGTCCAATATTCCGCAGTGTCTCAAAACGAGTCTTTGACCAGTGTGTGTTGCCAATGATGAGTTGATGACATATGGCACTAAAATGTGGCCGCTAACTATTATAATATTGCGGGATTGTAATTTTGTAGAATTGTGAACTGTAATTACAATGTATAATGTATTAAAATCCTTTTTTTCAAACGATAGCTCGCCGAGTATTTTTCGCCGGTTTTTCTCGTGGGGTTGTGCAGAGGAACATATATTTTTCCGAACCGGTGGTAGTTTCTTGGTGTTCTTGAGTGCATTATAATATGCCTTAATCGAAGAAAAAAAACAGCCTACAGATGCCTACGACAAAAAAACGCCTGTAACTCTAAAAAAATAAACAAGCGCTTTGCTGACCCTTTTGTACATCCACTGTGCTCTAGATTTATCATGGACAACGGTATCCATTCTTCATCTAACCAGACGTTAGCTGCTAGATGATTTCCTTGGGCCAAGATTAACGGAAATGAAGACATTTCGGTGGCGCCCGCGGACAATCAAGATGGTTCATGTAGATAAAAGATCATTAAAAAGATATCTATAATTTCAGGCACAAAAGTCCGATGAATTGATGAATTTGATACAATTCGGTCAATTCAGATGATTTTAAGTATACATGAAATAAAAATTAAATTTAGAAAATAATACCCACAATTTTGGTTTAATAAATAGGACGGAATCTTTTAAAATAAGATGAAAGAGACTCAAATTAAATAAAAGCGAACATAATCAATGCGTAATTGTAGCCCGAGGCGGTATTCTCAAACAGTGACCCGTGTTCTGCCCTACTTATACAAGCACGAGTATCTTCCTTTTTAGGGTTCCGTGCTCAAAAGGGAACTAGTTAACGGGGCCCGGTTACCACAGAATAATATTTATTTATGCAACAAGTGCGAAAAGTGGGTGAATTTCAACGAGTGTCATTCTTAGCTAAATGGTTGTTACAGGGTATGTGAAAAAAATATGGCGGTAGTATATAATAAAGAATTTAAAAGGACTAGTTAATGATTAATTTCAGAACTAGCAAACTTTCGTACAATATCTTCGAGGGACCCTTGACCATAACAAAAATTATCAGTTAGCTTAATATTACGCTAACGGATGTCAAATTAACAGGAATAATTACTAAGCTAAGCAGCGAACGGATGTTTACTACGATACAAAAAACCCTTTTTTGTAATCTAAATCATCAAAAATAACGTTGAATCTTTTATCTTGACTATGTCAAGACAGATGCGAGACCGAAGCAGCCAACATTTCGTTTTAACGGGCATTTTACATGGCTGGACCCTGCCTGAGGGTGCGATCTGAATTTCTAATCAGGGTCTGTCACCATAAATCGATAGCAAACTTTGGACCCTCAACTTACTGTTACATCAATCGTAGACTTCGGGAAATATAAGATATACATACTTATGTATGGACTTGTGCAAAAGTACAAAGTAACTTTCGGAATAACTTGATTTCGTGTTAGAATTGATCCGTTTTGTTAAATAAGTACCTACCTAAGTTTGGCTTGCGCGTGGAATGAGACAGTGGAAGTGAAATTGAATATGCAATCGATCAAAAACAGTTTGGAATGACACCTCAGCTAACCTTTGAAGATTACAGAATTACAGAAGTAACATAAAATACCCGTATAGGTAACCGGTAGGATCCTGCGTCAAAAGGACCGTCTGAAAAAAGAGGTCACCCAAAATCTAAATTTTATTTATTCTATTATTCTATTATACATAATGAAGGGCCTAGCATTGACAGCCGCTTCCCTTGGACCTGACCGAAGTTTGTCGTATTGGAAGCAGTAGAAAGCTGTTAAGACCAAATGCTCCTAGTAGTTCAATCATCAAAGAGATTTTTTTTATACAGCTGCGTTTTTTATATAAATGTTTCTTTTCTCTTCTTCTTCTTCTATTCATTTATTTATTTATTGATTTAAATGTTTACATGACATTACAATGTAACTAATGCGTCACGAAACTTAGACTAAACAATTTTGTTTACACAATAGCATGTAACAATAAATTATATTGGAACAGTTGAGCTCCTATGCAACTTGGAGTTTCTATACAACTGCGGTGACAAATAAACTTAAATCCTGCCTAATGGTAAGCAAACCCCGTGAGGACGAGTCGGTCTGTGAATAAGAGGGCTGTCTTTGCAACAAATTTTTGAACTACTGGACTGTTTTTTTTTCTAAAAATGTACTTATTTAATTCACACTTCTTGGTGTGATGACAGATGGTCACATACGAGCGCAACGTTAAACGTTTGTGTATCTTGATCGAAATATCTTAGCGCCACCCATGAGACAGAGTTTTCGGTGACCATCCGTGGTCTTCGTCATCAGTGTCAGCTCATTAAATGTTACTTTCTGAAACAATTGCTTGGTTTGTTACTGAAAATACTAAAAGCGCTATGTTTCCCTTGAAGTTTCGTGGATATCATATGGATCCTATCATTGAATCTGGACTAAGGTAACACACAGGACCAATCTAGAAGCATATCTACCTATGCTTTCAAACCAAAATGTAATTTTCCAAATCGTTTCATAAATGACGGAGTAACTGCGTTACAAACATACAAAAAAACATAAACACATTAACGGTAACCTCGCCATTATCACCATTACGCCCTGCAACATGTGAGAATACACCATTTTTGGTGATACTATGTTTGGTTTCACATAAAACCTCTTATCATCCCTCAAGCAACCTCAACTTATCTCAATACAGTCGAATTGAGAACGTCCTCCACTTTTGAAGTCGATTAAAAAGATATACTGATGTACTGATGGGGCCTCAACTCCGCCCACCTCTGCTTTGTTTGACGTGTTTATATGATACATGAAACGTCTCAGGGCTTCGCGAGCGTGAATACCTATCAGAGGATTTTAACCGCTTATTTCTTTGGAAACATTTATCTCGAAGTTTCGTTGTATTTCGATGATATAGTCGATCGTTTGAAAGAGGTCCCTGGCTTCTACCAAATAACCGACTATATCATAAAACCTTTCAGATTTCACCATAAATGGTGCCACAGAAATAAGACGGTTCAAACACTTCGATATTCGCCCGCCAAATGTATGTACGACTGTACGTGACCAAAACGCACCAATATCAAAAATCAGAATTTGAGTAAATTAAACTTTTAGTTATGTACGTTATTTGTAGTCTGATCGTTTTCAAGAACAAACCTTTTTGCAAAAGTTAGATTTCCATTTCCTCCGATCCTTTTCAACCACCAGCCGGTCCCTGTGGTCTTTAAAGAAAACTTATTTGTAAAACTTAAATGAAACGGCACACAAAGGAACATTATGGTAACTATTTCACTCAGCTCGAAACATTCAGTTGAAATCGAACTTTAAACACATTGAGCAAAGTTGATTTCACATTGAACAATTGGATTGGAAAATGGAAGGACTTGTATGTTATTCATGGAAGGGCTGGGACTTCATCTCGTTCATCTCTTTAACACTCTAATCAAATTCAATTTAATATTTGTAAGTTTTTTAAACCATATTTTATTTTGCGTATAGTATTTATGATAACGGATGTTAAATGTTATGTCATCTGTTAGCTATAAATGTGAGTGGGCTGATCCATTTTCACCACGCATAAACCTCTAACAGGTTTCTTGTGGCACATCTTAGTTTAAGTTTACTCTGTATTTTTTTAATATGAATAATTAATAATACATAAAAAATAAACAAAAATCTATGTGATTTATGCCACAGAAAAAAAGTACTTTTGTAATAATTGGCATCATCATCATCTCACCCAATTTATGTGAAACAATAATATCAATACTGCACCGCAACGATTGGAGTAGAAAGCAATGGACAAAAATAGACCTCCCGAAGGCTACCGAACGTAACTTTTTAGACGTTTGATAAGGGTTGACTCTGCTAACGAGTTAAGAAATATGTTCTTGTTTGTTTGAAACAAACTGATGACACATATATCCCATTTAATCCAAAAGACATTTCTAAGTATCTGCGAGTTCATGTTTGCATTCATCGAAATAGCTGCACGCGCACTCATTATTGGACGCCGAACTTTGTATGTTTATCCGACCGGAGGTTGACGCTCGGTGCACAATCAACCTTTTCGCCGCTATTGACTTTGTATTAAAGTTAGTACATCTATTAGTGTCCCACACGCCATGACTTCACATTTAAAAGCAATTTACGCGCAATCAAGTATGGTTCATTCTCAGTCTTTTGCTACAAAGACTGGCGTGTGTGACGCAACTTAAGGAATCTACTATGGCGGTGAAAAGTTTAACAAAGAACCCCGTAAGGTTCCTTTTCAATCTTGCTACAAAGACTTTGGCGTGTGTAACACAACGTACTGAATCTACTGTAACGGTAAAAAAATTAACAAAGAACGCCTAAAGGTTCATTTTCAGTCTTTTGCAACAAAGACTTTGGCGTGTGTGACACAATTTACGGAATCTAATATGTCGGTGAAAAAGTTAACAAAGAACGCCGTAATCAGATACGCCGTAAGGTTCATTTTCAGTATTTTGCAACAAAGACTTTTGCATGTGAGACACAACTTACGGAATCTACTATGGCGGTGAAAGGTGTAACAAAGAACGCCATGCAAAATATCTATAGGTAGTATATGGCAAGATGTAGGCCGACATACAAATCATATAATGCGTATGTAGGGCGGACATACCATAGATAGAGCAGAGCTTAATTTGTGCGGTCGCAGTCTGCAACCGAGCCTGGTATCCTGTTTTCATTTCTTAGGCTACGTTTACATCCAAAGTACTACATTCTGCGCCAAGCGGAACATGACAGCATTTGACATCAATCACAATTGTTGGGAGTGCTGGGAAGAAATCGCGGAACATAGGACTAAGGGGCGAATGGGTATCTTAGGCTGGCGCGACAACCATGATAAGGCCTGGTTTGATGTTCTTGAAGACCGGAGTAGGAAAAAACAAATGAGCTCGCTACCTCCTAATCCCCAATTTTCCTGCCACCTCTGCGGGAGGCAATGCCGCTCCCATATCGGCATACAGCGTCATTTTTAAAAACCAGCCAAGTGCGATTCAGTATCGCACACGATCGGTTCCGTACTTATTATCTATATAACATTAGACACTTTATTATTATTGTATGTTTTTTTCCGCTCACGGGACAATGGTGTCCCGGACCTTTGAAAGGCGTGCGCTGAGCCGAAGTACCGAGGTACCGAAGTACCAACCGAGTACCACATAGCCAACACGTAGAGGCCCTTTTGACAATTTAATGACATGCAAGGGGTACACCGAGCGGATGCTGTCCCTGCCCGTGTCATGGGACGCACACAGAGACAGCACCCGCCAGGCTGTACAGGGACTATTGCAGGTTGATGAAATCTAAATGAACCGGACCATTGGGTGAATATGATGGACTAATGGCCGGCTATTGAGTGAGACAACAGACGACTGCCTAATAAAACTGTCTCACATTTTTTTCTCAGGCAGACGGTGACTCGCCCTCTGCTAGATGGGCCCCTATAAATAGCGACATTATAAAATGGCCTAAGGGCAACACCGGTGCAGAGGGCTGGGGGAAGAGAGATGGCAATGGACTTTAAACATATATCCAACTCGCCACTTAGGTGACCACATCCACCCCCGAGCAACAGCTCTAGCGACTCCATTCTGGACAGCCGGTTAAGGCAAGCCAGAGGCGGGGGGCCTGTTCATACAACCAACCTCCAGGACACCCCCAGGAGCACTCGGATATATAGGGTAGCTTGTGGCGAGCTGTTAGGGAGCAGCGCCCTAACAGCTCGCCACGAGCTGCCCTACGTTGACTGACTGCACTGGAAATCCAGTGGGCGATGGGGTCGTCACATCCCTACGCCTTTATTATTATTATTTGTATGTCTTTACCTTATCTCGGGACCATGGGGTCCCGGACCTTTGGAAGGCGTGCGTGGGGCCGAAACCAACAGCGCAGAGGCTCTTTTAGACAATTTGATCTCAAAGTAAAGGGATACACATGGCGGATACCATCCCCAAACGCACAATATGATACATTCAGAGATGGTCCCCGCCAGGTGCAAAGACTATTGCAGTGCATCACAGTGCTGCGATGGAAACTAAGGTCATGGGCTATTGTGTTGAATGTTGGATGGGCTGGATAATGGGCTATTGGAGGAGACTAGCGGACACCTACCGTGACAATCAGTCTCAATATTGTAAAAGGCAGGCGGTGACTCGCCAGCTCGCTGAGTGGGCCCCACATAACAGTCGCACGCACAGTGCGACAGTGGGCCAACATCCCTTTGAGCGGCTGTAAGGTTGTCGAGAGGTGAGTCTGCGGTAGCCAGATCCCGGTAATCTAATCAGCAGGCCGCCGGCGTTATGACATTTTACACTTCCAACCTGGAGCATAGGTCTCGCTCTTGCGACTCCACTCTGGCCGGCCAATTAAGGCAAGTACAGAGGCGAGGCCCAGATGGAAAGGGCCCTCTGGAGATTAGGGGTCCGCGGTGTCGCCACTCACCGTCAGCTCGCCACAAGCTGCCCCCGCGGGCTTATTATTATTATTATTTTGTTTTAGTCAGGCAGCTGTCGCTGATACGACTAAATCAGAGTTCACTTAGCACACGTTCACACTACTTAGATCATAGAATGTCAAGTTTGTTTTTAAACTGGTTAACACTTCTGGCGTTCACTACTTCTGAGGGTAATTTGTTCCATTCCTTTACTATTCGATTAGAGATTAAGTTTTTGCCGATATTTGTTTTAGATTTGCTTGCTGATAATTTAAAGTTGTGTCCCCTCGTGCGTGTGTTTGTATTTCGAGTAAACAAGTCACTCAGCTCTGGACAGTCGTAATGCTCATTTAAGATTTTATAAGTCTTAATCAATTGTCCACGTTCACGCCTCTTTTCGAGGGTTGTCAAGCCTAATTTCTGTAGTCTTTCCTCGTGTGACAATGTTTTTTTTTAGTTGTGCAGGAATTTTGGTGAATCTTCTCTTGACCCTTTCTATCATCTCAATGTCTTTTTTGAAGTACGGGTTCCATATCTGAATCCAAAACCATATTCCAGAATGGGTCTCACATACGTTTTATAAATCTTTAGCATCATTTCAGGTGTGAGAATACGAAATGCTTTTCTAATGATGTAAATGATGGAGTTTGCCTTTTTAACCATTTGTGATATACGAGATTCCCATTTCAGGTCTCTTTGACATAAGGACTCCCAGATCTGGTTGGGTTGAGACTTCTGTTACGCGCATTTAGTATCGTTGAGGTTTATAAGCCACTCAAGGCACCGATTTCTAATATTTGTTAAGTCTGATTGTAGCTTGCTGTGATCCACGTGAGGGTTAACAAAGAGTTTGGAGTCATCTGCGAAGAAGCTGAAGTTGGACTTGATGGTGGCCTGTAAGTCGGTGACAAATAAGCTGAACATGGTGGTTGAGATTACTGAGCTTATTACAACCTTTTTTAATTTAATTTAAATAATAATATTTTTTATCTGTAATAAGAACATTAAATAATATCAAGAAGAATTATAGTCCAGTGCGAGTCGAATTTTAGTTTTCCCATACATTTTGTGACCCAACGCCTGATGAATACAACGAGCAACTTTTTAAAAGTTATTTTTTTGTATGTGAGCTCCCTTAAATATTTATTTTATTTTGTGTTGAGTATTTGTTGTTACAGCGCCAAGCGAAATACAACATTTGTGAAAATTTCAAGTGTCTAACTGTCACGGTTCATGAGATATAGCCTGGTGACAGACGGACAGACAGACAGACAGACAGACAGACAGACGGACGGACAGCGGAGTCTTAGTAATAGGGTTCCGTTTTTACCCTTTGGGTATGAAACTCTCAAAAGCGCTGTCAAGTCGCTGATTAAATCGTTTGATAAATGCGGAAACGCTAATGATGACATGATGTGCTTGTCAAATTCATTGGATTTACACAGCACACACAGGCACACTCTATGAAATAATTATGATTAGGAGACAATCTTACACCCAGTACCTAATTTGTAGAAAGGGTCAAAGGATATCCGAATATAGTCACGTATCAAATACTTTAAGAATTTCAATATCTGTAAAGGTCACAAGAATCTCATTACATTACTATGGAAGTTAAAGAGACCGTTAAAAATGTAACATTTTCACGCACTAATTGTGCCTCTTATTGTCGCCCCTTCACGTGTAAATCTGCATTCAAGACTACCCAAATAAAGAACAGCATATGTTTAACAACCTATGCAAATCTCAACCTTATTCTGCCACAAATAAGAATTCACTTAACGCAAATAATGGTCCTTGAGACCTTTTTGCCGGTGTCATATTTACTCGTCCCATTGCTCGCAAGACTGTAGTACGCAGATTATGCTAACGCCACATGAATATGTATGGGGGTACGTAAATGTTTTTCATCCTATTTTAAACTACATGACCTTTGGTGGTACACAGTGGCAAAAGGGCTTAAAAGTACGTTATCTTTTGGCACGCACAGTACGTCGGACACATAACGCAGGAACGATTATTCGAGATCATCACTATATAAATACCCTGACCGAGATTCGGGCCCGGGACCACTAACTTCATAGGCAGGGTTCCAACACAACCAACTAGGCTAAAACGGTCGTCAAATGTTGCCAGTTAAAACTTGCAATGGAGAGGACTATGCTGGGAGTTTATCTGCGTGTTCGCATCAGAAATGAGGTAATCCACAGCAGAATCAAAGTAACCGATATATCCCTCCGAATTTCTAAACATAAGTGGCAGTGAGCGGGGACGAACCGATGGCCATTTGGACGGAAAGGTTCTCGAGCGACGACCACGTACGTACAGTCAAGAGCAAATGTAGTTGATCATTTTAGTACTTTGTCGCTCTCAAAGTAGTGAAAGTGACAAGGTACTGAAACGATCATCTACTTTTGCTGTTGACTGTACCGGAAGGCGTAGCGTACAAGGTAGACTGATGACCTGGTAAGGGTCGTGGGAGTCCGCTGGAAGCGGGAAGCGCAGGACCGGTCATTGTGGAACTCTTTGTGGGAGACCTTTGTCCAGCAGTGGACGTCCTTCAGCTGAAATGATGATGATGATGATGACATATAAAAAAAGAAAAATAAAGAATAAACAGTTCCACAATGACCGTTCCGGAGACATGATGATGATGATGACATTTATAAGCATCAACAGGGGCATGTCTTGATTTGACAACTCTAAACTGGGTATACTGAGGCGTTTGACATGTGCACTTCACCAATAACGACTAACCATTTTGGTCAGTGTTGCTTAGACTTGTAAAAATGTAACTTGTACCGTTTGTACCTAGCTTCGTGATTCGAGACACTACGTTCAAACGAAAAACCAATGAGAGATCCTTTTTTGGGTGCGTCCGTCCGACTGTCCACGGGTTAACTCAGTAACGGGCACTTATAAAAAGCTGTAATTTGGCATGGGTACACATACGTACCAATGACACCGACAAGACGGTAGAATAAAATCTTGAAAAATAACAGCATTTTTTTACAAAAACCATTCGTCGTTGGATGGCTCATTTAAAAATGGTTAGTCATTTAAAAATGGGTTTTCTTTACCCATTTTTTGATTCAGTTATCTGTATGCTTGGCATTAAACATTAAAGTGTAATTTTTTTGTTGGAGATGGAGCCCACGGTTTCGGCGGCAATTGAAGACCTCTCAAATAGTCGATTTCTCGAATTGACGACTTCTGAAATTGATGACTTCTTGATTGACTTCTTGAAATGACGACTTCTTGAATTGACGACTTCTGGAATTAACGATTTCTCGAATTAATGACTTCTCGAATTGACGACTTCTTGAATTGACGACTTCTCGAATTGACGACTACTTAAATTGACGACTTCTCAAATAGCTGATTTCTGGAAATGACGACTTCTCAAATTGACAACTTCTTAAATAAACGACTCTGGCATAAAGTTGTTTTAGGCATATACAGGGTCGTGATATGAATCAGTTTTCCAGGCTTAGTATCTGTTAGCCATTTCAAAAAAATAGTAGTAGTTTCACATGGGGAGTAGTAGGTACGGAAACCTTCATTGCGCGTGGCCCGACACGCACTTGGCCATTTTTTTTAGAATTACTAGAAGTAGCTAGCACTTTAGTCAAGGAGTTAGCAAGTAATATAAGTAATCCACCACCACCACCATATCAGCCCTAGGACGTCCACTGCTGAACATAGGCGTCCCCCAATTACATGGGGGGTAAATGCCATAATCGCCACGCTTGGCATGCGGGTTGGCGATCGCAGTATCTTCACCGCACTCTAGGAATGCTGCTGCCCATTCCCCGGTGGTTTTGGTCGTAGTTTAAGGACATACCCGGGTCCGATATAAGTAATCAAAGAGATAAAATTAAGCACTCCGTAAAATAAACTGGTTGCAAACTTATTTAACGAAATTGAAATATTGACGAGTATGTAGGTAGGTATGCATGTTGACGATCTGGTCAAAATCGCGGGAAGCCGTTGGATGAGAGCTTGAGAGCGGCGCAGGACCGGTCATTGTGGAAATCCTTGGTGGACGCCTTTGTCCAGCAGTGGTCGTCTTTCGGCTTACATGATGATGATGATGATGATGATGAGGTATGCATGTTTATGTGGGTCAAATTGTGGAAGCTAAAACGCAACCTCATTGAGTCTGGGTTTATAAGGATCACCTCGATGAGTAGGTAGTAGATGACTGTTGAAAGAAAAGTACAGTCGGCGATAAAAGCTTACAGAAAATATTTTTTGACAAAAAACTTACCTATTAAGAAGTTTTTGTTTACAGTTCGTAAAAAGAAGTGGTTGTTTTAAGAATTTGTTTTTTATGCAGTCGTCGTTTGAGGTAATTTTTTTAAGAAAGTCGTCTTTTTGAGAAGTCGTCGTTTGAAGAAAACGTTTTTTTAAGAAAGTCGTCTTTTTAAGAAGGTCGTCTTTCCAAGAAGTCGTCGTTTTAAGAATGTCGTATTTTTAAAGAGTCGTCAATTTGCGAAGTCGTCGTTTAATAAAGTCGTCGTGTTAAGAAAGTAGTCGATTTAAGAAGTCGTCAATAGCCGCCAAAACCGATTCTTATCAATTCTTAAGAATTTCTTTATTTGCCATTAACGAACACATACAAGAATGACACAAATAAAGTTAAGAAAGGGTCGGTAACGCGCATGTGACACCCCTAGGAGTTGCAGGCGTCTATAGGCTGCGGTGACCGCTTACCATCAGATGGGCCGTAAGCTTGTTTGCCACCGACGTGGTATATAAAATAAAATCCCTACCGCCGGTTCCCGATCGCTACCGGGTGCGGAATACCCTAGCGTCTGATCGTTACCCTTTGACGTGTCTTGCGCTACGCGCCGCGCAGGAACTGTTGGGTTTGTCTGAACTGTAAGTTAAGCGGCCTTAATAACCAAGTAATCCGTATGGCAAATTTTAATAAGTATAGACTTCCTCTTGTCGATATTCTCAACAGAACATTATTACGATAGGTGATCCAAACGAACTAATAATGTCCACACAAAGGAGCCAATTTATAGATAAGAGCTTTGTTTCCACTCCGATAGTTGAATCGTAAATTGACTAGCGTTATCACGTGAAACGGCCACTCAACAATCTACTAATTATAGTGCTTTTAACATACCTTAACGACAGCTGACACGGCGCTCTGCGTGGCGGCTTCTATCGGTGAACAATTACCATCCCAATACATATTATCTTAGACGTTTTATTAAGCTTAGTCAGCTTAGATATTGTACTGGGCTTTCGGAGTAAGAATTTCTATACAGATCCTAATGCACGCATTACACCAAGAGAGACGGAAAAGCTCTTCTGCATCTAATTTGAGAACCGGTCTTAAACGGCTGGCGGCTTACCATTAACTTCACTAGATTAACAATCTCTTTAATTTGGGCGGGTAATCGTTTATTGGCATATGATATAGTTTGAGGCAAATAAAAAAATGGAAAAGTATGATAAGGACAACAAATGATCTATCTTTCTCTGTGGCTTATGACCATTTCGCTAGGTAGTGGTATTATTATTAGATGTTTTCTCTGGGGTACTCTGAGACTGGGATGACAGCAAAATGACAGGAATCAACGTACCGAAGCTATGTTAAAAGCACTATAATTAGGATACATACCTACATATAATAAATTAATACGATAATTGAGAGCCACTTCGGGTCGCCTTTCAATCGAAAATAAAAAATTGATCACCCAGGGCTCGAATTTCAATTTTTCATTTTCGGTTGGAAATTATAATTCCGCTAAGTGGACGTTTCCGCTTGTAAAAATATTTACAATTAGAATGGGGTAGCACATTGTAACTAACGATTTTCAATGTAACTTGAGACGTTGGTGCCGTTTCAGAAGTTGTAGCAACTTTGACGGTAGATGTCACTACTAGCCTCCTTAAGGCTTAAAATTATAAAGAGTAAACTGATTCTTTCTTCGGAGAGTTTGATGGTATGGGGATACAAAGTATATAACGAAGTCTGAAAGTAGGTACTTTATTAGTTTCATTTTTGAGGAATATCGTTGTATGAACTGATTGAAATATACGTCGCGATAACCCGTGGTAGCTCAGTTGGGAAAGCGCTGGACGGATTCCAGAGGTCGCGGGTTCAAATCCCGCCCGGGGTGATCAAGTCGAGTTTACCCGATGGGGAAGCATTATTCACTACATCTTGTACCCATTTCTAACAGTGTGTTTAACGTACGAGTATTAAATGCTTTAGCTTTATTGTGAAAGCCGCGTATGACTCTCACTCTACCGCCAACATAAAAGGCGGTTTAATACCAAATGGATACATTAAAATTGCTTTTAACTTTATTGTACTATGAAGTGGGACACCACTCTGTTTTACTTTTATAAATGTAATTTTTCGTAGGTGAGTCTGGTAATAATTTGGCTCACGATTGCTTATTTTCATTAGGTGCTAGATTTTAAAACGACGCTGCAACGCACAGGTCATTTGCTGTACGGCATGTGGCGCTCGCTACAAACGCATTAGATTTCTGCTTAACGGTGGAATTCCACTTATTCCATATCTTGGACCAATGTGCATCCACCACAACCACCATATCAGCCGAAGGACGTCCACTGCTGGACATTGGCCTCCCACAATTCCATGGGGGGTAAATGTCATAATCGCCACGCTTGGCATGTGGATTGGCGATTGCAGTATTTCCACCGCACTTTACAGGGATGCTGCTGCCCATCCCCCGGTGGTCTGCAATGTGCATAGGACTAAAAAAATTGGATAATTGAAACTAAAGGTCAATCAATGGACATCGCGATTGGTCCAAGATATAGGATAGTGGAATACCACCTTAGAAGAATGAATAGGGCTTGACGTCGTGACTGTCAAGGAATATCGAAGGGCTTGCTTATGGACGCCTCGTATCGGCAGTCTTTGATAGCGTAAGGCATACCTACCAGTAAAGACGCCGAAGAGTCCTTGGGTAGTTCCGGCAGCCTTCGGGTTGCTTCGGCAGTCTTCGCCGCGCCAGGACTAGAAAAACACTGGCGAACTGGTCTGCAAAAGGTTCAGCAAAATCAGGTGGGCTAGTTACTATGTGACCCTGCTTATTATGAAGAACCGTGGGTATGCTGACTTTTGCAGTTAATTGCTGGCGGATATAATGTTGCTTTTAAAACTACCTGTTAAATGTATCTTATGTCTTAAAATGTTTTAACGCCGTAACCCCAACAAGTATAAGTATAAATGTTGATAACAAAGTTATGCTTTTAGCTATCAAATCTCTCAAATTCTCCAACAAGCTTGGTTACGCTGAGGGTTATTACATTGCTTGCATCTGAGGTTGATTACATTATAGTCGACGCATACAATACAATACAATACAAAAACTCTTTATTGCACACCTCAATAAATTACACATACTATCTTTCTATGGTAAAAATCTTCTTGTCAACTGTAACTCGCTTAAATCATAAAGAAACTACGCTTCTAATAATTGCCGAAACACAGTGTTCTTATAATTCTAACATACATTGCATAGGTCGCTCGCCACACTACAACTTCACGAAGTTGCGTAATAATTGCGTTCATAGTGTGATATTCACGGCTGTAGCAGTGTATACGAAAATGGGAAAACCCTCTCGTGCATGTGACTTAATTATTGGTTTGGTAGTGGGCTTGCAGCAGAACAGTTGAGGTAAGCGATCTCCGTGTACTGTATTTTTTTAACAACCACACTACGTCGTCATCTTACTTCGTGTCACATAAACATCGCATTTAACCTTTTCAAATCTACATAGTACCCATTGCGAACTACACGGCATACTCAGAAATATTGTAATAAGTAGTGTCCAAGATATAATATCAGTTTATTGTGACGCAAGAGTTAAATTGCCACCTTTGTCAGACATTAAGGTTACGTTTATTGGC
Source organism: Notocelia uddmanniana (assembly GCA_905163555.1). Classification (NCBI taxonomy): domain Eukaryota; kingdom Metazoa; phylum Arthropoda; class Insecta; order Lepidoptera; family Tortricidae; genus Notocelia; species Notocelia uddmanniana. The sequence continues at coordinate 3,992,097 of LR991064.1, forward strand.
GCTTCCGCTATCTTTCAGGTTAATAATCCTTTGACGAAATGAAGCGTTATACGGGGTCGAATTATTGCGTTGATGGCTAGCCCATTCCAGTGAAATGAGACACTTGATGGCGCGCGTTTTGCAGGTTGTATGGGGTCTAATTACGGTGGCGAAATCGTTCCGTTTGGAAATGGCCGGGCACTATTTTCCGGACGGTTTGTTCGGTCTGTTTGGTTGCGGTTTCATCGACTGGTAAGCGATTCACGACCTCTCACTATCACTGTCTGTGTCCGTCTCGATTATATTTGGAGCAGCTGAACTGGGTATGAAGGGTTAGTATAATAGTTGTTCAAGCATGCGGCTGTCAAACAGCGGTGGTTTGAATCCCGGCTCGTACCAATGAGTTCTTCTAAGTTATGTACGGAATACAATTTAATATTTACCGTTAGAATTGCAGGTGTTTATAAGCTACGGTTTCTCCTTACCTGGGGGGTACTGGGGGTCGAAGTTGCACCACGTCCGTAGGGAGTACCCACCGTTACCCTACACGTGACCCCTGGGTGGTGCTAAAAGTGCAACAAAAACTGGCAACCGTACTTGTCTTCTCGAAGATCTCACGGTTCATAAATAAATACCATACGATTAAATAAATCTGCTTACTTGATGGTAAGCCGTAATATTCTTTGCCACGGTCGTTGTCGTTGTATAAAATAGTGATTGTTAGCCAAGGCTTGAAAGCCACTTTTGACGAGATATTTTGGCGCTTGAACGTAATGAGGCTGAAATGGGAGATTTTACCCGCGAGTTAAATACTATTGTTTTTCATTTCGAACGCAAAAAATTAAAAATTGGTACATATGACAAACATATTTTCTGAATCAGTCAAATCCAATCGAATCTATTTTAAAATCGTTTGTGTATGGAGTACTTTGGCTGGAGCTGTTGGCTGACTGACGTTAACAGCGTTTGTGTATGGACTATTTTCAAAAAGCGGATCTGAAAGTTAGGCACTAGATTGTTTACAGCAAAACTAATTTACTGCATTTTGCATGCCAAACTTGGCAACTTTTCAGATAATCTACGGAACTTGGCGCCCTTTTAGATTTGAATTCTTTTGTCGGCGAACTTGGCTGCCATTTTCACATTTATGTTTTTGATGGGATATCATTACTTTTTGTCAAACTTCATCCAGTGGTGCTTTCCCAGAGCGAATGCACTTGTTACTATACAAAATACCCAAACCGCTATAGGTGCACTTAAAATATTTGAAGAGTTCCCTCGATTTCTCCAGGACCCTATGATCAGATTATGACCCGATGACAATGGGACCACCTCGGAAGTACATCGTTTCAAACAAAAAAAGAATTTTCTAAATCGGTTAATTAATGACGGAGTTCTGAGGTAACTAGCATAAATCATCATCATCCTAGCGTTATTCCCAGTACAGTTGCATCCTAAAGGATGCCCGGGGTCCGCTACCTAATCCCAAGAATTGGCGTAGGCACTAGTTTTTACGAAAGCGACTGCCATCTGACCTAATAATAAAACTAATAATAAAATCACTGCTTTCTGATTTTTTCTGGTGTGTTCAATAAACAATGTATAACATCCCCACTTAGCATCCTCGGCACATCTTACCGTAACTAACGACATTGACAGACAGTTGACCTCTGGCTTGCAATCGTGTGAGGTGCATGCCGCGCGCACCTGTGACGTCACTAATCACCATAATTATATATACCAAAGCTATTGCCCTGTGTCTAGTGTGTGCCTGCGGCTCGTGAACCCTGGCCCTCCAAGTAATGGAGCTTCCCATCTAAAGGTAAGCCAGAGAACAGACTAATTGACGACATTTGTTTTCCTACCTAAAACCCAATTTGAACATGGTGTATACACATAATTACCAAGCTGCATGCCGAATTTCAGCTTTCTAAGTCATCTGGAAGTGGGTTAGGTTTTTGATTACTAGTCAGTCAGTCAGTCAGTGGTACGAGTAAAAATGCTGTTTTTTGGAATTTAATATCTCAATAACTATTAAACTTACATTTATGAAATTTGGGGTTCTAGTTGTTCTAAAGGATCTTAATATATGTACCAAATTTCATGTTTTTATGTTAGATAGATTTGGAGTTATTGGGGGGTCAAAAGTGGCTCCAAACGGTTCGTGTAAAATAACACACGGCTGCTGTCCGCCAGTTCCTGGGGTGAACTTGGCTGGACACGCTACCGCGCGCTACAATTTACTAGCTGATGCCCGCGACTTCGTCCGTGTCTTCGCTCCTATTGGTCGCAGCGTGATGTTATATAGCCTAAAGCCTTCCTCGATAAATGGACTATCCAACACAAACATAACTATTTCAATTCTAACCAGTAGTAAATAAGATTAGCGCGTTCAAACAAACAAACAATCTCTTCAGCTTTATAATATTAGTATTGATGTGAAACGAGATAATTCTTATAATTTACTGGAAAGTATCGATATCATTTTGTTTATTTCTATAATTTAAAATTTTAATGCATTACATTTATTAATACTTAATCTTCAAATACCTTCGACCCGGGTATGTCCTAAAACTACGACCAAGACCACCGGAGGATGGGCAGCAGCATCCCTGGAGTGCGGTGGAGATACTGCGATCGCCAACCCGCACGCCAAGCGTGGCGATTATGGCATTTACCCCCCATGACATTGGGGGAGGCCTATGTCCAGCAGTGGACGTCCTTCGGCTGATATGGTGGTGGTAAGCTTCAAATATTACTACAATTGAATGGTAGTGTCACTGACTTTCTGACAATATATATTTTTTAAAGAGTTTAGGACGCGATGTTATTAAATATAACATTTTTTTAATACCACGTCAGTGGCAAACAAGCGTACGGCCCGCCTGATGGTAAGCGGTCACCGCAGCCTATGGACGCCTGCAACTCCTAGAGGTGTCACATGCGCGTTGCCGACCCTTTAACAATTTATACACTCCTTTCTTGAAATACCCCATGCTGTAGTCCGTCAGGAAAACCTCGGCTCATTCCATAATCAAAGCGTCCGACGAAGGAAATTGCCTAAAATGTATTTAAATAACAATATTTACCAGTCTTTATTTAGTTTTTATTACTGCAATTTAAAATATTAACTCAAAATAATTATTAACAAAGTTTAAAACAATACAATTTCACGACAGTGGCTGTACGGGTTTCTGCTATTGCTCAACTTTTTTTATTACTTTTCAACCCATGAGGCGATATGCCTCACTCTCGAACCGCTTCTTAGGTCAAATATGACCTACTTTCGGAGCATAAGGAATGAAAACAAAGTTGTTCGCTTGAGGCGAGACGTAGGTCGTTATGAATCCCAGTTCTGTACCTGATGGGTTCCGGCCTCGGACCGTTTGGATGGTAATGTCCGGTAATGTTGTCGTTGTCGCTATTTTCGGAAGGCATAGATACAAATTACGCCTACATTTGGTTTCCTGGTTAATGGTGTTTTGGATGCCTTGTTCAATTCGGTGCGAAGGTTCCAAGCCTTGATTTAACACGTTTTGATGTTTGCACATAGCTACATACAACGCCGGCAGACAACCAAAAGTCACTATAAAATCTGCCATTATTCTTAGAAACCACGTATTTCAGTACTAAAACGATGCTGTGGTACGAGTTTTACTTTAAGTAGGTATTTGTAACTGTTGTGAGTTTTGGTTGTCAGCCTACGATAAGCTCACGTCTGTATGGCGAAAGGCTTTGGCAGAGAATATGATATGAAATTTGAATTTCAGTATCACTTTTAATAAAATAAAAAAACTTGGGGACGCTAAAGGGTACCTTCTGACACGTTAAAGGCTCCTTTCGCGAAACGCTGGATTTTCATAGAGTTCTGACTGATACTGACCTGCGCGCAGTCGTAAATTTCCACCTTTCATTTTTATATATTTCGAAAATTTTTGTTCTTTTTTTGCTGGATTGTATCGCTACAGATATAAACTTTAATGTATTGTACAATACGATGCTTAATATTAATATTTCAACAGTAAAAATACTGGCTGTAAAGCCTGCATCTGCAGCCTTTGTTGTGTATGTTTTTGTTTACTTTTGTTATTGTGCCTGTTGTGAATAAATATTTGAATATTAAATCTTGAATCAATAATGAGAAAAGCCCCGTGTTCTAAGTAAGGTTCTGTCGATCTAAAACGATTAACAAATTAACGTGTACACAATTACATGCACCCGCTGTCCGCTTGTGACCAGTATTTAGCGAAGTAGCGAAAACGATTAGCAAAAACAATGATATTAAGTATAATAACTTACTTAGTACGGTATACCTACCTGTAACAAAAGTTTCTTGGCTCGCGCTCGAAATTACTTTGCCTGATTGAATTACTGTAAAGATAATGTTTCTAGAGTTATTTAATTAGTTTCTCAAATAAAATCATACGTGGAACGTGCGGTTTAATAAGTAATAACTAATTTTGTTCCCGGAGCAAGCGTTGAAGTTTAAATGAGATTAATAAGTTGGAAATTTTGGAGACTTTACGGCAAGTAATAAACTAGTTTGAATTCGTGAGGATCTTTCAAGATAATGAAGTTACAAATTTCAATTTTACTAATCATCATTTTATTAAAAAAAAACTGCCAAGTGCGTGTCGGGCCACGTGCAATGTAGGATTCCGTAGGTAGTTGGCCACAACTAAAACCTCAAAAACTTACCTTGATTTATTGTATGTTTGACACAACTTACAACGTTCTCTAAGTCATGAATGGAAATTGTAAGAAAGTTTGCTTTTCAAAGTACATTTCTTATGTTCGGCTATTACTAAAAATGTCTACTTAGCTGTTATAGCTTTCCTTTTAAATTCACTGTATTTCATTGTTGTCATACTATGAATTTTATTCACATGTACTCAGTAGCAACCGTTTAGTTGGCAGGTTAGTGGGCGGGAGGTTTCGGCGGCTATTGGCGACTTCTCGAATTGACGACTTCTTCAAAAACGACGACTTTCTTAAAACGGCGAATTTATTAAACGACGACTTCGCAAATTGACGACTTCTTAAAAAGATGACATTCTTAAAACGACGACTTCTTGTAAATACGACATTCTTAAAACGACGACTTCTTGAAAATACGACATTCTTAAAAATACGACTTTCTTAAAAAAAACGATTTCTTCAAATGACGACTTCTCAAAAAGACGACTTTCTTAAAAAAATGACTTCAAACGACGACTGCCTAAAAACAAATTCTTAACACAACCACTTCTTTTTACGAACTGTAAACAAAAACTTCTTAATAGGTAAGTTTTTGTCAAAATTTATTTTATCGTCGACTGACTTTTCTTTCAACAGTCATCTACTACCTACTCATCGAGGTCATCATCATCATGTCAGCCAAATGACGCCCACTGCTGGACATAGGCCTCCCCCAAAGACTTCCAGAATGACCGGTCCTGCGCCACCCGCATCCAGCGGATACCCGTGACCCTTACCAGGTCATCAGTCCACCGTGTGGGGGGCCTGCCCACGCTACGCCTTCCGGTACGTGGTCGCCACTCGAGAACCTTTCCGCCCCAACGGCCATCGGTTCTACGTGCTGTGTGTTCCGCCCACTGCCACTTAAGTTTAGCGATTCGAAGGGCTATATCGGTCACTTTGGTTCTGCTGCGGATGGCCTCATTCCTGATGCGATCACGCAGAGAAACTCCCAACATAGCCCTCTCCATTGCTCTTTGGGTGACTTTGAGCCTTCTTATGAGGCTCATTGTAAGCAACCACGTTTTTTCGTCGAGGTGATCCTTATAAACCCAGACTCAATGAGGTTGCGTTTTAGCTTCCACAATTTGACCCACATAAACATGCATATCTCATCATCATGTAAGCCGAAAGACGACCACTGCTGGACAAAGGCGCCCCAAGGACTTCCACAATGACCGGTTCTGCGCCGCTCTCATCCAACGGCTTCCCGCGATCTTGGCCAGATCGTCAACATACATACCTACCTACATAGGTGTCGTCAATATGTCAATTTCGTTAAATAAGTTTGCAACCATTTTATTTTATTCTTTGATTACTTATATTACTTGCTAACTCCTTGACTAAAGTGCTAGCTACTTCTAGTAATTCTAAAAAAGCGGCTAAGTGCGTGTCGGGCCACGCGCAATGAAGGTTTCCGTACCTACTACTCCCCATGTGAAACTACTACTATTTTTTTGAAATGGCTTACAGATACTAAGGCGGGAAAAGAGATTCATATCACGACCCTGTATATGCCTAAAATAAGTTTATGCCAGAGTCGTCAATTTAAGAAGTTGTCAATTTAAGAAGTCGTCAATTCGAGAAGTCGTCAATTCAAGAAGTCGTCAATTCAAGAAGTCTTCAATTAAAGAAGTCGTCAACTCAAGAGGTCGTCAATTCGATAAATCGTCATTTTAAGATGTCGTCTATTTACAAAGTCGTCAATTCAAGGAGTCATCAATTTCAGAAGTCGTCCATTCGAGAAATCGACTATTAGAGAGGTCGTCAATTGCCGCCGAAACCTTCTGACTGACTGTAGAGTTTGTTTCGGCATTTCTTCTCGGTAGTAGTCTTTTTTTTTCAGAAACGCTAGTAGATTTTGATTTGCAACCTACTTGCGGCATTGCAGCCTACTTGCAGAATGAAGTGCATAATTTTCATTAATTTCAAAAGTGCCCTTGTGGCCATTTGTAGATTTAAAACAATACTAAAAAAAAAAAAAAAAAAAAAAAAAAAAAAACAACAACAATACTTACTCACGGAACAAAACCTTTGTTGCTCTTTAGCAAGAAATTTGTTCTTGTGCTGCGGTTTTTTATAAAGTACTTCCCCAATTAGGTTGCTCCAAATATAAACGAGATATCAATGCGCTATATCCTAGCTATACGGTCATGTTTTATATGATATGACGTTCAGTATATTCCAGCCGTAAAACATGACCATAAAGCCTATAGTGCTAGCTGAGTTGTATGTCTTAAATCACATCAAAAGGAAGAAGAAAATAAACCGGATCCATTTTTTTATGTCTAAATAAAGTACTGAACAATTTATAACCAAATTAATCGGGTGGTATCAACCCGTCGGCAATCATCTTCTGTCTCTTGGCTTCTTCTTTTGCCTTCCGTTCTGCTTCTTTCTTGTCCTGTTCCTCCTTCTCTTCTTGAGCCTTCTTTACTGCCATGGCAGCCAGAGTCTTCTGGTCTAGCTTGAAAAAGTTTATCGGTTCCTTCGTCATTCTCACATCCTGGAAAATGCAGACTTCATTTATTTTCTAATCAGAGAAGAGACACCGTGTCCGACCAATGAGGTTCTACGGTATGAAGATGAATGCCCTGCCGTCGGCGAGCGGCGCAATGGTAGAAAGCGGCCCTGGGAATAATCTCGAATAGTTCTTCGGAGCACAACCCATTCTACTCGTACAAGCGATAGAACACGCACAAAGAGGCAAAGTTTCTCCTTAAACTTAATGGTTCAAAATCGCCTGTGAGTTGGGAATTATGTACAATTCGCACAGCACCTATCTGAAGCGAGTAAAAAGGCCGTATTATATACGAATAGTACAAGTTAAATAAAAGATTGTGATAAAGGGCAGAGCCCCAGTCCGGCACTGGCGTGAGCAACACGATGGGTCTAATAGCGCCTTATATCTTACCTTAGCGTTCATATTCTCAATAAACTTGACATAATTAAACTCCCCAGTCATAACGTTGTATGTCTTGTCCTTTATTGCCAGCTTCACCCAATCCAGGAACTCTTCCTCTACCAGGGGCTCGCCCCAGTTGAAGAGTTCCGTCTTGAGGAGTTCAAGCTCACACAGTCCTGTCTCCGCTTCATCTTGGCCTAGTGAAAGAATATAAATTCAAATACATTTTTTTTTAACCAGGCGTTGCTTTGCGGTAGTCCATGATAAATATCTGGAACAATATTCTGTGCCTATTCCTTTAAATAATATGCTGATATCTTAGTGATAATGAGATGGACCTACTGTGTATTTTACATGCAGAAAATGTTCCCATCCTCCCACAAATAACTAGGTAGAACGATCCAGCACCCATAATGAACAACCCTCGACCCGTGTTTTACCTATTTACGAGGCTTCATCACTAGATACTGGCATTCAATTCGCTAAGCAAAAACAGCTGTCTTACTTGTCTGTACTTGCAAAAACATGTAATATTTAATTGCAGAGCTTGAGGCGTGATTTGGGGCATTTTCATTTCAAGTACCTAGTTTAATGATTATGAAATTCTAAATTAGTAGTGCGACATGCTGTCAAACTCTCACCTCAACGAGTATGTCTACCTATAGCGTCGTGCAGTGCCATCTTCAACTGTCGAAATGACGATACTTAGGATAAGACTCCACAATGTAAGTATAATTGTTCATGAATAAACTACTATGAATTACTGCTTGGCCGACCTGAACCGTATATTCAAACCTAAATCTATCAATTTCATGCTAGTACTAACCTAGCACTTGCATGGCCTTGGTAACAGCGAGCTCGAAGTCATCACCCCACTTCAGCTTGGCTTCAATCATAAAGTACCACTCGTGCAACTCCACGGTGTCAACCAAGTCATCTTCCAGAAACAGACGGAACATCTCCTTAACTTCTTCGCCTTTCGGGTTGAAGCCAAGCTTCCGCAGCATAAGGGGAATGAGTTTCAGTGGAATCTGAGGTGATAAGTAGAATATTTAAAGGTACAGTGATTGCTACACACTGGGTGACACGAAAGGCTGGCTAAAGCGAGACGTTACGATCATGGGACTCATACGTTTATAGGTGACAAACAGCGTTCGCTTAGTCCGCTTGAACCTTGAGCGCCCAATATAGCATGTCAGACATTTGCAAAATACCCCGCAGCTGGCTACAGCCAATCTTCAACGAATTCACACACTGCCCGGGACACAACACAACACTACGAGTACATACGATGAAGTAGCGTTATTTTTTCAAGATTGTCATGGAGCCCCATCACTTTAGGATAGATAATAGGGCCCCAAGAAAATATTATAGTCCGTGAACTATTTATGTGCTAGATTCGGTACCCTGGGTACCTTTTTTTATAATAGACTGACCATCGATTGGCCTTAGTCTCACCTGATGGAAAGCGATGGCAAGGCTTAAGGCCTAGGATGTTGCTCACTGGTTCAGTAATACGTAGCCTATTCACTCTTGCCTTGAAGATACCCAGATTGTAACAGTACAATCTGGGTTCCTGGTACATACAGATGTATCAGGAAATACAGACGGTGGCAGCAAATTCTAGTCCTTAGCTGTTCGCATTACGAAAGAAAAAGCAAATACCTATTCAAAGTGATAAATGGAAAATTTGGCCCTGTGTGTTGTGTCGTGTACAATTGAGGTATTTTATAAGTGACATTGTGACGCCTATGTCTAGCAGTGGAAGTCCATCGGCTGACATGATGATGACGATGAAGGATGATAAGTGACATTTGGCACTGAATTTCATCCATCCAGACGATCCCCCAGGAAGGACTGTAAGTGTGACACAAAGCTATAACATAACTTAGATTTATAAGAAATACTTTCACAAAATTGCTTAAAGATAAGTAGAAGTTTGCTCCACTTGTAGTCAAACAGATCGCAATCTTAAGGTTACTTTGTTAAGTAGCCCTTGCGCGTTGACAATGGGGAATGTCTGAAATTTTAAAAAGTCCTTGATTATTTTTCTAATGGGAGGAATAACCGTCGCCATTAACAGAAAAAAGTTTCAGATTTTTCGGTTGCGCCATATATTTTATAAAAATAATAACATTTTATATCACCTCGCGTCTGCCCCGTATCGGACTACTAAGACATTTCTAAGTCCGTTGAATATAAAAAAAAACACCTGCTTGGATCTGTGGTACGCAATGACATTGACAGTTCATCATAGGTTGGTCGTATGACTTGAACTGTCAATGTCATTGCGTACCACAGATCCAAGCAAGCGTTTTTTTTTTAAATAATCGACGGACTTAGAAATGTCGTAGTAGTCTGATACGGGGCAGACGCGAGGTGATATAACATGTTTGTATTTTTAAAAAATATATGGCGCAACCGAAAATTCTGAAACATTTTTCTGTTCATGGCGAGGGTTATTCCTACAATTAGAAAAATAATCAAGGACTTTTAAAAATTTCAGACATTCTCCATTGGTGAGTGTTCATGCGCCACCGTGCGAGCCGCCTCCTTCGCCATGGCGATAATAAAATTACTTGAATAGCCTTGGTATTGCCGGACGCCATGCAGCCTGCCACCATATACACAGTTCTGCATAACGCGGGTCATGGTACTGCTACACGGTCGCCAACTCACCCTTTCCACAAAGGTGACCTCGCTGCTTACAACCGTGTAGCCGGTGGTTTGCGAGTTGCGACGAAATTTCGCTTGACCTTGCAACGCCCTTGGTTGGCATGGTAAACAGCGGTTGGACACCGTTGTTATAAAACGTGTAGGCCTTAAAGTCTGGCTACACGGTTGACACCATGCCTTTTCCACATGGCATTTTACCCCCCCCCCCCCCCCCCATATGAAACACACACACAAACAGGCCACGCCCCCGAGGTTCCGGCGACCCCCGGTATCCTGGTTAAGGTCCTACTAGCGGGGTCAGGGGTGCGAAGAATCGCCGGAACGGTCATTGTGGAACTCTTTATTCTTCATTTTTCTCTTTTTATATGTATTTATTTTTATTTTTATTTTTATTTTGGGGGAGGCCTATGTCCAGCATTGGACGTCCTTTGGCTGACATGATGAATTTGTGCCGTGTCGTTAACCGTATAACTAGACGTTTATATCAACTTTATCGGCCGCGTTTTCACAGTGATTACTATCACGCCATATTGAAGTACTGACATTGTGATTATTGATACATATAGAAGCAGTAACATGCGCACAAGTATTGTGATAATAATCGCTGTATAAAAGAGGCCATTGACCTATGTCTCAACGCTTACCTTTTCTGTATTATCCTCATCATGTGCCTTAAACACCTCTTTGTATTTGGCGATGTCTTCGGGGGTGAAGCAGGCGGGTGGCGGAGGTATTTTCTTCGGTTTGGGCGGTGGACCTGCCATCATAGCTTTGGCTGCTGCAGCTGCCTTAGCGTCTGGCTTCCCTTTTTTTGGCCCCATTTTGTATGTTTACTGTTTTTAGTTTTATTTGGAATCCAACTGCAATTAAATTATGAACTAATATTTACTCGTATTTAGGATAACTAATATTAAACAAAAAAGATTCAAAGAAGGACACTAAGATACATTATACGTCCCAAATTTCAAAATTAAAGGGAGGAATTGATTTTTTTAACTTAACTGGTTGTTTCGTGGATTGAGGCCTTTTCGTTTAACTACGTCCAATTGTAAGTTGATTGAAAAGTTGTTAGGTATGTGTGTTGTAAGAGGGAACTAGTGAAGAATTTCGTGCCTGTGCTTGATTGTTCCGTTAGCTCAGTTGGCTAGAGTGATTGACCACGTATGCCAGGATGTCGCAGGTTTGAATCCTGCTCTTAGCAGTTTTTTTTTTATCTTTTGGCCCCTTTGATTTTGAAATTTTGAATTTTCGTTAGCATACGTTACTCCATAATACAAAACAAAATATTCTGAATTTACACATTCGTGCGAATACCGAGTCGAATGGCGAGGCGAATAATGAACACGCAAAACAGTGCGCTCGCGACTCGCGCGTTCGCGTTGGGAGCGGTTTTTCGGTCGCGAACCAAAAGACCAAAAGGCACGAATGGCGAACACGAACTTACTGTATACACATTCGCCAGCGCCCGACCCAACTCGATGTGTAGATAAAATCGAGGTGAGTGAATGAGAATTTTAGAAATAAATTTTCAATTTATCAAAAGAAAGAGTCGTATTAGGTACCAAATGCAATACATTTGGTAACCTGATACAGTACTTCACTAGTAGTCAAATCAGCAACTTTTTTGGAATAGTCAAGAAAGCTCGGTTAGTTTGAAGTTTGTAGGCAAGTGTGCTTGATGACGTCATAATTTTCTATGCTCAAAACTGAATCTTTTTCATGTTTATGTCTTTGAAACTTAAAATTGCATAAATACGCTGAAGTTTGATTTTCTCTATAATTGATTGATTTATGACTGTGATTAATTTATTGGTAACGTGGAAAATATATTTTTAGGGTTGTGAAATACCCTATTGTGAATATCACTAGCTTGGACATGACATAGAGTGTTTTTTTGAACAGAACTGAACAGACCTGTTGGACCATTTTGGTACGCAATAGACTTATGCGATCACTCATTATCTGTCCGTCTATTACAGAGAGTTTTCTCCAGTCTCCAGTTTTCATGTATGTATGTTTGTCCACGATTATCTCGCGTTTGGCTAAACCGATTTAGATGCGGTTTCCAGAAAAGTAGTTGTTACAATCTGGGGGTTTCACGTCCTCCATGTTCGCGAATGAGTGTACCTACGTGACGGTTCCTCCATGTTCGTGACGGCACTTGTATACGAATATTTCGTCGAATGACGAGGCGAATGGTAAACACGATTGTGTAGTTAAATGTACTATAAACGTTTTTGAGCCGGCTTCATTGCCTGAAGTGCCTGAACCAAAAATACCAGAACTTACATTGAAAATCAACCAAAAATTTATATGCACATTTGTTAGTGCAAATCTGACTTATCTGACACTTTTGATATGTTTTGATAGTTTTTTATGACATTACATACATGAATTCAAAAATAATCGAAAAGTATACTCTATCAAATAATTACCCTATGTTTACCAAAGTTATTTATTTAATTAATAAAATAACGATTCGTTATTTTTCACAATTTCTGAACGTATAACGAAATGACGCCAATTTTGACAGTTCTGTCGATTAATTGGCTTGCCACTGCCATTCAGCGATTTCCGCGTTAAGTTTCATTAAAATTGTTCTGCTAACAATCGTTTTCCTACAATTATTACCGGATATCATAGCGTAGGAAAGATGGTTGCGAGAGTGGCAGGTGTATTTGATGAGAAACTGACGGGAGAAATCGCAAATTCAAAGATCTTGGTTGTTGGCGCCGGCGGTATAGGTTGTGAAATTTTGAAGAATCTCGTTTTGACCGGCTTCCCTACCATTGAAATAGTATGTATTTGGTTCTTCTGTGTATTTCATTGTAATTGAATGTGTGAAAAGAGAGATTTTTGATGAAGTTTTTTTGTTTTAGATCGATCTCGATACTATTGACGTAAGCAACTTAAACAGGCAGTTTTTGTTCCATAAAGAGCACGTTGGTAAATCGAAGGCGCAGGTTGCGAAGGATAGTGCTCTCAGCTTCAACCCTAACGTAAACATCATCGCGCACCATGATAGCGTCATCAGGTACTTGTATACATAACATTCATAAGTCATAACATAACCCTAAAATCAATTTAAAATTATGACATTTAAACCAAGAGGAATGCGTTACTGAGGCCCTAATCACAGTCATTTCAATACAAACATTTGTCTGAATATCATAGCTATTAGGTTTGGCTCTTGCCACACTGAATGTATTTGGTTATTCAGATTCAAATTCAAATTGTTTATTGCATAAATCACATTACATATAATAATTAGATGGAACAATAATTAGCCAGGTATACATGTGTGACGCCCTGCAAGGGCACAGCAACATACGTGAAACTAACAAACATGCTTTAGATTTAACGTCTTTGGAAGTAAGGGAGAGAGTTATCAAAATATTACTCGTTTTTATCGTTAAAATACTCGTTTAAATTGTAAAAGTTAATTAAGAATGTTTTTAGATGTTTCCATTATTAGGCCAGATTATATAGACACCTCGTCAGCCAAATATATCACTAGCCCAACAAACTTTGAAAAGTTGAAAGTTTTGATAAAACTTCTCTAAGAACCATCACTAGAAAAATCTGTATTCAAATAAATAAACCACACTCATATCGGTTCATCCATTAAAGAGTCATGATGCCAAAGACAAACACACAGATACACATGTTAAACACCCCTCTTTTATGTTTCGGGATTAAAAAGAACATGTAAATAACAATATTCTAAATGCTTAATCAAATTGACAAGCATTGTGGCATCGAAGTTGCACCACGTCCAAAGAGAGTACCCACTACTGTTACCCTACATGTGGCCCCTGGGTGGTGCTAAAAGTGAAACAAATTGGCAACCATACTGTCTTCTCGAAGATCTCACGGTTTGCAAATGATTGCCATATGATAAAAAACAACTTGACAAATAATGATACTGTCTGTTTTTACTATGTATTATGTTCATTTCTGAGGTGTGCAATAAAGTGTATTTTTATTTATTTATTAAGGTTTACCAACAGTACAATATTATTGAACATAAACTTCACCAGTAAACATAAGTCAAGATGGAGTATCAACCCAATTACAGGCAAACATAACTTGCTTTGAAATAATATGCATTACTAAAAAAAACAGAAAGGAAAATCGAAAGAAAGTGTTTTCTAAAAAGTGGGCGGGTGACTTGTGTTTCATTTTCCTGGGAGCTCTCCACTAAACTTTGCTGAGATAGATGGTTATCGTAAAAAAAAAGTGGTTAGAATAGGCATGCAAAGAAAAATATAGATGGCAGGAAAAGCTGATTTCAAGAACCAATTTTTTTATCAAAAACTTGTTTCTATTTCAGCAATGACTATGGCGTCAGCTACTTCAAGCAGTTCAACATTGTGATGAACGCCCTGGACAACCGTGTGGCCCGCAACCATGTTAACCGCATGTGCCTCGCTGCCAATGTGCCACTCATTGAGACAGGGACTGCTGGCTATGCTGGACAGGTAATCACTGAATTATTTGATACAGAGAACAACGCGCATGACACCCCTGGAGTTTGTAGGCGTTCATAGGCTGTGATGACTGGTTACCATCAAGTGGGCTATATTTAATAACATTATGTGTACAAAAACTACAATTGAAAAGGTAGGTGGCTCGACTTGTGTCAGTACCAAGAGACCACTAAGGACTCTTGGTCAATAGAGTTTTTCTGTGCCCCCTCTCCCCTGGCTTAGAAACTAAACTAAATACAACACTAAATACATGTGAACCAAAACAAGAGTCACAGAAATTAACTCACTTACATAACATAAGTTGTCACTTTAATTTGTAACACTCACAAAAATAATCCTAAATACCTGTGTTATGTAGCATTGGTATACAGTATACACAACAGATAGGAATGCTCGTATTTTTTATTTTTTGAATGTCCAATAGATACACCTGACAACAGTTTATTTGCCACTGAGGCAGTGTTTAATAAAAAAATATCCATCACTGCATGCAGCCCAAGGCAGGAATCGAACCTGCTCCTCTATTTTGCAGGGCCAGTAACCCACACTATCATCACTGTGTATCTGTCTTGTATTGGCAACTGCTACTACTGGCAACCACACTTCACTAGTTTTAGGGCAAATCTACCTAGTTGGTTACTAAGTTATGTTACTGTAATAATCCTTATCTACATAAAATATACTAACGAAAGTTAAATAAATTATATATTAAAATGAAGTACACACAATCAGGATTTACATTTGTCAATTTCATTCAAAATGGCCTCCTTGGGCCTGAAGACAGGCCTTCAGACGACGAGGCCAGTCATCAATAGCGGCACGCACGGTTGTCATATCTAATTCCGTCACTGTCTTGACTATGGCCCGCTTGAGGGAGTCAAGATTTGTGTGGGGTTTAGCACAGGCTTTCTCCTCAATAACCTGCCATATAGCATAATCCAGGGGGTTGAGGTCCGGGCTGGAGGAGGGCCAGTCTTCGTGGGCAATGAAGTCAATTTTGTTGCTTCGAAACCAGGCTTGAGTTGTTTTTGCCTTATGTGCAGGGGCTGAGTCTTGTTGAAAGACCCAGGGCTGGTTTT
Organism: Notocelia uddmanniana; assembly: GCA_905163555.1. NCBI lineage: Eukaryota > Metazoa > Arthropoda > Insecta > Lepidoptera > Tortricidae > Notocelia > Notocelia uddmanniana. The sequence goes on from LR991064.1 coordinate 4,007,963, forward strand.
GAAATAGAGAGTGGCTTAAAGGTTTCACTATTGGTTCCAGAACGGTTTCCTGGTAAACTTTAGCCCCAGTTTTGACACCTTTTTCACAGAAATGGACCTGTGTTAACCCTGAGTATGACACACCTAACCAAATCATGACATAAGAGGGATGATGGCCTCGTTGCCCTCTCGGAACAGCTACACTCGCTTCTTGACTGTTTTTTGCATACACTCTGTCATTCTGGCGGTTACAACATTCTTCAATGGTAAAAATTTTTTCGTCTGTAAATAATATATTTCGATGGCCATTTTGTGCGTACCGCTTCAGTAGCACGCGACTTCTATTCAGCCTCATAGTCTTCAATCGTCCATTAAGCAAATGACCTTTCCGTCTACGATAAGCGTGTAGTGTAAGGTCTTGATTGATAACTTTTTTAAGGGAGCTTCTCTTCACAGACATCTGAATTGCCAACATCTTTTGCTTCCGAACGGGGTTTCTTGCGATTCTCGCCTTCACTGCCTTTATTAGAGCTGGGGTCCGAACGGTGCGTGGTCTTCCAGACCTCTTGCGGTCATCAAAGCTCAGGGTACTATTGTACCTATTAATGGTACGATAAACGAATTGTTTGTTGATTTTCAGATTTTGAAGCAACTTCAAAATCACTTTTGGCGGATGCCCGCATTTGTGCAACGCAATTACAGCGACACAATTTTCTTTTAGACCCCAATCCATTATAAATATGACGAGATAAGTGTTGTGTGTGCTATAAAATTATAACTGACAACCCGCCATTATATGTCATTTTTTTATTTTTTCGGTAGCATTTGTTTTAACGCAGGAAAAGAGTTTGCAAATCGAGTAACAGAACTTAGTAACCAACTAGGTATTCTTTTCCCATATTCTTCATCATCATCATGTCAGCCGAAGTACGTCCACTGCTGAACATTGGCCTCCCCCAAAGACATCTTATTATTATTCCAATTTTACTGATTGTAAATTTAATTCCAGGTGGAGCTAATAAAGAAAGGCCTAACCCAGTGCTACGAGTGCCAACCCAAGGCTCCGCAGAAGACCTTCCCTGGCTGCACCATTCGGAACACTCCATCGGAGCCCATCCACTGCATTGTATGGGCCAAGCACCTGTTCAACCAGCTGTTTGGGGAGGAGGATCCTGATCAGGATGTTAGTCCGGACACTGCGGATCCGGAGGCTGCAGGTTCGATTCAATGTTTTACTACTCAGGGAAGCAGAATATCCATCACTGATTTGGGAAGTTTCAATTGTGGAGAGTCCTACAGTCTAGAAAACTTTTTTCTCTATCATTATGAGTCGTTTGTTACTTTTGGGCTCTAAGATAGAGCCTTTAACTTTGTTTGTCACTTATAGACTCATTTATCTTAGCTTTAAAAAAATCGTTTATTATCTGACCAAATATCCAAAAGTTGTTAGTCACATGGGTATCTTAAGAACTATGTTAGTGATAAACAATGACCACAACTCCAAGAAGATAAAAAATAAAAATACATTAAAATAAGCTTGGAATGGCTTGGACAGTGGCAAGCAAGGTAAACAACACGCTACTCGGTCCTACCAATAGCCACTTTCACCTAATATTTAATGAGTGGAGGCTCTCGGCCAACACCCTCAGAAGGATGTTGCTGTTGCCGCACACTCGCTGCAGCAATGACGCCTGATGGGATAAGTCATCTGTTCTTGCCTCTGCAAGCATTCCGGAGCACTGCAAGTGCTTCGGGAGACTTAACAACATTCTGTGGATATTATTTATTTATTTTAGGAGTTCCAAACAGCTTTTACTAACATGTTAGCTTAAAGATTAAAGTTGGTTAATCTTAAAGATGATGGTTATTAACGATGGAGAAAATATGATACTACAGTCCACAACAGCTGCTACAGGTGGCACTGAAAATCAAATTTCATGTGCTCTGCCTACCCCGTTTATGCTGCGTTTCCACCAGACATGTGCGAGGATGCGTAGCGAGAAGGTAGCAAGGGATGTGTTTGTTAAGAACCAATAAAATCACTTCATGCGCGCTGTGCTAAGCGAGCAAAGGTCTACGAAGTGTTCCTATTGGTTCTTAACAAACACATCCCTCGCTACGCATCCTCGCACATGTCTGGTGGAAACGCAGCCTATGGAATACGGATGTGAGCTTATATGTACATGTGTGTTTGTTATCAGGTGACGCCGGCAGCTCCGCCCTCGCCTCCGAATCCACGACTTCCGGCAACGTGGAACGCAAGAGCACCCGCGCTTGGGCGGCCGACACAAACTACGACCCGGAGAAACTCTTCTCCAAGCTGTTCGGGGATGATATCCGCTACCTTCTGTCTATGGAGAACCTGTGGAAAAAGAGAAGGCCCCCGACGCCTCTGTCCTGGGACAATCTGCCGGGGAAGGACGACCCGAAGGCCCAGCATTCCGGGCTTCCGGATCAGAGGGTGTGGTCGGTGCATGAGTGTGCTCAGGTGAGATTTGTTATCAGATTTGAGTTTCTTTTACAGTCAGCTGCAGAGAGACCTGTTCATCTATGCGTATTATAGTTGTTATACACTAACTTTGTCACTTCGTTAGCGCAGACTTGTTAATCGCTGGGATTAGGCGTTTTATGAATTGGTCGCGCTGCCATAGAAACTGTCAAACCCTCTTTACAGCCTTCTGGATTAAAAGTTAAAAGTTGGACCCGGGTATGTCCTAAAACTACGACCGAGACCACCGGGGGATGGGCAGCAGCGTCCTTGAAGTGCGGTGGAGATTCTGCGATCGCCAATCCGCATGCCAAGCGTGGCGATTATGGCATTTACCCCCCATGAAATTGGGGGAGGCCTATGTCCAGCAGTGGACGTCCTTGGGCTGATATGGTGGGATTAAAAGTATCCTATGTGCGTTCCCGGATCTTAAATGATAATTATTATTATTTATTAATCAGGCATCCAGTTGAACAACTGATGATGCTTGCATCCAGTGATTTGTAATTTGGTATCATTGTACAGTTGAAATTAAAATGTGCTTGTCTAGTTTCTTTTTGAACTGGTTGAAATTGAGAGCCGAAAATTATTCCATTTTGGTTTTGATTGCATACCAAATTTTATCCCTATCGCCACTAAGTAGAGCGACACACAAAAAGCCACTAATAAGCGGTGAATCACGTGACTTTCTAAGGTCACGGATTCGATTCCGGCTTGTACCACCACCACCATATCAGCCAAAGGATCTCCACTGCTGCTGGACATAGGCCTCCCCCAATTTTATGGCGGGGGGGGGGGGGGGGGGATGCCATAATCACCATTTTCATCAAAATCCGTTCAGCCGTTTTCACGTGATGCGCGTTGATATAAACAGACACAGACTGTTGGAACGTGTTTTGTTATCGAATCTAAGTATCCCCAGCCAACTTTTTTTCGAATATCTTCCATGTACAGACTTTCGACCCCTCTTCAGCTTTATTATATGTATAGATTTAGATAGTAACTGAGCCATTATTTGCTTTTATTGCGAGCTAATTTAAGAGGAAAAAAGTTCTTTGCTTGTAATTTGTAAATTTTTTGAACATTATTTCTTAATGAAAAATCACAAAACTACATTTAAAATCTATGATTTTAGGCCACAGTATAATTTCTCTATACCATATCAATCAAAGGATGTCCACTGCTGGACATAGGCCTCCCCCAATTTCATGGGGGTAAATGCCATAATCACCACGCTTGCCATGCGGGTTGGCGATCGCAGTATCTCCACCGCTCTCCAGGGATGCTACTGCCCATCCTCCAGTGGTCTTGGTCGTAGGCTTAGGACATACCCGGGTCCAATGATGAATATTAACAATTTTTACAAACTACTAAGTGAATTAAATTCGCCTAGGTATTCGCGGCCAGCTGCAAGGCATTACAAGCAGACCTCGCCAGTAGACCGACTGGCGACCACCTGGTGTGGGACAAGGACGAAAAGAGCGCCATGGACTTCGTCACCGCTTGCGCTAACGTGAGAGCGCATATCTTCAACATACCCCTCAAGAGCCGCTTCGAGATCAAGTGTGAGTCTTATTGTGATGTGTTTGAAGTCTAATTTGAATCAACCATTGGTTTTTGATCCATAGTCCCATAGTCAAAAATTGTAAGTAAATATACTAGTTTTTAGGGTTCTCTAGCCAAAGGGTTAAATGGGATCCTATTGCTAAGACTCCGCCGTCCGTCCGTCTGTCACCAGGCTGTATCTCATGAACCGTGATAGCTAGATTTTTACAGATGATGTATTTCTGCCACTATAACAACAAATAAATACTAAAAACAAAATAAAATAAATATTTAAGGGAGCTCCCATACAAAAAACTTTTAAAAAGTTGCTCGTTGCCTTCTGGGTCTTAAAATCTACTGGGAAAACTTAAATCCGACTCGCACTTGACCAGAATTCTACTTGATATAATTTAACGTTCTTATTGCAAAAAAAACTCAAAGATGTATTATTATTTAAATTCAATTAAAAAAGGTTATAATAAAGTATGTAATGTTGTATAGATAATAGTACAGAACCCTTCGTGCGCGAGTCTGACCCGAGCTTTGCGGGTTTGTTTTTTACTAACCGACTTAAAAAAAAGGAGGAGGAGGTTCTCAATTCGTCGGACTATTTTTTTTTTTATATTTTTTGGTATGTATGTTCACCGATTACTAGGAGACTAGTGGACCGATTTCAAAAATTCTTTTTTGTTTGAAAGGGTGGGTTTTATAGTTGGTCCGATTGTCACTAAGTCTGCATTTGATGACGGGATCTTGGAAAAATCGAAGGAACTCCTCAAATTATAAACCAAGAGGATGGGGTATCGCAAAAAATAAAGAACTCAAATTACCAAAAGAATGGGGTCTGGCAAAGTTTGGAGTCGGTGTTTTTTTTGTTAAAAATTTACTTGTTTTTATAACGCGTAATTTTCGAATTACAAAGTAAATTACCCTCAGAAGTAGTCAACGCCAGAAGTGTTAACCAGTTTAAAAACAAACCTGACAATCTATGATCTAAGTAGTGTGTACGTGTGCTAAGTGAACTCTGGTTTAGACGTATCAGCGACAGCTGCCTGTCTAAAATAAAATAATAATAATAAATAAATGTTTTTTTTTTTTACTTTAAAATCTTTTTAGACTACTTTTGTGCGGAACCTTCGGCGAGTCAGACTCACTTAACCGGTTTTTTTTTACAGCGATGGCAGGCAACATAATCCCAGCCATAGCCACGGCCAATGCTATAGTCGCCGGGCTGGCCGTGCTGCGCGCGCAGGCGATACTGTCCGGGAACGTGGCTAGTTGCGCGAGCGTGTATCTTCGCCCTAAGGTCAACCACCGCGGGCAGCTGTTCGTGCCGGAGAAAAGTAAGTTTTTTTTAAATACTGTGACGGTGGCCAACAGCTGCGTGTCTGCGTGATTTATTTATTTAACTTACAACATAACAGTAATAGAATGATATCACCAAATCGTTGCAAAATGTTTTTCATACGTATTTAATATAGGTTCGTCATAGTCATCAAACATTCATCTAGCTAGCTCCGTCATGCATTTTTGTACTTGAAACAGATTTACAGGTAAAATAAACAATGGAAAAGTAAAAAATTCTATTCAATAAATTAAAGATTAAGATATAATACGTAAATATATGTAATATAAGTGGTGATAGTAAGTAGACGTTATAGGCCTTTTTTTTCAGGGAGAAAATCCATTATGGATACCACCGCACCCTGGGGACAGTGCGGTGGTTATGTCGGACTTGCACCGATTAAACCCCCCCGATCGTCCTCCTCAACTCATTTCGGGCGGCTCTGGGATCTTCGGAATGCACCAGTGCCGCCCAAGAGTCTATGGCTCACACATAGGCATTCATAGGCGATCACAGTCCCCAACTGTGACCGTCTTCGACCCCAAGGACCCCCCTTTTAGTCGCCATCTACGACAGGCAGAGGATACCGTAGCCGTATTGTATGCCCCGGCTACAGGGCGCGAGACATTATAGGCCTATGGACGTTTGCGGCTCCAGAAGAATCACAAAAGCGTTGCCAACCCTTTATTGAATTTAGGATTTGTTGTGTCGACACGACAGCTAGAGACAGCAGCTTACTCTCAACACAATCCTTGGGAGCTCAGGTGACCTTAAAGACTACCAGGAATACGGTACATTATTGTGGCTGCGGTATTCAACACGGTAGTTCTGTAACATGTAGATCCTATATAATTATCAACCCACCTATTTGTACTATGTATTGAGCGAATATGTTCGCTATGTTCTAAGAGCAGCCAAGCCTATGAAACAGTCCTCGTCATACCTATTACTGTATAAGTCTCTCGTACGTCCTTACTTGGAATATGCTTCAGAAGTTTGGAATCCTCACTACGCAACCTACATAGATGCTGTGGAAGCGGTCCAAAAGCGATTCCTTAGAGCCCTCCACTACAGACTCGCACACGCACCTCTGTCATACGAGAAGCTTCTTGAGCAGTACAAGCTAAAGACACTGGCTAGCAGACGTCATGCCCAGGATGCCGCAGTACTATATAATATATGCACAGGTTACTATAATTGCCCGGAACTGCTAGAGTCAATTCGTTTTAGAGCTTCTTCCCACAGAACGCGAAATCTGTCCTTGTTAATGGTCCCGAAAGCCTGTACTAACGCAGGGGTGCGCGCACCACTGCGCAGAATGTGCTGTAACTACAATAAATGCCTGGTCTCCGTAGACATGTTTTGTAATACGCGAGCCAATTTTAAGCGCAAAGTTAACATGATTTTATAATTATAATTTTATTTTTATGAATAGTCTATTTGTTAAATATCCTCGGTGTAGTTCTATTTCTTCTATTGTGTTTCAAATAATTTTCTCCTATTTTGTGTTTTGTCTATATCGCTTAAGTAGTTTAATTTAGGTTTATCAAAGGATGTATGTTTTGTTTTGTTCCGATAACATTGCCATCTCATTAGGGAGCGTTCAAGTATTACGTAACGCAATTTTTGGAGATTTTGACCCCCCACCCCTCCCTTGTAACGTGCCGTAACGTTTTTCGGTACCCCCCCTCCCCCCTAGTAAAACGTTACGTAACCACCAAGTGACCATTTTTACCTAGAGTAGTCATTCCATTTGAAATTTTGAAAAAAATAATGTTTAATAAAATGCGTGAGAGAATCTCTCTAGGCAACCTTTCTGAAGGGTTAAAAAAACAATGTTACGTAACGCCTAGTTCAAAATACCCCCTCCCGCCTCTGTAACGCATCGTAACGTTTTACAAGACTCCCCCCTCCCCCCAAATTCGTTACGTAATACTTGAACGCTCCCTTACATACTATTTTATACCTCTTAGTGGGAATTGTATTAGGATATAGGCTGAACCTACTTGTGTATATCTTCTTACCTGTATTTATTTCTGGTCTGTATTTGTTTTTTCCCCAATAAAGAAAATAAAATAAAATAAAGTACTGATTACAGCGTTATAGCTCAACTGAGGTACCTTCGCCTTAGTACTTTCTCATTCAAATTAACGGTCGAAAATCGTTCGATATCGCAAACTCCATACATTACACGATGAAGCGTGTTTTAAGACACTCGCAGATACGCGCTAAGACAAATCGTGACACCCCGTCATACCATAATAGTATTTACCAAGTTACGACAAAGTAATTTCATAAAAATCTATAACTTTGTTTGAGTTTATAGTCTCCAAATATGGTCAGGAATAAACTATAAAATTTTTGTCGAGTTAATCGGGCGGACGGTGTATATACAAGCATAATTAATAGTAGATTGTACAGCAAGTGCATTAAACAAGCCATTTTATCCTAGACAATCGCCTGCGGCTCGGATCGATATAAAGTAGAGGATAAAATGGGTTTTATACAAGGGTTATACAGTATACACTCGGCTTTTCACTTCGATTGATCGATTAAAGTTGTGTTATAAATTTTACTTATGTGCTCGTCGACCTTGTTCGTATTTATGCTGTACATAGGCGACATAAAGAAGCTACAAACGCTACTTTATGGCGACATAAAGTAGCGTTTGTAGCTTCTTACGTTTATGTACGGCATAAATACGAACTTTTAGAGCATGAGAAGAGAAAATATATTACTACAAAATCTAAATTTGTCACTAGACTCGTCACATAAGTCAGCCAAAACAGTGCCAACAGGATAATACTTCATTAAATAAAACTAGTAAATATTGAATAAATTACACATTTCACCACTACAGCATCACCGCTCCTTACAAGCGGCACATTAACCGCTACCGTAATTGTCTAATTGATGTAATTAGTCATGGTACGTCTACCATGAGTAATTTATTCCAGTGTGCGATAACTTACATTATGTGAGGTGTGTAACATGGGTTATGTTATGATTTATGCTGCTAGAAAACATTAATTGTTGCAATCTACTGCACAATATCGATATGTGTGCATACTTTGATCACACCATCGCCAACACAGTTAACTGATCATTCGTGCACTTTATGTGCATTGTAATAAGGGTGACGAACGGTCAGTTAATTGTGCTGGCGTTTGTACAGTACAGGAACAGAAATGTTTATCAATCTTAATTCTTGTTGTATTTTCTATTTGACTTTCTCCAGTTCAGAGTTTTAGTTTAATAGACTACAATTTTGCTCATCTCAAAATAAAATTAAACAAAAGAATGCGACGGGACGGGAAGATGTTAGTGGACACATCTGGTGACCAAAGGGCTGGCAGCTTCCTCGCTGAACTCATCAGCATTGCAATACAGCGGGGAAATGCTGCCAAACATCATTGGGACTATGCCGCGGGGGGGAGGGGGGATTAGTTTTTGGTAAAAAAACCTAATTTTATTATTTTTAGTTATTAAGTGCGTGTTTGTTTTAGCATTTATTTTTCTTAAATAAATTTGGAAAACGTGGAATTTTATTACGAAAAAAATATAATGCGACTTTACATATTGTATGATTTATACATTGGGCGTAACGAGGTTAAGCTGATTGACCAATAGAAAGTTTTATACCAAATCGCATCTTAACCCATTCGATGCTATGTGTAACGCCATAGCGTGTAGCAGTATTTTCCGCCTTGTAGCAAAAATCGTGGCAGAGGCATGACGCACTATTGTCGTCACTTGTCATGGGCCTTACATGACTATTGATGACATTTCCTTTTGTTTCAGCACTAACACCCCCCAATCCAAAATGCTACGTCTGCGCTCCAAAACCAGAAGTCGCCCTCGCTTGCAACCTCAAACAACTCACTCTGAAGGACCTCAACACGGCATTCAAAGATGGCCTCAACATGCAAGCGCCGGACGCTACAGTCGAGGGCAAGGGTCTGGTTGTCCTGTCCTCAGAACCAGGAGAAACTGACCATAACAATGACAAAACCCTTGAACAGCTAGGTCTTACCGACGGCTCAGCTTTGATGGTCGACGATTTCCTTCAAAACTACGAGGTGAGAGTGCGACTTCAGCAGGAGGATGAGGAGAAATCCTGGAGGGTTGTCACTCAAGCGGATGAGCCCATGCCAGCGCCGAAGGTTGAAGAAAAAGCGAACGGTTCCAACGGCTCTGAGCCTAAGCCCGGGCCATCGACGTCCAGGAACTCCAGGAAGGACGACAGTGACAGTGATATGGAGATTATTGATGAGGATGATGATGGTGAGCCGACTGTCAAGCCACCGAAGCGCAGGCGCGTGCAGACTGATGAGGTCGTTGAACTGTGCTAGTATTCCTACCTAATGTCTTGTAAGATTTATAATAAATTACTATTAACACAATCACTGCCAGAAACCCGACCCGGACAGCCGGCTAGTGCCTGTTCTGGGTTCAAAATTATCTAGATAATTATCCGTTAGCTATTGGATTTATTATCCCTGGAACTGCCTCCAGGAATTGATGATGACGTTTAGCGTGCGCGTTCGGAAACATGTCAAGTTTTGGGTTATTATCAGACTATTATTATCATAATTATCATTGATAATATGATAATTGTCCTTTCGATCTCTGCGCCGGGTGGGCGGGCTGTCGCTATAGGTAGGCCGCTACGAATATATTCCAGATTTAAGTCTGGCAGTGAAAGTGTTAAGCCGGATTCATACTTATCTGACATGTTGTTCTCTGACGCCTGACACAGTATGAACCGTTACGAATGAATTTAGAATTTACCCGTACTAAATGTATGAAACCGATATCATTCAGACGCGTCACGACACAACAGACAAATATGAATCCGGCTTTACGTGTTCAATTTTGGAAAGTAAGATTTATCAGAAGTGCTGTTATTGTAATTTTGCTCGATCCGCTGTCGCCACGCCCGTTGTCGACTTTTAGACGCCAAGAACGCCTAAAGCGGTCATCCTCAAATTTCATGCCTGTTGTCAACCTAAACTCCGCCAATTTTTACTAACATCACTATAGCTTGTATTATAGACGCAGATAGATACAAATCTGGAGAATGACCAAAATGCGTTGCGTGTTGTGCCCAGTGCCCAGGATTTGATCCAAGGCCCAGTAGGCTCTGCCCTAAAGTGGCCAATCGGTGCTGAGAAAGGGATGGCTAACAGTTACTAAATGGCAGGGGCCTTTCAGCTCGAAGTACGATTTTTTCTATGGAAATGTTAGTTTAACTTGTTTGTACCAGATGTCATTGGGTGCTATCTCTATCGCACTTGCATATTGAAGTGACAGGGATGCAGCGGTCGTGCGGTTAGTTCATACTAAATACACAACGGCGCTACGATCTATGTGGAGTATTTCGCTGGTATCTCTATCTCAGTATATATTGGCTATGTGCCCGTCTGAAACGTCAAACGTCAAAGGTCCCGAGACAATGTCAAAATTTAGAGATGTCAAATAATGACACATGAATATTTTATTTACTTTAGTAAACGAGAAAGACCCCGTATTGGAAATTTTACTGAAATAAATAAGAGAATAAATAAATACATACAAACGAAACGAATCGTAGGAAACCGCTAAGAAACCAATAGAAAACGTGAAAGTAAATTTGACAGTGGTCCCCGGTAAGTACTCATTTCTGCCATGGTGTGCGCTACGATCGCCTAGCTTACCCCCACCACCTACTTCGCACATAGCCAATATTGTACTTTGTGCTAAATGGCCTAGGGCGGCAAATACTGCAAATCCGCGACTGGTGACTTGGCGCTAATAACAGTAGCTGTAATAACGTAGGTACGTTCAGTCCCCTTCGTGTTCTCAAATGTCCGTATTCATCTTGTGGCGTGTAAGCGTCACTACTATGTGAAGAATTGCGTCTAAAGTTAAATATGTGTGCGTCTAAATTACCTAAGCAATATAACCTAACAACAGCATCCATAAGTCAATTCTTTTTTAATATTTTGACCAAGAAAAAGAAACTACCACATCCAACGAGATTCTACTCTAAAGAAACTCTGCGAACGGAAAAGGCGTCTTATAGAATTAGTCACGCCTCGACAATTTTATTATCTTAAGGTGAAGGATAGGGCAAAGCATTCTCCATACACAGGTTGTGCAAGTTTTTTTCGTTAGTTTTGGCACTACAGCATTTAATTTAATTTTTTGTTGATACATAATATTGGATATACGAAGAACTTGATGTTGAAATTTTGCATTATTTAAAAAAAAAATAAAAAAAAAAAATCATATCATAGCTAACAGAACAATAAGCATATTGGCCAAAAATAATAACAGCAGCGCAAACACAAACGAAGAAAAACGTGCACAAAGTTTGTATGGAAAGAGCTTACCTACCCCTTCACCTTAATATTGTTATCACAAAATGGTCTTCATGGCCATGTTTTACAGGTAGTTCAAGTTTGGTGATGTAATGTAACATCATTATTCAGATTAGATTAGAATCATATTATACAGACTGATCAGACTTCTTGGAAAGAATCCATCTTTCACAATAACACATTCTTCGTGATTTAGTTAGTGTTAATTCCTAGTATTCCCATAGGATTCGTATGTGTAAGGATAAGAACAAACCTAATTTAAGATCTGTAAGATGTTTTTGAAATAAATAACTATCTCTGAAATAAATATGCGAAATATATTTGGGTTTTATTTTGATTTCTATGTCCATAACTTACCTACAATTACTACTTGTATGCAAGGTATAATCAACATTTTTTCAATAAAAAGTCTATATAAATCTTTAATGTTTCATTCTAAGTTTATTGTATCTATAAAATATCATTAAAGCTAAATTACAATTATAATAATGCATTATAATAAGAACACAAGGGCCATACTGATCACATTTGATAAACAACATTGATGTAACATTCTTTTACACCACACCTTGTGTACAAAACACGGGTCGTAAAGCAGAAAGCCCTCTCTCGCATATTTATGACCTGCGGCTCGGGCCTCAAATATCTGCGACATCCCCCTTTCTTTGTTTTACAATCCTTGTATCGTAATGTACTATTATCTACACCCATATAATAAATCCTCTAATGTATTCAATAACCATCCTAAATACCAGCTTAACAATATACACGATATATTGTATCGTTTTGAGATCACGTACAATTTTACAGTACAGAGGGCCTACTCCGAACTTCGAAAATCAAACTTCGTGTCGTGCCGTCCCGTTCACTATTGTGTTATATACTATATGACGGAAAGGGACGGAACAATACTAAGTTCGGAGTAGGCCCTCTGGTCCGGGCCGCGCGCCAAGCTGTCACGGTAAACATGCTTCCTCCTGCTGGTTCAATGGTTGCATATGAAACACATGGAAGAGGATTTAATATATGGATGTAGAACTAGTGTATGCAACTGTACATAACTTGTGTGATCTGATCTTATTATGAAACTCGGCTGCAACTTGTTTCATTAAACCACACTGGTGGTTTAATGCATCTCATTATGTAACAGTTTCATAAACTACTATTCAAACTGGATGAAAGAGCACCAAAATAATAAATGCACTTGCATTATCAAATTTTCTTAACTACCATAATCATAATATTACAAGGCCCAATAAGGACAAAGCTCTCGCAACATGATTATGATGATTACAAAACAGGAAAAATATAGCAGAATTATGTAAACATTCATAATACAATTCACTAAGTACAATCATGGAGGTTTGTGATGACATAATAAGTAATATTTAAACACTATTTTCACCTTAACTACAATAGAAATAGAGTATAAAATTCAATATTTCATCATTTTCATGACTGAAAATGTTTATACTTACTAAATTATAAAGGACAATACTTAAACGCTAAACAGTTCACTACATACACCTTGTTGACATTCCATTAGAAGGTTAGTTATCAGATTAGTACAATTCATAACTAAAATTGTTGAGGACTGATGAGAGATACAATTAATAGAAGAAATAGAACACCACTATGAAAATTAGAGGAAGCCAAATAGCAACAAAAATTGACCTTTTATTTTGGATGGTCCATATTGCGGAATTTTCAATCAAAATCTGGAGTGAAGCAAAGTTACATAAAAATATTTCCTTAATTTGACCATCACATAGCACACTTATCATTTGCCCAATGGAAACTGAAAAATATATATGAAGGGTGTCTTTTTAAACATATTTGGGTGAGGACCAAATTTTTGTACCATTGTTAAAGCATTTAATTTGCCTACCGTTTAATTGATTCCGTTGTGACACGAAAGTTACCCATACAAATTGTATGACAAATTTTTGAGGAGTTAGTACATAGGCTGATGATGATTATGATGAATGTTTCCATAGCATGTCTACAGACTATAAAGTCTAAGCTAATAATTTCTCTATCAATTCATAAGGCATACTTGTCTTGACACACATCAACAATGAAGTGACAAAAAATGAATAAATTAACACTGTGATCCACTGGGAGAGAAATGAAAAGTTTCAATCTTAATAAATACATAGCAAAGAGGTTTCACTTCAACAAACTCAAAAGCAACAGAACACACTAAAAAACAATAGCTAAATAATTCATCTACTTTTCTGGGAGCATTCCATATTCTATAAGAAAACGCTCCACATCTGTAGCATAGAAATCATTACCCAACTCTGTGACAAGTTGGACAAAGTTGCCAATTATTTGGCCGCCTTTGTACACTAATAGTGCTGGCACACCATCAATGCGGAAGTGCCGACTGAGCCCCGTGATGTCCACAGCGATGCGGCAGAACTTTATCTCCGGGTAATCAGCGGCTAAGATTTTAAGGCACCCGTCCATGGTCCCGCAGGCGATTGAACTGTTGTTGTAAATGTGAATAATGACGGCCACTTTTGGGTCCTCCTTATCGATGGAGTTCAGAAATTCTTCTTGACTGTTCAGAGTGATGACCTTACCAAATTTTGGTGTTTTCTTCATTTGCGCCATCAGCTCTTGCATCCGTTGTTTTTGATACTTCATCAGAAAATCCTCGTCCAATAATTCGTCTAGCTCGTCTTCAAGAACTTTGAGATCCTTGTCCTCTTTCTCTTCGCGTTCAGGCTTTACTGTTAAAGTTAATTTCTTTGCCAGCGCAATACGTTCTTTTTCAAGTTGCTTTCTATTTTCTGCTTCTAGCTGCTTGAATCGCCGCCAGTCTTCCAAAACGCCTTTGGGGCCAGTGTTACTGGCGGAACCAGACCAACTGTTGATGGGCGGCGGCTCAGGCGCGTCCGCTTTCGGAGGATTACCTTCTTCATCTCCGCTCCTGCTGTCTTCATCATCGGAACCGTCATCTTCGCTACTGCTGCAATAATTATGCAGCTTCTCACCCAATATTTTATCGTCCAAAGTAGCCATAGCTTAATTAAAACAGAACAAAGATGTCACGCTAATTAACGTTGAATCAGCGTTACGAGGAAAACAACAACTATTATAACGGGCAGTGGGTAGGAAAACTAATTATCCACAACCACAAAGAGCAAAGCAAAAGCACGCGCAAAACTTGTATTTGTATTTCTTTTCGTAGCGTTTAGTTTTTTCATGTATCCACCACGCTCCCCCTCTTTTGCTATTCCAATAATGCAAAATAAATTTCAAATACGAAGATACAAACTAACGTTTTAATTAGTAGCTCAAATAAACTTAAGTGATTCGACCTATTTGAGACTCCGTATAAACCAAATTACATTGCACCAATGCTATCAAATCGCAGAGTATATGAACGTAGCTCAAACAGGTGCAGCAATGGATTTGACAAATCGTTGACAGATAACCTTAAAATAAAGTAAATACAAATGTGCGAATGAAATGTGTTTATCTTGTTTTTGACGAGGGTTAAGGCAATCACTATAATTATTGATGTTCGCAAAGTGAAGAAAATAAATAAGAATGAGTATGTATCGCTATTTCAAGAAAAATCTGCGGTAAATGACAATTTCTTAGCGTTTTCGATTAATTAATTGCTATGGTTTTGCAGGTCAAATTTTAAATAAAGTTCGGAACCTTGATCCTCACGACGTGGATTCTGCAAAGGAGGCATTGTCTTCGTTTTTTCCTAATTTAGCAAAACATAAAGACGGTGATTGTGTACAATGGTTGAGAACACTAGAAAATGTCATAAATCGGTAAGTACAGTGTTTTACTATTTTATTCTAATATTCTCAGATTTTCTTAAAAAGAAACATGCAATGTTTTTATTATAATGTAGCAAAGTAGTAATTAATGTAATTTGTAGGTTTCCAAGACTGTGTGGTTCACAACGAGCAACAATAGAAAAATACATAACTTTCTTTTTCAATACAAGCAGTTATGGTGCTGCTATTGAAGCTGCGAAGTGCGCTCACGCACTACAGCAGGTAATAAACCGCAAGTTATTACTACTATTTTAGCCTTATTGTATATGTGATTATGATTACTTACACTAAAACCTAGATCTGTAAGAAGAAGCCATTTCATTGCAGGTGCGACCAGGCCAGGAAAAGGCGGCCACTCCCAAAGTATGCTGGCGGGACCTCATGACTGCTCTCTGCAATGCTGTGCACTCTCTCATCACTGAACTATTTCCTAATGTAGCTGATATTTACAGGACTAATGAAGAACAGGAGGTACTGTTTAGATTTTATTTTTATTTACATATAATTATTTATTTACATATAAATTTATTTAATTTATTAAATAAATATCAGTGGATGGACTACACAAACCTACTAAAATCGGTGATAGATTTAGAGATCAAAAATGTAAATAAGTGAGTTGCCACCATAAAAAAAATTACATATGCAGTTGGTAATTGAAAATCATTGGAATACTTGAATAAAATTACCAAATTCAAAATTTAAGTGAAATAAATTTGAAATAATACAAAGAACTCTGAATTAAATCGCGTTTTTAATAACATATTGGTGTTGTTTTAATAAAATATGTGGAGATATGATTTCTGCTACTGGTAATGACAAGAGGTTTTAATAAGTAAAGTCATCTCAGATTGACAGTTGTTTGTTTACATTTTTGATGTCTAATTCCATCTCAGACTACATCCGTAAATAAACTAGGCTTACCCAGTGGGTCTAGAGCAATGGAGGATCTAGGAATTTGTTTTGTGTTGTGCCCACCATCTTCAACCAAATTCTTTGACCCCACTGAGCTGAGATTTTAGTTTCATGTATGATTTCTACCAATGGACTCAGATGTTTTGGGTATGGGGACTTGAGCTAACCAATCACCAAAAGTTTGTAACTTGATCTTACTATTACTCATTCTAAACACGTTTTGTAAAGAAGCAATATTACTTACAGAAGCAATCGTCAGAATCAATATTACTGTCTGCCCTGAGTGAGATATCTGTAGTATCAGGACAGGACCGAATCCTGAACAGAGAGAATGTACTGTCCACCCGACTCAGAAATGTATTTGTCTTCATCCAAGCCATGCTTGTGTAAGTATGCACCTTTGTTTGTGTTTCATTTATTCTCATAGTCATAGAAACATCACACAACATGTGGCTGAATAATAAATTGGCACAATAAATAAAATTGTAAGTTACATAAAAAATAAAAATAAATTTTAAAAATTTATAGGAGATTTCCTAAATTTAAAATGTATGTTTTTTTTATTGTCCAAGAGTAAATTCAATGTTACCAATGGGATTCTTGTATTTCAATTAACAAATAAACTGCATAAGAATGATGTATCTTAACACAGCATTTTATGACCAAAGCATTTCTTATTTCTCCATTCAACATTGGTTCAAATATCTAGTTACAGTGTCACAAAACATCAATTAGTATGAGCCGTTTGTGCAGTCTCTAATATAGAGCAGTTGTTGAGTCTTATGTTTGCTTTCTTTTGGTCCCATATATACACTTGATCCTCACTAAAAACTTTTAGTACAAATTCAAAGGAAAACATCCACGCGCGCGGCACATGTATACATTGCGCACAGCTGCCGCGGCCGGCGCTACCGCGCGTAATGTAAACGCGGCTTTACATCAATTTCCTTGACATAATCTTTACTTTTTCCAGTGAAATCTACCCAGTAGCAAAACCAGTGCGTCCACAGCTTATCCTCGACGCTATCATTCGAGCGCTCGCGGCTGGCGCCTCACTGAGCAGTGAGTTAGTGTGCGCTGTCAAACAGCAGGCGCTGAGCAGCCTGGATGCCCTCGTGGCTTGGTGAGTGGCTAAATACAACCTACGGTACTATAATTACGTAACGTTTTCAATCGTAGGGCGAATCTCCTAAATTTCACTTTTTTCTAATATCATTGTCGGGCACACTTATATCTGCCACAAAGATAGGAAAAATCGCGAGAACTTTGGTGAAATAAGACTCGTGTTTGGTTTACGTTTTTAACAAGTATTAACTGTGGTTATCATCTCTTTTAAATATATAATGAGACAACAATGACGAATTAAACGCTAAATAACCGCCCACGTAAGGTAACCAATTTTATTTCAGAGGGCCTACTCCGAACTTCGAAAATCGAACTTCGTGTCGTGCCGTCCCTTTCGCTCTCGTGTTATACACTATATGACGGAAAGGGACGGCGCGATACGCAGTTCGAAGTTTGGAGTAGGCCCTCTGGGCCACTTTTTTTAAATTGGATGAGTAGTTCCGAAAAACATACAAACTTACAATGCTACAAAGTTAACTTCTTTATAAGTTGCGTGCTAGTTTTTTTTGTCCATAGAAAATGAGGCGCGTTTTCATGAAATGAAATGAAATTGAAATGAAATGAAATGAAATTGAAATGAAATGAAATGAAATTGAAATGAAATGAAATTTTATTTGCATAAGATATGGTTTAAAAAGGTGTTTACATGTCGATATAGGTACAGCATATCTCGCCAACAACATAGCATGCAAATACATAATAGGGAATCTTATTCAATTTTAGTCCACTCTAGATATTCCTTAATACTATAAAATGCTTTTTCTGTGAGCCATTGATTAAGCCAAGTACAGAAATGCTTATAAGGAAGGTCTTTAATTGCTTGAGGAAGATTATTATACAATTTAATACTCATCGGATAGCTGTTATTCTTAAAGTGTCGTTTTTGGCTTGGGTGCCATTAACTTTCGAGGATGTCTAGGTTTCGATTTATACACATATTTTGACTCTGGAAACATTTGTGGGTTGCTCTTTACGAATTTACAAGCTTCAAATGTGTAAATGAAAGATAGAGTAAGTAACTTCAAACTTTTGAATATAGGTCTACAGGATGTTTAGGGGTGTTTGTTACACACTGCACATACACTTTCTTCTGGCTTATAAAAGCTCTATGGACTTGGCACGAATTTCCCCAAAGAAGAAGACCATATTTTAATACCGAAGTAACATATCCGTGGTAAGCCAGGAGTGCCGTTTTTTATTTACTATTGTTGTTAACCTCTGGAGTGCATGGAATTAAAGTTTTTATTTCCTACTTCTTCTTGCGTCAATAGTTTCTACCTTTGGTATAGATTATAGATAGATCGTTTAAATCGTTTCCCACTGCCTTCTACCTAAGGTTTATTTTCCTTTCCGAAATTATTGTTAAAGAAGTTATGCTAATGGAACGTTTATATTGCCACTTATAAATCCCGGCTAAAACAATGATTCTAACAGACACTTTTGTTACAGTTTGGGATCAAACTTGGTACCGTTCTCGCCTCTCGTCTTCAAATGCGTGATGCAGACACTGCGGTGGAGCTCAGAAAAGCCCAGCAAACAATCCAGGTATTTATCCTTTGACTGCATTGAAGAAATAAAATCTATACTGCCTGGAATACCCACACGTATTGTTTTAATAAGTGCGTTTTCCTTATTGTTAATGTGTTGTTCCAGCAATGTACGCATTGCCGCGTACACCAGCCTGGGGGCGTGGCTGGCGCGCCTGCGCGCGCACGGCGCCCCGGCGAGGAGCTGGCGCGAGCTGGTCGCACACGTCTGCAGTGACGTCACACCGCACACAAGACAAGTGCAGCTCACTGTGAGTCTAGAGTCGAGGTCTGGCCTTGATACAGCGCTATTTTCGCATATCTTTATGATTCATAACGCTACTTTATCATTAAAATGCTTTAGTAAAAACGATATTTGGAGCGAATATCGCGGTGTCCATTATAACGTTATAAATAAAGAGCAATATCTATATAGCGATATAGGCTATGTCTATCTCGCACACAGTCTCGCTCTTAGGGAGGTATTCCACTTATTCAATATCTTGGTCCTATATACATTTGATCAAAGAAATTGGATGATTTCATCCAACTTAGATGGGTTACCGACATTTGATCAAAGATTCTGATGACAGTTTAATCAATATGGCTACGCATGAATAAAAATAAAACTTGGACAAAGATATTGGATAAGTGGAATGGGCGATTTGACAAAGAAATTGGACAAAGATATTGGATGAGTAGAATACCACCCCGTATTAAACTCATCCAATATCTTTGATCAAAGAAATCATTAAACTTGGATGGGACCCCGACATTTGATCAAAGTTTTCGATGATAGTTAAATCAATATGGCTACGCATTAAAAAAAAAATACTTGGACCTAGATATTGGATGCGTGGAATGGGCGTCTGTCAAAGAAATTTGATCTAATATTGGACAAGTGGAATACCACCCTTACGTGCGCTGTGACATGTACGTCAAACTCGAGCACGTCATTGTTGCCACCGCCACCATCTTAAACGATATTATAACATTATCATCACACACACACACACACACACACGCAGACCCACACACACACCCACATACACATTCACTCACTAACATAAAGACACTATTATAATAACTAAGGAGAATAGTTTTAAGAATAGTACAACACTAAGTATAAAAAATAAATAATAAATTGTAGATATTGTCAACCAACTTACTGTCAACCAAACTAAAATAAAAGAAAGCTCCACAAATGGCTGAGTGCGCTGACGTACGCTGAAACTGAGGGCCTACTTACTACTTCCTTCTGAGAGGAATCTAAAATGCACTGAACACACCACACACACACACACACACACACACACACACACACGCACACACACACACGCGCGCACACACACACACACCTTACTTAAAATAAAGTACTATCTCACCCGCACAAAATGTACACGAAACATCTTGCCTTTATTATATGTATAATAATATGTACCAACTACGTTCCACGAACCGATCTATTTTGCTAAATGACTTTGTTTATTTGTAAGTATCTACTCTAATTTGATAGCTAATTGTAATTTAATTCTCGCTTTCCATAATTTAGACAATTCGCGCAAAAATTTGTTTAACTGGATATAATCTGGTTTCCTATGGGACAGGCTTTGCCTAGTGTAGGAACCATGTCAAACACTGGAAATGGCGCAAACAAGATCTTGCAGATTCTGCATGTCTCCAATGGTTTTAGAATGTAAACCTATCTAGAATTTGTAAAGATTTCGAAATAAATGTTTTAATGTTTTTAATATGGAAGAGCGGTGCCTCCTGGCACAGGTTATTTTGCAAATAACCTACAAGGAGACGCCGGTCACTATAAGATTTGTATTAGTTGTTAAAGAAATAAAGAATTTTGAATTTGAATTTTTTGAATCATATAAGGTTATGATTTTCATTTTGTTATGATATGAAATATCGTTATGAGGAATAATGATTATGATTAATGATTATAACGAAATATATCCTTATAAAATCGCTTATTTTCATAACGTTTTAATGGCCTGGCCGAAGTACATTCAACCGCCGCAATCCGGCACTTGTCGTTGTCCCTCCTTGCCGCACGGGCCAATTCGCACATGTCTTTAATGCGCGCAAGCCGATAACCTTATATGATAGTGTTATAATAACGTTAACGTTTAATGTCGTTTTAATATGATGACGGTGGCGATAATGACGTGCTCGAGTTAGCTGTACAAGTCACAGCGCACGAAAGGGCGAGACAGAGATAACCTATAACGTTATTATAGCGCTTCGCAAAATATCGATATTGATTTTATTTTATAACGTTATAATGGATACCACTATAAATGCGCGCCAAATATCGTTTTTAGTAAAGCGTTTTATTGACATAGTAGCGTTATAGATCATAACGATATACGAAAATAGCGCTATTTCAAGGACACGGAACGGCCTACTGTGAATCACCCTTAACAGCGTTCGAAAGCATAGTTTATTGATTTGTGTGTATCAGGCTACAGGGATCAGCCATCGATCTAATCTATCTACCGAAAGTCTGACACGTTACTTAATCTATTCGCAGCTAGGCCTATGGGACGGATTACTCTTAACAAAATAATGTTGATCGGACTATAAAATTATAAATTCCTTTGTTTTATAGATGAACAACCCGCAGCGCAATCTCTCAAAGAAGCAGAAGAAGAAACAAGCTCGCGTCGCGCTACAACAGAGCTCCATAGCGGCATATTCGCCCAATGAAGCTCACAAACTGACCACGTAAGTTATGGTCCATCACCATATCAGCCAAAGGACGTCCACTGCTGGACATAGGCCTCCCCCAAATTCACGGGGGGTATATGCCATAATCGCCAAGCTTGGCATGCGGGTTGGCGATCGCAGTATCTCCACCGCACTCCAGGGATGCTGCTGCCCATCCCCCGGTGGTCTTGGTCGTAGTTTTAGGACATGCCCGGGTCCAAGGTTAAGTTATGGATTTTGGGTTTTAATTGTACCCAATCCACTTAAAGGTCTTTAACGAACAATAGTAGTGTTTACTAAAACACGAAAATGATTATATTGTGAAAAATCGTTAGCCACCTAGGAAGTTTCTATTAAGGGTCGATTATGTCTTCGTAAGCAATAGATTACGAGAGCACTAATAAAAAAATGGCGGTCCATATGTCTTACTACTTGTACCATTCTCAGCCCGGCTAGCACAACTTGGCGCGCGAGCTATCTCACGCGCGAGATAGACAATCCGTCTCTTTCTGTGTGTACCAATTAGAAAGAGGCGGATAGTCTATCTCGCGCGTGAGATAGCTCGCGCGCCAAGTTATGCTAGGTGTTCAGGTAAATGGCGGCCATAAAATGCAGAATGCGTCTAACGTTACATTCCTATTAAAACAATTTAAACTTTTGGCAAAGGCCCTAGAGATGATAGTCCGGTAAAATGTTATTGCATGCAGTATTTATGTATAAAGTATGCTTATCTATTATGACGGACTGCAGTGAGGTAGGAAAACCGCATAATAGGACAATGGATTGGACACAACCAGAACCGAACATGCCGTATATATACCGATAGACTAGGGTTACTTTCGCATTTGGGGGGGGGGGCAGTGCGTTCAGTACTGAGATCCTGGAGTCCTCCTCATACGAGCGCAGATGGCGGTCACCGTGAAGTTTTTAGTGGATAGAAATACCACATAACCCAGTCATTCCCCTATGAATGGGCACCTGGATCGCAGGTTTTCTCCACGAAAAAATAATAATAGGGTTACTTTCGCAAAAAAGGGAGGCTAAGTACTTTGATTGTCAAATAGAAATAGATTTAGTCAAGTAAACAAAAAAGGTATCGTCAAGCCAATAATGGATCGCTAACCCGCTTCTGATTCATCTGGAGTTTCAAACGTCCATAGGCTAAGGCTAAGCCGTAAGTTTGTTTACCACCAGGGGTCGTACATTTCGTGCCGGGTGACGTCACGCCTCCTTATAGGATGATTTTAATTTGTGTTATTGTAATCACTTAATCATCATTCATTATTCAATAAATATGTATACATACACTTTTTACAATTATGCCCATGTAACAACCGCAATTTGTCTGTCTCATCACAAGTTTTAAAGTACAACACTGAGTATTAATTGTCAGAGGCTCGTTTCGTGGCAGAGGTTTATTTTTCCGAACCGGTGGTAGTTTATTGACGTTCATAGGTGCATGTAATATGCCTAATTTGAAGAATAAACTACTTTTACTTTTTACTTTTACTTTATTACTGCAAGTTTTTGTGACTGGTTCATGTGTAATACCAGTTATTACCAACAATTTAAGAAACCTCGTCGTCATAGAGAGTTTACGTTCACGTTTAGATTCAACATTCCTCTAACTTGTTGTAAAACTTGAAAAACTATGAGTTCCTTACCTGCTTATAAATTAAAAATCTAAATAGTAAAATAAATCCTTTTTAACCTTCGGATACACTAGGCCGTATTTAAAAAAATGACCATTATAAAATGTATAAATGCATGATTAATAGATTGATGATTAATGATTGATAATTACCATAACAGCAATTGGAATCACCTATATGCAATGTGACGTCAATTTTAGGTCACCGGCACGAAAAGTACGACCCCTGTTTACCACCTTTTGTTATATATTTAAAAAAAACATGCCTGTTATTCAACTGAACTGATGAGCAATATTAAAACTTGAGTAACTATTTCAGGAGCGCAGAGTCCAACGACCAGACAGCCATAGCGGCGTTGGAATGTACTGAAATATTCCTAACGGTGTGCGGAATATTCCTGGAACCAGCCACTCATAAGGTAAACTATGAGTTCTTTTAACAAACAGAACTCTGGTCACGCTAAGTTAAATAATAAATGATTTATTTACGGTAAAATACGACTATAAGTGATATAATCTTATTAAACTATATATTAACAACAAAACTTACATCATACAATATTAATACGCGAATGTATCTAAAAGAAATGTTCTTACGGGGCTAATATACAAGTAAATGATGAATATTAACTTATAACTTGCTTTTATTGAGTGCTTACTAAACATAACCAAAATATTCTCTGTCTTTGTCTGTCTCACAGATATCAGAGTATTTCTCTGATGTCTATGCTTTAGACGTAAGGGTTTCCAGAAAAAAAAAATTGTAAATATATTCGTAGATAATCGCTCCGAAAGTCACAATGCAATGCATGTGTAAAAATGTGATTTTCATTCTAGTTTTTTCGTTTCCCTTTCAAATGATAATATTGTACTAATATCACTTGTTCCAGTATATTATTATTACGTTTCAAAGATAGCACGCTGCATATTTACCCATTTCAAGATTGTTTTCCTTGAAATCACATGACTGATAGTGATAACGCACGCTTTTTCTAATCTGAAAAGAAACGAAGTATAATTCCAATGAGAGCTGAAAATCTTTGAGACGCCCGCATTTGTTTCCACCAAACATAGCTAAGAACGATATCGACAGACACGGCTTTCGATTAATAAAACCGCTCTTAAATTGTTTCATCCGATTGGAGTTACAATGCCACAGATACACATGACATGTACACAACTGAATAAGTAGCATGCCACTATACTTCATAAGAACATATTCCGTTCACTTTATAATATGCATAATTATTTACAGACTTTTCATGAGCTACTAGTGCGGGAATGCTTCCTTCTAGACGACTACAGCAGCGAGCGTAGTCTCGCCCTGCTACGCGCTCTAGAAGCTTCTAGAAGGAGCGCCCCACCAGGCGTTCCACCTCCCACACAGTACTGTCTACAGCTATACAGTGCTAGGATCAACAGCCAACATAGAGAGGTAAGAATGTTCTAGAAAACTCTAGTAGCTTCTGTAACCCATGGTAAAATAATTTACTGTGGTAAGTATGATCCTTTAGAAGCCACCGGAAAAACGCTTACGAGGTTAAATAATTGATAAAAAGTACCTATATTTTGCATTTTTGTTAAAACGCTTTGACTTCTTATGTCTTTTTACGGAAAATGTTATCAGTATTATTTTGAATTAAAAAAAAATATATAAAAGAGAGTACCTATCACCTTCATCTTCTATCTTTATACTATGAATAATCAGCTATATGAATTTACTCTCTTGCGTGACATTTCGCCTGGATGATAATAGGTAATTAATAAATATTAAAATGTAATTGTGGCTTAAATGACTCGAGACAATTTCCGACATCAGTTTGATATAGGGGGAGGGCAAAGGGTACTTTTTATATAGTTAGAAAAAGAGCACCTAGGCACTGTTCCGGGGTGGGTGCTTGTTCAGTCTTATGAGTGCCGTAATTTCAAACTCAATTTTTTTGCAGATATCCAAGTTCTGCAGTCAAGCGCTGTTAGACATTAGGCTGCATCTCCACTGCTCTCCGCCATCGCTCAGCTTCGCCGCAGAATCGCAGAAGGAAACTAAGAAGGACGCAGAAGAGAAGAAAAGGATGTCGAGAAAGAACAGGGAGGCGCTGGAGTCGTTGTTGGGAGCTGACAAGTAAGTGGAAACCTATTCTGATAGTCCACCGCATGATAGCGACAACACAGACATATACAGGGTGCTCGGCAGATGGATGGACATACGTATACTGGGGATGGGTGAGGTCATCCGCTATGTGGTCTAGCACAAAAATAAAATTGGGCCAAATTAATTGGATTAATTATATGGGAGTTAGTCAGTTTAAATATTTAGGTCACTGCTTAGCTGACGACATGAAGGACGACGTAGACGTTGAACGGGAACGCAGAGCGCTGGCGGTTCGGGCAAACATGTTGGCCCGATGTACCGCTGCAGTCAAAATAACGCTTTTTAGAGCATACTGCACTTCATTGTACTCGGGTGCCCTGTGGGTTGATTGATCGCAGCGGTCGCTCAGCTCTCTGCGTGTCCAATACAACCACGCCTTCAGGCCGCTGTTGGGTTTGCCACGATTCTGCAGCGCATCCACCATGTTTGCTGAAGCGCGAGTGGACAGTTTTGAGGCTGTGATGCGGAAAAAGATGGCATCGCTCTTAACTAGAATACGTGACAGCCCCAACAGCCTCCTGAGGACTGTAGCCGTAAGAAGTGAGTGCTCAATAATGCAACACTTAATTAAAAATACTTTATCTTTAGCTACATATATTTACTAACATTTAGAATATTAAGAAAACGACTAACAAATTATGAATCATGTTGTCTGATTAAAGAATTAAATAATTATTCTCTTTATTCTTCTTAAAACTTAAGTTAGGTTTATTACAAAACATTTATAAAAGTAAAATATAATAATATACGTACAAAATATAAAAGCATCATAAAAAACCTAACCTAGAGTGCCGCCGGCAGCGAGGCGGGGCCTAAGCTACCGGTGGTTAGGGCGACAGAGAGAGGAACCTCCGGACTATCCGCGCCGTGTCCAGGAGTACCGCCTTCTGTATCTGATCCTTGACCCAACCATCTAGCGAGAGTCTCTTGAGATGTTGGTCGAGACTCTTCGCAATTAGACCGTTCGCAGAGAGACGACTATCGGGACAATGATCGTCGAATCAACATCCCACATGGCGGTTATCTCGTGTGCCAAGTCTAGGTACTTGCTAGCCTTGTCCTTCTCGGCCTTCACGAGGTTCTCATCATGGGGGACGGTGATTTATTATTGACGGTGAATTATTATTATTAAATAATTTTTATCCCCAATATACGTATGTCCATCCATCTGCCGAAAACCCTGTATAACCTATTCGTCCCGGCACCGCCGCATAACGGGTAGACTCAGTACGAGGGCTTAGCTGAGTTTCTTGCTGGACTCATCTCATTTAGGCTAGGATTAGTGAAACAGGGACAAAAGTCCCAGTAGCTCGATTCCAATTGTTCTGCCCATTCAGTTCCGGCCAATAATGTATTACCTTACGCTGCATTAAGTCCGCCTTTCTACTACGTATCGGAAATCCATACGAATATTATAAATGCGAAAGTAACTCTGTATCTCTGTATGTCTGTTACCTCTTTACGCTTAAACCGCTAAACCGATTTGGATGAAATTTGGTATAGAGATAGTTTGAGTCCCGGGAAAGGACATAGGACAGTTTTT
This sequence comes from Notocelia uddmanniana, assembly GCA_905163555.1. NCBI lineage: Eukaryota > Metazoa > Arthropoda > Insecta > Lepidoptera > Tortricidae > Notocelia > Notocelia uddmanniana. The sequence continues at coordinate 4,035,118 of LR991064.1, forward strand.
AGGAAATCATTCCTTAGGGGGTGAAAAGGGGGTAGAAGTTTGTATGGGCGTGCGATATTTAAGCTTGCGCCTACAACATTTTAATAGCAATTATTTATATAATCGCGGGCAATAGCTAGTGTGCAATAAAGTGTATATAAATTAATAATAAAAACCGGTTTTTATTCACAGAGTACCACCAGAGACCATCGATACAGAAGCACCGGAACCGGAAGAGCCTGTCAACAAGAAGCCCCGTACCGATGACGATTCAGACAAAATAAGCCTCAGCAGCGCCTCTGAAGACTCCATAGAAATATGCGACTCCGATTCAGAGATCGAGGAAGTCCCTATCGTACTAGAATCAAGTAAACTTGAGGTTCAAGCTGAAATCCACAGTTACACTGAAGATTCCCCTGAAAGCAGTCATGAAGAATCTAAAATTAATGGAGTATCTAAAAATATTCATGAATTACCTAATAATAATATTCACGAAGCAACCACACAAGTCTATGATACGGTGGACGGCGAAAGTCTATCCGGAAAATCGAATGAAGTTGGCTATGGTTATACCAATACCCGTTCAATTCCTGTATTAGAGAATATAGATGATGATTTGCCTAATACAGATGAGACTGATGACGTTCATATAACTTGTGGGCAGGCTGTAACTACGCCTGATGAATTTAAGGATTCTGAGGAAGTTAAAGATGAAGTTAAAATTAAAGTGAATGGTGTTAAGTCGCCCGTTGCTGATGATAATGTTGTAGAGGGTTGTGTGACTGTGAAAATGGTTGCCAATGGTGTGTCCGTGGATGATATGTTGGCGGACTTTGTTGATGAAGTTAATGAAGATACTGCGCAAGCTTAATTGTTGTTGATTTGAAGACCTTACAACACTAAGCTGGGCGCCTTTTTATGAAGCTCTAAGCTACAACTTTAGTCACTTCAGTGGTCAAATAGGTCTTATCCCCGTGTCTGTTACCAATGTTGCCATGCAAGCTCTAATCTCAGAGTGCCCCAGAGAAGACGTCAAATAATAATACCGCTACCGAGCGAGATGGTCATTTACTTAATTGAATAGGAGCGATAGAGAGGGATATATACTGACTGGGTATAAAAATGTCTAAAAACGCTTTTTATAAGTGACGATATGGAAAAATTACAAAGTATTACAAGGTCGAGGAATAAAAATGTCGAAATAGAATTTGATCGAAGTATTGAAATGACTCATTTATTTTAAGGCAGCGGCCTTGAAATTGACGGAGCCCCGCTTCGCGGCGCTCCTATGTCTGTGTAGTTTGCCCTTCGGGCATTTCAAGATACCTAACGTACCTAACCTACCTAAACCTGGGGCCGCTGTTCATCACCTATAGTAGATCTGGGGGCACGGTTTTGCCCCCGCCAAGACGAGCCAAGCGAAGCGCAAGGGCACTACCTACCTTTTCTCGAAGTGTTTCGTCGTTTTTTTGAACCCTCATAAAGTTGTTTTTCGATGTACCAGATAGTCCATATTCTCAGGACATGATGCCAATAATAGACTAATTAAACATACAAAGTCTCAATTGAATAGCTCTAATACTTTAGATTCTATTGGTATCTAAAATACACCGATTTCGTCACTGACACACTGATGATCATCAAAATGTTTGGCTACTTCCTGAAGTGCTAGAAAGCTGAAATTTAGTATGTAATTTAAGTTTAGTATACAACCAACAAAAAAAATCATAAACTTATAACTTTCGCCCCCCACCCCCTAATATGGGGGGTGGAAGTTTATATGACACTCTCACCAATTTTATGAATTAGGACATGAAAGTTTACACGGGACTGTAGACAGTAACTAAAAAACCTATTAATAAATACTTACAAGAACCTCCGCCTTACAAAAATAACTGAAATTCAACCAAAAAAAATTCATGTAAAATGTTGCCAAGACGACCACATAAGGTTTGCCCTGTGAAAAAGATATCAGATCTCACAAATTCTACATATCAGTAAATATGTATGGCTTGGCTGTTTCGTTACTTACTTCAGATCAGAAACTAAATATTCGCATCACCTCCACGACGGTAGCGAAACGGCGAAGCCATACATATTTACTGATATGTAGAATTTGTTGAAGTTAGGGTCGGTAGAGTTAGGCTGTGTAGATTCAGAAGCATGGCTCTACATGAGATCTGATATCTTTTTCACAGGACAAACCTTATGTGGTCGTCTTGGCAACATTTTACATGAAATGTTTTTGGTGGTCTTTTTTAGAATTACAGGTCTGGACATTTTTATTTTCGTACCATTGTCAGTTAGCCTTTTCTACATCTCGACATTTTTATACTTTGTCAATTATAATTTTCGACTTAGAACAATACAATAATCAGTATCTTTGTACAATAATCAGTATTTTGTCATTTTTATACCTTTTCATGTTTCCTTATAGACAGAAGTCGCCTAAACGATCATTTGTTACAGTTTCGCTTTTCTTTATTTGCCTCAATATCATGTCCACGTCATGTCAAATAGTTTGTGCCATAAAGACTATTAACCGCCCTAATTAAAGAGATTGTTTATGGGGCCTTTTACACGGTAATATTATCATGCAATACACTCATATCATGATCCGTAACACGTGAATATTGACAAATGTTGAAGCAATACCCATGCAATTTTGAATACCGTGTTAATATTGACACCCCAGTATTGTGATAATATTATCCGTATAAAGGCCCCTTATGGAAAGCGGTCAGACATTTAAGACCAGGACTCAATTTAGTTACGTCAGCGTTTTTCTGTCCCTCTTGGACCTTAGTGGAAGGCGTATAGGATTTCTATAGAAATCCTTACTCTGAACTCCCAATACTACCAATCGAAGGTTAAATTACTGGATCAGTACAAATATGCCCGTGTGTAGTGTTGGCACCATCTTAGACAATCCAGAGACAATTTAGACTATACTAAGTGTTGCTATGCTTGTAAACTTGTAATATACCTTAGTAAGTCAACAGCAGAAATAGCTAAGCAGAATAACACGCTCAGAGTCATCTACACAGATACTTATTCTCATGACATTAGAGTCCATGTGAATATAATTTCGAGCACTAAGCCCGCGTAGCTTCTTCTGCTGCTGACTGTAACTTGTGCCACTGGTTGGTACAGTCGAGGAATTTTAATGTTTGTCACTTTTGAACCCTATTACAATATAAATAGAGTCCAAGTTTTACATACATTCAAATTTTAACGAACATCGCTTACAATTACAGACGGTTTGGTGCAACCCAGTCTTAAACGTTTAGACCAGTCTAATTGTGTTATTTTGAATGTCTTCAATTTATTGGTGTCAATAAAATTAAATATAATACACCATGTTTAAGCATAGCTTCTAAAGCTTAATAAACCGTTGAAATAAGTATGTGCTCTTTTATTGCCTTCTAATTGACCGAGCGAGTGAAGCGTCTCCGTTTCGACAAAAATTCTTTCGTACGTCTGACCGGATGTTCTCTACAGGTCGCATTTCTCAACCGATTCTCGTTTTTAAATGAACAAAAGTAGGTAGTCTTGTTAAATGTAATTTTCTTTTTATTTTATTTTTTATAGTATAATGTGGCTGGTCGATAATTTTAAATGTAATTTATTTATTTTCTATGTGTAATATTTGCATGTCGTTAACGATCGAATACTGTAACTTACACTTGCACAATAACATCTGTGTTTTTAGAATTAAGTATTCTTGCAAATAAAGATTATGATTATGTGAAATTTTGTGAGCAGGTTCAATAATAATATAGAATTTTTTGTCGAGTCAGTTTTTAGAAATGTTGCAATTAAAAAAAAATTGAGTTCTACAGCTCACAGAGCCACTAGTAAATATGATTATGTAATTACTACTGAGTAAAAGTATAAATGTGGAGTGTCTTTTCAAAAGGGTTTATTTTTAACTTAGCGGTACTTCTTAAGAGAACCTTACTGAATAAAACTTAAGGTCCAATTTAGAAGTAGCGTTACAGAAAAAATAAACCCTTTTGAAAAGACACTCTTGAAATGCATTCGCTATTCCTTTCACGTCCATCTTCTAAACTTACTCTGGGTAACCTGAAGTCTGAGCTCGCTATATATCCGTCTGTCATTGCCAGTTTAAAGGCAAAAGTGGATGTGTATTTGATCTCCCACCAAAATTTTGTATAGAGCGCCCTGTACACCTTCAATCGGAAATGCAATAAAATCGTAAACGCCTCTAGGCTGGCCGCGAATGGGTCGTCCGTTCCGATTTACCTATCTTGATCGGACGTGTATCCGGGAACCTGACGTGCGGTATAATGCCCTCTTGATTCTCTTTACTGCGCGTTCGCAGTATGTGCTGGATGGGCCTTAAATATTTTGGAGTATGTTTAAACATTCCACAAATCTACGATGTTCTAGCCACCGTCCTAAAAGCGAATGAATATAATTATTGCTCACTTTTTATCTTATAGCTTCGTCGCTAAGTTGTTAGTGACAAATTGGTAGGTATCACGGATCTATACCTAAACCCATAGATAACCCCCTCTAGATGGAGATTATAGGGCGACGTGCGGTCACCTCACCTATGTACCAGTAGTACATGTAAGCAAAAACGCCTCGCGCTCTCAGTCAGACTCGTCCAGGTTCGCGATCTATACGTACGTCAGATAAACGAGCATTGAAAATCGATTTTATCCATTAGAAATGGTGTTTTGCTGTGTAAAGTTATGTGGGAAAAGCTCTCGAACAGCAAAGTACAAGAATGACGGAATAACATTTCACTGTTAAGTTAAATTAATTACAAAAGGCATATTTTATTCTGCCAGGCGGAGTTCATTTTACATTAGCCAGTAAGAAGTACAGAAGTATTCTTGTCCCTTTCCAACCAATTCAAATGTCAATATACTCTCCCTTCTGACGAAAGTACATGCTCGGGCTAGTGATGTGCCAGTGACGCTTTCGACATTACCGTATAAGTCTCGATTTCAATTAATTATGTATTCGTCCGCGTTTTGTTGCGCTGTTTTATTAATATTGAAATTCTATTGGAAAAGGTCATTAGTTATTTTACATTAAACTGTCAGTGTTGCCAGTGTTCTTTTAATTAAAGTAGTAATGTAGTAAATTAGTGTCTCGTTCTATTTTATTTATACGCTATAGGTACGATACGGGTACATATCAATGTAGTAGAATGGAATATTTAGTTTGGAAGTAGTTAATGTGTAGTTTTATTTTATTATAAAGTTTATTAACCGGTTGTATCATATTTATTGCTATGTAATATCGAGTATGTATATCTAATGAAATAACAAATTAGTAACAGTATTACCACTAAGTAGGACATAGATTTCCCTAGCATTTAGGACTGGTATCACGAGGTGAACCCTATGCTGGACTTCGAAGAAGTATAAGGGATCTCGGAAGTGGTTAGAGGTGGAGCCATTGCAATTGGGTTTTTTCGAATCGTCTTGGTGAGCAGTTAGGACTAGTGTCACGAGGTGGACCCTATGCTGGACCTCGAAGAAGTATAAGGGATCTCGGAATCGGTTGGAGAAGGAGCCATTGCAATTTGGTTTTTCGTTTCGTCTTGGTGAGCAATTAGGACTAGTGTCACGAGGTGGACCCTATGCTGGACCTCGAAGAAGTATAAGGGATCTCGGAATCGGTTGGAGAAGGAGCCATTGCAATTTGGTTTTTCGTTTCGTCTTGGTGAGCAATTAGGACTAGTGTCACGAGGTGGACCCTATGCTGGACCTCGAAGAAGTATAAGGGATCTCGGAATCGGTTGGAGAAGGAGCCATTACAATTGGGTTTTTCGAATCGTCTTGGTGAGCAAACTTTTTGAAAACATTTTAGCCAATCACAAGGCAGTGCTTTGCGTGGGTAAATTCCTCAACAGCCATTGGCCAACAATTTACGCGCGACGCCGGCGATCGCCATTTTGTCTGGCTGCGCGAAGCACGAGAGCACTAGTTCAACTGTCATTGCATATTCCACCTTGACCTTACGTATAATGCAACAAGGTCTTTATTGAATTGGTCGTACATTCGGTTTCATTCGGTACTTGTCTGCACTCGTCGGCGTGAACGAAGATTGCCGATGTAACTGATATTTGTGGTTCTACTGTATTTATTTATATAGATAAACAAAGGTTGTCTGGGAGAGATTGCTCTTTAGCAATAAGACCGCCAATTGTCTACCGTTATTTAATTATTTAATTACTGTTTAACTGTTTTTGTTTTTGGTGAACAATAAAGAACAATTGTATTGTATTGTATTGTATTGTAAACAAATTTATTTCTATAGAAAAACTTCCAAGACTCAGGATCAAATATTCGTGTTAGTTCATCTCACAAATAAATGCTCTAGCCGGGATTCGAGCCCGGGAACTCCGCCTTCGTAGGCAGGACCACTACCAACTAAGCCAAAGTGGTCGTCAAAATATTCCGCAATTTTTACATTCACCAGTGCTGTAACCGTGTAAGTCGATTCACAAGAGCTGGCGCGGAATGTCTATGAAATTAATGACAGTTTCATAAATTTTCCGCGCCAGCTCTTGTGAATCGACCTACACTACATTACACTATGCGCTGCCTAAAAATATTATTCTAGATACTAAATTAATAGATGAGCATATACGCTATTTAAAATTGTTACCCTAAAATAAATGGCATTACCGGTAAAAGCCGGTAATAAACAACGCGTCCCATCCCTACGCCGCGCGCGCCATGTTGAACCCAAGCGCGCGCTCTATGAAACAGCCAATGGCAGCGACGTTACCGACCTCCCCGCGACCCGCACATACCGCTAACCTTGGTGACTTTTGATTCGAACTAAATCGTTCATAGGGGCCATCTAGAGGGGGTTATCTATGCCTAAACCGGATTGAGTACTGTGACGAAAAAGTGTGACCGACAGAGAAGCCAAACTCGAGGATTGCATCTCGTTTTAATTAGGGTGACCAAGTACATCTGTGGATATGAGGATTATTTCTAATATAGGTTCTATGTACAATGAAATTTAAACTAAATTAGGTAGTAAATAAAATAAGAATATTTTTCAAATAAATATTTATTTTCGCTAATCACAAGTTTGTGTATCCAATTATCCATACATTGTTAAACATCAAACATCAAACATCAAACATTTATTGCATATCACATTTATACATGAGGTGGGATTACAAAATAAGTATATAGACACATGTGACGCCCTGCAAGGGCACAGCAATTTGAAAGGGCTACCAATTGAAGATAATGTTTAGATACAGGAATAATAATAAACAATATAGTCTTGTGTAATTTTTGCCTAAGCCCTACTTTATTTTCCTAATCTCTTAACAAATGTGTTCTCCCGTGATGGGCCATGCATAAATTAAAAAAAGACGAGGACGAGTTTTAATTCACCATCAACAGATCAGCACGGTGGTGCCATGATACACGAGTTCGGTAGGTACCGATACAATATAACTGTTACCGAACTTGCCGGTATCCAATTGAGCTGAAATGTAGCATACTTATGTACAGTATGCGTGAAAATTAGCATACTGTACATAAGTATGCTAAATTTCAACTCAATTGGATACCGGAAAGTAGCTGTAAAATGGTTAAAAAATTGGAACGACAACTTAAGTACTTGCACAGTTTAATCACATACAGTCCAAGTTAAACAAAAGCTCATAATGATAACAAAATTGTTAAAAGATTGAATTTCAACTGACCTTTAGAAAAGGTTTTCTCACTAAACACTTAATAACGAATATTTCTGCAAAACCAGCCCAAGTCATAGTCACCCTAATCAGTTTGACATTTGTCTTGTCGTTTTATCGTAAAATATAACAAATTGTTCCTTACCTGTGAAATGATATTTCACAATTAATAAAACTTTCACTTTTACAACCCTTTACACAACATGTTTTCACTATTTTCAACTAATTTCATCAGCCGCTTATTTTCATAATTTCAAATTTGACACCATTAAGGTTGGGGATACCAATTAATATTTTTTTTTTTTTTTCTTCCGTTCAGGAACCAGTGAAAAATATTACTATATTTATTGCAATACTAGGTTTTAGTCAGTTAATAATGTTGATATTTTATACAATTACGAATGAGGTCAAATGTAAATTTTGCCTGATAAATATGCAGTACTAGTTAGTACAAGCAAGTAATTGTTTTCAGTATTCTAAAATACCACAACATATATTTTTTTTACACTGGCAAGTTGTGCGAGTGGGACACCGCCCTCCGGTTGGTTGCTCTCGCTCGGACCGCTTTCTCTAGTTTGTCTGTCATAACAGGATATTAACTGTATTACGCGAGAATAAGGTTCAAGTTTGACTGGCTCATAAAAGTTTGTACTCAATCCGGTTTAGGTATAGATGCGTGGTAGGTATTTATAATGCTTAATTTAGAACACTGGCAACACTGTTATGTCATTTTTGATTTTTGACAGTTTCGTGCCCAGCTGATGGTAAACACCTTGGTAAACACGAATATTCATTTAATTTTATATCAGTAATTCATTAATATTTACTTATCTCGATGGTGATAGCAATAGGTTTTGAAGGCAGTGCCAACAAGCTTGGAATTGGCATAGTAAAAGATGGAGAAATACTGGCCAATTGCCGTAGAACATACATCACACCGCCCGGTGAAGGTTAGACACATTTGTTTATATTTTTTTCGCGAATAAAGACGTTTTTGAATCAGAAATCTATATTAATAGTATGACCACGATCGTCTATCCCCGTATAGTACTTGTAGATGTAAGTATATGCAAAATAATCCTTCTTTAAACACCAATAACCTCTTATTTGAATCTGTTGAGGTAAGGTAAGATAAGAACAATCTTAAACTGAACACAAACGTATAGGCGCAATACACAGAAACAGTGTGATATTCCACTTATATTTTTGTCCAATGCTTGACCAAATTTAATTTCGATGACATGACAGAATGATGATGGAGCTCCATTCCAGTAATCTAATTTCTTTGATCAAATGACCTTGAAGACCGAAGAAGGAAAAAGCAAGCTAGCACCCCACCATCATATCAGCCGAAGGACATCCACTGACATAGGCCTTCCCCAATTTCATCGGGGTAAATGCCATAATCTCCACGCTTGGCATGCAGATTGGCAATCTCAGTATCTCCACCACACTCCAGGGATGCTGCTACCCATCCCCTGGTGGTCTTGGTCATAGTTTTAGGACATACCTGGGTAGTGAGCACCCCACTACCGCCTCATCCCCAATTTTCCTGCCACCACTGCTGGAGACAATGCCGCTCCTGCATAGGCTTACATAGTCATTTAAGGAAGTGTTCACTGGTTGCTGCTTGATTTGTCTGATAAAGACAGAAAGGCCAATGAATGATCAAATGCACATTGAACAAAGATATTGGATGAGTGGAATACCATCCTTACACATTACTCATTTCTTTGAGACAATGTCCACTAGGAGTCCGGAATTGAAGATCCTGTATGGATAAAGAGCCCTTGATTCTGTGTATAAACAGCTTAATAACAGTTTTCTTTTTTAATTTTTCATTAGGTTTTTTACCTCGGGAGACGGCTGAGCATCATCAACAAAACATCCATGAAGTCCTCCAGGAAGCCTTAGATCAATCCGGACTGAGCCCCAAAGACATAGATGTGGTCTGCTACACTAAGGGTCCGGGAATGGGGGCTCCTTTGATGGTCTGCGCTATTGTGGCCAGGACTTGTGCCCTGTTATGGAAGAAACCAATTCTGGGCGTCAATCATTGTATAGGGCGTATCCTTTTTAATAACCATCGACTATCACATTGCTGACTTGACGAAGCGTGTGTTACAGCAGTCCCGACGGAACAAAACCCTACATCAGATCCCACTGATTAAGATTTTGAGAGATGAATAATATATTAGATTTAAGAGATGAATAATTATTTATTCAGGGTAAAATAGTACAAAAAGTGGTTATAAATATTAATAAGCTATTAACAACAAAGCAGGTTTTAAGTTAATTAAGATACCAATAAAAATAATAATAGATATTAATACGCCAATGAGTCTAAAAAATGTTCTTACGGGGCCAGTATACACATTGTTGCCTAAACTAGGTCTCTCGTGAAATGGAAATAGATTTTTAATATTTACATATATATTGTGTATGACATTTAAAAGCGACCGAAGGGCCACATGGGGAATAAATGATTTCATATTTCAGTGATGTGGAAGCAAAAGTTATAAATACCTACAAGTTAAATAAAATAACATAGTGATGAAAAAAAAATGTTAAATATACAGTAGAAATGTAATACCCAAATTACTATGCCTGTTTCCGCTACCGCTAGCTTGGTAGACTATCTCCTAGGGCCATCTGTAAAGCAGATAGTTGCAGGATGCTCGATATTTAATTTCCAGTTGTCTCTTTTTTTATAATAATAATATCTTTATCGCATCCATGCTGGTACAAATACATGTGAAATTTACAAAGCTGAGCCACAACATGAGACCCTGTTAGGGTATTGCAAACACAATAATTGAAAATGCATACAGAAAAATCTACTACCTCCTATTATTGTATAATTATTTTTGATATTTATATAAATTAAAGTACTCCTGTAAAGAATAAAACAGTTCTGAATTAAATATTTTGTTCAAATTGTTAATAAATTTTGCATATTTTGATTCTTTGGTTATCTCCTTGGGTAGGTTATTGTATATACGTATGATGGTCATATAGGGCTTTTGCTGCTCATACGTACTTAAGTTACTACTAGGGAGTGCTAATCTATCCTTATAACGCAGGCTCATGTTATAGGTGCAATGATCTTTGGCTTTTGAATATAGGGTTGGGTGCTTTTTGACAAATTTACAAGCCTCTAAAATATACAAAGATGGTAGATTTAATATACTTAATTTCTTGAAATACGGCTTGCAACTATCGTAGGTTTTTATATGAGCGAGGATCCTGACGCATTTCTTTTGTAGGATGAAGAGGTCTGAAACGTCGGTGCTGTTACCCCACAAAATAATCCCGTATTGGAGCCATGCTTGGCTAAACGCGTAAAATTCACTCATGGCTATTTTTAAATCTGTAGTTTTTTTAATGTTTCTATGTGCATTAGTGAAGCTAGAGAGTTTTGTACTAATACTTTCTCCTAATTGCATTTTGTACTGTGACGCATTTCATTATTTATTATTTGAAAAATCATGAAAAAAGCAACATTACAGGAGATATCCTAAAGTCATTACATTTTTTTTATCTTGTCTCGAAGTGCGTACATTAATTATCAATACAATAGCCACAAATTAATTACATACTATATTACTAACCAATAACGTCACACAATTTGAAGCACTCTCTTTCAACATTATATTATATTTGAATATAAAACTAAAGTGACGGATGAAAGAAGAGTGTACGCAGCTGAGATGAGAATGCTGAGATGGATGTGTGGAGTGACGAGGAAAGATCGAATTAGAAATGAATAAATAAAATAAAATAAAAATAAAAAAGCCTTTTATTTCCCGCATTTTTACAGAAAAAAAGTTACATGATTGAAAAAAAATTTTTGCAGTAATAGAAGTGTAAAAATATATATATAAAAAAAAGTTGTACAATTATTAGTAAGGTAAATCTATTGACTAATAAATAAATAACTAAATATATGATGCGAGAACCCCTCTTATAAAAGGGTAAAGGCCTAGAAATGAATATATAAGGGAAAGTTTGAAAGTGGCACCCGTGACAGAGAAAATGAGGAGCAGTAGGTTAGCATGGTATGGGCATGTAATGAGGAGGGATGAATGTCATATTGATAAAAGAATATTAGGGTTGAATGTCGAAGGACGAAGAGCGATTGTAACGCCCAAAAGGCGGTTGATGAATTGTGTGAGAGAGGATATGAGAGAGAAAGGAGTAAGCGCTGAAGTGACGAATAATAGAGGAATGGAAGAAGAAAACATGTTGCGCCGACCCTGCATGAGCGGGATAAGGGCAGGGAGATGAAATGATCTGAATATACAACTCGCGGGATTTTTCTACATAAAATTATGCAGTCTATCCTTACATCACACGTGCAGACATAGAGATGGGTCGGCTGATCACCAAAGCAAACAACCCGACAGTATTATATGTGAGCGGCGGTAACACTCAGATCATCGCCTACTCCCGGCAGAGGTACCGGATATTCGGGGAGACTATCGACATTGCTGTTGGGAATTGTCTAGACAGGTAATTTGTTTTCTAATTTTCTTATTTATTATAACATCATAGGTACGATGTAATCACCAAATAAATAACTTAAAAATAAGCTGTTAACTTTTATAGATATTCCCATTGATTACAACTCCTGGATCACTTATTCAAATTTCATTTTATTTTTGGGTATAAAACCTTTTTAATGACGAACTATGTATATGTTGGTACACCCAATTTTATCAAATTAGTCTGTTCAAAAAGCGACCTTCCTGTCCAAGCTGGAAGGTTCAAATTGTAATCGCAGTTTTCTTAATAAGTCCGTCATTTTAAATAATATCAACTATACTAAACCCTATACCTTTTTGACGTATGTACCTGTTAGCAGCTCGAATAATTCTGTTATTTGGCTGCGGTTTTCTATAAGAAGGAGTTGCTTCATTAATTGAGCTTCTTCAGATTTGAGTAACTTCCTGCTGTGACCCATCTCCTAAATTTAATATAGGGCATTTTAAATGAGTATAAATTCTAGGTTTGCAAGAGTACTGAAGTTATCCAATGCACCGAGTCCCGGCTACAACATCGAGCAAGCTGCTAAGAAGGGAAAGAAGTACGCTCATCTACCGTACTGTGTTAAAGGTACTTCATTCAAAGGTAGCAAATGACGACCGAAAGCAAAAGCTATTAGTGCTATTACATTCACTCTTCCATGACCTTTGAAAGAGATCGGTCCTCATTTGGTACAGCGGCAAATATAAACACCTATAATTATTCGTACACATATTACATTAGACAGGAATAGGTAAAAGAATACCACAAATTAAAAATGTTTTGTATGGCCTAGTCAAAATTTGCCAATTAAATCCTTATTAGTGTAAAAAAAGTGTTGGCCTACTTATGTCTAGTCAAAACGCAAGCCATTTTTGTTTACCCTGTATGTATGTAATGTTTTAAAGCGTCATGGACATGACAATAATATACACAGAAAAATACAATAGAATAATAAAATAACATTAGATTCATCTAAACATTAAATGAATACTTATTTTAGTAATAACTGACGTTGAGACTCTCAAACAATTTTGACCGTTCTGCAGTATCTGATAATCCAGATCTACGAGTAGGTACTTAAACATTTGGCTGTTGTGGATGTTCAAAAGGCTGATTTAATTGCCAGGCATGGACGTGAGTTTCTCCGGGATCCTGTCGTACATGGAGGACAAAATAGACGAGCTCCTGAAGCAGTATACCCCTGAGGACCTGTGCTTCTCGCTGCAGGAAACCGTCTTTGCGATGCTGGTCGAGATCACTGAGCGGGCGATGGCACATTGCGGTTCTGATGAGGTATTTATCTACTTAACCTGTCAGAGTAAATTCAGGTGCTGGTAGGCTTTACACGCTGCCAGTCTGATAGCCACCATTCTTGTGCTGGTGTGTCTATCTGCAGTTTACATTTTGTTTCTCATTGTCTTTTCCCTGGACTACAAGTTGCTCGACAGCTCGATGAGGTAGTATCACATATCGTATATGGAAGACTAAATCGAAAGACTCCTGAAGGAGAGATCGGATACTCCTTCAGATTTTGTCCTCCAGCACGGCTAGCACAAGATGGCGCGCGAGATATAGTATCCATCTCTTTCCGTGTGTATCCATTAGATAGAGACGGATACTCTTATCTCGCCGTGCTGGGGTATACCCCAAAAGATCTGTGGGACTCGCTCGTATTGAGATTACTGAACGGGCGATGACATATTTCGGTTCTAATGAGGTATTGGGAGAACGTTCATTGTCATCAGGGGCCTTTCAGCTCGTAGTACGATTTTTTTTATGGAAATTTTAGTTTAACTTGTTTGCACCAGATGTCACTGGGTGCTATCCCTATCGCACTTGCATATTGAAGTGACAGAGATGCAGCATTCGTGCGGTTAGTTCTTACTAAATACACAACGGCGCTACGATCTATGTAGAGTATTTCACTGGTATCTCTATCTCAGTATATATATATTGTACTTTGTGATTGTCATTTCAAATACGGGCAAGCTATACAACACGCCATTTCTCAAAGAAGTAGGGCAGAGCGGAACGCCGTCACGCTCATATTTGGAGAATCTTAACTGGGGAACTCTCTCCATCTTGCAGAAGACCACAGCCAGAATAGTTTAGTTTATTATATCTCATTATACCATGTTCATATAATACAATTACATTTGGCATAACACCACTATAGTAATCGGCGGTTAAGAGGGCGCAGTACGCTCGGTTCTTCATACAAACGTATTTATGCTCTCATTTTAAAACGCCATGCTAGAATAACATGAAACTTTGTATACACAATGGGATCCGGCATACCTAGGTCGGAAATTAGTTTCCGTTGTTAGAAATTGTAAAAGAAAAAAATACAGCGGTTTTTTAAGTTTTTTACGGCTTGTATGAAAACCTTAATAATCGTTGCATTTTTTTTCCATTATAATTTCAAGCAACAGAAACTAATTTCCGACCTAGATATGCCGGATCTCATTGTGTATACAAAGATTCATGTTATTCTAGCATGGCGTTTTAAAATGAGAGCATAAATACGTTTGTATGGAGAACCGAACGTACTGCGCACTCTTAAGAAGTCAATCCTGACACCTGTCATTTCCATTCGGTTTAGAACCTAAAAGTCACTTTTTGGTTATAATTATAAACTGTATGGGTATGACAGGTGTCAGGATTGCTCTTTAGGTATGTGGTATTGTTTCTGGTGGTGAGTAAGGTGACCACCAGAGCATTAGAGCTCCCGAAGGATTGCTTTGTTGAGGGTGAGGAGCCTATTTTAATATGTCTCTAACTCAACACAACGCGCTGGTGGTTCTTCTGGAGTCGCCAGCGTCCATAGGCTATAGTGTCTGATGTCTATCAGTCAGGTGGTTGTTTGCCACCATCCTTATATACTACCCAAATGAAAACAGTGGCCACTTACAGATTTTTGTTTTATTGTTTATTATTGGACATAAACTAAATAAATATAAATAAGTAAACCAATTGACTACTTAATTAAATAATTATTAGCCTAAAGAAAATCAAACTCTTAGTTTTATCTATTGTTATTTTAATATATATATATAAGGATTAGGATGTTAATTTATAAGGATTGCCAACGGTCGATACAATACACTTTCTTAATAAACTATTCATTAACAACATAAATATAATATTCGCATAATCATCAAAATACTTAGTGCCCCCTATTTTTAACCTTCGACGCGGAACGCAAAAGAGTAATATAAGTGAGATATTTATCTGTGTGTGTCTGTCTGTGGCATCGTAGCTCTTGAACGGGTGAACCGATTTCAATGCAGTTTTCATTTTTATTTAAAAGCAAGATTTTCAACGGTGGTTCTTAGAACCACCACTCAAAAAATCAAAATCGGTTCAGCCGTTTTTGAGATATTGATCTTTGAAATGAAAATGTCGGGGTTTTTCAACTTTTCTCATTTGTCATTTGTTGTTTAGAGTGAATTTGTATTGTATTTAATCTATCGTAGGTCCTAATAGTGGGTGGTGTCGGCTGCAACGAGCGTCTCCAACAGATGATGGGTATCATGTGCTCAGAACGTAACGCCAAAGTGTTCGCGACGGACGAGCGCTTCTGCATAGACAACGGCGTCATGATCGCGTACGCCGGCGCGCTGGCGTACCAGTCGGGCGCCACTATGGCGTTCAGGGACGCCACCATCACGCAGAGATACAGGACCGATGATGTGCTCGTTACTTGGAGGGATTAAATGTTAAATATCAAGACGGAGTTTGTTTACTTTTTAGATTTTGAATATCTCTGAATCACCTGTTTATTTAGAAAAAGCTCTTGCCCGCGACTTCGTCTGCGTAATATTCCACTCCCTATTTCATAAGAAGGGATATCGGGATAAGAAGTATCCTTTATATTAATCTAAGCTGAAGAATCTTTGCATGCCAAGTTTCATCATAATCTGTTCAGCCGTTTTTGCGTGGTTAATTAACAAACACCTAAACTTTCGCATTCATAACATTATTTAATTTAATCGTATGGCATTTATTTACGAACCGTGAGATCTTTGAGAAGACAAGTACGGTTGCCAGTTTTTTATTTATATTTATATTCATAACATTATGAGAATGAGAATATCTATTGCTATCTCGTTATAGAACGCCATCACCATTGACACTTACGCGTCAACTAATTTTCCATAAGAGATAGAATATGAACCCTAGTGTAGAGAACAATTATAACACCAGTCTTCATTGGCGCCGTAAGCACAAAACATGCGACTCCTTTAGGTGTTCTTGGCGTTGAAATGGTTTAATAGCTCCCTCAAGATTGATAGTATACTACGCAAGTCTTAAAAAGAAGTAAGACTCGGGCGTGCAGTCGACGTCTGATTTACAGCTAATACCGTCGCGTTTTACCTTATTTTGTGATACCTTAGTACAGTCGACGTCAAAAATATGTTCACACACTTTGCAAAGTATCAGAATTCCATGGTAAATAAATAAGGCGAAGTGTATACATGTTTTTGACGTCGACTACACATTTGAGACTTTTTCAATTTGTGTAAAAAGTTGTCTCCTAATATTTATTTATTTCGGCCATAGGTATAGCGTGACGCCATAAGCTAGGCTGAAGACTATTCTGTTGTGAGTGCATTAACTCTAATGCTATGCCCAGATATTTCTGAGTTAAATGTAAATATTTTACAAGTGGAAACGTCCACTTAACGGAATTATAATTTCCAATCGAAAATGAAAAATTGATCACCCCGGGCGGGATTTGAACCCGCGACCTCTGGAATCCGTCCATCGCTCTTACCAACTGAGCTACCGCGAGTTATCCCGAGGCGACGAATCTTTCAATCAGTTCACTCTTAATTAAGCCTTAGGGGCCTTTTTTTCAATTTTTCATTTTCGATTGGAAATTTCTGAGTTAATTTATGACGACTGTTGTACTCGCACCACGTGTTGTGTACATAAGAAAACCACCAGTAGGTTACTAACCATAATATCAGCTTACTATTGTATCTTATTTGTTACCTAAATAGGGTACTCACAGTCAAACATTTTGATATGTTATAAAAACTTTATTAAATCAACCATCATTTTGTTCTTGAAAACACAGGACCACGCACGCGATAATATTCGAACGAAGGTAAAACATTCATTATTGCATCGGTTTAAATTTCACACAATGTCGCTACTATCTCTAAAAACGGCTAAGCATTAGCAGATACATTTGAACAATAAATAATTTTTAATTTGAACAATATAGGGTAGGAAAAGCCATTACGCATGTAGCGATTTATCACGACAACAGACAGAGACGTCTATGGTTGAAATGAGACAGCAATACAAACTTTTTATTCTAACTACATCCAGTGGTCGTGACGAATTGTGAGTAATGAGCTTAACAGATCAGCCACGACGCGATGCGGCATAAGTGAGAGCAAGACGGCGCTCACATATAATGTACTGTTGACCCGGTTATTATTGTTGATATACAATTTTATTAAGTGCAAATGAACTCAACCGCTTTTAGCATAGAGTATGATATAAACAATCCATTATATTCACAAAATTCTACAAATGCAATTTTAAAACTTAACAATGATTCTGCTTATATACTCTTAACTGTATATAGTGACTAAATAAAATACTTGAATGTCTGGTAATGATAAAATTAAAATATGTACACTGATTATATATTGCTATATAATATAGTTGTGTATATCTGGATAGAGTAACTATTATATGAGTAATGAATAATAAATATTAATAATAAATTAATTAAAGATCGCAATAAATAGATCTATGGAGGGCGAACGAAATATATTTAGCCTCAAATAAAGATTAGAATACTATAAAATAAATTTACATTCTTACGAAAATGTGACTTGAGATAATTACATTTAACTGGTCTTTCGGGTTCTAATCCGTATTGTATTCTATGAATATATTCACCTCAACAAAAATCAATTACAATCCCATTAAACTATCCTCCAATCCAATACAGTTTAAAAGCTTATTTCAACACTCAGACCATTAAAAAAAATGAAGCATTACGAACACCCCAGCTGGTTTTTAACCATGCACAATACACACACACATACACAAACTAAAGCATACATAGGACTCCTTAGTATGCTTTGCAATGATATCAAGATCACACGTTTCAATTTCTGTACATTGTTCAGATTGTGTGTGTGTGCTTTCTATTGTTTCAAATGATCCTTCAATTTTTTTTTTGGTCCGGTTGCAACCACACTAGCTCAGCAATTTAGCAATAAAATACACCACCATCAGAAAGTTTAAGACCAAACACATAATATGCAAATAATCAACATTGATCGATTATCCACTCAATTTTGATTCATCTGTCCATAGTACTCTCGACCAGTTTGCAAAAGTCCAATCCTTGTGAGAAATAGTCCAAGGCAATATTTTTGCCTTGTTTGGTTTGCGTAATAATTTATGGAAATTAAACTAAGAATGTTTGGTCCTAAACTTTTTGACGGTTCTGCATGTAATAATATCATTAGAATGTATGTTTTTCGAATAAGTTCAAGACTGCAATCTGACTTCAATCTATATCATGCTAGTTACTCTTGTGTTGAATACAGTTCTAGTTGCCAAAATAGCACATTTTTAAATTACCAGATGATTGCCTTAACCAATCCGGAACATACCTATCAGACTCAAATTGGATCAATTATTTATTTGGTTTTCATAAACATTAAATTTTACGAATGTAGTATTTGGATTAGGAATATGTAATTTTATCAACCATCACATACAAGGAAACAAATAATAAAAATCGGTATGAAATATTTGCCATTTAGCAACTATTCAGTTACAAACTATATATATTTGGCATACTTTCACATATATATTGTAACCAGGTTATTAAAATTGTTACCACTCATAACCCCTAGGATTTTCCCTTACCAGTAGTAAATACTAAGGAAAATGCTGAGAATTTTCCCCAGTTGTTACCACTAAAAGTAATACTTTAGTGGTGTAACAAATTGGTGGTATAACCTATCCTCCCAAGCTATGCACAATTGTACTTAGACTACAATGTCTGTTGTTCTGTAGCACTTCACACTGGTGAACCTCATAAACTGCTGCCGTGGAGTCCTGTGTACATGATAATCCAGGTCACCTGAAAACAAAGATCACTAAATATAATGGTTTCATTCACTCCATAAAAAAAACGGTAATTACACACTTCTGCCAAACCACAGTGTGGTTTGTTGGCAGTTGAGGCTCCAATTAATAAATATGAATCACAATAACTCAGGTGCTCTATTACCTGTCAATCCCACGTCTGCACGGTAGGAGCATGGCCGGATGACTGTCATATGACATACTCCTATACATGTACGACATTATGTTATGAGGCCTTACAAGTTTGAAAATGTGTGGAACTCAAATTACGACGAAAGTATTGACGATTCCAATAAACTGATTAAAGGATACAATCCTATTATTAAAGACTAGCTTTTGCCCGCGACTTCGTCCGCGTATAATTCGTTCTCGCCTTAGAATGATTTGTTTTCCCATACAATCTTTCTCAAGCTCAAGTGGACACCAGGAACTTAGGGGTGACATGTTGGAGAAGGAAAGCCACGAATAGATCGGACTGGAGATATTTGCTTGACCAGGTTAGCCTAGGGCCTACCCGCGGCTGTAACGCCTCAGATGATGATGATGATACAATCTTTCACCTTTCTTTACACCCCCTTAAGAAATGATTACAGTCAATATGACATTCCCTAGAAATCCTATTGTCAAAACGAATGATTAAGTGCTTATTTCGAAATATCAAATGTACCGATTCTAGACGAATGAATCTCGTCAAAAATATGACATGTACATTTTACAATGGTAAAAGTCTCGCTACGCAGTTCTGTCTCAAAACGTTATCCCAACAGAGCGAGTTCTTCATGTAAGTATGATGACCGAAGGCCGGAAGCAGAGTGGCAAGGTATGCGAGAATAATCACACAGAGCGGGCTTCTCTGTAAGGCTGAGGGCCGAAGGCCTGAAGCAGAGAGGCGAGACACGCGAGGCTGAAGGCCGACCCTCGTAACAGAGTAGATTCTTCATATAAGGTTGATGACTGAAAAGCCGAAGGAGAGTGGCAAGGCATGCGAGGCTGAAGGCCGAGCTATGTCGTCGCCGAAGATCCAGTTGCCATATTAATGAGGGTAAATTATACTCCATTCCTTCGTTTTCACGTGATGCCTAGACATATAAACAGACAGACAAACAGACTCAAATTCTTAAAACTGTTGAAACGATTTCTGTTATCGATTCTACCTAGTTGGTTACTAAGTTATGTTACTGTAATAATCCTTATCTACATAAAATATACTAACGAAAGTTAAATAAATTATATATTAAAATGAAGTACACACAATCAGGATTTACATTTGTCAATTTCATTCAAAATGGCCTCCTTGGGCCTGAACACAGGCCTTCAGACGACGAGGCCAGTCATCAATAGCGGCACGCACGGTTGTCATATCTAATTCCGTCACTGTCTTGACTATGGCCCGCTTGAGGGAGTCAAGATTTGTGTGGGGTTTAGCACAGGCTTTCTCCTCAGTTTCAGGTTGAGGTCCGGGCTGGAGGAGGGCCAGTCTTCGTGGGCAATGAAGTCAATTTTGTTGCTTCGAAACCAGGCTTGAGTTGTTTTTGCCTTATGTGCAGGGGCTGAGTCTTGTTGAAAGACCCAGGGCTGGTTTTGAAATAGAGAGTGGCTTAAAGGCTTCACTATTGGTTCCAGAACGGTTTCCTGGTAAACTTTAGCCCCAGTTTTGACACCTTTTTCACAGAAATGGACCTGTGTTAACCCTGAGTATGACACACCTAACCAAATCATGACATAAGAGGGATGATGGCCTCGTTGCACTCTCGGAACAGCTACACTCGCTTCTTGACTGTTTTTTGCATACACTCTGTCATTCTGGCGGTTACAACATTCTTCAATGGTAAAAATTTTTTCGTCTGTAAATAATATATTTCGGTGGCCATTTTGTGCGTACCGCTTCAGTAGCACGCGACTTCTATTCAGCCTCATAGTCTTCAATCGTCCATTAAGCAAATGACCTTTCCGTCTACGATAAGCGTGTAGTCTAAGGGAGCTTCTCTTCACAGACATCTGAATTGCCAACAACTTTTGCTTCCGAACGGGGTTTCTTGCGATTCTCGCCTTCACTGCCTTTATTAGAGCTGGGGTCCGAACGGTGCGTGGTCTTCCAGACCTCTTGCGGTCATCAAAGCTCAGGGTACTATTGTACCTATTAATGGTACGATAAACGAATTGTTTGTTGATTTTCAGATTTTGAAGTGTTAGAAAGTAAAGCACCACTCCTTGGTAAATACATGGTTTAATACATTTAAATATGGACACAGACAGAGCTAAGGTTAATCTTCATTACGACGCGGCAAATGGCAATTCATCTCACAAAGTACAATATATATACTGAGATCACGGATCTATACCTAAACCGGATTGAGTTCAAACGTTTATGAGCCAATCAAAATTGAACCATATTCCCGCGTAATACAGTTAATATTCTGTTATGACAGACAGACTAGAGAAAGCGGTCCGAGCGAGAGCAACCAACCGGAGGACGGTGTCCCACTCGCACAAGTTGCCAATGTAAAAAATATATATGTTGTGGTATTTTAGAATACTGAGAATAATTACTTGCTAAAACTAACTAGTACTGCATGTTTATTAGGGATAATTTACATTTGACCTCATTTGTAATTGTATAAAATATCAACATTATTAACTGACTAAAACCTAGTATTGCAATAAATAAAGTAGTATTTTTCAAATATTGATTGGTATCCCCAACGTAAATCGTGTCAAATTTGAAATTATGAAAATTACCAGCTTATGAAATTAGTTGAAAATGGTGAAAACATGAATGGTGATGCAAAGGGTTTTAAACGTGAAAGTTTTATTAATTGTGGAATATCACTTCACAGGTAAGGAACAATTTGTTATATTTTACGATAAAACGACAAGACAAATGTCAAACTTATTAGGGTGACCATGACTTCGGCTGGTTTTGCAGAAATATTCGTTAGTACGTGTTTAGTGAGAAAACCTCTCAAGGTCAGTTGAAATTCAATCTTTTAAACTTTTCTTATTATTACGAGCTTTTGTTTAACTTGGACTGTATGTGATTTAACTGTGCAAGTTGTCGTTCCAATTTTTAGGGTTCCGTAGCCAAAATGGCTAAAGCGGAACCCTTATAGATTCGTCATGTCTGTCCGTCCGTCCGTCCATGTAACAGGAGGGAGGCGAAAATTTTTTTCAATGCATATAGGCGTTTGGTGTATTTATGGATAGGCTTTCAAAAAGTGACATAGAGGTTTCTATAAAACTTTTCCATTTAAGTCAACCATTGGTGAGATATTAGCTGTCAAAGTCGTAAAAAGTGTGTCCCCCCCTCTAATTTCCAAACTATGGGATTTAAAATTCTAAAAAAAATCACGATGATGTACAATTATAAATACTTTCAACGATTTTTGGTTTTAACAAGATAGGTCTAAGGGTTTTTGAGTTATTGCTGAAAAACTCTTGCCCAAACAAAAAGGCGTAAGTGCCGTGACTTCCCTATGAAGATACGGCCTTCTTTGATTTACTGTATTGTATAGTGGTTTTAAATGTAGATTAGGAGGCGTCGGTACGGAACCCTTCTTTGTGCGTGACCCGACACGCACTTGGCCGGTATTTTTAATTTACGCATGGCTCATCACGGGAAAACACATTTGTTAAGAGATTTGGGAAATAAAGTACAGTTTAGAAGTTTCTAGGCAAAAATGACACAAGACTATATGTTTAACATACATAAACTTATGATTTGCGAAAATAAATATTTCTTTGAAAAATATTCCTATTTTATTTACTACCTAATTTAGTGTAAAATTTCATTTTACATAGAACCTATATTGATAATAATCCTCATATCCACAGATGTACTTGGTCACCCTAATTAAAACGAGATGCAATCCTCAAGTTTGGCTTCTCTGTCGGTCACACTTTTTCGGTCACAGTACTCAATCCGGTTTAGGTATAGATCCGTGACTGAGATAGAGATACCAGTGAAATACTCCACATAGATCGTAGCACCGTTGTGTATTTAGTAAGAACTAACCGCACGAACGCTGCATCTCTGTCACTTCAATATGCAAGTGCGATAGAGATAGCACCCAGTGACATCTGGTACAAACAAGACAAACTAACATTTCCATAGAAAAATTCGTACTTTGAGCTGAAAGGCCCCTGATTCATCTGACAGCCGACATGACGCCGTAGGGATGTGACACGTCGCTAGTGTTGTACATCGTCACACGGGTCACCATGCTTATGGATAATGGCTAATAGAAGCAACTTCAAAATCACGTTTGGCGGATGCCCGCATTTGTGCAACGCAATTACAGCGACACGATTTTCTTTTAGACCCCAATCCATTATAAATATGACGAGATAAGTGTTGTGTGCTATAAAATTATAACTGACAACCCGCCATTATATGTCATTTTTTATTTTTTCGGTAGCATTTGCTTCAACGCAAGAAAAGAGTTTGCAAATCGAGTAACAGAACTTAGTAACCAACTAGGTAAGTATCCCCAGCCAACTTTTTTTCAAATATCTTCCATGTATAGACTTTCGACCCTCTTCTAATCTACATCTAAGATGCCCCAACTGTCTATGGTGACGATTGGGCTGCCCACCTCAAGTGATCTCTTATATCAAACAGTTTTAATGGTGTGAAGGGTCAACAATTACGTAAAAAATAACGCACGACAAAATTAAATGGTACACCGACGATACAATTTGTGCATTGAAACAGCTGTTTATGTATTTAAGCATATGAATAAAAACAATGCCAAAGTATCGCAAATGCATTTTGATGTACACGCAAAGTAGAACTTATTGCGAAAAGGTTGTGCTCAAAAATAGCGTCAACAATCAGAAGGAATAATGATACTTCGGTTTTGACATAATGAATCGTCAACTTGTTTACAATTCTGCTATGCTTTAAGTTAAATTATATATGTAGTTTTTGAATCTAGAACACTGGACTAATTTTGGGTTTGGAGTCACAGTTACTAAATGGGATAAATCATAATAGTGTTCAAAATTTGAAGAGACCGTAGTGGCTGGCGCGCACATTGGGCAGCGAGATTTCACAAATTTTGAATGAGGATGTTTTTCCTTTGTCGTCAAGTATATGCCTACCAATTTTCATACCTGTAACTCATGGATTATAGGAGTTCCCATACAAAATTCAACCCCTCTTTTTACCCCCATTTAACCCAAATCTGCACAATTTTTATAGCCTAAAACCTGACCGGGTATTTACTCAATAGATTAGTAAAGTTTTCATCAAAATCCGTTCAGCCGTTTTCACGAGATGCGTAGACAAACAGACAAAAATTCTAAAAACTGTTGGAATGTGTTCTGTTATTAATTCTAAGTATCCCCAGCCAACTTTTATTGGAATATCTTCCATGTACAGACTTTCGACCCTCTTCAGCTTTATTATATGTATAGATTTAGATATTAACTGAGCCATTATTTGCTTTTATTGCGAGCTAATTTAAGCGGAAAAAAAGTTCTTTGCTTGTAATTTGCAATTTTTTTGAACATTATTTCTTAATGAAAAATCACAAAACTACATTTAAAATCTATGATTTTAGGCGACAGTATAATTTCTCTATACCATATCAATCAAAGGATAGAAGGAAGGAAAGGAAGTCCACTGCTGGACATAAGCCTCCCCCAATTTCATGGGGGTAAATGCCATAATCACCACACTTGGCATGCGGATTGGCCACATCGCCACTGCAGTACGGGGATGCTGCTGCCCACCCCCGGTGGTCTTGCGTCATAGTTTTAGGACATACCCGGGTCCATACTAGCTAGTAATAAAGAGAAAATGTCATAATATGTTTTAATTCACACAGAAAATGTTAACAACCTGTAAGCACTAACAGCTTTACTTTTGTATGTAAGGGAATGTAGTAAGGAGAGTGATTAGGTTAGATGAATGAGAAATGGGATTGGCTGCCTCCTTACCAAAAACCCAGCAAATGAAGTCATGAATCCCTCCTTAGTGATCTCCCACATGCCACCATATTCCTCTTCGTCTATGTTTTGGAAATTGTTAACATAAAAGTATATGACTGCAGCATTCACTGCCACAAACCTGGAACCGAAAAGAATATGGTATCAACAATATCTATATCCACCACCACATCAGCCGAAGGATGTCCACTACTAGACATAGGCCTCCCCCAATTTCATGGGGGGTATATCTATATCAGTGGTAACAAATGGCCCAAATTTGATTATGATTTCATTTATTTTACTAGAATATGAGCCCAATTTTTTTCTGCTGAGTTATGTGTATACTTTTACAGAGTCACTATTATAAGACCACAATTATAAGAAATAGCTATCATATCATATAAACTTTGATAAGTAAGTAAATGTGGGAAAACTGTCTCCTTGAATCTCATTTTAATTATGACTAGGAAATACCAAGTAGGCTTGTCTACTTTTCAAAGCCACCTTGGACTTAAAAGATATCACTGTTTATTATTTATTAATTCAAAGACAAATAATTACAAGGAAAATAAATTATAAATGGAAACAACCATCCTTTGATGTATTAGTTACATATTATTGTGTATTTAAACTTGAGCTTGTGTCCTCAATATAACTACTTACAGTAATAATCCCAAGAATCCTTTTAACGGAAGCAAACCCCAACACAACCCCAAAATGATACCGATGGCTTGTCGCATCCAGTAAATAACATCCAGGAACTCCTCCTAAAACAATAAGTACGCGTTTTAGGTCAAAAATTACGAGGTTTTTGTTAAGATTTTCACAAATCCCGTGACTAAAATCCTAACCTTATCTGGCCATTCCGCGTTCGACTCGAGCGCTTTTTTCCAAATGGATTCTGTTGTTTTCCCTTTGTTGGCACCGTCGGAAGATTTGCTTTTAGCGGACATTGTAAAATCTGACTATTACACTCTGGTTTTAAGTTAATATACAATTCATTAGTGTAATCAATAATCATTCGTAAAATATTACACGTCACTGTGACATTGACATGACAAGGCTGTATCAGAGTTGCCAGCACAAAAAAACTGTAAAACATGTTACTGTCATAGAAGAAATTATTTTATGTATACCCCTTTATTTTACAAAAAAATGTAAATGCCCCTAATTCAAGCCTCGGTGGCACAAAGTATTAAAACAGAAAAAAATACAAGGTAGTCAAATATCAATTTCCAAATAAAGGGAAACTGAGAGTACTGTGTGAATAATGAATTTTGTTTTTTATTTCGGAGCGTTCGTCGCCTAGCGGCGCCCACGCTCCGCGAGCAGTATGAGGTTAACCAACGTCGGCCGTGGTCAACTCTCGGATGGGTCATCGCTTTGAGTGATTACTAGGGTTAGGATATTGGTGGCAGTTTAGCACAAGTAATGCAGCGGAGTCGCCATTGTATAATTTTTTATTTGAATAAATGAATAACTGAACGATAAATCTATATTACAGTACCGGCCAATAATATATCACCGTTGCGTTTTATTGTATGAACGTGTATTATAGAATAAACGATTTAGTTTGGTTGATACATCGCATATTTTACTAGTTACATATTTTACATAATTTTTTGACAACTGCAATACTGTAAATTACAATGATGATTATATAATATAATATAAGAAAAGAAACATTAAAAGTTTTACTTGATTGCTAAAATGTTTATGTATTCAAGAGCTTGAACAACTTTCAACTGGAATTCAAATTTCAAAATCTGGCATATTACCTTTTTCTGATGTTAATCGGTTGTCAAAATTATGAAAAGCATATACTATGGCAATTTGTTCCATATTAGCTTATAATTGATATTGACATAGTAAAATAGGGTATTACGAACGAATATTATATGCTACTACTGATACTGAAACTGAAGTATCAGCAGCATACTGAAACTTATTCCAATGAAAAATTGTTCAAGACCTTGAATAGTTTTAACTTATACATTTCAACAATATATTGTTTTTAGTGAATTTTATGAATCAGTTTACTTGTATGAAACCAATAAATTGAATTACACATTATTGGTTTATAAATCATTTATTCATTCACTCGTTCAATCAAAAAATATATAACGACTCCATTGCTCTTTGTTCACCCCAATGCCACCAAACATCCCAACTCTAGTGATTACTATCTTGAGTGCTCCCGTAATTTAGAACGCACGTTAAGCTGATCCCGGCTACTGTTTATGATAGCAGTCGTTAAGCCAAGTTCTAACAATCAACGAGCCTTATTTCGTGTATGAAACATACTGCTGCTTTCATCGATATTTTATTACAAGTATTTATTTAACTTGCAATATTTTATTCGTATGTAAATATGCAATACTTATGCTCAGTCATAGGGTAATATACCTTTTGACAGCACTGCGTAAGATGCCTTATGACTACGACTTTTCGTTACATACGTACGGATACAGAACATTTACATTTGGAAGCCCATCAATGAAGATAGTGGGATGAATAAATTTAAGAGGCATCTATGTATTTAAAACCGAAGGGGTATATTTATTTGTCATTAATAAAAAAACATTAAAAATAAAAAAAATGTAATAACACCATTATTCGGTTCATGCTTTAAAAAACGCAGAGAAAAAAAATCTCCATTTGGTTTGGGCATCAGTGTAAAATGGATTACAGTGATACTAGATACAATTTTTTGTCGTAAAACGCAACACTAGCATGACCATGACGGTTGTTTTAGCTTGTGTTGCCAGTTAACACCTATAATCTTGTAAAATATACCCCAGTAAACGAAACCAATTTGAACACTAGTTTTTTTTTCACATATTGGAAGGTACTCTATTCTTCAGCCGGTGTTGCACCTCAGCCTCCATTGCCTTCGTTATTTCCCAGCACTCTTTATTAAGAGTGTCGTAGCCTCTGGACAAGCTCACTAGCCGCGCTAGAACGAGCAACTTGTGTAGGTCATCGGCAGTTACGGGTTCATCATTTGTCGAATTCCTTCGCATCTCTATGAAATCATCTTCCACAAACTGTAACAAAAACAAAACAATACATAGGAAATACGCTGCCGCGTGGCGGTTAGGGGTGTCGTGAAATCATCATAAGGAAAGAAGATAAGGATATAACGATATTAGATCGTGTGAGATTATTTAGTCTGGCAAGACGAGTAAATTCAATGGACTGCATTGCAATTCAGGTATATTCCCTTTCTCGCTACGTCCTCAATCTTATCGCAGTCTACATAGATTCATATGAGATTATAACATACATTTATATTGTATAATGTAATGAGTTACATTCCCAAGTAATGAGGGCATGGCGATAAGGGGTTTGACTATATGACGTTATACAAAGTAATACAAAATATACCCCTCCTCTAAATATTTCTATTGACACCAGTTTTCATCATAATATGTGCAGTTTTATAAGCGTGAATAGGTACAGTGGGAACGCACGTGGCACAGCAGCCAGGACTTTAAAACGTTATGAAAATAAGCGATATTAGAACGATACATTTCGTTAGTGTTTAAAATTTTGTCATAACCATAATCGATATTCCTCATAACGATATTTCATATCATAACAGAATGAAAATCATAACCTTATATGATAACGTTATAATATCGTTTAAGATGGTGGCGGTGGCGACAATGACGTGCTCGAGTTAGACGTACATGTCACAGCGCACGTAAGAGCGAGACTGTGTGCGAGATAGAGATGGCCTATAACGTTATTATAACGCTTCACAAAATATCGCTATATATTATATATTGCTTTTTATTTATAACGATATAATGGATACCACTATAAATGCGCGCCAAATATCGTTTTTAGTAAAGCGTTTTATTGACAAAGTAGCGTTATGAATCATAACGATATGCGAAAATAGCGCTATTTCAAGGCCTGACAGCAGCGCCCACGTACCGTTAAGCAACGCCGGCTGAAGTCAACTCTGGGATGGGTGACCGCTTTGAGGGGTTACCAACTGTCCGCTTTCGTGCTTTGGAAGGCACGTGAAGCCGTTGTGACTGGGTTTCTTGTCAGACCTCGGCCAGGCAACACGTCCGGCGATCCCTTACTTTTCGAGCCTCAGCAATAAAGTACTATACCTTCAAATCCTCCGTGATAGTGTACTTGACAAGCTTCAGATTGGTCAAGTATGTCCGGATGAGGTTCATGATCTCCTCCTTCAAGTAGTATGTGGCCGCTTCGACGATAGCGTCGAATATCTCGAGCGAGGAATCCTCAGGGCGGAGGGGTACGTGGTAATCGCTCTGAAAAAAAAAATGATGGCCACTTCAGCTTAGTTGGTAGTGACACTAGTGACCCTGCCTACGAAATTGGTGGTCCAGGTTCCAAGGCCCGGTCAGGGCACTTATTTGTATGAAGAACAAACGCTTTTAGATGTTTATCATGTCAATTATGGAAAAACATTGATTTTGATCCGGGTATGTCCTAAAACTACGACTAAGACCACCGTGGGATGGGTACCACTGGTCCTATCCACAGGTCGCAATTCTCAAACGATTCTCGGGAATTTTTGATAGCACGTTCAATAATTGTATAGACTGTTTTTGTAAATATTTTTTTTTTTATTAAAAATGGGATTGCTCTTGACCCGCATCTAACCAGGGGGCAAAGATGAGGCCGACGATGAAGCGAGCTCACCCAGAAGATGCCTATTCACTCGTGCCTTAAAAAGGTCCAGGTTATATGAACTCGGAAATACAGACGCCGGCAGAGAATTCCAAACCTTAGAAGTGCGCATTATAAAAGAAGATGCAAAGCGCTTGGTTCGAATTAGAGGAATTTCGACCAGGTAAGGATGGTAGCCAGCCGTACGTCTGGATGTCCGATGGAAGAAGGGGGAAGGCGGTATGAGCTCATGGAGCTCCTGTTGTAGGATTTTTACAAAATGGCGGAGTCACTATTTTTAGTCACTAAACAACTAATTAGTCCGCACTACAATTATTACTTGATTTAATTATTCTAACACAATGACTCAACCGAACGTGAGACAGTTCCAAATTGTACTACCCGCTATCTTCCACTCGCTCATATGTGCGTCCGTTCTTGCCTCGATGCAGTCGGGAACTAACTTCACTCAGCAGCGACAATCTGATTCTATCAAGCACCTCGTCCATACGTGATGCCCATCACGTTTAGTTGAACCTTGAATAATGCTACAGCCGACACTTATATTGCTATGTTAGTCTGTATTTTGTAAGGTTAAGGTATAAATGTAAATATGTCCATGAAAGTGATGCAAGAATTAAAATAAGCTTTTGGTCAAAAATTTCGTATTTGGTATAAGCTTTTATTACCGACTGTACTTTTTTCCACAATCATAAACTACTTGTTGAGTCGCTTCGAATGAGCCCAAACACGATGGGTCTATCTTGTGTAGTTTAGGAATTGCTATGACCACCTGTCTCCATCATCAGATCAGCTCTATGTCATAATAATATTGCATTGTCATCAGATTTATACATGCATGCAAAATTTCAGCTCAATCGGAAACCGGGAATTGGATCAAATTTTAACTTGCAAGATTTGATTACATACATACAGACAGACAACGGGACAGGTGAAACTAAATAAAAGCTTGTAATGAATATAGTTTCTTTAACCAACTTTTCACGAGAAACATACCGGCAACAAAGATTTCCCTTCTGACAGTATGAGCACAGAAACATCAGACTCAAAATCCATCTTGTAATACTTGAAGTCGTACTGCACTTTCTGTGTCTTGATGAGGTTGCCCAACGCAGCGACGTTGTGGACTCCCGTGGCATCGAGACGACCCTGCTCCATCTGAGAAAAAAAACCAGTATAATTAAAATCATATACCTAAAGCGTCCGACGTGGTCTCCACTAGAAAACCTTTCCGCCCCAACGGCCATCGGTTCTACGAGCAATGTGCCTCGCCCACTGCCACTTAAGTTTAGCTATGCGGAGGGCTACATCCGTTAATTTGGTTCTACTGCGGATAACCTCATTTCTGATGCGATCGCGCAGAGAAACTCCCAACATAGCCCTCTGCATTACTCTTGGTGGCAACCACGTACTGGAAGGCGCAGCGTGGGTAGGCCCTCCACAAGGTGGACTGATGACCTGGTAATGGTCGCGGGAGTCCGCTGGATCCGGGTGGCGCAGGACTGGTCAATGTGGCACTCTTTAGGGGAGGCCTATGTCCAGCAGTGGACGGCCTTCGGCTGATATGATGATGATGATGAAAGCGTCCGATATTTTATAAAACTGTTATTTGATTTTGAATCTTCTTGCTTTGACAGTAAAGACGCATTTTGATATGATTCGGCCAAAACAAAAGATTTTTTTTATCACTGGTGGCATACAAGTTTACAGCCTGCCTGATCGTAAGCAGACACCTTAGGCTATGGACACTTGAGACTCCAGAAGGATCACAGTGCAATGCCGACCCAGTATAAACTTGGGGATTCGTTGTGTTGGCAACTAGAGAAAGACATATGCAGGTCCCCACTCTTAACACAGCGCGTCCTCAGGACTTACGACCTTATTCACAACCAGGAACACATCACCAACCTGAAGGTCGAGTTTTAGAAATATAGGTTAGTGTCCTAATCTCAGATCATAGAAAGAAATAGATGTGAAACGGGGGCGTGGCGCATGTCGCCGCGACATGGTCAAAAAGTAGTGTAAATGATAGCATATGAAAAAGCGTTAATATTTTCTGTGAGTTGTACATTTAACGTTTTGTACAATAATCACACCGTACCGTGCTAAGTCACGGCGCAATGTATCATGCCGCTGTAGCTTTTGTCGCTGCGTGAATTATTTAGTAGTGCGCAGGCGTTGGCCCCCTGCTTGGCTCCGCCTACTAGAGTGGTGCCGGTTAAAATTGTGGTTTACGCGTCATCGATAAAATAGGAATAGAATGTTGAATTAGTAATTTCATATCAAAAGGTAAATTCACAAATCAATATTTAATAAACATAACTTTGTTCCGAAAGACTGCAGACCAACTTCCAACTTGATCTTATTAACCGACTTCGATAAAAGAAAGAAGGTTCTCACTGTTCTCAGTTCGTATTCGTGTTTTTTTTAATGTATGTACCGCTATAATGCTTTACTATGTTATACAACTTTGGTGATTATATGAACACCATCTAAACTGGCTATTTCAATAGTCATCAATATCTTAACATAATAATTTAAAGATCGATGTCGATAAAACATCATTTAACGTTTGTCTCCCTCTAGTGTTCATTGCCATTTTTGAGGGGTGCGTAAAGCCAATCGCAGCGCTTGTTTGCATGATGTCGTAAACTCGGCGGCACCGCCCAAACTTTTGTTTTTACACGGTTCAATGTGTGTGTGTGGACTTGGTGGGAGAAAACTGGAGACATTGGTTTTCGTTGAAAGGAAGCAGAAGGGCACTTCTCCCTTTTTTATGTTCTGAGGTCCTAATAGTTTGTTAAGTCAAATAACCGTCCGTGAGCAACTCTTCTACACATTCTTATGCCAAAATAAACAATTTTACCTAAAGTACCTAAACCCAATTTCGTACTTTATAATATGTTATTATTATTATTATTATATTTTAGACAGGCAGCTCGCGCTGGTAAGTCTAAATCATAGTTCACTAAGCACTAATATAATTCACTGCTTTAGATAGTTTGTCAAGTCTATTTTTAAACTGATTAACACTGTTGGAGTTCACAACTTGGGAGGGACTTGTTGTTTATAGTTGCTTGTTTTTGAAGTGAGCCACTCCTCTTATTGCCTGACAAAGGTTTAATATGCACACAATGACATTGCGTGCTCACCTGAGACGGCTCAGGCAAGAACATAATGTCATTGTACGAATACTAAACCTTTCATAATCATATTGTTTATTGCTTTATATGGTTACGAAACGGTTAAATTATGAATACAACAGATAAATACCTGGGTCTCATCGAGGACTAGATGTGTGTGCCGGCTTAGTTGTAGGACGCCGCTGGTTAGCCGGTTGCAGTCATAGTCTTTCCTGGAAAGTTCAGTAGGGAATTATTTAAGGGGAATGTTTCACGTTTCCATCTAAATTTGGTCACTCTCACTCGCTAATTTTAGCCCGAAATGCTGTGCTCGTCACACCGTGCAAATAAACGCGAAAATGGCATGAAAATACGTTATCAAAACGAATGACTATTTCACTAATTAAGTTTTAATGTAATGCTTTTCTTTAAGGACCATTATAATTATAAAATCACAAAATTTTTGATCTTGATTCATAAACGCCCATCAAGCCTCTATTAGTTAACACGCCGCTAAAGTTGGTTTGTCCTTATCTGTCACTTTGACATTTATGTTTGTGAGAAAGGGACAAAACAAATTTTAGTTAACAGAGGTTTGTTAAGTTTTATGAATAAGGGGGTAAATGTATTGCGCTTCAAAAGCTCGGTAAAGAATTTCCTAGAGGAATGAATATGTCAAAATTAATTTAATGTCATTAATTTTTTTTTTCAAAGACATGCCAGCCTAATACTTCAACTTATTGATTGTTAGTTAGTTAGTAAAGACATCGTACAAATAAAGACATCGTAAGACATAAATAAAGACACGTCTATAGTAAGCACCAGTTGAAAACGAAAAAAATGTAAACAAACAATGTATTGAATTTGACATTCATTTCGTATGTCAAATTCAATACATTGTTTGTTTACATTTTTTTCGTTTTCAACAGGTGCTTACTTTAAAGTGTAGCCGCTTCATCGAGCATGTCGATATAACATATATTATTGTTAATACCGAAAGTAGGTAGGGGCCTGAGTCAAATCATTAAGCATCAACATCCTTTTAAAAATGCTTTTTGAGGATGTTTACGCGGGAACGTAAAAAAACCTGTTTCACTTACTTAGGAAGCAAAGCCATGGTATTCATATTCTCAATAGTCAGCGGCAGATAGTAGCTCTTAGTGACGAACTGTTTGATGATATCGTAAAGCTGACGGGCATAATGTGGATATTTCCGAATGGGCAGGTTCGAAAGGTTTAGGCAGAATGATCCCAGTGTCAGCGTCTCTTGCCGGAGGTAGCTGAAAATGTGTTAAAAATCCTTTGGAATCTAGTTTATATGAATTCCACACATGGCCATGTGTGGTTGAAAGGCTGAAACAATTTGAACATTACGCAATGTGTTACTTTTACTTGGTACTCGAACGATTTTAATACATTACTTTTTTTCGCATGTTTTACTAGTTATTCTGCTATTTGGTCGGTGGTCGATATGTTGGAGCTAAGATAAAACCAAAAAATCAAAGAGCATAAAAATCGGCTTAGCCGTTCTCGAGTTATGTAATGGTGTAACTAACACGACTGTTTTGTACGGGTGTGGCCTGTAACAGGAGCAAAAAATAAAACGGTACACTATTGAGCTTTCCAGCAAATATTTCCAAACGGTTTTAATTGAAAAAAAAAATATATATATATTTTTCGCAAATGTAGCTTATATGTACGATTTTACTCTATTGAAGTGATATTAATAACTATTTATTCAAAAAACACTAAAAATGTATATAATTTTTTTATAAAAAATCCCAAAAATATTTTTTTAAACCAAAAATGCGACAACGATTATGAGTCATAACTTGAAGCAACCTAAAAATCAGTATTGACTGCCGCGCTATAATCTCTGGGTGTCAAGATCCATTACTTGGAGGTCATAACTTTAGATCAAAATTTCTCTCAATTGAAAAAAGATATATTTTTTGGACACAAGAGGTTACTGCAGATGCTCTAAGAAAGCGTCCTTTAAATTTATTGCTCCTATTACAGGCCACACCCTGTATATATATATATATATATATATATATATATATTACTGATAGACGGAACTTAATCGCTTACGACTGAAATTTATTCACCATTTTTGAGGTTTGTCTGACATTTCAAATGTCAGCAGAGCTGGGTCAGATCATGACGACGGATGTTCTGATACATTCGAAACGTCGGGCAAACCTCAAACCAGTTGTTTCGAAACAAATTGGCTGTGACAGACAGACAGACAGAGACACACCGGACACACGCCATTTTTTTCTTTTGAGGTATGGAACCCTGATACGATAAAAACTCCAAGTTCATATAACCGGGACCTTTTTAAGGCACGAGTGAATAGGCATCTTCTGGGTGAGCTCGCTTCATCGTCGGCCTCATCTTTGCCCCCTGGCTAGATGCTGGCCAACAGCAACATACAATTATTAGCAACAGAAAAAAAATTCCGGCCTAGATATGGCGGATCCCGTTGTGTATAGAAAGTTTCATATTATTTCAGCACGGCATTTTAAAATGAAAACGAAGCTACGTTTGTATGGAGAATCGAGTTAAGTCGAGCGTGTGGGGGACCCTTAAAGTGATCACTTACATGCAAGCAATGAGGTGACATATCAGGTACTCCGCTGCCAGCTTGTCTCCAAGAAGCAACTCTGTCATGGCCTTTAGCAAGTGCTCTCGTGCTGTGTTAGCTTCTTTTAATACTGTGCCTGAAACATATACAAGTCTTAAAATAATCATTCATTATTATTATTGGGGGCCTGTTGTGTTCCAGTGCTGGGAAAAGTCCTCTCTCTCCGTTTCCAGACCTCCAGAACTTGAGCAACATTTGGCCAATCCTTTAAAAAGGAGTCTAGATCGTCCAGCCATTCTCTGTTTTTGAGTTATCGGGCTGCCAGTAAAAGGTGATCTTGGCTTCGACTTTTAATTTAAACCAAATTATTTTGCTGTCATAGTAAAAATATTGTATGTAACGTTACATCCACCACCACCATATCAGCCGAAGGACGTCCACTGCTGGACTAGGCCTCCCCCAATTTAAATGGGGGATAAATGCCATAATCGCCATGCTTGGCATGCGGATTGGCAATCGCAGTATCTCCACCGCACCACAGAATAAGTAATAGTACAAGTACAGAAGTTTCTCTGTTAACAAATCCCCCGCTTAGGTATGCCAAACGTGCCTAAACGTGGCCATCTCTTTCTATCGCACGCAACGCGCTCTTTCGAGGCCCCGCCCTCAGCGCTAGGGTTACCAACAGCGAGAACCTATTTTAATATATGTACTTTATTATTAGTAGTGTTGTTTACAATACTCGTACAATTACGAATAGTACTTTTAAGGTTCCGTAGCCAAAATGGTGAAAACGGAACCCGTCCGTCCGTCTTTTCGTCTGTATGTGATAGCCGACGTACTTACTCGGAAACTATAAGCACTACAAATACAATTAAAACATTTATCAGGAAGGTGTGTTTCACTCGTATGAAAAGCTACGTAAGAGTGATGTGAAATGACGCAAAAATTATTAAAGTAGGGGGAGGGGGGCACTCCATACATGTAACCAGGGGATACAAAGATTTATATAATTTATAAAGGCTTTAAAAAATAAGTTTCTTAGAACTAACGTTTTCATTTTCGTTTTCTTTTATGTCAACCGTTGGTGAATACCAAACTCAATGACTGTCAGTTTTTTCAACATTTTAAGATAAAGACTGTCAGTTTTTTCTACTTTTTAAGATAAAGAAAGACATAGAATTTGGGTAACTATATAAAGATATTTTTTATACAATAATGCTGTGGTTTTGACATTATTATTTAACACGAAACGGATTATTTTAATATCGTACAGCGGTAAAGCAGCGCGTGCGCGTGCGATCCGTAACGCTGCGCCGCAACCATTGAATAGTCGAATGCCGAAAATAGCCGTGTGCGCCGGCGCCGGCGGCCGCATGTACTTTGCGCGGCGCGATGACGTCACCGTAGTAAACCACCCCTGACCGCACTCCACGGATGCTGCTGCCCATCCCCCGGTGGTCTCAGTAGTAGTTTTAGGATATACCCGGGTCCAACATTACATAATTACGTCTTAAAATTCGAGAGTAGCTGTTTGGTTATCAAAAACTTTTATTATGTAACTGTTCATAAAATAGTATTGGGAGTAGAAAGACGATGTTCGAAACAACTCGTCCGATTTCAATAATTGATACATAAAATAGTCATTTAAAAAGTGCATTACGTACATATCTCGTAAAAATGCAAGGGTTTTTCATAAAGTGATGTTTGCAGGGCTGGCCTTAGGATGGAGCGAATGGATCGCCCCTCTAGTATTCAGATGGTAGGCACGTTAATGCCGAATGAGAAAAAAAAACATGGGAAAAAAGGTTCCAAGGCACTTTTTGACTGGCACACACGGAATGGAATTATATCACTCTGTGCACCCTGATCAGTGGCTAAGACCGGCGCACACGCAGGATATTGCGGTTATAGTTAATATTTTGAGTAGGTTACTGCTATTTTCAGTATCTTCCTTGACAATGGTCTAGTTTTAATATATTTCTTTTTTAAACGCGGATGTGACACCGCTTGACTTGCAGGCGTCTATAGGTTGCGGCGGCCGCTCATCATCAGGTGGGCCGTACGCTTGTCTGCCACCGACGTGATATAAAAAAACTTACTCTGGTCAAACTCTCCTTCGACCAACGGGTTACAGTGTTCCAACCTCTTCACATATACCGCATGCAATCTTGGTACAAGACTCGGTGGTGGGTTGTGCGTGATGGCTTCCACTTCATTCTCACTGTGCGGATTGATGAGAGGATCCTTCTCTGGTTGGAACTCTCCGGACAAAGCTGGGTCCACAGAGAGGAAACCTATGACTTCTATCATTTCATTTAGCTTTAGTTGATCGTCTTCTGTATATACCTGTAATGTAATGGCAGGACATAATAGATTAACAATCCATACAATGTACTATAATATTATAAATGCAAAAGCATATTTGTGTTTCTGTCTGTTACCTCGTCATGCGTAAACCGCCAAACCAATTTTGATGAAATTTGATTCTGAGTCCTGGCCATAGGATGATTTTTATACCAGAAATCATCCCTTAATGGGGTGGAAGTTTGTATGGAAGAGCGATATCTAGTATTAATATTCAAGTAAAAAGTAGCCAACGCATTTCTTTACCTAGTGGCTTTTTATTGGATATTTACATGTTAAAGGGATAGGAAAAAGTGGGGGGAGGGGGGGGGGGGGGGGAAGGTCAAGTAGTAATTTTGCGTGACTTAATATGTGGACAGCCCGAAGTTTTAAGGTTATACATAAAAAGACTTTAATCTCACTTTAACAATACATGATTTGCTGGCTACATCAGGCAGCGGGAAGTTCAGTATATGCTCCCGAGACACCACATTGGCTGCAGCCGCCTCTGCCTCCTTTTTCTTCGGCTCCTTACTTGTGACTTCCTGTTCAACCTCCATAGAATCATCCTCTGTCTCATCGTAACTCCGTTTCAGCTTTGTGGAGGACGTGAGACGCTTGGACGTGTTTGGCTGCTGCTCTAGGTGGGTTAGATGGTTGCGGCTGTCTTCTAACTGCTGGGCCCACTCGTTCAGGCCGGGCATGGAGACAACCACCATTGTCTGACGTTGCGCGCTTTGGAGGTTGGCGGTGTAGTTGATTTTTTCATTTTCCTGTAACAAGAAGTTTTTGAATTTGATCTCATCATGTTATTTCGTAAAAGTAAACAAAATTTCTAAAACATTACAATTCAAATAACACTAACAAAACTAATCTCCCCCAAATTCACTGGGGGTATACGAGTATGCCATAATCGCCACGCTTGGCATGCGGGTTGGCGATCGCAGTATCTCCACCGCACTCCAGAGATGCTGCTGCCCATCCCCGAATGGTCTTGGTCATAGTTTTAGGACATACCCGGGTCCAATGGGTCCAAAATTATTATAACTAAAATAATCCACCCCTTGCAGTTCCCCAGAAAGTGCCCATAACACTAGCGGCATTCCCAAGTTGGATAGCTATGGACAATTTATGCATCAGAAAGGGTTTTGGTAAATAACTAGATGCAGTCACTATTACTTCAACAGATATATCAGATATATTGGTCAAGGTGTGCAGTGTAATGTCAACCTACACGCATTTCTATAGGGTTGAATTCTGTGACACAGTATGATTACATCTTATTTAAATAAAGTGTGATTGGTGTAATGCATGGGATCAGTAGAATCAAGTAATTGACCATGTGAAACGAAAAGGTCTCCGCTTCAGTTTCAGCTTCGGTAACAATGTTTTCATGTGTCTGTTCTCCTCTGCAAGTTGGATTTCTCAACCAATTCTTGTGAAATTTTGTAAGCAGTTTTGATAATTATATAGAATTTTTAGACAAGTCAGTTTAGGAAATTTAGAATATGGAAAAAGAATACGCGAGTTCTACAGCTCACAGAGCCACTAGTTTATAACTCATCTTGATCAAATTAACTGTATTATTCAATATTATATAGTTTATTTAAATCCACCAAGTTTGTCATAAAATAATAAAATCACTTAGGTTCGTCAAAAATAGTGATTGTTATGCCTTGATCACACATATCAGGCTGGAATGCTGAAAAATTGTAGATAGTTAAGGCCTTAATTTAATCTATGCTTTAATTTTCACAATTTCTTAATGAAAGTTACCCT
This sequence comes from Notocelia uddmanniana, assembly GCA_905163555.1. Lineage (NCBI taxonomy): Eukaryota > Metazoa > Arthropoda > Insecta > Lepidoptera > Tortricidae > Notocelia > Notocelia uddmanniana. Next base: position 4,074,893 of record LR991064.1, read on the forward strand.
TATAAAATATATGACTAATTGTCGTTACGAATATTAGAAAATTAAAGTGTAGATTAATTTATTCTACGCTTTAATTTTCTCAATTTTGTAACGAAAGTTACGCATATAAAATATATGACTAATTGTCGTTATGAAAATGAGAAAATTAAAGCGTAGATTAAATGAATGCCTTAACTATCTACAATTCTTTTGCATTCCACCCATCAAGTACAGTGGTGAGAGAGTGCACTACGCCAAGCAAAATGACCGAGAGAGTCACTTCTACTTTGTTTTGTTTGCTTGGCCATGTGCACTCTCTCGCCACTGTACTTGGTATCCATATCAGGCCTAGGACGTCCACTGCTGGACATAGGCCTCCCCCAATTTTACTGGGGGGTAATTGCCATAATCGCCACGCTTGGCATGCGGGTTGGCGATCGCAGTATCTCCACCACACTCTAGGAATGCTGCTGCCCATTCCCCGGTGGTCTTGGTACACACTGTACTTGGTATGTGTGATCATAATGCTTGATCAACATGCAGATTTCAAAGCAAAGTATGGTTGGCAAAAAAATACACAAGATTTTTCATATTAGGGTAGGGTAGTTTTTGTTTTGCTATGAAATCTGCATGTTCATAATGATCACTAGTCATAACATAAAATAAGAAATTCAGACAAAAGTTTACACAGTATCAATAAAATATGATACTAAGATATACTAAAATTACTTACCAAAATGTTAGCTGTATCTCGATACTTCCCCGACTTATTCCTAACCTCATTTGTTTCAGAGTTGTAAACCTCAAACTGTTCAAAGTAGAACTCTGGATTGTGCATATCCTGGATCATACCCCGGAACCGCACCAAGGTTCCGTCAGGCAGATTATGTGAAGCATTAGAGTTTATAAGTGGTATCTGAAAAGGTTAAGCGAAGGTCATCAAGTCATCATACTATTGTTGTGCTTGTATTAAAATAACTATAAATTATGTTACCTTGTACCAATTCGGTAGTTTTAAAAGGTTTTCTCTCCAAGTTTGCTCGTTTGCAAGCCATGAGTCGGGGGTAACAGTTTCGAAACAAGTAGCAGTGTCGTGCATGTTGTGAATTAGGAACCGGACAGTGAAAATTTAATTTATAATGTATAAAACTGATTTATGGACATTCAAATGCCGTACTGTGTGCCAGTATAATTGTAGTCTTTGATGTGTGCTTAAAGCTGTAATAATATTTAACTTAACACCAAAAATATAATATATGGGCGATTGACAGCGCGCCAAATAATTGCTAAATTTGTTTTTTTTTTTTTTATCTGGTGTGACATTTATCGCAAAATGACATTGATTTTTTGGAATGCGGTGGTGAAATACCATCAGTTTGGTGATTTGAGTACAATTATTATCCTTAACATCTGATCAATATATTTTTAAGGAGAAAGAATTTTGTATTCCCTTTAAAATGCTTTTATATGATGAATGCGAGTTTTTTTTTTACAAATGTCTATGGATTATGGCTGTCAAAAAACGATACGTCAAGTCAATAGTGTCAACTGTCACAACAATATTGTGATGTGGTGGTGAGATGTTTTAGTTTTGCAGGCGTATTATTATAATTGTTAAATAAAAGAACTTTGGTTTACCACCATGGGTACGACAGGCCAATCGATCACGTTGGCCAACAGTATTATAGGTGTTGGGATACTGGCTATGCCGTTTTGTTTTCAAAAAGTAAGCATTATATTATCTTCCTTCCTCATTTCCTTAATATATGATAGAATAGGCATACAATCGCATAAAAACTAACTGGCAATTTAATTAACTGCTAGTTAACGTTATCAGCTAGTTCGGTTGTGTTTACAAACTGTGTTCTCTATTGAAACTGAAATTTTCTGGAATGTTTTCAGTGTGGAGTTCTGCTTGCTACACTGATATTGTTGTCGATGGGACTTGTATCCAGACTATGTTGTCACTTCTTGCTCAAATCCGCTCTTCTCGCTAGGAGAAGAAACTTTGAGTTTCTTGGTAAGTCATATATTTTATTTATTTATAATAGTTAAGCATTTGGCCGCTATCTCACCTGATGGTAAGTGATGATGAGGCTGAGGGTGTTGCATGCGTACCTATGTAGTGCCTATTCACTCTCGCCTTGAAAAGATCCAATTTACAAGTATCTGGGAAGAGGTTTACGGAAGCGACTTCCATTCCTTATTTTCATGAGGGCTACATGAAACTGGTAAAGACAATGTTTACCATCGTTTCCCTAGCATTTTTCCCGGTTGTTTCCTAAAGGAGGCGGGGGTCCTCTTCGGTACCTAATGCCATAATTTCGCATAGACAATACTTTAACGAAAGCAACTGCCATCTGACCTACCAACCCAGAGGGAAAACTAGACCCTGTTGGATTAAACCGGTTTTCTCAAGTTGTTGTCCTTCACCGAAAAGCTACTGTTAAATATTAAATGATACATATTTCGTACATTTGTTTTTTGTTTTTTGTTTTTTTTTTATGTTTGTTGTTTTTTTTTGTTTTTCTCTTTGGAATGTTATCTATTGTATAATTTCCAGCATTCCACGTGTTCGGTTCAGCGGGCAAGGTGGCGGTGGAGTTGGGCATCATTGGTTTCCTCATGGGCACCTGCATAGCATACTTTGTGGTGGTCGGAGACCTGGGGCCGCAGATCATCGCCAAGATGTTTAATATTAACCAGAGTGACATGCTCAGGTAAGGTCCTTTTGAGGCACATTGTTATTATTTATATTTAGCCCTTGACACCTGAGACATCGCAATTGAAAAATATTAAAATGAACTTTAATGACACTTGTAAAAAAAAATATTTCAATAATAATAATAATAAGACATTTATTCAATGTTAGCTAGTATACCTATTACATAGTATTTCCATGAACTTAAATATAATGATGGCACAACAAAAAGTATAGGTACAGAAACAACAATTGAAATGGTAGGTGGCTCAGCTTGTGTCTGTACCAAAAGACCACTAAGGACTCAATGTAATTAAGAGCTCACACTCCAGGAGTGTCATTTTCAAAAGGCTTCTATTTTTGTCTTAGCGGTACTTCTAAAGAGAACCTTGCTCAAAAAAACTTAAAGTCCAATTTAGAAGTAGAGTAATAGAAAAAATAAGCCCTTTTGAAAAGACACTCCTCAATCGTTTCAGTCGGGTGTAAAATGCTGTTCCATTTTATAACTATTTTTATTAGAAATTGTGCTATGGAGGTTTTGTTTAGAACTTTATCAAATACACTCACAGCCAAAGAATACTACTAATATTTCTTAAAATAGTGCAAGATTGTACAGTTTTTTTAATGGTGCTCTAATTTGATAGAAAATTAAGACTGAGATGGAAGAATGCGGAAGATGCCTGTTTAGTCTTACCTGTATGTATATTTCAGAACATCAATAATGGTGGTAGTATCATTGGTGTGTGTGCTGCCCCTGGGACTGCTCCGGAACGTGGACAGTCTGAGCAACGTCAGTGCGGCCACCATTGGTTTTTACTTCTGCTTAGTTATAAAGGTGAGTTAAAGTATCCATGATGCATTTTCAAAAGGCCTTATTTGTTTAGGTTCTTGGGAGCTACCGCGAAACGAAAATGTTTGTGATACACGCACAAATGGGATGTTCGTTCATGTGTCCTCCTCTCTTTCGCACTTGTAAATTCAAGCGACAGGGAGGGAGATACGGGAATTAATTTCGTTTCGCGGTAGCCACTCTTATTTTTGCGGAGGAGGAGCTGATGCATTTATGGACGTGCAGAATGACACAGTACAAATATGTCGATTACAATATTTGGCTCTTGGCATCAACTCTAAAATTGCATTTATTTCAATGATTTTTACCTATATATATATTGTACCTATATACTTATCTGATTTAGTGAAAATATATTTGTTTTCAAAATTACATGAGAGGATATGACGAATTGATAATAATTGTTTAGTTCCACATGTTAAAAAGTATAAATTTAGGTGTTCGAGCCTTCGCTTGAACCACTGTGAGAATAGCCTTCCTATATTCATACCTATATTTACGTCATACCCGAGAATCTTCATGTGCTAGAAGAGTACACACCGATGACGTCACTATATCTGTCTCTGTCTACCACCTCCATAGCGGCGCGCGGTGGCTTGTGGCTTCAGTACGCTTTTCTATATTCATGGGTGCGCACGCGCCCAATAAAATTTCTTCGAATATTCATAAAAGCTGTGATCTGTTCCGGGTGGTACCAACCAATATAATACGAGGTTTCCGACTCGATGACATGAACGAGACCATGTTACCGCTCGCGCGCTTCGGCCCAGCGACGAGTCGTACACGCCGCATCTAAGCGCGTTGTATTGACAAGGCACGATAATGTCGCCTCAAACCTCAGTTTCGCACAGCTACACATAGCTTGTTGCCAAACCATTGCCGGGTTTTCCAACTCGAAGACATGAACGAGACCATGTTACCGCTCGCGCGCTTAGGCCCAGCGATGAGTCATAGACCTTGCTTTTTAAGCTCGTCGTATTGACAAGGCACAATAATGTCGCCCTAAACCTCAGTCTCGCATGTGGTTGCCAACCACTTTTTGGGCGTCGTCTCAATCTGTGTTGTGTCGCCTCAACTTAGGCGACGCACCCTCCCGGTCCGGGCAGCATGTCGTCTCAATCGAGAATACTTGTCGTTTCAATCTAAGTGTAGTGTCGCCTCAACTCAGGCGACGCACCTTCCCGGTCCGGTCAGCATGTCGTCTCAATCGAGACAATGTGTCGTCTCGATCTAAGTGTAGTGTCGCCTCAACTCAGGCGACGCACCTTCCCGGTCCGGTCAGCATGTCGTCTCAATCGAGACGATGTGTCGTCTCGATCTAAGTGTAGTGTCGCCTCAACTCAGGCGACGCACCTTCCCGGTCCGGTCAGCATGTCGTCTCAATCGAGACGATGTGTCGTCTCGATCTAAGTGTAGTGTCGCCTCAACTCAGGCGATGCACCTTGCCGGTCCGGTCAGCATGTCGTCTCAATCGAGACGATGTGTCGTCTCGATCTAAGTGTAGTGTCGCCTCAACTCAGGCGATGCACCTTGCCGGTCCGGGCAGCATGTCGTCTCAATCGAGACGACGTGTCGTTTCAATCTAAGTGTAGTGTCGCCTCAACTCAGGCGACGCACCTTCCCGGTCCGGTCAGCATGTCGTCTCAATCGAGACAATGTGTCGTCTCGATCTAAGTGTAGTGTCGCCTCAACTCAGGCGACGCACCTTCCCGGTCCGGTCAGCATGTCGTCTCAATCGAGACGATGTGTCGTCTCGATCTAAGTGTAGTGTCGCCTCAACTCAGGCGATGCACCTTGCCGGTCCGGTCAGCATGTCGTCTCAATCGAGACGATGTGTCGTCTCGATCTAAGTGTAGTGTCGCCTCAACTCAGGCGATGCACCTTGCCGGTCCGGGCAGCATGTCGTCTCAATCGAGACGACGTGTCGTTTCAATCTAAGTGTAGTGTCGCCTCAACTCAGGCGACGCACCTTCCCGGTCCGGTCAGCATGTCGTCTCAATCGAGACGACGTGTCGTCTCGATCTAAGTGTAGTGTCGCCTCAACTCAGGCGATGCACCTTGCCGGTCCGGGCAGCATGTCGTCTCAATCGAGACGACGTGTCGTCTCAATTTAAGTGTTACGTCGCCTCAACTAAGGCGACGCGCCCTCACAGTTTGGACAGAATGTCGTCTCAATCGAGGCTACCTGTCGTCTCAATCAAGACGAAGTGTTATAAAGTCACAGTGTGGGACAACTTATGTTCTCTACCTATGGCTTGGTAGCGACTCAATTCAGGCAACGTGTATTTGATTTGGCCAGGGTGTCATCTCAATCGAGACAAAGAGTTATATCGACCTGAGTGGCGTCATCTCATGATGGTTTGGTCATGTGCATAGAATGGTTTAAGGGTTATGCTAGCGCAATTGGCGCACACCAAGTGACCAATTTACCTGTATTAAAGTATACTGACTCCTGCAAGTGAGGCAGACAACTTCAGCGTTAAACTGTGCCACGGGCAGAAGCGCGCTAAAATAAATATTGTGTTAGCAAAACCCGACAAAGTCTGATTAGAAATTCTCAGGCAGAAAACACTCCGCAATATTGGCAAACCTCGTCAGGATTCTGATCCTGACAAACGACATGTTTTCGATCGATGGGGAAAGGTGTGTCGAGATTTAAGGCTAAAGAGGCGATGTAGACCACCGACCCATGAACCTCTTGCCTCTTTGATACTACAGTAATCATATGTAAAGATTGTTGATGAGGGTGTCGTATTAGACTAAAAGAAATGAATGGTCGATCTGGCCGTTATCGTTTTAATCGTAACGACGCGTATTTAACCTAGGGAGATGGCCGCCTAAGTATATCGAGGCGACGTGTCTCCATCCTAGTCCAGTGTTACAGTAATCGAAGCAACACCTCGTACCCGAGCCTGATTGCGAGCATTTAGTAAGCTTGTCGTAAAAAATTACTGACGTCCGAGCCTTTTGACTCAAATACGTTGTAACACAACTCAAGTGTCGTCTCAAAACAAATTGCCAGTAGTCCTGAACTGCATGCCGTATATGTCATTCTTTCATTACCAAGAAATAAATATGATTACGATTATACTGTTTTTGGGCGTCGATTCAGGACGGAGTGGCTAATCAATCTAATCATTTAAAAGAATTGTTTGTGAATTATACATTTTGGTGAATTGTTTGTCTCGCCCCGTTAAACGCACGAACTGTCGACCACGGAGAGGACAGCGTCTCAACTTAGACACCCTGCCAGCAGTGTATGTCGCCTGGAGCGTTAAGCCCGGTTACCTAAATCAAAGTATGCAGTCCAGAAGACCCATCTAGGTCACGATAAGTCCCTGAGATCGCTTGAATGCTGTTAGCGGACAGGCATAAGTAAAAGATCACATAAAAAGATTTGGTGTGTTCAATCCACATCAATTTTACTTTTGATTGCTTATTAATCCAGCCTTTTTGCAGCTTAACATGGTCAATGGACGCGCGGGAAGATAGCAAGAAGGTGCGCTACTGTATATATTTATATATATACTGTACGGTATAAATTTCCGAATATGGATTGCTAAGTTATGGTATAACTTGATAGAAAGTAGCATGAAGTGGAATGATAACATACATAAGAAAATCAACTTGAAAAAGTGGAATCTTGCGTGATCTTTTGATTGTCTGGTATGCGGCAGAATTCTGTCGATTGAAACTATTGCCTGAAATCATATTTCAGATCTTGAAAATGACGACTACAGGTGGAAAAAACCTAATAATAACGCCTTATGAAATCGTTGTCATCATCACGTCAAGCATTTCCCCATACGTGGGTAGTCGGGTTTCAATGTTATTAGTCTGTGGTTTTACCAGGCCTATTCCACTGTATCCCACACACATTTTGACATGAAATGACACTTGTCTGTGGTAACCTCCCTTTGTATATTTGAATTGTTAAGGTCACCGACCGAACTAATGTCAAGGTTAAAATAAAAGAAGTACCTAAAATCATATCGCACTGTGTTTCATCCATGAAAGGAGGCCTGTGCCCGGAAGTGGTGGCGCCAGAGTGTGGCCTGTAATAGGAGCAAAAAATTAAACGGTACACTATTAAGCTCTCCAGCAATTTTTTCAAAATGATTGTAATTGAAAAAAATAAGTTTTTTTTGGAATTTTTTTTTCGCAATTGTAGCTTGTATGTACTTTTTTACTCTACTAGAGTGATATTAATAACAATTTATTAAAAAAAAACTAAAAAAATTATAAAAAAAAATAAAAAATCCTAAAAATATTCTTTTAAACCAAAAATGCGACAACGATTATGAGTCATAAGTTAAAGCAACCTCAAAATCAGCATTGACTGCCGCGCTATAATCTCTGGGTGCCAAGATCCATTACTTGGAGGTCATAACTTAAGATCAAAATTTCTCCCAATTGAAAAAAGATAAAAAAAATTGGACACAAGAGGTTACTGCAGATGCTCTAAGGAAGCGTCCTTTAAATTTATTGCTCCTATTACAGGCCACACCCTGTATTATGTAGACTGATAACTTACCTAATGAATACTTTTATTGTCAAACTTTAAATGAGTAAAATAGACTCATCGAGGAGCCTGATCTGATCATAATAATAATGTTAACCTCTATTCTTGTGTCGATCGTACAGCATCAGTAAACATGGTTTCCGTGCGTCGGTTTATCAAGACATCATCTGTTTATCACAAGGAACAATTGGTTCTAGAACGACAATTAAATTTAGCAGCACGGTTCTTGCTTGACGGTCGTAGAGGGACAAGTGAAATTCATATTTACAATGCTCATTCTAGTAGCAAAGTATAATAACCTTAAATTATATATGGGGGGGGGGGGGGGGGAGACAGAGACAGATATAGTGACGTCATCGGTACTCTTCTAGCACATGAAGATTCACGGGTATGACGTAGATATAGGTATGAATATAGGAAGGCTATTCTCACATTGGTTCATGCTCCGGCTGAAATCTAAATATCCGTTTTATACCCTTCGGGGGAAAAACGGTTCTATTATAACAGGCTGTCTTTTTCTTTACAAAAGTGGGTAAAAAACTAAGGTACTTATTCTAAGATTTTAACAGGATAATAATACATAGACAATGTTATTATTGTGTCAAGCATTAATGACTTTGCGTTCCTGCCAGGAAAACGTCTAAATAGGTAGTGATAACAGTTGCGTGACAGGTGATCTCAGAGGCGGCGTCCCAGCTGTTCAGCGAGCGGAGCCCCGCGGGCGCCGGGGTAGGGGGCGGGGGCGGGGGCGGGGGCGGGCTGTGGCCGGGCGCCGAGCTGTGGCGCGCGGAGGGCGTGCTGCAGTGTGTGCCCATCTTCTCTATGGCGCTTTTCTGCCAGACGTGAGTTCACCAACGTTCCCATCTCTTAGTGGGGCCCTTTATACGATTATAGTACATTACGATACAAGTGCGGATAACAGGAAATTCTCAACGAGTGGTGATAAATTAAAACACGACCGAAGAGAGTGTTTTAAATCGACACGAGATGCGAATTACCTATTTGCTCGTGCAACGTTTTACAGTAAATATGGCTCTTTAAAGTTTCGACATATGCACGTTATCTGCTGATTACCGCACTCGTGCGGTAAAGTAGCACCATATGTACTGTAATAGTACATTACGATACAAGGGTTGTAAATCAAAGAAAGGCCGATATCGCAGATGTTTGAGGCCCGAGCCGCAGGCGAGGGTCATAAATATGCGAGAGAGGGCTTTCTGTTTTACGACCCGTGTTTTGTACACCATTTTACGTCACTACTTGGCCAAAAAGTGGGTTTTTCCGGACGCGCAGCGTGCGGAAAAATGCGTTTTTTGGCAAAGTGTGGTGTAAATATTATTACAATACTGGGATGTCATTATAATACCTGTATTCAAAATTGTTAGAATTATGCTTCAATATTCACGTGATACGTATCAAGACATGAGTGTATCACGTGATAATGATTACCATGTAAAAGGCCCCAATAGGTCACACTTGTTCAGACATTGATACTACGTATAAGTTGTCTGTGGCCGAAAACGCGAGCCGAAAGACTCTCACTTTGTCTTCGTGTGTCCCTTTCTAATACGGGTAATAAGTGTATCTATATATACTTACATATGTATATATATTTTTATTTGGCAATGAGTGCTAGAGGGACACGCTAAGACAAAATAGGTCTCTTTCGAGCTCGTTTTTCAGCTTATCTATTGTTAATTTAAAAACAGTCTTGTGTCTCACGTTATAAGGTTCATTTTTATATGTCAAGATTTTGACAGATGTTTGTCTTGTTATATATACTATATAATAAATAAGGTCTTTGCTCTTGACCACTATGGTCATGATTGGGTAATCATGGGATCGGAAATTCAGATTTACATTTACCAACACTTTGGCGGCGACGTTGTTTGTCAGTTATATGAAAGCGGATTTTATTTTATTAGGTAATACAATTCACAGGATTTTAAAATAAACAGATCATGCCAACATGTACAACAATGCATAGTTATTTAAGTATTAACATTAACTATATATATTTTCCGGTTTGCGGCCTATAGTATAGTATACCTAAGATTATTTGAGCTGGCCGAGTTGCGTCAAAGTAATCCACACAAAAAGCGATTTTATGTTGCATGATAGAAGATTTAAAATCCAATAACAGTTTTATACAATATCGGCCATCAGCACAAAATACATTAACTATACAGTACTGTACAGGGGTACTGAAGGCGTCCGATGATATGTGCGTTTGTAGCGCGTAGAGATAAAGTACGATATCATGGCTCGCTCCTCCAAAATTAAAAACGTTTCAATGTATTTGTGAAAGTATTTATTAAGCATCACCAAAATGCACTCTTTCGTAGGGATGCAAGACGCCCAACGCATGTGTGCGCGCTGAGACAGCCGTCAAACAAACAGACACACTATTTCGTAAGAATGTGACTAAACACATTGAAATAGTAATATGGAGGGGCGGGCTATCCCATCGTAGTTTATCTCAAATGTATGTCGTCAGCACATCTAGCAAGATAAGTTATACGTAAACGTGACGACGTTTTATGGGCGAAATCTACTAGAACGTCATATAAATCATGACAGTATTAAGTGAAGTATCTTGCCAGCTGGGCGTGCCGATAGAAGAATGATTGATGTCAGCTTGCGATCGATAGCGGCTCATTGAACGCCAAAGGCGCCCAACGGTACGACCGCGCCAAAAGTCCAATCCACGTCAATAATACATTATTGTCGAGGCATAGTAGGAGGAGATTGCAGGCTGAGTATTATTTTCAAACGGACGACCTTGTGAGTCCGTTTAATTAATAGGAAGCCTGCAGTTGACATTCCAGCCGAGGCTATACATTAGTTTGTGTTTTTCTTAAAAAATGGGGAAAAAATTATAATAAACATAACCTTCAAACTTCAAAGAAACCATCAGAAAAATACGACTTTAATTGGCTGTATATGATCTATGCCATCTTTTGGTTGGGTATTTTTTCTTTTTAAAAAGTTTGAAACTCGACAAATGATGTAACATTGTAGTCGCGAGGGGAATAAGTTTTTTTTTTTTTTCAATTTATGATTGACCATAAACTGTACACTTTGCCTTCCAAATTTCAATACGTAACGATTAACGTCCACTTTTGAGAAAAATATATATAATATACAAGGAAAATATTATAGGACGGCGCTTGACGGACAGGGGTTGTGACCCAAGTTCCGGCTCTTACCTGGTCCAACAAATATCTGTCACCATACAGCGTGGCAACGCTGCCAGCACTTTTGGCACCTTTGCACCATGTCAGAGCCGGGCATAATTCATGTACGAGTATTATATGTTATTCATGTTGTACATTTCTGTTATATATTGCACTTAGTTTACTCTGTTATTAAATCTTTTCATTTACCAGGCAATTGTTCGAGATCTTCGAGTCGATGCCGACGCTTTCCCTAGAGAAGATGAACGTGGTGACGAAGAACGCGATCAACATCTGCACCGGCGTGTACTTCACCCTCGGCCTGTTCGGCTACATCGCGTTCGGCAAACACGACATATCCGGTGAGTAGATTATGACATGGGTGAGGTGAGGACCTATGAATTACAGTTAAGGCTGCTTTAACGTGTCCTGTTGCGCTCCTCCAAATAATTGTGATTAAATTAATTTAACAATAGATATTGAAAAAAGGAGGCCACTATGTAAAGTATTTCGTATTTAAGTACATTTTGAATACATCAAACTAGTTTTTACGTCGCACCAACGATCAAACTAGTTTGATGAATTCGAAAGTTACTTATACACTAAATACTTTACATAGTGGCCTCCTTCTTTCAATCGTCATCATCATCATCAGCCCACTGCAGTCCACTGCTGAACATAGGCCTCTCCCAAGGCGCGCCACAAAGTGCGGTCCTCTGCTTTACGCATCCAGTCGCTTCCCGCCCTCCGACATACGTCGTCTCGCCACCTGGCCGGCGGGCGACCCACACTACGCTTGCCTAGGCGCGGCCTCCACTCTAGGACACGCTTACACCAGCGGTTGTTAGATCTACGACAAGTGTGGCCAGCCCACTGCCACTTCAGCGTGCTAATTTTAAAAGCTATGTCGGTTACTTTAGTTCTCTGACGGATTACTTCGTTCCGTATTTTATCCCTGAGAGAGACCCCAAGCATAGCTCTCTCCATAGCGCGCTGAGCTACTTTCAGTTTGTGGACTAGCCCCACAGTCAGTGACCAGGTCTCGGCTCCATAAGTCATAACGGGAAGTACGCACTGGTTGAAGACTTTCGTCTTTAAGCTTTGAGGTATCACCGACGAAAATATGTGGCGCAACTTCCCAAACGCTGCCCAACCTAACTGGATCCTCCTATCGGCTTCCTTCTCGAAGTTGTTCCTGCCTAATTGCAAGAGCTGCCCCAGGTAAAGATACTCCGAGACAGCTTCGAGAAGTGTGCCACCCACGTTAACCGGCATCGGTACGACTAGATCATTGAACATGACCTTAGTCTTCTCGAGGTTCATCCGAAGACCGACTCGTTGGGAGGATTCATTTAAGCTGTACAGCATCTCCTGTAATCCCTGCGGCGTTTCCGCCATGACAACGATATCATCGGCAAAGCGTAGGTGCGAGATGTACACTCCGTTTATGTTGATGCCGTGTCCATTCCAGTTTATAGTCTTGAACAGATCTTCCAAAGCATTTGTAAACAGTTTCGGAGATATAACGTCCCCTTGTCTTACACCTCGATGCAATTGGATAGGTCGTGTTTGACTGTTCTGTACTCGGACCGACATCGATGCTCCGTTATACAAGCATCTCAACACCTCGATATAACGCCAATCGACTTGGCTCCGCTGCAGGGATTCCAGCATAGACCAGATTTCTATGGAGTCAAAGGCCTTCTCATAGTCCACGAATGCTAGTCACAGTGGCTGATTATATTCCTGAGTCTTCTCTATAATCTGCCTTACTGTGTGCAAGTGGTCTATGGTGCTAAACCCTCCGCGAAATCCGGCCTGCTCCGGTGGTTGGAAGTCGTCAAGCTTTCTCGCCAATCTATTGGTGATGACCCTCGAGAACAGTTTGTAAACGTGGCTCAAGAGCGCTATCGGTCTGTAGTTCTTAAGAAGTGTTTTATCACCCTTTTTGAAAAACAAAACTACAACGCTCCTGCTCCACGCCTTTGGAGTTCTCCCTTCGTGAATTATGGCGTTAAATATCCGTTGGAGTTCTTTTAGGACAGGAACTCCTCCAGCTTTCAGGAGCTCCGTAGTAATACCATCTTCACCTGGGGCTTTTCCATTCTTTAACTGTTTGAGGGCCAATTCAATCTCGTCGATGTTGAAGTCTGGCAATTCGTCGGTGTAGTGGCGGACTAATGTGGCTCGAGGATCGTGAGAAAGGGGGGGTATGGGCTTTGGAGATTGTGAGGCATATAGCTGGCTGTAGAAGTTCTCTACCTCCGCGAGAATTTCTGGCTTAGAGGAGACGACCCGGTTATCGGCAGCAGTCAGCTTGGACAAACAGCTTCTACCAAGGCGTTGCGCGAATACTTTGGAACCACGGTTCCGTTCTATGGCCTGCTCAATAAGGCGTGTGTTGGCACACCGGAGGTCCCGCCGAATCGCTTTTCTGATTCGCTTATTGAGTGCTCGCTGATCCACCGCCGTCGCCTGTGTATTTTCGCGTCTCATTCTCATTAGGTCTAGAGTTCCGTCAGAAAGCTTCGACTTCTTGCTCGTACCTCTATTCAGACAATACTTTTTACCCTCGTTCCTCAAGATCCTTTCCATTCTGTCCATGTCCTCGTCAATATCGCCGTCGGTTTCCAGAACGTCGAATCGGTTTTGAAGTTCCAGCTGGAATCTTTCCGAGCCAACTATGGTTTGGTGCAGCGAAGGTCGGAGCGTGGACTTTATCAGACGGTTGCGTTCAAATTTGTAGGCAATATTCAGAGTGCCTCGCACAAGTCGATGGTCACTGCCTGTGTTGAACCTATTGATCACCGATACATCTCTAAATATATGTTTCTTGTCCGTCATGATAAAGTCAATCTCATTTTTTGTCACAGTATCGGGGCTCTGCCAAGTCCACTTTCGTTGAGGCTTCTTCTGGAAGAATGAATTCATCAGGAAAAGTCCCTCTAGTTCTCCAAAGTTGACAATCATCTGTCCCCTGTGATTTCTGCTTCCAATTTCGTGCGACCCCATCACCGATTCGCTATCTGCGCGTACTCCCACTTTAGCGTTGAAAGTGACCCATGACAACATTAAAGTGGGCCTTAGTAGTGTTGTGCAAGGCTTTAGCTATGTCCTCGTACATGGCTTCTACTTCATCATCCGAGTGTGACGAGGTCGGCGCATATACCTGAATGACCTTGAGAAAGTATCTTTCCGTCAGTTTTAACAAAAGGTACGCTACCCTGGTCGACACACTGGATACCTCCATAATGTTGCCCGCGAGGATTTTGTTGACGAGAAATCCCACCCCGCCTTGAGAGACACTGTCTCCCTCGCGGAAGTACAGAAGATGGCCAGATTCCAGCGTAATCGTGTCCTCTCCCTCTCTTCGGACCTCACTTAGCCCCAGAATATGCCATCGCACCTTGTTCAGCTCTTCTTCCAGTTCAGCAACGTGCTCATCGAGTCTCATCGTTCGTCCGTTGTACGTAGCCAGGGTCAAGTTTTGTAGGGGGTGGTAGCCTTCCGTAACCCGGGGATTCTTAGCACCCCTTGTCCCACCGATGCCGCAGCCGCTACCGTAGCCGGGCCTGGTGGGGCGACCGGGAACTCGGGGCCGTTTTCTATTTGTAGCTTGCATGGGAGGTAATGCCCAATAATCGCCACGCTGGGCAAGCGGGTTGGCGATCGCAGTGCTGACACCTTGCGCTAGTGACGCTGCTGCCCATCACTAGCCGGGGAATTTGATGCCAGCATTTCTTGGTTGGTTATCCCGCCAACAGTCGGTCGTCAGAGCCTCGTCAGTTAATCAGCAGGGTGCACCACGAGCAGGTGAGGATGACTTTTGAGGTAACTAGGTGTTTATTCGCTACCCCCTTACACCCCTTCTTTCAATATCTATCGTTAAATTTAAATACGTACAGCCATTTACGAGTGAGTGGCGCTACTGAACACGTTAAAGCAGCCTTAACGGTGCTTCAAAGGCTTTTTAATTCGTCTGCATTTTAATCAGCTTCAGAGACGTTCTGTGCGAATCGTGGACCATCCCAAACCCACGAGCGATATTGAACCGTTAAGTATAAGGAAAAACTTTGCCTCCTTGTGCGTTCTATCGCTTGTATAATGGGTTGTGCTCCGAAGATCTGTTCAGCATGATGCCCACGGCCGCATTCTACCATCGCACCGCTCGCCGTCAGCAGGGCATTCATCCTCACACCTTAGAACCTAAATGGTCGCGTACGGTACGGTTTCAGAGGAATTTCCTCCCTCGGACGCTCCGGGAGCTCCCTGCTGAGGTTTTCCCTAGCGACAGTATGGGTATCTTCAATAAAGGAGTGTATACAAAGCAAAGCGCATGTCACACCCCTAGAGTTGCAGGCGTTCATATGCTGCGGTGACCGCTTACCATGCAAATTTTCAAAATGTCAATTTAAATATAAGAGTAATTAATCAATAGCATTTTATAAAAGTTGTAAGTAGTCAATATTTAATCATTAAATCATATTGTTCTCAAGAAATTCCTTAACACTATAATAGCACTTGTCGAGTAACCAGTTGGTCAATTTGCGTTTAAGGATGTGCCCCTGTAATAATCTGATCTCATCGGGTATGCGGTTATATATTTCAATACACATGTTATACACATTTCTTTTGTAAATATATTTCTTACATAACGGTCTAGAAAATTTGTTCATCACCATTACTCTTGTTTCTCGTTGCATTATTTTAACGCGATTTTTAAAATATTGCATATTGGAGTTCACAAACATACACACTTCTCTTAAGTATAGGCAAGGTAATGGCAAAACATGTAATTTTCTAAAGAGTGGTTTACAACTGTCATCGATCAACGCGTTACAGATAACCCTGACACATTTTTTCTGTATTACAAATACTCTATGAGCATCCACTGCGTAACCCCATAAAATAAGTCCATAGAGAAGGACGGACGATACATATCCATGATATGCTGTAAGCGCAGCTTCAGCCGATATTGTATCTCGTAATCTGTTTAGAGCGAAAACAAATCTGTTTTGGTTTTTACAAACTTGCTCAATGTGCAAATCAAATGCCTGCCAATCGTTATTCCCAGGAATTTAAAAGTGTCAACTTTTTCGAATTATTCATTATTATTCATTTGAACTGCATGAATTTAGTTTTATTTATATTTACTTGTAGTTCATTTCCATTTGCTAACATCCAATGAATGATTTCCATTAATGAATTATTTATTTCTTTTCAAAATTAGTCTTATTATTGCATTTTATTGCAAATGTAGTATGAAGTATGAACAGACGAGAGAAAATTTAATAAAATGCAACATACAATTGTAATAATTTTCTTATGCGCATCATTGTAGATTGTATCGCGTTGTTGTATTGTTGTGAATTAATTTAACTAAACATTAGCATTGTCTCGTACAAAATGTGGGCCAAGTAAATAAGTATACAATACGCGTATTAATTTATTACGGTACCATTTAGTTTGCATTATTGACATCATTGTGTACCATTTGTGTAAATAATTATTTTGAATTATACCTGCTTTGTCGAATGAGGTGCTAAATTCGAATGTTTTTCTTTAGTACAGTCATTAACCAACACATCAACTCGGCACTCGAAGCACCTCCGCACTGTGACTTATTTACGATTGGGATAGGATGTTTGATGACGGAGTGTAAGAAGGTGATCGAGAAGAATGCAAGGAAAAGTACAATTTTATAACTAGTTTTTTTTATTGTTTACAAATTGTTGGTTTCTATATATTTTTTTTAGTATTACAACTTTTATAAATATTCACATGTACCTGAAATATTATATTAATCTTTAATTTATTGAATAGAATTTTTGCTTTTACATTGATTATTTTACCTATAAATCTGTTTTAATTACAAAAATGCATGACGGAGCTAGCTAGATGAATGTTTGATGACTATGACGAACCTATATTAAATACGTATGAAGGACATTTTGCAACGATTTGGTGATATCATTCTATTACTGTTATGTTGTAAGTTAAATAAATAAATAAATTAATTAATATAAGAAGATGGTCAAAAATATCTCAGACGTCGTAACGGCCCGAGAAATACGTAATCGTCCGATTTGAAGTAAGGTAGGTTTAGACGAAGACTGTTTTCAGCCGCTTAAATTACAGCGCCTAAAAAAAGGCACCGTATAAACACTTTCGGTGCCATTTTTTCGCGGCATGCCAGCGCTGGCACGGAATAGAACACGCGCCTATTTTTTGGCGCCAGTGACCTCCGCCCGCGTCTCTTTATGACTGGCACTGAAAAGGCACCGTGTAAACGACTTGTGTCGGTTTGCTGGTCACTGGCGGCGAGATTTAGGCGGGTGAAAAATAGTCATTTTCTAAACGGTCTGAAGATCTGCTGACTGTAGACACTGGCGCCGTAATTTAGGTGTCTCAATATAGTCCCCGTCTAAATCAACCTGTCAGCTTCGTAGGCAGGTTCACTATCCACTAGATATTAGGTAATATGAGAGGAAGGGCACGTCATCTCGCTCATATTTGGAGCAGCCCAATTGGGGAAGTACCTCCAACTTACACATAACCGCAGCCATAATAGCACCACTACTTGCTCTGTGGGCATGTGGTGTTATGTTCTTGGTATTTTTTTATACCACGTCGATGGCAAACAAGCGTACGGCCCGCGTGATGGTAAGCGGTCACCGCCGCCGCTATGGACGCCTGCAACTCCAGGGGTGACATATGCGCGTTGCCGACCCTTTAAAAATGTATACACTCCTTTCTTGAAGAACCCCATACTGTAATTCCTCGGGAAAACCTCGGCAGGGAGGTCATTCCACAACCGGAGCGTCCGAGGGAGGAAATTCCATTTAGGTTTTAAGGTGTGAGCATGAATGCTTCCGATGGCGAGCGGTGCGATGGTAGAAAGCGGCCGTGGGCATAAACAGTTCTCGTGAGCACAACCCATTATACCACCACTACCACCATATCAGCCCAAGGACGTCCACTACTGGACAGAGGCCTCCCCCAATTTAATGGGGGGAAAATGCCATAATCGCCACGCTATACAAGCTAGTGTAATAATTGGTGGTGAGTAACGTCGCCAGAGTTCTACAGTGAGTGATTTCTAACAATCACGCTCTAGAATCCCCGAAACACCTCCTACAAAAGGGTAGGAGGTGTTTCGGGGGCCGCTAGCGTCGAGTTTGACCCTAATTTTTGCCCTTTACTGTACTTTAATTGTAGTTATAATATAAACATTAGATCGTCTCTAAAAACTGGTTCGAATGGCACCATATTTTGTCAAATAGCGTGCTAACTTACTGTTCACAGGCAACATTCTAATGAGCCTGAGCCCGACGATGGCGAGTGACGTGATCAAGCTGGGCTTCGTCATGTCGCTGGCTTTCAGCTTCCCGCTCATCATCTTCCCGTGCCGAGCCAGTCTGTACTCATTCCTTTACAGGAAGGTAAGCCCGGCTGTTTTAACTAAGCGTTCTCGCCAGGACAAGCCAGGAGTCATGGGCCCATCAAATAGCTCCGCACAAAATAGCAATGCCCTGACGAGACGACAACAGGGGAGGGGCGGGCAGTACACCCCGCTACAAATGTCCTTAACTTATGTACTGACGATGCAAATGGTAGTCCGATTATTCTAGAAAACTATCCCGATACCCGCAGGCTATCTCATTCTGGCCGGCTGCGGCAATATTAGATAGATAGATAGATACAAACTTTATTTAACCACAACACAAAAATACATATTCTTAAAGCTAAACAATAAGAGTGAAAATACAAAGAAATAGAAACAATTTCCAAATAGTCTTGCATAGGACCTTGCGGCGCGCGCGCTTAGCATTATTTTATATTCGTTTCTTAACACTAAGGATAATTAAAATACAATGATTTCAAAAGCAAAGGCTTATTTACGTGATGCAAGAATATGCATGGCATTTTTATTACATTGTAATAACGTTTGAACGACTAGTCGTACATAGGTAGCCCGCAGCCAGGCTATGTAAGTATATAAAAAGCGCATGTAACTTCCTGCACCATGTATATCGACCTTAAGGATACCTCATCCTAACATTTTAGTTCAACACTATTTCTTATTACATCTGAAAAGGGTGGGAACATTAACCGCATGCACAAATACGCAAGTGGATACATTGCCTTATCACTAATAGAGCTACACGTTCATTAGCGGAATAGCAAAGTGATATTGTTCTAGAGACTTGTCATGTATTTCCGCAAAGTAACGTCTGATTCTATTAATTACTTAAAATAAATTCAACTCAATTTTTTGTTCGAGATGGTTCAAATTTCACTGTCCAAATTTTGGTATGGTGGGTGGCACGAGATTGAAGAGTCTTTCAAGAGACGTAATTAAGACAAAAAGGAATAAGGAAAAGTCCCATTTGACCCAAACATGTTTGATCTTGTCAATACAACCAAGCAAAAGCGAGGAGAATGAAAGTATTATATCGTCTGTACATCTATTTATGAAATAAGTATGTATATCGTCGCCTAGTACCCATAGTACAAGCTTTGCTTAGTTTGGGACTAGGTCGATTTGTGTAAGATGTCCCCCCATATTATTTATTTACGTATAATTTATTTTCCTGGAAGCGTAACCATGGCAACGAACAACAAGAAAAAGTCCCATTTGACCTAAAGGTTTCTCCAGAACGCAGCTCAAGGACGTCCACTGCTAGACATAGGCCTCATCCAATTTCATGGGGAGTAAATGCCATAATCGCCACTCTTGGCATGCGGGTATGCGATCGCAGTATAGTATATAGGTATCACCGCACTCCAGGGATGCTGCTGCCCATCCCACGGTGGTCTTGGTAGTAGTTTTAGGACATACCCGGGTCCCTCATACCAACACGGCCACATAATCAACCATTCGATCCCGAAGCTGACGTTCCATTTGATATTTATCAGTAGTTTTCCGGTGCAGGAAAACATCGTGAGGAAACTAGTCTTATTTAAATTTACCAGGTGCCTACGCCAAATCTTAGGATTAAGTGCCATAGCGGACCTCGAGCTTTCGGATAAAACAGAGAAAACGCTAATATGAAAGTCTTCGAAGATACGTAACTATGGTAACGAACAAGAAAAAGTCGTTATCTTATTTGACAGTATGGTGTCTTCAAGGAGTATATATATTTTTAATGGATCACCCCTGAAGTTGCAAGCGTTCATAGGCTGCGACCACTCACCATCAGGCGGGCTTGTTAGCCACCGTCTTAGTTACTATGTCGCGTCGCTTAATTACCTACACTAGTAACTGTATCATTGTATTAAGTGGTGGAGGGTAGCTGGGTTTTCTGCCGACAAACTTTTATACAGTTTGGCAGATATTGTAATCTTTATAATGATAACGTTTGTTTAATTAAATATATTAAAAAAGCAATTAACTTTATTTTTATTAACCCCCGACGCAAAAAGAGGGGTGTTATAAGTTTAACGTGTTTGTCTGTCTGTGGTATCGTAGCTGCCAAACGGATGAACGGATTTTCGTTTAGTTTTATAATTTTATTCCAAGCTTAGCCATGTTTCATTTAAAGCTGTACAGCCGTTTTTGAAATATTGAGCTTTGAAATGAAAATTTCTATATAGGTTTGCGCTGGATTACAAACCACCTAATGGTAAGCGATGTTTTGGTTGGATAGAGCACGCTAACTTGGTAAAACCTTCTGCAGGTGCACTCGTCCCACCACGACCACATAATCAACCACTCGATCCCGGAGCTCACATTCCGCTGCATCACAGTGGGCATCGTGCTGGGCGCGCTGTGCGTGTCGCTGCTGGTGCCCAACATCGAGCTGGTGCTGGGGCTGGTCGGCTCCACCATCGGCGTGCTCGTGTGCGTCGTGTTCCCCGCCGCCTGCTTCGTGAGCGTCACGTTTAAGAACACTAACGAGCGGGTTCTGGCCAAGGTGAGCTTATTAACCGTTACAAGCAGTTGCATCCTAGTTAGAATGTCCATGGTGTAGTAGTGTCTATATCTCACGTTGGGTGCTGTTACTATGCGCGCGCATCTGTGTTCTGCGACCGAAATTAAACAGTGGAAGGCCAGAAGGCACCGAGAGGGTTGTGCCTGAGGTAAATAGCTTACAAGTCGTTACAAGCAACTAGCATTCTCTCAGTATAGTAGTCTATCTCGCCTTGGGCGCTCGTACTATGCGCGCGCATTGAGTGTCGACCTGCGGCCGACATTTAACAGTGGAAGGGCCAAAGACCTAAGGTACAACCCAAGGTAGGTAAGGGGTAGGTAGGGTTGTGGGTAAAGGTGGACCTTTACAAGTCGTTACAAGCAACTAGGATGTCCTCAGTATAGTAGAGTGCCTCTATCTCGCCTTGGGCGCTCTTACTACGCCCGATATTAACCTCTCGGTACCCCTGGCTCCTCAGGGAGCCACTAATGGTTCCTGAAATTAAACTGAATTTTGACAGAAGTAAGTCTCAAAATCCCCCGGCTCTCCAGAGACCCGGTACTCAAATGGTGCAATGGAGCATTACTTGACACCCCTGCTGTGCTGTGAGGTACGGTTTAGTCAAAAACTGGCAACCGTACTCGTCTACTCGAAGATCTCACGGTTCGAAAATAAATGCCATACGATTATTATTAGTCAAAAGTCGCTAGAGGACCAAGGCTGTCAAGTGTTTATTTGTTTCCAGGTGGTGATAGTGCTCGGCCTGGTCATCATGGTGCTGGGCACGTACGCCAACCTGCAGGCGGCGGAGCGAGCCCCGGACAAGTACGACGACCGCCACATCACGCAGGAAAGGATCGATCAGATCGTGGAGGACTTCTTCCACAAGAGGAACTTGGAGGATGGAGGTACCTATTTTAAACCCTAAATAGTGTTACATACTGGAGCGGCTTCCGGTGGCGGCCGCGGTGGCGGTCAGTTGTACACTATGGCAATCCTAACAATCATTCAGACACACGCAGCCTTGATTGTCATAGCGTACAACTGCAGGCCCGCTGCAGGGTGTGATGCGCTTTATAAAGGCAGAGCCGATTTAGCGCCCACATACGTGTCAATAGAATTACAATCGGTAGTTCTGCGATTAAATGTTCAAGTTAAATTGCGTTTTCGTAAAAAGGACCGTCTTGAAATGAATCACCAAAACGTAACTAGTCAATTGGTGGTGCCTTAACATACAAGCTGTTACAAACAACTATGATGTCAATAGTATAGTAGAGATACATGATCTTTTATTTGCAGGTGTCATCAAAGCACCACAAAAAGTCGAAAAGGTATCAAATGAAGACGTAAAGCACAGTAAAGAACCTATCGCCGACTCTGAAGTGCAGCCTCCGAACCCGGTCCCGCCAGAATCTCAACCCGATGAGAAGCAGGAACCTCCTCCTAAGACAGTTCTCGACATAGCTGATAAGAAGATAAAGGATACAGCGGAAGTTAAGCAAGAGATAGACAAGGTATCAGAAACACACCCGAAGAATTTAAACAAAGTGACAGACGAGAAACGGTCGAACGGTGAAACTAAAAAGGAACAAAAAACAGACACACAGTTGAAAGAAGAAATAAAGCAGATGAACAATCAGCAGAAAATCGACCTTCTCAAGCAAGCGCTGATAGCAGAGACCATCAAACAGCACGGGGAAGAACAGAAAGAGTTAATCAAAGAGCAGAAAGAAATTCTGGATAGCATCATTAAAACTAAACAGGAGATACAGCAAGATAAGAATGAAGCGAAGAAAATTGCAGTCGAAAGTATTCAGAAAATAGCGAATGTGGCGATTCAGAGTTTAAGCGCTGTTTCTGAACAACCCGCTCTGTCTGTGGGTAAAATAGAACCAGGAGACACGGCAAATGAAGCTGTTAAGAAAATAGCCGATGTGGCTGTGGAAGCTATCAAAGAAATCAAAGATAAACCAATAGAACCGCTGCCATTAATCAATAATGATATCGTTGCTCGACAAATTGCCGAAGCTAAAGCGGTACCAGTACCAAATAGTGCTAACGAAGTAAAACAAAATGTACCAGTTGCTCAAAATTCTATTAATAATGTTAATTTGATCCCAGCTAAATCACAAGACGTCGTTTTAGAAAATAGTGGTTTGAAAGTAGATCTAACCAACAGTAACATTCAGAGTGCAGTACATGATGCGGTAGCGAATAATAATATAGATGCATATAAGCCTCAGCAAGTTAATAATGTCAAACCAATAGAAAATGCAGAAGAAAGCAATGATCCAGTTGCAAAAAAACCGGCGGTAATAGTAGAACCCAATAACATTGCGCCTGATATACAAGTACAGCCAGTGAATAATAACGGGCCTGAAAATGTAGATCAAAAGACCCATTCACACTCGCCTGACGAACCGCAATCCTATAAACAAGGCGAAGATCTACAAATAAAAACAGACACAAAATCCAATATTCTAAACAACGTGCCTTTGCCACTGGCAATGAACGGAAACCATCTCAAATCAGCTGAAATTAAACAAGAAAAACTTGTGGATGTTCAAAATGGTGTAAAACAAGATATAGAAAGTAATGATAAATCAGTTCCTAGACAGAAACGCCAAGCAGTAGATTGTGAAAGAGCTTCCCTCAGAGCCGAGGATAAAGAAATATGCAAGAGTGCGAATAGAGACTCTCCTGGGATACTACCTAATGTAGATTTGAATGACGCGCTACCGAAACAGTTGCCTATGGTAGAACTAAATATGGTACATCAGATACGGTCCCTGAAGAGTTACGATGAAGAAAAACGACGGTAACAATATGGTTGAAATAATTTAAGAATGTTCATTTTGAAACGTGATAAAATTTTAACTTCTGTATTTTGGAATATTTCTGCAAGGTTATATCAGTTATATGTTTTAGCAAGCATCCGATGCTGGCATCACACTTCGCTTTGCGCTATTCTTTATATGACTCTGTATTTGCGAAAATATTTTTTAGGTGTGCGAACAACAAACATGCCCACCACACTTAGACTCCCCCGTACGCTCGACCGAACTCGATTCACCATACAAACGTAGTTTCGTTCTCATTTTAAAACGCCATGCCGAAATAACCTGAAACTTTGTATACACAGTGGGATCCGCCAAATCTAGTCGGAAATTAGTTTCTGTTGCTAGAAATTAGAAAAGAAAAAAAATACTTTGATTTTTTTAGGTCTTGTATGCAAACCTTAATATGCGCTGTATTTTTTCTCCATTATAATTTCAGGTGCTTGAAGACACTAATTTCTGATCTATATATACCGGATCGGCTCCCACTGTGTATACAAAGTTTCAAATGATTCCAGCATGCCATTTTAAAATGAGACCAACTACCAATGAGACTACGTTTGTATGGAGAACCGAGCTTACTGCGGACTCTTAAGGTGCTCCATACGTTTTTCTTCGATTTTTGACGACTTTCGTGTTGATATTCTTCCGTCAAAGCTATATATATATTCATGGCACTAATAATTATCGATTCTTCAATGCTTTATAAACATTTTCAAGAGCCGAATTAGGAAAAATGTGAGTACTTTTTTTTTGGATTTATTCAAACATGGTCCAAAAAGCTCTATTTTCGATATAAGAATGTTGTTTATGCACTTACATATATGAAATCTACATGGAACTATTATTTATTGATGTCTCTCAAAACGTAAGAGAGATTTATATTTTAAACTTATTTTCACAAAAGTTACGACCAAAACACTGGTTTTTTGGCCTAAAGTTGCAGAAGTTTGCTGCGGTATGTCTCGAGAACAGCGAGTTTTGAAGGAAATATGAGATACTCTTTCGGTAAACCTCGTCGTTAATACGATAAGCCATAAACACGAGAAAACGGAGAGTTAGAAATCGAAGGTCATTGGGACACGGGAGCCCCTTAATGCCACTCATTCAAGTCCTTTTTTGTTTGATGTGGACCTAAAACCGGCAAGTACTACGGATACGCCTATTAGCTATTCGCGCTTATGCGTGCAAATAAAGCTAAAATAGACGAATAAACACTCCGCACTTTCTTGAATACAGAGTACATACAGATGCATAAGCCGAATAACGAATAGCGCATAGCGAAGTGCAGGCATTTTTCTTGTTACCTCTTAAAAGTGAGACTTGTCATATCATGTCATGTAATGTAAATTATTGTTACATTTTCGTATCCATGAAATTTTAACGTAAGAAGTGCATTTATTTCATTAATTTAATGTTATTTATATACAGTTTGAAATTGTTTATGGGCCCTAGAGAGAAACTACCTTAACACATTGACATAGTTCAGTTTACTGAAACGTTATTTTATTTTTCCTAAGCAATAAAATTACATTCACAGATTTAAAAAAAAACTCTCAATACTATTTGTACAAAATTTCTTCTGTGTAATTTGTGGCCTCTCATGTATCCTAGACTAGGTCGGCCTCCAAGAAGTTTTTGTTCCTTGATAGAAATAGGATTGATTGGCATCAAACACGGTTTTGACAAAAATGACAAAAAAAATGGTTTTGTTTCGCCCCGTACATTTTTTCAAAAATCTGTGCAAAAATGCAGATTATTGCTTAGGAGAAATAAAAAAAATATGTCCTTTCAGCAAAATTAAGCTATCTCAACGATTAAGGTTGTTCCCATAAATAATTTCCACCCTGTATAGCTTATTGTAGTCTATCCTGAATATTAATAAGATACTGTAAGTAGTTTTTCGAATAATATTTTTGCTTAGAGCATTTAGATAGGAGTCGCCATCAGCGCACCTTACCCGGGCGAGGTAACGCACATAAAAAAACTTACCTACACCTACAAAACATTCCCCCATTGCTACGCACCCACACTAAAACAATCAACGCACGCACATTCAAAACACTAAAGTTGAACAATAAAAGTCGACCTGACCTTGCGTTTACACTACGTTAATTATGGGGTTATTATCGGATGGCGAAGTCGCTAAGGAGCATATTTCAGAAAAAATGTCATAAACAGTGGTCCTTTTGTCTGTTAATACTGACATTACGGCAGCCGCGTATTGGCGGCTTTAACATGACGATAAAGCATGAATGTTTTTAAATCGACTTCGTAATCAATGTTAGATTTACCATTTTAAACTTCAATTGAACACAAAATTATAAATAAAGCTAAAATATACTTACATATGGACATATGAGATGATTAATATGATTATTCATCTTTTTGTTATTAAAGTAAAACGTTTGGTGACCCAAAAACAGCACCTAAATTACATCATAAAGACACGGAGTTGTTCACCCGCCGAGAACGATTTAGAGGCTGACACAAAATCGATTAATGAAGCAGTTTTTAATAACGTAGCAGGTCATTGTACAGAGCTGTGTGGCAAACCTTTGGCAGAGGCTAAGTATATTAATGGCGTCTCCTGTGTTAAATGCTCTAAGGATTTTTGACGTGATCTCAAACGCTCTTTTTCTAAATTTATCGTATAATACAGTTTCGAAACCTTTACAATGATTGTTCAATAAAGATTAAACACGCATAACTAATAAATAAATCATGATAATTGTACCATCGCCAACACAGTTAAATGACCGTTCATGCACTTTATTCTCATTGTATTAAGGGAGGTATTCCACTCGTCCAATATCTTTGTCCAATCTTTGATCAAATTTCTTTGACAGAGGCCCATTCCACTCATCCAATATCTTTGTCCAAGTTTTTTTTCATGCGTAGCCATATTGATTTAACTGTCATCGGAATCTTTGATCAAATGTCGGGGTCCCATCTAAGTTTGATGAAATCATCCAATTTCTTTGATCAAATGTATATTGGACAAAGATAATGGATGAGTGGAATACCTCCCTTAGGGTCACGAATAGTCAGTTAACTGTGTTGGCATTTGTAAGACAGCGACTGAATCTTGGTGACTAATAAAAGAAAAAGTCTAATGATAACATCGACTTTTATTTCTTAGTGGTAAATGTTAAATAGATAAAAACGAGAGTTACTCAATATAGACTGACCAGAAATAATATTTTAGTTCAGTTTATCATGCCTTAATTACTTAATAAGTACTTACGTTTAATTTACTATAAATTTATTTCTGGTTGGACTATCACATTTTTTGTACAATAAATGCGGATCAACAAAGCAGAATAAACATAACCTACTTACATAACAACTATAGATAACTTAAATAACAACAAATTATATTACTTCTATTTCTTGGCATCACTTTCTTCTACTGTCGATAACTTTTTAGACCTGAAACAAAAGGTAAATGTTTTATTACATGTCTCTTTTTATATTCATTAAATTCTTAAGCATGCGTACGCATTTGATTTGTGCTAATGAGGCACGCACGGATCGGCCGTTTGCTCGAATGCGTACGCGCCTCACGCGCCGTGCGCGAGCCGCCCGGACAAGTTCTTGTGGCCGCGCTCCAAGCCGCCGCGGTGTGCGTGCCGAGCGTTATTTGGACGTGTACACGAGCGTGCCGCGGACAGAACTGCACTATCTTAACTTGTCTATGATGTCGCATACGAAAGTGAGAAAAACGTGATTTACGATTTTTTTACATTTGTTTCATCCACCACCAACGCAATATTTCGTTAATTTAGAGCTTAAGGGTGGTATTCCACTCGTCCAATATCTTTGTCAAATCTTTGATCAAAGTTTTTTGACAGAGGCCCATTCCACTCATCCAATATCAATCAAAATATTTATTGCATGGTCATGAGTTATACAATGATGTTCAACAAATTTACATGCCTTCATGTCCTGCCTCAGAGAGGCGTACAATATTTGCTTAATCCTAGATACATTAACAATAAATCACATTATTATACACAACATTAGGTATTTAAAAATTCAGAGATGTTATAAAAACATTGATCGATAAGCCAGTTAAATAATTTTCTTTTAAACTCTAGAGGCACAAGTTTCTTCAGATCAACTGGTAACTTGTTATATATTTTCGGAGCCATACCGATAACACTATTAGAAAAAAATGCTGATGTTGATCTTGGACATCCCACATCATAGCCGTATTTAGATTGCAGTCGTGGTCTTGGATTTCTACCCTCAAACATGTTCAAATTATGTTTTACAAATAGACATAGTTCGTATATATATAGGGCTGGGAAAGTAAGTATTTTATTATCTTGAAACAATGAACGGCACGTCTCGGTTTGCTTCAGACCGAAAATAGAGCGAAGACATCTCTTTTGCAATCTGAAGACTTGGTCTTTAGTGGCAACATTACCCCATAAAATAATGAAAAGCTAGCAGAGCTGTCTTTTCTGATGATATGTCTTTAAGACATCTTAGAGCATATGCGAATTTACTTAATTTTGCTACTATACATTTAGAGTGGATAAGCCAGTTGGAGTGTGAATCAATCGTTATACCTAGAAATTTGATGAAATTGACATTTTCTAATTTAAAACCTTTATACATTACTTCCATTTGAACTGGTTTGCTTTGAATTGCATAAAACTCCATACACTTTGTCTTATTAAGATTAACCTGAAGTTGGTTTTTCTTCAACCATTCATTAACTTTGTTAAATACTTTATTTACTTCCTCTTTGTAAAGTACAATATTATCACCTCTTACTATTATTGAGCAATCATCAGCAAAAAGAAGAATTTTATTATCTGTTATTTTTGGCAAATCGTTGATGTACAAGAGAAACAGTAATGGTCCAAGTAGGCTGCCTTGTGGGACGCCAGTATTGATAATTCTGTACTGTGACCTGTAGGTTTCAAAAGTTTTTGTTTTTTCTGAATAAGCCGATACCTCAGTGCTCTGCTTTCTACCTTCTAGATAAGATTTTAGCCAATCATAGCAGTTGCCTCGTATACCATAGTGTTTTAATTTATGCATAAGTATTTTATGACAAACCCTGTCAAAAGCTTTTGACATGTCCATGAAAATACCAACTGCCGGTATTTTGTCATTTCTACTCTGTGACACTATTTTTATGAGTTCGTATATAGCTGATGTCGTTGATTTTTTTGCTCTGAATCCAAACTGAACTGGATAAAATATTGTGCTTGTCAAGAAACTGTATCAAACGCTGGTAAACAATTTTCTCGAATATTTTTGAAAAGACTGGAATGAGTGTGATCGGTCTATAGTTACTTATTTCTGAAGCATTACCTTTTTTAAAAATCGGTTTAATAATTGTATATTTTAGTTTATCTGGAAAGTATCCGTTTGCTATTGATAAATTTATGATGTGATTCAGGGGGTAGACAAATAAGTCGGAATTTTCTTTTATTATTGATGATGGTATGTTATCATAACCGACAGATTTAGTATTGCGTAATTGTCTAATAATTTTAATAATTTCTATTGGACATGTTGGTTCCATGAATATAGTTTATTCTAAGGGCATTTCTAATGAATACTTATCTGTTGTTATGCCTAAATTGTCACTACTCACTTCGTCTATGAACTTGTCATTAAAAGAATTGCACATGTTTTGTGGAGATGTAATAGTTGTTTTATCCACAACAATCCTATCAATACAATAAATAAATAAATATTAGGGGACATTTTTACACAAATCAAACTAGTCCCACAGTAAGCTCAACAAGGCTTGTGTTATGGGTACTAGACGACGATATTTTTAATAGATATATATAAGTACTTAAATACATAGAAAACATCCAAGTCTCAGGAACAAATGTCTCTGCTCACGACAGAAACAAATGCCCTTACCGGGAATCGAACCCGGGACCTCTAGCTTCGGAGGCAATGGCACTACCAACTAGGCTAAACAGGCCGACACACAATGTGGCATATTTTTGCTTATAGTATTGTTTTTAATGACGTCCCAAGTTGCCCTCGCTATATAACAACTTCTCTTAATATAAGCAGCAACTGATAATTTGTGAGATTTAAAGATACATTTCTTTAGCAAAACTGCAAATGCTTTATATGTTTGTTTATGCTCCTGGCTAGGACAATGCATGTACTTGTTATACATTATCCTTTTATTCTTCGATGATAATCTGATGCCTGGAGTAATCCATTTGACTCTCCTTGTGTTTTGACTCTTTACTTTAATAACTGGAAAACATAGCTCGTAGAATAAATTAATAAGATCATGAAATTCTGAATAGGCATCATTAGCATTCTGAGCTTGAAAAACTTCACTAAAACTTAAACTATACATACACTCCCTAAACTTTTTCCGATTGTTTTTAGACATATCTCTTTTCTAAATAATTAATTAATTTCTAAATTTTTTTCTTTTCTAAATTCCTTGAGTGCTTTACTGGAACAGTAATGGTTTGCGCAGTGTGATCGGACAAATTCAGATCATGTACAGTTACTGTATTTCGATCGACAAAATTTAATGCGAAATTATCTATACAAGTGCTCGACTTACTAGTAATTCTTGTTGGCTTATCAATTTGAAGTCTAAAGTTGTATTGTATTAATAAAGATTCAAATGTACTATTCAAGGAATTTTGACTCAGGCGGTTTATGTTATAGTCACCACAAATAACAATTTTTTTTTTACGTATTTTTGTAAGTTTTGTAAGAAGTTGTTCCATTTTATCAAAAAATATGGTCACATCTGAGTTAGGAGTCCTATAAACACAAATTACAATAACATTGGATTGTTTTAAAACTATACCATCCAGGCAATTGGTTCACTGTTTAGTCCGAGTCGCAGTAGTATACAAGTGCCTCCGCGACGTATACCTTTTCTTGTGTAGCTGGCCGCAAGGATGTAGTTTTGTACTATTACGAGGGTAAAACTGAAAGTTTCGGGAATAGAAGAAAATATGCAGTATAAGTGAGTTTATTTATTTTTATTGTTTTTCAAAATATTCTCCTTTGTATTTCATGCACTTATGCATGCGTTCAAACCAGTCCATAAAGCACTTTTTGAACTCTGAAGTAGGGGTCGACAAAATGGCTATTTTATAGGCCTCCACTGCTTCTTCTGGCGTCTGAAACCGCTGACCACGCAGTTTGTCCTTGATTCTGGGGAATGTAAAAAAGTCGTTGGGACTTAAGTCAGGGCTATATGGAGGGTGGTCCAATATTTCGACTTTTTCACCGTCCAGGTACTCAGTTGTTGTCCGAGCGGTGTGTGGGCTGGCGTTGTCGTGGTGAAGGATGATGCGACGACTAGGGTTTGTTTTTCGGAGTTCAGCAAAGACGTTCGGCAAACAAATTGTGGTGTACCAATCAGCATTGACTGTTCTACGATCCTCAAGAGCCACAGTAGCTACGTGACCAGATTTAGAGATAAACGTAGCCACCATCTTCTTAGCCGTACTGCGAGAACGAACAACTTTTGTGGGTTTGAGCTCGTCTTCGAAGACCCATACTCGGGATTGGTTTTTAGTTTCAGGCTCATAAGCGTATATCCACGACTCGTCACCTGATACTATGCTAAAAACAGCATTTGAGCGTCCCTTGTTAAATCTTTTCAAAGTTTTGCGGCACCAATTGACACGGACTATTTTCTGCTCGTCAGACAATAGGTGAGGTATCCAACGGGAAAATAACTTTTTCACGCCTAATTCTTCTTTTAAAATAATTTGTATTTGACTCATTCCAATACCCAGGTGCTCTTGAATTTCCCGATATGTCACATGTCGGTCTTCATTTATCAGACGACGCACAACATCGACGTTTTCTTGCGTGACTGCCGATTTTGGTCGACCTTCACGCACTTCGTCGGTGAGGGATACACGGCCACGTTGAAATTCTGAATACCACCTGTATATTGTAGTCTTTGAAGGAGCTTCAATATTAAAAGCAGCAACCATCCGCTCTTCACATTGTTTTTGTGTTAGTCCACTTTTAAAGTCATAATAAATCATAGCTCTGAAATTTTCACGGCACAATTCCATTTTAAGCAGTGACTCGACGACTTCAATAAACAATTGAAACCGAACCATACTTTTTTTTTTCTAAGTGGCCAGTGTGTTGAGATAAGGAAACTTCAGAGATTATAAAAAGGTATAATACATGTTAAAAATAAATTAATAAGTATTCGATTCCCGCTACTTTCAGTGCAAGCCTCGTATATTGTTTTCTTCTTCTCTTTTTATAAAATGTTCTGTTAGGCAAACTATGTCGATGCTATTCTTTTTCATCGCGAACTCATTCAATGCTAGTGTTAGTGCATCGACTTTATTTAATAATCCGGCGATATTTTGATGTAATATATTTAGTTTTTTATTGTTGACGAAAAAAAATTCCTTGTAGTTGAATTTTCTGTAAATCGCTGTTGTTATTATGCGTAGTAGGATCACTTGTTTTCCTTATCACTTTAAAGTTATTGGTTATTTTGTTAATGGTGTTGTGGTTCTTTTTTACTTTGCTGGTTTCTATACCATATGTTTTTGAAATCGCATCATGTTGTTTAGGTAGTGATGTTAACATGACTTTCGTCAAGTACAATTTTTCGTAGTCGTAGCTGTCAATTACTCTGTTTATTGAGTAAAGGCGACATTTAGTAATCAGTTGTCGATCGTATGTGCAGATTTTATTATTTAAAGCAATGTAGGTGCAGTTAGGAAACAGTTTTGTTAGAGTTGCTATCATGTCGTTTAGTTTTTTCTCATTCAGGTAGGAATTTTGAGCTATACTTGTAATAACAACCTTTGGTGTGCTCAGTTCTTTGAGTAATACTGACAATTCTGCAAAAAACTTTGTCGGGTGGCATTCGTTGGTACCTATGCACAATACAACCCAATCATTTTCATTTATATTTTCCTTTGACAACGGTGACTGCTTGACTATATACTCACACGTCGCGTTACTGTAGGTATATCCCTTTATATCATACTCCTGTGGATTCTTGTATTTGCCTCTGTGAGCCAATAGCAAAGTAGGTAGATTTTTTGCGTCTTGGTCTCCCAGAATAAATATTCTATTGTTTGTTGTGGGTTGCGGCCGCGTTATTTACGGTTGTGATAGTTGCTGGGGTGTCATCTGTTTATATCTGTGTTTTGGATTACTTATAATAGGTGAGCTTTGGGATTAGGGGGTACCCATTATTTCACTGGGTCTGTTAATCTTTGGCACGATAGGCTTAGTACTAGACAAATTGTTATTGCCTTTCGTAGTACACTGTGGTTTATTAGTTATAGTTATAGATGCGTTGCCAGTCATACTATCAATTTTCCTGCACTGATCGTCAAATATCTTTTTTTGGACTGCAGATTCTGCTCTTAGCCTTTCTATCTCTGCATGTGCACTGGTTAGTTGTTCAGTTAAGCTAGTAATTTGGTATTTCAGATCAGCCACCAGCATGTTTTCGGTCATAGAAATATTGGGAAGGCTGCGGTAGGTGTCATCACCTAAAGTCGTATTAAGAGTATTATGACCATCCATTTCACGCTCTGAAGAACGAGTATTACTTATTTCTAAGGATTGCTGTGAGGGATTTCTCTTTGTCACGTTATTATTTTGAGAGTATCCGGTGCGTGACACTACTTTATTTATTTTACTAGGTCCAGCTACAATTATGGGAGATTTTTTTGTATGGTTATTCTTTCCTTGTGGTATTTGCGCAGCGTTGTGACAAGCCGAGCATTTCCATGCAGTTTTGTCTTCTTTTGTCATCAAAAGAAATCTTTTTTGACTAACAATAGTTTTCAATATGTCGTATGTTTTTAGACAAGTTGCACATTTTAAGTAATCGTGCGATTTTATTTGTTTAAAGTTTTATCTACTAATTACTGTAGAAACGGGATTTGCGTTATCTCATTCAATCAATTCTTCGGTTGGATTGGAAGTGCGCTCTTTCGCCGCTAGGTGACCAATTGACATGTCCTCGACGAGGTCGTGAAATGTTGCGTATGTCTCATAACAGACGTCGCTGTATGTTGCGTTTGAAGTATGTCGTAATTGTTGTATTTTAGTAATGTCAATGTTTGGCGTGGGTTATGGCGGCAGTTATAAATTCAAATTTATGTACAAGAGGTTATTTTTGGAAATGTTTGTTAAAATTGACACAGCACACTATTGTAAATTGTCAGTAGGATAGGCACTGGCTTAAATTTTGGAAGTTTGTTTACTGTCACAGAAACTAATGGTTAAAAACAAGAAAACTAAATGGCTTTGGTTGAAAATAATATTCACTTATTTGTCCAGGATTGTTAATTATACGGATAGATAACACTTTCACTAATTTCATGGATCACTAACAATAAACTAAATCACTTTTGAGACAATATTACGACTTGAAACTATTTAAATTGAATTTAATACGTGGAACAGAAGTTAGCGCGATGGCGGCCATCTTTAATCTTTGTCCAAGTTTATTTTTCATGCGTAGCCATATTGATTTAACTGTCATCGGAATGTTTGATCAAATGTCGGGGTCCCATCCAAGTTTGATGAAATCTTCCAATTTCTTTGATCAAATGTATATTGGACAAAGATATTGGATGAGTTGAATACCTCCCTTAGATGTAATAATCGTCTTTAGGGTACTCTTGACCTGGCCTTTCTGCAGAATGTCTCCGATTTGGTCGGAGTGCGTTCGCCGAGGTCTTCCCCTTCCAACTTTTCCATCCACTCTTCCTTCATACACTCGTTTTGTCAATCTTGTTTCATCCATCCTCTCTACATGTCCAAACCATCTGAGCATACCTTTCTCAATTTTCGTCACTTTATCTTCATTCACTCCACACCGTCTTATAAAGGTGTTTCTCACTCTAAGGTCAAGAGTACCCTAAATCGGCGCGCTTGCATGATGAATGTTATGAGAGTTCATGAAGCGAAAATTGTATACCTACCTCTCTGGCAAACAAGCGTGATTATATGTATGTATGTAATACGTCTTTTATATGATTAAATGACCAGCGATTGCCCTAGTCTCACCTGATGGAAAGCGATGAAAAGGCCTAATATTACTATTTTGCTCACTGGTTCAGCCTATTCACTCTTGCAATCTTCAATGTCAAATGAATTATATCTAACCAATCGAATGTTTTGCGATTGCAAGAGGTTTTCATCATTTGAAACTGGATTCGTATGTGCAAATGTAATGTGGATACGTACGCGACCGAAGGGTCGATTCCTGCACGTGTTAAGTGGAGAATCAGTATCGAGTGCAGATAACAAGGTCCTCACCGCTTGCCGCTGTCCTTGCCGCTGGTGTCGGAGCGCGCGCGCCGCCCGCCCGCCTCCGACGCCGGGGAGCCCGGCTGGCTGTCCGGCTCCTTCTGCTAACAATGCGTCTGGATTATGAGTTGGTCGCTTCCAATGCGTGGTCGCCACTTCGCTCGTTACTTTGGAAGATGTAGTGGGAAGGCCCCCGAAAAGTTGGGCAGACGCGGTCAAGATCGCGAAAAGCCGTCGCATGAGGGCAGCGCAGGACCGGTCATTGCGGAGAGCCGCGACTGTCCAGCAGTGGACATCTTTTGGCTGATATGATGATGATGATTATGAGGGGTACTTATATTGTACTGTATTACATTTACGAGTGAATCCGCTGTCACCCTTTGAGTATGGAACTCTGATAGTACATAACTGTAAATGATGGAAGGAATGGATCGATGAGACGAGTGTAATGATTCCGTGCCGGTATATGACGTGCCTGTTCTGGCAGAGGTATGTAGCCGCCCGGAACAACAAAGAATAGGCAATGACATTTTAATTAAAAATGAAATAGAAAGTTATTTTACACAATAAGTATACTGAAGCAGGTTATATTGAAAAGCTGGTCTTTACGGATGATTTTTGAACACATTAACGAGGATTAACAATATGGGTGTAGATGGAAGTTAAAAAGCTTACCCTAAGATCAGTGGAGGTCCGCCTGGCCTTGGGCGTGTGCAGCGCCTCGCAGGCGCGCGTGAACGAGGCGCGGCGCGCGCGCAGCGAGCGCGGGGACTCGGCCCCGGACCCCGCCCCTGCTACATACATAATGCACAACTTAATTACATTCTGCCAAAATACTTCTTTGTTCAACAAGAGAGCAAAGTAGATTTTTGCTGCGAGTGTCGATGTTGAGTCGCGAACGAGCGAAAGATTCAATTATAGAATCTTGAACGTAGCGAGGGACTCAAAGACGCGAGATGCAAATGTCTTTGCTCTCGTGTAATACATACACCTTCACCTCAGCGGCGAGAACATATAACGCAAAGAAATAGTGTCAGAGAGAATGAAGTTAAAAAGTTCCAAGTTTGTATTACACCCCGCAGAATGAAAAGATGACATATGATAGATTTGATATCCTACGATAAGAAAATAGTACATTACGATACAAGTGCAGAGAACAGGAAATTCGCAACGAGTGGTGATAAATTGAAACACGACCGTAGGGAGTGTTTTAAATCGACACGAGTTGCGAATTACCTGTTTGCACGTGTATCGTACAACGTTTTACAGTACATATGGCTCTTTAAAGTTTCGACATATGCACGTAATCTGTTGATTATCGCACTCGTGCGGTAATATAGCACCATATGTACTGTAAAAGTTGTTTTCACGCTCGCAGTAAAATTGGCTGGTTTCAAGCAGCAAAATCGCCTTGTTCGTGCCGCTAAAAATAATAAAAAATATTTTTGGTATAAGCTTTTATTTCCAAATATACCTATTTTTCCACATACATCAATTACTCGCTGACACTGTTTCAATTAACTACATTACAAACTTTCAAGTTGTATAAAATCTTAATTTAAACGAAATGTCGTTACTTTATTAGTAAGAAACCTAATTGATTGTTAATTATTTTACAAGTAGCTATTAGTTTTCAAAATATTCACGAAAATATGAAGAAAGCCTACCATCGTCTTAATGACATCACATGGCTGAATTGTGACAGTCACAACGAATAAAAAGAACGGCAGTACACTTTCTTTAGTAAATCTGCCTTATAGTAATAGTGCTTCTGTATGATTTTGTACGCCGTGACGCCTCACTTGTCACTTACTCTCTTTTAGAACGAGGAACTTTAGAACTTCTTTTTTATATGAAATTGTAATATTTTCGAGAATTTAAAAATGTGGTTTTACTTTATTTTTTATCTTCTTTTGGATTTCATCGGAAAAAAGCCCGCTTAAAAAAAAATGTTGTCAATTAGCCCAAATACAACTACAAATTTATCCTGTGTAGTTGTTGCTAATTACACCTTCTTTCTCCATCATCAGATCAGCTCGGTGGTACTACAATATTGTAATGTCACTGAACTTACATAAGAATACCAAATTTCAGCTCAATCGTATACCGACAAATGGCTAAAAAATTGCAAATATTAAGGTAGACGATACATTTTTTTTCGTAATAACAAAGTGGACTTTAGGTGGCTTGCACCTATATTTACAATCAGGCCTTTAAATATAGCTACGGTTCATAATATCTTGTCAAAAATATGTTTTTACCTGTGGTTTTATTAAAACGATATTTAATGCACATTTATAGCGGTATCAATTACGTAGTTATAATATAATAACTAGCTAGGGTCGCTGTTGCCGATCATGGCATGGATAGCTATAACCAGGGCTCGAACTTTTCGTACCGATGACGTAAAATTGCATATACGAGGGGCGTTCAATAAATTCTCGGTATTAGAATAAAAACAAAAGAATATTATAGGTATTTTATTTTTTATTTTTCAATATACTCCTCTCCTATGGGTATGCACTTATAAGACCGGTCAGTTAGTTTTTTAACTCTTCATAAAAAAAAAAAGTCTTTGGGGTCAAAATGCTCCTAAACTACTGTCTTCGATACTTTATCGTTAGAAAATTAATTTCCACATAGATCCTTTTTGAGATTGGTAAACAAATAGAAGTCACTCGGGGTCAAGTCTCGACTATACGGTGGGTATGTAATAGTTTCGAGTCCAGATTCAAGAGCAGCAGCCTTGGCAATATGAGCAGTATGCACAGGGGCGTTGTTGTGAAGAAGCAGAACAACTTTGGCTAATTTTCCCCTTCTGTTTTGTTTGATTGCTTCCCTTATTTGGCATAGAAAATTAGCGTAGTGCTCTCCTTTAATACTTACACCCTTTTCTTTATAATCGATCAGCAATATTCCATCACAATCCCAGAATATTGTGACCATGACCTTTCCAGCTGAAGACAACACCTTGAACTTCTTGGGATGAGGAGTTTGTGCCACTGCACGGACTCTTGTTTGCTCTCAGGGTCATAATGATGAACGCACGTTTCATCTTTACTAACAAAATTTTGCAGTATCTTATCAGGAATTTCAACGCAAACCTCAAGAAATTCGGAACAACAAGCAACACGCGTATTCTTCTGAAGCGGTGTCAGCATTCGCGGTACCCATCTCGCACTGACTTTTGGCATATTAAGATGGTTATCAGTTAAATCGTGTCTAGTACCAATAGAAAGGTTGGTTCTTTGAGCTATATCTTTCACCTTTACTCAACCATCTTCAGACATAATTTTCTCCACTTCTTTAAATTTTCTGATGAAGTAGCTTCGACTGGCCGATCAGCTCTATGGTCGTCTTCGATACTCTCTCCCCCATGCTTAAATTGACTTGACCACTTCTGAATTGTTGATAAAGAAGAAGCAGACTCACGGTAAACATAATCCATTTCTTTTTTATAGCATATTGATTTTTTACCTGTTTGGTCAAGAATTTTATTACCGCTCGGTGCTCTAATTTAACCAACATTGAAAATGAGCGAAGTGATCACGTTTGTTCGGTACTTGCAAAAAAACAAAAGAACATCGCCGTTTGAATTTTACTTTTTTTTAATATTAATGAATGACTTTTGCCGGCCAGTATTCAAAAGTTTACCAAATAGGTTTAAAAGATGTCAATACCGAGAATTTATTGAACACCCCTCGTAAGTGATTCTAATTGGAGTTATAGCAATTATTATGCGGTGTGACGTCAATTTTACGTCATCGGCACGAAATGTTCGAGCCCTGGCTATAACATTATTCTTCCAACATATTTAATCTTTGACAACCTTTATTTTCATGACGTCAATATCTAATGTGCTGTCAATTGACCAATCCTTACAAAGTAAGTAAAACGTAAACCAATTCTCAGAATTTTATATAAAACACTTACCGACATCGACAGACACTCTTCTCCCAATTTTAGCTGCTTTGGGAATAGTTCTTGACTCAGACGCCGCCCGGGTAAGGCGAGCTGAAAACAATACAATAGAATTTTCACAAACATGCTCGGAAACGGTCGTATTTTGTATGAAAAAAAAAACCCGGCCGAGTGCGAGTCGGACTAGCGCACGAAGGGTTCCGTACTGTTATAGTTCTTTATTCGCATTAAATGTGGTTAACAATAGGTCTTATCTATACAACATTAGAACACTTTATTATAAACTTTTTTAATTTAATTAATATTTTTTTATCAGTAATAAGAACATTAAATAATATCAAGTAGAATATTAGCCAAGTGCGAGTCGGATTTTAGTTTTCTCAATCCCATACATTTTGAGCCGCGAGCAACGCAAAGTATTTGTTGTTACGAATATAGCGGCAACAGAAATACATTATCTGTGAAATTTTCAACTGTCTATCACGGTTCATGTGATACAGCCTGGTGACAGACGGACAGACAGAGAGACGGACGGCAGCGGAGTCTTAGTAATAGGGTTCCGTTTATACCCTTTGGGTACGGAATCCTAAAAACGAACACGCGAAGAGCAATCCGAAAACAAGCATTAAGCCCTTAGCTGCCGCACGATATTCTCTATGCAGATAAAGGTAAATTACTTTCGAGACGTTTTTTTATTTGTAGTAGTATTTTGTATATTTACAGGGACACACGTACACGTTGACGTGCACAGACACACGTATGTGTGTGTGTGAGGCTGGCCACAGAGGTCACAACTGCAAAAGCAAAAACGTCTAGAAAGTAATTTACCTAATGATGGTTCATAATCGAACTCATAAAGAGAACTGTATCATCCTAGCCGATTTTGACGTAGACCAACTGTACACAGATACAAAAATACAAATACAAAATACAAAATCTTTATTTTTAGTTTTATACATACATTTTAACAAAAGAGGAGGTTGGAACCTTCCGGTAAGCATATCAATATGCTTGTGTTGGAGGATCCCGCTCTTCCTTAACTCGGAAATAGTTCCTTAATTCAGATAGAAAACCAAAAGTCTCGTCTGTGTTCAATAATTTGCGGCTTTAATGCACGCAAAGTTCTGTTTTAATGACATGGATTTAATAGAAACGGAGCGGAGGTGCCGTTTACGCCCTAAGCCCTAAAATTTTGATATGTTCAAAGGATAGACGCGAACCTTAATTTACTATGTGAGCCTGATATATTGTTTCCTGGTTTTAAAGTCAATAATTCATAAAATAGTTACAAAGCTACTCATTACAATAATTTATAGTTGAAATTAAAAATGTCTGACTCAAAAAAAAACTGCCATTAGAATTTTAACCTTCTCGCTTGTATAGTTGGCTCGCTTTTTGAACGGACTACTTTGATACGTATAGTCAACCGATTTGATTTCTAGGCCACTTTGTACCTTGTCACAGTGACAATAATAATGAGATCTCTAGCAACTTACATCTTGAATTTCACTGTGACAAGGTACGCAAGTGGCCCAGAAATCAAATTGGTTGACCGTACAGTTAGGAAATTCGTAATAATTTCAAATATACTAAGTAGGCAGGCATTAATAAGCGGTACTCACGTGTGCGGCGTTCGGAAGACTGAGAGGCGGCGGGCTCGGGCGGGCCGCGCGGCAGTTCTGAAGAGTCGGGCGAGCCTGCGCGAGCATTAGTGCGTGCAAGTTAGGCAATGGTGCATGGTTAGGATGCTACAGTGGACTCATTTCTATAGCTCACAGGATTAAGAAGCTCCGCGCTAATCATCGATTTTTCACGAGTTTCGAGTTGATATCCCTCCGTCTAAACTATAATAGTACATTACGATACAAGGGTTGTAAAACAAAGAAAGGCCGATATCGCAGATGTTTGAGGCCCGAGCCGCAGGCGAGGGTCATAAAAATGCGAGAGAGGGCTTTCTGTTTTACGACCCGTGTTTTGTACACAATTTTACGTCACCACTTGGCCAAAAACGCGCTTTTTGGCAAGGTGTGATGTAATAGTACATTACGATACAAGGGTTGTAAAACAAAGAAAGGCCGATATCGCAGATATTTGAGGCCCGAGCCGCAGGCGAGGGTCATAAATATGCGAAAGAGGACTTTCTTTATTTTACAACCCTTGTATCGTAAATAGCTATTATGGCACAAACTGTTATACGGTTCTGAATCGTTTTTTGTAATTAAATACCTATTGAATACATCAGACTAGTTTTTACGTAGCTGGATTCCTCGATCCATATGCTCGAAAATAAAACGGCCATTTTAACTTTTAACTTTAACTATAAATCAAAAATGTATACAAACGGATATATGCGAGCAACCTACCAGAAATTGTAAAATAATCTATGAAAATTACTGCCTACAAAATTTAAAAGAAATAAAATAACATAAATACTTTAAAAAAATATACTACAAACAGAGACGTTGTTAATTACGTATTGGTATTGTTAAAATTAAATCATGGAGATAATATGAATTATGAAAAGTTTTGTATGGAAAGTTTGACCCAGAGTTTCTATGATGGTATGACAGCGGCCGGCGCAATATTTAACGTTAATCGGTCAGTAATCGTAAGTTGGTCCAAACAGCCCTATATCATTTAAACTGCGCTATATAAGTATGAGTTTGAGTATGTTATGTTATCATAATTTCAAAATGGAGAAATAAAATACGAAGAAAATAAACAGTCCAGCTGGTAAAGAAGATTGGCCGACAGAAAGCGAAAGCGACAAAAAAATTAACTTCAATTCGACCAAACTAGAATAGAATTTGCCTTCATAGTAGTCCTTACAAATTTCAAAATTGATCTTAAATTAAGTACTTATTCTAGTTAGGCCCAATTGGCCTTTAATGTAGTAGCAGTATTGGTAATAGTGTTAGAAGTAATACACAACAGAAAATAAAAATAAATAACTTAAGGGATCTTCCAGCTAACCTTTACATAGTGAGAATACGTATACAAAGCCGAACTAAAATTCTAATATTTATTTACATAACCTGTAAAATATTTGCACGCCTTACACGAGACAAAAAAAAATTAAAAACCTTGAATGAAAACCTTAGAAGCAAGACTATACTTTACACCCGGATTGAAACGCATGTGTGCTCTTAATTACATTGAAATGACAATTTTTAACAAGATTCATTAAAGTAAATTTTAATTTGACTCAATCTCTCGATTTCTCTGGCGTTATGGACGATTCGCACCGAACGGCTGGAGTCGGCGCGCACCCCACTAGAGTCAAAGGAGTTCGAACCCTCCATACAGAAGTTAGATTTCATTTTTGAATGGGTTGCGGGTCGGCGGCCGCCGGTTCTGCCGCTGCCGTTTGGATACGAAGTCTAGCTTCTGTATGGTGAGTTCGAATTCGTTTGACTCTGGTGGCGTGCGCGCCGACTCCGGCCGTTTGGTAGGAATCGTCCATTAGGTATTCACAGTGCAATAAAATCGATTTGATTTGTGCAAGCGATGTAACTTACCCTCGAAGTCAGTCTTGTTGAGTAAGCTGATTCTGTCAATCGGCTGCACGTCGAAGGCTGCGTCGGAGCTGTCGGAGCCGCGACGCACTCGAGCCCGGAGCTCCAGGGATGACAGCACAGCTTTCTGGTGATGGTTCAGTCTGTGGAAATCACGGTACAGTCGAGTTGACTTCAATGATTACATTCGTTTTGATATTACTTTTTTGCTAATAGCACAGAATAAGTAATAGGACTACGTACAGAAGGCCCACCGTTAACAAATCCCCCGTTTAAGTATGTCAAACGTGCCTAAGCGTGGCCATCTCTTTCTATCGCACGCAACGCGCTGTTTCGGGGGCGGAGCCTTAG
The DNA here is from genome assembly GCA_905163555.1 of Notocelia uddmanniana. Taxonomy (NCBI): domain Eukaryota; kingdom Metazoa; phylum Arthropoda; class Insecta; order Lepidoptera; family Tortricidae; genus Notocelia; species Notocelia uddmanniana. The sequence continues at coordinate 4,117,936 of LR991064.1, forward strand.
CGCTAGGCCAGGCTATAAGCCCGCAATGCGGGCAGCCGACATGTACTTAACTGCGCGATGAAGTCACGGAGTGAGCCGCGCGTGCTAATAGGTTAAAAATCAAGTTGCCAAGATTAAGTGGTTATTAAGATTTATTGTTGACGAAGCCTGTTACGTAATCATTGGTGTTCATGTAAGCATAATACTGATTTGATTCTGTAGAAACTTGGTAGCGGACCCCGGGCATCCTTCAGGATGCAACTGTACTGGGTTAACGTGATGACGATAAGACACTTGACGAAGCCTATGTTGCGGATTGGGAGATTTATCATTTGCAGTTTTTGACGTGATAACGTCTTTAAAATCGTTTTAGTCGGGTGACATGTTCAGAAACTTGTGTCACACCAAAACCTCACGAGCGCGATCGCAGGTATAAGTGAAGTGCAAGTGAAGTAAGACGTTATCACGTAAACATCTCGATCGTAAACCTACTTTACAAACAACCAATTTTTTTTTATTGATTTATTACTGTCCTCGGACTCGGACAGTTTTCATTCTGACTGATAAAGTTTCTCATTAACAGACATGAATTTGCCAATTATATAATACGATAGTTGATAGCCACTTCGGGCCTAGTCGTATTCCGACTTTAGCCGATGGAAAATTAATCACTACATCTGTATGCAATTAAAGGTTTCAAGCAACAGTGTTACATACCTCCTCGAGTTGGACTCGCTGGCATCCTTCGTTTCATCCACTGACAACTCCGGGATCGCGCTCAGTTCCGGTTTAACCGCCACTATCGACTTCCGTCCTTTTCTCTCGATCTTCTCGCTCGCTCTACTCCTAGTCGACTTCACCGATCCCTCGGACGCCACACTCACATTGTCGTCGTTCTTGCTTCGACTTCTTGTATTCCTACGTTGAGGCGTCACCGGACTTTCCTCGACATTTTCGATCTCTTTAGACGCGCGTCGAGTGAGTATCTTCCTTCTTTCTGGAGTTTTCGCTGTGTTTTTACTCGGGGTCTCTGGATCCTCAGACTGGTTTGAGGTTGTTGATTTAGTGCGCTTTCTAGTTGTAGGTTTTTTCGGTGTTTCCTTTTCTGGTTCAATTTTTTCTTTGTCTATATCCATGTCTGTTTTGGAAGTGGATTTGTTGGATGACGTGGATGTCGCGCGTTTGCGTAGACGAGATGCTGGTTTTTCCTTTTCTAAAGGTTTATCTTCTGTTTCATTAGATTTTACATCCGTTTTTTGCGATTTGGTCGATTCAGTTTCTTTTTCAGACGGTTTGTCCACTTTAACTGGCTCATTGTCTATTAGTATTGCTTCTTTTTTGTCTGTTGTCTTTATTTCACACTTTTCTTCACGAGTATGATCTTTTTTAGATGTTGTAGGCTCTGATTCTATTCGTTTTGGTTCTTCTAGGACTGCACTGGTGTCAACTACATCTAAAGTCTTTGAAGAAGTTGCAGGTTCCTCCTTGTTTTCTTCAACTGGATTTATTTCTTCAACAACTACATCTATTTTTATCTCTGCTTTCATTTCTGCAAAGGAAATGATGTATATCTTATTCTAAATAGAATTTAAAGATAATGAGATGTCGTCTGCCTATTGTGAACGCTTAAATTAGTTATTAAGAATGATTTCGTATTAAAGGGAAATATTGTAAAACTACGGCATTGGGAAGTGACGACCCCACCGCCCACCTATGATGTTTACAACACGGGCGCAGTCAGTCAACCGAATAATGGCAGTCAAACTATTCCAATCGGCGGAGACTAAGTCAAGTTAAGGCGTTAACACCCCTCACCCCTCCCAACAAAGCACGGGATTCTGCGCCTGGCAGAACGTTAGAAAAAAAAATACCGAATGGAGAAAGCTCTCGTTTTTTAAATTTGATTAAAAATGATGCAATTTTTGTCAAAATAGCAAATCAACCAAGTTACCTTCCTCCTCTGCCTCATCATCATCATCATCTTCATAATTCAGGTCCATTTGATCCGACAATCCCGAATTGTCATCAGTGAGCATCGACACCTGGCCCTCGTCCAGCGGGTCCGCCAACATCATCGCGCCCAGCACTTCATGCTTCCTGACGACCGTGACCATTTCCGGCTCCTCCGTCCGTCTGTTGCCGTGCTCGTCGACGAGTATCTCGATCTCCAACCGGTTGTCGCTGCTGGACGACGACTGCTGGTCTAGTCGGATGTCAGAGTCGGAGTCTCCGATGGATATTACGTCGTTGTCGGATTCTAAGGACGATTCCTGAAAGAAAATTTGTACACTGAGTTTTTGTCACATCTAGATTAGGTATATCAACAAATCACCAAAGGGTAAAAACGGGACCCTATTACTAAGACTTCGCTGTCCGTCCGTTCGTCCGTCTGTCACCAGGCTGTATCTCAAGAACCGTAATAGCTAGACAGTTGAAATTTTCACAGATTGTGTATTTCTGTTGCCGCTATAACAACAAATACTAAAAACAAAATAATAATAATAATTAAGGGCGGCTCCCATACAAAAAACGTGATATTTTAGCCCTTTTTCATGGCTACCACTCGCCGAGCTAGATCTGAAGAACCGTAACTAGACAGTTGAAATTTGCACAGATTATGTATTTTTATTGTAACTACAACAACAAATACTAAAATCAAAATAATAATTATAATTAAGGGGGGCTCCCATACAAAAGAGTAGTTGTCGGCGTTTTTTTGTTCTGGTACGGAACCCTTCGTGCGCAGGTCCGACTCGCACTTGGCCGTTTCTTTTTACCTCTATATTAAATTAGTATTAAACATTGACTACTCATTCATTTGTGTGTGTGCTATAAAGAGTTCTATTGTTGTATTGTAAACGAGCAATATTTGTATATTTATTTGACAATGAATTGAAATAATAACGAATCAAAAATAAATCCGACATCAAAGCTCATTTTTTTTATTTAATTGTTTTTTATTTGGTGCACCGTTGTTTTCTTCTATTATACAAAAAAATGTTTCTAAGATTAGCTAGATTGCGACAGTCTTTTGTTTTGTCGCGAAAATTCCGGGCTCCGTCATGTATCTCGTCATCAGATGGGTGGTCACCAATATTATCAGTTATCACTTTGACTGTGTGTGACACATTACATGTAATGCACCGTCAAAGTAGCTCGTCACGTCTACGAGATGTCAGAAATGGATGGCTCTGTGCATTTGTAGATTACCTGTAATGCACGGACGTACCAGCCTATGTCAGTGGAGGAAGCGATGGACAGTTATAGTGTTATTTGGGACCAATTTGAAGGTAGCTTCTCGCAAATAATGAATATGGTCGGAGGGTATCAAATATAATTCTCCCTCACACTTCAAGTAGATTTTCTAATGAATTGATATGTAAAATAAACGGCAAAACAAGTCGACAAATTAGAACTATTATTAAGCATTATATATTTCAAACAATAAACATGCAAGTGTAATATAAATATATTATGTAAGTAAAGTAATAAAATGCTAAAAGTGTTCTGGCAATAATGTTACCTATGTGTTAATAATTTTTTTGGAGGACTCCTTAACTAAAAAAAAATTAATAATTAACATTAGCAGTTAAGATTTATGTAAAAACTATAACGTATTTATGAAATACACAGTTTAATTTTTTTTTAAACAAAATCAATACTAAAATCGCCGCCGCGATAAGTACTCCACCACCCACCACCATATCAGCCAAAGGACGTCCACTGCTGGACATAGGCCTCCCCCAAATTCACGGGGGGTATATGCCATAATCGCCACGCTTGGCATGCGGGTTGGCGATCGCAGTATCTCCACCGCACTCCAGGAATGCTGCTACCCATCCCCCGGTGGTCTCATAACGTAATAAGTACTCATGATGTAATAAATAATACTGTACGAACACTAGATGTAGACACAAGTGTAACAAGAGCATACGAACTGCCAACAAACTGCCACGCAGTTTGGCAGTACAGTTGGTGATGTAACATTTGATGTGTCTTTATGAAATAAATAAATTGAAATTGATTAGGACCGCGAACCGGTCTGACACATGTCGAGCGATATTCGACCTTAAAGACGTGAGTGACCCGTTTCATTAAATTTGAATGATGTCTGAGACTCACGGGAGTTTTCTACATAAAAAAAAATACTTTACAAAATCGGTTTATAAATGACGTAGTTCTATGATAAAAAACATAAAAAAAAGCAACTAAATCGATAACCTCCTAATTTTTTTAAGTCTGTTATGTCTAGCCCGTCGCCCACAACACACTTAGGGTGGTATTCCACTCGTCCAATTTCTTTGTCCAATCTTTGATCAAATTTTCTTTGACAGAGGCCCATTCCACTCATCCAATATCTTTGTCCAAGTTTTTTTTTTTTCATGCGTAGCCATATTGATTTAACTGTCATCGGAATCTTTGATCAAATGTCGGGGTCCCATCCAAGTTGGATGAAATCATCCAATTTCTTTGATCAAATGTATATTGGACAAAGATGTTGGATGAGTGGAATACCTCCCTTAAACTTCATTTTCACATTGTACTCATTTTCATTGCTCTCGACTTCTATTTACATGGTGCTGTAAATATTAACTTACGTCTTCCTCGGTAGTTAGATCGCTACCCTCGCTGCTTTCCTCTTCAGCCTCGACGATCTCTTCATCTGACGTCCCGCTCATATCTCCCTCTATCTCACTGATCTCTCTCTCAATCTCCACTATTCTCTCCTTCTCCTTCTGTATGTCCTGAGCCGTGCCGTCCGCACGTTCCTTCCAATCTTTATTAATATCTTCGCCATCTTCGCTGTCACTATCATTCGTTATTAAACTAGACTGGTCTTTCAACACAGATTTGCACACAAGTGTAGATACTTCAGTTTTAGAAATTCTTACTTCAGTAACTTCAGTAGTAACTTCTTTAGTAACCGATACTTCATGTGTACTAGAAGTTTCGGCCACACTACTATCATAGCTTTGCAACACAGATTTTCCGAACATACTCTCGTTCATAGTGAACGCAGGGAGCTTCACAATAGATTCTTCTCTTTCTTTCTCATGTGAAGTCTCAATGGTGCTGCTCTCGCAACTTTGGAGTATAGATTTACCGAATTGAGTTTCGTTGATTTTGGTAAACGTTGGTATAGCAAGATTAGTTTTGCTGCTGTCTGCGGATGGTACATCTTTCTCTGGAGTATCAGAAGCTAGAACTGATATGTTCACTATAGGAGAGAAAGAGACGTCCATATTAACTTGTTTTAGAGGCTTCGAGGGCGTGCATTCTATTAATTCTTGCTTATCTTTTAATTTTTCGTTTTCTGATTCTTTTGTAGGTTCGGGGTCTTTGTCGTGTTTAGTTTTAGCGAATGTGTTGGCTTCTAGTACTATTCGAGTGAGTGTTTTCTTGGCTTTACTAGTGCGGTCAGCTTTGGGTGACATTAGTTTTTCTGGTGTCTTTGAGCGGCTTCTGTAATAAGAAGAATTAAATTTATTTCGCAAATCTTAATCTAGGTACATACATAATTACGCTTGGTACACAGGTAATGTTTTTTAAGGAGCGAAAAAGGAGTCCACTCAGCACAATGTCGGGTCCCAGTGGATGACCCGACGCTGGATCCTTAGGTTTATAACGCATTATAAATTAATAGTTGTAGTTGTATGGGTAAATAAAGGCTATTACAAAAAAAAATTATACAACGAACGGTGGAAAAGAAACTTAAGGCTTGCCTGGTGGTTAGCAGACACCGTAGCCTATAGACGCTTGCGACTCCAGAATAATCACAAGCACGTTGCCGACCCTTTATTGACTAGAGGATTGGTTGAATTGATAGCTAGAGACATAAGCAAGTCCCTCACTTTCAACTAGTGCTTTGGACGACCTTATGGCTTCTCTAAATTGTCTCTGTTAAGAGGGAGACCAGTGGCGGCTGTACCTTGAGTGCGCTCGTGCGTTGCACTACCAAAAATTTAACACCATCAATACCATCATCATCAATAAAACAATCTCAATAATCTGTAATATACATACATAAATTACATTAAAAAAATGCAAAGAAACCACTACGCTATGTCGTAGTCTATAATAGTACATTTCGATGCTAGTGCGGAAAGTATGTCATTTCTTCACGAGTACCGAGGGATGCCACGAGCCGCAGGCGAGTGGCAACACTCGGGACGAGTGAAGAATGACATTTCCGCACGTGTATTGAACGACGTTTTTTAATACAGTTGCGAAAAAATAAGAAAAACAACAAGTAATATTTATAAAAACAATATCGAATGTTGCCTTTAGAAACTTAAAACATGCTTGCAGTAAGTAAAAACGCCTCTTCTTCGACAGGCGTTTCGGCAGCTATTCCGTTCCACTCAGACAACTTATTAAGAACGGTCTTTCAATATTCAATATTAAAAAATAAACGTGTTATAATGATGAAGAGGTAAGTAATAAAATATGAAATGTGTATATTTTTCGTATTCTAATATTAACAGTAGGTTTTTATGTTGATTACGACGTTTAAAGGAAACTAATATTTAACACCCAGCAATAAGGAGTCATGCATTGGAACAAGCATAAATTTAAAAAAATTGGAAAAGTGAAAAGCACTAGTGCGCGAAAACCAACTTTCCGCACGCTAAACAGCTACGTAAAGTAGCACTTTTTGAGCAACTGTATTAAAAAATTATTTTTCGCTCGGTTTCAAAAAACCTCTCCGTGCGCTTCGTGGAGCGCACGCACTAGCCAGTACAATTTCTATGAGAATCGCGTTAGAACGCCGGGCGCGTGAGACGGAAGATACTCCGTACAAACTGAATGAAGAAAAAGGTAAATCTCGTGCGGCGCAGGGAGCCCACACGAGGCGTCCGGCGGCGATATTACCCGACCAAGTGAAGTTAACGCTCAAAATATAAAGCTTTTCTTGCGCTTTTTGTCATCATTGTCAAGTTGGCTTAGTTGGTTGGCCTGCACTTTTCTCGTATCGCGCCATTATTCGTAATTCGTGTTTATTGTTTGTTTTGTAAAGTGAGTGTAACTATCTTTTATGAAGTGACGAACTGTGTTTAATGGAAAAAATAAGTGTTGACTTATTATCGTTGTACTGTTATTGAATATCGAGAATATTAAAAACAATAATAAAACTTTTAGTGATTGATAAATTAGGAATAAAATCGGCTGGGCCGCCAAGGTCATGTCTTAATTAAAAACATTTTCCAGGAAATAAAATCGACGGATTGAGGTACTTAATACATAAAAAATTTGATTGTTAGTAGGAAAATGTAGTTGTATTGCAATTTTTGAGTTATATATTATAGTATTTCATAAATCCATAAATTAGCGCACCACCGGTTCTAGTAGTCAGCAGCCGCCACTGAGGGAGACCATAAGCGCAGAGAAAGAGACAACTAGTACGGACTATCTATATTAATAATTTCGTGTAGGGGTACGGTAGACCCGAACGAGACCTGTCTCAAATTGAAGAACGTATAAAAATAACGATTTTTGAGTTGAACATATGTATCCGCAAAATTCGGATTGTCGCGTATTTTGCATTTAAAAGTGTTAATTTGATGACAAAACGTCGGCCATATTGCCCACAGACTATATTGCTATATTAAATTTGTTGGTTGACAGTGTCGGCTACGTTCGAAAATCGTGAACTATTTTTGCGTCCGGTATGTTGGCCAGGTTGCTGGGCTGCGTTCTGGGTGATGGGCCATCATCGCCCATTGTGTGGATTCGGCTAGCCGCGTCTGCAGCGTTTTGTTTTTGTAGTTTTCAAGCGTTCTATACACCTATCAGCCTAGCTAGCACGATAACTTATACCGTCACGTTATATGGGCGAAATGTATTAAAACGTCACATAAAACGTAACGGTATAATCTATCGTGCTAGCTAGGCTGATTGTCACAACAACCGCCTTCAAAGCGAATGTAAGGGGCCTGTTACATGGATTCATATCACGATAAGTATTACGTGAATATTAAAGCAGAATCCATACAAATTTGAAAACTGCGATAATATTGACACCCCAGTATTGTGATAATATTAATCGTGTAAAGGACACCACTTGAATGTTTGCTGAGTCTGTCCGCCATCTTAAAGCTGCGTCTCTATTTTGTTTGTGACAAACTACTAGGTGACTTATGGCTTTTAAACGTCTAGCAAAATTCTATCCCTATCTCGCTCTATCTTATAACTTAGTGGTACTGGGGGACTACTCCGAAATTCGAAATCCGAACTTCGTATGGTGCCATCCCTATCACTCATATAGTCTATGACAGGAGAGTGAAAGGGACGGCACCATACGAAGTTAGGATTTTGAATTTCGGAGTAGACCCTCAGCTCATGCCGTTCGCCGCGCTCGGACGTTAGAGGCGCTACTGCGAACCGAAAACGAAGTATCTGCCTCTCTCGCACATGTATATTCGAACGACAGAGAGGAAGATAGTTCGTTTTTGGTTCGCGGTAGGCCCTCAGGCGTCAACTTTAAAACGAATAGGGTATTATACTATAAGAGAAATAAAATTCAAAATGTAATAAAAACCAGCTAAGTGCGTCGGAGTCGCACACTGAGGGTTCCGTACAACTAAAAAACAAATGTGATTTATCAATATATTGATATTTTTGGTAAAATATACTTCATAATAAACATTATCAATTAATTTCAAGTTCATAGGTCGATGGGAAGCTAAAAAATTATATGTGTGACAGACAACACACGGAATGTTCTTTGACTTTCTTCGACCGTCCGCCACGCTCGGACTAAGGTGCTACCAACCGAAAACTAAATATATATGCCTCTCTGTCGCACTTGCATATTCGAGCGCGGAGAGGGAAATTCTTCGTTTTCAGATCGTGGTAGGCCCTCTGGTCTGACGGCTCCTATTCCTGGATGGTGCGCGTATCGGAATGTGAAATACCTTTGGCAAAACGGAACAAGTTGTTAAATAGCTTCCATTAATTGGAGAAAATATTACCAACTGTTATTATTATCACCCGAAATACTAAATATTGAAGCATCATCCATAGGGGCCTGTTACATGGTTATTATTATCACGCGATATACTCATATCACGATCCGTATCACGTGCAATGAATATTGAAGAAAAATCGATACGATTTTGAAAACCACGATAATATTGACATTGCAGTTGTGTGATAATATTAAGCGTGTAACAGACCCTATACAATTTTGAAAATCGCGATAATATTGACACATAATATCGAGTGTAAAGCGCCCCACTTAATAGAATTTGGCGCAGGATAGAGAGCTGCTACCGCGAAACGAAAACGAACGAACATCGTGTATTTCCCTCTGTGTCGCTCGATTTTGCAAGTTCGACAGAGAGGGAGATACACGAACTTCATTTGTTTTCGTTCGCGTTAGCAGCTCTGACTTCGCACCAAAAATACTGACTGGCACATCAATATTTAACAATTGCACATCTGAACTGAATTTTAATGAACGATTAGTATTGTAGCTATACCAATCAGTACTGATTACGGTGTCAAATTTTTTATGTGCCTTTAAATACTACCCTTATAAAAATGCTTAGGATTAACTTGCAAAGATACTAGCCTTTGCCCGTGGCGTCGTTTGCGTAATCTTTTACTCCCAATTCCATATAATTCCATTCCATACTTTTATTCCCAATCCAGACTACAGATTTCTATACGATTCGAAGTTTCATCATAATCCGTTGTTGTAATGTTTTTATTTTATACATTTTTGTACACTATTTCTTTCTATACGATTCGAAGTTTCATCATAATCCGTTGTTGTAATGTTTTTATTTTATACATTTTTGTACACTATTTGTGTGTCGACCGTCGACCGTGTCGGTTCGGGATTTTAGAAGAAGAGGCGGCGATACCTACTGTATCGACTTTTATAAGTACGGATCTTTACTGACCTCTATTGGCAACTAAGTGAACTAATTACTATACAACTAGGTGAACTAATTGATATGCTAGCTACAGCCAATGAAACAGGTAAGCGGTTCGCCAATTATCGAACAGATGTCGCCGTATAGGCGTAATCTTATGTTAAGACTTAACAGTCTGATGACAGACGATTACGGGCGAGCACGATCGTGTAGAGGGCATACTCGGTTGTACTCGCCGATCATCGTCTATGATCGCTCGCGACCCGTGATTTGTCAGTTTTTCGAGCACGTACCTATCCTCGCACGCATTATGGAATTTCATACAAATTGAAGGCCGGCAAACAGACCGTTTTTTGTTTCTAGGGCGCGGCGGCGGCGGCGGGAGGTGCGTGGTAACAAGAGGGCTGCAAGGGTTTTTATTACTGAATCCTTATAATTTTATTAGGATTTTTCATATAATTTTCTAATTTCGATGCCTTTTTTGGGAAAAGCACAAGCATGCCTCGGCGAGAATGGCAATTCGAGGACACTACGCGCTTTGTTTCGTCCGTCAAAATCAACCAGTCCACGGATTGCTTTCTAGCCTAGGTCAATTAAAAAGGGGGGTTGAAGTTGCACCACGTCCGTAGGGAGTACCCACCGTTACCCTACACGTGACCCCTGGGTGGTGCTAAAAGTGCAACAAAAAACTGGCAACCGTACTTGTCTTCTCGAAGATCTCACGGTTCGTAAATAAATGCCATACGATTAAATAATAATAAATAAATAATGGTCAATTCACTCTTTGAAGCGAAGCGAAGCTCATTTATTTCGTTTTAAGTTCGTACTCCTCCTAGACGCTTAAACCGATCACGCTCACATTTTGCATGTCGATAGGTAACATCATAACGATGGCTTAGATTTAAAAAAAAAACTGATAATCGGACATACCACGGAGGAATAATCACCGAAAAACTGAATTTCCGTATACATTATTTCAATGCTAAGGGTGTCCAATCTTTGATCAAATTTCTTTGACAGAGGCCCATTCCACTCATCCAATATCTTTGTCCAAGTTTTATGCTTTTTCATGCGTAGCCATATTGATTTAACTGTCATCAGAATCTTTGATCAAATTTCGGGGTCCCATCCAAGTTTGATGAAATCATCGAATTTCTTTGATCAAAGATATTGGATGAGTTTAATACGGGGTGGTATTCTACTCATCCAATATCTTTGTCAAATCTTTGATCAAATTTTTTTGACGGAGGCTCATTCCACTTATCCAATATCCTTGTCCAAGTTTTATTTTTATTCATGCGTAGCCATATTGATTTAACTGTCATCAGAATCTTTGATCAAATGTCGGGGTCCCATCCAAGTTGGATGAAATAATCCAATTTCTTTGATCAAATGTATATTGGACAAAGATATTGGATGAGTGGAATACCTCCCTAATACGGGGTGGTATTCTACTCATCCAATATCTTTGTCCAATTTCTTTGTCAAACCTTTGATCAAATTTCTTTGACGGAGGCCCATTCCACTTATCCAATATCTTTGTCCAAGTTTTTTTTTTTCATGCGTAGCCATATTGATTTAACTGTCATCAGAATCTTTGATGAAATGTCGGGATCCCATCCAAGTTAAATGAAATAATCCAATTTCTTTGTTAAGATATTGGATGAGTGGAATACCTCCCTAAGCGAGTAACTGTCAGGGAGTTTGAGACCGGGTAGACGCGCTCAGTTCAACATTTGTAAGTAAGTAAGCGTTTATTTATAAGCATAGGTAGTTACAGTGGTCGTCATTAGAGTTTCACTATGTTTTGCCAATCGGCATACGAAAACATTGAACTTAATATTAAAATAAACCCTACAGCTACTAATCTGTCATGAATAAAAAATTCAGGTGCCTTCGTACAAATTTCAATCATTTAATGAATTTTCAACTGCATAAATTAATGTTAGCGCGTATGTCAAAGAAAATATAGATGTAATGCCAGTAAAAAAAACCAGCTAACTGCATTGCATACCTAGTAATGGATTCTTACCTGAGAGATCTCGGGCTTGTAGGTGTTTCGAGGTCGAGTTGCGGCGAGCGCGAGCGGCTGCGCAGGCCGCGGCCGCGCCCGCCCGGGCCGGGCTCCGGGGACGCGGGGGACTCCGAGATGGGATCCAGGCGGGGGGACTCCATCGCCTTTTCCATTCTGTCCGGGGTGCGCGAGCGGCTCCTTTATAAGGAAACCAAATACTTTATATGTCATATATTTTTCTCAAATATGCAATGATATTTCGACATTACACTATCGCTCATAAGTATTTAGGCACCCATACCTTGTTCCATACATCTGTATACAAAAATGACTTTCAGATTTAAGTCATTGCAAAAAGAAAACTACCATTTTAAAAGGGTAATAAGTCAGCTAAATAAAAAATGCAAAATTGTCAAGGGACTGACTTGGCAGTGTATTTCTGAAAGTGATTTTTGTATACAGATTGGAAAAAGGTATGGGTGCCTAAATACTTAGCGAAAGTTTACGTGCGTTATAATAGGCTTCAAAGTATCACGTTGCAGGCGGAACAACTCGGGAGAACTGTAAAGGAATTTCATACAAAATTGAAGCTAGGCCGGGAAGTATTTTTAATTTTTATGGCGTCTGTTAAATATGTTTTTTTTTTTAAATGGGCCGTTTTTTATTTCATTGCATATGTTTGAGAAAAGCACTATACAAATATCGACGAGAAACGCCGCGTAACCCTATCCGTCTATATCTATTTGGCCTGCAATCCTTCTTTTCCCGGCCTCTATAGTAATGTACTATTTCATCTCACTTGCTCGTAAAGAGTCTAATTATACGCAGGCGTATAGAGCAGTTAAACCTATTTACCTCCCTCCCTTATTACGGGAGTTGTGGACTTTCATAACTCCCGAAGGAGTTATGAGTTTGTGTGTGATCTGATTGGTTTAAAAAAAATCTAGTTGGCCGCGCTCCACAAGAGTACTGCTTTATGATTGGTTGAAATATTGAAGCTGCACGCTCCTCTCGCAAGGGATTGTTAAATGATATCAATTAAAATCTATAATCATATTCGGCTTGCATAGGACCTTACCATATAAAATGTTCATAGTTAAACTTCGCTTATGGCTTCTAGATAAATGTTTTGATTGTAAAGGGTGAGTACTATTAAATTGTCGCTAACATTTTTCGTTCTATTTTTCTGACCTTGCAACCTGTTTTGATAAAACTTTTCAGATATGAAATTTAAAACTTTTTTCATCTTAGGTTTAAAAAAAACATTCATTTGTTTGTATCCGTCAAGATGTCATCAAGAGAAAAAAGCTTTCGCGAATTAATTCTGCAAAAAATTTCAGTAAATCCCAATGTATCTACTTCGGAGCTTGCGAAATCGTGCCATACAAGTCAGAGAACAGTGCAAAGGACCCTAAAAAGGTTAAAACAAGGTTTAACTACTGAAAGAAAGTTGCGAGAGGGTAATCCGACAAGAAAACGGAACACAAAGTTAGAGTCAAGGGTGTGTAGGTTATTTGATCAAAATCCAGCAATCTCTTCTCGAGATGTGGCCAAAAAAGTTGGTACCAGTCAAACAAAAGTACAGTAAAAAAAAGTGCGGTATTTCTTCTTACAAAAAGCAAAAAGCCCCGAAAAGAACGGTAGAACAATATAACAGAGCAGTTAGACGCTCTAGATTACTGTACACCCTGTTAGTTCAAAATATAGGTTTCTTAATTATTGATGACGAAACTTATGTAAAGGCTGATTTCAAATCGATACCAGGAAATCAATACTATTCTTCTCGCAACGTCCCGGGTCTGCATGAATCAGAAAAAGTAATTACAGTGGAAAAATTCGCAAAAAAATTGCTCGTGTGGCAAGCGATATGCCAGTGCGGCATGCGGAGTTCGCCCTTTATAACCATTGGCACTGTCAACACGGATATTTATATATCCGAATGTTCAAAAAAAAGATTATTACCGCTCATAAAAAAGCACATTTCTTCGACATTATTCTGGCCCGATTTAGCGAGCTGTCACTATTCATCCCGAGCTTTAGAGTGGTATAACCTGAATTCTGTCGATGTAGTACCGAAGAATACTAATCCGCCAAATTGCCCAGAACTACGGCCGGTAGAGAAATACTGGGCAAATATTAAAACAAACTTGCGTAAAACGTGCCAGCCGGCCACATCATTGCCTGATTTCAAAAAAAGTGGATGAAATGTACTAAACAAAATTCTATGAAACGCGTCAAGAGTAAAGTTCGAAAATTCTCTCGTCGTGCTCTGATCAAAGAATAAAATTGTGCTAACGGATCTATTTTATCTTAAACTTTATTATAATAAAGAACTTTGACTAACTTGTATGTTATTTATTTTAGTAAACTTGAATTGAAAATGGCGACAATTTAATAGTACTCACCCTTTATGAACGAATATTTTGACTTGATACCAAATTTAACGTAATTATTTATAATATACAATTTTTAGTACTGACATAATAATTGTATACTTAACCGTCATTGTATATTCCATTAATTTCATTTTAATTTAGTATATTTAGCATGCCGTTGTACTGGTGAATTGTGCAGTTCTATAATTATCACATTTAGTCATTCTATGTACCATAATTTTCGCAAATAAAAACTTATGACTTTTTTTTTTACTTTTGACACCCCGGTGATTATGCACTGATACTGGAGGTGAAGCTGTCGATTTCATCAATTTGGATTGGAGCTGGAGTTATTTATTTCCTTGCAAATGTGATGAAAAACATTCCGATTATCTCGGGTGTAAGTATATTGTAAACTCGAGACATCAAAAGCCATTGTATACTTAACCGTCATTGTACTATATTCCATAAATTTCATTTTAATTTAGAATATTTAGCATGCCGTTGTACTGGTGAATTGTGCAGTTCTATAATTATCATATTTAGTCATTCTATGTACCATAATTCTCGCAAATAAAAACTTATGACTTTTTTATTTACTTTTGACGCCCCGGAGATTATGCCCTGATACTGGAGGTGAAGCTGTCGATTTCATCAATTTGGATTGGCGCTGGAGTTATTTATCTCCTTGCGAATGTGATGAAAAACATTGTCATTAACTGGGGCGTAAGAATATTGCATACTCGAGACATCAAAGCCCCTTATTCGGCGTCGGGCTTCTGATACTCTCGTTCGCAGTTTTCCGCTTACACCCGCCATTAGACAACGTACTATTCAAACAAGGCCACAAATTTCAAACAAATAATACTTATTTCCGTTTAATATCTACTATACAAAATAGAAGCAAACAAAACATACGTACCTCAACCGTCTAGGCGCACTGAGTGCGGTCTTGACTGGATGTGGTTCACTGTCGCACTCTTGCTTCGGCTGCTCCAGGATTGGGGCTAGCGGTGATGCGCGCGGACTCACCTCGGGCGTGCGCGATCGACTCCTGCGCGGATGCAAATATCGTTGATTAAAGTTAACCCTTAAATGATTCTTTTATTTTTGCCTGAAATCAATATACCTGAGGGAGGTATTCAACTCATCCGATATCTTTGTCCAATATACATTTGATCAAAGAAATTGGATGATTTCATCAAACTTGGATGGGGCCCCGACATTTGATCAAAGATTCTGATGACCGTTAAATCAATATGGCTACGCATGAAAAAAAAAACATGGACAAAGAGGTTTCTGAGGTAAAGCTCTCTTTACAAGTACCACCAAGAGAAAAATAAGCGTTTTTGAAAAGACACTTCTCAACTATATGTCGATTTGCGATCTTAATGTCGATTTCTAAACAAATAGAAAATTTATAAAATGTTGTATTTACCTAGTGATCCTCTTCGACCGCAATGGTGTCACTGTAGGCGAGTCGATACGCTCCGGCGTGCCAGAACGGCTCCTAAATAACAATAAAATATATACCTCAATACATATCATCACACGGTGCGTTTACGCCGCAGGGCTACGAGCGCTTCTTATAAAATACGTCAATATACAGGATATAAGAAATTTTAAAATTTCATCATCGTGGAATCCAGTTATTAGTAAGTGCAAGCGTCAAAATAAGTCTTCCATTACATTAACGGATGTTGTTAGTGTTGTCTGTCGGGCGAGTGACAACCCTTGTGTAAATGTGAATAATAAAGACCAAGTGCGGGTAGTTCGGAAAACCCGTGCGGCTAGAAGATGTTGATACCCGCTCAAGCCAGTCAGCTCGTGACCACGGATGTTGTGACACATTCGAAACGTCGGGCACACCTCAGGTGAATAATTTTTGTACGCGATTAAGTCCCGTTTACCAATAATAATATACAGGATGTTTGGTCCATCGTTTGCCAATTCGAAATGGCAGATAGGGAGTCTTTCTCCTCTCACACTCAAACAACAGAATGATTGTGACTTAATGATTGAAATTTGATTATTACCAGGGCTCGTAATCCTTTATAATCTTCGGATGCAATAGGCCGTATTCGAAAAAAGACCATTATAAATGCATGATTAAATGATTGATGATTAAGGATTGATAATTACCATAACACCAATTGGAATCATCCTATATAACACGAAAAGTACGATACTGACCCTTGATTGTGACGTCAATTTTACGTCACCGGCACGAAAACTACGATACTTACCCTTGATGATTACCCACTAATTTAGCGTACACAAATACCTGCTAAACGAATATGAGCCCATAGGTTGCCAAAGTTGCATATTGAACATTAACCTGATTTGTCACAAAGTTGACAAATTAATGAAGTTTGTCAATGGTTTTTTTTACATTATTGCACATCATTAGAAAGAGAATAAGCCAGAAAACTTTTTAAAATAAATTTAAGAACATGATCTTTCTTCGTTTTTTTTAAAATTGCAATTCGAAGTTGACCTGTGACTTAATTTTTACCTATTAAAAAATCTTTGAGGATCAATAACAAAAAAAAAAACTAGAACTTTTAATAGAGTCGTACAACATTGCACATTGTCATAATCATAAAAATAAAAATGACAGACTCGACCACCTACTTTATTTTAAATTTCGGGTTTAACGAGTCAACCTTTAAGATTCTTCACAAACTTTTAAAAAATTACTTGGCAAACGATGGACCAAGTAGTGTATAGTTTATACAGGATGCCCACGAGAAAAGGTTTTTTTTTTAACAACGCATTCCTGACTTTTCATGTTAAAAATATCATATAATGTAACTTTTGAGATATTTCCTTTTTTGTGTACAATAGTTGAGTACAAAACAATAGTACATTACAATACAAGTGCAGTAAACAGGAAATTCGCAACGAGTGGTGATAAATTAAAACACGACCGAAGGGAGTGTTTTAAATCGACACGAGTTGCGAATTACCTGTTCGCACGTGTATCGTACAACGTTTTACAGTACATATATGGCTCTTTAAAGTTTCGACATATGCGCGTAATCTGCTGATTACCGCACTCGTGCGGTAATGTAGCACCATATATACTGTAAAACACCTTTATGATTGCGACGTTGAAAGTCACATCTAAGTTGACTGCAAAAGTCAAATCCAGTTGGGTTATGTACAGGGTACCCACAAAGAAAGGGATTTTTTTTAACCACGCATTCTTGACCAAAATGAAAATTAAAAATGTCACATAATTCTGCTTGGTTTTTTTTATACCACGTCGGTGGCAAACAAGCGTACGGCCCGCCTGATGGTAAGCGGTCCCCGCAGCCTATGGACGCCTGCAACTCATTCTACAACCGGAGCGTCGAAGGGAGGAAATTCCTCTGAAGCAGTACTGTACTCGACTATTTTCTTAGTTTTTGAGATATTTCGATTTTGTGTAAAAATGTTGCAATTAAATCTCCAGTTCAAAACAAAACACCTTTATGATTGCGACGTTGCAAGTCACATCTAAGTTGATTGATGAAATTACGAACAATGGCAAGTGGTTCTACAGTCCCGGTTCCCAACTGCACCCACGGAACCCCAAAAATACATAACTTACCTAACTAACGGCGTACTCTCCGCCCCCATACTCCGAATACCCCTCCTTCCCATAGGAGTTCGCGGCGGCGATATTCTGTCCTTCTCCCCCTCACCATCTGCTCTATCTTCCGTCTCACGATAGCGGAGTACGGTCTCCTCTGCGCCCGTATCTCTCGTCTCTGTCTCACGCTTGCGATAACGCGGGTTGATGAGCGTGACGGGTATATCGGCGATGCTTTCTATGGAGGTGTTGGGGTCTTCGGAGAGACTGCTGTTGGCGGAGATTGAGAGGGAACGCCTGAAAATATATACCATGCTGGTTATACACAGGACCTGGATAGCTTAGTTGGTGAAGTGGATACTCGGCTTCTAATTAGATGCAGGTTAGAGGGAGGGATAGAGGTGGCAAAACATTGGCAAAACAAAATTAAGTTTAGGTTATTTGATCCTTTCACACGAGATAATGGGGAATGCCTGAAATTTTCAAAAGTCCTTGATTATTTTTCTAATGGTAGGAATAACCGTCGCCATTAACAGAAAAAAGTTTCAGATTTTTCGGTTGCGCGATATATTTTGTAAAAATACAAACATTTTATATCAGGTCGCGTCTGCCCCGTATCGGACTACTAAGACATTTCTAAGTCCGTCAAGTATTTAAAAAAAAACACCTGCTTGAATCTGTGGTACGCAATGACATTGGCAGTTATCATAGGTTGGTCGTATGACTTGAACTGTCAATGTCATTGCGTACTTTGTCTTAGTAGTCCGATACGGGGCAGACGCGAGGTAATATAAAATGTTAGTATTTTTATAAAATATATGGCGCAACCGAAAAATCTGAAACTTTTTTCTTTTAATGGCGACGGTTATTCCTACCATTAGAAAAATAATCAAGGACTTTAAAAAATTTCAGACATTCCCTATTGCATTGATACGAATAACAAAAAAAATCTAAAAAATTGCGATGTTGACAACAAGAAATTTAAATAAGCCTTAGATTATCGATAAAACTCACGGAAATACTCGGAAAATCACGTATCAAATTACTTTTGCAATTTTAATGATTTTTACAATTTAATTTAATTTGCACTGTTCCTCTGTACGTAAGTATGTAAGTTGTATGCACGTTCTCATCAAAATTTGCAATCCTTTTTTCAGCCACTTGCCGATATTCTATTGAGATGTAATTTGGCATACTTATGTAAGTTCGGTGACAATACAATATTATGGTACAGTCGAGTTCATAAATATATGAGCAAATCCAAGCCTTCAAAAATAAATGTTCATAGTGACGTACAAATACATCTGAACAGATTTATCATTCGAAAATATATACACGTGTCATCCGTCATATTCATCTGAGCAAGCCTCTCAATAATATTTAAGCAACTGAAACTTAATAAATATCTGTACTACGATTTTTACAAAATTATTTAAACGAGTGGAAGCACATGACTATTGAAACAAGGGTTATTTTCAAATATTTATAAACAGGTAGTGGCACATATATATATGTAGTAACGTTTTCCAATTTGTTGTGAACAAGTAGGAGCTGATCAATATCTGCAAAGATACAACATTTCACTTAAATATCAAATTCTGCAATAAAGTTTGCCAAAATGATGTGAACAAGTAGAAACTCATAAACATCTGAACAAAACTGACAGATAAAAGAAAAAGTCTCAACGAGTAGTTGATGATTGTGGAAAAGTATAGTCGGCAAAAAAAAATGTAATCTAAATATATAAAAGAAGAAACTGACTGACTGACTGACATATCAACGCACAGCCCAAATCGCTGGTCCTAGAGATTCCAAATTTGGCACGTAGGTTCCTTATAAGGTCTAAGGGTGCACTAAGAAAGGATTTTTCAAAATTCAACCCCTAAGGGGGTGAAATGGCGGTCCGAAGTTTGTATGGGGAAACAAGATTGGCTGGACTATTTTATTCGAAACTTCACAGAAGTATTTCTAACGATAAATGAGTAAACACGTGTTTCAGGTTTTCTGAAAAATCAACCCCTAAAAGGGGGAAATATGGTGACAAATTCTAAAAATCAACATGGGTATTGTTTTTATGGTTTATCGGGTCGCTGATAACGAAAACAACAATGATTTTAAAATCCCACGTGGAGGACGTAAAATACCATCCCCCCTGTTGGGGTGCGAGGGGGATGAAATGTCTAAATATTAATATGGGTGTCGTTTTTATGGTTTTTTGGGACGTTAATTACGAAAATGGCATCGATTTTGAAATATAATGTTGTGGACATGAAAACTTTTGAAAGTTTGTGTCAAATTGCAAGAAATAACTGACTGACTGAGTGAGTGACATATCATCGCACAGCCCAAACTGCTGGTTCTAGAGATTCTAAATTTAGTATATAGGTTCCATATAAGGTCTAGAGGTGCATTAAGAATGGATTTTTCAAAATTCAACCCCTAAGGAGGTAAAATGGGGGTTCGAAGTGTGTGTGGGGAATCAAGATTAGTTGGACTATTTTATTCAAAACTTCACAGGAGTATTTCTAACGATAAATGAGTAAACATGTGTTTCAGGTTTTATGAGAAGTCAACCCCTAAAAGGGGGAAATGTGGTGACAAATTCTGAAAATCGGTATGGGTATGTTTTCTATGGTTTATCGGGTCGCTGATTACGAAAACAACAATGATTTTAAAATCCCACGTGGAGGACGTGAAATACCATCCCCTCTGTTGGGTTCCAAGGGGGTTGGAATGTCTAAATATTAATATGGGTGTCGTTTTAATGGTTTTTTGGGTCGTTAATTTTGCGGACATGAAAACTTTTAAAAGTTTTTGCCAAATTGCAAGAAGAAACTGACTGACTGAGTGAGTGACACATCAACGCACAGCCCACACTACTGGTTCGAGAGAAACCAAATTTGGCATGTAGGTTCCTTATAAAATCTTAAGGTGCATGAAATGCCGTGAATTCCCTATGATGAGACGACCGTTTTTGATTCAATGTATTGTAAGTAAGTGGTTTTATTAATCAGTGCCGTCCGATACGATTTCGATAAAAATCGATATTTGAGCGTCCGAGAGGACTCTTAATAGGAATCAGAGGTAAACTTTGAAAAAAGTAACGGCCATATTAATTTTCTTCATTTCCGTTGCGATTTCGTTCAAAATTGATATCTGAGCGTCCGAGAGGTCCCCTAATTCGACTCCGAGGTAAAATTGGGATAAGTGGCAGCCATATTGATTTTCTTAATTTCTGTCCCAATTTCGTTCAAAATAGATATCTGAGCATCCGAGATGTCTCTTTTTACGAATCCGAGGTAAAATTTGAAAAAAGTCGCAGCCATATTGATTTTCTTAATTTCCTTCCCGATTTCGTACAAAATCGATATCTGAGCGTCCGACAGGTCTCGTAATTCAAATGCGAGGTAAAATTTGGAAATAGTGGCGGCCATATTGATTTTCTTCATTTCCTTCCCGATATCGTACAAAATCGATATCTGAGCGTCCGACAGGCCTCGTAATACGAATCCGAGGTGAAATTTGAAAAAAGTGGCGGCCAAGATGATTTTCTTCATTTCCGTCCCGATTTCGTTCACAATCGATATCTGAGCGTCCGAGAGGTCCCCTAATATGATTCCGAGGTAAAACTTGGAAAAAGTGGCGGCCATATTGATTTTTTTCTTTTCTTTAACGATTTCGTTAAAAATCGATATCTGAGCATCCGAGAGAATTCTTAATACGAATCCGAGGTAATATTTAGAAAAATTGGCAGCCATATTAATTTTTATCATTTCCGTCACGATTTCGTTCAAAATCGATATCTGAGCGTCCGAGAGAATTCTTAATACGAATCCGAGGTAAAATTTAGAAAAAGTGGCAGCTATATTGATTTTCTTCATTTCTTTATCAATTTCCGAGGAAAATCGATATCTGAGCATCCGAGAGGTTTCTTAATACGACTCCGAGGTAATATTTAGAAAAAGTGGCAGCCATATTAATTTTTATCATTTCCGTCACGATTTCGTTCAAAATCGATATCTGAGCGTCCGAGAGAATTCTTAATACGAATCCGAGGTAAAATTTAGAAAAAAGTGGCAGCCATATTGGTTTTCTTTATTTCCCACCCGATTTCGTTGAAAATCAATATCCGAGCGTCCGAGAGGTCCCCTAATATGAATCCGAGGTAAAATTTAGAAAAAGTGGCAGCCATATATATTTTATTCATTTTTAACCCGATTTCGTTCAAAATCGATATCTGAGCGTCCGACAGGTCTCGTAATACGAATTTGAGTTAAAATTTGGAAAAATTGGCGGCCATATTGATTTTCTTCATTTCCGTCCCGGTTTCGTTCAAAATCGATATCTGATTTTCCGAGAGGTCTCTTAATACGAATCCGAGGTAAAATTTGTGAGTGGCGGCCATATTGATTCTTGTTTCGTCCCGATTTCTTTCAAAATCGAGATCTGAGCGTCCGAGAGGTCTCTTAATACGAATCTGAGGTAAAGTTTGGCACTCCATGCATGTCAGGGATTGTAAAAAAAAGTTTAATGTTACTATATAGGCATGTGGGGTATCTATGGATTGGCTTTTAAAAACGACATAGAGGTTCCGATATTTTTTCCATTTAAATCAACCTTTAGATTTTTTTTATCGTATGGCATTTATTTACGAACCGTGAGATCTACGGGAAGACAAGTACGGTTGCCAGTTTTTGTTGCACTTTTAGCACCACCCAGGGGTAACGGTGGGTACTCCCTACGGACGTAGTGCAACTTCGACCCCCCTTTGTCAAGTGAGTGGGAAACTTGTCTGTTAGAAGTTCTCAAGCCGCCCGAAGGCCTCTAACCTGGCTTAACGACTGCTGTCGTAAACAGCAGCCGGGATCAACGGCTTAACGTGCCTCCCAAAGCACGAGAGCGCTCAGTTAGTAACTACTCAAAGCGGTCACCCATCCAAGACCTGACCTGCACCCACATTGCTTAACCTCGCATACCGCACGCGGTAGGGGGGTGCCGCTGGGCCACGAGCGCTCTGAATTCTTGATAGTTTGTGCCAAATTTCAATTCAATCGGTCCAGTAAAAGCAACTCGGTTGTAACAGACGGACTGACAGTAAGGAGTGCGAATGAAAGTGAAGCCAAATTTTCTTTTTGGATGCTCCTTTTAATGAATCACAATCACCAAACTTCGTATACCGAAACCCCCCGAATGTAACAACTACTTTTCTGGAAACCGCATCTAAATCAGTTCAGCCAAACGCGAGATAATCGTGGACAAACATACATACATACCTACATACATATATACGGGTCAAACAGTGAAACTCTTTTTTGTAGACGGTTAAAAATTACGCTTAGTACGCGGGCGAAGCCGCGGGCAAATGCTAGTACAAAAATATTTATTGACAAATACTTATTAAATACACAAAGATTAAAAACTTGAAATGATTTTTAACAACCTCACTGTAAGGCGATTACCAAAATGTATTGCACATCGTGCCATTAAATTTATGTCCCCATCAAGATCTGGCCATACAAAAACGCCTATCTCATACATACCTTGCTCGAACGTTGTCTTTGTAAGTTTTCCTCCCTGATACCTTTTCTTCTGTAGCTAGTTTCTTCGGTGGCGATTCCAGTGGATTCTCATCTTTCTGCAAACAAATAGATAGATATTAGATATTGAGGGACAATCTTACACAAATCGGCCTAGTCCCAAACTAAGCAAAGCTTGTACTATGGGTATTAGACGACGATAAACATACGTATATAGATAAATACATACTTAAATACATAGGAACATCCAATACTCGGTCACTTTGGTTCTGCTGCGGGTGGCCTCATTCCTGATGCGATCTCGCAGAGAAACTCTCAACATAGCCCTCTCCATTGCTCTTTGGGTGACTTTGAGCCTTCTTATGAGGCCCATTGTAAGCGACCACGTAGATATAGCCCTTCGAATCGCTAAACTTAAGTTGGCACATAGCACGTAGAACCGATGGCCGTTGGGGCGGAAAGGTTCTCGAGTGGCGACCACGTACCGGAATGCGTAGCGTGGGCAGGCCCCCCACACGGTGGACTGATGACCTGGTAAGGGTCGCGGGTGTCCGCTGGATGCGGGTGGCGCAGGACCGGTCATTGTGGAAGTCTTTGGGGGAAGCCTATGTCCAGCAGTGGACGTCATTCAGCTGACATGATGATGATGATGATGATGATGATGATCCAATACTCAGGAACAATATTCGTGATAAATGCACAAATATGTCCTGATTGGGATTCGAACCCGGCACCTCCGGCTTCATAGGCAGGGTCACTACCAACTAAGCAAAGGTGGTCGTTTTCCCGAGGATAAGACCTAACTAGATCAATTTTCTGCCCCCGTAAACCTCAGTATAGTAATTTCCTCGAAGAATTGCTCGTTTAAAGATATTAGTACCTAGGCGACCGAGCTGTGCTCGTGTTTTCCCGGTTACTGTAAGTTTTCCGAAAATAAGACCTAGTTAGATATTTTTTCGTTCCCGGAAACCCCTATATTGTACATATCATTAAAATCGTTACAGCGGTTTTTGAAATTTCAATAATTAACCAAGAAATATACAAATGTTGCTCGTTTAATAGTATAAAATAAAAAATATATAGGATTATACAGATGGATTAGATCAGCGGTTGGCGACAGGCGGCCCGTAAGCTCCCTGACTGTTTTGTATATAACCAAAATGTAGTACTTTTAGTCTGATAAAGCCACAAATTGTAAACAAGTGCGGCCCGCGTAAATTTCTTTGACTACTATATGACTCTTGGCAGCTAAAATGTTGCCGACCCCTGGATTACATAGACCAGACGATACATGTTCGGAAACCACAGTGTAAAATAAACCTTATTCCAGTATAACAAAGTTCAAAATCTAATAAGCAGTCTTACCATGCCATGCGATGTACTCGTAGTAGTAACAAAACTCTCCATGGAGTCGTCCATCTCTTTCTGCCTCACGGCAGGTTGTTGCGTTCTCTCTCGCACTTCAACAGCAGTGGTGGTTGGTGGCGAGGGCGTTGACCCCGATTCCGAGGCAGTTGGGATTGTGAACCGTAGATGCCTGGGAATAGAGTTGAGAAATAATTAGCACGTTTGAGTCAAGATAATTTCATACTCCGTTCGTATAATACTCGTACATTTCACAGTAATCAATGTAGATTATTGCCGAGGCATGAAAGGAGGCAATTGCAGGCTATGTATTAGTATTAAACGACTTGTTTAATTAATATGAAGCCAGCAATTGACATTCCAGCCGAGGCTGATAAAAAATGAGAAAAAGATTTGAAAAATTGGAAGATACATAAAGAATGAGAAATTGGAATTAAGTTTTGATAAACATAACCCCAAAGTGAAATTTTGTGAGCAGGTTTCATAGTTATTATGTTAAGTTTGTCATTGCTGTCGCCGAGATAACGAGTTTCAGGGAGATGACGCATCGCGACCCCGGGCTGAGGTTCTTACAGAGGTATGCGAATCTCTGTTCCTGGCGCAGTCGGTAAGATGCAGTGTTAGCTTACTTGTTAGTGGAATCGCTGTAATGTGTGTGGTTCTTGGCGGTCTCTAACAGTTCGTCATCGCTCTCGCCGAGGTAACGAGTCTACAGGCGTTGGTGCGTCTCGGCCCAGAGCCGAGTGTCTTACGGACATATGAGAATCTTTGTTACTGGCGCAGTCGGCAGGATGCAGTGTTAACTTACTTGTTAGTGGAATCGCTGTAGTTTGTGAGGTTGCTGGCGGTATCTATGAGTTCGTCATCGCTCTCGCCGAGGTAACGAGTCTACAGGCGTTGGTGCGTCTCAGCCCAGAGCCGAGTGTCTTACGGACATATGAGAATCTTTGTTACTGGCGCAGTCGGCAGGATGCAGTGTCAACTTACTTGTTAGTGGAATCGCTGTAGTGTGTGTGGTTGCTGGCGGTCTCCAAAAGTTCGTCATCGCTCTCGCCGAGGTAACGCGAGTCTACGGGAGATGGTGCGTCACGGCCCAGTGCTGAGTTTCTTATCTGAAGACAAAATAATGGTGAATTTATCGGATGAGAGTTTGTGTTGCCAGTTTAGCCCTCTAAAATTGTAACTAGTAGCTTCGTGAAATGGAAAAGTATCCATGAACGCTTGTCAGCTGGCAAGTAGAATAATTACATGGATATCCCCATAAAATTTCGAAGCACGATAAGTCAGCTAAATAAAAAATGAAAGTGCACCGAAATCTCCGACTTGGCAGTCTAATTCTGAAAGTATTTATTGCATACAATAGTATGGAAAAAATAATGTGGACCTAAATTCTTGTGAGCAGCAGTATAAGGCTGGGTTGCACCGACTTACGATCACAGACTGATCAACGTTAAATATGGATCTGGCAGCTGTCATCCCATACAAACTTGTCAAACTTTCCATACATTCAAATTTTAACGAACACAGCCTACGATTGCAGACGGTTTAGTGCAACCCAGCCTAAGTGTGACATGGAATAAAAGAAAATGGAATGAATAAAATGTTGCATGTCAAGCATCGATTTCTCACCTTCAGTATACTATGCGGCGTCCCCGCCCCGCTTCTGTCATACATCTTCCCATCGGGACTCTGCACCTCCGGCATGTCGAGCAGCGAGGCCATCTGCCGGCTCATGTTGGCGCCGAGCTCGGTGCTCGCGAACTTGGGCGTTCGGGGCGTGCCCGTAAGGTCGAGTTTCGCGCGCTTCGGCGGGGTCGACTCGGATTGGAAATCGGAGAATATACTAGAATTTGAATAACATTTAATGCCTGCGTACACACATACGAGACTCGTATGCTATTTTCATTACATTGCGGGTTACCGTGGTATAATGAGTTCAAACGATCTGTGTAACCACGCAATGTAGTGAAACTCGCGTACGAGTCTCGTACGTGTGTAAATAAGGCTTCAAGCTAAAGTGATTTTGTCAGACGGACAAGTCAATACGGCTCAACTCGACTCTCGCACACATTACTAAGAGTACAGATTAAATATACTTGTCAAGGGGCCGTATGAATAAACTTTAAATGCTAATATTTGAACTTAATGCTTAATGCTTTGACGTTTCATTAAAAGTTGCTGATTTGACTCAGTCAACATCCCTATTGTATAAAGCCGTACTTGGGAGTGAGAGATCACGCTCTAGTCTCTCGCTCCCACATATATATGACACACCTTCTTTTATAATGCGCACTTCTAAGGTTTGGAATTCTCTGCCGGCGTCTGTATTTCCGAGTTCATATAACCTAGACCTTTTTAAGGCACGAGCGAATAGGCATCTTCTGGGTGAGCTCGCTTCATCGTCGGCCTAATCTTTGCCCCCCGGCTAGATGCTGCTGAGCAATCCCATTTTTAATAAAAAAAATAATATTGTCGGTTGACAGCCAAAACGCAGTAAGCAAGAAATACCTATTTAATTAATTAATTATTATTAAAACTAAGTAGTGGCTCTATGAGCTACAGACCAACAGATTTATTTTT
Organism: Notocelia uddmanniana; assembly: GCA_905163555.1. Lineage (NCBI taxonomy): Eukaryota > Metazoa > Arthropoda > Insecta > Lepidoptera > Tortricidae > Notocelia > Notocelia uddmanniana. The sequence goes on from LR991064.1 coordinate 4,145,244, forward strand.
CAAATTGCAAAATTTGCAAAACTTCCTCGATAAAGAATTATATACAATCATTAAACCTGCTCACAAAATTTCACGAGAATCGGTTAAGAAATGCGACCAGTAGAGGAAAACAGGCGAAAATCCATGAAAGCATTTTCCCCTAAGCTGAGACGGAGACCTTCTTTTCTCTCGGTTAATAATGCTCGTACAGTACGAATACTTTGAGTTTCACACTGACATCCCCCATTACCCCATTCCCCATTACACCATTACCCCATTGGATAGTCTATTTTAACGCTTATGTACTTCGATCAATAATAAACCTAGATACACTATTTGCCTGTCAACGGCGTCCACGCTCAAGAGTGCTTAAAATCCGTTTAAGCACTCTTGCGTTCGCAGTCGCGCGCTAGCCATCGGCGAGTCAACATGCCTAAGTGCTCCGTGAAAAAGTGCAAAAACAACACGTTAACGACGTTAAAAAAGGATGGAATTTCGTATTTTCGGTGAGTATTTATTTAAATTTTCATAATTTATTGAATTTGTAGTTATATCAGGCTATAACACGCTTATAAAAATATTTTATTTAAATATTTGAAATACTCAACCAGCCAACCAGCTACGCTGCTGTCTCTTTCCCTCGCGTTGAGTTAGTCGTATATTGAAACGGAACGGAGAACGGACGAAATGGACTATAGTAAAATTTCGAATGAATGGAGTCGCAGACTGAAAACTTTTTTACGAAAGTTTACGTGTATTGTTATTATTGTACACACATAAGTATGTATGGAGTGTATTTGTATTTTACTTTATTCATATATCAAAATCGGCTGGTAACAGTTTGTCTGACATGTCGCTCTGCTCAGTATACGTTGGTTAAATCAAAAACTTTTTTACTCATTTTGATACGGTTTTCACTTATATGTAGCTTACTAACCTAACTTACTATTAAACTTATTACAGAATTCCAAAAAATGAAATTGAGAGAGATAAATGGAGGCAAATTATAGGTAAAGAAAGAGGCGAAGAATATTTTAAACCAAATGATTCTAGCGCGTTAATGTATTCGTTTCTATAATATGTTACCTGATGAAAATTCTTGATATAATTTATATATTGAATAAATTACTTGAAAAAATCGTTGATTTCAAAGGCTTATTACAGGGTTGAGGACAATCTAACTGACAGAAATGCATGGCCCAAACCAGAGACCTAAATAGCATTAAAATTCATATTATGTATATATTCATTGTACCACGTCTAGTAAATTACTAAACACATGTTGTCTTCTTGAACATACATTGTAAATATTCTTTCCTCTTTTGTTTCCATACTCAGATTTATTTATATTAAGTAGGTTAAGTCTTATCATTGTAATAAGCATAATTTTTGGAAAAACTTACTGACTTTCGAGTTTCTTTTCGCGTTTCTTCTCGGCAGTGGTCTTCTATTGCAGAAAAGATATTAAAATTTGACTTGTGAAAGTGCCTTTGCGGCCTACTTGCAGAATAAAGTTCATTTATTTCATTTATCACTTGTTTCATTTAACTAAAAATGTCTTGTTGCAGTTCACTAATTCATTGAAGTGGTCGCTAACCGTAGTTATGAGCCAATATTGTGTTAGAAACATCGAATCAGTCCTCTAACGAATACTCAAATCAATAAAGAGACGGCAACGCGATTGTGACTCTTTTGATGTCAAAACTCTCTAAATCGATGTCAGTTTTATGGCGATAAATTGGCATGGAATACCAAGAAAAAATAACAACTTTCGCGTTTTTGTTTTGTGACAACGCATATAAGTGATAAAAATAAACTACATATTCAGTTTTCATTTAAATTAATTTCTTAATTATTGCCACTAAACTGACATTGATTAACTTTTTTTAACAACTCACACTAATTGGGTATACTTATTTCTGAAAATGCCCTTGTAACATTTAGTTAAAGCAAATTGTTCGTCTAAATATGTATATATATATATATATATATATATATATATATATATATATATATATATATATAAATAAATACATAGAAAACATCCAAGACTCAGGAACAAATATTCATGCTCAATTGCTCACCACACAAATAAATGCCCTGATCGGGAATCGAATCCGAAACCTCCTGCTTAATAGACAGATAGGGTCGCTATCAACTAAGCCAAAGTGGTCGTGGTGGTATAAAGGATGATTCACAGTAGGCCGTTCCGAAGAAATACGCCGGCCGTTTCGTTTGCTGTCATAGAAAACGGGCCGGCCCGGAAACGGAACTTTCTACTGTGAATCATCCCTAAATCGACGTTACCACCTGACAAGTCGTGTGCTTGTATTCCACCGATGCCAATTAAAAAAAAACAATTTCGACTCCACAGCACACGATACGGACTCTGTCCCAATGTTGACATCTAATCAGTGGAAAATCAACACAAACGAAACTGAACCTAATTGCTCTTCATTTACGGTATACAATCTGTTGACATAATGCGGACTTTTGTGGAATTTTTCCACAATTTTGTGGAATTTTTCCACAATTGATACGTGCATTTTGTAATGTTATAACCGCCAAACACTATCATTTGAAATAAAACGTTATGTTTGTGACGTAAGGCTTAATATCGAATAAAAGGAAATGGTACTAATCGCATTACGTTTTTTTGTGTGTCTCCTATACACGCACACACTCGCAATGAAATTCGGACACTTTTTCGACTTGAATTTGCAGGTGATAGTGTATCTAGGTTTATTATTGATCGAAGCTTATGTAATAGAGTTTCTGCTACAAACATAGGAATTTAAGACAGTGTCTATGTAATAGAAACTCTATTACATTAGTGTTAAAGTAGAATATTCAATGGAATAAGAGCATGTCAGTGTTGAACTTAATAGTACATTACGATAAAAGGGTTGTAAAACAAAGAAAGGCCGATATCGCAGATGTTTGAGGCCCGAGCCGCAGGCGAGGGTCATAATTATGCGAGAGCTTTCTGTTTTACGACCCGTGTTTTGTACACAATTTTACGTTACCACTTGGCCAAAAAGTGGGTTTTTCCAAACGCGCAGCGTGCGGAAAAACGCGCTTTTTGGCAAGGTGTGGTGTAAAGTAATTTACTGTATATTAGCATCGTTTCTGTACTAACATACGAGGTTTTTAAGAGTGACAGTTTGCTAACCATATTTGTTTGTTAAACGACGATTCACTTCAAATATTAGAAGTAATAGCTTATATCATTCTAAAAAAATATTTTTTACGTTACCAATAAACAGATTACCTCCTAGTCTTGGTCAGTTTCGGAGTACAAATGAACGGCGTGTCCTCAATATTCAGAGCTCGCTTCATGCCGCGCCGCATCTTCGGCCGGTTCAGCCACGTCTCACTTGCATTCTCTATCGTGTCCTGCAAACGGAACAGATTAAACATATACTTACGACAATTAACGTTTTAGGGTGCCTTTCCACCAGAGATATGCTATGCAGCTATGCTGTGAGGATGTGTAAGGAAGGTATTCCACTCATCCAATATCTTTATCCAATATACATTTAATCAAAGAAATTGGATGATTTCATCCAACTTGGATGGGACCCCGACATTTGATCAAAGATTCTGATGACAGTTATAGCAATATGGCTTACGCATGAAAAAAATAAAACTTGGACAAAGATATTGGATGAGTGGAATGGGCCTACGTCAAAGAACTTTGATCAAAGATTGGACGAGTGGAAACGGGTTTTCATAGCGCAGCTAAGGCAGCCCGTTTCCACGAGTGCTATGCTATGTGGACCTATGAATATGATTGATGGATTCAAACGCATCCATAGCAACGTAGAATAGCACATCTCTTATGGAAAGGCTCTCGTACTATCGGTATCACGATATAAAATTCTCGAAGAGGAATACTCAGATGGCACTTCATTTGGTCGAACATTTTTCCGCATAAATTATTTACCAAACGGTTCCTTTCACGTAAATGTAGCGCGAGTCACGATTTAATTGCCTGTTTTTATGATACAAGTTTGTGAGCGGCCACATAGAGCCGGACTTCCGTTTCGGATATTAAATTCGGAAGATCGATTCGGGATCCCGTGAATACATACACAAATACGTTTTCTCAAACATGCAATGAAATATTGATGTTATGTTCCTAATAGGCTGCGAAGTATGACGTTTCAGGTGCGGCTAGGACAAGAGGTGGTTAATGCAATTTCATACAAATGTTGCAGGCCTAGGCCGGCAAAGTCCCCTTTTTTAATTTCCATTTAACATAAATTTGTGGCACAGGCATCATGACATTCTGCCACTATGCGTATTAAAAGTAAAACTTTTATTTTTTTTGTTGTTTATTTCATTGCATGTTTGAGAAAAGCACTATACATACCTCGGCGGGAAATACGGGGTTGCCTGCCTGAGACCTATCCGACCTCGCTTCGCTCGGCCGTCTATGTCTTCGGCCGGCAACCCCTTTCGTCCCGGCCTCTGCAGTAATGTACTATTATTCATGTTTGGAATAACAAGGCTCATAGATAACAGGGAACAGCTTTTTTCCATGCGGGACCGAACGACAAGCTACCTTGCGGAATTTAGAATCGGAGAAAACTTCTAACGGAATAGTACATTACTACAGAGGCCGGGACGAAAGGGGTTGCCGGCCGGAGACATATAGACGGCCGAGCGAAGCGAGGTCGGATAGGTCTCAGGCGGGCAACCCCATATTTCCCGCCGAGGTATGTATAGTGCTTTTCTCAAACATGCAATGAAATAAACAACAAAAAAATCAAAGTTTTAATTTTAATACGCATAGTGGCAGAATGTCATGATGCCTGTGCCACAAATTTATGAGGAATGGAAATTAAAAAAGAGGACTTTGCCGGCCTAGGCCTACAACATTTGCATGAAATTGCACTAACGACCTCTTGTCCTAGCCGCACCTGAAACGTCATACTTCGCAGCCTATTATAAGGAACATAACATCAATATTTCATTGCATCTTTGAGAAAAACTATTTTTTCTACTCAAGCATTATAATCTGTCCATTACTCCTCGATTATGACTCCAGCATAATGACTGGCAGCAGTATTAAAACAATAAACTTTTTATACAAATGCAAGTCGATATTATTAAAGACTCGAGAATTGTAAGACCTAATTATATAACGTTGCAAACAATATTTTATCTATAGTATGACCACAAAATAAGTTGTTTTAAATTAAAAATCGATATGGTGGCAAAAAATCTGGAATTGACGTAATCCTCTTTAAAAAAAAATCAGTTGTTTAATAAATAATGTATGGAAATCCATTTTGATTCCCTCACCAGTCATATAATGACTTGTCTAAGGTAAAAGGAATAAAAAAAATATTGCTTTAATACTACTGTCGGTCATTTAATTGTAAGATTATAACGCTGGAGTAGAAAAAACTCTTTTGAATTGGCCGAATTATATCATATCCGTTCAAAAAGCGACATTATTGTCCAAGCAAGAAGATTCAAACTCAAATATCAGTTTTATAAAATGTCGGAAACTAAATAATTTCAAATATACTATTTATACACTGTATAAATACCTACAGCCCGTTACTATACAAAACACTAGGTTTTTTTAACACAACGACGGTAGCATACAACATTACGGGCCGTCTGATAGTAAGCAGAAACCGTAGCGACTCCAGAATAATAACGAGCACGTTGCCGACTCTTTATTCAATTGAGGATTCGTTGTGTTGACAGCAAGAAACATATTCCGGCCCTTCACTCTCAACACCGCTGTGTTTCGCATCCTCGGGAGCTCTGGCGACCTTACTCACCGCCAAGAACACAACACCACATACCTACACACCACACACCACCAAGTAGTGGTGTTATATCGCTGTGGTCTACTGTAAGGTGGAGGGTCCACTGTACCCTACCTCTTTTAAAAGGTAACACATACCTGGATAAAAGATGACTTGTATGTGAACGTAGCTTTAGGAGATTTCGCTTGAACAAACACTGACAACGGTCTTGGTGCCAGAACTGAAACAAAAACAAGAATACCAATGTCAACGATGATAATTAAGAGGAAATCACATTATTTAAAATTTATGATACAGGTAAATTACTATAAGTTTACCACTGACATATGCTCTTATTCCATTCGATATTCTACTTTAACACTAATGTAATAGAGTTTCTATTACATAACACTGTCTAATAATAGTACGTTTGTAATAAATACTTTATTATATTGATGCTATGACAGAATAGTGAACATGCATTATACGTGCGAATTTAGCAAACTGATGAATAAACCCTCTACAGTTCGTCAAATGCAGACGCATAAGCCGAATAACGAATAGTGCAAACCGAAGTGTGGTGCCGGCATAAGACAGACTCGGTAATACTCAAGTGTGGTTCATAGTCTGTACTGAGCACTGTACGGGCGACCTTAGTGGCTATAATAGGCACTGAAGAGCACACTACATTCATCAACTTATCACGACCACCCTCACGTCCAAGATAGACTCAACTCACTGTGTGCCGTGTGGTTCATAGTCATCACTGAGCACTGTACGGGCGACCTTAGTGGCTATAGTAGGCTGTGAAGAGCACACTACATCTACCAACGTAACACGAGCACCCTCACGTTTAAGATAAACTCAGTAATACTCACTGTGTAGTTCATAGTCACTGCTGAGCACCGTACGGACGACCTTAGTGGCTACTATAGTAGGCTGTGAAGAGCACACTACATCCACCAAGGTATCACGAGCACCCTAACGTCTAAGATAGACTCAGCAATACTGATTGTTCAGTCATCGCTGAGCGCCGTACGGGCGACTTTAGTGACTATTGTAGGCAGTGAAGAGCACACTACACCCACCAACGTATCATGAGCACCCTCACGTCTAAGATAGACTCAGAAATACTCACTGTGTGGTTGATAGTCATCACTAAGCGCCGTCCGGCGTCTTTAGTGACTATAGTAGGCAGTGAAGAGCACGCTACATCCACCAACGTATCATGAGCACCCTCACGTCTAAGATAGACTCAGTAATACTCACTGTGTGGTTCATAGTCATCACTGAGCGCTGTACGGGCAACCTTAGTGGCTATAGTAGTCAGTGAAGAGCACACTACACCCACCAACGTATCACGAGCTCCCTCACGTCTATGATAGACTCAGTAATACTCACTGTGTGGTTCATAGTCATCACTGAGCGCTGTACGGGCAACCTTAGTGGCTAAAGTAGGCAGTGAGGAGCACACTACATCCACCAAAGTATCACGAGCTCCCTCAAGTCTATGATAGACTCAGTAATACTCACTGTGTGGTTCATAGTCATCACTGAGCGCTGTACGGGCAACCTTAGTGGCTATAGTAGGCAGTGAGGAGCACACTACATCCACCAAAGTATCACGAGCTCCCTCACGGTCCATGACGTCTAAGATGGACTCAGCAGATGCCGAGATATCCTTTGATCGCTTGTTTTGACGCAGCTTGCGGTTTTGTTGTTGGGCTTCCAAGTATCTGTGAGCGTATTATATTAGAACTTTCGGATCGATGTCTCCTATCCTATCCTATACTATTAAACGAGCAATAATTTATATATATTTGTTTGTAATTGAAATCTCGAAAACGGCTCTAACGATTTTAATGAAATTTATAATATAGGGGTTTCCGGGAACGAAAAAAAATATCTAGCTAGGTCTCATCTTCGGGAAAACTCGTGTTCTCTGGAAAAACACGTGCAAAGCTCGGTCGCCCAGGTACGGTCACGGACTATAATTATTGAGCCATTTAGAGCCCACTTTATACTGGACACTTCATACCTAACGACGACTGACGACCTGTTTAGCCTAGTTGGTAGTGACTCTGCCTCCGAAGCTAGAGGTCAAGGGTTCGAATCCCGGCCAGGGTATTTATTTGTGAATTTTTCACGGATATTTGTTCTTGGGTCTTGGATGTTTTCTATGTATTTAAGTATGTATTTATCTATATAAGTATGTATATCGTCGTCTAGTACCCATAGTACAAGCTTTGCTTAGTTTGGGACTAGGTCGATTTGTGTAAGATTGTCCCCCAATATTATATTATATATATTATATTATATTATTAACTATATGCCCAGTATAAAATGAGCTCTAAATGGCTCAACAATTAAAGTTCGTGAGTGTACTAAATACTATCGCAGTTTCGAGATTAAACAGCAGAAGCTCAACTTCTGAAGACTCTTAAAACAGCGGACCAAATAACAGCGCATTAATATAAATATATTGAATAATACTAAGTATTATTTTTAATATTAGACACAAAAATTCCAAGATAAGTATGTTATGTAAGTGTATACTGTTTGATTTGCATGTTGTTACTATGCCTAAAAGTAATAAATAAATATGCAATTATCGCCTCTAAAATGTCACAATCGAATCATGTAAATAAAGCAGAGTAAGTAAGTAGTAAGTAAAGAGAGCACAGTCATTGACCGAGCGAGCGCGAAGCGCGACCACACCGTCTCTATTTCAACTTGGGTATAACTTGGGGGTTGGGAACCGGTCTGAAACAAGTCAAGCGATATTCGACCTTAAAGACGTGAGTGACCTGTTTCATTTTTTATTTATTTATTTTCAACCAACTTACATTCACAGCATATTGCCAAACATGAAAGTTATAGGTCATAGTATTAGAAATTAATTTAACAATATTCAAATTAAAAATAACATTGTCATCGCCATATAAGATTTTTTATACATTTTACAGCAAGTTTGGATACATTTGACACTTACTTTTAGTCGACACAGTTAGGTTTGTATTGAGGTAGGAGTGTTGATTGACTCCAGATACAGTGGCTGTTGCAAGGAATTTCGGCTCCGATTGCGAGAATATGGCCAAGGTACAGTCATAAAGGAGAATATTATTGATGTGGTTTAATGCCTTATACAAAGGACTGGTGCTCAAACTTACTGTAGTATTAGGAACCACAAATAATGGCCGCTGTCGTGGACGAAGTGTACTTCATTATATTTTAATATGGGTATAAATGCTTTATTATGTCCGAAGAATGTCCGGCTGTTCTCCACTACAAGTCACATTTCTCAAGCGATTCTGGTGAAATTTAGTAAGCAGCATCGATAATTAAATGTTTTTTTTTTTATCAATGCAGTATTTGTTTTTTTTAAAGGCTAGGGGGCCTTGCAAGGTCTACAGCTCACATAACCACTAGTTTAGTTGATTGATAAACAATTTACCTGTTTTGCTGCAAGTAGTACATGATCAATATATCCGAGGTGTGCGGGTCATTGCACTTCTCCAAGTACTTGATGAAGGCCTCTTCCTCGAAGGGTAACAGCGTCACTTGTAAGATCTTTGACAGCTGGCCCGTGTTGCGGCAACCTTATAAAAAATAAACTATATGTGTGCTACCAGTATATAAGAGATTCCATATTAATTTTGTATTAAGCAGTAACGCTGCCTACCTACGAAAATTTCAAATTCAAATTGAAGGAAAAAATTGAATAATTTAGTGCTCCGAGCTGGATTTGAACCTGCGACATCTTTCATACGCGGCCAATAAATCAGACGATCCGGCGATGGATCTTAGACACGTTTTATCAAAATCGGTTCGACCATTTTTGAGATTTGAAATGAAAATTTGGGGCATTTCAACTTTTCTCAAAGTTCTCAGTTACTTTAGCGTAGGTACGGTCAACTAATTTGATTTCTGGGCCACTTCGTACTTTGTCACATTGAAAATCAATATGAAAGTTGATAGAGATCTCATACTCTTGTCACTGTGACAAGGTACGAAGTGGCCCGAAAATCAAATTGGTTTGACTGTACCTTCATTGTTTATTAACCGATTTTATACAAGTGTGAAATGAATCTTACCTTTGAAGAAGTAGTTCAGTACATGTAACTTGTCTTCTAAACTGTTCGCATTCTGCACACACATTCTGACCACATCCAACGCTTCATACACGAGCTTCCTCGCCAAATACAAGTTGCAGCACGACTGCCAGTCTTCCAACTTGTCGTGGTCGTTGACCCTGGAATAGATTATTATTCTAAAAATATTTGTATACGGGTCTAACGCGATATTATTAGCCAGGGGGGAAAGATGAGGCCGACGATGAAGCGAGCTCACCCAGAAGATGCCTATTCACTCGTGCCTTAAAAAGGTCCAGGTTATATGAACTCGGAAATACAGACGCCGGCAGAGAATTCCAAACCTTAGAAGTGCGCATTATGAAGGATGATGCAAAGCGCATTGTTCGAATTAGAGGAATTTCGACCAGGTATGGATGGATTAGACAATTAGCAGCACATTGAGCGGGTAGAAAACTTTTTTCAGTTCTAACCTTCACATTTTTGTAAACGTTTGTAGGGTAGTTAAATGGTAGCGGACCTTGGGCATCCTTCACGATGCTACTGTACTGGGAATAACGCTAGAATGATGATCAGGGAGCGAAACTTTGGTACCGGTGACATCATTATAACGCAAATTCATATATAGGATGATTTTATTCTAAACAACATTGCAATAGCTCAATGATTATTAATAATGCAATAATGGTAATATAAATTTGATTGTTTTTAAAAAAATATTCCTATTTTTTTTTTAATAATGTTAATGTGAAAATAATTATAAAGACGATAAGAAAAAAAATATTTAACTAATATATTTATTACAATTACTTGTAAAAAGTATAATATTACCACGGATAAATGAAAAACAACAATTTAAGTTTCGTGAGTTGTCGAAAAATTGCGCAACGCTTAAAATTCAAACATAACATCGCGCCTTCTTATTTAAATCATAAATCATAAATCTTTATTGTGTGTGGAATTCAGGTAGGTACATATAACAGATAAATTTGTTAGAATAATTGTTTCACCGAACCCTGTCTTTACAGACGTACACACATTGAGTTAACAAGGCAAGAGATAAACTAATTTACAAAATTTAGATATGGACATTTCACATTACAATTAAAATACTGCGCAATCATTTTCAATCGAATTTAAATAAAGCAGATGTCAGTGTCATACAAAAATATATATTACGAAAGTCCTACAATGATACTACCCATTACCAAATTGATTGATCGCGCTCCATAAACTCCTTTAGACTATAAAAACACTTGTCTAAAAGCCACTGATTAATTGCTTTTTTAAATTCTTGGAGTTCACTACTTTTAAAAATGTCTGGTAGCCTATTAAAAATATCAATACTCATTAGAAAGCAGTTTTTGGAAGCTAATTTCAATCTTACACGGGGCTTTTTTAAATACATACCTACACTGTACATTCTAAACAATTGATATCATTCTCGCATCTCCCGCTAGTTACAAAAATTGTCGTTGTACTGATCATAATGCCTATACCACAACTAGAATAAAATATTGTCGTACCTTTCATCATCAAAATCGATTTCTTCAATAATCTAGATAAAAACATCTGTATGTAGCTTGACGTCATACGTCTGTCATCGGCACCAAAGTTTCGCTCCCTGATGATGATGATGTGGGGTAGTAAAATGTTGTGTATCCATAACTCCGTCGACAACTTGTTGGGACGTCAGGTTTTGACGCGAATATGACCGGTGCAACCCGTATCGGAACGTCGGTAACTAACGTAAATAAATGAATTTTGCGTTAGACCCGTATACAAATATTTTATGAATGTGTATCAAGTAAAGTGTTAGATTATTATTGTTTTGATTACTATCGGGAACCTGTTGTGCATCCCATGTATTGCTCAGAACCTACGACTCTATTCGAGAAATTTATTTCGTTAGCAACGCTTAGCTTGGTAAGAATGTACAAACCTATTGTTGTTGTTAAGGTGCTGTATCGGCGCCGGTTTCCTCTCGTGCAGGTATTGGAGGGCGGCCTGAGTCATGCTCTGTGTGAAGAGCGACGAGAGTACTCTAGGAAAAAGTGTGGCTTGGTGAAAATGTACAAACCTATTGTTGTTGTTAAGGTGCTGTATCGGCGCCGGTTTCCTCACGTGGAGGTATTGGAGGGCGGCCTGAGTCATGTTCTGTGCGAGGAGCGAAGAGAGCACCACGTGGTGTTGCCACTCGGAGAGGGTATTGCCGGTTAAGCACTGCAGTTGGTCGAGGGCGAACTGGAACAAATAATGGCGATTAACCCTATTAGCGAAAATCAGGGCACACATGTATCAGAGGGCCGGAATATCTGCTTCTCGCACATTTGAGTGACAGATAGGGAAATACTTCGTTTTTGGTTCGCGGTAGGCCCTCAAGAGCGCCACGGGTGCTATTCGCTACGTATGGACATTATCCTGCTATGGACTAATAATAGTAGATATTTAAGTATGGATCGTCAGATTAGAACGCACCAGATGAATGTGAACATCCGTACTAAATATATCACACTGATATCATTATGTTGTGTCACATGTCACGTGACAAATATGAATCCGACTTGCGTCGACGTAAAATGTAATAAAGAGCACAACTCACATCAAAATCCCTGTGGTCAAGATGCCAGAACGCCTGCGTGGCTTTGATCGCGGTGTTGCTCAGCCCGAACATCGTCGGGAACTGCATCAGGCGACGTATCACCGCCTCGTATCTACACACAAAGGCGTAACAACATAAGAACCATTAATACACATAAAAGACTTGATAAAAACTTGCTTATAATTTTGAGTCTTACACCCCAGACATAGATTCCAAAATGTAATTATTTAGATGAGCACGTATGTAAAAATAAAGCGTTCGCTAAAATAAGCGAGTCTAAAATTTGCTGCAACTAAATAAGGCGTTCGCGAAATTCATCTAACAAAACAATCGTAGCTGAGCCTCACGTTAATTTAGTTTCACAATAAAATCTACGCCTAGAATATCGTAAACATTTTGAAAAGTAAGAAGAACAGCGGCATGTCAAAGTTTTTCTGACACATCTATATTAATAATTTCGTGCAGGGGTACGGTAGACCCGAACGAGACCTGTCTCAAATTGAAGAACGTATAAAAATAACGATTTCGAGTTGAACATATGTATCCGCAAAATTCGGATTGTCGCGTATTTTGCATTTAAAAGTGTTAATTTGATGACAAAACGTCGGCCATATTGCCCACAGACTATATTGCCATATTAAATTTGTTGGTTGACAGTGTCGGCTACGTTCGAAAATCGTGAACTACTTTTGCGTCCGGTATGTTGGCCAGGTTGCTGGGTTGCGTTCTGGGTGGTGGGCCATCGTCGCGCATTGTGTAGATCCGGCAAGTCGCTTCTGCAGGGTTTTGTTTTTGTGGTTTTCTAGCGTTCTATACACCTATCAGATTGTCACAATAACCGCCTTCAAAGCGAATGTATGGGGCTTGTTACATGGTTATTAGTATCACGTGATACGTTCATATCACGATACGTGTCACGTGAATATTGAAGCAGAAACTATACAAATTTGAAAACTGTGATAATATTTTGACTCCCCAGTATTGTGATAATATTAATCGTGTAAAGGACACCACTAGAATGTTTGCTGAGTCTGTCCGCCATCTTAAAGCTGCATCTCTATTTTGTTGTGACAAACTACTAGGTGACTTCTGGCCTTTAAACGTCTAGCAAAATTATATCCCTATCTCGCTCTATATCATAACTTAGGAGTACTGCTCATGCCGTTCGCCGCGCTTGGACGTTAGAGGCGCTATCGCGAACCGAAAACAAAGTATCTGCCTCTCCATCGCACATGCATATTCGAACAATAGAGAGGGAGATAATTCGTTTTTGGTTCGCGGTAGGTCCTAAGGCGTAAACTTTGAAACGAAAAAGGTATTTTATTATATGAGAAATAAAATTCAAAATGTGAGAAAAACGACCGCCGCGCTCGGACTGAAGTGCTACTGGGAACCGAAAACGAAATACATGCCTCTCTGTCGTTCTTGCATATTCGAGCGCGGAGAGGGAAATACTTCGTTTTCAGATCCCGGTAGGCCCTCTGGTCGGACGGCTCCTATTCCTGGATGGTGCGCGTATCGGAATGCAAAATACCTTTGGCGAAATTAACGCAACAAGTTGCTAAATAAGTTCCATTAATTGAAGAAAATATTACCAACTGTTATTATTATCACGCGAAATACTCATATCACGATCCGTATCACGTGAATATTTATGAATATTGAAGCAACATCAATACAATTTTGAAAACCGCGATAATATTGACACATAATCTTGAGTGTAAAGGGCCCCACTGAATAGAATTTGGCGAAGAATAGAGAGCTGTTACCGCGAAACGAAAACGAACGAACATCGTGTATTTATTTCCCTCTGTGTCGCTCGAATTTGCAAGTGCGACAGAGGGAGATACACAAATTTCATACGTTTTCGTTCGCGGTAGCAGCTCTGACTTCGCACCATACTGATTACGGTGTCAATTTTTTTATGTGCCTTTAAATACTAGCATTATAAAAATACTTAGGATTAACTTATAAAGATACTAACTAGCCTTTGCCCGTGACTTCATCAGCGTAATCTTTTACTCCCTATTTCATTGTTAATCCACACTACAAACTATATTTGTATACCTATACGAAGTTTCATCATAATCCGTTGTTGTAATGTTTTTATTTTATACATTTTTGTACACTATTTCTTTCGTCGTTTGCATATCTATCACGAATAAATGTTTTCTCTGTATTTCAGAAAACATGCATTTTACTCTGTATCAGAATTTTTAAGTGTTAGCATTGGCATCAACGATTTCCAATAATTAATGAGAAAAAAATTATATAATTTTAGTATGATAAATATATATTTTTTAGAATGAATCTGTAATTCTGACATACCATGTAATAACCACATTACTTTATGGTGAATAAATGAAATCTGAAATCTGAATCTGAAATCTTTATTTCTTTCTTATTTATTTCACCCGAGCGAAGCCGGGCTTTCATCTAGTAAGTATTAATTTCGGCGTTTCTTTACGGAGATCCAGCGAAATTAAACGCCAATTTAGTACAGCAGCTTCGAGCGATAAGCGCTATAATCGCATGTAAAACAAGAACGACTTTGGTCAGTCTAGTTCTGTTGACAGACATAGTAATAATAACCGACTTTGAGATTACTAATAACAGTCGGTTATACATTATAGTACAGTAAAACGTTACGCTTTATTATTACGTTATTATGGCGTCCGAAAGAAATACATTCTAGAACGAAATTAGGTCACTAAAGAATACTAGTAAATCACAAACTCCTTTATAATACTAGTATAGATATATGAAAATAAACGAATGGGTGACGACCGTGCCGTCAAAATAAAGGACTATAATCCCTGACTGAGGAACAAATACTCGTGCTCATCGCAAATATAAATGTGAGCGCTCAGGGTTCCCTCAACAGGTTGGGGTGTATGGTTGTTAGAAGGAAACAGGACACCAGGGCAGAGGGTATTTATTGATATAAAAGTTAAATCACCTGTAACAATACAGATTGAGATTAGCCTACGTATCCTTACGAGGTAAGCTAAAAGGTATGAACACAGAAACATAAAAATATATAGAAATTTACAATTACTGTGCCTTGGCAGGATATAGCAAAAAGTGCACTGATAACAATAACTGTACAAACGGCACTGCACAAAAAATCACTAGAACTGTAGAACGAAATTACTGGAAGTGTAGAAATTAAAATAAACTGCTTATGCTTCAAGAAGATGTTCATGGAACGACATCCAAGATCGAACTGAGCTGCTGGAAAATGGCTGCGCAGTGTCAAGTGGAATTTGGAATGTTGTTCAAAATTTAGAATTGTGATCAGCCAGAAAGTTTGTGCATAACGTTCCGATACACGGATCGTTACAATAAATGCTCTGACCGGGCTTCAAACCCGGGGCCTCTATCTTAGTAGGCAGCGTCACTACCGACTAGGCGAAACGGTTGTTAAATATAAATAAAAATTATATTAATTGTTTGTGTTGTTGTGTATTGTTATTGTTGTTGTTGTGTGTTGTATTGTACTACGGGCTAAATGTTTCGGAGTCTCCGGGAGTTTTTCAGCGTTTAAATTCAAGTGTATGTAGGTATAAAATATATCCCAAAACTTCAATGGAACTATTACAACAATATTTAAATGAAGAATATATTTCGCATGATATCATCAAAGACGTGAAACTATTGATGGAACAATAAACGTCCAAAGTAACTAGCAATAAATTTTAACGATCAAAACATCCGTGTGCCAAATCAAACGACCCGTTTTGCGAAAGAATCTAGGTCATATCTTTGCAAGCTATAATGACTTATAAACAATTCATTAATCTAATCTAACCCTTTTTCTTGACATTGTATCTTATAAGAGTTATAAGGTACACATTTTAGACGCTCATTATGCATATAATTTCTAGCTCAATTGCTTGAATTTACGTTATTTGTATTTGTGATTTGCTAAGAAAAGGGGTAATTGCGTGCTATCAGTCAACCATTATCAGAAATACTTTTCTCGGTCTCGATGACTCTTGTGTCGCACTTTGTTGCATGATATTTTTTTTGAATAGGTACATTTATTCGTGAATCAACTAGTTGGGTACCAGCAGTGTCAATTACATCACATATCGACGGTTTATCTTGCACAGAAATCCATCACAAATTGATGATTGAATTGGGATGTTGACACCAATAAAAATAAATTGCTCTTACATTACCAATAAATAAATCTCACGAAAATATTCAGAATATATCACGCTTCTACTTATTTTTGCTATTTTTAAATACCTAGTTGGTTACTAAGTTATGTTAGTGTAATAATCCTTATCTACATAAAATATACTAACGAAAGTTAAATAAATTATATATTAAAATGAAGTACACACAATCAGGATTTACATTTGTCAATTTCATTCAAAATGGCCTCCTTGGGCCTGAACACAGGCCTTCAGACGACGAGGCCAGTCATCAATAGCGGCACGCCCGGTTGTCATATCTAATTCCGTCACTGTCTTGACTATGGCCCGCTTGAGGGAGTCAAGATTTGTGTGGGGTTTAGCACAGGCTTTCTCCTCAATAACCTGCCATATAGCATAATCCAGGGGGTTGAGGTCCGGGCTGGAGGAGCGCCAGTCTTCGTGGGCAATGAAGTCAATTTTGTTGCTTCGAAACCAGGCTTGAGTTGTTTTTGCCTTATGTGCAGGGGCTGAGTCTTGTTGAAAGACCCAGGGCTGGTTTTGAAATAGAGAGTGGCTTAAAGGCTTCACTATTAGTTCCAGAACGGTTTCCTGGTAAACTTTAGCCCCAGTTTTGACACCTTTTTCACAGAAATGGACATGTGTTAACCCTGAGTATGACACACCTAACCAAATCATGACATAAGAGGGATGATGGCCTCGTTGCACTCTCGGAACAGCTACACTCGCTTCTTGACTGTTTTTTGCATACACTCTGTCATTCTGGCGGTTACAACATTCTTCAATGGTAAAAAATTTTTCGTCTGTAAATAATATATTTCGGTGGCCATTTTGTGCGTACCGCTTCAGTAGCACGCGACTTCTATTCAGCCTCATAGTCTTCAATCGTCCATTAAGCAAATGACCTTTCCGTCTACGATAAGCGTGTAGTCTAAGGTCTTCGTTGATAACTTTTTTAAGGGACCTTCTCTTCACAGACATCTGAATTGCCAACAACTTTTGCTTCTGTAGCTGACAGAAGCAGGCGCAGGACAGGTAAGGACTTTGGTGAGTAAAAACAGCGAATTTTGAAAGCTTGTGCTTAAGGAGCGAGTGCATGCGCTTAGGTTGGCGGTCAATGGGTCACTGCCGGCGTCAAAGCTAGGCGACGCACACATAGACTCGCGCCCGTACACGAGCGTTTTATTCACACATTTATATTACTTTACAGCACACAACAGTAGCGGGTTAATAGATCAGGTAAGTACCTACATTTATAATTATTTATTTATCCTATCTTCTGTTTCAGGTGGAATCCAGGCGTCGTGTACTTTACATCATTCTCCCCCCCATTGTCCTTTCAGGACAATCATTCTCGGCAGCAGTAGGGAGCAAAGCTACGCGGGTCACCGGTCTGGTAAGTATTCCCGTCTTTGTCCTTATATCCACAATGCGTACTCGACCGTCGGCGCCGGGGTGGACGCTCTCAATTATTCCTTTAGGCCAAGTATTTCGTGGTAGTTTTGGGTCAACTATGACAACTACGTCTCCTTGTTTCAGCTGATGACCTTCTTGAAACCATTTTTGGCGTGGTAACATAGTTGGCAGGACTTCTCGCATCCAGCGTTGCCAGAACATGTCTGCTAAACTCTCCGTGATTCTCCATGATTTTCTACTATAGAAGTCGTCGTTATCAAATTTCCCAGGCACAGGTAAGTTCGAGGAAGTCCCGATGAGAAAATGATTGGGTTTCAGACTTTCGGGGTATTCGTGGTCCACTGAAACATGGCTCAAGGGGCGGCTGTTAACGATATTTTCCACCTCAGCTAGTAATGTTATCAGCACTTCTTCGCGCGGAGCCCTTTCTTTCAGGATTACTCTTAAGGCCGCTTTCACAGTACCAATAAGCCGCTCCCATGCTCCAGCCATATGAGGACTTGCTGGAGATATGAAATACCACTCTAGTCCACGGTTAATTAACTCGTTTTTTACAGTAGTTTCTTCATTGATCGCTTGGAATGATTTTTTCAGTTCGGCCTCCGCGCCTCTGAAGTTCGTAGCATTGTCCGAGTACATTCTGTACGGCCAGCCGCGCCGCGCTGCCATTCGCCGCAATGCCATTATAAATGAATCTGTTGAGAGCGACGGCACAAGTTCCATATGTATGGCGCGAACAGTGAGGCAGGTGAATAGAACACCGTACCTTTTTTCTCGACGGCGTCCGACTGTAATTTCCATTGGGCCGAACAGATCAACACCACAATAGGTATAGGGTCTCTGATGATGGGCAAGGCGGGCCTCGGGCAGGTCTCCCATTCGTGGGTTGGTAGGTCTCGCTTTCCTTATACGGCAGTACAAGCACTTCGCGGCAATTGTTCGCACAGTAGGTCGTAATTTCAATAGCCAGTACTTTTGACGAATCTCATTGACTACTGTTTCGGTACAGCCATGTGCTGCCATCTCGTGGTAATGTCTAACTATTAATTTTGGGATATAATCGCGTCCGTCCAAAATTACCGGTCGCTTAACACTTGGGTTTACGTTCGCAGCAGCTTCTATTCTCCCACCGACGCTCAGTAACCCATTTTCGTTCCAAACTGGTGTTAGTTTTCTCAGGCGACTAACCGTTGATATAGGTTTATTAATTTTAATCAAATTTACCTCCTCAGGAAACGATTGTAAAGTACACGACGCCTGGATTCCACCTGAAACAGAAGATAGGATAAATAAATAATTATAAATGTAGGTACTTACCTGATCTATTAACCCGCTACTGTTGTGTGCTGTAAAGTAATATAAATGTGTGAATAAAACGCTCGTGTACGGGCGCGAGTCTATGTGTGCGTCGCCTAGCTTTGACGCCGGCAGTGACCCATTGACCGCCAACCTAAGCGCATGCACTCGCTCCTTAAGCACAAGCTTTCAAAATTCGCTGTTTTTACTCACCAAAGTCCTTACCTGTCCTGCGCCTGCTTCTGTCAGCTACAGCTTCCGAACGGGGTTTCTTGCAATTCTCGCCTTCACTGCCTTTATTAGAGCTGGGGTCCGAACGGTGCGTGGTCTTCCAGACCTCTTGCGGTCATCAAAGCTCAGGGTACTATTGTACCTATTAATGGTACGATAAACGAATTGTATGTTGATTTTCAGATTTTGAAGCAACTTCAAAATCACGTTTGGCGGATGCCCGCATTTGTGCATTGCAATTACAGTGACACGATTTTCTTTTAGACCCCAATCCATTATAAATATGACGAGATAAGTGTTGTGTGTGCTATAAAATTATAACTGACAACCCGCAATTATATGTAATTTTTTATTTTTTCGGTAGCATTTGTTTTAACGCAAGTTAAGAGTTTGCAAATCGAGTAACAGAACTTAGTAACCAACTAGGTACATAAAGAACAATAAAGGGACGCTATTTGATCATACAAAAGGCGTGACGTCACTTGTTCCTATTTCCTTACAAACTTCATACTAACAGAGCGTTTTTGACGTTACATTAAAAGTTGCTGATTTGACTATCAGTCAACATCCCTATTGTATAAAGCCGTACTTGGGAGTGAGAGATCACGCTCTAGTCTCTCACTCCCACATATATATGACACACCGCTGCCGCCGCCGATCTACTACTGCATTTACATTATGCCCCTGTTACTGCCGCTGACGGGAGGCTGCCGGAAAATAACGCTTGACAGTGAATGTTTACATACTGCCTTACCACTCACATAGTTTTCAACTTTCGGCAATGGCGGACGTCGAAATAATTACAGGGACCACGCTGTTTTCTGGGGATAAAAAACTACGCACTAGGCAAGAAGGTACGGAGCTGAATGTAAACACTGTGTGCCGCTTGCACGGCCCGTCCTTCGACTTCCGCACAAAAACCCGCTCATTCAGGGAGCGCTGGGCAGCACTAGTGCCAGCCAGCAACATGAGACGAATCGTGTTTACACACTCGTCCTGCCCACTTTCCTGCTCTGTGGGCTGTATGTAAAGGGGTATAAGACACAATTAAAGGAATACGCCAATCCTTCGGATTGGGTAGCCCGCCGTTTGGACCCCGATCTCTTCTAGGACAATACTAAAATTAGAGGATGGAAAGATGGAATTTCAAATTAAAGGGAAAAATTGACAAATGTAGTACTCCGAGCAGGATTCGAATCTGAGACATCTGGCATACGCGGTCAAACCTCTAGCCACGTGCCAGCCTAGCACTAGCCATCTGACCGTGTATGCCAGATGTCGCAGGTTCAACTCCTGCTCGGAGCACTAAATTTTTATTTTTTCCGTAGTAGTTGAAATTTAGAATTTTCGTTAACAACATTACTGCTTAATACAAAATTAGTTTTTGAAAGACGGAACTCACCTCACTTCGTAGACCATAGAGTAGTCGACCAACAGATAGAGCACTAGCGAGTGCTTGTGTTCTTCAGCTATGTCGGGCAGCAAGTACAGTCGCAGCAGAGAGTACAGCGATGGAGGTGGATATAGGCCGTTAGTCTCGCTGCCACCCTTCAGCCACATTCTAGAAAAATATAGATTTAGTTTAACAAAACAATGCAAACATGGACGTTCTTTGCATTTTTAAAAATTAAATTTGAATTTTCTTAAAAACAACTCAGTTTATCGACTTCAAACATCAACTCAAATTTATTTTACATGATTCCATTTAAATTGTATTTGTAAACTCAGATGTAAAAGAATCCTTCAGGCTAAGTTGCAGGACTGATATTATTAGAATCTTAAAGATTAGCGAAGCTATTAAATTCATTTAGTAGTATCCCGCATGCCAAGCGTGGCGATTATGGCATATATGGGGGAGGCCTATATCCAGCAGTGGGCGTTCTTTGCCAGACATGAGTGTGGGATTTAAGATTGTTCGTATGTAAGATCACAAAAGAATGTAAAACTAATAATTTAAAAGCGCATACAGTCCCGCCCGTGCCGTACCGCAGTGCCACATGCCCAGATCATATTACAACTTACTATTTTATAAGACAAACTACTGCGATTTTATATTTTTGCCAATATAACTTTGCTTTTTGGTAGATTGAAAGGGGGACCCAAATCTTATTTTTTCTTACGCAGGGTAGAGTGGGTGACCAAAAATTGGTCAAAATTATCTTACGTAATAAATAAATAGCCCCTAGGAAGAGTAGAAGCTCGCGATAATAATGATTAGCTTACTTTTTTTTCTATCGGCGAAAGCCTGTTATTTACTTTCAGAGCAACTTACTGCTGGATCCTGTCGCCTCCAAACTCATGTTCGATGAGCTGATCGATGTAGAGCAGCGAGCACGACTTGTTCGCGTCCTCATTTAACCCGCCTTGTAGCCGCTGCAGTTTCAATCGCCTGCAACAAAATACAGCTTTTACTCCAATACGCTCGGAAGTGATCGCCTTACTGTCGCAAAAATAGTTAGTGAAGTTTCTCGTTATTAACTAGCGTTATTAGCTAGCACAGTTTATAGTTTTAAATTGGTTTTTTAATCCGTCTAATTCAGTCTGTAATTTTTGATTTGCTTGTTGTAAGTGTCCTATTTTTGTATTTGTTTTGTCAAGTTCATTTTTTAGAGTTTCCTGATGCGTTGTTATTGTGTTAATATTATGCGCGAATTCCTGTCTAAGGTAGAATATGATGTTGTTCGTTTCAGTATATATTTCATCTCATCTAGGAGGGCTGAGTTATTTCTTTATAATTTTGTATCTAGTAGGTGACTATAGTCTGACAATAAAGAGTAGAAATATAATAAAATGGAACTAACATAGAACGTTACATGGCATGGCAGCACCAGGTGTCATGTCAAAGTTGTCAAATATTGGTCCGTAAACAAACATTGAATTGCTGCTGATAAGTATTATCGTTGTTTACCCAGTTTTTGTTCGACGAAAATATCTAAATAAAGTGAAAATGAATAAAACAATTCATAGTGAAGCACGGGAAGTAAAATATCAGGTGCTTTTGACGTGATTTTCCGAATTTTAAGCTGTAAAGTTATTGCTAGATTTAGAAGAAGTTTACAAACGAACTGCTAATATGACGGGTACGTACTACTAAAAACTTTATTTCATATTTATGAATCGAGGCAAAGATGTACAGCTATTGACTTAATAATCATTATTTGGATGTAATTTCGCTATTGTAAATAATTTGAGATTAGGTAAATAATGTTCGATCTTGAAATGTCATATAGCGTAAATGCCACTTCTTGAAATTTTACTACTCGATCAAATAAAGTTAGCAAATGAGACAAATAAAATAATCTTTATATTATTTGTACAGGTTGCAACTTTATCACTTTTATAAGTGTAATACGATTTAGTACCTAAATATAGCCTGTTAAGATTAAATATTACTAAATAATGAGGACCTCTTAAAACACTTGTACATAGATACTAATACACTTGTAATCTGATACCCAAATAACTTTGAGTACTATTTATTGATATGATCATAAATATGTATACTTTAAAATGCACATTGTTCCAGGGAAGTCATTCAGTAGTGTAAAGAAAATAGTGAATGAAAAAAGTACATAAGAATAACGGCAAATTTGGAACGCCCACAGAGCACAGAAAAGAGCGTCCTCAAAAACCATAAGATGACTTTGATATATGACTTTTTTAATCAATAAATTGGACGAAACCAATAAAAGATCATATTTTATTTTTATTATCGTGTTTATTTTTATGACTAACATGTATATATTACTATAAGGGAAGATCCGCTAATGTAGACAAAATATTTGTTCTTCAAAAACGAGCAGTGCGCGCAATCTACAATTTAAAACCAGAAACTTCTTTAAGGAACTTGTTTAGAGAAGCCAGCATAATTACATTGCAATCATTGTTTATTTACGAGGCAATCATGTATGCAAGAAAAAAATATCAAAACTTGCCAAAAAATTGTGACCTGGATAAGTTCAATACGCGAAACAAAGATAAACTAGCCGTACGACGTATCCGACTTGCAAAATTTAGGAAATCATTTATTGGTCAATCAACACATTTTTATAATAAAATACCTTATACTATAACTAACCTTCCACACCATAAGTTTAAGAAAGTTGTTAAACTTATATCATCACGGACAGGACTATTATAGCCAACAAACCTGATATCGTGCTGACAGATCGATTGAAGCGCCAGGCAGTGCTCGTCGACATCACCATCCCCCATGATGAGAACCTCGTGAAGGCCGAGAAGGACAAGGCTAGCAAGTACCTAGACCTGGCACACGAGATAACCGCCATGTGGGATGTTGATTCGACGATCATTGTCCCGATAGTCGTCTCTGCAAACGGTCTAATTGCAAAGAGTCTCGACCAACATCTTAAGAGACTCTCGCTAGATGGCTGGGTCAAGGGTCCGATACAGAAGGCGGTACTCCTGGACACGGCGCGAATAGTCAGGAGGTTCCTCTCTCTGTCGCCCTAACCACCGGTAGCTTAGGCCCTGCCTCGCTGCCGGCGGCACCCTAGGTTAGGTTTTTATAATGATTTTTTGTTTTGTAAATATTGTTTTATATTTTACTTTTTATTATTGTAAAAACCTAAGCTAAGAAAAAAAATGAATAAAGAGATAATAATAAATAATATTAAATATTAGGGGACTTTTTTTATTTATATTAACTAGGAAATCGTACTATAAAGTGTCAGATTATACAAGAGACAAAGATGTTTGGAATCAATGTATTTGTAATGAATGAATCATAATAATTAGTTTTCACGATTTTATTTAATGTAAATATTGACGAACATAAGTGTATCTTTGTATACCTACTTACATGAGAAATAAATGAACTATAAAATATTGAATATATTGTACTATATTATTTTGTATTCAATTATTATCATAAGCAAGTATCAATATCAATCGAGTCCTACTATAAATGTTGCCCGTTAAAGCACAGTGGCGACCTCAATTAATTTCTACTCTTTATTGTCAGACTACAATTTGTTCCAGTGAAAGTGGCTGGGTAGTGTTTGCCCTGAAGGCTGAGATGTTGTTTTCGCGGTTGTCTGTTATGATACAATCTGTCTTGTTGGGTGTGGTTTCGTCTAAGTGTAACAGATCGTCTACTGACATGGTTGAGTCGTTTATATGCGGCGGCAGGCGGCAACGTTTTCCTACTGGTGTGTCGTCCCTATTTTTCCTACGAGTAACTATTTCGCAAGGGGCACATAACCAAGACCGCGTTAATTCTTGTCCATGTTCTCTGTACTCTGCTGAGGTGATATTAACACACATATAGTGATAGTAGCCTTTGCAGGTATCATACTAGTAGTTCTAGGCGGGCGTCTATTTGTATTTTGCAGTATACTAGTTACTTGCTGTGAGAGCAGGTTTCCGATGGCGGGTAGATTTCCGACTTGAGGTGGAGCAGTACGGGTGATACGGCCTGGGGGTCTAATCCGAAGTTCGAAATCCGAACTTCGTATGCTGCCGTCCCTTTCACTCTCCTGTCATACACTATATGAGTGAAAGGGACGGCACCATACGAAGTTCGAATTTCAAATGTCGGAGTAGACCCCCTGAGTCCCGTGCGACAGGGATGGCGTACGAAACAAATGACACACGGCCGTTAGGTCAAAACATCACTTGGTTATTCAGACCTAATTTTCATTTATTTCGGGGATTCTTACTTAATTATCGTCACATTCAATTAGCACAAAAGTTCACTGCACTTTGTAGTGCCACTATTTGGTTCTTAGGTAGTTTTAAAGATCGGATTTTTATATTTATTTACGCGCTCAATATTTAAACGACCAATCGCTCCGGGCGCAAGCGCGTCTCTCTAAGCTCATACTTGCCGACATAAAATCATTCTAAATATCATATCGCATTATTACAATTCTAATTTATTTGATTTGGCTCTTAGTTGACCGATTAATAATGCTTTATGGCATGGCATTAAGTTTGCCTTTTTGCAATTGTTCAGAACGCATCCAAATTGACGACGCAGACAGCCGTTCGCGTCCGAAAACACCCGAAATTCGAAGATCGGCGACACGCGGCAACTAACGGTCGTCGACAGCTGTCAACGACAACGATCTTTCAAAACTACCTACGAACGAACCCTTGTCTGAATCTCTGATTTTTTTTTTATACGGAATAAATCCGTTTTTATATTTAATTTTTTTAATTCTTCATTGAAAATCCACCTAGGCTATTCCCGAACTATTCAGAAAGGAACCTAGGCCGCAACACAATAAGTTAAAAATAATAAATTTACTGTAGGAAAATAAATAATTTAATCATTCAATCATAAGAAGTAACTTAGTAACAACGACTCCACTGCTATCTGTGTTTAAATTGCCACCAACTGTCTCCTGGTCCCCCCCCCCCCTCTCTTACCTCTTAGTATAAGTCTCATTGAGCTGCCGCTGTGGGTACGGCAGATCTTGATGCCGCTCGGGCAAAAGGCCTACTCGTAGGAACCATTGCACCACTTGGAAATACAGGGAGACAGTGCCAACGCCTTTGTATTTCTCTTCTATTTCGCTTAAAGCTGAAACGAAACAGTATGTGAAAACAATCGCAATATTTGTTGTTGTTATAAGTATATAGTGTTTTTCAAAGTGTGGGTCGCGACCCCCAGGGGGGCCGCGGCACTTGTCCAGTGGGGTCGCGAGGATCAATCAGTTTATTTATTTAACGACTATAAAATGTAATTTATATTTGGTTTCAAATGGTATCAAAATATTAAGGACTTCTGATTGGGATATCTAGCCATTCTGTACACCCTAAACGCAGTGCGATTGATATGGAGCTGCATGTATATTTATAATATAAAGTATCAGGTGCATACTATGGTATGGTACGTTAATAACTTGTTCTTATCTATAGTATGCCATAGATAAGAATATGTTATTTATTTTGCGGGCAGAAACGGCATGTCAAATGCTTGACATAATAGTAACATCGATAATCCTGTTATTAATTAAGTTGAGATGTTGGTGCCGTTAAAATAAGCCTGAGTCTTTTAGATAGATGTCGCTGTACACCTTCCTAAGGCGTCGTAAGAGGGAACTATTGAAAGATTTCGTTCCTGAGCTTGATCGTTCAGGTAGCTCAGTTGGCTAGAGCGATTGGCCGCGTATGCCAGGATGTCGCAGGTTAGAATCCTGGTCGGAGCACATTTTTTTTAATATTTCCCTTTAATCTATAATTTACAATGACAGTTACCGTCCGGAACAATCAGGTTACAACACTTGGTGAGGATCGCGTCTAGTAGGCCAGTCAGCTGCGTCAATTGTTGGACGCAATGCTCCAAACACCGTACCACATTTCTGAAACAAATACATAAACTGAAAACACGCAATAAATGGTTGATTAATATATTTCAGACCGTACATGTTGTAGTGCGTACGAGGTTCTACATTAAGGGGGCACCTCGACTCATGTAAACCATGCCCCCGTGTAAGAGAGACGTTTATGTCTGCCGCGTGCGTTAAAACGCTGTACATGATTCTTGAATGTATGATTATAGACGAAACGTATGGTTTAAAAAATCGATAGAAATAATCCAAAGATCTGTCTTTATATTCTTTTTTTACTGCAGCCTACTCAAACAATACATTCCTTAACGACACAATCAAGTTCAAATTATAATATGTTACCTCTTCTAAAATGTCATAAGAGGAAATATATTAGATATTTACCGAATTTGTCCATAATACAATATCGTTCCCGGAAAGTGTTACAACTCGTTTAGGGCCTGTGTACACACATACGAGACTCGTATGCGAGTTTCACTACACTGCGCGGTTTGTCAGATCGATGGAACTCATTATACCACGGTAACCCGCAATGTAATGAAACTTGCATGCGAGTCTCATGTGTGTACACAGGCCTTAAACAAGTTGTAAAACTTTCCGGGAACGGTATTGTAATATGGACAAATTCGATAAATATCTAACATATTTACTCCTCTTGACATTTTAGAAGAGGTAAAATATTATAATTTGGACTTGATTGTCATCATGTCAGCCGAAAGACGTCCACTGCTGGACATAGGCCTCCCCCAAAGACTTCCACAATGACCGGTCCTGCGCCACCCGCATCCAGCGGACACCCGCGACCTTCACCAGGTCATCAGTCCACCTTGTGGGGGGCCTGCCCACTCTACGCCTTCCGGTACGTGGCCGCCACTCGAGAACCTTTCCGCCCCAACGGCCATCGGTTCTACGTGCTATGTGCCCCGCCCACTGCCACTTAAGTTTAGCGATTCGGAGGGCTATATCGGTCACTTTGGTTCTGCTGCGGATGGCCTCATTCCTGATGCGATCACGCAGAGAAACTCCCAACATAGCTCTCTCCATTGCCCTTTGGGTGACTTTGAGCCTTCTTATGAGGACTTGATTGTGTCGTTAAGTAATGTATTGTTTAAGTAGTCTGAGTTAAAAAAAAAGAATAAAAGACTCATCTTTGGATTATTTCTATCCATTTTTTAAACCATACGTTTCGACTATAATCAGACAAATATCATACGGCATGTACGGCGTTTCAAAGCACGCCCTTAAATTAATGGTACATTACGATACAAGTGCAGAAAACAGGAAATTCGCAACGAACGAACGAACGTGATAAATTAAAACACGACCGAAGGGAGTGTTTTAAATCGACACGAGTTGCGAATTACCTATTCGCACGTCTATCGTACAACGTTTTACAGTACATATGGCTCTTTAAAGTTTCGACATATGTACGTAATCTGCTGATTACCGCACTCGTGCGGTAAAGTAGCACCATATGTACTGTAAATTATAAATAGAGATATATTCCAGTGTAATTAAATTACCTATCAGGTAAAGATGAGGAGGAGAATAACGGAGCTGTGAGCTCTTTAGCGTTCTCCTTCAGCTGTAGGGCTCGTTGCCAACACCAGTCCACCTGGAAAAAAAAACGACCAGTTACATTAGACCCAATACCTTCCAGAGCACGGGAGCGCTCAGTTGGTAGCCAGTTGTTGTCTATGACAGCAGTCGTTAAGCCAAGTTAGAGGCCGTCGGGCGGCTTGAGAACTTCTAACAGTCGAAGTTGCAACGTTGACCATTCGTGACCCTTATTGCAACGATAATAAAGTGCACGAAAGGTCCGTTAAACTGTGTTGGCGATTGTACTGTCTTCTCGAGGATCTCACGGTTCAAAAATAAATGTCATACGATTATTATTATAATTACCTAAGTAGTGAAATAAAATGAAATCTTTATAAAATCAGCATTGTTCGTAAATGTGCATTAGGTATACGTATTGTTCTAGCACACATTTATGAAACCGTAGGTCTATTTTTGGGTTCTATTCCTTAACATTTGTTTCATGTTTCTTATGAAATGTGACTGTTTGTTTCCCATCGATGAAAAAAAAATTGTCGGAGTTTCTGTTGATTTCGGTGACATTTTATTGGTTATATAGTAGTGTAGTAGAACCGAACAGAAAATTCGACAAAGATGGGGTGAGCGGTTCAAACATTCGTACAAGAATCGAAATACGTAAAGCCCGTTCACATTCACGACAAAACTACACGAGTTTTGCCGAATAAGAGTGTTGAGTGAGTATTCGTCTATGTTCGTATTGTCTCGCGTATGTTCGTGTTATCGCCGTTTTACGTCGATAATTGGCTAAACATCGTAATCCCGCGAAACAGTCTCATGTAGTTTTGTCCACAATGTGGAACCAAGGAGTGGAACTCCTTGCCCGACAATGTTCCCAAATATATAGGAGCCTTCACGGCTATCACAAGATGGCGTGCGAGGTATCTCGCCGCGGGATAAAACTATTAGCGCGCGAAATACTTTGGCTCTTACTTCGTTCGAGCGCCAAAGTATCTCGTCACAAATTGGTGCCATTCAGCTGTCGGTTAATAGTCTCATATTTCAGTGTCGACTATGTGTCAAATCAAATCAAAATCAAAAAGTGTATTGATTTAAACAAAGGTTTTTGCACAATACGAGGTCGGGGTTTCCTTTTAAGTAAACAATGATACTTGTGTCAGGAGATCCCGCTCTTCCATTAACAAGAAGTGTTTGTTGTTTGACCAATTTTATACAAGTATTAAATTTATTAAAAGACCTGACAGGTCTGTTTACTGTTACAAACTTTCTTAATCTACATAACTAAACGTAATGAACTAAAAGTATGTGAGTGTGTGCGTGCACGTGTGTGTGTGTGTGTGTGTGTATATGCATATGACGGTATATAGGTATTATGTCAACAATGCTTAAATTGTGTACGCACCAGGAAGGGCAGGGTGCAGCCGGCGCCGTGATGGCTGCCGGCGGCCCAGTCGTGCGCGCAGCGCTTCAGGAAGCGCGCCAGCCGCCCCTCCAGCGCCACCGACAGCAGGAACCTGCGCTGCTCCTCCTGAAACAACGTTTCATCGAAACTCAATATTTACTCGATTCTAAACAACCCTTCCACAATCCTGTTTTTTTAGGGTTCCGTAGTCAAATAGGAAGCCTTATAGTTTCGCCATGTCCGTCTGTCTGTATGTCCTAGGCTTTGTTCTGTGATTGTTAGTGCTAGAAAGCTGAAATTTGGTACGGATATATAAAGCAATAAAACTGACAGTCGTAAAATAGAATCTACAAAAAACCTCCCCTACACGTAAAGTGGGGATGAAATTTTTTCAGCTACAACCCTATGGTGTGGGGTGCTGTTGGATAGGTTTTCTAAATGAATTGACGTCTTCATCAATAATTTTTTGATAAAGTGAATATTTCCGGAAATATTTACTCCAAATGAAAATAAAATAGTGTCCCACACTCTAACTTTTAAACTATGGGTCAAAAAAATATGATTGCTTTTACTGATTTATTTAAAGGCAGTTTGAGTCGGGATACACCTTTTAATTTATGATGCTTCGACCCATCACCTTATTAAACACTTATTTATAAATCCCGTTTTACTCGTACTGTTATTTTCGCCCAGTTTCTTTAATAACTTTAAAATTATACGTCCTAAAATTTCACAAAAAACGCCTAAAGCAAACGCTTTTATTTGATATGTCACACATTACCTATACAGGGCGTCCCACGGCTATGTCACATGGAGGGATAGTACCTTGAATATTGTAGATGGAATATTTTACTGAAAGAAGACATTATTTTAATTTGAAAAACAATTTAAAATGCATTTATAGATTTTGAAATAATTACATGATTGAACCGGGAATCGAACGCTACACAAGAAAAAGAATTACCCTGCCAATCATGCCAATCGAAAGGCTTCATCTTAAGGATTATTTTTTCATATCAGCCCATAGACGTCCACTGCTGGACATAGGCCTCCCCCAATTTCATGCCATAATCACCACGCTTGGCATGCGGGTTGGCGATCGCAGTATCTCCACCGCACTCCAGGGATGCTGCTGCCCATCCTCCGGTGGTCTTGGTCGTAGTTTTAGGACATACCCGGGTCCCACATAACATAGTGCTACATAACATAGTGTCGGAAATAAAAGGAAGAACATAATTTTAACATTTTTAATTCAAAATTAATCAATTTAATTTATCAAATGCTCAAAATGAGTCCCATTCTGCTGAATAAAAAGTCGCACTCTTTTGATTATCTCATTCCCTGTCGATTTTTGATCATGTTGTGGTGGAAATTTAGAATAATACGTCTAAGTTCTGCTTGTAGCTGGTCCATATGTCACGATCCAGGAAAGTAAATTATAATAGGGCTATGATGCGTATTTCTCAAGTGGGTACTGATTCATTAGTAATAGGTACCTACTTTAAAATGATAATGTCAGTGGTATGTCCTTACGGCAACGTCAGCTTTTCATTTTTCTGAACAAAATTTCACATAAAATGTTAAAATTCTTGGTCTCGCTTTTATTTCTGATACTATGTTATATCGCGAAATATAATCCTCATGATGAAGCCTTTCGATCGGTATGATAAAGATACAGGGTAAAACAATGTCTTCTTTCAGTAAAGTGTTCCATCTACAATATTCAAGGTACTTTCCCTCCATGTGGCATAGCCGTGGGACGCCCTGTATATTTCGCACAACTTTTTTATTTTCAAATTTACCTCGCAGAAGTAACCCTTATTTACAATTTACGTTTCATGTCCGTCTTTGGGTCAACCACTTGTACCATATGTGTACCAAATTTCAACTCAATTGGTCTAGTAGTTTCGATCAAATTGGCTGTAAAAAACGGACAGACAGACAGCCGAGTGATCCTAAAAGGGTTCCGTTTTAGCCTCTTGTAATACGGAACCCTAAAAAGTGTCATTGTAAAAGTTAATAGGTCCACATACCTGACTAGGGTTCCTCGCAAACGTGTCAATATACAACGGCGTGAGCCCCGCCGCGACGCAAGCGTGGTACAGCCGTGGCGGGTTCAACAACGCCGTGGGACCGATCTCGTCTATAGACGAGATGATCTGGCGCTGGATGCCTATCGTGCTCAGCACGCAGGCGTCTGAAGTGTTCAGGCAGATGCAATCTGGAAGAAAACATTTTCATTACACTTGCTCATAGGGACGTATTTGTACGCCGGCGTATAGAGCAGTTATAGCCGATTTACCTCCCACGGGAGTTATGGATTTTCATAACACCCGAGGGAGTTATAGAGTTTGTGTGTGGTCTGATTGGTTTAAAAAATCTAGTAGGCCGAGCGCCGCAAGAATACGGCTTTGTAATTGATTGAAATACTGAATTATGGAATTTCATAACTCCCGAGGGTGTTATAGACTATGTGTGTAATCTTATTGATTTAAAAAATCTACTTGGCCGCGCTCCACAAAAATACTGTTCAGTGATTGGTTCAAATATTGAAGCTGAAAAATCTAGTAGGCCACGCGCCGCAAGAATACTGCCTTGTAATTGGTTTAAATGTTAAAGCTGCGCGCTCCTCTCGCAAGGACGCCTCAGCGATCATTCACTTATACTGGAGGTGATGTTGTGGATTTCATCAATTTGGATTGGTGCTGGAGTTATTTCCTCGCAAATGCGATAAAAAAACATTTACATTTATTTATTTAACATGACGTGGACGTGACATTTAGCCAAATAAAGAAAAGCGGAACTATGACAAGGACTACAAATGATATATTCCTCTGTCGCTCTTCTTCAATGTATATGACCATCTCGCTCGGTAGCGTTAATTTTTATTTGACGTTTTCTCTGGGATACTCTTGAGCTTAGGTACCTGTTCCAACAGTCAGTGATCGCTTCACCTAGATGTTTGATCAAGGCGGACATACATTCGGACCCGGGTATGTCCAAAAACTACGACCAAGACCACCGGGGGATGGGCAGCAGCATCCCGCGGAGATACTGCGATCGCCAACCCGCATGCCAAGTGAATTTGGGGGAGGCTCCAGCAGTGGACGTCCTTTGGCTGATATGCTGGTGGTGGACATTTTGATTCAAACTTACTGTAGTGCACAGAGTTGGGGTAGAAGTGTTCCTCGAGTCTCGTGGCGTGCGAGTACGGCGCCACGGAGTCTGGTTGGAGGCGCACGTCCAGTGTGCGAGAGCTCGATGTGAGCTCGCCACACCAGCTAGCGCTCATGAACGCGTTGCTCTGCAGACCGTACGTCGCTGGAACAAGTTTTTTTTTTATACTACGCCGGTGCCAAACAAGTAAGAAGCTTAGAAAAAGATACGAAATATGGTACATCAGTCAAATTTCATTTTTACTCCAAAAGAAAGAACTCCATAATTAAACAATACTATTGAGATTGTGTCTCGAGGGTGCTCCCCGATGATATATTTACGGCTACGGCGGTATATTGAATCCTGAGAGAAGCGAAAGAATTTACAATAGAATCTTGAGCGTAGCGAGGGATTCAAGTGTTTACGCCCAAGACGGAAATAATTTTGCTGCCGTGTGACACATGCTGCTTTTCACATCGCCTATGAGGAAAAGAGTAATTGTTGGCCTCAAATGAGGGAAGAAAAGTACGACTTTGATCCCTCATTCGACAATTACTCTTTTCCTCATAGGCGATGTGAAAACATTATAAAACCCCAACCTGAAACGTTTTAAAAACCCAATACACACTTAGGTCGTCATTACTAGACTCTCATTTAGTGAGTTGTATAGAAAATGCTACTAGAACTAAACATACTGCTGGCTCTGTGAGCTGCAGACCTAGCGATATTTTTTTTTAAATTTCCAAAAAACTGACTAGAGAAAAAACTATATAAGTATTAAACCTGTTCACAAAATTTCACGATGATCGGTTGAAAAGTGCAACCTGTAGTGGAGAACAGCTGGAAGTCCTGACATACGAAAGCATGCCTAAGCAGAAACTCCGTTTCACTCAGTCAAATGCATTGAAATTACACGCCCATTCCATTCTAGACATTGATGATGTTACCGACGAGAGCCGGGCGCGGCGCGGGGCGAGGGTCGCGCGGGGCGGGACGGCCGTCGGGGCGGAGAGACCCTATTGCGAGTTGCACCCGACGCACGTTACCTCTGTTAATATATTCTCTTTCCGCTAATTTCTCTATAATTATACTTTGTAAAGTTATATCTATCATTAAAAGTATATAGTTTATATTCGAGACAATTTTTATTGGGATAAAAACCCACAACTTCTACACATGCTAAGTACAAACTTCCACCACGCACGCTTAATATAACTCTGTCAGGGGATGATTTCCTAAAAGTATCTTATGTCAATTAACTCAATCGTAACTTAACTATGGTTCGCGCCCCACTGGTGGATAGCAAACGAATCAGCGCCGATTTTTTAACGTAAGTACTTTTTGAGCGAACATTGTGGCATCAGACAAGCAAATAAAAATATAGAAAATGTCCAAATTAAAGCGAGAAGCTTCAAAATAAAAACCCTACCACATCCTACCGACTGCGCCAACTATTTCATAGTCAAGGTACTCACAAGGCATCTGATCTTTGTACCACTGGTCCAGGTCAAACATCAGCATCCCGTACTCTGTGGGAGAGTTTACGTTCTCTCCCCAACATTCCCACACCAGTTGACAGATGTTCAACATACCTGCAAAAGGATACATTGTACAATATTTACCATAAATACTATACCACCATTTCACCCTTTATCAGGCCAGAGTTTCAAAATATCAATTGAATGTCAGTCTTACTCAAACATATTAAGGTACTATTTAGATTGGTTGACGTGGGAAGAGGCATTCTCTTAGCCTGATAAAGGGTTAAAGTACTTATATATTATAAGACTGCGATTACTTTCGAAATGGATTTTCTACGCTGACTGTACACTAAGAACTTTGCCTGTTTTTAAGATAAACTACTATTAATATATTATTAAGACTAATAATTAAGGCATATCAAATTACGGAAATAATAATCATAGAGGAGATTAATAATTCTATTTTAAGAGGCCTATGTCCAGCAGTGGACGTCTTTATAATCCGTCAAAATTGACACAATAATTGCTGTAGCAGTGAAAGGGTCGAAAATAAGGTCATCGCCAAGGAAAGTAACTAAGGCGATTATCAAGGGAAATGAGCAATCCACTCGCCTTGTGAACCCCAATAGCGGCCGCTCGTGTCGTGTTGGTTGCTGTTGCACGTTTCTCCTTCTGTTGTCTTAAGGTCTTATAATTATAACCCTCGATGTCGGTTAGACACAGCAAGGCGTATAAACACAATGAAAGCAGTGAAAGAGCCACGAAATCACCTTGTTGTGTCTTAGCGGCAATAATAATAATAATACTTTATTTTAGGCTTAGCCCATATCATATCACATATCACACAAAGACAGAACATAAAAATTAAAGAGACAAAATAATACTTAATTAACATCATTAAATCCAAGTCACTACAATTTAATCCTAATTCTTATGTTAACTTATATTTAATTCAGAAGCTGGAAAATATTCTCTCTGGACTCCATATGAATGGAGTTCCAGTGTCTCTATAGTCTGTTGACATTTTCCGCAATGTCCTTTGGTTGGTATGGTGGAAGGAGCCTTCAGTGAGGGACTACTCTTCGCTCCTGACAAAAAACTTACTTTCTTCGCCCTCCTCTCCCAGCGTGGAATTGACGGAATATGTGTGGCATGAGACGCATCTGCCGCCGACGAATTCCCCGGCATTCTCCATCACGCCCAACTCCACTTGGAATCTTATTGTCGCCATCAAAAACTCCTGTTCAAATACACACTATGTCAATTCCAACCCAAAACAAGAGAAATAAAAAAAAACCCGACTTTTAGAGTTCCATACCAATAAACTACCATAATTTACACACTCACAATTAATACGAATCTAACGACAGATCGAGCAGTTGGCGCCAAAAATCCGCCATTTTTTTTTATATTTTGATATACCCAGTGTCACTCTCACATTACAAACGAATCTAACGACACCTCTCAAGCTAAAATCCATCGAACCGTTCAGGCCACAGAGTAGGCCAAACAATTATACACACATACATACTCTCGAAAAACATAACCCTCCTTCTGGCGCAGTCGGGTAATAACACAGGTCTTGGTCTTTGGGCTGACCTGAGACTTACAAATATTGTGAATAATAATATAATAACCGTTTATTTGGGATAACTGAGAAAAGAAAAGTCGCCAGCCAGAAGAAAAGCTATGATTATGAATGTGAGATATGTGTCCTTTTCAAGAGTAAGGCGCCTCTTTGTCGAATAATATTTGATATTTAACAGTAGCTTAGAAAGAAAACATCGTGTTGAAGCTGATCTAATCCCATTTAATATGATTATGTACATAATAATTATTAAAACATTATCCCAACATATAGTTTTCCGTCTGGGTCGGAAGATCAGATGGCAGTCGCTTGCGTAAAAATAGTGCCTACAATCATGGAGTTAGGTACGAAAACCGGTCCCTGGGCACCATTGACATACATTAAGGAATATGCTAGGGTATGATGATGATAATAACTAACTAGAATGTCACTAAATTTTATGTTATAGCAATGCTATACCTGATAAAGACACTTTGTGTCTGAAAGCATCCTCTTTCCCTGATAGGTTAAAGAATACATCACAGCCAGAGGGTACTCTTCCTCTTCAAACCTCTCCATCACGGAGAACACTGCCCATAAGTAACAGAAAGCTCTGGGGTCGTCGCAAGGCTCCTGAAAATTAATCATTTTATATTCACACATATTAACTTTCAATATGATACATACATATATACTTATACATGCACATGCAGCCTGGTAAGCAGATACCAATAAATAAAACATTAACAACATCGAATTGCAGAATAGTTGGAAAAACGTTTGTTATTGATAGTGACACGGAATGCTTCCCTTTAGATATAAGCCAAATCTACCAAAACACGAATAGCTGGAACTGGGCCGGTCACATCTGTCGCATGCATACAGATAGGTGGGCTAATATATTTAGTCACCAAGTGCAAGGACCACGCAGACGAGGCAGTCCTAAGCGGAAAAGACGAGATGACTAAGACGCTTTCCTCGGCAATTGGCCGGAAGAAGCACAGATACGGGAGTCATGGCATTCAAGGCAAGGGGCATTTGCACAGAAGTGGGACACCCACCTAAACTAGTAGACAAAATAAAAGAAATCTACCTGAAATCCAAAATTCGTTACAGGCAAGCACTCCCTATTAACTTGCGACGCGAATTCCAACTCCAAACTCATCATATTCCAAATTTGAAACGCCCCAAAATTGTATCCAACCGCCAAACTACCTAACTGTGGAATGTACTGAAGGCACGAAACTCTGATATGATCCCTTTTTGCTTTCATCCGTACTGAACCATCTGGGTTTCTGAAGAGGTACTGCCCGTCGACTAATGAGGTTTCGTTAAGGATCAGGGCCAGGTGATCGTCGTTCTCTAGAGCCTGGTCTCTGTGTTGTTCTATTTGGTTTAAGGCGTTGAGTGACAGGAACACAAGGTTAGCGGGGTTGGATTCTGTGCGCACTAGATGTTCGTAGCCTTGTGATATGTCTTTTAATGCTGGAAATTAAAAAAATATATATTATAGTTTGGTCTAGGTTAACATTTAGGACGTCCACTGCTGGATATAGGCGTCCCCCAAACAGAACCACAATGACGTCCTGCATGAGGGGTAAAATGCCATTATCGCTACGCTTGGCATGCATACGAGCATTAAACTAATTCAAAATATTTTATTTTTAACTAAGTAAAAGTGAGTTACATACAGCAATAATATAGGGTATCTCTTTGCCAGCATTAGACATTATTTTATGGCCACGCTTTGTGTTACGAGGTGTGGTGCCCGCAGTGGAACAGTAACCAAAAAAAAAGTGATTTATCAATTTAGATTTTAGAACCTTATTACACAAATAATAAAGTTGAAACATTTACATGCATCTGTGTTTTCATTAAGTGCGTGTCACGACGTGTCCTTAAGGCGACGAGTAGGGCAAGGCATTCACCATACAAATGTTGTGTAAGTTTTATTCGTTAGTTTTGGCACTACAGTGTTTAATTTTATTTTTTTGCTTGTACATATTGGATATACGCAGAACTTGATGTTGAAATTTTGCTTTATTTCAATAAAAATTAAATAAGTATAAAAAAAAACAAGTCTTTGCTAACAGAAAAATAAACATATTGAAAAAAAAATAACTGTAGCTCACACAAAAGAGAAGAAAAACTTGCATAAAGTTTCTATGGTAAGAGCTTGCCTTACCCTTCGCCTTTAATCTGTTCTTATGATATTTATCATGGCCACTAAGATCTGTGACCATGGTTACAGTGTCCGGGCACATATCAGAAAAAGGGCTTTACAATTACAAGTTACTCACATATTTATAAATATATATTTACCTTGAATAAGACTCGCCCTATTAAGATCAAAGGCAAAGATCTCGCCCCTCTTGGAACCAGCCATGATAATCCCATCAAAACTCGTCAGCGGCCCATCAGGCACCGCATCACACACAGCTATCTCTGTGATCACAACATCAGTCTGGATGCAGCGGAGTATCTGTGAGCCGTTGATGTGTAGTATGCAGATGAGCCCGGTGAGATCCTCACATTCTAAGCAGATGATGAGTTGCTTCGAGTTTTCTGTGAGCGGTGTTGGTAGTTCTATCACGCTGGTGATAGTGGAGTTGGTGTTGCTGAAATTGTAAGTCGTATCCTAATGTTTCTAACGTAGTATAGTTTATGGAAAGGGTGAGGCAGGGTTCGAAAGGATAATTATCGTGATTTTTATAGACTGATAATTATCGATTTGATAGTAACCTAATATTTATAAATGTGGTATGCGTCGTAAAAAAGGCGCGCTTTTTCGATCGTAATCCAATATTAAACAATAGTTCCGCTCGCATGTATGATGTGATTTATGTGTTTGCGAACGCTCTCCCTAAACGTCAATGTCAATTTCTTGAGGGAGTTCCAGGTATAATTAAATTAACTGATAATTATCAAAGACCGTAATTATCTTGATACTTTCGAACCCTGGCAAAGTTCGCCAACCTTTTGGACTAATGTGGTTCTACAAAACTTGCAGATCATGATGGTTAAAAACTGAACAATCTGGAAAGTAATAGTTTGCAACCTGACTGTCCAGAGCTGAGCGACTTGTTTACTCGAAATACAAACACGCGCATGAGGGGACACAACTTTAAATTATCAGCAAGCAAATCTAAAACAAATATCGGCAAAAACTTAATCTCTAATCGAATAGTAAAGGCATGGAACAAATTACACTCAGAAGTAGTGAACGCCAAAAGTGTTAACCAGTTTAAAAACAAACTTGACAATCTATAAAATAAGTAGTGTGAACGTGTGCTAAGTGAACTCTGATTTAGACATATCATCGACAGCTGCCTGTCTAAAATAAAATAATAATAATAATAATAACCTCTCGTAGTCGCTACTCTAGGTCATGGATGCAACAAAGGAAAAGAAGGATCATAATACCTTTTTACCTACCTTTTTAATTAGAATATAGGTAGTTATAAAAACTATTAGATAGTGTCAATTCCACCAAAGAGTAAAAAGAGATTATTCTGAGATTAGTACATACACTTTTGACTTTTAATATAAAGTACCTGCTTGGTCGAATAGTCAAGCGAATGTTTCCCTTCCAGCCAGCTTTTATTGTATTTTCTTTGTTTGAGTTTGGAAGGAGGTGCGGGTTGAAAAACAGCTCTGTACAGCCAACCAGGCTCGCAGCCAACACTGACTGAGTCCACGCCTACTGTCCCACCAATTTTGCTTTAGTTGTAATTTTTTTTTCTCTGCTTGTATCATGTGTCTTTGTTTCTTTTTTGTGACAATAATTCGTTTTTCATTTTATTTTACTTGTAATGTTGGTCCAATTTTTTTTATTGGACGAGCATTGCTGCAGATTGACAGAACTGAGTGTTGTTCAATGTTGGCCACACATTGAACAAAAAATAAATAAATAAATAAAATCAAAAACATACAATATTAGTAATGGTGGTAATTGACTCTCAAACTTATATACTCACTAGTGGGGCATGAATATTTTATTATTCATATATTTAAGTATTGAACTTTATCTCCGATATAAGCAAGATTATGAGTTACGCAAGAAAATGTTAAATCTTACCTGAAAGGAACTCCAAAAGTCCTGGCTGCAACCTTCAGCCCGGTTCTAAGGTCAACCACACAGAACTTGGGGCCCAGGGCCAGCCAGCCATGCTTGGTGTCATTTAAAATACCACCCAGAGGGGCATTTTCTGAAAGCAGGTTAATATTTTATTATTATAATTGCCAGTTTATTAATACTACTTATAATAATAATAATTGAATTCGAGTAACATTGACTCGTACAATAATTTTTAGTATGTAATTAAGTTTTTATCATCTTACTGCTATGGTTAGAAATTTCATTAAATTACCTATTTAGCATACAATACAATATTATTATTATTTAGCCTAGATATGAGACACTAAAGCATGCAGTGACATCGAGTGCCTCATAAATGGACAGTCAATGCGTTTGGTGCCGACCGCCAGCAGGCCGAGGCCGCTCTCTTGCGCATGGTGGTGTAAAAACAATCCACGCGCACCTCGCCTCGTATAAATAATGATGTTTTTAGAGATACAGTAACCACCTATAAGGTGTGAATACAAAGAACTTTCAAAGTGAATCTCTGTTAGTACATAATGTCACAGTCCCTTTACAGAATTATTCTTCTCAACACCAATATATAAGTAGTGTCCTCATCATAATATTAAAGAGGTTGGCTTTATCCTTCACTTGTCTGTATGATGAAGCATTTATTTTTTCTTTTATTTGCTCCAGTGTGAAGGATAGACAATTACCTAATACCTACCTAGAAAAAAATAATGTGGTATTCCAAGTCTTCTACTTCTAGTGTTTAATTGTAATTGTAATGATTTATGCACCATTTTAATGTAGCCATTAGCAATTCTCTGATTAAGTACGCTAAATTTAACTAAATTAAAGAACTAAAAGTAGGGCCTACACCAATTTTTGGATTTACAGGCGCCCTTCAGGATGCAACTGTACTTGGACAACACTAGGATGATGATGATGAATCAATTCTCTGATTTCTGTCTTTGTTCATAGTGGGTAGTGACCCTGGCTACAAAGTCGGAGGTTCCGGGTTCAAATCCCGGTCAGGGCATCATTTGTGTAATGAGCATGAATATTTGTTCCAGAGTCTTGGATGTTTTCTATATATTTAAGTATGTATGTATCTATTTATATCATGTTCTAGTAGTACAAACTTTGCTTAGGGTGGTATTCCACTCGTCCAATATCTTTGTCAAATCTTTGATCAAAGTTCTTTGACTAGGCCCATTCCACTCATCCAATATCTTTGTCCAAGTTTTTTTTTTTCATGCGTAGCCATTTTGATTTAACTGTCATCGGAATCTTTGATCAAATGTCGGGGTCCCATCCAAGTTTGATGAAATCATCCAATTTCTTTAATCAAAGATATTGGACAAAGATATTGGATGAGTTTAATACGGGATGGTAGGTGGTAGGTGGTTCTTTGACGTAGGCCCATCTTTGGCCAAGTTTTTTTTTTCATGCGTAGCCATATTGATTTAACTGTCATCAGAATCTTTGATCAAATGTCGGGGTTCCATTCAAGTTGGATGAAATCATCCAATTTCTTTGATCAAATGTACTTAGTCGGCTCATAAGTTCTGTCACTGGCCTTTAAAATTTAAATTTGGAACTCCTTAAACAAAAACCGTTGTGCATTTGAATTTCGAATCTTTTTTAAATATTTGAGTAGTATAATTTTGCAATTTTCTGTTTTCTTTAACATGGAGTGGACGCTTAAAGATAGCCGTTCCGCAATAATTGCACTTTATCGTTGTGGACACTCGCCGACTAAAATTTTTAAGCTACTTGAAAATTTAAAATTCTCTCTAAGATTTGTGTATCGTACCATAGAAAGATACAGTGAGGTCTCTAGTTTAAATGACAAGAAAAGAAGCGGTCGTCCGCGTACAGCTAGGACTCCAGCGGTTGTACAAGCAATTAGGGCACGCATTGCCAGAAATCCCGCTAGGAAACAAAAAGTTATGGCCCTCCAGGTGGGTTTGAGCAGAAACACGGTGAAAAGAGTGCTTAATCAAGACCTGAGACTTCATGCTTATAAACGAAAAACTGGCCATCTTCTCAATGGTCGGCTTAAAGCTTTAAGGCTTAAAAGATCTAAAGCTTTATTGAAGAAGTACGCTAAAAATAAGCATCGTTGTATACTGTTTTCGGACGAGAAAATTTTTGACATAGAAGAAAACTGTAATAAACAAAATGATAGAGTGTACGCTCGCAATAGTGAAAGAAGCGTCTAATAGCATTCTCCGTATTCAAAGAGGTCATCACCCTTCATCTGTGATGGTTTGGCTGGGAGTTTCTTATGCGGGCGTCACTAGTATGCATTTTTGTGAGAAAGGAGTAAAAACTAGTGCCAAAGTGTACCAAGACACGCTGTTGACTAATATTGTGAAACCACTATCCCATACGATGTTTCTAAACCAGCATTGGGTTTTCCAGCAGGACTCTGCTCTTGCCCATAAGGCAAAGTCTACACAAGCCTGGCTCGCCTCCAATAAAATCGACTTTATACGGCATGAAGATTGGCCCTCCTCTAGCCCAGATCTTAATCCGTTAGACTATAAAATATGGCAGTATTTAGAGGAAAAGGTGTGCTCAAAACCTCATGCAAATCTAGACTCGCTGAAAAAATCCCTTGCTACGGCAGTGGCCAATATCGACATGAAAGTGGTGCGTGAATCCATTGACGACTGGCCACGCAGACTTCAAGCCTGTGTAGATAATTATGGCGGTCATTTTGAATAAATGTTATACATTTGGATGAGTGGAATACCTCCCTTAGTTTGGTACTAGGTTGATTTGTGTAAAATTGTCCAATATTTATTTAGTTATTTATATTTTGATAGATATTCCGTGATGTTATATTCATTAGCAGAGCTCTACCCTTTACACCCGAGAAATCGGGATTGAGATAAATTAGAATTAACTTTAATGACACTGTTTAAAAAAATTATATTTCAATGTAATTAATAATAATATAATAATAAAGCCCTTTATTCATATCTTTTGCACTATTTAAATGTGATCTGCCTTAGATATGAACCCCTCTTTGGGTGAAGGCCTCCTCCAACTCCGTCCATAAAGCTCTGTTTTTTCCAAGACTCATCCAATCTTTTCCTACCACTTGAGTCAGGTCGTCAGCGCACCGTTGGACCGGCCGGCCTACCTTCCTTTTCCCGAGTGGTCCATTCCATTTAGTGGCTTCAATAGTCCACCTTTTATCGGGGTAACGCGATAAATGCCCGGCCCAGCGCCATTTCAGAGCTAGAGCCTGTGTGAGAGCGTCAGTCAATCCTTTTCACTTCGTATTTTTATTCGGTTAGTTTACTTTGCTTATTTTAATAGTATAATTACTTATGGTCTTATCTTGTGGGGATCAGCTGCAGATATTGAAACCGTTTTTATTTTGCAAAAAAGGGCTATCCAGCAATTTATAACTTGGGGTCGCAATTTATAACTTGGGGTCGCGTGATTCATTAAGAGAATTTTTCAAAGAAATAGATATTCTAACCCTGCCCTCCCTATACATATTTGAAATAAATAATAATGTATGTTAGGAAGAATTTGGGCAATTTTCCAAGGAACGCTGATAAACCAATAGCCACGAGAAATACTGGGAAACTCAAAATAACCTTCTATAGACTAGTAAAGGCGAAAAAGTCGTTCTTGGGAAATTGTATCAAATTCTACAATAAAATTCCTAAACAC
This sequence comes from Notocelia uddmanniana, assembly GCA_905163555.1. Lineage (NCBI taxonomy): Eukaryota > Metazoa > Arthropoda > Insecta > Lepidoptera > Tortricidae > Notocelia > Notocelia uddmanniana. The sequence continues at coordinate 4,189,049 of LR991064.1, forward strand.
ATTACTGAACTTAGCAATTCTAAATTCAAATCTGTAGTAAAACAAACACTTATTTCAAGAGCATATTATAAGATAAACGATTACATCATGGATAGGGATGTTTGGCAGTGATAGCGTCCTGCACGGGTAATTTATCGCGAAAATATATTTTCTCCTCTAGCATTGTTATGTAAGTAATTTTGTAGTAGCTGACACTGTAGTTTTGTATTTAACTATACAATGTATATTGTTTTGAAAAAATAACACCTCGCCGAGTTTCTTACGCCAGTTCTTCTCGTGGCAGAGGTATATTTTTCCGAACCGGTGGTAGTTTATTGACGTTCATAGGTGCATGTAATATGCCTAATTTGAAGAATAAACTACTTTTACTTTACTTTTTTTTACTTTTTTGTATTTTTCTGACTTTTAGGAGGCTTCTTTCCATTGCTCTTTGTGTTGTTCTGATTATTAGTTGCACTTTCTTCGTGAACACTGAACACCCTTCAATGTAATTAAGGGCTCACAATTGTTTCAGTCCGGGTGTACAGGGTTAAGGACATCCTTTAAGCTGTTTTAAGAATTTTAGAATTTTGATAAATTAAATGGTAGTTGTCCTAAATGTAATATAATTAGTAATAAAATGATTTTGTTGGCGTTCTGCTATGAGCTTTACCTTAACTTGTTTCTGTTTTTTTTTTTAAATATTTTAAAATGTTTGTCACTAAATATCTTGCCGATATCCATTAAATGGTTAGTTGTAAATAATCATTAATAATGAATAGTTCTTTATTATTATCCATTTATTAATATCCAGACATGACATTAATGACATGAATAGCACACAGGATTTTTTTCTAACTACATTGCTATTGAAATTGGCACAATTGTAATTTGTATATATTACGGTATTTATTTAACTATATAAGTATATAAATCATCTTGGAGTGCCCATGTTACACTACGTGTTGGGACTACGTCAATTTGAGTAAATACTTAAGTATAAATACCTTTAGTAAATGGTAATGCTTGTATAAATACCTCTTGCATACTCATTATTGAATTTAGCCGATAGTGAAATAGTGATTACATCAACTTCGAATATAGAAAGCAAACTCCGGCCTCTGTGACATCATAAAAACCGCAATGTTTTTACGTTTTCACTACCGACTACTTATATAGATTTTGTAAAAAACTTACCCGTATTTTCCGATGGTTGCAAAAAGCTGAACACGGCAGGCGACAGGTTAGTAGTTTTAACGATCGAAAAAACACTGTCTTGTAACTTCTGCATGTTAAAACTAAACGATTTTAAAATGTATAACGGAAAACAAATTAGACTTTGAGGTTATAATGCATTATACTTATGCCGCATAGGTTTACAATGCTAAGTATTTGCAAAGATTTTGCCCTATCTGTAACGTGTATGTAACCTAAATTAACTACAACTAAATAAAAATTCTGTTGATACGTTATTTTCCATTTAACATTAACAAAATAATCTACACTGCGCGCGCGGTATATCACAATAAATGCAAACGACAAAACGTCAAAACGTCTGACAGCTGAGCTGAGACGAAGCCGCGGATGTAAACTAGTGATGCACCGCAAGTGATGGCAAATACAACTTAAAATAACGAACGTTTAATAAATAGTTAACGTTATTTCTACCGTAAAATAAACACAGTGTTTTAATTAAATTACACCCCAAAAAACAAGTGAAGTGTGTACCAGGTCATCAGAGGACAGTACAAAATCTATACGTGTGTAAATTTGATCAGTACAAATGTTGTCTGCTAAGTTTTACTGTATTCTGACTTGGGGCAGAGCAGGAACCTTTGTCTAATCTTTCGCGCTCAGTCAGAGTCATCAGTTCTGAAAGTACTTATGCAGAAAAAAAAGCAACTAAATTTTCAACAAATCAACTTTCCATAGAGGCTAAAATGTTACTAGAATTACTGTTCAAAACGGAGTATATACCATGTATGTTAATATCAAAATAATACTACAATGTTAAGCGTCAGAAAGCTTTTGCTCTGACTAGTCTCGAAGGCTTACCGCGAAGCTTCATATGAGCCAGCGGGTCAGGTCGTCTGCTAGATCCTAGTTTCAGGTTGTCATTGAAAGGTTGAAAGTGAATTTGTTAAATGATTTGAATGATTGCTGTCTCATTCTATCTTATTAATTTATTTATTTATTTAGGTTTGCCAACAGATTTAATACAATAAACAATCTTATTTACAACAGATAATGAACTACTGCTAGAGTATTCACCCAATTACAGGCAAACACGGCATGCATTAAACATAGTAAAATCTACTTAATTACGTCTACACTCACTTATTATGTTATAGCTTATTATCTTATATATATTATCTTATAGCTGCGTAGATCTATATTGTTATGCTGGAGCCACACAATGGGCCATGATGGCCCAATGTACAGGACGCATCTGCACACGACACATATCTATGCGTTAAAGGGAGAAAGACATATTTTCATCTCATTCCACCCCATAAACGCGTCATTTTCTTACATTACATTGGGCTATCATGGCCAATTGTGTGGATCGGCATTAGTAACAAACTGATTTGTTTTGGCTGCGTGGAAGCGCAATTAATTTTGAGCTCCTTTTGTAAACTCCTGTGAGATTATGCTGAAAGTACACTTCTTTCAAAAATAGTCGAAATCATACATACTACCACAGCATACTACGTTACGCGCGTTGAATTTCTAAACCCCTTTCTAAATTAATGGGGTCGTGGGTCGGGGCGGGTGCACCATCTGTTTATGGAACCCTCGGTGAGCGTGTCATAATCGCACTTTACCGGGTTTTTTATACTTTAATATATCGGGAAAAACAAATGGTAAATAAAAATAAACTCAAGTAAATTCTTCGTTTATTCTGAAAATTTACAAAATTGATATAAATAAATCTATTTTAGGTTAAGTACTTTGATTTAAGTAGGTAAACAAATGAAAAAATGTGAAAATACTTTTTCTCAAACATGCAATGAAATATTCATGTTATGTTCCTTATAATAGGCTGCGAAGTATGACGTTTCAGGTGCGGCTATGACAAGAGGTCGTTAATGGAATTTCATACAAATCTTGCAGGCCTAGGCCGGCAAAGTCCTCTTTTTTAATTTCCATTCCACATAAATTTGTGGCACAGGCATCATGACATTCTGCCACTATGCGTATTAAAAATAAAACTTTTTTTTTAGTTGTTTATTTCATTGCATGTTTGAGAAAAGCACTATACATACCTCGGCGGGAAATATGGGGTTGCCCGCCTTAGACCTATCCGGCCTCGCTTTTCTCGGCCGTCTATATGTCTTCGGCCGGCCCCTTTCGTCCCAGCCTCTGTAGTAATGTACTATTGCGCACAATGCAGTACTTAATTTTACACAAGTTATGTATGTCTCATTCACAATGGTTCATATTGTTTATTAAACTAAGGAAGTATTAGATATTTTTATATATTTAGCTAAAATATATATATATATATATTTATATATATACATATATGTATATGTATATATATATATATATATACACTCGTATATATACAATTATACAATGACGAGACAAATTCACAGCCACATGGCATATTATGAATATAAACCAATGTATTTAATTTCCGAGATACTACTTAAACGACTACTAATGACGTTCGATAATCATAATCATAATAATCATATCGTTTATTGCTTTATATGGTTATAAAAAATGTATTTATTAAAATACATGTAAAAATGAATCTTAAAAAGTCATATGCCATACTAACATTTATTAAAAGATATATTTGTTGTCTTAAACAAAATCGTATCGAGAACAACAATATTTAATATAGCCTACGTCGAATGTCAAGATTTGATACGAGCTCAGGCTTTTTGCATACACCTAAATCCAAATCATAGCTTAGGCAACATATATGTGGATACCTCCTTGGTCGCTCGGTTCTCCATACAAACGTATTTACGCTCTCTTTTTAAAATGCCATGCTAGAATAACATGAAACTTTTTGTACACAATGGGATCGCGCATATCTAGGTCGGTAATCAGTTTCTGTTGGTTGAAATTATAATTGAGAAAAAATACAGCGATTATTAAGGTTTTTTTCTTTTACAATTTCTAGCAACAGAAACATATTTCCGACCTAGATATGCCGGATCCCATTATGTATACAAAGTTTCATGTTATTATAGCATGGCGTTTTAAAAAGAGAGCGTAAATACGTTTGTATGGGATCTGAGCGTACAGCGCCCTCTTAATGTTACCACTTCACAAATGAAGAATTAAAACTTTTATACAGTCTAGGACTTTAATTTGGGACCCCTTAAGGTTAAAAGTCCCGTCAAATTGTATCGAAATTCAGATTATTTTTTGTGAAATGGGTTTCAACTAAAGTGCAGCGCCGCCATAAATCAATGTCGTCTTGATGTTCATTTATTCTAAAATCATAACTTTTTATTAAGGCATGTATACTTGAAATAGATACAGTCAGCATCAGAATTAGCGATGCATTTGAAGACATCAAAAAGTTTATTACAAGGGAAACAGAGCTTTTGTTTTTTTACATGCGCAGCTACTTGTGATGCTGACTGTACATTAACAAAGTTAAAAATAAACATTCACGTTTATTGTTTTAAAAATACTTAGAGTAAGCTTTCACTTACATTAGTCCTATCTACAATAATAACATGGATGAATAAATAAATTATTTACTATCTATTTAAGCAATCTTGACAATCTCAGGAGGAAATTGAATGCTCTATGCGGATAGCATATTAATTTGTGCACACCGTCATAACCAATTTCTATTAATAGCCTGCAGAAACAATTCAGCAAAATTAACACAAAAACGTACTTGATGGTCTAATGGACATTTTTAGGGTTCCGTAGTCAACTAGGAACCCTTATAGTTTCGCCATGTCTGTCCGTCCGTCTGTCCGTCCGTCCGCGGATAATCTCAGTGACCGTTAGCACTAGAAAGCTGAAATTTGGTACTAATGTGTATATCAAGTACGCCGACAAAGTGGTAAAATAAAAAGTGGAAAAAAATATTTTATTAGGGTACCTCCCCTATACGTAAAGTGGGGAGTGATTTTTTTTTTCATTTTAACTCTAACGTGTGATATATTGTTAGATAGGTATTTAAAAATAAATAGGGGTTTACTAAAATATTTTTTTGATAATGTTAATATTTTCGGAAATAATCGCTCCAGAAGTAAAAAAAAAAGTGTCCCCCCCCCTCTAACTTTTGAACCATAAGTTTTAAAAATATGAAAAAAATCTCAAAAGTAGAACTTTATAAAAACTTTGTAGGAAAATTATTTTGAACTTGATAGGTTGAATAGTTTTTGTAATTTTTCAAAAAAAAAAAATGTGACGGACGGAAAACTACGGAACCCTACACTGAGCGTGGCCCGACACGCTCTTGGCCGGTTTTTTTATTGGGATTGAGTAGATGATATATGTTTTTGTTATGTTTTCTAGCATTTAAAGGTCAGATGACTAGAATTAAATTTTAAATTTGGATCAATAAGTTTTAAGCACAATCACGGAGGTAAGAATACATAACTGGTCCACTTTGAGCGATCATTTCTTTTTACCGCGCTGAACATTAGTAACCGAAACATTAACTACATTTCGGTTAGTTTCACTACCGTGTGGACTAATTTGTATTTGGCCCTGAACAATATTCATCATTGAAGTGTATGGACTATCGGGTACTAATGTTTTATTGTTATCCGTTGCAGAAATTTGTTCATTGCGCACAATATCGTATGGTGTTTCTTTCATAGACACGTAAGCCTGACGTTTTGTTTGCTGTTGTCTTGGACCAGGACTGAATCCATTTTGGGTTACGACAGGGTCCTTTGGCCTAGAAGCTGCAATCACATAATCATTTTGAGGAGCAACATTGTTAACATGAACTGATGAACTATCGAGGGAGCAGTTGCGTGATATCTGCATACTGTTAGATCTAGATGAATTTCCTACGGAATGCAGTGTAGATGTGCTACCTTTCGTGCTCTCGATTTCTTTACAATACACTTCTTCGGTTTTCTGTATTCTTTGAGCATGAGAAGTCATTGGTGATCGATTTGGTATAGATGATCCACTTAATGATCTACTAGGTGAGTTATTGTATGATTTTTCTATGTTCGTGACATGTTTGTTCTCTATTCTATAAGTAGCAGAATTTGTATTTACTTTTCCTTCCATTGACCCATATGCACTGTCTTTTGTGGAGCTATGAGATGAACCTTCTTCTTTAACTCCGTACCTTCTAACAACATTTGCTGGCGCTACGGGTTCAATGTTTTGCACGTCATAGGAAAGCGGGTTTTTCTCAGCAGGGGGTTTCACCCCTTCAATTACTTCGCCGGTTCTAGGATTTATATGTTTTTCAGTATCATAACGTAGTGTAACTCTGTGACTTTCATCAATTGGGTGGCCTCTAGATGTGTCTTGAAGTTCTTCATCACTATCCTCATCAAACATTAACTCGGGATTGTCTTCATCCTAAAAAAATAAGACGTGTGAAAAATAATTTTATTTATGAAAATCTTGATATTTTACTATGACAATATACTTATGTATTGAAGTAAAATATACCTATATTATATTTTTATAATTTCAATTAAGATCTGACAACATGATAAAGTTATGGACCTGACCGGACTCGAACTCGCATCCCTTATAGAAGTGCTTTCTTGATTAAGCCACAGGTCCAGTTACCGAGGCGCTGAATAAATGATAATATGGCGTAAGGAATGCGGATTATGAGAATCTTAAAAGTTGACTCGATAAACATTGAATAAAAAAATGATATTTTTTTGAAATGTAAAATGTTGTACGACTCTATCAAAATCAAAATTACTTGCATGTAACGTAATTTTTTTTATAAAACTGCAAAAAATTTTTGGGCACAAATTAAACTGCTATTAGCTGAATAACTGTAACTAATTGTGTTATATCAGCATTATTAAAGGTAACAGTCACCCCAAGATCTGAACACTAACAAACAAATATTCGTGCTATACACTAAATACAAATAATACCTTGACCGGGATTCAAACTCACGACCTCCAGCTTTGTAGGCAGGGTCACTATAAACTAAGCCAAAGCAAGCGTCAAAATACGTAAATGTATACTGATTAATTTAAAAGTGAGTAATGCTAAGAATTTAATCTAAATTTGTATTTCTATTAGGTTTCAGCTTTATATCATGCAACCACGCTGCGATTAATGTACTCTTCGTTTCTTTGCTTAATTGTACGAAAATGTGGCAACCGAAATACAAAATCATTTCCAAAAAAGAAATACTATACCAAAATAACCAATTTTTATTTTTTCAGTATGTTTAATCTTGCAGTCGAAAAACAACGTCGTCTTATTTTTTTACTATTTGTAAAAATACGTCATTTTTTGATACACTTTGATAAGGGTGCCTTTACAGTAAAAAATATTGGTTGTATGACATATTACCTAAGTGAAACCTTTCTTTATTGCAAGATAAAAGTCCATTAAAAATAGTATCCAAATGGGTTTTAGTTTTAGTTGCATGTTTCCTATCAAAAACTTAGCAGTTAGTGGCGGTATGATATGAAATTCCAGTATTTTCACGTCAATGATATTACTTAAAAACGATTACACGAAAAATTATGCACAGTAAATAGTCAAACCAGCTCTGGGGTCGCCAGTTGTTTGGACCAGCCGCGAAGACAAGGCCTTTATGAAGTTTTTCATATCTGCCGACCAGGGCCCCAAGGTTTCCACGGTAAGCGCCGAATAATTGTAATCGTAATAGTTCGGAGTAGGCCCTCTGAGCTGATAACGCGTAAGAAACGAGTATCTCCCTCTCTGACGCTCGACTTTGCGAGTGCAAAAGAGAGGGAGATACATGGAAACGCTCGTTTTCGAAACGGGAGAGATTTAGACTCAGCTACCAGACTCTAAATCTCTCTAGTTTGCTCCCCGCTTCCCATAGCACATTTTTAAATATTCGATTCCTCGAACAAGGGAAATCTCTTTTTCCTCTCACATTTCGAACAACAGAGTAGTAGTGATTTAATGATTGATTATAATTTGTTTAACTAAATTACTAAATTAGTGTACACAAAAAACCTGGTTACTGAATTGAACCCAATGGTTGGCAAAATTGCGTTACGATTATTAACCAATTCGTTATAATATTGGCAAGTTAATGAACTATGTGCAATCGTACATCATTAGAAAGAGGATAGACTAGAACACATTTTAAAATAATTTTAAGAACCTTTGACTGAATTTTCACTTCTTGAAAAATCTTTAAAAAAACTAGACGTTATATTTGCAAGTAATTTTCTTTTTTATCGAGCCATAAAACATTGCATATTGCAAAAGAATAAAAATTCTTAACTCGAATACTTACTTTTTTATGATTCAAGGTTAAACGAGTCTACCTGTAAGATTCTTCAAAAAATTACAAAAAAATTGCGAGGGCTAAAGATTTTTTTTTTGGGGGCCTTACGAGATAGAAAATGTACCCCACCTATGCGCCATTTCAATTTGGCTAACAATGGACCAAACACCCTTTATACAATACGGTATGCAGAAATTACAACAGTAAATTTAAATATAATATTAATAATTTAAAAAAAATATATGAACACTTTCTCCCGGAGGATTCGTTTTAACTACTAGGTCATTATCATTAGCCTAGATATACGTTACACGACTGGGCACAAGCCTCCTCTCTTAAATGAAAGGAAACGGGCAGTAAACCTCACGCTGGCCCATTATGGTTGGGTTACTTCACATGCACAAACTTCCTCTAATTCGAAACAAGCGCTATGCATCATCCTTCATACTCGTAATGCGCACTTCTAAGGTTTGGAATTCTCTGCCGGCGTCTGTATTTCCGAGTTCATATAACCTGGACCTTTTAAAGGCACGAGTGATTCGAGTGAATAGGCATCTTCTGGGTGAGCTCGCTCCATCGTCGGCCTCATCTTTGCCCCCTGGCTAGACGCCAAGACCAATCCCATTTTTAATAAAGGAAAACCTTTGAATTTCTCCGCAGATATGTATGCAGGTTATTCACGATGTTTTTGTTCACCGAAAGGCTAACGGTAAATATCAGATGATATTTTGTACATAAGCTCGAAAAGTCATTGGCACAAGCCGGGATTCGAAACCACGATTACCACTTGACACCCACAAACTTGAACCACTAGGCTAAACATTTTTTTTTCTTCTCATTGTATTTTTCTAATTGATAACATAATAGTTTTAACTACAACAAACAAAATATGGATCACAAGATCTGAAATAAAATATTTTAATTTAAAATTAAACGATTCATAGTAAAAAAAAAGGCTAAACTAACTATTATGTATTTGTCTTAAATCTGAAGTCCAGACCGAGCATCCTAATAATGCTAAATAACAGTATACATACATCTTCATCGCCCTCTTCAATGACGCTATTCTGTATCCAATCACGTATCCTTTGTTTTTTGGCTTGACGGTCAACCGTAGTCTCAATCCCGTTATCTCGAAAATGTTTTAAAAGGATATTCTTCTCGTTAACGTCACTGTGAAAACTATACATTGAAGGACAAAGTTCATCTATGTCACTTCCCGCTGAAATTAAAAAAGTTATCCTGTTACTTTAGTCAACTTATTTACCTGCTTAATTTATTGATTGACAACGAACAAATTAAAGGACAAAAAATGACAGAAACAGATCTTACCAACTCTATCAGTGTAACCTTTAGCCATCCATCGGTCATCATAATAACGCGACAGTTCGTGGAAATTAGTTGCTCTTCTATCTTCCCTGGGCTCAACCAACTTCTTAAACATTTTTTGAGCTTTTGACGATACCATTTTCCATAGCTTAGGCTGCTTTTTTAAAGGATTGGCACTATTATACCAATTGTAAAAGCTGGAATATAAACACGGTTAAATTACAAATCAAAGATTTCTTTAAGTATAATAGTGACGGGCGTGACGGCTTGTTTCTTGCCTGACGAACTACAGCCCCTAGGAACAAGTAAGTATGAATGTCTCAATACTCAAATAATTACGAGTAAAACATACCTTGTGTACCGTGGGTCATCGAAAGCAGCCTTTTGCCATGGCAAGCAACCAGTGAGGCATATGAAAATAACAATTCCAAATTGCCAAACGTCATGTGTTATTAACGCTCTAAAAACAGAAATACAATTTGAGTGAGTAATGGGCGCTTACATTCTTAGCTACTTTGTGATAAACATAGGCCAGAAATTGATTTTACATATGTTGGCTATTCTAGTTGACACACAAATATATGTAAGAATAAAAATTGCGCCTCACGCCCTTATACCATTGGGGTAGGCAGAGACCAGGGAATGCCAAATACTACAGTCAATCGTATCCATACATCTCCTCATACATGCTCGTTGAAATATTGTCAAGATAGTAGTTGTCTTGGTTGTCACCTTCCAACCCTTCCATCCATCTCCTGAACGTAAATATTTTTAGTCAGTCTGGCATCACACAGCTTCTCAACATACCCAAACCACCTAAGCATACCTTTTTCAATCATAGTCACTACATCGTCATCTATTCCGCAACTTTCTCTTATAACACTATTTTTTATTCGATCACACAAACGTATTCGACTCCACATATGTTTCTTAACGCTTTAACTCTCGTGCCTTTTCTGCCATACCCAAGTCTCACTTCCATACATTAGTGTAGAAATAAGAACTCTCCTGTTAACTACGAGACGACTTTCTTGACGTATTTTGGCAAAATACTATAGGCAGATTTTTTTTTTCAAATTTGTAAATGAGATTTTATAGTTCTTTGTTATTGGCTAGTAAAATGTTGTTTCACCAAAGTATTATTAAATAAATTAACATATTATTTACTTGTAACTGGCATCCATTGGTAATTTTAATACTTCTGGTGGGGAATACGGCAGCCATTCGTTCCTTCTGCGGACGGTTGAATTAACTTTTCTTGTTTCTCCAAAATCACAAAGTTTTATTCGTGAAAAATCTGACTTAAATATAAGAACGTTGTCAAGTTTTACGTCTCTGTGCACTAAATCTCTTTGATGCAGGTGTTCTAAGGCTGACGATAACTGTCGCGCTACTCGCTTTGTGTGAGTTTCTCCAATACCTGTGTCCAGCATGTTAGATGTTAGGTCACCTGAAATAAACAAAAAAAAAATAACGAATCTAAATACTTTGTTTTATCATCAATACACTTTTTATAAATATATCACTCTTTTTTATAAAATGGACATACGAAACTAAATTACATACGAGTAGTAGCTCTGTGAACTCGGGCTTTTATTTTTCAAATTTCAAAGGTTTCTAAAACTGACTCAACTGACATCAAACCTGCTCACAAAATTTCACTAGAATCAGTTGCGAAATGAGACTTGTAGTAGAACAGCCGAAAATAAGGACATTCTAAAGCATTTTTGCCGAAGCTGAAACGGACACCTTTGTTTCACTCGGTCAATTAAACATATTTCTAAAAATATTCATCTGCAACGTAAGCATTTTTACGCCAACACTTTAGGTATTATAAATAATAGCCGGCATTAGAAATGAGTCATATTTAGTATTCATTCAAACTTTGGGTTGGCTATTTTCCAAATTCAGGCGAATTAGCGGAGAGCGAATGAGCTCAACTGCTCCCCATTATGCTTTTATTAATTGTCATTACTTAAAATCTTGTAAAAATATTCGATATTAAATATGTTACGTTAAAAAGACTTTTTCAGTTTGGTTGAGGGTCATAATTTCTTACCTAAGGGAGCATATTCCTGACAGAACACGTAAAATCCAGCCGTCTCAAAAGCTACATCAAATGTAGTTACTATGTTCTTATGTGCACTGAGGTGCAGACCATAATGGAATTCTCTGTAAAAGTCACGTATAGATACATAAGGTTTCGGTAAGGCTTTCAATACAATTTCTGTATCGGAAGCACGATGCTCTACAAGAAGTATTTTGCCAAACCATCCTTCACCGACTATTTGCAATATATCGAATTCTTCAACCAGACACACCTGTAAAAAGTTAAAAATATGAATGATTCGATTTGACTAATGAGTGCACAGGACGTTATTAGCCGTGGCCTAAAAATTACATTAGTTATTTTTGTTATGAAACCGCATTCTTCAGTCTGAAATTTATGATAAAATGCCAGAAGGGACGATCTTCGCTTACAATATGAACTAAACGACTTTACAAAAATATAAACAACTCCCTTTAGTTATAAATAACGGTGTCACTTAAATCATGGCGATAATACTTAAGTAAGCGAGGATCATACCTAGTAGGTTACTACATATAATAAATCAGAGAAGCTTACTTTTTCTAACTCAAATTCTCTGATTTTGTGAATAGAGCCTGTTAAGGCTCTTCTTGTGCCGTTATTCATGATTTCAATACACTATCAGTACGTCCCCTTGATACCTGTAACCAAAACATATTCAGGCTTGTAGACTCTACTTATTAGTGGCTCTGTGAGCTGTAGACTTAGCGTTTTTTTTTTCATATATCAGAAACTGATTCGACAAAACAAAATATACTTATAAAACCTGCTTAAAAAATTCACAAGAATCGGTTGAGAAATGCCGCCTATAGAGGTGACCAGCCGAACATACAAAAACATTTCTGCTGAAACTGAAACGGTGACCTTCGTTTAACTTGGTCAACTAAATGTTTATTTTTGTCAATGGTCATCATTTTAAAGCAGCATAATTTATGGTTTCGTAATAATACGATAATACACCGCAGAAACTATACTTGATACATTACAATTGCCTTTATTTCCGAGAAATCAGCAAATGAGTGATTTTGGATGACCGCCAACTGTTGATGTCCAGACTTCTGATCCAGACAGATCTCCTGACGTCACTCGTGACGTTAGCATGTGTCGTTAATTCACAGAAACGTATGTACATACTCAGCAATTTAACAATGTACTCGTTTGTACTCGTAGATTTGTGATACTGTTCCTTGTTATGCTTCAGTTTTATTGTACATATACTTTGCTGCATGGTTTCTTTACTTTGCCTAAACAATTCTCTGTTACTTACTTCACTCTTTACTTACACTTATAATCTGGGCATAGTTAGGATCTGGGCATGCTAAAATAGTTACTTAAAATGATGAATTTCCATGTTATGCGTAGCTAGCCATAAAATGTACGCCTATCTAAATATACAAGGTCCAAATAGAGTGACCCAAAATTTTATTTTGGATTTCTGGCATCTAGGTGTACTCGTATCTGAAAATACTCCATGTAAATTAAACGATTTCTCATAGTTTAGAAGTTAAGATTTTTTAAAAGTGTAAGTAAGAATTTTCTACCTAGATGGCTTAAAAACAATTTTTTTTATATAAAAGATTTCTGTCATATTTTTTGCAACATAATGGCCTTGAATTACTTTCTTATACCTAAAATAATCAACTGCCTACCTTTGATAAAAATTAGTCAACATTTAAAAAATCCTGACATAATAAAAAGGGTGGTTTTATGCGCTCTCAATAATTTAAAAAAACTTTTACAGTTCATCATCATGCCAAGTAATACAAAAAAAGTACTCCTTAATACGTAATTTTTTGCGAAATCAGCGTTCCAAGTTAGTAAGGTAAAAAAATATTAAGAATATAAAAATCGTTCGAGAAAAATTGTCTTGACTATGTTTCTCATTATTATGACCAACATTATTAAGAAATGATCAATAGCATTCAAATAAAAGTTAAACTGTGTCAGCACTTAAAAAAAGGTTTGTTGGAAACATTTTCCTTCCTAGTTTTAATTTAGATAATAACTTATGTAATGTCCACACAAAAACGGCAGAGAAATGAAAAACGAAAAACAAATGAAAGTCTCTCGGTGAACATTTTCCGTGCGTGTGACTGTAATATGTCTATTGATATTGATGCCTTTTGCGAACTACAATAAATAAATAATAGATACACACGAAGCCAATACGCACAAATGCATTATTATCATGACTATGCCAAAGGAAACGGCCGTTTAGCTGCTACTCGAAGGCTTTACCAATTGGCGGTTCAGCAGTCAGAAGAGCTACTTGAGCATTACCCAGGACATAAGGTAAAACTATTTCTGGATTTTGAGGTATTTGTTAGCAAGAAGACAAACCAGGGATACGCCCAGCTATTAGTGTGTTGTGCAGATTGATAAACGGCAAATCCAATTACAGTAACACGCACGGAAATTGTTCACCAAGACACTTTTATTTGCTTTTCCTTTCATTCTTCTGCCGTTTTTGAGTGGACAGTACATAAGATGTTATCTAAATTTAGCACGAAATATATTTTCAAAAAATCATTTTTATAGCGCTTAATAACACAGTTTAACTTTTATTTGAATGCTATTATGAATTCTAAATAATGTTGGTCATAATAATTAAAAACATAGTCAAAAGAATTTTTTTGGAACGATTTTTTTTCTTAATATTTTTTCAACTTATCAATTTGTAACGCTGATTTCAGCAAAATATATATATATATATATATAACGCGAAGCCGATCTTTGTAATGCCTATCAGATCTACAGTTATGGACCAATTTTGATAATTATTATATTTAATAGGATTCGTCCCATGCTGCAGATGTGCAATAAAGTCTTAGTTTTTTGATTTTTATCCTGGAAAATTAATAAAATTATATTTACGAAAAATCCTGGTTGCCCCGACAAATATAAGCCTCAAAATCGTGTTTGATGATGCCGCATACAAGCGAGGGGTCACCTTACCTTGGTAGAATTGTACGAGGTGTCAAAATTTAGCTTGGTCACGCTTGGTTAACACGTGACTTGGGAACTAGCTATGGTATGATTCCGGATGACATAAAATTAAATATGAATTAAAATGTTCCTGTAAGAAATATCTGGTACAGCATAAATACAAAATAAAACTTTTGAGTCGAGAAATACTCAATATTATTAACTATAAACTAAAGTAAAAATTACTAATTTGTTTACAAGACAATACATAATATTCGGTCGAAGTATTTAAAGTTTACATAAATGACAGACGTTTACGTATTGTGTCAACTTTATTTTTTGTGCTCTAATTATGTCAATATTAAATTGTCATGGTTTATACATCAAAGAAGTTGGTATACACACCAATGACGTTTCAAATATACGTTCCGTATATCTTGACTAATATTGATATCTACCAAACAATGACAAACCAAATTAAACTTTTCGTTGTGACTTACAGAACTGTTTCTGAGTTAATCATAGATAAGCTACAAAACATTTTGAAAGAGAAGAGGCTAGCTTTGTCTAAGTGTGTCTCTCTTCCACTTATTGCCATACCTGTAGGGTGATCATAACCAAAGAAGTTCTCATTGGAGTAGACTTTACTTATTGGTGGATTTAGATCAAACCGACGAGAAAACAATGTTGCACTAATTAACCTTTACGACGCCAATAACGTATTTGACGTATATGTGCACCATCGATTCGACACAACGACGAATATATTCGTCATGGTGACGGCGTCCAATGCGATATCAACCTAGATGCATTTCTATTGATAGTGCGCTTAAAAGGTTAAATACTTTAACAAAATTAAGACGTCAGAAAAATAATTAAACCCTTTAATTGCCGAGAACATGGGTGTTATGACGTACGTTGTCAAAATCACTTTCGTTCTTTACACTATGGTTCATATTCTATCTCTTATAGAAAATCAGTTGGCGTGTAAGTATCACTGCCGTTCATAAAGTATGGCGTTTAAAGGGTTAATTTGCTATTCATCAATGGTTATCTGACTGTCAAACGCAAAGTTGAACCCTATATAAATGCATGTAAGTTGATATCTCATTAGAGGCCTTGACGGATATATACTTCGGTGGCTTGTTTTGACAGTTGGTGCGCAATATAGGTACGTTGTTAGCGTCGAAAAGGTTAGTAATACTCGAAAAGTTAGAGGACATATATTTTTCTCTTCGTTACGTTTCAGTAAACATGTCCAAAATAAGGGGGATAATGTAAAAGTAAAAAGTAAAAGTAAAAGTAGTTTATTCTTCAAATTAGGCATATTACATGCACCTATGAACGTCAAATAATCTACGATATGGCATTATTTTATGGGGTAATGTTGCCACTAAAGACCAAGTCTTCAGATTGCAAAAGAGATGTCTTCGCTCTATTTTCGGTCTGAAGCAAACCGAGACGTGCCGTTCATTGTTTCAAGATAATAAAATACTTACTTTCCCAGCCCTATATATATACGAACTATGTCTATTTGTAAAACATAATTTGAACATGTTTGAGGGTAGAAATCCAAGACCACGACTGCAATCTAAATACGGCTATGATGTGGGATGTCCAAGATCAACGTCAGCATTTTTTTCTAATAGTGTTATGGGTATGGGTCCGAAAATATATAACAAGTTACCAGTTGATCTGAAGAAACTTGTGCCTCTAGAGTTTAAAAGAAAATTATTTAACTGGCTTATCGATCAATGCTTTTATAACATCTCTGAATTTTTAAATACCTAATGTTGTGTATAATAATGTGATTTATTGTTAGTGTATCTAGGATTAAGCAAATATTGTACGCCTCTCTGAGGCAGGACATGAAGGCCTGTAAATTTGTTGAACATCATTGTATAACTCATGACCATGCAATAAATATTTTGATTGATTGATTGATTGATTGATTGAATAAACTACCACCGGTTCGGAAAAATATACCTCTGCCACGAGAAGAACCGGCGTGAGAAACTCGGCGAGGTGTCATTTTTTCAAAACAATGTACATTGTATAGTTAAATATAAAATTACAGTGTCAGCTACTACAAAATAATTTAAATAACAATGCTACAGTAGAAAACATATTTTCGCGATAGATTACCCGTGCAGGACGCTATCACTGCCAAACATCCCTATCCATGATGTAATCGTTTAGCTTATAATATGCTTTTGAAATAAGTGTTTGTTTTACTACAAGTTTGAATTTAGAATTGCTAAGTTCAGTAATGTGTTTAGGATTTTATTGTAGAATTTGATACAATTTCCCAAGAACGACTTTTTCGCCTTTACTAGTCTATAGAAGGTTATTTTGAGTTTCCCAGTATTTCAAATATGTACAGGGACGGCAGGGTTAGAATATCTATTTCTTTGAAAAATTCTCTTATAAATTGCTCTGATAGCCCTTTTTTGCAAAATAAAAACAGTTTCAATATCTGCAGCTGATCCCCACAAGATAAGACCATAAGTAATTATACTATTAAAATAAGCAAAGTAAACTAACCGTGCCGTTGCCACATTGATAAGCTGCCTTATTCTCCTCACTGCAAATGCAGCAAAGCTCAACCTACTTCCTATTGCTGTTATATGGGAACCCCACTGCAATTTTGAGTCCAATGTAATACCTAAGAATACAGTAGAAGTAACAAATTCTAATGTTTGACCATTAAGTTTAATATTTGTATTTAAGTTTCTGTTTGATGAGTTCGCTAGAGAGAATTTCATACATTTAGTTTTTTTGGGTTAAATACTAAGTTATTGGCAGCAAACTAGTCAGATATCATGAAGAGGGTATTATTTGGTTCAATGAGTTCAGTATCTCTCCTATTTACCTTGAACAGTAGTGAGGTGTCGTCTGCGAACATTACAATGCCTGATCTTCGGCTTACCATATATGGCAGATCATTTACATAAACAAGGAACACGAGCGGACCTAGAATAGACCCCTGAAGTACTCCCATCTCTACCACTGTCTCTGACGAAATGGCTTTATTTATCGCTACCTTTTGATTTCTCTGTGTTAAATATGACTTCATGAGATCTAATGCATGCCCTCTGATGCCATAAAACTTAAGTTTACAAATTAGAGTACCATGATCTACACAATCAAAAGCATTGGAAAGGACACAGTACACTCCGATGGCGTGGTGCGCCTCTTCCCAATACTGCAAAATAAATTTTAATAAACTTGCACCTGCATCAATAGTTGACCTACCCTTCGTGAAGCCGAACTGATGTGCGTGCAAAATATTGTGAGAATTAAAGTGAGAACCCAATTGCGTAAGCATTATTTTTTCGAATATTTTGCTAAACGCAGGTAGGATAGAAACTGGACGATAATCAGAAGGATTATCTCTATGACCTGATTTGAAAATTAGAACTACTTTACTACATTTCATTAAGTCTGGAAAAATGCCATAGTCTATAATGTTATTAAAAATGAGAGCTAGAGTTGGTGCAACGACCTCCAGAATAGATTCCAGTACCTTGACTGACACGCCCCATAAGTCCTCAGTGCTCTTTATGTTTAACATTTCAAAGGACTTCAGTACATCTAGAGGAGAAACATAATGAAATTTGAAATTAGTTAGTGATTCTAATTTTACGTTGTCATTCAGAAGGGGTTCAGCTTTTGTGGTAGACGATGCTAAACTTTGAGTAGTGACTATAGGAATTTTAGAAAAGAAATTATTAAATTCATCAGATACTTTTACTGCATCAGTAATTAAATTATCCTTTACTTTCAAAGAAATTGTGGACTCTTTATTATTTCTCTTCCCAGTCTCTGTGTTTATTATTTTCCAGACTGTCTTGGCTTTATTATCTGAGGACTTAATTTTATTATTCAAGTGCATTGCTTTTGCTCTTGTGCACACTGTTTTAAACAATTTGGAATAATCCCTAACATACTGATGGAAACATTCGTCAGTGGTGCAAGATCTCCTTTCATAAAGTTGGTATAAGTTATCTCTACTTTTCCGAATTCCGGTAGTTGCCCACTCATTAAATCTCATTTTATTGTTTGTAATGGTGACGTTAAACTGCCACGTTCTAAAAGGGTGTAGGTACATTGAAAGAATGAATAAATTTACCACTATTGGTTACATATTCAATTAAAAGTTAAAATTATACTCTATCTGTGTCACTTCTCTCACCCCAAACACCCGCAGATCGAAGTTAATTATATTTCCTTCTCTATCACACCAATAAGCAAGTGTTATGAGATGGCTATAACGAAAGATTTTAACCCAGCTACTTCACATGACAAAATAGACCTCACAGCTGTCATGCCAAAACCACACGATGGGCCACGTACAACGTACAAGACGCAGTTACGCGGTGGAACGAGATGCAAATATGTTTTTTTATGATTGACTGACTGGCGATTGGCCTTAGTCTCACCTGCCTGGCTAGTACGATAGCTTATACCGTCACGTTTTATGTGACGTTTCAGTACATTTTTGCCATATAACGTGACGGTATAAGCTATCATACTAGCCGGGCTGATGGAAAGCGATGATAAGGCCTTTCATCCTTTAATGCATAACTGCGTACTATATGTTGGCCCATAATGGTCCATTGTTTGGTTCCGGCATCAAATATTGCCAATGTCGCATGCATGGTTTTTTTCTAGATTAGATAGGATAGGTTATGAGGATACTTAGAGTATTTCAGATAAGAGATCCTATACGAGTACGAGTTCCACCAAGTGGGACGGAAAAGCTCTTACCCACCTAAATTGAGAATTTGTCTTAAACGGCTGGCGCCTTATCATAAACAACTTCTTTAATTTGGGCGGGTATAACTTGGACATGATAATGAGGCATATAAAAAAGTGGAACTATGACAAAGACTATAAATGATGTATCCCTCTCTGTCGCTCTTATTCCATTTAGTACATGACCTCGGTAGTGGTATTATTATTTTCAATTTTCTCAGGGGTACTCTAAGGGATTGTAGGATAGGAGTCATATCACAGAACATTCTTAATTGTATGACAAAGATAACAAATTATATATCCCTCAGAGTCGCTCTTATTCAATTTAGTAAGTATAATGATATGACCATAGTAGGTAGCGGTATTATTATTAGACGTCTTCTCTCGGGTACTTTGCGTACCTTATTAGAGCCTTATTTAGCCAGGGGACGCCATCACCGCACATTACCGAACAAAATATTTTGTAATTCGGGGGAGGTAACACACACATAAGAAACCACACAAACAAAATATTTTCCTATTACTATTACTACGCACCATTACACTGAAACAATCAACGCACACACATTCAAAACACTAAAATTATCTTATTATTATGAGATGGCCAAATTGACTGAAGTTGCTAAGGCGCATATTTTTCATAGAAATTCTCTTATAGTACGTAGATCTTATTTCTTGAAATAAGGCTCACATTTACTGTCGATTTGACGACTAGCCGTGATGATCAAGCACGATTGTTTTTAAATCGACTTTGTAATCGACCTTCCGAATACGCATATTCTATCCCGTGGCTTCGCTTGCATACTTCATAGTACGTCGACGCGGCGAAGCCGCGCGGGTAACTAGTTTTATATTATTTGGCTAACTGATGGACCGAAAAAGGTTTGGAAATTATTGTTAATGCATAAAACCACAATTTTTATTTTATTAGGATTATTGAATATTTGACTGATTAACTAAAACTCAAAATTTTCATTCACGATCCTTTTTTCTCTAATTTGTATCAAAGTTAAGCAGTTGGTTATTTTAGGTATAAGAAAGTAATTCAAGGCCATTATGTTGCAAAACAAAATATTTAAGAAATCTTTTAAACAAAATAAATGAGCTTTTAGGCCTCCCCGGTAGAAAATTCGAAATAACACCTTTAAAAAATTGTAACTTCAAACTATAAGAAATTACTTGGGGTATTTTCAGATACACCTAGATGCTAGGAATCCAAAAAAATTGGGTAACTCTATTTGGACCAGTCTGCATATTTTTAATGGAATTAATATAAACTCTTTTTGAAGGACTTTGTTAAGCAATGGGACACCTTAATAGGCTATGTGAAGTGAAATAAATGTAACCAAACGTTAAATTATGATTACCACCTTACTTGTTTATAAAGCAGCTTTAGGAAACTACAAAAAAAAAAACAAAGAAAAAGTATTCTTTAAGTACAAAACAGCACGATACTCGATATTTGTCACAAATATAATTGAAATAACTCGTTTATTTTTTTTACATATAATGTTTAAAGTGAAACGAAATAGTCCAACGTAATATAATCGATAAGTCACCGGAAAATAATTTAATATTATATTTGTAAAACTGAAACTTCGGTTTAAAATCAAAATTTTTAATAGAAAGTGACATAAAATTGCAATCACAGAATAGAACTTTAAAGTGAACGTTAAATTATTTTGACATTGACATTCTTATGGCAATTATCGATACATATTGTAAAAAGACTGCTCAGCGTCTGCTTAGTTCTCTTTTCAAATGTAAAAGGTTGATGAGAATTAATTTTATGTATGTTATACTTGAAAATGATTTATTATGAAACTTATGAGAAATAAAAAAAATGAAAATAATTTGAAATGATAATCTAACAATGGACATGGAAATTACCAGACAGTAAATGACAAGCCTTGCACTTATACGGTTCACAAATACACTTGGACTTTGTCCAAACAAATGCACGTCAAAATCACATTCCAACTAAATTTCATAACAGTTCAAACATTAACTTCACTGCACTGTATTCCAAAACTAGTGGTGATGTGATAAGAGTTCACGCAATGTCGGATGTATTTTTGTGCTAGGGCGGAACGGGGAACGGGTTGGGCGTCCAGTGCTGGTGTTCCGACTGCCGGCGCGTACGCAGCGACGCCCGGGACGCTATTTTCGTGCTACACATGCAAAAATCAATTTGTAACGGAAATGTTACGATCAACGACCTGATAAGTGAAATTTGTTGTACATTAATGAATTAGCTACACATTTTCATTAATCTCCTATTAAGTAGGTAAGGTTTTATGAAATCAGAAGTTAATGGTACGCAGTTATTGTAGGTTCAGCTAATTAATAGTGAACAAAAATTTGATTGTTTAGGCCATTCATTTGGGATAAAGTAACAGAACTCCTCACACTTTAGAACCACGAACGGCACAGTTTCAGGGCAAGTTCCTCCCTAGGACGCTCCGGTTGTGGAAATAGCTCCCTGTCGCGATTATTCCTAGGAACTACAGTATAGGATTCTTCAAGATTGTATTACTCTTTTAAGTTAATTTTTTAAAGGGTAATAATCTCATGTGATCATAGGCTGCGGTGACCGCTTACGAGGGCTGTTCCGAAAGTTTTTAGCTGCTCTCACTCTATTCATGCAATATATGTTTTAATGATACCATTATGCGGGTAATTTCGATACATATGTGTTGGGGTGAAACTGTTTATGAAAGTCGATTGGGTTTTTTTTAGTGTTTTAAGTACGACGTGTCAACAGCCCTATCGAATATGCGATGAACGGGTCACAATACTAATTTTGTGTTGCGGGCCAATAATAATTAATACGTTACCACAACTAAACGAAATTTTATACACCACAAACTATGAATCTTCCCTGTCTCTACCCACGTAATCTGTTTCGATTGCATGAAAATCAGCGACAATGAGCAGGTGTGTCAAATATTAGTCTAGTTCGCGAGACTAGGGACTGGTCATCATCACAAAAAAACTTAAATAAAATAAAATCATTTAGTGATTTTACATTAAAACTAAGCTAGGAAGTCATCCCAGGCATTTTCCACCACAGTTGTTAGGGATTTAGATGTCAAAACTATTTTTAGGTATCAAAAATGGTACTATTTTTGCAAATTTTTAGAAGCCCATACAAAAGGCCTTTTGGTAAAAAAATGTTGTGAAAAAAATACTTGCTGCTTACTAACGATTTTATCTCAGCTCATAACTATTGAAATTACCCAAATAATGGTATAAATAAAAAATATATCGCATGAATAGAGTGAGAGCAGCTAAAAACTTTCGGAACAGCCCTCGTATGTACCATCATGAGGAACATACACTTGTTTATCACTGACGCGGTACAAAATATAAGTAATAATTAGCGCATTTGTTATACATATTTTTTTTTAACGTATGTGTCTTTGTCTCCTTATTTAAGTTACAGACTTTAAACATTTTATTTCGTCTCTTAATTTCCAAAAATAAATCCTATTCCACGCTTTATGATTTGTAATGTTATTGTAGACTTGTATAAATACTAAATTAAAATCAGTGTATGAAATCTAAGTCCCATACCTTTCACATATAAATTTACTAAATTGGTCTTAACGACTGTAATTCCAGGAAATGTAGTTATATGCCACGAGATTTTGGGTTCGGTGACGACCTGTTTAGCCTAGTTGGTAGTGACTCTGCCTTCGAAGCTAGAGGTCCCGGGTTCGAATCCCGGCCAGGGCATTTATTTGTGCATTTATCACGGATATTTGTTCTTGGGTCTTGGATGTTTTCTATGTATTTAAGTATGTATTTATCTATATAAGTATGTATATCGTCGTCTAGTACCCATAGTACAAGCTTTGCTTAGTTTGGGACTAGGTTGATTTGTGTAAGATTGTCCCCGAATATTATTATTATTATTATTATCGTTGATCACAAAAATCACGCACTATTTGTGTGATAACTGCTTTGGTAATTGGATAATTTTATTTTAATATGTACCCAGTGTATAAATGTGTCAATTATTTGATACAGAAAACAAATAGGTAAGTACAGTGAAATGGACCGTGATCTCGCACGCCTAAGACGGGATTCGAAGTTACGCCTCTGGTTTGCTGCTTGTCCGGCCAACCAGAGGCATATGTATATTGTATTTTTCTCTGTGTTCAATAATTATATTATTATTATTATAGGCATCTTCTGGGTGAGCTCGCTTCATCGTCGGCCTCATCTTTGCCCCCTGGCTAGATGCTGGCCAAGAGCAATCCCATTTTTAATAAAAAAAAAAAATTGAAAATTTGGTCATGGTTATTTCCACGTAAAATTAACACGAATAAAAAAAATGTTACTTTCAAACTAATTTGCTTTGTGAAAAGAGTAAGTAGTGGACAAGGTGTCTTTAAGTATAAAAAAATCCTTAAAATGAAGTCTTGTTGTCCAATTAAATTTATAACAATTCTTGTGATAATGTACGTAATTCCCTTTTACTCAGTGCATTAGAATTATTTTTAGTTGTAGCTTGTGTTCACATACTTTCTTGCGGCATGATGCCAATATTGAACTTCTACGACTATACGTAAGGACATTTTTTTATTAAATAAATGTCAACGGCTACCAGCCCGGCTAGTATGATAGCTTATACCGTCACGTTTTATGTGTTTCAGTACATTTTGGCCATATAACGTGACGGTATAAGCTATCATACTAGCCGGCCAGCAATACATTCATACGTTATAAAAAGTTTACTCTGTTACTTCAAAACAAATAGTATGAAATAAAATTGTTAAAAATGAGAGTATATATAAATATTAACAACTAAGATTTATAACGTTATTATAACTCAACCGTTTTTTTAAGTACACCACTAGTGACGACTCAGATTGCTAGGGGATAAAATAAAATTGCGTTGGAAGAATTTGTTCCATTTTAGTTAAGAAGAAACGTGTGAAATAACAAAAAAGAAATTTCTCTCACTAACTAAGAAGAATACGGTCTCTTCGTAAAGTTTGTGTGATCAAAATGAGAAACTGACATAAGCTTCTTCGTTATTTTAAACGTTTTAAATTGTTGTGTCCTGGTTTCCGAAAATATAAATCTAAAAGACTCAGGCTTGCCAGGTAGTAAAACTTACATTCTACTATTCGTCTTGTCAGGTAGAGTGACATTGACAGTGACAGATTGGCGCTTGTTTGTTGTGATTTCGATGTACAGTGTTGTCAAATTATATTTTTATATTTTATTCGATATATTATTGAAAGGGCATTTTTGAGTTCTAGTAATACGTGTCACAACAATTTATAAACAGTTTTTGGTAAGTTTTATTCATGTAATATGGAACTATTGTCTTTATTTTTAGGTTACTTTACGTCGTTTGAAGTCTGATCGTAACATGTTTCCAGTCTAGCTAGTCTTAAGATTGTCGTGGTTCGAATATGCTATATATACTTTTTTTCGAGTTTCGAGTAAAGTAGTTGTGGTAATCTCACAAGTTATATTTTAACTTAACATTACAGAACATTTAAAAATATCGTTTAATTCTCGTCTTACTGCTTTTTACCTACACCATTTTGCATTTGAATTCAAAATGTTTTCAGTTTTTATTTACTGTACCCTAAGTCACTGAATAAATCCACAATTGTAGCGGCAGTGTCAGACCAGATAAATAAACTGGGTAGTTACGTGTCAGAACATTCAGACCTTCCACCACCACCACCACCATATCAGCCAAAGGATGTCCGCTGCTGGACACATATTATTTAAGTTAAGATGCTGTTGGCTCTAAAGAATTGTTTTTTTTTTTGTTTCTATCATAGTTAATTTTTGATAGCACTGATCCTTATCAGACACAGAAAAAAGGTTAAGCCTGAGTAGTGACAATTTAGAACACTTTGAGAAATAATAAACCAGTACACAGAAAAACACTAAAATAGACTTTACAAACTATCTAAAGCAGTGAATTATATTAGTGCTTAGTGAACTATGATTTAGACTTACCAGCATGAGCTGTCTGTCTAAAATGATATAATAATATAACAATAATAATAAAACTGAATGTGCAACTAAAATACTAACTGTCTGAATTATTTGCTCATGGAGTATTCGCACAGTTAGTATTTTAGTCAGTACATGTTAGTTTTTTAGGGTTCCGTAGTCAACTACGAACCCTTATACTTTCACCATGTCCGTCTGTCTGTCTGTTTGTCTATCTGTCTGTCCGAAGCTTTGCTCTGTCATTGTTAGTGCTAGAAAGCTGCAATTTGGTATGGATATATAAATCCATAAAACTGAAAAACTCTTAAAATAAAATGTAAAAAAAAGAAATTTTAAGGGTAGGGTACACAAAGTGGGAATGAAAAATTTTTTTGCTTCTACCCTATAGTGTGAGATGTTGTTGGATAGGTCTTTCAAAATTAATACGAGTCTTCATCAAACATTTTTTGATAAAGTGAATACTTCCGGAAATATTCACTCCATAAAAAAAATGTGTCCTCTAATTTTTGAACTATGGCTCCAAAAATTATGAAAAAAAAATCATGGAAGTAAAGCTCAATAAAGACTTTCAACGAACTTTTGAATTATGGGTCCAAAAAATATGAAAAAAAAACATGAAAGTAAAGCTTAATAAAGACTGAACGAAAACTATAGCGGACATGATCAGTTAAGCCATTTTTGAGTTATCTTAAAAGTCTTCCCTTAGTAAAAGACTCGTGAAACGCTGCGAAAGCCCTTTTGCTTGTTATTGAGTTTTTAGAGCAAGTTCATTGGACAATTACGGAATCCTACACTGAGCATGGCCCAACATGCTCTTGGCCGATTTTTGTAGGTTAGGTTAGTTTATGTTCTGAGCTTTTATTACTGGCCAAACACTTTTTCACCACCAAAATACTCTGTCTTGGGTGAAGTGTTGCTGGACATAGGGTGGTGTTTCCAATAGTCTACTCTGGGTCAGTACCCCAAGCTGCTAATGGCCCCTAGCTCTTGCCATTGAATTATGGACCTTTGGCCTAACACTTAACTTAGCCACCCTTTGACTCATCACACCCTTGCGCCGAGCGCCGCGCAGTCGATGTCATCGATTTTTTTAAACATTCACAAGACATCATATTCTTGCAACTGAATTTAAACCAGCTCTATGTTAGGACATGTGTGTCCAGCACGGCTAGCACAACTTGGCGCGCGAGCTATCTCACGCGCGAGATAGACAATCCGTCTCTTTCTGTGTGTACCAATTAGAAAGAGACGGATAGTCTATCTCGCGCGTGAGATAGCTCGCGCGCCAAGTTATGCTAGCCGTCCAGCAGTAGACATCCTTTGACTGATATGACGATGATGATGATATTAGGACATCCATGCAGCGCGTCATTGGATCCATGGGCCAGCCATATGCACTTCCCATCAGTGACATAGCGGTCACAATCCTCAACATTGAGGGACTGACTGATTGGAATGGATACTATAGTACAATACAAGTAAATACACATTTGACAATACAATCAGCGTCAATGACCGAGCGAGCGACGCGTCTCTGTTTCAGCTTGGGAAAAAATACTTTTTATCTATGGAATTCCAACTCTCTCCTCTACAGGTCGCATTTCTCAACTGATTTGTGAGCAGGCTCGATATTTATATGGATTTATATGTCTGTTCAGTTTTTGTATATTTTTTAATATATCAGTTTTTTACTATATCTTAACTTAACTAAATAATATATCTTGGTCAAATAATCTCTGTACAAGAATAAACAGCAAAAGCGATAGAGAAGAGAATAGACAGTGGTTGGAAAACGTACTGGTCCTTAAATAAATTGTTAAAAACAAAGATATCTGAATACTTACAACAAAAAGGCAAGATTTTTAATATATGTGTCTCTTACCAATGCTAACTTACGGATGGACATCCTGGTCCCTTACCAAGAAACTTACAAATAGATTCAAAGTGTGCCAACAGAATATGGTGCATAGTCTTCTATGAATTAAAAAAACAAGATAAACACAAACTATCATACATTAGAGAAAAAACCGGCCAGGTGAGAGTCGGACTCGCGTTGTAAGGGTTCCTTACATCAGTCCGACTCACGCTTGACTGCACATTTCTAATAGGTTTTCCTGTCACCTAGAGGTAAAGAACTTTTTCAAAATTTTAGACCCAGTAGTTTCGGAGATAAAGGGGGGGTGTGTGATGGTAATTTTTTGGCTAATTTCTTAAATAATTTCTATACTAATTATTTTAAAATTACAAATAAAATATATTTGAAATGCACACAATGAGCTCTTTCATTTGATATGTAACAGGATATTAGTTTGAAAAGCTTTATTAAAAAAAATCTCATTTACCCCATTAGTGACCTCCATGTTTAAAACTCATTTATTTGCGTTACATGTCCGTCTTTAGGTCACAAACTTACATATGTTTACCAAATTTCAACGTAATTGGTTCAGTAGTTTCGGGGAATATAGGCTGTGACAGACGGACAGACAGACGCACAAGTGATCTTATAAGGGTTCCATTTTTGAGGCACGGAACATTAAAAAGTAAAAGATGTCACCACAATTGTCAAAAACCTAAATGGAAAATGGGTTAGACATGTAGCGCCCTCTACACCCAGTCGTGTGTGAAACACTTGCCTGAATTCGATTGGGTATAGATTCGCTTGGAGCTACAAAATATGATTTACGTCTACACACAACACTTAGCCACATGAGTGTAGAAGGAGGGGACTACCTCCTGCTTCGCCAACAGGGTGTACTCTTACACCTTATTTTACCGTACTTGTCTACATGTATTTTAGAGGGTCTGGTCTACTGGCCGATCCAGAGTGACCCATCGTACGGTCGATTACGCCTCCAGCATAGATACTGCCTCTCAGCACCCTGGTGCCCAACGCACCAGCTGGACATGGGGGCGGTGCCCCCACGAGGTCCTCCATAAGCCTTCCCCCTAGACCTGGCCCTTGTACTCCATCTCATAATCGACCGTACTACATGTCTTGCTAGTGTGATTCCAATACACACTCCTGGGAAGCACCGGGCATTCCCTGTCCTATTCCCTTGCCTTTCAGAGGTACCAGTACCTCGGGATTGGACCATGTGAAACTACGACAACCAGCGACCGTTGGTTAATCCCCTGTTCCACACTCATGTAGCTTAGAATGTCGATTATAAAGTATAAATAACATGCATGAGCACTTACCAGGATCCTCTCTAGTAAACCGCGTGGAGACAGGCAGTCAGATATGCCCTCTCGTCTCCAACGCCCATGCTCGTGCAAGATGTACCGTTCAAGTCGGCGCCACCGTCGGAAAGTGTCACATAACCTCCGCCCCTTCTCGCGCCAACCAAACTGTCATCCTAGACGTCAGTGTTGCCACTTGACAATATAGACAGTTACCTGAATTTTACCGGTCCGAATCGCGCTCGGCGCGACACTCCCAGCAGAGAAGAAGGTTATTGCAGCAAGGCGAGTAGGTGCCGCGTCCACTCCAGGATCTTATCCCTGGCACGAATGGCTGCGGCTCTTTTGCTCTTTCTCTCGCCTCCATCTTCGGGCTGCTCATCTGGTAGGGGACCTTCATTGAGACTGGCCACTTCACAATCAGCGGGGGTGTTCACCTCGGTGTCTGCTTGGTCACCAAGTGCTTCCGGAACACCACTGTCTGGTATGTTCTTTTCCGCCGTCTCATCCTCGCTTCTTGCTACCGGTTCTGCTTCAGGTGTCTCGTCCTCTATCTCCAAGGGGTAGAGATGACCAATGGAACGTGTCAATGTAGAGCCGTCCACCTTGATTCTTGCAACCCTAGACTCACCATCACTTCCCTTAATTAGCTGGTCGATTTTACCAACTTTCCACAAGTTCCTGTTCTTCAGGTCAGACTTAACCTGGACAAGGTCACCCACTTGTGGCCTCTGGTGAGACATAACTCTGGGCTGCTTAGGTGCATTGTTGTATCTCTCTCTGAGACTAGCGAGATACTGTCCAATGAACATTTTCTTGAACTCCTCCAAAATCTTGTGTCCTCTCTGCCAGCTCTCTACTAGGTCACGCTTCGTAGTCGTAGTATCCATTTGGACTTCTGCGGCAGAGGGTCTCATAGTCAAGCACTGTCCCATGC
Source organism: Notocelia uddmanniana (assembly GCA_905163555.1). Lineage (NCBI taxonomy): Eukaryota > Metazoa > Arthropoda > Insecta > Lepidoptera > Tortricidae > Notocelia > Notocelia uddmanniana. The sequence goes on from LR991064.1 coordinate 4,218,647, forward strand.
TTAAGAAATCTGCCGGGCACAAGATGTGTTCAACTTCAGTGCCAACTCTTGCTAGCGGTCTTGAATTGAGCACTGCCTCTACTTCTTTAATGACTGTCACTAGTCTGGTATCATTAAGGAGGTGCTTCTCGAGGGTTCGCTTTAGGCAATGCTTCACCAGAGCTACCAGACGTTCGTAATACCCTCCGTGCCATGGGGCTAGCTGAGGTATGAACTTCCACTGGATATCATTCTTGACGCAATACGGCTGCTGCACGACTTCGGATACTAACTTGAAGCAAGTTGCATTGTCCGAGTACATCCTCTGTGGTTTATTTCTAGTCGCTGCGAATCTTCGTATTGCTAAAAGACATTCTTCAGCCGACAGGTCCTTCACGATCTCAAGATGTATCGCTCGTACCGTTAAACACGTGAATAGGGCTATCCATCTCTTTTCTCTGCCATTAGGAGTACTCACGAAAAGCGGCCCCAGATAATCAAGCCCGGTGTATGTATAGGGTCTGTTATAATTCACCCGTTCTGCTGGTAACGCCGGTGCATCTGGTAACCGATATGGCCCGCCACCATGTTTGATACACTGCGAGCATCTCCTTATCACCTTCAGGACTTGTGCCTTCCCTTGGGGTATCCAATATCGCTCTCTGATAAGGCTCAGTGTATGTGCAGCACCCACATGGTAATTGCTCTCGTGAGTTTCTCTAATAATTATTTCTGTGAACTCAGAGTTTTTTGGCAGCAATATTGGATACTTCATGTCATAACTCCAAGTCGTGTTCGCCATACGTCCACGGCACCTTAACACGCCATCCACGTCAACAAAGAGGTCTAGATTTCTGGCTAGATGTGTTCTCTTCCCATCAAGTTCTTCTTGGAAGTGTCTCTTTTGCAATTCTTTTATATCAGCCACGGTTTTCGTCTTGCCTGCCTGCTGCTGATTGCTTTCTCCATGTAATTGTGTTTCAGGATTATCAAGTTCCATGAATCCGTCAGTAGGGTAGTCAACGTTGTCTATGGGCATACTCAAACCTTGGAGTTCGATAGGCTCAACATCCATGCGCTCACTGGGACTATTCCCTGGCTCCAGTGACTCATTTGGGCCCACATCACTACTGGTGTGTATTTCATATATGGGCTCACCTGGGACGTCACCCAGGACCTCCCCAACAGAAAGAAGATTTTGATGGGCCTCATAGAGTCTGTTTACAGGCCAGTTGGATTCGTCTTCGATGAGGAAGTCTGGGCCGTTGAACCAAAGTTTAATTTTTTCTTGGAACAGCTCTGGGCGGGTGGCAATGTCAGCAGGGTTAGACCCAGTGTGGACGTAGAGCATCTCGGTGTTCGGGTGATCACGTTTAATCTCATTCACTCTGTTGCTGACGAAAGGTGGAAGCAACTTGTTCGACCTCATCCAACCGAGTACTACCAAGCTGTCGGTCCATAAATACTCTTTCTCTATTTGAAGCTCCAGATGTATCCTTATATATTTAAGGAGTCTGCTCCCGATCAGATATCCGAGTAATTCCAACTTGGGAATCTTCAAGTCGTCTTTGTCCTTGGCCTGTGACACGTGTGATTTTGCCATTATAAAAGAGATTGATGGACCTTGCTGTTCGTTGATCACCTTGAGGTAGACGACCGCTGCGTAAGCGTCCATTGATGCATCTGTGTAGCAGTGTAGTTGATACTTCACGCCTTTCTCAGAGGTATCTGATCCTATATACCTAGGTATTTCAATTTCCTCGATGATCCTCAGGCTTTCCAACACACTGTTCACAGATGTGATTATGTCTGAAGGCAGCTCCGCGTCCCACTTACATTTCCTTTCGCAAATGTTTTGAAAAATAATCTTCATCGACAGCATGAGTGGACATACAAACCCACAAGGGTCATAAACACGTGCTAAAGCCCGGAGAACATTCCTTTTTGTGTCCACAGGAGGTTCTGTATTGAAATGGCTCTCAGTTAAGTTCAGTTTCAATTTGTCGTCCTGGACTTTCCACATCAGTCCCAGTACCTTGACGTGGTCACGATTGACTGATCTTAGCTGTTCTGGTATCATGTTCATGAAGCTCTGGCTGTTCGAAATCCAGTCCCTCATGTTCATGGACAGCTGCTCAAACACAATCCTAGTTTGGTTATAGATCTGCTCAGCCTCATGCAGAGTGGCGGCCCCAGTCACTAGGTTATCTACATAACACTTTTCTGCTACTGGTTTCAGCAGGTCCTTGTTTGTCTGACATATATAATGCCGGATTGTCGCCTGAAGTAGAAAGGGACTCGCGACAATACCAAAGGCCACTCTACGGAATCTCAGATAAAGTAGGTTATCCTCTGTTGCTTCTCGGGTGATATCCTTTATCCATAGGAACCTGGTGACGTCGCGGTCATCCTCTTGAAGTGCTACCTGCAAGAACGCCTTTTCCACGTCAGCCAGTATGCCATACTTCTTTGTGCGAAACTTCAGTAAAAGTGCTGCTAGGTCTTCTAGCATAGAGGGACCGCTGTAAAGGCACTCATTGAGGCTCTTCTGTCCTGATAGCTTCGCAGATGCGTCGTAGACAATACGCCCCTGTTTTCCTCCCTTTTGTTTGACCATGTGATGAGCTAAGTAGTGGAGAGGATGGTCAATGTCTGAGTCGGATTCTGTACTGACTACTTCAATTATGCCGAGCTCCAGCTGTTCCTTCAGGATAGTATCATATTCCTCAAGGGACTCTGGGTCTAGTCTCCTCAGGACGCTCTTCAGTCGACCTAAAGCCAATCCGAAGTTCGACGGCAAGTCTGGTGGGTACTGTATCCATGGCCACTTCACCATGTATCGGCCATCTCGAAATTGCACCGTCTCATTGAAGTGACGAACCGCTTCCTCCTGTCTTGTAGCTTTAGGAGAATCCGTGATCCCTATGTTTTCTAGTGACCATAGGAATTTGACGTCTATATTCCTTAATGGTAGGTCAGGTTCGGTGAAGTATGGACAGCTAGGTATGTGACATTGGCAGTATGTCACAACGGACAAGACATCACATGATTCTTCAGGTGCCAGGTTTCCTGATAAAACCCATCCTAGATCGGTATCCAGAAGGTAGCAGTTGGCTGAGACTTGGATTTTACTTCCCCTGAGGATAGAACTGTAGAAGTCATTTCCAATCAGTAAGTCAACAGTCTCTCCTACTGTATCATCGTCAGCCAGTATGTCCACTTCAGGATGTTGGAATGACGCCACTGGGATCCTGTCTGTTATCCTCGGTACGATATTCACAGTCAACTGTTTATTGATACCGCGCTTGGTATTGATGACTACCATTGTGGAAGGGCTCGATATTTTCCGTGGCTCGGAGGCTCCGAATGTGTAAATGAGTAGCTGGTCTTCCTTAACGGCCAACAGACCTAGGCTCCTGGCAGCTTCTTGACTCAAATAGCTTCTCTGTGAGCCACTGTCCAAAATGATCCTTCCCTGTCTAGTCCTTTCTGTGTGAGGGTTGTGCAACGTTGCTACTGCGGTCTGTAAATATGTAAATCCTTTAGTAACGGTGCATAAAGAATCAACTTGTGGCCAGTCTTCGATCTTCTTACCTGCTGTAAGAGACTTCGGTTTAGGTCAGAACATCACCAGGTGGTCTCCTTTACATCGGAAGCATGATATCTTGCGCTTACAGGCCGCTGTGACATGGTTTCGCCGAAGACAGTGAAGACACTTTCCCGTTACTTGTTTCATGCGAGCTTCCATTGTACCATACTTCCGACAGTCGGCACTGGCATGGTTTTTTCCGCAGCAAAACAGACATTGCCTCTTCGGTCGTTTTGCCGGTGGTGTTTCCTCATGCCTAGGTTGCCTCCGTTTACGGCTCAAGCTCAGAGGGCGTATCTCTGTCCTGACTTGCAGTGCTTCTGTGGTGCTAGCTCCAGGTGAGGCAAAGTCAGGTAGTGGTATGAACTCTGATGACTTCTCCATAGCAGTCACAATGCGGTCTAGGCTGCTTCGGATGGACGTCAGGTCATTGCTCATACCAGCTGTTAAGTGATGTTCGTGTATGACCTTTTCTGGGAACTTAGATAGCACTGTTGCCCTCAGGTTGTTACCTCCGATTGGCTCCCCCAGCTTCTCAAGAACACGCAAATTTCGCTCGATGCTGTCTAGCACGCAACGGCAACTGGCACTGGTGTTATCTGCCTTCTGCAGGTTGCTGAGGGCAGTATAATGTGCATCTATGAGCGTGTCATTGGAGCCAAATCGTCGCTTCAAGGTGTCCAGAGCCACAGAGTAGTTCGCGTTGGTTGCCGTTATTCCAGATACTGTCTCCAGTGCTGTTCCCTTAAGGCAACCCAACAAGTATAGGAGCTTCTCTGACTCTGGAAGGTCTCTGTCGTCGACATTTGCAGCAAATCGGTCCCAAAATTCGCACCACTTGAGTTTGTCACCAGAAAAGGAAGGGAGGCCGAGCTCGGGTAACTTGGACTTTGTAGTATTTGTAGTCCCAAGTTGTTTCATATTGAGCTGCAAGGCCGCCTCCAATTCTGTCAAGACATCTTCAGCCTGGAGCTGATCCTGAGTCATCTCGCTGATATCAGCATCCTGTACAACGGTCAGATACTGCATCAGGTCCTTGTCAAATGCTTCCAAGCATTGCTTCAGCTTGAGACGGGTTGCAGTGAATTCTTCCTGCGAGGCACCTCCGGTAGCACATTTTTCCAACACTAGCCTAGAGTCCGCTGCTACTTGTTTTAGTTTCAGGTGCCTCGCCACCACCCTGGTCAAAAGGCTTGCCATGCTGACCGCTGTAAATAATCAAGGGTTACAATTAACATAAATTCTTCAACTCACTCTGAACTCAGAAATGGTAAGAGGTTAGGTACAAAACTTTATGCACCGAACAAAGTTTTCTAATATTGGGTACACATAGCCTGATTAAGAATAAAGGGATAGGGAGTGCGCACTGGTTCACTTACTCGTGATGTAACACAAGTGATGCTGCTTTACGCCTATTCGGCTAGCATATACACTTTGTTCTTCAGACCAGTTTTGGCCACCGCGGCTTTGTGATCTGGTTCATGTATTAATCATTATTAATTCATTACTAATACCTTGGATCCGCTTTCTGATACACTCTAAAGTGTCTTATGTATTAAGTATCTTCTTTGCGACCGTAGTTGGGCAGCTTAACACTCCAAAAAGACACAAATCCCTTCTAATTATATATATATAGAGAGCAATATATCTCTGATCACTCACCGGAAAAGCAAGAAATTTCCTCGGGGCCGAAAAAGATGTGTATTTACGAGTAGGCACACACAGGCGCACGTGGGTGCACTTTTAGAAAATTTTCTCACTAGCTGAGAGAAAGGTCTGCGATCTCTTGTTGGGTGTGTTTCCTCTATTGGTACGGCTGAAACGTAAATGAAACACAACGATCATTTTCCTAAGAAATGAAATCACGAACCACAATATATCGCGAAGTTTTATTTCGCCGGCAGGCAATGGCGGCGAAGTACCCTTTTGATTTCTCACCTTCGGTTTTGCCGTAACTCGCCTTGGAAACGCTTCCCAACACTAAACCACAATATTTCGACACTGGATTACCCACTGCAATCGATTTTTCCAAACAGACACCAAAAACACACGAATTACACTTAGACGAAACAATGATACGAACTCGTCACAGTTTTCAAACGGAAGTGAAAACCCGGCACGCTTTGGTAGTTTAGTGTTACCAACAACACGCAGATACGTTCAGAGTTTCCGATTCTCCTTATTGTTCCTTATACTCAACACGAAATCACCACTGCGTCATATCAATTTTATTCACTTCGACCCGAATACACTTACTTAGTTATAATTCTACTAACTATAAATAATTAAACTTCTGTTTCGTGCATCACGCGTTTACAATTATTACAAACACTTAAATCTATTTTCGTCAGTTCGCCAATAACAATAAATGGACGAAACTTGAACGAACCATTGGACCACAGATACAACATTTTTGTGAAATCTGTGCGAATGAGGGAATTTGCTTATAAATACGTAACATGTTGGCCAACATTACTATTCTTAAATTTAACCTCGTTATTGTTTCACAATCAGATTAAATATTAAAACATTATATGATATCATCACATACGAGTATTACAACGTCACACTGATCTTAATCTAGGGTGCACCCTTTAATCTAAAATACGAAATAAAATATATTCACAGCATAGCAACATGGTAATAAAACAACATTTAAATGTTTATTTGTATATTTTTGTGAAGCCTCGTAGTATGCTGTGGAACGAATTATTAGGTACGTATTTTCCTGAAACAATACGTAAGCAGGTACTTTGGGTTCGAAGGAATCAGAACTTAATCCGACTTTCCCGACTCCAAAGTCCATCATACCGGCGGACTACGTCAGGGAAGGCCAGGCTATCTGGCAGCCCACATTCGATCTCAGCCGTCTCCACCATTTTGTAGCGCCCTCTACACCCAGTCGTGTGTGAAACACTTGCCTGAATTCGATTGGGTATAGATTCGCTTGGAGCTACAAAATATGATTTACGTCTACACACAACACTTAGCCACATGAGTGTAGAAGGAGGGGACTACCTCCTGCTTCGCCAACAGGGTGTACTCTTACACCTTATTTTACCGTACTTGTCTACATGTATTTTAGAGGGTCTGGTCTACTGGCCGATCCAGAGTGACCCATCGTACGGTCGATTACGCCTCCAGCATAGATACTGCCTCTCAGCACCCTGGTGCCCAACGCACCAGCTGGACATGGGGGCGGTGCCCCCACGAGGTCCTCCATAAGCCTTCCCCCTAGACCTGGCCCTTGTACTCCATCTCATAATCGACCGTACTACATGTCTTGCTAGTGTGATTCCAATACACACTCCTGGGAAGCACCGGGCATTCCCTGTCCTATTCCCTTGCCTTTCAGAGGTACCAGTACCTCGGGATTGGACCATGTGAAACTACGACAACCAGCGACCGTTGGTTAATCCCCTGTTCCACACTCATGTAGCTTAGAATGTCGATTATAAAGTATAAATAACATGCATGAGCACTTACCAGGATCCTCTCTAGTAAACCGCGTGGAGACAGGCAGTCAGATATGCCCTCTCGTCTCCAACGCCCATGCTCGTGCAAGATGTACCGTTCAAGTCGGCGCCACCGTCGGAAAGTGTCACATAACCTCCGCCCCTTCTCGCGCCAACCAAACTGTCATCCTAGACGTCAGTGTTGCCACTTGACAATATAGACAGTTACCTGAATTTTACCGGTCCGAATCGCGCTCGGCGCGACAAGACACCTGGCAAGGGACAAAAAGGCAAATTAACCGCGTGCTAAAATACGCAAGTGGATACATTGCATTAACACATAGACCTACACGTTCTTCAGCGGAATAGCAAAGAAATATTGTTCAAGAAGGTTAAAAAAAGTGTTAAAAAATTTAGAAAGTACACATAGCTATTAAATACTTGTATAATATAATACGCAATAACAAGAAACTCTCAACAAATTACCGCCTTCTGTCCACTAATAACAGGTTGCATTAACAGATAACTATGTTCGCTAATATATCGCCATTGCTATTAGAAACTTGCCGAAGCCAAATGGTTAATTTAAGCTTCTGGAGATATTAACTTTGGATGGAAATAAACATGCATTTACAATATGTGACTGCGTCATCTATCTCTTGGTGGAGATGCTTAGGAAAGTGTTTGTAAATAGTTAGCAGAAGTCGCTATCTATCATGAAAACAGAACATTTTGTTAAACTGTAAGCATTGATGAACTAAATTCGTAACGGATAAGGGTTATCGGAGTAAAACTTTTTTTTTTATGGTAGACTGACCAGCGATTGGCCTTAGCCTCACCTGATGGAGAGCGATGACAAGGCCTAAGATGTTGCCACAGACTAGTAAGGGTTCAGACCGCCAACTCACGAAGAAAATATATAGACCGTAAGCAACTATATTTAATCTGTACCCGCTGGTAGATTTTTGACGTTTCTTTTTTTTATTATTTAATGGCACTGTGGCAATGGAACTTACTGTGAACATCCAACAATATACAGGATGATTTCGGGGTCGTGGATCAAGAATAAGTTTTACGACTTGGTATCGGTTAGCCTTTTCAAAAAAGTTGTAGTGACACGAAACAAACGTATTTCTTTTTTAATTTATTTTGATGACAAAAATACAAACTCTCAAAAAAACATGGTTACCCTTCTTTCTTTGACGGATAGTATGGAGAGTTGACAGTGGGCTACCCCACTGTCAACTCTCCATACTATGTGACCAAGTTGTATGAAAAAGTATTATTTCCCATTAGAATTTGAAGGAAAAGAGAATTATTTGTGTTATAAACCATCATACCAACTGTGATGTTGTCTACTTTGAATTCTTGACCATGTACAATCATTCCGGATCACGACCCCAAAATCACCCTGTATATATAGATATATAGCTCATTTAAATTTAACTTTGTGTAGAAGCTTACGGCATTTCCAATTAAACACCAACGTCCGATGTAAAATGAAACTGGTGTTCAATTGAAATACCGTGAACTATGTTGAGCCATATCTTAGTTAAATGAAATTAAACAAACATTTTACTTATCAGCAGATTTATTTTTTAATGTATCTCATCTCATATCCGGGAAAACGATATATCTTCGTCCTTTCACAGTGTTCTACGTTTTACAACCACAACACTATTACATTTTGCAAAATGAGATCTTGCATGCCTTGCCACATACGATGCACTTCACTATCTTCCATTTGTTGTCCAAACAATGGTTAATACGCGCTTCCAGATGAATTTTCGATTAGCTACACACTGTTTCGTTTGTTTACTGCATAGTAAACTATCAATACTACAATTTAAATAACAACATTAGAAAAAAATAAAAAAATGTTCAGAGACGACTAGACGAAATTCCGAGGAGACGCCATTTTATTTTTATTTGTCACTTTATTTTGATGTTTGACGTAGACAGTAGCCAATCAAAGCTCAGTATGTCGTCACAATCTTTTGACACAATATGGACGCTATCATACACGTTTCGTTCTACGTAGATAAACAGCCGTGGATGTTGCTCACTGATTCAGTAATAGCCTATTTACTCTTGTCTTGAAGAGACCCAGATTGACACATAAATTTTAATAAATCATTAACGCCCAAAATAAAACTGGCTGTAATTAACTGGAGTTCATGTTTTTTTTAGAAGACCAACAGCTTTGACATAGTAATAGTACATTACTACTGAGGCCGGGACGAAAGGGGTTGCCGGCCGAAGACATATAGACGGATAGGTCTGAGGCGGGCAACCCCATATTTCCCGCCGAGGTATGTATAGTGCTTTTATCAAACATGCAATGAAATAAACAACAAAAAAATCAAAGTTTTTATTTTTAATACGCATAGTGGCAGAATGTCATGAAGCCTGTGCCACAAATTTATGTGGAATGGAAATAAAAAAAGAGGACTATGCCGGCCTAGGCCTGCAAGATTTGTATGAAATTACATTAACGACCTCTTGTACTAGTCGCACCTAAAATGTCATACTTCGCAGCCTATTATAAGGAACATAACATCAATATTTCATTGCATGTTTGAGAAAATAGACTTATAACTATGATACAATTGTGAAGCCAAGGACAGGTCTCCCTAACAGATACATATAAAAACTTATGAATTTGCTTAGAATTACATTTTATAATGAGTGTGTGTGTGTGTTATTTATTGAATACAAACTTAAAAAAATAATCATTTATACACAAAAAAAATCTCATATCTTACTTACACTTAGAATGGCTGTAGCTGTGGGAGTCCAGCAGGCGCTAATGGGTTAAAGAAGGAATAACGGTTGAAACTTACTTGAAAAGTCACTATTTGCGTCATGTTTCTCACTACAATGGGAGTCCTTCATCAGGTTGAGTGTTGTCACGGTTGCTGAACGCGCAACACCACCCAACCTGACCTGATGAAGGACTTCAAAGCACTTCAAATTTGTAGCCACTGCTTCAGTGAAGCCTAAGTTAGCATGGTTTACGTATACTTTTTTGGAATGACAGTGGAAAATCAGTTCTTTTGGCTCTACACCTGACTTGCCTGACTCGTCTTTTGGCAGGCCACATCACAGGCTCTTGGCAACGCCTCGCCATGCCAACCACGTCGCCTGGCAACTCCTTACTTTTCGCGCCTCGGCGATGTACCTACTATTGTTATTCAGCCTCCCTGACCTAGGCTATTGGAATCAAATGCATAAGAAGAATACGAACACCGTCCGCGAACACATGCATTTTAGAGAGTTAGGAATCCAGCCTATCTATTCAATTATATATTTACAGCCAGGAGTCGTACCTACAATTAAAGAGGCGAGTATATTTCTAGTTAACTTTTACTGCTTACGAAAACAGGAGACACCTGAGATTCCTTTGCAAGACATTCGATTATAGAATTTATGGCAATGAGCTTAAGAACTACGCTTATTAGATATAACGCAGACTTGCTATTAGCACTAAAAAGTGAACTGGCCGTAAAACTATACTGTCACTACCGATTTTATTACCCGCAAGCTATTTCCACAAGTGGGAAGGACTAGTGTAGCAAGTTTTTAAACCGATCCATTTTAGTGGTTAACTAACGGTTACGTTACAATCTGAATGTCGCTCCTCGTTCTTGTTCGTACTAGTAAGGGCGAGTTGCACGAACTTAACCCGCCGTATGCGGATGTTAAAATAGTGCAATCAAATAATTACCTTGGGATGTAAAACAAAAGATTCAAATGTTTGGCACGGATACGTGTCTAAGCAAACGAGGAGTTCAGATTACAGACCGCGGCGGTAGAGATACCATAGAAACCTGTCAAATTTTCCACACATCATTATCATCCTAACGTTATCTCGGTAAAGTTGCATCCCGAAGTATGCCCGAGGTCCGCTACCTAATCCCAAGAAATGGCGTAGAAAGAAAGGAAGAAAGAAAATAGCTTAATTTAGCATTTTTAAGAACAATGGAAAAATACAAAAATTAAACAACTATAGATAACGCACTGATTGGGAGGCTTGTCAAGTGAGTGGGCAACTTGACTGTTAGAAGTTCTTAAACTTCTCAAGTCGCCCAAAGCCTCTACCTTGGCTCAACGACTGCTGTCATAGATAGCAGCCGGGATCAACGGCTTAACGTGTCTTCCAAAACACGGGAGCGCTCAGTTCCACTCAAAGCGGTCACCCATCCAAAACTTTCACACAGACCAAACATACAACAAGTCAAAAATCCCACCAAAACCGATTTTAACGAATACCGCTTACGATTTCACATGTTTTGGAGCAACCCACCCTTACTCATCCCCATACACAATCCACAAGTGAATAATAAGTACTTAAAGTCGTATTTGTAATTAAATAATTGTTAAAAACGGATCGCAGGCTTCGTCAGGTGGGTACTATAAATCGGCAACAGGCGTCGTCACACATATAACAATAAAGCAATCCGCAACAGGCTTCGTCAATTAACCTCAACTTATCAACTACACAGGACCACCCCGAACCGTAGCCAGCTCAAAAGTACCCATTACGCTAGCAGCATTACCGCGTTGTATGTATAGCTAACGAAATCTGTTGAACCTGATAGGATCCGGATCGTGGATCACAGCCCCTCTCCCTAAGTCGGCGGCCCAAGTCCTTGATAAAGGTTTTGGCCTCCATCCCCCAAGGACCCGCAGTCTCCACCGCAATCGGCACGAAATCCAGCTTGGTAATTGTGTGTGTACACAATTACCAAAATTCACCAGACAGACAAAAGAATTGAGATCTAAATGGGTGCCAAGTTCCGTAGATTATCTGAAATGGCGCCAAGATTGGCACTAGATTTTTGATAGTGAAAGTAATTTATTGTGGCTTAATGCATTTTGAGCCTTAACTTTGCAGTTTTCTATGCAGTATGTACCATCAAAGCTTATTGGATATTTAAGAAAACTGCCAAGTACAAGCTCAAAATGCATTAAGTTAAGTCTCAATAAATTAGTTTTATTGTAAACAATCTAGTGCCAGACTTGGCACCTTTTCAGATAATCTACGGAACTTGGCAAACATTTAGATCTCAATTCTTTTGTCAGTGAAGACGGCAATCACGCATCATGCGATTCTTAATATTGAAGTAGGCTCCCATTTTCAATTTTTTGTTAGGTATGGGATATCTGATTTCCTTAAGTCGATTGATAGCTGATTGTATATTTTAGGGACTATGTGCCATATACTCTGCTCTGATTTTTTTATCCTGTGCCTATTTAGAGGGATCTTATCTCAGTTTCGACTACGGAATCATGTTATATAAATTTTGTTCAGAAGCTCGCCTTTGTATTTAACGCTTTGTGACCTCTTTATGTTTCAACCTGTAATTGTGTACAATAAAGTGCTTACATACATACATACATACATACAACTTTTGCACCTCTAATATGTACAGACCCGGAACCGTAAAAAAATTAATTTCCGGAATAAGGTGCGGGCAGGCGTATTCCATAGTACCCTAGCCATGCCATATCATTTTGTATTGTATGGTGGACCTAAGGGGGCTATGTACTGTCAGCTCAGCTGCAGAGAACGTGGCCCCTCTGCGTAGAAGTTTGTATGCAAGGGGGTCAGGTTTCTCTGCAGCGGACTGTACGTATATTATATACGTAAGTAGTATAAAATACATACCTAATCTACGCAGTCACCTTTGAGACAAAGCGGTTCAAGACGAATTGTCGGTAATTGTAGTCAATGTGCACTATTAGCTGCATAATGCATATACTAATTGTTTTACTTGTTAGTTTACACGGGTCTAACGCGATATTTATTTATTTTTCTACCCCAGCATTGTAATCTGTCAATTAAATGATTGAGAGCAATATTAAAACAATAAACTTTATATACCAATGCAAATCACCATTGGCAATTCATTTTATGACTGGTGGGAGAATCATAATGGATTCCCATACATTAGTATACAACTGCTATTTTTTTTAATTATTTAAATAGGCACGCATCGGCACGTATTCTGCCACCATTTCGATTTTAAATTTAAATTAAGTAAACGTCGTAAAAAATATGTATTCAACGTTACATAATTAGGTTTTAAAATTCTCGGGTCTTTAATAATACAGGTATTTAGGATTAGTTTTTGTGAGCGTTACAAGTTAGTGTCAGCTTATGTTGACGGCCTGTTTAGCCTAGTCGGTAGTGACACTGCCTCCGACGCTAGAGGTCTCGGGCCCCGGGTTCGAATCCCGGCCAGGGCATTATTTGTGCATTTAGCACGGATATTTGTTACTGGGTCTTGGATGTTTTCTATGTAATTAAGGATGTTTTCTGTGTATTTATCTATATAAGTATCTATATCGTCGTATTATTATAGTAAAAGCTTTGCTTAGTTTGGGACTATGTTGATTTGTGTAAGATGGTCCCCCCATATTTATTTATTTATGTTAGCTATTTAGTATGTAAGTCAGTTTTTGCGACTTTTTGGCCCACATTGCATTTAGTTTTTAAGGCGCAGGGTACGGCAAGCCATTTTCCATACAAAGGTTGTGCAAGTTTTTTGCGTTAGTTTTGGCACTTCAGCATTAAATTTTATTTTTTATTGGTACATATTAAATATACGCAGGACTTGATGTTGAAATTTTGCATTATTTAAAAAATAAAAAAATACAAAAAATTATTTAAAAAAAAGAACAACATCAAGACATAGGTAGCTAACAAAAAAATAAGCATATGGACCAAAAATAGTAACTGGTGTGCAAACACAAACGAAGAAAAACTCGTACAACGTTTGTATGGAAAGAGCTTGCCCACCCCTTCGCTTTAAGCCACGCGGGTGACAGATTAACGTCTGTTAACCAAGTATCATCATTGCGTCTTATTTTTCAATGTGACTGTACCTAATTGATATAAAGGCATAAACGTATGAATTGACTTTACAACCCGTATGTAACAGTATCTAACCGCATAATGAACATATCAGCGTGTTAAGCAATGCAGATTGGACGGGGACAATGGAGCGAGCGTCATTATGCTGCCTTGTCTAATAGCCGGGTCCTGACTGAGCGAGCAGCCTCGCGAGGCCGCCTCGCGAGGCAAATCCTCGGCCAGTCAGGACGTGCCTCGCCCGAGGCAAATGCATGTCTGGCCTCGGGCGAGCGTGCCGCGGCCCGAGCCGAGCGTTGTCGGTTTTTGACCATGCTCAAAGGCGCCTCAGTACGTTTGCCGCGCTCACTCAGGACGGTTGTGTTTTGCCTCGCTTGTTCGTCGCGCGCGTGTTTTGTTAGCGTCATGGAGTCGAAAGAACAGTGTCTTAAATTAATACAACTATATGGTGAATATAGACGATTATGGGATGCGCAATGTCCCGATTATTCTAATAGAGGACTAAGAGAAGATGCATGGAGAAATATAAGCCGGGAAATGAACATTCCGATAGCTGACTTAAAGAAAAAGATGGACTCTTTACTAGGATCTTATAGAAGGGAAAAGTCAAGAGAAAAAAAAAGCCGAGTCACAGGATCAGGTATTTATTACTTAATACGTTTATTATTAATTTATTATGTTAAACAACATTCATTTTAATCATATTTAAAGTGCGGCCGGTCTTAATATTATATCCATTCTAATATTATTATAATCTTAATAAAAAAATCATTTTACTACAGGTCGCGGTGATATATATAATTCAAAATGGTACGCCTATGAAGCCTTTAGCTTTCTGGGAGATAGAAACCACCCAGGAAATACGCAAGATACTTTAGGTGAAGAAGTGAGTATTTACTGATAATTATTCTGCCAAGAAATTGCTCCGTTTGTTATGAAATGTCTCCCTAAATGTGAACGTATTTCTTTTATATCTGTTGGTCCTCGCCGTGGTATAGCTTGAATAGGTAGCATTGATGACATTTCTGTGTCCTGTCGCCATTGGCCGGGTATTATTCTCCCTTCAACTTCGGTATCGAATGATCCTGGGGGAGTGAACCTTTGCGAAGCATCTCGATTTCTACGCAAGTAGTTATATAAGCATATTGTAGTCAACACGACTTTTGTAGCTTTTTCTGGTTCTAATAGGAGCGGCTTTCTCAGTACTCTGAAAACGGAACTTAAAATGCCAAAGGCATTCTCCACCACTCTTCTTGCTCTGGACAGCCTGTAATTGAAGATCCTTTCAACTGAGCCTCTTTCTGGAGTACCTGCATAAGGTTTCAATGTGTACTCATTCAGTGCAAAAGCTTGATCGCCTAGAATAAAATAGGGCACTGCAGTTTTATACGGTATTTGTAAGATTTCTGGCGGAGGAATGTTAAGTTCCTTCTTTTCGAGTTTTTTATATAAATTGGTGTTTTTAAACACACCGCCATCTGATATACGACCCTTGCTGCCAACATCTACGTACAGGAATTTATAGTTAGCGTCAACTAAAGCGAATAACACTATACTGGGAAACAGTTTGTAACAGTCATAGTCATTGCCACTATTTATGGGCGACTGTAATATAACATGCTTCCCATCCATTGCTGCTATGGCGTGTGGGAAATTCCATTTGCTCTCAAATACTTTTGATATGGCAAGCCACTCCTCTTCGGTTGATGGTGTCTGTAAATAAAATAAAATTATAATTTTCATCTTTGCAGAATACAAGTCAGGATAGTACTCGAAATGATGACAGTCATAATCAGGATAATTCTCGAAATGACGACAATTATAATGAAGAAACAAATGAAACTTCGACGACAACGAAAGAACCAAAACAAAACTCTACTACGAGACCTAAGAAGAGATCTAAAATAAACGAGACTGATGATCTAACTGATAATGCTATATCTGAAGCATTAACACTTTTACAACAGTGTTCAAGCGATAATCCCGTTCCGGAAAAAGATTCCTACGATGTTTATGGGCAATATATCGCAAATGAGTTGCGAAAATACGATAATATTACTTTAGCATATGTAAAGAATGCAATAAATAAAATTATATTTGAAGCAGACATGGGAGCATATCAGACTTACAGTGGTTATTATACTCAATCATACAGTGCACACGACATTTCCAACTATATGTCTCGTCCCTCTGCCTCTTCGACACCTTCTACCTCTTCAATGCCTCCTTCACCGATGCCTCCTACCTCACCGATGCCTCCTACCTCACCGATGCCTCCTACCTCACCGATGCCTCCTACCTCACCGATGCCTGCTAACTCACCGATGCCGCCCCCTCCGCCTCCGCCTCCACCTCCTCATTATTAAATATTTGTCTAACAAAACTACTATGTTAATTTGTTTGTGTTGATTTGTTATAAAAATAATAAAAATAAATATTCTATTTTACTTTAAGTAACATAATCCTTCACCAGCTCCTCATCATTAAATATTTGTCTCACAAAACTACTATGTTAATTTATTTGTGTTGATTTGTTAAAAAAATTATAAAAATAAATATTCTATTTTACCTTAAGTAACATTATCTTTCACCAGCTCCTCATCATTAACTATTTGTCTAACAAAACTTCTATGTTAATTTGTTTGTGTTCATTTATTAAAAAAATAATAAAAATAAAACAGTTTATTTTACCTTAACATAATCCTTTAACACCTCGATTATCGCATCGCAGACTTCAGGAACTATTACCGATATTCTTTGTTTTGATATACGAAATAGATACTGTAGACTGGTATAAGAATCTCCTGTGGCCAAAAATCTCAACGTCACTAATAATCTTTCTCTCGCGGATATTGCTTCTCGGAGATTTGTGTCCTTCTTCCTTATTTTGGCGTATATAAGAGAGTAAAGATTTTCAAATTCACTTTTACTCATTCTAGTAAAATTTTGTTCTGCGTTATCGAAGCACAACTCTTCAAACAATCTGTTCCCAGTATGTAATCTGTTTTTAAATAACTGTTTCATCCAAAAACGTTTAGGTCTCCGCTTTCTTTTTTTTACAAG
Organism: Notocelia uddmanniana; assembly: GCA_905163555.1. Lineage (NCBI taxonomy): Eukaryota > Metazoa > Arthropoda > Insecta > Lepidoptera > Tortricidae > Notocelia > Notocelia uddmanniana. The sequence continues at coordinate 4,235,610 of LR991064.1, forward strand.
CCGTAGAATTATTAGAAAGGCAGTGATGGCGACAACTTTACGAACGTGCGGCCTCATGGCGGTACCTGAGCAAACTGGCTCGGCCTTTCCTCGCGCGGCACTTATTTATAAAAATCGTTACAACACGAGCCTGCCTCGAGCGGCAAACGTTGCGCGGCAAACGTCCGAGGCGGCCTCGCGAGGCTGCTCGCTCAGTCAGGACCCGGCTATTTAGCCGGGTCCTGACTGAGCGAGCAGCCTCGCGAGGCCGCCTCGCGAGGCAAATCCTCGGCCAGTCAGGACGTGCCTCGCCCGAGGCAAATGCATGTCTGGCCTCGGGCGAGCGTGCCGCGGCCCGAGCCGAGCGTTGTCGGTTTTTGACCATGCTCAAAGGCGCCTCAGTACGTTTGCCGCGCTCACTCAGGACGGTTGTGTTTTGCCTCGCTTGTTCGTCGCGCGCGTGTTTTGTTAGCGTCATGGAGTCGAAAGAACAGTGTCTTAAATTAATACAACTATATGGTGAATATAGACGATTATGGGATGCGCAATGTCCCGATTATTCTAATAGAGGACTAAGAGAAGATGCATGGAGAAATATAAGCCGGGAAATGAACATTCCGATAGCTGACTTAAAGAAAAAGATGGACTCTTTACTAGGATCTTATAGAAGGGAAAAGTCAAGAGAAAAAAAAAGCCGAGTCACAGGATCAGGTATTTATTACTTAATACGTTTATTATTAATTTATTATGTTAAACAACATTCATTTTAATCATATTTAAAGTGCGGCCGGTCTTAATATTATATCCATTCTAATATTATTATAATCTTAATAAAAAAATCATTTTACTACAGGTCGCGGTGATATATATAATTCAAAATGGTACGCCTATGAAGCCTTTAGCTTTCTGGGAGATAGAAACCACCCAGGAAATACGCAAGATACTTTAGGTGAAGAAGTGAGTATTTACTGATAATTATTCTGCCAAGAAATTGCTCCGTTTGTTATGAAATGTCTCCCTAAATGTGAACGTATTTCTTTTATATCTGTTGGTCCTCGCCGTGGTATAGCTTGAATAGGTAGCATTGATGACATTTCTGTGTCCTGTCGCCATTGGCCGGGTATTATTCTCCCTTCAACTTCGGTATCGAATGATCCTGGGGGAGTGAACCTTTGCGAAGCATCTCGATTTCTACGCAAGTAGTTATATAAGCATATTGTAGTCAACACGACTTTTGTAGCTTTTTCTGGTTCTAATAGGAGCGGCTTTCTCAGTACTCTGAAAACGGAACTTAAAATGCCAAAGGCATTCTCCACCACTCTTCTTGCTCTGGACAGCCTGTAATTGAAGATCCTTTCAACTGAGCCTCTTTCTGGAGTACCTGCATAAGGTTTCAATGTGTACTCATTCAGTGCAAAAGCTTGATCGCCTAGAATAAAATAGGGCACTGCAGTTTTATACGGTATTTGTAAGATTTCTGGCGGAGGAATGTTAAGTTCCTTCTTTTCGAGTTTTTTATATAAATTGGTGTTTTTAAACACACCGCCATCTGATATACGACCCTTGCTGCCAACATCTACGTACAGGAATTTATAGTTAGCGTCAACTAAAGCGAATAACACTATACTGGGAAACAGTTTGTAACAGTCATAGTCATTGCCACTATTTATGGGCGACTGTAATATAACATGCTTCCCATCCATTGCTGCTATGGCGTGTGGGAAATTCCATTTGCTCTCAAATACTTTTGATATGGCAAGCCACTCCTCTTCGGTTGATGGTGTCTGTAAATAAAATAAAATTATAATTTTCATCTTTGCAGAATACAAGTCAGGATAGTACTCGAAATGATGACAGTCATAATCAGGATAATTCTCGAAATGACGACAATTATAATGAAGAAACAAATGAAACTTCGACGACAACGAAAGAACCAAAACAAAACTCTACTACGAGACCTAAGAAGAGATCTAAAATAAACGAGACTGATGATCTAACTGATAATGCTATATCTGAAGCATTAACACTTTTACAACAGTGTTCAAGCGATAATCCCGTTCCGGAAAAAGATTCCTACGATGTTTATGGGCAATATATCGCAAATGAGTTGCGAAAATACGATAATATTACTTTAGCATATGTAAAGAATGCAATAAATAAAATTATATTTGAAGCAGACATGGGAGCATATCAGACTTACAGTGGTTATTATACTCAATCATACAGTGCACACGACATTTCCAACTATATGTCTCGTCCCTCTGCCTCTTCGACACCTTCTACCTCTTCAATGCCTCCTTCACCGATGCCTCCTACCTCACCGATGCCTCCTACCTCACCGATGCCTCCTACCTCACCGATGCCTCCTACCTCACCGATGCCTGCTAACTCACCGATGCCGCCCCCTCCGCCTCCGCCTCCACCTCCTCATTATTAAATATTTGTCTAACAAAACTACTATGTTAATTTGTTTGTGTTGATTTGTTATAAAAATAATAAAAATAAATATTCTATTTTACTTTAAGTAACATAATCCTTCACCAGCTCCTCATCATTAAATATTTGTCTCACAAAACTACTATGTTAATTTATTTGTGTTGATTTGTTAAAAAAATTATAAAAATAAATATTCTATTTTACCTTAAGTAACATTATCTTTCACCAGCTCCTCATCATTAACTATTTGTCTAACAAAACTTCTATGTTAATTTGTTTGTGTTCATTTATTAAAAAAATAATAAAAATAAAACAGTTTATTTTACCTTAACATAATCCTTTAACACCTCGATTATCGCATCGCAGACTTCAGGAACTATTACCGATATTCTTTGTTTTGATATACGAAATAGATACTGTAGACTGGTATAAGAATCTCCTGTGGCCAAAAATCTCAACGTCACTAATAATCTTTCTCTCGCGGATATTGCTTCTCGGAGATTTGTGTCCTTCTTCCTTATTTTGGCGTATATAAGAGAGTAAAGATTTTCAAATTCACTTTTACTCATTCTAGTAAAATTTTGTTCTGCGTTATCGAAGCACAACTCTTCAAACAATCTGTTCCCAGTATGTAATCTGTTTTTAAATAACTGTTTCATCCAAAAACGTTTAGGTCTCCGCTTTCTTTTTTTTACAAGCCGTAGAATTATTAGAAAGGCAGTGATGGCGACAACTTTACGAACGTGCGGCCTCATGGCGGTACCTGAGCAAACTGGCTCGGCCTTTCCTCGCGCGGCACTTATTTATAAAAATCGTTACAACACGAGCCTGCCTCGAGCGGCAAACGTTGCGCGGCAAACGTCCGAGGCGGCCTCGCGAGGCTGCTCGCTCAGTCAGGACCCGGCTAAAAACATGGCCGTGCTAATAGTGGTTGCAATTAACATTGTAATCAAATTACATTACTCTGTCAATGAAATATATCTGGTGTTGAGTATTATGTCGATGTCGGCTCTACCTATATGTACTGTTAACTGCAGAGAAACGTGATCCATCCTGCATAGAAGTTTGTATGCAGGGGGGGTCACGTTTCTCTGCAACTGACTGTACAAAACTCTGACTGTATACAAATACTCTTTATTACACAGTTTAATAACTGACAACTTACTTTAAATTTTCATTTTAATGATCAATGTCTCAAAAACGGCTGAACCGATTTTGATATAACATGTCTAAGAATCATCGCTGGAAAATTACTTTCAAATAAAAATAAAAATAAAAACCCGCATTGAAATCGGTTCACTCGTTTAAGAGCTCCGATGCCACAGACAGACACACACATACACAGGCACACAGATACACACGTTTAACTTATTAACCCCCCTCTTTTGCGTTCCGCGTCGGGGGTTAAAAATACAAAACAGTTCAGAAACCCAGCATACAAAAATTTTGGACGAGTAAAATATTCGAGGAGAGGGGAAAAATAAATAGGATTTTGGTACACTCGAGAGTAGAACCTCGAGTTTGAACCTTTTGTATGTACCGGGCGACCCGTTTAACATTCACCACGACGTCATGCTTTAAGAGGATGCTAAATGTCCGAACCTTTAACATTTTATACACTCCTTTATTGAAGAGCCCCATAATGTACTGTAGGCCATCGGAGAAAACTCGATAGGGAAGCTCATTCCGCAGCCATAGCGTTCGAGTAACGTTTGCCTGAAACCGTTCCGTACGCCATTTAGATTCACTGGTGCTTATGCTAAACTAACACCCAACCTTCCTATTAAACCCCAAAACAAAGCCGTATACCGTTAAAGATTTCAAGCAATTTCGTTACAAAATTGAGTTTTAGCAAACAATGTATCTACGTCCGCAAGCTCATGTGAGGAGATCCGTTAGCATAATTCACAACAAATTCCGAATCCAGTGTAAACTGAACTCCGATGACGGATAGCCGTCATTGTCCCAGGGGTCGCTTTATACTAGGAATATGCTTAGATGAATAGAAAAGTATACTGAATGGATAGGCTAGATGCACGCTCCAGGCGCCGATACCAGCGACGATTTAATTAAGGTATTGTGAGCCCCGGCCATTAACGTTTCGAATACGGCTTAAGGCCAAGTTTGGTGAGTTAATTGCGGATTGGGCAGGCGTAGAATGCTTTTGTCACGATCGATGTGGCTGCTGATTAGTTCCGTTTGTCTATGAGTGGCAAATATTTCTTAACGCTAGCTTTATTAACAAACCTGATGTGGCGCCTTAATTGTGAAATAGAACATTAACGGAAAATTACGATTAAATTGGCGCTTGTTATACGAAGCTACGAAATACAATTTTAGAAACTGGCAACACTGAGTTGCTATTTAATGATGGGCAATTTGATCAGTTTAGACTAGTAAAATTGTAAACGGGCTACTGGACTCAGCGATATATTTCTAAACTTTTATTTTCGTAACATCCTTCTGAGGGCTTTTTGCATTGCAGAGGTGACTCATCAAGTCATCATCATTCGCTTGCCCTTTTCTCATTTATCCTATAGCAAACTTGGTCCAACGGAACACTATTTTGTCGTACCTACATCTCTGTCACTCGGCGACGCGTCATCTCGACATTCAATTCTTTTCTATTCATATCGTCTGTCTTCACTTGCTTTTTCTTCGGCCTACCACTACATTCATATTTAATACTGTTCTTCATGTTTCTGGCTTTGCAGAGGCGAATAAAAACAAACATTAAATAATTTTTAAGAAAAAAAAACCGACTTCAATGGGGGAGTCCGGTGAAAGATTATTAATCTTAGATGGTGCACTCTTAGATTCCATACAATAAAATACAAAAATGGCTATAAGTATGTTTATAATGGTAGAAGACTAAGTACCCTCAGCTCCTCATGAAATCATGGAAAAACCTTGCTTGCTTAACGAACAAAACGAAGAGAACAAATCGCCAAACGTGAACTACGCGTCGTTGAAGAGTTCCGTTCTGATCATCACCAGCAGTTCCACTTCATCAAATGTCACTTTTATGAATGAAAATGCTTGATTAGTTCATGAAAATACTAAAATCACTATTTGTGTGCCTTTCACATTTGAGGAGTTTCCTCGATTCCTAATGGATCCCATCATCAGAACTCGAGCATGACAAAAATCAATCGTGAAAATAGAACTTGCTTAACAAACACAGCTAGAAGGACAAATCGCCAAACGTGAACTTTTCGTCGTTGAAGAGTTCTGTTCTGATCATCATCAGCAGTTCCACTTCATCAAATGTCACATTTTTGTATGATAATGCTCGATTTGTTGATAAAAACCCAAAAGTCACCATATGTTTGCCTTTAAGATTTGAGGAGTTCCCTCAATTCCTCATGGATCCCATCATCAGAACTCGAGCATGACAAAAATTTATCGTGAAAATAGAACTTGCTTAATCGCCAAACGTGAACTTTTCGTCGTTGAAGAGTTCTGTTCTGATCATCATCAGCAGTTCCACTTCATCCAATGTCACATTTTTGGATGCAAATGCTTGACTTGTTGATAAAAACACAAAAATCATATGTTTGCCTTGAAGATTTGAGGAGTTCCTTCAATTCCTCATGGATCCCATCATCAGAACTGCCTTTTGACAAAAACGGGACCAACTTAGATATATATATATATATATATACATACAATCAAAAAAAGAATTTTTCAAATCGGTTTAGAAATGACGGAGTTATGGAGTAACAAACATTAAAAAAAAACATACAACCGAATTGATAACCTCCTCTTTTGAAATCTTGAAGTCGGTTAAAAATTAAGACGGGTATCGGTGCCGAAGCTTTGTACAGTGTACTGTTCGGGGTCGAGACAATAGGCTCGTGGGGTCCTAAAGCCAAAATTAAAAAGAGGTCGCACCTCTTCACAGATGTCTTTAAAAAGTTAGCCGTAGTCACTGGCGATCGCTGATCCCTATTTCACTAACTTGACAAAAGCAATTTGACATACATTGCTTGCTCGATGGGTAACGATGCTGTCCAGTATATAACCATCTTTACTTGTCGACTCAGCGACTCACGTCGAATTCATATCATCGATCATTGTCAGGTGACTATTGTCAAGTTTGTGAGATAGCGGCCTGGCAGCTTCCTCTAGACCGCAGAGCTGGCAGCTTTCTAGCAGAAAAAGAGGGATTTCGCGGCGGCAATATGGACGATTCACATCGAACGGCTGAAGTCGACGCGCACTCCACTAGAGTCTAAGGAATTCGAACCCTCCATACAGAAGTTAGATTTCATATTTGAATGGGTTGCGGGCAGCTGGTCGGAGCTTGTCGGCTGCCGCCGGCTCTGCTGGATACGAAGTCTAGCTTCTGTATGGAGGGTTCTCACCTTTTCTTTGACTCTGGTGGCGTGAATTTGAAAAAAAAAATGTTTTTTTCGTATGTCTATCCGGGTGTTCTTCTCTACAGGTCGCATTTATCATCAGAAATGTTATATATAATTTTTTGGTCAAGTCAGTTTTAGGAAATATTGTAATTTAAAAAATATACAAAATTTTATCGTATGTATGTCCGGATGTTCTCATCTACATCTACAGGTCGCATTTCTCAACCGATTTTCGTGAAATTTTGTGAGCAGGATCGATATTTATATAGAATTTTTTTGTCGAGCCAATTTTTGGAAATTTTGAAATTTACAATTTTTTTTTCGTATGTTTTTCTGTGTCCGGTTGTTCTCATTTGTAGGTCGCATTTCTCATCAGAAATATAATATAACATTTTGTTGTCAAGTCAGTTTTTTGAAAATTTGAAATTTGTAAAAAAAATACAAAATTTTATCGTAAGTATACTGTATGTCCGGATGTTCTCCTCTACAGGTCGCATTTCTCAACCGATTCTCGTGAAATTTTGTGAGCAGGTTCGATAATTATATATTTTTTTTGTCGAGTCAGTTCTTGGAAATTATAAAATTTAAAAAAAAAAAATATTAGCGAGGTCTACAGCTCAAGGAGCCACTAGTATAGCCAGGGTTGACGTAAAAACATATACGTGAAGTCCATGGACCTCGGCGCCTTAAAGCTCTCTGGGTAAGGCATTATACGCCATTATTATGCAGCGTGGTAAGGTTTCGGGGCCTCGCCTTCGTCTCTCGTCAATTAACGTATCGGCCCATCTTCTATCCATTCAGGCTCCGTCCGTGGACCTAAACGGCACAATGCCTGGAAATAATGAGACAACCGGGAAATACACAGACATGCATCTGGATAGACGCCGCAACTTAGACAAGTGTGTTTGTCGATGTCAATAAAGAACATTTCTGATTGCGTCAATAAATAAATAACGTTTTATTGACGCCACCACAGTATACCCTTTTGCTTGAAAATGACACTAATTATGATGGTTCGTGACTCTTATAATCGTTCTTGGGGTGGATTCAATATTTGGTGACCCCTTGTCGTTGAAAGGAAATCTTTTGCTTTCAAGTGTAAGTTTTGAAACAAGTTAAATTCAGAGGCAAAGTTATCCAAACACTGGGTAACATTGCTCCTAAATTAACGTTGTTATAATTAACCAATGCCATTAATGCCATTTAAGCATTGTAGCACGATAGTAGGGATGTTCTACTTCTCAAAGTTACATATCCTCTTATCCCATTATAATAATTTTCAGAAACAAAACAAAACGAAACGAAATTTGGAGAAAATTTTGTTGCAAATTAGGCACATTTTACGGTATTCGATACAGACTCGAACCTAATCATAGACAACTAAAAATTACTAAAATAGTTCAACATTCAACGCTGCGAAGGAATCATTTTAAAACACCACAAATGAAACCTGAAACATCAAAAATGCTCTGCAAACTTGAGCATGTGAAGAAAGTTCAGTTTGCATGGTCTACCCAAATTTATGTCTGTGGGAAACCTCACTTAAATGGTTTTCGGTAGATGAAAAGGTTAGTGAGGGGTTATTTAATGGTGCCTAATAGGTTTTAAGGGCCAGACCGTATTGGCAACGAACGCCTGGATTTATATGGCAAATGGTATTAACGATCATTGTTATGTGACTTAGTGCTATGTTCTGGACTGGGCAGTTAGACAATTTATTTTGTAATATAGGCTAGTTCATGTTAAAAAATTATAAATATCAAATTGGGTTGGAACTTTTCGTCTGTTGTATGCGATGTTCATTGAAATCTAATTGTTTAGGAAATTTGACAAGATTCTATGGGATGACAGTTTTAAGAGGAAACATTAGTGGTAATTTTTTTAGCCGCTATGGGATGAACTAGAAAGACGTTTGAAAGGTAAAAGAGCCACTAATGCGAGCCAAAAGTTCTCTCAGCTACAGGAGGAATGGTATAAAATCCCTCAATCAACTATTGACGCTCTTGTGGACTCTGTGCCTAGACGCTGTAAAGCAGTTATTGAATCAAAAGGCTTTGCTAAAAAGTATTAATGTTGTTACACTTTAATAAATATATAAAATGTTAATCTATCACTTCTTTTGATTTAGGTATAATAGGTTCATAAAGACCGACTGCACTTTGTTATGTTGTGCAGGTTTTAAGTATATAATGAGTATAACTGCGCTTTCGCATTATTTTATTGAAATATGCATTCTTATTTTTGGTAAAGCTCTGGGTAATGTTCACACTTTATAATCTTAACAATATATATTACTAAATACATGTTTACTTTAAAAAAACACAAAGGTGATACTCATATATTATTGGCCGGTACTGTATGTGTGATTGTTTTGTAGTTGAAATTAAGCCCTTATGACAAAGACTTTGAAGTGAAATTATCTTAATAGATTCTCATGCGTTTAGGCTACTATAAATTTAAAGTAGGGTAGTGCTAGGCTGTAGGAAATTAATTGCAATGCGCTTTGGAATGCACTGAGAAAGATGTCTTCGTTAGAACATTCTGTTCCTAAGTAAAATGTTAGCGTAATGAGGTGATGAATAGCTGGGTTATGCGGGGAATCCTGTGCTAACGCCTGCGTAATACGGTGGTAGAATATGCTATTAAACTCGACTAAACTCGATTCTCCATACAAACGTAGTTTGGTTGGGTTCCCATTTTAAAACGCCATGCTGAAAGATTATGAAACATTGTAGAAAAAATACAGCGATTTTTGAGTTTTTGTAGGTATTGTATGAAAATCGCTGTATTTTTTCTTCATTATAATTTCAAGCAATATAAAATAATTTCCGACCTAGATATGCCGGATCCCATTGTGCTTACAATGTTTTATGTTATTTCAATACGCTACAGTAGGAGGGATACGCGAGCTATATCCGTCATTTTGCCCTAACACCTCCTCCCTTACGTAGCTAGCTCCTCCGAGTCCTTGCAGCAGAACTGCTGGCTGGATAAGTCACCTGAACTGAACTGGACTGAACTGTATTGTACGAAAATCGCTGTATTTTTTCTTGAAGAATCGAGTTCAGGCGAGCGTGCAGTAGGGGACCCTTAAAATGAGAACTAAACTACGTTTGTATGAAGCATGGACCGTGCTGGCGACTCATACAAATTAGTGTCCGTCTGGCTCCGGCAACTGTGTATAACTTCATATAAAACGTTCTGCCACTGAAACATTCGATTAAAAACCGGGCTCTACAGCAGACAAGAATCTGCAAAGCAGAGGTCCTTACCTTAAAGTACGTCTCATTTATGCTTTATAACAATTATAACTGTGACTTCATATTCATATTCTTCATAGAGTTAGAATGCTGAAAATGGCTTGAAATGTCACAATGTATTTCTTTTCAAATTGAATCCGTTTAAATTGTTGTACCGTTTCAATCGTAGAATACTTGAGTTCCATGGTTGGACTACCGATAAAAAAAAAAAACCGTTTTTTTAAATATCGGTGATCAATAAGCGTACGGCTCGCCTGATGTATCTTCGGAGCGTGTGGCCGATCCCGTTCTACCTGCCGACTGACGTTGCGTAAGTCGCATTAGTATTTTTGAACCAAGGTTCTTGCCCCAAACTTGCTCGTTGTTGGGCATATCCTTAATAAGTCAATGTTCTTAACTAACATACTTCTTAGCTTTAAGTAAAACCGCATTTGGTCCCCCGAGCCGGATTCCGCCAACCGCTTCAACCGTTCTCACGAGCCGCGCCCTCGAATCCGCGACGACACGGATTCTAATCGCACACGGCGGCATCACCGATTTATGGGATGTCGGGTGACGATTCCGCTGTTCCAAGCCTTGTTAGGTTGCTTTACATGTCGAAGTTAATACGCGGTAAAATCAGCAGTAATAGGGGCGTATATTTTGACTTTTGCCTGACTGACAAGGATTCTACTTGCACAGGCACACGTCATACCGCACAGAACCGAGTAAAATAGCTTAAATAAAACCCAAGATGGCTACAATTAGAAGCGTGCTAGAAATAGGTAGGTTTAATAACATCAATATGTCGGACATGTAGCATTCGTCCCTTACTAGCAACTGTGTAAGTGCGAGAGGGACACTCATCAATCGTTGGTTTACGGGAAGGACCATTGAGTGACAGAACAAAGTATCTTCTAGCAGTTACAATCACCTCAAACTCTTCACATACAGAAAGAAAGGTTTATGACATTGACATAAGATTTAATTTCCGCTAGGCCGTGGGAAAGTTTTTTCACTATCATTATTGTGGACCACAGATTTACTTTTCCAATCACGGCCAATTATCCAAACATTTTTAAAGCACCGACATTATCCAATTATACGTGTTTCGCCAATTTTGTTCAACGTTACACGGCCACGAGTGTCATAAATTCAGGTTCTACTCCAATTATCCGATTGTCGCAGAACCATTGCTGCGAGGCTCACACGAACTCAAATTTACGACATTCCTGATCTGGTTCATGCTGGACAAGTGTAAATAAAGTGTTTGCCATTAGAACTGAGTAGGTATGGAAGGAATAATTCGCACATGTCTTAGAATAGGTATATGTTGACCATGAGGACGTATTCGCCTCGGAAAATGGACGCATAATGTTGTTGATTGGCGATGCTTCAAAACAGCTGTGTATTGCGTGGTGGTGTAACTTGGATGTGGGGGAGTGAGAAGACAACATACGTTACCTATGTACTGGATTTAGTGAAGGAGCAGCGAGAGGTACAATTTCAAAGCCTCGATTGCGACTGCTTGACGCCTTCAGATTTTTTTATATTTTTACACCACGTAATCACCGCCGTTCCGGTGTTTTTCAAATTTAAGCCATCATCATAATGTCACCTATCGACATGCAAAATGTGAGCGTGATCGGTTGAAGCGTCTAAGAGAAGTACCAACTCAAACGAAACACATTTGTCGCCTAAGACACCGTTTATGGTAAGCTGTCACCGCAGGCTATGGACGCCTGCAACTCTAGGGGTTTCCATGCGCGTTGCCGACCCTTTAAACATTTATACACTCCTTTCTTGAAGAACCCCTTACTCGGGAAAAGGGTGAGATGCATAATTATCTATTGAACACTAGAAAGTAAAATTTTGCTATGAGGACTTTTAATAGACCCTTTAGTGCAATATAAACGGCTAACGAAAAAATAGGTGACAGTGCAAATATGCATGCTTCATACAAATTAAATATTGAATGAATCTGGACAGGACAGATGTGGGCTGGCCGGACACGATCGGTTGTAGCATGTCCGGCTGTCACAAACAAATGAATAGCATATTGCAGCTTCACGCCCCTCGCCTGGCTACGAATGTTGAAATACCAGTGCGGTGTTTGTTGACCAAGTACGTTAAAAATAAAAGTATGGAGTCATACTTTTTAATTGCGAAATCAAGCGCTTGGCTTACCCATATAGTGGCAGGAAGTTGTCAGTCTTTCAAGAAAAAAAAAAACAGAGGTTGTAGTAGCGGCTGCGAATGCCAGCGAAGATGAGTGATGACGTTTGACTAGCTTAGTAATATTAGCTGGTAGGGCGCTGGTCCGCCAAACCAAAGGGGCAAGCTGGATTCTTGCCTTCGGCTGTTTGAGATTACGGTTCATTTTTTCTTTGCATTTGTTCTGTGTATGAAATAATTGAACTGTCAATTACCATGTATTTGTTGACGTTATCTATCGTATATTTGTTCTTAAAATGGGTTAGTAGGTACTTTAAGTCTGGCAGACTTAACATTTGAATATACCCCAAAAACCGATGCAGCGACCTACATATAGCGATCGGCATTTGAGAGAAAAATACTAAGTGCCCTTAGTTTTAAAGATTTAAGAGGGCGCAGTACGCTTGATTCTCCATACAAACGTATTTATGCTCTCATTTTAAAACGCCATGCTAGAATAACATGAAACTTTGTATACACAATGGGATCCAGCTTGTCTAGGGCGGAAATTAGTTTCTGTTGCTTAAAATATAATGGCGAAAAAGTACAGCGATTATTAAGGTTTTCATACAAGCCGTAAAAAACTCAAAAAACTGCTGTATTTTTTTTCTTTTTCAATTTCTAGCAACATAAACGAATTTCCGACCTAGATATTCCTATATAGATCCCATTGTGTATACAAAGTTTCATGTTATTCTAGCATGGCGTTTTAAGATGAGAGCGTAAATACGTTTGTATGGAGAACCGAGCCAGAGCGAGCGTACTGCGCCCTCTTAAGTATACACAGGGACAGACAGCGGGAAGCATGATGTAGTGATAGTGATGTAGTGATGATGATAAGTGTTGAACTGAGATTGTGCTTATAAGATTCCCACCATTGTCGCTAATATATCTAAACTGCTAATCACCGTTTCCACGTAGCGTGCAAGCTTAGTACTTACTTACTTACAAACCTGTCTAGGGACATTTCACCGGGTGGTCCGACCCTCAAGCAAGTGAATTGATAATTAAAAGATTTATGAAACGATTGCGTTTTAGATTATACTCGTATTGGCAATAAAGGGTTTATAGTCACGCAAACACGCCGATACAGAAATCTGAGTTTAGATTTGAAAGCACGGCGTAGTCATTTCTAGTTGGTAGTTTTTAGGGTTCCGTTATAACAAAATGACAAGACCTGGTTTGCTTTTTGAAGACCGAAGAAAGAAAAGACAAGTGAGCACCTCGCTACCACCGATTTTACTGCCACCTCTGCGGGAGACTGTCGCTCCCGTATAGGGTTGTTTTGTTGTAGTCTTTTAAAAAGGTGTTCTCAATTCGCTGCTTAATCGTCTGATAAAGAAGAAAAGGCCAATGATGGATACAAAAAACAAAAATATTTTTTATGAAAAAAAAGAACCGACTTCAATGGGGGAGGCCGGTGAAAGATTTTTATACTTAGATGGTGCACTCTTAGATTCCATACAATGGAATAAAAATGGCTATAAATAAATTATAAATAAATATTCGGGGACAATCTTACACAAGTCGACCTAGTCCCAAACTAAGCAAAGCTTGTACTATGGGTACTAGACGAGGATATACATACTAGTATAGATAAATACATACTTAAATACATAGAAAACATCCAAGACCCAAGAACAAATATCCGTGATAAATGCACAAATAAATGCCCTGGCCGGGAATCGAACCAGGGACCTCTAGCTTCGGAGGCAGAGTCACTACCAACTAGGCTAAACAGGCCGACAAAATATAAGTATGTTTATAATGGTAGAAGACTACGTATCCTCAATTCCTCATGAAATCCTCTATCAGAACTCAAGCTTGACAAAAATGTGTCTTGAAAACCTAGCTTGCTTGACAAAGATAACGAAGAGAACAAATCGCCAAACGTGAACTATGCGTCGTTGAAGAGTTCTGTTCTGATCATCATCAGCAGTTCATCAAATGTCACTTATTTAAATATAAACGCTTGATTTGTTGATGATAATACTAAAATCGCTATATGTGTGCCTTTCACATTTAAGGAGTTCTCTCGATTCCTCATGGATCCCATCATCAGAACTGCGTTTTGACAAAAACGGGACCAACTTGGATATATATAATATATATACTTATACTTACAATAAATAAAAAAAGAATTTTCAAAATCGGTTCAGACATGACGGAGTTATGGAGTAACAAACATTAAAAAAAAACATACAACCGAATTGAGAAGCTCCTCTTTTGAAATCTTGAAGTCGGTTTATAAGCCGTTGTAGGATCAGTCCTATTGTTCCATCACAAATCCATTATCAACAATCTGAATTTACTGGATCGATTATTCGAAATTTGTTACATTATACATATACAATATGAATGGATTGGTTAATTAGAGATATAACTTTTGGAGAATAATAAAAAAAACCTGAAGGTCAAAGTTTGATAAAGTCGGCTAGTTGCCGGTTTAGAGACTTGTAAATTGCACTTGTAACTTTTAGCTTCGAGAATTGGGCGGCAACAGTCTGGGCACAGAATATAGGTAAGTAATAGTACAATTAGTCTGGGGTTGTTTTGTACGGAACTCTCTACACGACTTGAACACGCACTTGTCTGGTTTTTGTTTTACTGCGCACCATTAATTAGTTTACAACTTTACACTCTCATCCCATTTGGCAAATAATAAAACTCTCATTAGCACAAAATATATGTCCTTAGATTACGAGTTTACTGTCGTGCAATAAATGTACTAATACCATATAAAAGCGAGTCGTTGAAACGGAACTACTTAAGTTATGGATGTTCTAAGTTACCTAAGTATAATTTTATTTATTTATTTATACATAAGGAGTACCAACAGCTGCAAAAACATGATACAGTCTTGAATAGTAATACATAGCCAATTAAAGGAACTCACAGATAGACATTAATTTAAAGTTAGAAATTAATTATACCATAAACTCGAGGTTCATTTTTAGGGTTCCGTACTCAAAGGGAACCCTATTACTTTAAGACTCCGCTGTCCGTCCTTCTGTCAGTCTGTCCGTCTGTCCGACTGTCATATCTCATGAACCGTGTCAGTTACACAGTTGAAATTTTCACATATGATGTATTTCGGTTGCCGCTATAACAACAAATACTAAAAAACAGAATAAAATAAATAGTTAAGGGGGCTCCCATACAACAAACGTGATTTTTGCCGTTTTTATAGATAATGGTGCGGAATCCTTCGTGCGCGAGTCCAACTCGCACTTGGCCGGTTTTTGTTCATTTCACATCCAAATTACATTTCAACGTGTTTACACGCTTGGTTCCACGAGCGACAAACTAAGAGCCGGGCCATACTGCTGCGTTGCGATGCGTTTATGGAATGACGACATCGGGTGATTCTATTCATAAACGCAACGCAACGCAGCAGGGTACCCGTCTCTAACGCGTACGAACGTGCGCACGAAACTGAGGGCCTACTTCTAAAATCGAACTTCGTATCGTGTCGTCCCTTTCCGTCATATATAATAACACGAGAGTGAAAGGGAGGGCACGACACGAAGTTCGATTTTCGAAGTTCGGAGTAGGCCCTCTGAATGGAATGCGAATATGTCGAACCGAAAATAGACCATAATCAGGAACAAATGTGACCATGGGTTTTATGAAGTTTGAAACGATGCTAAAGTACTTATAAAATAAATGCAGTGTTCATATTAGAATCACAAACTGAAACAAAAATCTGTAGCATGAAGCAACCTACTTGATATTGATTTTATTATTTGCAATACTCTTGTATATGTTGTCAGCTTCAAAAATGACCATATTTGAGTAATGTCTCGTACTTCAATTTAGTAGAATTACTGCACACCTAAAGTTATACAATCTAATCAAAATAAATTCACTCTAAAATTACATGACTTCATACTAAGTATCTCACTAGGTCTATGTTACGTATAGATTCTAGCTTGGCTTGTTATAGAAGGTTCCTATGAAAACACGTTAATTTTGCCTGTTTTTTTTATTTTATTTCGGTAGATTTTCACTTAATTGCATAGATTTCGCACAAACTTCTATTGCCTGCAGCATAAGCAGCCAAACTAAACACCACATCTATAATCCCACAATGCAAACTGCAACTCCGCTCGGAGCCGCGCGTACGCATATAATTATGTACGGCGTCGGCGCTGGTTTATTGAAAGGTTCAGGAGGCGGGGTATATTAAGGCGGCTTGTAATTTGATGGATTCTAGAGTTGAGCCTGTCGGTCTTTGGACGGATCCGATATCGTTCTATCGGTCAAATGAACTATACTTTGCGGGGAATTTGATGTTATATACAGATTTACGATAGTCTTACTTGTGGACATATTTATGCAAAATGAAGGGGTAGAAAGCCTATTTTTTTAATATCATAATCCGCACTAATGGCGTCTCGTATTTAATAAATTTATTTAACAAAAACATAAGTTATGCACATGCACACGTCATTAACTATTGATCACAGGTAAGACGACTTTTGTTTTTTCAACAGTGTAATTAATCAGTAATGTGATATGACAAGCTAAAAAAAATAGTTGAATAGAATAAGAATATCCTAAATCCACGACCTAGCCTTGACCAGCTAAAGTTTGGTCTTTCAGTTTCATTTAGTTCAATTCGGTGCTGCTGGTTTCTTCGCACAGCTCTCCGATTCACTCTATTTCTGTTTTGACATCGCTTCGTTCCTACTGAATTAGTTTAGACCTAATAATTTGCGCAAATAGGTCTAGTTCCTTTGAGTCGCGACGAGATTTCTAATAGTTCTTCCTTCCTGACCGGTTCATGTCCATGCCTGATGGATTGTTGAACACCCGAGGCTAACTATGTGTAATGATGCTAAAAACGTCTTGATCTGAGGATCGAGGGATTGCATGTGTTGTATGGATGACTGACCTATTGGCTTAGTTGACTACTTTCTAGTAATAGCATAACGATCAATTCATTGGATTAATATACTCGTAGTTATCATTAAATGTATTCATCAGTAGCCGGTAATCTAGTAGTCCCTCCTTGCTGATATTTAATGAAGGAGGTCGAGACTTACTTCTTGACAATGTTCCACCATCTGTTCAGGTCTTCGGCAGTATGTACCACTTTGGGAACTCTGATGTTGAGTGTGGCGCGCATAAGTCTATCCTACACATTGGCTTCCTTACTCCCGGTCTTCTCCCATCTATTTACCCGGTGACGATCAGTTTTTGCTGGTTGTCGTTGGGCATGCGCCGTATGTGTCCCAAGAACTCAAAAATCCTTCGAAAGGTTTAATTAATCCCACATACATTTCCTCTTCTCATTTTAGTGTTAGCCCTGTTGCACCCTAAAAGAGCCGCTTGGTACCTTATCCCAAAAAGTTGGCAGTGCTATCTCAGTTGTGTTGAGATTGAGACTGAGGGACCTACATTTTTCTCTAGTCCTCAAATCAAAAAGACAGACAGTTACCATCTCACCTTTCACTTATACGGGAAACTAGACTGATAGATCGATTCATGAGCTAGTTAATTTGAATATATGTACTTTCAATACAGAATTTTAAGGACAGTTTAAGCTCGTTTCGTTATTTACGTCGGTCCCCGTCAATTTACAACGTCGGACATAAACATAATGCACCTGCGTTTTCAATACCCTCATTTACATACAAATGCTTCTGACAATTCCTATGTGAATGTTAATGTTAATTATGTAAAGTGATTCGATATCCTTTTGCGTTTAAATTTTGTCATCGGAAGGAAATCGGCAGTTTATATTCAAGTACTGATTGGGTTTCTTAAGTTTTTTTTTAGGGTTGTTTAGCCTAAGTTGGCAATAAGAGAAGCTGGCATTTGGGATTCGTATCCCGCTAATTCTGGTAAGATTTTCATGATCATCATTTAGTTTCCTTGGATAGTAATGACATTGATGTAACTTCATACCACAAACTAGTATATAGGTAGGTACAACTCTGAGGTACAACTAGTATGCCAGTTGTTTTCGTTTTGTACAATAACAGATGACAGTCGTGACAAAAACTCGTAAACAAATGATTGATTCTGCGCGCTAATCGTGCGCATATAAACTTAATGGTCTTACTAAGTGTTGTTACAAGCTGGCTACAGACACAGCCGTGCTATTCACAACCTTCTGCTCATCTCACCGTTCACCATTATCTCGGCCCCGAGATCCGCCTCGCCTCGACTTCAGGTTTATTATGGGTGACTAAGTATGACGTGATACGGATCATTAATTAAGTTAATTATGTATTAACATTAAGGAAATTCAACGACGGGTTTGTGGAAGCTGTCCATAGCATTGGGTCTAAGTTCTTTAAGGCCCAACGAACGCAAAGAGCCAAAAGGCTCTGTATTTCCACTCAGAGGCTCATCGAGGAAAGGAATGAGATGATGAAGCAGTCTTCAAGCCGATGCGACATTATACAGGCGGCTGAATAAACAGATCTCTAAGTCCCTTACCCGCGATCTGCGCCAATTCAATACAAATCGTATTGAAGAGGCCATCGAGCAGAATAAGGGCTCTAAAGTTTTCTCAAGAGATCTGTCTATTGGGCAGAGCCAGCTCGCCAGATTAAAAACTGAAGATGGTAGAATCGTTTCGTCCAAACCTGAGCTTCTGAGTGAGATAGAGTGCTTTTGTGGACAGTTATACACGTCAACTAGCAGACCCGAAGTTGATCTAGCGGAAGACCCTAGAGCTAGATTAACCCGGCACTATACCGAAGATATCCCCGACATCAGCCTGTACGAGATTAGAATGGCTCTTAAGCAGCTGAGGAACAACAAGGCACCCGGTGATGACGGAATTACAGCTGAACTTTTGAAGGCGGGTGGAAAACCAGTCCTTAGGGCCCTTCAGAAGTTGTTCGACTCCGTCTTACTGGAAGGGAAAACTCCAAAGGCATGGAACAGAGGTGTGGTGGTGCTGTTCTTTAAAAAGGGTGACAACGCTTTACTGAAGAACTACCGACCCATCTCACTTCTGAGCCATGTCTATAAGCTGTTTTCAAGAGTCATTACGAACCGTCTCGCACGCGGGCTAGATGAGTTCCAGGCTCCCGAACAAGCCGGTTTGCGAAGAGGCTTTAGCACCGTAGACCACATCCATACGGTCCGTCAGGTTATACAGAAGACTGAGGGTATAACCTGCCCCTCTGTTTAGCGTTCGTGGACTACGAGAAAGCCTTCGATTCGATTGAAACGTGGGCTGTACTACAATCTCTCCAACGGTGCCAAGTGGACTACCGCTATATCGAAGTGCTGAAGTGTTTGTACGAGAACGCCACTATGTCAGTCCGACTCCAGGACCAGAACTCAAAGCCTATGCAGCAGGGAGTCAGGCAAGGAGATGTAATTTCTCCTAAACTGTTCTCCGCTGTACTGGAGGATGTTTTCAAGACTCTGGACTGGAGAAGGCTAGGCATCAACATAAACGGCGACTACCTCACTCACCTTCGGTTTGCTGGCGATATAGTAGTCTTGGCTGAGACCTTGGAGGATTTAAGTACAATGCTCAATGACCTCAGTAAAGCCTCCGAGCGAGTTGGTCTAAGGATGAACATGGACAAGACGAAGATCATGTCAAATGTCCATGTCCCACCAACTCCCTTAACAATCGGACACTTTAAGCTCGAAGTTGTAGACGATTACATATACCTACGACAGACTGTCCAGTTAGGTAGGTCCAACTTCAAGAAAGAGGTTAATCGTCGAATCCGACTCGGCTGGGCAGCGTTCGGGAAGCTACGGCACATCTTTTCGTCCAATATTCCGCAGTGTCTCAAGACGAAAGTCTTTAACCAGTGTGTGTTGCCAGTGATGACATATGGCACTGAAACGTGGTCGCTTACTATGGGCTTCATAAGAAGGCTCAAAGTCACCCAAAGGGCAATGGAGAGAGTTATATTGGGAGTTTCTCTGCGTGATCGCATCAGGAATGAGGTCATCCGCAGCAGAACCAAAGTGACCGATATAGCCCTCCGAATCGCTAAACTTAAGTGGCAGTGGGCGGGGCACATAGCACGTAGAACCGATGGCCGTTGGGGCGGGAAGGTTCTCGAGTGGCGACCACGTACCGGAAGGCGTAGCGTGAGCAGGCCCCCCACACGGTGGACTGATGACCTGGTGAGTGTCGCAGAACCGGTCATTGTGGAAGTCTTTGGGGGAGGCTTATGTCCAGCAGTGGACGTCTTTCGGCTGACATGATTATGATGATGATGATTAAGGAAATCATTCCTTAATTCTAACACACTAGTGTAAGAATCTGGTAAAGGTGGCAGGAGTCCGCTGGATGCGGGTGGAGCAGTACCGGTTATTGTGGCACTCTTTGGGGGAGACACCTATGAATGTCCATAAACGACCACCGGTTCGGAAAAATAAACCTCTGCCACGAGAAGAACTGGCGTAAAATTTTTTGCAAGGTATCATTGTTTAAAATAATATGTAATACATTGTATACAGGGTGTGGCCTGTAACAGGAGTAAAAAAATTAAAGGACGCTTCCTTAGTCTACAGTAACCTCTTGAGTCCAAAAATTATATATCTTTTTTCAATCGGGACAAATTTCGATCTAAAGTTATGACCTCCAAGTAATGGATCTTGGCACCACGACGTTATAGCGCGGCATTCACACTGATTTTGAGGTAGCATCTAGTTATGACTCATAATCGTTATTGCATTTTTGGTTTAAAAGGATATTTTTGAGATTTAAAAAAATATATCAAATTTTAGTTTTTTTCAAATAAACGTTTATTAATATCACTCAAGTGGAGTAAAAAAGGACAAGTAAGCTACATTTACGTAAAGAAAAAAATCGAAAAAAAAAACAACTTTTTGTTTCCAATTTAAACTATTTGGAAATAGTTACTGGAGAGCTCAATAGCGTACCGTTTAAATTTTTTGCTCCTATTACAGGCCACGCCCGTATAAAATTACAGTATCACAGTAAGTTCTACAAAATTACAATGCTACAGAAAA
The DNA here is from genome assembly GCA_905163555.1 of Notocelia uddmanniana. Classification (NCBI taxonomy): domain Eukaryota; kingdom Metazoa; phylum Arthropoda; class Insecta; order Lepidoptera; family Tortricidae; genus Notocelia; species Notocelia uddmanniana. The sequence goes on from LR991064.1 coordinate 4,256,809, forward strand.
AAAACCTATTTTTTCGATATATTACCCGTGTTGGACGCTATCACTGCCAAACCTCCCTATCCATGATGTAATCGTTTACTTTATAATTATGTTTTGTAAATGGCTAGTTAACTGACCCGTGAAGCGAGTAGTCAGTAAGCGTTGAACAGCCCTGGATAAATTGTAAGCCAACAAAACAATTTACTTAGCGGTCTAAACCTGCGCATGATTGTGATTGATCGTGGTAAGTAGTAAATAATTGGACGTACAGTCGGTCAACAAAATGATCTACCACTTTTGAAACCTCAATACAGACCATTTGAATGCGAAAGTAACTTCATGTCTTTTTGTATCTATTTATTGTCATTTGGCATGGACATAGTTTGAAACAGTACCCAGTGGTATGTATGTATTATTATTATTATTATTCAGTTTGTGGCTATTCCGGGCTAAGTAAAAAATAATATAAAATACCTTTTGATATAATCTATACTTCTATGCTTAATATTATAAAGAGGAAAGATTTGATTGTTTGTTTGTTTGCATTGAATGGGCTCTGAAACTACTGAACCGGTTTGAAAAATTCTTTCACTGTTGGAAAGCTACACTATCCGTGAGTGACATAGGCTATAATATATTTCCAAAAAATTAGGGATCCTTATTAAAATTCCAATAATGTAATCTAAGGTGTAAAAAAGATGTTTGCATTGAATAGGCTCCCTATCTATCCCCAGGTGACATAGGCTATATTTCCAATAAATCTACACTAATAATAAACAGGAAATATTTAATTGTTTGTTTGCATAGAATAGGCTCCGAAACTACTGAACCGATTTCAAAAATCTTTTACTTTTGGGAAGCTACACTATCCCCGGGTGACATTAGAGATATTATATTTCCAAAAAAATTAGGGATCCTGACTATAATTCCAAAAATGTAACCCAAGGTGTTAAAAAATTGTTTGCATTGAACAGGCTCCGAAACTATACTGGATCGATTTGAAAAATTCTTTCACTATTGGAAAGTAACACTAGCGCCTAGTAAGATGTTTGGAACAATATGTCACCCACATTGCTATATTCTATTTCCATAAAAATTAGGGATGCTTACTAAAATGTGTGTGTATTATAATTTTAAATATTAAAATTTTTGTTTAATACCCGTGCGAAGCCGGGGCGGGCGGGCCGCTAGTCAATTATATATACAATATACTTACTTACTCCCAAGTCCTAATGGAGTCGAAAAGAGGCGGACTGTGTTTTTGGCTTACTGTACCATCGCACGCAAAACAACGGGTGACTGTTAACATTATGCTGTCTATCAAACATTTTTTGTGTTTGTGTCAATGTTAGCTTTCTGTGTTTATTTAGGATAGATTTACCATTGGCAGTTTTTTGAGGATATAATAATGAAATTAGTATCTGACTTTTATTAGGGCTTGGTATGTGCCCATGGCCCTTGAGTCCCAGGCGTCCATATAGGCTGCGGAGATCGCCATTACCACCAGGCGGGCTGTGCACTTGTTGGCCACTACTTGTTATTTCATTTATCGTATGACAATTGCTGACCTTAGCTAAGCCGCGGACGGACCGACATGGCGATACTATAAGTGTTCCTTGTTTACTAAGGAACCCTAAAACATATTTTTAAACTATAAAACTACTTGAAACTGGTTGAAATCTCAATCGTTCCAGACTGACATTCAACCGTGTGGCAAATTGTTTTACACATACCCTTTTTGTGGGCTGGCCACTTAGTTATGTATGTATGTATGTATGTAAATACTTTATTGTACACAAAACACAGGTAAAAATACAGACAAATTCAGTTATATCGGTACAAAGGCGAACTTATCCCTATAAGGGATCTCTTCCAGTTAACCTTAGTTATCGCCCTGAGCCCTACAAATCGTCGCTTTCACCCGCAAACGTCCTATGAAATTGCCATCGTGAGTCCCGCGCGGGACATAAAGCAGCGGTTCTCTTCTACATGTTTTGATCACTGCTGGTGACATGGCGACAAAGGTTTTGTATCAAACGTTTTTTAAATGAAATCTTTGTCAGAGAATGTTTATTACCTATTTATTTAACTTAGTGGTAACAATGGTTGTATGTTCGGGTCAAATCTTCCAACTGAATTTTAAAACTAGCTGAACTGCTTGAGCTGAAATTTGGCATACCTACTTATATAAGTTCTGACGAATAGTTTAACGTTATGGGCAGTGACCCTTCCTACGAAGCTGACGGTCCTGGGTTCGACTGCCGGTCAATGAATATTTGTTTCAGAGTCTTGGATGTTTTCTATGTAGGTATTTAAGTATTTATAGGTACCTATTAAATATATCGTCTTATATACTCGTACCCATAACTCAAGCCTTATTTTGTTGAGCTTACTATGGGGATTCCATTTGTGTAAGATTGTCTCCCAAATATTTATTTATCAATTATTTTATTTATTTTAGGTCGGTGACAATGCAATATTATGGTACCACCGAGCTGATCTGATGATGGAAACAGAAGGTGCTAGATTAGCAACTCCTAAACAATACAAGATAATCCCGTCGTGTGGCTCATAGGAACCATTTCAATGAGTAATTTGTGACTGCGGAAAAGAGACATAGTCGGCAGTAAAAACTTAGTACCAAAATGAATTTTTTGTCAGATTTTTTTCTAATGAAATGAGGCCTTACTAATTTTATAATGTTTTGACAATATTAAATTATGACAAAAGTTTTGACAATTCTATAATGTGTTTTTTCAAGTCTTAGATAGTAACAGTGCCTTCTTTGCTATCTTTGCTTTTGTCGTGTTGTTGAATTTTATGCAAAAAAAAACAGTTTTTTGCTTGAAATTTTTCGATTTTTCGATTTGGTGTGATGTTTGGAACAATATTTCTTATTGAAAAATACAACAAATACCTACGTGGGCCCACCACATCGAGCTGGCATTAGGCCTTGGTCGGCGGCCGAGAACGACCGGTCCCGAGTATACCGGGTGATCAATTCAAATGGGACAGAGGGCCTACTCCGAACTTCGAAAATCGAACTTCGTATCGTACCGTCCCTTTCCGTCATATACTGTATAAAACGAAAGTGACAGCGACGGCACGACACGAAGTTCGATTTTCGAAGTTCGGAGTAGGCCCTCAGTATGGAGAAGTCGGAAACTATAGGAGAAAGAGTAATCTGTTCTTAGGAACCGTTGATTTTAGTGATAAGAAATACTGCATTCGTAGATTAGGGGAAAAAAAAACTTGTACTCAGGTCGGGAATTGAACCAATACTACCGAGAATTGAAGAAAAAAAATTTTTTTTCTATTTCGATATCATAATTGAATGAAACACGATATCTAATAGAATAAAATACACAATGAATATAAATACTGTAAGTTTAATTTCTTCGATATGACCGGGTTCGATTCCTGGACTGAGTAGTACAAGTTCTTTTTTTAAATCTGTGATTGGAGTTTTTCTTGTCACTAAAATCGAAGCCATGGTCCCTAAGAATAGATTTCGCTATCTCTCATAGTTTCTAACTTTTCCATACTGACCCATTTGGATTGATCACCCTGTATACGAACAAGGCATATAGGGGGCGACAGACCGCTCTACCCTCCGCGGGTGGTGGATGAGAACGACCAAGACCTTTAGGAGCGAACGAGACAAAATTAAGACGGCTTCATTCGCTTAAATGTCACTATGTGTTAACCAAAATGTCGAATAGCTCCCCCAGGTTACATCGCGACGCGTTTATGATCCAGTAATGTGCTAAGACAATGCTATGAGATATAATCGATAAATTATAGTTATGAGCTCTGTTGGCATGAATGATCATTGAAATGGTATTTAAAGACCACACGGATTGAAAAAACCGGCCAAGTGCATGTCGAACTCGCAGACGGAAGATCCGTACCATAATGTAATTCGTACTGAAAAAAAAATTGGTTGTTTGTAAAGTAGGTTTACGATCGAGATGTTTACGTGATAACTTCTTACTTCACTTGCACTTCACTTATACCTGCGATCGCGCTCGTGAGGTTTTGGTGTGACACAAGTTTCTGAACATGTCACCCGACTAAAACGATTTTAAAGACGTTATCACGTCAAAAAACGGTCCACTCCATTGAAAAATATATGACGGACAGCGGAGGCTTAGTAATAGTAATGGGGTTGGCACTCTTTGGGTACGGACCCTAAAAAGCACGTAAAGGTTGCGGACTTTTATAATTGCTCACAAAAAAGTTACTTGATCCATTGTCATCCTCCTATATTTAATACGCGAGCGAAGTGCACGTACCACACAAAATAATCTTACAGGTAAATATATAATCTTAGTCTATATTGTACTGTACTACTTACTTATGTTGTTTTTCATTTGTATGTTTCTGTTTTGTCTCCGAATAAATAAATAAATAAATTTACCTCCAGACTACAATTTCTGGTGTTAGCTGTACTGGACAAATTTGGCGTACTTATTAAGTAACTGATTGGACTACACTGACGGCAGTGCCACCAAGAGATTAGCTTTATCCATATCCTGGAAAGGAAGTGGCGTTGGATTGGACACGCAATTTGAAGATCGGAAAGCCGCCTGTCCAAGCAGGGTCTACGCTGGCAATCTACCGGTAGAAGACGGCCGGGGCGTCCTCGGACCACATGGAGGCGATCAGTTGAGAAGGAGACTGGCTCAACTGGTCTCGGCTGGAAAGAGTTGGAAAAAACCGCGCAAACTACACAACACAACAAATGGAGAACTCTTCTGCGAGCCCTATGTCCCTAATGAGTAGGGATGTCACGAATGTCATTTCGATCACATTCGCGAACACGAATGCGAATATTTAGGATGCGAATGTTCGAATGCGAATGCGAATACGAATGTTAAGGCAACATACGTAATTAATATAAAAACAGATTTTCAAAAAATACCGCCTTAAAAAACTAAAAAGCAAAAAATAAACGAGAGATTTCCAAGTTCCAACCCAATCTTTAGAAAAATTTAAATCGTAGGATTTCGTGACGTGAAATATACTATACATACTCCAATTTTAATTAAACACTGATTTAACTAGTAGCTTTGGTTACTGTGTGCTGTGGACCTGACGATTTCATTTTCAAATTACTAAATTTCCAAAAATTTACTTGGCATATATTCTATGTAATTATCAAATCTGCTCACAACATTTCACGAGAATTGGTTAAGGAAATGCAACCTGTAGACCATCGGGAATAGCCGAAAATCCGGACATACGAAAGGAGAAAGTATTTTTGTCGAAGCTGAAATGGAGACCTTCGTTTCACTAGGTCGGTTAACAATTTCTTACATTTTATTACCTTTTGGGTCAGGTTTCTGGTAACATTATATCAGGACCATTGTAATTGACTTGGTCATAGTCGCTCCATTATCATATATTTATTATTCTTCGAAAAAAGATCATTCATTCCTCTTCATCTAAATATCTTAGCGCCACGCATTAAACAGCATTTGGGAGTTTTGGATGACCATCCATGATCTTCTTCATCAATTCCAGTTCACCAAATGCTACTTTTTGAATGAAAATACTAAAATCGCTATATGTTTTGCTTGAATTTTTAGCAGTTCCCTCAATTCTAGATGCTTTAAAAAAAGAAATAATTTTCTAAGGCGGTCCATAAATAATATAGTTCTGAGGTACCTAACACACATTAAAAATCAAAAAAGAACATAAAACCGAATTGAGACACTCTTGAAGTCTGTTAAAAAGTACTTTCTATTGGCCAAAATAAATCACGTGACACTGATAGGCACGCTCTGGGAATGAGCGAGTCTGCTTCTAGTTCAAAACACGCCACGACTTGCGCACATTCGCATTCGCAAAATATTCGCATCGTTTGATGCGAATGCGAATGTTGATGCGAATGTTTAAAATGATGCGAATAATTCGCATATGCGAATGCGAATACGAATATTCGTGACATCCCTACTAAAGATGGACAACGGGAACACATCATCATCTTCAAGATCCAAATGTGACTACTTGGCCAGACTGGCAAGTGACAATGACATCGATGTGATAGTTCTTCAAGAACATCACATTGATAACATAAGTAAGTTGGACCACCGGGCATCCATACCCGGTTTTAACCTTTTGGCATACATACTGTCGCCCATTTATGGGTCGGCAGTATATTCAAAATCGACACTAGATGACTTCTCAGTTATAAATATCAGTAATACTAATAACTTAGAAGTAATAACGTTTAAAATTTCTGATATAACTATAGTGTCAGTCTATAAGCCTCCTAACAATCCGTTTCCAAACCCTCCACTCTGCACACATCCTCACCCTTGTGTTTACGTCGGCGATTTCAACAGTCACCACTCCTCCTGGGGCTACACAGCCAATGACGTCAATGGTATCTTTCTGAGTGATTGGGCAGAACAGGAGGGACTTCAACTCGTGTTTGACCCGAAGGACAAAGGATCCTTCCACTCTGCGCGATGGCAGCGCGACACGAACCCTGATCTCTGCTTTGTCTCGATTGACCGGCGTGGATGTCCTGTGCCTGCGTCTCGTAGGATTCTAGGTGGTTTTCCGAGGAGCCAGCATCGCCCAGCGTATATCACGGTCGGCCTCCAAGTACCGTTGATAAAGTCAGTGCCTAAGGCTCGCTGGAATTTCTCCAAAGCTGACTGGGACTCCTATATGATGCGGGTGGAGTCTACAGTTCGGTGGATCAAACCTACTACAGAAAACTATGACCGATTCTGCCGGATCCTGTTAAGCGCTGCTAACCGCCACGTCCCAAGGGGATGTCGTAAGGTGTACAACCCCGGCTGGAATGCTGACGTGGAGGAAGCGTACCAAGAGTACCTTGACACAAATGATCCGGACGCGGCGCACGACATCCTAAACGCGCTGGACGAGTCCCGTCGTCGGAAATGGATCGAGAATGTGGAAGGACTCGATTTTTCGCACTCTAGTAAAAGGAGCTGGTCACTCCTCCGTAAAATGGGGGGTGCTGCTGCACCTCAGTCAATAGAGAACCCAGTGCATCCGGAAGAAATTGCGAAACGCCTTCAACAAACTTAGACTTAAATTTAAATTTGTAATACGCAGGATTAATTATCTCCAGGCCGAACGATAATAATAATATCATTATCATATCCTGCTATTATTTACAAAAAAACTGGATGTCAGTTACTGGATATTTTGCCCTACTCGTTCGATTTAAATTTGATGTCCCAAGTATTCACAAGATGATATCTCTCGTAAAAGATTTAAGTTTTATTGTAGCTACTTTTATAATGAAAATAGGGAAGTATACGTAAGGTACGTTGAGGACACAGTTTAGTGAAGCTGTAAAGTTTGATGTGTAGAATAATCTAGACGCTAAGATTACGAGATTAAGATATCTTGTAATGTTTAGTGGTCGTTTGAGTTACTTGTGAAAGTATTCCGGTTTTTCGAAACTTACTCTGTAGGTATGTAGTGTTGTGTACTTCATGGTCTAACTAAGGAAATAAGGTCTGCTACTCCGGATCGTGATATAAGCCTACGTCACTGTACAGCCTGTACGCGTGCTGTACACACACGAACTCATAGGTACTACGACCGCCAACCACCGATAGGCTCGATAGCAGTGATGCCGTAGGCTTGTGTCACTCGCACAGCGAATTTTACCCGGAGTGTCATATTATATGACACATTGTTGTGTGTGTTAGTAATCGCGGTAGATCTAATTGTCATTTTCCAGAGTAAAATTGGACGTAGTTTTGCTGAAATGGTATATAACATAACCCACGCAATATAAAATTTTAAATTGGAATAGAATATTCTGGTTAAACTACATATATGTCATGCATTTTTATAGTGATCTCTTGTGGTTGGATCGTCTTTGCATAACTATGTACGTCCAATTGTCAGTTAGAGGTACCTATCGTAGATCGTACATTCGAAGTTACACGAGAAAATATGAGTAAACAAACGGAACACAGTATAGTTGAAATTTAAATGGCGAACTTTTTAAGAAAACTGCCGTTAGAATTTGAACCTTTTTGCTTGGATAATAAGGTCATGTACATTTCAATAAAGGTATTACAGAGTAATAATAATAGTCAGGCCAAGACACCCTGTAAGGACACACAATGGTGAAAACTTGATGGAAGCTTATAAACATCAAAATTGAAATCTTTATCAGGCCATGAATTTAAAACTAAATTGTTTAAATTATTATGTGCCCACGGTTTTTATAGTGTCAAAGAATTTTTTGACCAGAAATTTTGATGAATATGTCTCAACTTTAGTAGGTAATCTAAGTTGGAAATTAATTTGTAATTGTAATGGACATCTTAATATGTATATAATTTTATTTTGAATTCTTGTATTTTCTATTTATCTTAATTATTCCTAGCAACGATGAAATGTCTTAATATTTCAAATTTTGATTATGTCTTCAATTGAATTCGAATGCATGCTTTAAATTTTATATTGTATTCTTTATTTGACTTGGACACTGTATTTTATATATTTGTATTGTATTAAATTCTATTAGATTTTACATTGTAACAATGTTCACATGCCCGTTATTTATGGCAAAACATATTAGGAACACTACCACTCTGTGACACCTGTACATGTACCATATGTTTGTACTGAATAAACTAATAAAAAAAAACACTAAAACGGAATTTAAAACAAAAATTGACATTAATAACATTTTTATAGAGTCGCAAGCGTCCTTAGGCTACGGTGTCTGTTTAGCATCAGGCAGGTCTGTTTAGCATAAACGTTTACCGCCGTTATTGTATTAAAGCCGCGGGTTGTATCGGAGTTTGTTTTATTTCTCCATTAATTAGCGTTAGTAACAGAAAAAGTAGTCCTACGCCAATTCTTAGGATTAGGTAGCGGACCCCAGGCTTCGTTCAGGATTCAACTGTATTGGGAATAACGCTAGGAGAATGATGATGATGATCAGTGATCGGATCTAGGATGCAATTTCGCGGGGTATAAGTCCGTTATTTTAAGATGGATATGACTTACAATTGCGCGACTCTTTTTGTTACCTACCTTTACAAAAAAGGTAAATAACTTTTACTTTTAAGTAGTTTAGAGTATAAAATTAACAAAACATGTAACAATTACAGCTTTAGAATCAATGGCGATTAGAAAAGCTAAGCAAGTGTTGCGAAAACCCAACCTTAAAAAAGATTTAGACTTTATAGACGAACATTTTAAAATCATCGAGGTAGTTTTAACCCGCCTACAAGAACGCAACACATCAATCGTTGACGCATTGGTAGAATTTGATCAAGTAAGGATAGTTGTTAATTGGTGTTCTAGTTTACCTATCATAAATAAATCAGAAGCAGTTATTAATCGAAACCCTGACCTTGACACTGTACGGGAATACGCGGATTAGATTTCAAATGAATCTAAAAGTGACGAAAGCTCTATTTTCAATTTTGCTCCACTTAAATCAGTAGAAGTTGAAAGGTCTTATTACTCTTACAAATGGATCTTAGATGTTAAAAGAAATCGATTAACGACTGAAAGTATTGAAATAATAATAGTATGTTACTTTGACTGTATAAAGACGACTACGACTTCAAAAAAGGAGGAGATTCTCAATTCGACTGTATTTTTTTATGTTCCTTACCTCAGAACTTTCGACAGGAGGAACCGATTTTAATGATTCTTTTTTTTTTGAAAGCTGGTGCTTTCCGTGTGGTCTTATTTCAGTTTGGTTATAGATAGATTAGATGAGTTTTTAAAATTATGTTTCAGAAAGTAGTAACTCGTTTATTTATACAATACATTTCTGTTTATAAGAGTTATTTTATAAATAAAATATTATTTTAAAGTACATGTAACATAAATTACCTATTATAGATAGCGAACAATTTCATTTTGTTTACTTTGTTTAACCCTCGAAAATTTAATTATTAACAATAACCCATTTCCCAAAATCCCAAGTCACATCCATGTTAAGCATAACGTTTGATGTCGTTCACTCCAAATTGCATCCTAGATCCGATCACTGATGATGATGATTAGCGTTAGTAACGGAAGTAAAATTTAAAACGGTGAGTGTAATCTAACTCATAAAAGCTGCCAACAAAGTGTCCACTTCAAAAAAGCACAGTCCCGTGACCCACTCTTGCGCAGCCCGCAGTGGCGCAGCCGCAGACTACCGTGCATAGGTTACCTGTCCGAAGCGCCCGCGGCGCAGGTGCGAACGGTACCCGGACCGTGACCCGCTGCGGGCATCCTCCAAATTAATACGCCATTGTCGAGATCAGGGTTGCCAGTTGAAGCCGGTGTACACATAAGAGAAGACTGCCGAATTTGATCCAATAATTTTTTTTCGTTACTTAGTTGCCATGGTTATGTTGCCTTGTAAAACTTAGATTTTATGGGTTTAAATCCACCTAATGTAGGATTTATATGACATTTCCAACCCCGCTTTTATGGACAATCTTCTAAGCATGTTAGAAGTCCGTTTTGTATTTTTATTAAGAATGTCACATATTCTACTGTTTAACTAGACGGATTAAAAACTATTAATTTACCCATTTAACGAATATGTATTTTTTTTTAATTATTACAAGTACGTCACTGAACTGTGCATAGCCTGTATCTCAAGCAGGAGACTAAATACGAGGCAATCACTTTGGCTTAGTTGGTAGTGACCCTGTCTACAAAGCCGGAGGTCCCGGGTTCGAATCCCGGTCAGGGCATTATTTGTGCATTTATCACGAATATTGTTCCTGAGTCTCGGATCTTTCCTATGTATTTATGTATGTTTTTATCTATAAGTATGTATATCGTCGTCTAGTACGCATAGTACAATCTTTGCTTGGTTTGGGACTAGGTCGATTTGTCTAAGATTGTCCCCCAATATTTAAATAATAAAAAATATATATTTAAAAGTTAAATTAAAAAGTTAATAATTTATACCAAAAAAACCGACTCCAATGCCACATGCTTCGCTATGCCTCAATTTGTAGTTTCCGTGAGCCAATGCTTGGTTACCTACAGAAAATACCGAAATCGGCATATGTGTGCCTAACAAATTCGAGGAGTTCCCTCGATTCCTCCTAGTCCCATCATCAGACCTTCACTAAATTTATATGGGACCAATGTCGAGGTACCTGATTTGAAACAAAAAAAGAATTATCAAAATCGGCCAACGTGGTCAAGACTTATCGGGGAACATACATACCATGATACAAATACATATAAGTACATAAAAAAAAAACAAGCAAACATGGAGACGCGCTGAGTACCCTCCTTCCTTCTATTGAAGTCGGTAAAAATAATTCAACATTTAGACATTGACGCACATTGACATTATGTTTTTGGTTAAGTACGAATTCGGTTTAAAATGAGTTCAGTTGAAACCTCATGAATATCGCACCTTCGATTTTATTTCTTCACATGAATAATTTTTTTTTTTTTTTTTTTTGCCCTAGTTTCAGTATTGAGAATTGTAATAAAACAAACCTAACCTAACTAAATGGATAGTTTACGATACTATTTTCAAAAGTTTAGAAGAGCGTTTAATAAACAACCATTCGTACAAGCGTAGCGTATAATGTACACTTTGGCGTAGGCTACGAAACCAATTGTTTGCTGCGCCATCAAAGACGAGACACATATCAAAAAGTGTTTTAGGCAAGGCCTCAATTTTTTTAATAAACTACCAAGTGCTATTCGAGACAAGGACACTATTAAAGAGTTTTAGGAATTACTACGTAATTATTTACTTAAAAAAGCCTATTATTCGCTGAATGAATACCTGCATGACTAAAATGAATAATGCATATAAATCTAACAAGCTTATGCTGCTTATGTACTCGTAAGTAAGTTAGATTAAATAATAATATTAGTTTTTAAAAATTATTTGGTACGCCGCAAGGCAGAACATAAGTAGCTGAACTCTATTCTGAATGTAAAACGAACATCTACGATACATGTGGTTCACGAATAAAGATATTCTATTCTACAAATCAAACTTTAGGCAAAATTACTTTTTCGGGGAAACAATAATTAGAAACATTGCTACTACCCGCAAAAAATCAATGCAACTCCCCGAAATGCTTCGAGTACACCCGTACAGAACGTAGGTAGGTGCCCAAACGCCGTAATGACGTCACGCGGCAAAGTGCACAGATATTGGGCTCGAGTAATACTTCCTGTGTAAGTGAATTTTTTAATTTTAAAATTAAATTTTATATATACTGACTGCTACAGAACTCTGACGGCCCTGTAGCACTCACTGAACTGGCGTGACGCGCTGTCGTTACGCCGGTACACTTTCTAGTCGTGGTCCCGTAGTGATTTAACGAGAATTCGTTACAAATTGGTCCGCGTATTGCATGCACGTAAATCTCGCTCGAGGACTTCTGTCAATGCGTCACGGAATCAGAGACATTAATGACAGATTACGAGATGTACACACAGTCCGCACTTTAAACAATCTTTGGGTCTGTACTCCACTTGCTTGCTCTTACTTATTGTGCCAAAATGAAGGATTTTACCCAAACTCAAAGACTGTCCTAAGAACTCAAGCCCGCCGTCTTCTGATGAGGTACCTAGCTACTCATCCTTATTTAATAATTTTTTTTGGGGGACAATCTTACGCAAGTCGACATAGTCCCAAACTAAGTAAAGCTTATACTATGGGTACTAGACGACGATAGACATACTTATATAGATCAATACATACTTAAATACATAGAAAACATCCAAGACCCAGGAACAAATATCCGTGCTAAATGCACAATTAATGCCCTGGCCGGGATTCGAACCCTTTTATTCGAACTAGGCTAAACAGGCCGTCAAATATACGTGTATGTATTACGAGACTACTATTTTCGATATAAGTAACTATTTTCTTGTTAAAAATTGTTTAACCATCCAGTAAAAAAAGCGTAGTGTACCTATATGCAAACAATAGGAAGAAAAGTTTATCTTTCTAGTAGACACTTAAACGGAAGCTATAAATAAAAAAAAAAACAAAATTCATTCAATCCTCTTGAAAACCACCACATACGTATGGAAAATTATAATAAATATTGATCTTAAAAGGCATAACGACGACGCAACAAATAAACTATACGAGCATTATAAAATTTATAAAGCGGATTCAACAGAGCCCATCGCATTACTTCTTCTTATTCGCGCTGCTTTGGCCAATAATTTCTTATTAACATTCAGTGCCATGGACGTTTCGCTACTAGATATCTTATTACTGAATATCTTTCCCGTAATACCAGTACTATTTATTAGATTGAGTCGTGAGACCGTACAGTAGCAAGCGATATAGTAAATATAGACATGAATACCTGCGGTGGAGTAACGGGTTTTGGTCAGTCTTTCGTATTTTCTAATCGGGAATCACATACATGACCCTTTCCAATAGGAAGTTCTGTTGTCTTTCAGTTCAATCACACTTAGCTTTGTCATGAATTTTAGAGTTCAAACCCATGAACTTAGAATGCGTAATAGTGATGGCCGGTAGTGACCCGTAAACTTAGACAAACGGCAAAAAAAAAACCTTTTTTTTGGAGGGATGGGGGGCGTCCCTTGAAAAATTAAAACTTGGACAAAACAATGACCCTACTGGACGTGGACGGCCTATAACTTAATTACTGCAGTAAAAAGTATAGCTATTCTGCCTCGACTGGAACAGGCCGATTAATAATGCTGTAGGCACAAAAATCACAGTTTTCGACCTTTGTCAGTAAAAACAAATGTAGAATATATTTTTTATCAGTGATCACTTAATGTTTCCCTCAAATGTCGTAAAACATCATGATTTACTTTTCGTATGATAATAAAGGCGTATTTAAGGTTGTATTTTTACTTTAATTGGTACTCGCAAATCTTTAGGAGTTGCATCGCCCACTATATCCTGCACTAACGACTTATTAAATTGCGTTTGAAACCAACCGGAGTGTACAATCGGCTTCAAAGGTATGTTTACACTTTTGAACCTTATTCCATTGCAATAAAAGCGAATATTGTATACATCAATTTGTCGTTGATTGTACATAATACAGCGCATAATGCCCAATGCTTTATTGCTCTATTACACAATCCTAATTTATAGTCAATGCCGGATGGTTTTTGCTTGTAAATTGCTGAGGTGACATGCTTTAATGAAGAATTGTTAATGGGGTTTGATGTTGTGGGATCTTATTTGTATGGACACTTTAATCTCTCGCGCTTTGTACACATATTTAAAAGGTTATTAGGTTACTTGCTGTGAGTTGAATTTTTCTAGTCTACTCTCCACAGTTTTATAGTTTTTTGTGGGTTAGTAAATATTATGTACCCATGCCTCCGACGACGTCCTGTCAGTCATCTGAGATCGATGCAAACGCATGAAACTTCTAAACCGAAAGTTACATAATACATTTTATTGACAGTAAAACACCTAGTACTAATGCACAATCAGCATCGACATCGATGGATGGGTTAAGAGGGCGCAGTACGATCGGTGTGGATCGGTTCTCCATACAAACGTATTTACGCTCTCATTTTAAAACACCATGCTAGAATAACATGAAACTTTGTATACAGAAGGGGATCCGGCATTATCTAGGTCGGAAATTAGTTTATATTGCTAGAAATTGAAAAAGAAAAAAATACAGCGGTTTTTTGAGTTTTTTACGGCTTGTATGAAAACCTTAATAATCGCTGTATTTTTTCGCCATTATAATTTTAAGCAACAGAAACTAATTTCCGCCCTAGACAAGCTGGATTCCATTGTGTATACAAAGTTTCATGTTATTCTAGCATGGCGTTGTAAAATGAGAGCATAAATACGTTTGTATGGAGAACCAAGCGTACTGCGCCCTCTTAAGTCGCATTTCGCATGAATTTATGGCGGCTTTAAACACTCTAATTACATTTGCCATCAGATGTCGATGCTCGAATGAACCCGGTGCCGATGATCGAAGAAAGTGCTCATAAATATCTGAACAGAATCATTTTGTTAAAACGTTAGATTACATCTAAGAGTACACCAGAATAGACGTCAAATAGCGAGCGAGATGGTCATATACTAAATTGAATAAGAGATACTCATAGTTTCTTTTTTTATTTGCCTCAAACTATTTGATGTAACGTTGAGGAAAATCAACGATAACCCGCCCAAATTCAAGAGGTTGTTTATCGTAAACCGTCAGCCGTTTAATGCAAGTTCTAATCAATTTAGCTGCATACTAAGAGCTTTTCAGTCCCTATTGCTGGAACTCGGATAGGATCTAAAGCAATCCGTGCTCTGAGGACTACAGCTTAAGATATTTTTGGCACCTTTAGAATATAAATATATTTGATGGCGATTGTTGCTCCTTGATTGCACCAGTAAAGTAATTACAGAAGCTTGACATGAAAAGAATTTACGGCTAGATTTAATAGGTAACTTCCCGTCAATTTAACACGAAGGCATAACATTTTATGGCAATACTGCAAATTCCAGAATTATAGTACCAGTAAAGTTTAGCTGGTAAATATTAAAATATATTGTTTGATATATCTCTTCATAAAATATTGCAAAGTTACATATTGCCGCCGCGCCGTTGCTTTTATGATGGCAACAAATAATGCAGGGTTGCCAATTTTCATATTTTAATGTATTTTTAATGGCGGAGATTTATTTAATGCGATACACGGCATAAAACATTGATTAATCGGCTATTAGCTCCCGGGTTTAACAGAATTTTGCACATTCACGGTTTTGTTCAAGTGTATCTAACTAAATCATCTAACACTTTGCTGTAACTTGTAACTTTCGACATTTCAGGCAATTTACATGGATATTGCTTGGAATATTGGTTCTTAAACACTATTAACTGTTGATCGAACGTTGGTTGATAAATCCTTTACATATTTAACTTTGTTTGATAGACTCTTGATTGTTTCAGGTCTGTACCGGTATTCTATACTGAGTGATATGTCATCGGTGAGTGAATATTTTTTTATGTTGTTTTTACCTTAGCTTAGCTTTCCAGCTCTAAAAATTACTTGAAAAAATCGTTGATGTTAAAGGCGTATTACAGGGTCGAGGACTATCTAACTGACAGAAATGCATGGCCCAAAACAAGAGACCTAAATAGCATTAAGATTTATAGTCTACGATTCAATTTATAGTCTACTAGTGGAAGTAATTTCTATGATTGTATCTATATTTCCATTTTTGCCTATCTCGAATTTGGTAATACAGTTTCGATATGTTATCTTGTTGAACTACGCATTGTAAATATTTTTCCTCTGTTTTGTATTCATACTCAGATTTAATTATATTAAGTAGGTTCAGTATTATCATTGTAGTGAGCATATTTTTCGGAGAAATTGACTGACTGTCGAGTTGGTTTCGGCCGTGGTCTTCTTTTTCAGAAACTTTAGTAGATTTTGACTTGTAAAAGTGCCATTGCGGCCTACTTGCAAAATAAAGGTCATTTGTTTATTGTTACCAAACAATGTCAACATTAATGTGAACTGTGAAACTTATTTAAATAAAAAAAAACGGTCGTGTCGTGTCGTCACCACTTAGATTAATTAGGTCAAGTCTAGTATATACTTTTCGTTGTTCTGAAAATCAGCGTCACGACACACCAGTCGTGTCGTGGCATATGCTGAGTGACGACAAAATAAATGATTTTTTTCTTTTTCTTCTTTTTCCTTTACGTTTATAAATATCAAATTTAAATGACATTAAAACTACAACTGCCGCAATTCTTTCAATGTTGGCGCGAAGTGTAAGGGGTAACGTTTTTTCTTTCTGATTAAAATAATGAAGTGCATTTGCTGCGCCTTTGGCACCAAGATTAGGCGTAGGCACTTGTTTTACAAAAACGACAGTCGTCTAACCTTTCAACCCAGAGGAAAAACTAGACCTTGTTGGGTTTAAAAAAATAGGTTGTTAAGAGAAAATTTGCGGCAAATGTGCTGGTACTGTTAGAAAGATCGCTGGCACAAATTCGCGACACGCTTGCGGAACAACAATACAACATTACCGGTCTAAAGCCCTTCCACAGAGCGCTCCAGCGTTCCTTACTTTATTAACATGTTCAATATGTGCATACGGAATTAATTTATCCCGGTACGGGCACCCAACTACCGTGTCAACGGTATGGCGCCATATCACTCATGCCGCGCCTGGAACTCGCGGACACCGTGCTAACGCCATATGTAGATGGAAAGCGTCGAATGTCCCCAACATTCTTCACTTGCCAGTGCCACTTCCCGGTCACATAAAGGGTGTACACGTATTCAACTGCTATTGTAACATACGTCGTTCTTCACCAGTATTCAGTATAGATCGTGAGGCACGCCTGCATAATGCGCCGCGCATCCAAGACCTATTTTTTGCTGTACCGGGAGTGAATTTTAAATCGAACATGTCTTTATAAGAGTTTCTATTTCTTGCGCCTCGGATGGCTAGTACTATTGTATTCACATGTTGACTGAAGGAAAATCTTTGATTATTAAAAACCAAGATGATGCAATAAGGTATGTTACAAAATGCGTCTGCATCAATCTTGCTTCAGTCTTAGTATTTTCTTTTTGTCCATTGACAATGTGGTCAGAACATCGTTTGGAAAGTAAAGTCGAAGCCATAAATATATGTAGTGGATATGTGTGTGTTTGTAATGTTGTTGTGTAAGCTATAAATATATGTTGTGTGGAGCGAAAAAAATTTTGCCTACGCTCTTACTCACTTCTCATTAATTCCATGTTGTCATATTTTGTCTCGGAGTGCCAAAATATCTATTTTCAATTTTGACTTCTTTATAAGCTGCTGAACCAAAATTAAGATATAAATTCTTGTAACCTTTATTGCTTCTTTTTGTCGTCAGGCGAATGCAATATTTAACAGCATCGTATGACCTTAATTTACATCGGATGCTCGGGCTAATTCGACAGCGCGATAAGGAAAGCATATCAGTGTCGTTCTCTTGACTTTTAGGATTTCGTAGCTCAAGGAGAAAATACCCCTCATATTAGGATTACTTTGTGGACAACAAGTCCATATGCCAAGACCCTTTATCACAGCTTTCATAACTCATCACAAAGTGCATCACGCATGGCATTTATTTACGAACCGTGAGACCTTCGAGAAGACAAGTACGGTTGCCAGTTTTTGTTGCACTTTTAGCACCACCCAGGGGTCACGTGTAGGGTAACGGTGGGTACTCCCTACGGACGTGGTGCAACTTCGACCCCCCTTTGTCAAGTGAGTGGGCAACTTGACTGTTAGAAGTTCTCAAGCCGCCCGAAGGCCTCTAACCTGGCTTAACGACTGCTGTCGTAGACAGCAGCCGGGATCAACGGCTTAACGTGCCTTCCAAAGCACGAGAGCGCTCAGTTAGTAACCACTCAAAGCGGTCACCCATCCAAGAACTGATCTGCGCCCACATGCTTAACCTCGCATACCGCACGCGGTACGCGGGCGCCGCTGGGCCACGAGCGCTCGAACAAAGTTAATAACAATAATAAACGTTTATTTCAGGCCTAGAAAAACCTATAAAGTTGTTAAGTACATTTAAACCTTAATCTATGTTAGTTTCATTTTACATTATACATTATTTACGGTGCAAAACACATAAATATACATTAAATCAAATTGACATTAATATTATTAGACTGATATAAAATTAAATTAAAATTACATTAAGAGTTAAACTATTATCGGTGTAGCTCTCCATTTGACTATCTAGGGCCGCCTCCTTAAGGCGCAGGGTAGGGCAAGCCATTCTCCATACAAAGGTCGTGCAAGTTTTTTGCGTTAGTTGTGGCACTACAGCATTTAATTTTATTTTTTGTTGGTACATATTGGATATACGCAGAACTTGATGTTGAAATTTTGCATTATTTAAAAAAATACAAAGAATAATTAAAATTTAAAAAAGAAAACATCAAGACATAGCTAACAAAAAACAAGCATATGGACAAAAAATAGTAACTGGAGTGCAAACATAAACGAAGAAAAACTTGCACAAAGTTTGTATGGAAAGAGCTTGCTGCCCACTCCTTCGCCTTAATTTCGCCTTCGCCTAAATTCGCCGAAATGACTGCAATTTTTTCATTTATTTGTTTAATGTAGCTTATCCTTGGTCTTCCCTTTCCACGCTTGCCTTAAATCTTGCCTTATTTATAAAAGCGTCATGTCGTAAAAGATGACTAATAATTTTCCGTCTCCTATGTTCTTTAACCTTTAACAGTTTCCTTTTCTCCCCTCCTCTCCTCAGCACTTCTACGTTTGGGATTTTTCGTTCACCTAATAAATACTCGTACAGTCAACAGCAAATGTAGATGATCATTCAAGTACTTTGTCGCACTAACGTAACAATACTGCGACAGTTGGGATGCGTCAAAGTAGTTAAAAGTGACAAGGTACTACAATGATCAGTATGATCACCTACTTTTGCTGTTGACTATATACATACGTTCCGAATATAAAAGATTTTTAAAATGACTCTCCTAGGGACATTGTTTCAATATTACATCTAACTATATGCCTACGTCAGATTCAAACGGAAACACGCATACGGCGCACATTTTATGTTTTTTTTTTCCTCTACGATTGGGGATTCGACTCCTCGACTGTCGTGTGACTGAATTGTTCACACACATTCGAAATTTTTTATCAAACCACTAGTAAGGGTATCTTGGTAACGGTAGCCACCGTCGGCATAATCGATTGAAGCGGCTTTGTTTTCGAAATTGAGAGGTTGGCGCGCTCGTGACGCCTTTGCCTCTTTCTACCTGTTTTATGGCTTTGTATTGGAAAGGTAAATTGATTCTGCGGTTTCTGTGGATCTTTGGTGTGTTTGCTTGTACCGTGTTCCGGGAAAGTTGTGTGGGATAGTTTAGAGCTAAGCGATTAGTTTGGGAAGACTCGTTCGTTCTCGTTACGCGCGCCGTCCTTACAATCATATTAACTGCGAAGTCCATTTCAAAAGTGGCATTAATTTTACAAATTCGGTATATCTTCTTGGTGTAGTCGTGTCTCTATGTCATAATCTTCACCATATCAACCGAAAGACGTCCACTGCTGCCCTTCGGCCTCGCTCAAAGAGTGCAACAATGACCGATCCGTTACCTATGTCATTCATTCATTCATTATGTCGGCATGTTTAGCCTAGTTGGTAGTGTTGCCTACGAAGCTGGAGGTCCTGGCTGATCTCGAGAATGACCCACTAGGCTTATGGTATCGTGTGACTTCTCAATACTACAGCCCAAGTTGTCTTTTAGTTAAGGTTCCACGTTTCTCAGTTCCGGGTATGTTGGAACCCGGGTTTGTCCGAAAACTACGACCAAGACCACCGTGGAATGGGCAGCAGCATTCCAAGAGTGCGGTGGAGATACTGCGATCGCCAACCCGCATGCCAAGCGTGGCGATTATGGTATTTACCCCCCATGAAATTGGGGGAGGCCTATGTCCAGCAGTGGACGTCCTATTAGGGCTGATATGGTGGTGTTGGTGGTTTTTCAGTTCTAACGAACAGCGGAATCAGATACTGCGACTGTTTATTTTCACAAGAATATTCTTAATTGGAGGGTTCGAGCTCATGTTTAATTTAACGGGTGAATAGGGAATGTCTGAAATTTTTAAAAGTCCTTGATTATTTTTCTAATGTTAGGAATAACCGTCGCCATTAAAAGAAAAAAGTTACAGATTTTTCGGTTGCGCCATATATTTTATAAAAATACAAACATTTTATATCACCTCGCGTCTGACCCGTATCGGACTTGTAAGACATTTCTAAGTCCGTCAAATAATAAAAAAAAAAACACCGTCAAATAATAACACCCCCTTGAATCTGTGGTACGCAATGACATTGACAGTTCAAGTCATACGACCAACCTATGATGAACTGTCAATGTCATTGCGTACCACAGATTCAAGCAGGTGTTTTTTTTTAAATACTCGATGGACTTAGAAATGTCTTAGTAGTCCGATACGGGGCAGACGCGACCTGATATAAAATGTTTGTATTTTTACAAAATATATGGCGCAACCGAAATTTCTTGTTGAAATGTTACAAATTAATTATTTTCATTAACTACATAGTTAAATTTAGGTACACCGTACATGGTCTACATAATATACGTTCTACACTTACCGGCAAACAAAACTGTTAATCTTTGCTAAGTCGGTATGTTTAGCCTAGTTGGTAGTGACACTGCCTTCGAAGCTAGAGGTCCCGGGTGTATTTAAATATGTATTTTCTATATAAGTATGTATATAAATAAATATAAATAAATATTGGGGGACAATCTTACACAAATCGACCTAGTCCCAAACTAAGCAAAGCTTGTACTATGGGTACTAGGCGACGATATACATACTTATATAGATAAATACATACTTAAATACATAGAGAACATCCAAGACCCAAGAACAAAATCCGTGCTAAATGCACAAATAATGCCCCGGCCGGGATTCGAACCCGGGACCTCTAGCTCCAGAGGCAGTGTCACTACCAACTAGTTTAAACAGGTCGTCATCGTCGTCTAGTACCCATAGCACAAGCTTTGCTTAGTTTGGGACTAGGTCGATTTGTGTAAGATTGTCCCCCAATAGTTATTTTATTTAACTGATATCATATTATATATACAAACTGAATCCATTTTCATTGCTCTTGTCTTCTTCAGTTAACCTTTATATTGTTAACTATATTGAAATTGAGCACAATATCACGGATCTAATGATTTGTCCATTATCAATTAACCTCACGCACGCTCAGGCTGTGGAGTGAGCTGGTGCCGAGGTTTTCCCAAGGGACTATAGTGTGGGGTTCTTCAAAGAGTTGGTGTTGCAAGCGTAAACCTTATCATTCCTCTTACACATACTCACGTCTATATTCTCAAAAGGGGTAGGCGGAATACACGAAAATAAATTCAGTGTACTTTAAGCTATTGTAGGTTGGATGGATAAAATGTGATATTGCAGTGACGTTGGTAGCCCATCCACTCTTACACACATTCCCATAATATTCAAAACTCAATGTAAACAAGTATCTCCGCGAAACCACGTTAATGGTTCCTAGCTGCAAGCGTGCATTTGTAATATCCATTTCAATATCGCCGTCACGATAGAAAACGGTCATTGTTTATTCCTTGTAGATTTTAAGCTATACGTTACACGCGGCTCCGCCCGGCGCCACACCCCCCGTATCTAGCGGGCTATCGCACCGTGCGATATTATGAACATTATTAATCTTTTGTATCAAGAGTTAAACTGACTGGAAATGGTATGCTATTGAACTAATGGGGCCTTTTACACGGTTAATATTATCACAATACTGGTATGTCAATAATATGGCGGTTTTCTAAAATGTTTTAATTTAGCTTCTTTGCTTTTTATGCCGAGAAAAGTAGCGTGCTCTTGTCTCGGAGGCCAAGAGACATTATGGGTTTTGTCGTAAAGCAATATTTGGAACCGTGAGATCATCGAGAAGACAGTACGGTTGCCAGTTTGTTGCACTTTTAGCACCACCCCGGGGGCACGTGTAGGGTAACGGTGGGAACTCTAACGGTGGGGACGTGGTGCAACTTCGAACCCATCAGCAGCAGTATCTTTAACGTGAAGGAAAATATCGTGATAAAAACTGCAATTTGCGAATAAATTCAAAGGTGTATGTGAAGTCCTCAACACCCACTGGGCTACCGTGGGGACTATTACCCAATCCCTCTCATCAATGAGGAGAGGCCAATGTCCAAAAGTGGATTGCATAGGCTAATGATGATGAACTTTTTTTATTCTAGAACTTTTTCTTTTTTCCTTTTTTTTATCAATCGAAAAAAATGTGACACTATATTCAAATTATACCCCGGACGCAGACAGTCCCGTTAGGTAGGTCCAACTTCGAATCCGACTGGAGTGGGCAGCGTTCGGGAAGCTACGGCACATTTTTTGTCCAGTATCCCGCAGTGTCTCAAGACGAGAGTCTTTGTCCAGTCTGTGTTGCCAGTGATGAAATATAATATAACCTTCATATAACACTGAAAATTGGTCGCTGGACCCCATAAGTAGGCCCAACGTTACCCAAAGAGCAATGGAGAGGGCTATGCTGGGAGTTTCTCTGTGTGATCGCATCAGGGTATAATACAACCTCTATATACTTGAGGTTATACAAAACTAACAGCACTTCCAGTTCCTATTATTAATTTCAATTCATATCTCATAGTTCGCGCGAGCACTCCAATTATTGTGCCTAGAGAAATCCAAGCTAATTGAAACCCAATACTATTTGTAATAGGCCGGTGAGAAAATTTGTACGAGATATGTTATTAAGATTACGAATGAGGTATGTTTTCTGATATCTGATTGGGGATTAGTCATTGGCGCGGTACTTCTATTAGCACTATTAGTTTGAGTTTGAATACTTATGTTTGGTGTGACAGTGCATATGTCGCGGGGATATGGTATGTAAGGATTGGATAACTTTACTTGAGGGGGAGAAGGGCTCCTTTGAAACGTGAAAGCAAAAAAAAAAGTAGACCTAGTGATTATATTATCGCTGATAAAACACTGCGTTGCCTAACAAAAGGACGTAAGTACGGTGAGCTTCCTTTGAAGCTACGACGTTTTCGTAATTCACAGTATAGGATAGTGGTTTTAAATTAGGACTATTAGGTACCATGGTTTGTGATCCAACGACGTACTTGACCGGTTTTTAGTTTGTTGTACGGACCAGTTAGTGTAGTAGTAGATTAAGTGTTTGGTAAAATAAACTAAATTTAATAAACTTAAAAATATGCTAACCTTAAACTGAACTAACTGGAAAATATAGTGGTTACCGCTCACATCTGACGTAAGCACAATACACACAAATTTCCACGTGTATCTAAATCACATACATAAATCAAATACCGAACGCATACAGAAGCTGGTTGACTCTATGCCGGCTCGGTGTGCTCCTGTTAGGGCATAGGTATTTATGAGATGATTAAAACGATGCATATTTTTACACTTGACTGTAGAGCACCGTTAAATTAAAAACAACGAGATAAGCGTTGGAAGAACCCAGTCTATTTGTCCCGTTAACTCATGTCGTTACACATAAGCACCCATTGTTCTGTTTGATAAATTCGCTAACGACAAAGTTGCATCCACTCCTCTGCCCATATATGTTTCAACATGTGCGCTCTGGGCTATAGAATAAGTTAGAACTTTGTCGGTATAACATCAAACCAATGGCGATCCAGTGGTTCCTGGAGTTGATTAGACCACCCATCTGAAAATCCTAATAAATACAACACTACTCCTTACTCTGTATGTAAACGGCCAAGGCTACGGGTTCACACTTCTAGCATCTTCTAGGATTATTTTCGAATGCACTTCACAGCGTTCTCGATTTCAATTATCTCTATACCAATAGAAACGGCCAGCCTGCTGACGATTTTGTTGAGAAAGTGTGAACCCGCAGCATTGGCCGAGATTACATAGTGTTGTCCTGCCGAGATAGCATGGGAGGTTTTACGTGAAGTTTTGGGCGATTTGTGCCGGCTATAAAATTTATGACAGCCTGCTCGCCGCTGGCGTATTGGCCGCAGCCTCACAAACACTGCACTGGCTTCCACAAAACATCACACAGACGTAGCAGAGGAACCAAGAGAGGCCCTAAGAAGCGAACGGTGGAATCCATTCCAACATTTTATACTTTTCGTTGACCCTCTCGTGTCGTGCTTCCTAGCAAACCTCCCGGGTTGTTGGTGAGTATGGTTGATAGAGCTTCAGAAGATGAGCTGTGTTGAACCTTTATTTGTATCTTGCTGACAGCCTTTCAACACATCGAATCCTTATATGAATGCTGTCTAGGCTATGTGCATGACTGCCCGGATTTGCAAGCGTCTATAGCTTAGGATTTCCGCTTACCATCATACAAGTCGTGAGTACGTTTGTTTTCTATTATTGTGCTATTATCATGGTATAAAAACAGTACCTACTCGCGCTTAGAGTTAGGCACACTTTTATCATCATCATCATGTCAGCCGAATGACGTCCACTGCTGGACATAGGCTTCCCCTAAAGACTTCCACAATGACCGGTCCTGCGTCATCCGCATCCAGCGGACACCCGCGACCCTTACCAGGTCATCATTCCACCGTGTGGGGGGCCTGCCCACGCTATGCCTTCCGGTACGCGGTCGCCACTCGAGAACCTTTCCGCCCCAACGGCCATCGGTTCTACGTCCTATGTGCCCCGCCCACTGCCACTTAAGTTCAACGAAAGTGTGTACTGCCAGTGATGACATACGGTACTGAAACGTGGTCGCTTACACTGGGCCTCATAAGGCACACTTTAATCAATGGTATTTTAGGCAACTGTTATTGACCGAGCGAGCGAAGCGTCTTTGTTTCAGCTTTCGACAAAAATTCTTTCTTATGTCTGTCCAGATGTTCTCCTCTACAGGTCGCATTTCTCAACCGATTCTCGTGAAATTTTGTGTGCAGGTTCGATAATTCAATTATACATATTTTTTTTGTTAGTTTCTGGAAATATTGAAATTCGCGAGGTCTACTGCTCACAGCACTACTACTCTGCTCTACTGCTCTGTGAGCAGTAGACCTCGCGAATTTACAATAAGGGTTCTTAAAATTCCGGAGTAGCTGTAACACTATTATTAAATTTAAAAAAAATGATACGACGACAGCAAAATACTTTGTATTTAAAAATCGAAATGGTGGCAGAATACGGGCATTGACGAATGCCTCTTTTAAAAATTAAAAATATATCCAATGCTGGAGTAGAAAAAAAAACTAATATTTATTCTGGGAGTAGCCTCATGGGTTACATGTTAGAGCTTACTATACAACTTGTTAAAAAAAAATGCATGAAAGAATCTATGACTTCAATACGTCAAAACGCATTCCGATATTGCGAACTTTTTAAAACTCTAATCTACTTATATAATGGGGAAGTCGGTCTGATAGCCATTGCCAGTGTTTTACTGCGACAAAATACGTTACACATCCATATGTATCGGATGGCCACCCAAAACACACCGAAGCCTTAGGTGTAGGCTATTGAAATAGGAGCGCTAGACGAATGTTGCTCATTTGTCCTGGTCAACCCGCCTCAGGGGGCGGCTGCTTTGAGAGCTACTTACGGAGGAAACTTTGTGTTTTCATGACTAAGCTATATTTGACTTTATTGTGTTTTTCGTTAATATTGATAGTGTCCTGCACGGCTAATCTACCGCGAAAATAGGTTTTCTACTGTAGAATTGTTATTTTGTAGTTGTTGAGACTATAATTTTAAATTTAACTATACAATGTATATTGTTTACCCGGGTATGTCCTAAAACTACGACCAAGACCACCGGGGAATGGGCAGCAGCATTCCTAGAGAGCGGTGGAGATACTGCGATCGCCAACCCGCATGCCAAGCGTGGTGATTATGGCATTTACCCCCCATGTAATTGGGGGAGGCCTATGTCCAGCAGTGGACGTCCTAGGGCTGATATGGTGGTGGTGGTGGTATATTGTTTCGAAAAAATTAACCTCGCCGAGTTTCTTACGCCGGTTCTTCTCGAGGCAGAGGTTTATTTTTCCGAACCTGTGGTAGTTTATTGACGTTCATAGGTGCATGTAATATGCCTAATTTGAAGAATAAACTACTGTTACTTTTAATATTGAAGATGTGGAGTTCGAAGTTGCACCACGTCCGTAGGGTGTACCCACCGTTACCCTACACGTGACCCCTGGGTGGTGCTAAAAGTGCAACAAACTGGCAACCGTACTGACTTCTCGAAGATCTCACGGTTCGAAATAATTGACATACGATAAGTTAATTAAAGCTAGTGTTTATGTGGTGTCAGATTAAAATAGCACCACCCCGTTTCATCTCATGGGTTTTGTAATATTCAACTACGTGATAGGGTTGTAGTGTGTTGTGGATGATAGGCTAGCAACTTATCACTGCAGTATCACATTTTCTCCGTCTTTAATCCTAACCCTTAGAGGGTGGCTGCGCCAATATTATTGCATATTTTAATTCATACATTTTGTTTATTTATTTATTGAAACGTGCACCTTAGAACGTATCCTTTATACATTAACATTATACATTGCAACCTTCTTCTCTTCCCCACCCCACCTCAAAACCTCAGTACAAAAAAAAACTCTCCCGCGTGCTCAAACTCTTACAATAACTTATATTATACTTAAATAATATTAAAAAAAACTCATATTGGTAAGTACTGTGCTTCCAAAAAAGCTCCAGTGTCGTAATTCATTCAGCGTACTTAATTGTGAATCTTCAAGATTTATCGTGTGTAGGTAGTGACACAATCGCAATATTGGACAAAGGCCGGCGCCGCGCCATGGAGGTTTGTCCTGCCTAGGGTTACTACCAGGTCGCCTTATTTTTGGGTTAACAGCATTAAAATTATTAAAATTTACGTTTCTTTACTCTTTGTAATAAAATACGAAACAATCAATCATATAAATTAAACACTTGGGTATAAAACATACTTTAACATTAAATACAATAACAATCAACCATAACGACCAGTTTTTATTTTATTTTTACGTAATTTTACATATTTTTCGAATGCGCAAAAAGCAATTTTATTGATTATCGGTACAGTATGTTCTGTCCCGAATAGGGTTCACTGAATTGCGGCACATGTCCAAATGGTAACGCTGGAAATCGGGACGTCCCGAAAAATGCGGGACATCTGGTAACCCTGGTCCTGCCCCTCCAGAGAGATTTTGACAAGGGGCAAAGCTTGTTTGACTAAATAATTTAATAATATTCGAAAACTTAAGAAACATGTATTAACAAATTCTAATCGAATTCAAAATTTCACCCAATAGGGTTGGTCTACTTAACGTATTAGAAATTCTGTGTAAACTTGTTAACACTTTATTAATAATCTGAGCAACTTCTAAGCTTGGGGGGACAAATTATTAATGAGTTCGAATTTAGTCCGGTTAATCTTCTTACTGGGCATCGTCTTATAGGATGAAGTGACGTAATAACTGTAACAAATGGGGCAATAGGGCTATTTGAGACCTATTAATGGTAGTGTTGGGTAAAGTGGGGATTGTTTGACGGGATTTTAAGATATAACATTCCGTGAACTGTTATGGTATTCTGGGTCCTTCTTTCTCGCTGAAAACGCGTTTTTATGCCCAAATCAATGATTTTACCCAAAAATGAATGTATATAAGAGCTCAGACTGTGCGTTACATGTGCATTTTTCATGCAATAAACACGCCTTGTGCCCTGAAGAGATAAAGTTTCTATTAGAGTTCTGCAAAATCCTGCAGTTCTTCGAAATAGCAGAGCTGGAGCGAGAGTTGTAGTGGGTAGCGATCACAATAGATCAGAAATGGTCTCATCAGTACTACGAGCAGCCCGGAATAGTCGATACCCGAATAATAATAATACCCACCACCACCACCACCATATCAGCCAAAGGAAGTCCACTGCTGGACATAGGCGTCCCCCAAATTCACGGGGGGTATATGCCATAATCGCCACGCTTGGCAGGCGGGTGGCGATCGCAGTATCTCCACCGTACTCCAGGGATGCTGCTGCCCATCCCCCGGTGGTTTGGTCGTAGTTTAATACAATATAATAATAATACATATAATATTAATGAACAACAAGCGAGCTCATATTATCTGATTTACTGGTTTTCATTTTTTTTCACGAATAAAAATACGTTTATAATACTTTGTCAGTTTGCATATTAGCTTTGCTTACTCAAGTATATCTTGTTTTTTTGTAATTTTAAGTGTCTTTTTTATGAGTCCTAGATGCCCAACAGCCTTTTTAGCAGGCCTATTTTGTACATTTTGATGCGTAATAGATAGATAACTAAAATAATTTCAGTAGAAATTCAGAAAACTTATGTAAATATTTAAATCTGTGATGCGTGTCATTTAATAAAGAATATCTGACTTAAAATCCGAGACAATTTATCCACCAAGAATGTACCCTTCACTATAATAAGAGGTCCAACCAAATTACTTAGTAACACCGTTAAGATTATTTATTGAGAGATCTTAGTACTAATCCTACTTGCGGCGAGTTTCCGGCGTCCGGCTAATCGGTTTAAATAGGTAATGTTCATTAATTAACGTCCGCTGGATTATGGAGACCGACTGTTTGTAATGGTCAATGGATCTTTTATGAACAAGTATTTAAGAACAGTATTTTGATCAGCTGTGGCAGTGGGCGGACCACATTGCACGTATAACCGATGGTCGTTCGGGTGGAAAGGTTCTCGAGTGGCGATTACGTACCGTGCGGCTGTCTTTGTAACACTTTTTGGAAATGCCTAGCATGTCCAGCGGCGGACATCCGTCGGCTGATATGATCATGATGAGTATTTTGACAGGTGACGATCTACTTCCTTGGTGGGTGATGCTGTATTTTCTACTTTAAGTAACGAGATCTTACTGATATACGAAATTTCCTCACTTGTCCTACTCAGTTTACTGTGTTATAAAATTTACGCAGAAGATTACATTGCCTGAAGGCGCAGCGGTATGTATGCAATATGTATGCAGTACTGCTTTCGTACCGCTCTGCTTAAGCGAATCCCGCATAGTAAAAAATCCGCGCTGACTTGACCGAGAGCTTACTGAAAGAGCACCGACAAAGGCGGATGTGGCTCATGTGGCCTTACTTCCGCATTTCGATGCCCTAGTTCACAATCGTACTAATTACGAGGAAAAATTTACTGAAATTAGAACTGTGGTGCACTGATCATAAAGTCTTAATTTCGCTGCCTTTTTTTTTATTCGTACGATTGTGAACTAAGGCATCGATTTATAATAACAACATTCACCCCGTCACGTTTTATGTGTCATTTAAAAAAAAAACCGGCTAAGTGCGGTCGGACTCGCGCACGAAGGGTTCCGTACTTTTTTAATTTTTTTATCAGTATTAAGATCGTTAAATTATATGAAGTAGAATGTTGGTCAAGTGCGAGTCGTATTTTAGTTTTCTCATACATTTTGTTTAAGACCCAGCGCCTGATGAACACAACGAGCAACTTTTGAAGTTTTTTTTGTATGCTGGGAGCTCCCTTAAAATATTTATTTTATTTGGTTTTTAGTATTTGTTGTTCTAGCGGCAACAGAAATACATCATCTGTGAAAATTTCTACTGTCTAACTATCACGGTTCATGAGATACAGCCTGGTGACAGACGGACAGTCAGTCAGACAGACAGACAGATGGACGGACAGCGGAGTCTTAGTAATAGGGTTCCGTTTTCACCCTTTGGGTACATAACCCTAAAAATGACATTCACCCCGTTACAAATGTTGTCCAACGACAGTTTATCTACACTTTTTTTCAAGTATGACGAGTGCCTGAATTTCCAAGGATGCGTTGTGTTGAGTTGAGGCTGAGGGACCTATATTTATTTATTTCTATCTTCAAATCAGTAAAGGTTAACGCGCTGTTGACTTCTCTGGCGTTGCAAACATAGGCTACAGTATCTGCTATCACCTATCAAGCAGGCCGTATGCTTGTATGCCGTCGTCATATTTTTTTTAAAAGACTGACCAGTAACTGATTCTAGTCTAATAATGGGTATGGTAAGTAACCACAGGGTCTAAAATGGACCCCACACTGCTTCAGTAATAAGAACGAAAGCCTGTTCACTTTTATTACTTAGTTATTACGCATATAAATGCGCAAGGTATAAACCTTGCTGCAGTTATGGGTTTCTTTGGGTGCCATGTTTCGTGACAATACAACCCGCATAGCACCGTGACTTATCCGAGTTATCGGTAAACGGACAACAGTGGACATTAATCGTCATTAGACTGAGCCACTGTTTAATGCTGTTATAAATGAACTCGTATTTCAAACGGGAAACGGGTAGCTGATACAACTTAACTTCAAGACTTAAACTAAAGAGACGATGAAACTCATAGCCGATAGACAAAAATATCGCTATTTCTTACCCACGACGCGGCACGCAAAAGTAAGTAAGGTATAAGTAAGTAAGTAAGTAAGGTAGGTGTAAGTAGTAGTAAACACTTTATTGCACAAATCAAGTAAAATGCAGAAAACAAAAACTTAATATAAGATATTTGTATAAAGGCGAACTTATCCCTTTAAGGGATCTGTTCCAGCTAACCTTTGAGTAACAGAGACGACATGTTAGATGGTAGATATACTGAACAACATGCACAAGTGGCAAGATCGTATGAGCAAAAGCAAAAGAAAGGGGTATTATAAGTTTTACACGTGTATCTGTGTATGTGTGACACATTATGTGTGTCTGTCTGTGGCATCAATGGCATCATATCTCTTAAACGGGTGAACCGAAACCGAAAGCAGGTTTTCCAATGGTGATTCTAGATATGTTTTATCAAAATCGGTTTAGCCGTTTTTGAGATATTGAACTTTGAAATAAAAATGTCGGGAGTTTTTCAACTTTTCTAAGTTGTCAGTTATCATATGAAATACTCGTAGCATTGTAATGCAAACTGCGAAACTTTTTTCTCGAGTTCCATAAAACTATTTTTTCAATTAAATATGATGATTAGGTTCAGGTTTTTACATTGCTCCTCGATTTTCAATAAAAATGCTTTTACTTTCATTTAAGTTTAAGTCAAAATGCAAATGAACACGTCCATTTTTCCATAGAATCGCCTGTGTTTCTCGCCTATAGATGGTTCGGATAAATGGCCGTCATTTGTTTCAACTGATTGGGTTCGAGCCTCCCTTGATTGTTTTCCAGAACCCTTCCAAGCCCTGTACATATTCACGAATTCTGTCACCCACTCCCACCTTGTGTAACTTGAAACCGGAATACATAAATTCATTTATTTTTCTGTAAGTAGTATTAGGCCCTTATATTCGTACTTGTTGGTAATCCAGTAATTACAACTATATTTACTTTAAGGGCCATGAAAAAACAAGAGTCCCGTGTTAAAATTTAAGTTGTGAAATATATAATAGTCACAGTCCGATAATAAAGAAGAATGATTCATTTTCCTTAAGTTTATCATAACGTTTTTGGCAAGTTATTATTTTCGCCCAAGTTTGATATTTATATTTTTCGCCAAATAAATCATTTCGTCCAAGGTCGACATAAAGTTTTTCTCAAATTTTTCTTTTGCGTCCAAGTTTGACATAACCTTTTTTTGCAAGTAATTAATTTTGCTTAAGTTTTATTCCAAATTGTATAAAGCAAGTCAGGGGATAAGGATATGCGTAAACAAGTCAGAATTAAAGTGGTTGTTCTGAGACGAGTTATTGAGCGTTGTGAATACCCCGGGTGCATGAGAAATTGCGACGGCAGATAGGCAATCCAATCTCTGGTGTTTGATGCCTATAATATTTTTTGTGCAGAATGTTAAATTGATCTGTATTAAAAGATTTATTATGTCATGTTTCTTTCACTAGGTGTAAAAGGTGTAGGTTATTAGGAATTTGCGCTAAACACTCTTAACACAAACAGTGCATCCATTGTTATAAATGCCTATCTATTGCACTGATATTTATTAAGCTGAATTGCATAGCTGTAGGTTTGGTTTTCCTTTTGACAAATCAACACTTCATTTCATTCACATATTCATTGTACGTTTATGAAATACGTAAGTGGTTGGGTACCTTATACTTTCTTTATTTAATTTTTTTTGGGTTACCGTGATCGCTTAAAATACATCGTATACTTTAAATCTTATTTCAAATTGGTCCGTTCAAAAAGCGTCCAAGCAGGAAGATTCAATTCAGGACAATTTTAATAATTTTAATTGTTTGGAACCATCATAATATACAGTATATAAATAATTGCCGAGTGAAACGAGGCCTCCGTTTCAGCTTCGGCAAAAATACTTTCGTATACTCGGCTGGCGGATTATCAGCTGTTCTCCTCTACAGGTCGCATTTCTAATCGATTCTCGTGAAAATTTGTGAGCAGTTTTGTTTTTTATGTAGGGTCGGTTTTTAGAAATTAAAAAACATGCCAGGTCTACAACTCACAGAGCCTCTAGTAAATAAATATAGGAGACAATTTTACGGAAATCGAACTAGTCCCATAGTAAAAGGCCTGCAGAACAAGAGTGAGGTCGTGGTCAGCTCTAGACCTTTTGTTTTACGTCATTTCATCGCCATAAGGACAAGCGAAATCACCATAATGAGACAATGACGGCACTGATTGACTAACTGATTGATTGTTTCCTTAAGCAAAATCACTGGAAGCTGTGTTGTAAACATCTACATTAACTACATGATAAATTACACGAAAGTTACCATGTAATTTGGACAACATTGTTGCAAGTGCAATATTGTTTATGGTCATATTCTTCATTCCGTTTCTGCGCATTACATTTAATAGGTGTATGAGAGAGCGCCATAGAGATGTGTATTTTCTGATGTTGATGAGTTGCAAATGATGAACACGTTGCAATCTTTCGTGATTTGTGTGTTCGAATGGCAATGAGGAAACTCCATACGTAGCCACCACCACCATCCCACCATATCAGCCAAAGGACGTCCACTGCGGGATATAGGCCTTCCCCAAATTCACGGGGGATATATATGCCATAACCGCCACGCTTGGCATGCGTAGATTGCGTAGTATCTCTACTGCACTCCAGAGATGCCGCTGCCCATCCCCCGGTGGTCATACGTAGCGTAACTTCATATTTTATTAAAAGTTTTGATGAAAATAACATCCCAGAGGAATCTTGATTACATCTGCGGCGATATTCAAAGGTATTTGTTCCACACTCGTTTTGGGCCAGTTTCTCGTCCACGAAAGAAGTCTTGGGCCATTATCTTCTATTCACAACAGGTGTCGGTCTTCGGGATTCTGGTGATATCGCTTATTTTGGTACAAGAACGTGTAAGGCGGGAGAGAAATACAGGCCCGCAGCTTGTCATTAATGCTCACGTACAGATTTAGGTTATGATGTGATGATACTCTTATTCCCCAGCGAATCTGAGGAAAGAAAGCAGAACGTATACACCCAGCCGCTCGCTACCCTGTCATTAATAAATATCGTGTGCGAGTCATTTTGAAGGGACGAGATAATGTTCGTGTAAATAAATACTAGACGCCACGCCGGGATACAAATGTAGCGGCAAGGGGAGAAATATTGCAAAAACTGTATAAAATATTGCGTACATTGTTAGGAGTAAAGAGATATTAAAACGCGCTCTATTACACTGGAAATTGCAAAGTCCAGGTACTCAGCGGATCAATCTTAGAGTCTCATGTGGCATAGAAATTTTATTTAAACTAGATGAAAGCCCGGCTTCGCTCGGGTGAAATAAATAAGTAAGAAATAAAGTAAACATTTATTCGTGACAGTTATGCAAACGAAGAAAGAAATAGTGTACAAAAATGTATAAAATAAAAACATTACAACAACGGATTATGATGAAACTTCGTATAGAAATATAGTCTGTAGTCTGGATTAACATATGGAATAGGGAGTAAAAGATTACGCTGACGACGTCACGGGCAAAGGCTAGTATCTTTGCAAGTTAATGCTAAGCATTTTTATAAGGGTAGTATTTAAAGGCACATAAAAAAATTGACACCGTAATCAGTACTGATTTGTATAGCTAAAATATTAATCGTTCATTAAAATTCAGTTCAGTTGTGCAATTGTTAAATATTGATGTGCCAGTCAGTATTTTTGGTGAGAAGTCAGAGCTGCTAACACGAACGAAAACAAATGAAGTTCGTGTATCTCCCTCTCTGTCGAACTTGCAAAATCGAGCGACACAGAGGTATACACGATGTTCGTTCGTTTTCGTTTCGCGGTAGCAGCTCTCTATTCTCCGCCAAATTCTATTAAGTAAGGTCCTTTACACACAATATTATGTGTCAATATAATCGCGATTTTTAAAATTGTATGGGGTCCGTTAAACGCTTAATATTATCACAATACTGGTGTGTCAATATTATCGTGGTTTTCAAAATCGTATGGATTTTTCTTCAATATTGATTGCACGTGATACGGATCGTGATATGAGTATATCGCGTGATAATAATAACCATGTAACAGGCCCCTATGGATGTTGCTTCAATATTCAGTGTTTCGCGTGATAATAATAACAGTTGGTAATATTTTCTCCAATTAATGGAAGCTATTTAACAACTTGTTCCGTTTTGCCAAAGGTATTTCACATTCCGATACGCGCACCATCCAGGAATAGGAGCCGTCAGACCAGAGGGCCTACCGCGATCTGAAAACGAAGTATTTCCCTCTCCGCGCTCGAATATGCAAGTGCGACAGAGAGGCATATATATTTAGTTTTCGGTTGGTAGCACTTTAGTCCGAGCGCGGCGGACGGTCGAAGAAAGTCAAAGAACATTCCGTGTGTACACATATAATTTTTTAACTTCCCATCGACCTATGAACTTGAAATTAGGTGATAAGATAATGTTTATTATGAAGTATATTTTACCAAAAATATCAATATATTGATAAATCACATTTTTTAGTTGTACGGAACCCTCAGTGTGCGACTCCGACGCACTTGGCTGGTTTTTATTACATTTTTTATTTCTCTTATAGTAAAATACCCTATTCGTTTTAAAGTTGACGCCTGAGGGCCTACCGCGAACCAAAAACGAACTATCTTCCTCTCTGTCGTTCGAATATACATGTGCGAGAGAGAGGCAGATACTTCGTTTTCGGTTCGCGGTGGCGCCTCTAACGTCCGAGCGCGGCGAACGGCATGAGCTGGGGGTCTACTCCGAAATTCAAAATCCTAACTTCGTATGGTGCCGTCCCTTTCACTCTCCTGTCATAGACTATATGAGTGAAAGGGACGGCACCATACGAAGTTCGGATTTTGAATTTCGGAGTAGACCCCAGTACCACTAAGTTATAAGATAGAGCGAGATATGGATAGAATTTTGCTAGACGTTTAAAAGCCATAAGTCACCTAGTAGTTTGTCACAACAAAATAGAGACGCAGCTTTAAGATGGCGGACAAACTCAGCAAACATTCAAGTGGTGTCCTTTGATTAATATTATCACAATACTGGGGTGTCAATATTATAGCAGTTTTCAAATTTGTATGGATTCTACTTCAATATTCACGTGATACTTATCGTGATATGAATGTATCACGTGATACTAATAACCATGTAACAGGCCCAATACATTCGATTTGAAGGCGGTTGTTGTGACAATCAGCCTAGCTAGAACGATAGATTATACCGTTACGTTTTAGGTGATGTTTTAATACATTTCACCCATATAACGTGACGGTATAAGTTATCGTGCTAGCTAGGCTGATAGGTGTATAGAACGCTTGAAAACTACAAAAACAAAACGCTGCAGACGCGGCTAGCCGAATCCACACAATGGGCGATGATGGCCCATCACCCAGAACGCAGCCCAGCAACCTGGCCAACACACCGGACGCAAACATAGTTAACAATTTCCGAACGTACCCAACCCGACGCTGTCAACCAACGAATTTAATATGGCCGACCTTTCGTCATAAAATTAACACTTTTAAATGCAAAATACGCGACAATCCGAATTTTGCGGATACATATGTTCAACTCAAAAATCGTTATTTTTATACGTTCTTCAATTTGAGACAGGTGTCGTTCGGGGTCTACCGTACCCCTGCACGAAATTATTAATATAGATGTGCTTTCGCTCGTTCTGACAAGATTCAGCGTGCATGGAAGCAAACGAGGGAGGCATATTGAAATCTTATTAGTGCGTGATCAGCATCACCACTGCTCTTAGTATTTTTCCCGATTGTATTATTCAAAAGCTCGGAGTCGGCTTGGCACTTAATCGCTAAATTGTCGTAGACACTAGTTTTATGAAAGCGACTGTCATTTGACCTGTCAACCCAGAGGGAATGCTAGCCCTTACTGGGATTATACCCGTTTCCTTGCAATGTTTTCTTTCACCGAAAAGCTACTGTTAAATATCAGCTGATTTTAGTTCACAACTTGCAAAAACCCAGAATGTGAAATGTACGTCTCAGATCAATCCCTTGGTCGTTACCCAGTCTACTACCTACCTCTAGTAAGTTTATTTAATTTCATGGTTTGTGTGATGATACTTGTAATGACTTCATTTCACCTAGTTAATTTCTTTTATCAATTTGTATCAATCGAACGATAGCGACTTGACTTTTCTTATATTCTCCCAATCTATATTTGTTCTACGAAGCTCACTTTAAAATCAGGTTTTTCTCTTTCGTGGTTTTCTCAGATTTTTGTTCCAATTTAGAAAAATCCGCGCTTTTTGGGGGAGTCCTATGTCGAGCAGTGGACGTCCTTCAGCTAATATAACGACGTTCATGATGTGTCTATCTGGCTTGCCTTATCGGCCATTAAGCACAACTTGGAGTCGTCCAAAGTTCATGTGATATCCTTTCACTCGTCAAGACGGGATGCCTTTCATGTTGCATAAATAAAAGGTGACATATGTTCATTTAGAATAGCAACTTAGAGATTGTTAGAAATGTCGCTAATCTAATTTTCAAAAAAGCGTGCATTGTCGCCATGTCACCAGCGATCGTTTAGACAAGACGAATCGCGTCTGAGATGTTGCGCTCAGGCCCGCAATTCCATTCGCCTTAAATGACATAAGAGGTCATATCAAGGATATCGCTTCAGTTGCTTGTCTTGTCTCTATCGGTCTGATTGCTAAAGACATGAAAGTTTGAATATACAGGATATTTTTATTGAATTCCTTTAATTGCGAGGGCACAGTCCTGAGATGAAATAAAGTAATCTTCTCTAAGACACTATTATCCTAATTCATACCAATTCGAAGATATTCAAGAATTTATTTTCGTTAATTAACACCCCTAGTATAGTACAAAAGATCCTTAACAATTAAACTAGGTATGTTGACGTGCGTGTCATTCGAATTTCGAATTGTCATACTGGACATTAACATTTGCTTAACTCCACGTTAACTCTTAGGGCCGGTTTTCATTCACCCTTGGTGATATAATTAATTATTTTGTATGAAAAAAAAAAACCTTTCTTGAATTTTGAAAAACTCTATATGCTACGTCGTTTCTATGGCTATACAAGGCTAATAAGGCTATACCCTAGAAGGAACGGAAATCAATTAAAACAATCTGTATATATATTCCCTATAACATTCCGAGCACTCCTCATACTTTTTAAGTCCAGTACCGGCCCTAACTATCAACTACACGATGGAAAAAGCGATCTTAACAAAATGTTTTGTTGGTATATTATATACATGCTTACAGAGACCAAAAATGGAGGCTGTATTGAATGCATGAATGAATGATTGATACATAGTTCATACGAACATAAAATACCAGTAACATACAATACATGCACTTACGTTCGTCTTTACATTCACATTGACATAAAGGCAGCACGCGTGCACGCCACGCAAGCGGTGTGTCATCTACTATAACATTTCATACAATACAACGCGCACGCCACGCACACGCGCACGCGCACGTGCTGCGCACGCATTCGTTGTGTCACGGCTTTAAGTGTTCACTGCATGGCTCCCGAAAATAATGTTTGGAAACGCCTTTAACATTACGAAAAGCATGAAAATCATTAACTTTAGTCTAAAGCCGGCGGCACTTGTTCCAAGAATGTAGAAGCAAATCATAATGCATTTGCATTGACAAATCGACTAACACAATAACAAATGAATATCTCCATCGATACTTCTCAATATTATTACTATGGCAGGACAGGTTCCGCGCCCCCCACCGCAGTCCGCGTTTGATTAACAACGACCTAATGAAATTAATAACCGTAGCGTACTCGGGCGCCTGCTTCTCGCTGACAAATCACCGGCTGTAATTTCACACGAGTAATAATATACCGCCAATGGCATGAACATCCTTTATGAATGAACGCGAGATTTATAAACATCAAAAACACGCATAAAACGGGTCTAAATTGAAGTCGGCTAGAATCTAGCCGCTATATGAATAGATGTGAGAGTAGACCTGCAAGAACATTCGTGTGATTCCAATATAGCCCATACTTATTTAATACACTCTTTTGTGTCAGAAACACAAATATTTTGATATACATATTGTCATGTAATTCAATCTCAATTGTTGAATTAGTTATTAAAGAGTGCATACAATGTGTGGGATATTCAGTTTATTAATACGCAACGGCATGGTTATGACGTTTCACGTTATAGTTCGGAAATAACGTTCAAATTTGTTTGAAACATTGAAAAGCTGCGCCGGGCCGCTGGACCTATTTGGTACCTATAAGATGATGTACCACACTACACTAGGTATAAATTATGTATATGACAAATTTTATTGTCACAACTCACTCAACTCACCCTTTTAATGACGACGTTAGTTGTATTTTTAAAATTAGTACCATGTACATATTAAATATATTTTTAGTTGGGATTGGGAGGTTATGTTATTATGTTAATTTCTTAATACAGGCATGCTAGCTATTAATTAAGAACAAAACAGGAAACAGGAGGTCCCAACCATGTCCTATTTTTGTACACAATGATTGTGACCAATAAACGATTTTTTTTCATTCCCTATTATACCTACTTGGTTCTGTTAAATTTCCCTTAGTGATTTAGTGGTATCAGGCACATGCTAGTGTTTATCATAGCGCACTTGCCCGTACGGAAACGAGATCGTCGAGTCTGCGCGCGCGCCGATAAATCTGCCGCACTTACCTCGCAACCGGTAAATAACTATGGGATTTCCGCGTGCGAGAACCCGATGCGCCCGCGCATAAATCTGTGCCCGTATTGTGATATTGTGTTGCCATTATGGGACCGGGGAGGCTGGACGTCTCATAAATACGGTACATGTACTGCAGTCCACTTCACTCTTGACGCGAGCCGTTACCGTATCTCTGTCTCACGGTGACGCTGACATAATGCTGGAGTCCGTTTGTCCATGATCAAAAAGGACATGACACGCTCGCTCATCCTTAGTCTAAAATTCCCACGGATAACTTGTATTACAAAATGGGGGACGCTTAGAAAGATGCGCATCTCCGAGCAATTTCCGTTACTACTTTCGAAAATATCGATGCTGTAAGCCATTTCTGTCATCGATGCAACCTTTCGCACGTCCTAATAGGGCTGGCGGGCGATCGCGCCGAGCTGCGATACTACACGTGTTCGGGGCGAAATTACCATTATTATCGATCATCTCGCGCGCCGCGTCGTAACGACCCTCAATAGGCGCGAGGCGAATCTTATCGAGAAACCAGTATACCGTTACGGCCATCTATATAGCAATTTGATGCTTGTTTGTTTTCCGATTAGGCGGTCAACGGCACCAACACGTCACGTAATCGTTGCGTCACAGACCTATCTCAACGTCTGGCTGACGGCAACCGTCAACTATTCGCGGTTTAATCGTGCACCTTGCCGCTCATCTGTAGCCATCCCTAGTGCAGAAAATTGAATTGTAATTGCGTGCTATGAGAAATACTAAATGGCCCATTCTTTCTTGATTGCGCTCGGCGCGCTGTCCAGCTTGCTTGTGGCAATTACTGCATATTAACCGAATTGGTCTCGCGGAGTGTCCGCGATTTATATTTTCATTAAATTATTGTTGTAAGTATTCTTTATGATCAATGTGCTGCATACTCTCTTATCTCGTTCTACGGGAATTATTAAGACAGCTTTGTTACTCTGTCAGTGTGTCTGGTAATTTTATTTACTGCCCGTGAAATTGGATACTGAGAATAAGTGCTCATTTGTAATTTGGTAAGAATAGAATGTGAGGAAATTATCGCGATCTTTATTTATAGTATCATGTAGCCTAGCTTAATTAGCTATTTCTTTATTCATGATGCCAATGGAATCGGTTTTTAGATGCGATCAAATGCATGACATCTGTCTCATAGATATCTTCGTATGAATTTAACAATCTTTCATAATTCACGATTTATACTGATAACTATTTTGATAGCTTAGGTACTATCCGTTTAGCGACGCTATGTTGTAAATTTTATCATGTGAAAAGTGCCCAATTCGAGAATCTGACAAAAAAACGAACATCTCTAAACAATAGACTCCAAAATATTAGTTTGTGTTGTAACCATAGTAAAAGTATTTCCAAATAAAATGTTTTAATGGTGATATTGATTATTGCATAATAAGTAAAATGCATAATAAATGAAATGTAATAAATGGTATGGATGATGCTAATTTTGTCAAAAAATAATTATGTCATGTAAAAATTTGTACAAACAGTGAGAGACGCGGATATTGAATTTCCTATATATATATACACCCGGGACCCGGGTATGTCCTAAAACTACGACCAAGACCACCGGGGGATGGGCAGCAGCATTCCTGGAGTGCGGTGGAGATACTGCGATCGCCAACCCGCATGCCAAGTGTGGCGATTATGGCATATACCCCCCGTGAATTTGGGGGAGGCCTATGTCCAGCAGTGGACGTCCTTGGGCTGATATGGTGGTGGTGGATATATATATATATTAAGCCTAACTATGTACCTATATTCAGCGTCTAGGTGATATGGTTATAGTCAAGGTCGGTATTCGACTTGCAAAGCGAGACGACTCCCCGGCATGTTAAAGGGATATTCACACTTTCATGTATTTAAAATCTGAGACCTTAAAAAAAATTGTAAAAATGCCCGACATTTCCATTTCAAAGTTCAATATCTCAAAAAAAAACAAATTAAACAAAACCTCATTCAAATCGGTTCACCCATTTAAGAGCTACGATGCCACAGACAGACACACACATACACAGGTTAAACTTATAACACCCCTTTTTTTGTTCCGCGTCGGGGGTTGAAAATCAGGATTAGGTACAGAGACATGCAACTGAAGCGAAATCCCTGAGATGAACCTATCTATCATTAACAATAATTACATAATTAGGCACAGATAATAAGTATAAGTTTTATGGAATATCACAGATGGCATTTATGAATTTGATATGATTTTGATTTTGTATTATTTTATGCGGTACTATTGTTCGGATTGCTTTTTATTATTACTGATTATTTTTGTAACATTGATAATGCTTCAATTCAATAATCATGAAAATTTACGTAATATGATTGTATCTCGTAATAATAATCACCGTGTAAACGACCCCATTGAAGAGGGGCATTTAAAGATCGTTTTTACGCTACAGTATTTTAGATCGTCATCATCAACCCAACAGAGTACAGTACAGACACACAATAATTACTAGTACTTGTGTACAGAAGGTTAACTGTCAAACAAAACTGATGTTTGTCAGTAAATCATGTCATCCCGCCCGCACGCGCACGTGCTATTTCGTTCCTAGCGTGTTCGGGTATATCGACACTACGGACGTGTGCTAGAGAGAGCAGAGCTTATCTGAACGATTCACACCAAATGGCCGGAGTCGGCGCGCCCGCCATCGCCACCAGAGTCAAAGGAATTCGAACCCTCCATACAGAAGCTAGACTTCGTATCCAACGGCCGCGGCAGGGGGTCTACTCCGAAATTCGAAATCCGAACTTCGTATGGTGCCGTCCCTTTCACTCTCCTGTTATACAATATATGAGTGAAAGGAATAGCACCATACGAAGTTCGGATTTCGAGTTTCGTAGTAGACCCCCAGAGCCGGCGGCAGCCGACCCATTCAAATATGAAATCTAACTTCTGTATGGAGGGATCGAATTCCTTTGACTCCAGTGGGGTGCGCACCGACTCCATCCGTTCCATGTGAATCATCCATAAGCGACACGAGGAACATTCCTAGTACAGATTAAAAAATATAAGAATCTCCTTTCCTGTGTCAGTAGGAGCTTAATATGCATTGTTAGTTGTGTTTTTATCATTCAGAATTATGTAATATATGCGTCATGCAACGTCAGTTACGTGGATTATAAGTCCAACCAATAATTGGGATTTAAAAACCCGAACTAAAAGCCGAGACACACCGAATG
The DNA here is from genome assembly GCA_905163555.1 of Notocelia uddmanniana. Taxonomy (NCBI): domain Eukaryota; kingdom Metazoa; phylum Arthropoda; class Insecta; order Lepidoptera; family Tortricidae; genus Notocelia; species Notocelia uddmanniana. The sequence goes on from LR991064.1 coordinate 4,299,664, forward strand.
CGCACGCGCACGTGCTGCGAACGCATTCGGTGTGACTCGGCCTTTAGCGTATGACGATTGGTGAACGAATGTTCAATGAAGCACTACACTGGACTGGACACTATAAATTACATATGTAATTCTAAAATGACTACTCAATTTTATTATAAGTACTGGTATGTACTATGTAGTGATTCAAATAGTATTAAGTAAATTATTTAGAACAATTAATTGATGCTACGACCTGTTTAGCTTAGTTGGTAGTGACACTGTCTCCGAAGCTAGAGGTCCCGGGTCCCTTTAAATTTTTTTGTTTCAGTTATTATAATTAGATAGGTATGTTCTTGACAATGTATGTTCAATACAATAAATTATATTCTCTGTTCTGATACCCACAGGCCAGACGCAAACATTTGTTTTTTTTTATGTATGGCGTGTATATATTTATTTCTTTTCGACTTTTACAACTCACTACAGTTCAACTTGACGACACTAATCTTTGTTTAAGATTTGTGGTGGCTTATAGCCAAATGCCCCATTAGCATTGCTTCTACTAGATCTCTCGCATGTATCTAGGCGCCACGCCTATCCGTCCATATTAATATGGAAACAAAACGTTTAAGGGCATGGAGAAATCCGCTTCCATCGTTACAGGGCCGCGCGTAAATCTGTCGCTGTTTACCTTATTTAATTTAGAGTGTCGTGGGGTAACGTTTATTCTTCATCGGGAGTATTACGTACCCAGCAAGGAAATAGCAGCTCTTGTAGCTATTGCACTACCGTCAGAAAGTTTAAGATCAAACACAAAATGCAAATGATCAACATTGATTGATTATTCATTCAACCTTGATTCATCTGTCCGTAGTACTCTCGACCAGTTTGCAAAAGTCCAATCTCCTTGTGAGAAACAGCCCATTGCAATCTTTTTCCCTTGTTTGGTTTGCGTAATAAATAATTTAAGAAACTGAAACTAAAAATTGTGTTTGGGCTTAAACTTTCTGACGGTAGTGTATGTTGAGCGTGAGACAATTTGAGGTGTACCTGGGTGATGCTAAAAGCAAGCGCAGGAAACTAAACAACGGTTTGCCTCACGGCTCAGTACTCGCACCCCTTCTTTTCAACCTGTATATTCACGACTTGCCTGAGACCTCAGCTAGAAAGTTTATATACGCTCATGACATAGCGCTTGTAACTCGGAGCCGGGGGTTCGAACAAGCCGAGGAAATTCTGACGGCAGACCTCAAAACCATTTTAAATTTCTTTTCCGCTTAGAGACTCATACCTAGTCCTGCGACCTCAGCTATAGTGTTTCTATAACCCGGGCTTGTTGGACCCGGGTATGTCCTAAACTAAACCAAGACCACTGGGGAATGGGCAACATCATCCCTGGAGTGCGGTGGAGATACTGCGATCGCCCACCCGCATGCCAAGCGTGGCGCTTATGGCATTTACTCCCCATGAAAATGGGGGAGGCATATGTCCAGCAGTGGACGTCCTTCGGCTGATGTGGTGGTGCTAGTGCTTGTATAGCCTCGGTCTCTTGATCGCCACGCACACCGCTCCGGTAACAGCGACGGTCACAACACTGCGTCGCACCGCAAAAATCACCGTAGAAATTATATCATCGTTTTTGCGGTGTGACACCGCAACGCAGTGTTGTGCCCACGCTCTAAGCGTCACCATACCGTCTGCGTTAATTTTAAAGCACTATTGTATAGTGACGCTTACCGCAGCGCTGTGCGTGGCGATCAAGACCATTCACTGCCCGTGGTATAGTGAGCATCAAAAGTAACTACGGATATGAAAGTGTCAAAAGCGCTTATTCCCTTATAATAAACACTTTTAAACTTTTCAAATGCGTAGCTACTTTTGATGCTGACTGTACTACTGCGTAGTCCTATTGGTAGTTGGTACTATACCTACCACGGGCAATTTTATTTGTCCTTGGTTCTATCAATTGAACTCTATTAGAGTAGAGCAGTTCTTACTGTGTAGTCCATGGACAAGTAATGATCAAGAGAACCAGGCTTTAGCGGAGATGCGTGGATGTCGTCGAAGCGAAACAAGTATGGACCGTAGTAATACCCCATTTGGATACAGGCGTGAGTATATGTTTGTGTATGACGCATTCAGATCTAAGTACAGCGATTTTCCATCAGTCAAGTTGCCCTTCAAGTTGCCCTCAGAAATAAGGCCATCCGCAATAGAACCAAAAGTAACCGATATAGCCCTCTTTGGGGGAGGTCTATGTCGCGTACAGGACGTCCTTCGGCTGATATGATGATGATTATGTTGATGCCTTCTTAATTGACGAATCCTAATGCCAACAAGGTTTATTGCTTATAGGTTCTAAGGTCAGTTGGCAGTCGCTGCCGCAAAAACAGCCTACGCCAAAATTTCAGATTAGGAATAGTTAGGGCGTGAAGGTGATCTGTGTTTAGAACGCTCTGATAATAGCTAGCGGTCTTCTGTAAGGTGGAGATCCATCCTCAGTTTGGCAATACATACCCCTGTAACCTTCCTCTTTAATATCATGTGTGCAAGGAATATCATTGTTATCGTTTATTTGAGGCATTCTCATGCAAGTCACACTTATCCGCATAATTATCAGCACCTGCCCTGGATGCGGGCGGTGTTGCCAGCACAATCCTTGATCAGTACGCTATTTATGTTATTGATAATTCGACACGACCGACACCGTTCTAGCATAAATCGCATTATCGGGTTCGATGGGATCCCGTTGTTTGTTGCAATGTTCTTGCGTAATGCACAGTCTACAGAACATTCAAGTCCATGAGTACTACATGGGTGATTACGTAACGTTTTCGAGCGTGAGTAATTTATATTTGAATGTCATTTTCCATATTAAAATTGTCAATTAGATCTGCCTAGCGTAAGTTTGATATGTTACATACTCGTAATCGAATAAGGGATGATTACGTAACGTTTTCAAGCGGGCTTACTTTAGGTTGATATAAAAACTGGTAAAAAAACTTAGCACAATCTCTATTTTTATACAGCGATGAGTAGTGTACCCAGAAGGATGGCCTTCTGGGTACATTACTCATCGGCACTGATTTAGAAGATATTTTTTATTTATAGGTAGCTCTCAGTTTTTTATTGCAATTTCCTGTTTAGTGTTTGATTAAATAAAATAATGTGGCGAACTATAAAATGACAATGACATCTCTATTTTTAAAGATTTTCTAAATCTTGTAACAAGTCACTTAAATAATAAAATGATATTTTCCATACTAAAAATGACAGTTAGACCTGCCTAGTTTAAGTTTGCGACACTTACAATCAGCATCACAGTTAACTGCCCATACATGAAGCTTATTGCAACGAGATAAGGTCGGTTAATGTTGATAGTACCACGTTACGCAGAGCGCCATAATGACGTCACACGGTCAGGTGCACAGATATTATGTCCAGGGACAATTTGTGAATTAGTCGAGATGTTACAAAATCGTGGCTTGCTGGATCCTATTTCACCAAATTCACAATCGTTACTTGACAACGATAATTCGAATGTATGCTGGGGGTCTACCCCGAAAATCGAAATCCGAATTTCGTATGGTGCCGTCCCTGTCACTCTCCTGTCATACGATGCTGTCCTGTAATCTTTACTTGTCGACCAAGTGTCGCAAATTGGCTTATATTACTTATCGTATAGTGATCGTTTAAATACAATATTTAATGAAAATAACTTAAAAAATAACGATGTGCATGGTATATACAATATAATATACCTACAAATTAAAAATGTGGTAAAATTAATAAGCAGTGAAACGTCACGTATGCAATGAAAAAATGACAAAACAAAACAAAGGAGTAAATAAAACATGATTGTATGGCAAACTGTTTGTTTTCTGGCAGGATGACAGATATTCACCTTATATTTACGTGGGTATACAATATAACTAAATGCTCACTTGTTTTCCAATAATTCTATTATTCTGTCAATGTTCTTATAAATCGATAAAAATATGCAAAGACTGCGTTGTACTTACTAAGTAGTCTGTGCGCTATGCCTCCGATGTGCGCAGCTAGTTCCGATTTCAATACGAATTATTTTACACACGGCAGTCGTGTATGCGTTGACCTTCACACGGCTCCCTGTAACTCGTTCATGAGTGGGTAGCTGGGGCCGCTAAAATGACACTGTCACAATCACACCTCTAAATATATGTGTAATTCTCAATCTTCTTCCCTTTGTGTAATACGATATTAACTTTTTTTTAGCGAATTCAATAGGAATAACCTAGACCTTTTTAAGGCACGAGTGAAAAGGCATCTTCTGGGTGAGCTCGCTTTATCGTCGGCCTCATCTTTGCCCCCTGGCTAGATGGTGGCCAAGAGCAATCCCATTTATAATAAAAAAAAATGAAGGAGGTTCTATGGTACGTTGGCCGATTTTGATATTTTTTTTGTTTCAAAGCAAGTACCCCGAAATTGGTCTCATATAAATTTGATGAAGGCCAGATGCTGGTATCCAGGAGGAACCGAGGGAACTGCTCGAATTTGATAGGCGCGCATGGGCTGATTTCGGTATTTTCTGTAGGTAACCAAGCATTGGCTCTCGGAAACCACAAATTTGGTGAAGCGGACCTGATGATGATGGTCGCAGTTGTCATATGGAACTCCTCAATGATATAATATAATTTGTATGTAATCCCAGCATAACTTAGAATTACGACAATAATTTTCATGCCAATATCGGCTAAACATGTGGAACTCCTTATAATACTAATACAATCAATATGTACCGTGTTTAAGCAAATAAATTATTCTATTCTATTTTATGCATTTTCACTTTATTTAGATATTTTCGTCGAACAAAAACTGGGTAAACAAGGGTAATACTCACCAGCAGAAATTCAATGTTTATTTACGGGCCAATATTTGACATCTTTCACATGACACCTGGTGCTGCCATGTAATGTTCTATGTTAGTTCCATTTTATTTAATTTCTACTCTTTATTGTCAGACTATACATGTGCCCAATTTCATCACCCTGCCTGGTACATAATGCAATCAACTCATCATACTCACCCCAACGAAAGCAGTGTCTTAAGGCCCCGGTACCCGGTGCGAAAGTAAATAAATGTGTCCGCCTTATTTAAAGGCCTCGTTTCCGCTATGCTTTATCGGCTACGAAGCTGCATATTCCGCATTATAATATAACTGAGTGGCATTATACATACGAGTTTATTACTATTTAATTTTTAAAGATGCAGTAAAAATGAAATCCAAAAGTTAAATAGTAGGTCTATAATTTTATTAAGGTTGCAAGATTGATTGAAGTCTGCCATTTTGATGTTTTAGTACCATGTAGAAGGAAAGTTTTTTGCCGGAAGCACAGGTACTGGAGTGTTTGCAACCTAGGGGTAACCTTTGCCCAACAGCGGGACACCCGTAGAGACTAGAAAAAAGGGAGGTAATGACTTTCGCATGTGAACCTGTTTTTCGCATATTTCGCACACTCAGCGACGTAAACGGATCGGGAAATTTCATAATAAGTATTGGGTGCTGGAAGTTACATTCGTCTCTGTTTTAAAAAAAAGATTTGACTTTGTAGTTAATGGTTTTCCTTGTTCTCGATGCCACATTTTACGCAACTTCATTGTCTTAACGCCTTCAAATTAACTTCAGTGTATTTTCTCTGATTCCATTAATAATAAGTACCCTAGTTTACAGTTCCACTAATAATAATGCTCTAAATCTCCGTATCTCATTAAGACTAGTTCTCACCGATGCATAATTAGCTCGGCGTTAATCGCGGAAAGTATAACCTAGTACTCCGTGAGAAGAAACTGACCTCCCCGTGTTGTGTAAACTGCTTTACATCCGATCCCAACCCGATATACGCATGGTTTATTAGTATGGGACTTGTTTGTTCGTGAAATGTTAACGTTAATTTATGTTAAAAATTAAACTTAGAAGAAATAAAGACAGGGTTATATAGGTAGAGCACAGGCCACAGCGCTCATATTTAGATCAGCCCAATTGGGAAAGTATATACCTTCACCTAAGTGATCATATGACGCTTGGGTATTTCGTCGCTTTCACCGGTTGGAAATGTTTTATGATAGTTTAAACATGACGTTAAAGTGACAAGGCCCAAAGATGTTAAGCTCTTTGTGAGACTGACCGTAAACAAGTAAATTTTTAACAAAAAAACACCGACTCCAAACTTTTCCATACTCACACTCGGCCCTTCCTGCTATAAAATTTGAGGATTTTCCTGGATTTCTCCGAGATCCCGTAGAGAGACAATAATGGGACCAACTAGAAAACCTACGCTTTCAAACAAAAAAATATTTTTTGAAATCGGTCCACTACTCTTCATAATATTCCGACGAATTGAGAACCTCCACCATTTTTTGAAGTCGGTTAATAATAATCCAATGGGTTCAACTGGCTGATCTTGCAGACAAGGTCATTCGTTATAATCATTGGCAGAGATATATTGTCGTCCGGGGTATTCTACTGGATATACTTCCGGCAACTAAAATCACCCAAGCGGTCGTAATAGACATATGGCCCAATGGGTGTTACCTGGGGCATCTCAGAATCCAATTTCGTCCAATTTGATTACATGATCTAGGTGATTGCGGTCAGGTGACTTAATGGATACTGTGATATCAAATTTACAGTTTAATGTCTGCTTTACCCTTTACCTCCCCCATAATATTACCTCGTTCAAATTCATTACCAGTAACCGATACGTTTCATTACCAGTATCTTAGACAAATTAAGTACGATTAAGCATCGTAGAATCGGTCCTGCCTAGTCTACCTCCACTTTCTCAAGCGAGATTGGTAATGATAAAAACCTATTGGTGTCAGCCGAGATTGTATGCTGTACCTGAAAGCGCATGTAGCACCTATCTCGCCGACACGGGGCATGGGCTAAGCAAACACTGGGATGGTCCCGCAGAAGTCACGGGAGCTGGCGGGGTTATTGAAATATTGAAAAATTAATGGCGATCAGAAATTGACAAATGTGTGTTACATGCTAAGCATTTCATCCAAACCACAAGAATTAGTGATGTGACGCCATGCAAGTATAAAAACTTAGATCTCCTCAATCGTCACTTTGGATTGCAGCCTAGCTAGCATGCTTGCGCTTATGTCGGTTGGACATATTCAATTCATCCCTTTCGCACTTACATATTTGCTAGTAAGCGGCGAATGCCAAATTTCCTACATAAACGCTATCATGCCAGGCTCACGTGAGTCTCGTGACACTAATACTCATACTATAATATTATCCTATGGCACCGTCATCGCCCGCTAGCTCTTACCACTCACGCCATACCCATGTTACCTTTCACCGTCGAGAGATATTGTCCATGCAGCCGCCATCCCTACGGCTCATTACCATATACTGCGCCCGCGACAGCGTCGCAATTAACTATCAGTTTATTGTTGTAGGATTACAAAGTGCGTTCGGGCGCGTAGGGAGTGGTCTAGGCCTGGCATCGTGTGTGATGAAAGTTGCTGGGGTGGCTTTCGTTGGATGGCTTACTGGTTTCTATTGTTGTCTACTATGTTTGATTCAAATCCTTGTTCTGACCTCATGACTGACTCTGGCATTTGTGACCACCATATTAAAGTGCTTTCTAGGTTTGGCAATCTTCTGCTTTCCTGGTAAATTTATATACATCGCTAATTTGAGATGATGTTCTTTAAGGGACTAGTGTACTGTAAAGCTTTTATAAATATCTTTATAGATCTCATTCCGAAACAGACTGATAGTTAATAAATTGATATTTGGAAAGTTAACCGTCTCTATATGATGGAGAAATAGCTGGCTGTTTTAGATATCGTGTTGCAGTTGAGCAAGCAAGTCATTTGTTTTATGTAAAACCATTTTAATTCAAATGATAATATAGATACAGTACAACTCTGCTATCTGCTATATAGTCGATAAACAAGTACGTACTATATTTTTTAATACATATTCTTATTTTTTACAGTTACAAGTTTCAGTTTTTGTCAGGAAGCTTTTTGCCTAACAACAGTGAAGCAGCTACGTGCCGATCCCACGGCCATTAAACATAAATCACACATCTTATCAAGAGATACTAAGTACTAAACGGTGTATCTGTTACTAGTACAGGCTTATCGGAAAATATTCCTCACATTATCAGCATCATAAACGTAAATAGACTCCAGGAAAATCTGACAGTGAACTGTCTTGCTAGAGTCTGCATCGCAAACATCGCCTACCCCGGCCACGCCTACTGTCGACTCGTCAGACGCACTTGCTCAGGCGCATCCTAGCATTAACCCCGGTGAATGACAATTATCGCAAACACCTATCTTGAATAAACGAACTTTTCAAATCCGACTTTATGACTCGCCAATAAGATATATTTTTAAACGTAGGCTGTGTGTTTTACGAGCTTCTTATCGTCAATAATTTATATGACACCATAAACAGTTATTAATATCTCAAGCTCCAGTGAAAACTAAATAATTGTTATTATACATAATAGCAGAGAAATTTCCTTGGTTCTGGCAGATTTATTTGATTACATAGACCGTTTCGATTTGAACATTACTTGAGAAGTAAGTTCAAAGGGATAGACTATATCGCAAATTGTTTACTTGAATTTATATCTTTGTATGTGGTTCCTCTAGTAAAGATGTCATGTAAATTGTTCCCAAGTCTCAGTATTGCGTTCTCATTCATATTACTCATTCCCAATTTGTTTGTCTGTAATTAGAGATGAAACGTAGATATACTCGCAATAGTTTTTGCTTGTCTACATTGTCCATCTGATAATTTTCTTTTTCTTTGACAACATACCTATTTACCACTGTACTGTGTACCTCATACTAGGTACGATTCTCATCACTGTATTCATGATCTAAATACAGGCTACGGTTTCCAATGTAAAATACACAGTAGCATAAGAACACTTACGTCTACAAAAAAAAATTGCGACTAATTCAGAACCTCCTCCGTTTTTTGAATTCGGTTAATAATCTCAAGCGTGCTGCTGACATTTTTTTGAATCAACGACTTAACGTGCCTTCCAAAGCACGGGAGCGCTCAGTTAGTAACCATTGCCACTCAAAGCGGTCACCCATCCAAGTACTGATCGGGCCCACGTTGCTTAATCCCCGAGCGCTGCGGAGTAAGAAGTGATATTATTTTACTGTGTGTTATGTTATAATCTTTAGGCTTTCTTCTTATTACGCCATTGGTTCTCAGTAAATCACATTGCTACGTAAATGTCAATTCGGTTAGCGATATTTGAACAGCAATGTCCCGGGACCCGTTTGCGACACAATTTATTTATGAGCCGTATTGTGCGGTATTTAAATCACGGGATCTGCTGATTATACGTAAGCTTCACCTTTCACGATGTCTTGCGGTTGTACAATACAAATACTCGCTTCTCTGTTCGCACACTTAAAGTAAAATTACAGCTACGGTAGTTTAGTGGTTTGAGCATGCGGCTTAAATGGTCAAGCGGCGTTTGTGGGGTTTCCTAATTTATTTACAGTCGTGAGGAAAGTCTCCAACCCGCGAGCCAGCGCATTGCCGGCTCCCTCTCGTCTATGGGAGGAGGCCTGCGCCCATGCAGTGGGACCTATACGAGTATGGTCTGATGATGATAATGAAGGAAAGTTATTGGGTGTTTTTTTTTTATACTACGACGGTGGAAAACAAGCTTACGGCCTGCCTGATGGTAAGTAGACACTGTAGCCTATGGACACTTGCGACTCCAGAGGAATAACAAGTGCGTTGCCTACCCTTTATTGACTTGGGGATGCGCTGTGTTGAGAGTGAGGGGCTCTGGTGGAAAAGGAGTGAGACAAAGTAGCTTTTCCTGTTTTAAGAAACGAAAAAGAAAAGATTTTTATTCTTATAGGACATCGATACGGTGTACCCTGTCGATACTGTATAATTTGTCAAGAAATGGTCACAACTCAGCGTGATGCCGGTAGAGCCAGCGCTGATCTTCCCTTGTGACCATTTGATGAAGACAAGGCGCCATGACGCCACGATCAACTTAGATAAAATTTACAAAAGACAGATAAAATAACTCAAACCATTACAAAAACAAAAAAACTTAAAGTATACCACGAAACTTATTATTTTTTGACCGAGCGAGCGAAGCGTCCCCGTTTCAGCTTTCGTATGTCTGTCTGTCTATCCGGATGTTAATCTCTACGGGTCGCATTTCTCAAACGATTCTCGTGAAATTTCGTGAACAGGTTCGATAATTATATATATTTTTTGTCGAGTCAGTTTTCGGAAATTTTGAAATTTGAAACAAAAAATTGCGGTGTCTACAGCTCAGTAAGTAATTGAAATGATTTTTCCATTCCCATGTAGGATCTTTCTTTTTTGTATTTTATCTTTTTATTTTTTTACTCTAAACCTAGTCTTTAAGTACCTAATGTAACTAACAAATTATGGATCTATAGTCTGAAATAAATATTAATTATTATTATTATAAATCATCCTCCTAGCATTTTCTCGATTGTATCCTGAAGGAGCCCGAAGTACGCTTTTGCACCTGGCGTAGGCACTAGTTTTAAGATAGCGACTGCCATTTGACCTTCCAACATAGAAGGAAAAATAGGTCTATTTTTCCGTCTAGGTTGGAAGGACGTGCGAACGGGACGTACAGTCGAGGAATTTGATTTCTGCTCCACTTCTTACCTTGTCACAGTGACAAGAATACGAGTTTTCTTATTTTTCATATTGATGTTCACTGTGACAAGGTACGAAGTGGTCCAGAAATCAAATTCTCGACTGTACCTGTTCCTTCACGATGATGATATTACATAAGTGTGCACTGTTAAATCTTGTTATCATAAAATAAAATCACGTTCTTAATTAGCAAAAATCGTAGCTTTACTTTGGTAGATCGGAGAAGTAGGGCACAGCAGAAAAACATCAAGTTAAAGGGAACAATTTAATGCTCCGAGCAGGATTCGAACCCACGACATCTGGCATACGCGGCCAATCGCTCTAGACTCTAAGCTATCGGAACAACCAAGCTCACAGGCTAGAGCGATTGGTCGCGTATGCCAGATGTCGCAGGTTCGAATCCTTTTTTTTTGTGGAAATGTTTTTATGCATCCCACCCAGTTGGGGGGACCAGGACGGGTATGACGGACTAACCGCAGCAAAACGCCTTGGACTACCGTCTAAAGCCCCAACGAGTGCCGGCTCCGCCTTGTCGAGGACGCCGCGGGATCGCTATCAGCATTAGTAGAATTGCTTCTCGTTCACATTTGGAGCAACCCGAGGAAGCAACTCCATTTTACAGAAGACCGTCGACATAATGTCGAGGAGACGACGATGCAACGGGGCCACGCCGTTTCGTCGCCTAAATAGATATTTTATAAGCTTAAGTTTCATGGCGCATTGGGTTAACTGTAAGGCCATGTAAACATTTGTAATAATGAAATAAATAAATAAATAATAAAATAACACCGCTACTTGTACTGCAGACATGTTAAGTTGTATTTCTGTTGGTAAGTAAGTACTTAAGTTTGCCGAATTTACTAAGGGTACGCTGTGTTAAGAGAGGCACATGTATTGTCCTGCTGTCGACACTGCAAATCCTTATACTTGAAAAACTAGTTACGTCCATATATGGTTATCTCTACTGCTGTGATCATTTCCGTCTTTACTGTTTAAAAATATAAGTATTATTTCGCTCTTTTCCTATAACTACATTATAACGGTATATATCGTTTACAACTTAAAACTTGAAACATTTGGCTCAATAGAGCTTACGTAAGAATACGTTAAAGCGCATAAGATCGGTTTTATTTTATCGCGAATGTTTATGTCGATAAATTATGTTTGCGCGTATGCGCAAGAATTATTGCTTTATTAGTTCTCCAGTATTGCGTTGCGATGACCAATCATTTTCGTGCTCTATGTATGATCATTAGGGTTCCGTACCTCGAAAGGATAAAAACGGAACCCTTATAGAATCACTTTGTTGTCCGTCCGTCTGTCTGTCTGTCTGTCAAGACCCTTTTTTCCTTAACGCGTGGATGTATCAAGCTGGAATTTATATATAAATACTCAGGTCTACTGTCCCTTAGAGCTGTGAAAAAAAATTTGAGACTCGCAAGGGAATCAAAATCTAGAGGGTACTTCCCGTGAACTCAGAATCTTGAAATTTGGTACGAAGCAACGTCTTTTAGCACAGATAAAGAAAAAATTGCGAACACGTAATTTTTTGTTTACATCATATAATAAAAGATTTTTAACGGAACCCTCGGTGCGCGAGTCCGACTCGCACTTGGCCGGTATTTTTTCTTTTAATTACTTAGCGTTATCCCGGCTTCTCATTATAATAATAAATCTTTGTTTCGGACATTTTACATCCATAGTAGGTAAATTTATACGAACATGAAAGACAATAACAATTATAATACACTACATTTTGTAACTAGAAATCTGCAATTCCTTTTTGACCCGACCAATTTTTTTGTCATGGTCTGCTCATTATTTACCATATTTTTTATATACCAGTTTCAAAAAAACTTCGGTTTCAGTATCATAAGAGAATGCCTCATGACATTAAGTCCGCATTTTGTACTTATATGATTTGTACAATAAAGTTTAAATATGTAAATAAATAAATTCATAAACCCTTGTCTGTATTTCTATTTTATTTACTTGTTGGTTTGTAGTGTTTGTACAGTCTTTTTACACCACTCCGGATTGTCCTGTTCGAAATTTCAGATTTGTATTGTCGTTGGAAGTATTACTAGCTCAGTCGAGTGTTACCTACAACTCTATCCACTACGTTGGTAAGGGCATCGGATTTATTGACTAACAAAAGTTTTGGGCACATAACTATTGTTTGGGTTATTTTATTTTATATAGAATTAGGAGCTCTTACTACAACCAATCTCCAAATTCTGTCGACAATAAAACTACAACGAAATAATGAGAGATACGAGTATAGATATTTTCAGCCTTTCTGCACGTACTCCTGTATATCAATTTCCGTGCGTATTTGGAAGATAAAAAAAAGACGAAACATAAAAAACTCTAAAATACCTGCAGTATGTACAGTTACCTGCACAAATATCTAACACGACTTTCTTTCTAAATCTTATAGAACTCGTGAGATCTGCGCACTTATTCATGTCATACTATGCATTGTACTGTACCATACAGTCGCCCGCCGGCCATCGCTCGATAATATCCTTAACGATAAGTGTGACTATGAGTTACGACTTAATTAAAGTAAGGCTCGCCACATACAGGCTGAATGCTGCGACCAAAATCAGCCGGGCTGATTCTACCCGCAGCTGTTCCATATACAATCTATGGCCCTGTCACAGACAGGCGGGTTGAAGTCCGCCACCGATTTCGTACCGATTTTATATTGGACACTGGGCAGCAGAGGCGTCGCTAGCCCATGTAGCGCCCGTGTGCAAACATTACTCTAGCCTAGTAAGTGGGGCTCCGTAGCGAGCCGCGCTCGGCGCCCCCTAGGACTAGGACTGCACCATAGGTCAAGAGGAGGCCTCTGTTGGGCAGCTGTGGGCGGAATCAGCGCTGCTGAATACGCTATTTGTCTATTTTTTATGGTGCCATTCTAACCATTGTTTTGAAACCATCAAATGTGGGTTTAGCTATAATTATTTTATTAAAATTTAATTAGGACACAATAGAGGGCAAAAATTTGGGTTAAACTTGACGCTAGCGGCCTCCGAAACGCCTACAAATCGACATAAGGTGTGAGGATGAATGCTGCATACATATTTTTTTATGATTTTAGTGAATTTTTGTTTTCAGTATACTTAACATGTGTCAAATACCCAATTCTGTCGTTTAATTCAGCAAGCACTTAGTTACGAGTATGTGCATGGCGGCTCTAAAACCTTCAGTCGCTGGTAATTGCGTGCAATAGGGAAGGATAGAATTGCGGAACTTTCGATAGCCCTAATAGCATATTAGTATTAAATTTAATTACACTTTAGATGTTTATATGGTCGTAAATTTATGTCGTTTGTTGTCATTGCGGTGAAAGGGACGAAGAATGGCGTTTTAATGAGTTTTAGTCGTGTTTTGTGTAGAGTAGGAGTTGAATTGATTGTGCATATAATTAGTTACGTGATTCCTTTAGTTGGCAGTTTTGTTGTTTTTGAACCCATTTTGAGTTCTCATGCCTCATACCAAAATACTAATTTATTTAAGATGGGTACGTATAATAAATCTGAAGATTTCGTTAAAAAAATAATCAATTGATTAATAAAAAAATATAAAGTTTAATAGGGTAGTAACTGATAATATTGTAATTTAATTATTTACAACAATGAAAGAAAGAAAGAAAATACATTTATGTAACGTCACATAAAAAATAAAAAATGCAAACAGTAAAATAAAATAAGAAGACATTAAACGGATCCCCACTCATGAAGCCATGGCAAGACTGAGCAAGCTGAGGCACTGATTTTCGGTGAGGACCTTACTTAAGATCTGGGATAAGAGACGACACAGACGCCAAAGACAGGATTAACTATGTATAAAAAAAAAGTAATAAATGTTAAAAAAAATAGTGCGTCAAGCGGGGGTTTCTAGCCACCAAAGAATAAAATAACGTTGTAGAATTGATCAATTACTAGATTCCAGGTTGTCTACGAAACTGATTTATTTCTCCACCTATCTAATTAAATCTTTAATTCCTATTTCTATGCAATGGAGGCATACCGTACAGTAGCTATAAATCGTTCTGGGGGATGTTCTAATAAGACGTCTACAAGACTTATAGTGCATAACACTGATTGCAGCCGCTACTCAGCTTCATATTCTCTAAACCTCATATCTATGTTTTGCTTACCATTTAATTTTCAACTGTATTCTATACACAATAAAGATTATTTTGTTTTTCACAATATAAATAAATAAATAAATAAATAAATATTGGGGGACAATCTTACACAAATCGACCTAGTCCCAAACTAAGCAAAGCTTGTACTATGGGTACTAGACGACGATATACATACTTATATAGATAAATACATACTTAAATACATAGAAAACATCCAAGACCCAAGAACAAATATCCGTGAAAAATGCACAAATAAATGCCCTGGCCGGGATTCGAACCCGGGACCTCTAGCTTCGGAGGCAGAGTCACTACCAACTAGGCTAAACAGGTCGTCATATAATCAAACAAGAGATATGGGACGTCGATAGTGGTCTTAACACGGTGATTATCGATTTAATTACAATGGATAGTGGAGGAAACAGACACTCAGACATCATTATAAGGCTGCTTTTCCAATAGAATTGTACTGCTGCATAGTTAAGGATGTGTATGAGAACCAGCAATTAGGATCGTTTATTTGCATAGCTAAGCTCAGTACTGCTGGAAACAGGTAGCTTTGACCTCGTTAACCGCTGAGCTACCTCGCGCATTTCTGCTGCGATTCACAATTCACAACATATATTATTTTGTGTTTTTGAAACGTTCTGCTACGTTCACTTGAGGCGCCAATTATAAACCCTCAAAATCGATGTGTAAATGAAAAAAAAGGGCTAATGTTTGATAGGTAATATAATAGTCCTAGTTCTTGTTTAGTCTACAATCTACATCATAAACATATTAACCCCCTAAAGTTTTCCCTGTTGTATTCTGAAGGAACGCTTTGGGCCCTTGGTTTGTCTACATATGGAAGATATAAAACATCAAAACGTACCCGTATGCCCTACCCTGCTCTTGAGTATACCCATGCTCATTTTTGTTCCCATGCATACTTGAATTAAAGATAAGCGCCGTAGATAATAAGTTCTCAAATATAATTAGTCTGTCATTTGGCCGCCATGTTTAACGAAAACTTTATCTCGCGTCATCGGCGTGTCAGTCGAATTTTTACTTCACATTATTAATGAGCCGAATATCGACTTTCACCTTACAAACAATTAGCTAAGAATTTGCCAGTACAGTTAGTTATAAACAAGGTCTTATGCTTGAGGCGATACGGTCGACAATTATTTTTGACACATTTTCGGTTCGCGTGACAGAGGCGTGTACGAATTAGAGTGTTAACATGCGCATATATCACCGTCGCGGTGCGGGCTAGGCCACGCCCCCTGCCCCGCGCCCCGGCTCTTCGGCCAGCCATCCCAACGTCTCCACCATTCCACGTTGTATCGTCCTCGGAAGCGGCCGCTACCGCTGTCATACTTAATCATACTATCGGTGTTTTTGAACTGAGTGTGCTGTGAATCGAATTGACTATCGTGTTTTGTTTTCGGTTGGAGTTTTTCTTAGATTTCAGTTCAGGTGAGTTTTTGTTGTACTACTCTTTGAGAGTAATTTGTACCAGTATAGTTTTTAGCAACAAACTTCCTTAAAACTTTGATAAGAGTATTGTTATTATGTGTTTTTAATGGGGTTCATTCAAATTTAATTTTGTCAATGAAATACCGATAAGATTAACATACTTCGATATGTTTTTAAGTGTTATACCGTTTATAAGTGTTAGTAATATTAATATTATTCTAATTTTAAATGATAAGGCATGTTTTGTTGAAAGGTTGGAATGAATAACATTTGTGCAATATTTTATTTGTAGTAGGTGGATCGAAAAAAAATGAATTTATAGTAACGCATCATAATCTACAAATAATGCAATAGAATTGATAAATAGATGTCAATTGGTTTTAAAAAAAAGGTAAAGTTTGAGTGCGCTCATAATATTTGCATTCTCGCTGCCGGTAAAGCCTTCTTTTGATGTAGTATTTTGCTAAATTTAAATACGAGTAGATATTTTGTTAACTTGTTTGTAAAGTTGTTAATTGTTATAATAATATAGTATGAAAAAACATGATGCCTTAGTTTGCATAATGCAAGTAGCCGGGTCATATGCACCCAAATAATTTGTTATTCTCATACCTAATATGGTCAAAAGAGCAAATAAAATGGGTATGTACTTAGTACATTTTGTATAATATTACTTTGGAGACTGACCAGTTTTAATACTCCTTTAGGGCTTTAGAGCTTGAAAGATTTAGAGGTAGGCTAAAATTAATATAGAGCGAGATGTATGCGGATGAATTGAAGGAACAAAAATTGCACTAGTCACTTAACAATGTAGCAAAGTATTATATCCCGACGCAAACGAGTTATAAGTTTAGTATTTATGTACGCGTCGTAGCGTATGTCGTAACTACCAAACTTGTGATATAGTTCTAACTGGGTAAGGTGTATTGATCGAGGATGATCTTATGTAGAAATCATTGGTATAGTTATCAATGTCACAGTGAAAATCTTTTTATATATATTTTTTTAATTTAAACATTTCTAAAATTTTAGTCGAAAAAAATTTAAAAAATAATCAGATTTACTCACAAAATTTCACGAGTATCGGTTGAGAAATGCGACCTGTAGAGGAGAACAGCGGGAAACCCGCCGGCCGGACATATATAGGTGCGAAAGCATTTTTGCCGCTGAAACGGAGACCTTCGTTTCGCTCGGTCTACTGAATATGAGAAGAACTGTGTGTCCTTGACATTAAAATCATGTTCAGATATTTTACAGGTGCATGATTTTTGGGATTACGAAATAAAAAGATTTTCTTTTATGAAGTTTTACTTTCGCTTTCGATTGGCTAAAATTCACGTGTTGATGTCCAAATACTTGTTGCTTCGTTGGGGGCGGAGCTTGAATTATTTTCTTACTTTACGCATGCGTCGTAACAAGATTTAGTTTTTGTAACTTTCTATTAATTTATTTTTCAGTACTATTAACGTCTCGTATTCAGTAAAGCAGTTTATTTAGGATCGATTGTTTCAACTTTCTACGACCAAGACCACCGTGGGATGGGCAGCAGCATCCCTGGAGTGCGGTGGAGACACTGCGATCGCCAACCCGCATGCCAAGCGTGGCGATTATGGCATTTACCCCCCATTAAATTGGGGGAGGCCTATGTCCAGCAGTGGACGTCCTTGGGCTGATATGGTGGTGGTGGTGGTGGTTTTAACTTTATAACCGTCGGTGTTCGTTAGCTGTGGCCGTTGAAATCTGATTGTATGGCAAGTTTCATTTACATATCTATCTATTTATATAAAACAAAGTCGTGTAAGTTAGTACACCATATTACGTACCTATGTTGCTATGTTAATTAACATTCTCGCATAGCATTTCAGGTCCCAATAGTTTCTAATTTTATTAGTGTTCGGTTGGTCTTAGTAAGAAACATCTTAGTCATGAGGTTTTTTAAAACAGAGCCTCTCAATCCCAGTTCTGGAGGTCAGATTAAACTAATTTACATTTATTTAGCACGCTCGTTTTCATGCGCGTCTAAATAAACGCGTGTCCGCAACAAAATGTAATTTTAATATCACCTACGTCGACCGAGATAGACCTCCTGCAGTGTTATTATATTATTACGATATAATTTTATTTAGTCCCGAGCCTGCGCGGTGGGCGGGTCCGCCATAATTCACGGCTACAGAAATATGGGCTAATGTTTTTATAAATTCTACCATTTTATTACCCTTTGTACATATTATAGATGTATTCAGAATCCGTGAATGAATATCATATATTCATATAGCTATGTCTTTTCTGAATGTGTAACTAAACGTTATTGAAATTATTTTAATATAATTGCACTATTCGTTTCCTTTTTATTGTGTTGTACAGAATTCATGGTTTATTGACGATCAGCTAGGGCCCAGGGGTCGGCAAACTTTTTGACCAAAGAGTCAAATTCATTAAAAATACCAACTTTTGGGAACCTATCAGAGAGCCAAAAATACGTGTTCTAGATTTTTCACTATATATTTGAGGAGACCTGGAAGAGCCGCACCTGGCCCTTCAAAGAGCTTCATGCGGCTCGCGAGCCGCGGTTTGCCGACCCCTGAGCTAGGCTATTAATACTATATGAAGGTCATACGATTTATACACAAGACCGGAGCTCTGGTGGTTTAGTGGCAGAATACCCACTCGTACATTTGATGCAATCGAGGGAGTTACGCATTTGAAACTTCAAGGCTACTTGAGGAAAGCAGAAAATCGGACTGTCTGGAGAGCATGCAGTGTTAAAGCGACTTAAGGTGGTGTATATAAATAAAATATCTTTATTTCAGATTATTAAGAATCCATAAAATGTTACTATCCTTCGTTAAAGCTACATGTTAGTACATTATTATCATATACATATGTCAAAACCCGCCCGGGGTGATCGATTTTTCTATTTTTCATTTCGGTTGGAGACGAGGTGAAGGTTTCGACGCGGCAGAGAGAGCTTTGGTGCCTTGTTATGTGGACTCAAAAATCTATCATCTCGAATATAAATAGTATCTTATGTTAGGGCCCGCTTGACATCAATGGGCCTATTCACAAACAGAGACATGTCCTAGACGACAATACTTCTTTCTCAACCGACCTAAATATGCGTAAGACAGTAGTTTCAACTAAGCCTTAAGTTATAATGTTGACGGCCTGTTTAGCCTAATAGTTGGTAGTGACTCTGCCTCCGAAGCTAGAGGTTCGAATCCCGGCCAGGGCATTTATTTGTGCATTTTTCACGGATATTTGTTCTTGGGTCTGACATTTAAAAGTTTATTATGATTTTCACGCAATAATATACCTAATTGCTAAATCAAATAAAACTATATCTAAACTTAAAATATGTTTAAAAAATTGGGCCCCCTAGGCATGGTTCCTAAGATGCTGGCAGCATTTCCTCGCTGAATCGCAACGCTAATGCGTTGAGCGAGGAAGCTGCCAGCTCTTCGGTCCCCTGTGGCGTCTACGAGCCTTTTGGAAAGCTCCTTGTAGAGCTGACGTGCACTGGGACCCCACGGGCCAAGGGTCTCTACACCGAACGGAACAAAACTGTAACTTTAAACAGTAACTGTTTTTTTAACTTCTTGGGTCTTGGATGTTTTCTATGTATTTAAGTATGTATTTATCTATATAAGTATGTATATCGTCGTCTAGTACCCATAGCACAAGCTTTGCTTAATTTGGGACTAGGTCGATTTGTGTAAGATTGTCCCCCAATATTATTATAATAAAAGAACTCCCATGCAAACCTGGACATTGACATGTCAAGATCTTGAGACCATGACAATTTGCTAGCAACGCTCTTGGAATATTAATGGCGCATTATAATATTATAAACAAAGCATTAACCTAGTAGATCGGCGAGGTCTTCTTTCTACGTAAGTACTGTTCGATTATACGGACGAACCCACAAGGGGCTTTGTACAGTCGACTACAAAGAGATCGATGCACCCAAGCAATGGTTAACTCCATACCTACAGTATTTGTCCAAAACGAAATAGCAAAATGTTATTAATAATATATTTGTTCCTCGCTATGCAACTGTAAATGATGTATGTTTTACGTCAGTGATATATTGACACTTGCTCCGTGTTTCTGTGTGTTTTTGTGTGTTGTGTTTATTTGTGATGACATGCCCAAATTCCCATTTATTATGAGTCGTAGAAAAGTGTATCATTTGATTTTGGCAAGATATACCTCGGTAGGCCGCGTTAAAACCAATTAAAGCTAACGAGAATATACAAGCCTACCCGTTTACACGCTATCCCGTTGCAGTAAGATTGAAAACTGTATAGATAGTTTTGACGCACTGTAAAGCCATACTTAGGTACGGTACGTTGCGTGGGCGCACGTCCTTTATGAGTTCTAATAGCCAGTTAGAATTGAGCACCTTACCTCATGCTTCAATGAGGTTAACAAGAAGTAGCTTGGGTGACGAGATTTAGGCGAACACTATAAAAATAGTGCTTTAAGTCTGTCTGAATTACCAAGCCTCATCAAAATTAGATTTTAAAGTAAGTACCTATTAAGATAATCCTTATCCCTATACTCGTATTCCTAACACGTATAGCAATTCAGGTTTTTTATATACAATATAGAATGAAAAAATATGTAAGTACAGGTTGCTGTGACATTAATTATATACTCTAACTCTATTCATTAAACCAGTACAATGTATGTAAACAAATCATATTTGCATACTTTAAAGGGACCACTTCTAGTTAATAGAAAAAAAACATTTATCCTAATGTCTTGAATTATATAATTGCTAACATACGTCGCCCGGAAAGTTGCCGACCCCACTTTGTCAAATTTAAGTTGCTAACCCTACCGTGCATATATGTATTGGAACTTGCACTGTTTGTAAAAAAACAGTTGTCTCAATACAAATTTGTGGAAAGCGCTCGTCGAAATAACCAATTAGCCCTCCCGGAACCTAAGCCCAATATGTACAAAAGTGGACCTTATTACCAATCAATCAAAGTATACAACAAAATCCCTGACTTCATAAAAAACGAGGAAAAGTATACTAGTTTCCGCAGTAAGCTTAAATATTGGCTCATAAGTAAATCATATTACTCATATAAGGAATTTATGACAGACACCATTAAATAGTTTAATTTACAAGTTCTAATAAATTGAGATAGAAATACATATTTATATATAATTTATCAGAAAATGTTGTTTAGGTATAGGTATTGACATTATTAATAATTTGTTTGTATTGTGACCTAGTTAATAATAAGAGTTAAGTAGACTTTATAAAATTTAAAATGCATGTGCATGACCTACATAGGTAATTCATAAAATTTTGCAATACCCTGTCAGGGTTGCACTGTCACTGAATATAACATGTGCCATTGTAATAGTGTTAAGCAAAATAAATAAATAAATAAAGAAGATTACTAACACTCATCGGGATATCATTTTGAGAGTAAATATCCATATGTATATCTATTTTTATCGCACTATTTTTCCCCCCGCCCCCCCCCCCACTTCGCACGGATTACAATATAATATAATACATGTGAGAAATATGTACAATAAACTTAATTAAATATTCATAGTAAGATAGTATTTTGATACTAATAAAACATTACACATAAAAATACAACCTAAAGAGAGAAATATGAATAAATTATACACCAAAACCATCCTCAACAATCAAGCTACATGTTGGTGAAAACCGCGTCTAAATACTGGAGTTATTTTTTGTTTACATAAATTGTATTGATAATGATAATGCTCAGTGTAGTCTGAAGTGTTCAGGTTCGATTGTAATCGCTTATTTTGGTATTAGAATGAGGAAGAGCCTTCGAGCAAGTTCGGAAGCCTGTGTTGCTCGAAGGCAAGAGCTAAAGTAACAAGAGAGAAGATTTGCTTACTTGCAAAGTGCAATATTTAACCAATGATAATAATATAGAACTATGCAGTAACTAGTAATTTTGTAGTAGCTGACACTGTAATTTTATATTTAACTATACAATGTATATTGTTTTGAAAAAATGACACCTCGCCGAGTTTCTTACGCCGGTTCTTCTCGTGGCAGAGGTATATTTTTCCGAACCGGTGGTAGTTTATTGACGTTCATAGGTGCATGTAATATGCCTAATTTGAAGAATAAACTACTTTTACTTTCACTTTTTTACTTTATCCAAAATCAAAACACAAGATGTATTAGGAATGCTGCCGAAATCTAAGTGAACAGTGGCACCAGATATTCCGTATTTCAATTCTAGTACTTAAATTATTTTACGTTACGTAAATGACAGATCGCTAATGGTTGCAGTAACAACATTCTATAATATCACAAGCTTGAACATATTGTACCCGGGTATGTCCTAAAACTACGACCAAGAGCACCGGAGGATGGGCAGCAGCATCCCTGGAGTGCGGTGGAGATACTGCGATCGCCAACCCGCACGCCAAGCGTGGCGATTATGGCATTAACCCCCCATAAAATTGGGGAACGCCTATGTCCAGCAGTGGACGTCCTACGGCTGATATGGTGGTGGTGGAGCATAGTGTAGCCATGCTATGTCACGATATGTCATTAAGAGAAGTTATTCTTAAAGTCTTTCCTATGCACATAAAATCGCTTCGCTTCTCCATCGCTACAGTTAGCACTAACTAGCCCCCAAGGCATGGCAGGTATTCAGCTTATCGATTATCTCTGGTGGACTAGCCTAAGTCAGTCTTTCGATTAAACTGGATGCCTAATGTCTAATGTACGTGTATTTTGATTGGATTGGTTACGTGTGTAGTATGTGCATGTTTATTTTCCTTAAAAAATATTACGATGTATCATCGGCAACACTGTTTACTGTCCATTTATAAACTTTACTTCATTTGCTGACGACCTGTTTAGCCTAGTTGGTAGTGACTCTGCCTCCGAAGCTAGAGGTCCCGGGTTCAAATCCCGGCCAGGGCATTTATTTGTGCATTTTTCACGGATATTTGTTCTTGGGTCTTGGATGTTTTCTATGTATTTAAGTATGTATTTATCTATATAAGTATGTATATCGTCGTCTAGTACCCATAGTACAAGCTTTACTTAGTTTAGGACTAGGTCGATTTGTGTAAAATTGTCCCCCAATAGGTATTATAGGTATTTTGATAAGGACTATTCGTATCCTCCAGTGTGCCTTTGGTTGTACTATGGATCACACCTCTAAGTATAGATATTTAAGAAATAATAAGTTTCCTGCAGACATAGCCGATAGTATACCTAACTAACGTTTGCTTGGTCTAATATAATGCCTTCTCCCGTGAACCTGCTCTTCTTCTGGCATCTTCTGCGTGAGCTGGCTTCATCGTCGACCTCATCTTTGCCCCCTGGCTAGATGCTGGTCTAGAGCAATCCCATTTTTAATAATAATAAAAAAACTGTGTTATAAAATCATATAACATAGTACATGCATATAAATTTTGGTTTTTAGTGTTCCACAATTTCCGTTCACTGGTTCCGTACCAAATTTGGTTCAACGAAACACTCATGTGGTCATCGGTAACCTTTCGGTAACTGTCTATCTGTCACTGGCAGTTTTATCAATTTTGTTACGATTTTTTTTATTTATTTATGATAGACTGACCAGCGATTGGCCTTAGTCTCACCTGATGGAGAGCGATGACAAGGCCT
Source organism: Notocelia uddmanniana (assembly GCA_905163555.1). Lineage (NCBI taxonomy): Eukaryota > Metazoa > Arthropoda > Insecta > Lepidoptera > Tortricidae > Notocelia > Notocelia uddmanniana. Next base: position 4,323,592 of record LR991064.1, read on the forward strand.
AAGATGTTGCTCACTGATTCAGTAATAGCCTATTCACTCTTGTCTTGAAGAGACCCAGATTGTATGTATCAGGAAATACAGACGGCGGCAGTAAATTCCAGTCCTTAGCTGTTCGCATTAAGAAAGAAGAAGCAAATCGCTTCGTGCGAATGAAAGGTAGGCTGACAACGTAAGGATGCAACCGCTTACCGCGTCAGGACGTCCGGTGATGGAATGGGGAGGGCGGAACTAAGTCATGTAATTATAATAATATAATTATAATTTGCATAAACTGCGTCTCCGCATACATACACTTGTGTGACAAAATCATAACTTAATCGTGGAATAAATACTTATTATATCTCCGTATGATTCCGTTACGTATATTACAGTAAAGTTAAAATAGACACCAGTGGTAAGACGAGTCGAAATACGTTGTGAATCGCTAGGCTTGGCAATTAAGCTAAAGTTCAGACAATGGCTTTAAAAGAAAGCCGTCCAATCGTGTGTGGCTTGCATGTGTATCTGTCTTTAGCCCTTAGCTAATAGCCTAGACGTGACTTTATATACAGATCTAGGCAGTTAATCTTCGATACTTAAACTATGCTTAAACTCACTCCGCTTGGGTAATGTGTGGCTGATTCCATAGTATTTGAGCATGTAACCGTTGGTTTGGCTCGGGGGGAACGTAATGGTACTGTTTGATAGAGTTATTTCTCTAAATGCGGTATGATAACCGATCCCATACGGACAAAATATGAAGACCATTGTGCAGTTTCAAAGATACGTGTACGTTTTATGTTTCGATACTGGTATAAATTATGAACGATACTGAATGTATGCACGTGGCCCAAATGCCAATATACTTATCATTGACAATGGGATTGATTTACTTGCTTTGGTTAGGAATGGAGGAAGTTCACCCATGCCACATTTAAATGCAGGCGGCCGGCGGGTCGGGCGGCATTTCAGGCGGGCCGTACGCTTGTTTGCCACCGACGTGGTATAAAAAAAAATTAAAATTGTCATCTGTGCAAACAATTGGTGAATTTATGTTGGGGACTGTGACTAAGGTCACTTCGAACGATGCCACAGTGACATAGCAGTCAGTCATGTCATGACTACACTGTCATAGTATCTGGCTAGTAAACCTGTCGTAATAGATATGTCCTGATGAGTTTATATCACTGTTGAATCGTTTCTAATGTCTCAGGCTTCCTTTCCTACCCATCTTAAAGCTTAGGGATAAAAACTAACCGGAGAAAAATTTGTTCGGGGCACTCAAATAACAAATTCATCATAAACTGAGCAGGTGTATCGTATTATCTTATGTTAATGATGTTATCTTTGCGATAACGATCGATATGCCGAATGAACTCGTTTGCACCGACGGATGTGTTCAATTATAAATTATTGTCTGCCTCTATTAGCACGCTTGAATGTATGTTTGTGTGTCTGTGTACATGCATGACTAACATCCGGTAAGGGACATCTGTCGCTCCTTCACCGCTTATCTCACAGCTGATGTCATCTTAAATTTATAAGTAACGCGAATTTTACATGCAAGTTTCGCTGCAAATGTTTGCAGGGAAGTCTTTTGTTTTTTGCTATATCTTTTCACCTGCCGATTGAGCTTGAAATTAGCTATGTATGTAATGTATTCGGTGAAAACGCATTGTTATGTCTGACCTCGGAAATTGTTTGATAATCAAGCCCAAAAGTGGCAATATTAACTCATCAAAACATCATCAACTCCATTGAGTTTGAACTCCCCAGTATCGTCTCGATAAGAAGTTTATAAGTGCTCAAGAACAATGTAATCGCAGTTAAAATTAATTATTTTTAATACTTTTTTCCTACTATTCGCAAAGGTAAAGCACGGACGCTTGCAATTTGCTTAGAATGATTGGAATATTAAACGATTGACATGATTCCTTTTGACCTCCTGTATCTTTAACTGATCTTGAATCATGATCGAAATCATTTTTATCGGTAAATAAATAAAATCAATATACTACGCATTTTATTTATCATTACGGCCGCTTTCAAGTCGGAAGTAAGATTTATACTCGAGCGCCATCGCCATTCATTCGTCTCTCTTACGCGGCAATAGCTCATATTGGGTTTGAATTTAAATGGTATTTACGAAAGGGAATGGAATTTATTTTGATTTATCGGTGTCGGGTGTGTGTGTGACGGATCGAGGCGGCTTACGTCAGGCAGACGGGAGATGGATGTGTGGCGCAGGCTGTTCCTCGTTGCTGTCTTTCGCGTACCATCTTGGATTTATTGGACACGAACTAACGGGTCTCCGGCCGCCGTGGTCGCCGTCGCCGTCGCCGCCTGGACCATGTGATATATTATACCTTTACAACTGACCATTCTTAACCCTTATGCCACCGAGATAAGGTCTACCTGTGGTTAGTCTTAGATACACTATTCACGGAAACCCGTTGACTTTCTTAAACGTCATTATTTATTACCCAAATGCACTTACACGGTATCGCGAGGGTTATTTAGTGGTGTACGCGCCGGATTTATTAAAGTTACTTGAATTTGCAACGTTTATGAAGTACCTGTCAATTGTGTCAAGTAGGTATTATGAAGTCAATTTGCATTTTCAAACGGGTACCAATAGGTATGACAACATACACAGGTACGACGTATCGTATAGGTGTATAAGTGAGTTGATTCGCTTTTATTTTTCAGAATGTCTTGTAGCGTATGAATAATGTTGTTATTGTAGATCTGATAGCACTAAATGAAATTGTATCGTTCTGACGGACGCTATAGAGCAATGAATGTGTCCTAACTAGTGTTGGCTATATTTTATGACGGCCGATTCTATCGGCACGGACTTGTCAATCACACCGCGGCCGCACAAACCTCGAACGTACCCTGGTTATTAACTGCACTGGATTATAGACCTATTGTAATCGGAATAAGGGGGTTTCTGGAGAGAATGAGGGTAAAATAGCGGTGCACGCGGCGATCAGACACGGCCATCCATCATCCGTACGAGCGCGTAACGAGCCTCTATTCGTGGCTCGTCCTATATTCACTAAACTCACGACTCTGAGCTCGACCAATGTGACGTGAGCTCCATAATCGTTACAACTATTGTGTCCCCAGAGATATGAGTTATACTGGTCATTGGATCGTTGTGAATGAAGCGTACCTGCTCTTGCGACGGTTTTTACACCCCGCGATGTCAAACTTTCTCGTTTTTATTGATGGATCACGAATTTGTATAACGTTATCGCACTTGAATTACTTTATCTGTCTGTTTGGATTTGTGTTTGTTATTCATTTATATGCGCTTTTAGAGTCCTTTCATGTGGTATCTGATCGGCGCGGTTTGCATAATTGAATAGCTAATGTGGCCTCCGTGAGTGAGGGAGGAGTGACGTTCGACTGCTAACGATCCGATGGTATCGGGAGACGTTTCAATACACACGCGTTGGCTTCAAAAGTATCTGCGCATCAATCGGTGTGCTGCAGAAGTAGCGGAATCCGTAAACATCAGTCGGTATCTTGTTGCTTACTTTTTTTATAATTGGATGTTGATGGGGACTGATAATTTTTTTATTTAATATAAATATTTATATAAGATTCATTCATAAGGTAGCGGACCCCAGGCATCCTTCAGGATGCAACTGTTAGAGAATGCCTATGAAATTATGTGCGCCTTTTGTAAGATAAGTATTTTGTGCAATCATTAAATTAATAAACAATATGTATTCAAAGTTTAAGTTCATAACTAAAATATATATTCATAATGCTAATTCTTATATTTTTGACATAATTGCAAACTTATAGTACTGTTATTATTGTCATAAAATAAATGAACCTGAAACTGAATCATAATTTAATACGCTATTTGCAGGTTTTAGGGTGTCAATTGACCCAGTTTTTTTTTTAAAAACTACACGTAGAACCGATGACCGTCGGGGCGGAAAGTTTCTCGAGTGGCGACCACGTACCAACTCAACTCTAGCGGCCCCCGAAACGGCTCCCACAAATTGACACTTGGTTATGACGTCACACGTAAGTTATCGAACCAACTGGTCTGTTTTAGTCGTGAATTAATGCGTAAGGTAAGGTACAGTCGGGGAATTTGAATGTTTGTCACTTTTGGACTCTTTTACAATGAAATAGAGTCCAAAAGTGACAAACATTCAAATTCCTCGACCGTACATTGTTGTAATACAATTTATTCTTTATTTTTCATAATGATTGTATTGGTAGCTGTCGTTTGACTTTTGGACGATAAAGACAAAATACATGATGTTTAGAATTATTGAAGTAAGGTGCATATATTTTTAGGATCTTGGTAAAATTTAACAATTCATTGTGATATTTTTTGATCGTTTACTATCCATAGGGTGACATCATGTTATAAAACTTATAAATTTTAACATGTGGCTAATATTCAATTCATAACTTGCGATACGTACACATACCAAGTGTATCATATCGAGTACCAATATCGAGAATAATGTATCGCACACAAGTAATCGTATCCTGGTTCAACTCCCTCATGAAGTAAACATGAATCGATTTTGAATTAATTTCGTACCGACAATCGCGTGTTGCGACAGAAATGTCAACTGTATTTTCTGTCCGACCATGAGTAGGATTTACCTATACCACATGACATGATATATAATATTCGTTACGTATATTGAAAAATTTGGTTTACCCAGGACTTAAGTTGCGTTTACACTCGTGCTAGAATCGCATTTTAACTACATCACATTTACATAGATCGATTGAACTCGATATACCTCGTTAACCCTCAATGTTGCCCCAAATGGTATGCTGCAGAAGTTTGAAATAACCGCAGATGACCTGTGTCCGTATGATACCACCTGTTCTCAAACAGTTGATCACTTACGAAGAAAATGCCCTAAATTTAATAGATGTAGAATAAGACCACGAAATAAACACGAGACACAAACAATGTAACTAATAAAAGAATAGTTAAAAATAAATTCAGAATTCAGTCTTGCAAAATGTATACATATATTTCAAAGTTGCAGTTTCATAATCAAAAATAAATAATAATAAATGTTTCAAAGAACCCAAGTGCCGGGCGCACTTTTCGGGGAATTTGGTTTAAAAACTAAAGGTTTGCTAAAAAAACCCGCAATGCAACAAAAATTGCATACGATTTTCGCATGTGTATAAAAGGGGCTTTATGAATTTTATGATTGTTAGATAAATGCTAAATTATAAGATACATAATGGTAACGATTTTAAAGTGGTAACAATCGTACTCGTAATATATTGAAATATTTACAAAGGTCGCTATAATGAGTCCTCATAGCAATAAATAATTCTATCATTGCTTATACATTTAAGAAATTGTGAAAAACCTGGAAAAGTTAAATTAAACCTAGCATATCTATGTTTCTTTTTTTATTTGTCCCTCTAATTTATATCTAACCCCGATTATGCACACGTCCAATGAAGAATAAACTAATGATTGCTCAAACAAACATGTCTAGTCATACCCTCAGCGGTTCCTTGTTCGGTCCCTTTGAAATTGGACGTTAAATGACACGAGTACTCGATTTCACAATCGAATGACGATTAATAATTTAGTTTTTTGAATCGATTGTTCATTACGACGCGACGGTTCTCATACTGTTTTGGCGCTTAACTTGAAATGACTGAGTTCAATTGATTCATCATGCATGATGCATGGCGTTGGTGCATGGCGTTGCCGTTTCATATTTGTTTCGTAGGTATAGGACTACTTTTCGTAGTTTGTAGTGGCGTCTTAAACACCGTTCTTTGGTCTTGTGTGTCTCCTGCTGGGTCTCCCAATCTGGAACTGTGGCGGGTCACGCTCTACTAGTGTACGCAATGTAAGTATACTTAAAATTATTTGAATTAACCGAATCGTATCGAATTAGTTCCTTCAAAATGCGTCTTTACTGTTCAAGCACGGAGGTTCAAAATTTAATGACAGTTTTTGCTTAAAGTGGGACATTTTAAATAATTACTCACAATTATTGATACACGTGACGGCGCGACGGGCCGCGGCCGTCACTTTAGGGACGGATTAGCGTAAAATTGCTGCGAATTCGCTTTTAGCTCTCGTTGTGGCGCTTGCCGCGTAACTAAAACCAGACCCGGCTGATTGAAACACTCTGCCGCGGTAAGAATTATCTAGCCACGATTAAAATACACGATTTAGAGATCTTTTTCCATACACTTACATCAAAGTCTATAATTGTATACTAATTGACGGCTAGTCCATTCCCAAACATATCGCATTCTTATACTTAATATTCGTTTTCACTCCACCACCAGACCGAAACTTAAGTTTAGTCGTCTAATTTTAAGACTTGCCCTTTGGTTTTTTTTGTGATACTTAGAATCCCCGTGTTGACGCTGTGACTGTTACGGAATGTTGCTGACATAATGGATTGTCGTTATAAATTTATTTTCTTCGCATTCTCTACGTTTTATTGTTAATTGCTTGTTTTGATTGTATAACGCTTATCTTTGCGAAAGCGTTTGTTTGGCCTATTCTTAAAATAAATCTGTTATTGAATTGGATATTTTGCATTACGAGTAGGCGATAGTACGTATTTAACATTAGTTTTTGCCTTAATATTATTGAATGCTTTTAGAAACGACAAACAAGGTTTGTAAGAGTTTTTCGAATAGGCTGGTGAAATTTCATCGCCAATAGGGAATGTCTGAAATTTTCAAAAGTCCTTGATTATTTTTCTAATGGTAGGAATAACCGTCGCCATTAACAGAAAAAAGTTTCATATTTTTCGGTTGCGCCATATATTTTATAAAAATACAAACATTTTATGTCACCTCGCGTCTGCCCCGTATCAGACTACTAAGACATTTCTAAGTCCGTCAAATATTAAAAAAACGCCTGTTCGAATCTGTGGTACGCAATGACATTGACAGTTCAAGTATACGACCAACCTATGATGAACCGTCAATGTCATTGCGTACCACAGATCCAAGCAGGCGTTTTTTTTAATATTCGACGGACTTAGAAATGTCTTAGTAGTGTGATACGCGGCAGACGCGAGGTGATATAAAATGTTTGGAATTTTAAAAAAATATATGGCGCAACCGAATAATCTGAAACTTTTTTCTGTTAATGGCGACGTTTATTCCTACCATTAGAAAAATAATCAAGGCCTTTTAAAAATTTCAGACATTCCTCATTGCATTAATAAGCCTAGCCTCGTCGGTGGACAAGCAAGCCCCTTGATTTTATTACACGGCAGTTGGATCCGTACTTTGAAAAAGTTTGAAAACTTTTGGAAAATGTTATAGTTCCATTACTAACTGGAGTTTAATTCGATACCGACCATGTGACTGATTTTGTGTAATCAGTGAGATATATGTAAGAGTAAAACGGACTATATTTCTTAAAAGAAATGTGTCGACGACATAACTACTTTACTCTCCACATTCGCCAATTGCCATGTTACAAGCTGTTGTTAAAGCATGTCGAATTGCGTCAGGTAACTTTTACACATGCATTAATATTGCTAACAGCAATACCTATGATAATCAGCTCTTAGAAATATTGTTCATCCCAACTCACTACTTACATTCATTAGAAAGTAGACAAGACATGTATGAGATAGAAAAACGTTTCAATATACCATTAGCAATAAATGAGACAATATTGTTGGTGCGATGCAATTCACAAACTGTCCATATTCATCTCACCAAGGTGTAGTATAACTTGAACCCCGAGTGTAACATTTATTGGTTTATTACCCTGAGCTGCTACCGCGAAACGGAAACGAACGAAGTTTGCGTATCTCCCTCTCCGTCGCACTTGCATATACGAGCGACAGAGAGGAAGATATTCGAACTTCGTTCGTTTTTCAGCGCCCCTGAGCTGCTACCGCGAACCGAAAACAAAATATGAGCCTCTCTGTCGCACTTGAATATTCGTCTGACAGAGAGGGAGATACTTCGTTTTCAGTTCGCGGTTGGCCTTCAGGTCACAAAATCTAGGCAACTCGCGTGACGTCATCGTCATACGCAGCTCTCTGCGTATGCATATATATTTTTATATTGTACAGACGTCACTTTCAGGCGAGCAAATATATGACCCGGAGGTATGTGTAATCGATCCGACTATATTTAGAATTCGATAGGCGTAGGGGAATGTCATTTTGCTGTGTTAAGAGAGCGGGTACATTTGACTCTTGTTGCCAAAACAGCGTATCCTCAAATCTATAAAGGGTCGTTATTTTACATGCGCCTATGAAGGTTCAAAGAGGCCAAGCATACTATCACCAGGTCTTTAACTTTTTGCCACCACTGCGATATAAAGACCCACCAAGTTCGTTCGTGTATCTCCCTCTCTATCGCACTTGCAAATTCGAGCGACAGAGGGATATACACGAATGGACTTCGTTTTCGGTTCGCGGCAGCCGGCAGGCCCTCTGGGGGCCAATTCTCGGTCCGATCGAGATGCATCTCTATCGTGACATTGTATAGAATGGTAGAGTCACTTGTATGGAATCTGGAATAGAGATCATCTCGATCGAACCCGAGAATTGGCCCCCTGGTTCGCCCAAGGTGAATAATGGTAAGCGTTGTGAATACGAACCATTGCTATCGCTAGTGATGTGCTCATTAATCATTCGTCACTGGCGTCTCCGCACATTAAACACTGAGATTACGCCCGTGAGCGTTACATCACTACGTCACTAAACTGATAGAAAATATGGCAGGCGGGGATGACTAAATACTTCACTTTTGCAATGGCCATAAGGCCTTACTTTTAAAACTAGTAGCTCTGTGTTCCGTAGACCTTTTTTTTCACATTTCAAAACTTTTAAAAACTGACTCGACAAAAAAATCTATGTAATTATCGAACCTGGTCACAAAATTTCACGAGAATCGGTTGAGAAATGCGATCTGGAGAGGAGAACATCCGGACATACGAAATAATTTTTGTCGAAAGCTGAAACGGAGACGTTGCGCTCGCTTCGCTCGCGCGGTCATTTAAAGGATATGATGCTTTTATTAAAATTTTAGATAGTAACGGATTCATTACATGTGTGAAGATAGATAGACCCCATCCTGCATCCGATAGCTGCAAGGTTTGACTACCCATATTTGGGGCATTGTGGTAACATGCATGTTTACTATGTTTAACCTACTTTAGTGCTTCTAGAAACAAATCAAACCTAACCTATAGGGCTCTATAAAAGTATTTTAATTATCCTGAAAGTTTTGCGGATTCAGGGAAATCAATAATGGCAAACACATATACACATTATCGAGGGGCACCGGTATTTGTTAACGATCATACCTATGTGTCTCGGTCCGAGTTGTCAGGGTTGTTGATGCACTAAATACTTAGCGCGCAAAGCCGTAATTGCCATGTTGACTATGACTACAGACATGTGACGTCATGATGTATACGGCCTGAAATCTAATTTGTAATAAAGAATAAAATAATTTACCCATTCTTAACAACTTTTAACAGTTGATTCCATCTGCTGTTTCATAGGAAAGCTCTTGAATCGAAAGATCAATCTGTATAGATATGAAATAGTGTTTTTGACACGCACAAAGTTGGTTCCATAGTAAAACTTGTTAAGAATCATGGGTAAAGTCACCTTATTTTATCTGTTTCACTAATTAGTTTTCACCTTATACAAATATAGATTCGAAAGAGAAACTAGGAAGTATTACGACCCATATATAGGAACCCGTTCTTTTAATTAATGACATACTTGCTTAATATATACTCAGTAAAAAAAAATATCCTCAATCGTCGCAAAATATATGAAAAGCGAACCCAATCTGGGCCATTTTTTCCTGTTGGGTATATTTTTAATCACATACTTATTTAAATCTAGTTCATTTCGTTCTATGTAAATAAATAAATAAATAAATATTGGGGGACAATCTTACACAAATCGATCTAGTCCCAAACTAAGCAAAGCTTGTACTATGGGTACTAGACGACGATATAAATACTTATATAGATAAATACATAAGTATAAATAGAAAAAAATACATATTATTAAAGTAAATACATAGAAAACATCCAAGACCCAAGAACAAATATCCGTGAAGAATGCACAAATAAATGCCCTGGCCGGGATTCGAACCCGGGACCTCTAGCTTCGGAGGCAGGGTCACTACCAACTAGGCTAAACAGGCCGACATGTATACTTGTATTGTATAGGCACCAAATTGAATTCCATTGCAGAACTGAGATATTAATATTTTAGTCTAAGTGAATACGAGACAATAGTAGATTTAACCATATCAGCCCATGGACGTCCACGGCTGGACATAGGCCTCCCCCAAATAAATGCCATAATCGCCACGCTTGGCATGCGGGTTAGCGATCGTAGTATCTCCACCGCAATACAGGGATGCTGCTGCACATCCCACCGGTGGTCTTGGTTGTAGTTTTAGGACATACCCGGGTGTGATTTAAACTCCCAGCTTTTTGGTTTTAGGATCATTTTGATATTTTAGCCAGAGTGAATACGAGCTGGATGTGGGTGGCGCAGGATCGGTCATTGTGACAATCTTTGGGGGAGGCCTATGTCCTTGTCCAGCAGTGGACGACTGGACGTTCTTCGGCTGATATGATGATGATGACAAATACGAGCTAAAACTATATTAATTGACCATTTTGACGCATGATCCTTTCGTTAATGAGTTTTTTATTTGTAAACTTTGTGGTACGGGCCGGGTATCGAACCCACTCCAGTTTGAAAGTCGCGTGCGTTACCGCTCGATTACAGTAGAATTTTATTGCCTGTAGGTATACCCATGTCTAACGTATATGCTTATTTTCAACGGTAATTTCTTCCTATTTATAGTCAATCGTTTACGCTGCCTGCTACAACTGAAATGTCTGATAAAAGTGTTACAAGCAACGCTTATACGACTTTTAGATTCGCGCGGTTGAACGCGACTGGAGCTATTAGGTGTGGATTTCCGTATAAAGCCGATTATTGATATGCAAATAGTATCACTTTCGCGATCGCATGATCGTAAAGTGTGGCAGATGGATCTGCGGGGAGAAGGGCGTAAGGTCGGTGGATTAACACACGTATAAAATACTTGGTTAACGGGTGGAAGTAAGTATTGATATATATAGTAGATGGTGTACTTAATTCTGAAATTAGAGGCACTTTACATTGAAATTTTTTCGTGAGAGAAATTTAATATTAAACCTACCTTATTAAATATACGGGTTAGCGAGCATATTCATTGTCACTGCCTGCGACATGTTTCTAACTTTTACAAAAGGTTAGGTTTCTTTGCGCTTTATTTTTGGTCTATACTTCCTGGTAGAGATAAGAAGTAGAGCCTAACACATATTATTTCTATATATTTTATAATCTATCATTTGCACAATTTATGACGGGTACTCTGAGTCTGAGTCCACAGATCACTAAAAGAATTCTCGTCTAGGCTTATGATCTGTGTCATAACTTCGCTGACACATCAACACAACCAGTCGATGAACAAGTTAATGTGTCCAATCGATATGGTAGCTATGTCATGTGTCATGTATTGCCATATGATGATATGATATGAGTCGTGACATATATTACAGGGGGTCTACTCCGAAATTCGAAATACGAACTTCGTCTGGTGCCGTCCCTTTCACTCTCGTGTCATACACTATGCGAGTGAGAGGAACGGGACCATACGAACTTCGGATTTCGAATTTCGGAGTAGACCACCAGGTACTTAGGTACCTATACAAAATGTTTCAGACCTACCTATAATAACTTATGTAGTCATAAAAGGCATCTACAATAATTTTTAAGTATTTTAATTTACGTATAAAATACGTAATACTATAGTACGTGTCGTTCCATCCGAAGATATTTATTTATTTATTGTATGACCATCATTTCGAACGGTGAGATCTGGGTGGTGCTAAAAGTGCAACAAACTGGCAACCATACTGTCTTCTCGAAGATCCGAAGATAGACATCAAGTAATTTAAATTCATCTAAGCCTGATGTGCATATCGCGAACGCAAATTAGAGATGATGGCCATGCCATAAAAGCGAGGCAAAGTATACCGTCCCGTTTTTTATACGAAACACTCGCGTCTAAAATTGACGACCTCACTTTCCATAAACATACCTCGTGTATCGTGCAACGTGTAATTTCACAAAAACGTTGTTATAATGCCCACGAATTGCTGTGATTTGTTTCCATCGATGCGCCGTGCGATCTTTCGCAATTACTCAATACTCGATACCTTTGTGTTGATTCTAGAAATGTTATTGTCCCTATTGCACCATTTGACAATTGTCTGCCAATGACTATGCGATGCGCTGTATGGTTCTCGGTTGACAAGTAAAGATAGCTGATTGGAATCGTTGTTTGTCAAACCAAAAATGTACAGAGATTTTTTTTTTTTTTTTTTAATAAATATTAGGGGACATTTTTTACACAAATCGAACTAGTCCCACAGTAAGCTCAATAAGGCTTGTGTTATGGGTACTAGACGACGATATATTTAATAGATATATACTTAAATACATAGAAAACATCCAAGTCTCAGGAACAAATGTCTCTGCTCACCACAGAAACAAATGCCCTTACCGGGAATCGAACCCGGGACCTCTAGCTTCGGAGGCAATGACACTACCAACTAGGCTAAAGAGGCCGACAAAATTGTCTTCCTAGACAATGAAAATTTGTGACTCGTGCTCGGTTGACTAGTAAATATCGCTGACCATCTTCACAGACAGGCGATTTCCCTGGAACGATAAAATCGAGGCGGATCTGCGCGAACTCAAAATCAGCAATTGATATTTAACATTTATTGTTTATGTTATTTTACTGTACCATTGAAAATGACTGACTGTCGCGTTTTTATCAGCGTTTCTACTCGGCAGTGGTCTTCTTTTTCAGAAACGCTAGTAAATTTTGACTTGTAAATGTGCCATTGTGGTCAAATTGCAGAATAAAGTTCATTTATTTAGGTTAGGACACGCTAACTGAGTAGGTAAGACCCAGTCGATCCAACGTTTTTCATTTGTGCGAGAAACAAAAGGTACTCGTATCTACGGTTCGGTGTATTTCTATGCCAAGTTTCAAATGTAATTGCACCTTCGAGATGATATTCTGTGCTACACTACTACGACAATTATCTATTCTGTTATATTAGATGTACAATAACAGATGTGCAAAGATGACTTTCACTCTAACGTCGTGTTCCGAGTTCCGAGCCACGCGTTTTCGTCATACCAAGGTCGTAATGTGGCAATACATAAGCTTTTTAGTAACAACACGAGTAGGTATAATAATAATAATAATTCACTTTATTTCAGACACATGGTCCATAGTCGTTAATAACAATGGTGCTTACATATCTATGTTAGTTTATCTTAACCCTAATACATTTAAAACTTATTTACTTATATAGTCTTTGTACTTGGGAACATGCAATGACACTCAATGACGAAAGAATGGATTGTCCAGCCTCTCCCCTATAGCCACTAGGAAGCTGTTGGTAAAATGTTTATCTATCACCATAAAAAATAGTTTTTTGTGATCAGCTTAAGAAATACCTTTGCATGCATAATTCAAGTCTAGACACTCATCTTGATCACAGAAGTACTGTTTTGTCGCAGTTTTCGTCACCGACCGTTTTTACTCCCGCGTTCTTAGAACCATGATAACGCTAAAATTGCCTAGTGACGTTAAAAAACTGTCGCTCACCCGAATGTTTTATGTATTCCATAATTTACGACGAAGATAAGGCCGTGTTGCTACATGTGGTTGTGATTAAGTCGTAAAATAAATTGTTGTGTTGATAATTTTCAAGTCAGTTCCCTGTTTAAATTGCATCTATATCGAATTATCGATCTTTTGTTCTGTTAATAATAAGATCTTTAGGCATGATTAAATTGATATCTATTTTGTGACTTGACTGTACTAGCTGCACCACGAAATGTGCACTTTTCCCCATGCTTTATAGGGGGTAGCCAGTGAGATAGGTATTTAAAATTACTGCGCTATACAGGATGTTTTTATGGAATTCCGTTAATTGCGAGGGCACAATCCTGAGATGAAATAAAGTAATCTTCTCTAAGACACTAGTATCCCAATTCGTACCATTTCGAAGATATTCAAGAATTCATTTTCGTTAATTAACACCCCTAGTATAGTATAAAAGATCCTTAACAATTAAACAATGGTGACGTGCGTCTCATTCGAATTTCGAATTGTCATACTTGACATTAACTTTTACTTAACTCCACGTTAACTCTTAAGGCCGGTTTTCATTCACTCTTGGTGATAGAATTAATTATTTTTGAATTATTATTTTGAAAAACTAAATATGCTACGTCTTTTCTATGGCTATATACAGAGCTATATGCTAGAAGGAATGGAAATCAATAAAAACATCCTGTATATATCATATCAGCTGACATAAACCTAATAGAGAACATCATGCCTACCCTCCGGAGACAAATGTTAGATATATAATTAGATACCTATATTGAACTGTAAAACATTTACCCTGCACCAATTTTAAACGTCTCTGTTTATGCCGCCATTTTTAGATTATTTTTTGTGACATAAAGTTTATATTATTAAATATATCTTCTTGGGATCAGGTAGCGGACCCCAGGCATTCTTCAGGATGCAACTGTACTGGGAATAACGCTAGGAGGATGATAATGATCTTCTTGTGAGAAATAAGATTCTCGACCCAAAATATGTCAGAGCGAACGAGGTGCTCACACAAATAACTGAAAACGACTCTATTATCAAAGCTTACCTGAAGTAGCTGAGTACAAATATATGATGGAGACTCTACAAATGCCCCATACAAGTGCCCAATAAATCCCCCACTATAAAGGCTAGCTCAGCATTGCTATTATCAATAATACCAGCCGTATAAGGCGCCGTAGTCGGTACGGTATTAGATACGAACATCTTTGCCGGTATAGATTTAGCACGATCTTGCCTTGTTACAATTTTGTTCTGATATCGAAATTTGTTATTGGAAAGTGCTTATTATCAAGCTAGAACTCCACATTGTTTTTAACATCTTGTGATATCGCCTTTCTTGGAACATTTTTTTTCTTTGACTGTTGGTCTGTGTATTTCTTTCGACGACCTGTTTAGCCTAGTTGGTAGTGACACTGCCTCCGAAGCTAGAGGTCCCGGGTTCGAATCCCGGCCAAGGCATTATTTGTGCATTTAGCACGGATTTTGTTCTTGGGTCTTGGATGTTCTCTATGTATTTAAGTATGTATTTATCTAAATAAGTATGTATATTGTCGCCTAGTACCCATAGTACAAGCTTTGCTTAGTTTGGGACCAGGTCGATTTGTGTAAGATTGTCCCCCAATATTTATATTATATTTATATTTATTTTCACTGGCATGGCAGTCGCTTCCATAAAAACAAGTGCCTACGCCAATTCTTGGGGTTAGGTAGCGGTCCCCGGGCATTTTTCAGGATGCAACTGTATGCACGTGATGACGCTAGAAGGTTGATGAGTATTTTCAAGTTATAGTTTATCCTTAAATTGTCGAAGTTTGATGATACTTAGAAGACAGTGAGTTTTGAAGTAAATATGAGTTACTATTTCGGTAAAACTCGTTGTTGTTAATACAATAATCCAAAAAAAAAACACGAGAAAATGGAGAATTACTCATTGAGAGCCAGGAGCCCCTTAAGTGCAAGTGGCTCCTCAGCACGGCTAGCACAAGACGGCGCGCGAGATAGACTATCCGTCTCTTTCCGTGTGTACCCATTAGATAGAGACGGATAGACTATCTCGCGGGCGATATAGCTCGCGCGCCGTCTCGTGCTAGCCGTGCTGCTCACTTCAAATAGGTATGTAGCATTCGGCAGTTGGCCGGAGTCATGTCATCGTCATTTTTCCCTATAAAGCTTATGCCATTAAATCATGTCGAATTTCGAACCAGCGTGTGATCGTTTAGGTATGTGCGCCTGTCAGTACTAACTTGTATGGTATTGGGTTAATGATCTTGTGTGGTGGATAATCTTTCACCAGCTCCATACTGTTATTTAAACGCCAGCGCGTTGTTTTTTTATGATACGACTGTCTCTGAGAGGTCTTTCTCCTGAGTAATGACATCATCAAAATTGCCGCCGTCGAGTTCGCAACGTGTATACACGCATAGAGTATTAAATGAAAGCGGAATATTATCATCATTATAAGTGGATTCTTGTTTTCGTTGTCTCATAGTAAAAGTTCTTAAGTAAATATAACAATCAATCTGCCTGAAGTAACAACTGTCCCACTCAAATCCAATTGAGCTGGATAATGTCCCCGACGTCACGTTCAGTCAGCAACAGAAGTAACTGGGTACACATATACGTTAAAAGTTACGCTACCACACGATGCTGGAATAATATCCCGCCATCGATAAGAAACTCTTCACATTTAAAAATAAATTAAAACGCTACCTACTTAAGGAACAAATTTCTTCGGCCTAGCTGAACTGTGGTGTCTTTTTATTCTTTAAGTTAATTTGAGCTATTATAATAATACAGGTATGGTTGTCAGGTTTTGGTTTAGATTTCGCTGGTAACAAATATAATGTCGGCTGTACAGCAATAATCTTAAATAATGCTATGGATCTCTTAGTTTACCTTAGATTTAAGGTTAGTTTTAGTTAATCGAATCCACTGAAAATCAACGTCGTTGCACCCCGCGTTGATTCCTTCTTAGTTTTAAGCACTATGTATAGTACTTTCTTGTTGTTGTTAAAAATATAAAATTTATTTTAAACACTTTAAACTCTAGCGCTTTGGGTGTACATATTCTCATTCATTTTATTGGGATTGGGACGTTAGTTTTTGTCGCGAACATGACCGGTGCAACCCGTGTCGAAACGTCGACAATTAAGGTAAATGAATAAATTTCGCGGTAGACCCGTATACAAATATTTTAAGAGAAATTTAATTATACCCGGTTATGTTCTAAAACTACGACCAAGACCACCGTGGGATGGGCAGCAGCATCCCTGGAGTGCGGTGGAGATACTGCGATCGCCAACCCGCATGCCAAGCGTGGCGATTATGGCATTTACCCCCCATGAAATTGGGGGAGGCCTATGTCCAGCAGTGGACGGCCTTGGGCTGATATGGTGGTGGTAATTATTCTAAAAGCCTTTATTGTAAGGAAATTGAGAGCTTATGGCCTCTTCATTAATATGCGTAGCTACTATGCTGATTGCACATCAATGTGTCGATCCAAATAGACCCCGTCGAGGGCCGTTCACCGGGTACGTGCATAAATAATCGTCCGTAATCAGTTTTTATCACCGCCACACTATTTAAGCGACTGTTGATCTCTTCTCTCAATACTCGAATTATAAGCTGAATCTTTTAGTTCGCCGATATTTCGTAAAACTGTTATTGGATTATGTATCTTCTAGATTGGATGGTAAAGTCGCTTTCTGAATGGTTTACATTGACACAACTCGGCCTACTAGGTGTCTGGGTTTACTAGGAATTCGTCAACGGTTTGTCAGTAAGCAGAAGTAAGAATTGTTTTTTTTTTGTTACAGATTTTGGAGCGTTCGGTCCCATGAACCAGTGAAGTTCCGTGATATTAATGTAAGTTTAATCTGTACTAGTCTAAAGGGCCGTCGAACTTAAGTTTAAGAGTGCGCAGTACGTTGGGTTCTCCATACAATCGTATTTACGCTCTCATTTTAAAACTCCATGCTAGATTAACGTTAAACTTTGTTTACACAATGGGATTCGGCATATCTAGGTCGGAAATTGGTTTCTGTTGCTTGAAATTATAATGGAGAAAAAATACAGCGATTATTAAGGTTTTCATACAAGCCGTAAAAAACTCAAAAAACCGCTGTATATTTTTTTTTACCATTTCTAGCACCAGAACTATTTTTCGACCTAGATATGCCGGATTCCATTGTGTATACAAAGTCTCATGTTATTCTAGCATGGCGTTTTAAAATGAGAGCATAAATACGTTTGTATGGAGAACCAAACGTACTGCGCCCTCTTAAGGCTGGGTTGCACCAAACCGTCTGTAATCGTAAGCTGTATTCCTTAAAATTTCAATGTATGGAAAGTTTGACAAGTTTCTATGGGATGACAGCTGCCGCCGCCATATTTAACATTGATCACCCTGTAATCGTAAGTCAGTGCAACTCAGCCTAAGTGAGGAATCCTATTGTGAATATCATCATTGGTTATTATGTCAGTACTAGATGAAAGCCCGGCTTCGCTCGGGTGAAATAAATAAATAAGGAAAACATTTATTCGTGACAGATATGCAAACGACGAAAGAAATAGTGTACAAAAATGTATAAAATAAAAACATTACAATAACGGATTATGATGAAACTTCGTAAACAAATATAGTTTGTAGTGTGGATTAACATATGAAATAGGGAGTAAAAGATTACGCTGACGAAGTCACGGGCAAAGGCTAGTATCTTTATAAGTTAATCCTATGTTGCTTCAATATTCATCAACATTCACGTGATACGGATCGTGATATGAGTATTTCGCGTGATAATAATAACAGTTGGTAATATTTTCTTCAATTAATGGAACTTATTTAGCAACTTGTTCCGTTAATTTCGCCAAAGGTATTTTGCATTCCGATACGCGCACCATCCAGGAATAGGAGCCGTCCGACCAGAGGGCCTACCGCGAACTGAAAACGAAGTATTTCCCTCTCCGCGCTCGAATATGTAAGTGCGACAGAGAGGCATGTATTTCGTTTTCGGTTCCCTGTAGCACTTCAGTCCGAGCGCGGCGGTCGGTCGAAGAAAGTCAAAGAACATTCCGTGTGTCGTCTGTCACACATATAATTTTTTAACTTAACTTGAAATTAGGTGATAATGTTTAGTATGACGTATATTTTACCAAAAATACCAATATATTGATAAATCACATTTGTTTTTTTAGTTGTGTGGAACCCTCGGTAAGCGAGTCCGACGCACTTGGCCGGTTTTTCTTACATTTTGAATTTTATTTCTCATATAATAAAATACCCTATACGTTTCAAAGTTTACGCTTGAGGACGCCTAACCAAAAACGAATTATCTCCCTCTCTATCGTTCGAATATGCATGTGCGATGGAGAGGCAGATACTTCATTTTCGGTTCGCGATAGCGCCTCTAACGTCCGAGCGCGGCGAACGGCATGAGCAGTACTACTAAGTTATGAGATAGGGATAGAATTTTGCTAGACGTTTAAAGGCCATAAGTCACCTAGTAGTTTGTCAGAACAAAATAGAGATGCAGCTTTAAGATGGCGGACTGACTCAGCAAACATTCTAGTGGTGTCCTTTACACGATTAATATTATCACAATACTGGGGAGTCAATATTATCACAGTTTTCAAATTTGTATAGTTTCTGCTTCAATATTCACGTGACACGTATCGTGATATGAACGTATCACGTGATACTAATAACCATGTAACAGGCCCCATACATTCGCTTTGAAGGTGGTTATTGTGACAATCTGATAGGTGTATAGAACGCTTGAAAACCACAAGAACAAAACCCTGCAGAAGCGACTTGCCGGATCCACACAATGGGCGACGAAGACCCACCACCCAGAACGCAGCCCAGCACCCTGGCCAACATACCGGACGCAAAAATAGTTCACGATTTCCGAACGTAACCGACACTGTCAACCAACAAATTTAATATGGCAATATAGTCTGTGGGCAATATGGCCGACGTTTTGTCATAAAATTAACACTTTTAAATGCAAAATACGCGACAATCCGAATTTTGCGGATACATATGTTCAACTCAAAAATCGTTATTATTATACGTTCTTCAATTTGAGACAGGTCTCGTTCGGGTCTACCGTACCCCTGCACGAAATTATTAATATAGAAGTGTGATGCTGATTTGCATATTTTGTGCCTACCTGATGTTCATTTTTTCATCAGTGAATGTATTTATTATTGGAAGTTTAGGCTCTATCACATGCATTAGGAATTTCTGCCTTTCGCCCCCATCGTTCTGCAGTCCGGATCCGGGCAAGGATTCCAGATGCACATCCGGTCTGAGCCTTAAACAGTGTGTTTTCACAGTGCTCATAAGAAAGTCTCGTCACTTGGTTCGTTGCCGACCCTGAATTGAGAATGCTCTGTGTTGACAACAAAGTAGCATGCAGGACGCAGGTAGGACTCTTAACACAGTGCGAACACATCCTTAGAAGCCCTGGTAAGGCGTCTGTACACATATACGAGACTCGTTGTGAGTTTCATTACATTGCGGGTTACCGTGGTATAATGACCACCGGCCAACAACGACAAATATTTTAAGAGAAATTTAATTATACCCGGTTATGTTCTAAAACTACGACCAAGACCACCGTGGGATGGGCAGCAGCATCCCTGGAGTGCGGTGGAGATACTGCGATCGCCAACCCGCATGCCAAGCGTGGCGATTATGGCATATACCCCCCGTGAATTTGGGGGAGGCCTATGTGCAGCAGTGGATGTCCTTTGGCTGATATGGTGGTGGTGGTGGTATAATGAGTTCAATCGATCTGTCAAACCGCACAATGTAATGAATCTCACATACGACTCTTATACGTGTGTAAATAAGGCTTAACTTACTGCCAAAACAAGAAACAAACACCTACGCAAATATAATATATACTTACAATTAGTAGTGTGATTCTTCTGCCTCCCACTATTTGTCATCGTTCCCTCACTGCTGAGGATCGTGACTCTCTATGAATGATCTTCTGTAGAGTGGAAGAATAATTTTGACGAATATTTCTTTTATCGCCAGCCGGTTCATTCGGATTGGATCTTTTATTTCCGTTCAATTGGGTTTTCTACGTAGAACATAATTCATAAAATTAAAATACCGAACTAGTCCAATAAAACGTTATAACGTGTCATTGCTTTAATGAATACGTCAGTTTATTGCCTGTAAACGTTCGTTGCTTAATATCGAAGTATTCTTAGCTAATTTATTATTATGTTACTTATTTTATATCCTTTTGAGGATATAAAAGGCTTTGTTTTAGACGTGGCTGTATAATAAGATAAGAGGATACCTCGATTTTGTAAACAACGCCCCCCGTGTAAGAGACACGCTGCTCTTCTTCGGGTATGGCTTTTTTATAATTTCCTATCTAACTTTGTGAAGTTTTATTTATACTTATTTCCTGTTGTGAGAGTTAAGATGAGATAAAGTACCATACAATAGTTATTTGTTATACAAGGGTGCAAAGTTGTATTTTACCCGTGAGTGTGGAATTGAAACACGAGCCAGCGAACTCTATAGTTGAACCACGAGCGAAGCGAGTGGTTCTAAAATAGAATCCTGAGCGTAGCGAGTGTTTCAACACACGAGAAGTAAAATACAACTTTGCACCCGCGTGTAACACAAAACTATAGCGAGGAAAGTGCAACATGTAAAAAGACACACTTCCACAGACATGATCTTCATCACTGGAATCACTGATTTTTTTACGATATTATAACAGAAAACTCTGGAAGTTGTGTATATTTTTACGTGAGTCGGAGTCGGTGAGAAGTTGTGTCTGTCAACAAAAAATTAATTTTAGTTGACATTGACAATGATGACATTTCTGACGATGCGTTTTGAAATTGCATCGACTCAACTTGTGCATTAACAAATTTTATTCAATACCATAATATAAAAAAATGTTATTCAATTTTAAGATTTACGACTTAAAATCATTAAATAAAGCAAAATTTGGTATTTTTTTATTAAATTCTCTAACCATTTATTTAATGATAATTGATATCAAACGGACCATTATTATGAGTGTTTTACGTTTTGTTATCTGCCAAATGCTACTCAAACACGCTCCAAGGTCAAATTACTTTCCCCACTAGTGGATAAAATGCATTTTTACCCGCTTGTTTCAAAGGATAAAAGACGGCTTTCCGAGCTAGTGAGGGGAAAATATATTTATTTCTCTTAAAAAGCTTATCTGGTTCAAAGCGGGTGTTTACTAGAATTGGTATCAGGTTTCACACATTTTACCAGCATCTAGCATGCAAAATATAAATATAGTTTAAATAATAATTACGAGTATAAATATCAGGCGTCATATACAATTTCATATTAAGATCAGTATGACGGAAGCAAGAATTACAATATTAATGTCAAAATTAAGTTAATAAATAAAGTGAATCGAAATATTAAAAATTAACATATCAATGATAGCGACCGAAGTTAATATTTATAACCATACTTTCAACTTTATTGCGTCATTTCATAATGTATTGTTTGAGTACTCTGAGTAAAAAAGGGAAAATAAAGATTCAATTTGTTGTGCTAATTAAAGAATAAAACTAAAACTAACTACAAAAAAAAAGACTAAATTATGTTTCGGCTATAGAGTCAGAGAAACAATCGCATAGTCAGCAATCAGAATTATATATCTGAAAATCGATCCCTATTTTTGCCTCGTCTGGTTAGAACCGCGTTTCATTCAAATTCATTCAATGAATGCGTTATTTTTGCTTGCACGCCCTTAAGTTTAAGTGCAAGACTAATATTTAGGACATTCAAAGAGCGCCAGCCCTAGCCCCGGATCAGCCCTCAAACTCATATTATGTTACAATAAAGACTTTGCGTAGCTAGCTCTACTTTTGAAGTTTAGTAAGTATTTGTATTGTTTTTAACCGATTTCAAGATTTCAAAAGAGGAGGTTATCAATTCGGTTGTGTTTTTTTTTTTTTATGTTTGTTACTCCATAACTCCGTCATTTCTTATCCGATTTGAAAAATTCTTTTTTTGATTGTAAGTATATATAACCAAGTTGGTCCCGTTTTTGTCAAAACGCAGTTGTGATGATGGGATCCATGAGAAATTGAGGGAACTCAGAACAGAACTCTTCAACGACGAAAAGTTCACGTTTGGCGATTTGTCCTCCTAGCTGTGTTTGTTAAGCAAGTTCTATCTTCACGATTAATTTTTGTCATGCTCGATTTCTGATGATGGGATCCATGAGGAATTGAGGGAACTCCTCAAATCTTAAAGGCAAACATATAGTGATTTTTGTGTTTTTATCAACAAATCGTGCATTATCATACAAAAATGTGACATTTGATGAAGTGGAATTGTTGATGATGATCAGAACAGAACTCTTCAACGACGAAAAGTTCACGTCTGGCGATTTGTCCTTCTAGCTGTGTTTGTTAAGCAAGTTCTATTTTCACGATTGATTTTTGTCATGCTCGAGTTCTGATGATGGGATCCATTAGGAATCGAGGGAACTCCTCAAATGTGAAAGGCACACAAATAGTAATTTTAGTATTTTCATGAACTAATCAAGCATTTTCATTCATAAAAGTGACATTTGATGAAGTGGAACTGCTGATGATGATCTGAACGGAACTCTACGCGTCGTTGAAGAGTTCCGTTCAGATCATCATCAGCAGTTCAAGTAACACTTGTTCAAGTTTGGCGATTTGTTCTCTTCGTTTTGTTTGTCAAGCAAGGTTTTTCCATGATTCCATGAGGAATTGAGGGTACTTAGTCTTTTACCATTATAAACATACTTATAGCTTATAGCCATTTTTATTTTATTGTATGGAATCTTAGAGTGCACCATCTTTCACCGGCCTCCTCCATTGAAGTCGGTTTTTTTTTCTTAAAAAATTATACAATCATTTATCTAGTTTCACCTGTCCCGTCGTCTGTAATCAAATCTTGCAAGTTAAATTTGATCCACTTCCCGGTTTCCGATTGAGCTGAAATTTTGCATGCATGTATAAATCGGATGACAATGCAATGTTATTATGACGTAGAGCTGATCTGATGATGGAGACAGAAGGTGGTCATAGCAATTCGTAAACTACATAAGATAAACCCATCGTGTTTGGGCTCATTCGAAAGTAATAGTTTATGATTGTGGAAAAAAGTACAGTCGGCAATAAAAGCTTGTACCTAAAATGAAAGTTTTCACCAAAATCTTATTATACGATTGTATTGTACTTTAAGCGTGGTCGCTTAGATACTTGACTTCGAAAGCTATATGTTAAAAGTTTTTCTCGTAAAAGTCCTGATACTTTTAAGCTAAGTATAGCTGTTATGAATAAATAAAATAAATAAATAAATAATAAATAAATATTATGGGACATTTTTACACAAATCGAACTAGTCCCATAGTAAGCTCAATAGGGCTTGTGTTATGGGTACTAGACGACGATATATTTAATAGATATATACTTAAGTACATAGAAAACATCCAAGTCTCAGGAACAAAATGTCTCTGCCCACCACAGAAACAAACGCCCTTACCGGGATTCGAACCCGGGACCTCTAGCTTCGCAGGCAGTGTTACTACCAACTAGGCTAAACAGGCCGACAAAATGTGTGTGGTTGTTATGTAGCTAAAACTATTTTATCAAGCTAATGCAAGACTTGCAAAGAGCAGCACATACACATGTATAATACTTGAATATTATTGAAGCAACATTGTAACTTTAATACTAAAACATCGCATTATGCGTAATTCAACTATGTTATAGTAGTAATAAACAGCTTGTTATTTAGTACTGTCAGCATCAAAAGTAGCTCGCACAACACCCAATATATATTTATATATTATTGGGGGAAATAATAACCCGCTCATATTTTTCCCGTCTTTCGGGTTTTAATTTTTATATAATTTTAATTTTTTTTAGTCTCGTGTAAACTTTTATAATATTACGTTATCAGGTTTACACCATTAGTCGACAATGCGTTGCACGCGGACGGAGTCGCGGGCAAAATCTTGTTTATTATAACTGAACATATGTTAATTACAAACAATTAATAAAAATTGGTCAAACTAACGTTAGGTAGACCTGTCATTTTTTTATTTGGAAAATGACATTTAGGCCAACTTTAAACACGCTCGAAAATGTTACGCAATTCTCTCTGATTAAGGCATAAATAATTTATATTTGAGCTACGCATTGGAAAAGTTCAAAAGTCTTTATTATAAGGGAATAAGGGCTCCTGACCCCTTAGCAATTAATTTGAGCGCTCGTGGCCCAGCGGCGCCCGCCTACCGCGTGCGGTATGTGAGGTTAAGCAATGTCGGGCGAGGTCAGTCCTTGGATGGGTGACTGCTTTGAGTGGTTACTAACTGAGCGCTCCCGTGCTTTGGAAGGCACGTTAAGCTGTTGATCCCGGTTGCTGTCTATGATAGCAGTCGTTAAGCCAAGTTAGAGGCCTCCGGGCGGCTTGAGAACTTCTAACAGTCAAGTTGCCCACTCACTTGACAAGCCTAATCCCAATAAGGTATAATTTCCCCCTCGGGTTGGAAGGTCAGATGGCAGTTGCTTCCGTAAAAACTAGTGCCTTCGCCAATTCTTGGGATTACTTGGGACCGCAGGCATTCTTCAGGATGCAACTGTACTGGGAATAACGCTAGGAGGATGAGGAAGGGCTTTTGACCCCTTCATATGCGTAGCTACTTTTGACCCCTTCATATGCGTAGCTACTTTTGATGCCGACTGTACACTTAGTACAGAAAATATCGTAATAAATAATAAGACAGCGAGCTGCAATACTAATATCTTAACCGCATTGCTGATCCCGATCTCATCTGATACGGGGTTATCTAGATCTCTTTGTCACGTTCGCCTTATTGGTGCAATAGTGCGATAAAGCGGGACGGGTATGTTTTGCTGGTTTATTTTGAAATGTAATTATTGTGAGCTAATGAGTAGCCTTCTAGATTGGAAGAGCAATTGGCTTGGGATGCGAGGTGGTTGCGAAATTTGCGTTTTGATCGAGGTTCGGGCTGTCTTATGGTTCGATTGCGTAGGAATCAAACATGTTTCAACGTTCTATATATGTAAATGGGTCCATCCACTTTTTCAGCTTGTTATTTTGTTCCGTAATTGGAAGGTTGCCGTCTATTAAAGGTGGTCCCGGCACAAGCTCTTCGGTTATGAGGTGCAAGCCACTCGTACTAACTTATGTAAGTACGTAATATCGATATTTACCGTTACCTTTTCAGTGAAAGTGAATCTGCTTACACTTGCGTAGAAATTCAAAAAGCCCATTGTAGTCATAAATCAACCAAGATTATAATTTTATCCTAGAAAATTCACGAACTAGCAAGTATTGTTTTATCACTATATCACTAATATCGTCCGATTCGGCTCGCTGCGTCGACGCCGCCGCCTCCTCTTCGCATCTCACCGTTGGCATTCACAACTTACACCACCCCTTACGCAGACTACCATAACTCTGATCTCCGACCACGTAAACTCCATACGTATCTGGGGCTCAAATTATACTGGATTTTTAGTCTGGACGGGTTGTGAATCATGCTCATGCGATTATGCACGCGTCTCCACGCATGCTAGCCGCTTATCTGTACCTTGGCCACGGTTTACTATTTTAGACTTTATTTTATTATTGTATAAGGTGTGTTTTTTAATGACACAGGTTATGATCTTTTGAAAAATCGTTGTTCACTTGTTTGTTTGCACGTAAACATGCGTCTAGTATGTAATTTGTGTGCTACATGATACCTACAGCGATTTGAAAGGGGTGTATAATGGCTGAAGATAATATGTTTTAGTCTCGGTATTGTTTGAGTGAATTCGAGAATAATCTATCCCTATCGGATTTAATGCTGCAGCTGATTCTCTGAAATTGTTTTCCATCGAATATATTTTGCTGTCGGCATTTTAAGACTTATTTTTATACAATTAAATACAGAACATATATACTTATATATATTCTCTTGCCGCTTCAGCTAAACACGAATGGCGAACTTCGTGCAAACTACCACTGGCTTCTTCAATTAACTTATGAACGTAATATCATTTGATGTAGTAGGCTTTCTATCTCCACTCAGAGGCTCATCGAGGAAAGAAATGAAATGATTCTACATTCTTCAGCCGATGCGACATTATATAGGCAGCTCAATAAGCGGATCTCCAAGTACCTTACCCGCGATCTGCGCCAATTTAATACAAATCGTATTGAAGAGGCCATCGAGCAGAATAAGGGCTCTAAAGTGTTCTCAAGAGATCTGTCTATTGGGCAGAGCCAGCTCGCCAAATTGAAAACTGAAGACGGTAGAATCGTTTCATCCAAACCCGAGCTTCTGAATGAGATAGAGTGCTTTTATGGACAGCTATACACGTCAACTAGCAGACCCGAAGTTGGTCTGGCGGAAGACCCTAGAGCCAGATTAACCCGGCACTATACCGAAGATATCCCAGGTATAGCTTTTTGGTGAAGGAAAACATCGTGAGATAAGCGGTCTAATCCCAACAGTATACAGTACCCACACACACACACTGTACAGTATACAGTACACACACGGTACAGTACTTGACGTAAAAGTAGTGCCTATCCCAAATCTTGGGATTAGGTTACCGGCCGGGCTCTTTAGAATACAATTGGAAAATTGCTAGGAGGATGATACTGTGCGAGTTTTATTAACAATATAATCGCATGCGTAGTAATAAGTGCGGTTTAAATTGCACCTGGGTGGTGCTAAAAGTGCAACAAAAGCTGGCATACGCACGTGTATCATACAACGTTTTACAGTAAATATGGCTTTTTAAAGTTTCGACATATGCACGTAATCTGCTGATTACCGCACTCGTGCGGTAAAGTAGCACCATATGTACTGTAAAAATATTAAGTCGACATATTTAATCCATTTTCGAAAACAAGGAGGAATTTCCTCCCTCGGAAACTTCGGTTGCGGAATGTGGAAGCACCCTGCCGAGGTTTTCCCGAGGAACTACAGTATGAGTTCTTTAAGAAAGGAGTATCTAAATTTTGAAAGACTCGGCAACACGTGTGTGCCTGGAATTGCATGCATCCATAGGCTGCGGTGACCCCTTACCATCAAATGGGCCGTATGCTTGTTTGACACCGACATCGACATGGTATGAAAATAAACGAAAAAATGCAACTTAGAAATCATATTACCTATTTTGTGAGAATTTCCAAATTTTGCTACATGTGGTGTGATGTCCAAAGTTTGTCTATTGTTTCGCTAAAACATTCATGTCGTTATTTTAATGTCAATTCTATATTTATGCACATGCTTAAGTTATTAATTTAATCGTATTTAAGCACAGTGAAGGATATCAAAATAGAAACAACAGTCTAAAACTTTATCATACATATAATCATGATCAAGTTGAAATTCTGTATGCGATTAATATTAAGCTTGGCTTTCACCGTCAACATGTCTTGTATGGCAAATTGAATGTAAATGAGGGTCTAATGCGGAATCTTGAATGAATATAATGCTGTTGTAGGCTTTGTTCACACGCAGTCATGTTAGTTATAGTGCCTGATTTATGATATGCTTCACCTGACAGCCTTTTAGGTTTGTCTGGTATTTTATCAGTGAATATCCTACCATTTTCCCATACATATGTCCCTATGTGGTGGCGTGTTAGGATAGCACAACCTTTTTTCATGGGTGTGAATCTTAAGAGACCCTGTCACTAAAAAAACGCTTTTTATGTGTGACTTGTATCTTGACATTAACTTTCTTGGACAGGACGTTTCCTTCTTAAAAAGTTACAATATCTTATTCTTCAAGTGCTATGACAAAGCCCGATTTACTTTGAAAGATCGATCGGTACTCCTCAAAGTAATGAAACTTGCATGCAATTGTTGCGCTGTGCAAATTGGAGCTTTATGGCGTTACTTCTGTTCCTTTCTGCTTTTTTCAGCTCTGGATAGGATTGAGCTTGATCACAAATCAGCTGATGGTAAGCGAGGTTGTGGTCTAGGATGGAGTGCGCTTACCCAGTAAAAACCGGTTCACTCTCGTCTTGAAGACCGTAAAGTTTTAGTTCACGGGGAACAAGGATCTACTATTTTAGATTTTCCCTGCCATGTGACACTTGCTTCACTCCATCTTCTTTAACAATGCTGAAGCTAAGGCAGTGTACGCATGCCCTATTCTGTGGTATAGTTTCCTTGACGCGATGTGTCGTGTCCATAAAATGCATTATGGCAGTAAAATGCATAACATTTTGTGCCGGATATTAATCTCCAGCGTGCAAACCGCATTTCTAACACTCACTTACCATTCCTCATGTCTTATACCCTAACTGTATAGCAAAATAAACCTTATACTGTGGGAAGAAAGTTAGATTTTCATATGAGTGAAAGGGAAGATAAGAGTTGTGAGAGTTAAGTGGTTTTACAGACGTCTTATGCATGTTCTCTGCTGACAATGGGCTTCTAACTGTGTCTTGTTCGGTACTGATCTTTGAAGGATCATTGATTTTTACATGTTATCTTATGTTTCATATTATCAGTTGGTGTGTAGGTAAGTACTCCAGTATGAGGTTAGAATTACTGATAAATACGGGGTAATTACCATGTATACTTAGTTTTTGTGAGTTCCCGATATTGCGACGCTGTTGTAAGCAGCATTTTCAAAGATACACAGACGTGCTGCGAGTTTTAGTTGTGGTCCACCCACATTCCATATCTACCCTCTTCTTGGTTAACAGTAATTCTAATATTATTGACCATGTTTGCTTGAAATCATGTATACATGTTTTTAAGGGTCGGCAATGCGCATTTAAGTCCCACGCAGTTGAAGATACAGTATGAGGTTCTTTAAAATAAGGAGTGTAGATGTTTTTAAAGGGCTACGCTTTCCATAGGCTGCGGTAGCCGCTTACCATCAGGCCGGCAGTATACGCTTGTTTGCCAACAAACTAGTATAATTTTTTTGCGGCCAGTCATTCATACGTCTAGAAAACTGCGGAAAATTTAAATTCAGCATGCTGGTAACTGTTATTCGACACCTCTAACGTAGTTGTGAAAAATACGTCTCTTTTTTAGAAATACTACTGATTATGTTGTTTTTTGACCTCAAATTGGATTTGCTCGAAGCAGCAGCTCGAAATGACTAATCACGACACTAATTAATCTGAGGGATGTGTAGGAATAAGGACTCTGTTGATAATTTTGATTAATGAATATAGGCGGTATTCCACTTATCCAAGACCTTTGTCAAATTTCTATGTCCAATGTTCGATAAAAAAAAAGTTGTATGAATTCAAAACCCCGACTGTATACATTTGTTGCATATATTTTCGTACTCGTCTTTTAAAGCCCTTTATTTTAATACCCTACTCGAGGCTTGCTAAACAAAATATTTTTAGCTCGCTCATTAAAGCGCATAATATCCGTCATTATAATTTTATTTACATGTAATCAGTGAAACTTGCCACATCAAGACGAATCTAGTGACGTATCATTTATCAAAATCGGTTGAGCCGTTGAATAGTTACGCGGGAACATAGGCACGTACATATATACAGGTCTAACACATAACCCTCCTTTGGGCTTCGCCGCAGCCGGGTAAAAAATAGTTAATTTAATAAGTAAGTTCATTTAAAGGCCTTGTCTCCGCGGCTGGTCCAAGCAACTGGCGACCCCAGAGCTGGTGCTTACCTCTCGCAACGCATCTCTATAGCGATTCAGAGAGGTAATGCCGCCAGTGTAATGGGGCCCATGCCGCAGTCTGACCTGCTTGAGGCGGTGTTCTTTTTGTAATACACTTAGCCATTAGGTAGGTATAGGTTAGTATTTTTAGGTTGTGTTTTTATTTGTAATGTTTTTTTAGTTTTTTAATTTCATATCCAACTATGTATATTCTTATTAATAAACTACTTATCTTTAAGTTAACTAATATCTCATAAAGATTTTAATATGTAAGTAATATATTTTTATGATTTAAGTCGAATAACACCAACATACAGTGTAATTGAGCATTTTCACTCAAAAGTGTAGGTGTACCTTTTACTTAATACTCGTATTTACCAGCATTTGTTTTTTTTCTTGCTGCAAATCATGAGCGCTCGCTCTTTCTGATTCTGATAATGATAAAGGAAAAAAGCGTCCTCATTTTTTTATCCATTACATTTTCCTGGTATGTTGTAGGACTTATAGGTCCCAGTTGCGTCAGAACGTTTTTCCATAGGTTTTGTATGAAAAATTGGTGTCAATATTTTCTATATCAGAACAACCGTACACATAGTTCTGAGAAAGAAAAAACAAACATTTTCAAATACTGAGAAAACAAGTAAATGGTACCATCATAAAATAAACATATGTATTGCCTGAAGCAAATAAATAAAAAAAATCAACCCTGTTAATGTTGATTTGAGTTTTCCTACAAAATTAAATGCGCCAAATGCTTCTGTTTAACTCAATGGTTTACTGATAAAAAAGTCCAAGACTAAATGTCTTGGCGCCGCTGAATTAAAATAAACCGCCACATACAGTAGGATAATAATAATAATAATATTGGGGGACAATCTTACACAAATCGACCTAGTCCCAAACTAAGCAAAGCTTGTACTATGGGTACTAGGCGACGATATACATACTTATATACTTATAGATAAATACATAGAAAACATCGGAGACCCAAGAACAAATATCCGTGAAAAATGCACAAATAAATGCCCTGGCCGGGATTCGAACCCGGGACCTCTAGCTTCGGAGGCAGAGTCACTACCAACTTGGCTAAACAGGTCATCACAGACAGATAGTGCAAAGAAAAAGAAAAGTGCAATAAACTTTAATAAACACACTTGAAGAAACACTCTAGCTAGCTTAATATGCTGTCACAAGACCACTCGATGTTCTCCAAACAAACGATGGCACTGGGCCACTTCAACTTGACAAGAAATGGCGGCTGACATGACAGACACATTGCCTAGAAAAAAGGGCGAAACCCATTACCATCGGATTTTAACGCCCGTTGCTTTCGATTTTCGACAGCCCTAAATGAAGTTATTAACCGACTTCAAAAAAGGAGGAGGTTCTCAATTCGTCGGAATATTTTTTTTTATGTATGTTCACCGATTATTCGGAGACTAGTGGACCGATTTCAAAAAATCTTTTTTTGTTTGAAAGTGTTTTTTTTCTAGTTGGTCCCATTGTCACCAAGTCTGGACCTGATGACGGGATCTTGGAAAAATTGAAGGAACTCCTCAAATTATGAACCAAGAGGATGGGGTTAGGCAAAAAATAAGGTACTCAAATTACCAAGAGGATGGGGTCTGGCAAAGTTTGGAGTCGGTGTTTTTTTTGTTAAAAATTTACTTGTTTTAAAATATAAAAACAACCGATTGATAATGCAATTTTTTTTAATAGTTTGATTGCGCGTGATTAATTTTATTAAAATGCTTATGAAGATTCTCACCATATAAATAGATTATTCATCGAGTAAGCACGCGTTTACGTTGTTGAGTTACCGATTGAATGAGTAAATTATACTTAATATGTAATCCGGTGTCAATAATCGTATTTACATGCTGCTATGCTGCGACTGACACACCTACGGCGCGACGCGAGAAGAGTAAAATCTACCCCACTCTTTCTCATTCGCATAGTGCGATTGAGACAGGAATCGCTGAGTCGCATGTGACGCGACTAGGAACCAAGTTGTGCTAACCCTGCTGAGGCTATGAGACGAAACATTTTATCATTGTCTGATACGTCATTATTAATGCCTTTCTCCTTTTCTCTTTGTTGGTATAATTTATTTCGTCTCGTTGTCCTTACTCTAGCCACTCTAGCTGAAAGTGTAGTCGAATGTGTGTACATTTGAATTTTCACAGATGTAGCTTAGGTTCTTCTTCTTCCTCGTTCCCTCATTGCCGAGGATTGCGACAAACAGTACGATCATAACTCGTGCGGATCTCACGGTGCATGACGCTCTCAACCCCACCCGACATCTTAATGACGTCAGACTATCTTGTAATATCGGCCAACAAAATCGTCTGCAGGCTGGCCGTTTTTAGTGTTAGATAATTTAAATAGAGAACGCTGTGAAGTGCATTCAAACATAATCCTAGAGGTGTGAACCCTCAGCGATGGCCGATGTACATAGCGTTTTACTTTGAGCACGCTTGCCAGGTTGAGTTACGATAGTCTATTCTGTAACTATTCTTTAGCCACAATTTTGGCACAATTGATGTCAGAGTGATATATATTTCGTTTTTGTCGTAATTTATATGGAGCAAAATGGTACTATTATTGAAGTCGATTGTACGATTCAACGTTCAACCATGTTGGAAGCTCTGTATGGAGGATATATTGTAAAGCTAAAAGTTTGCCTGTACGTATATAAATGTATTTATGTCAGTATTTCTTCTGTCATCAGTCATTTCCAGTAGATCCATGAGTGGAGGGCCTGTGCCCAGCAGTTAGACGTATGGCTTTTGATGATGATGATATCAGTATTGACCAATATTTATAGAATATGATAAGAAATATCAGTTTATCTTTTAATACTATCGGTACTTGTTGTGCCAAGTGCTTGATAAGCACGGCCAAATAATCTAATCGCCAGTGAGAAAGCCTTTCATTAAGTTTGGATGAAGGTAAATATCACACGCTGGATTGTGTTGATAGGACATGCCTATTATAGAAGGCACATTTCAAACCAGACTACGTAGCTTTATTTATTGCATGTTTTGTTTTTCTTTTCTTCCGACAAATAACTGGATGTACGAATTTACGCCACCGCTATACCAGGACCAAGCGTTTTGCCTTCAACTTTTTAATTTATACCACCAAAAACCGGCCATGAGATTTTATACCTATATTACCACTTTGTTGGCGTGATTGATGTTCATGACAAATTACAGCTTTCTAGTACTAACGGTCTCTGAGCTTAGCCGCGGACGGACAGACAGACAGACATACATGGCAAAACTATAAGGGTTCCTAGTTGACTGCGGAACCCTAAAAAGAGAAACGACGGCAGAGAATATCTATACTTAGATAAAGAATTTTCGAAAACAAGCATTTGTTTACATTATATACCCAAGTTGTGGGTCTTCGTTTAACATTTTGCAGAAACTGTGGCTAATTTTATGGTAAATTACATAGCTTTTGTGTAGTTGGGTGTTCCTTATTTAAAAAATACATTATATTAACGTATAATTAAATAGGTTCTCGCTGGCGGCAACCCTACAGTGCTAAGGCGCCGCCACCGAAAGAGCGCGTTGCATGCGATAGAAAGAGATGGCCACGATGCACATTTGGCACACTTAAACAGGGGATTTGTTAATAGAGAACCTTCTGTACGCAATAGTGTCTATTATTTCTTCTATACTTAGCTTATACGTAGTATCTCTTATCTTTATGGCAATTGTCCAATCCCAACAGTCTTCGAAATGCACAGTAAACTGTGTAAGTATTGCCGTTTAAGAAGTAATTTAGACGCATAGCACGGTAAACGAGTATTTGCGGCATTACGAAGCTTCGTCCAATTATAGTTGGAAGATAAAGTGTGTTATAAGCAACGGGCGACTCCGCGGGAAACGGTTAGTTGGGCTATAAGCATTCCAACCAGATTTGCATCTCTAGTCCACGCATTTGTATAGTGAAATTAGAAACAGTATTTTACGTAGAATCATTTCACTGTAGCTTTTCGGTGAAGGGCAATATAGGGCAAATAAAGGGCAATAAAAATATGTTATTTCATATTTGGTGGGACATATTTTTGCAAAAAGGCAGGTGATTTTTTTAAATCGTTGAATGCTGTTCCAATTTTTCTTTTACTAAATCTAAGTCTTCATTCAGTAGAATTTCCTATCGTTAATGTTTAAGGTACATCCCCTCCATGTGACATAGTCGTGGGACATCCTGTATAAAAATACGTATGTGAGTACTGTCTTTTATACTTGTACTATAGCTTGGTCATCTAACTTCTTCTTAATGAGTCGTAAACTTAAGGCGAACCGAGCGTTTTCAATTAATATGTATGCGTAGTTACTTCTCGGTAATTATTTTCAAGTTGGCAAATAGTTATGAAGTCGCCGTTTCTGTATTTACTTTATAATTATCATCTATGAAATACAGAGAGAGGAGCACTCACTCTAGTGGAAAAATGGATTGCAATGGTCGCTACCATATGTATATACGTATCCCATCAAAAACATAAATGTGAAAATGGGAGCCAAGTTCAATATTAAGAATATGCGATGCTTGGTTGTTGTTTTCCCCGACAAAAGATTTGAGATCTAAATGGGTGCCAAGTTCCGTAGATTCTCTGAAATGGTGCCAAGTCCGGCACTAAATTGTTTACAGTAAAACTAATTTACTGCGGCTTAATGCATTTTGAACCTTAACTTTCTTAAAAATCCAACAGCTTTTATGGTATTATAACATACTGCATAAAAAACTGCCAAGTTAAGGTTTAAAATGCATTTAGCCGCTGTAAATTAGTTTTACTGTAAACAATGTAGGTACCTACTGCCGTGCCGGACTTGGCACCATTTCAGAGAATCTACGGAACTTGGCTCCTATTTAGATCTCAATTCTTTTGTCGGTGAAGACGACAACCAAGCATCGCATATTCTTAATAGTTATTGAACTTGGCTCCCATTTTCACATTTATATACATTTATATCATTACTTTTTGTCAATTTTCGCCGAATGGTGCTTTTTAAGAGCGAATGCACGAGTTACTATACAAAATACCCAAATCGCTATAGGTGCACCTCAAATATTTGAAGAGTTCCCTCAATTTCTCCAGGACTCTATGATCAGATTCATACCTGATAACTAATGGGGTCAGCCCTAAAGTATACGGTATACTTTAAAATAGTACATTACGATACAAGTGCAGAGAACAGGAAGTTCGCAACGAGTGGTGATAAATTGAAACACGACCGCGAAGGGAGTGTTTTAAATCGACACGAGTTGCGAATTACCTGTTCGCACGTGTATCGTACAACGTTTTACAGTACATATGGCTCTTTAAAGTTTCGACATATGCACGTAATCTGCTGATTACCGCAATCGTGCGGTAAAGTAGCACCATATGTACTGTAAAAGAATTTTCCAAATCGGTTAATAAATGAAGGAGTTCAGAGGTAACTAGCATAAATAATAATAAAAATAATAAAACTAATAAAAAAAATCACTGCTTTCTCATTTTTTCTGGTGTACACAGACAATTGCCAAGCTGCATGCTTGCAGTCAGTCAGTCAGTCAGTCAGTCAGTGGTAAAAATGCCGTATTTTGGAATTTAATATCTCAATAACTATTAAACCTATATTTATGAAATATGGGATTCTAGTTGTTCTAAAGGATCTTAATACAAGTACCAAATTTAATTTTTTTATGTTCGATAGATTTGGAGTTATTGGGTCAAAAGTGGCTCCAAACGGTTCGTGTAATATAACACACGGCTGCTGTACGCCAGTTCCTGGGGTGAACTTGGCTGGACACGCTGCTGCGTGTCTAGATATGAATACAAAAATAGTTTCTAGATAAGGCCAAAAGTGTGTACATGTTTATGACTTGACTACCGGTACGATCGCGTGTGCGGTCGCGATGTTAAGTGATAAAACATGACACTTCCCGGTGCGCACACGCACGGTCGCGCTACAAACAGCCCAACTATACCATGATAGGTTCTATGGACATGTATTATATGACGTTTCGGGACATTTGGGCCTTAAAACAACGCCATATATTAGTATTTTTTTTACAGTTTGGTAAGCTGTTGTATAAAACTATACATATACATATACGCTTTCTTCTTGTCTAAATAAATTATTCCCTATCGGAATAAGATATACCTGGTCAATATGGTCATTGGTCAGCCGCCATCAGATTTATCGAAACGAACAATCAGAACCACCTTATTATCAAGGAGCACAGATTTTGATGGTGACTGTAATTTACACACACGTAATTAATAAATTGACGGCCTGTTTAGCGTAGTTGGTAGTGACTCTGCCTCCGAAGCTAGAGGTCCCGGGTTCGAATCCCGGCCAGGGCATTTATTTGTACATTTATCACGGATAGTTGTTCTTAGGTCTTGGATGTTTTCTATGTATTTAAGTACGTATTTATCTATATAAGTATGTATATCGTCGTCTAGTACCCATAGTACAAGCTTTGCTTAGTTTGGGACTAGGTCGATTTGTGTAAGATTGTCCCCCAATATTTATTTATTAATTATTATTATTTATTAATAGACCTTAATGCATTGTAATAAGGTTTACGTAGAGTCAATCAGCTGTACCCGGACGCAGCAATCGATCAGATGCGCCTGATACGACATGAACTTGGTCGGCGGAGATCGTGCTGCGATTGCGGCGGCCATAAGTGAGAGTGGATTTACGTTGCCGTAGTATCAATATATGTATATATAAAAAAAAAAACAATTTATCCACCGTAAAAAAAAATATGTTTTAGAATGTGCAATTAAGGCGAAGGGGTGGGCAAGCTCTTTCCATACAAACTTTGTGCAAGTTTTTCTTCGTTTGTGTTTGCACTCCAGTTACTATTTTTGGTCCATATGCTTATTTTTTTGTTAGCTATGTCGTGATGTTTTTCTTTTTTAAATTTAATATTTTTTTGTATTTTTTTACTTTTATTTTTTTTGAAATAATTCAAAATTTCAATATCAAGTTCTGCGTATATCCAATATGTACCAACAAAAAATAAAATTAAATGCTGTAGTGCCAAAGCTAACGCAAAAAACTTGCACAACCTTTGTATGGAGAATGGCTTGCCCTACCCTGCGCCTTAAAACTCTTCCATATGACACCCCATTTGACATACTCACTAGACTTTTATCCTCCCTCACCCCCTACAGTACGGGGTGTAATGTATCATAAATTATCACAGAAAATATAAATAAAAAACACGTTCAATGCATCTGGGTTAGCATTCTCTATAACTATTTCAAATTGATAGCATAAGTAGTTCTTGAGATATTTAACAATGTGACAGACAGACATAGCCGTTCCTTCTTTACCATGTTGCTACCAACATAGGTACGGAACTCTAAAAATAGAAAATACAGGATACGTCCGTTACCTGCCTTCGTCTTACTAGGTAGGCATCTCATTATTCTCGGCCCAACCGCATTGCAGAAAACTCGGAAAACTGCTCCGAAGTTCCAGCAGACAATGCTGAGACGAGAAAAAGACAGAGAGACACAGGAATAGAGTTAGAGAGAAAGAAAAAGGTTGGAAGGAGTACATCATCATCCTCCTAGCGTTATTCCCAGTACAGTTGCATCCTGAAGGATGCCTGGGGTCCGCTACCTAATCCCAAGAATTGGCGTAGGCACTAATTTTTACGGAAGCGACTGCCATCTGACCTTCCAACCCGAGGGGGAAATTAGACCTTATTGGGATTAAGGCTTGTCAAGTGAGTGGGCAACTTGACTGTTAGAGGTTCTCAAGCCGCCCGGAGGCCTCTAACTTGGCTTAACGACTGCTATCATTGACAACAACCGGGATCAACGGCTTAACGTGCCTTCTAAAGCACGGGAGCGCTCAGTTAGTAACCACTCAAAGCGGTCACCCATCCAAGGACTGACCTCGCCCGACATTGCTTAACTTCGCGTACCGCACGCGGTACGCGGGCGCCGCTGGGCCACGACCGCTCATCACTTGGAAGGAGTACTTACGGTACTTTTAGTTAAAAACTGTATCACCATCCCTGGTACTATTACTATTAACAATCAGTCTCTAAACAAATGATTCATTAATTTTTAAATTCCTTTACCGCTTTCGCAATATTTCTGCAAAATACCTTGTATTTATTTAGATCCACAAGAGCTTCAGAAAGTGTATAATAACATACGAAATATAACCTAAAAGGTCTTTAAAAGGCGATTATAATCACGTTTCTTAAGGGCTATATATCTTCGCTTTCCACCATTACTTTCTAACCTAGAAATTAGCAACGTACAAACACTAGATTTCGCTTATCAGCTAATCAGAGTAAACAAGACACAAAGCCCGCGCTCGCTGGCTACATGGCACTTTCTTCTAGTTTCCACAATTAGCGCCGTTCGCGTTAATACGCGGGAACTCCTGCGCAGATCTGATAGGCCACAGAAATGGCTCCTAAATCATTAACGCTGAACCCGAACCTATTGCCGCACCGGTTTTGTTTTATTTTGGTGGTGTTCCTCCTCTGTGTATTTGTATTTTTAGGGTTCCGTACCTCGAAAGGAAAAAACGGAACCCTTATAGGATCACTTTGTTGTTGCCCTTTTTCTCAGGAACGCGTGGAGGTATCAAGCTGTAATTTATATCAAATACTCAAATCTACTGTCCCTTGGAGCTGTGAAAAAATCAAACTTCTAAGCCAATGCAATCAAAAGATATAGCCGTTTATGCCGCAAATTTCTGCATGTTTTCGACATTCGCAAGGGAATCAAAACCTACAGGGTAGGTACTTCCCGTGAATTCAGAATCTTGAAATTTGTTACGAAGCAACGTCTTATAGCACAGATAAAGGAAAAATTGCGGAAACCGTTAATTTTTAGTTACATCATATAATAAAAATATTTTTACGGAACCCTCGGTGCGCGAGTCCGACTCGCACTTGGGCGGTTATTGATTTTTTTTGCGACAAAAAAACACTTTTTATTTATTTATTTAAATAACGGTACTTTCATATAGAAGCTGCACTGTGTAAAGCCGGTTCATACTTATACATTTTAGACGATCTCTTCAGCCTAGTTGGTAGTGACTCTGCACTCTGCCTACAAAGCTGGTGGTCCAGGGTTAGAATCCCGGTCTGAGCATTTATTTGTGCGATGAATTCTCAATATTTGTTCCTGAGTCTTGGATGTTTTCTATGTATTTCAGTATGGATTTATCTTTATAATTCTAAGTACATATCGTCATCTAGTACCCATAGTACAAGCTCTGCTTACTCGTATGTATGTATGTATGTAAGCACTTTATTGTACACAATAACAGTTTAAAACATATACATGTCACACAGGATCAGAGATACTTATATATATACATTTTTTTAAATAAGTAGTAATCTGACGTGATACATATATGAGGGAAAGCTAATGTTGATGGTGATAATGTTAATATCTATATTAATAATTTCGTGCAGGGGTACGGTAGACCCGAACGAGACCTGTCTCAAATTGAAGAACGTATAAAAATAACGATTTTTGAGTTGAACATATGTATCCGCAAAATTCGGATTGTCGCGTATTTTGCATTTAAAAGTGTTAATTTGATGACAAAACGTCGGCCATATTGCCCACAGACTATATTGCAATATGTTGGTTGACAGTTTCGGCTACGTTCGAAAACCGTGAACTATTTTTGCGTCCGGTATGTTGGCCAGGTTGCTGGGCTGCGTTCTGGGTGATGGGCCATCATCGCCCATTGTGTGGATTCGGCTAGCCGCGTCTGCAGCGTTTTGTTTTTGTAGTTTTCAAGCGTTCTATACACCTATCAGCCTAGCTAGCACGATAACTTATACCGTCACGTTATATGGGCGAAATGTATTAAAACGTCACATAAAACGTAACGGTATAATCTATCGGGCTAGCTAGACTGATTGTCACAACAACCGCCTTCAAAGCGAATGTATGGGGCCTGTTACATGGATTCATATCACGATAAGTATCACGTGAATATTAAAGCAGAATCCATACAAATTTGAAAACTGCGATAATATTGACACCCCAGTATTGTGATAATATTAATCGTGTAAAGGACACCACTTGAATGTTTGCTGAGTCTGTCCGCCATCTTAAAGCTGCGTCTCTATTTTGTTTGTGACAAACTACTAGGTGACTTATGGCTTTTAAACGTCTAGCAAAATTCTATCCCTATCTCGCTCTATCTTATAACTTAGTGGTACTGGGGGACTACTCCGAAATTCGAAATCCGAACTTCGTATGGTGCCGTCCCTTTCACTCATATAGTCTATGACAGGAGAGTGAAAAGGACGGCACCATACGAAGTTAGGATTTTGAATTTCAGAGTACACCCTCAGCTCATGCCGTTCGCCGCGCTCGGACGTTAGAAGCGCTACTGCGAACCGAAAACGAAGTATCTGCCTCT
This sequence comes from Notocelia uddmanniana, assembly GCA_905163555.1. Lineage (NCBI taxonomy): Eukaryota > Metazoa > Arthropoda > Insecta > Lepidoptera > Tortricidae > Notocelia > Notocelia uddmanniana. Next base: position 4,364,434 of record LR991064.1, read on the forward strand.
CTCGCACATGTATATTCGAACGACAGAGAGGAAGATAGTTCGTTTTTGGTTCGCGGTAGGCCCTCAGGCGTCAACTTTAAAACGAATAGGGTATTTTACTATAAGATAATAAATAATAAAATTCAAAATGTAATAAAAACCAGCCCTGTGCGTCGGAGTCGCACACTGAGGGTTCCGTACAACTAAAAAACAAATGTGATTTATCAATATTTTGATATTTTTGGTAAAATATACTTCATAATAAACATTATCACTTAATTTCAAGTTCATAGGTCGATGCGAAGCTAAAAAATTATATGTGTGACAGACAACACACGGAATGTTCTTTGACTTTCTTCTACCGTCCGCCACGCTCGGACTAAGGTGCTACCAACCGAAAACTAAATATATATGCCTCTCTGTCGCACTTGCATATTCGAGCGCGGAGAGGGAAATACTTCGTTTTCAGATCGTGGTAGGCCCTCTGGTCTGACGGCTCCTATTCCTGGATGGTGCGCGTATCGGAATGTGAAATACCTTTGGCAAAACGGAACAAGTTGTTAAATAGCTTCAATTAATTGGAGAAAATATTACCAACTGTTATTATTATCACGTGAAACACTGAATATTGAAGCAACATTCATAGGGGCCTGTTACATGGTTATTATTATCACGCGATATACTCATATCACGATCCGTATCACGTGCAATGTATATTGAAGAAAAATCCATACGATTTTGAAAACCACGATAATATTGACACACCAGTATTGTGATAGTATTAAGCGTTTAACAGACCCCATACAATTTTAAAAATCGCGATAATATTGAGTGTAAAGGGCCCCACTGAATAGAATTTGGCGGAGAATAGAGAGCTTCTATCGCGAAACGAAAACGAACGGACATCGTGTATTTCCCTCTGTGTCGCTCGAATTTGCAAGTGCGACAGAGAGGGAGATACACGAACTTCATTTGTTTTTCGCGTTAGCAGCTCTTACTTCGCACCATAAATACTGACTGGCACATCAATATTTAACAATGCACATCTGAATTGAATTTTAATGAACGATTAGTATTTTAGCTATACAAATCAGTACTGATTACGGTGTCAATTTTTTTATGTGCCTTTAAATACTACCCTTATAAAAATGCTTAGGATTAACTTGCAAAGATACTAGCCTTTGCCCGTGACGTCGTTTGCGTAATCTTTTACTCCCAATTCCATATAATTCCATTCCATACTTTTATTCCCAATCCAGACTACAGACTATATTTCTATACGATTCGAAGTTTCATCATAATCCGTTGTTGTAATGTTTTTATTTTATACATTTTTGTACACTATTTCTTTCGTCGTTTGCATAACTGTCACGAATAAATGTTTTGTTTATTTCTTTCTTATTTATTTCACCCGAGCGAAGCCGGGCTTTCATCTAGTCAAATTATATTATAATGCACATTTTTTTTAGAAAAACCCTGTGGTACGAGCTGTGAGTGCTGGGACTTGAACCCACCGTTTCGGCGGATTAGTACCACAAATGAAAATGACCACTTTTAATAATGTCCACTACTAAAAATGCCCCCTGCGTAGAATGTCCACTACCCAAAATGTCCACTACATAAAAGGTCTACTTTTATCATTACCCACTTTTGACTTCCAAGATTGAAAGTCGCGTACTTTAACGCTCGGCTACATAGCTCCCGTAGTAGTAATAGTTAATTAAAAGTTGAATTTAAAACTTAATCTCAAATCGAATAGTAAAGGCATGGAACAAATTACCCTCAGAAGTAGTGAACGCCAGAAGTGTTAAGTAACCAGTTTAAAAACAAACTTGACGATTTATGATCTAATCAGTGTAATCAGTGTGAACACCGACACCAAACACCGACACCGACTCCAAACTTTGCCAGACCCCATCCTCTTGGTATATAATTTGAGGAGTTCCTTATTTTGCCTTACCCCATCCTCTTGATATATAATTTGAGGAGTTCCTTCGATTTTCCCACGATCCCGTCATCAGATCCAAACTAGTTGGTCCCCCAACTAGAAAACACACCCTTTAAAACAAAAAAAAGATTTTTTAAATCGGTCCACTAGTCTCCGAGTAATCGGTGAACATACATTAAAAAAATCCGAGGAATTGAGAACCTCCTCCTTTTTTTGGAGTCGATGTTTGATAATAATTAATAATAAAAAGGTACCTAAGGAATTAAAAAAATGGCGCATTCTAATGTTTTCTCAAAATATGGACTTTTGGGGGTTATTGGACTCGGAATCCCAAACACTGTAGATTCTAGAAGAAAAAATGGCCAAGTGCGAGTCGGACCACGTACAAAGAAGGGTTCCGTACCGACACCTCCTAATCTACATTGAAAACCACTATACAATACATTGAATCAAAAAACTCACGGCACTTAAGCCCTTTTGTTTGTGCAAAACAGTTTTTCAGCAATAACTCAAAAACAGATAAATAGAAAAATTCAAACCAAAAATCGTTGAAAGTATTTATGAATGTACATCATCATCATCATCTCCCTGCCCTTATCCCGCTTATGCAGGGTCGGCGCAACATGTTTTCTTCTTCCATTCCTCTCTATTATTCGTCACTTCAGCGCTTACTCCTTTCTTTCTCATATCCTCTCTCACACAATCCATCCATCGCTTTTTGGGCCTTCCAATCGCTCTTCGTCCTTTTACATCCAACCCTAATATTCTTTTATCAATATGACATTCATCCCTCCTCATTACATGCCCATACCATGCTAACCTACTGCTCCTCATTTTCTCTGTCACGGGTGCCACTTTCAAACTTCCCCTTATATACTCATTTCTAATTCGATCTTTCCTCGTCACTCCACACATCCATCTCAGCATTCTCATCTCAGCTGCGTGCACTCTTCTTTCATCCGTCACTTTCGTTGCCCAACATTCTGATCCATACATTACGACAGGTCTTATGATCGTTTTATAAATTTTCCCCTTAAGTTTAAGGGGCATTCGTGGATCGCAAGCTGTTCCAGAGACCTGTCGCCATTTCATCCATCCCGCATTTATTCTATTTTTCACGTCACGGTCTATATTGCCGTCATTTTGGATTAATGATCCAAGGTACCGGAAGTCGGAGCAGACTGGTAGGGATACACCATCCAAGGCAATTTGGGAAAAACTGGATAAACCGCCGAAGTCGCAGAACAAGTGCTCTGTTTTGGTTCTGCTTATTTTTAATCCTACGTTCTCCAGCTTTTCCCGCCATTTTACCAGCCTGCTCTGGACCTGAAGAGCATCATCCCCGACAAGAACAACGTCGTCGGCAAACAGCATACACCAGGGTGCTTCCTCCTGTATGTCCGATGTTAGAGCATCCATAACCAGGAGGAACAAATACGGGCTTAAAGCCGACCCCTGGTGCAAACCTACAGCCACATTGAACTTGTCGGTTACCCCAGCTTCGGACCTGACGTGAGTACTAGCTCTGTCATACATCGCCTGAACAAGTTTGACATACTTCTCTGGCACACCTTTTCCTTTCATAGCCCACCACAGAACCTTACGAGGGACCCTATCGTATGCTTTCTCCAGATCAATGAACACCATATGCAAGTTTTTTTGTGCAAGCCGGTATTTTTCGCAAAGTTGGCGGAGTGCAAATATGGCGTCCATTGTCCCTCGGCCCGGCATAAACCCAAATTGGTTCTGTGTTACCTCGCTTTCTTCTCTCATTCGTCTCGCTATCACTTTCTCCCATATCTTCATACTATGTGACATGAGCTTTATTCCCCGATAGTTGTTGCAATCGTGTATGTCGCCTTTATTCTTAAAGATGGGCACCAGCGAACTGTTGCACCATTCATCAGGGATTGCCTCTACTTGCAACAACTTATTGAAAAATAAAGTCAGCCACTTCCATCCATCCGCTTTCAAAAACTTCCATACTTCTGCTGGTATACCATCCGGCCCAACCGCTTTCCCATTCTTCATACTAAGCACCGCCATCTTCACTTCCTCTATACTTATCTTATTTACCATACCTATATTACTTCGCATATTTTCTAACACTCCGTTCCATGCATTCTCTTCGTTCATTAATTTATTAAAGTAACTCTTCCAGCGTCCTTTTATTTCCTCATCATCCGTCAAAATCTTACCCGCTTCGTCTTTTATACACTTCATATGATTTACATCTCTTGCATTCATCTCTCTCTCTCTCGATATTCTGAAAAGATCTTTTTGGCCTTGTGGGCTCTCCAGAAAGTCGTACAACTTATTTTGTACCTTGGCCCGTGCAATTGCAACTGCTTTCTTAGCCTTCTTTTTACTGAGCTGATATTCTGATCTTCTCATTTCCTTCTCTCTATCATTTCCATCTTCCACTTTTGTCCATTCTTTGAATGCATTCTTCTTTTCTTTCAAAATCATCTGTACTTCCTCATTCCACCACCATGTATCCTTATCTATCTTCCTTTTTCCTTTTGTTTCTCCAAAGACATCCCTCGCTACGTTCCGTACACACGCTGCCACCTCATTCCAGCACTCATTTACTCCCAACTCTGCCATATCTCCCATTTCAATCATTTTACCAACCACTCTTTCCCTGAATTCTGCTGATAATTTCCTATCATCCAGTCTGTACCATTTCGTTCTAGCTGGAGGATTCAGGCTCTTCTTTAAACGTTTAACCTTCAAAGTTAAGTCCAGGAGCAATAACCTATGCTGGGAAACAAGGCTCTCACTGGGTATTACCTTGCAGCCCTTGGCGGAACCTAGCCTTTTTCTTCTCAAAAGAATGTAGTCAATTTGAGTGGAGTGTTGACCACTACGGTAGGTTGGTCCCGTTTTTGAAAGAATGTGTTTGTTATGGCTAGGTCAAAAGCTAAGGCTGCCTCCAGTAGAGCTTCACCGTCTTGGTTCCTGGCTCCGTAACCTCGGCCCCCATGCACTCTTTCATACCCCTCATTCGTCCTTCCCACATGTCCATTAAAGTCCCCCCCAATATATACATCCTCGCATTCTGGTATTCCCATTATTACCGCATCAAAATCCTCCCAAAACTTTTCTTTCACACTGTCATCACTTCCAGTTTGCGGCGCATACACACTAACTACATTCAAAACCGCATCTTCCATCAACAGTTTTACTATGATAACCCTATCATTCACTCTCCTTACATCCGTCACCTTGTTCTTGAGCTCGTTATCTAACACAATACCTACACCATTTCTTTTCCCGTCACTGCCACAGTAATAAAACTTATAACCCGCCCCAATTTCCCTTGCTTTCTGTCCATTCCACTTCGTTTCCTGCAAACACGCTACATTTATCCGTCTTCTTTCCAAAACATCTGCTAACTCTCGTCCCCTTCCAGTCATTGTACCAATATTCCAACTCGCAATCCTCAGTCTTACTTCCCGGACTAGCTTCTTACGCTGCCCCCGTCCCTGGTGCAGCAACCCTCGTCCATTTCCCACAGACGCCGGGTGCTGCGTCTGCGCGTCGCCTGCGGGGTACGCCCTAACATTATCGCACGCTCTGTCAACTGTGAAACTCATGTTGCATAAGGATTTGGCATTAATTTTACGACCGACCGCCTGCCTGACATCAACCCTCCTTGGGAATTGAATGTACATCATCTTGTTCTTTTTTCAGAATTTTAAACTTAATAGTTTGGAAATTAGAGGAGGGAAGGGGACACACTTTTTACGAATTTGACAACTAATATCTCACCAACGGTTGACTTATATGGAAAAGTTTTTTAGCCTCTATGTCATTTTTGAAGGCCTATCCATAGATACCCCACACGCCTATGTGCATTTAAAAAAAATGTTTGACTCAAAAAAAGTGTCCCCAAATTTGAATACTAAATTCCGATGACAGTTTTGTTACCGCTGTACATAAATGTTGCTTAAAGTCAAATTAAAAAAATCTGTTCCGATTTTTTTCCTCTTTGTTGTAGAATCGATAGCGTTATTAATTCTAAGTGGAATGAGCTCAAAAAGTCCTTATTGTGAGAAAAAAAATGTTTTGAATCTATGTATTTCGATATATTATCATTTCTCAATATACCGAACATAGTTGATGTCACACTTTATTAATTTCCAACTGTACTTGTAACTTATTGCACATGTAATTCACACCCAGGGGTCCCATAAATCACACCATAGATTTCCCGATATATGCAATTAATAAAGATCTAGCGACTAAATCTACCTGTTTCTCGCCTCCTTAACCGCTGATATATGTGTTTTATAATTGAACGATAAATTGCTTAAAGTCATTGGAAAACATTGAAGTGTCCACAGCTTTGTAGACTATCATAACTTGTTGATACATGGTATTATAGAGTAGAAACGGATACTGCATGCAAGGATGATATTCACATTGAATATTTCATGACTTGACATAGAAATGTGCTTTCGCTACGGCGCACAATGCAAACGTTTTTTTAAGAGCTTGTGATATGACAACGATCCAAACTTTTTTACATCAAAACAAATTAAGTGTTCACACAAACACAGACAGACAACAGGTTATTCGCTAAAAAGCAAAGAAGCATTTTGCCCGAAGTATTTCGCTCGCTCGGTTAATTACTGGATTTTGGCGCCTGAACCTCTCCCCATAGCACCTTTGCTAGCAACATAGTGCTTTCTCAAAAATCCCTAAGACCCATTTACACAAACACATGAAAGTTTAGACCAAATTGACCTATTGAACACATTATACCTTTAGTAACCCGCAATCCAGTTAAACTTCTAAGAAATTCTTTCACGTGTGTAAATGTGGCTTTATTTAGCCGTAGTAATTTTGTAATGTCACAGCTTGTCCATATATGAAAAATTAAATCACGTGCTCATATACCTAAGGTCGATATGATCAAAGTATACGGTTTGAGCCACTAGTACTCGTACGCTCACTTTCCATTTATTATCTAGATTGAGGGCCGGGATGACACCAATGCCGACGGCGTGAGACTCGGTCGCCAATTACTCGTTTTTGCTCTCGCGTGTGATTATGTGTTATTTATTTACTTATTTATTTAATTCCTGGGGAAACTTGTCGATGTGTCAGATAAGCGGGTGAAAATTTCTTGAAAAGTAGTTATGCCTGCTTGGATTGAGATTTGCCTTATAATTGTAGGTTAATTTCTTATACTATCACTTCGCAGTTGACCTCGTCTTGGCCAAACGGGGAGAACTACTTAATCCAATATCGAACTCCTTCGACGTCGGGCTTCTAGAGGCATCTTCTCTCTTTCTTAAAAAATCTCTTACCGAGTCCTTGACACACACTGTATTACATCGTACCCTACCGATTGCCAGTACCTCTCATTCTGGTAAACGAGCATCTTAATACTAATTAAAATAAATCAACAGTGTATACATATGTTATAATATTATATTTCCTTTTATCCCGTTCGCGTGTCAATTCGGAAAGATTTTAGTTATAAAAACATTGCATTTGAACATTAAATGAAATTTGAACGAACCTAATTAGAATTGTTTGACATTGAACTACTTGGCAGATCGTAAAGTTAATAAAAATACCGTGTAGTAAAGTAATATTAGTCATCTGCATTACAACGTTGCTTTACTGTTTTAACATGTATGTAAACAATATTTGTTGTGGAATAAGGAGTATGCGGTTTGAATTCCTTGTAGTCTATTTGGCTTCGTAAATACAGGCCATTATCACAGAATAAGTAATCCATTATTCCTAGAAATGGCGTACCTATGTGTGGTACTAATTATAACTCGTATTGGACGATAATGCGGTATACTCGTACCCATGTAGATAGTTGTAAAATGGATATCTTTCATAGAAACTAGAACAGTAAACTACAATTTTGTTCAGTGTACAGGTATACTTAACTTTTGTAGTACTTAATAACGGCTAGCTTTAATAGCAGTTATTAAGGATCAAGGACGAAGGCAGTATTAGCAAAAACTGTTGCTTAATCATATGTACTCGAAAGGCCAAGGCTTCTTTTTGTATGAAGATACTGAGTCCTGCAACAGGATATAATTTACCTTCTTTGTATCCTAAATGACCCGGGTATGTCCTTAAACTACGACCAAGACTACCGGGGAATGGGCAGCAGCATTCCTAGAGTGCGGTGGAGATACTGCGATCGCCAACCCGCATGCCAAGCGTGGCGATTATGGCATTTACCCCCTATGAAATTGGGGGAGGCCTATGTCCAGTAGTGGACGTCCTAGGGCTGATGTGGTGGTATCCTAAATAGGAGACATTGGGACGGAAGTTATACTTATGTATGTAGTTATGCAATTATTCATAAACGTTCATCAAAGCTATTTTGACTGAACTCCGTTAAAATCGTTTGTCCTTATCTATCAGTTTGATTTTTCTCTTTGTGAGACAAGGATAAAACATGTTCTATCTAACAGAGGTTTGTTAAGTCTTATGAATAAAGACGGTTAGACTTTACAAACAAATTTTAAATAAATACGAACACCACTCTCGGGGACCATCTAGAGAATCAGTGTCCCCAATGGTGTGCATATAATTACTAAGTGAACATCAATTAAGTGTATGTAATTACTAAGTGAACATAAATGAAGTGCATATATTTATGTTTTTATACCACGTCGGTGGCAAACAAGCGTACGGCCCGCCTGATGGTAAGCGGTCACCGCAGCCTATGGACGCCTGCAACTCCAGGGGTGTCACATGAGCGTTGCCGACCCTTTAAAAATGTATACACTCTTTTCTTGAAGAATCCCATACTGTAGTTCATCGGGAAAACCTCAGCAGGGAGCTCATTCCACAACCGGAGCGTCCGAGGGAGGAAGTTCCTCTGAAACCGTACCGTACGCGATCATTTAGGTTCTAAGGTGTGAGGATGAATGCCCTGCCGACGGCGAGCAGTGCGATGATAGAAAGCGGCCGTGGGCATCATATCGAACAGTTCTTCGGAACACAACCCATTATACAAGCGATAGAACACGCACAAGGACGCAAAGTTTCTCCTTAAACTTAACGGTTCAAAATCGCTCGTGAGTTTGGGATCGTCCACGATTCCCACAGCACGTCTCTGAAGCGAGTCAAAAGGCCCAAGCTGGTATCCAGAGGTGACAGCAATACTCCATGTGGGGACGAACTTGCGACTTATTATATAAGTCTCTGTCCCGGGGTGAAGTATCGCTTCGCTCTATTGAGCACACCTACCTAATTATTAAGTGTACACCATGATGTGTATATTGAGCCGGTTGCACCAACTTACGGTTACAGACCCGTCAACGTTAAATATGGCGCTGGTACCTGTAGAAACTTGTCAAACTCTCCAAACAATCAGATTTCAATGAACACGAACCTAAATGGTCGCGTCCGGTAAGGTTTCAGAGGAATTTCCTCCCTCGAACAATCCGCGGTTGTGGAATGAGCTCCCCCTGCCAAAGGTTTTCCCGAGGTACCACAGCATGGGGCTCTTCAAGAAGGGAGCATTTCACACCCATGAATTTGGAGGCGTCTATAGGCTGCAGTGACCGCTTACCAACATGCGAGCAGTACGCTTGTTTGCCACCGAAATGGTATAAAAAAATCACAGCCTGCAATTAAGGTTTTGTGCAGTAAACACTAAATTATATTGACAAAAATACCCAATTCCTGGCCAGGGAATAGAAATAGTACACACCACAGGCGGTAATAAAGAATCTTTGTACAGTCAACAGCAAATGTAGATGATCATTTTAGTACTTTATCGCACTAACGTAACAAATACTGCGACAGTTGGGATGCGTCAAAGTAGTGAAAGTGACAAGGTACTAAAATCTACTTCTGCTGTTGACTATACAGTTAATTGTCTTACACATAACAATTGATGCATTGTACATTTCCAAATGTCTCTCCTACGTCTTGTGTGCAAATCGACTGAACGGCTACTAAACGCAGAAATGCCAGTACGGGCAACATTATTAGCACATCCCAGATATGTTGCAAACGGCGCATCTAATTAAAATTTATGCTCACAACACTTGTAAATATGTACGCATTGCCCGACATAAGTCTGGTGAATAAGACTTGAAATTGTGTACATATATTTAGACGTAACCGAACGGTTGAACGTTCAGCTATCTGTTGACTTGTTTATGTGCTTGTATTTGCAACGCGCGACATTATTTACCAATGTAAATCTGAGCTATAGTTACATATAGTTGTCATGAGTCTGAGGGATCAAGTAACACTTGGTCTCGGTGAGGTGAGGGACAAGTATAGTTGATATTTTAAAGCCAACAGAAGCCGTAATCTATATATATTCAGATCATTCCGCGGCTGATGTGGTTAGTATGTAGTAACTTGGTTTGTGTAATCTTTACGGTTAAAAGGCTTGTATGAATTTACTAGCTTTTGCTTTCGTTCGTGTAGAAATTGCTATCGCCTTAGATAAATAATTGCTATTAAATTATTTTAGACGTCGCGTCGGCTTAAGTATCGTTCTGCCATACAATCTTCCACCCCCCTTTTACCTCCTTAAACTATCGCAGCGTGGGAAGGCCCCCAACAAGGTGGACTGACAATCTGGTCAAGATCGCGGGAAGCCGATGAGGGCGGCGCAGGACCGGTCATTGTGGAGACCTTTGGGAGAGGCCTTGGTCCAGTAGTGGACGTCTTTCGGCTGATATGATGACGATGACGAAAATATCCTATGACTAGACAGAGTTACTTTCGCATTTGTAATATTAATGGGATCAACTGGGATCCCTCCATTAGGAACTGTTTTTATAGTGTTTACAGTTTAGTTACCTACCCCATATGAGGTGAGGACCTCCATTCCACATCAAGGGCTGCTCAAACAATTTGGCTATGAGTTTATGAAGGACGGTACATCACGTATTTCATACGTCACGTTCTGAAATCCAAAATTATAACTTGCACAATGGCACACAGAAATTTGATTAATCAAACAAACAGACATGCAGCAATTCAAGACAAATCTTATAAGTCTTATAAATGATAAGTAGTTCGGCTACTTAGTAATCAAGCTCATCTAAGAACTCTCGTTATGGTCATGCGCGTTAAGTAATTCCAACACGACTGTCGCCATTCCGCGATCGCGGGATCTTTTATCGCTACCGAATCGCAGTCGTAAATCGAGCCGGGCCATTGTTGGTAACCGCGGTTACCGCGCCGCTTATATGGCCGCGGTCCAAATAAATCACGAGCGGGCCATATCGGCGCTAGCGCACGCTATCGAGCGATCGACGAAGCGTTCGTATTACTATTGAATTAGCAATGGGAATGATATGAGTTGTGACGATGTTTGTTTGATGGATACGATTTGTAACATTAACATCTGTTACGTTTAGCTATCGCTAGATTCTGGTCCCGTACGATCTAAACCAAAGAGGTAAAAACTATCGACATGAAAAGAACTACCAATTTGTTATAACGGGATTTATTCCCATCTATTCAATGTTTTTTTTAAATTATAGTACCTACTTACTACCCCTTACACCCCATATCAACTATATGACACATTTTCGTGTCACAACGGAATCAATTAAGTAATTTGTAGACGATTTTTTTTTGTGGTTTTTAATTGTGGTCCTAAAATTTGGACATCACCCAGGTCCGCCCACATATGGAATACTGTTCTCATCTTTGGGCAGGGGCACCACACTACCAGCTTCTCCCTCTGGACCGCATCCAACGGAGAGCGACTCGAATTGTCGGCTGCCAGCGGGTTTCGGAACGGCTTGACTCCTTGGCGCTGCGTTAGAAATGTAGCCTCGCTCTGCATTTTCTACCGCATGTATTACGGGGAGTGCTCCGAGGAATTGTTCGGATTAATCCCTGCCGCTTCCTTCCGCCATCGCCCAACGCGACAAAATTTCCATCCTCACCACTTAGATGGTTGGCAGTCCTCAACTGTGCGTTTCTCCAGAAATTTCTTGCCTCGCACAGCTAAACTGTGGAATGAACTGTCGCCTGCGGTATTTCCGGACCGATTCGACCTTCAAACCTTCAAGAAAAGAGCGTACTCCCATCTTAAAGGCCGGCAACGCACTTACAACCCCTCTGGTGTTGCGAGTGTCCATGGGCGGCGCTAATCGCTTACCATCAGGCGATTCGTCTGCTCGTTTGCCACCTATGTCATAAAAAAAAAAAAGGTAGCTCTCTGCATATAAAATGATTTTAATAAACCATTATTAGATGCATTCACTGCCGCGAAGACACACTTTATGTGTTCTATGTGAGTTTTATTCCTTTTGTGTCTGTGAGTCTTTTGTTTTGTGCAGTGAATAAATGTCTTTCTTCTTCTTCATTGTCTACATCAACCCTTACCTAAGCCCTTTATTAAAAGTAATCAGCAATGTAGTCGTTCCATCGCCGCCACAGATGCCTCTGTCCACGCGTGGTATTGTAAAAATTCGCCGCAACAGAAGTCGCGATCGTGCGAGATCGCCAGATAAGTCGATTAGGTCTGTATCCGGCGCTCCGCTCATTCGAGGCACGTGCGCCTATGCGCATACCACGCACATAGGCAAAAGAGTAGTATCATTTTGCTATTTAGGAGCTAATCGGTACAGTTTATTTTTTACTATAAACTACTGCCCAAAGTAGAATTTACTGCGCGTTCATTTGTTTCTTACATCGAACTTATATGGCATAGTACAGTCGAGGAATTTGAATGTTGGTCACTTTAGGACTCTTTTTCATTGGAATAGAGTCCAAAAGTGACAAACATTCAAATTCCTCGACCGTACTCAATAGTTAAAAAAACAGAGTATACATAGCAAGCTAGTTTGTAGCTTAGTGTTGTGAGACATCCGAAACGTCGGCTGTGAAAATCGTGCAAGTTTTAACTTATGATCGTTTTTATTTCGGACTTTCTTATAACATTGTTATTGAAATTTAATAGTGGTAATAAAAGGGGAAGCCTCGATTCGGTAAACCACGCCCCCTGCGTAAGTGACACGCTTATGTCTTCCGCGCACGAGAAGATGAAATGCACTTACTCTCAGGGAATGGCTTTTTCTCGACAAATTTTGATAAAAAGTGAAATTTTTGTTTATTCATATTTCCTCTAGTGAGATTTTAGATGAGGTAAAATACAATCATTTTAAGTTGGTTATGCCCTATAATAATGTAATGTTTGAGTAGGGAGGGTGAGGACACAAGGGAAATAAAGATTCAAGTTTGTGTTTTATTTCTAATCGAGATAATTTTGAGCAATCATGTTTCGGTACTAGTCAGAGAAACAATTATATAGTCATGAGTTATATATCTGCAAATCAGGCCTTATTATTTCTGATCTCTTATGAACAGCGTTTCAACGAACGCGATATATTTAATGAGTCTTTTCAAAAGGGCTTATTTTTAACTTAGCGGTACTTCTAAAGACTGCCTTGCGTAGTCAAACTTAAGGTTTAATTTAGAAGTAGAGTTAGAGAAAAAAATAACCCAAACAGACGACGAGTACGACAGTCCTCAAATGAAACAACGAGGGCTACCGTTTTTCTGCTTATCAGTTGGCGCATCTGTCGACCAAAGTCCAGCTGTTAAAGTTTGTTATTAGCATAGAAGGAGCGCTCGTGACCCAGCGGCGCTCGCGTACCGAACTTACTCCCCATCAAAGATACACTACTCGTCTTTATATACTACGCCTTCGCGTGCTTCTCTAGGTATTCAAGTGTTTTTAGTTTAGTGCACATGATTTCACTTGTTCCTTTTCGAGTTGGGCTTTCCATTTTCGTGGCGAGGGTTAGTGCAAAAGAGAACTTTGGTACATTTGTGGTTACGTTTGTTTTGTTTAAGTTTACTTGGGTTCATCTGGGCGTGATTTCTTCGTTCATTCAAAGAGAGTGCAACTATTTGCAAAGTGTTCTAGATTCAAATTTAAAATTTAATGCTCCGAGCAGGATTCGTGCCTGCGAATCTGGCATACGCGGCCAATCGCTCTAGCCTCTGAGCTATCGGAACAACCAAGCTCGTGCACGAAATCCTTCACTAGTTCCCGCTTACAACGCCTTAGGAGCAAACACGCGGTTAGTATGAAGTTTGTAGGGAAATGTACCTAATGACGTCACAATTTTCTATGGTTAAACTGCGTCCTTTTTTCATGTTTGTGTTTTAAAAATCTTTAAAATTGCATAAATAAGCTGAAGTTTGATTTATTCCGAGTATTTTCGTCTGATTTGTTTATTGGTAACGTAAAAAAATATTTTTAGTGTTGTGAAATACCTTATTTTATACATTCATTATATACATGTATATACTCTATAGCATAATAATTATTATTTCTATAATTCTATAGCTCCTTTTTTCTTAAAGTAAATTCATACTTATATGCTAACTGGTAAGGTTCTTACCCTGGTCGTATTGGTAAGTATGTATTTGTATGTAAAATTATTTATTGTACACGAGTAGAATACAACATCAAAACAAGAATTGCAAGAACAGTTGACATTTGGTTTGGTAGTTGGACCTTACATATTTCCAGGCCTCCAGCCAGTATGAAGACGGACGGTAGTGTCAATGTCTTTAATTTTCTGAAAATCTCTAATTATGTTTGATGGGTCCTAATATAAATAACTTACGAGTATTCATTTCAATAACAAACTCTCATATTCCGTACCTATTAAGTAAATTACTCTCTTCTCAGAAGTTATAACTCGCGCGCAAACTAATCTTTATGCTCAATGTTAACACTTGTTTCTTGTGGTACAATTTAGCATAATGGCCGTTTGTCCACTTTATTATGTGTTATGTGGCTGCGAGCATTCATTAGTTTATCTTGTTGCAGGTGGCTCATCGAGCTGAATGAGCTTCACATCGGGACATCCACCGCTTAAATGTAAGTCTTGTTCTTTATACACCATATTACTATTACTTATAATTATTATAGTCACAAGCGATATGAAACCGTTAGGGTGCCTTTTCACTAGAGATGTGCTATGCAGCTATGCTAGTCGCGAAGGATTTGTTAGTTGTTTTTATACCCATTCGCATTTCGCGATCGTGTTTTGTCACATGTATTTTAAGTCTGATGGTATTTTCTTCTTTGAGTAAAAGATGTGAAAGCTACTCTAAGAAAACCCGTTCTCACCAGTGCTATGCTATGTGGACCAATGAATATGATTGGTCCAAAAGCATTCATAGCAACACAGAGCACATCTTTCGTGGAAGTCCTCATCCCTTAAGTTTAAGGAGAAACTTTTAACATGGCAAGGCATTCATCCTCACACCTTAGAACCTAAATGGTCGCGTACGTTACGGTTTCAGAGGGATTTCCTCCCTCGGACGCTCTGGTTGTGGAATGAGCTCCCTCAGGTTTCCCGAGGGACTACACTATGCGGTTCTTCAAGATGATTGTATACCTTTTTCAAAAGATCGGCAAGGCGCATGTGACACCCCTGGGGTTGCAGGCGTGTTGAAGTTTAAGTTTTTCCGAATATATTTTAAGACTTTTCTATAAGTGACGTAAAAAATGTTTTTATTGTGTTGTAAAATACCGTATCAGGCCCGTTTTATAAACCTTAAAATTTTTAAGCTACTTTTTTTATATGACATAGGAGGCAAACGAGCAGACGAATCGCCTGATGGTAAGCGATTAGCGCCGCCCATGGACACTCGCAACACCAGAGGGGTTGTAAGTGCGTTGCCGGCATTTTGTAACCTACTGAACTCACCTAACCAAATGAAAGACTGATGAAAAAAAAACATCATGACTATCATGAGTGTTTTAAAGGGTCATTGACATTTAAATTAAGAATATTTAATTAGTATAAATAAGCATGATTTGCCTTGTTTACTTTGTAGTCGTTAAAACTATTGAAGCAGTTAATTTTGTGCCGATAAGGGATCGTATCTGACACATGAAATAAACAGTGACCTGGATATAGGACGGCTGGTGAACTATATAATACATACACACATACATAAAGTCACGCCTATATTCCCAAAAGGGGTAGGCAGAGCACACGAAAATTAATTTCAGTTCCACTTTTAGCTATTGTATGTAGGTTTATAGATGGAGAAAATATAAATGTGATATTGCAGTGACAGGATGCTAGCCCATAACGCACTTCAATCTAGTGGTGCAGGGAAGTGGTGGTGAGGTGGTAGCCTAGTGGGGTAGTGGTGGTATAGTGGTTAGTGGTGAACTAATATCTACCCTTATTTAATAATTTTGTTATTTAATATTGATTTTTTGTCGCCTACTGAAGCTTAAATTTAAATGTAGGTACCAATTAAATCTTGGTGTTGTAATACATATCAGTGCGTCTTCGCTGGGGCGTCCTTGGGAGAGGAGCGTGGAGCTCCAATATTTCAACCAATCACAAAGCAGAATTCTTGCGGAGCGCGGCCAACTAGATTTTTCAGCTTCAATATTTAAACCAATCACAGAGCAGTATTCTTATAGACCGCGGCCAACTAGATTTTTAAAAATCAATCAGATCACACTCAAACTCATAACTCCCGTGGGAAGTAAAGCGGCTATAGCTGTTTTATACTGTGTTTATGAGCAAGTGTGATGTAAAATAAATTATTCTTATTCTTACTTTATCTTCCTGTCTTAAAGTTCCTTTTTCTACCGGTGCATTCCTTTTGGATTAACTACATCATTTGAACACATTGTAACTTATATATCCTCTTGATTAAGTGAATGCCTTTAATCGATGCCCCGATGTATCAATCGACGCTTCTGTCATATCGATACATTATTCAATTACCCGTGATATGATTGTCACTTGACCGGGGCAATCAGAGCGAATCAAGAGACCTTTGTAAATAATACAAATTGGCTGGGGAGTTGGGCGGCCTCATATTGTACCTCCGTCATCATTATCCTCCGTTTTTTCCTCAGTCACCATTCGTTTTCTCAATCGTATCCTATAAGCGTAAAGAGCATTTTAACAGATTAGCTCCCCAAATAGTCGGCACTGCATCGGCCCTAAGTCGTCTTCTGCCCAACGTTGGGGGGCCAAAGACCCCTTGTCGGCGTTTGTATGCGAACATCGTGCGCAGCATGGCGCTCTATGGGGCTCCGATCTGGCATGATCGACTGTCGGCAAAAAACAAGTCGCTCCTTGGGTCTCAGTGGGTGATTGCCCTACGCGTCATCAAGGCTTACCGTACGGAGTCTTTTGCGGTAGCGTGCGCCCTTGCTGGAACGCCGCCGTGGGAGCTAGAGGCGGAAATGCAAGACAAAATATATAGCATTCGAACAGAGGCCAGGCTACGTGGAGGGCGACTGGACCCTGAAGAAGCGGAAAGGGAACGCAGACGAGTTGCTGTGAGGCTGAGGGACCGCTGGAAGAACGACCTGGGGGACTCTCCGTATGGAACCCACACTATACGGGCGCTCCTCACGTCGTTCGACCAGTGGTTGGATCAAAGTTACGGAGTCCTAGAGTACAGGCTGACGCAGGTAGTGACCGGACATGGCTGTTTCGGACACTACCTGCACAGGACAGGGAGGGAGCCGAACCCGAGCTGCCATGAATGTGGTGACCCGGATGATACGGCCCAACACACCTTAGAGGTGTGCAGAAGGTGCCCACCCAGAACGGAGATGCATGGCAAGAGCGATCGGGCTAGCAGAAGGAGGTCTGTCGCTGCGCAGCATCATGCCGGCCATGCTGCGCAACAAGAAGTCATGGGAGGCAGTGGCCTCTTTCTGCGAGACTGTTCTCTCGCAGAAGGAGGCTGCGGAGCGAGAGCGCGAGGACAGTGCAAATGCGCACCCGCTCCGGCGAAGACGCAGGGGTGTTGTTTACCTCTGCTTGTATCTTTATGCTGTTTATATCTGTAATTCTTTTTTTGAGGTGTGCAATAAAGCATATTGTATTGTATTGTATTGTATTGTAGAAGAAGGGCTCGCTTTGCCGCGGCCATTTTATAATCCCCTTGTAGGGCCAGTGGGCTGGGAAACCACCTTGCACGGCGCTACGCGTTTGGGGGGAAGATGTTGACCTTCCCCTACAGCGAGGACGCCCCAGCGTAAACTGGGCTGGGACTGCCAGGGGGCGTCGTGGTAGAATGTTCGCGATCCCATGGCGCCCCCATTCATGGCAAAGAGGGAAAACGCCGGTGTGGTTTTAGTGGGTAGGCTCCTCCTCTCCATTTCGAACAGAAAAGGTACGGGAGAAGAGAGTCCCACATAAACCCCCAAACAGGTTTCCCAGACCGGGGGGTATGCGTAACGCATTTCCACATCGTTAAAAAAAAAGTATGATGGTTGCCATTTTATCACTTATCGTCGTGCATAAGACGTCCGTCACTCTCGCACTCGCATACTCAGTCAGAACGTGACATCTACGACGATAAAGTTTGAAACGCACAGAGCGCGGCGCAACATCGTTGCGGGACGGAGGCGGTTTTGCGGTAAAGCGATTGCGGTCCGGGGCACGTCGCACCAGAAAACCGCGCGGGGCACCAATATGTATACGTTTTTTCTCCTTATTCAATTGAAATAAGGTCCAAAATGTATACATATTTATGCCCTCGACTGTACTTGAATCAAAACAGCATCTTATATTGAAAGATAATTAGTGCACAAGTTGGGCGTGATTTAATAGGATGTTAAGGATCCTTGTTAAATAAAAATTCTCATAAATGTTCTGTGTGAACTGTTAATTTAAAAACATTTTCTCTTCGTTACTGTCTTGTACAGATGCAAATGCAGATGATAATTTTACTACTTCGTCGCACTAACGTAACAATACTGAGACAGTTGGGATGCGTCAAAGTAGTAAAAGTGACAAGGTACTAAAATGATCATCAACTTTTGCTGTGGACTATACAACTATTGCGGCCTAGTATAAATATTTTACATGTATTTTCCTGCTTAAAAAGGCTCCGTTACTATCTAAAATTTACTTAAAGCATCGTATCCTTTAATCAGTTTATTGAAGTTATCAAAACTTTTGTCATAATCTGACTAATAATAAAAAAAGAAAAGCCTAAAGAATGAAAGTGGACAAATAATTGTCTGTCATATGAAAGCTTGTTTAATACAGGAGACAATACAATACACAGCAATCAAACCAGCGTCGTATATTGAATAATAATTGGTGCACGGTCGGAGCGGCGTCACGAGTGAGATGATATCGGCGAGCGTGCCGCATCCATCAGCCATATCGGCCGTATCGCGCCACGATAACCGCGGCGGCTGCGGCACGATACGACGTATCTACAGCTGGGTATTCAGAAGGCTCACTGGCTTTTCTATAAGCACGAAAACCACGTATGCATTCAACATAGCTTGCGTACGGTGGCACAGAGGTCATACCAGTACAAATTATGGCATGCCTAACTTTTAAGGCACTTGCATGGACTGATGATCTGGTAAAGGTCGCGGTAGTCCGCTGTATGCGGGTGGCGCAGGACCGGTCATTGTAGCACTCTTTGGGGGAGGCCTATGTCCAGCAGTGGACGCCCCTCGACTGATATGACGATTGTAGTGGGTTGACAGTGAAATAACGCGCATTATAATTACGCGTAGTTACGAATCAATACCTTAATATATAAGCTCTAGTCTACCTGCTGAATTGGAAGGTCAGATGACATATACTTCTGAAAAAAAGGGGGGGGGGAGAGATTAGAAAGCCAGGTAAATCCGGGGAGGACTTAATAGTTATCATCTTTTCGATTACACCTCGTCACTTCGTACTCCAACTTGATTTGTAAAAACTATACGTGAAAAGAGCCTGGCGTGCAAGGAAAAATGAGTCGTG
This sequence comes from Notocelia uddmanniana, assembly GCA_905163555.1. Taxonomy (NCBI): domain Eukaryota; kingdom Metazoa; phylum Arthropoda; class Insecta; order Lepidoptera; family Tortricidae; genus Notocelia; species Notocelia uddmanniana. Next base: position 4,384,108 of record LR991064.1, read on the forward strand.
AGGATCGGCCGTTGGACAGATGCCGTGAAGGAAATTTGCAAATAAAACTTGTCTCGGCTATCTATTCGGATAGCTGAAAACCAATTGGCCTGGAGAGAGTGGAGAGTAATAGTGCGCTAAGTGATAACCTCGTGCAATCACGTTCCTCAGTCAGATGCGACGACGAAGAGATTTGTGAGGAGTTCAAACATATACTGGTTCGTCTGATCGTCGGCGAGCATCATGAATACCCCAGTACATCTGACTATCTAGTTCTGTGGCTCCGCATTGTCTTACCGGCTGATTATATCGGCGAAATTTGTGCTCGCCGCCGATATAACGTTTGTCTTTTGCCGCAAATGAGCCGTAATGGCCAGAAGGTTTCTGCTAAACTTCTGCCTTGTCATTTGTGCCGTGGGAGAGTCATTGGATAATAGAAAATTTGTTAAATTAGATGGACGAGATAATGGCGCTCGTTTATTTCGCAACGAGCGATGTTGTGATAACGATACATAATCTAAGAACAGATACATAAAAGTTCTCTCTACTACTACTCTAGTGTAGTATGTACGTTATAGTGACCGTATAGATATAACGTTAAAAGCACCACTCCTTGCTTAATTACTGAGAGGTTGTTTTGTTTGTTTTATCGATAGAGTTAGTAAGTGGCGCGTCTTCATTTGTTGAACTGATAGTTATAGTATACCTAATACCGAATGGATTGGTAAGGTTTTCATGGAATGCGATCACCACAGGGGACTCTCGTAAAATAAAAATATTTACATACATACATACATAAACTCACACCTATATTCCCAAAAGTAGGCAGAGCACACGAAAATTAATTTCAGTGCCACTTTTAGCTATACAAATACAGATCTGTACAATTGACAAAAAAAAAACTACTATTTTTGGATTTAAATACTTATTTAGCTTATGAAAACGTAAACTACGTCTAATTTTTTACAACGACAACTCGTTTTGTTGGTAAGTCTCTTATTATCAAGACAATTACGTTATTAAACATGCAAATATACAGGCATCGCCAGGTTAATGACTTCCTGTTGATATATAAAGTCAATTTTCATACCATTGTGACACCGCAGCACCAATTATTAAGGTTACATGCGCTTGCACTTGTTTCCCCGTAGTATCCGCCCACAGGACCAATTAGACTCTGATTTGCTTAATATAGGCGAGTTATAACGAAGCCGTCGATTAAATGGTCGACTTTATGACACTTTTAACATTGAAGTTTTGCTTGTCATAGCTAAATGGAGTAGAATTGTTCGCTAATTTTGTAGGTAGAATATTTAACTTGTTGATATTGATAAGATTTATTGCAATTTTAACTCTTGTTAAAACTTTTATTTTACTAAGTTTACGACATTTCTACTAAGATTCTAGTAGACTCGCACTAGAGTGTGAGTCTACTTTCACTCCCTTTGGTTGACTTGTAATTTTGTATAAGTATGTAGATATGCAATGAAATTTAAAAATCAAGTAGTTAGTAGGTAGTTATAATAGAATGGGTCCTAAAATGGCGGATTTTACTGTAAAGGACGAAAAGTGAAAAATACATGTGAATATAAATAGTAGTAGCATAAGAGTGTGAGCGAAATGGCGCGAGAGAATCCGCCATTTATAATCTGTCCTTTATTGGCGCGGCTTATATACTCTTGAGTTATTTTGTATATTTTTATGTACAACGGGGAAGGAGTTACAGTTGGCGCCCAATCCTTTAAAATGACAGAAAATGAAATAAATATCTCATGTTAGGTATTATGTAGTATCATAAGGACGATTCATAAGCTTCTGACAGTTCTATTGGCCGCAGTCCATAACTGGCCGGCCGGTGTCACGAATTTGTACCCTAACGGCCGATAGGAGTTATGGGCTCCGCCTGGCTTGGGATTCACAATGCTCACCGACCGACTCGGGCGAAACAGTGTTATAAGCAAAAGGCTGATATTAAAAATCAAACAAATCTTTTCAAGTGACGTTCGAAAAAGACTTCTGCTTTTATCACAGGTTATATACGCCCCGATCTCTATTTATGCATATGTACAGAACAGTACAGCTGCAGAGGAACCTGCCCACCCTTGCGTACAAACTTCTAATACAATGATAAAGTTTTTATAATGATGATGCTTAAGTCGTTTTTATTTTTTATATAATTATTGTAAAAAGCTAACTTTACAGCTTGAATAAATAAAGTTAAAAAGATAAATTTAAATACATTATTATTGTTTAAATTTAAATTTATCTACCTGTCATTGCACGGCTTGTTCACCCGCGACGTTTGACGGAAAATAGCACATCTCGGTTTCACAAAATAACCAATTTTATAAGTCTGTCAGCTATTAGCAAATAGCCAATATTACAAGTCTTAGCTAATAAAAATATTACAAGTCTAAGCTAATAACGAATAGCCAATATTACAAGTTTGAGTTAATAACGTATAGGTATAGGCCCGCCTGACGGTAAGCGGTCACCGTAGCCTATGGACGCCTGCAACTCCAGGGGTGTCACATGCATGTTATACAAAATTATACACTCCTTTCTTGAAGAGCCCCATCCTTCTACTACTACTTATAGTTTCTTGAAACGGCCACGGTATGTCTTTTTGGCTATTAGCAGTGCACCAGATACAATGACAACTGGCGACCTATTAATTACTTAATCCTCTAACGCGTTTACACTTCACTCAATTGCTAAATCGCTAACCCGGACAGCTGTCAAGCCATGTAACAGCTTCAAAAATGTTATTTCAATTATGAACCTTATCCGTTTGATACAAGATCTGGAATGTAGGCTTGGTAGCTCGTACACAGGAGCGGCGCGTGCGCTGGCCGTCAATTAAGTCCAATTAGAGAGTGGCTTTGATGCGCCGCTGCCAGCCGGCTGCTGTGCGCGGATTTGTTATACAGTAAGCCAAGAAAATGGTGGTATAACTTTCATAATTAGGGCATAATGTTCATCTTCTCGGCAAATTGCCCTATTTTAGCATAAAACCATTTTATGAAAAATACTGTATAATAGGAGGGTTTAACATAGTCGACTGCAATCTCGACTATAAACCGAATCATATAAAAAACTAAAATTACTACTGACTAGGTTACAAGTATCAGAAACAAAAATATAAAGTTGTCACCCTATTCTAAAACGACGGGGGATTGATAAGGCACTTATAAAACATTCATCTCCATACAGGGTATTGAGTAACAGCGACTATCGCTTGTCAATTGACAAGTTTCGGAGATTCGGAGAGATTAGAATAAGGGCTCCCGTCTGGGGGCAATGCCCGGAAAGGTTCCGATCTTACTGATATGATCGGATCTTGATCTTCCATTGTTTGGTCGGATTGTTTAGCATGCCAGTTCTAGCTACCCAGTCACAATATATGTGCACCTCCCCGCCGTAGTCAAGGGCCGTAATGGTTTTTTTTTATACCACGTCGTCGATGGCAAACAAGCTTACGGCCCAACTGATGGCAAGCGGTTACCGCAGTCTATGGACGCCTGTAACACCAGGGGTGTCACATGCTCGTTACCAACCCTTTAAAAATTTAAATAAAAATAGGGCGTTCTAATATTTTCTCAGAGTGTGGACCATTTGTGCTTATTACAAGTTTTTATTTACTTTCACTTGTCCCGTTGTCTGTCGATCTGTAATCAAACCTTGCAAGTTAAATTTGATCCACTTCCCGGTTTCCGATTGAGCTGAAATTTTGCATGCATGTATAAATCAAATGACAATGCAATATAATTGTGGAAAAAAGTACAGTCGGCAATGAAAGCTTGTACCAAAAATGAAATTTTTGAACAAAAAATTGATCGTCTCTATCTTTGCTAGAAGAAAAAAATGTCCCCAAAATTGTTTTCAATGTCGGTTTTGTTAGCGCTATACATAAATGTATGTAAAGTACAAAACTGTTCTGGGTAAACTTTTTTCTTTGTCTAGAATCGATAGCGTTTTATATTCCGATTCTAAGAAAAAAAATCTAAAAACAACTTATATAACTTAGATATGGTAGGAAATTGAAACTTCAACTCGCCAACTTGACGAGAAAATACAGATAATATTACATTTGCGCAGTTAATGTAGGTAAATAAGCTATTTTGAAAAACCCAGTGGGACGAGCCGGGGATAGAACAGACGACCCGATCCGATTGCAGGTCGCGAGTCTTACTGGTCGGCTACAGTAGCTTCTCGGCCAAGAAAGTGGCCACTTTTGAACCTTAAAGTAAAGATAATAGAGTTGACGACGATTTGTCAGGTACCTAAAATATTTCACTATTTTCTTATAGCCCTTTTTTCCGTGTACGTTATAAAAGTCGACTATAGGAAATATGGTTGAAGTGCGTTGTGGACGACCTAGCAACTCCGACCCATAACATTTTCTCCAAATTATAACCCACAATTACTAAAAATGGCACTGAAAAAATATGATATCCGATTAAACTGAAATTTGTCATACTTATGTAAAATCGGCGACAATACCATTATGGTACCATGGAGCTAAACTGATGATGGAGACACAAGGCCATAGCAAATCCTGAACTACACAAGATAAACCCACCGTGTTTGGGCTCAAACCGCCGCTCGAACCGTCTCAACGAGTAGTTGATGATTATGGAAAAGTATAGTCGGCAATAAAAGCGACTGACTCTTGTAACAAAAATGAAATATTTGACAGAAACTTATCGGTATACTCGTACCTAAGCGTGTGGGATGTATATGTTTGTTATCAATGCACCGGAATGCACTCGTATTTAAACACTACTGTTACAACGCCAATGATAAATGATAATCGCAGTTAACGCTTCTAGGAAGCGCGATCAGAAGTATAATCGCATTTAATTGTGACACAGACTTGTTTGTGAGGTACACGATATGCGCTGATGGTATATTTCTTAATTGCTTATTGCACGATAGTGACACTATCGGCGCTATTTCCAACATAATAAGCATTATCATAACAATAACAAGCTAGTAACTCGCGGCTGTCCCGATAAGACAGCATTCGCCAGTCCGATGCTGCGTCTGAGAGAACTTACCGTTTTATTCATTTGTAAATCTTATTTTGTGTAGTGTTAGTGTTCTGTTTTTAAAAGTGTATGAGTTTGAAGCGGAGGCGTTGTTAAGGTTGTGGTTTATTGTGTGAGTGATGTGTATGTTGAGGTCTACTATAGTAGACGTATCAGCAACTTTTTATATAACGTCAAATACGCTTTGTTATAGTTAAGGCGAAGGGGTGGGCAAGCTCTTTCCATACAAACTTTGTGCAAGTTTTTCTTCGTTTGTGTTTGCACTCCAGATACTATTTTTGGTCCATATGCTTATTTATTTGTTATCTATGTCTTGATGTTTTTCTTTTTAATTTTAATTATTTTTTGTATTTTTTTTTTAAATAATGCAAAATTTCAACATTAAGTTCTGCGTATATCCAATATGTACCAACAAAAAAAAAATTAAATGCTGTAGTGCCAAAACTAACGCAAAAAACTTGCACAACCTTTGTATGGAGAATGCCTTGCCCTACCCTGCGCCTTAAGGCGACGGGTAGGGCAAGATGTTGAAATTTTGTTATATTTAAAAAAAATATATGAATTAAAAAGTACGAAACATTAAATAAAATAAAATAAAAACAACAGGTCGTAGCTAACAGAAAAATAAGCATATTGACCAAAAATAATAACTGTAGCGCAAACATAAACGAAGAAAAACGTGCACAAAGTTTGTATGGAAAGAGCTTGCCAGTGGACTCAGCCATTAGACATTTCGAAAATTCATAACGCGCTTGTAGAAGATAATATGGTTTCCAAAAAATATGCATAGCACTCTTGAGACCTTTCCGTAGGTAGTAATGTGATACAAAACATGATTCTATATGATATTCTCCTTTCGTTCGATAGAAATAAATCGCAAGCTTTGAATTTAGTAGAGAAATTGTAACAAATCGTAGTACGACTTCTTGAGGGTCAAACAGAATTATTAGATTATTGAATAGAATAAAATATAATAGGACAAAAAGACAACAAAATATGGACAGAGATTAGCATATACATACAACCCGTCGTAAATATCAGCGAAACTGGCTGGGAACAATTTGTTCCAAGCCATTTCCGCAGCTATTTCCGACGGGTTGTAAAAGGATTTAGATCTGTTCTCTCTAGTGAGTTTTTGATATTCATGTAAGTATTTGAAAATCTTAAAAATAGCAACGTTATAATAAGTAAGCTTATTAACAATATTGTTCACGATTTCGGTGTCGATACAAACCCGATAGGGTTTAACGACACTTTTCCGTTATAACAATGTATCAATTTTCTATTGTAAATAAAAAAAAAAAAAAAAAAATTTTAGCGCGACATTTTCCCAGTACGTTCGTGAGTGTTCTTTATTGGTAACGTAAGAATAATTTATTGTTGTTGTTAACTTACCGTGTTTTTGAGGCGACTAATTTCTGTGGTATTCTGGAAGTATCTTTAAACGTAGTTTGACGGTAATTACAGCCATTCGTAAGAGATCCCTTACTTCTTAGCGTTTCTCTTTTAAAGTAGGCGGGTGCTGCGTCTAAGGGAACTACAGTTTTATTCTTCTACGTTGCCTTACCATCAGACAGGGCATATGCTTGTTAGCCATCGTTTTGGCATTAAAATCGCTCGGATATTCATATTATTCATCAGTTTGTATAAATTTATATCAATTACGATACGTCCGTATACCTACTTAAGATAAAATTTGCCTCATATTGCGTACTTGAAGCTTTTTATAAATAATACTTTGTCGTGATTAATGGTTGTGGTCATTTATTTGAGCCATATAATTAGGCTATTGTTGCCTCAATGGTTTACCCAAGTTATTTTAGAGCGCCACGAATGGTATTTTTTACCGAGCGTGCGCGTCTCAATTTCTTACAACCTCGTTCAACTTTGTTCATTAATCATACCTCATTTGACCAAGGACACAAGGACGCAACGATTATGTTGTAAAATTCTTTTGAACGCATGTGGCATTGACTTTCATAACAACCGAGTTAGTATACCAGTGTCTTCATTTTGGTACTAATGATTTCAATAGTAAGGATGGGTCCGTCCGAACATTTCGTATTGACGGCCGGAGTTGACAGGCGTCGTAAGAGTCAAAGGAATACAAACCTTATGCACAGAAGTTACATGCCATATTTAAATGACGTCGCCGCGCCGTGCCGCGTGCGCTCCCGCTAAATGTGAAATCTACCTTCTGAAAGGCTACCGCGAACCGAAAACGAAGTCTGCTTCTCTGTCGCATTTGTATTGTAATTCAAGCGATAAAGGGAGATATGGATTAAAGTTAACATTCAAGTTGCCCACTCACTTGATTGACAAGGGGGGTCGAAGTTGCACCACGTCAGTCGTGCTCAGGACCCCTGGGTGGTGCTAAAAGTGCAACAAACTGGCAACCCTACTTGTCTTCTCGAAGATATCACGGTTCGGAAATAAATGCCATACGATTATTATTTTTAGAGGGAGATATTTCGGTTCGCGGTAGCCCTGCTCTACAGAAGGTTCGACTGTAACTTACTTTCGTACCAATGATACCAAATTTCTTGCCCCCAAATCGCGCTCGTTGGTATTAAAAGTCAATGATTACGACCCCATCTTTAGGGTGGGCAGCACCAAACAGTCTGTAATCGACAGCTGTGTACATTAAAATATGATTGTATGGATAAGTTTCTATGGGATGACAGTTATCGGCGTCACATTTATCGTTGATCGGCCGGTATCTACTAATCGTAAGGTGGTGCAATGTGAGTGAGGAATCTGCATTCGTTTCTAGCTGTCAAACAGTGAATCCTCAAATCAATAAAGAATCGGCAGCATACCTATGATTCCTACGAAATCGGAAGCGTCCATTGACTATACCGTATCCGTGAACATCAGACGGGTGCTTAATGTTTATTTGCCCCTGTCAAAGTATTCAACTTAAAATCGACCGAGTTTTATCTAATTAAACTAATATTGTATACTAAGCAGTAACGCTAATTTTTCCCTTTAAATTGACATTAATCAAATTACTCAGTTCAAAAACCGACTTTACTTAGGTAGCAAGAAGATCCAAAATTAAATAGCAGTTTTTTAAATCGGACATTTTAAATAAACTATATATTGTGTTTATGCGGCTGTTTTGTTCGCCGCATGGGTCCCCGCACGATCGACTTTGAACTCGATTCTCCATACAAACGTGGTTTCGTTCTCATTTTAAAACGCCGTGCTGAAATAACATGAAAATTTTTATACACAATGGGGTCCGCCATATCTAGGCCGGAAATTAGTTTCTGTTGCTAGAAATTGTAATAGAAAAAAATACAGCGAGTTTTTGAGTTCTTTAAGGTATTTTATGAAAACCTTAATAATCGCTGTATTTTTTTTCCCTTATAATATCAAGCAACAGAAACTAATTTCCGACCTAGATATGCCGGATCCCATTGTGTACACAAAGTTTCATGTTATTCCAGGATGATGTTTTGAAATAAGAGCAAAACTATTCTGTGTCCATAGAAACGTTGTTTCGCCACAAAATAAGTAATAGTACTATGGAGAACCGACCTTCCTGTGGACTCTTCTGACAGCCCGGTCAGGACTTTGCGCGAATTGCCGCGCGGTAAGAGTTTTATATCTGTAGCATTACCATGAGTTTGCAGTGACCGTACTCGCTAGCGACTGCGTAAAGAATCAGTATGGAGAATAAGTACAGCGCCTCTGGTGGTCACTCATAGAACTACAGATCGGTACTCGTACCATGAGTCAATTACACGTTTACTATACTCGCTAACGTTAACTCGATTCATCGAGTAGTTTACGTTACGATCGGAGTGACGTGCCTAACTTCACAGCATACAAAGCTCTCTTTCTAACTATACTGAAAAGACAGAGCAAGGACGATATTGGACAAAAGGCTAAGTACCCAAGGCTTCCTTTCAAAAGTATAGAAATAAACCTGCTAATTTAAAGTGTCGTAGAACAGTAGCACAAGGTCAAATGTTAGTGAATCTTGTATTTGCTTTGGTTATTTTTGGTTATTATTGCCATACCTATAAACTGAGTGATGCAGTCTTCCCAGTTTTTATGATGTTTTATTTTAGTTTCATGTGATTAGATGTACATAGATTATATATAATTAATAAACCTAATCTCATTTTATAGTATGTTGAAGTGGATTTTTTTTATTTATTTCTCATATCAGCCTCAATTTATCTCTGTTATTTGTCGTTCATCTTCTTACGCAGCCGTCGCTAACATATTCCACACAAAATAATGCCTTACCGATATTATTTAGATAAATAATTATTACAATAACTTACGAAACAAGATCTCTAATAAGCTTTCACGCTCCAATTTGCTAGTGAAATAGTTTACTACAGTCGATACGGTATTTTTCGATAGCGACTGTCAAATTGGTGACTCATGGTACCGATCTACGGCAACCGCTACAAAACGTTAGTCGCTAGCGAATATTACGTTAGCTTCTGGCGGGCGCAGTGAACGCGCGGTTGACTCATGGTACGAGCACAATCGAAATCTACTCGAAACGCGTTTATTCGGTAGCGACTGTAGTAACGTAATGTATATTTTCGATAGCATCTCATGGTAGCGGTACTGTTCATTGCACCGATTGCACGGTCGAGACGGGGAACGTACTGCACGGCTAGCACAATACTAGACGCCGCGCGAGATAGACTATCCTTCTCTAGATAATGAGTGTAATTATAGAGCCTGTTCACAAAATTTCACGAGAATCGGTTGAGAAATGCGACCTGTAGAGGAGGACAACTGGAAATCCGGACATACCGACATACGAAATAATTTTTGTTGAAGCTGATGATTCACGTTAGAAAATGAAACAATCAAGTTTAATATTAATGTATTTTGGACCCGGGTATATCCTGAAACTACAACTAAGACCACCACCGGGGGATGGGCAGCAGCATCCCTGGAGTGCGGTGGAGATGCTGCGATCGCCAGCTCGCAAGCCAAGCGTGGCGATTATGGCATATACCCCCCGTGAATTTGGGGGAGGCCTATGTCCAGCAGTGGACCTCCTTTGGCTGATATAGTGGTGGGTATTTTGATTATTTTGCTGAAAGACCCTTCTTCGCCTGGCCTGGTATTAAACGAGTGATCTTTGAGATTTTTGAAACTGCTCTGTAGTTGTCAATAAATAGTAGTAACTAAAATAGTGATAAAAATGTATCTGAGACTTCAGTATCAAATTAACATTTGCAGATACTTACAGATACTTACCTAGAGGTATGTCAAAATAAATATTCAGACCGGTCACAAGCAGTAGTGAATTTTAAATATATAAAACGGCTTCATTTGAATATTTAGTATCTGTCTGTCCTAAAAAAAACGAACAAAGCAAATGTTAATGAGATACTTAAGTCTCAGATATATTTTGTCGCAATTTTGGTTACTGCTATTGACAACTATTGAAACTCAGCAGTTTCAAAAATCACAAAGATCACCCTTTCAATACCAGCTCGTGAGAATACGCATTTAAGAAGTTTGGTTTATCAATTTTACTAAGACTCATCTCACTGTTCTTGCGAAGAGCCTGTGTGCTATCCTTATTTTCGTTAAAGAGGAAAAATAAAGGCACACGAACTAAGCCAATTCGTTCCAATGCCCCACTTTTTGAAATTGCCTCATAATTTCGAAAACTTTAAATAATTGTGAATTAAGCTAGTCACACCTTTTTTCTTTCGTGACTTGTTGCTGTTGTCCTAATTATAACGGATTTTGCAGAATTTAAGTTTTTTGAGAGCATTGTTTTGAGGATAGACGCCTCCCTGGTAATGGATATTAGATGCCTCGCCATCAAATGCAAAGAAGGATAGACGCGCTATGGAATAACATAACTTGAAAATTATATTAAAACGTTTATTTTGTATCTTAATAATAGATATTTTTTAAGAATTGTCAACACATATTTTAATCTCATTTGGTACTTGTACATTTCATGGCAAGCGGCTAGGAGTTCTTCTTGCTCCTTCTTTCCTTCAGTACTTTCGGGGCATTGTGAACCTAAAATGTATCGATTTATTACATAACACACAATTAATAATATACTAGATGAAAGCCCGGCTTCGCTCGGGTGAAATAAATAAGAAAGAAATAAACAAAACATTTATTCGTGACAGTTATGCAAACGACGAAAGAAATAGTGTACAAAAATGTATAAAATAAAAACATTACAACAACGGATTATGATGAAACTTCGAATCGTATAGAAATATAGTCTGTAGTCTGGATTGGGAATAAAAGTATGGAATGGAATTATATGGAATTGGGAGTAAAAGATTACGCAAACGACGTCACGGGCAAAGGCTTCTTTGCAAGTTAATCCTAAGCATTTTTATAAGGATAGTATTTAAAGGCACATAAAAAATTTGACACCGGAATCAGTACTGATTTGTATAGCTAAAATACTAATCGTTCATTAAAATTCAATTCAGATGTGCATTGTTAAATATTGATGTGCCAGTCAGTATTTTTGGTGCGAAGTCAGAGCTGCTAACGCGAAAAACAAATGAAGTTCGTGTATCTCCGTCTCTGTCGCACTTGCAAATTCGAGCGACACAGAGGGAAATACACGATGTTCGTTCGTTTTCGTTTCGCGATAGCAGCTCTCTATTCACCGCCAAATTCTATTTAGTGGGGCCCTTTACACTCAATATTATCGCGATTTTTAAAATTGTATGGGGTCTGTTAAACGCTTAATACTATCATAATACTGGTGTGTTAATATTGTCAATATTCATTGCACGTGATACGGATCGTGATATGAGTATATCGCGTGATAATAATAACCATGTAACAGGCCCCTATGGATGTTGCTTCAATATTCAGTGTTTCACGTGATAATAATAACAGTTGGTAATATTTTCTCCAATTAATGGAAGCTATTTAACAACTTGTTCCGTTTTGCCAAAGGTATTTCACATTCCGATACGCGCACCATCCAGGAATAGGAGCCGTCAGACCAGAGGGCCTACCACGATCTGAAAACGAAGTATTTCCCTCTCCGCGCTCGAATATGCAAGTGCGACAGAGAGGCATATATATTTAGTTTTCGGTTGGTAGCACCTTAGTCCGAGCGTGGCGGACGGTCGAAGAAAGTCAAAGAACATTCCGTGTGTTGTCTGTCACACATATAATTTTTTAGCTTCCCATCGACCTATGAACTTGAAATTAAGATGTTTATTATGAAGTATATTTTACCAAAAATATCAATATATTGATAAATCACATTTGTTTTTTTAGTTGTACGGAACCCTCAGTGTGCGACTCCGACGCACTTGGCTGGTTTTTATTACATTTTGAATTTTATTTCTCTTATAGTAAAATACCCTATTCGTTTTAAAGTTGACGCCTGAGGGCCTACCGCGAACTAAAAACGAACTATCTTCCTCTCTGTCGTTCGAATATACATGTGCGAGAGAGGCAGATACTTCGTTTTCGGTTCGCAGTAGCGCCTCTAACGTCCGAGCGCGGCGAACGGCATGAGCTGAGGGTCTACTCCGAAATTCAAAATCCTAACTTCGTATGGTGCCGTCCCTTTCACTCTCCTGTCATAGACTATATGAGTGAAAGGGACGGCACCATACGAAGTTCGGATTTCGAATTTCGGAGTAGTCCCCCAGTACCACTAAGTTATAAGATAGAGCGAGATAGGGATAGAATTTTGATAGACGTTTAAAAGCCATAAGTCACCTAGTAGTTTGTCACAAACAAAATAGAGACGCAGCTTTAAGATGGCGGACAGACTCAGCAAACATTCAAGTGGTGTCCTTTACACGATTAATATTATCACAATACTGGGGTGTCAATATAATCGCAGTTTTCAAATTTGTATGGATTCTGCTTTAATATTCACGTGATACTTATCGTGATATGAATCCATGTAACAGGCCCCATACATTCGCTTTGAAGGCGGTTGTTGTGACAATCAGTCTAGCTAGCACGATAGATTATACCGTTACGTTTTATGTGACGTTTTAATACATTTCGCCCATATAACGTGACGGTATAAGTTATCGTGCTAGCTAGGCTGATAGGTGTATAGAACGCTTGAAAACTACAAAAACAAAACGCTGCAGACGCGGCTAGCCGAATCCACACAATGGGCGATGATGGCCCATCACCCAGAACGCAGTCCAGCAACCTGGCCAACATACCGGACGCAAAAATAGTTCACGATTTTCGAACGTAGCCGACACTGTCAACCAACAAATTTAATATAGCAATATAGTCTGTGGGCAATATGGCCGACGTTTTGTTATCAAATTAACACTTTTAAATGCAAAATACGCGACAATCCGAATTTTGCGGATACATATGTTCAACTCAAAAATCGTTATTTTTATACGTTCTTCAATTTGAGACAGGTCTCGTTCGGGTCTACCGTACCCCTGCACGAAATTATTAATATAGATTTATTAGGTAAAAAGAGTAAATTCCGCTGTATCGATGACTGACAGGTTAGATGCCCCTAGGATGCCCCTAAGGGCAACAATACCTCGAAAAATCGGGGCGACTATTCTTTTCGATATGAATATTGCCTTTTAATTTTTTGACGAAAATAAACTCAAATGCAGCTAATATAGGCACTTAGATATGTATGTATTTAACATATCAGTTTGTTGATATAATAAAAAGACAATCAAAATTATACCTAGTTCAAAAATTATGCTTGAACAAATACTTACGTTCCATACTTTGACGATTTTTTTCAGGTGTCGTGGAGATATCTGTATAAACATACGAGAAGCGCCCATTCCTTGTTCCGATTATATCACCTACTTATTCTTTGTATTGATATTGGGAAATTAGGTTTTTAGGAAATGGCACACCTATCCCAGTCGGGGATCTATCCGGGTTTTACCCGACGTCAAAAACGCGTTCCGAAATTGTGCACCAGCTAACAACTATATATTTCCACGGCTCTTATCCTCTAATAATGATGTACACCGTATTACTCAAGCGAGTTTATAACTTCGTCAAGAAAGACATTAACTTTTAGTTTTGTTTTAATTTATTACCGCTCGTTTATCAGCGGAACATCGTTCTGTTTACTGCCACGCCGAGTTCGAAAGATTATTTCAAAAGTGTTCTGTAATAAACTAATAAGTTTCTGTCCAACACGATATTCTTGGGATGCTTTAGCTTTTATTTCTGCCTTCACTTTTTTGCAGTTATTAACCGTCTACCGTGTATAGTAGCAATTATTTGAAATGTCCGACATTTTATAAAACTTGTCTTCTAACTTGATACGTAAAGTTGCTATTTGAAAGGACTGATAGAACTTGGCCAAATCTAATAATTCAAAATATATCTGAGGCAGCGCACTGTGACGGGACAAACGCTGTCCGGAAATCCGCCGGCCGGACATACGAAAGCATTTATTCCGAAACTAAAACGGATCCCTTTGTTTCACTCCGTCAATGAATAAATTCATATATAACTTAAATCGAGCTGTACAAATCAACAACTAAAACTATGTATACTTACGCATATTGGCGCAGTTTAGTCATCCGAATGTGAAAGTATACCTTTCTACGAGTATACTAGTAGGTACCTTCATTTTATATACTCTCCATATCTGTAAATGCTAATTCAAAGATCAAACATATTAATTATAGTCTTGATAACGGAATTAATCATTTCTCGCCACTTGTGGGGTCTCTTCATTTTTTGCGCTCATATAATAATTAAACTTAGAAGTTGACCTACCGATTTACATGTCTGTCATTAAAACGTTTAGTGATATATTGCTGGTTATTATGAGATGATAGCATGCGAAGTAAATATATTCTTACATAAGTACAAGTAATTGTGACCAAAATGAGCAATTAAATTAATTTAGCTACTATTAAGATCGTTTCAATGACCTATCAGGGTAGGTGGCAGTGCCTCTTATCTTCACGTTAAGCCGTTGATCCCGGCTGCTGTCTATGACAGCAGTCGTTAAGCCAAGTTAGACCTTCGCCGGGCGGCTTGAGAACTTCTAACAGTCAAATTGGCCACTCACTTGACCAGGGGGGTCGAAGTTGCACCACGTCAGTCGGGAGTACCCACCGTTACGTGACCCCTGGGTGGTGCTAAAAGTGCAATAAACTGGCAACCGTAATACTGTCTTCTCAAAGTTGCCATAAATTGCCATATGCCTGTTCGATAAATTGCCATAAATAAAATAACCTTGCTAAAAACATCCATGTAATGTATCTGATTATGCAATCAATTAATGATGATGATATGCAATCAAATCAGTCGAAAGGCTATGGTTTTCTTCGCTAAGTTTATTTAATTGTCATCGCCGCAGGGCCCGTAATTTTCATGCCGATGACATCAATTTGACGTCACGCTCCGTATAGTCGTCATTCATTTTAATCATGTACAAATGACTTCAAAACTAGTCTATTTACACGTGTAATAAATAATATCTACTTGATACGTGAAACGTAAATAAAACTATTTTGATTTTTATATACATACATTTTATTAAATTTTATTGTTTATAATAACAAGTTTCAGTAATTACGTAGAAAACAGAATTCCTCTCTAACGTAAAGCACGCCATCCTTCTTGCATTAATTCCCATGCAAAGTAAATCGAAGTCATCTTCGCGTTCATACGTAATGCAATATTCATAAAAATCCTTTTGTTTTGTAACCATATTTCTATTTGTTGTCTCATACAATAGGTTAATTTTTTCAAGACTTCCACTTCAATCAATCAATCAATCAATCAATCAAATATATTTATTTTCAAAAATACAGTGGTAGCGTGCAAATATTAACAGTATTATAAATCTAAATCACATGTCAATCAAAATCAATCTTCAAAATAAATAGGTAAAAATAATCATAAAAAAATTAAATTAAATCAAATAAATACAGGAAATTAACATAAACATTGTGATTCAATAAATACTAATTTTTAAGTTCTAAATATTGCTTAATGCTATAAAAACACTTGTCAAGAAGCCAGTCTACTAATTTTCGTTTCAACTCGTGTTCCTGGAGTAACTTACAGTTTTCTGGCAAGTTATTATAAATTTTTATGCACATATTAAATACATTTTTGTCATACATCGCCTTGTTACATACTGGTTTATGCATACGGTTCATTGTTTTTTGTCTGGTTTGCCTTTGTGTAATTTCATTTCTTTGTACGAAATAATACTGATGAGTTTTCAAGTAGTTGCATACATTTTGAATATATAAACTTGTAGGTAATTGATGGAATAGTAATTGGCGGAATCCTATGGTAAATTTCTAGAACAGTATACTTTGCTAACACTAAAGAAAGTGCAGGTCTCTCGGTGATGATAGTTGTGCGCGATGTCAGCACGCGAAACATCCACAAACAGCAAATCGCAGCCAGTAATGAAAAAACCTCGACACCTGTTTCGCGTCTCCACGAGGCATCACCGGGGATATAAAAACCGGCCAAGTGCGAGTCGGACTCGCGTACGAAGGGTTCCGTACCAGAAAAAAAAACGCCAACAACTACTCTGTTGTATAGGAGCCCCCCTTAATTTTTTTTATTTTATTATTTGTTGTTGTAGCCACAATAAAAATACATAATCTGTGCAAATTTAAACTGTCTAGCTATTACGGTTCTTAAGATCTAGCTCGGCGAGTGGTAGCCATGAAAAAGATTCGAATCCCGGTTAGGGCATATATTTTTCTGATTAGCACGAATACTTGTTCGTGAGTCTTGGATTCATCGGCTAGTAAGTACCCATAACACCAGCCTTATTGAGCTTACTATTGGACTAGTTCGGTTTGTGTAAAAAATTGTCTTTTACACAACAAATGTATGTATTGTGTGTTGTTATAATGTGTGTATTTAACTCGTATCTATATAAGTATGTATATGATCGTCTAGTACCAATAGTACAAGCTTTGCTTAGTTTGGAACTAGGTCGATTCGTGTAACATTGTCCCCCAAAATTCATTTTTAACTTACATAATTAGAACTTTGCTCCCTAAATAGGTAAACACCTGGGCTTTAGATACTTAGTACTAATACTTATTGTGTGCTTAGGTTAAGAAAATGCTCCTTCCGATATCAACGAATCCTCAAGTCAATAAAGGGTAGGTAACGTGCTTGTGATTCTTCGGGAAAGGGAGCGTTCAAGTATTGCGTAACGCAATTTTTGGAGATTTTTGACCCCCCCTCCCCCATGTAACGAGCCGTAACGTTCTGTACCCTAGTAAAACGTTACGTAACCACCAGGTGACCATTTTTAACTAAAGTGGTCATTCCATTTGAAAAAAAAACCCCATCCCTCCAAATTCGTTACGTAATACTTGAACGCTCCCAAATCCAGGCGTTCATTTCTTGTCAGAAGTGAGTGAAAATCCCGGGTATGTCCTAAAACTACGACCAAGACCACCTGGGGATGGGCAGCAGCATCCTTGAAGTGCGGTGGAGATACTGCGATCGTCAACCCGCATGCCAAGCGTGGCGATTATGGCATTTACCAGTTTAAGAATGGTTTTATCTACCAATGTAGTGGCGAATATCGATAAGTAGTTATGACTAATTTTTAAGCTATTTAAACATTGTCGTTTATCACGTTACCTTCTGTGTGTAAACATCCTAATAGGGATGTGACTACAACTTCAGTATGTTGATCTATTTTATCTAAGTCACGTGACAAGAGGAGTATTAAGCATGAATTTTATTACCCCCGACGCGGATCGCAAAATATGGGTGTTATAAGATTAACATGTGTATCTGTGTGTCTGTCTGTGGCATCGTAGCTCTTAAACGGGTAACCAATTTGAATTTGTTTTTTTTTATTTGAAAGGAGGTTTTCCAGCAATGATTCTTAGGTATGTTTTGACAAAATCGGTTATGCCGTTTTTGAGATATTGTACTTTGAAATGTAGGGGTTTTTCACTATTCTAAGTTATCAGTTATTTATTTGTGGACAATTTTACACAGATCGTCCTACTCAAAAACTAAGCAAAGCTTGTACTATGGATACCGATGATATACATACTTATATAGACATCTAAATACATAGAAAACATCACGATTCAGGAACAATTCGTGCTGATCACACAAATGAATGGCCTGACCAGGAAGCCCTGAATGTGGCGAGATAGATGTACTCGTAAGAGAAGAGATAGATCAAGGAAAAGGTGGATGGAGTGCGTGGGAGACGACATCTACAGGAAGTATGTGAGTGTAAGGTGACGGGTGACAGAGAGTTATGGAAGAAATAACTACAACTTAGAAAAGTTGAAAAACCTCCGACATTTTCATTTCAAACCTCAATATCTCAAAAACGGCTGAACAGATTTTCATGAAACATGGCTAAGAAAACTCGAAATAAAAATTTATATGACACAAAAAAAAACTAAACGAAAATCGGTTCATCCGTTTGGGAGCTACGATACCACAGACAGATACACAGCGTTTTTGCGTCGGGGGTTAAAAACCAGCAGCGCCAGCCCCAAGTAAATGGGATAAGTACAGTCAACCAATTTGATTTCTTGGCCACTTCGTACCTTGTCACAGTGACAATAATGTGAGATCTCTAGCAGTTTTCATATTGATTTTCACTGTGACAAGGTACGAGGTGGCGCAGAATTTAAATCGGTTGACCGTACAAGCGAATGATGATATTTACCTTTGTCTATTACAAAAACACATTAGTATTCATTGTTACGAGTATATAGTTACAATTTTAGAATGGGCTAGGGGAATTGATTATATAATATATACAACCTTGGCCAGAAGTGTTAAGCACCCCCGCGTTTTTCATATAAAAAAAGCATTTTATATCTTTTATTATAGAAAATTCTAATATTTTTCAATAACATTGGCTATTCATCGACTTTAAAAATAATTGCACTTCAAAATGCAATTTGGTCCTTTTATTGCGAACCCGATTATTTTAAGCTTTCAGTTTTCTAGGATAAATAGCTACTTCGAAATTATATCTTCTAAAGTTTTCTAGATGTTTATATACATTTTTCTATTTTGCGTCAATGTGTAGTTTTTTAATTAAAAAAAACATAGTTTATTTACAAGTTACAAAGAAAAATAAGGGGTGCTTAATATTAATACTTCTGGCCAGGGCTGTATTGTGTCTCATAAACATCAAAACATTATTAAGAAGCATTTAAGTTAAGAAATATTTCAACCAAACTCTTGATTACTAAAAGGAACTACATAATTATCAAGTAAGTGAAGAAAGAAGTTAATAGCGGAGTACCTAGTACTAATTATTTTGTAATGGCGTCAATACATTTTACAAGGTCGTACATTTTAAGTATCTATAAATATTGAACTATAAAAAGGTAATGAATTCTAATTTATGGTCATTAAATAATCCACACTGGACAAACAGAATGGTCAATAATTGTTCACTTCGTTGACTTTACCGTGACTCTATCTCGATTATACAGAGTGAGTATCGAAATGGCACAATATGAAAAAAACTGCAAGAAATTGCCCTTTATAGGGTTCCGTACCAAAAAGGCACGAAGGAACCCTTACCTGTGGCACCGCTCTGTCTGTCTGTTTTTAATAAAATACGGTGTCAATATCGATTACCTTTAAAGAAAAACTATAGTAGTCAAATTACTTAAACGAATCGAACTTTAAAGAAAGTCATTACATTTTAGAAGTAGGTAAAATTGTGAAGAGTAATTGTTGTAACATTTTCAATAAATTTCGACTTTTTTCGTGTTTTTCGTATCTACAAAATCGTCGAAAATAGTGTATTCTTAGATCAGAACCAACATCTTTTAATATGACACTTCCTATAACGAGCTATTTCACTAATCACTCTGTATATTCGTCTGAGTCAGTAATCGATTATAAACACTAGCACAGCTCTAGCGTGTGACCGCTAACAAAGACTTTTATTTGCGTAAAATCCCTCACTCCGTGTTTACTTTACACAGTGGACTTGAGACTATATAGCCGTATCAGTACAATAATAAAATCATTACTATCTGTGTTGTAGCGCCTTACTAATTTTCTTATCGATGCTTAATTAAGAACACGAACTCTTGCATTTATCGAGCTTTATAAGTAACGGTCCATTTAATAGTTTCGACTGTCGTTGTGATAATGATATAAGTACCATGAACATTACTTGTTACTTTTTATATTTGTGCGTGTGTGTTCCGAGGTAGGTTTAAGTTATTGTTATATTTGTGTGTTTTGTGTGTATTGATGCTAATGTAGTCGGGTCCGTGTGACCCGCTGCCATTCTGAATATATTATACTCAACAATTGAGCGAGGCGTCATTCGTCGACGCTTTTGACGTGTTTTCCTTATTGTCTGCGAGTTATAGATTCTCGTTTCTGTGTTAACAGATTTGTGAAACCGAGAGCTGTCAATCAAAATTGTTAAAAATATTGTCTGGTGTTTAAATGTGTAAATATTTCTTCGTCTGGCGCGTTGATGACGATTTGAAGACCTCCTATGATGAATCCAGAATATGCTAAAATGAATTTAAAATCTATTGACACACAAAGCAGTGTTAGGATGAGAATATTGAAAAAGAAGGATACTTAATGAATAAACGCCATTACTGACTTTTGAATACAGCGCTAATTATAGCGATACGTTTTAGTGGCAATGTACTTAATTAAAAATAAAACATAGTGTCAACACACATAGTGTCAGCATAGTGTAACATACTGTCGAAACATAGCGTATGGACCATGAGTCTGAAATAAAGTGAATTTACGGGGAAAATACGTTGCCTCCATGCCTCGCCTCGTCGCCTCACAGTAGGGATTTTGAAATGCAATACCTAATATATCATTATCTAACTCCTTGGATATTCCATTTAAACCATGACTTGCGCGTGTTAAAAAAAGCAGTTTTTTCTATAATTAGATGACGTAGGCAGTTTTTAATTGATATAGATGAAAAGTGTCTTTTGGAACGTAAGGGGGTATTCAATGAAAGCTTATTAAGCAATTCAGAACAGTCAACAACGCCTCTGGTGTTCATTAAAATATAGAGAGTATCTGCTATTTCTCTACGTTTACTCAGCACAACAACATTTAATTGAAACCCAATTTCATCTAAAGCTGATTTTACTGATTACTGACTGACTGGTACCAGTAAGTCTAGAAATTGGTTCGTTACTTTTCGACTCTATTTTTTTATTATGGTTCAAAACTCAAAGGCCGCTTTCTTGGCTGACTGCCCCTACAAAGCCAGAAACGTTTTTCCCGGTCATTCTTTGTGACATTGACGTGATATTGAACTTCACTCGGCTTGTGGAAAGGTTTTTAGACACTATACCTGTAAATGCCATTAGATTCTTATATTAAAAATCCTGGAAGCTTTAAAGGCATGAATTGGAAAGAGATTTTTCAAAGGCTATTTATTATCTATATACTGCCCGTAGTAGGTAAATAATATGAACCAATGTACGGATATGTAGGTACCTTAATTATCATCATCCTCCTAGCGTTATTCCCAGTACAGTTGCATCCTGAAGGATGCCTGGGGTCCGCTACCTAATCCCAAGAATTGGCGTAGGCACTAGTTTTTACGGAAGCGACTGCCATCTGACCTTCCAACCCGAGGGGGAAACTAGACCATATTGGGATTAGGCTTGTCAAGTGAGTGGGCAACTTGACTGTTAGAGGTTCTCAAGCCGCCCGGAGGCCTCGAACTTGGCTTAACGACTGCTATCATAGACAGCAACCGGGATCAACGGCTTAACGTGCCTTCCAAAGCACGGGAGCGCTCAGTTAGTAACCACTCAAAGCGGTAACCCATCCAAGGACTGACCTCGCCCGACATTGCTTAACCTCGCATACCGCGCGCGGTACGCGGGCGCCGCTGGGCCACGAACGCTCCTTAATTATAATTATTAAGGTACCTTAATTATAATTATTCCACCACCACCACCATATCAGCCCTAGGACGTCCACTGCTGGACATAGGCCTCCCCCAATTTCATGGGGGGTAAATGCCATAATCGCCACGCTTGGCATGCGGGTTGGCGATCGCAGTATCTCCACCGCACTCTAGGAATGCTGCTGACCATTCCCCGGTGGTCTTGGTCGTAGTTTTAGGACATACCCGGGTCCTTATAATTAACTATAATTAACTATAATAATATTAGTGTATATAATACACTCAGGAGAAATTAAAACGGGTCAGCATGCTAGGAAGGATATTGTTTTTCAGCATGTACTAAAACCAAAATTTCAAAGTTGGTTCTTTATTTGCCTGTTTACGTCAGCAGCCTACTCAAACAATGCACAAGTTGAAATGATAAAATTCGTATCTAATTATTAAAATCTCATAGGAGAGAAATATGAATATAACTTCTCAAAGTTAGATACTTATTCGCGTAAAAATTGAAAATCGAAATTGGTCTAAAGAAGCCATTTTCGAAGTGCACCTTGAGTGTTATTCACAAATCGACTCGTCCTCACCGGTCACCTCACCCGTTTTTATATGGAAACTATCAAATGTCATTTTTCAAATTTTAACAGCTTCCAAGAGGGCAGCATCGCCTTAAGATGAAATAACTTTTATATACAGGTTGATTCGGGAGACGTGAGCAAGATCAACACTACGGATTCAGTAAATCATAAGCTACTGCTTCATGCCGCTATTAGTGAAATTAACGTTCATTTATCTTTGGTGTTGAAAACAAAACGTTTTAAATTATTTACCAAATTCATGGTCACTATACAATCAGAATACTTCAGTCAAGTCATACGTGTCAAATTGAATGTCATCTGAGTCGGATTACTTTTGATATATCGTATCTCACTCAATGTGACAATTTACTTTCTTCGTAATCAAAGTGCTGTCATAACAGTTAGAGGTTTAATCTTTATAAACAAGTTGTTGTAGGGTGACCATGATTGTTGAGAATTAAATATTAACTTAACAAAAATTCAAATACAGGAAAAAGGTATGTGTGTTTCACTTATATACAATGGTGAACGATTCATTGCCATTTTCTATGTATGTAGTGTTGGTCCTGCTCACGTCTCCTGAATCACCCTGTATACCTACTATAATATTTTATAAACTTCGTTACACGATAAGCTGCATACAAAATTAATAAGAATCGACGGAGCAATGTCTTTAAAAAGTGTTAGTCTCAAACCTCGCACGTTTCTTATCTCATTCATTCATAACACCTTATTATTTGTGTTTCAAAGTAATTAATTGAGTATCATCTAAATGTTGTTTTTTCGTAAAACTACGCATTATCTTATTTCTCTTTTTAGGGTTCTGTAGTAAACATGATAGTTTCGCCATATTCGTCCGTCCGTCTGTTCGGACTTAGCTCGTAACCGTTACTACTAGAAAGCTTGTAATATGACATAGATATCCAAATCAATCACGACGGCAAAACTCTATAACATAATATTGAAAAAAAAAATGTTGTTAGGGTATCCCCCCTCCACGTCTGTAAAGCGGGGTTGCAATTTATTTTTCTTCCTAAACCCATCGTGTGGGATATCGTTGGATAGCTTTTTAAAAGTAACGTGGGTTTTCTTCAACCAATTATTGATTCAGGAATCCGTTTACGTGATATTAAACTTTAAAGTGCTAATCTTTGCTGGAAACAATCCGTCTTTACGAAAAGTTTTATTTATAAAATTGGTTTTATACTAATTATTACACTGCAAGTTAAACCTATCATAGGGCGGCAAATTCTAAAAAATCTTGTGTGGGCAATCATTTGTATACGAGGATCTACATATTTTGACAGTTTTAATATTGTACTTAACCGGCGCCAGTAATAGTAAGCTATGTTTGTTAAAATTTGAACGTCCCTATACATACGGAAAGTTTGATGTTTCTAAAGGACGACGGCTGCCGGCGCTAGTCGTACCTATATTTAACGTTGATCGGTCTATGTTCGTAAGTTGGTGCAACCCAGACGTAGCGTGACACTGTTGAGAACGGACTTATTGTTTCCAGTGTCAGCATGGTGGTGGTGCTGAACGGTGTGCTAGCGGACGAGTGCCCGACGTCGGTGCGCGCGCTGCTGACCGCGCACCCGGGCTACCGGGACGCGGCGGCGGCGCTGCTGGCGGCCGCCGCGCGCGTCGTCGGCGCGCCGGGGCTGCTGTACGTCGCGCAGCGGGAGCTGGCCGCCGTCGTGCCGCACGACAGTGAGTATCCCGGTGTCAGCTGGTGTACTGAACGAGTGCCCGCCGCGCGTCGTCGGCGCGCCGGGGCTGCTGTACGTCGCGCAGCGGGAGCTGGCCGCCGTCGTGCCGCACGACAGTGAGTATCCCGGTGTCAGCTGGTGTACTGAACGAGTGCCCGCCGCGCGTCGTCGGCGCGTCGGGGCTGCTGTACGTCGCGCAGCGGGAGCTGCCCGCCGTCGTGCCGCTCGACAGTGTCAGCGTGGTGTACTGAACGCGTGCTAGCGGACGAGTGTCCGACGAATTATATGTAGTGTTATATTCGGCATGAAGGATTTGTATATAAACAATGACCATGGCCATATGGCATTACGTCGTCCTTTTGTGCGATAAGGTTTCTTTTGTCTAATACTTGTAAATAAATATGGCATTGAAATATTTGACTAGAACGATGTAGTTGATAATCAATTAATCAGAGATCGGATTCATGGCGTTAATTCTCATAATAATGACTATTATAATAAATAAATCATAGTCATCATCATCATGTCAGCCGAAAGACATACACTGCTAGATAATTAATGAATACCTTACCTGAAATTTCATTTGTTTTCCTATCTTCAATCAAGACAGAAATAAATAAATAATACAGAGATTGTTTATTGTGTATATTTATTAAGGTAAAAACAGATATTATTTAATTAATATATGCCCCAATCAAGACAGAAATAAATAAATAATACAGAGATTGTTTATTGTGTATATTTATTAAGGTAAAAACAGATATTATTTAATTAATACTGAAATGTTATGAAATTATTTTGAAAGCATATCGATTCAACTTTAATTTAAGTTATAATTGTCGATCAAGGAATCAAAATCTAATTTTGGGTAAGAAATGAAAATGAGTTGCTTAAAAGTATCTAAAAGAATATTACTAGATACACACTCGATAATTGAACCTGGTTACAAATGCAAAGATGATTACAAGTTATTTTTTCTTTTCAGAAAATGTAAACATCATCGGTTCCGATGACGCCACATCATGTATTATAGTCGTCGTAAGGCATTCAGGTAAGAAAATTAGTTTAGCAATTGGAAATATATCATACAGACATGTGA
The DNA here is from genome assembly GCA_905163555.1 of Notocelia uddmanniana. Lineage (NCBI taxonomy): Eukaryota > Metazoa > Arthropoda > Insecta > Lepidoptera > Tortricidae > Notocelia > Notocelia uddmanniana. The sequence goes on from LR991064.1 coordinate 4,409,376, forward strand.
CATCTTTGCTTGTGGCCCAGAATTATCGTGGATCGGTTCTACAGGGCTGCACAATCTTTCGGAGATGTGCTAAGGGTGTCTTCCGTTTTTCTGTCTAACAAGACAGCCTGAGGCAGTCTTAGGTCAGGAATTAATTTGGCGAAAAAGAAACACGCGGAAGTTCACGTGACGCTAACTTCCGCTTCGACTACCCCACAAATATGAGCTGACAACGCGGAAATTCCTTATTATTTTAGTGTACTGGGGCAACGTTGACAAAGGCCTGGTTCAGATGAGGCGTTTAAAATGCGTGTGGCAACAGGTCGGATTCTGAGCTAGCACCGTCCATTTTGAAAAATAGCAACAGAAAGTTCGCCCGCGTCCGTCCTTTCTGAACCAGCTCAAAGGATTTGGTTTTAGGTGTAGCTCCAAGAGTTCAACGCAGAACTCTAGTGACCGTTCTCTGTCTGCGCGGGCTCTTAGTCTTAACTTTGCTCCCAGGGTCCGGCGCAGTGGCGCTAGCGCACCTCGACGGCTCAGGCACCGCGGAGGCGGCGGCGGCGATGGTGGCCCGCGTGCAACAGCTCGCCGTCGGCTACCCCGAGGGCCGGCTCGAGCTACAACTAGTCGGCGGGTTCACGGACCCGCACCGGTACTCTGACGAGCTCTTCGCTAATATCATGTGTAAGTCATCGACGTCATCATCATCTTAAAATAGTACATTACTATAGAGGCCGGGAAACGAAGGGTTGCAGGCCAAGTAGATAGGGATACGCGGCCTGCAGCCCAACGTTTCTCGCCGAGATTTGTATAGTGCTTTTCTCAAACATATGCAATGAAATAAAAAAATACACCATTCAAAAAACAAATTAAACAGACGCCATGATTATGATGAAAAATTAAAAAAAAAATACTTCCCGGCCTAGGCCTTCAATTTTGTATGAAATTCCTTTACACTTACTTTCACTTGACTATTCGACCAAACACGAAGTTTATGTTAAAAGTGTGTTTATCTTCCTAAACGCCCTTTTGTCGCGCAGGGCCCAGGGTCTTCCTATCTGAAACTGGACAGCAGGGTTTGCAAGCGGGTGAAAAGCTGCAAAGATCCGCGTTACCTTGATGAGTGTTTGCCAATATCATGTGCATTGATGGGTATACATTCTTAGCATACGTCTGTCAGACGGCCAGTGTTTAAAATTCCGAAGTGTTTGCACAAATACGTTTGTCTCGCGGTAATGTAACAGTCGTTTTTTGCCGCTTGTCATGGTGCCAGCGATGCTGATGTATACACGTGGGCGGGCGCTGATTCCAATGATTTGCTGCAACTAAACTAATCAATAACCATCTTTATTTTTATTGTCTTTGCTAGTTCTGTATCAATTCGCAGGTTAATTGCGAAAATTTGTAACGGCCATTTTAACTGCAATACCCCCTTGACGTTCAAATTGATCATGAGATTTAGCTACAAAAAACAGTCGACACGCACGGACGACCGTTCCAAATGTTTCCCAGTGTTCTCTGAAAGTATTTCCATCTACTCACGCCTGAGGTATTTCATAAAGGTATGCACAAATCCTAGGTACTACAATATTTAGATATTTATCCCTTTGACCGTACACTTCGATGTCTGCACGGATTACAACTTAAAAGTTCGATTATAACTGTACCATCAATTTAGGTCAAAAAATAGGTCCCTAATTACTTACTTATAGGTAAAATTTAAGAGTTTTGGAGAGAATATTGATACAGGTACAATAGGTACAGGTAACGGGGCCAGCTTGCATAGAAATCCTATAACGTACAAACTGTACTACGAGTATTCTGGGATGTCAGTACTATCGCAGATTTTAAAATTCTTTAGTTTTGCTTCAATATGTATCAATATTCACATGATAGTGATTCAATATTGCTTGTATCATATAATTAATATAATAATCACGTGTAAAAGTCTCCTATAATTGTTCTTGTGTAGTTATTTTTACCTATTGATTTTAAGGTATATCGCATACCTGTTAACGTAATTCGTTTTGAATTGGCAGATACTAAAGTAGACTTTATACATTGCTAACACCGCGGAGTTTCCCAACATACGTATATGTTGTTCCTAACATATGTGAGTACGTGCCTTGTGCCTTTTAAGGTACCTAACCGATTAGAACATTCCTATTAACCACAAGCACCGATCTTCAAACGAATCTATTAATAAATTATACGGATACGGCCATTAAAAAACTTAAGAATACCCTACATAGAAAACTACACTTCGACTTGTTTCCCGACGTATAAGGCAGAGTCGAGGCTGGCGAACTAATTTTCAAAAAGACTTTCACTTTTAAAAAAGAAGCGACCAATTAGCTTATGGTTATGTAAAGACAAGTTTTGCCGTACCTTCGATTACTTAAATAAATGATTCCGTTAGAATGGAAAACTGGTTGCTGCATTCATATAATTCTTGATGTGCCTATTGATTTTGTTCGAATTAAGAAGATATATATGTATATATACTCATATGTTACTTGGATGTTGACTGCAATTACTTCGAGGACAGGTTTTACGTCAGTAGTATACTTAATTTATAGAATTACTCCACAAATTACACCATCTGATGACTTTCACGTCATGTTAGCTATAAATTGCAGAACTGAGTCACCCATATTGCTTGTTATCACGCAAATTGGTCCATCTGTCGACAGATGTAACGATTTTGGCAACGTTTGGTAAACAAACAATGCACTCTCGTACTTCTGCTGTAAACATACTCGTACACTATTTAGTATGCATTATAAGTATTAAAAAGAACGATGTTAAATAGATAGCGAGTAAACAGATAGCTTATTTATTCTTGATACCTTAGATCACAGTGTCTCTTACCATCAGGTGAGGTGGCGGTGGCAGTATAACGCTAACCTATCTCCAATAAAAAAAAAGCAATCATAAAATGAATTAACATTGCATGATGTTTTTGGAAAACTCAATTAAATTGTTTTGTGTCTGCAACATTAAAATTATTGTACAGCCTTATACTAGTTTACATATTACTCAATAGTGTAATTGTAACGGCTTCAGGCACATACTCGTATTTACAGAGTACATATAATAGTTCTTCGAAACGGTAGAGACCTTAAATGTTTGATTTTGCATTGTAAATGTAGGTGTAGATCTTGATAGATAAAAACTGATACGCCCTGACAAGGTAACATGTACTTGTACATGTACATCTTAATATGGTGCTATAACACCTCAAATAAATTATTAGGAAGGGATTCACAACTCAGTTTCCAGATTTGTCTTTGAATTCGTACTCATTATTTTTTACGGATTTACATTAAAAACACCATCTAGTGAGAATTTATATGATGTTAAAAAATATATTATTTTAACCCTCTATTTTCTACTAGACGTTTCGTGTCGCATATACATGAGAAACGTTTTGTTTTTTTGTAGTTTGTCAGAAATGATTATATCATTTTAAAGGACATTCTGTTTTTTAATGAAATTAATGTATTTCTAAAAAAATAGGAGCAGAGTTGTAGGTCTTTGTTTTAATCCGTTCGATTTTAAATTATTGCCTAGTATAGTTCATTACAACAACAACTTGAATTGATAGAGAACATTACTCTACTCCACAGTATCGTTCCACCGGCTGTCAGTGGAGATCGACCTGACCCTCGCCTGCTGCTGCGAGTTGAACACAGCGCTTGGCGGCGGCGCGCCCGCGCCCCTCGTCACCGGAGTCGGCGTCGACATTCGCGCCGGGGACCTCTTTCCGGCCACGTTCCCTGATAAGGGGCCGGAGCTGCCACTACGGGGCGCCAGGACTATCACTGGGGGACCACATTCCGTGCAGGTAACTATCTAGTTTTAATTAAATCTGCGCCGGGGAGCTTTTCATCGCCACTTTCCCTGATAAGGGGCCGGAGCTGCCACTACGAGGCGCCAGGAATATCACTGAGGGACCACATTCCGTACGGGTAACTATCTAGTTTTAATTAAATCTGCGCCGGGGAGCTTTTCACCGCCACTTTCCCTGATAAGGGGCCGGAGCTGCCACTACGGGGCGCCAGGAATATCACTGAGGGACCACATTCCGTACGGGTAACTATCTAGTTTTAATTAAATCTGCGCCGGGGAGCTTTTTACCGCCACATTCCCTGATAAGGGGCCGGAGCTGCCGCTACGGGGCGCCAGGAATATCACTGAGGGACCACATTCCGTGCGGGTAACTATCTAGTTTTAATTAAATCTGCGCCGGCGAGCTTTTCACCACCACTTTCCCTGATAAGGGACCGGAGCTGCCACTACGGGGCGCCAGGACTCTCACTGAGGGACCAAATTCCGTGCGGGTAACTATCTAGTTTTAATTAAATCTGCGCCGGCGAGCTTTTCACCGCCACTTTCCCTGATAAGGGGCCGGAGCTGCCACTACGGGGCGCCAGAACTATCACTGGGGGACCACATTTCGTGCAGGTAACTATCTAGTTTTAATTAAATCTGCGCCGGGGAGCTTTTCATCGCCACTTTCCCTGATAAGGGGTCGGAGCTGCCACTACGGGGCGCCAGGACTATCACTGGGGGACCACATTCCGTGCAGGTAACTATCTAGTTTTAATTAAATCTGCGCCGGGGAGCTTTTCATCGCCACTTTCCCTGATAAGGGGCCGGAGCTGCCACTACGGGGCGCCAGGAATATCACTGAGGGACCACATTCCGTGCGGGTAACTATCTAGTTTTAATTAAATCTGCGCCGGCGAGCCTTTCACCGCCACTTTCCCTGATAAGGGGCCGGAGCTGCCACTACGGGGCGCCAGAACTATCACTGGGGGACCACATTTCGTGCAGGTAACTATCTAGTTTTAATTAAATCTGCGCCGGGGAGCTTTTCATCGCCACTTTCCCTGATAAGGGGCCGGAGCTGCCACTACGGGGCGCCAGAACTATCACTGAGGGACCACATTTCGTGCAGGTAACTATCTAGTTTTAATTAAATCTGCGCCGGGGAGCTTTTCATCGCCACTTTCCCTGATAAGGGGCCGGAGCTGCCACTACGGGGCGCCAGAACTATCACTGGGGGACCACATTTCGTGCAGGTAACTGTCTAGTTTTAATTAAATCTGCGCCGGGGAGCTTTTCATCGCCACTTTCCCTGATAAGGGGCCGGAGCTGCCACTACGGGGCGCCAGAACTATCACTGGGGGACCACATTCCGTGCAGGTAACTATCGGCATCTATATCTGCGCCGCGGAGCTCATTCGCACCGAATTCCCTGATAAAGGACCGGAGCTTCCACTACGGGGCGCGAGGACTATTGCTGGGGGCCACATTCCGCACAGGAACTAACTATCTAGTTAAGTGTTACTAGCGTCCGCGTTGACATTCGCTCCATTCCCTGATAACCGGAGCTGTCAGTACGGGGTGACAGGACTATCACTGGAGGATCACATTCTGTACAGGTAACTGTCTGGCTGAGTGAGTATTGCTCTTAGCCCTTCGGAATCAGCGTCAGCATCCGAGGCGTAGATCCCCTCCCCACCACATTCCTTGATAAGGGACCGGACCTGTCACTACGGGGCGCCAGGACTATCACTAGGGGACCACATTCCGCACAGGTAACTTTTTAGCTTTGCTCTTAGCCACTCGTTACTGGCATCGGCGTTGACATCCGTGCCGGGGAGCTCTTTGTTGCCACATTTCCTGATAAGGGGCCGGAGCAGCCAATACGAAGCGCCAGAACAATTGCAAAACAATTTTTCAGAAGTTTAATCTTTATAATATCTGTTTCCAGGTGCTAGACATATACGACAACGCAGTAGGCATGCTCCGAGTCGGGCCGTTTAACTACGACCCTCTGCGCGGCGTCGACCTCTGGCTGGAGCAGTCGGACGACTTCATTCTGCAGCATCTCAGTACCACTCCGGCCGTGGAGCCGCCGCACTTTGTGCACCATGTGAGTGTTGCTGTTTTATTTATTTATTTGCTTCAGGCATCAAAAGGCCCATATTAACATATACAGAAGAGAACATACATATCAATAACACTATAACTAACATATATGGATCCGGGTATGTCCTAAAACTACGACCAAGACCACGGGGGGATGGGCAGCAGCATCCCTGGAGTGCGGTGGAGATACTGCGATCGCCAACCCGCATGCCAAGCGAGACCATTATGGCATTTACCCCCCATAAAATTGGGGGAGACCTATGTCCAACAGTGGACGTCCATCGGCTGATATGGTGGTGGTGGTAACATATATATTCTTAAAAACTAAAATACATTAATTTGGCGACGTTACAGCGTGACTCCGTTGCGTCGTCGTCTCCGGTATGGAACTCGGTTGGTGCTAATACGTCGATGGTGTCAATCGCATGGCCCGTTTGATGGTACCTGGACAGCTTATTGCCATTTTCATTTTCTAGAATTGACATTTATAGGTGCATTTAATATGCCTAAGTTGAAGAGAAAAGAACTATTTTTTTATAGAGAGCATTTACCTCTGCTATGCTGTTTGTGGTGATGATAGTGTTGGCGAAATTTTTTGCACGTGAGGATTATCTGTTGAAAGCTTAAGAGACTGCAATACGGTGTTTCGCCGGAGCTCTTGCCACCTTATTTAGCAGTAACCCAATCCAACACTATGATTACATTGTAAGCATATGGCGTACAATGTAATCAATCATAGTCCAACCATTATTGTCTTCAGAGTATATAATATTAGAGATTTATTTGTTTATTTAAACTTTATTGCACATATTAATACAAAAGGCGGACTGAATGCCGTGAGGCATTCTCTACCATTCAACCACAGGGCCAAACAGAAACTTGTAAAAGTGGGTGCTCTGAGAGATTAATCCCATCTCTTTTTTTATGCGAGGACAGTTACCTTAAAGAAAGGGATGTGTAAGCAAACTGCTACTACTGATGCTACTGTACTAATGCGGTGGTACTTGTCCTACAATTTCTGGTTGTCTCCGAAAGGTGGTGTAGCCACTACACTATGTTTGATCCTCAGTTGGAGTAATCCTATGATGCGGACTTTTAAGTTCTACCATTTTTTTCTTTCTTTGTTTTTGTGTATTTATTTGTACTGAAATAAATAATATTCTATTCTATTCTAAATACATTGAAAAATTAGAAAACATCCAAGTCTCAGGAACACCAAAGAAACAAATGCCCTTACCGGGATTTGAACCCGGGACCTCTAGCTTCGGAAGCAGTGACACTACAGAATGAGAAGAGGGCTATTTTAAATATGTTATCTAAATTACAGTATGTAGCCTATTGAGCGTCCCAGTGCTGGGCAAAGGCTTACCCGTGGCCTCCATGAGTCCCTACTGAGTGCTTCTTCCCCTCAATGGCAAGGAATGCATCGAGGTCATCCCGCCATCTTCTAGGACTGCCTCGTCGTTTTGTCTAAAATCTGACTAAATGTTTCCAGATCCGCTCGACGCTGAAGTTCATCCAGCAGCATCCGTTCCCCGCCGTTACCGTGTTCGCGGACAACCGCCCGCACTACTACCGCCGCGACGACCACAGCGGCTGCTGGACGCCCGTCCGGTTCTAAAGTCCACTAACCGGTTCTAACTGGACCACGTATGGTTCTAACCGGACCATCCTTCGGTTCTAACGTCCACTAACCGGTTCTATCTGAACAACTGTCCGGTTCTAACTGGACAACCATAAAACGACAACCCTCCGGTTATAACTGCTCCCTGGACCATTTTGAACCGTTCCACAGTCCGGTTCTAACCCGTCACGATCCGATTGTAGCTGGTACAGTCACGAACTTTAACCGTTGAGTCATTTAGAGCTCACTTCGACACTTCATAGCTTATTAAAATATCAAAATTGGTGTGACACCTAAATGGCTCAATAATTAAAATTCGTGACACGATCCGGTTCAAACTAGGCCACGGTCCGGTTCTGGCATGTATCCGTGTCACCAACTGCGCATTTTATAAAGCTGGATTAATATTTGTCTGACGCGCTCTCTGATGCGTTGTGATTTATGACACAGTGTGACCATACGTCAGAGAACAATGGTAGCTACCATTTTACAAAAAAAAAACCGCGAGGCTATATTAAAAAGTACACTGAGCCTTGAAAGTGGTCTACTTATACTTACCACTTTTGTAACTTTATATTTAACAAATTTGTATTAAGCAGTCACGTCTAACGAAAATTCCAAGTTCTAATTAATGGAAAAATTGAAAAATGTTGTACTCTGAGCAGGTTTCGAACCTGCGCCTCCCTAAGGCGTTGTAAGAGGGAACTAGTGAAGGATTTCGTGCGTAAGCTTGATTGTTCCTAGCTAGCTCAGTTGGCTAGCGCAATTGGCGGCGTATGCCAGGAGAAAGAAAATCTTCGTGTATGTCTTTGATTAAAACATGTATTTCACCAATGACCCTTGTGCTCTAAAGAAACGAATGTCTTTCAATAAATTAAATGTTTGATGTCAAGGTGAAAATCCTTAAGTGTTTAATGTCAATGTGAATATCCCTTAAGTTTTTAATGTCAAGGTGAAAATCCCTTAAATGTTTTGTGTCAAGGTGAAAATCCCTTAAATGTTTTATGTCAAAGTGAAAATTCCTTAAATGTTTTATGTCAAGGTGAAAATCCCTTAAATGTTTTATGTCAAAGTGAAAATTCCTTAAATGTTTTATGTCAAGATGAAAATCCCTTAAATGTTTTGTGTCAAGGTGAAAATCCCTTAAATATTTTAAGTGAAAATTCCTTAAATGTTTTATGTCAAGGTGAAAATCCCTTAAGTGTTTAAAGTCATTGTGAAAATCCCTTGACTTTTTAATGTCAAGGTGAAAATTCCTTAAGTTTTTAATGTCATGGTGAAAATCCCTTAAATGTTTTGTGTCAAGGTGAAAATCCCTTAAATGTTTTATGTCAAAGTGAAAATCCCGTACATGTTTAATGTCAAGGTGAAAATCCCCAGAAATGACTATGTAATCATTAATGAACGTCGTAGGTACATGCTACTTAATTACTAAAATGTGACATGTGTCACATCATCTCTATGATCATCGACTATTTGTTGTATAATTTATATTAATACTGTTTTTTTTTCGTGCAATCATTGACAAATGTATCAAGTCCGAATAGCACATCATAATATCTAAACATATTTATTTAGGTCATGTCAACGACACTTTTGGCATCATGCTCAATGATCTATTATTTTTTTTGCCATACCTAAGATTTATGAAAAAAGTCAGACGTCAAAGGAACGCACGCAAAAACGACTGAATGGTTTGAGCAGAAGGAAGATTTTAACTTACGTTTTTTTGACGCAATTTACTGTCACAAGTATCGGTCCTACTATAAGGCGACTTCCTGAGGGCCTACTCCGTCTCTTTCCGTCATATAGTGTATAACACGAGAGTGAAAGGGACGGCACGACACGAAGCTCGATTTTCGAAGTTCGGAGTAGGCCCTCTGACTTGTCGGTGTGGAGGCGATACGACACGAGAAAACTGTCAGCTGTCAATGTCAAAACGGTCAGTATCAATACCGCTTTTTACTGATTCCCTGGTTGATTCGCAGATAAAAGTTTCATAGAATGTATTGATTCGCAGACTTATTTATTAGGTGACTGGCGTGAGTTGCGCGGAAGCGGAACGATAAGAATGCGGTACTGCCCCGCTTCTGCGCAAACTTAATACTGACAGTATCTCGTCAAGTGAGGAAATCTATACGACATGGATGTTGCAGGCGTTCATAGGTTGCGGTGACCGCTTACCATCAGGCTTACCGTACGCTTGTTTGCCACCGACGTGGTATTAAAAAAAAAGACATCAGTAAGCTCACGTCAAAGAAGATACCACATATCGATCCCGCCCCGCTAAGTCGGGAAGTCGCCTAACTGTGTTGCCGATGGTAAAGCTTCCATCAGGTACTTCAGGGTGTCCTGAAATATGCACTTTATGGTCTGAGAATGCACTCTATGGCCTTAGCAATAAGGTCGTGTACAGATATATGTGTGCATCTTGTTCTTTCTTGTATGTGATGGATGGCGGATGTACAGTCGAGGAATTTGAATGTTTGTCACATTCCAATGGAATAGAGTCCAAAAGTGTCAAATATTCAAATTCCTCAACCATACATTGGTAGTTTTAATATGTATAAATGAATTCCAATGTAACTTATGGATAGAATGACTGACAAGTTGTGTTGAATGCGACATATTATGAAATATTTTATTGTGATAAACTGATAAATATAACAAACTCTTACCCCATTATTCATAAACGTCTATCAAACATATTTTAGTTAAAATGCCGCTAAAATTCGTCTGTCCTTATCTGTCCATACATAATCACATTGACATTTATGTTTGGGTGAAAGGGTCAAAACTAATTTGTAATTATCGAATCAAATTTAATTCAAAATTAATTTTAATTTACTAATTTTAAATTAATAAATTAAATCAAATTTGAAATTAAACACATTTTAGTTAACAGTGTTTTGTTAACTTTTATGAATAAAGGTGTAAAGCGTGTCACAGACTGAAGCGGTCTGCGGTGGCGGCCAGTTGTAAGTATGAGAATTAAGGCCGCGTGTGTATGAATGATTGTTAGGATTGTCATAGTGTACAACTGGCCGCCACCGCGGCCGCCACCGCAGGCCGCTCCAGTCTGTGACACGCTTAAGGCTGTAGTAATTATTATTTAGTAAATTATCGTACCATGACATGTAATGCTGGTTTAATATTAATTGAACATGGTTTATAAAATACAGATGTAATGAATAATCCGTTAACATCGTGAATACTCAGAATACGACTAGACCCGAAGTGGCAATCAATTATCCTATTAAATTATTGATACTTTGTCGGCCTGTTTAGCCTAGTTGGTAATTTCATTGCCTCCGAAGCTACAGGTTCCGGGTTCGATTCCCGGTAAGGGCATTTGTTTTTGTGGTGAGCAGAGACATTTGTTCCTGAGACTTGGATGTTTTCTATGTATTTAAGTATATATCTATTAAATATATCGTCGTCTAGTAACCACAACACAAGCCTTATTGAGCTTACCGTGGGACTAGTTCGATTTGTGTAAAAAATGTCCCCTAATATTTATTTATTTTATTATTATTTATTTATTTATTATGTCTGTTAATGTGAAACTTTATTAGTCAATGTCAAATTTCAAAATGAAAACTGATACTATATTGCCATTTGAAATGACAGATGTTAAATAATACGGTATAGGTAAAAAAACTTAAGAAAAAGAACCTACGAAATTCGAACTTCTAATGGTGTCGTCCCTTTCACTCATATAGTGTATAAAAGAAGAATGAAAGGAACGGCACCATACGAAGTTCGAATTTTGGAGTGGACCCCCTGTTGTATATAGTTGTAGCGTGTTCGTATAGACTCTACATATTTAAAATGTACAACACAAACAAAACAAACGCCTATTCGAACACGTCACAACTACATACATACAACAGGTCATTTTCTCAAGTTTTTTTACCTGTAATTGATTCACACTTCTTCGGGTATTGTCGTACATATTCCGAGTTTTCACAATGGATTATTCACTACTCTGTACTTAGTTCAATTTCCTAAGTTTTCGTATATGAGAAAGAGAGGCAATTAAAGGCCTGCAGCACACATCGGGATTCCAGATGTGATGATTGCGATTCTGCGATGATTGCGCGCGTATAACAGCATTTAGAGCATATAATAGCATATTAGCGTCGCGTCGTCGCAACGGATGTAATGTAGCATATCATAAAAAAAATGAAAATCAGTCATCAAATAACTTAGCAGTGTAGCCCGGCTCTTATTGTCATATTTTAACGTCATCAATGTTTTTGACGATAAGTGCTCGATTAACGTCATCAATGGTTTTGACGATAAGCGCTCGATTAAACGTCATCCATGGTTTAGACTATAAGTGCTCAAATTACAAACGCTATTATTATTATCAGACCAAACATTCTCCTTTTGTAAATAAGTAGACCTCGATATTTTCACATCCACCTTGCAAAAATCAGTATCAGTACAGCTATCATATAAAAAATTAACATGAGCGCTTCAAGCCCCCAGAAAACCTGATCCGATACCTGACTTGTGCTTGAGACTTTAATATGTTACTTTGGTTTGAATAATTCGTTAACTAGGCATGTTCAATTGATATTGTCTAGTAATAAATAACTAAATCTTAAAGGACGGTTTTTTACACAAAACGAGTTAGTAAGCTCAATAAAGCTTGTGTTATGGGTACTAAATGACGAAGACCAACGTTGTCGTACCAAAACGTAAACTTGTTTAAAGCCACCATTTCTGGTCACGATGTTACGTAACAACAATACATTGGAGTGAGATGCGCACTCCGATATCTTGTTCCTCTCATCAGTGAGTAAATTAGATCTTAGGTCATAAAATAATATATTACATTTTGTTTGACCGTTGAAAGACGTAATTTTTGAGCATAACTACTATAGACGTCTTGAAATAGAATAACTTGCGTTTTTTTATATTTGTCTGTAAATAAATTGACATTCGTAATTGTTGATAAGTTAACTATTATATTGTATATTTTGGCTCACCATGACTGTGCAAGCTTCTTTCGTTTACGTAATTTACGAATGCATATTTTAAGTATTTGAGTTGGTGTTACTTTGCTTATTTTATTCCGGGCAGGAAGTAGCATTTACCGGCCGATACGGCTGAAAGTTACGTTTCCTGCCCGTGGACACGTATAATAGCGCACATATTCGGTTGATTTTTTCCGAAAAAAATTGAATCTTATCGCCCAGACATTTACGTTCAAAATCAACGTACATCGGAAGATCGAGGTTCTTATATATTTCTGTCGCTGGAATGTTACAAGTAGGTGTGATAGATTACAAAATTAAGGTTCGCTTTTCGTGTTTATAGCCTTTCCTACGTAACACTGACTTAGTTGCCAGTACCTTTGTCTATTTGGGTCCGATATCTCCATCTCCATATAAATCAAAATTCGAATGACACTACAATAATTATTTACACTAAAGCCTCTCACAGACTGGCGCGGCCTGGCCGCGGCGGTCAATAGTAAACTTGTCATTAGGTGTCAAATTTACTATTGGCAGCCACCACAGGCGGCGTCAGCGTGATTCAGGCCTAAAGCGTGTCACACACTGGAGCGGCATGCGGCCGCGGTCAATATTAAATTTGACACCTAATGTCAAGTTTACTATTGACCGCGCGGCCTAGGCCGCGCCAGTTTGTGACACGCTAAATTGTGTAAAATGGAGTACAATATGAGTACAATTCGCATTGATCGGAACGCTCTACTAGATGCAGAGGAATTTGAACCATTTGTACAGTGGTTATTGTCCATATTTGAATGGAGATTCTGGCGCCTCGCTACGATTTCATTAAAATATGAAATGTCCCGGTCAGTGGGAGTCGTACTTAACGGTTGTTCTTAGCGTGGAAAAGTCGGACCTAAATTGACCCGAAATATGATTGTAAATAATGATAGTGAACAATTAATTGTAATTTAGTTACTGTCGTTAATAGTTATTGTTTTGTGAATTATAATGAATATATTGAGAGTTCAAAAGTTTGCCGTGTCTTTTATTCAGTCGTTGCTCTCATTCGAATGTTGGGTGAACCGTGGATTGGATGTCAGTGGGCAGCGGATGTCCAGAACAGATTCATTCAAGTGTAAATATTGTGATCGCCCCGCTGCCCGCCCCGCTCGCCGCATCGCTGCCCGCTGGTGGTCAGTCCGCGGCCTTATTGTCAATTTCATATAGGTAGTAAAAATATTTTAACGGCAAATAAAAATAATAAAGGTAAATAAACCAATTTCGCCTTAGACCCCTTAATTTAAGCAACAAACATTTTAAGTCATTGATACAATTTTATTTTTAACCTACTTCAAAATTTCAAAAGAGGAGGTTATCAATTCGGTTGTATGTTGTTGTTTTTTTTTTTTTTTTTTTAATGTTTGTTAGAATTGTTAGTCCATAACTCCGTCATTTCTTAACCGATTTAAAAAATTCTTTTTAGATTGTAAGTATATATATCCAAAATGGTCCCGTTTTTGTCAAAACGCAGTTCTGATGATGGGATCCATGAGGAATTGAGGGAACTCCTCAAATCTTTAAGGCAAACATATAGTGATTTTTGTGTTTTTATCAACAAGTCAAGCATTTTCATCCAAAAATGTGACATTGGATGAAGTGGAACTGCTCATGATGATCAGAACAGAACTCTTCAACGACGAAAAGTTCACGTTTGGCGATTTGTCCTCCTAGCTGTGTTTGTTAAGCAATTTCTATTTTTACGATTAATTTTTGTCATGCTTGATTTCTGATGATGGGATCCATGAGGAATTGAGGGAACTCCTCAAATCTTAAAGGCAAACATATAGTGATTTTTGTGTTTTGATCAACAAATCGAGCATTATTATACAAAAATGTGACATTTGATGAAGTGGAACTGCTGATGATGATCAGAACAGAACTCTTCAACGACGAAAAGTTCACGTTTGGCGATTTGTCCTTCTAGCTGTGTTTGTTAAGCAAGTTCTATTTTCACGATTGATTTTTGTCATGCTCGAGTTCTGATGACGGGATCCATTAGGAATCGAGGGAACTCCTCAAATGTGAAAGGCACACAAATAGTGATTTTAGTATTTTCATGAACTAATCAAGCATTTTCATTCATAAAAGTGACATTTGATGAAGTGGAACTGCTGATGATGATCAGAACGGAACTCTTCAACGACGCGTAGTTCACGTTTGGCGATTTGTTCTCTTCGTTTTGTTTGTCAAACAAGCAAGGTTTTTTCATGATTCCATGAGGAATTGAGGGTACTTAGTCTTCTACCATTATAAACATACATTGTAGCCATTTTTATTTTATTGTATATCTATCTAAGAGTGCACCATCTAAGTATAATAATCTTTTACCGGCCTCCCCCATTGAAGTCGGTTTTTTTTCTTAATTTTTTTTTTTTACGGATGTTAGGAACCTACTGAACGACTGAACTGACGTTTGTGTCCTTTTGGCTTATATGGGATTTGACATTTTGGTGTACTTTAAAAGGTAGACAATTCGTTAACAGCCGAAAATGATCGTACTATCTAACTTATCTTGGTAATAATAGTAATCGTATGGCATTTGCAGTTTTTGTACTTTTAGCACCAACCAGGGGTCACGTGTAGGGTAACGGTGGGTATACTCCCTATGGACGTGGTGCAATTTCGACCCCCCTTGTCAAGTGAGTGGGCAACTTGACTGTTAGAAGTTCTCTCTTACTTTTGGTTCTCCTTCAATTATCCATTTACCGCAGAACACAACGATTATAAAAATGGATCGATTTTATTTGTGTCTCAAATAGTTTTAAACCCTTTTTTATAAAAACGGCAACACTGCAGTAACTTTTGTTTGACAATGACAGCTTTGTCTTGCGAGTCTACTACTTTTGTACCTCTGACTTGCGTTGCGTCTTGCAGTTTCACAAAGAAATTAATTACAAAACTTTGGTCTAAGTGTTTTTAAGTTTCGAGGCTAATAAATAATGGAAAAGCCAACGGTGACCGTTACGGATCAGCCTCCCCCATACTCTGCGACCATGCCAGGTTAGTGGGTACATTAATGAAGCCGTATAATTTCTCGATAGGTGATTCACAAGAGATAAGCAATAATATGTGTCTAAACTGCGCCACGATTGGGAAATCAGGTTTAATAAAACATGTGAGAAGCTCTTATATATTTTATGAGCTAGTATTGCAAAAATCACACGAGTCGGGTGATTTATCATATCAATTACATTGTAAATAATGTTTGTAATGCGCACACATCAATTATGCTATCGTTGTATTTGTCGGCGTATAAAATGCGCTTATCAAAACCGGTGTCAATTATCATAGAACAACCAGTATTTTCATACCCTTTGTAAATAAGCAAACTAATAACAAATAGGTAGTGGTAATAATAATTCCGATACAGCTTCACACTGCCTAGATCATTGACACCAGTCATTTGCCATTCAAAAGTTAATAATTAACTGAATCATTCTGTAATCTACCGCCTAAACATTGTAGTTGTCTGTAAATAGTTGCAGTTAACTGGTTTCTTTGTTTTGAGGAATAACTTTGATCAAACTGGTTTTTGCTTAAATTATTGTTTAACTTTTGCGTGACCTCTGGCAGTGAATATATAGTTTAAAATCTTGTTATTTAACTTGGAGAAGTTCAGTTTTTATATCATGTCAGTAATCAAATAGTCTAGACAATTGAAATAGTTACTGTTTTTGATTAAACTATCCAAGTTTACTGTATTTTTTTTAATAATATGTCAGTGGCAAACAAGCCAATGTCCTGCCTGATTATAAGCAGTCACCGCAGCCTATCAACGCCTGCAACTCCATTATACTTTTTTTTAAGAACCCCATACTGTTGTTATATATAAACCAAATAATACATACAATATACATCCACCACCACCACCATATCAGCCGGAGAACGTCCACTGCTGGACATAGGCCTCCCCCGAGCTTGGGGGGTAAATGCCATAATCGCCACGCTTGGCATGCGGGTTGGTGATTGCAGTGTCTCCACCGCACTCCAGGGATGCTGCTGCCCGTCCCCCGGTGGTCTTGGTCGTAGTTTTAGGACATACCCGGGTCCATACAATATACATGAAATTAGTCAAATGATTAGCACTGAAATTAACATGTTCATGTGAGCTATCTCAATTAAGTCCTAGTTAACCTTATGTGGTGGTGTCTATAGACATTGTGCACCCAAATGTGTTAAGTAAGGTAATTTTTTTTTTTTATTGGTTCACCAACAACTGTTTACACTGTCGATGACACATCAGACACTTTATCTTTAACAATGTGAAGGTGATGTGATGACTTTCAAATATTTGTTTTAATCAAAAATAATTTGTCACTTAATTTAGTATTGTATCTTATCAATCTGAGTCATTTGCTGCCAGATTATTCTATAAATCAATGCAATATGTATGGATGCGGTACCCAGTAGATCGTTTTAGTTCTGTACTGTATGTTTGTATTTACATAAGCTATTGTAGCAAGCTGGAAATTGATGAACTTTAGCTTTATAAAGCATTCGTGTTTTGAAAACAATACAATACAAATAGTCTTTTCATCACACTAGCTCATAAACGGTGCCATGATAAGCAAGCTACCATAGCCAATAATCGCCTAAGGGCGTTATGCATTTATCCCTTTCTTACGCATTTACTTTTTTCATACTGTCTCATTCATGAATTTGCCAATGTCGAATGGCGCCATTATTTTGTCTATTATTTTTGGCTTTACTGTTTATTTATTTGCTCCAAGTGTGATGAAAAAATATTGTATGTATTACGCGCGGTAACAGTCTTCGGCGTCGGGCAGAAGCCCGAAGCAGAAGTCTATTAGAAAATAGACTCGTTCGTAATACCTCACTTAGTGCCCTTGATGCACAATGTACTTAATGCACACATTTCATCTGGAAGAGATAAAACTTAACGATGTTGTTCCTATTTTTGTCTGTTCTTTTGTATGTACCTGCTGTATATCTCTTCCAGACAACCTTTTAGAGGTAGAATCATGTTATTTAGGTGTTGAAGAATCAGATTTTAAAGATGTTGTAAAACAATTTACTCACAACATTATAATATTATGCTAGGGTTATAAAGATAATGAGTTAATGGATCTCATTGTGTCTGTACACTAGCTGTGCTCCGCAACTTTGCTTATGTTCGATAAGAAGGCCAATTATTTTACAGGATGCATGTTTGGTCGCAAGTCCATTTTATATATGATGATGAAGTTTTTTTTACAACGAGATATGTAGAGAGCTCTATGTACTATTATTGCAGATTAGGGATATAAGTTAAAGAAAAGTCAATACCAAGATAATATAATTTTTATCTTAGTGAAAGTTGAATTTAACAAAGTGTTTAACAAAGTTTCAGTAAAGTCTCATCAGTATATTTGACCTGATCTTGAACACTCGCCTAATTTGTTATTGTATTTGAGCCCATTAGAATAATTAGGGCTTAATTGCTATGCAAATTTATAACTTGTTGACAAATAATGTGTGGTTTGGTCATTACTTGAACATTTCCACTTCAGCTGATAAAACATAGAGATAGCGGTTGGCCGCCATATTGTCTGATAGTTATCGAGGATGCGATCTAACGCGTGAAACACAGAGAACAACATCACACAGACGGGAGGAGCCACGCGCCCGACCTGCGCCCGCCATTTGTGTAATCTGTTTCAGATTTTTTATATAGATTTATAAGAATAGGCTCGACTCGATCGCTCCCGACCAGCATCCGTCCTCTGTGTGTTTTGCGCTTAACACTTTTACTGTCAGACTTAAATCTTCAAATTACCCAAGAAACCGTAGGGACTTATACGGGCGCTAGTGGGCTTTCCATCTGAGAAAAGTTACGCAGCACCCACCAGGTCGGTTTCTGGCTGTGATTGTGTTAAGGTAAAACGCATGCCTAGAAGTTGTTCCAAATTTGTCATTCTCCACTAACTGTTCCAGGTCCGCCCCAAGCATCAAGCACTCCGTACCCTCCGCCGCCGCCCGGCTACACGCCGTACGGCACGGCCCCGCCCGGGCCCGGCTTCGTCCCCCCCAACTACGGCTCCACGACCGTCATCATCCCACCGCAGATCATCACGGTCAACGCCTGCCCCGCCTGCCGCGTCGGCATTCTCGAGGACGACTTCACCTGCCTCGGTATACTGTGCGCCATATTCTTCTTCCCTCTCGGAATTCTCTGCTGCCTCGCTTTGAAGAACCGCCGCTGCTCGAATTGCGGGGCCATGTTCGGGTAAATAGCAAGCGGAAGCCTGGCAAGTCGTGAATGATACGATGCCGAATGGTTTGGAATTTTCAGTGGATCTTACGATAAATGCATTAAAACTAAAGAGAGAGCGATGGAAGAAAGGAAGTTAACAAAATTATTTGCCGCTGACTATATTGAGTCAGCGGCAAATAATTTTGTCGTTCTCATACGTATATCAAGATTCGTCCAACATATCTTGCGTTATATTAATGTTTACGAAACATTATATATCACACACTGTTTCTAAATGTGTGGAGTTCAAAAGTTAGACTTGTTGACGTCGGTCAATACAAATCGACGTAGGTAACTACCTACCTAGCTTAAAAAATATTAAAAATTCAACCCTATGGTGTAAACAAAAAGTCTGCATTACCTATTTTATTTTGGTAGACAAACTTTGGTCATAATATAATTATTTTATCTGTGCAAGATAAAAATTGATCATCATGTGATAGTTCATTTACATTTGCGTAAAAAGAAACGTAATGTATTAAAAATTATATTTGGAATAATTAGCATTCCAATAAGTATATAATTTTGCAGCATTTTTTTCGATAATTCTAAAGACTAACTTGTTGACATTAAGTTTGTGCTGTGCTTAAACTGCACGTTACATTTTGCCAAATGTTGTGAATTTCTAGATTTCGTTAAAAATATTTTTTCTTCTTCTTTAGTTTGGAATATAATACTTATAAAAAAAATTTGCAGCAAGAAATAAAACAAATTTAATTGTAAATGTTGCCATTTACGGGATTCACCACATTTTAAGACATTACTTCTACTTTCTCTTTCTTCTTCCTAATCATTTGAATAAAGAGAGTACAAGAGTACCTATAAGTATAGTGGTCGGCGGTTAAGAAGTCAATCCTGACACCTGTCATATCCATACAGTTTATAACCTCAAAGTGACTTTTAGGTTATAAACTTTATGGAAATGAGAGGTGTCAGGATTGATTTCTTAACCGTCGACTACTATAGTCATTTTAGTGACTGGTAAAACCGTAGCTTCACCTTTAGTTGAGTCAATTGTGACAGACTACTTAATCCATCACATGAAACAAAGCATCGTAAAGATTTAAGACTAAAATGATTTTTGTAACGAAAAGTGTGTAAAGAGTCGTTTTTGGGCTCTAATTAGGAAATGCAAAGCTAGCAGTGTTGGATGAAATAATAATTTTCTAAAAGAACCTGCATAAAAATACCATAGCTGCCAGCTGGACATCGGATTGAAAACCTTTTCCAGTTTAATTATTAAAAAAAACTTAACATTGCGTTATATTTTCGCAAGTCCGCCTATCGGTCTCAATCAAATGATACAATTTCTTAACTAATCGCTTTTTACTTCCTTATTCGTTCTCCATCATCTCTAAACTTCTGTAAAATCTTCAGCAGCTTAATACTTTAACAACGTGAACTTGATGGTAACTTTTTGAGTTTTTTTTTAATAGCGCCGAGTTAAAAAAGACATGGACATGTATTATGCCATTCGTGATTTGGCTGAGGATAAGGGTCGGAGTACATTCACAGTCTATACAAATATGTATGCGTTCTCTCACTAAATTACAACACAATAAAGTGAAAGAATGGATACTTATTGTAGTTGTTGCACGCAGAATCCTTGCCTTCTGCGTGCTGAGCTTATGGAGGAGGTAGAGACGGGGATTTTGGGTGCGTGTAGACCGAGCCTAAAACAAAACAGCAATTGATGTGATTGTAAGATATGTCAACTAAAGCGTCCTACACACCTATCAATTTGTTTTTGGTGACCTAGGTTGTTATTGTCTTGGTTGTCAAAAATTGTCTTGATAAATTGATAGGCCGCCACATACAGGCTTAATTCAGCCAGCTGATTCCGCCCGTAGCTGCTGCATGCATACACAGTATCAGGCCCATCTATCCCACTGGGCACTCTGGGCACCCCGCGATCGATAGAGCCCCCTACCTGCTATTCAAACAAAATAGTCCTCTGTCAAGGTCATAGTCATAGGGGCCCCATTATTCTGATGTGCACGGGGCCCCCAATAGGTTAAAGATGGCTGTCTGTGGCAGAGCCATACATTTTATATGGCACGGGCGAAACCCCGCTGAATTCAGCCTGTACGGAGCAAACCGTAAGCGTTTGCGCAGTGAGAGTTATTTTGTCAATTTTAGTTATAGGTAATGATGATTATACTCAAGAACAATGGAAGTGAATCAACTTGTTCGTAATATGATAAAAAGTGTACCTACTTTCATTGATCTTGGTGATATTTAATAATGAATGAATAATTATTTAGTTTGGGATAGTTTTAGGTGTAGTTAAGAACAATATTTTATACTAGTATTACGTAAATATTGTTTGGTTTGCTACTATCCTGTAAAATACTTTATGACACAATAATTACACAAAAATGAATTAAATTTAATTAATTGCAATAAGTTATTTCACTCTGGGTCTGGGTTGATATTGAAAATCTGTAAAATATAAATTTACTGATATAAATCCCAAATATGACATGAAATTGCTCATTTGACAACCAGTAGCTCATAATACGAGGGCTGATCCGAAAGTTTTTAGCTGCTCTCACTCTATTCGTGCGATATGTTTTTTATTTACACCATTTGTGGGTAATTTTAATAGTTATGAGTTGAGATAAAATCGTTAGTAAGCAGCAAGTATTTTTTTCACAACATTTCTTTTACCAAAAGGCCTTTGTATGGGCTTTTAAAAACTTGCGAAAATAGTACTATTTTTGATACCTAAAAATAGTTTTGGCAACGAAATCCCTAACAACTGTAGTGGAAAATGCCCGAGATGACTTCCTTACTCAGTTTTGCTGATTTTAATGTAAAATCACTAAATTATTTTATTTAATTTAAGTTTTTTTTGTGATGATGACCAGTTCCTAGTCTCGCGATCTAAACAGATTACATGGGTAGAGACTGGGAAGATTCATAGTTTGCGGTGTATAAAATTTCGTTTAGTTGTGGTGACGTATTAATTAATATTGGCCCGCAACACAACATTGGTATTGTGACCCGTTCATCGCATATTCGATAGGGCTGTTGACACGTCGTACTTAAAACACAATAAAAAAAACAAACCCAAGCTAGTATCATCAACAGTTTCACCCCAACACATATGTATCGAAATTATCCGCATAATGGTATCATTAGAACATCGCATGAATAGAGTGAGAGCAGCTAAAAACTTTCGGATCAGCCCTCGTAATATTCAACTCTTTCACAGAGTGAGATATGTATGTGGCTATACTGGTTATCTATAAATTATCAGCAAATTCAAAATAAGATTAATATTATTACATTTGTACTGAAAATTTATTTAAAATTGAATTGAAATATAGAATTGTTTCGTTCACTTTGCTATGGGAACAAAAGTGATTGGTTATTTAGGTGTTTGCTAGATAGTATTATATTGCACTTTATTTGCCATGTTGACATTGTGCCTTTTAAATTATGTACCAAATTTATATGCCATATATAACTTTGTATACTTTGTTAAATCTACGACGTATTGTCCCATAGCGTTACCTAAGAATAGCGTTTCTTTCCAGATAAGAAAAGCGATTTGAAGTATACATATAAATAAACTAACAATTGGAATTAATAATACTTTATTCCTATTGTTAGTTTTTTTTAAAGTACAATACACACAAAACGAAACAAAGTACATACACAAAACATATTCCTAAGTTAGACTGCCATTTGTAGCTGGAGTTGCATCCAATGATTCTGAAACGCCATAATTCACTTAAAAAGGTGAAACGCCAAAATTCACTTAAATTTCTGCTAATATTCAACCGATATAGTCAACCGATAGTAATGCAGTACTGTCCTACTTCTGCGCATGGTATTACTACTGCGCAAACGTATTACTGACAGTATTTTGTCAAGTGAGGAAATCTCACATCAGTAAGCTTACGTCAAACAGCAAAATACCTATGACATATCGCTCCCGCACCGCCAAGTCAGGAAGTCGCCTAAACTCTAATTATAAAAAGGGCTATAGCTACGACACTATTGACGGACGAAACACGAACTGATATGCAATCAGGAGTCGGCAGCATTCTCGTGGATTGAACAACCTACTACCCCGTCATAATATCTGTGCACCTGGCTGCTTGACGTCATTGCGGAGCTTGCATGCGTCGCCGGGTAGGTAGGTGCCCAGATATTTTGGCCGGGTACTGACTTAAGGTATCGGAAGTTTCTTTTTATAAGGTTATATTTACAAGAAAGTTTTTTTAAAGCATGGCTTTCGGGAAAGAAAATTTTCAGACTATACAGCATTAGGCAGTACGGGAGTAGTATTTTAATGATATTGTATTCTTCCGTACCGTACACTGCAAGGCCACTTCATAATGCTATTTAATTTATGTATAAAATTAGTTATTACATTTTCGATTCGGAAGGAATATGTACTAAATAAATGTGTCGATCATCTTCCATACAGTAAAATGTATCCAAATATTGTACATACATACATATAATCACCTGTTTCCATTTGCTATGATCCTGACATACAGCTTTCGCTTCATGAACTCTCATAACATTCTTCATTCCAAATATAGTTTACTTTCGTTTATGTACCTACTTTGAAGAAGTGATTTACTTTGATATTTTGTGTATACGGTCAACATCATGTAGGTAAAATCAGCCAAAGTAGCCAAATATATCATAACACGTCTTTACTATCGTAGATTGTAGAAGTAAGGATGCGAGACGAGATAGACGTTTTCGCTGGGATTACATCTCAGAGTAACCAGAGTTGACATCAAATTGTAATACCACTAGCGAGCGAGATGGTCATATACTAATTTGAATAAGAGCGACGGAGAGAGACATTATTTGTAGTCCTTATCATACTGCCACTTTTTTATTTGCTTTTTAAACCATTTGATATGGTTTTGAGGCAAAAGAACTTTTACCCGCCCAAGTTATGAAGAATGTCCGTCAGCCACTCTAAATAAGTTCTGAATTTAAGAGGGCGCAGTACGCTCGGTTCTTCATACAAACGTATTTATGCTCTCATTTTAAAACGCCATGATATCTAGGTCGGAAATTAGTTTCTGTTGCTTGAAATTATAATGGAAAAAAATACAACGATTATTAAGGTTTTCATACAAGCCGTAAAAAACTCAAAAAACCGCTGTATTTTTTTTTTACTAATTCAAACAACAGAAAGTAATTTCCGACCTAGGTATGCCGGATCCCATTGTGTATACAAAGTTTCATGTTATTCTAGCATGGCGTTTTAAAATGAGAGTATAAATACGTTTGTATGGAGAACCGAACGTACTGCGCACTCTTAACTGCATAAGAGCTTTTTCGTCCCTCTTGGTGGTTCCTTTACGGATTACATGGACAAGACCTGCGACCGATTAACGGACGTGGAATAAGCTGGAGTAGGCGTTTGCCTAGCAGTGGGATTCTATGGTATAAAAAAAACTATATACTAACTAATAAGAATGTTAACTAACACATCAAACTTACTTACTATGCTAATAAATGAATGAAGCACGTGTTACGGTGTATGACTACTAAAGTAACATGATGTGACGGTCACAGTCAAAAATAAAAGTGCATACTGTGGTGCTTACTGTGGAACTAGTTGGATTTGTGTAAAAAATGTCCCCTAATATTTATTATTATTATTATTATCTCTATTCATTTTTTCTTCTCTTAGATTAGGTTTTTAAAATATTTTTATAAAAAGTAAAATATAAAACAATATTTATATAACATAAAATCATTATAAAAACCTAACCTAGGGTGTCGCCGGCAGCGAGGCAGGGCCTAAGCTACCGGTGGTTAGGGCGACAGAGAGAGGAAAAATAAAATAAAAATAAAATAAAAATAGCCTTTATTTCTACTATTTGCTTACGAGTACATAATGTTGAACAAAATTTAATTCTTAATAGTAGTCGCCTGCGAGGCGTAGGCCTCCCCCATGCTCTTCCAAAGTTGTCTGTCGCGAGCCTTACGCATCCAATCGATGCCCGTTATTTCAGTGAAGACATCCTTCCATCTCTTCCTTGGATGTCCTCGCTTTCTCTTCCCTTGGTACGGATACCATTCCACTAAACGCTTCGTCCACCTGTTCTCCATACGACATATGTGTCCTGCCCATTGCCATTTTAATTTTCTCATTTTGGTTGTAACGTCTATTACTTTCGTAGTTTTCCTTATTTTATAGTTGTTTTCCCTGTCCGCTAGCTTCAACCCGAGCATACTCCTTTCCATCTTGCGTTGACAAACAGCGATTCTTTCTTCATCTTTCTTCCTTAAAGACCATGTCTGGCACCCATATGTCAAGCATGGAAGTATAGTCGTGTCGTGTAGTTTTTTCTTTATATTGATATGGACAGAGCCGTTCTTCATGATTTCCTTTAATCCCCAGTACTTCTTCCAAGATGTGGATATTCTTCTTTGAATTTCTTTTTCCGTATTGTCCTCGAACGACACTGTTTGGCCAAGATATATATATTCTTCCACGTACTCTATTTTTTCGTTGTCTATGACAATAACTACAGGATCTCCGTTAGTCAGGATCTTTGTCTTTGATTTGTTCATTGACAGCCCTACTCTTTTGCTCGCCAATGCTAACTCATTTACTATGATTTCCAAGTTGGCTGCACTGTCCGCAAAAACGACAATGTCGTCCGCAAAACGTAGGTGGCTCAGTATTTCTCCGTCAACTTTTATACCTTTCGCATTCCAGTCTACACATCTGAAAACAGATTCCAACACCGCTGAGAATATTTTTGGGCTAAGCGGGTCCCCCTGTCTTACTCCTTTTTGTATAGGGAATGTCGGTCCTTCTCGCTCTAAACGTACTTTCGCATTACATTTTGTATATATATTGGATATAATGTTTATATATTTTTTATTTACTCCCTGTTCCTCCAATGATGACCATATTGCTTCGAAGTGTAGTGAGTCGAAGGCCTTCGTGTAGTCTATAAAGCATACATACAACGTTATTCTAAACTCTTTTGCCTTTTCTATTAGTTGGGTAATAGCTTGTATATGGTCTACAGTTGAGAACTTTTTGCGGAATCCTGCTTGTTCGCGCGGCTGGCATTCGTCTAACGTATTTGTAATCCTGTTCAGTATTACTTTCGAGAACACCTTATATATATTTGTCATGAGGCTAATTGGTCTGTAATTTCCCAACTCGCTCTTTGGGCCTTTCTTATGTAGTAATATTATTGTAGATTCAGACCATTGCTCTGGTGTTTTTTCTGATTTTAAAATATTATTGAAAATTACTTGCAGTGGTCTCAGTAGTGAAGGCGAGAGGGATTTCAACATTTCGTTTGTAATGTTGTCGCTTCCTGG
The DNA here is from genome assembly GCA_905163555.1 of Notocelia uddmanniana. NCBI lineage: Eukaryota > Metazoa > Arthropoda > Insecta > Lepidoptera > Tortricidae > Notocelia > Notocelia uddmanniana. Next base: position 4,435,528 of record LR991064.1, read on the forward strand.
TGACTTTCCATTTTTTTGGGTTTTTATAGCATATTCTATTTCTGACATAAGGATTTCTGGGGGTTCCATATCCAAGTATTGTGTATTTTGGAGCTCCCTTGAACTTGAAGGTATGGTTTCATCGGAGTAGAGTTCCTTATAAAATAGGGTTGCTTCATTCACTATGTTCCGGCGTCTGGTTTCCATAAAGCCTTGCTTATTCTTTACCTTTTCTGTCCATTCCGATTTCTCACACAATTCCTTGTAGGCTTTCCGGAGGGCTCCAGTTTTGCTTATGAATTTTTCAAACGTTTTTTGTCTTATTTCTTGTTTTTGCTTGGTTATGTTTCTATTAATTTGTTTACTAATATTAGTTATTTTGGACTTTATTTCTTTTGTTCTCTTTTCTTTATACAGCTCTTTTCTTTGGTTTAAAAGTTCTATTGTTTCTTGGTTCAAATATTCATGTTTCTCTTTCTTTAGTTTCGGTAACTCCTTTATAATGTCTTGTATTCCGGTTTCTAATTTATTGTATTGTTCTTGTACTTGTGTTGATGATGTGATGGAATTCATAAATTTATCTTCCCAATATTTAGCACTTTCTTCTGACATAGTTGGCAGGTCATTGCAGTAATTGTTGGGTTTGAATTTTCTTCTATTTATTTTTGTATCTAGAGACAGTTTGCACCTTATCATTCTATGGTCCGTATTGAAATTTAGATTTTTTATTATGTTGAAGTCTTGTACATTTTTTGGATGGCTTGTTAGTATATAATCGATTTCGTTAAGGTGCTTACCATTTGGTGACTGCCATGTCCACTTTTGATGTGGCTTGCATTTAAACATACTGTTTACAAAGACAAGGTTATTCTCAAGAGCAAATTCAATTAACTTGCGGCCGTTTGAAGTTCTCTTTCCGTTGGCGTGTTTGCCTATATGTTTATCTTCACCTGCCTGTGCTTTCCCTATCCTGCCGTTGAAATCGCCAAGTATCATGATATTTTTTGACATAGTAGAGTCAAGAGCAGTTTGAACTGTTTCGTAGAATATTTGTGTGTCTTCACTTGACGCTGCTTCTGTAGGTGCATAACATTGTATAAACAGACAGGTAGAGCTTGCAGATGTCTGTAGTTCCAGTGTTGCCACACGGTTAGAAAAGCTTTTTAAGCTAACAATTCTGTTTCTCAGGTGTTTCTTTATTAAAAAACCAACTCCATTTCTGCCTTTTTCACCAGCTGTGTGATACAAAATAAAATCACTATACTCTGCTATTGTTTCTCTTTCTCTTCTTATTTCGCATAGTCCGAGTACATCCCATTTTATTGACTTTACGGCATGTCTCAGTTCTTCTAATCTGCTGTCTGCTAACAGGGTTCTCACATTTAAGCTTGTTATGTAGAGGTTTTGTGTTTTTTTCTTAGTTGGGGGTAGTGGTCTCTTTCCCCCACGGTGACCAGCCGGCTTGGGGTGCTTGTTTGTTTGTTTGTTATGTCCGATTTGTATGGTATGGCTTTCCAGTTCCGTTGTTTTTCCTGATTGTTGTTGTTGTTGTTGGGGGAGGCTGGTAGTTGCTACATATTTGGGTTTGTAGGGAGAGGGAGAGCAGAGGAAGTAGAGTTGGCTCTTGCTCGCATCATGTCGAAAGCATTTGCCCGAATATCTTTGGCAGTTTGATGTTTCCTCGGTTGATTTGAATCTTCAGGCGATGTGGAGGGCATTCTCTTCCTATTATCTTTGCCTTCTTTAACAACGAGTTTGTCGTAGTTTATATAGGCGATATTCCCCTTTTCCCTCTCCTCTTGGACCCTAGTTTGTAGTTCTTTTCTCTTATTAACAATTTCTTTCGGGTAATCTTCGCTTGCATGGATGTCTTTAAACCCTTTTTTAGCTTTCATTATTTCGCGTTTTTTCATTTCTCTGACGAAGGAGATTAGTACCGGTCTTGCCTTTCCTTCTTGGTTCATCCTCCCTAGTCGATGTATTTTATTTATATCATTTTCTGTTAGTTGCATGTTCAGATCGCGTTGTATTTTTTGTTGGACTACCTTATACAGTTCTTCAGTTGATTGTTCCTCTTCTTGTAAACCAAAAAGTATTATATTATTTTCTTTGCTTTTCCTTTCCAAATTAATCACTTTTACTTCCAGTCGTTCAATCTTTTCTTTTAATTTTTTGTTCTCCTCTATTAGTGGTGACAGTTTTAAATCCATTTCCGTAGATAATGTTCTCGTAACGGAGTTATGAATGTCTATCGATTGTTTATTCATTTCGATTTTAATGTTATCGAAAAGCACTTGCAGTGAGCTATTCATTTTTACGTGTAATGGAACGTAACGGGTTGTTTTCTTCTATTTACGAATTGCAACACTGACAGTGACACTGACGTTTCCTGTGACGTCTGTAGGTGTTCTTGAAAACACAATTTCTTATATATGACAGGAGATTCTAACCTCAAATATCCGTTATGTATTTCCGCAGGATTTCTTGCGTTAGTTTTGGTGTCTTTCCGCCAGATTTTTCGTATTTTCGTTAGATCACTGTGCTGAGCTTCGGAGGGAGTGATTTTCAACGTGATGTGGTGTTAATTACATTTTATTTCGAATTATTTCGCGGAGCAATCGTAATACACGTATTCGCTATCTGACAACCGGAACCGGAATAGAAGAGACAGGAGAGGAACCTCCTGACTATTCGCGCCGTGTCCAGGAGTACCACCTTCTGTATCTAACCCTTGACCCAGCCATCTAACGAGAGTCTCTTGAGATGTTGGTCGAGACTCTTCGCTATTAGACCGTTCACAGAGACGACTAGCGGGACAATAATCGTTGAATCAATTATTATTATTATTATACTCTACGCCTTAATTGCAAATGCATATTGTTCAAAATTGTAAACCTCATTGACGCCTTTTTGACTGTACTACGGCCTTTGTGTAGAGTAGGTAATACCATTTTTAAAATGAACGCCATTTCCCTAGTTGACATTGTAATGTGGAAATTTATTTGTATTGCGCTTGCGCCAGATAAACTGAAACACTGGAGGCGCGATCTGTTAAATTGATTATTAAAAGTTTCAATGTGAATAGTTGCACTAGATGGCGTTGTATATGCGAGATCTCAGCGCCTTACAACATTAAACTGTGACGTCACCTACTTACCGACTAGACTATACGAACGTAATTTAAGAACGAGATTTAAGACTGTTCATTTGACAGCTGTTATCCCAGTACAAGAAACGTCAAATATGTGAATGTGACGTAATTTTGTACTGGGATGATCGCTGTCAAAAGAACAGTCTTAGGGTGGTATTCCACTCGTCCAAGGATCTTTGTCCAATCTTTGATCAAATTTCTTTGACAGAGGCCCATTCCACTCATCCAATATCTTTGTACAAGTTTTATTTTTCTTCATGCGTAGCCATATTGATTTAACTGTCATCAGAATCTTTGATCAAATGTCGGGATCCCATCCAAGTTTGATCAAATGTATATTGGACAAAGATATTGGATGAGTGGAATACCCCCCTTACATCTCGTAGACTGTAGTTTTTCTCACGAACCAGTTGTTTACTTCACTTCGATGGGTTATAACGCCATCTAGTGGAACATTCAGTTGACAATTTACTGGTCTCGGAAATTAGGCATAGTTTTTGTTTTGGAAATAGGTACTATAGGTAGGTAGGTAGTATAGTAACCCTAGATAAGCACTGTTTTACGTATAGGCACTAGTTTAAGTATTGTACTGGTATAAACATAAATAATAAGACTATTGAATTTGTAAAGATTTATAAAATAAAAGTTGAAATTCAATGAGATATTGTATTTGTTTTTAGTCCAAACGTTCAAATCGTGAGGAAACCTGCATCTACGAAGAAATTCAAAGGTGTATGTGAATTGTGAATTCCCCGTACTGGCAGGCTAGTTTGTTTGGCCGTGTCACGTAGGTTAGTTTACAGTTTTGTAGGGTTCCGTACCTAAAGGGTAAAAACGGAACCCCATTACTAAGACTCCGCTGTCCGTCCGTCTGTCTGTCTGTTAATATTTGGGAGCTCCCATACAAAAAAACTTTTACAAAGTTGCTCGTTATGTTCTTCAGGCGCTGGATCTCAAAATGTATGGGAAAACTAAAATCCGACTCGCACTTGACCAAAATTCTACTTGATATATTATTTAACGTTTTTATTACTGATATATATTTTTTATTTAAATCAAATCAAAATAGTTTATAAAAACTGTAATGTTGTATAGATAATAGTGCGGAACCCTTCGTGCGCGAGTCCGACTTTCACTTGGCCGGTTTTGTTTATATAAAGACGGTGGCAAACGACCTTACGGCCTGCCAGATGGTAAGCAGACACCTCGGCCTAAGGACGCTTGCGACTCCAGAAGAATCACAGGCGCGTTGCCGACCCTTTCCTTTTAGTAACTTTATGATTCGGCGTGTTCACAGCTAGACATGCCTGCATCCCTCACTCTTAACACAACGAATCCTCGGAGCCCTGGCGACCTTACTCACCATCAGGAACACAACACCACTTTACACAACGAATCCTCCGAGCCCTGGCGACCTTACTCACCATCAGGAACACACCACCACTTTACACAACGAATCCTCGGGAGCTCTGGCGACCTTACTCACCATCAGGAACACACCACCACTTAACACAACGAATCCTCGGAGCCCTGGCGACCTTACTCACCATCAGGAACACACCACCACTTTACACAACGAATCCTCGGAGCCCTGGCGACCTTACTCACCATCAGGAACACACCACCACTTAACGCAACGAATCCTCGGGAGCTCTGGCGACCTTACTCACCATCAGGAAAACACCACCACTTTACACAACGAATTCTCGGGAGCTCCGGCTACCTTACTCACCATTAGGAACACAACATAGTGGTGTTATTATCGCTGACGTCTTCTGTAAGGTGGAGGTACTTCCCCAGTTAGGCTGCTCCGAATATGAGCTAGGTGACGTTCTGCTGTGCCCTACCTCTTAACCCTTTGAACGCATATACTTAGGTGTCGCATGGCGCCGTGCCCACGACGCCAATGACGACCATAGCTGTTATGGCGTATGATGCCAAAGTCACCTTAGTGCCTTCAACTAAGGTTCTATATTCAATCTCTTATGGAAAAAACCGGCCAAGTGCGAGTCGGACTCGCGCACCGTAAAAAATATTTTTATTATATGATGTAACAAAAAATTTACGGTTTTCGCCATTTTTCCTTTATCTGTGCTGTAAGACGTTGCTTCGTACCAAATTTCAAGATTCTGAGTTCACGGGAAGTACCCTGTAGGTTTTGATTCCCTTGCGAGTGTCGAAAATTTACGACATAAACGGCTGTATCTTTTGATTGCGTTGGCTTAGAAGTTTGATTTTTTCACAGCTCCAAGGGACAGTAGACCTGAGTATTTGATATAAATTCCAGCTTGATACGTCTACGCGTTCCTGAGAAAAAGGGTATTGACAGACGGACGGACAACAAAGTGATCCTATAAGGGTTCCGTTTTTCCTTTCGAGGTACGGAACCCTAAAAATGTAGGCGTGTAAACAAGTGTCACTGTCTTACATGAAAAATGGCATTCAAAGGGTTAAAACATGTGGTTTATATTTATTTTAAGTAATCCAAATAGAGAATAGGCAGGTACTTACACAAGAAATGTTAGATTCTATGTATACTTATACCAATTCTCTGCTTTTAATTATGTACGGCAGCGACATAAGATCGCAAATAAACAATCAAAAACAGCCTTACGTGCAAAAAGTGTATTCGGCATGGCACCTAAGTTATATAATACGTTACCAGACATTATAGTGTCTTTGGTTATGTGCACAAACGACTAAGAAGATACTACGTTATGTGAATAAATTTCTTCTTTCTTTCTTTCTTTCTATAATAAAATCTGAAATACAAGAACTTATATTTTTTGACACAAAATGCATATTACTCTGTGGAAGAATATATAATAGAGATATGATATCTACATAATAATATTAAATAATAAATATTGGGGGACAATCTTACACAAATCGACCTAGTCCCAAACTAAGCAAAGCTTGTACTATGTGTACTAGGCGACGATATACATACTTATATAGATAAATACATACTTAAATACATAGAGAACATCCAAGACCCAAGAACAAAATCCGTGCTAAATGCACAAATAATGCCCTGGCCGGGATTCGAACCCGGGACCTCTAGCTTCGGAGGCAGTGTCACTACCAACTAGGCTAAACAGGTCGTCATCTCAGTCTATATATTGTACTTTGTGGATGTTAATAAATAATAAAATTCGTACAGTGTATTCTGCCTGCTGCTGGGCATGCAAATGCAGATATCAGTGAAATACTCCACGTAGATTGTAGCGCCGCAGTGGTTAGTACAAAACTAACCGCACGACCGCTCGGCGGCAGGAACTAACTACTAAAATACATTTCAAGTTCCTTTCTGAAACTAATGCAAAAATAAGGAAATAAGTAATGAAATAATAGTTACGTTACCTATTTGGCAATCTTTGCATCAATTTCAGACCATTTTTAATAAAATATGGGCATGACATTTTTCTGACAATAACACAAAATAGGTAACTTAGTAAATATCGTTCATTACACAATTTTACTTACAAATATTCGATATTAGCAATCGCACCAAAATTTATCCGTATTATAAATAATAAAACAAAATTAACACGTAACAAGTGGCATATTATATTATGTAGGGAGCGGCTTTGTCATTCGAAGATATTCAGTTTTCAATGAATCCATTACATTCTGCTTAGCCGCACGATAGCTTTTACCGTCACGTTGTAGGGTCGAAATTATTTACTGAGACTATTACTATTAACAGCAAGTCGTAATATACATTATTAACTACACATCATTATATAAATATACAATTAACCTAAAAAACCCATTTGACATTAGAATTTTTAAATTGACAGCGATGTCAACGTACCGTGCAAATGTTTAGTTTCACGCAAAATATTTAAGCTTTATAAGCTTATATACACTCCACATCGATAAAATTTCACTCGAAATTTGTAACGTAGAAGAAGTTGAAAACATACATTCTTCTCTTCCTATGGAGCATTTTATTAGCACTCTAATCTACTATCCATTTGCACGAATAATTGACGAGGTTAAATTAGTACAAGTGTTGTTGTTACAATGTTGTGTACATTATCTAATTATTTTAGGGACCCGGGTATGTCCTAAAACTATGACCAAGACCACCGGGGGATGGGCAGCAGCATCCCTGGAGTGCGGTGGAGACACTGCGATCGCCAACCCGCATGCCAAGCGTGGCGATTATGGCATTTACCCCCATGAAATTGGGGGAGGCCTATGTCCAGCAGTGGACATCTTTGGGCTGATATGGTGGTGGTGGTAATTATTTTGCGTACGTTGAACTGCTCGAAATGTAATCATGAAAAAAATATTGAACCATAAATTTATGTAGTAAACACATCATATCAGAATTTTAGGTAAAGTATACATGACAGAAGTACAACCGCGAAAGATGTGCCTCTTTGTCACTCACAATGTGCAAGTGCGATAGAGAGGCAGGTGAAACAGTACACACAGTGTCATCTGCTGAAATTAGTTTAAACTAACATCTCCTTGGAAAAGCTCGTTCTTCGAGCTGAAAGGCCCCTGTTAACATCTGTTTGACTGTTAATTATTTTAATTTTGATTCTTAGTTCCTACGGCGGGCTTCTACACATATACGGCGTTGAGTCTAAATACCCTGAACGAACCACGGCCCCCCTGTCAAGGAAAAGTTGCTGTCATGTCAGTGTCAGTTTAATGATATTTTCCAAAGGCGCTTCATCAGGTGGCCTGTCCGCTTGTTTGCCACCGACTTAGTATAAAAAATGGTAACAACGCCCGTGTCGCGGTATGATGAGTGTCGCTGTCAACGGTGTCAACCGCGTTCGGGGACCTTGGAGGTGTGTGAGTGCCGAGTTTAGCCTAAGCGGCAACAGAGGCAGCCATGCTCACGTATCAGGATAGACCTTAAAACACTAATGAAAGGTGAGTTTTATTCTTATATTACTCCTATAGGTACAGTCAATCAATTCGATTTCTGGGGCACTTCGTAGGTACCTCAATGGCAATAATATGAACTAGCAGCTTTCACGATTTTCACTGTGACAAGGTACGTAGTGGCCCAGAAATCAAATCGATTGACCGTACCTATGCAATATCTTCCGGCGTTGCCATACTGATTCACCACCACCACTACTATTTCTATTTCTATTTCATATCAGCCCAAGGATGTCCACTGCTGGACATAGGCCTCCCCCAATTTCATGGGGGGTAAATGCTATAATGTGCCACATTCCGATCCATCGTCATATAAATCATCAGCATCATATATTTAAGAGCCTGGCCGCTAGGCCATGATGGAGCGTGCGTGGCCTAGTGGCGCACTAGTACCGCGTAAGGTTTGCGAGTTTAAGCAATGTCGACCAGGCTCAGTTCTTGGATTGGTACCGCGCTCCCGCGCTTTCGAAGGCACGTTAAGCCGTTGATCTCGGCTGCTGTCTATGATAGCAGTCGTTAAGCCAAGTTAGAGGCCTTTTTTTAATGCTACGACAGTGGCAAGCAGGCTTACGGCCTGCCTGAAGGTAAGCAGACACCGTAGCCTATGGACACTTGCGAGTCCAGAGGAATCACAAGTGCGTTGCCGACCTTTTATTGACATGGGGATGCGCTGTGTTGAGAGTGAGGGACCCGCAGACGTCTCCAGCTGTCAAGCTAGAGACATATGCAGGCCCCTCACTCTGAACACAGCGCATCCTCGGGAGCTCTGGCGACCTTACTCACCACCAGGAACACAACACCACATACCTACCTAAAGGGCAAGTAGTGATGCTATTATGGCTGTGGTCTTCTGTAAGGCGGAGGTACTTCCCCAGTTGGGCTGCTCCAAATTTGAGCGAGATGACGTTTCGCTGTGCCCTACCTCTTCTAAAATGGCCTTAGGGCGGCTTGAGAACTTCTAAACAGTCAAGTTGCCCACTCACTTGACTAGCCTAATCCCAGTGAGGTCTAGTTTCCCCCTTGAAATGGAAGGTCTGATGGCAGTCGCTTCCGTAAAACTTGTGTCTAAGCCTTGCGTCCTTGGGATTAGGTAGCAGACCCCGGGCATCCTTCAGCATGCAACTGTACTGGGAGAACATGATGATGATTTTGATGATATTGAAAGGGCCTCTTTGACTCGCTTCAAAGACGTGCTGTGCGAATCGTGGACGATCTCAAACTCACGAGCGATATTGAACCGTTAAGTTTAAGGAGAAACTTTGCCTCCTTGTGCGTGTTCTATTGCTTGTATAATGGGTTGTGCTCCGAAGAACTGTTTGACATGATGCCCACGGCTGCTTTCTATCATCGCACTGCTCGCCGTCGGCAGGGCATTCATCCTCACACCTTAGAACCTAAATGGCCGCGTACGGTACGGTTTCAGAAGAATTTTCTCCCTCGGATGCTCCGGTTCTGGAATGAGCTGCCTGCCGAGGTTTACCCGAGGAACTACAGTATGGGATTCTTCAAGAAAGGAGTGTATACATTTTTAAAGCGTCGGCAACGCGCGTGTGACACCACTGGAGTTGCAGGCGTCCATAGGCTGCGGTGACCGCTTACCATCAGGCGGGCTGTACGCTTGTTTGCCACCGACGTGGATTAAAAAGAAAGAAAAGACCGAGACGTGTGTGGTGTAGTACGTACGTACGTGTCGGCCTCTACTAAGTGGCCGAACAATTTGGGATTTCGTCACTTCCACCCCTTAGAAATTTAGTTTGACAGTTTAAACATGACTTTAAAAAAGCGACAAGGTACAAATGTGTTAAGCCCCTTATGAGGCCGACCATACCTAATCGTCTTATTATCTTTAGTCAGTAAGGAATTATGTAATAACACATGTAATTACATGTTTAAGGCAAATAAATATTTATATACCGTCTTATGGATCATTATCATCATCATCATTTCAGCCGAAGGACGTCCATTGCTGGACATAGGCCTCCCCCAAAAACTTCCACAAAGATCGGTTCTGCGCCAAACGCATCCAGTGGACAACCACGACCCTTACCAGGTCATCAGTCCACCGTGTGGGGGCCTTCCCACGCTACGCCTTCCGTCTTATGGATACTAATACCTAAAATGTTGGTAGGGAAAGTAGATACGATTCGTACAGTGGCCATATCTCCTTAATCGAATGCATTGATGCGTCCGTATTAACGATATATCTGCCCTGGGGTTTAGTTTAAACCAGATAAACAAAATTCTCGGGATATGATGTCAATAGAAAACATATAAAGTTTCAATTGCATAGCTCTTATACTTTAGGTTTTATTGATATCTAAAAAACCCCGATTTCGTCACTGACTCACTCACTCACTCACTGATGATCATCAAAATTCTTAGGGTACTTTCTGAAGTCCTAGAAACATGAAATTTGGTATGTAAGCTATTAGTACAAAAACAACAAAATAAAATCTATAATTTGGAACTTTTACCCCCAACCCCTTACACTTGGAGATGAAAGTTTGTATGAAACTTACGCAAATTTTGATGCTAGAGATCTGAAAATGGATATATTCCATATTTCAGGATTTTTAGTTAATAACCCCCCCTTAAAATTAGGTTTTCACACAAAAAATGTTAAAAGAAACTTACGAAAAGAAGTGAAATCCCACCAAAAACATTTTCATGTAAAATGTTTTCAAGACGAGACCGTATGGCTCGCACTGTCAAAAAGTTATCAGATCTCAATTATTCAGCTTACGCCTATGTGGCGGTAGCGAAATGGCCAAGTCACATATTTTGACTAAGGTGTAGAGTTTCTGAAGTTAGGGCTTGTAGCGTGTAGCTGACTTATATTTGTAATTTAAATAACCTCATTCTGATGATATTATCCGATTAATTATTTATATATTGTAATTTTGAATATAATTATTCTGTATTTATTATAGGTATATGTTTTTATTATTCATTATATATATATGTATATTTACTTATTACATATGTATTTATGGGTATTTATTTAGTTATGGTTTAGCTACAAATTATATTCACTCATTGTAACGTTGTTGTACACGGTGTAAGTTTGTCTATCTCATTATTTTAAAAAATCTCTCAATCCCTCAAAGGTTAGCTGGAAGAGATCCCTCATAGGGATAAGTTCGCCTTTGTACTCTGATCCTGTGTGACATGTATATGTTTTAAACTGTTATTGTGTACAATAAAGTGCTTACATACATACATTATCCGTAATTTCAATATAAAGTGAGCAGAAAAAGGAACCTTAGCTTTTGACTTCTTTGCTGCCAATAGGTACAACACTACGCCACTATTGAATTATGATTAGTATCGGAAGGGACGTGAAAAATAGACCTATAGTTCTACATATACTACAATTTTTAGCCCCAGCACACTGCCTACCCTGACAAGATAGCGGCAGCTAGTCCTTGTTGTACCGGCGAGCAAATGATGCAGGGAATCAAGGACTCTATCACTTCTAGGACCTTGAATCCTACGTTCGCGCTAATTTAACCTTTATTCCCTGCTGTTTTAAATCAAACGAATGATTGCTATTGCTTTTGTTTTCGATTTTTCTAGAGAACTCGGCAGATCACGCCAGAATGTCTCTTGATCGGTTACTAAGGCTGAGTTGCACCAACTTACGATCACAGATCGATCAACGTTAAATATGGCGCTGGCAGCTGTCATCCCATAGGAACTTGTCAAGCTTTCCATGCATTCAAATTTTAACAAACACCGCTTACGATTACAGGCGGTTTGGTGCAACTCAACCTTAGTCTTAACATTCTTAACTAATTCATAGATATAAATGAAATACTGTTATCGAAACAGCGCCATAATTCCTAGTTGAACATAGTGTGTGTGTGTGTAGTAGTTGTCTAGTAGGTATATATTATTATTTTGTCGCTTTGAATAACTAATGGTTCGCTGCAAACTGTGTAAAATCATGTTTTCCATATAGGTAAGGTAGGTAGGTATTAGACTAGAAGAATCGAATAATAATACGAGTACATTATTGTCGAGAGGCTAGGAAATACGAGCCCCAATGCAGAAGAGTTCGTCAAGGCATAGATTATTAAGTATATGAATCTTATATCAACTCGTTTTATTTCTAGAAAGGCATTAGCAGCAAACGATTTCTAGAATATTATACTCCATAAATTCAACGTTGCTTTTACACTATTGCACAATAAATACAATGTAAGAAAAAAAAATCCTAGGCATATTCATTCATGTATGGTTTCACAAAACAGTTCGGCAGGTTCTTAAGAGTGCGCAGTACGCTCGGTTCTCCATACAAACGTATTTATGCTCTCATTTTAAAACGCTAGAATAACATGAAACTTTGTATACACAATGGGATCCGGCATATCTAGGTCGGAACATAGTTTCTGTTGCTTGAAATTACAATGGAGACAAAAAAACAGCGATTATTAAGGTTTTCATACAAGCCGTAAAAAACTCAAAAAAACGCTTATTTTTTTTCTTTTACAATTTCTAGCAACAGAAACTAACTTCCGACCTAGATATGCCGGATCCCATTGTGTATACAAATTTTCATGTTATTCTAGCATGGCGTTTTAAAATGAGAGGGTAAATACGTTTGTATGGAGAACCGAACAGACCGAGCGTACTTGCGCCCTCTTAATTGATGCAAAATAGTTTGTACATGCCTAGCGTTAAGCCTCTTTAATATTATTACTCAAATATATAAAAATGATTGAAATTTTGGAACCCATAGTCATTTAATATGTCAAAGGGTACATATATAAGTACATACTCCAAGTATTTTTTCATTATTATAAGTAATTTAGAGCAACATGGGCCGCCGAAAACCAGTCACAGAAGAAGTTAGGAAAATCATAATTTCCAGTAGTGAGAGTGGAAAATCTACCAACCAAATCGCCAGAGATTTATTACTGCCAAGATCTACTGTCCAGTCAATCATCCAGCATCGCAAGAAACACGGCACAATTTCGTTTTTGAAGAAGTCTGGTCGACCGCGTATGACGAATCTAGCTGAAAACCGAGTTTTAAAGAAAATTATCAAACAAAACCGTGCTCGCGCGGGGGAATGGCGTGATATGATCCAGAAAGACGTTTCAGTGGATACCTGCAAAAGGGTTCTCAAAAGTATGGGATATGGTTTTTACACTGCCAAGGAAAAACCTTTACTAACGGAGTTACAGAAAAAGAAGAGGTTGAAATTCGCTCGCGAGCACTCAAACTGGACTACTGAGCAATGGCGTCAAATAATATTGAGTGATGAATCAAAATTCGAAGTAACTGCCGGCGACGAACGAAAAAAATCGTTCGAAATAAAGACGAAGCATTCATCAAGGACTGCATTAAGAGAAAAGTGAAGTTTCCTGGGTCTGTGATAATATGGGGTTGCATGTCGGCACAAGGGGTAGGCCGCCTGCATTTTGTAGAAGGGACTGTTAATTCAGTGAAATACCAGGACATTTTGAAAACCAGTTTAATTCCATCTATTCCAAGCTTGAAATATGAAAATGTCTACACTTTTCAACAAGACGGGGCATCTTGCCATACTGCGAAGACCACGAAGACTTCGCTCGAGTCTAATGGAATCCCCACTATGGAGTGGCCGTCGGATAGTCCAGATTTGTCACCCATTGAAACATTATGGTGGAAAATGAAAAAAAAATTACGCTAGTTCCCATCGAGGTCAAAAAGTGATTTAAAAGAGAAAATCGTCGCTGTCTGGGAGTTTATAACCCCAGAAGAGTGCGAAGAGTTGGTAGCGACGATGCCATTGAGGATCAAGGCTGTTCTTAAGAGTAAAGGCGAGACAACTAAGTGGTAGGCGAACTATTTTGTGTACTAAAGATCGATAGCCGAACTATTATGCGTTGTGGTTGATAGAAGAATTGTATTTTATTACAATACATGAATATTTTTTTGTTGTAACATATAGGAAATGAAGTTGATTAATTTTACAACACTTTTTTTATTTCTTACTCCTATGCTACTAAAATTACTTACTAGATATGACTTTGAAAAAAGTTACTTTCAATTTTAAATAGTAGCCGAACTCTTCTGCGTTGGGGCTCGTAATTAGAAATGGATACCCTGTTTCCGCCAAGGTAAATATAGTGCTTTTCTCAAACAATGTGAGGAAATAACACAAATATATTGTAACAAACATTTGGCAACGTACCTATTAACGCGGTGTTATTTTGACTTTGATTTAGTCAAAAACAATCTTTCTATGACTTCATTCAAAGGCAGTAAGTATTAAGTTTTCACATTACCTTCTACACTCAAACTCGGTTTTTAAAGAAATAATAACACATTTATTAATTTCATGTTCAAATCATTAAAATTGTAACTTATTTTTAATATATCTTAGAATCACAGACAATGAAGAATAAAAAAAATATAAAGGTACGTACACACCGGAAAACTTGCGGGTTACGGGCGGTTTTCTTTGGCTGAATGCGATTTTTCTTTAGTCGATTCGATTTAATATGGCATTGACAGAATTAAATAAGTAATGGGTTTTGGTAGAATTATTATACTCCAAGGAGTATAATCCTTAGATTTAACTTTTTAATTTTGGGCGGATAAACATTAGGCTCTTCGCGTGTTCGTTTTTCAAACAGAATATTACGGCCATTTCCTAGCATGTTTGAGAAATAGGCATTTATTCATGGCAAAACATGGACAGAGATCAGCATAATATAGGGTAGCTTCGCCGGTTCTCGTCCGATTAGTGGAGTAGCCAACTTTGTGGCGGGAAAATAATATGTTGAACTATAGCAATTTACACGAATAATATTTATTTTTAATGGCAATATACTCTATTTTTCGCCAAGTTTAAGTTTTAACTAATAACATACACCGTTATTCTTGTAAAAGATGATAAATGAAAAAGTATGGTTTTTACCGGTTCTCGTCCGATTGTCCCGGTTCTCGTCCACGCGGTGCCAGTTCTCGTCTATAGGAAAAGAGGAGTGATTCATACACTCAAAAACCAATTCCTGAGTATAAAACCTTTAATGCGTAGGTACTTAGCTATTTATCTTACAATGTTTTAATAGTTAGCTTTTGTTATTAAGAAATTAAGAAATGATCAACTTATTTTTTATAGATATAAAAGGTAATTATTGAGTTAGCCACTGTAGCATGCAACTTTCAATCTAGAGGTCGCGGGTGTGAACCCCGACTCTTTTTAATTTTATTAGCAGTTTTTCGGTGAAGGAAACCATCGTGAGGAAAGCGGTCTCATCCCAACTAGGGCTAGTTTTTCCTCTGAGTTGGAAGGTCAGATGGCAGTTGCTTTCGTAAAACTAGTGCCTACGCCAAATCTTACGATTAATTGTGAAAGCGGAGCCCGGGGTCCTTAGAGCATAACCAGGAAAAACGTTATGAGGATGATCATGCATAAGCATTTGACCCCTATCTCAGCTGATGGTAAGTGATGATGAGGTCAAGGGTGTAAAACGCGTACCTAGATAATACTGCCCATTCACTCATCTTGAAAAGATCTAAGTTGTAAATAATGAAATGGAAATAGATTTTCCCGAAAATTGTTCCACTCTTTAGCTGTCTTCGTAAGATAACTAGAATCAAAACGCTTCGTGCACATCAGAGGCATGTCAACATTGTTGTTAACAACATAAGGGTCAAACCATGTCGTCCACGCGTTGTCCTAAGATTCCAAAATGGTCAGGGAGGGATTAATTCGTGTAATCCTAGCACACCAATATGCAGGCGAATTTCTTACGATGATTTATACATTGCATCTTAGCTTCAACCAAGTCCAAGTTAGATACTAATGAGCTTCCTGGCACGCTTATCAATCAAGCCAAGCCAGCTGATATTAAGCAAATCCATCTCCGAGCTGGCAGCAGTACTGCATATACCCTACCTGTACTGAATAGTTTTATAATTTGCCCAGGTGTGAAGTACCGCTTCACCTTAGAGAGGTTGTCAAGTTTTTGCTGGGTTCCTGCAGTTTACACCAAGGATTCAATGTAGGACCCAAAGTTCATATTGGACATGCTGCTCATGCCAAGGAGCTGTAGATGGTCAGAAATTGGCAAATTGGTATGAATACACTCCGTAAAGTTGGGAGTCGAGACTTTGTTCACTCTGTTTAATAGTGATGAGACACGTCTGTGCCTTGGATGTATTGAATTTGACTTTATTAGCATCGCCCCTCTGAAACTACTCTAAAAGTCAATTCCGATTCATAATATCCTGTCGACGAGATTGGACTACATCTTTATTGGCCTGTGCTTTGGAAAGATATCTGACTACAACAGTGCTATCATCGGCATACCCACAGGTACCAGTCATAAGTCGTTTATATGCAATAAAAATAAGGTAGCAGGCAGAATAGGTCCCTGAGGGGCACTGACATCTAAAGCCATTTGGATCGATGTGTAGCCTTCTGCTTGTAAGACCACACGGGTCAATTGCCCGTTCAGGAAATCATCTATCCAGTTGCTTAGGCCAAATTATATCCTGATATATATTCATAATAAATAATAGACTGATAACTTGGTGAACAAGCTTCCTGCTTGTGAAGCTTGTTCACTAGGCTAGCATGCCTCGTGAACTGAAAACAAAGTATCTCGCTCTCTGTCAGTCGAATATGCAAGTGCGACAGAGAGTCAGCTACCTCGTTTTTGGTTCGCGGTGGCGCCTCTGTCTTAAGTTCTAGAGATACCTCCTGTTGCATGTGTTGCTATAACGCCTAGAACCAGGCATATTCCACCAAAAGTTATCGTGAAACAATACTTCTCTTTGGTAAACTCCCCATGTAAGTTGTTAGAGTCATTGCCACAACGAATATTGAAAGAAAGAAAACACTGCCATATATAATATTTAAGTTAAACAATTGTTGAACAACTTTTATGCCCGACTATACATACAATGGGCCATGATGATCCGATGTAAAGGAAGCAGTTGTGCGTTAAAGGGAGATAGACATATTTTCATCTCGTTCCACCGTATAACTGCATCCTGTACGTTGGCCATCATGGTCCATGGTGTGGATCCGGCATTAAATACGTTCTAGATTTGTGAAGATAAAGTAAGAACAAAAATAATTTAATTGAATGTCGATTTCTTATCAACTTACGCCATCGTACTCTAGTCTTGTTTATGGCTAAAATTTGACAGCTAACGTCATCAGTAAAGCAGTGGACCTTATGTACCTAATACCTATCATCTGTATTCATTTCAATAATTATTCTGTACCTTGATTACCTTGCTGCAGCTTGATCTGATTTCAATAGACGAGAACCGGACCTACGCGAAAATCCAGAAAAATGACCCCAAGCCGGTTATCCGTCCACGTAGACGAAAACTGGCAAATACGCAAAATTGATGGTCCGGTTCCCGTCCACTAAATTTATACAGGTTTTAGGTAAAATAAGTATAATTAACACTCACTATTTTCTTCGTTATGTATATTACTAGTAATATGTGCCAAAAATATCACTGCAATTAGTTAATAACAATAACAAAACTTACTTCAAAGTTTTCCTTATACACAATTTTTTTTGTAGTTTGGCGTGGTTTTCGAGGCTCTAAAATGTGGTGTAAACTTTCGTTAATTATATCTTAGTCACACGTTGTTAAATAACGTTTGTTTATAGGTAACATTGTAGGTTCGGTATTAAGGAACGCAAAGAGCCAAAACTTGCGCGGGTAATTGTTTATATACTCCTATTCTATGCATTTGTAAGGAAGAAGTCACTCAAAAGGACGAGAACCGGCGCTGGACGGAGAACCGGCGAAGCTACCCTACAAAATGTTTACAAAAAAACTTATAAAACCCGTTCGGTCCGTATACCACCCTTTATCTCGGTAAACCCTTGACCGATTAGGCTCATGTTCGAACACGTAACACTTTCACTGCCAACAATTTCGTAGTGCTAAGCTGGTAGCCGATAACATGCGAAAACCCGTATGTAGAGGAAAGAACCTACAAAACAAGCGCCTGCCAAGCAGGTTCCTGGCACTAGTATCAATTATTTTGTCTCCAATTCATCTACCGATTTCATGACGTTCGGCGTTCCGATCAACGATACTAGAGTTTAGGCATATGTACACGTACTCACCTACTAGACTCTCATGCGAGTTTCATTACATCGCGGGTTACCGCGGTATAATGAGCTCAATCGACGAACAAATATGTATACAAGAGTATACGAGAACCACACCAGTTGGTATTGCCAGTGATGAGTGATGACGTATGGCACTGAAACATGGTCGCTTAGTTTGGGCCTCACAAGACGGCTCAAAGTCATCCAAAGAGCAGTGGAGAGGATGCTGGGAGTTTCTCTGCGTGATCGTATCAGACGTGATGTCAGCCACAGCAGAACCAAAGTAACCGATATAGCCCTCCGAACCCTCCAAATCGCTTAAATATAGTGGCCGTGATCGGGGCAAATAGCACGTAGAACCGATGGCCGTTGGGGCGGTGCGGTTCTCGAGTGGCGACCACGTACCGGAATGCTCAGCGTGGGTAGACCCTGGATGCGGGTGGCGCAGGCCCGGTCATTGTGGCACTTTTTGGGGAAGGCCTACGTTCAGCCGTGGACGTCCGTCGGCTGATATCATAATGATTATTATGTTGTATACCATCTTCTGATGTCCCACTAGACTTGGAGAACCGCATATACTTTGCAGAGAACGTAGTTACTTACCCATTTTATTAGTTTCTGTTTCCTGCAATAAATTAATTACTAACCTGTCTGTTACACTTACAGGTAACTACGTTGATTAAATTTAGAACATTTCGCAACAGATAATTATCCCTGGGAGTACCTAAGGAGTAACATCTCGCTAGATTACAAAGGTGAGTAGAAATTCTTGAAACTTTGTACCGCTACTAATTTGAACAAATTTCTCATGCGTTTAACGTATGCTTGTTAGGGTTTTCAATTAGTTTGATACTTAAGTGTATTGCGATGTGTACACTTAATGCAAAGACGATATATTATATTCTTCTCGTCTATGCTTAAGGGGATGCCTTGGATTCGTGTAAACCAGCATAGCTAGCACGATACCTTATAACGTCACGTTTAAGCGTGTCACAAACAGGCGCGGCCTGCGGTGGCGGCAGTTGTATAGTATGACAATCCTAACAATGATTCAGACACAGGCGGCCTTGACGCGGTGGTTAGGCGGCTGACCGCGGCCGCAAGCCACGCCCCCTCCGCCACTGCGCAGGCCGCGAGGCCTGTTGCAAATTTTCACAACTGACCGCCATTGACCATAGATAAAAATGTATAGTTAGATTATTTTATATCCAATATAGTGAATATATTTTTAAAAACTATTGATCATACATTTATCAGCTACACAGAGTCAAACTGCAGGCTTAAGTTTACTTTTGAGTGTCGAAAAGTAACCAAAAATGTTTTTTTTTTTGGTTATTTATGTAACGGTTTGGCGTTTGGTTCGGCGCGAAAATTGACGTAGCCCGCCACCGCAGGCCGCGCCAGTGTGTTGTTGTTGCGGCCTGTCAAGCGGCCTGCGGCCAGCCGCCACCGCGGGCCGCGCCTGTTTGTGACACGCTTATGTGACCTTTCAGTACATTTTGGCCATATAATGTGAAGATATGTATAAGCTACCGTGTTAGCTAGGCAGGGCTCCGGGTAAAGCTCGAAACGCACGGTGCGGGCGCGGCGCGGTGCGGGGCGGAGGCGGTTTTGCATTTTAGATCGCTCCGAAACTTGTGACTGTCGATTATTGCTTCATATGTCACACGCCGCCTCCGCTCTACCGCGCTACCGAGTACCGCGCGGTTTTTTGATGCGACGTACCCCGGAAAATCCGGAATCCTGATGAAAACTGAACCGGGATTCATGTGAGAATGTCACTTGTGACCATTGAAGATCATTACAGGTCAATTGTTCTTTTGCCCATTGCATTCTCAGTCCGATCCGATAAACGTACTATAAAGGCTACTACAGACGGCAAACCAATACAATACGATACTTGACATCACTATAGCGAGCTATATAGACCCCAGGGTTTTAGTAAACAATTTGATCATAGTATGGTTCACAGAAATATTACTGAGACATTAGGATAGAAAATGACAGCTGGTTGAACTAATAGATGAAACAAATGAAGATTTATCGCTCAATCTGCCAATCTGTCATCGGATTTGCCCCAATAGCAAAACTTTTACTTATTTGTAGCTAGGAATGATTGCCTTTGAATTTGAAATACAACGAAGCACAGTATATATATAGCTTAAGGCAGTAACTCAAATAGAGTCGCTTAAGATCTTTTTGGCCCTGGGCTTTGTTAGAGCGATAGGGTTGCACCTCTTCATTTATGTAAATATGAATAAGATTATTATATTGACTAAAACATTAATTTGTATTCTACTCCGTAGATACTCAAATGATATTTAGCGGGTAATCTAGGTATACTAATAGTGTTTGTGTGTAGGGGACGTAATCTCCGAAACTACTTAAAATATGCTATATTTTCAATCCCCCGACGCAACGAAAAAGAGGGGAGTCAGATGTTTAACCTGGGTATCTGTGTATTTGTAATATTTGTATGTTGCATCGTAGCTCATCGTAGCTCCCCAACGGTTAAACCGAAAACGAAACCGGTTCTTAAATATATTTCGTCAAAATCTGTTAAGGCGTTTTTGAGATATTGAACTTTGAAATGAAAATTTCGGGGTTTTTCAACTTTTCTAATTTGGTTATATGCCGCGGCTTTGCTTACGTTCTCTGTAATACACGGGCGGAGCAGCGCAACAGACAACATTAAATTAAGTATTCTTATTTATATTAACATTTATGCATTACCTTCGATACATTTTGTATTATCAGACGAAAATACTTCTAAGGCCACAATTTACTCTTAAACCGCCAAACCGATTGAGGAAATATTTCGCATGGAGATAGTTTGAGGCGATCCCGGAAACTGATCCTTTAAGGAAGTGAAAAGAAGGGTGGAAGTTTGAACGGGAGAGCGATATAGCGATTAAACGAGTTCCACGCGGGCGAAGTCGCGGGAGAAACTCGTAATACATAAAACATAAACCACACAATATTACATAAGTATGCCTCATTTGTATTTCTAATATTTAATTGCATTTTCATCAAATCATTTCTTCACATTATGTCACGTCAAATCAAAATAGTGGCCAGCACGCGCTAGTTTATTAAAAACTTCTTCAACTATTCTACGCACACGTGATCGAAACACCCCGAGATCTCCTAAGTTTACTGTAATGACGTGTGTCCGTGTGGGTGCGTCAAATCGGACATTTGTATGGATTTGTTTTACTGCTATAGGCTATATATCTACTGTGAATGAAGCTTGTAAAAGTCACTTTAGTTAGTCTCATTAGTAGTGGCCCATGACCCTGCCTACGAAGCTGGTAGTCCTGGGTTCGAAACTATTTATAAATCAAAATCAAAATCAAAATCAAATATTTATTCTGCAAATAGGCCACAAGGGCACTTTTACAAGTCAAAGCGTGAATTTATACAATTGAAAAAAAAAAACTGACAATCTTACTTAATAATAATGATTAAAAAAATATACTGATTAACAATTATATAAAAATAAATTTACAAATATTAAGGACGTATTGAATACGATCTGTCCGAATAAACAAAAAGTACATAAAATTAATTTAATATCTCAGAGATGTATATGGTCTCTGAGCGTCCAAATACGATTAATAACAATTATTTAAAAGTCCTTAGAGATGTAAATGATCTCTAAGCGCTAAAATTAAAATAAGTAATCTTAATATTGTTAGAGATGTATAAGGTCTCTAAGCGTCAATAACAATAAAACTAATCCAGAACAGGATTATGTCTCTCGTCAATCTACATACAATAAAATAACACTAGTATTAAGGTATTTACTTTGCCCTTGCAAGCATGAACAGACCGGACTCCACAAACAGCAGCCGATCACGAGTATGACGCGTATCTCAGCCATCGCCTCCCTCGACCATCTGTTAGGGAAGGTGGCGACCCGATCAACGACGCCGCCGTAAGCAAAGCCTATATATTTTGAAACTGAGGCGCTGCTCAACAATATAATAGTTAACTAAATGAATACATCATAAGCTATAACACACACACACAAACACAGTGTAAAATTAATTAAATAATAAAATAAAATTAATTAAAAAATATAACAATTAGGTAATTGTCTTATCAATTATTATAGTATCTCGTATCGTATATATCAAAACATTTGGTTGTTGTTACTATTTCCTAGTTAAGGAGGAGCGGGATCTTCCAACTCAAGCATATTGAAATGTTTAACGGAAGGTTCCAACCTCCTCTTTTGTTAAAATTTGTGTAAAAAAACTGAAATAATGATTTTGTATTTATAAGTGTGATGAGCACGAATCTCAAGTTCCCAAGTTTTAGATGTTCTATGTATTAAATATTTACTCGTACTTATCTATATAAGGTGCTTCCAAATTAGATGTCAATACTTTCAGAGCTGATAGTACTCGTCCTTATAATCGTGTAGAGGGACCCGTTAAAAATAAATTATAAATGACACACTACGTCTGTCATTCATGTAAAGATTGTAAATAGAATTTTAATTTTTTTTTATTTATATTTTCTTATGCAGCGGAACAGGTTTGAGTTCTATTCTATTTCTTCAATTTATTTCAAATAAATCATATGCCAAATAATTTATATCAATTTCAATAATTTATTGATAAACCATAACATTTTACACTCTTTTTTTAGCAACGCCATCTATGGTACAGAATTGTTTAGCAGATCCGTTTTCTCATGAAAATGCGATCACGACGCTATCAATGGGGTCCAATTGTATTTTCAAACCATCCAGGGTAAATAATAACCCGCTCGAATATACACACAAAACTTCATACAAATCTGTCCAGCCGTTAAGAAAGAGTTAGGTGACAAACACACAACATAGGCTTTCTGAGTCTGTGCTCTTTTTTGCGATTTAGTTCTTATGCAGAACAGTTTTTGTAGGTTCTGTCGTTTTGATGGTTGAACAGATTTTGATAAAACATGTTTAAGAACCATCGATACCTGCTTTTAAGTATAAAAAAAAACACTCAAATCGGTTCATAGCTGCGGTGACACAGACACACACACGTATACGTATACACAGATACACAGAAACTCAAATAAACATGTTAAACTTGTATCTAAGACCCCTCTTTTGCTTTGCGTCGGGGGTAAAAACGACTTAAGGAAAAGGATGATTATAGCAAACGTTACATTTATGGTTTTATCTATATAAGAATATATATCGTCGTCTAGTACCCATAGTACAAGCTTTGCTTAGTTTAGGACTAGGTCGATTTGTGTAAGATTGTCCCCTCAATTTTTAATTTTTATTTAAATAAACTTATGGATTTCATTAGTAACCCGCTGTATAAATATAATGTCGAGTGAAATAGGGCTTCTCTAACCTGCAGGATAATAATAAATCATTCCTAATGTAATCTAGACTAGCCCAAGCTTTAATATTTGTTCCCTGACTTATGGTACTGTAATAAATAATCCAGAAAGTTCAGTGTGAGTTCTCTTGAGATGACAAACGAATATTTTTTTGGAAGATAGACATGTTAATATTCGTAGTGCGCTCCCTGAACCAAAAACTCGTGTAGAGGGCTCATCTTGCGATATCCATCATTTCTATTCGTTAAACTAGAGAAAAAACGATCTAACACAGAAAGAATCGGTCGACAGCCCCTTTCTACGGGACTCCTTACGAAAATCGCTAAGAATTTGAAAACTTCGTAAGGCCAAAAAACTGATAAGAATAAAGAATAAGAATTGTTTATTGCGACATATCCAAAATCACATGAGATAATAAAATAAGAGACAGAGAGTAGATCGACCGCCGCTTTGTATGGGACTCCTTACGAAAATCGCTAAGAACTTGCAGGCATAAAACTCATCAAATGTCACTTTTTGTTTTATAGTAGGGATGTTCAGTGTGAAAATGGTATTTTTCAGTTCTCATGCTCGGAAAAAGTAATCATAACTATTAGTCTTATAAAGCAGGGCTTAAGTAGTACATTTAACAAGCAAAAGCAACGCGCTTTGAAGCGCTCAATGGTAGGTGTTTTATCTACACAAAGTGGTATCTATATTTTGTACGTGTCAAAGCAGTTTATAAAAAAATATGCCGCTATTGCCGCCAAATCCATATCTATACTAATATTATAAATGCGGAAGTAACTCTGTATGTCTGTCACCTCTTCACGCTTAAACCGTTTAACTAATTAAGATGAAATTTGGTATAGAGATAGTTTGAGTCAAGGGATAGGACATAGAATAGTTTTTATTCCGGAAAAAAATCCTTAGGGCGACATTTAAGCCTGCGCCTACAACAATTGAATAGCAATTATTTCTATAATATAACGAGTTGCACGCGGACGGAGTCGCGGGCAAAAGCTAGTAAAAAAGATTGCTGTGGTGCTGTTAAAATGAAAGAATAAACTATTTCTGGAGACGCGTGGCGTAGGCGTAGTAAGAAGTATATTTTATAGGCAGTAAAGTTTGATAACCCGCCTTATCATCACTGGCTTCGAGCGGGGTTTCGGGAAGAATTGTAAATTCCCATAAATTACCTGTTAAAACTAGTTTCAAAGTTAGTATGTGACCTTTCCAGGGTTTATTGTGCTGTGTAGGAACTCTGAGGCATTGGAATAAAATTAACTTTTCAATTGTCACGCTCTAAAAGTTCGTCTTTATGCTGTGCACAGGCGACATAAAGTAGCTTTTTATGCTCTAGAGCATAAAGTAAAACCCCCCGGCGCCGCTTTCTGCGGTCGACGAGCACTAAACTTATAAATTTGATAACATACCATAATTTTTAAGAAAAAAATTCCGACTTCAACGGGGGAGGCTGGTAAAAGATTATTATACTTAGATGGTGCACTCTTAGATAGATATACAATAAAATAAAAATGGCTATAATATATGTTTATAATGGTAGAAGACTAAGTACCCTCAATTCCTCATGGAATCATGAAAAAAACCTTGCTTGCTTGACAAACAAAACGAAGAGAACAAATCGCCAAACGTGAACTACGCGTCGTGGAAGAGTTCCGTTCTGATCATCATCAGCAGTTCCACTTCATCAAATGTCACTTTTATGAATGAAAATGCTTGATTAGTTCATGAAAATACTAAAATCACTATTTGTGTGCCTTTCACATTTGAGGAGTTCCCTCGATTCCTAATGGATCCCATCATCAGAACTCGAGCATGTCAAAAATCAATCGTGAAAATAGAACTTGCTTAACAAACACAGCTAGAAGGACAAATCGCCAAACGTGAACTTTTCGTCGTTGAAGAGTTCTGTTCTGATCATCATCAGCAGTCCCACTTCATCAAATGTCACATTTTTGTATGATAATGCTCGATTTGTTGATAAAAACACAAAAATCACTATATGTTTGCCTTTAAGATTTGAGGAGTTCCCTCAATTCCTCATGGATCCCATCATCAAAAATCGAGCATGACAAAAATTTATCGTGAAAATAGAACTTGCTTAACAAACGCAGCTAGGAGGACAAATCGCCAAACGTGAACTTTTCGTCGTTGAAGAGTTCTGTTCTGATCATCATCAGCAGTTCCACTTTATCAAATGTCACATTTTTGTATGAAAATGCTCGATTTGTTGATAAAAATCACTATATGTTTGCCTTTAAGATTTGAGGAGTTCCCTCAATTCCTCATGGATCCCATCATCAAAAATCGAGCATGACAAAAATTTATCGTGAAAATAGAACTTGCTTAATAAACACAGCTAGGAGGACAAATCGCCAAACATGAACTTTTTGTCGTTGAAGAGTTCTGTTCTGATCATCATCAGCAGTTCCACTTCATCCAATGTCACATTTTTGGATGAAAATGCTTGACTTGTTGATAAAAACACAAAAATTACTATATGTTTGCCTTGAAGATCTGAGGAGTTCCCTCAATTTCTCATGGATCCCATCATCAGAACTGCGTTTTGACAAAAACGGGACCAACTTGGATATATATACTTCCAATCAAAAAATAATTTTCCAAGTCGGTTAAGAAATGACGGAGTTATGGACTGACAAACATGAAAAAAAAAAACATACAACCGAATTGATAACCTCCTCTTTTGAAATTTTGAAGTCGGTTAATAACATAATATAATTTATTTGTTTAATTTTCTCGCAATCGAGGTGAAAAGTTGTCTTTAACTCGTGTATATAATTTTTCGCCGCTGTAAACAAGTGAATTATAAATTTCATCGCAATCGTTAGAGCCGTTTCCGGGAGCTCTGAAATAAATAAGTATACATGCTTAAAATAATTGCTCGTTTAAAGATATTAGAAAATGGCGAAGCAAAACAAATATAGGGGTCTCGGCACCCAATATACCTTTGTTCTGTTCGGCGTTGAGACCCTCGGTCCGTGGGCACGAAGGGCCCATGACCTCTTCAAAGAAGTTTTTTATTTATTTAATCGTATGGCATTTATTTACGAACCGTGAGATCTTCGAGAAGACAAGTACGTTTGCCAGTTTTTGTTGCACTTTTAGCACCACCCAGGGGTCACGTGTAGGGTAACGGTGGGTACTCCCTACGGACGTGGTGCAACTTCGACCCCCCTTTGTCAAGTGAGTGGGCAACTTGACTGTTAGAAGTTCTCAAGCCGCCCGAAGGCCGCTAACTTGGCTTAACGACTGCTGTCGTAGACAGCAGCCGGGATCAACGGCTTAACGTGCCTTCCAAAGCACGAGAGCGCTCAGTTAGTAACCACTCAAAGAGGTCACCCATCCAAGAACTGACCTGCGCCCACATTGCTTAACCTCGCATACCGCATGCGGTAGGCGGGTGCCGCTGGGCCACGAGCGCTCTAAATCAAAGAAGTGACAAAGAGGTTTGTGGACACGGGGCTGGCAGCTTCCTCACATGAGGCATCAGCATTGCTATACAGCGAGGAAATTCTGCCAGCATCTTTGGCACTGTACCGCGGCGGGAGCCCTTGTTTTAGTTTTTTTTTTTTAAGTTTTTGATTAGCTTCGGTTATTTTATTATCTTTAGTTATAAAGATATTAGATAGATGTAAATATTGGAGTACTATATTGTACAAAACGAGCTGCTTGCTCCGTTCGCCCCATAGTGTATTTAGACGACGATATAGGTAGAATCAAGGAGTTTAATTCCCTATCCATTTTCTTTCAACTTTTTTTTTTATTTCTATAGAATCCCAGGGCTGGCGCTTACCTCTCTCAACGTAAATACTGCCAGCGTAACGGGGACCATGCCGCAGGGAGACCTGCTCGACGGGGTGTTCTTTTTATAAGGTTAGGTCATTTTAGGTATTTTTTTTGTATTTAATTCTTTTTATTTTGGTAACTTTCAATGTGATTAATAATAAAGATATAAAGTAGACTAAATTTGGTACAATATGAAACTAGAATTGTCACTGTAGACTCAATATTTCTATATAGTTAAAAAGGACTGTCAACCTTATGAGGGTCATAAATTAAATTCCTTGACATAAAAAAATACTAAATACCATAGGTATAT
Source organism: Notocelia uddmanniana (assembly GCA_905163555.1). NCBI lineage: Eukaryota > Metazoa > Arthropoda > Insecta > Lepidoptera > Tortricidae > Notocelia > Notocelia uddmanniana. Next base: position 4,463,117 of record LR991064.1, read on the forward strand.
AGAAAATCGCAAGAATCGGTAACAAATAATCGTTCTTATCACACAAATAAATGCTCTTACCGTTGAATTACGAAATATGTATAAGTTTTAGCGCATTTAGTTATTTAGAGATAAAATTAAAAAGTGTGATATTGTGATGGCGACTATACATAAACGCAGATATAAAATCAAAATTAAGAAACGCAACTTAATAAAAATATTAACTATCCGTCTAATAGACAAGTACTCGTTACGTATTGGTACGTTTCATTGCTTTCATTACCTCAGTTCATTTTAATAAGCCAGTGTTATTTGACATATTTTTAATATTTAAACCTCAACCTTTTGCCGGCCACTCAAAAGCCGTGTTTGTCGCTCGACTTATAATAAGAAAACCCTCAACAAATACAACTTTAAAATTCCTTTTAAATTGTAAACGCTCGCCCGGAGGAACGCTTACCGGCAGCATACTGTTAGAGCAAACAACTTTGCGGACTTGAACGTAAAATTTACATAATTTTATGCTATTGAAATTTTCTAAAATAAGTGTGTTTGTCCGTAAGTTAAAAAGGTACCCGCAGTGCTGAAATATAATAGATATGCAATATGGAAATGTTTCTTTTCGTAAAGTGAGCTAGGTTACCTAATTTTAGAGATTTTCAGTTTTTACCTTCTATACTTATACGGACTTTTTTACAATTTGACGAGTACCTATTCGAAGACTGCTTTTTTTCGCATTCACGCTATGTCCAGAGGCCCCCTTTTCCATCATCAGTGTCCGGTATAAAGAGATACTATAAATGAAAATTTGCTAAGTACCACACCATTATGTTATTGACATTCTATAATTTACGTTACGTCAACTGTATTCTTAGGTATTACATTGGACTCAAAATTGCAGTGGGGTTCCCATATAACAGCGATAGGAAGTAGGTTGAGCTCTGCTGCATTTGCAGTCAGGAGAATAAGGCAGCTTACCAATGTGGCAACGGCACGGTTAGTTTACTTTGCTTATTTTAATAGTATAATTACTTATGGTCTTATCTTGTGGGGATCAGCTGCAGATATTGAAACTGTTTTTATTTTGCAAAAAAGGGCTATCCGAGCAATTTATAACTTGGGGTCGCGTGAATCATTAAGAGAATTTTTCAAAGAAATAGATATTCTAACCCTGCCGTCCCTATACGTATTTGAAATAATAATGTATGTTAGGAAGAATTTGTGCAATTTCCCAACGAACGCTGATAAACCAATAGCCACCAGAAACACTGGGAAACTGAAAATAACCTTCTATAGACTAGTAAAGGCGAAAAAGTCCTTCTTGGGAAATTGTATTAAATTCTACAATAAAATTCCAAAACACATTACTGAACTTAGCAATTCTAAATTCAAATCTGTAGTAAAACAAACACTTATTTCAAAAGCATATTATAAGGTAAACGATTACATCATGGACAGGGATGTTTGGCAGTGATAGTGTCCTGCACGGCTAATCTATCGCGAAAATAGGTTTTCTACTGTAGCTTGTTATTTTTGTAGTAACTGAGACTGTAATTTTATATTTAACTATATAATGTATATTGTTTTGAAAAAATGACACCTCGCCGAGTTTCTTACGCCGGTTCTTCTCGTGGCAGAGGTTTATTTTTCCGAACCGGTGGTAGTTTATTGACGTTCATAGGTGCATGTAATATGCCTAATCTGAAGAATAAACTACTTTTACTCTTTTTTTAATTTAGGGCTAAGTACAGTTAAAAAATATAATCGTTCGTGAAGTTATGCTAGGTCAATTTATATTTAAACTAGTTATGTTCGTATGTCTAAAAGTCGCATCTATCATCTACCCATACTTTTTTTAAGGTACTATTACTATGAGTGGTGTGAGTGATATTGAACCTACTCGTGTATACCCTTAGAACCTAAATAGTCGCGTACGGTACGGTTGTGGAATTCTGAGTATATTTCCTTAAGCAGATTTTTGCGCTGATATTAGACTTGTGCGTCACCTCTAACGTAATCCAAAGATAGCCTAAAAACAGCCCAATTCAATAATATTATGCATAGGCCAAAATCCTCAATTTTTCCGTCGCTAGGGTTCTCACTCCGTAGCGACGAGTACGACATGTAAATGACCTTGAAATGTGTTGCCAGAGCCAGCCCTGATCAGCTATTCACAACTTGTCACAGCTCAACTTAGCGGTCGCTCCTAGACTCTATGACTAGCGAGTCCTGTCAAAAAAACGACCACTAGGAATAATAAGCGTCCGAAACAGAGATACCCTGGAGGACCCTTGGACTTTTATTCTCACCTGATGTGAACGCTGCCCGATGGGTGAAAGAGTTAGATATAACTGATATATAGGTAGGATTATAGTGTTTAGTTTATTTTCACAATTTTTATACTACTAACCGACGAGTAAGCGACCTGTAGACCTTGCCATACAATTAAATAAATGTGTCGCTACTGTTTGTGAACAAAAATTAAATATTCTTAATTCGCAGCTGGTTGCGAATCTCAGTTGCGAATACCGCCGGAGTGGCATTTTGATAATCAGTAGATCATGCTGATTCCAATAATACCACTTGTCGGTATAAACCTTACAGTTTTCTAGTAGTACCTAACGGTTATTGAGTAGTACCTGTAAGAGGGTGACCTATCTTTATATATATAATTCTTCTGTACGTGTGTTTGTCACCTTACTCCTCCTAAACGGCTGGACCGATTTGGATGAAATTTTGTGTGTATATTCGAGTGGATTCCTGGATGGTTTGAAAATATAATTGGACCCGGTAGGTGGCGTCGTTATCGCGTTGTCATGAAAAAACGGATCTGCTGAACAATTCTGAACTATAGATGGCGTTGATATCAATTCTTTGGCATTTGACGTACGGTATTCAATAATACATGTGCAAGTCCTTTGCCTCATTGACATATTTCGAATACATTGACGAATAATTATTAAGAAAAAAAAACCGACTTCAATGGGGGAGGCCGGTAAAAGATTATTATACTTAGATGGTGCACTCTTAGATAGATATACAATAAAATAAAAATGGCTATAATGTATGTTTATAATGGTAGAAGACTAAGTACCCTCAATTCCTCATGGAATCATGAAAAAACCTTGCTTGCTTGACAAACAAAACGAAGAGAACAAATCGCCAAACGTGAACTACGCGTCGTTGAAGAGTTCCGTTCTGATCATCATCAGCAGTTCCACTTCATCAAATGTCACTTTTATGAATGAAAATGCTTGATTAGTTCATGAAAATACTAAAATCACTATTTGTGTGCCTTTCACATTTGAGGAGTTCCCTCGATTCCTAATGGATCCCGTCATCAGAACTCGAGCATGACAAAAATCAATCGTGTAAATAGAACTTGCTTAACAAACACAGCTAGAAGGACAAATCGCCAAACGTGAACTTTTCGTCGTTGAAGAGTTCTGTTCCGATCATCATCAGCAGTTGCACTTCATCAAATGTCACATTTTTGTATGATAATGCTCGATTTGTCGATAAAAACACAAAAATCACTATATGTTTGCCTTTAAGATTTGAGGAGTTCCCTCAATTCCTCATGGATCCCATCATCAGAAATCAAGCATAACAAAAATTAATCGTGAAAATAGAAATTGCTTAACAAACACAGCTAGGAGGACAAATCGCCAAACGTGAACTTTTCGTCGTTGAAGAGTTCTGTTCTGATCATCATGAGCAGTTCCACTTCATCCAATGTCACATTTTTGGATGAAAATGCTTGACTTGTTGATAAAAACACAATAATCACTATATGTTTGCCTTAAAGATTTGAGGAGTTCCCTCAATTTCTCATGGATCCCATCATCAGAACTGCGTTTTGACAAAAACGGGACCAACTTGGATATATATACTTACAATCAAAAAAAGAATTTTCCAAATCGGTTAAGAAATGACGGAGTTATGGACTAACAAACATAAAAAAAAAAAAACAAAAAAAAAACATACAACCGAATTCATAACCTCCTCTTTTGAAATTTTGAAGTCGGTTAAAAATATGATAGAGCTCAAACCTGTAGTAAGTTGTGCAGCAAAGGAAATTATGTGTTTTGAGTCGGCTTTATATATCCGCATCACCAGTAAAATAACTAATCACCAAATAAACGGTCTGTTTACAATGTTTACATGAATGACAGACGTGGTGTGTCATTTTTTTATTTATTTTAATAGGGACCTTTACACGATTGATATTATCTTATCTCAATTATACTGGGGTGTCAATATTATCGCGGTTTTCCTAATTGTTTGTACTTTGCTTCAATATCTTAAATTAATAATACCAATAGATCCGTAGTGTTAAGCAAGATGATTTTTCATATAGTTGTCTCTTTGAATCCTTATGGTTAACTAGATGAGTTAGAACGGGACAGACAGTACGATGATTTTCGGCTGTTGACGAATTGTCTCCATATAGAAGCACACCAAATGTCAAATCCCATGCAAACCAAAACGTCACAAACGTCAGTTCAGTATAATTTGCAGTTATGAAAATGGAGGCACTGACATGTGAAGACCTGTCAGATATCACTTATCTGTTTCTCTCAAACTTACTGATTGTGGTTCAGTGAGAAAAGATCAGATGTACAGAAATCGTTCAGCTTAAAATGAACGGATCTGCTTTACCTACTCTGATATCTGTGTTCAATATTCATTAATATTCACGTGATACGGATCGTGATATGAGTGTTTCACGAGATAATATTCACCGTGTAAAAGGCCTTAATAGGCTAAATAAATGTCAATATTAAATTGTCATCTCTAAGTACATCATCTTTACTAAATACACACTCATATTAGCCTATTTCCACAAAGTACAATATATATATGTACTGCAGAGATTGAGATATCAGTGAAATACTCCACATAGATCGTAGCGACATGTATATAGGTAGTTGTAGTCTTTGGTAGCGCCGATGTGGTATTTGGTAAGAACTAACCGCACGAGTGCATCTCTGTCACTTCAATATGCAAGTGCAATAGAGATAGTACAAAGTGACATCTGTTACAAACAAGTTAAACTAACAACTCATTAGAAAATTTCGCACTTCGAGCTGAAAGGCCCGTGCCTACTTCTTCGTCGTTCGTTGGAAGTGTTGGTCTACTCAGCTCACATCAGCGCGCGGGCCTGAATGAACATTATGAAATATGTTAGTTTTTATGGTTAATTTACACGACATGCGGCTCTTGCGGCCTTGCGGGCTGGAAGGACTACGAAAAAAATAAACATATCATAGTGACGACTATTAGGCCGACGGGCTAAGCTGACTTATATAATTGTCAGCTTCAGGAAGCCTCTAAAACTACAGTCTTCTTAAAGTTAAATATACAAAAAACATTTATATCCTAAAAACATACAAAAAAGCTTACCAAATTTGTTCTCGGGTATTTTATAGTTGCACCGCCTACAATCTTTATATTTTGCATGAAGGTTGACTGGTAGAGAATGCCTCATGGCATTAAGTCCGCCTTTTGTACGTTAAGATTTCTTATTGTGCAATAAAGATTAAATAAAACAAACATATTTGGTATACAATTATTTATTAAAAAACCATATACAAATATTGTAGACTTTAAATTAATTATTGTACTAAAGCAGTAACGCTGCTAACGAAGGGAAAAGATTGAAAAATTTAATGCTCCGAGCATTAAATTAAATTTTTCCCTTTAATTTGAAATTGTAGACTTTGATAAAGGTTCCGCTAATATTGAATGGAAAACTCCAACTTCCAAAAACGAGAGGTCCCAAATTCTCTTTAATATCTCCCTCTTTTTCGAGTTCGGACACACTCTGAGTCTACATATTTTATTGTAGTCGTTTAGATCCGTGGGTTAAAGGGAATATGTATTTGCATAAACACAGTATAAGGATGTTACAGTACATAAGAAATACAATAATTGTAGGAGACAATACTTAAAGACAAAACAATTAAATAAAACTAAAACTAAAGGTAAAAAAATTGCCCCAGATCGCTGCCAGGCGGTAGAGTACCCAGAAGACTGGCAGCATTGCCACGTTGTATGGCAATGCTGATCCTCTGGGCGAGGTAAAAGCCAGCCTTCCGGTCACGTGAAGCCTCGACCAAGCGCTTGCACAATCCAATGTGGGTTGAGTTGACTAGGTATGAATATAAAAATATAAACTAATTTTATAATGGTAATTTAGGCCCGCGGGCTGAGAGATATGTGGGCTAAATTGACCAACACACAGCACAGCCAAAACTTCAATCGTCAGAAGGCATTGTGGCCATCGTACGAGTACATAGGCGTTCGGCAATTATAATTATTGTGTGTAATAATAGCATAGACTTTAGGGCCTTTTTTACTTTCGGTAAGGAGAAGCGTTAGAAACGGATTTATGATTACTTAGGTCACTTGCTGATTTTGGGCTCAGCCGCCTCACCTAGCTTAATATTTTAACAAACTTTGTCGAATTTTCAACAATATGTTACGATATTAGTCTATGGGAGTTTAGATTTGTCTATCTTTTGTAGCTGTCCATGCACGTCACGTAATAAAATGTCTGAAAGGGTTAATAATAAGTCATAATAAATATATCCGAAATAAACAATTGCATTAAAAAAAAAGTGTGTACAGAATGGACCGTTTGGAAGGATAAACTTGGCTATATTTTAATCCGCAGCATCCCTTGCGTTATTTGTAATACGCGAGCAAAGCCGCGCGGGTCAGCTAATAAATAATAAAATAAAATAAAAGTCTTTATTAATGATCCATTGCGATTGTGACGCAGTGTTGCATGCATAACACTTACAAACTTTACTTTTGTATTCGAGTTCCAAACTTATTATCTACTTTAACATCTAAGTATTTTACACTTTATATATATATTTGAACTACAAATTTTTACTTTATTTTTAATATTATTATTCTCCTTATTTATTTCTTTCTCTTAAGCTAGGTTTTTTACAATAACTTTATAAAAGTAAAATATATAAACATACATACAAAATATAAAAGCATTATAAAAAACCTAACCTAGGGTGCCACCGGCAGCGAGGCAGGGCCTAAGCTACCGGTGGTTAGGGCGACAGAGAGAGAAACCTCCGGACTATCCGCGCCGTGTCCAGGAGTACCGCCTTCTGTATCTGACCCTTGACCCAGCCATCTAACGAGAGTCTCTTGAGATGTTGGTCGAGACTCTTCGCTATTAGACCGTTCGCCGAGACGACTATCGGGACAATGATAGTTGAATCAACATCCCACATGGCGGTTACCTCGTGTGCTAGATCTAGGTACTTGCTGGATTTGTCCTTCTCAGCCTTCACGAGGTTCTCGTCATGGGGGATGGTGATGTCAACGAGTATTGCCTGGCGCTTCAATCGATCCGTCAGCACGATATCAGGCTTGTTGGCTACAATAGTCCTGTCCGTGATGACAGATCGATCCCAATAGAGCGTTGCACGACCATTCTCGAGAACTGGCGCAGGTGTGTACTTATAGTACGGAACCTCGAAGCCCACAAGACCGTATAGAAGAGCAAGCTGCTGGTGAATAATCCTGGCCACCAAGTTATGTCTGTGCAAGTACTCGCCATTAGCAAGATGACTACAACCGGAAATAATATGCCTGAGTGACTCTCCGGGACGGCGGCATGCCCGACAAATGTCGACCGTACCGTCCTTCAGGATATACTTCCGGTAGTTGTTCGTCATGATAACCTCGTCCGCAATTGCACAGACAAAACCTTCAGTTTCCCCAAAAAGATCCCCAAAACGTAGCCAGTTCACCGATGCGAGCAGGTCTACGTCAGGCCCAGTAAGGGCCTTGTAGAACCGCCCATGTAGCTCCTTACTCTTCCACACCGCCCTGCGGTCCTCGGTGCTCAGCACTTTAAGTCTGCGCCAGTTCTCGTTTGCCATGGAGAGCGGGGTAAGGAGCGTGTCTACAGCTACCACATCACGATGCATCCCACATTCGCTGTTTAGGAAATAATCTCTGAGACTGCACACCTCGCGGTTGTGGAGGTCTTTGGCATTTAAGAAGCCGCGGCCTCCAAGCTTCCGCGGGATGTACAGTCTCATAACAGACGAGCGCGGGTGTAGCATACGGTTCGTAGTGAGCAGTACACGCACCCTTCGATCCAGTAAATATTATTATTATTATTAACTAGTTTCGGATCCCCTCATGGGTAAAGGCCTCCTCCAGCTTTTGCCATGTCTCTCGATCCGCAGCATCCCTTGCGTTATTTGTAATACGCGAGCAAAGCCGCGCGGGTCAGCTAATAGGATTATAAATTATACGATTGCTTAGATACTGAGTAATCGATATAATTAAAATATCACTTAGGAATATTACATACGAGTACTGATATAGAGTACTTATTACGAACGCGGCTACAATGGGACTGGCGTCCCCGGGCCCGTTGCCTCGTATATGCTTTTGATTACACTTGAATATGAGTCACTAAACTGTTCCTATATACCAGACGGAACGGACATGTCGATACTATAAGGGTTCCTTGTTTACGTGATAAGTACTTAGATATATGGTTTATGGTAAAAGGCGTAATCAGAGGTCTGTCTTAGCCTAGTCCTTCTGAGGCGGTGTCAGTGAGCGATGTGAATAAAGGCCTCGGGGCCTCCAAATCTGTCCCGTGTAATTTCGTTTTACTGCTCGCTCCGAGTGCCTGAGATATGGTAGGGGCACCGCCGGGATTCGCAAGGGGTTACGGATAGGGAGCATAACGTTAAACTATGAATCTGGTGTCACCTAATTGGGATGTCAACTAGATAAATGCTATGTCAACTGAATAATACTTATATTAGTTTTCAAGATATTCACGAAAATGTGAAGAAAGCCTACCATCGTCTATGTGACGTCACAAGGCTGAATTGTGACTGTCACAACGTACAAAAAGAACGGCAGTACACTTTCTCTAGTAAATCCACCTTAATAATAGTGCTTCTGTGAGTTTTTTTACACTCTTATGCCTATCTTGTCACTTACTCTCTTTTAGAATGAGGAACTTTTGAAATAGATTTATTGATATGAAATTGGGATATTATCGAGAATTCAAAAATGTGGTTTTACTTAATTTTTTATCCTCTATTTGATGTTATCGGAAAAGAGCCTGCTTAAAAATAATTGAATGTTGTCAATTCAGACTCGAGCGCAGCCGGTTAAATAATCTTTATTTCCTAGTGTCGAGATTAAATTAGACAAAATAAGAATATGATTTACTAAATCCAAGATTAACCCATTACAGTTTATCTATAAACTATTATTAAATTGGACTTTAATACGTGAAAAATACTCCATGACATGAGCATCTGAAAGAAAAAAATAAGGCTTAAATATCCATCTGTTTGACAAGATTTGTGGGGTACTTGCATTGGTAAGTATAATAAACAAGGTTTTCTGCCTGACGTCGAGTAAAAAAGCGAAATATGTAGGCTGAGGGTAAACTGTAACAAATCTGTTTATTTCAACAAGCTTATCTAGGATCTGGCAGCCCTGGGTATATCATACGCCATATTGAAGAGGGCTTGAAGTGAGGTTGCAGCTTGCCGCGTACTATTGCCGGGCGGCGGAGTGAAAATATTTGAATATCGAGGAGGACAATCTGAGAGTTACGTTTCGGATTTCAATATGATAATTTCGCGCGCTCACTTTCACATTCGCCGATTTGGCTTTTGGACGATAAAGAATAAAATATATTTATTCGATTATTTTAAGTAACATATTTTCTTATGATTTTGGTTAACTTTTATTATTTACCATGTGGAACATATTTCGATGGTTTACTATCCATAGAGTGACAGAATGTTATAAATTTTAACATGTGGCAAATACCCAACTTTTTTATACCACGTCGGTGGCAAACAAGCGTACGGCCCGCCTGATGGTAAGCGGTCACCGCAGCTTATGGACGCCTGCAACTCCTAGGGGTGTCACATGCGCGTTGCCGACCCTTTAAGAATTTATACACTCCTTTCTTGAAGAACACCATACTGTAGTCCGTCGGGAAAACCTCGGCAGGGAGCTCATTCCACAATCGGAGCGTCCGAGGGAGGAAATTCCTCTGAAACCGTACCGTACGCGACCATTTAGGTTCTAAGGTGTGAGTATGAATGCCCTGCCGACGGCGAGCGGTGCGATGGTAGAAAGCGGCCGTAGGCATCATGTCGAACAGTTATTCGGAGCACAACCCATTATATAAGCGATTATTTACCATTAATTGCGGCACCGTTACGGGAGAAGAACGAAGTTACAATATTTTATACTGATAATAAAGTCTTATGTCTAGCCTTTTCCCGCGACCCTATATAAAATGTGTCTGGAAGTGTGTAAATAACTATTTACTTGAAAAACAACTATTGAGTGTCGTGTGCACGTTGCAAAACACTCGGCAGAGAAAAGCCTCTTGATAGTCCCCGTGCAACAGATGGGCTCACAATGGACCGGACCGCTATTCTCTCCCGCTACCTCGGATTAATAAACAGTGAGTCCTCTTTAAAAATATTGAAGAATTTGTTTTTGAGAAAACATAGACATTGGACATCCAGATGTGAAAAATCTACAGTACTATTTAGGGTTCCGTAGTCAACTAGGAACCCTTATAGTTTCACCATGTCCGTATGTATGTCTGTCTGTCTGTCCGAGGCTTTGCTCTGTAATTGTTAGTGCTAGAAAACTGCAATTTGGTATAGATATATATAAGTATATCAATAAAACTGACAGTCGTAAAATTAAATCTAAAAAGAAATATAAAGGGTACCTCACCTACACGTAAAGTGGTGATGATTTTTTTTTGTTCGCTTCAACCCTATGGTGTGGGGTGTTGTTGGATAGGTCTTTCAAAATGAATAGAGGTCTTTTTTTATAAAGTGAATATTATCGGAAATACTCACTTCAAAAGAAAAAAAATATGTCCCCCCCTATAATGGTTTTTCTCCCCCTCTAAAATTTTTTGTACCCATAGTTCAAAAAACTATGGGTCCAAAAATATAAAAAAAAAAACATGAAAGTAGAGCTTAATGAAGACTTTCAACGAAAACTATAGCGGATATTATCAGTTAAGCCGTTTTTGAGTTATCGTAAAAAGTCTTCCCTTCTTAGTAATAGACGTATGTATACGCTGCAAAAGTATTCCCTTATTGTTTTTTAGAGTAAATTGCCAACATTGGGCAACTACGGAACCCTACACTAACCATGGCCCTACATGCTCTTGGCCGATTGTATTTTAAGTTAGTACCATCATGGGCCATTTTGTAGGGACAAGACACAGGACCTAGGCAAGCTTATCCCAATCGGGATGTTGAACGCATGCACATCTCGCCAGCAGCCGTAGCCCGTATGCCGTAGCATCGGCCGACTGATGCTTCTCTTGGCATCAGCTGCAACAGCGCCAAGCTAATGAATGAATAACATTTATTTGAGATTAAAGTCTTTATTTTTGCTAGAACGAGTAAGTACACAGTATACCAATATTCAAAACGCGGCGCGGCAAACGTGATGGTTGCATTCTAGACTATTTTAAGGCACGAGTGAATAGGCATCTTCTAGGTGAGCTCGCTTCATCGTCGGCCTCATTTTTGCTCCCTTGCTAGATGCTGGCCAAGAGTAATCCCATTAAAAGAAACATGCTTTTGCCAGCGCAAGCATTACTTTAGCAGCGCAAAGAGACTGGACAGCTGTACAAAGTTAAGCACCTTCTCTTGTGTTATCGCTTCAAGGGGCCGACCATTAACTAACCGGTTTATAAGAAATTTATTTTTCAACTTACTTAAAATTAAATCCAGTGACTGAAATTGTATACGATTCTTTTCGATATGATGATTTTTTGTCCTAATAAGATTTTAAGCTCTATTTGATCATTATTTTTCTAATGTAAACAATTTAAGCGTCCATCTTGCAATTAAGTGTGATAATTTGATTTCATTGATTTTATCGCAGATGGTACATTGAGTAGATAAATAAAACAGAACAATGGAGAGACATCCGCATCCGCAAATACATTAAAATCTACGTGTACAAGATTGCACACCGGTTAATATCGTTTGAACTTGCTGGCATAAAGTAAGCTTCAATGAACGCATTACATAATCGGCTTAAACAGATAAATATAAAAAATGAACGCTCCAGCCGCTACGCTATTCTTAAATTTGTTTGTACTCTTCTTTTCTCTCTACTCTTGGATTATAAAGGAAACGCTGATTTCATTCACAAAATAACTATACATCTCGGAGGTAAACATAGTCATCATCATCATGTCAGCCGAATGACGTCCACTGCTGGACATAGGCCTCCCCCAAAGACTTCCACAATGACCGGTACTGCGCCACCCGAATCCAGCGGACACCCGCGACCCTTACCTGGTCATCAGTCCACCGTGTGGGGGGCCTGCCCACGCTACGCCTTCCGGTACGCGGTCGCCACTCGAGAACCTTTCCGCCCGAACGGCCATCGGTTCTACGTGCTATGTGCCGCGCCCACTGCCACTTAAGTTTAGCGATTCGAAGGGCTATATCGGTCACTTTGGTTCAAACATAGTATATATGTATAAGTTGGTGGCAAAGGCGGCATGTTTTTAGGGTTCCGTAGTCAACTAGGAACCCTTATAGTTTCGCCATATCTTGTCTGTCTGTCTGTCTGTCCGAGGCGTTGCTCTGTGATTGTTAGTGCTAGAAAGCTGCAATTTGGCATGGATTTAGCAATAAATCCGACAAAGGGGTATAACAATTTTTTTTCGGGTGTATATCCCCTAAACGTAAAGAGGGGATTTTTTTTTTGTTTTAGCCCTATGGTGTGGAGTGTTGTTGGATAGGTCTTTCAAAATGAATAGTCGGTCTTTATCAAACATTTTTTGATAAAGTGAATATTTACGGAAAAAAATTTCGCTCTGGTATTTATTGTTCTTTTTGGGAGGATATAACTGGGGGGGGACAATCTTACACAAATCGACCTAGTCCCAAACTAAGCAAAGCTTGTACTATGGATACTTAAATACATAGAAAACATCCAAGACCCAGGATCAAATGTCAGTGCTAAATACACTAATAATGCCCTAGCCGGGATTCAAACCCGATAATCTTCATAATCTTTCTAAATAATGTTTATTTATTTATTTTCTTGCAACCGAAGTGAAAAGTAGAGTGTCCAACGCTAGTTTATAAGCCATATTACCCCTCGAACTATTTTGCTATTTCTAGCATTATCTCAAGTAGGTACAGCTTCAAATTTACAGTACTTGTAGTATTTGATAGCATGCCCATTTACGGGCAAAGGCCTCCTCCATCTCTTTCCACTTCTCCTCGAATTAATGTTTGAATTTACAAGTATTTCATATAACAAACAAATGCTTCCTGTGAACCGGATGCACGGTTCCTGAGTAATTAAAATAAGCTTCCCATTCCACGAATTCGAAGCCGAGAGCTATAATTGGGACACGTGCAAGCATACTCATACACCAACATTTGCCCGCGACTTCGTTCGAGTAGAACTCGCTAACGCCTTGAAGAAATGATTGCAGTATAGCCAAAAAACTTAAAAAAAATTCCTGCTGTACCGTAAAAAAACCTGTGACGTGTTCGAATAGACATTTGTTTTGTTTGTGTTACACATTTTAATATGTAATGTCTATTCGAACACGTTACAACTACATACTAGAGGTTATTTTATTTATTTATTTATTTATTTATTTATTTATTTTTTTAATTCAAAATATTCTTTATTCAAATAGGCCTGTTAGGTTTAACAAACAAGAAAAAATGATAATTAAAACAACGACTATTAAAATTAAACTAAAAATAAATTAATATTAAGAATTTAAATTTATTTATTTATTTAAACTTTATTGCACAATACGCGAAATATATACAAATGGCAAATATTCTTACTGTAGCATGTCAATATATTCTTGAAAATATTATGTATGTTCGGAAAAATCTTCATGAGTTCAAACTTAACAGTGATATCCACGACTACAACAATAGAAGTAAACACAAGATTGCAGTGAAAGCAAGTCGTCTCCGGAAGGTTAGCACGTCGTTCGTGGGAACTGTATACGATTTTATAATAAAATACCCACCGAAATAGTTAATTGGCCACTGAGTAAATTTAAGTCTCATATTAAACGTTATTTGCTAAGCTAGGCCTATTACTCGTATGCTGTCAACGATTTCTTAAATGACAAAAATGCTTTTAAGCCAGTCATAGTTTAATCTTGTTAGTTAAAATATACCTATGCTTCACTTAGCCTATTTCCTTGTACAGCTCTTTCGTTGCGTTTTATGAAACATGATGCTGTTTCTTGCCGAACAGTTGTTTTAATCTTTGATATTATTTATTAATGTCCAGCAGCCTGAATATGTCATGCTCGCTTAAAAGTTTTAGCTTACGGTGGCGTCGTTGATCGGGTCGCCACCTTCCCTAACAAATAGTCGAGGGAGGCGATGGCTGAGATACGCGTCATACTCGTGATCGGGTGCTGTTTGTGGAGTCCGGTCTGTTCATGCTTGCAAGGGCATAAGTGTTATTTTATTAGAGATTGACGAGAGACATCATCCTGTTTTGGATTAGTTTTATTGTTTTTGACGCTTAGGGACCTTATACATCTCTAAGAATATTAAATTCCTTAAGTGCTATTTTCATTCACTACTTTAGACGCTCAGAGACCACATACATCTCTGAGATATTAAATTTATTGTATATACTTTTGTGTATTCGGACAGAGACCGTATATATACGTCACATTTTTTTTATATATAGTGTATTGTAAGTTTATTTTAATTGAATATTGTAAGTTTGTTAATCAGTATAGTTTTGAATTCATTATTATTATTGTCTACTTTTTTTTTAGTTGTGCAATTCTGCTTTGAAAACATAATTATTATTATTGTCAATTTATTTAATTGTATAATTCATGTGTTGACTTGTAAAAGTGCCCTTGTGGCCTATTTGCAGAATAAAAAAATTATTTTGATTTTGACTTATTGCCATAAGGCATTCTCTACCAGTCAACCATTGGGCTAAACAGAAACATCAGGTGCAGGCATTTAACTTTACTAAGCAACTTTTCTTAAGTTTATATATAGACACCCCCCGTGTGTTGCCGGGTTAGAATAGAACCACCCCCTTTCTTCCCTTGGGTGTCTTAAGAGTCGACTATGGGAACCAGATTGAAGTGTGTTGTGGGTGATGGGCTAGCAACCTGTCACTGCAATATCACATTTTCTCCATCTATAAACCTATTGCTAAAAGTGGCACTGAATTTAATTTTCGTGTACTCTGCCTGCCCCTTTTGGGAATATGGGCGTGAGTTTACGTATGTATGTAAGTATGCAATATATAGTTTTAGTCGCAGGCTTAATTATTGCTCTCCCATATACACTTACATTCCCCTTTTCTTCCCCTTATGATTATATTTAATATGCCATGTTCTTGCCCGCGCATTATCGAAATTTTAATAAGAATGCATATTACAAAGCGATGATTACCTCTTTTGGAATATCAAACTTAAGTACCGATTTTAGATTAATGAATTGCCAACCTTTTTAGGCAGTTTGTACACGGGTACTGCGCTTTATGGAGGAGCGAGGTACATAGGTAGTGGTAAGCAGGGTGCACCCGACGTAATGGAGCGAAGCTATAGTCTCTAGCTTCAGTCTAGACCGCCACCAGCATCATTAATTGTAATGTAATTTGTAAAATTTTGACGGTTTCCATATAAAACGGGTGCGGTGTGAGGTGAGAGATAAGTACGAGTGAATAACACCCCTGCTCTTAATACGGCGTGACACCGCGCGGAGGTTAGGAGCTGTATTGCATAGTGATGGGCGGTTTGTAACTTTCCATAGTGAAAGTTTCCTGTAAATTTCACACAAGTTGGAGGAGTTGCCGGCGTCCATAGGCTGCGGTGACCGCTTACCATCAGGCGGGCCGTACGCTTGTTTGCCACCGACGTGGTATAAAAAAAAAATAGTTGAAAAAATTGCTATATTTTTCTGGTAATTTTCCTAACTAAATTACTTAGTGGCATCAAGAGTCCCCAGTACGCTCGGCTGAACTCGATTCTCTATACAAACGTAGTTTCGTTCTCATTTTAAAACTTAATGGTTACCGGCCGTTCTTAAAAGACGGGACCCAGTCTCTGAATGATATATTTTGAATTAACGGTGTGGGCCACACATATTGTAAACATTTTCTTTAAAACCTATTTTAAGTAAACTTTGTAGTGGCTGTTTGTTTACCCAAATAAAGTAAAAAAAAAAAAAAAACGCCTTGAAAAAGAAACTCTACCAGAAAAAAAAAAACAGCGAGTTTTTGAGTTTTTTACGTCTTGTATGAAAACCTTAATAATCGCTGTATTTTTTCTCCATTATAATTTCAAGCAACAGAAACTAATTTCCGACCTCGATATGCCGGATCCCAAAGTGTATACAAAGTTTCATGTTATTCTAATATGGCGTTTTAAAATGAGAGCGTAACTACGTTTGTATGGATGGAGAACCGAACTTACTGCGGACTCTTAAACTTCTAAATTTAGGTTTAGGTCATTAAGAACTGGTCATTTGACCAGTCAACGCAATTATGACGAAAACATATCAGAGACTTGAATGAAATTTAATGAACGTTACTTTCAGTCAACATTACAAATGTTTTCTACAGGTGAAATGTTTCACAGTTTAGGAAAATGTGTCAGGAATACTCAGGAATTGCCCATCACTAATTGCCTCGTGTACAAATCGCCTTATATATTTATAATTATAAAGAAGTCTGTGTTGAAACATCGCGTCAAGTTAGATTTAATTCGGCACAACCAATACGGGCCGTAAGTAATACGGCCGCGAACGGCTCGCAACTTGTAATCGAGTTCTGAACTCGGCAATATAAATTAACGTCTTTACAAATCGAACAGCAATAATATTTTAAGCGGAGCCATAAGTAAATTAAAAAGACGTAGGGAGTTTTACCATTTTAGGGTTCCGTAGTCAACTTGGAACCCTTATTATTTATTTTTATTTATTTATTATTACATTTAATTACACAGCATTACAGAAAAACTAAAGCACTGTGAAATTACAATATTTAAAGATGAAAAAACAATAAGCAAAAAAGAACAATAAAAACTCCTATCTTATAAATCAGACTGACGAGACACGCACATCCATCCTCTCACAGAACCTCTGACATTCATCACGCACTACTGCCCATCTGCTAGCAAACACATCACACTCAGGTGCTGATGCAAGGAGAAGGTTCAGGAGGTGCAAAGCGCGGACCAACGGGGATTCTTTGCGTGACACAGTTCGTGACGTCGGTGCCACAAGCAGATATCGATCACGGGGCCGGAACTCGAATTTTGTCAGTGATGGTACAAACAGTCGGACCAATGGCTCCACTAATTCTATACAGTCCGACTCGCCGCGCAAGATAATGCACGTAGTCGTAAGAAGCGAAAAATTACGTCTTACTTCCAGGGAGTTAAAGCCCAAGCTACCAAGCAAAAATTTGGTTGGGTACAGGAATGGGTAGTATCCATACATTTTTTTGTACATAAAACGCAAGAAAGCTTTTTGTACCTTCTCCAGAAGTAAAACGTAAGTTGTTTCGTAAGGATTCCTTAAGAGCAACAAGAAACTGGAATTATGAAAGTTCACCAATCACAATTTAGCAAACAAAAATTTCAACCAAGTTTAAGTATTCGCAATAAACGCGTCCGTTCACAACGAGCGAACGGACAAGACCTTATAGTTTCGCCATGTCCGTCTGTCTGTCAGAGGCTTTGCTCTGTGATTGTTAGTACTAGAAAGCTGCAATTTGGTTATGAATATTATTATATCAATCAATAAAACTGAAAAAGTAGTAAAAAACTAAAAAAAAAGTTAGGGGTAATCCCTTACACGTAAAGTGGGGATGCAATTTTTTTTGAATCAGCCCTGTGGTGTGGGGTGTTGTTGGATAGGTCTTTCAAAATGAATACAGGTCTTAATCAAAAATTTTTTGATAAAGTCCATATTTTCGGAAATATCCACTCCAAAAGAAAAAAAAAGTGTCCCCCCCCTCTAACTTTTGAACTATAGGTCCAAAAAATTATAAAAGTAAAGCTTAATAAAGACTATCTACGAAAACTGTAGCGGACATAATCAGCTAAGCTGTTTTTGAGTTATCGTAAAAAAGTCTTCCCTTCTTAGTAAAAAACGTATGAAAGGCTGCAAAAGTATTTCCTTTTGCATGTTATTGATTTTTTTGGAGTAAGTTCCAATGAACTTATTATGCCATTGCCATTGGGCAACTACGGAACTCTACACTGAGCATGGCCTGACATGCTCTTGGCCGATTTTTTTTAGATAATACGTTCACTGAGCAAAACATTTTACTCGTATCATACAACCGGGAAATGCTAGGATTGAATTGGAATTGCGAGTAAGGCAACTTTAGGTTCATCATCATCAGCCTGTGTCAGTCCACTGCTGGACATAGGCCTCTCCCAAGGCACGCCACTGAGCTCTGTTTTCAGCTCTTCTCCTCCATTCCCTGCCTTACGAATGCCGTCACTCTACCTAATTATAGGGCACCGTACACTACGTTTGCCGACACGCAGTCTCCACTCAAGAACCAGTCCGCCTCAACGGCCATCGGTTCTGCGACATATGTGACCTGCCCACTGCCACTTCAGCGTACTAATTCGCTGAGCTATTACAGGTAAGACACGCTAATTAAAAACGTTCGTTTTTAGACTTCTTCTCTTCATCTTTAGGTTCACCTCTTTCTTATCCCAACTATGTTTCAATATGTTTCGCGCATTCGTTTTGGCACGCTGGGTCGGCAGCTATGATGCCAGGAAAGTGTGGTGGTGATGGTGGAAAGGCATCCTGGCACGCCGGGTTGGCATCTACAGTACCAGGAAGGTGCAGTGGTGATAGTGGAAGGGCGTTCTGGCACTTCGAGTTAGCAGTTACGGTGCCAGAAAGATGCATCGCAGTGGGGACGGTGGAAAGGCGTTCTGGCACGTTGGGTCGGCAGGCAACTACGGTGCCAGGAAGATGTAGTGGGAACGGTAGAAGGGCGTTATGGCACGTCGGGTCAGCAGCTACGGTGCCAGGAATATGCAGCGGGGACAGTGGAAAAGCGTTCTGGCACGTCGGGTCGGCATCTACGGCGCCAGGAAGATGCAGTGGGGACGTTGGAAGGGCGTTCTGGCACGTCGGGTCGGCAGCTACGGTACCAGCAAGGTGCGGTGGTGATAGACACGGCGTTCTGACACGTTGGGTCAGCCAGGAAGGTGTAATGGTGATGGTAGAACGGAGGCCCAGGCTCAAGCTCATACTATTGGCATGTGACGTCGCAAGTCAGTAATGTTGTCAATCTCTAAGTAGTGACGGTTCTAGATACGTCATGTTTTGACAAGCTGTTTATATTATTTCACCGGCAGACATAAAAGTTTCTGCTATCTTTCTGTTGGAGCAAAAACTAAAAAAATGCCTTCTCCCAAGTCTTATTAGATTTATTTTATTTGCACAAATGTTTACCGTAAACACTAAACCATTTAAAATGTGGTGCGTTTTAATTTCGACATAATAATAAAATTTAAGCCAAATACCGTTCCTTTCACCTCATCGTATTTGATGAATTTCATTAGACCTTCTGTAACTGCGTTAGCTGTGTCGAGAGCGAGTGGGCCCGATGTTTGCCCTTATAACTTCGCAAACTCTTGTTTAGTTCTGCGATTCTTGATCGCAGACCCCGTTAATTGTTTATTATAATGATATCACCTTACTGATCTTTCTAAGGTGTCTGGATGTTTGTAAAACCGACCTTGTTTGAAGCTACGCAAGTTCCAATTAGCTTAAAGTGGCCTAGGATAGAATATGCTTGCTAATTAATCAAAATAATAATACTTTTTGCTTAATGCTAGTGCTTATATTAAGTACTTTTAATGACCGTTATTTCAGGAAAATAGTTCAAATACATTAGTACCTAAAGCTAAAACCGCAGTGTTCATTATATTTTCAATAATGATCTGGTTTGAGTTAGAGTATAAACATGTTTTGATACAGAGTTTTGCAAGTTTATAGTGGTAACTTAACGGGCAAGCTACACAAAATGTGGTCGGGTACATTCGCCTTAACGCGTGATATTATCTGCAATGTTATCTCAAGGTGGCACTTTATATACATGGTGATACATTTTTTACACAAATCGAATTCTTATTGAGCTTAACTATGGGACTAATTCGATCAGTGTAAAAAAATGTCCTATAACATTATTTATTGTGTAATAAGAGCAAACAATTGTACACTATTGAGCTCTCCAGCAATTATGTATTTCCAAGTAGTTCAAATTAAAAAAAAAGTGTTCTCTACGTTTTTATTCAAACATAGCTTACGTGTATTTTTTTTTACTATTCTGGAGTGATATTAGTAACTCCTTAAGTATTGACAATACTAAAAACTGATAAATGAAATTTTAATATCTCAACAATATCCTTGCGACAACTATTACGTACGAGTCATACGAGTATTTGTAAATTTTTGAAGTGTGCAATAATGAGTATTTGTATTGTATTGTCATAACACAACTAGATGCTACCTCAAAATCAGACTTATTTTGATTGACTGACGCTTTATAATCTGGAGATCCATCACTGGGAGGTCATAATTTTAGATCAAACTTTCTCCGAATTAAAAAGCTATAAATATTTTTAGACACAAGAGGATACTGCAGATGCTCTAAGGAAGCGTCCATTTAAATATTTACTCCTGTTACAGGCCACGGCCTGTATAAGTGTAGAGCGAACACCGGCGCGTTTGCATGGGATAATTATCTGACATGTTGTCTAAAGGCGGCGAGTTATGTAGTGTACACACCGCCGCGATTAACGCGCGATAATTAAGGATTACGGCTATGAACACACAGCCACCGGCACCGCTCTGTTGACACCATAGCTCATTCTGATTCACTTGTAGATGGATACTTACCTCAGACACACCAGACTTTGCCCCCATAACCTGAACTTTATTCAGCAAATAGGCCGCAATGGCACTTTTACAAGACAAAATCTACCAGCGTTTCTGAAAAAGAAGACCACTGCCGAAAAGAAACGCCGGAACAAACTCGACAGTCAGTCATTTTCTGCCAAATATATACTTATTACAATGATAATATTATACTTAACCTACTTCACCACCACCACCACCATATCAGCCCTAGGACGTCCACTGCTGGACATAGGCCTCCCCCAATTTCATGGGGGGTAAATGCCATAATCGCCACGCTTGGCATGCGGGTTGGCGATCGCAGTATCTCCACCGCACTCAAGGAATGCTGCTGCCCATTCCCCGGTGGTCTTGGTCGTAGTTTTAGGACATACCCGGGTCCACCTACTTAATATAAGTAAATCTTGGTATGAATACAAAATGAGAAAAAATATTTACAATGCGTAGTTCAACAAAACAATATCTCTCAAAACAATATTCCTAGCGTACGAGTACAGTCGCCGTCAAATATATGTTTATACTTTTGCACCTTATATAATTGTAATAAGGCAAATAATGTAAACATCTTTTTGACGTTGACTGTACCTATCGTGTCTATGATTTTCTACATCTTCAGCGGTGAATGACATAGGTGTGTATATGTACACACATAAATGTCACTTAAATGAGGAATGCAATTAAAGCTCTCACATTCTAAAGACACAGACTATTGCGTAGATTTGATAATTAATGTTCTCGTCTAATATATATAATGTGTAGTATAAGTAATGTGTCCTCTTGCATAGAGGTGTTAATAGTTGTAAGGAAAAATTGTTGCTATGGAAATCTGTATCTACGATCAACGGAAAATATGGAACTCTGTGTCTAAGACCACAGGAAAATGCCGTATTTCATAACTTCATTTATGCTTTAGATTATTTGTGATGGCCGAGTTGTGTCAAAGTTCTACGTACAAAAACCGAATTAATTTCGCCGTCTAGAAGATTCAAAATGCAATAACAGTTTCACAAAATATCGGCCAGCACAAAAATCTCAACTACACAGGCAGGGATTTTAAGCTTTCAAACCTTCTTTACAACCCTTCTGGTATTGCGGGTGTCCATTGGCGGCGCTTTTCGCTTACCATCAGTCGATTAGCCTGCTCGTTTGCCTTCTATTTCATAAATAAAGCCATGCTGGGGATATTGGGGATATGGGGAGAATGAAAAGTTTACTATTTGCGGAAAAATGATATTTTTTTATTACCTTTATTTTCGACGTAACCTAACCTTCGTAAAATTTAAGCAAGCCCTAAAAAGATGGGTGGCCGAAAAGTGCTTTTATAGTGTGCAGAATAAAAAAGAGGACGTCAGTTACATCTATGAATATTTACACTTAAAAAAATATAACTACAATAAGCGCGAGTTCGTGTATGGTTAACTCCCGTGATATTTCCGGTCATGTCACAATACCGATTTACGAGCAGCCACGAACTGTCGAATGGGGCCCTGGTAGGAAAGTTCGAGACACGTGTCTTATTAAAAAACTTGAGCCGCCGCGCCTCCCAACTTTCTTAACGACGGCTGGGATCGGCCCGAGCTCGTAATCGCATCCGTCAGCGAGTACAGCGTTTTATAATTTAAAAAGTTAACATTGTCTATTTGATACCTTTTGTCCGAAATACGTTGGCATGAAAAGGTCACGGTAATGTGGTGGTAATAGTTGAATGGTTTGGCGCGGCTACCACAAGACGGCGCGCGAGCTATCTCGCCGCGAGATAAAATGTACCCGTCTGTTTCTGCTTATACTAATGCGTGGGTTGGAAGGTTAGATGGCCAGTAGGATAACGACCAAATTTTTGGACCATGGTTAAGACTTCTAATTCATCCACGATTTAATTGGTTCCGTTGTGACACGAAAAAATATTATACAATTTATATGGGTATATTCGTACCCTAAGCGATGGTCTAAGAATTTGGTCTTGATCCAGCTTCTGAAAAAGTAGTGGCCAATTTTTGGGATTAGGTAGCAGACCCCGGGTATCTTTCAGGATGCAACTGTACGGGGATGATCCGATATCTTGAGAATAAACTCAACTATAGTCAGCTGCAGAGAAACGTGACCCCCCTGCATAGAAGTTTTGTATGCAGGGGGGAGGGGGGTCACGTTTCTCTGCAGCTGACTGTACTAATGCAATTATAGTAACCCGAGCCCAAATAATTAGGTCAGAAGTTAATGTAACACTCGTGCTACCTTTGCCCAGGCTCGCAGGAAATTCAGCTAACTAAAACCATCTTTTACCAAACTTTCAACTTTATTATATAAATAGCAAGATAGTTTTTGCAGTATACTAATGCAGTGGGATATGATGAGGAAATGAGCAAATATTTACTTAAATTAAACAAGGATTTACGTAAGAAACGCTGTGAACTTAATTTTCCGTTAGAAAAAAGTAAATTTTGTATTATGAATTTATGATTGATGCATGTGTAAGTACTTGCTTACTTACTTACTGCTGTGGCGCAACGACCCGAAGTGGATCTTGGCCTTTGATGTCGGAACACCAAACACCGCCAGGATTACCTATCGGCTGTTTCCGTCCAGTCGACGACGGCTTGGAGCTCAGCGAGGTCTCTCTGCACTTCGTCGCCCCATCGGTACCTAGGACGTCCAACTGTTCGAACTGGACTGAACTGGTCGAAAGGAGCGCGAAAAAGTTTTAACGGGGTAGGTTAAAACTTTTTTCGTGCCCCCGTTTAGCTTTATGGAAGTCCCGCCCCTTAAAAATATAAAAAAAACCTTGTTTGACAAATTATATGATTTTAGGTCAACAAGATGCTTGCTTATACTTTGAAAATTTGAAGACTGTAAAACCTGTGTGACAGACGACAGACGGACGGGCGGACACGTCGGGTACGAAATCCTAAAAAAGCATTAGGTGACATGAAATATTCTGTCTTATTCTGAAATAAATGCAAGAGTCATAACTCAAGCGAGTGCACGATGCATGGAATGGAATAGACCCAGTTATCCAGCGGTCTCTGTTATTCGTCTGCGGCCGGCCTAACTATGTGTGTGCTTTAAATATGAATGCCGTCATTAAAAGTGTTTTTCGCAGTAATGGATGTGGTCGGCTCAGTGACACAGTAAATATATTAGCGACAGCAGTATCTCTGCTAGAGTCTCTTGAGATATTTTTAGATCTGAGCTATGCACGCGCCGCACACATGATTGATATACTGCAGCGTCTTGGGAAGTCTGCTTATTTATTTGTCCTTAGGACGAAATAAAAAATGTGGTTTTCAGTATTTTTATACACATACCTATTTATGATTTAGGTAAACAAATGTAACTAAAAATTTACTGTGATATATACAATAATACAATTAATGAAATAGCAGGCAAACGTGCAGAAGAATTGCCTGATGGCAAGCGATTATCGCCGCCCATAGACACCCTGCCCTTATCCCGCTTATGCAGGGTAGGCGCAACATGTTTTCTTCTTCCATTCCTCTATCAATCGTCACTTCAGCGCTTACTCCTTTCTTCCTCATATCCTCTCTCACACAATCCATCCATAGCTTTCTGGGTCTTCCAATCGCCCTTTGTCTTTCGACATTCAACCGTAACATTCTTTTATCAATATGACATTCATCCCTCCTCATTACATGCCCATACCATGCTAACCTACTGCTCCTCATTTTCTTCGTTACGGGTGCCACTTTCAAACCTCCCCTTATATGCTCATTTCTGACAAATGCCCAATTATGTTCTTCTTCTGAATGGCATTATGGTGCTTAATTCGAATGGGCTACTGTGTGACATCGGCTGCGACACACATCATCTATTCATAATCGCGTGGTTACATGAAAACTGGGACGAATGCTTATAGCCATTCACCAAGCAACACCCAATAGTCCAGCATAACTCTGACCCGTACAATCGTAGTAATTGTGCGTAATCGGGGTAAGAGTTACTGGTCTCCGTGCAATTTACCTGTAAACCGATGGTGTTGTGAATTGCCGTTATAGACCTGATGTTAAGAATTCATTTTTATGACAAACTGCTTCATTTACTGTGTATATGTGGATTCCTTTTAGTTTTAAACACAGTGTTTCAGCTTTTCATGAGGTTTTTAGTTTGACTTACTTGACATAAGCCAAGGAAGGCACCACCCACCTATTAATTACCTATTATAGTCAACGTAATTTTAATACATATTTATACCATGTTTCGCAAAGCAAAGAATTTGTGAAATTATTTTTTAGTGGAAACAATTTTTGGGTAATGTTTTTATTCAGATGTTTATATTTTTCTGTACTATTATGTTATGTGCTGTATGTTTCCCAATAAAAAAAGAAAGTCCTTCGCCGTGTCTGTCTGTCTGTATACGCGATAATCTCACAAACTATAGGACAGATTTTCATACGGTTTCTACCAATAGACGGAGAGTTTCATGAAGAAGATTTATGTGTATAATTCATTGAAAATATGTGTATATTGACTAAAACATAAATGCCACCTTTTTAACGCTCTAAAACTGAATTTCACGTTTCCGAAGTCGCGGACAAAAGCTAGTATTGTTTAAATATTACTTTACAGTACATATGGTGCTATATTACCGCACGAGTGCGGTAGAAACTTTAAAGAGTAATTCTCAACTCGTGTCGATTTAAAACACTCCCCTCGGTCGTGTTTCAATTTATCACCACTCGTTGCGAATTTCCTGTTCTTTGCACTTGTATCGTAATGTACTATTATGTACAGTCGAGGAATTTGAATTTTTGTCACTTTTGGACTCTATTCCAATGAGAATAGAGTCCAAAAGCGACAAACATTCAAATTCCTCGACCGTACTTTTATAATGGTGCTGACTTGTTGTGGTAAAGATGAGAAAACTTACATTTGTAGTAATTGTAGTATACGGCTATTCTAACAAGAGATCCAAACTATTGATGGACAATTTCTGAAATTCACTTTTTTCCTAAAGGATGAAACATACATACTACATACTCCGTTATTCAGACGCGCTAGATTCGCTGATGTACCCATGGCCTTCAATTCCCCTTGAATGATTGGGGTCGGGAAGGATCCACGCTCGTTGTACGGAACCTTCGGTGCGCGAGTCGGAGTTGCACTTTTTTTACTCGTTCCCAATACACATACATACATAAACTCACGCCTATATTCCCAAAAGGGGTAGGCAGAGCAGACGAACATAAATTTCAGTGCCACTCCTTTCAGTGTCCTTCCGAATGCATTGGAAAAATACTGTGAGTGAACCAGAGTACGTTGTATAATGAGTGGTGGGCAAAGATCCGTAGGAACACCACCAGCTTATTCATTCAGGCAAGGTCATTGGGGCAAGTCACGGATGAGACTAGCTCGGAATAGAGCAAAGTAGCATGAACATTTTTTTTAATACAACGACTGTGGCAAACAACCTTACGGCCTGCCTGACGGTAAGCAGATACCGCAGCCTATGGATACTTGAGACTCCAAAAGAATCACAAGCGCGTTACCGACCCTTTATTAGAAGAAGAAGAAAAATATTTATTCGTGACCAAAAATAATTAATGTATATAATAAAAAAAAATAAAAAACGTATTTCATCATGAAAAGGTCTCGTCTCAGCATAAATGCCGACTCAGGCCGGCTGCTGATCTTCCGGCGAGGCCTAAGTAAGAGCGTGTTCACGTTATGTCGGTGTCGGATCCTACACCGATATCGATCGGATAATGTGAACACGGTCTGAAAGTGATGGTGTTTCTAGTATGCACCGCCTAAAATTAAACTCGATCAAAAGAAAAACTGCGACGGACCTCTTGTGACACTGACATACGTCAAAGTATTAAGTTGGGGATTCGTTGTGTTAATAATAATATCGGATCAGGTGCGCGTCATCCAACGGCTCAAGCGTTTGGATGATGCGACACTTGATCGGCTCCGTCTGGAGGCACTCTCTGCTCGCGCAGCCTCCGTTTCGGCGCGGGACCCACCCGCCACGTTGCCGGCTCCGATGCCTGCACCCGACACGGCAACAGGGGCACCGCGGGTCGATCTCAGTACCGACGGGGACTGTGCGAATCAGAGTGTGAGTACCCAGGCCGATGGGCAATTGAGGAGGGCTTTGGAAGAGGCGATTACGCGGTATCGCTCCACAACCAGTTCTAGGCCGCGACTACCACGCTTGCCCGTGAATAAACGCAATCTAGCGTTAATGGGAGCCCTGAACGATCTCCTAGTCCCGTATTTACGGGCTAGCGAAGATTTGATTGATACGCACTCAATTATTGCGGGGCCATAGCGGCGTGCCGTGTTGCTCGCGTCAAGTTTCCGGACGCTGACCGTGCGCCTAGGACCGCCGGGAGTGTCCCTACTTGGCAGGTACGAATTGAGCGGCGTATTGACACGTATAGGACTCTCATTGCAAAGCTGATCTGCTTCAGAGGGGGCAAAAGCCGCCCCCGAGTAATGCGCTTCGTGAACCAGGCCTTCGCGGGGACTGGTGTAAGACCCCGTGATTACATGACCTGTGTCACGGAACGCATTGACTTTCTGAAGCAGAAAGTTTATGCATGGGCAAGCCGTATTCGTCGCTACAGAGAGCGTGTGGACCGATACCAGCAGAATCGCCTTTTCCAAAGCGACCAAAGGAAGGTATACCGGAAATGGGAGGGAACCGACCATCGTGTGTCTGACGGACAGCGGCCGGGTGCTACTGCCATGGTTAACTTTTGGAGTAGTATTTGGTCGGTGCCTGTCGAGCACACCGAGGGCGCCTGGATAGATGTTGTCAAGCGCGAGTGTGAGTCCATTGAACCCATGGGGTATGTTACCGTCAGCCCCGAAGACGTAAGTTGTGCCATCCGTACGGCTCCGAACTGGAAAAGTCCGGGCCCGGATCGATTGCACAACTTCTGGCTAAAATGGCTTCGATGCTCACACGCGCGTTGGGCAGCACAGTTCCAGCAAGCCCTCGAGCTCGGTTCCCTGCCGTCTCCCTTAACAACTGGTGTTACCTCCTTGCTCTACAAGTCCGGTAGTACCACGGAAGCGAAGAACTACAGACCCATCACGTCCTTGCCGACGCTATACAAGCTCCTTACATCCATTTTGAGAGCAAAAATTAACACGCACATTGTTGCGAACAACATTCTGGCCCCCGCTCAAAATGGATGTAGGGTTGGGTCACGTGGTACTAAAGAGCTCCTCCTCATAGACATGACCATTTGCCAACGAGTCCGGCGAAACAGAGGGACCCTCTCGGCCGCCTGGATTGACTATAAGAAGGCCTATGATTCGGTGCCTCATTCATGGCTGAGGAGGATCTTAGAACTGTATAAAGTGGATGCAGTTTTGAGATCCTTCTTAGTTGCTTGCATGGGGCAGTGGACCACAGTCCTTCGTCAACCTGGGGGAGGGGAGGGCCCCTCTGGCCCGCAGGATTCCATCAGGATTGAGCGAGGTATTTTTCAGGGTGATAGTCTGAATCCCTTGTGGTTTTGCCTAGCGCTGAATCCGCTCAGTACCCTGCTGAAGGATTCGGGACTAGGTTGCCAGCTACGGAGAGAGGGTGAGGTCATTTCTCATCTGCTCTACATGGACGACCTTAAACTATTTGCACCAAATAAACATGACCTGTTGGAGCTACTGAAAACCACAGAGGTCTTCAGTAGTGCCATCAAAATGGAATTTGGTGTCGACGTAGTGGCAGCAGACGCATCTTTCACCCCGCTCTCCATGGCAAACGAGAACTGGCGCAGATTTAAAGTACTAAGCATCGAGGACAGCAGGGCCAGGGCGGTATGGAAGAGTAAGGAGCTACATGGGCGGTTCTACAAGGCACTTACGGGGCCCGAGGTAGACCTGCTCGCATCGGTGAACTGGCTACGTTTTGGGGATCTTTTTGGGGAAACTGAAGGTTT
Organism: Notocelia uddmanniana; assembly: GCA_905163555.1. Taxonomy (NCBI): domain Eukaryota; kingdom Metazoa; phylum Arthropoda; class Insecta; order Lepidoptera; family Tortricidae; genus Notocelia; species Notocelia uddmanniana. The sequence goes on from LR991064.1 coordinate 4,491,999, forward strand.
TGTCTTGGCAATTGCGGACGAGGTTATCATGACGAACAACTACCGGAAATATATCCTGAAGGACGGTACGGTCGACATTTGTCGGGCATGCCGCCGTCCCGGAGAGTCACTCAGGCATATTATTTCTGGTTGTAGTCATCTTGCTAACGGCGAGTACTTGCACAGACATAACTTGGTGGCCAGGATTATTCACCAGCAGCTTGCTCTTTTATACGGCCTTGTGGACTTCGAAGTGCCGTATTATAAGTACACACCTGCGCCTGTTCTCGAAAATGGTCGTGCAACGCTCTATTGGGATCGATCTGTCATCACGGACAGGGCTATTGTAGCCAACAAGCCTGACATCGTGCTGACAGATCGATTGAAGCGCCAGGCAGTGCTCGTTGACATCACCATCCCCCATGACGAGAACCTCGTGAAAGCTGAGAAGGACAAAGTCAGCAAGTACCTAGATTTGGCACATGAGGTAACCGCCATGTGGGATGTTGATTCAACGATTATTGTCCCGATAGTCGTCTCTGTGAACGGTCTAATAGCGAAGAGTCTCGACCAACATCTCAAGAGACTCTCGTTAGATGGCTGGGTCAAGGGTCAAATACAGAAGGCGGTACTCCTGGACACGGCGCGGATAGTCCGGAAGTTCCTCTCTCTGTCGCCCTAACCACCGGTAGCTTAGGCCCGCCTCGCTGCCGGCGGCACCCTAGGTTAGGTTTTTTATAATGCTTTTATACTTTGTACGTGTATTTCTATATTTTACATTCGATAAATTTATTGTAAAAAAATCTAACCTAAGAAAAAGAAATAAATAAGGTGAATAATAATCGTATGGCATTTATTTTCGAACCGTGAGATCTTCGAGAAGACAAGTACGGTTGCCATTCGTTGTTGACAGCTAGAGACATATGCAGATCCCTTACTTTTAACACAGCGCATCCTCAGGAGCCCTGGCGACCTCACTCATCATCAGGAACACAACATCACACTCCTAAAGAGCAAGTAGTGGTGTTATTATGGCTGCGGTCTTCTTTAAGGTGGATGCGGTGATGGTGTATCCGGCCATACAAAAACACGCGCGACCGACCATACGCGCTGACGTCGGTCGGGCACTGTTTCGACTTTAACGGCATTATAATAGAGTTGAAAAGTGACGAACCTTTTCATTCCGCGACTGTACTTCAACAGTTGGGCTACTCCAAACATAAGCGAATATGATGTTCCGCTGGGTCTCAGCTCTCTTAAGGCTGAAAACAGTGCCCGACCGACGTCAGCGCGTATGGTCGGTCGCGCGTGTTTTTGTATGGCCGCATACGCGCTGTCGGCGCTGACGGTGAGCATTAGTCTAACCGTACAGTATTTCTACAGCGATAGCTCCGCCCAACCGAGCATACGCGCTGACCGCCCGTCAAACACTGTTTCGAGCCTAAAACATTAAGAGGCCTTTAATCAACAGTGTGTGGGTACAGGCTGAAATGACGACGTCGTATGATGAACGTGTTTATAGCATCGTTACAAGTCGATTATCTGGCGAACGGCGAGACATAATTACTTGCCAATGAGATTGCGCGCAAAAAGCGAGCGCGAGTGTTATGAGTTTGATTGCCCTGGGTGACTCGGTGCTGAGCGAAATATCTTGGAGCAAATCCTCCACTCGGTTTGGTGAAAAGCTGATTTTTGAGAGGCTCTGAAACTAAGCTATCAAGATTTTTGGAAGTTATTGTCTGAGACGTTGGTACCTTATTAAAAATACCTGTTATTCAAGCCCTGCTTTTGAGAGGCTCTGAAACTAAGCTAACAGAAGATTTTTGGTTGTCTGAGACGTTGGTACCTTATTAAAATTTCATAGTCAGATTTTTATCAAACTGTGTAAAAATATATACCTATAACAGAGACTGTTTTCTACCTAAATTTCGCTATTACTTCTAAACTATAAGTGATATTTTGATCGTTCATTTAGGAAAAGAAACGAAATAAGTTTAACTTGTTCACTTAAAAAAAATAACAGTCCGTGTTAAGAAAAACTTATGTTTATGCCGGTTTTCGCTAATACCATACACGGGCTACGTACGTTGCATTTCGAGCTAGCATTTGCGATCGAGCGATACATTCGCTTTAACCCTTTGAACGCCGTCATATTTGAATGAAGTGATCACTCAGACGCCAAGGTACCAAAATTGATGTAACGTAACCGTCGACGTACCAATAAAAACAATTCATAATTGTTTTTTTGTCACGATCACATTATAGGCTCTTGGCGTTCAAAGGGTTAATTGAAAGTTTCAAGTGATTTGAGAATTAATCATAGTAAGATAAAGCCGTATTTTTTTTGTATGATAGTGTTTGTTGTACCGGGAACCTAGAAATGCTCTGAAAAGACCAGCGCGGGCAGATCTTGAGGGTCCTCAACAGATAAAATCACTCATATACAGGATGATTCAGGAATCGCGAGCAGGGCCGACAGTACATATGTACATGGTAATGAATCGTTCACCAATGTAATTGAGTGAAACACCCATAACTTTTTAATTTTTTTTACTTTTTGTTAAGGAAAAGCTTAATTATATATAGTCATGGTCACCCTACATCAACTAGTTTATAAAGATACGAGTAAACCCTCTAACTGTTAACCTTATGACAGCACTTTGATTATGAAGAAAGTAAATTGACACATTGAGTGAAATACCATGTTTCAAAAGTAGTCTGACTCCGATGACATTCAATATGACACATAAGTCAGTCAGTCACAACTCCTATATTAAAAAACCAATGTATGGCGATGGAGCGCCTGTCATGCCAACCTACAGGATAATGGGTTGTCATGGCAATCTGACAAACTTGACAAAGTCAAATGCGTACATTAAAAATATTTTTCTCTTGAAAATCTTGAAATACCGACGTCCATTAATGATAATTATTTTATTCGATATACTTTTGAAACTTTAGTGGCGTAGAGTTGAGCAAATTTGCTCCTGCGCTTATTTCGCGTGTGCGCGCGGTTTTTAGAGACATGGACTCGTATTGTTTTGTGTGTGTGTTATTTTATTTTAGAGACGTGGACTCGTGATATTTCTGAGATAGAGACTCGAAATAGTGATAAGTGACTCATAATGGGCGGTAATAGACGTAAAAATAGACGCTGTGAAGTATGTGGCGTCAGGGAAAGCCTCAGGGGAGGATTCTTTGCTAATTTTCCCAAAAATGAGCTAATAACAAGATAATGTAAATATCTTTAAGATTTAATTGAAGGAAAAGGGTTTTTTATAACTCCTTTGTGTGTAAATAAATAATATCGTATAAGCTTGACGTGGTTTATTTACTATTTACAACAACAGTTGAAAACAAGTCGATTGTTTTCGCATTAAGTATTAACGCTGGTTACTTCTTAATGCAAACTTAGTTAAATAAGGCAAAATGTAAATCGCGATACCTACGTAAGCAATTTTTATCGAATATCGATAAGACATGCACATCACTAGTGCATTTACTATTCAATACTATCGATAACTCTACAGCACTACAGTGACAGTTAGTTTTATAGCGATGAACATCAAAGATATTCAGAAACATACAAATTACTGTGGATGACAGTATAGGCAGTTACGTCTCTTCTCCGTAAGGAGTATTATATTCTCTTTGACATAAGTATAACTTGACTTTTTTTTATGAAATTGGAGGCAAACGAGCAGACGAATCGCCTTATGGTAAGCGATTAGTGCCGCCCAGGGACACCCGCAACCCCAGAGAGGTTGTAAGTGCGTTGCCCGGGAGTAAGAGCATTCTTATTGTAGAGTGACGAGAACTAGTGAAGGGTTTCGTGGACAAGCTTGGTTGTTCCGATAGCTCAGAGGCTAGAGCGATTGGCCGCGTATGCTAGATGTCGCAGGTTCGAATCCTGCTCGGAGCATTAAATTTTTCAATTTTTCCCTTTAATTTGAAATTTTCGTTAGCAGCATTACTGCTTTAGTACAAAATTAATGTAGTATGGGATGGCGCATCGTTACTGACGATTTCTCAATGTAATTTGAGACGTTGGTGCCGTTAATAGAAGCCTAAGTCGTCTACGGTAGATGTCGCTGTACGCCTCCCTAAGGCGTTGTAAGAGGGAACTAGTGAAGGATTTCGTGGACGAACTTGGTTGTTCCGATAGCTCAGAGGCTAGAGCGATGCCAGATGTCGCAGGTTCGAATCTTGGAGCTTGGAGCATTACATTTTTCAATTTTTCCCTTTAATTTGAAATTTTTAACACTAAAGATAAATAAACGTTAATTTCACTGATCACTACGACACACACACACACACTGCTGACAGTAGCTTATGATCTAATGAATCCGTAGTGTTGATCTTGCTCACGTCTCCCGAATCACCCTGTATGTAGGCACAGCGTGGGTATCGTATCCTTTATTCCACTCACACGAATTATCAATACTTTATTATTGGTCATCATCATCATCATCATCATGTCAGCCGAAAGACGTCCACTGCTGGACATAGGCCTCCCCCAAAGACTTCCACAATGACCGGTTCTGCGCCACCCGCATCCAGCGGACACCCGCGACCTTCACCAGGTCATCAGTCCACCGTGTGGGGGGCCCGCCCACGCTACGCCTTCCAGTAGGTGGTCGCCACTCGAGAACCTTTCCGCCCCAACGGCCATCGGTTCGTTATTATTGGTAAACCGGACTTAATCGCGTACAAAAATTATTCACCTGAGGTGTGCCCGACGTTTCGAATGTATCGCAACATCCGTGGTCACGAGCTGACTCAACACTGCTGCTGCTGCTGCGAGCTCGAAAAATCGTGCAAGTTTAAATCAATATATTATCAATACTTTTGTCATAATTTGAGTTCGAAACCTTTTTAAATTGTATTGAGCTTCTTATTTGTTTCAGGTACCTAAGAGGGGTAGAGATTATCAGATTGATATTCGATATGACTTTACACGTCTCAAATAGAAGCCTGAGAAGCGCCTTGAATTGACCAAAGTATAAACATGATGAGACGAACAAAGTGAATAACTTGGGCAAAGGGTAAAATTAAAGTAATAATTTACACAGTATTGTCTACGGTTCTCAAGAGGCTTATTCATGAATGAAATTAAAGTTTAAGAGTTCAAATTTATGCTAAAAGCCACGCTTTGAACCAAGTTTTGGGCTGAACATCGGTAAAATAAAGGAAATTAAACCTTGAGGTTGGAAGCATAAGATATAACATTCCAGATCGATTTGACTCGCGTGTACGGAGTTCTGTTAAACACCTCATTCTGAGGTAATTGGTGTATGTACCTTGTTCAAATAATGTTGTTATAAGCGATAACTAAGTGGCGTATAAAATATTGCCTAAAATTATATTTTGTAACATGCACAGCGCATGTGATGTCATCGTTAATGAAAAGGGTAATTTTATTGAACCCATTCATCCCCCGATGGCTAGTTAACAGGTTCGCAGTTTTATCCACGAACAAAATGTCTACTCGCATTTATTAAAAAACGTTATTTATATAAAAATATGCAGTTTTTATGTTTTCTAAAATCGGCCCCCGAATTCGCAGGACCGGTCATTGTGGAACTCTTTGGGGGAGGCCTATGTGCAGCAATGGACGTTCTTCGGCTGATATGATGATGATGATGAATCCTAGGAACATTTGTTCCGTATAGGTACATTATAGCTTTAGATTTTCCTTTAATGTCCCATTTGGATTGGGTACGCCCTCTCTATATAATCGTATACTGAGTAGATAACAATCTAAACTAACACCATCACGGCACGTGATCGACAACTTTAGTTTCCAGCTTGGCTATTAAAAGGGAAGCAGCCCTAACTTCAGCGCTCCGCAAACAAAACTCGCATCGCCTTCAGAATTCAATTTATAAGCTTTTAACGCCTAATGCAATTTGTGGTTCGTCTGTAAGACAATCAGCGATAACCGGGTCGGTTGGGCAGGTTGAGTTAAGAGGGCGCAGTACGCTCGGTTCTCCATACAAACGTATTTATGCTCTCATTTAAAAACGCCATGCTAGAATAACATGAAACTTTGTATACACAATGGGATCCGGCATATTTAGGTCGGAAATTAGTTTCTATCGCTAGAAATTGTAAAAGAAAAAAAATACAGCGGTTTTTTGAGTTTTTTTACGGTTTGTATGAAAACCTTAATAATCGTTGTAATTTTTCTCCATTATAATTTCAAGCAACAGAAACTAATTTCCGACCTAGATATGCCAGATCCCATTGTGTATACAAAGTTTCACGTTATTCTAGTATGGCGTTTTAAAATAAGAGCGTAAGTACGTTTGTATGGAGAACCGAACGTACTGCACACTCTTTACTCGCTAACAGCTCGATTGGGTACTATCTCATAAGTGCGGAAGTGACAAATGGGCTATGTCTGACATAAGAGTCATATCATCATGATCATCATCATCCTAGCATTATTCCCAGTACAGTTGCATCCTGATGGATGCCCGGGGTCCGCTACCTTTTTTTTATACTACCTCGGTGGCAAACAAGCGTACGGGCCGCCTGATGGTAAGCGCTCACCGCAGCCTATGGACGCCTGCAACTCCTAGGGTTGTCAAATGCGCGTTACCGACCCTTTAAGAATTTAAAAAATCCCAAGAGAATGATATTACATAAGTCATAATATGTACAGTTGGAAAAACAAAATGTGTCTTCTATGGTCAATTTAACGGCTTATGTGAAAGGGAAGCTTAATAAATACAATTAACATCAGTTAACTTTCAAAAATATAATTTTTGGTACAGGCTTTTATTGCCGATTGTACTTTTTCCACAATCATCAACGGTTGAGACGGTTCGAATGAGCCCAAACGCGATGGGTTTGTCTTGTGTAGTTTAAGAGTTGCTATGGCCACCTTCTGTCTCCACCATCAATTAGCCAGCTCGGTGGTAGGTACTATAATATTGCATTGTCACCGAACTTACATAAGTATGCCAAATTTCAGCTCAATCGGATACCGGCAAATGGCTGAAAAAAGGTATGCAAATTTTGATGACAATTTAAGTACTTACATACCTACTCGTATTTACATAGTTACATACGAACAGTGCAAGTTAAAAAAATCCTTGTAAAAAACTGGCCAAGTGCGAGCTGGACTCGAGCACGAAGGGTTCCGTACCTTCGTCGTTCCGTAATGGTCAAGTTTCGCCTATTTTCTTAAATAATTTCACAACTTATTATCTTAAAATTGTAAAAAACTATACTAACATATTTAAGGATTCTTACAACGAGTATCATGTGTCACACGATATAGTTTACAAAACTTTATTTTATTTTCTAATTGACCATACATCAGACCAGACCAACAGAAATACATCATCTGTGAAAATTTCAACTGTCTAACCATGGCGGTTCTTGAGATACAGCCTGGTGACAGACAGACGGACAGAGAGACGAACGGACAGACAGCGAAGTCTTAGTAGGTAATAGGGTCCCGTTTTTTACCCATTGGGTACGGAACTCGAAAAATACCAAAAACCTGTACTTACAGACTTTTGCTTCATTAGAAATGTCAAGTATTCACTCAATTTCTTAATATCAAATACTTCAATCGAAAACCTACTTATGTGACGATTAACTATTGTAAGCAGTCCATTGCTGCTTCAATGTCGACAAAAGCGATTCAGCTTCAAAATCACCGCGTAAGGTATGATGAGAGATGGAATCTATCGGTCTTCCGAATAAAGGACCTCGTGTTTAGGTACAAAACCAGCAGTCCCTTATCTCGGATCTCGGAAGCCATCGATTAGGGGGCTACACAAGGCAAATTCCACTTCACTAATTCGTCAATTACTACTTTGCCTTCGTCTAGGCAAATTGTGCTTTATTTATTTGCGAATAAGGCTGAATATTGTTCACGCGCGTGTAAATAGAAGTCGAAATTGGATCGACAAGAGCAAATACTCACTAAAGCGCTTAGCAGTGGTATGTGTTGTGGTGTCTGTTCGTTTTGTTGTGAAGACAATCCTTGTTTAACTAATTAACACGGTAAACATGTTGATCGAATAGTCGATTACATTATTTATTACTTATTTGAGAATACTCACTCATGTTTGTTGAGTCAATCAAAATCAAATATTTATTCTGCAAATAGGCCACAAGGGCACTTTTACATGTCAAAGCGTGAATTTATACAATTAAAAAAAACTGACAATCTTACTTAATAATAATGATTAAAAAATATACTGATTAACAATTAAATGAAAATAAATTTACAAATATTAAGGACGTATTGAATACGATCTGTCCGAATTTATAAATATTAAGGACGTATTGAATACGATCTGTCCGAATTTACAAATATTAAGGCCGTATTGAATACGATCTGTCCGAATAAACAAAAAGTATATAAAATTAATTTGATACAGATGTATATGGTCTTTGAGCGTCCAAATACGATGAATAACAATTATTTCAAAGTCCTTAGAGATGTAAATGATCTCTAAGCGCTATTGAAATAAGTAAACTTAATATTGTTAGAGATGCATAAGGTCTCTAAGTGTCAATAACAATAAAACTAATCCAGAACAGGATAATGTCTCTCGTCAATAACATACAATAAAATAACACTACTTATAGTATTAAGGTATTTACTATGCCCTTGCAAGCATGAACGGACCGGTTGATAGAATGAATCATGAAGTGACTTGCTCTAACTGTCGACGGATCCTTTACATATATGTAGGTCAGCAGCATTGATAAAATATTGTATTTTCTCAGTTCTGTAAAATAATAAAGAAAAAAATCAACTCTATTTTTCCATATTCCCTTTCCACTTCACCACACAAATTGCATTGCGATAGTAAAGGCGGTGGTTGCTACATACAAATATTTTTTAACAAAAAACACCGACTCCAAACTTTACCCTACTCACACTCGGCCCTTTCTGCTCTATAATTTGATGAGGTCTCTCGATTTTTCCAAGATCGACGGGATCTTGGAAAAATCAGATCCAGACCCTTTCAAACAATATGCGAATTTTTGAAATCGGTCCCCTAGTCTCAGAGTAATCGGTGAACATACAAAATAAAAAAATATTCTGACGAATTGAGAACTTCCCCCTTTTTTTGAAGTCGGTTAAAAATAGCCAAGTTGCTATGTTCGAGCTCATAATATTTGATTTCCGTCGATTCCATTCAGTTGACACCTAGCTTACGAGGTTTAAAATATGAAAACAAATCTCTGCACATTTCTGGTCAATGTTCACCTTTACTGTGGAGTCCACTGCTACGCCAGAGCAGTAGCAAACGTTGTGACTTGTGAATATCCAGAGTAGCGTCACAGAATAGTAAATTGTATTCCATAGTAGCGTAGCCACTGCTGACTCAAAAGTCATCAAAAACGTCAAAGTAAAAGTCCACATGTATTTGTACGCGTTACTTGTACTGTAAACAAATAATTACAAAAAACACCGACTCCAAACTTTTCCATACTCACATTCGGACCTTCCTGCTATATAATTTGAGGAGTTCCCTCGATTTTCCCAAGATCCAGTCATCAGATCCAGACTTGGTGACAATGGAACCACGTAAAAAACATACCCTATCAAAAAATATTTTTTTTAAATCGGTCCACTAATCTCCGAGTAATCAATCGGTGAACATACATAAAAAAATAAACAAATTATATATATTCCTATGTATTGAGAACCTCCTCTTTTTTTTAAGTCGGTAAATAAAAATTGCTACTGAAAATCAAAATGCTAAATCCACAGCGCGATATCACGTAATAGATATTGAGTACAGCTTTCATTATATGAATGAAAATTTAAAGTGCGTAGGTATATTCTGTGATCTAAGTAAAGCTTTTGATTGTGTCGATCATAATATTATACTACATAAATTACAATATTATGGTTTTCGTAGCCCTATTCTCAACCTGCTGTCCTCATATTTAACCGGGCGCCAGCAATTTGTTGAAATTAGATGTTCATCAAAGTACGGAGAAAGTGAACAAACTTATCAATCGGACGAATGCATAATAAGTCGTGGCGTTCCGCAGGATTCTGTCCTTGGTCCTTTGCTATTCATCATATTTATTAATGACGTGCCTGACAATATCAACAATGGGCCTCCATATTTATATGCTGACGATACTAGTCTTATTCTGGGAGCGAAAAGTTACAAAGATCTAGAATATGTAACCAGCCGTGGTTGGGTGATTTATCGGAGTGGTTTTCCGCAAATGGCCTCTCACTGAATCGAGATAACTACATGACTTTTAGACGAGCATTTAACTCTGAAGATTGTATTCTGGATCTGCTGTTTCGTAATACTGAATCCATTCGTTTTACCGGTATGGAACTGGATTCGCATTTAAAATGGCACAGTCACATAAACCTCATTGTAAAAAAACTAGGCAGTGCATGCTACTCACTCACTTAAAACAATGGCTAAATTAAGTGACAAGAAAACTCTAAAAACCATATATTTTTCATATGTTGAGAGTATTATCCGTTATGGTATTGAAGTTTGGGGTAGTAGCTCAGCTGTCGACAAAATTTTGCTGATGCAAAAAAAGTGTCTACGTTTTATTGAAGGTTACTTTCCTGTAACTCACAGACATTTATTCACAGATAATAATGTTTATACTGTCACTACCCTGTATATGTATTTTGTGTCACCAATTAGAAGTCACCTGTAGACAAACGAACTTCGGTTCGCATTAGGTCCTCAGAACAAGCAGCTTGCACATATCAAATTTATTATTGACATCGGATATGTAATGGATCAGTAAGCATGTTTTTTTTTATGAATTTTACTTGCCCTAATATCGGTGTCAGGTTCATGTGAAACTGCTCTTACACAAATACCAAGTGAGATACGCTTCATAAGACATCTCAGAACACAATGTTGTATTAAAAAATGGTATTCTTCTTACACCTTTATAGGGATGTAATATTCCATATTGAATGCACGGAGGATAAAGGCTTATTTGTAATCATAAAGCTTTATGGCAGACTTCAAAGGATTTCCATGGCAATACGTTATAGGCAGCTATTACGCCGTCGTACGGTATTTGTTGGTTTGTTGTAAGAGATCATAGACATTTATACCTATAATAAAAGGAAATATAAATTAAAACATGACAAGCGTTCATATCACAAAGCTTAACAAAAGTCGATAAAAAACGTGTGGAGCCCTTAAGATAAGATAAGATAAAATAGCCTTTATTCCCTATTATACAAATCAAGTTTATGCTGCATTACATTTAGATATCATAATATATGACGGCGGCGTCGCCGTGCTGCAAGCTAAAATTTGCAAGCAATGTAAACAACACCTGCACCCGGCCTGACTTGTCAGGCCACTGTGACGTCACGCCTCCACCTGGCGCCATTGCCTGAATAAAAGGTTATAAATAGACTGATTGTGGCTGGTGGGGGCATTCTTGCATTAGAGTTTGCCGGGTGCATTTGTCGTGCTGCTAAAATGTCTGATTATTAATTGTGAAAATGTGTTTTAATCTATTGTCAAGTTGGATCGATTAATTGTAAATTGATATTAAACCAGTGATCTAATTACTAAATCCAGTTGTTTCTATTAACTTGGAACCTGCGCCTTTTATTATGGGAGGCGACTCGCTCATATATATATAATTTAAACTGCTCGTATTTTCACGGGGATCTTCCATTTCTGGACGAAGGCCTCCTCCATCTCATGCCATTTGTGCCTGTTTTGGGCCTGTCTTGTCCATAAAGGCTGTGGAGCCCTTACTTAAGAGTAAATATGAGTAACTATACAGAAAGAACAACGTATATCTAAACATGTACTACTTATAGATATTCAATGCTCAACACAACACAGTGCAATTACGTGCGTTACATGATGCAGGGCGTAACGATGAGTTACCGTTAATGTATTAATTAGGTATACAGGTATATACACATCAAAAGCAGCGTGTGACTTTCAACTTGGTTACTACTAATACCACAGGCAATTTACGCGTGTGCAAAGATGGTGGTTCTAGTAACCAAAAGTGTCCAGTGAAAAGTGACTGGTTAAAATAAACCATATAAAAGTCTTTATGGTACGCTGTTGCCACGAAATCAAGCCCGCAGGAAAGTACTACCTTTATATATTTATTTTTGACATTTAGATTTGATATTTAGATCTGACGGCCTGTTTAGCCTAGTTGGTAGTGACACTGCCTCCGAAGCTAGGGGTCCCGGGTTCGAATCCCGGCCAGGGCATTATTTGTGCATTTAGCACGGATTTTGTTCTTGGGTCTTGGATGTTCTCTATGTATTTAAGTATATATTTATCTATATAAGTATGTATATCGTCGCCTAGTAGCCATAGTACAAGCTTTGCTTAGTTTGGGACTAGGTCGATTTGTGTAAGATTGTCCCCCAATATTTATTATGCATTTGTACCTTTATATACTTTATGTATGTATAATCGTTGTTTCTTCACACGTCTATGGGGTTAATCTGAGAGATGCGTTTCGTATTTCAATTTGGTTCGCGCTCGTTCTAACTGATGACATTCAAATACGATTAACACGGGAAGCGACGGCCAAAAATAAACCTCAGGGTCCATTCGTCTTAGGGCTAGCTGCGTGTCGATTCGTAACAACTTTTTTACGGTGTGATTGATGATTGGGTTCGACGAGTTCGCTTACATTTGATGGATATAGGTACTTATACAGTAACATCTTCTTAAGGTGCCATATCCTGGCCAATATCAGCGAGCATCGTGCGAAAGTTTTCTCTGTTCCTTGGCATCCTGGCATGAGTTGTGGCGTCAGTCTAGCGGTCCAGTCCCTAATGTTTCCAATCCACCATTTTACGTTCTATATTTCCTTCTATTCGAGAGATAAAGTGAGAAACATCGTTATAAGACGGAGGTGTGGAGTGAATGAAGATATACTGTCGAAAATTGAGAAAGGTATGCTTAGATGGTTTGGACATGTAGAGAGGATGGATGAAAGAAGATTGGCAAAACGAGTGTATGAAGGAAGAGCGGATGGATAAGTGGAAGGGGAAGACCTCAGCGAACATACCCCGACCAATGCGGAGACATTCTGCAGAAAGCTGGCCAGGTCAAGAGTACCCTTAATCAGCGTGCATGCATGATGAATGTTATGAGAGTTCATGAAGCGAAAGTTGTATGTCAGGATCGTAGCAAATGGAAATCCGTGATCTCTGCCTACCCTTCTAGGAAACAGGCGTGATTATATGTATGTATGTATTATTATACCATGTCTTACTATACCATATTTTATGATTCTGTAAATATATATTTTTTTACTCCGGATAGGTTTGCGCTTGACCACAAATCACCTGATGGTAAGCGATATTGTGGTCTAGGATGGAGCGGGCTTACCTAGTAAAAACCGGTTCACTCTCGTCTTGAAGACGGTAAGGTTGCAGTTTTCAGGGAACAAAGATTCCGGCAAGGATTTCCACAGCTTGGCTGTTCTCACAATAAAAGAGGAAGCGAAACGCTTCGTGCGAGTTTTTGGAACTGCCACCGTAAAACGATGTAGCCTTGCCGTATCCCTGGTCGTCCGATGGTAGAAGGGAGCGGGGGGTATTATACTGTGCAGTTCATCAGCACACTCCCCGAAATGCAACCGATAGAAATCCGAAAGACTAGCAACTTTGCGGCGATGTTCTAAACTGTGCAGTCTCGCATTGCAAAGAGAGTCCTTTCCTATGAGCTTCTTGGCACGTTTCCAAAATACCTTGCCAAATCCAATTTCCAATATGGCCAAAGTATTCTGTTGCCCTGGATTGCCTAAAGATATTTGACTCAACGCCTTTGAACAGTATAAACTAGCTCTGTATACTGTAGTCCTAGCGAATTTCTTTTATTAGTCGACAAAAAATCTGTATAATTATTAATCTGCTGCTCACAATTTAACGTGGATCGGTTGAGAATTGCAACCCGTAGAGAAGAACAAACCATAATAAAATTCACCATCATCAGTTTATGCCTACATGTACACCTCACTGCTGGGCACAGCCATCTCTTGTTGATGATATTGTTATTACCTGGTATGCTACGGGTCAAAGAATAGTAGTCCGATCCTAAGTAGAATACTCTTATATCAAATACCTACATGATTTTATTAGAAAGCCTTCTCGTCCTTCAACCCTATTCAGAGCTCGAACAAAGCCGGACTGTCTTTGTCTGGCAGCTTTGTGACAAATGTATTTTTCAATTTGAATATATGAGTGTGGGATTCGTTAATTTGATGCTACCCGAAGTAAAAGAAGGATCTTTTTGCTGACTTTTATGTAAATAATTGAGACAGGTTTAACGTAAATATAAACATTCACATTCTTATATCCGAGGAATTAAAAAAAAGGCGAAGTTAGTTAACTTTTATCTCACAATATGGACTTCATGAGCTCATTCGATTCGGAAAAAATATATTTTAAACAATTAATCGTAATTGCTGGGGAGTCGGGCGCGACGGTACGACCATGTAAAGAGGAGACCATCCCACTCCGTTGGAAACTTAGCACTACAACTTCTCATCCCCTCTCGAAGATGTAGGAGAAGACGATATTTATTTATCTATTTATTTTTATACTACGACGGTGGCAAACAAGCTTACGTTCTGTCTGTTTTTTTTTTATTGCGACTCCAGAGGAATCACAAGTGCATTGCCGACCCTTTATTGACTTGGGGATGCGCTGTGTTGAGAGTAAGGGGCCCGCAGATGTCTCCAGCTGTCAAGCTAGAGACATATGCAGGCCCCTCACTCCCAACCCAACACAGCGCATCCTCGGGAGCTCTGGTGACCTTACTATACCATACCTACCTAAGGGGCAAGTAGTGATGATTATTTATTAGTATTAAATAATCATGACAGTCGGGAGTACACCCACAGTAACACCGAAACGATGTTTGTGAAACCAGGTCGATTTCATCGGGCAAGTTTGTTGTGCCGAGGGTCACTAATTACTACGGCGATAGGTGTCTCCGGAAACGCCTACCCTATATTTATTTATTTATTTAATAGGCACACAAAACAGACATCATTCATTGACAGAAAAATAGCACAGTACGCAGGTATTGATTTGAATGCTATCCAAAATATGTATACACAGCATGATTAAAAGTAACAGCGAGCGTAAAACTAAAACTACACTAAACTAGGTACATACATAAATATGATATAATATATATTTATATACTCAACACCCTGCCCTCTGACATCAGGCAAGGAGCCAATAAAGCAAATACTGAAAAATAAGATTTTGCAATACTTTTAATTTGTTGCGACATTTAATTTAAAATTATTTTGAAATCAAATTATGACTAAATCAATGTATGTGTGTGGGAATGTAATGTATTTCAAAAATCAGATTATATAATACGGTATTTTGATTATCTTTGAATCTTTAGATAGTAATGGAGCTAAGTTACGTATGATGATCATCATCATGTCACCCGAAGGACGTCCACTGCTGTACAAAGGCTTTTCCCAAAGAGTTCCACAGTGACCGGCGTAGCGTGGGCAGTCCCGTACAAGGTGGACTGAATGGGTCGCGGGAATCCGCTGGATGTGGGTGATGCAGAACCTGTCATGATACGTGTGATATCACACAGGAAATAGTTCAAATGAGGGGTTTCAACTGATAAGGGACCTTAAGAAGGGTGCTAGATGGATGCCGCTTAATCCCGTCGAGTCAAGGCGCGTCAACATAATGTTGAGCATGAAAGCCAATTTAAAGTGTGATTAACAGGGCTTAGACACGGCGCTTGCCTAATGCCGATTAATTACCTAATTACTGCAGATAAGGAAGCGACACGGGGCTTGACGGGGTACTCGTATTTGTTAAGGAAGTAGTTTTCCTCCGTAGAGTTTTAGTTTGTGTAAATTAGGTAGTACAAACACAGCATGGGGCTGTTGAAAAAGTGAGTGTAAATGTCACCGTAAATTGCAAATACCGTTAGATTATAATCTGTCCCGCGATACTGTAAACTGTCGAAAGATTGTAAATCGAAAATAATAATAGTCCTAGTCAAAATATTCTTTATTCAAATAGGCCTAGCAACAAGCACTTTCGAACCGTCAGTTATAAGATGTTATTATATTAATTAATTATGTAGAGCAATTTTTTTAATAATAATCGTATGGCATTTATTTTACGAATCGTGAGAACTTCGAGAAGAAAGTACGGTTGCCAGTTTTGTTCCACTTTTAGCACCACCCAGGGGTTACGTGTAGGGTAACGGTGGGTACTCGCTACGAACGTGGTGCAACTTCGACCCCCATTGTCAAGTGAGTGGGCAAATTGACTGTTAGAAGTTCTCAAGCCAAACGAAGGCCTCTAACATCTTTTAATGCTCTGAGGAACACAAGGTAATGAACGAAACTACCTAGATTTCATTATCTAGGAGTTTCCTCCAGCGAGTCGACGTTAAATTGTAAGCAGTATGTTACGGTTTACAATTTTTCGACAGTTTAAATATTGCGAGATAGATTGTAATCTCACGGTTTTTTGTAATTTCACGGTGACAAATATTAAAGATAATTTTAAACGGTAGGAACCCCTTGAGTTGCAAGCTTCTATAGGCTATGGTGACAGCTTATCATTAGGCAGGCTATGAGCTTGTTTGCCACTGACGCCGATATGGTATTAAGAAAACACTATTCATAGTATGAATATTTTATAGTAGTCATTTTTTCAATTTGTGAGTTTCTTTAGATTTCGCCTATATTATATGCTTACAGTACCGGTCAAAAGTTTATTTCACCTCATGAAACTTTGATTTTCTATTGAATTAGAGGTATATTCAATTAGACCACTGTGGGATGAGCAGCACTCCCTGGAGTTGGGTTCTGTCCAACGAAAGTTACAGACCAATTACAAAATTAATGGGGTTTCTCAAACTACAGTCGTAAACGCTTTAAAACGAAAAAGAAGGAAAAAGCACAATAAAAAGTGACGACATGTTTTTTACGTTCAAATCTAACGTCAATACGTGTACTCAAACTGGTCCAAAATAATATGTGACTCTACCGCTCAGTATTGTGCTGTGGGCAAACACACCAAAGTAAATCTATCTTTATACGACCTGTTTAGCCTAGTTGGTAGTGACTCTGGCTCCGAAGCTAGAGGTCCCGGGTTCGAATCCCGGCCAGGGCATTTATTTGTGCATTTTTCACGGATATTTATTCTTGGGTCTTGGATGTTTTCTATGTATTTATCTATATAAGTATATCGTCGTCTAGTATCCATAGTACAAGCTTTGCTTAGTTTGGGACTAGGTCGATTTGTGTAAGATTGTCCCCCAATATTATTATTATTATTTTTAGTCATTATCGTACCTATCCTACGGTAAAGGTAAGAAGTGATTTTGCTCCCTAGGCTCCCAAACCGCCAAAGCTATATTTAGAGCCGCGACGGCAATTCCCTACAGTCGGGTATCCGTGGCGATGTCGAAAGCACTAGTGCGCGGCTCAAAAGAATCTGGAATAGACGACGAGCCACGAAACCTGCGGGTCAAATAATTGAATATAAAGATTTTTATTTATTTATTTAACCGAAAATATAAACTTACAGTAGGCATACACATTTTGTTCGCCAAACAGTTAGTTGGCGAGTATTGCATTTTGTTTTGTGGACGAGCGGGAAAGAAAAAAAATTGACTCATAAATTATTCTAAATTACGATGTCCAAACCTGGGAACTTAAAGAAATACAAAAGGCCTCACCGAAGGTTCGCCAGAGGGTCACGGAGCGCAGCATGCTTGGAGTGAAAGAGATAGCCCCTCGGGCTAATTATGCACGTTTTCGAACGTGCTTGAGGTGGATGTGTAATTTTCTATAGTAAAAATACACATGGCCCCTGGGTGGTGCTAAAAGTGCAACAAAACTGGCAACCGTACTGTCTTCTCGAAGATCTCTCGGTTTGAAAAATAAATGCCATACGATTATTATTATTATAGTAAAAATGACAGATTTACCTATCGTACGTTCGTAAAGTTACGTGATTACCCTGCGGATCTGAAACAATACGCTGCACTCAAAAACGGCCATTGGGCACTCTCAATGTTACATATGCCGTGTGGGCAACGGCGGCGTGGACGGCCGAGATGCCAGGATGAATCGAAAGTATTTCAGATCGACCGGCTAGAATTCGCGATTAATCAGAAGTGTAGGGGGAAAAGATTATGTGAGATATTCTTCTTAAGTATATATTACTACGTGTCATTGAAATAAAAATGGAATGCAAAATCTGGCTAAGATGGACCCCATTTTCGATAAATTCCCACATTCTGTAAACATGTCGATAAATAATGGAGTGAAATAAGTCATTTCGTTCATATTTTCAATCGAATTTTCGGTTTCTTTCGGATCGTTAATGCATATTTACAGTATTTGATTAACCGAAACCACGACTTTTATATGTAAATATATAGTGTACCATAAATGTGACCCTAGTGAAAAAGGGTATAAGTGCCGTACAATTGTATAGGACTTGTACCCCTTTTCACTATAGCCACATTGTTTCTTGTACATCAGACACATTCGATTTCTTTAACTCCTGTTAACTTTAATATTGCATTAAGTTGAAAGCTTATTTTTTGTTTTACTTCCTTGGCACGGCCAATATTTTTCATATTTAATACAATAAAGCCCTGGGAGCAGTTTCAAAGGTAGTAAACTGTGCTTTAATCAGGCAAACCGCAGCCCTGAAGAACAGTGCCTTAAATATAAAAGTGGGTAATTTGTAATTTGAAATTTATGAAAAAGTACACAAAGCTCCCCTTAAATAATAAACTCCTCGAAGATTGGATTATTTTCAAATCCGCCATTTTTAAAGGGACGTAGGCCCGGTCCGATAATGTTTAAAATTTTGTTTACACTCGGGGGCAAAATGTAACGTGGGTGGGGACAAAAAAGTCATTCTTTGATGTTGATATTTTTATGATAGGATCCCATAAATTACTTATATAGTTGGGTTGAATGATAGTTGGTCATAGTATATTATGTAACTATAAAGAAAACCTTATTGCGGTTATTAAATTCAGGATCACCCGATTTTTTTTACCGCTATTGTATTGTTGTGTTGTATTGTTTTAATTGTTGTGGAATGTTCTGTTTTTGTTTCGTGTATTATTAATTGTAGTACTAATCTAGATATATAAGTTATAATTGACATCCAAGAGTATCCACTTAAGACTTTATTTTTATACGCTACTGCGGCAATCTGGTATACGGCCTGCCGATGGTTTTAACAGACACTATGGTCGCTGGCGACTCGAGATGAGTCACAAACAATAAACACCAAATATCTACAGACTGAATTACTACTTGGACTTGTTTGATAATTATTTATCAAACAAGTTTTGTGGCCATACACGGCGAGACCCTCTTCTATAGTTCGAGATTGCTCGAGTTAGCTTTTGATTAAGTGTACTCTTTATTTCTGCCTCGTATACTGATCGTAGCGACTGCAGGCGGTTGTTGTCGGATGGATGTCGGACGACATTATGACTGTACACTGCAATTTTGTCAAAAAGAGCCCGAGAATAAGATAGTTCACTGGTCATATACAGTCAGCGTGACACGGTACCTAACAGTCAAGATGGCCTGAACAATTTTGCTTTGGCTGAGTCAATGTTAATGACCATTTTGGATGTTTCCAAGTAGGTATTTAGTGATCTTGACTGCTGAACTTACTGCGAGACTGCAGAGGCAGTTTTGGAAACTTTAACGAGAATTCAGAGCGATTTGAGTGTAATAATTCCTCCACTATGTTTTGAAAGAGAGAGCGAAGCGAGCAAATTTGTCCGAATCTACTGGAATAATCCGGCGTTGCTGTGTTTGTATAAGTGTCGTAATATTTGTTAATCGAATAAATGAGACGAACAGAATCTTTATATCCGGAAATGACCTAAATCGGTCAAGGGGGTGCTGAGATATAGGGGGTTGTAACATGTTGAAAATATGGTGTCTTTAAACACCAGTAGATGGCGCTGAACTGAATGAATCCACGAGTACCTACTCGTACAGCCGAGGAATGAAAAGGTTCGCCACTTTTCGACTCTATTTTTATGCAGTTAAGGTCGAAAACTGACGAACCTTTTCATTCCGCGACTATACATCGTGAGTTTACAGCTATAAGTATTATAGATTCTGTATTTGTTGTGTTGGTCGTGGT
The DNA here is from genome assembly GCA_905163555.1 of Notocelia uddmanniana. Lineage (NCBI taxonomy): Eukaryota > Metazoa > Arthropoda > Insecta > Lepidoptera > Tortricidae > Notocelia > Notocelia uddmanniana. The sequence continues at coordinate 4,512,142 of LR991064.1, forward strand.
TTTACTACGGTATATTGTTAAGTATATTTGACAAGTCTAGACTTTTCGATCAGCATAAAATAAAAGATTAACTAAAAGTAAAGTTTCATATTATACACCCCTTAAGTTATTGTTTGGTAAAATCTCGTTGTATGGGGAATTTGACACTGCTTTATGGATGACAGCTGCAGGTGCCATACAGGGTGTAACTAAAATGGCCTGGATCCGTTTAAGGCGTTAACTGGTATCGCATTCTGACTAGTAATAAGAAGGTAAAAAAAATGATCAATTATTTTTTTGGGAAATTGGCTAACTTTGACGACGGTCCCCCCATACGCAAAAAAAATTACCTACTTTTTTCTAATCGGTATGCGATCCCAATTAAAACCTTAAACGGATCCACGGCATTCTTGTCACTGCCTGTATTCAACCCTTTTGAAAAAATCGTTTGAACTCAATTACTGCTTCTATTTCGAGAGGAAGGACACAACACTTCCACAAACTGTGCCTTGGAGCCTAAGTTGATTTTGTTCACAATTTATCTTCGTTTGCCACGATTATTTAATATTATTACTCTCTGAATAAAACAATTCAAATGTTTTTTATCGCAAAATAGTATATAGCCACTCATTTGCTTTGGCAACCAGAGTTGCCTACTTTGCACACCCTCAAATGGATTGTGGCAACTGTAGTTGCCAAGGACCTATAGTTTAGTGTAGTTCAGGGTCAGCAACGCATGTGACACCCCTGGAGTTGCAAGCGTCCATGGGCTATGTTTACCTGTATGTAGGCGGGCCGTTCTCTTGTTTACAAAGAATTAATTTAGACTAAGACCATTTTTTAAATCCAAAAGCAAGAGCTACTTGATTTCAATACTATCTACCCCTTATAGTTTCGCCATGTCCGTCTGTCTGTTCGAGGCTTTGCTCTGTGATTGTTAGTGCTAGAAAGCTGCAATTTGGTATGGATAAATCAACAAATTTGACAAAGTGGTACAATAAAATGTAAAAGATTTTTTAAGGGTACCTCCCCTACACATAAAGTGGGGATGAATTTTTTTTTGCTTCAACCCTATGGTGTGGAATGTTGTTGGATAGGTCTTTCAAAATGAATAGAGGTCTTCAACAAACGTATTTTTTGATAAAGTGAATAATTTCGGAAATATTCTTAAGTATCTTGTTTGTAGCATGTTAAGATCATTGTGTTACCAGTTTATTCCATTACGGGACGCCATTTAAAATGATTTCGGAATCAGAACCTTTAATTTGGGGAATATTGCAGAGGGCTGTTTGAAACATGACGCCTCGTACGAAGCTAAATTAGGTCTAGCTTGAACGCCTAATCACATATTCGCTGGATACCAATTTTCCTCTATTTTTTTTTCTTTCTACATTTCACTGTTAATCTATGCATGTTGTGTCCTTCTGTAATTAATAAGATACTTAGCATTCATTTTGTGTAGGCTAGACTATAATTAAATAATGGTGTTCTTATTGTTGAAGGTCCTCAATAAATAAATGGTAACCCTATTTATTTCATTTCAGTGCTAGACTAGAGATTCACCAGATATTCGACACTATTAGATGTGATACGTGATAATTAGATGTGAACTACACATACGGTCATCCTTAGGACATTTACCTTATATGGTAAGTATGTCAACTGATTGTGAAGTATTTTTGAGGGAATACTTACATCAATAACGTTTGTGTTTTTTAGGGTTCCGTACCCAAAGGGCAAAAACGGGACCCTATCACTAAGACTCCGCTGCCTGTCCGTCCGTATGTCTGTCACCAGGCTGTATCTCAAGAACCGCGATAGTTAGACAGCTGAAATTTTCACAGGTGATGTATTTCTCTTGCGGCTATAACAACAAATATTAAAAAACGGGCAAGTGGGAGTCGGACTCTTTGCCGTTTTTATTGATAATGGTACGGAACCCTTCGGGCGCGAGTCCGAATCGCACTTCGCCGGTCTTTCTTGTTCCGACATAAAGGTAATAATGAATAATGAGGCTATTATTTAATGTATGGCTATCATTTTGAACCTTGAGATTTTAGTACGAAAAGACAGTACAGTTGCCAGTTTGTTTCACTTTTAGAACCATATATTTTCCCCTCAACATAACGACGAGTCATATACCAGTGTCTTGATACCCGGGAGCATCACCATCATCACCCATCTCCCCGAGCCCGTGTTTCCGCCATCCGCAACTCCGCATCCGCATTTTATGATACCCTCACAATTTCTGCTCCTAGTGCCACCCATGATAGCTACACCACTAACATAGGGGCTAGATATGGTGCTCAGAAAAAACTGGTCATAGTTGGCATTATGGAACACAAGAGGACACCGGACTGATTTCCCGTTGGTTTGACCAGGAGAGAGGATTATCTATCTTTATTATGTCCTTGTCTTTATTCTCTGCCAGAAAATGGCCAGTTTGAAACCAAACTAAAACGTTAAGGAAACGGTTACAAAAATGTCACAATGTAACAAGATATCCACGAAAACATCTGCAGAGCTCTGTGACTAATGCGGTCGCAATGGAAAAAGGAACAAGTTATCAAGTGTGGTACAGTCAGTGTCAAAAGTAGCTACGTAAATGAAGAGGCTAAAAGTCTTTATTGTAAGGGAATAATAGCTTTTGACCGCTTAGGCGACTTCCTGACTTGGCGGGGCGGGAGCGATATGTCACAGGTATTTTGCTCTTTGACGTAAGCTTACTGATGTGAGATTTGCTCACTTGACGAAATACTGTCAGTATTACGTATGCGCAGTAGTAATACCATGTGCAGAATTGGGGCAGTACTGCATCGATATCGGTTGACACTGACAGCTGACAGTTTTCTCATATTGTACCGCCTCCGCATCGACAAGTGTGATGACCTGTTTAGCCTAGTTGGTAGTGACTCTGCCTCCGAAGCTTGAGGTCCCGGGTTCGAATCCCGGCCAGGGCATTTATTTGTGTATTTATCACGGATATTTTTTCTTGGGTCTTGGATGTTTTCTATGTATTTAAGTATGTCTTTATCTATATAAGTATGTATATCGTCGTCTAGTACCCATAGTACAAGCTTTGCTTAGTTTGGGACTAGGTCGATTTGTGTAAGATTGTCCCCCCAATATTTAAGTCAGGAAGGCGCCTAAGTCGACTTTCTGTTTTGTCGGCAAGGAGGCAGTACGATGTCAAAACTGTCAGATGACAGTGTCAACTACACTAATTTCGTTTTTAACTAGTAACGCTGCTAACAAAAATTCAACATTTCAAATTAAAGGGAAAATTGTTGTGTTCCGAGCAGGATTCTCCTAAGGCGTTGTAAAAGCGGAACTAGTGAAGGATTTCTTGCCTATGCTTCATTGGTTCCGATAGCTCAGTGGCTAGAGCGATTGGTCGCATATGCCAGATGTCGCAGGTTCTAATCCTGCTCGGAGCACTAATTTTTTCCCTTTAATTTGAAATTTAGTGTCAACTACCGTTATTTACTGTACACCCATATTTAGGCGACTTCCTGACTTGGCATTTTGGTCTTTGATCGAGCATACTTATAATGCTTATGTCGCAGGAAAATCTTCACTTGATGAAGTTACTGTTAGTATTACGTTTGTGCAGTAGTAATATCATGCGCAGAAGCGGGGCAGTACTGCATTCGTATCGCCTCGCTGCCATGCATCACGCGCACGGCACAGCACTCATTTAAGAGGGCGCAGTACGATCGGTGTGGATCGGTTCTCCATACAAACGTATTTACGCTCTCATTTTAAATCGCCATGCTAGAATAACATGAAACTTTGTATACACAATGGGATCCGGCATATCTAGGTCGGAAATTATGTTGCTAGAAATTGAAAAAGAAAAAAAAATACAGCGGGCTTTTGAGTTATTTACGGCTTGTATGAAAACCTTAATAATCGCTGTATTTTTTCGCCATTATAATTTTAAGCAACAGAAACTAATTTACGCCCTAGACAAGCTGGATCCCATTGTGTATACAAAGCTTCATGTTATTCTAGCATGGCGTTTTAAAATGAGAGCATAAATACGGTTGTATGGAGAATCAAGCGTACTGCGCCCTCTTAAATGTAAGGGTGCAGTAAAAAGCGGTCCTAACTCCATTGACAGTTGACGCTGACAGCTGACAGTTTTGGCATCGTACCACCTCCGCGCCGAAAAAACAGAAAGTCATGAGTGCTTCGTGACTCGCGTGGGATACGCGGAAGCGGAGTAATACGAATGCAGTACTTCCCCACTTCTGCGCATGATGTGAAAACAGTTTTGGCAATAAATAATTATTCTGTTGTATTACTACTGCGCAATCGTAATACTATCAGTAGCTCGTCAAGTTAAAGAAATACATATAAACATACATAAGCTCACGCCTATATTCCCAAAAGGAGTAGGCAGAGCACATAAAATTACTTTTCAATACCACTTTTAGCTATTGCAGGTTTATAGATGGAGAAAATGCAACCTGTCACTGCAATATCACATTTTCTCCATCTAAAGAAAATTATACCACATATCTTTTTTACATGATTGACGGACCAGCGATTGGCCCTAGTTTCACCTGATGGTAAACGATGACAATGTGCCTATTCACTCTTGCCTTAAAGAGACCCAGATTGAATGTATCTGGAAATACTTCCATTCGACTCGATCCCAAGAAGTTGCCTTAATAAGTGTAGATACTTTGATGCTGTCTGTACAATCTTGCTACCATCTTCCTTTATCCTGCAGAAATGCAGCGGATCCGCTGATCCCTAAAAATTACAGACGGAACTCCCGGCGGCGATCAGTTACTGTGATTAATGGGACAGATTTATATGAAATCCAACTCCTGTCCAAGAAACTTGTGAAAAATTGAGTTTTTCAAACGAAGTGTCGTTTTCATTTTCAATTTAGCACGTTCAAGCTGTAGTTTGTGAAAGATATCGTCGTAAAATGGTTTATACCTACGCTGCTGACAAGCATTTTGACTAGCGTTTTCTTCCAAACGAGGCACGTTGTAGTCGAATGTTCACAAACGAAACGCACAGAGCGGTTGCGGTGCGGTGCGGGGCGGAGGCGGTTATGCATTTTTGATCTTTCCGACTCTGTCGACTGTCGATAGTGTCGATTACTGCTTCATATATTACACACGCCGCCTCTGCTCCGCTATCCCGCGCGGTTTGTTGGTGCGCCGTCCCACGGACCGCGTTCGCTTTACCGCAAAACCGCCTCCACCCCGCAATGACGGTGCGCCGCGCTCTGTGCGTTTCAAGCTTTAATGTTAAACGATCGTTCACGATCATATTAAAGTGCCTACTCAGTCCTTTTTCCTTTTTGTTAAGTAAAAGTTTCATTTTCTACAACCATTTTATTTATTTAATCGTATGGCATTACCGGTGTGAAGTTAGCGGCTAAAGTTAGCGGCCGCCTATAACCCGACCAGATCAAGAAGTCAATATTTTATAATAGTCGATACTTTTGAAAAAAAGGTCTAAGAACACAGCAAAGCCACATAGGACATTAAAAACTTCAAGATAAAATACATAAATATTACGCTGATCGAAAATTTACACGAAATAAATTTGGCCGCTAACTTTTCAACATATCGGCCGAAATCGATTATATTAAATACCTCAATTTTTCGTTAGATAAATGGACGGTTAAGGAAATACTGAAACATGATAAGTACAGCAAGTATACAGCTTGTATGGTGCAGAAAGTTAGAAGTGGTACTCGCTGGTTTACTGGGTCAAAGGGGGTCACCAAGGAAATCCTACCTGTTTCTCAAATCACTCGCGGTTTTCATAGATTTTCGACATGAACGACGGCAAGCAAGGGATTTTGGACATCTAAATCAGTTAAGCCACAAACCAAGCTATCATTTTATACATATTCCAGAGTGATACTCGATCGTTTAGATAGATCGACTCAGACGAGAACACAAGAGAAAATAATATGAAAATAAATTGATATTTCGTTCATTGTTACTAAGTTAAACGGCAGGCAAGAAGGTTTTGATACATATTACGTACATCTTAACTGTCAAGCTGTATGTGATAGAAATTTGAAAGTGGTACTCGGTCGTTTACTGGGTCAAAAGGGGGGGAGACCAAGGAAATCCTACCTGATTCTCAAACCACTCGCGGTTTTCACAGATTATGGACTTGAAAGACGGCAAGCAAGGGATTTTGGACATCTAAATGAGTTAGGCCAAAAATTAAGCTGTCATAACATATATATTCCAGAGTGATACTCGATCGTTTAGATGGGTCGACTCAGACGAGAACACACGACAAAAATTTTTTTAAAATTAATTTATATTTTCTTCATTATCACTAAGTTAAACGGCAGGGAAGAAGATTTTGAAACCTATTACGTACAGCTAAACTATCAAGCTGTATGTGGCAAAACTATAAAAGTGATACTCGGTCGTTTACTGAGTCAAAGGGGGTCAGCAACTAAATTCTGCATGTTTCTCAGGACACTCGCGGTTTTCAGAGAGTATTGACATGAAAGACGGCATGCAAGTGATTTTGGGCATCAGAATCGTTCAGATCGCAGAGAAATTTATCATATCGTATAAATCCCAGAGTGATACTCGATCGTTTTGATGGATCGACTCAGACGAGAACACAAGAGAAAATAATTTTGAAAATAAATTGATATTTCGTTCATTGTTACTAAGTTAAACGGCAGGCAAGAAGATTTTGAAACCTATCACGTACAGCTTAACTATCAAGCTATATGTAACAGAAATTTGAAAGTGGTACTCGGTCGTCTACTGGGTCAAAAGGGAGGGAGACCAAGGAAATCCTACCTGATTCTCAAACCACTCGCGGTTTTCATAGATTATGGACTTGAAAGACGGCGAGCAAGGGATTTTGGACATCTAAATGAGTTAGGCCACAAATTAAGCTATCATAACATATATATTCCAGAGTGATACTCGGACGTTTAGATGGATCGACTCAGACGAGAACACACGACAAAATAATTTTTTTTTTTTTTTTTTCTTCATTATCACTAAGTTAAACGGCAGGGAAGAAGATTTTGAAACCTATTACGTACAGCTAAACTATCAAGCTGTATGTGGCAAAACTATAAAAGTGATACTCGGTCGTTTACTGGGTCAAATGGGGTCAGCAACTAAATTCTGCATGTTTCTCAGAATACTCGCGGTTTTCATAGAGTATTGACATGAAAGACGGCAAGCAAGGGATTTTGGGCATCAGAATCGTTCAGATCGCAGTGAAATCTATCATATTATATACATTCCAGAGTGATACTCGATCGTTTAGATGAATCGCCTCAGACGAGAACACAAGGGATAAGAATTTTTAAATTAATTGATATTCCGTTCATTATCACTTAGTTAAACGGATGACAAGAAGGTTTTGATACAAATTGCGTACAGCTAAACTATCAAGCTGTATGTGGCAGAAATTTGAAAGTGGTACTCGAACGTCAACTGGGTCAAAGGGGGTCACCAAGGAAATCCTACCTGTTTCTCAAATCACTCGCGGTTTTCATAGATTTTCGACATGAACGACGGCAAGCAAGGGGTTTTGGACATCTAAATCGGTTAAGCCACATACTAAGCTTTCATTTTATACATATTCAAGAGTGATACTCTATCGTTTAGATAGATCGACTCAGACGAGAACACACGACAAAATAATTTTTAAAATTAATTTATATTTTCTTAATTATCACTAAGTTAAACGGCAGGGAAGAAGATTTTGAAACCTATTACGTACAGCTAAACTATCAAGCTGTATGTGGCAAAACTATAAAAGTGATACTCGGTCGTTTACTGAGTCAAAGGGGGTCAGCAACTAAATTCTGCATGTTTCTCAGGACACTCGCGGTTTTCAGAGAGTATTGACATGAAAGACGGCATGCAAGTGATTTTGGGCATCAGAATCGTTCAGATCGCAGAGAAATTTATCATATCGTATAAATCCCAGAGTGATACTCGATCGTTTTGATGGATCGACTCAGACGAGAACACAAGAGAAAATAATTTTGAAAATAAATTGATATTTCGTTCATTGTTACTAAGTTAAACGGCAGGCAAGAAGATTTTGAAACCTATCACGTACAGCTTAACTATCAAGCTATATGTAACAGAAATTTGAAAGTGGTACTCGGTCGTCTACTGGGTCAAAAGGGAGGGAGACCAAGGAAATCCTACCTGATTCTCAAACCACTCGCGGTTTTCATAGATTATGGACTTGAAAGACGGCGAGCAAGGGATTTTGGACATCTAAATGAGTTAGGCCACAAATTAAGCTATCATAACATATATATTCCAGAGTGATACTCGGACGTTTAGATGGATCGACTCAGACGAGAACACACGACAAAATAATTTTTTTTTTTTTTTTTTTCTTCATTATCACTAAGTTAAACGGCAGGGAAGAAGATTTTGAAACCTATTACGTACAGCTAAACTATCAAGCTGTATGTGGCAAAACTATAAAAGTGATACTCGGTCGTTTACTGGGTCAAATGGGGTCAGCAACTAAATTCTGCATGTTTCTCAGAATACTCGCGGTTTTCATAGAGTATTGACATGAAAGACGGCAAGCAAGGGATTTTGGGCATCAGAATCGTTCAGATCGCAGTGAAATCTATCATATTATATACATTCCAGAGTGATACTCGATCGTTTAGATGAATCGCCTCAGACGAGAACACAAGGGATAAGAATTTTTAAATTAATTGATATTCCGTTCATTATCACTTAGTTAAACGGATGACAAGAAGGTTTTGATACAAATTGCGTACAGCTAAACTATCAAGCTGTATGTGGCAGAAATTTGAAAGTGGTACTCGAACGTCAACTGGGTCAAAGGGGGTCACCAAGGAAATCCTACCTGTTTCTCAAATCACTCGCGGTTTTCATAGATTTTCGACATGAACGACGGCAAGCAAGGGGTTTTGGACATCTAAATCGGTTAAGCCACATACTAAGCTTTCATTTTATACATATTCAAGAGTGATACTCTATCGTTTAGATAGATCGACTCAGACGAGAACACACGACAAAATAATTTTTAAAATTAATTTATATTTTCTTAATTATCACTAAGTTAAACGGCAGGGAAGAAGATTTTGAAACCTATAACGTACAGCTAAACTATCAAGCTGTATGTGGCAAAACTATAAAAGTGATACTCGGTCGTTTACTGGGTCAAATGGGGTCAGCAAGTAAATTCTGCATGTTTCTCAGGACACTCGCGGTTTTCATAGAGTATTGACATGAAAGACGGCAAGCAAGGGATTTTAGGCATCTAAATCAGTTAAACCACAAACCAAAATTTCATTACATACACATTCTAGAGTGATACTCGATCGTTTAGATGGATCGACTCCGACGAGAACACAAAGAAAACATTTTTTTTAAATTAATTGTTTTTTCGTTTATTATTACTAAGTAAAACGGCGGGCAAGAAGGATTTGATACGTATTACGTACAGCTTAACTGTCAACCTAGATGTGGCTTAATTTTGAAAGTGGTACTAGTTCGTTTACTGGGTCAAAAGGGGGGGAGACCAAGGAAATCCTACCTGATTCTCAAACCAATCGCGGTTTTCATAGATTCTGGACTTCAAAGACGGCAAGCAAGGGATTTTGGACATCTAAATGAGTTAGGCCACAAATTAAGCTATCATAACATATATATTCCAGTGTGATACTCGAGCGTTTAGATGGATTGACTCAGACGAGAACACACGACAAAATAATTTTTAAAATTAATTTATATATTCTTAATTATCACTAAGTTAAACGGCAGGGAAGAAGATTTTGAAACCTATTACGTACAGCTAAACTATCAAGCTGTATGTGACAAAACTATAAAAGTGATACTCGGTCGTTTACTGGGTCAAATGGGATCAGCAAGTAAATTCTGCATGTTTCTCAGGACACTCGCGGTTTTCATAGAGTATTGACATGAAAGACGGCAAGCAAGGGATTTCAGGCATCAGAATCGTTCAGATCGCAGAGAAATCTATCATATTATATACATTCCAGAGTGATACTCGATCGTTTAGATGAATCGACTCAGACGAGAACACAAGGGATAAGAATTTTTAAATTAATTGATATTCCGTTCATTATCACTTAGTTAAACGAATGACAAGAACGTTTTGATACAAATTGCGTACAGCTCAACTATCAAGCTGTATGTGGCAGAAATTTGAAAGTGGTACTCGAACGTCAACTGGGTCAAAGGGGGTCACCAAGGAAATCCTACCTGTTTCTCAAATCACTCGCGGTTTTCATAGATTTTCGACATGGACGACGGCAAGCAAGGGATTTTGAACATCTAAATCGGTTAATCCACATACTAAGCTTTTATTTTATACATATTCCAGAGTGATACTCTATCGTTTAGATAGATCGACTCAGACGAGAACACACGACAAAATAATTTTTAAAATTAATTTATATTTTCTTAATTATCACTAAGTTAAACGGCAGGGAAGAAGATTTTGAAACCTATAACGTACAGCTAAACTATCAAGCTGTATGTGGCAAAACTATAAAAGTGATACTCGGTCGTTTACTGGGTCAAATGGGGTCAGCAAGTAAATTCTGCATGTTTCTCAGGACACTCGCGGTTTTCATAGAGTATTGACATGAAAGACGGCAAGCAAGGGATTTTAGGCATCTAAATCAGTTAAACCACAAACCAAAATTTCATTACATACACATTCTAGAGTGATACTCGATCGTTTAGATGGATCGACTCCGACGAGAACACAAAGAAAACATTTTTTTTAAATTAATTGTTTTTTCGTTTATTATTACTAAGTAAAACGGCGGGCAAGAAGGATTTGATACGTATTACGTACAGCTTAACTGTCAACCTAGATGTGGCTTAATTTTGAAAGTGGTACTAGTTCGTTTACTGGGTCAAAAGGGGGGGAGACCAAGGAAATCCTACCTGATTCTCAAACCAATCGCGGTTTTCATAGATTCTGGACTTCAAAGACGGCAAGCAAGGGATTTTGGACATCTAAATGAGTTAGGCCACAAATTAAGCTATCATAACATATATATTCCAGTGTGATACTCGAGCGTTTAGATGGATTGACTCAGACGAGAACACACGACAAAATAATTTTTAAAATTAATTTATATATTCTTAATTATCACTAAGTTAAACGGCAGGGAAGAAGATTTTGAAACCTATTACGTACAGCTAAACTATCAAGCTGTATGTGACAAAACTATAAAAGTGATACTCGGTCGTTTACTGGGTCAAATGGGATCAGCAAGTAAATTCTGCATGTTTCTCTGGACACTCGCGGTTTTCATAGAGTATTGACATGAAAGACGGCAAGCAAGGGATTTCGGACATCAGAATCGTTCAGATCGCAGAGAAATCTATCATATTATATACATTCCAGAGTGATACTCGATCGTTTAGATGAATCGACTCACACGAGAACACAAGGGATAAGAATTTTAAAATTAATTGATATTCCGTTCATTATCACTTAGTTAAACGAATGACAAGAACGTTTTGATACAAATTGCGTACAGCTCAACTATCAAGCTGTATGTGGCAGAAATTTGAAAGTGGTACTCGAACGTCAACTGGGTCAAAGGGGGTCACCAAGGAAATCCTACCTGTTTCTCAAATCACTCGCGGTTTTCATAGATTTTCGACATGAACGACGGCAAGCAAGGGATTTTAAACATCTAAATCGGTTAATCCACATACTAAGCTTTCATTTTATACATATTCCAGAGTGATACTCTATCGTTTAGATAGATCGACTCAGACGAGAACACACGACAAAATAATTTTTAAAATTAATTTATATTTTCTTAATTATCACTAAGTTAAACGGCAGGGAGGAAGATTTTGAAACCTATTACGTACAGCTAAACTATCAACCTGTATGTGGCAAAACTATAAAAGTGATACTCGGTCGTTTACTGGGTCAAATGGGGTCAGCAAGTAAATTCTGCATGTTTCTCAGGACACTCGCGGTTTTCATAGAGTATTGACATGAAAGACGGCAAGCAAGGGATTTTAGGCATCTAAATCAGTTAAGCCACAAACCAGGCTTTTATTACATACACATTCTAGAGTGATACTCGATCGTTTAGATGGATCGACTCCGACGAGAACACAAAGAAAACATTTTTTTAAAATTAATTGTTGTTTCGTTTATTATCACTAAGTAAAACGGCGGGCAAGAAGGATTTGATACGTATTACGTACAGCTTAACTGTCAACCTAGATGTGGCTTAATTTTGAAAGTGGTACTAGTTCGTTTACTGGGTCAAAAGGGGGGGAGACCAAGGAAATCCTACCTGATTCTCAAACCAATCGCGATTTTCATAGATTCTGGACTTCAAAGACGGCAAGCAAGGGATTTTGGACATCTAAATGAGTTAGGCCACAAATTAAGCTATCATAACATATATATTCCAGTGTGATACTCGAGCGTTTAGATGGATCGACTCAGACGAGAACACACGACAAAATAATTTTTAAAATTAATTTATATTTTCTTAATTATCACTAAGTTAAACGGCAGGGAGGAAGATTTTGAAACCTATTACGTACAGCTAAACTATCAAGCTGTATGTGGCAAAACTATAAAAGTTATACTCGGTCGTTTACTGGGTCAAATGGGGTCAGCAAGTAAATTCTGCATGTTTCTCAGGACACTCGCGGTTTTCATAGAGTATTGACATGAAAGACGGCAAGCAAGGGATTTTAGGCATCTAAATCAGTTAAGCCACAAACCAAGCTTTTATTACATACACATTCTAGAGTGATACTCGATCGTTTAGATGGATCGACTCCGACGAGAACACAAAGAAAACATTTTTTTTAAATTAATTGTTGTTTCGTTTATTATCACTAAGTAAAACGGCGGGCAAGAAGGATTTGATACGTATTACGTACAGCTTAACTGTCAACCTAGATGTGGCTTAATTTTGAAAGTGGTACTAGTTCGTTTACTGGGTCAAAAGGGGGGGAGACCAAGGAAATCCTACCTGATTCTCAAACCAATCGCGGTTTTCATAGATTCTGGACTTCAAAGACGGCAAGCAAGTGATTTTGGACATCTAAATGAGTTAGGCCACAAATTAAGCTATCATAACATATATATTCCAGTGTGATACTCGAGCGTTTAGATGGATTGACTCAGACGAGAACTCACGACAAAATAATTTTTAAAATTAATTTATATATTCTTAATTATCACTAAGTTAAACGGCAGGGAAGAAGATTTTGAAACCTATTACGTACAGCTAAACTATCAAGCTGTATGTGGCAAAACTATAAAAGTGATACTCGGTCGTTTACTGGGTCAAATGGGGTCAGCAACTAAATTCTGCATGTTTCTCAGGACACTCGCGGTTTTCATAGAGTATTGACATGAAAGACGGCAAGCAAGGGATTTCGGGCATCAGAATCGTTCAGATCGCAGAGAAATCTATCATATTATATACATTCCAGAGTGATACTCGATCGTTTAGATGAATCGACTCACACGAGAACACAAGGGATAAGAATTTTAAAATTAATTGATATTCCGTTCATTATCACTTAGTTAAACGAATGACAAGAACGTTTTGATACGAATTGCGTACAGCTCAACTATCAAGCTGTATGTGGCAGAAATTTGAAAGTCGTACTCGAACGTCAACTGGGTCAAAGGGGGTCACCAAGGAAATCCTACCTGTTTCTCAAATCACTCGCGGTTTTCATAGATTTTCGACATGAAGGACGGCAAGCAAGGGATTTTGGACATCTAAATCGGTTAAGCCACATACTAAGCTTTCATTTTATACATATTCCAGAGTGATACTCTATCGTTTAGATAGATCGACTCAGACGAGAACACACGACAAAATAATTTTTAAAATTAATTTATATTTTCTTAATTATCACTAAGTTAAACGGCAGGGAAGAAGATTTTGAAACCTATTACGTACAGCTAAACTATTAAGCTGTATGTGGCAAAACTATAAAAGTGATACTCGGTCGTTTACTGGGTCAAATGGGGTCAGCAAGTAAATTCTGCATGTTTCTCAGGACACTCGCGGTTTTCATAGAGTATTGACATGAAAGACGGCAAGCAAGGGATTTTAGGCATCTAAATCAGTTAAGCCACAAAGCAAGCTTTTATTACATACACATTCTAGAGTGATACTCAATCGTTTAGATGGATCGACTCCGACGAGAACACAAAGAAAACATTTTTTTTAAATTAATTGTTGTTTCGTTTATTATTACTAAGTAAAACGGCGGGCAAGAAGGACTTGATACGTATTACGTACAGCTTAACTGTCAACCTAGATGTGGCTTAATTTTGAAAGTGGTACTAGTTCGTTTACTGGGTCAAAAGGGGGGGAGACCAAGGCAATCCTACCTGATTCTCAAACCAATCACGGTTTTCATAGATTCTGGACTTCAAAGACGGCAAGCAAGGGATTTTGGACATCTAAATGAGTTAGGCCACAAATTAAGCTATAATAACATATATATTCCAGTGTGATACTCGAGCGTTTAGATGAATCGACTCAGACGAGAACACAAGGGATAAGAATTTTTAAATTAATTGATATTCCGTTCATTATCACTTAGTTAAACGAATGACAAGAACGTTTTGATACAAATTGCGTACAGCTAAACTATCAAGCTGTATGTGGCAGAAATTTGAAAGTGGTACTCGAACGTCAACTGGGTCAAAGGGGGTCACCAAGGAAATCCTACCTGTTTCTCAAATCACTCGCGGTTTTCATAGATTTTCGACATGAACGACGGCAAGCAAGGGATTTTTGACATCTAAATCAGTTAAGCCACATACTAAGCTATCATTTTATACATATTCCAGAGTGATACTCGATCGTTTAGATAGATTGACTCAGACGAGAACACAAGAGAAAATAATTTTGTAAACAAATTGATATTTCGTTCATTGTTACTTAGTTAAACGGCAGGCAAGAAGGTTTTGATACGTATAACGTACATTTTAACTGTCAACCTAGATGTGGCAGAAATTTAAAAGTGGTACTCGGTCGTTTACTGGGCAAAGCGGGTCACCAAGGAATTCCTACCTGTTTTTCAAACTACTCGCAATTTTCATTGATTATCGACATGAAAGACGGCAAGCAAGGGATTTTAGGCATCTAAATCAGTTAAGCCACAAACCAAGCTTTCATTACATACACATTCTAGAGTGATACTCGATCGTTTAGATGTATCGACTCAGACGAGAACACAAAGATAACATTTTTTTTTAATTAATTGTTGTTTCGTTTATTATCACTAAGTAAAACGGCAGGAAAGAAGGTTTTGATACGTATTACGTACAGCTAAACTGTCAACCTAGATGTGGCTTAATTTTGAAAGTGGTACTAGGTCGTTTACTGGGTCAAAAGGGGGGGAGACCAAGGAAATCCTACCTGATTCTCAAACCAATCGCGGTTTTCATAGATTCTGGACTTCAAAGACGGCAAGCAAGGAATTTTGGACATCTAGATCAATTCATCCACAAACCAAGCTATCGTAACATACATATTCCAGAGTGATACTCGATCGTTTAGATGGATCGAGTCAGACGCGAACACAAGGAAGAAAATTTTAAAAATTAGTTGATATTTCGTTTATTATCACTAAGTAAAACGGCAGGCAAGCAGGTTTTGATACGTATTACGTACAGCTTAACTGGTAAACTAGATGTGGCAGAAATATACAAGTGGTACTCGGTCGTTTACTGGGCAAAGGGGGTCACCAAGGAATTCCTACCTGTTTTTCAAACTACTCGCAATTTTCATTGATTATCGACATGAAAGACGGCAAGCAAGGGATTTTAGGCATCTAAATCAGTTAAGCCACAGACCAAGCTTTCATAACATACACATTCTAGAGTGATACTCGATCGTTTAGATATATCGACTCAGACGAGAACACAAAGAAAACATTTTTTTTTAATTAATTGTTGTTTCGTTTATTGTCACTAAGTAAAACGGCAGGCAAGAAGGATTTGATACGTATTACGTACAGCTTAACTGTCAACCTAGATGTGGCTTAATTTTGAAAGTGGTACTAGTTCGTTTACTGGGTCAAAAGGGGGGAGACCAAGGAAATCCTACCTGATTCTCAAACCAATCGCGGTTTTCATAGATTCTGGACTTCAAAGACGGCAAGCAAGGGATTTTGGACATCTAAATGAGTTAGGTCACAAATTAAGCTATCATAACATATATATTCCAGTGTGATACTCGAGCGTTTAGATGGATTGACTCAGACGAGAACACACGACAAAATAATTTTTAAAATTAATTTATATATTCTTAATTATCACTAAGTTAAACGGCAGGGAAGAAGATTTTGAAACCTATTACGTACAGCTAAACTATCAAGCTGTATGTGACAAAACTATAAAAGTGATACTCGGTCGTTTACTGCGTCAAATGGGATCAGCAAGTAAATTCTGCATGTTTCTCAGGACACTCGCGGTTTTCATAGAGTATTGACATGAAAGACGGCAAGCAAGGGATTTCGGGCATCAGAATCGTTCAGATCGCAGAGAAATCTATCATATTATATACATTCCAGAGTGATACTCGATCGTTTAGATGAATCGACTCAGACGAGAACACAAGGGATAAGAATTTTTAAATTAATTGATATTCCGTTCATTATCACTTAGTTAAACGAATGACAAGAACGTTTTGATACAAATTGCGTACAGCTCAACTATCAAGCTGTATGTGGCAGAAATTTGAAAGTGGTACTCGAACGTCAACTGGGTCAAAGGGGGTCACCAAGGAAATCCTACCTGTTTCTCAAATCACTCGCGGTTTTCATAGATTTTCGACATGGACGACGGCAAGCAAGGGATTTTGAACATCTAAATCGGTTAATCCACATACTAAGCTTTTATTTTATACATATTCCAGAGTGATACTCTATCGTTTAGATAGATCGACTCAGACGAGAACACACGACAAAATAATTTTTAAAATTAATTTATATTTTCTTAATTATCACTAAGTTAAACGGCAGGGAAGAAGATTTTGAAACCTATAACGTACAGCAAACTATCAAGCTGTATGTGGCAAAACTATAAAAGTGATACTCGGTCGTTTACTGGGTCAAATGGGGTCAGCAAGTAAATTCTGCATGTTTCTCAGGACACTCGCGGTTTTCATAGAGTATTGACATGAAAGACGGCAAGCAAGGGATTTTAGGCATCTAAATCAGTTAAACCACAAACCAAGCTTTCATTACATACACATTCTAGAGTGATACTCGATCGTTTAGATGGATCGACTCCGACGAGAACACAAAGAAAACATTTTTTTTTAAATTAATTGTTTTTTCGTTTATTATTACTAAGTAAAACGGCGGGCAAGAAGGATTTGATACGTATTACGTACAGCTTAACTGTCAACCTAGATGTGGCTTAATTTTGAAAGTGGTACTAGTTCGTTTACTGGGTCAAAAGGGGGGGAGACCAAGGAAATCCTACCTGATTCTCAAACCAATCGCGGTTTTCATAGATTCTGGACTTCAAAGACGGCAAGCAAGGGATTTTGGACATCTAAATGAGTTAGGCCACAAATTAAGCTATCATAACATATATATTCCAGTGTGATACTCGAGCGTTTAGATGGATTGACTCAGACGAGAACACACGACAAAATAATTTTTAAAATTAATTTATATATTCTTAATTATCACTAAGTTAAACGGCAGGGAAGAAGATTTTGAAACCTATTACGTACAGCTAAACTATCAAGCTGTATGTGACAAAACTATAAAAGTGATACTCGGTCGTTTACTGGGTCAAATGGGATCAGCAAGTAAATTCTGCATGTTTCTCTGGACACTCGCGGTTTTCATAGAGTATTGACATGAAAGACGGCAAGCAAGGGATTTCGGACATCAGAATCGTTCAGATCGCAGAGAAATCTATCATATTATATACATTCCAGAGTGATACTCGATCGTTTAGATGAATCGACTCACACGAGAACACAAGGGATAAGAATTTTAAAATTAATTGATATTCCGTTCATTATCACTTAGTTAAACGAATGACAAGAACGTTTTGATACAAATTGCGTACAGCTCAACTATCAAGCTGTATGTGGCAGAAATTTGAAAGTGGTACTCGAACGTCAACTGGGTCAAAGGGGGTCACCAAGGAAATCCTACCTGTTTCTCAAATCACTCGCGGTTTTCATAGATTTTCGACATGAACGACGGCAAGCAAGGGATTTTGAACATCTAAATCGGTTAATCCACATACTAAGCTTTCATTTTATACATATTCCAGAGTGATACTCTATCGTTTAGATAGATCGACTCAGACGAGAACACACGACAAAATAATTTTTAAAATTAATTTATATTTTCTTAATTATCACTAAGTTAAACGGCAGGGAGGAAGATTTTGAAACCTATTACGTACAGCTAAACTATCAACCTGTATGTGGCAAAACTATAAAAGTGACTAGATGAAAGCCCGGCTTCGCTCGGGTGAAATAAATAAGAAAGAAATAAACAAAACATTTATTCGTGACAGTTATGCAAACGACGAAAGAAATAGTGTACAAAAATGTATAAAATAAAAACATTACAACAACGGATTATGATGAAACTTCGAATCGTATAGAAATATAGTCTGTAGTCTGGATTGGGAATAAAAGTATGGAATGGAATTATATGGAATTGGGAGTAAAAGATTACGCAAACGACGTCACGGGCAAAGGCTAGTATCTTTGCAAGTTAATCCTAAGCATTTTTATAAGGGTAGTATTTAAAGGCACATAAAAAATTTGACACCGTAATCAGTACTGATTTGTATAACTAAAATACTAATCGTTCATTAAAATTCAATTCAGATGTGCATTCTTAAATATTGATGTGCCAGTCAGTATTTTTGGTGCGAAGTCAGAGCTGCTAACGCGAAAAACAAATGAAGTTCGTGTATCTCCCTCTCTGTCGCTCTTGCAAATTCGAGCGACACAGAGGGAAATACACGATGTTCGTTCGTTTTCGTTTCGCGATAGAAGCTCTCTATTCTCCGCCAAATTCTATTCAGTGGGGCCATTTACACTCAATATTATCGCGATTTTTAAAATTGTATGGGGTCTGTTAAACGCATTAAGCGTCTAACTATCACAATACTGGTGTGTCAATATTATCGTGGATTTCAAAATCGTATGGATTTTTATTCAATTTTCATTGCACGTGATACGGATCGTGATATGAGTATATCGCGTGATAATAATAACCATGTAACAGGCCCCTATGAATGTTGCTTCAATATTCAGTGTTTAACGTGATAATAATAACAGTTGGTAATATTTTCTCCAATTAATGGAAGCTATTTAACAACATGTTCCGTTTTGCCAAAGGTATTTCACATTCCGATACGCGCACCATCCAGGGGTGCTACCGCGAACTTCGAAAATCGAACTTCGTAGCGTGCCGTCCCTTTCACTCTCGTGTTATACACTATATGACGGAAAGGGACGGTACGATACGAAGTTCGATTTTCGAAGTTCGCGGCAGCAACCCAGGAATAGGAGCCGTCAGACCAGAGGGCCTACCACGATCTGAAAACGAAGTATTTCCCTCGCCGCGCTCGAATATGCAAGTGCGACAGAGAGGCATTTATATTTAGTTTTCGGTTGGTAGCACCTTAGTCCGAGCGTGGCGGACGGTCGAAGAAAGTCAAAGAACATTCCGTGTGTTGTCTGTCACACATATAATTTTTTAGCTTCCCATCGACCTATGAACTTGAAATTAAGTGATAATGTTTTTTATGAAGTATGTTTTACCAAAAATATCAATATATTGATAAATCACATTTGTTTTTTAGTTGTACGGAACCCTCAGTGTGCGACTCCGACGCACTTGGCTGGTTTTTATTACGTTTTGAATTTTATTTCTCTTATAGTAAAATACCCTATTCGTTTTAAAGTTGACGCCTGAGGGCCTACCGCGAACCAAAAACGAACTATCTTCCTCTCTGTCGTTCGAATATACATGTGCGAGAGAGGCAGATACTTCGTTTTCGGTTCGCAGTAGCGCCTCTAACGTCCGAGCGCGGCGAACGGCATGAGCTGAGGGTCTACTCCGAAATTCAAAATCCTGACTTCGTATGGTGCCGTCCCTTTCACTCTCCTGTCATAGACTATATGAGTGAAAGGGACGGCACCATACGAAGTTCGGATTTCGAATTTCGGAGTAGTCCCCCAGTACCACTAAGTTATAAGATAGAGCGAGATAGGGATAGAATTTTGCTAGACGTTTAAAAGCCATAAGTCACCTAGTAGTTTGTCACAAACAAAATAGAGACGCAGCTTTAAGATGGCGGACAGACTCAGCAAAAATTCAAGTGGTGTCCTTTACACGATTAATATTATCACAATACTGGGGTGTCAATATTATCGCAGTTTTCAAATTTGCATGGATTCTGCTTTAATATTCACGTGATACTTATCGTGATATGAATCCATGTAACAGGCCCCATACATTCGCTTTGAAGGCGGTTGTTGTGACAATCAGTCTAGCTAGCACGATAGATTATACCGTTACGTTTTATGTGACGTTTTAATACATTTCGCCCATATAACGTGACGGTATAAGTTATCGTGCTAGCTAGGCTGATAGGTGTATAGAACGCTTGAAAACTACAAAAACAAAACGCTGCAGACGCGGCTAGCCGAATCCACACAATGGGCGATGATGGCCCATCACCCAGAACGCAGCCCAGCAACCTGGCCAACATACCGGACGCAAAAATAGTTCACGATTTTCGAACGTAGCCGACACTGTCGACCAACAAATTTAATATAGCAATATAGTCTGTGGGCAATATGGCCGACGTTTTGTCATCAAATTAACACTTTTAAATGCAAAATACGCGACAATCCGAATTTTGCGGATACATATGTTCAACTCAAAAATCGTTATTTTTATACGTTCTTCAATTTGAGACAGGTCTCGTTCGGGTCTACCGTACCCCTGCACGAAATTATTAA
The DNA here is from genome assembly GCA_905163555.1 of Notocelia uddmanniana. Lineage (NCBI taxonomy): Eukaryota > Metazoa > Arthropoda > Insecta > Lepidoptera > Tortricidae > Notocelia > Notocelia uddmanniana. The sequence continues at coordinate 4,533,155 of LR991064.1, forward strand.
TATAGATACTCGGTCGTTTACTGGGTCAAATGGGGTCAGCAAGTAAATTCTGCATGTTTCTCAGGACACTCGCGGTTTTCATAGAGTATTGACATGAAAGACGGCAAGCAAGGGATTTTAGGCATCTAAATCAGTTAAGCCACAAACCAGGCTTTTATTACATACACATTCTAGAGTGATACTCGATCGTTTAGATGGATCGACTCCGACGAGAACACAAAGAAAACATTTTTTTAAAATTAATTGTTGTTTCGTTTATTATCACTAAGTAAAACGGCGGGCAAGAAGGATTTGATACGTATTACGTACAGCTTAACTGTCAACCTAGATGTGGCTTAATTTTGAAAGTGGTACTAGTTCGTTTACTGGGTCAAAAGGGGGGGAGACCAAGGAAATCCTACCTGATTCTCAAACCAATCGCGATTTTCATAGATTCTGGACTTCAAAGACGGCAAGCAAGGGATTTTGGACATCTAAATGAGTTAGGCCACAAATTAAGCTATCATAACATATATATTCCAGTGTGATACTCGAGCGTTTAGATGGATCGACTCAGACGAGAACACACGACAAAATAATTTTTAAAATTAATTTATATTTTCTTAATTATCACTAAGTTAAACGGCAGGGAGGAAGATTTTGAAACCTATTACGTACAGCTAAACTATCAAGCTGTATGTGGCAAAACTATAAAAGTTATACTCGGTCGTTTACTGGGTCAAATGGGGTCAGCAAGTAAATTCTGCATGTTTCTCAGGACACTCGCGGTTTTCATAGAGTATTGACATGAAAGACGGCAAGCAAGGGATTTTAGGCATCTAAATCAGTTAAGCCACAAACCAAGCTTTTATTACATACACATTCTAGAGTGATACTCGATCGTTTAGATGGATCGACTCCGACGAGAACACAAAGAAAACATTTTTTTAAATTAATTGTTGTTTCGTTTATTATCACTAAGTAAAACGGCGGGCAAGAAGGATTTGATACGTATTACGTACAGCTTAACTGTCAACCTAGATGTGGCTTAATTTTGAAAGTGGTACTAGTTCGTTTACTGGGTCAAAAGGGGGGGAGACCAAGGAAATCCTACCTGATTCTCAAACCAATCGCGGTTTTCATAGATTCTGGACTTCAAAGACGGCAAGCAAGTGATTTTGGACATCTAAATGAGTTAGGCCACAAATTAAGCTATCATAACATATATATTCCAGTGTGATACTCGAGCGTTTAGATGGATTGACTCAGACGAGAACTCACGACAAAATAATTTTTAAAATTAATTTATATATTCTTAATTATCACTAAGTTAAACGGCAGGGAAGAAGATTTTAAAACCTATTACGTACAGCTAAACTATCAAGCTGTATGTGGCAAAACTATAAAAGTGATACTCGGTCGTTTACTGGGTCAAATGGGGTCAGCAACTAAATTCTGCATGTTTCTCAGGACACTCGCGGTTTTCATAGAGTATTGACATGAAAGACGGCAAGCAAGGGATTTCGGGCATCAGAATCGTTCAGATCGCAGAGAAATCTATCATATTATATACATTCCAGAGTGATACTCGATCGTTTAGATGAATCGACTCAGACGAGAACACAAGGGATAAGAATTTTTAAATTAATTGATATTCCGTTCATTATCACTTATTTAAACGAATGACAAGAACGTTTTGATACAAATTGCGTACAGCTCAACTATAAAGCTGTATGTGGCAGAAATTTGAAAGTGGTACTCGAACGTCAACTGGGTCAAAGGGGGTCACCAAGGAAATCCTACCTGTTTCTCAAATCACTCGCGGTTTTCATAGATTTTCGACATGAACGACGGCAAGCAAGGGATTTTTGACATCTAAATCAGTTAAGCCACATACTAAGCTATCATTTTATACATATTCCAGAGTGATACTCGATCGTTTAGATAGATTGACTCAGACGAGAACACAAGAGAAAATAATTTTGTAAATAAATTGATATTTCGTTCATTGTTACTGAGTTAAACGGCAGGCAAGAAGGTTTTGATACGTATAACGAACATTTTAACTGTCAACCTAGATGTGGCAGAAATTTAAAAGTGGTACTCGGTCGTTTACTGGGCAAAGCGGGTCACCAAGGAATTCCTACCTGTTTTTCAAACTACTCGCAATTTTCATTGATTATCGACATGAAAGACGGCAATCAAGGGATTTTAGGCATCTAAATCAGTTAAGCCACAAACCAAGCTTTCATTACATACACATTATAGAGTGATACTCGATCGTTTAGATGTATCGACTCAGACGAAAACACAAAGATAATAATTTTTTTTTAATTAATTGATGTTTCGTTTATTATGACTAAGTAAAACGGCAGGAAAGAAGGTTTTGATACATATTACGTACAGCTAAACTGTCAACCTAGATGTGGCTTAATTTTGAAAGTGGTACTAGGTCGTTTACTGGGTCAAAAGGGGGCGGAGACCAAGGAAATCCTACCTGATTCTCAAACCAATCGCGGTTTTCATAGATTCTGGACTTCAAAGACGGCAAGCAAGGGATTTTGGACATCTAAATCAATTCATCTACAAACCAAGCTATCGTAACATACATAATCCAGAGTGATACTCGATCGTTTAGATGGATCGAGTCAGACGCGAACACAAGGAAGGAAATTTTAAAAATTAGTTGATATTTCGTTTATTATCACTAAGTAAAACGGCAGGCAAGCAGGTTTTGATACATATTACGTACAGGTTAACTGTTAACCTAGATGTGGCAGAAATATAAAAGTGGTACTCGGTCGTTTACTGGGCAAAGGGGGTCACCAAGGAATTCCTACCTGTTTTTCAAACTACTCGCAATTTTCATTGATTATCGACATGAAAGACGGCAAGCAAGGGATTTTAGGCATCTAAATCAGTTAAGCCACAGACCAAGCTTTCATTACATACACATTCTAGAGTGATACTCGATCGTTTAGATGGATCGACTCCGACGAGAACACAAAGAAAACATTTTTTTTAAATTAATTGTTGTTTCGTTTATTATCACTAAGTAAAACGGCGGGCAAGAAGGATTTGATACGTATTACGTACAGCTTAACTGTCAACCTAGATGTGGCTTAATTTTGAAAGTGGTACTAGTTCGTTTACTGGGTCAAAAGGGGGGAGACCAAGGAAATCCTACCTGATTCTCAAACCAATCGCGGTTTTCATAGATTCTGGACTTCAAAGACGGCAAGCAAGGGATTTTGGACATCTAAATGAGTTAGGCCACAAATTAAGCTATCATAACATATATATTCCAGAGTGATACTCGGACGTTTAGATGGATCGACTCAGACGAGAACACACGACAAAATAATTTTTTTTATTTTTTTATTTTCTTCATTATCACTAAGTTAAACGGCAGGGAAGAAGATTTTGAAACATATTACGTACAGCTTAACTATCAAGCTGTATGTGGCAAAACTATAAAAGTAATACTCGGTCGATTACTGGGTCAAATGGGGTCAGCAACTAAATTCTGCATGTTTCTCAGAATACTCGCGGTTTTCATAGAGTATTGACATGAAAGACGGCAAGCAAGGGATTTTGGGCATCAGAATCGTTCAGATCGCAGAGAAATCTATCATATTATATACATTCCAGAGTGATACTCGATCGTTTAGATGAATCGCCTCAGACGAGAACACAAGGGATAAGAATTTTTAAATTAATTGATATTCCGTTCATTATCACTTAGTTAAACGGATGACAAGAAGGTTTTGATACAAATTGCGTACAGCTAAACTATCAAGCTGTATGTGGCAGAAATTTGAAAGTGGTACTCGAACGTCAACTGGGTCAAAGGGGGTCACCAAGGAAATCCTACCTGTTTCTCAAATCACTCACGGTTTTCATAGATTTTCGACATGAACGACGGCAAGCAAGGGGTTTTGGACATCTAAATCGGTTAAGCCACATACTAAGCTTTCATTTTATACATATTCCAGAGTGATACTCTATCGTTTAGATAGATCGACTCAGACGAGAACACACGACAAAATAATTTTTAAAATTAATTTATATTTTCTTAATTATCACTAAGTTAAACGGCAGGGAGGAAGATTTTGAAACCTATTACGTACAGCTAAACTATCAAGCTGTATGTGGCAAAACTATAAAAGTGATACTCGGTCGTTTACTGGGTCAAATGGGGTCAGCAAGTAAATTCTGCATGTTTCTCAGGACACTCGCGGTTTTCATAGAGTATTGACATGAAAGACGGCAAGCAAGGGATTTTAGGCATCTAAATCAGTTAAGCCACAAACCAAGCTTTTATTACATACACATTCTAGAGTGATACTCGATCGTTTAGATGGATCGACTCCGACGAGAACACAAAGAAAACATTTTTTTAAAATTAATTGTTGTTTCGTTTATTATCACTAAGTAAAACGGCGGGCAAGAAGGATTTGATACGTATTACGTACAGCTTAACTGTCAACCTAGATGTGGCTTAATTTTGAAAGTGGTACTAGTTCGTTTACTGGGTCAAAAGGGGGGGAGACCAAGGAAATCCTACCTGATTCTCAAACCAATCGCGGTTTTCATAGATTCTGGACTTCAAAGACGGCAAGCAAGGGATTTTGGACATCTAAATGAGTTAGGCCACAAATTAAGCTATCATAACATATATATTCCAGTGTGATACTCGAGTGTTTAGATGGATTGACTCAGACGAGAACTCACGACAAAATAATTTTTAAAATTAATTTATATATTCTTAATTATCACTAAGTTAAACGGCAGGGAAGAAGATTTTAAAACCTATTACGTACAGCTAAACTATCAAGCTGTATGTGGCAAAACTATAAAAGTGATACTCGGTCGTTTACTGGGTCAAATGGGATCAGCAAGTAAATTCTGCATGTTTCTCAGGACACTCGCGGTTTTCATAGAGTATTGACATGAAAGACGGCAAGCAAGGGATTTCGGGCATCAGAATCGTTCAGATCGTAGAGAAATCTATCATATTATATACATTCCAGAGAGATACTCGATCGTTTAGATGAATCGACTCAGACGAGAACACAAGGGATAAGAATTTTTAAATTAATTGATATTCCGTTCATTATCACTTAGTTAAACGAATGACAAGAACGTTTTGATACAAATTGCGTACAGCTCAACTATAAAGCTGTATGTGGCAGAAATTTGAAAGTGGTACTCGAACGTCAACTGGGTCAAAGGGGGTCACCAAGGAAATCCTACCTGTTTCTCAAATCACTCGCGGTTTTCATAGATTTTCGACATGAACGACGGCAAGCAAGGGATTTTTGACATCTAAATCAGTTAAGCCACATACTAAGCTATCATTTTATACATATTCCAGAGTGATACTCGATCGTTTAGATAGATTGACTCAGACGAGAACACAAGAGAAAATAATTTTGTAAATAAATTGATATTTCGTTCATTGTTACTGAGTTAAACGGCAGGCAAGAAGGTTTTGATACGTATAACGTACATTTTAACTGTCAACCTAGATGTGGCAGAAATTTAAAAGTGGTACTCGGTCGTTTACTGGGCAAAGCGGGTCACCAAGGAATTCCTACCTGTTTTTCAAACAACTCGCAATTTTCATTGATTATCGACATGAGAGACGGCAATCAAGGGATTTTAGGCATCTAAATCAGTTAAGCCACAAACCAAGCTTTCATTACATACACATTATAGAGTGATACTCGATCGTTTAGATGTATCGACTCAGACGAAAACACAAAGATAATATTTTTTTTTTAATTAATTGATGTTTCGTTTATTATCACTAAGTAAAACGGCAGGAAAGAAGGTTTTGATACGTATTACGTACAGCTAAACTGTCAACCTAGATGTGGCTTAATTTTGAAAGTGGTACTAGGTCGTTTACTGGGTCAAAAGGGGGCGGAGACCAAGGAAATCCTACCTGATTCTCAAACCAATCGCGGTTTTCATAGATTCTGGACTTCAAAGACGGCAAGCAAGGGATTTTGGACATCTCAATCAATTCATCTACAAACCAAGCTATCGTAACATACATAATCCAGAGTGATACTCGATCGTTTAGATGGATCGAGTCAGACGCGAACACAAGGAAGAAAATTTTAAAAATTAGTTGATATTTCGTTTATTATCACTAAGTAAAACGGCAGGCAAGCAGGTTTTAAAAGTAAAAGTAAAAAAAGTAAAAGTAGTTTATTCTTCAAATTAGGCATATTACATGCACCTATGAACGTCAATAAACTACCACCGGTTCGGAAAAATAAACCTCTGCCACGAGAAGAACCGGCGTAAGAAACTCGGCGAGGTGTCATTTTTTCAAAACAATATACATTGTATAGTTAAATATAAATTACAGTGTCAGCTACTACAAAATAACTGAAATAACAATGCTACAGTAGAAAACATATTTTCGCGATAGATTACTCGTGCAGGACGCTATCACTGCCAAACATCCCTATCCATGATGTAATCGTTTATCTTATAATATGCTTTTGAAATAAGTGTTTGTTTTACTACAGATTTGAATTTAGAATTACTAAGTTCAGTAATGTGTTTAGGAATTTTATTGTAGAATTTGATACAATTTCCCAAGAACGACTTTTTCGCCTTTACTAGTCTATAGAAGGTTACTTTCAGTTTCCCAGTATTTCTCGTGGCTATTGGTTTATCAGCGTTCGTTGGAAAATTGCCCAAATTCTTCCTAACATACATTATTATTTCAAATATATATAGGGACGGCAGGGTTAGAATATCTATTTCTTTGAAAAATTCTCTTAATGACTCACGTGACCCCAAGTTATAAATTGCTCGGATAGCCCTTTTTTGCAAAATAAAAACAGTTTCAATATCTGCAGCTGATCCCCATAAGATAAGACCATAAGTAATTATACTATTAAAATAAGCAAAGTAAACTAACCGTGCCGTTGCCACATATTTTGATACATATTACGTACAGGTTAACTGTTAACCTAGATGTGGCAGAAATATAAAAGTGGTACTCGGTCGTTTACTGGGCAAAGGGGGTCACCAAGGAATTCCTACCTTTTTTTCAAAATACTCGCAATTTTCATTGATTATCGACATGAAAAACGGCAAGCAAGGGGTTTTAGGCATCTAAGTCAGTTAAGCCACAAACCAAGCTATCATTACATACACATTCTAGAGTGATACTCGATCGTTTAGATGTATCGACTCAGACGAGAACACAAAGAAAACATTTTTTTTTTAATTAATTGTTTTTTCGTTTATTATCACTAAGTAAAACGGCAGGCAAGAAGGATTTGATACGTATTACGTACAGCTTAACTGTCAACCTAGATGTGGCTTAATTTTTAAAGTGGTACTAGGTCGTTTACTGGGTCAAAAGGGGTGGGGGGGGGAGACCAAGGAAATCCTACCTGATTCTCAAACCAATCGCGGTTTTCATAGATTCTGGACTTCATAGACGGCAAGCAAGGGATTTTGGACATCTAAATGAGTTAGGCCACAAATTAAGCTATCATAACATATATATTTCAGTGTGATACTCGAGCGTTTAGATGGATTGACTCAGACGAGAACACACGACAAAATATTTTTTAAAATTAATTTATATATTCTTAATTATCACTAAGTTAAACGGCAGGGAAGAAGATTTTAAAACCTATTACGTACAGCTAAACTATCAAGCTGTATGTGGCAAAACTATAAAAGTGATACTCGGTCGTTTACTGGGTCAAATGGGGTCAGCAAGTAAATTCTGCATGTTTCTCAGGACACTCGCGGTTTTCATAGAGTATTGACATGAAAGACGGCAAGCAAGGGATTTCGGGCATCAGAATCGTTCAGATCGCAGAGAAATCTATCATATTATATACATTCCAGAGTGATACTCGATCGTTTAGATGAATCAACTCAGACGAGAACACAAGGGATAAGAATTTTTAAATTAATTGATATTCCGTTCATTATCACTTAGTTAAACGAATGACAAGAACGTTTTGATACAAATTGCGTACAGCTTAACTATCAAGCTGTATGTGGCAGAAATTTGAAAGTGGTACTCGAACGTCAACTGGGTCAAAGGGGGTCACCACGGAAATCCTACCTGTTTCTCAAATCACTCGCGGTTTTCATAGATTTTCGACATGAACGACGGCAAGCAAGGGATTTTTGACATCTAAATCAGTTAAGCCACATACTAAGCTATCATTTTATACATATTCCAGAGTGATACTCGATCGTTTAGATAGATTGACTCAGACGAGAACACAAGAGAAAATAATTTTGTAAATAAATTGATATTTCGTTCATTGTTACTGAGTTAAACGGCAGGCAAGAAGGTTTTGATACATATTACGTACAGGTTAACTGTTAACCTAGATGTGGCAGAAATATAAAAGTGGTACTCGGTCGTTTACTGAGCAAAGGGGGTCACCAAGGAATTCCTACCTGTTTTTCAAACTACTCGCAATTTTCATTGATTATCGACATGAAAGACGGCAAGCAAGGGATTTTAGGCATCTAAATCAGTTAAGCCACAAACCAAGCTTTCATTACATACACATTCTAGAGTGATACTCGATCGTTTAGATGTATCGACTCAGACGAGAACACAAAGATAACATTTTTTTTTAATTAATTGTTGTTTCGTTTATTATCACTAAGTAAAACGGCAGGAAAGAAGGTTTTGATACGTATTACGTACAGCTAAACTGTCAACCTAGATGTGGCTTAATTTTGAAAGTGGTACTAGGTCGTTTACTGGGTCAAAAGGGGGGGAGACCAAGGAAATCCTACCTGATTCTCAAACCAATCGCGGTTTTCATAGATTCTGGACTTCAAAGACGGCAAGCAAGGGATTTTGGACATCTAAATGAGTTAGGCCACAAATTAAGCTATCATAACATATATATTCCAGTGTGATACTCGAGCGTTTAGATGGATTGACTCAGACGAGAACACACGACAAAATAATTTTTAAAATTAATTTATATATTCTTAATTATCACTAAGTTAAACGGCAGGGAAGAAGATTTTAAAACCTATAACGTACAGCTAAACTATTAAGCTGTATGTGGCAAAACTATAAAAGTGATACTCGGTCGTTTACTGGGTCAAATGGGGTCAGCAAGTAAATTCTGCATGTTTCTCAGGACACTCGCGGTTTTCATAGAGTATTGACATGAAAGACGGCAAGCAAGGGATTTCGGGCATCAGAATCGTTCAGATCGCAGAGAAATCTATCATATTATATACATTCCAGAGTGATACTCGATCGTTTAGATGAATCAACTCAGACGAGAACACAAGGGATAAGAATTTTTAAATTAATTGATATTCCGTTCATTATCACTTAGTTAAACGAATGACAAGAACGTTTTGATACAAATTGCGTACAGCTCAACTATCAAGCTGTATGTGGCAGAAATTTGAAAGTGGTACTCGAACGTCAACAACAAATTTTGTAAATAAATTGATATTTCGTTCATTGTTACTGAGTTAAACGGCAGGCAAGAAGGTTTTGATACGTATAACGTACATTTTAACAGTCAACCTAGATGTGGCAGAAATTTAAAAGTGGTTCTCGGTCGTTTACTGGGCAAAGCGGGTCACCAAGGAATTCCTACCTGTTTTTCAAACTACTCGCAATTTTCATTGATTATCGACATGAAAGACGGCAAGCAAGGGATTTTAGGCATCTAAATCAGTTAAGCCACAAACCAAGCTTTCATTACATACACATTCTAGAGTGATACTCGATCGTTTAGATGTATCGGCTCAGACGAGAACACAAAGAAAATATTTTTTTTCTCCCCCCCTTTTGACCCCGTAAACGACCTAGTACCACTTTCAAAATTAAGCCACATCTAGGTTGACAGTTTAGCTGTACGTAATACGTATCAAATCCTTCTTGCCTGCCGTTTTATTTAGTGATAATAAACAAAAGAACAATTACTTAAAAAAAAATGTTTTCTTTGTGTTCTCGTTTGAGTCGATCCATCTAAACGATCGAGTATCACTCTAGAATGTGTATGTAATGAAAGCTTGGTTTGTGGTTTAACTGATTTAGATGCCTAAAATCCCTTGCTTGCCGTCTTTCATGTCGATAATCAATGAAAATTGCGAGTAGTTTGAAAAACAGGTAGGAATTCCTTAGTGACCCCCTTTGCCCAGTAAACGACCGAGTACCACTTTTAAATTTCTGCCACATCTAGGTTAACAGTTTAGCTGTACGTAATATGTATCAAAACCTTCTTGCCTGCCGTTTTACTTAGTGATAATAAACGAAATATCAACTAAGTTTTAAAATTTCCTTCCCTTGTGTTCGCATCTGACTCGATCTATCTAAACGATCGAGTATCACTCTGGAATATGTTTGTTACGATAGCTTGGTTTGTGGATTAATTGATCTAGATGTCCAAAATCCCTTGCTTGCCGTCTTTGAAGTCCAGAATCTATGAAAACCGCGATTGGTTTGAGAATCAGGTAGGATTTCCTTGGTCTCCCCCCCTTTTGACCCAGTAAACGACCTAGTACTACTTTCAAAATTAAGCCACATCTAGGTTGATAGTTTAGATGTACGTAATATGTATCAAATCCTTCTTGCCTGCCGTTTTACTTAGTGATAATAAACGAAACAACAATTAATTAAAAAAAAATGTTTTCTTTGTGTTCTCGTCTGAGTCGATACATCTAAACGATCGAGTATCACTCTAGAATGTGTAATGAAAGCTTGGTTTGTGGCTTAACTGACTTAGTCGCCTAAAATCCCTTGCTTGACGTTATTAATAAAAGAAATTAAGGGAATAATATTAGTGCCGCTAACCTTCATCTGCAACCTTAGTATGCAATCTGGCTGTTTTCCTGACTGCTGGAAAGTAGCCTCTGTGTCACCTATTTACAAAAACGGTCCCAAAAATACGCCAGTTAACTTTAGACCAGTGTCCCTTTTATCCGTCTTCTCAAAAATACTAGAAAAGTTAGTTAAGGTCAGAATATCCAGTTTCATTAAGAGAAATAACTTGATTTGTAATAATCAATTTGGCTTTAGGGCGGGGAAGTCGACAGAGGACGCGGCTACTCTTCTTACCAATCAAATCGCTGGTGACATTGACCGTGGAAAGAAGTGTATTGGTATATTTTTGGATCTGGCTAAGGCCTTTGACACCGTCTCGGTCACCATTCTCCTAAAAAAGCTAGAATGCGCGGGAATAAGGGGAGTGGCTCTGGACTGGTTTACTAGTTACCTCACTAATCGCACACAAATGGTAAAAATAGGTGAACTGGTGAGTGATCAGCTTCCGATAAGCTTCGGGGTCCCTCAAGGAAGCATACTGGGCCCTTCACTGTTCACACTGTATATTAATGATATTTTTGACATTATTATCCCGAATTCAAATCTTGTGTGCTATGCGGACGATACAGTCATACTTGTGAACGGAAAATCATGGGATGAAGCATATTGTTTAGCGGAGGACGCACTTGCAAAGGTGGCAGCTTGGTTAAACAGTAATCTCCTGACTCTAAACGTCGATAAAACTAACTTTTTAGCCTTCTCAAAAACCTCAGCCAATACACCTCCACCAGAAAGGACTATAAAATTCCATACATGTGCACATAACGGAGTTGCTGGACGGCCGACTCCTGTTTGCTCCTGTCAGGTGATTAAGAGGCAAACCGCCGTTAAGTATTTAGGGATACTGTTCGACCAACACCTGACTTTCGCACAGCACATCTCCACCCTTGCCTCAAGAGTTAGGAAACTTATATACGTTATGAAAAGACTCAGGGGCTGTGCTACCCCAGATATACTCCGAGTGGTTTACTACGCTTTAGGCCAATCGATACTACAATATGGAATAGCTGTCTGGGGTGGCGCCGCTAAAAGCCACCTGCTCCTTGTGGAACGAGCACAGAGAGCTATAATAAAGGTTATGATGAAAAAGCCTTTTCGGTATCCCACAAATTTGCTTTATCATGAAACGAAGTGTCTGAGAGTGAGACAGCTATTTGTTATTAAAGTGGTCACTAAAATTCACAGCGACATTGTAGGCTCGGTGAGCCACGACCAAATGATAAGGAAGCGTCTTTACAAGATGCCACTTCCTCGTTACATATCAGCTCTCGCCAGGAGATCGCCCGCTTACGCACATGCTTGTATATATAATTACATCTGTAAAAAACTTGACATTAAACGGCTATCAGTTACACAAGCTAACACCACAGTAAAACACTGGCTATTTACATTGACCTATGAGGAAACTGAAGGTATCATTAAAGATACCAAGACAAAATAAACCCAATCACACGTTACCTATAAGTGAGGCCCAGGAACGAACACACAAATACACGTACCTACACACGCAAATATACACACCCACACATACCCACACACACACATTCACACACACTTAAACAGAGACTAAGTAGCTATAAAGAATAAAAATTGTAGTAGTGTTAGTTTAATACGTAATATATTTTAATATTGTAAATATCTTCCCTTATGTACCTAACTTTCATAATGTCATCTACTATTGTTAACCGCACTCGCAGAAGGCCAAGTTACAGGCTCAGCCTAGTTTGGTCTCTGATAGAATCTCTTGTAATGTATTTTTCGATTTTTGAACAATAAACCATTTGTATTTGTATTTGTATTTGTATTTGACGTCTTTCATGTCGATAATGAATGAAAATTGCGAGTAGTTTAAAAAACAGGTAGGAATTACTTGGTGACCCCCTTTGCCCAGTAAACGACCGAGTACCACTTTTATATTTCTGCCACATCTAGGTTAACAGTTTAGCTGTACGTAATATGTATCAAAACCTTCTTGCCTTCCGTTTTACTTAGTGATAATAAACGAAACAACAATTAATTAAAAAAAAATGTTTTCTTTGTGTTCTTGTCTGAGTCGATACATCTAAACGATCGAGTATCACTCTAGAATGTGTATGTAATGAAAGCTTGGTTTGTGGCTTAACTGACTTAGATGCCTAAAACCCCTTGCTTGCCGTCTTTCATGTCGATAATCAATGAAAATTGCGAGTAGTTTGAAAAACAGGTAGGAATTCCTTGGTGACCCCCTTCGCCCAGTAAACGACCGAGTACCACTTTTATATTTCTGCCACATCTAGGTTAACAGTTAAGCTGTACGTAATATGTGTCAAAACCTGCTTGCCTGCCGTTTTACTTAGTGATAATAAACGAAATATCAACTAATTTTTAAAATTTCCTTCCCTTGTGTTCGCGTCTGACTCGATCCATCTAAACGATCGAGTATCACTCTGGAATATATATGTTACGATAGCTTGGTTTGTGGATAAATTGATCTAGATGTCCAAAATCTCTTGCTTGCCGTCTTTGAAGTCCAGAATCTATGAAAACCGCGATTGGTTTGAGAATCAGGTAGGATGTCCTTGGTCTCCCCCCCCTTTTGACCCAGTAAACGACCTAGTACCACTTTCAAAATTAAGCCACATCTAGGTTGACAGTTTAGCTGTACGTAATACGTAACAAATCCTTCTTGCCTGCCGTTTTACTTAGTGATAATAAACGAAACAACAATTAATTAAAATAAAATGTTATCTTTGTGTTCTCGTCTGAGTCGATACATCTAAACGATCGAGTATCACTCTAGAATGTGTATGTAATGAAAGCTTGGTTTGTGGCTTAACTGATTTAGATGCCTAAAATCCCTTGCTTGCCGTCTTTCATGTCGATAATCAATGAAAATTGCGAGTAGTTTGAAAAACAGGTAGGAATTCCTTGGTGACCCGCTTTGCCCAGTAAACGACCGAGTACCACTTTTAAATTTCTGCCACATCTAGGTTGACAGTTAAAATGTACGTTATACGTATCAAAACCTTCTTGCCTGCCGTTTAACTCAGTAACAATGAACGAAATATCAATTTATTTACAAAATTATTTTCTCTTGTGTTCTCGTCTGAGTCAATCTATCTAAACGATCGAGTATCACTCTGGAATATGTATAAAATGATAGCTTAGTATGTGGCTTAACTGATTTAGATGTCAAAAATCCCTTGCTTGCCGTCGTTCATGTCGAAAATCTATGAAAACCGCGAGTGATTTGAGAAACAGGTAGGATTTCCTTGGTGACCCCCTTTGACCCAGTTGACGTTCGAGTACCACTTTCAAATTTCTGCCACATACAGCTTGATAGTTGCGCTGTACGCAATTTGTATCAAAACCTTCTTGTCATTCGTTTAACTAAGTGATAATGAACGGAATATCAATTAATTTAAAAATTCTTATCCCTTGTGTTCTCGTCTGAGTCGATTCATCTAAACGATCGAGTATCACTCTGGAATGTATATAATATGATAGATTTCTCTGCGATCTGAACGATTCTGATGCCCGAAATCCCTTGCTTGCCGTCTTTCATGTCAATACTCTATGAAAACCGCGAGTGTCCTGAGAAACATGCAGAATTTACCTGCTGACCCCATTTGACCCAGTAAACGACCGAGTATCACTTTTATAGTTTTGCCACATACAGCTTGATAGTTTAGCTGTACGTAATAGGTTTCAAAATCTTCTTCCCTGCCGTTTAACTTAGTGATAATTAAGAAAATATAAATTAATTTTAAAAATTATTTTGTCGTGTGTTCTCGTCTGAGTCAATACATCTAAACGCTCGAGTATCACACTGGAATATATACGTTATGATAGCTTAATTTGTGGCCTAACTCATTTAGATGTCCAAAATCCCTTGCTTGCCGTCTTTGAAGTCCAGAATCTATGAAAACCGCGATTGGTTTGAGAATCAGGTAGGATGTCCTTGGTCTCCCCCCCTTTTGACCCAGTAAACGACCTAGTACCACTTTAAAAATTAAGCCACATCTAGGATGACAGTTAAAATGTACGTTATACGTATCAAAACCTTCTTGCCTGCCGTTTAACTCAGTAACAATGAACGAAATATTATTAAACACTATATATTTCAAACAAATATAAAACATAATATGTATGTATGTATGTATGTATTACTTTACTGTACATAAAACACGACAAAACGATAAACAAACAAAAAGTAGACGTACAAAGGCGAGCTTATCCCTTCAAGGGATCTCTTCCAGCTAACCTTTGAGCAAATGAGTTTATTAAAAACAAATGGAGGATGACGATAAACAACCTGTGAATTATGCACCGAACCAAAGTTAAAACAAAACAAATTAATTTTGAATACACATAATTTATAATTGAATACATAAAATACGATTAAATATACTATTATTACTTACAGCTCAAGATATAAATGTGTGTGTGTGAGAGAAAATAAATAATGTGTTTATATACTACGATAACTACGATATACTACGATAAATAGGTACATATACGCGAGTAAAAAAAAAAAAAGTTTTTTTTTAATAGTTAGGAGTCGGACAGCCATAATCTTTTCAATGTAGCTTTGAAGGACGTTTCAGATTGGGATTGCCTCACAGACACCGGTAATATGTAAGTAAAGTAATAAAATGCTAAAAGTGTCCTTGCAATAAGGTTACCTATGTGTTAATGATTATCTTGGAGGACTCCTTAACTAAAAAAAATCTTTTATAATTAAGATTAGTAGTTAAGATTTGTAGTTAAGATTTGTGAAACTATGACGTACTTATAAAATAAACAGTTTAATATATTTTTTTTTTTTTTTAAATATCAATTTATTTACAAAATTATTTTCTCTTGTGTTCTCGTCTGAGTCAATCTATCTAAACGATCGAGTATCACTCTGGAATATGTATAAAGTGATAGCTTAGTATGTGGCTTAACTGATTTAGATGTCAAAAATCCCTTGCTTGCCGTCGTTCATGTCGAAAATCTATGAAAACCGCGAGTGATTTGAGAAACAGGCAGGATTTCCTTGGTGACCCCCTTTGACCCAGTTGACGTTCGAGTACCACTTTCAAATTTCTGCCACATACAGCTTGATAGTTGAGCTGTACGCAATTTGTATCAAAACCTTCTTGTCATTCGTTTAACTAAGTGATAATGAACGGAATATCAATTAATTTAAAAATTCTTATCCCTTGTGTTCTCGTCTGAGTCGATTCATCTAAACGATCGAGTATCACACTGAAATGTATATAATATGATAGATTTCTCTGCGATCTGAACGATTCTGATGCCCGAATTCCCTTGCTTGCCGTCTTTCATGTCAATACTCTATGAAAACCGCGAGTGTCCTGAGAAACATGCAGAATTTACTTGCTGACCCCATTTGACCCAGTAAACGACCGAGTATCACTTTTATAGTTTTGCCACATACAGCTTGATAGTTTAGCTGTACGTAATAGGTTTTAAAATCTTCTTCCCTGCCGTTTAACTTAGTGATAATTAAGAATATATAAATTCATTTTAAAAATTATTTTGTCGTGTGTTCTCGTCCGAGTCAATCCATCTAAACGCTCGAGTATCACACTGGAATATATATGTTATGATAGCTTAATTTGTGGCCTAACTCAAATAGATGTCCAAAATCCCTTGCTTGCCGTCTTTGAAGTCCAGAATCTATGAAAACCGCGATTGGTTTGAGAATCAGGTAGGATTTCCTTGGACTCCCCCCCCCCCCCTTTTGACCCAGTAAACGACCTAGTACCACTTTCAAAATTAAGCCACATCTAGGTTGACAGTTTAGCTGTACGTTATACGTATCAAATCCTTCTTGCCTGCCGTTTTACTTAGTGATAATAAACGAAACAACAATTAATTTAAAAAAAATGTTTTCTTTGTGTTCTCGTCTGAGTCGATACATCTAAACGATCGAGTATCACTCTAGAATGTGTATGTAATGATAGCTTGGTTTGTGGCTTAACTGACTTAGATGCCTAAAACCCCTTGCTTGCCGTCTTTCATGTCGATAATCAATGAAAATTGCGAGTAGTTTGAAAAACAGGTAGGTATTCCTTGGTGACCCCCTTTGCCCAGTAAACGACCGAGTACCACTTTTAAATTTCTGCCACATCTAGGTTAACAGTTAACCTGTACGTAATATGTATCAAAACCTGCTTGCCTGCCGTTTTACTTAGTGATAATAAACGAAATATCAACTAATTTTTAAAATTTCCTTCCTTGTGTTCGCGTCTGACTCGATCCATCTAAACGATCGAGTATCACTCTGGAATATGTATGTTACGATAGCTAGGTTTGTGGATAAATTGATTTAGATGTCCAAAATCCCTTGCTTGCCGTCTTTGAAGTCCAGAATCTATGAAAACCGCGATTGGTTTGAGAATCAGGTGGGATTTCCTTGGTCTCCGCCCCCTTTTGACCCAGTAAACGACCTAGTACTACTTTCAAAATTAAGCCACATCTAGGTTGACAGTTTAGCTGTACGTAATACGTATCAAAACCTTCTTTCCTGCCGTTTTACTTAGTGATAATAAACGAAACATCAATTAATTAAAAAAAATATATTATCTTTGTGTTCTCGTCTGAGTCGATACATCTAAACGATCGAGTATCACTCTAGAATGTGTATGTAATGAAAGCTTGGTTTGTGGCTTAACTGATTTAGATGCCTAAAATCCCTTGCTTGCCGTCTTTCATGTCGATAATCAATGAAAATTGCGAGTAGTTTGAAAAACAGGTAGGAATTCCTTGGTGACCCGCTTTGCCCAGTAAACGACCGAGTACCACTTTTAAATTTCTGCCACATCTAGGTTGACAGTTAAAATGTACGTTATACGTATCAAAACCTTCTTGCCTGCCGTTTAACTCAGTAACAATGAACGAAATATCACTTTATTTACAAAATTATTTTCTCTTGTGTTCTCGTCTGAGTCAATCTATCTAAACGATCGAGTATCACTCTGGAATATGTATAAAATGATAGCTTAGTATGTGGCTTAACTGATTTAGATGTCAAAAATCCCTTGCTTGCCGTCGTTCATGTCGAAAATCTATGAAAACCGCGAGTGATTTGAGAAACAGGTAGGATTTCCTTGGTGACCCCCTTTGACCCAGTTGACGTTCGAGTACCACTTTCAAATTTCTGCCACATACAGCTTGATAGTTAAGCTGTACGGAATTTATATCAAAACGTTCTTGTCATTCGTTTAACTAAGTGATAATGAACGGAATATCAATT
This sequence comes from Notocelia uddmanniana, assembly GCA_905163555.1. Taxonomy (NCBI): domain Eukaryota; kingdom Metazoa; phylum Arthropoda; class Insecta; order Lepidoptera; family Tortricidae; genus Notocelia; species Notocelia uddmanniana. Next base: position 4,551,244 of record LR991064.1, read on the forward strand.
AATTTAAAAATTCTTATCCCTTGTGTTCTCGTCTGAGTTGATTCATCTAAACGATCGAGTATCACTCTGGAATGTATATAATATGATAGATTTCTCTGCGATCTGAACGATTCTGATGCCCGAAATCCCTTGCTTGCCGTCTTTCATGTCAATACTCTATGAAAACCGCGAGTGTCCTGAGAAACATGCAGAATTTACTTGCTGACCCCATTTGACCCAGTAAACGACCGAGTATCACTTTTATAGTTTTGCCACATACAGCTTGATAGTTTAGCTGTACGTAATAGGTTTTAAAATCTTCTTCCCTGCCGTTTAACTTAGTGATAATTAAGAATATATAAATTAATTTTAAAAAATATTTTGTCGTGTGTTCTCGTCTGAGTCAATCCATCTAAACGCTCGAGTATCACACTGGAATATATATGTTATGATAGCTTAATTTGTGGCCTAACTCATTTAGATGTTCAAAATCCCTTGCTTGCCGTCTTTGAAGTCCAGAATCTATGAAAACCGCGATTGGTTTGAGAATCAGGTAGGATTTCCTTGGTCTACCCCCCCACCCCTTTTGACCCAGTAAACGACCTAGTACCACTTTCAAAATTAAGCCACATCTAGGTTGACAGTTTAGCTGTACGTAATACGTATCAAATCCTTCTTGCCTGCCGTTTTACTTAGTGATAATAAACGAAACAACAATTAATTAAAAAAAAAAATGTTTTCTTTGTGTTCTCGTCTGAGTCGATACATCTAAACGATCGAGTATCACTCTAGAATGTGTATGTAATGATAGCTTGGTTTGTGGCTTAACTGACTTAGATGCCTAAAACCCCTTGCTTGCCGTCTTTTATGTCGATAATCAATGAAAATTGCGAGTAGTTTGAAAAACAGGTAGGAATTCCTTGGTGACCCCCTTTGCCCAGTAAACGACCGAGTACCACTTTTATATTTCTGCCACATCTAGGTTAACAGTTAACCTGTACGTAATATGTATCAAAACCTGCTTGCCTGCCGTTTTACTTAGTGATAATAAACGAAATATCAACTAATTTTTAAAATTTCCTTCCTTGTGTTCGCGTCTGACTCGATCCATCTAAACGATCGAGTATCACTCTGGAATATGTATGTTACGATAGCTTGGTTTGTGGATGAATTGATTTAGATGTCCAAAATCCCTTGCTTGCCGTCTTTGAAGTCCAGAATCTATGAAAACCGCGATTGGTTTGAGAATCAGGTAGGATTTCCTTGGTCTCCGCCCCCTTTTGACCCAGTAAACGACCTAGTACCACTTACAAAATTAAGCCACATCTAGGTTGACAGTTTAGCTTTACGTAATACGTATCAAAACCTTCTTTCCTGCCGTTTTACTTAGTGATAATAAACGAAACATCAATTAATTAAAAAAAAAAATATTATCTTTGTGTTCTCGTCTGAGTCGATACATCTAAACGATCGAGTATCACTCTAGAATGTGTATGTAATGATAGCTTGGTTTGTGGCTTAACTGACTTAGATGCCTAAAACCCCTTGCTTGCCGTCTTTCTTGTCGATAATCAATGAAAATTGCGAGTAGTTTGAAAAACAGGTAGGAATTCCTTGGTGACCCCCTTTGCTCAGTAAACGACCGAGTACCACTTTTATATTTCTGCCACATCTAGGTTAACAGTTAACCTGTACGTAATATGTATCAAAACCTTCTTGCCTGCCGTTTAACTCAGTAACAATGAACGAAATATCAATTTATTTACAAAATTATTTTCTCTTGTGTTCTCGTCTGAGTCAATCTATCTAAACGATCGAGTATCACTCTGGAATATGTATAAAATGATAGCTTAGTATGTGGCTTAACTGATTTAGAGGTCAAAAATCCCTTGCTTGCCGTCGTTCATGTCGAAAATCTATGAAAACCGCGAGTGATTTGAGAAACAGGTAGGATTTCCGTGGTGACCCCCTTTGACCCAGTTGACGTTCGAGTACCACTTTCAAATTTCTGCCACATACAGCTTGATAGTTAAGCTGTACGCAATTTGTATCAAAACGTTCTTGTCATTCGTTTAACTAAGTGATAATGAACGGAATATCAATTAATTTAAAAATTCTTATCCCTTGAGTTCTCGTCTGAGTTGATTCATCTAAACGATCGAGTATCACTCTGGAATGTATATAATATGATAGATTTCTCTGCGATCTGAACGATTCTGATGCCCGAAATCCCTTGCTTGCCGTCTTTCATGTCAATACTCTATGAAAACCGCGAGTGTCCTGAGAAACATGCAGAATTTACTTGCTGACCCCATTTGACCCAGTAAACGACCGAGTATCACTTTTATAGTTTTGCCACATACAGCTTGATAGTTTAGCTGTACGTAATAGGTTTTTAAATCTTCTTCCCTGCCGTTTAACTTAGTGATAATTAAGAATATATAAATTAATTTTAAAAAATATTTTGTCGTGTGTTCTCGTCTGAGTCAATCCATCTAAACGCTCGAGTATCACACTGGAATATATATGTTATGATAGCTTAATTTGTGGCCTAACTCATTTAGATGTCCAAAATCCCTTGCTTGCCGTCTATGAAGTCCAGAATCTATGAAAACCGCGATTGGTTTGAGAATCAGGTAGGATTTCCTTGGTCTCCCCCCCCACCCCTTTTGACCCAGTAAACGACCTAGTACCACTTTAAAAATTAAGCCACATCTAGGTTGACAGTTTAGCTGTACGTAATACGTATCAAATCCTTCTTGCCTGCCGTTTTACTTAGTGATAATAAACGAAACAACAATTAATTAAAAAAAAAATGTTTTCTTTGTGTTCTCGTCTGAGTCGATACATCTAAACGATCGAGTATCACTCTAGAATGTGTATGTAATGATAGCTTGGTTTGTGGCTTAACTGACTTAGATGCCTAAAACCCCTTGCTTGCCGTCTTTCATGTCGATAATCAATGAAAATTGCGAGTATTTTGAAAAACAGGTAGGAATTCCTTGGTGACCCCCTTTGCCCAGTAAACGACCGAGTACCACTTTTATATTTCTGCCACATCTAGGTTAACAGTTAACCTGTACGTAATATGTATCAAAACCTGCTTGCCTGCCGTTTTACTTAGTGATAATAAACGAAATATCAACTAATTTTTAAAATTTTCTTCCTTGTGTTCGCGTCTGACTCGATCCATCTAAACGATCGAGTATCACTCTGGATTATGTATGTTACGATAGCTTGGTTTGTAGATGAATTGATTGAGATGTCCAAAATCCCTTGCTTGCCGTCTTTGAAGTCCAGAATCTATGAAAACCGCGATTGGTTTGAGAATCAGGTAGGATTTCCTTGGTCTCCGCCCCCTTTTGACCCAGTAAACGACCTAGTACCACTTTCAAAATTAAGCCACATCTAGGTTGACAGTTTAGCTTTACGTAATACGTATCAAAACCTTCTTTCCTGCCGTTTTACTTAGTGATAATAAACGAAACATCAATTAATTAAAAAAAAATATTATCTTTGTGTTCTCGTCTGAGTCGATACATCTAAACGATCGAGTATCACTCTATAATGTGTATGTAATGAAAGCTTGGTTTGTGGCTTAACTGATTTAGATGCCTAAAATCCCTTGATTGCCGTCTCTCATGTCGATAATCAATGAAAATTGCGAGTAGTTTGAAAAACAGGTAGGAATTCCTTGGTGACCCCCTTTGCCCAGTAAACGACCGAGTACCACTTTTATATTTCTGCCACATCTAGTTTACCAGTTAAGCTGTACGTAATACGTATCAAAACCTTCTTGCCTGCCGTTTAACTCAGTAACAATGAACGAAATATCAATTTATTTACAAAATTATTTTCTCTTGTGTTCTCGTCTGAGTCAATCTATCTAAACGATCGAGTATCACTCTGGAATATGTATAAAATGATAGCTTAGTATGTGGCTTAACTGATTTAGATGTCAAAAATCCCTTGCTTGCCGTCGTTCATGTCGAAAATCTATGAAAACCGCGAGTGATTTGAGAAACAGGTAGGATTTCCTTGGTGACCCCCTTTGACCCAGTTGACGTTCGAGTACCACTTTCAAATTTCTGCCACATACAGCTTTATAGTTGAGCTGTACGCAATTTGTATCAAAACGTTCTTGTCATTCGTTTAACTAAGTGATAATGAACGGAATATCAATTAATTTAAAAATTCTTATCCCTTGTGTTCTCGTCTGAGTCGATTCATCTAAACGATCGAGTATCTCTCTGGAATGTATATAATATGATAGATTTCTCTGCGATCTGAACGATTCTGATGCCCGAAATCCCTTGCTTGCCGTCTTTCATGTCAATACTCTATGAAAACCGCGAGTGTCCTGAGAAACATGCAGAATTTACTTGCTGATCCCATTTGACCCAGTAAACGACCGAGTATCACTTTTATAGTTTTGCCACATACAGCTTGATAGTTTAGCTGTACGTAATAGGTTTTAAAATCTTCTTCCCTGCCGTTTAACTTAGTGATAATTAAGAATATATAAATTAATTTTAAAAATTATTTTGTCGTGAGTTCTCGTCTGAGTCAATCCATCTAAACACTCGAGTATCACACTGGAATATATATGTTATGATAGCTTAATTTGTGGCCTAACTCATTTAGATGTCCAAAATCCCTTGCTTGCCGTCTTTGAAGTCTAGAATCTATGAAAACCGCGATTGGTTTGAGAATCAGGTAGGATTTCCTTGGTCTCCCCCCCTTTTGACCCAGTAAACGAACTAGTACCACTTTCAAAATTAAGCCACATCTAGGTTGACAGTTAAGCTGTACGTAATACGTATCAAATCCTTCTTGCCCGCCGTTTTACTTAGTTATAATAAACGAAACAACAATTAATTTAAAAAAAATGTTTTCTTTGTGTTCTCGTCGGAGTCGATCCATCTAAACGATCGAGTATCACTCTAGAATGTGTATGTAATAAAAGCTTGGTTTGTGGCTTAACTGATTTAGATGCCTAAAATCCCTTGCTTGCCGTCTTTCATGTCAATACTCTATGAAAACCGCGAGTGTCCTGAGAAACATGCAGAATTTACTTGCTGACCCCATTTGACCCAGTAAACGACCGAGTATCACTTTTATAGTTTTGCCACATACAGCTTGATAGTTTAGCTGTACGTAATAGGTTTCAAAATCTTCCTCCCTGCCGTTTAACTTAGTGATAATTAAGAAAATATAAATTAATTTTAAAAATTATTTTGTCGTGTGTTCTCGTCTGAGTCGATCTATCTAAACGATAGAGTATCACTCTGGAATATGTATAAAATGAAAGCTTAGTATGTGGCTTAACCGATTTAGATGTCCAAAATCCCTTGCTTGCCGTCGTTCATGTCGAAAATCTATGAAAACCGCGAGTGATTTGAGAAACAGGTAGGATTTCCTTGGTGACCCCCTTTGACCCAGTTGACGTTCGAGTACCACTTTCAAATTTCTGCCACATACAGCTTGATAGTTTAGCTGTACGCAATTTGTATCAAAACCTTCTTGTCATCCGTTTAACTAAGTGATAATGAACGGAATATCAATTAATTTAAAAATTCTTATCCCTTGTGTTCTCGTCTGAGGCGATTCATCTAAACGATCGAGTATCACTCTGGAATGTATATAATATGATAGATTTCTCTGCGATCTGAACGATTCTGATGCCCAAAATCCCTTGCTTGCCGTCTTTCATGTCAATACTCTATGAAAACCGCGAGTATTCTGAGAAACATGCAGAATTTAGTTGCTGACCCCATTTGACCCAGTAAACGACCGAGTATTACTTTTATAGTTTTGCCACATACAGCTTAATAGTTTAGCTGTACGTTATAGGTTTTAAAATCTTCTTCCCTGCCGTTTAACTTAGTGATAATTAAGAAAATATAAATTAATTTTAAAAATTATTTTGTCGTGTGTTCTCGTCTGAGTCAATCCATCTAAACGCTCGAGTATCACACTGGAATATATATGTTATGATAGCTTAATTTGTGGCCTAACTCATTTAGATGTCCAAAATCCCTTGCTTGCCGTCTTTGAAGTCCAGAATCTATGAAAACCGCGATTGGTTTGAGAATCAGGTAGGATTTCCTTGGTCTCCCCCCTTTTGACCCAGTAAACGAACTAGTACCACTTTCAAAATTAAGCCACATCTAGGTTGACAGTTAAGCTGTACGTAATACGTATCAAATCCTTCTTGCCCGCCGTTTTACTTAGTGATAATAAACGAAACAACAATTAATTTTAAAAAAATGTTTTCTTTGTGTTCTCGTCGGAGTCGATCCATCTAAACGATCGAGTATCACTCTAGAATGTGTATGTAATGAAAGCTTGGTCTGTGGCTTAACTGATTTAGATGCCTAAAATCCCTTGCTTGCCGTCTTTCATGTCGATAATCAATGAAAATTGCGAGTAGTTTGAAAAACAGGTAGGAATTCCTTGGTGACCCCCTTTGCCCAGTAAACGACCGAGTACCACTTTTATATTTCTGCCACATCTAGTTTACCAGTTAAGCTGTACGTAATACGTATCAAAACCTTCTTGCCTGCCGTTTTACTTAGTGATAATAAACGAAATATCAACTAATTTTTAAAATTTCCTTCCCTTGTGTTTGCGTCTGACTCGATCCATCTAAACTATCGAGTATCACTCTGGAATATGTATGTTACGATAGCTTGGTTTGTGGATGAATTGATCTAGATGTCCAAAATCCCTTGCTTGCCGTCTTTGAAGTCCAGAATCTATGAAAACCGCGATTGGTTTGAGAATCAGGTAGGATTTCCTTGGTTTCCCCCCTCCCCCTTTTTGACCCAGTAAACGACCTAGTACCACTTTCAAAATTAAGCCACATCTAGGTTGACAGTTAAGCTGTACGTAATATGTATCAAATCCTTCTTGCCTGCCGTTTTACTTAGTGATAATAAACGAAACAACTATTAATTTAAAAAAAAATGTTTTCTTTGTGTTCTCGTCTGAGTCGATACATCTAAACGATCGAGTATCACTCTAGAATGTGTATGTAATGATAGCTTGGTTTGTGGCTTAACTGACTTAGATGCCTAAAACCCCTTGCTTGCCGTCTTTCATGTCGATAATCAATGAAAATTGCGAGTAGTTTGAAAAACAGGTAGGAATTCCTTGGTGACCCCCTTTGCCCAGTAAACGACCGAGTACCACTTTTATATTTCTGCCACATCTAGGTTAACAGTTAACCTGTACGTAATATGTATCAAAACCTGCTTGCCTGCCGTTTTACTTAGTGATAATAAACGAAATATCAACTAATTTTTAAAATTTCCTTCCTTGTGTTCGCGTCTGACTCGATCCATCTAAACGATCGAGTATCTCTCTGGATTATGTATGTTACGATAGCTTGGTTTGTAGATGAATTGATTTAGATGTCCAAAATCCCTTGCTTGCCGTCTTTGAAGTCCAGAATCTATGAAAACCGCGATTGGTTTGAGAATCAGGTAGGATTTCCTTGGTCTCCGCCCCCTTTTGACCCAGTAAACGACCTAGTACCACTTTCAAAATTAAGCCACATCTAGGTTGACAGTTTAGCTGTACGTAATACGTATCAAAACCTTCTTTCCTGCCGTTTTACTTAGTCATAATAAACGAAACATCAATTAATTAAAAAAAAATTATTATCTTTGTGTTTTCGTCTGAGTCGATACATCTAAACGATCGAGTATCACTCTATAATGTGTATGTAATGAAAGCTTGGTTTGTGGCTTAACTGATTTAGATGCCTAAAATCCCTTGATTGCCGTCTTTCATGTCGATAATCAATGAAAATTGCGAGTAGTTTGAAAAACAGGTAGGAATTCCTTGGTGACCCGCTTTGCCCAGTAAACGACCGAGTACTACTTTTAAATTTCTGCCACATCTAGGTTGACAGTTAAAATGTTCGTTATACGTATCAAAACCTTCTTGCCTGCCGTTTAACTCAGTAACAATGAACGAAATATCAATTTATTTACAAAATTATTTTCTCTTGTGTTCTCGTCTGAGTCAATCTATCTAAACGATCGAGTATCACTCTGGAATATGTATAAAATGATAGCTTAGTATGTGGCTTAACTGATTTAGATGTCAAAAATCCCTTGCTTGCCGTCGTTCATGTCGAAAATCTATGAAAACCGCGAGTGATTTGAGAAACAGGTAGGATTTCCTTGGTGACCCCCTTTGACCCAGTTGACGTTCGAGTACCACTTTCAAATTTCTGCCACATACAGCTTTATAGTTGAGCTGTACGCAATTTGTATCAAAACGTTCTTGTCATTCGTTTAAATAAGTGATAATGAACGGAATATCAATTAATTTAAAAATTCTTATCCCTTGTGTTCTCGTCTGAGTCGATTCATCTAAACGATCGAGTATCACTCTGGAATGTATATAATATGATAGATTTCTCTGCGATCTGAACGATTCTGATGCCCGAAATCCCTTGCTTGCCGTCTTTCATGTCAATACTCTATGAAAACCGCGAGTGTCCTGAGAAACATGCAGAATTTAGTTGCTGACCCCATTTGACCCAGTAAACGACCGAGTATCACTTTTATAGTTTTGCCACATACAGCTTGATAGTTTAGCTGTACGTAATAGGTTTTAAAATCTTCTTCCCTGCCGTTTAACTTAGTGATAATTAAGAATATATAAATTAATTTTAAAAATTATTTTGTCGTGAGTTCTCGTCTGAGTCAATCCATCTAAACGCTCGAGTATCACACTGGAATATATATGTTATGATAGCTTAATTTGTGGCCTAACTCATTTAGATGTCCAAAATCACTTGCTTGCCGTCTTTGAAGTCCAGAATCTATGAAAACCGCGATTGGTTTGAGAATCAGGTAGGATTTCCTTGGTCTCCCCCCCTTTTGACCCAGTAAACGAACTAGTACCACTTTCAAAATTAAGCCACATCTAGGTTGACAGTTAAGCTGTACGTAATACGTATCAAATCCTTCTTGCCCGCCGTTTTACTTAGTGATAATAAACGAAACAACAAGTAATTTTAAAAAAATGTTTTCTTTGTGTTCTCGTCGGAGTCGATCCATCTAAACGATCGAGTATCACTCTAGAATGTGTATGTAATAAAAGCTTGGTTTGTGGCTTAACTGATTTAGATGCCTAAAATCCCTTGCTTGCCGTCTTTCATGTCAATACTCTATGAAAACCGCGAGTGTCCTGAGAAACATGCAGAATTTACTTGCTGACCCCATTTGACCCAGTAAACGACCGAGTATCACTTTTATAGTTTTGCCACATACAGCTTGATAGTTTAGCTGTACGTAATAGGTTTCAAAATCTTCCTCCCTGCCGTTTAACTTAGTGATAATTAAGAAAATATAAATTAATTTTAAAAATTATTTTGTCGTGAGTTCTCGTCTGAGTCAATCCATCTAAACGCTCGAGTATCACACTGGAATATATATGTTATGATAGCTTAATTTGTGGCCTAACTCATTTAGATGTCCAAAATCCCTTGCTTGCCGTCTTTGAAATCCAGAATCTATGAAAACCGCGATTGGTTTGAGAATCAGGTAGGATTTCCTTGGTCTCCCCCCCTTTTGACCCAGTAAACGAACTAGTACCACTTTCAAAATTAAGCCACATCTAGGTTGACAGTTAAGCTGTACGTAATACGTATCAAATCCTTCTTGCCCGCCGTTTTACTTAGTGATAATAAACGAAACAACAATTAATTTAAAAAAAATGTTTTCTTTGTGTTCTCGTCGGAGTCGATCCATCTAAACGATCGAGTATCACTCTAGATTGTGTATGTAATAAAAGCTTGGTTTGTGGCTTAACTGATTTAGATGCCTAAAATCCCTTGCTTGCCGTCTTTCATGTCGATACTCTATGAAAACCGCGAGTGTCCTGAGAAACATGCAGAATTTACTTGCTGACCCCATTTGACCCAGTAAACGACCGAGTATCACTTTTATAGTTTTGCCACATACAGCTTGATAGTTTAGCTGTACGTAATAGGTTTCAAAATCTTCCTCCCTGCCGTTTAACTTAGTGATAATTAAGAAAATATAAATTAATTTTAAAAATTATTTTGTCGTGTGTTCTCGTTTGAGTCGATCTATCTAAACGATAGAGTATCACTCTGGAATATGTATAAAATGAAAGCTTAGTATGTGGCTTAACCGATTTAGATGTCCAAAATCCCTTGCTTGCCGTCGTTCCTGTCGAAAATCTATGAAAACCGCGAGTGATTTGAGAAACAGGTAGGATTTCCTTGGTGACCCCCTTTGACCCAGTTGACGTTCGAGTACCACTTTCAAATTTCTGCCACATACAGCTTGATAGTTTAGCTGTACGCAGTTTGTATCAAAACCTTCTTGTCATCCGTTTAACTAAGTGATAATGAACGGAATATCAATTAATTTAAAAATTCTTATCCCTTGTGTTCTCGTCTGAGGCGATTCATCTAAACGATCGAGTATCACTCTGGAATGTATATAATATGATAGATTTCTCTGCGATCTGAACGATTCTGATGCCCAAAATCCCTTGCTTGCCGTCTTTCATGTCAATACTCTATGAAAACCGCGAGTATTCTGAGAAACATGCAGAATTTAGTTGCTGACCCCATTTGACCCAGTAAACGACCGAGTATTACTTTTATAGTTTTGCCACATACAGCTTGATAGTTTAGCTGTACGTAATAGGTTTCAAAATCTTCTTCCCTGCCGTTTAACTTAGTGATAATGAAGAAAATATAAAAAAAAAATTAAAAATTATTTTGTCGTGTGTTCTCGTCTGAGTCGATCCATCTAAACGTCCGAGTATCACTCTGGAATATATATGTTATGATAGCTTAATTTGTGGCCTAACTCATTTAGATGTCCAAAATCCCTTGCTTGCCGTCTTTGAAGTCCAGAATCTATGAAAACCGCGATTGGTTTGAGAATCAGGTAGGATTTCCTTGGTCTCCCCCCCTTTTGACCCAGTAAACGAACTAGTACCACTTTCAAAATTAAGCCACATCTAGGTTGACAGTTAAGCTGTACGTAATACGTATCAAATCCTTCTTGCCCGCCGTTTTACTTAGTGATAATAAACGAAACAACAATTAATTTTAAAAAAATGTTTTCTTTGTGTTCTCGTCGGAGTCGATCCATCTAAACGATCGAGTATCACTCTAGAATGTGTATGTAATAAAAGCTTGGTTTGTGGCTTAACTGATTTAGATGCCTAAAATCCCTTGCTTGCCGTCTTTCATGTCAATACTCTATGAAAACCGCGAGTGTCCTGAGAAACATGCAGAATTTACTTGCTGACCCCATTTGACCCAGTAAACGACCGAGTATCACTTTTATAGTTTTGCCACATACAGCTTGATAGTTTAGCTGTACGTAATAGGTTTCAAAATCTTCCTCCCTGCCGTTTAACTTAGTGATAATTAAGAAAATATAAATTAATTTTAAAAATTATTTTGTCGTGTGTTCTCGTCTGAGTCGATCTATCTAAACGATAGAGTATCACTCTGGAATATGTATAAAATGAAAGCTTAGTATGTGGCTTAACCGATTTAGATGTCCAAAATCCCTTGCTTGCCGTCGTTCATGTCGAAAATCTATGAAAACCGCGAGTGATTTGAGAAACAGGTAGGATTTCCTTGGTGACCCCCTTTGACCCAGTTGACGTTCGAGTACCACTTTCAAATTTCTGCCACATACAGCTTGATAGTTTAGCTGTACGCAATTTGTATCAAAACCTTCTTGTCATCCGTTTAACTAAGTGATAATGAACGGAATATCAATTAATTTAAAAATTCTTATCTTTTGTGTTCTCGTCTGAGGCGATTCATCTAAACGATCGAGTATCACTCTGGAATGTATATAATATGATAGATTTCTCTGCGATCTGAACGATTCTGATGCCCAAAATCCCTTGCTTGCCGTCTTTCATGTCAATACTCTATGAAAACCGCGAGTATTCTGAGAAACATGCAGAATTTAGTTGCTGACCCCATTTGACCCAGTAAACGACCGAGTATTACTTTTATAGTTTTGCCACATACAGCTTGATAGTTTAGCTGTACGTAATAGGTTTCAAAATCTTCTTCCCTGCCGTTTAACTTAGTGATAATGAAGAAAATATAAAAAGAAAATAAAAATTATTTTGTCGTGTGTTCTCGTCTGAGTCGATCCATCTAAACGTCCGAGTATCACTCTGGAATATATATGTTATGATAGCTTAATTTGTGGCCTAACTCATTTAGATGTCCAAAATCCCTTGCTTGCCGTCTTTCAAGTCCATAATCTATGAAAACCGCGAGTGGTTTGAGAATCAGGTAGGATTTCCTTGGTCTCCCTCCCTTTTGACCCAGTAGACGACCGAGTACCACTTTCAAATTTCTGTTACATATAGCTTGATAGTTAAGCTGTACGTGATAGGTTTCAAAATCTTCTTGCCTGCCGTTTAACTTAGTAACAATGAACGAAATATCAATTTATTTTCAAAATTATTTTCTCTTGTGTTCTCGTCTGAGTCGATCCATCAAAACGATCGAGTATCACTCTGGGATTTATACGATATGATAAATTTCTCTGCGATCTGAACGATTCTGATGCCCAAAATCACTTGCATGCCGTCTTTCATGTCAATACTCTCTGAAAACCGCGAGTGTCCTGAGAAACATGCAGAATTTAGTTGCTGACCCCCTTTGACTCAGTAAACGACCGAGTATCACTTTTATAGTTTTGCCACATACAGCTTGATAGTTTAGCTGTACGTAACAGGTTTCAAAATCTTCTTCCCTGCCGTTTAACTTAGTGATAATGAAGAAAATATAAATTAATTTAAAAAAAAAATTTGTCGTGTGTTCTCGTCTGAGTCGACCCATCTAAACGATCGAGTATCACTCTGGAATATATATGTTATGACAGCTTAATTTTTGGCCTAACTCATTTAGATGTCCAAAATCCCTTGCTTGCCGTCTTTCAAGTCCATAATCTGTGAAAACCGCGAGTGGTTTGAGAATCAGGTAGGATTTCCTTGGTCTCCCCCCCTTTTGACCCAGTAAACGACCGAGTACCACTTTCAAATTTCTATCACATACAGCTTGACAGTTAAGATGTACGTAATATGTATCAAAACCTTCTTGCCTGCCGTTTAACTTAGTAACAATGAACGAAATATCAATTTATTTTCATATTATTTTCTCTTGTGTTCTCGTCTGAGTCGATCTATCTAAACGATCGAGTATCACTCTGGAATATGTATAAAATGATAGCTTGGTTTGTGGCTTAACTGATTTAGATGTCCAAAATCCCTTGCTTGCCGTCGTTCATTTCGAAAATCTATGAAAACCGCGAGTGATTTGAGAAACAGGTAGGATTTCCTTGGTGACCCCCTTTGACCCAGTAAACCAGCGAGTACCACTTCCAACTTTCTGCACCATACAAGCTGTATACTTGCTGTATTTATCATGTTTCAGTATTTCCTTAACCGTCCATTTATCTAACGAAAAATTGAGGTATTTAATATAATCGATTTCGGCCGATATGTTGAAAAGTTAGCGGCCAAATTTATTTCGTGTAAATTTTCGATCAGCGTAATATTTATGTATTTTATCTTGAAGTTTTTAATGTCCTATGTGGCTTTGCTGTGTTCTTAGACCTTTTTTTCAAAAGTATCGACTATTATAAAATATTGACTTCTTGATCTGGTCGGGTTATAGGCGGCCGCTAACTTTAGCCGCTAACTTCACACCGGTTATGGCATTTGTTTACGAACCGTGAGATCTTCGAGAAGACAAGTACGGTTGCCAGTTTTTGTTGCACTTTTAGCACCACCCAGGGGTCACGTGTAGGGTAACGGTGGGTACTCCCTACGGACGTGGTGCAACTTCGACTCCCATTCTACAACCATGGTCACCCTACAGCAAAAATAAAATTTTACGTTAATCTCACTGCTAGCGAAACAGTAGCTTATTATCTACTGAATCTGTAGGGTTGATCCTGCTCATTCCAAATCACCCTGTATTGTATGACTAATTTTGATTACATAATCTAAAGGAGGAATTGTATAAAACGATTGATTAATGCCAATTTCCAGGTTGCCATAATTTTTAATTGATCTGGTGGACACAATTTTAAAATAAAATGGATTATAAACTTCTGTCAAAATTTAAGGCTGTTTTGTGGCCTAGCTGCCTTTGCTGTTGATTTTACCTAATGAGAGTATTGAAACTCCGCAAACGGTATTAGCCATCTCTATATTTCAGGCAGGCAGAATAAAATTATAAATAGCTCAGCTGGTGAGGCCAAAAGGTTACTCTTCAAGTGGCTAACTTCGCTGAATTATCATGAGACTGAGGCTTTACTTCTAATATTAGTTTAAGGATATTAAGTGTTCCAATCCCAACAAAGGAAGGTTTGTAAAGACATGTTTTCAAACTAAAAGTTACTTACCACTGATCATAATTAATTTTAGATAAATTTGTACTCAAATTTTACGCATGACATTTAAATGTATAGCTGGTCTCCCGCGATACAGGCCTAGCCTAGTGCGGGGACCCCTGGAATCTCGGCAAATTCAAATGTCATGCACCCCATGCCTATTTTATAACTCCTTTTTTTTGGTATTTACGTTTTCTGTGCAATAAATGATTATATATTTAAAAAAAAATATTTACGAAAACCTACACAAGTTTAGCACATACCTTGCATTTTATAGCATCAAAATTATGTAGGTGCATTCAAGGTCTTTGTCACTTAAGGTTGCAGGCACATAGAAAAAAATGCGGATTGGGTTCCAAATTAAAGAGTGATCGTATCTACTTGTCAAAAACGTATAAAATAAACGAATACTCGTAAGGTTATTATTGACATTATTGTATTTCACGTTTAAAGATAAATGGTATGATCGACATGAAGTATTCAGTTGCATAAGAGTCCGCAGGAAGCTCGGTTCTCCGACGATACAAACGTAGTTTCGCTCTCATTTTAAAACGGCTCATTTTGTATACACAATGGGATCCGGCATATATAGACCGGAAATTAGTTTCTGTTGCTTAAAATTATAATGGAGAAAAAATACAGCGATTATTAAGGTTTTCATACAACACCTAAAAAATTCAAAAACACACTGTATTTTTTTTCTATTAAAATTTCTAGAAACAGTAACTAATTTCCGGCATAGATATGGTGGATCCCAGTGTGTATAAAATGTTTCATGTTATTTGAGCATGGCGTCAATCAAAACAGCTATTTACTTATTTTTAACCTCCGACGCAAAAAGAGGGGTGTTATAAGTTTAACGTATCTGTCTGTGTATCTGTGTATCTGTCTGTGGTATCGTAGTTCCCAAACGCATGAACCGATGTTCGTTTAGTTTTTTTTTGTGTCATAGATAATTTTATCCCGAGTGTTCTTAACCATGTTTCATGAAAATCTGCTCAGCCGTTTTTGAGATATTGAGCTTTGAAATGAAAATGTCGGGGGTTTTTCAACTTTTCTAAGTTTTAGTTATTCCATACAGGTATCGCTTCTAATATATTATGTAAATTCATAATATTATAATGTTAGTTCGTAGAAGTCGTTTCGAGGACTGTTAGAGACGAGCTACTTTGTCTCAATTTTTTGGCTTTTTTTGTGGTCTAATTGGAGTTGGTCCCATATTGACTTTTTACCCTCGCTAAAAACTGGTTTGAATGTCACCATCGAAAAAATGACTATTGACATTCATGTAGATCTGCAGCTTATCACTTATCGTTCACAGTTCCGAAAACCTATTTACTTCAAGGACAGAACTTAACTTCGCTAGTTATTCGGAGTCTAATGCAGCCTCGAGTTTGATGGATTACCTGTCCTGGATTCGCGGATCCATCTGAATTTCTAAACCAACTCATCTATTATGAGATGTTGAATTTAATAAGGACGCTCGCGTGTGATACGGTCCAAATGAGCACAAATGTTTCTTATTAAGCTGAGATACCTTAATATACATACAGTTAAGTTAACGAAGCTATATTTATATTAATTCTGCTGGACAGGAATACCTTGAAGTAATATTTTTTATTTGTTTCTTGAAAAAATTATGTTAACAATTTAGGTAGAGTAGATATTTAATGAACAATAAATAAATAAATATTAAGATCAATATTTTGACACAAATCGGACCAGTCCCATAGTAAGCTCAATAAGATTTGTGTTGTTTTGGGTACTAGACGACCATCATCATCATCCTAGCGTCACTCTCAGCACAGCTGCATCGCGGAGGATGCCTGGGGACCCCGGGGTCCGCTACCTAATCCCAAGATTAGGCGTAGGCACTAGTTTTTACGGAAGCGACTGCCATCTGACCTTCCAACCCAAGGGGGAATCTAGACCTTATTGAGATTAGGCTTATCAAGTGAGTGGGCAACTTGAGAAGTTCTCAAGCCGCCCCAAGGCCTCTAACTTGGCTTAACGACTGCTATCATAGACAGCAGCCGGGATCAACGGCTTAACGTGCCTTCCAAAGCACGGGAGCGCTCAGTAACCACTCAAAGCGGTCACTTATGTTTATATTTATTATGGGTACTAGACGACGATACATTTAATAGATGTATACTTAAATACATAGAAAACATCCAAGTCTCAGGAGCAAATGTTTTATCCCCACAGAAACAAACGCCCTTACCGGGATTCGAACCCGGGACCTCTAGCTTCGGAGGCAGTGTCGTTACCAACTAGGCTAAACAGGCAAACAATCAACTGATTTACGGATAAGTATTGATATGATGAGATTCACAGACAATGTTGATAGTTTGTGGATGTCATCATAATCATATTAAAATTAAAATAAATTATATGTAGAACATAGGTATATCAAAAGCGCGACTTTTACCAGGTCATCAGTCCACCTTGTGGGGGGCCTGCCCGCTTTGAGTCGTCGGTGGTGGTAGCCGGATCTTTGGTGGAGATCCTTAGCACCCCTGACACCGCAAGTACCCTGGCCGCTACCATATCGGGAGTCGCCGGAACCTCGGGGCCGTGTACTGTTTTTGTTTGTGCCCTTCATGGGGGGTAAAATGCCATGATTGCCTGGCTTGCGGGTTTTCGATTGTAGTATCACCACCGCACTCCAGGGTTGCCGATGTCCGCCCCCCAGTGGTCTTCGTCGGAGATACCCGGGTCCATCTGTGCTTAGATGTTTTTTTTTATATGTATGCATATTTATCTATATATAAGTATGTATTTCGTCGCCTAGTACCCATAGTGCAAGCTTTGCTTTGTTTGGGAGTAGATTGATTTGTGTAAGATTGTCCGCAAATTTTATTTATTTTAATTTTAATCAGTCAGTCATGACCACCATGTTATGTCGGTTACTAAAGATGGCTCGCCAATGGATCCTGAGTCCGTCGAGTCAAGATATTAGATCACTTCTCATGTGCTTCTTCCAAATATAGTTACTAAGAAAATGTTAAGCAAATAACATTCTCATCCTGCTATTAGCTAGTGAAGTGAAGCATGCCTTGCAGTCGCCAGACAAGTGAGTTAGCTATCTATGAATAAATTTTCCCCGAGCCGGGTGCGTTCCAATATCACTTATTCCGTTTGACAGCGCGGTCTCGCGAGCCAATACGAGACGGAGTTGGGTGTTAATTGATTTTTCAACACATTTCCTCATAACGTAGCTCTTACTACTTCGCTCTTAGGCTCATAATCCAGGATATTACAAACGAGAGTTTTATTTTATTACAACACTTGTACTATAATGGAAATATATTCCGATTAAGAGCCCCCCGTACGCTCGACCGAACTCGATTCTCCATACAAACGTAGTTACGTTCTCCTTTTAAAACGCCATGCTGAAATAAAATGGAACTTTGTATACAAAATGGGATCCGGTATATCTAGGTCGGAAATTAGTTCCTGTTGCTAGAAATTGGAATGAAAAAAAATACAGCGAGTTTTTGAATTTTTTAGGTCTTGCATGAAAACATTAATAATCGCTGTATTTTTTCTCCATTATAATTACAATCAACAGAAACTAATTTCCGACCTAGATATACCGGATCATATTGCTGTACCAAATTACAGTTGGCTAATTTACCTTTTTTCTTTAGATATCTACTACACTGACGCATTTAAAGGTTTTGATAGCCGTCCTACCTACTGTCCGACATTTCTGTTACTTATAATTGGAGGTTGTAAAGGCCTCTAGTTATTTTCTTTCAACACGAGATTGATATCTGCAAATTGATAGTTGGATGTCGGGAAATGTGCCGTAATTGGATGAATGTTTCCAGTTTGTAGGTCGCAGACAGCTCTTTTGAACTTCCCTAGCTTGTTTATTTAATATGAATGTTGTATTTTATATATGGTATTTCAACTATTCTTTCTGCATCAGAATTACATTTTCATTTAGGCCTGGTTAGGCCTGATCTGACAAAGAAATAAAAATCATTCCAAAATAGATGCATTAAATCCTATGTTACAATAGTTCGAATATCTATCTAGTGAGACATTTTTTTTCCACATACATAAGATAAGAAAATACGCAGGTTAATTTCAGGCGACGTGAAGGAAAACGATTTCTCGGCGAAAATAAATCGTGTTATGTTGAATAGTAATTATTGATCGAAATAAGTGAAACAACATAGAACAATATTTCTTGTCAATCTTAGACGTCGTTTGTCTAAAAGTATAAACAATTGTCCGTTGAAAACTAATGATATATATATTCGTTGTGTAATGGGGGGTAATTGCCATAATCGCCACGCTTGGTATACGGTGTGGTGATCGCAGTATCTCATCTCTGCCCATCCCTCGGTGGTTTTGGTCGTAGTTTTAGGACATACCCGGGCCCTATAACCAAAAAGAAAGAAGAGTTATTTTGGTTAAGAATACTTAACCAAAATAACTAAAATAATATATATAAAATGAAACTAACTTAAATCTAAAACAGGCCCTTGAAAATGTTATATGGAACGAGGTAGGTCTGAAATACTGGTGCCTATGGCACCTACTAGTGACTGTGTCACAAATACAATGTTTACCCAAAAGACAAGTTACTCTAGAACTGTGTTCATTAGAACACCGGAACAAGTTTGCAGTATCGCATAACAAGAGGTCTTAATTAAACCAAGTCCGGACACAGGCTTCAACCTCAACTCAACTAGACAACAAGATACAATTTTAACTATGAAGAAACTTTCCTCTATCTTAGTGCGTATTGTTTACTAATAAACTTAAATGTCTCGTAATAGGTAGAATGAATGTTGCTGTAGTATGTCTAACAGTAACAGAACTACAATATAAGATTTCAAGCTAACATGGTCATTAGAATTACTGTTAGGAACCGGCATGAACGCGCGAGTTGATACTGTAAGTGTTGTGTGTCCTGATCGTGTTCGAGTTTTGAGTGAGAGTGCGGACGTTAGTAGTGGCTGTGACATTGTGCTAAAAAAGCGAACCAAGAATTATGGTAGATCGCTATGGAGTATGGGTAGACCGCAAATAAAACTCGCAGCACGTCAGTTAATCCTTGAAGCTGGTGCTTGCAACAGCGCCGAAATATAGGGAACCCAAAAAACATAATACATAATTTTAATTGTATATATACATGGTAAATACCCCGTTCCTAACAATAATTCTAATGGAAATACAAGTCAATGACCATAGTCAACCGACCCGGACCCGGGACCCGGACCCGGGAATGTCCTAAAACTACGACCAAGACCACCGGGGGATGGGCAGCAGCATCCCTGGAGTGCGGTGGAGATACTGCCATCGCCAACCCGCATGCCAAGCGTGGCGATTATGGCATATACCCCCCGTGAATATGGGGGAGGCCTATGTCCAGCAGTGGACGTTCTTTGGCTGATATGGTGGTGGTGGTGGTGGACCATACTCAAGATTCTAAGTATCGCATTTATAAGCCCACATGGCGCACATGCAAGCAACCGCGCAAAACATTATCGTATCAGCCGAAAGACGTACACTGCTGGACAAAGAACTTCCCGCAAGTATCTCCACAATGACCGGTCTTGCGCCTCATTCAACGGCTTCTCGCGATCTTGATCAGACCGTCGTCCCACCTTGTTGGGGGCCTTCCCACGCTGCGTCTTCCGGCGCGTGGTCGCCACTCAAAAACCTTTCTTCCCCAACAGCCATTTGTTACACGAGCAATGTGCCCCTTACTTGCTTGCTACTTACTTGAGTCTTACAACACGCTGAACTATATATCGTCATACTGTTTTAAAATCGAAACGCGAAATGTAAGTGTCATGTGGACCCCTTCATATAAAATATATTAACTGAAGATTTCTTTGACTAATTTTTGTTCGATGCTTCAAAGCAATAGTAAAATCAGTTTTGTTGTACAGTCACGAAATCTAAATTGGGAAACACTTAAGGTTGATAGTCCTGTCAAATTGCATAGAAATTCAAAGGTAATTTTTGCGAAACGAATCCCAAGTTAACTATCGTGACCGTACAGTTGCCATCAGATACATCGGTTCCCTTCAGGGTGTCCAAAAATATCTAAACGTGCACTGTATCGCCTTGACAATAACGTCAGATGTTTGTGTGTATCTTTTTCCGATGTAGCTATGTGATGACGTTTGTACTTTAGTAATAGGCTGAATTTTGAATTTGGAACGTCTGTATAGATAACACTTGTTAGGTTAACTTAAACGCCCTCAACAAAGCTATCACGGCGTCCACTAACACAATAGCAAACTTCAGTGCCGTAGTGCAGCAAGCGCTGCTGTGTGAATGTAGTCGCAAATACTCGCTGTAGTGACCTGAGGTGGGACAGGAAGCGGTTGAGGCGGAGTGGGCTGCCTGTCACACCGTAGCGACTATTATAAGGTACGTGCTAATTGGGGACACGTTCTAGGGATTTGATATCGAAAAATAAGATGTTGATATCAATACATAGTCGCATTCTGCGTCTGTCTGTCTCCCCTAACACCACGCAACGGATTTTGATGCGCTTTTCTCAAACAGATAATTTTGCACATAACATATTGTATACTGTAACTTGAGAGAACGTTTAATAATTTAAAGTGGATAGTTTCATCTAGACAGACATCTTTACTATCGATATTATAAATGAAGAATTTTACTATATGTCCTGCTTAAAAAAAAACGATTTTTTTTGTTAAATAGTGTAGAGAAAAAAAAATATACATACTTATTAATGTATCTTGATCGTGATAGTAACAAATATATATATTTTTTTCGCAAAAATATTTCGCTACATCTCTTTAGTATTTTTGACCCCAGTTTCACTCGTATAAGCAAAAATGAAATAATGAAATGTCCAGCAGTGGACGTCCTTCGGCTGATATGGTGGATTATAAGCATACCGATCAATTGAGGAGGCGACGGTGATGGGCCGGGGAAGACGTCGAAGATAGATATATCGGACGGCGATTCCCTGCTGCCCGCTACTCGGTTAATCGGATGACCTATGGCTCGGATGAAGTGTGAACAGAGTTCTAGCTTAGTGGGCTGGACCCGGGTATGTCCTTAAACTACGACCAAGACTACCGGGGAATGGGCAGCAGCATTCCTAGAGTGCGGTGGAGATACTGCGATCGCCAACCCGCATGCCAAGCGTGGCGATTATGGCATTTACCCTCCATGAAATTGGGGGAGACCTATGTCCAGCAGTGGACGTCCTAGGGCTGATAAGGTGGTGGTGGGCTGTGTTATATATTTGACCGAGCGAGTGAAGTGAGGGACACATCTCCGTTCCAGCTTGAGCAAAAATGCTTCCGTATGTCCGAAAGCTCGACTGGCCACATTTCTCAACAGATTCTCATGAAATATGGTAAACAGTTTCGATAATTATCTAAAAACCATTTTGTCGAATTTTTTGGTAATTTTTTAACTCCGCCATGGAGGAAAGACCTAAAAGAAATCACTCACGAGGCCTACAGCTCACAAAGCGACTAGTTATTAAGTTATAATGTGGCGAGACGCGGTTATTATTGTGTACGAATGTCATAAATGCTTGTAGCTTTTGGAGCACCGAAAGCGGTTGAGTACGACTGGGCTACCTGTTACACCGCAAATTTGCGTGGCATTGGGCAAGGTATGGTAAAAAGTTCATTTTAATTTGAGAAGCAGTAATTATTTTCGTCTCCCGTGTTTCATTTCATTTCTAATTTCTTCATCAATTAATCGTTTTGTAATAATTAATCATTTGACACCGTAATTTGAATTAGATTATTATTGTGTAACAAGAAGGCTACAGTAAGAGTTAGCATAAAACCGAGAAAGGTAGCGCTTTTTTGTGTCGGGGGCCAAGATTCGGTCTGGGTCGTTGAGGCAACGGAGTTGTAGTAAATAACCTACGATGAACGTTAGATGAATAGAATATAATAGAAATAATTCATTGTTTGCCATGTAAAACAAGGCCTCAAATATAAATATGTGAGTTACAATGGCGACCCATTCCGGGCATACTATAATAAAATTACTTAAGTACTACTTCGTTTAGGAACTATTAAACTGGAAATATTAATTTAAAGCATAAAATGTACTTTCAATTAACCATCGCTTTAGTTGACTCTTGAATTGAATTGGCTTCTAATGTTGGTGATTGCTGCTTATTTATTTATTTATTTAAGGTCTACCAACAATTGTTGACATCGATACATACAAAACTTAAAAACTACTACAATTCTGGATTGGTGTCACAATCATTTACAGGTAAACACCACATGCATAAAAATGATGAAAGTAAACAATGTTAAAAAAGGATTAAGAAACAACTTATACTAATATTACAGAAGCTAATCTATCCGTTTACAGCCACCTTAATAACACTCAGTTCACGATTCAGTTACAATGGCAATGTTATGCGATTCTTGTAGCTGTACCCAACATTATCTGAATCTAAAAGATCGAGTAAGATCGGGACATTTTTCATCGGTCTCTTATCGAATACTTATTCGGTACGGTGTGACAACGGCTGTTGAAGCCTCCGCCGTTAAATTTACCGGAACGCCCGCTCTACATAAGCGGTGATACGATACGGCTAAGAAGAACCTACGTCAAGCCATCTATTGTTACACAGTTCCCAATTACATCAAAAGGGATGAGAGTTGTGGCCTCTTAGATAATGGCTTCTGAACTAGACGAGTCGCTGATACTATGTCTAGGGTTACAGGTATCTTATTGCCTAATTTAGACAATCATGTTTTTTTTTAAATTATAAATGGGATTGCTCTTGGCCAGGGGGCAAATATGAGGCCGACGATGAAGCGAGCTCACCCAGAAGATGCTTATTCACTCGCGCCTTAAAAAGGTCTAGGTTATATGAACTCGGAAATACAGACGCTGGCAGAGAATTCCAAACCTTAGAAGTGCGCATTATAAAAGGTGATGCAAAGCGCTTGGTTCGAATTAGAGAAATTATGACCAGGTAAGGATTTAATAAAACGACGGTTGCAAACAAGCTTACGGCCTGCCTGATGGTAAGCAGACACCGTCGCCTATGGATCACAAGAGCATCGCCGATCCTTTATTGATTTAAGGGTTGTGTTTAGGGATTGCAAGGCTAGATTTGTGTTGCAAGATTGTCAATTTTGGAGGTATAAAAGGCGGTCTAGTGTAAAAAAGAATCCGCAGGAAGCTCGGTTCTCCATACTAACGTAGTTTCGCTCTCATTTTAAAACGGCATGCAGGAATAACATGAAACTTTGTAACCGGAAATTACATAGTTTCTGTTGCTTGAAATTATAATAGAGAAAAAATACAGCGATTTTTAAGGTTTTCATGCAAGACCTATCGAAACTTTAAAACTCGCTGTATTTTTTTCTATTAAGTACAATTTCTAGCAACGAAATTACACGGAGAATCGAGTTCAGCCGAGCGTGCGGGGGACCCTTAAGGTTATTTTAAATAATTGTGTATATGACATATTATGTAAGGAGATTTTTGCGGATCTGCTTTTTTTTTTAAACCCAAAATATAAAATTACAGTAAGCATACACCTTTTGTTCGCCAAACTGAACATACAGTTTGTTGGCGAGTATTGCGCTCTCTCACACATTCGAAACTCAGGTATACCTACTTATTTCCTAAACTTAGACTAACTCATGCACTACTATAAACAAAAGCTACAGTAGTGCGTGCTGAGACGACCTCCGCTGCGTAGCACCGCGTTTTGCTGCTGCCGAGTGGGCTTTAGCCTTCGTAGCGCGTCTTAACTCCGTATGTAGGCTTGAATCATGGCTAACGGTCGGAACAACGCCACTAATTTATTAGGAATAGGATAGGTTACTGTATGAATTGGATAGGTTACTGTATGAAATGACAGGCGTTTTTCCTACCCTTAATAAGGACATTATCTACATGCACTGCCTTCCCTCTGCTAGAAACTGTTGGATAGCGATTGGTTTAGAATCGCAGTGGCTTTATAGTTCATCATGGTAATGGAAGATGGACACCTCGATCGTAGTTCCTACAAATGCACATAAAGAAAAATAAATAATAAAATGGGGACAAGCTTACACAAATCGACCAAATCCCAAACTAAGCAAAGCTTTTACTATGGGTACTAGAAGACGATATACATACTTATAAATACATAGGAAACATCTAAGACTCAGGAACAATATTCGTGATAAATGCATAAATAATGCCTTG
This sequence comes from Notocelia uddmanniana, assembly GCA_905163555.1. Taxonomy (NCBI): domain Eukaryota; kingdom Metazoa; phylum Arthropoda; class Insecta; order Lepidoptera; family Tortricidae; genus Notocelia; species Notocelia uddmanniana. The sequence continues at coordinate 4,575,855 of LR991064.1, forward strand.
ACCGGGATTCGAACCCGGGACCACCGGCTTCGTAGGCAGGGTCACCACCAACTAAGCTACAGTGGTCGTCAGAAAACATGGCGGTTTTCTAAGTCTGCTGGGTCAGCGTCAGGGAGTATATTGCTTAGCTGAATTATGGAAAGTTCTCTGCCTTGAAACCAAAGTACGATTCAGGTCCTTAATTTTTAACACGGCGCATTCTCAGGAGCTCGGGTGACCTTATTCCCCAACACCAATAGATTACAACCACGAGCAAAATCGGCGTAAGAAACTCGGCAAGATTATTTGATTTTTATTTTTATTTGGGTCATCCTCATCATATAAACCGAAGAACGTCCACTGCTGGACATAGGCCTCTACCCCCCAATTTGCGTAAATAAATTTATTTCAACATTTTCTGTCATTATTTGAAATTCAACCACTATTTTTACTCGCCTTCACATCGATAATTTTTATAGAAAAAAAACTGCGTTCCATCTGCCGTCATGTTTTTTATTTTTATTTTTTTAAACACTGAACACGCTATGTTTTTAACCATTCCAAATTGTAATTTGATAGCAGAAGTAGTTCTTATATATATTATTATCGTTACGCAAAAGCATTGTGATAGACAGACATAATGAGTCGCTTTGTTACGTTTCTGTTATGGAAACCTTAAGTACCTCTCATCATGTCGCAGGAAAAAATACTTTCTCGAGAAAATAGATTAACACTTTAAACTCTCGCGCTTTGTACACATTCTTAAAATATTCGTACACGCAACTTGGGGACCAGTGATACAGAATCTAAAATCTCGGGATAAATCTTCGGATTTGTGCGCGGATACTGTGAGTGTTGTGTGTCGTGCCCTAGACAATTAGTAGCATAATGAACGGGTAGAAAACTTTTTTCAGATCTACCCTTTACATTGTTATAAACAATTGTGAGGTAGTTAAATTTTGTGTATCCATATCTCCGTTGACAACTTGCTGAGTATATTGAATATTGGGAAATAGAGTCGTCAGTCAAGGCAAGGAGTATATTGAAACGTCAGTCTGCCGCGACCATGACCGGTGCAACCCGTGACGAAACGTTGGTTATTAAGGTAAATAAACAAATTTCGTGTTAGACCCGTGTACAAATATTTTAAGAAAACAGATTGATTCTCCAAAGTGTTACTTTTAAAGAAACATTTATGTAAATAACTGTGTTTAATAATTATTCGTTACCTTGCTTGTAGTTGTAGTTAAATGGCTTAATACCCCTGTTTCTACTCTTCTATGTATTCCAGTTTCTGAAATGAATATGATTTCGCTCTAAATGCAAAATTAATTTAGTTTCATGTGTATTTGGTACTAGCTGTTGCCCGCGACTTCGTCCGCGTCTTCGCTCCTATTGGTCGCAGCGTGATGTTATATAGCCTAAAGCCTTCCTCGATAAATGGACTATCCAAAACAAAAATATTTTTTCAATTCGATCCAGTAGTTCCTGAGATTAGCGCGTTCAAACAAACAAACAAACTCTTCAGCTTTATAATATTATATATATATATGTCGGCTGCAGCAGTATGTAAGGATCAACTGGGTGCGATGGGAGTCACGTGTGGTGTGGGCGTGATTCTTGACGGAATCAGGTTGTCCCTGCTGAGTGGAGTGGATTCAGTTCCCGACTGCAACGAGTCAAAGACGGACGCACACATGAGTGCAAGTATATCAGGTCGCACAATCTGGGATCGTCTCGCGTTCGGCTGTGTCCTTGTGTTAAAGTAATTAAATCAAGTTATAATTATAGTGCGGACTAAATAGTGATTTAGTGACTAAGATAATCAAGACATAACTTTAGTAGACATTTTATCTTTAATAATAATTGAGAATGTATTAAAATAATGTAATGTGATTGTGTGGTTTTATTGAATAATAACAATAATGGGTGACCAAGATGAAGCTCGACCTCCTGTACTGACATATATATATATATATATATATTAGTATAGATTTTTGGGTCTTATGACAATGTTGTGTTGATTAATTTAATTGTAATGTACATTCCTGTGTGTTACGTTTGCAGTATGTATTTATGTCAGCACTTTATTGTACGTGTTTACACGTTAAAACATATACATGTCACATAAAGATTAAAGTATAAAGACGAGCTTATCCCAATGAGGAAGGTAAAAGTTCCTTGTTCGCCGGTTCTCTATACCAAAGATAAAGACCCAGAATTTTATTTCGCTGAATGATTACTTAACAAACAAACACAACGCAAATATATCATTTGCCAACCCAACGTTTATCAATTGAATATTTGGGCATCAACTTAGATGGACATTTGAGATGTTAGAAATACTCAATTAGTATAACTAATGATTTTTATACTGGAGAACTTTTACTAGATAATTAGGCTATGTTATGTTATTGCTATGTTATGTTATTGAATGCGTGTGTGATTCTTTTAATTTAACTGTTTGTATTTATTATAATTTCTTTAGTTTAGTACATTCAACATTATTATTATTTTCAAACACAATTTATATTGTTATGTGAATAAATGACTATGACTAGGCTTGGATGGTAATGCTATTACGAACCGAAAAATGATTCTGTGATTTCCTTCAGCGAGTCGACGAAGTCCCGCTGCGCGGGGTTTCTGTTGCCGCTAAACGATTGTTCGTTCGTTATCTTGTCTCCCTCAGCGATCCTAGTACTAGATAATTGCAACCTACTTATATTGCAATTATCTAGGACTTTCCGCCAGCGAGGCGACAAAGTCCCGCTGCGCGGGGTTTCTATTACCGCGAAACGGTTGCTCGTTCGATACCTTGTGTCCTGAATGACACAAGGTAACGAACGAACCTACTTATATTGCAATTATCTAGGACTTTCCGCCAGCGAGGCGACGAAGTCCCGCTGCGCGGGGTTTCTATTACCGCGATACGATTGCTCGTTCGTTACCTTGTGTCCTGATTGACACAAGGTAACGAACGAACCTATTTAGCTTGCAATTATCTAAGACTTTCCGCCAGCGAGGCGACGAAGTCCCGCTGCGCGGGGTTTCTATTACCGCGAAACGGTTGCTCGTTCGTTACCTTGTGTCCTGATTGACACAAGGTAACGAACGAACCTACTTATATTGCAATTATCTAGGACTTTCCGCCAACGAGCCGAAGAAGCCGCTGACTACCTACTGGCTGTAGTCGGGTATATTTAGTTAAATTATTAAGTCCTACTGAAATTTGAGGCAGTTAGTTATAAAATAATAAATTAGAATTCAGAATTAACTTTCTTATTTCATAGAAAACCAACTCCAAGTCAGTTTCTGACGCTTTTTCCTTAACCAAAAATACGAAAGGGCTTTTAAGCCGTAGAAAGTAGAGTAGGCCTATCTGTAGTAAGTAACGTATGTATTGCGTAAGCTTATTATAGCCCAAGCGCTGTCAGAACGTGAAAAAGGTTCGAATACGGTCAACGCCAAACTCAAACAACGGGCCAATTGGGTGCCCTGAGGTTTATCAATCTTCCTTCCATGAGGAGCTTTCCGTTGTTCAGTAATTTGATTTAAGAGTGCGCAGTACGCTCGGTTTTCCATACAAACGTATTTACGCTCTTATTTTAAAACGCCATGCTAGAATAACATGAAACTTTGTATACACAATGGGATCCGGCATATCTAGGTCGGAAATTAGTTTCTGTTGCTTGAAATTATAATGGAGAAAAAATACAGCGATTATTAAGGTTTTCATACAAGCCGCAAAAAAACAGAAACAATTTACCCATTGTGTATACAAATTTTCATGTTATTCTGGCATGGCGTTTTAAAATGAGAGCGTAAATACGTTTGTATGGAGAACCGAGCGTACTGCGCACTCTTAAATAACCATTACATTTACACAGATAAATATAGTGTGAAAACGATAAGAGCCATAAGAACACAGTTACTTGCACTTTTTAGGGTTCCGTAGTCAACTAGGAACCCTTATAGTTTCGTCATGTCCGTATATCTGTCTGTCTGTCCGTCTGTCTGTCCAGGGTTTTGCTCTGTGATTGTTAGTGCTAGAAGGCTACAATTTGGCATGAACATATACATCAATAAATCTGACAGTGTAATACTCATACTCATACTCATTTATTTGCAATGATTTTACACATTACACGTCAAAATAATACATTTCATCATACTAGGTATTTACATTAACATAAGTACTTGAATTGAATTGAAGCGTGGCGATTATGGCATTTACCCCCCATGAAATTGGGGGAGGCCTATGTCCAGCAGTGGACGTCCTAGGGCTGATATGGTGGTGGTGGAAGTACTTGAAGGTCCAAAAACTTTACCCATTAAATATGTTAGTGTCTCTGACAGTTAAAGTTAAATAAAAAATAAGGGTACCTCCCCTACACGTGAAGTGGAGTTTCTTTTGCTTTGCATCTTTTAAAAGGAGGTTGTCAAAAAGAAGTTTATATAACAAAACTAAATTTTCTACATAATGCTTTTTATTTCAAGTTTCTAATTTGTATAGTACAGAAGTTATCGTCACGTTTATGAGTGTTATACCTTCTTGTGCAGGCCAGTGTATAACCGCTAATATAACCGCCTACAACACGAGCGCCCGCCGAGTGTTTTTTTTTTTTTAAATAAATAATAAATAAATAAATAAATATTATGGGGACAATTTTTACACAAATCGAACTAGTCCCACAGTAAGCTCAATAAGGCTTGTGTTATGGGTACTAGACGACGATATATTTAATAGATATATTATTATACTTAAATACATAGAAAACGTCCAAGTCTCAGGAACAAATGTCTCTGCTCACCACAGAAACAAATGCCCTTACCGGGAATCGAACCCGGGACCTCTAGCTTCGGAGGCAATGACACTACCAACTAGGCTAAACAGGCCGACAAACAGGGTTCACGGCAGTGAAAGTCTTAAGCCGTAGACGCTGCGCGTAGAGGCATGACTCATATTCACATGTGTGGGACATTGGCCTCTAATGGATTAAAAGAATACCTCAAACTCATGAAAGAAAAACGTTGAAATATATTTTTGTTGCCGAGTTACATGCTCCCATGCCCGCCAATCATGAGTGGAGGAAAAAAAAAGGGGGGGGGGTGCCCAACAGTGGGATATATTCTTTAAATCTATTGGTACATTCTGGGCTTCGTACCCACTGCCACTGCCTTAAGATTGAAAATGTGCCTTTCCGCTCGGCTAGAATGGTTTCCCAACAGGAAATAATTATTGCGCTTCAGAGAATTACTAATCCATAACTCAAAGCTACATATTGGAAGACATTTAATGAAGACGCACGCGTCTACACTGTTCCCTACTTACTGAGAGGTCAATTTAGTTATACACTTCGCATCGCCCCTTCTGTGTTGCCGCTCGCTTGCCCGCAAGTCATAGTCATAGTATTTTTCTTCCAAGATATAACAGGTATTGTCTTTGAAATACAACCTTAAATTAAAATTACACAAACTTAAAACACATCATCATCGTCCTCCTAGCGTTATTCCCAGTACAGTTGCATCCTGAAGAATGCCTAGGGTCCGCTACCTAATCCCAAGAATTGGCGTAGGCACTAGTTTTTACGGAAGCGACTGCCATCTGACCTTCCAACCCGAGGGGGAAACCGACCTTATTGGGAATAGGCTTGTCAAGTGATTGGGCAACTTGACTGTTAGAAGTTCTCAAGCCGCCCGGAGGCCTCTAACTTGGCTTAACGACTGCTATCAAAGACAGCAACCGGGATCAACGGCTTAGCGTGCCTTCCAAAGAACGGGAGCGCTCAGTTAGTAACCACTCAAAGCGGTCACCCATCCAAGGACTGACCTCGCCCGACATTGCTTAACCTCGCATACCGCACGCAGCACGCGGGTGCCACTGGGCCACGAGCGCTCCACAAACTTAAAACACATAATGATAATAATATAAAAAAAAAGCAGAATCCAAAATGTAAACTAAAAAAACAACTCAACAGCTAATGTTTTAAAAGGAGTGCGCGCTAGTTTTCAATTTTCTTTCCACGACTGCTTTTGAACTAGATTTTACAGAGAATCAAATTTATGAAGATGTGGGACAAACAATAATAAAAACACGAAAAAGCTCTGAAACCACAAACATAAGATTCATCTCGCCAGACAAGGCTTTGAGTTTTAAAAAAAGTCACCACCACCACCACAAAAATAACAGCCGAAGGGCGTCCACTGCTGGACATGGGCTTCCCCCAATTTCTTGCCACGCTTGGCATGCGAGTTGGCGATCGCAGTATCTCCAACGCACTCCAGAGATGCTGCTGCTCATCCCTCGGTGGTCTTGATCGTAGTTTTAGGACATATCCGGGTCGATAAAAAAATGCACTTAAATCGTTTTATTCGTTTGAAAACTACGATGCTACAGACAGACGCATAATGTTAAATTTCTAATACCCCTTGTTTTTGGTGAGGGTCAAAGTTTAAAGTTAACCTTTGCCTGCGAGCTTAACAAGTAAATTTTGAACATAAAAACACCGACTCTAAACTTTGTCAGACCCCATCCCCCTGCTATATAATTTGAGGAGTTCCTTCGATTTAGCCTTACTTACCCCATCCTCTTGGAATATAATTTGAGGAGTTCCCTCGATTTTCCCAAGATACCGTCATCAGATCCAGACTTGGTGATAATGGGACCAACTAGAAAACATACCCTTTTAAACAAAAACGAATTTTTGAAATCGGTCTACTAGTCTCCGAGTAATCGGTGAACATACATAAAAAAAAATGATTTGAATAGAGAACCTCCTCCTTTTTTTGAAGTCGGTTAAAAACAGCATGTGCTATACGGTATTTCACTGATAGTCAAATCAGCAACTTTTTACGAAACGTGATAAAAGCTCGGTTAGTATGAAGTTTGTAGGGAGCTGTGCCTAATGACGTCACAATTTTTTATGGTTAAACCACGTCCTTTTTTCATGTTTGTGTTTAAAAAAAAATTGCATAAATAAGCTGAAGTTTGATTTTTTCCGAGTATGATTCGTATGGTTTGTTTGTTGGTAACGTAAAATAGTACAATACTACAGAGGCCGGGACGAAAGCAACCCCATATTTCCCGCCGAGGTATGTATAGTGCTTTTCTCAAACATGCAATGAAATAAACAACAAAAAAAACAAAGTTTTATTTTTAATACGCATAGTGGCAGAATGTCATGATGCCTGTGCCACAAATTTGTGTGGAATGGAAATTAAAAAAAGCCTGCAAGATTTGTATGAAATTCCACTAACTACCTCTTGTCCTAGCCGCACCTGAAACGTCATACTTCGCACCCTGTTATAAGGAACATAACATCAATATTTCATTGTATGTTTGAGAAAATTATATTTTGTGAATTTACCCTATTTAGCCCTGTAGGCCCGTACTAACCACTGTATGGAAACAAACGGACAAGTAAATTATTACTTTTCTCGTGAAGTGAGCTGTTTCCCTATGAAACAAAGGAAACAGCCTTATAAGCAAGCTTTCTGCGTATGGGATCCCATCTGGTCAGCGCTCTTGGATTACTGACTTCCTGAGAAACCGATCTATTCGAGTTGTCATTGACGGGTGCTCGTCTGATCTTTCGGCAATTACTGCCGGGGTGCCTCAGGGTTCAGTTCTCTCCGCGACTCTCTTTTTGCTGCACATTAATGATCTGCTTAAGCCCGGTATCTTTGGGTACGCCGACGACAGCACAGTCACGGAGAGATATTTGTCCGATTCGCGGGCTGGTAGCGGTGAGATTCAATCCCTCAGGGAAAATATGGTGGAGCAGACAAATGCGACCTTGAGAGCCGTATCCGATTGGGGTGAAATCAATTTGGTCGCGTTCAACACCACCAAAACTCAGGCGTGCCTTTTCACTGCGAAACGGAGTACTTTCACCTTGACTCCTACTTTCCAGAATGTATCCCTACCACTGACTGATCACCTTGAGCTCCTTGGTTTGAGTCTCAGCTCCAACTTGAACTTTGGGTCCACTATCGAATCCAAGGCTAAAACTGCAGCTAAAAAACTTGGTGTCCTGTATAAGGTGAGGCGGTATTTCACACAGAAACAGCTCCTATCCTTGTACCAAGCGCAGGTTCGGTCGTGCATGGAGTACTGCTGCCACCTTTGGGACGGTTCCGCCAAGTATCAGTTAGCGGCCTTGGATTCGATAGAGCGCCGTACTCGTAGGCTTTTCGAGGCTGATCCGGCGGTTGAATCTAAGTTACAGAGCTTGGAACACCGTCGTCGAGTCGCTTGTCTGTCTGTGTTCTATCGGATACATTTTGGAGAGTGTGCACAGGAATTACATGACTTAGTTCCGCCCTCCCCTTTCCATCACCGGACGTCCAGACGCGGTAAGCGGTTGCATCCTTACGTTGTCAGCCTACCTTTTATTCGCACGAAACGATTTGCTCCTTCTTTCTTAATGCGAACAGCTAAGGACTGGAATTTACTGCCGCCGTCTGTATTTCCTGATACATACAATCTGGGTCTCTTCAAGACAAGAGTGAATAGGCTATTACTGAATCAGTGAGCAACATCTTAGGCCTTGTCATCGCTCTCCATCAGGTGAGACTAAGGCCAATCGCTGGTCAGTCTATCATAAAAAAAAAAAAAAAACAGCTTACTTCACGAGAAAAGTACATAATTGTCATTATTTATTTTTATTCATAAACGAGAATCATATGGAAGGTAGCTTTTAATTTAATTTTGAAATATTAAAAGGAAACATATTTTTCAAACGTCTGACTGATGCTTTAGTATATGACATGGATATGTTTTTACCTAAGGCGGAAAATGAAGGAGGTTCTATGTTCGTCTGTATGTATTTCTTTTGTATATATGTATTCTTCATAGCACTTCGGCAACTGTTGACCGATTTAGAAAAACCTTTTTTTCGTATTTGCACGTCTGTGTGATACTTTTATGAGTTTTGTTATAATTTTAAGACGCTAACAAGATCTAAATTGGCTTTTGTAAACAGTTTTTTTAACATTAACCACTTAATTTGGCATAGCAAAAATGTATATTAATATTCATTATAAATATGATATGATTATTATTATGTTTTTTTTTTTTTTTTTTTTTTATGATTGATTTGTTATGATTTGGTTTATGATTTTTTTTTTATGTTATGATTTTTTTTTTTTTGATATGATTTTATTATTAATTATGTATATTAATTATAATGTAATACTTTGATGTCTCTTGTAAAACAGGTATATACTTTTCACTTCGCTGCATTTAGATGCAGACAGACACAACCAAGGTCATTTGCACTTGTCAGCCTGTTACCATCAAGAAACAACCCAATTTAAATCACATTGCGTTGCTAACGGATGAACTGAATTGACCTCCAGGCTTCGGCATAGTTTAGAGGAGATATGGATCGGCAATATGTCACCCTGACAAACAAAAGCCTTCCTAAACCGAGAGCCACTTGCGTCGTTATCAACGATAACCCGATACAAATACGGCACATTTTGACCTAAGTGCATGTTGTCATAAGGTCGATTTTCCTGTGAATTTGGTATTATATGCAGAGTGGCTTGGAGTCTAAGCATAGTTTGCGCTAGGCCGTGAGATTGAGGTATTAGTTTCGATAGCAATATATTGTGATACGTATGCAATGAAGTAAGGAAACTGTCCGCCAAGTAAAATATTTACCTTATTCATGAAACTTAAAACAAAAATCATTCTTTGTATTTTATGGCCCAATCTGTTTTGCCGATCACTCCGCTAACCGAGGCAAAGACACGTGTTTTTATTATTATGAATTTGACTGTTGACTTTCGATTACCAGGTTCACTTGTTCATCTGACAAAGTCAAAGTGATAGATATTTTTTTACATTTTAACTAAAATAAGTTTTTTTATACCACGTCGGTGGCAAACAAGCGTACGGCCCGCCTGATTGTAAGCGGTCACCGCAGCCTATGGACGCCTGCAACGCCAGGGGCCGCAAGCGCGTTGCCGATCCTTTAAAAAATTATACACTCCTTTCTTGAAGAACCCCATACTGTAGTCCCTCGGGAAAACCTCGGCAGGGCGCTCATTCCACAACCGGAGCGTCCGAGGGAGGAAATTCCTCTGAAACCGTACCGTACGCGACCATTTAGGTTCTAAGGTGTGAGGATGAATGCCCTGCAAACGGCGAGCGGTGCGATGTTAGAAAGCGGCCGTGGGCATCAAGTTTGGCACACATTTGTGAAGTTGACGTTGTAATGGCATCCGTTTTTAAGACGAAGACGAAATTATACTCGTCTTTCAAAAACCCTATTGTTGAAGTAATTTCTGATCATGTCACATGACCGTTCGACCGAGATGCATATAAATTTGTAATGATGTAACCTTTACTTTTGTTGGCTATTCACCAACGCGTGAAGTCCAATGATCAAAAAGTAAGGGTAGGCCCGTTTGAACATTTTTAACAGAAGGCCGGGATCAGCGGACGTGTAACCTGGAGTCAAAGTAATTTGAACCTTTCTACACAGTAGTGACATACCATATTCAAAAGACAACGCCGTGCCTGGCCACGTGATCGTGATTTCTAGCTAAATATGAAACCTGACTCTTGTAATAGTACTTTCAAATTCCTCGTGCACTCGTACCAATGGTACAACATTTCTGGCCCCCAAATCATTAGTCAATGGCGCCGTCGCAAAGTTGGGTCAAGCACGGGCAACCTCTCCCAAACGGACCGCTTTATCCACACGAGCACCATCGAAGTAAGTACGCGCTTTAAATTTGCGGGCACCGAATGAATTGATGAAGGGGATGGCATTATGCAACAGTAATATAAAAGGGAACCTAGTTGAGATATTGTTTTATGTCCTGGATCTCTAACTCTTAAGTAGTTATAATGAGTAATGACTAAAGAATACCACTGTAAGTCACGCTGTTGGCTTTAGCCCATATTTAAGCTGCGATTACACGCTGCTCAAAATACGGAGACGGTAAGGAATCGCAGTGAATGAGAGGGAGAAACTTATAAGTTAATAATTTATAAGTACCAAAAAAAACTGACTCCAATTTCGTACTTGCTATGCCACAATTCGTCCGTGAACCAATGCTTGGTTACCCACAGTAAATACCGAAATCGGCATATGCGTGCCTATCAAATTCGAGGAGTTCCCTCGATGACTCCTAGATCCCACCATCAGACCTTCACCAAACTTATATGGGACAGATAACGGGGTACCTGCTATGAAACAAAAAAAGAATTATCAAAATCGGCTAACGTGGTCAAGAGTTATCGGGGAACATACATACTTAAAAAAAGAACAAGCAAACATGCAGGCGAACTGAGAACCTCTTCCTTCTATTGAAGTCGGTAAAAACGTTACGCATGAGGCACGTCACTGCCTTTACGGTGCGTCCCTGCGTTTTAAGCAGCGGTGTGGCCGGACCCTAATGAAATAGAAAATAGAAATAGAAATCATTTATTCGTAGCACATCACACACATATACAGGCCTGTAATAGGAGCAAAAAATTTAAAGGCTGCTTCCTTAGAGAATCTGCAGTAACCTCTAGTATTCAAAAAAATATTATGTGTTTCCACTTGGGAGAAATTTTGACCTAAAGTTATGACCTCCAAGTAATGGATCTTGGCACCACGAGATTATAGCGCGGCAGTTACTGCTGATATTTAGTTATGACTCATAATCGTTGTTGCATTTTTGGTTTAAAAGGATATTTTTGGGATTTTTAATTTTTTTTAATAATTTTGTAGTGTTTTTTAAGTAAATAGTTATTAATACAGCTCCAGTAAAGTAAAAAAGTACATATAAGCAACATTTGCGAATAAAAAAATCCAAAAAAAACTTTTTTTTTCAGTTAAAACCATTTGGAAATAATTGCTGGAGAGCTTAATAGTGTACCGTTTAATTTATTGCTTCTATTACGGGCCACACCCTGTATACAAACAGTAAAACGATACACATAAAAACAAAGACATCAAAAAAAAAACATAATTAAAAGAAGAAAGTGCCAATGGACGATTCACACCGAACGGCTGGAGTCGGCGCGCACCCCACTAACTAGAGTCAAAGGAATTCGAACTCTCCATACAGACGTTAGATTTCATTTCATTTTTGATGCCTGGGAAGAGGCTCAAGATGCTATTGGAGTGTTCTGTGATCTATCAAAGGCATTCGATTGCGTTAATCACGAGAATTTAATTAGAAAGTTAAGCCATTATGGGATAAGAAACGGTTCCCTTGACCTTGTTACATCGTATCTGTCGAAGAGAACTCAACGGGTAGTCATCAACGGGACTCAATCTGCAGGGACAACGGTTGCTCTTGGAGTTCCTCGAGGATCAATTCTGGGCCCATTTCTGTTTCTAGTTTATATTAATGATTTACCAAACCTTGTAAAAGATAAACATGATATAGTGCTATTCGCAGATGATACGTCGCTTATCTTCAAGGTAGGCCGCAAAGACAAAAACTTTGACGGTATTAATGAGGCACTAGGTACTGTTGTGAACTGGTTTACAGCAAATAATTTGCTTTTAAATTCCAAGAAAACAAAGTGTATCAAATTCACTATGCCTGATGTCAAGCAGGCAAACAATTCTAAGATCAAATTAAAGTCTGATGAAATGGAATTTGTAGATAGAACAGTGTTTTTAGGTATCACCTTAGATTCAAAACTGCAATGGCATGCGCATATTGCCACTCTGGCCGGCAAACTTAGTTCTGCGGCCTATGCATTATTACAGTTACTTTCATAGTGTTATGTCCTATGGAATCCTGTTGTGGGGAAAAGCGGCTGACATCCAGACCGTCTTCGTGCTACAGAAACGAGCTGTACGCTCCATCTACAAACATAAGGCCAGATAATCTCTCAGAGAAAAATGTAAGGAGGCAAATATTCTTACTGTGGCATGTCAATACATTCTTGAAAATATTATGTATGTTCGAAAAAATATTCAAGAATTCAAACTTAACAGGGATATCCACGACTACAACACTAGCAGTAAACACAAGATTGCAGTGAAGGCCAGTCGTCTCCGGAAGGTTAGCACGTCGTTTGTGGGGATCTGTATACGATTTTATAATAAAATACCCATCCATATAGTTAATTTTCCATTCAGTAAATTTAAGTCTCATATTAAACGTTATTTGTTAAGCCAGGCCTATTATACTGTCAACGATTTTTTAAATGACAAAAATGCTTTTAAGCCAGTGATAGTTAAATCCTGTTAGTTTTAATATACATATGCTTCACTTAGCATATTTCCTTGTATAAATAGCTCTGTCGTTAAATTTTATGAAACATGATGCTGTTTCTCGCCGAAGAGTCATTTTAATCTTTGATATTATTAATGTCCGGCAGCCTGAATATGTCATGCTCGCTTAAAGGGCTTTGCTTACGGCGGCGTCGTTGATCGGGTCGCCACCTTCCCTAACAGATGGTCGAGGGAGGCGATGGCTTAGATACGCGTCATACTCGTGATCGGGTGCTGTTTGTGGAGTCCGGTCTGTTCATGCTTGCAAGGGCAAAGTAAATACCTTAATACTAGTGTTATTTTATTGTATGTAGATTGACGAGAGAGATAATCCTGTTCTGGATTAGATTTATTGTTATTGACGCTTAGAGACCTTATACATCTCTAACAATATTAAGTTTACTTATTTTAATTTTATCGCTTAGAGATCATTTACATCTCTAAGGACTTTTAAATAATTGTTATTAATCGTATTTGGACGCTCTGAGATATTAAATTAATTTTATGTACTTTTTGTTTATTCGGACAGATCGTATTCAATACGTCCTTAATATTTGTAAATTAATTTTTATTTAATTGTTAATCAGTATATTTTTTTAATCATTATTATTAAGTAAGATTATCAGTTTTTTTTTAAATTGTATAAATTCACGCTTTGACTTGTAAAAGTGCCCTTGTGGCCTATTTGCAGAATAAATATTTGATTTTGATATTTGAATGGGTTGCGGGCAGCCGGTCGGAACCGGTTGGCTGCCGCTGGCTCTGCCGCTGCCCTTTGGATACGTAGTCTAGCTTCTGTATGGAGGGCTCGAATACCTTTGACTTTGGTGACGTGCGCGCCGACACCGGCCGTTTGGTGTGAATCGTCAATTAGACTTTCGCAATCGGTTGGGTGCGAATCCCGCGCGATTTTTTATTTACATGAAAATGTTCGGAAGGGTTCAGTCATAACCGCGCGGTTTATTCATAATATAAATAAGAAACCACGCGATTCCTGCAACCCTGAACACTGACTTCTACGTATAGATACGATACTTTCTTTATTTACTCTTAAACAATTTTTTTTTTGTTAGCTATACTTCACCTTGGTTCTCGAGTTTACGCATTTTAATTAATATTTGCACGCACAAAGGGGCAGAATCGTGGTTTTTTAAAAATTAAATTCTCTGAAATGAAATGACTCCTTTTGTTTGATCTACTTGGCTTCAGGGATGAACAATTACGATACGCAGGACTGAATCATAGTTGAATTTAAAGAGCCTAACGAATAAAAAAATACGGAAGTACTCACAGCGCTGGTGGTCTTCTTTCTTCTGTCTTCGGCACAGGGTCATTCCGGTTCACTGGGCACAGAAGTGTTCTGACCTGACCCTATAAGGAAAGATTAATTCTCTCGTGATAAGCCGCCAACCTTTATCAAAACCAATCACGTACGGGCGTCTTCGTATCGCCACAGTCATCATGATTATCCTAAGTCCCTACCCCCTAACCTAAGCCCCCCCTAGCCTAAGTCTTCTACGGCAGATGTGCGCTGTACGCCTCCCTATAGCGTTGTAAGAGGGAACTATTGAAGGATTTCGTGGGCGAGCTTGGTTGTTCCGATAGCTCAGAGGCTAGAGCGATTGGCCGCGTATGCCAGATGTCGCAGGTTCGAATCCTGCTCGGAGCATTAAATTTTTCCCTTTAATTTGAAATTTTCGTTAGCAGCGTTACTGCTTTAGTACAAAACTAATGATTATCCTAACTTATTTTCAGTACAGTTGCATCCTGAAGGATGCCCGGGGTACGCTACCTAATTCCAAGAATTGGCGTATGCACCAGTTTTTACGGAAGTGACTGCTATCTGACCTACCAACCCAAGGGGGGAACTAGGCCTTATTGGGATTAGGCTTTTCAAGTCTCGAGGGCCTCATACCCTATCATAGCTATCATATACAGCAGCCGGGATCAACGGCTTAACGTGTTTTTCAAAGCACGGGAGCGATCGGTTAGTATAGGTGAAAAACTTAAGAAAAGGACCTGTTGTATGTAGTTGTGACGTGTTCGAATAGACATTACATATTTAAAATGTGTAACAAAAACAAAAATGTCTATTCATTTTCTTAATTTTTTTACCTATAATAATTTGAATCCAAGGACTGACCTCCCCTGACATTGCTTAACCTCGCATACCGCACGTGGTACGCGGGCGCGTCTAGGCCACGAATGCTCCTGATCATATTGCTTCAGTCGCGTATAAGTATATCGTCTTTCCACATTCGGGGGTTACGTTATCATGAGCATAACCCCGGAAGTTTCAATTCAGCCACCCGGTGTGGCCGACTCCATTGCAAGCACAGGTATCAGAGTACAGCAGATCCGCTTTTTAAGTAGAACGATTTCTGTACATCGATCTATTCTCACTAATGCACAAATCAGAAAGTTTGAGAGAGACAGACAGGTGACATCTGACAGGTCTACGTCAGATTTCACTTCAACAACTTGTCAGTGACGCCACTCTCCCTCTTAAAAACTGAAAATTGTACTGAACTGACGTTGTGGTGTGTTAAGTTTATATGGGACTAGATGTTGCGTGCGACTTCATCCGCGTCTTCGCTCCTATTGGTCGCAGCGTGATGTTATATACCTTAAAGCCTTCCTCGATAAATGAACTATCCAAAACATTTTTTCAATTCGAACCAGTAGTTCCTGAGATTAGCGCGTTCAAACAAACAAACAAACTCTTCACCTTTATAATATTAGTATAGATTTAACATCCTGGTGTGTTTTGGAATGGAGACAAATCGTTAACAGCCGAAAATAATCGTAATATCTGTCGCTGTCATAAGGAATTAACGAGACAACTATATGAAAAATCATCTGGCTTAATACTGCGAGTCCGCTTTTCTCTGATGTCTGTGATTGCAGGCGAGTTAACAAGTGTCAAAGTTGACAGCTCCAAACTGTCATGTCGGTGGCGGGCCGGGCGTTTACGGAGGGTGCCACGAACGCGATTGATTGCGTTAACTGTCAATACAAATAGTTCGCTTCGGTTCTGAACATTATTAATTCGTAGGTAGGTATGTACGCTTGCAGCTTCGTTTGTTTCAACGAACGCTATTTATACCCAACTATTGGTTGGTTTTTTTTAGTATTATATGGCTTGTTCTCCATAATTATCGTAAAAATGAGCCGTTCTGTAACCGTTTCATGCATTAACCTCATCATACTAGCGTTATCCCAGTACGGTTGCATCCTGAAGGATGCCCGTGGTCCGCTTCCTAATCCCAAGAGCTGGCGTAGGCACTAGTTTTTACAAGCGACCTTCCAACCCAAGGGAGAAACTAGACCTTATTGGGATTAGGCTTGTCAAGTGAGTGGGCAACTTGACTTTTAGAAGTTCTCAAGCTGCCCGAAGAGCAGTTTTGTAACCGTTTTATGCATTAACTATAACATTTTTATTACTAGAAAATAATATATCATTCTCTGTAGGACATAAAGAGTATCGTGGTTTTCCTCAAAATTTACATTAGTAAAATTCACCAAGTCACCCTTATATTTCCCACTTTTTTTTAATTAAAAATGGGATTGCTCTTGGCCAGCATCTAGCCAGGGGGCAAAGATGAGGCCGACGAGACTTCTCAGACTTCTTTTGTTCATAAAGTGGTGTGTGTGTTTGTTGGTTGTATTTTTTCCAATTTATGCAAGTTTCCGGGTACGGGCCGTGTGACGAGCACATCATATCGAGCTGACACTAGCGCGCGAGCGAGACAAAAAATTTGGCGATGGTATCTAGCCTTAAATAAAATGAGTCGTTGATACTGGACCGTACTTTCGCAGCCCTATTTAATTAACGAATTGAATTGAATTCTGTATGATATTTATTGAGTACACTCGCTTCGCGCGCAAGTTCTAACAACTGAGAATGAAACCAACATAAAACCGTTCCTAATTAAATTCACACTAAAACTCTTGGGATTGGCATTCACATAGCGTGAACAAAAAAAGGGATCTTCAATATGGTGAATTCTATCGGTGGAAAACAAAGCACCGCGATTGAAATCAAGAAATTCCCGATGAGCGCGCGATAGGTCTACACACCGATAACGCACAAGGAAATATTTCACAATCGAAGTTAAGTAGAACTACTTAGCCTCGACTGTGAAGGATATAAAAAAAAGGAATAACTGGATGTCAAATTTAGTACCTCCTAGGCTAGTTTAAATTTCGCCTCAAACGCGGGCTTGTTGAGCACCCGTTTTATGACTATGACGAGTACCAAAATTTTCACAGAAAGGATGTCAAATTAAGAGTCATATTTATATTATTAGAGTTAATGTTTTATGTTAAATCTATTTCAAATAGATTTTGTATATTGCTAAGCTCGTACTTACGAATGGTTTTCGAACACATTACAGAGGATTTACTATATGGATGTAGACAAAATAGCTTTATGAATGAATTACTTATGACTTATTTTCCTCTTTTACTCAGCCTATTAATACATTATTAAACGACACAAAAAGTGAAATGATTGAATTTGACCTTATAAATATGAATAAACATTTCAGAAAGTGAGATGCTTATCGAGATTTGTCCAAAAGAACCATGCCCTAACAGTGTTGCATCTCGTGTTCTAGCGCGCGGGTGACATATGCGTGTCTCGCACGAGGCATGGGTTACAAAATCTAGACATCTCCCTCACACAGTAATTCCCGTGTATCCATCTAATCTTCATTTTTGTTCGTTCCACCTATATCGTGCAGTCAGCATTAAACATCCCTCTATACTGGTCCTAGATGCCATATAGGGAAGTTGTCCCTAAGTAAATTTCTAGATAATCGCTAAGCAGACTTAACAGGTAACAAAACAACGTATACATAAAAATTAACTCAAATTTATTCATGTTTACGATGCTGACTGTACAACTTTCACCTGCACCAGTCCGTCTAGAACATTTTCCAATTACTTAGGTAGGTACTATTCCTGTTCACGCTCGCTGCTTTGATGCACTGAATCCAATTTAGGCTTGAATAATCTACTTAGGGGGGTCAATTTAGAATCTTATCAGAAAGTATATTTTCAAGTTTCTATGAGGCTTGCACGCATATGCTAGTGTGTTATATGGAACAATAAATGTATAATAAACAAAAATAATTGAAGAGCCCGCAAAACCGTGCGATATAAAACAGTTTTAAATCCGTCGACGTCAACTAAATCAGTACCATTCATGTGCACTAAGAGCCGATGAGGTGTTGTTAACTGATGATGTGTATAAAACTTCCGCTGGCGATGCGATGCAATGCGAAGTAAGGTTACTTTCTGACTTAGCGGCGCGGGATCGGTATGCAGCATTTTGTACTTTAACTGTGAGTTTACTGATGTCGTACAAATTTTTTAACTTGTCGGTATGCTGTCAGTAACCCAGTAGTAGGTAATATCATGCGCGGAAGCGGGACAGTATCATGAGAAATATTTGAAATGTGTTTGGTTCGTCTGACCGACAGAGGGTCGGCTGAAGGGCCCTCAGCCACAATCGGCCCAGCGTAGTCCACGCCAACAAGCTCAAGCGGCTTTCGTGTGCTGTAAGAGTTAATAAGGGCTTGTTAACTGACGTGGAGTGTTACGGTGTGGGTCTTTACTCTGTTCGTCACGCGCTGAAGCACCGGTCCGGTACATAAGAGGTATGTTGTTTTAACTCCGGGTTTGTTGTGCAATAATTTGCATGTGATTTTGATAACATTTCATAACAGGTAGCCACGCCTTAACGTTCGAAATTCCTAATAATGCCTATCTCGTGATTATTTGTACGAAGTCACAACTGAAACGCGAAATAGAATGTCATTACCGAAATATGATTGAAAATTCAGCTTAATTTCTAGTTTCTAGAATTCAAAGGCGAAAGGTGGATCAAAGTTGTTTATGAATCTTGTTCACTTGACAGTAAAAGTAATGAGTATTATTGAAAAGGATCAAAGAGACTGAACAATTGTTGTGAGAAGCGAAAGTTTATTCCAATTATGTTGATTTTTTATCATGCTTGACAGCATCTTTATTCTTAAAAAGCTTTTTGTAAATCACCGTCGCAAAAGGTTGAAAATATTTTTTAAGATCTTAGTTTTTCAATTAATTGAGCCGATTACGCGTATTGTTACTTAAATCATATAATTATTATGTCTTAGATATTTGATATTTTCAGTTAATTGAGCAAAGCATGTTAGGTAGGCACTTTCGTATGAATTGACATGTAATTTTTTTCATTTACCAATAAATATGATTATGATTGTTTTTCTTTCCTAATATACAGGATGTAACAAAAATGACGTGAATTCGTTTAAAATCGCATTCTGACTAGAAATCAGTGGGTAAAAAAAAGACTCAGATTCGAAGGTCCCCATACAAAACCAAAAAAAAATTGACTCATTTTATTTACCTACTTATTTCTATTCAGAATGCGATACCAATTAACGTCTTAAACGGATCCACGCTATTTTTGTTACATCCTGTAATGATAATAAATTGGGGGGAAACATCTGGAGGTAATCGCTTTCTTTAAACTAGTGCCTACCCCAAATCTTAGGATTATATGCCAAGGTGGATCCTGTGCTCTTTAAGATGCAATTGGGAAACCGCTAGTAAGATGATAATGACTAAAGATCTTATATTAGTATGTTGATGAAATGGGACGACAGTGACACACTTACCGTTAACAATAGCACTATCCCTCTCAAACAGTAACAATAGACGAGCAGTTTCTTTCCGAAATAACTTATATTCATTTTGGTGATAGTTTAAACTTGAACCTTACACATGACAGCCTAAGGTTCAATTTGTGAAGAGATTTACGTAAGGAATACGTCGTTATGTAAAGTGACATAGATAGTGAAGTTTTCAGTACAATATCTGAATGGTATCTGCGTTCCACAATCAAATTGAAATGTTTGAATAACCAAGAGACCCGCGGTTTGTGCAATTTTTATTGCGGAGTATCGGATGCATTTGCGTCGAGATGCGAAGTGCTTTATAAATATTCAAACAGTATTTTATAATGTTACTGATAAATATCAAGCTTTTTGGAAATGGAAATGATGATGAAAAAGTAGTGTGCTTTTCTGGTAAAAATTAACGTATTTTAACCTTTCACGAAACGAGCAACACAGCATACTAGCGTTACACCCAAAGGTGGTGTTCCGTTCTGGTATTCCATTTTAAATGTCACTTGCTCTTTCTTACTTTTAGATGTAGGTTTTTTTTACTCTTGACCACGTTGGCCGATTTTGATAATTCTATTTTTGTTTCCAAGCAGGTGGGTCCCAAGTTGGTGGTGGTGAAGGTCTGCTGATGGGATCCAGGAGGAATCGCTGCTCAAATTTGATAGGCACGTGTATGGTGCATTCAGTATTTTATGTATTTAATTGGAGTCGGTTTCATTTGAGTGTAAATTATTTTGCTTGGCTGGACTGGATGGAAATCATTATCATCATCATCATAATCAGCCATCGTATTATACTTATCGTATCCACTGCTGGGTAAATTCCTCCTCTCATAAAAGAGAGGAAACTGGCAGTAGTCCCCATTGGCTCATTGCTCATCAGGGACTTCACATACACCATTGGCTCATTGCTCATCAGGGACTTCACATACACCATTGGCTCATTGCTCATCAGGAACTTCACATACACCATTGAATTTCTTTGCAGACGATTCAGGTTTTCTCGCAATGTTGTCCTTCACAAAAAGCTAACGTCAATATCGAAGGAAATTCGTACATTAGTTCGAAAACTGGTATAAGTCAGGATTCAAACTCACGGCCACCGCTTTGCAGTCGAATGCTAGAATCACTAGGCTACCATGCCGTTGGCAGGAAATCATTGAAATAAAGTATATCAGACTTGCCGCAAGCTTTCATTTTGCCTATTCGGCAAACTACCGCACACCTCCTAGGTGAAAATTCTCCCAAACGCAATTTAATGACTAAATTAATGATGCATTTGAACAGATACAATAAATAACATTAATATATGCTTAAAATATAAAAATAAAAAGGTTACAATGCTGCGGGAGGTTACAGAAAAGGATAACACTCAGCATGTGTGGCAGTAAAAAGTGTTCAGACGCTGATTTTCAGCTGCAATTTCAGTTTATTTTTGAACACTAAGCTTAATAGCGAACTGGCATTTCTGATTGATGGGGGAAGATTGACCCAGCACCACGTGCGATTGTATACATCTGCGACAAAAAAGCAAACAGCAGCGATAGCGGTCCTGGTAAGAATCGAGGCGTATGCCACTTCCATTGTTGTTCCTGTTCCGTGACTACCGGCCGCAGCATAATTACAGTACTGATCTAAAACTCCAGCTTTTAGCTACGAGGTCGAGTACCTTCGCTCGTTCCCGAAACCTTTGCAAACAATTCCGAACTCTATTCCAATGAAACACGGTGCATAATAGAGTAATAGTTGAATATCCAAAAATAGCCGTGTCATTACGTTCGGTTTTGAATTTTAATGACATCGGGATTGGGTCGGTTTTGTTTTGTGGGGGAGGGTGGAAAGATATTAATGAATGTACTAGTTTGAGGGTTGATCTATCTGGTGAGGATTGATGCTCGAGTACTCGGTTCAAGGTTTGCATAAGGCTCAATGTTTTTGAAAATTGCAGTGGTAAATATGGCGGTTGATGGTTCAGAATTGTATTTTTGTATATGTACACTAATCAGAATAGACGGATTGACGGATTTGAGATTGAGATTGAGACATTCATTGATAAACATATAAGCAATAAATAAATTATTAGTTTGAATTAACTTCGAAGACCAAAATCTAATCAATTAATCACATACATTTTCCCTATTGTTGAACTCATAAGACAACACTTTAGAAAACTGTAACAAAATTGACCAATCACGTATTGCCGTTAGTGAACTATTATGACTTAGATCAATCACGTGTCGCCATAATCATAATCATAATATATATTACGTGAAATAAGACTGGTCTTTTGACAGCTGCCATCCCAGTACAAATAATATCATCATACGTCAAAAGTTACATCAATTGTACTGGAATGACAGCTGTCAAAAGACCAGTTTTAATTATCGTAATCTATAGTTATACAGTGTGTCATAGGCTCGCGGGATTTTCTTTAAGAAGGGTATGTGAACGTAGTTCCTTAACCTAATCATGAGCTTTATTTTATTATAAATCTAAAGTTTTGACATCATTTACTTTCTAACTAAATTTAAATTGCAAACAATGTACAGCAAAGTAAATTGACATGACAGTATAAATGGATACGAGGTCAAACCCGATAAATCGAAATAATTGCTTTTTGAAAGAAGAACTCTACATCCGTTACACAGTTCTATTTTAAAAAAGCTCTTAAGGAACTTATCGGGTTTGACCGCGCACCCCTCGACAGCCCTTAATGTTTTGTTTACTACGACATCATCTTAAGTAGGGCACCTAGAACATTAATGGAGCGCATTTAAGAAATTGAATTGTACAGTTAATTCTAACAAGTTAATGAAACACCCTCCCCGTGTGGTGCCGGGTTAGAATAGCACCACCCCCTTTCCTCCCCTGGGTGTCGTAAGAGTCGACTATGGGAACCAGGTTGAAGTGTGTTGTGGGCGATGGGCTAGCAACTTGCCACTGCAATATCCCATTTTCTCTATCTATAAACCTATAAACCTCTAATTGCTAAAAGTGGCACTGAAATTAATGTTCGTGCGCTCTGCCTACCCCTTTTGGGAATATAGGCGTGAGTTTATGTATGTAATTTAATGAAACATCCTTTTTATCCTTTCTTTTTTTTACCCACGACGGAACGGAGAAGGTATTTGCGTTTAGGGTGAGAGGTTGTTTGTTTGTGTGTGCACCTCAATATCTCCAAAACGGCTTGACCGATTTGAATACGGTTTTCTGAAATGGGTTTATTCGGGACGAACCCCCAAAAATTTTACAACCATAACTCGCCAGGGGGCGCTGCAGTTAACATTTTTGTCTTGAAAGTGCGTTTGAACTAATTTTATCCGAAACTCTGCTTGACCAGCATAGTAGATTTCGATAGCGCTTGGTGAGGAGTACATGTAATTGAACTCTGAGGATCATGATGGAGCAGAAAAATATGGTAGAGAACTGTTAAGGGGTTAGATATCTTTATGTCTGTTTTTGGGCGCTTTTGTTTATATTTGCTTAGCAGCCGTTGTAAACGAACTTCTGAGGGTCTGATGATGGAGTAGAACAAAATCACACAGAACCTTTCGAAGGCATATAGCTACTTGACCGTGTTTGGGCTCATTTCATTGTGTTTGCTGAGTGGCTTCTGTACATGATCTGCTGTGCGTCTGATGATGGATCAGAACAATATTGCAGGGAATCTTGTTCAGGTAATTATTTAGTAAACCGTGTTTTGACTCTTTTGATAGTATTTATTGAGAAGTCTCTTCTCCTGAAATGCTGCAGGCCTGATGATGGAGCAGAAAATCACCCTAGGAAACTTTGCGAATACACATATGTGTATTACTGTGTTGTGATTATTTTGATAGTGTCTTCTCGATAGCTTCTGTGCACGAACTGCTGAGGGCTTCAGGTATGATGAAACAGAATAATGTAGTAAGGAACTTTGTAAGGCTCATAGATAGAATTCCGTAATACGGCTCTTTTAAAGGTGTTTAGTGAATAGCTTTTCTACAAGGACTGCTAAAAGTAGAATTTTTGCTCTTTATACCCGCAACGGAAGGATACGTGTAAGCTGTATGCTTTTTTTTACTTTTACTTTTTTATAAAATAATTTCAGGATCAAAACAGCTTCACTAATTTAGATGTACGGCATACTTAATTATTTCCACTTTGCCACTAGTTGAAGTTTAAAATTAATGGTTCAATTAACTAATATATCTAAAATTTCTTGTTCTTGTGAAAGAGGCATATGAGTACGAGCTTCTAGTGGGTTCGCATTTATAGTGGGCTCCCATTTACTCGTAGTGCGCTTTCTGAAGGGAAAAGCTTCGGACTTTCGGCCCTACGCAGAACTCGGCCTCCGCCTTCGTGTGCTTCCTCACACACCTTTGGGCCTGCGGAACTCAGGTTCTCTTTTAAGACATTTTGGGATAGAAAGTATCCATGTGGGCACGCCCTTCAGGCCTTCGGTCTTATAGCTATGGTTCGCATAGTAAGCGCGTACTGAAGGGATACTGGGATACTTTAGGCCTCGCGGTAGTCGCAGTGCTTACCCTTACGTGCCTTGCTGCTCACGCGTGGGCTCGACCTTCAAACCTTTAGCTCGCCGGCTGGCGTAGAAAGCGCCCTGGTCACTTCGGTCTTTCAGTCCCACTAGCCTCAACGCTCCCCTTTGAAAACTAAGCGATAGTGAGAATCCGCGCAGGCTCGCGCAGAGAGCGTGACCCTCCACGTTCGGGCTTTTAGGCACTTCGGGCCTTCTGACCTCTGCCTTTGGTCAGGCTCTGCCTTTGGTTTGAGGTGCCTCGCCACTTACCTTTCGGCTCTCAAGTTCTATTTGTAAGAACTCATAGATAGTGAGTGTCCGTGTGGGTTCGCGTAGTGAACTCTCTCAAAGGAAGCTCCGAGCCTTCGAACCCAGGTTCTCTTGTAAGTCACTCGGGGGTAGGAAGATTAAGGATGATTCACAGTAGGCCGCTCCGTGTCCGGGCCGGCCTGTTTTCTATGACAACAAAACGACGGCCGTTGCGCGGCCGGGCCCGGTGATGCTCGGAAGCGGTCCGACCCGGCCGCCTTTGTTCAACCCAAGCGATTGACGGCCGACCCAGC
Source organism: Notocelia uddmanniana (assembly GCA_905163555.1). Lineage (NCBI taxonomy): Eukaryota > Metazoa > Arthropoda > Insecta > Lepidoptera > Tortricidae > Notocelia > Notocelia uddmanniana. Next base: position 4,600,842 of record LR991064.1, read on the forward strand.
TACGACCGAGGCTCAGAGGGCATACTCCGAACTTCGTGACGTGCCGTCCCTTTCACTGTCGTTTTATACAGTATACGACGGAAAGGGACGGTACGATACGAAGTTCGATTTTCGAAGTTCGGAGTAGGCCCTCAGAAGCAGCTCGGTCTGGGCCTAGCCCGGAAACGGAACGGTCTAATTCGAATCATCCTTTACACGTGGGCTCGCCCATAGGACCTCCGGCCCTCGGGCTCACGTAGAGAGTGCTCTCCGATGGAACATTTCGGAACTTTGGCCCTACGCTGAGCTCGACTTTCGGGCTACTATGCCCCTTTCGCCAGAATATATAGCGTTAGGTGAGAAACAACTAGTTTTTATATCACATCGGTGGTATACAAGTGTATCTACGGTCCGCTTGGTGGTACGTAAGCGGTTACCGCAACCTCCAGTTGTGGAATGAGTAAACGTCCATCTTGTAATTCCAGGGGTGTTAATGCGCGTTGCCGACTCTTTAAAAATGTATACACTCATTCCACAACTGAAGCGTGTTAGGGAGGAATGTATATACATTATTCTGTAAAAATAATAAAATAAAATAAAATTAAAAAAATTGAAAAATCCACGACGGTTTTACCTAATTGCAAAATAATAAAATAAAACAATTAAAAGCCCCCGACCATATACGAAGTAAGTACATAAAGATAAAAGTAGGTTTCAAAAACGGTTGTATGATTGCGAGGTATAGTTACAAACCCATAAAAAAAAAAAAATGGGGTTTGAACCCAAAGGTACTGAAATGGATTTACACCATCATGGTGAGGCCCATTCTACTGTACGGAAGCCTGGTATGGTGGCCAAGGACTTTAAAGAGCACATGTAGAAATGACCTAATAAAGGTGCAACGAACAGTATGCATGGCTATAACAGGGGCGTTTCGAACCACGCCAACGGCGGCGCTAGAAGTACTACTGGACCTACCGCCGCTTCATATAGTGATTAAGTCGGAAGCGCGCAAATCCCTCTACAGACTGAGGCTTCTTGGGCTGTGGAGCGATAGCAAGCCGAAGACGAAACACACAAACATGGAAACGGACAGTTTCTTAGACAGAATAACAAACATGGGGTGCGACAAAATGCAACCCAAGTTTGTGTTCCACAAGAACTTCAATATAAAAGTTCCCTCGAGGGCAGAGTGGGCTGAAGGTCTGGAATCACTAGATACTGGTGGTGAAGACAATATCTAGTACACGGATGGATCAAAAATGGGATCCGGTACGGGAGCAGGCATCTATGCAAAAGACTATAAAAGTAGTGTAAGCATGGGGCAATTCGCGACTGTCTTCCAGGCGGAGACATATGCCATAGTTGCCTGTGCACAGGAGAATATAGACAGACGAACCAAAGGAGAGACTATCTATATACTCAGTGACAGTCAAGCAGCCCTCAAGGCGCTTACAGCGCCGAGAGTGGACTCTAGACTAGTTTACAATGGCGTACAAGCTTTGAATAAGCTTGGAAGGCATAACAAAGTGCAACTAGTATGGATACCAGGGCACGAGGGGTTCATCGGCAACGAAAAAGCAGATGAACTGGCTAGAATGGGATCTACAGGCCATTTTGTAGGTCCAGAACCGTTTGTGGGACTCTCGCAGAGAACCATAACATCGGCCTTAAAGGATTACGCCAAAGCCAAACACCAACAGGAGTGGAGGATTGAGGCGGGTTTAAGGCACTCAAAGCTCTTCATCGAAGGAGTGGATCCAAGCTGGACCAAGAAGCTTTGGAAATTCAGCAGAAAGCAACTTAGAATTATAACTGGGGTGTTTACAGGTCACTTCGGGGTCAAGGATCTCTTGACCAAGATGGGACTATCAGACAACATAGACTGTAGAATGTGTGGCGAGGATGACGAGACAATGGAACACTTATTGTGTGAATGTCACGCCCTTGCCAGACAAAGAATGAATGACTTTGGTAATGGCTATCCAGAACCAAAGGAATTCAGAGTACTCCCGCTGAGCTCCATCATCCGGTTTGTGGAAATGTTGGAGAGCAGCTTGGAGTAACTATAAAGGAGGGGGCAATTGCACAAAAGATCCCATTGGGTCGAAGTGCATCCGCAAGGGCCCTCATATAATTAAGATAAGATAAGATAACCCATAAAAATCCTTTGGGGACTGCCATTGCCATGTCTGTTCTTAATTTCATAAAACTCAAGATACATTACATAATACAGCAACTTAAATCGAGGTGCCTATTACACAGAACACATAATCTTACTTCATTTCAGGGCAGGCAATGGCCGCCCCCGACGGATTTTTCTGGGTTTGTAACTATACCTCGCAATCATACAACCGTTTTTGAAACCTACTTTTATCTTTATGTACTTACTTCGTATATAGTCGGGGGCTTTTAATTGTTTTATTTTATTATTTTGCAATTAGGTAAAACCGTCGTGGGATTTTCAAAATTTTTAATTTAATTTTATTATTCTTTTCTTTTTCATCCTTTTTTATCCCTTTTTCCTTTTTTTCTTTTTTGATAACAACGCGCGTGTTGTTAACGCTGTGTAAAATAATTTTTAAGAAAAAAAAACCGACTTCAATGGGGAGGCCGGTAAAAGATTATTATACTTAGATGGTGCACTCTTAGATAGATATACAATAAAATAAAAATGGCTATAATGTATGTTTATAATGGTAGAAGACTAAGTACCCTCAATTCCTCATGGAATCATGAAAAAACCTTGCTTGCTTGACAAACAAAACGAAGAGAACAAATCGCCAAACGTGAACCACGCGTCGTTGAAGAGTTCCGTTCTGATCATCATCAGCAGTTCCACTTCATCAAATGTCACTTTTATGAATGAAAATGCTTGATTAGTTCTTGAAAATACTAAAATCACTATTTGTGTGCCTTTCACATTTGAGGAGTTCCCTCGATTCCTAATGGATCCCATCATCAGAACTCGAGCATGACAAAAATCAATCGTGAAAATAGAACTTGCTTAACAAACACAGCTAGAAGGACAAATCGCCAAACGTGATCTTTTCGTCGTTGAAGAGTTCTGTTCTGATCATCATCAGCAGTTCCACTTCATCAAATGTCACATTTTTGTATGATAATGCTCGATTTGTTGATAAAAACACAAAAATTACTATATGATTGCCTTTAAGATTTGAGGAGTTCCCTCAATTCCTCATGGATCCCATCATCAAAAATCGAGCATGACAAAAATTAATCGTGAAAATAGAACTTGCTTAACAAACGCAGCTAGGAGGACAAATCGCCAAACGTGAACTTTTCGTCGTTGAAGAGTTCTGTTCTGATCATCATCAGCAGTTCCACTTCATCAAATGTCACAGTTTTGTATGAAAATGCTCGATTTGTTGATAAAAACACAAAAATCACTATATGTTTGCCTTTAAGATTTAAGGATTTCCCTCAATTCCTCATGGATCCCATCGTCAGAAATCAAGCATGACAAAAATTAATCGTGAAAATAGAACTTGCTTAATAAACACAGCTAGGAAGACAAATCGCCAAATGTGAACTTTTTGTCGTTGAAGAGTTCTGTTCTGATCATCATCAGCAGTTCCACTTCATCCAATGTCACATTTTTGGATGAAAATGCTTGACTTGTTGATAAAAATACAAAAATTACTATATGTTTGCCTTGAAGATTTGAGGAGTTCGCTCAATTTCTCATGGATCCCATCATCAGAACTGCGTTTTGACAAAAACGGGACCAACTTGGATATATATACATACAATCAAAAAAAGAATTTTCCAAATCGGTTAAGAAATGACGGAGTTATGGACTAACAAACATTTAAAAAAAAAAAAAAAAACACAACCGAATTGATAACCTCCTCTTTTGAAATTTTGAAGTCGGTTAAAAATTAGACATTATATGACGATTGTATAAAATACTATTAATATCATAAATATGTCATTTATACATATTTGTACCAGCTTATGCTCACGACTTCGTTCGCGTCGAACTTTTCATCTCGTTAAGGGATAAAAACTATCCTATGCCATCGCGGGATCTCGAACTATCTCCATGCCAAATTTTATCTCAATCCATTCAGCCGCTTAAGCGGAAAGAGGTTACAGACAGAAAACAAAGTTAGGAGACTACCTATTTTCGGTGCGGTGGCGGTACGACATAAAAAAACTGTCAGCTGTCGTTTAAATGAGTGCATCTTGACTGGCGCGCGATGCGCGGGAGCAGGGCGATGAGATCGCATCACTGCCCCACTTCTGCACATGATGTCACTACTGCGCAAACGATATACTGGCTGTATTTCGTCAAGTGAAATCTCTGCGACATCAGTTAGCTAAGCTGCCCACAAAGAACAATATACCACATATTGATCCCGCCCCGCCTATTCAGGAAGTCGCCTAAGGCGCCTTCCTGATTTGTCAATGCGGCGGTAAGATGTGAGAAAACTGTCAGTGTCAACCGATACTAATTCAGAGGGCCTACTCCGAACTTCGAAAATCGAACTTCGTGTCGTGCCGTCCCTTTCACTCTCGTGTTATACACTATATGACGGAAAGGGACGGCACGATACGAAGTTCGATTTTCGAAGTTCGGAGTAGGCCCTCAGTACTGCCCCGCATGGTATAACTACTGCACAAACGTAATATTGACAATATTGCGTCAAGTGAGGAAATCTCACATCAGTAAACTCACATCAAAAAACAAAATACCTATCACACATCGCTCCCATCCCCGTAAAGTCAGGAAGTCGCCTTAATCTGTGTATGGCTCAAAATGGCATTTACGCAGCTAAAGGTCCCCTTAATCTGCGCCTCACAATAAACCGAGCAACTTTTATTTTTTTAAATCCCGGCTCAAGAAGGTCAGGGGCACTTAACCAAAGGATCGTTTTTTGGATTATCTGGCCGTTATTATTAATCTAAGAATGGATTTAGGGAAATTGAAATCGGTAAAGATGTCAGAAAAAGGCTTGTTTGCGTATAAATACTACAGACTTCTTAGGCTAGGCGGCATCCGTTTGCCAAAACTTAATTTCTAGGGGCTTAGGCGGCCCTAGAAATTAGGTTTTGGCAAACGGAACTAATCTCTATAGATACTGAGCGTCACACTATATAATTCCCAATACTTGCTGACACACATCGCTAAAGACCTATGTAGCATGCATTTTTTTAAACACTAGCATTTGCCCGCGACTCCATCCGCGTGAATCTTATTATAACGTCGGCGAAATAATTAATTATTTTAGTCGCAGGCTTAATTATCGCTCTCCCCAAACTTCCACCCTCCTTTTCACACTCTAAGGAATGATTTCCGGGATTTATCCCAGAAATGGTCATAGGATAGTTTTTATCTCACAAATCGTCCTCTTAGGGCGTGGAAAAGGGGGGTGCAATTGTGTATCGGGAGTCAATAACCGCTGAACCGATTTAGATGAAATGTAGTATGGAGATAGTTTGAAAGTAAAATATATAGGATAGTTTTTATCTCAGAAATCATCCACAACGGCAGTAAAATGTGTGGAGCGGGAGCGGATTGTATATGTTAGTACGATATAAATATAAACGAGTTCAACGCCGACGAAGTCGCGGGCAAAAGCTACTAAAAATATTAAACAAGCATGGAGACAAGCTACCGACCGACCGGCCGATGGGGCGACGAAGTGCTGAGGAACCTGACTGAGCTCCAAGCCGTCGTCGAATGAAAGGAAATAGCCGTGTACAGGGAAGCCTGGCGGGCTTTTGTGGTCGGAGGCCAAGATCCACTTCGGGTCGTTGCGCCACAGCAGTAAGTAAGTATGGAGACAAACTGAGAACCATCCTCCTATTTAAGTCGGGTAAAAAAATACCCCATGTAGCTAGCTTTACATGTCTGTACCGCGCATGTCGTACGCTAACATTAAATACTTGTAGAGAACTTATTTGGCTGTGTTAATATTGACTCCGCTCGGTTATTGGGTTCTGTATGAGAGTAAACACGAAGGGTTGAGTACGTCTCATTGAGATGAGGGCGCAAATTGAGTGTAAACGGGTGTAGCATTAACATAAGACATGTATTTTGCAACAGAAATATATGGAGTTATTGGCTGTATATTTTTAAATCTGCGACTCGTCGGTTGCGGGTATGGAATGAAAACTATACAAAAATCCACGGAATTATTATATTACTCGTATGTATTCTATAATGAAATTTGCACTAAAGGGCATGCATTTAGCAGCTTCCACCACCACCATATCAGCCCTAGGACGTCCACTGCTGGACATAGGCCTCCCCCAATTTCATGGGGGGTAAATGCCATAATCGCCACGCTTGGCATGCGGGTTGGCGATCGCAGTATCTCCACCGTACTCAAGGAATGCTGCTGCCCATTCCCCGGTGGTCTTGGTCGTAGTTTTAGGACATACCCGGGTCCCCGCAAGCATTTAGCAGCTTAACCAGCACGATTGCGTTTACATCGGTAATATCATTCGTCCTTCTCGCACTTGCATCTTAACTTACTATGTTAACTTGTATGGATTTAAAAGTTCGCAGGACGCTCAGTTACATACAAACGTAGTTTCGCTCTCATTTTAAAACGTCTTGCTGGAATAAGATGAAACTTTTTATACACAATCTGATCCGGCATATCTAGGTCGGGAATTTTTCTGTTGCTTGAAATTATAATGGAGGAAAAATACGATTATTAAGGTTTTCATACAAGACCTAAAAAACTCAAAAACTCGCTGTTCTTTTTTCTATTCCAATTTCTAGCCACAAAATCTGGTTTCCGGTCTAGATATGACGGCTCCTATTGTGTATACAAAGTTTTATGTTACTTTAGCTCGGCGTTTTATAATGAGAAAGAAACTACGTTTGTATGGAGAATCGAGTTCAGCCGAGCGTGCGGCCCTTAATCCTGTAGTGAAGCTTGCACAAACACAAAGTTGATCGACTTGACACTTGTGTTGTATGTGCACATGGTCAATTATGTGCTAACTTATGCATGTTTTTATTTATTTATTTACAAGAATCCAACCAATTACACTTGTAAGTCTTGTAACATTGATTATTTAAAATACTTATACCTGTATGTTACATAGTCTTAAATCTATCCAGAAAACCTCTCTTTTATTCTCGCTATTCAGCCATTCATCTCATAATAAGAGAGGCACCTGGACGCGAGCATGGGCAGGCTGTCCATAAAAATGTCCACGTGTGGGTCAGTACGCAGGAGCCCGTTGAGCGAGCTGACCATTTCGCAGAGCGGCGAGTTGTGTGTAAGCAAGAGCTTACTCGTAGAATGTCCTGCTATTCTATAACATACTGAATATGTACGAACGAACTGTATCATGTATTGTATGATGTCTGTTAAGTGCTCCTTCCTCCATCGTCATATTAGCCGAAGGACGTCCACTGCTGGACATAGGCCTCCCCCAATTTCATGGAGGGGAAAATGCCATAATCGCCACGCTTGGTATGCGGGTTGGCGATCGCAGTATCTCCACCGCACTCCAGGGATGCTGCTGCCCATCCCCCGGTGGTCTTGGTCGTAGTTTTAGGACATACCCGCGTCCTTTCTAATAAATCAATGATCATGCTAATCGTAGTAGGCTCGTCCTACGGCTTGGAAATGATGATTTAGGGGGATGCGAAGACGAAAAATTTTATAATTAAGAAAATTTATACGTTTAATTTCTGGATTTTTCTTGAAGACAAAGGATTTCCTTAATTATAGAATACTGATAATAATAATACGTAGGAAACAACTGTCGCCCATGTATCTAAGTAAACTGTTGACACAATGTTAGCAAAACATCGTTAATTTAACACATCTGTGACTTCAGTAATTGCCCTTTGGGTCCACTAAACAGTGTTTATGCTCTAGTCTAAACCGAGCTGTTGGAAGCTAATATATATCGAAGTATCAAGCTACTATACTCGTACTACTATAGCTAAGCCTAAGGCGTCTTCCTGATTTGTCGATGCGGAGGCGGTACGATATGAGAAAACTGTCAGCTGTCAGTGTCAATCGACACTAATGCAGTACTGCCCCGCTTTTGCGCATGGTATTACTACTGCGCAAACGTAATACTGACAGTATTTCGTCAAGTGAGGAAATCTTACATCAGTAAACTCACGTCAGAGAACAAAATACCCTCCCTGCTAAGTCAGAAAATCGCCTAAGACGGCAAAGCGTGTTGAAACTATGTATGTCAGCATCTAACTATTTGTTCTAGCCACCCATGTTCCATCAATTAATAATTTCATTTCGTTTCATTATTGTGAATTCAGGGCCTTAATTCGGTTCATCTCTTTCACAATTAATTGGCATTTCAATATCATGTTTCACGCACAGCGTACGTGAAAGTGAGTTAACAAACGCGGGAAGACGTACAAAAATAAACCAACACGAGAAACATGGTTGCGTACAAGGATATGTGTTTTATCACAGACATAAAGCATTTGTCTTTCACTTGCTAGTATGAACCTTAATTAAAAATAAAAACCGGCCAAGGGCATGTCGGGCCATGCTGAGTGTAAAGTTCCGTAGTCCCGATCGTCGCATAGGTCTGTAGTCCTAGATCCCAACTATGGTCCACATTAAATATTTTACTTAAAAAAACTCAAAAACTGCTTTACTATTAAGTAAAAAATAATTATCTTTAAAAGTTTTACTTTATGATTACTTTCATGATTTTTTCCATATTTTTTTGGAAGCGCAGCTCAAAACTTAGAGGGGCGGGGCATTTTTTTAAACTTTGGGATTGAATATTTTTCGAATTTACCCCACAATATATCGAAAGCGAAAAAAATTTCATCCTTACTTTTAAAAAAATTCATCCCCAAATAATGTACCCAACATGTGGCCAGTTATCATTGTAAATCAAAGAGCGCTCGTGGCCCAGCGGCGCCCGCGTACCGCGTGCGGTATGCGAGGTTAAGCAATATGGGCGCAGGTCAGTTCTTGGATGGGTGACCGCTTTGAGTGGTTACTAACTGAGCGCTCTCGTGCTTTGGAAGGCACGTTAAGCCGTTGATCCCGGCTGATGTCTATGACAGCAGTCGTTAAGCCAAGTTAGAGGCCTTCGGGCGGCTTGAGAACTTCTAACAGTCAAGTTGCCCACTCACTTGACAAAGGGGGGTCGAAGTTGCACCACGTCCGTAGGGAGTACCCACCGTTACCCTACACGTGACCCCTGGGTGGTGCTAAAAGTGCAACAAAAACTGGCAACCGTACTTGTCTTCTCGAAGATCTCACGGTTCGTAAATAAATGCCATACGATTAAATAAAAAAAATGAAATTCATTCTTGTATGTGCTTGCTTTTGGAAATAAACTTTACCTACGTACTTACTTCACGTGTATGGGAGGAACCCTAAAATAATTATTTGTTATACAAGGGTGCAAAGTTGTATTTTACCCGCGAGTGTGGAATTGAAACACGAGCCAGCGAAAGGATACTATAGTTGAACCACGAGCGAAGCGAGTCGTTCTAAAATAGAATCCTGAGCGTAGCGAGTGTTTCAACACACGAGAAGTAAAATACAACTTTGCACCAGTGTGTAACACAAAACTTTTCTCCTCACTATAGCGAGGAAAGTGAAACATGCAAAATATCAGTTCCACAGGCACGATTTTCATCACTGAAATAACTGATTTTATTACGATATAACAAAAAAATCTGGAAGTTGTGTATAATATTTACATGAGTCGGAGTCGGTGAGAAGTTGTGTGACAATGATGACATTTCTGACGATGCGTTTTGAAATTGCATCGACTCAACTTGTGCGTTTACAATTATACTGAATATCATTAAAAAAATTGTTAGTTATGGAATTTTAAGGTTTACGACTTAAAATCATTAAATAAAGCTAAATTTGGTATTATTTATTAAATTCTCAAACCATTTATTTAATGATAATTGATATCAAACGAACCATTATTATAAGCGTTTTACGTTTTGTTATCTGTCAAAAGCTACTCAAAGACGCTCCAAGGTCAAATTACTTTTCCCACTTGTGGATAAAATGCGTTTTTACCCGCTTGTTTCAAAGGATAAAAGATGGCTTTCCGAGCTACTGAGGGGAAAAATAATTTATTTCGGACATTGGATAGATAGTTTCGTAACCGTGATTATGCTACCAATACAGAATATGACTTTGAAGTGTGAAGTTGTCTTACCCACAGCGATAATTAAACGGACAACGGTTTTTTGTGGGATAAAATACCACGCCCCGCTGACCTTTGCTCCCACTTCGAATGACCAAAGTTGTGCATAAATAATTCAGCCCGAGTCACCGGCTACGTTGTATTACACAAGCAATCCTGAGCATAAACCTTGTTACGGCACACGTGCATTTGCAATTAGTAGTACCGACATCAGAGGGCCTACTGCGAACCGAAAACGAATTTCGTTCGTTTAACTTCCTCTCTATCGCACGTGCAAATTCGAACGATAGAGAGGGAGATACAGAAATATATTCGATCTCAGTATATGTATGGGTTTATACTCAGTAGCACGCTTGTACTGCCTACATAATTATCGACTTTGAGGACATTATGGGACGTCGGTTTCGCATGTCAATTTGATACCTATACACGGTAAGCTTGAACAAGTGGATTCCACAAGTTCTTGAGCTCAAAACTAAAACGGCCGTTTTAACTTTAGATGCATTACATCGACGAATCCAGCTACGTAATAACTAGTTTGATTTATTTAAAAGGTACTTAAATACTAAATCACTCATCGCCATTTTCTCGTCCTTAATACAATGTATTATTTTCTTGAGTATGATTTTCAATCATTTCTTGACTTAGGAAACAACCACAGACGTATAGGGAGTGTATTTTCATTTAAAACTTTCATTGCCGCCTAGTGCGACGCGCTGCGTTCGTAGGCCGTAGCCATGGATTTCTCGTATGTAGCCCGTAGCAGCTGTGAACAGAGTACGCGACACCGGGTTCTCGGCGTTGTGTGTTAAGGTACAGACCAACAGTTTGTAAGTAATTATTTATTTTTGATACACAGGTTACATAATAGATGACAGTAAAATAAAATATACAGCACCTACGGTGTGATCTACCTACAAAGTGTACACATATCCAATCTTACAAAAACTACTTGATTCTAACCTTTATGAACATGTACTAGTTATATGCTTAAACGTTGACAAAGTGTCTAATGTTTAGTAATAATCTCGATAAGATCAAGTATTCTACAATTAGGTATATTTTTACTACATATTTCTGAAACTTCTGTCTAACAGCAACTCTTCAATGCTACTGCTGACTGTATATAATCAAAATCAAATATGTATTTTGCAAATACAAGGGAACTTTTACATGTCAAACCATGAATTATACAATTTTAAAAATAAACTGACAATACTTAATAACAATTATTTTAAGAATGCGCAGTACGTTCGGTTCTCCATACAAACGTATTGATGCTCTTATTTTAAAACGCCATGCTAGAATAACATGTAACTTTGTATATACAATGAGATATCTAGGTCGGAAATTAGTTTCTGTTGCTTGAAATTATAATGGAAAAAAATACAACGATTATTAAGGTTTTCATACAAGCCGTAAAAAACTCAAAAAACCGCTGAATTTTTTTTCTTTTACAATTTCTAACAAAAGAAACTAAATTCCGACCTAGGTATGCCGGATCCCATTGTGTATACAAAGTTTCATGTTATTCTAGCATGGCGTTTTAAAATGAGAGCATAAATACGTTTTTATGAAGAACCGAGCGCACTGCGCCCTCTTAAAGTCACTAGATATGTAAATGATTTCTAAGCGTCAAAATTAAAATAAGTAATGATAACAGCACTAATTTAATATTGTTAGAGATGTATAAGGTATCTAAGCGTCAATAACAATAAAACTAATCCAGAACAGGATAATGTCTCTCGTCAATCCACAATAAAATAACACTAGTATTAAGGTATTTACTATGCCCTTGCATGAACAGACCGGACTCCACATACAGCACCCGATCACGAGTATGACGCGTATCTCAGCCATGGCCTCCCTCGGCCTCTGTTAGGTATGTTCCAATGTCCTCCGTTCTCGTTTCGAAGCGCATTCCTATCGCCATTGTACGGAATGTCAATGTCGCCTCTATGGAATCTCGAATAGATATCATCTCGAGTGTTGGACTTGTGCTGCAGTGGAGAGTAGAACATTGTAAATGGATAGAAAGCAACTAAATAAGAGTTATTTACAGACTTTAGATATTTTTAAAAATTTTAAATGAAATCAGATTTTTCTTTAGTTTTTCCTGTATAATATTTCAGTTTTGACCTGTTTGGGTTTTAACGCTTTGGTGAGTGTGTGGTGAGCAAACTCTCTGTGTTTTCTCAAAAGGGGTAGGCAGAGCCACTTTTTGCAAATATAGGTTTGAAGATAATGTGATATAATAATAAATACATTTTGGGGACAACCTTAAACAAATTGAAAGTCCCAAACTAAGCAAAGCTTGTACTAGGCGACGATATACATATTTATATATTTATAAATATATACTTAAATACTTAGAAAACAACCAAGACTCAGAAAAAATAATCGTGCTAATTACACAAATAATGCCCTGATCGTGATTTGAACCCGGGACTTTCGTCTTCGCAGGCAGCTTTTCACTACCAAAGTGGCCGTCAAATATTGCAGTGATAGCTTGCTAGACCGTCCATAACACACTTCAACCCTGTTCCCATAGTCAACTCTTAAGGCACTCGTGGGAAACAAGGGGATCGTGCAATTCTAACTCAGCAGATTATGTGTTCTCATTTCTTTGTGCTGTATGCGTTTGCCAGTGTTTTGTGATACATATTACCTATATCTTTATCCATTATAATTTTGTAATAAAAGGACAACACAAAATGCTAAACTTGCCCTCCCATCTCTCCTTAAATGTTTTGTTTATCGTTATACAGCTGGTGGGCCCATCCCGACAAGAATCACGCTTCGTTGACCTGAGTTCGTCCCGACTCCACAAAATCTACACTTAATGACTCGAAAAAGGGCGTAAGTCACGGGATAAAATACCGAGATTTGACCTTTTATAACACGTCACGCTGCGCATCATTATCCAGCGAAGGCTCTCGTATGTAACTAGAAGTAAAACGTTATAAGTCAGTACGAAATCTGTACACATTTATGGCTTTTTGTTTGAGCATGCAACTAGCAGAGTATTGTTGACCCAGTTGCGCGGGTTCTGCGCTTATGCTAGTAAAGTTTTATCTGTCATATGAGGCTCGTTTATAGGTTTGAAAGTTTCGAAAGTGGCCATGAATGCTAACAAAGGTTATAATTATGACGTAGGTCGTGTCATATGAAATGTGATCGTTATCGTGTATATGTAACTTTGTTGCTGTCGTAAAGTTGCGAATCATTAAAATGGGTGAAATGTAGAATGGATACAGCGGGTTTATGACAAAAATGAGACATTGTAATGATACTGATCTAGAAGAGTTTTATGTGATGTGCAGATATTTTTTCTTAATAATTGTTATTTTTTGTGCCGTTATTAAGCAAAAGGTAAACTATGGTGGCGTTAAGACCCATTTTCATACTGACGCTTTAGAAATTGTAAAGATGTAACAAAAGATTAAAATAGAAACAAAAATAAAAAGACCATGCAAGAACGTTTTAAAGAAATAATGTTCGTCGATTTAGCTGGTGTCTTTATAAACGTATTGATGACTTATTGTGTAAAGAAATGATTATTTTATTCCTGTTCATAATTGTATTCTAGAAAAGGAACGTCAAGGGGTCAGATAATTTTCTTTTTTCATGATTTGATATCCCATGCAAAAGGCTATTAAGTATTGAGCATTCCCGCGTTTATCATATTCTTAAAAGTCAAATTTAGATAGGAATATGCAGCAGCGCTGCGTCGGCAGGGTCCCCACCTTGTGGGGGGCCTGCCCATACTGCGCCTTCCAGTACGTATTCCTTATTCGAATTCTTCTTATGACTACGATCAGTGCTAAACCAAAGCCCGAAGCCTCCTAATAAAAGACACTTGTACGGGATTGCAATAAACTGCAGTTAGTACGTTCGACTACACTGATAGACTATTGGTGCACCTTATCTCAACGACATACGGTCCAAAGTATGTCAAGGAACGGTTGCTTGTCCGTAAACACCACTTCAATTAGAGTTTACTGCAATGCGAGCAAACAGCTCACGCCTAAGAGGTAATAAACACTAGAGTTCATTTAAATAAAACGCTGCGTAAAACGTTTTATTTTCTTGTGCGATAAAAGGGTTGAACACCTGAACGTTTGCGGTTTTTGTGATCTTACTCTTTCTTTAAGAAATTATAAAGGAAATAATACTATAGATAGTCCAGTCATTTTATTTTAACTTGCACGGAAAGCTAATGGAATTGAGAAATAATTTATAACGGTAATTATAGCTACCTAAACCAAGAGAAATTAATGGAATACATTCCACAACTTGTTTATTCTTTTTCAAAATTGTAAAGCATCATCTGAAGAATGCCCGGGGTACGCTACCTTATCCCAAGAACTGGCGTAGGCCTAGTTTTTACGGAAGCGACCCAAATCAAACCTTCCAACCAAAGAGGGAAACTATAAGTATACCTTATTGGGATTAGGCTTGTCAAGTAATTGTCTGTTAGAAGTTCTCAAGCCACCCAAAAGTCTCCAACTTGGAATAAACACTGCTGTCATAGACAGCAGCCGGGATCCACGGCTTGACGTGTCTTCCAAAGCACGGGAACGCGCAGTTAGTAACCACTCAAAACGGTCACCCATCCAAGAGTTGACCTGACCGTTGCTTAACCTCGCGGTATGCGGGCGCCGCTAGGACGCGAGCGCTCGCGTATCGCGGTACATATCTGTATTGTAAAGCATATCAAAGGAAAACTTATAATTTTTCATTAAGTATTTATACCTACCTACTTCAAAATACACATCCAATATGTTATAAAATAAACATTAATTAGAAAACGATATCAAACGTTCAATCCCTCACGTATACTAAAACGCCAAAAGTCAGTTTAAGTTCGAAATTGCAATTATATCCTTTTACACATTGATGATGAAAGCTGATTTCAACGAGCAAATGGGTCATAAAGAGATTTAGGTTCGCGTCTTTCCTGTGGACATTGCCAAAGTTAAGCGCTATAACTAATATAAAGCCTATTTTTTGTATGGACTTATAATCCGCATAAACGGCGTCTTATCTTATATAATTTAATGCGATAAAATTATTATATATGTGCACGTAACCTCTTAACGATTGTCCACAGGAAAGACGACTTTTGTTTTTGGTGCTCTTTATGACCCAAATACTTAGGCTGGGTTGCACCAAACTGTCTGTAATCGTAATCGTAAGCGGTGTTCGTTAAATCTGATTGTATGGAAAGTTTGACAAGTTTCTATGGGATGACAGCTGCCGGCGCCATATTTAACGTTGATCGGTCTGTGATTGTAAGTTGGTGCAACCCACTAGTCAAACGATCAAATACGTATCGTAGGCTGAACCCAAAAGGCACTCACTGTTCAACCAAACTGGAATGATAATTTAGCCTGAGCCTAAATTTGTATGGACTAAGTACTTATGTTTGACCGAAGTAACTCTAAGCTTGCTGGCTTTCATATCTACGGATCATCTGACCAATCAGAAACAATGAAGATTTGTTTTAAGATTCCTCACCAATGACAATGACTTTTTTTGACAAGGCCAAGAAATTAATGAAAAAAGAAAACGGAACAAAACAAGAAGTTGGGATGTACGAGTACAGAAAAGATAAGTAAAAAAACACGTTTTTTTTTCTCAGAGTACCCAGGGTAGACGGCAAACAGTAATACCGCTAAGAGCGAGAAGATCATATACTAAATTGAATAAGTAAATTTTTTTGGTTGTTTCAGTGCGCGAGTTCATACTGCCAGTATTTCCGTTTAAATCCCACTTCTTTTAATACTATAAAGATAATAAAAACCAGAATTACTTTAACTCAGTTTAAAATGATGGATTCCCTTCCGCTCCGTAATTGCCGCACGGCTGCCAATCGACATTTTATTCGATAAACGAATTCCGGATTGATTGGAACCCTTTGTTACACCATTAAAGACTCGTATTTATTTCGCAATAGCTTTCCCTTATTCAAATATACTTGAATAATTATCGTGATTACATTTACAGTGTCAAAACAATAAACCGAAGAAATGGGAGGTGGGTATAGGTATACTGTTAAGCTGAGAACAGGGGCAAAAGGGGAGGTGTTAAGGGAATGCATTGATTATGTAAAATGCCCCACGTGTAAGAGATAAGCTTATGTCTTCCGTGCACGAGAAAATATATATATAGAAAAGAAGTCGCCTAGTACTTACTTGTTCATACAACTTTAACTTTACTTTAAAAAATCATGTTAGCCGAAGGACATCCACAGCTGGACATAGGCCTCTCCCAAAGACTTCCACCCGCATCCAGCCGACATCCGCGACCCTTACCCCACCATGTGGGGAGCCTGCCCACGCTACGCCTTTCGGTACGTGGTCGCTACTCTAGAACCTTTCCGCTTCAACGGCCATCGGTTCTACATGCTATATGCCCCGCCCACTGCCACTTAAGTTTAGCGATTCGGAGGGCTATATCGGGTACTTTGGCTCTGCTGCGGATGACCTCATTTCTAATGCAATCACGGAGAGAAACTCCCAGCATAGCCCTCTCCATTGTTCTTTGGGTGACTTTGAGCCTTCTTATGAGGCCCATAAACACTAGAGGTACAGATCAAAATTATACCTAAGCATACAGAGTTAAAAAAAGAACGTGGTTAAAATGTATTAAAGTAAGTGATTACTTTACCAAATTAACATTGAGTTGTGTATTATTGAATGTCAAAAACTTTTAGTTTATTCATAAACATAATTGAAACAACTAAATTAAGTCCTTTATTAGGTTCTATTTTAATACTAAGATTTCTTGGAGACGTAAATAGAAAGTGAATTCCGATTTTATTAAGCAAGACACTTTAGTACTTTTGTTCTACAAAGTGTATCAAACTTTGTGACTTTAATTTAGTTGAAACTGAGAAGTTTTTAATAAAAATCATCACATTCATTTGTCAACAAATATTTTGTAGAACATATTTTATTTGAAAGAAAGAAAGAAATGTTTATTTGTAAGAATACGTAGGTACAAGATGTTTTATTTATAACAGTAACAGTAGAGTGGTGCCTACCCACTCACTTGGGTGACGCTTGGCAATCATAGTTTTTTAAATTTGTTTTGAACTCTATTAGCTAGCAATAAGGGTGACGCCTGGCCACAATACTTGCCAAAAGCAAGTTAGCCACTGCTAATAGCGGTTACTTTTTAAGCCTGTAAGATGTGAATGGAAACACAAGGGGCGTTTAAGATTAGTTTTT
Source organism: Notocelia uddmanniana (assembly GCA_905163555.1). NCBI lineage: Eukaryota > Metazoa > Arthropoda > Insecta > Lepidoptera > Tortricidae > Notocelia > Notocelia uddmanniana. The sequence goes on from LR991064.1 coordinate 4,618,211, forward strand.
CTCTATCTGCCATCCTCTAAAACGGAGTACAAATAGGGTTGTATCAGGTATTTTCGAGTTAGTAGTTATTATTAGTGGTCATTCGCAGGCAACTGTACCTGCCTTTTTCATCACATATGCGCATTCAGATATGTTAAGTACGATTTTTTTTAAATAAATAAATATTGGGGGACAATCTTACACAAATCGACCTAGTCCCAAACTAAGCAAAGCTTGTACTATGGGTACTATACGACGATATACATACTTATATAGATAAATACATACTTAAATAAATAGAAAACATCCAAGATCCAAGAACAAATATCCATGATAAAATGCACAAATAAATGCCCTGGCCGGGATTCGAACCCGGGACCTCTAGCTTCGGAGGCAGAGTCACTACCAACTAGGCTAAGCAGGCCGTCGAATTTAAATTGCAGAACCACTTTCCACATTATCGCACAGTTGCTAACTAACTAAAACTAAAAAGATAACGCCTTTTTTGGCCTTTCCCGGTCCACTTAATATTAGCAATTTTTCGTCGTATCTCAACCTAATGGGCTTTTCAAAAACCGCCTTCAATCCCCTCAAATAAGGTTTAAGTTGCAACCACGTGATTTGGGTGCCAGAATTATTTCTGTATTTGTATCCTATTGTTGTTGAAACACAACATGTGCGGCTTCGTGTCCGATGCAAATTACCGCATGGATATATTTTTGCTTTCTAAAGCCTGGAATCAATTATCATTTTTGTTTTAAATTGAACTTTATTGAGCATACTCTAAAGTTGGATTTGCAATACAAATATTGTGTAAGATACGAGAAAATTGTGGAGTAATCGATTTGGAACGCTTGAAAAAATTACCTATATTTGTTAAACTCTTTGCTTATATTATCATATAATAAAGCCTTGAGGTTGATTCGGTTCGGCATTTTAAGTAATAGGGCTGGCAACTTTCGGTCCAAATGACAACAGGAGTTATGGATTCGAAAACAGCATAACTTTGTATGTCGTTTTGCCGATCAATAAATTTATCGTCACTAGCGTCCAGAAACAAAACACAGAAAATATTATGCATTTTAAATATTTTTGGGTAGAACCATGTCGATTAAATATAATTTTTGACAATGTAGTTACATTTTGAATGTGGTATTAGAAGAGACTCTTAATTCCCTAGCTATCGTATTATTAAAAACGAAGGAAAAATAAACTTGAGGAACATTTTTACTAATTGATCGTTTCTGTCCTTATATATTTTTTTTAATTCGACAGTTTCGAAGGAGCCCCGCTGTGCGGGGTAGCCATTAAATAAATAAATATTGGGGGAAAATCTTACACAAATCGACGTAGTCCCAAACTAAGCAAAGCTTGTCTATGGGTACTAGATGACGATATACATACTTAAATACATAGAAAACCTCCAAGACCCAAGAATCCGTGCTAAATGCACAAATAATGCCCTGGCTGGGATTCGAACACGGGACCTCTAGCTTCGGAGGCAGTGTCACTATCAATACCAACTAGGCTAAACAGGCCGTAAATAAATAAATATTGGCGGGAAATCTTCAACTAATCAACCTAGTCCCAAACTAAACAAAGCTTGTACCTACTATGGGTATTAAGTGACGATATACTTTATTAAAATACGTAGAAAATATCCAACGCTCAGGAACAAATATTCGTTGGTCTAACCACACGGATAATGCCCCAACCGGGTCACTACCAACAAAGTAGTCCTCAAATGGTATTGCTGGGCGATTTGCCCTTCGGGCATCTAAAGCTGCCTAACAAAATTAACCAACGTACTTTTTGAAATGCCACATGCATGCATGTATGCATGTTTTTGAATGCGGTATGGCTACTTCTACGTAATGATGAAATTAGTGGATTGATAAAATATGCGGCGTGAAAAATTCGCTTGAATAATAATTATCGGACTGATCACAGCGGAATAAATAATCACCGAAATCAAATTATTTTTCTTCCATTTCCAATTGAATACGTATTCAGGAAAATAATCCATCGAAGTGAAAATAAAATGGTAAATATGACGAATGAAATAATTGCTTGTGGTATAGGTAGATTATCGGGAAATGATCGCCACTCTCCCATGAACGCTTCACACTCACACCAATGTGGTACTATGTCGAACCAGATCGACCTCCAGTATTTGACTCTGTATTGCGGCACGATAGCGGTGACGTTACGACAACATGTCGCATTTGCGTGGCTTTCATGGTTAAATCGCCGACACGTATTTGCGGTTTTAGCTTTTTATACCTTGTTTGGTCGGATAATGCTGTTAACGTTTTTGATAGGCTTTGTGGGTACAAAAACTTCTGATATATATTTTATCTGGTAAGCCATGTTTGTTCCGCATATATAACGTACTGCTAGAGTAAAACCGATCTTAAGGGGATCCCTCGTTTACCACTCCCCATGTGTACGAGACTCGCGCTTCTTCCGTGCACGAGTAATCAAAATGCTCTTTGAGGATGGATTGTTCGGACGATGTTCGATAAATATTTGACTTTTGTGAAGTTTTATTAAAATTTCCTATTGTGAGATTTTAGACCAGGTAAAATGCCATAATTTTAACTTGGTTGTGTAGTTTAATAATGTATTGATTCTGTAGGCTGAGGAAAAAAAGGAAAATGAAGACTGGAATTTTCAATCGAGGAAATTTTATGCAAACACATTTGGGCCTTAGTCAGTGGTAAAAATTATATAGTCAAGAATTATAAATCTTAAAATCTGTCGTGGTTTTTTTCCTAATCTCATCAGAATGGCGTTATAGTACATTACGATACAAGTGCAGATAACAGGAAATCCACAACGAGTGGTGATAAATTAAAACACGACCGAAGGGAGTGTTTTAAATCGACATGAGTTGCGAATTACCTATTCGCACGTGTATCGTACAACGTTTTACAGTAAATATGGCTCTTTAAAGTTTAGACATATGCACGTAATCTGCTGATTACCGCACTCGTGCGGTAAAGTAGCACCATATGTACTGTAAAAGATAGTTTTTTACTTTGTGTGGTCACTCACATACTGCGAATATATAGGTATGTACAGGATGTAACAAAAATGCCGTGGATCCGTTTAAAGCATTAATTGGTATCGCATTCTGATTAGAAACAATAAGGTACCTAATTTTGTTTTTACTCATTTTTTTTTGGTTTTGTGTGGGGTATTAGCTAAAATGTCATGTCAAATGAATGTATAAAAAATAACTACAAATTTTTAGTCAGAATACGATACTTAGCAGTGATAAAGTAAGTTGACAAGTCAAGATGCTTTTATGTAAAAAAAAACCTATAATCAATTAAAAAAAAACCACTTCAGCGCATGGCGAGATAGATAAGCAGAGGTAAACAACCGACGGTATATGCGGCGGGAGCATAATGTATGACAGTCGCGCGTTTTTCCATAGGCAGAGAGAATGTTTCCGGGTCAGGCCGGCGCTTGATCCTCTCTAAACTAATCAATCACTTCGAAAACTTCACCGCTGTACCGACGTACGCAGTAACCGTCTTAGATCAGTATGCAAACGTACCTAAGCTCTATTCTTCTTCTCTTGACTGAGGATCTTGACTAATCACGACGTCCTTCCAGACGGCGCGGTAAATGGCCATGTGAGCTTGTTTTTGCACGGAACCACAAGCCTTTATTTGGATAGCTTTTTTACTTAAATCAAACCACGTGATTCGGCCAATCAGCCAATCAAACTATCCTACTGTGTCGCGCAGCCAATGGCGTAATACCACAGTATTATGCGATTGGCTGATAAGTGCAGTCACGTCGTTTGCTTTGCTTGTTTGCTTTGTTTGTTTGTATTTAGAGCTAGGCTCTTGTCGGTGGAGCAATCTCTATACATTTCTTTCCTCAGCCTTTCTTTTAACAGCCTTATACGACACAACGTTCACTTTTTCTTTAATTTGATCAACATATTTATGTTCTTCTTGGTCTCCCGCTCTTCCGCATTCCTTCTACTTTCTCTTCCACAATAATTTTGATATATTCATCGTGATCGTGTCGTAAAAGTTGTCCAAGCATCTTTCCTCTTCTATTTTTAATGGTTTCTAACAACAACAAAATGTATTTAATAAGCACATATACATAAATCAGATCTATGTAATATCGCGGATTACCCCGATCCCGTCACAGGCAACGGCGCGGTAGTTTGGGACATTTACCTACTTAGCTATACTTATAATTTGCATCATTTATTATAGGTCTGTAACCATATGGGAGATTTGATAGTGGTATAACTCTCGTTAATTAACTAGTTTACTTGTCATCTACCAAGTACAAGATACAGATACAAAAAATCGCTGCTCTGGCTCTCAAGTTAAGATAAGTGTTGTAATTAACAAAAGATAAACATTCTCGACCGGTGTTAACGCAGAGCAACATATAACTGACGGCCAATTTATATTTCCTGAACCATAACCTCTACTATTTGATGAGTGTCACAGGTTCTATAATTAAAGATTCTTATCAAAAAGCTCGCAAATACTGAATCGATGATGCTTTATTAGTTCCATATCTGATTTAATGTGAGTCATTTTTCAGCTCGATGAATGTGAAGTATTTCTTGAAAAAAAGTAAATACAAACGGAGCGGAATTGGTAATACTTGCGAGAGGAAATGAGGTTGTATATGTATACTCACGTAGTTTCGTCTTATTGTTAAGACGAGGTTTTCGGTTTCATGAGCTCGTTATTGAGGCGTAAACTGAGAAGCTTGATTATTACCTCACTATAGGTTTAACTCGTTACAGCTATTTTTATGAATCGCACGACAATCTTGAACACGGTCTACGGCTTATACGGTGAGATGAATATAATATGAGTATACTGTACTACAATTTATCATTAAAAAAATCGAATTTACCGATAATTCAATTTTGGATTGTTTTTTTCGTGTAAATTTAGTACGTCAAATGTACGAAGCAACACATGACCATCTGCCATGGAAACATCAATTTGTATTCAGCTGTCTTTTTACTATAAAACAGCTTGTTTGTTTGATCAGGCGTGTTGTTGTACCTCTATTATATTTTAAGGTAAATAAATACTATTTATATAATGGAATGGCAGGTGAAAGGTTGTTTGGAAGAGATCAATAGGATCGATCTTTAGCTTTTTGTCAACCGTTGACCATATTTAATTAAATTTAGTTTTCTTTTTTATACTTAAATCTCGTGATAAATAGATAACTGGTATGTACTTTATTTAAATAATTTATAGTGTATGTATTTTGGCATTAGAACAATCTGTGTAACATAACATTATCCTATAATATTTATTTATTTAGTGATTAGATAGGCAATACATGCGCTGTCGCGTGGGTCGCTTTATTCGTGAGTGACACGTAATTTAGATTACCATCCAACATGATACTGGCGTTGTTGGTGTTAATAATAAATATCATAATTGTGTGGGTATCGGTTTGTTAGCGACAATTTATTAGCCAGGCGTGATATTGTTCACTTAGAGCTCATTTGTGGACACGCAGGGTGTTACATGTACGAATCGCATCACATTCGATGTGTGAATCTTATTTGATTATTTAATTCTGAAAAACATATACCTTATAGACTATCATACATATCAAATCAATATAAAATATTCTTTAAAATTAGAACACCTTATTTAGGCGACGTAACAGTTGACGCAACGGAGTGAACTCTGGTATAGGATTCAGTAGGCTGCTCCGATACCACCACAACACGACGCCCTTCGGCCAGAAATCAGCACACGTGATGGTCCCCTGCAGCGGCCGCGGCACGCGCACCACAAACGAGCTGAAGTGCACGTAGTGGCGCGAATGTAGCTGAAGCACCCTCAACGAGTAGCCGGTCTTCCGGCGAACATACTCCACTATATTATCAGCCGTGTTATGTTATTGCAAGAGATGAGGTCTTCCAATCAGTTAACAGTATGGTATGGGTATAAGTATTTAAAGGTGACGGGGAAGCCACTGTAGCTGTATGGTAAAGCACGGGACTTTCAATGTAGAAGTCGTGGGTTTTACCCCGGCTTGTACTGTGGGCTTCCTGACTGGAGTGGGATACGCATGACATTATTACTGAGTAAAATATAATACTGACATTATAGCGACAAGTCAGGAAATCTGTGTGACATCGAGTCAGATCCTCACGTCAAAGTAATAAACTCTTCATACCGATCCCGCGCTGCCAAATCAGGAAGTAACCTAACTGGCTTAAATTTATTGAAACATATGGGTACTGTGGGTAAATCGATAGCATTGCGTTATGTCATGTATACCTACATAACTCGTGAGTGCACGGTGCACTCGACTCGGCGCGGCGTCTGCTTTATTGAAACAAACAAGCAGCGATGCATGGATTTCTCTTTAGGAACCTTCGCACGCGTGTTTCGACGCCTCGATCTGACCAAAACAAAGGCTTTTTTGGATATTAACATAAATAATGAAAGAATAAAACAAGTTTTAGTAAAAGGTATATTACAGATTTCGATTTATTGAGCGTATCCATACATCAAAAACTACTTATACTAACTAGTTATACTTTTACTTAAACTTATATGTCATTCAATGAACTTAATATTAGGGTCTTACTATATCGGCATGATACTCTTATTCACAAACTACACCACTATAGTTTTGACGGCATAGCCCTAAAAATTATGACCAGTTACATGCAGAATCGAAAGCAAGTGCTCGAAGATAGAAAAAAGATATCATCCCCGGAAATGAATAAAATAGGTATACCTCAAGGATCAATTCTGGGCCCAGTATTATTCTTGATTTATGTCAATGACCTGCCTTCGAATACACCAGAATGGACGCAGAGCAGCCTTTTTGCAGATGACACACATATTGGAGTCCCACACAAAGACCAACCATCGATGGAAAGACGCCTAAGATGCATCATAGACATATTGCTCAAATGGTTTGAATGTAACGGTATTGTTTTAAATATAAATATAAGTACATTTGTAAACTACAAGACACTTGCAAGAAAAACTACTGACAGTATGACTTTTGAGTACACGCACAACACATGTTTCTTGGGTTATGAAATTGACAGTCAACTAACACGCATATTGATAATTTTTTTTATTGATTAGTATCAGCCAATTACGCATTATTAAAACTAAAGCCACTAGTTAACCTAAAAAAATTAAAAGCTGTATATTATTCCAAAGTGTAATATCTTATGCGATTACCATCTGGGGAAATTCTGTAGATGTAAACCGGGGAACCGGGTATTCTGCAAAAACGCTCGATTACGAGTAGAATAATATGCGGAGTAAATTGGCGCACATCTGCGAGGTTTGAGACGATTGAGGTAATGACGGTCATGTCACTGTTTATATACAACTCTGTGTTGGAAATTCACAAGAAGCAAGTACTCTACTTAAGCATTCAGATTGCCAAAATTATAACACGAGGAACAAAAGAAAACTAATACTTTCATCACTAAGCACACTTTTTATAAAAATTAAGCTATTTAATAAACTGCCTACAAATGTCACGGATTTATCTTTTAATTTCTTTAAAAACACAGTCAAGACTTTTTCCAAAGCCATGCTTTCTATTCGATTACTGAATATTTATCATTAAAAAATATTTTACCTGACACAGATTATAAATAGTTTTTTTTTTATTACTAAGCGTATTAACTTTACTTTGTATAGTAAATTTATTCTCTTATATTGTTAAATGCTGACTTACCATGTAATGAACATGTATGATTAATAAATAAACTTAACTAAACTATATTGTATACTATCTGTGTCCAAATAAACAAAAAGTATATAAAATTATTTTAATATCTCAGAGATGTATATGGTCTCTGAGTTCCAAATACGATTAATAACAATTATTTCAAAGTCCTTAGAAAAATATGTAAATGGTCTCTAAGCGTCAAAATTAAAATAAGTAATGAAAACAGCACTAATTTAATATTGTTATAGACGTATAGGGTCTCTAAGTGTCAATTATCATTATTATTATTAGCCTTGTTAAGACTTTTTGATTGTGTTCCATTATTTGTGTCTTGCTTTTCTTCTGCAGGTCTGATTGCCATCGGCAAAGGCCTCCTCCAGCCTTTTTCACTCGAGTCTGTCGCGTGCGACTCTGTACCAGGTCTTTCCTGTAAGTGTCAATTACAATAAAAAATATAAAATCGTATACAGTTCCCCACAAACGACGTGCTAACCTTCCGGAGACGACTGGCATTCACTAATGAATTTCCACATTAACAGACATGAATGTGTCAATCATTTAATATGATAATTGTTAGTAACTTCCGAGGTTTCACGCTGGGAACGAATTATTCACTGCATCTAAAACGGAATAACACTCGTTGTTTAGCATTTGTTCTAATTAAGAAAAATTCGCCTTCCGAGATGCGCTGTATTGGGAGTGGGCGACATTTATTTATTTATTTGAATCAATAAGAATGTACCATCACAGTAATACACCAAAGCGTTACATGATTCGAAACTAAGCTAATTATATAATCTATACTCAACTTAAAATTCTAACTTGTGGCTAGAGAGAACCTGTCTAGCTTCCTCTCAAGCACTCCCTTCCATTCCGTCATCAGCTTTGCTGTCCTAGTCGTAAACAAGTCACATTCAGGAACTGCTGCGAGTAGGAAGTTGATGAGCGCAGTTGCGCGCAAAACTGGAGAGTGCAAGCGTAAGCGTGTGCGCGCGCGCCCGGTGACTAGCAGGGGCGGCCGCCTCCGCCTGCTGAGGTACTTTTACAATTTTTTCAAGAAGTCCAATGCTATCCACCTTTCCTCTCAGAGTATGAACTATGAACTTCACTAGGCCTAGATTTCTACGTAGCTCCATACAGTACATAAAAGGATAGCAGCGATGTATTTTCTTATACAAAGTCCGGAGATATTTTTTTGCACCTGTTCCAGGATTAGTATATTTTTTTTTCGTGTTGGCTCCACACCACCGCGTTCGTCTCCACAATACTTCTCATTACATGCACATGACATGAATCTTTAGCTGTTAACACAACGAATCTTCAAATCAATATAGGACTGCCTAATAGTGTATTTACCATCGTGGGCCGTATACATACATCATACATGGTTGTCACAATATTCGGCATTATCTTCAACTATGGTACCAACCATATTGGTGTCACTTACCTATTGGAATTGGGGTGCTAAACAATTAATTACCTCAATTCAATTTACTTTAAAATACTCATAAAACGACCTCGGTCGATAACAAAGTAATTTTTGAGAGGACCGTACCGATCGTGTCACATACCTTTCGGAAATTTGGAAATAGGGTGCCAGTTGTTGAGATAATTAAGTTATATATAAATTTAAAGTTATATAAGGTAATTAATATTTTAAATTTATATATAAATATGTCTTATATATGTTTAGAAAACAACATTAAAACAAAGACATAAAAACATTGTTTATTAGCAATACATTTCTATTAGGTAAAAGGTGGTTACAAAAGATTATAATGTAGATATAGATACAATGATAGTTACCTTCTGTGAGGTATGACATTTAGAATAAAATTTAAATATATAGGTTATAGATTATTCAACGTGGTTCAAGCATTCGTAGATAGTATAAGAAAATACTCATAGACAATGAGATATTCAAAACCTCCGAATGAAGGGAAAAAGTAAGCAAACAATTTACAGGAAGATTGAGATTATATTCCAAAGAGCTTCGTACTAAGGTCTGAAAGAAATGAGCGCAATTTCATATTTGGTCCCATTTCAACAATTATATTACTATTTTAAATTTTGACAGAAAAATAATAACGTTACCTAATTCTTTCCTCAAAAAAAAATTGATATGAGACGTGGAAGTCTGAAAGACGTTAATAACTCTGTTTTAGAAATAGGGCAATCATTTGAATATTGGTTTAGATTTTATTATATAACTAGATATTTTTGACTGGCCTGGGCAATATAAATCTTTGGGACAGCTGAGTTATTGTGTCACGTATTAATGCACCCCAATGTCGTATTGTGTGAACACTATGCCGTGGTATGAACGCGCCCCGCCATTGGGATGACATTGTAACTGTCAAGTGTCAACTGACACTTAGTTTTGAGGTGAGAGACAGTCTTGTAGAAAATATTGGTTGAGACGCCCGGACAAAAGTAGGCTTGAAAAGGCTTCGGTCGATAATGATCTCGTTTTGGATAATGTATTGTGTAAAATAGCGCGCGTTCTCGTATTGTTCCTTCGCCTGGGCAGTATGAAACTTGTCAGAGGATCGGACTTCAGCTTTGTGCACTTTTGACATAATTTGAAAATGGCACGAGCCATTTCAGTAAAATAGCGGCTCGACCGTTTAAACCGCGACTATAGTGGTCAGCGGTTAAGAAGTCAATCCTGACACCTGTCATTTCCATACACTCATAGTCACTTATAACCTCAAAGTGACTTTTAGGTTATAAACTGAACAGGTGTCAGGTTTCACTTCTTAAGCACCGACTACTAAAAGCCCGTGCCCACTTGTCAGCTGTCGGACTTTGATTTTCATTTATTTATTTGCTGGACTATTTATTGGACACCTCATACAAATTGGTGTCCCGCAAGTGTCGATAGCTTCGTATAAAATGTTCTGTCACTGGAACATCCAATTAAAATCCGGGCCCGACATCCGACAAGTGAAACGGGGACAAGGGCACCAAAAACAAAAGTCGTTTTTCCTGCCATTTATAAAGGGCATATGAACATATATTAAATGAGATTATACATTACGGGTCCGACCATAACTAGGTCCTTAAGTTTGGCAACGCCCATAGGAAGTCAGTCAGGAAGTACGAGTAAATGTACGAAACCAATCTCGTCCAACCGGCGCGTCACGTTAGATAGGTAAAATAAATCCATATATAAATAGTCATGAAACATTAGTTAGGTAAGCAGTTAAGGATGATTCCCACTTGTCCGTTCCGTTTCCGGGTCGGACACCGTGCTGCTTCCGAGCCTCGGCAGTAGGTAGATTGGCCGTCAAACCAAGGTCAAACGTTTGTGTTGACTAAAATGCGGCCGGCCCGGGTGACCCGGGTCGTTTCCGAGCATCACCGGGCCCGGACGCGGCCCTGCTGCGCAACGGCCGGCATCTGGTTGTCATAGAATACGGGCCGGCCCGGACACGGAACGGCCTACTGTGAATCATCCTTTATCTTACTATGCGACTAAAATGACAAATATAAATGTCAAATTAAACAGCAATTTCACGCGTTCTCGTGTTCAACTGTAATTTGAATTTATTTAATAAAATAATACACTTTCTTTACACACATTTGATTTCTTCCGGCCGGCTATTTTGTAGCGTGACACCTTTGGAAGACTATCTTGCCCAGGCAGTCATTTGTTTAAACCCTAGCACAGTTCAAGCTCGACAAAGATCAATATAAAGTAACACTCAAACGCCGCATTCCTTATCCAACATACAATCCATTAAATCAACAAGGCATACACTCCTCTTAGTCTTTAACCCTTAACAAACCTTAATTATACCTAACAATAGTTAATTTTGCCACCGCTGTTAACGTTTCATCCTATGTATCGTTAACAAAATTACCAACAATGCATAGGTACCTATAAGTAATTCAGTACATTAATTTGCTATCTGTGTACTCACATTTTACGTCTACAATCATGAAAACATTGTTCTTAAACGTCGTCCGGAATACTATCAGTTCTCAAATAAAGTCACTACTATGATTAGTTTCTAGAACAATATTTCTTTGCTATTCCGCAAAACCTTAGTTTTGAGGTTTTGTCATTATTGGTGGTGGTTTTTTTGCATTTATTTGCTTGTTAGTGCGTGCGGAAGGAGTGTGGGAACATCAACTGCATTCGAAAACACGCAAGTGGATACATTGCATGATCACTAATAGACCTACACGTTCTTTAGCGGAATAGCAAAGAAATATTGTACTAGAGACTTGTCATGGATTTCCGCAAAGTAACGTCTGATTCTATCGATCACTAATTTGATTTCAGTGGCTCAGATTTTAACGCTTACATGAAATTAATATAGGTACTTAATAGAACTGTGAATGAATACAGAGTCAATTAATGAATATTAGTTTCATGATTTTTTTAAAGTTCCCTAGAATACCATATTCAACCAATGGGATCTTTACGGGGCTATTGTATTGTAGCCTATCGTGAAACCTAATAGGTCATTGTTGCTTACATCGGTCAGCACTTCGCTTGGCTAGTGCTAACTGGGCTGCGGTTCTTTGAAATGGTGAGTCAGCAATCACCATTGAGTAATTAGAATTGGAATTTTATTAATAATTCAACGAGTAGATATAAAAATGGAAGGACAGACGACTATTGCCACCGCTTTAAAGATTATTTCCAGAAAAATCAAGGCTATTGTGTTGACTCACCATTGATAACTAAAAGATTCACGATAGACGTTAACCAAGTTAGACATAACACCTGATTTTATAAATATCACTGGATGACACACGATCTTTTATCATTCTGTCCGCCAGAGCGCACCAGCCGGTTCAGGTTAAGTTTGGGACTCCCACTGGCACTGTCACTGTCCCCTTTGGCACAAGTCTTGGTTCTCATAATCATAAGGTCTGTCCTGATGCTAGGTCGCCTCACGTTTGGAGCGACGACCCCACAGGCATCTGATAGCCTTCTTTTTATGGATAGCGTGCATTTCTTACTCCTATTGCTTTGGCTGCTGGTGGGCGGGAGGGTGCAGGGGCTGCCAAAGGTGGTGTTGACTCGTTTATGGTGGTTGGGGGCCATTTCAAGCGGAAGGTTGGCGACGACGAAGAGTTCGTAGAAGAGGTCGTCGACGTGGTAGTTCTTCTTGGCGGAGGTTTCCACGAACACGCACGCGGAGTCCTGCGTGGCGCAGTATGCGGCTGCCTCTTCTATTTGTACAGTCCTGTAAATAAGTAGAACTATACTTACCACATTTAATTGCAAATATACATTTCTATTTTTAGTTAGCATGCCAATAGTCGGAATGTCAACTTCACTGGATCGGTCACTTCTATCTGACTACATAAGGAATAAATGCCTTGACCAAGCCATCGACGGCCCTCGACCCTGCAGCAGATACAAATAGACATCCGAGGAGAGCAAATAGAGACTGAATGTCGTGAAGGCCGAGCAACAACGGGCTTACTAAAGAGAACGCCCAGGAACGTGCAAAGTTAAGAAAGGTTAGCAAGAAATTGGACCCTGGCAAGAGCGTTTTAATACGTTATCGAAAATATTTTCTAAGCTTGAACTTACTTGAGTTCTCGGTCGCACTTGTTCCCGGCTATGGCCATTGGCACCCTGGGCACCTGCCGGCGCCCCCGGCTGCCGCCGCTCACGGCGCTTGCCTTGGTGTCCAGAATCTGCTCTCGAAGTCGGATGACCTCGTCGAAAGATTCCCGACTGTCCATGGCAAACACCAGGACAAAGAGGTCACCTGCCGAAAAAATATGTTTTTAAAAGAATATCCAAACCGACCCGACCCTGGAAAACTAAAAGACGGGACAATACTAGTAAATCAGGTTAGGTACATTCAGCACCGAAAGTATCTACGCATATAAAGAAATCAAAAGTCTTTATTGCAAGGGAATAATAGATTATGATCTCTTCGTTTTGCGTACTTACTTCTGATGTTGACTGTACATCCTCGAAAAAAGGTCATCAATAGAAAACGTATGAAGTTAAATTCTAGTTTTGTTTGCTGTAAGTTAGTATTTTGTTTTGTGTACTTATATTTAACAAAGCTAGTTGCTGTTATGTTTTTTTGTTATATTTGACGAAGCCTGCGTTGCGGATTACCTGATAGTATAATGTTTTAGTTTAAGAATAAAACGCGACATGGAAATAAACAAAATATTCAATGTAAAAAAAAGTTAGCCAGAAAATATAATTATGTTCGAAGTCGATCATTACCGATTGCTTTCAACAGAAAGTTTGTCTTGCACCAGGAAATGTCTTAAACCCTGGTATGCGAGGGCTAACCGCGGGGCTTCCTTGGGAATCATTTACATTTCAGACGACTCGGCTATTGTAAATTTATGCTTTATGCACAAAGCCATCACATTGTTGAGGTTGAATTTGATTTGACAAAGCTGTGGAACCAGCGAAAATGTATATGGGTGTTATATTTTATATAAATATATTGTGTTATAATGCACTTTTCTGTACAGTCAGTTGCAGAGCAACCTGGTCCATTCTGCATACGAGCTTCTACGCGATCAAGTTTCTCTGCAGCTGGCTGTACTTACACTCCTCCTAGTAACCAAACCAAGTTACTTGGTTAGAGGACATTTACCAAAATACATTTATTTATACTGACCAAAATTTTCCAAAATCTTAACCTTTCCCTTTCTTAAAAGTTTTGTTTTCTGCTAAGGGGCCACATGGACACTCTTATAAGTCAAGTGAAACTTTACAATAAGTCAATAAGTTATAATACTCGTACCGAAATTCAAGTTCAGGCACAGTACAGATAAAACTAAATATAATTTACATAAATCAAAGCTAATTTTTTTAATCAAAAAATTTTTAATCGAGGAATGCTATAATCATTGTGCCACTATACAGCGACCTACGTAACTTCATTTTATCCCGTTTTTTACTTGAAGCAATGTTATACAAATATACCAGCTTAAGCGTTAACAGAGCCATTATTCATTCCTTAAAGACTCGGAAATGTAATTCCATCAAACAATAAGAAATTTCGTTAAAAATTGCAAGAAAATTGGGGCGAAATCACCATTCCGTTTGCTAAGTCTATTAAGTGTGGAGCGCTCTGAATTCAGATGGCTGCTGAATCGGGCACGATTTTAGAGTTCTCGGGGAGCCATGAAGTTAAAAAGTAATAAAATGTCACAAATTTATATTATGTTGATTGTTATGTCATCTCATCTTACAACAAATGTGAAGACTATTAGTTTTGCAGCGATTTACTATAACACATTGCTTTTTTTGTGTTTCTTGCTTTAATTTTACTGTATTAGTTCAATGCAAGAAAAATAAAACAGCTACATGTAGTACCAAATTTCCTCAAAATTACCCGTTTGATTGCTTACAATCAATATATAATATAACTAACAGTATGTCAGCTATATTTTCAAAGATTGTAGGCTCTCGTCCTGTCACGGTCGCCAACTAAGTCAATATCCATCAAAAGAACATTTGTCATTATTTTTTGGAATAAAATCATAACTTAAGATTGGTAACGTAATAATTACGCTAACGAGAAATATAATTGGTAATTTTTAAACTGTATTCAGTAAGTCAATTTGTGATTGATATGAATAACCCGTCTCGTCAAAGCGGGGAATTTTTGTGCATAATTTTATTTAGGCGGCTTACGAGTATAATCGGGGCCGGCAGCGGCGCGGAAGGGTCGTCCCGAGAGACTCGCGGACACCTGACTAGGGAGTCCGAGCTTCATGATAACTCTGGGATTAGTTTAGGTACCTACTACCAATTTGGGATTGGTAATAAGTTTTGATGTAAAATAGTTAGAATTGTCTCGTTATGTTGAATGAATTGACAATTGACGTAGTGTGGAAGTAAAAAATATATTATCCAAGTTATTTTCCTTAATTTAAACTGTATATAAAAAAGAGAGCATAAAAAGAGATCATGAAATAACAAGTGGGTTCTAGATAGTGCGATAATGTCATTTCAACTATTCTCTGTTCGTATTTAACCCAAAATTACTAAATTACCAAACACTGTGATTTACAGTGTTATTTGCTACCTTTTTTTCCATTTATGATTTGCTACTAGCTTTTGTCCGGGACTTCTTACTCATAATAAATATTACTGTCAACTTAGAAAAGGCGAAAAACCCCCGCCTTTTTATGTCAAAGTTCAATATCACAAAAACGCCTGAACCTAATTTAACGAAATAAATCTTGGAACCATCACCAGAAGACCTGATTTGTTCTAGACGGCGCTGAGGTGCAAACCAGACTGCCTCACTAAACAACAGAGCACATGCTATGCGGTAGACCAGCAGGGTAAACACGTAGCTTTTTGAACGTACGATAGGTAAAACTGTCGGTTTTACTAAGTCGGGTGTTCTCCGTTTAGGTCACTCATTCATAGTGTATAAATAAAACCACCATTTAGTCTTCTAGCTCAGGCGTGCACTCATGACCTCGGTCGCCGGCAGCTTGACGGCAAGTGTCGCGTTCTGCCGGTCCACCTCACGTCCACGAGTGCTACCCTCACATATTTATTTTTCTCATCATCATCATCATCATGTCAGCCGAAAGACGTCCACTGCTGGACATAGGCCTCCCCCAAAGACTTCCACAATTACCGGTCCTGCGCCACCCGCATCCAGCGGACACCCACGACCTTCACCAGGTCAGCAGTACACCGTGTGGGGGGCCTGCCCACGCTACGCCTGCCGGTACGTGGGCACCACTCGAGAACCTTTCCGCCCCAACGGCCATTGGTTCTACGTGCTATGTGCCCCGTCCACTGCCACTTAAGTTTAGCGATTCGGAGGGCTATATCGGTCACTTTGGTTCTGCTGCGGATGGCCTCATTCCTGATGCAATCACGCAGAGAAACTCCCAACATAGCTCTCTTCATTGCCCTTTGGGTGACTTTGAGCCTTCTTATGAGGCCCATAGTAAGCGACCACGTTTCAGTGCCATATGTCATCACTGGCAACACACACTGGTCAAAGACTTTCGTCTTGAGACAGTGCGGAATATTGGACGAAAAGATGTGCCGTAGCTACCCGAACGCTGCCCAGCCGAGTCGGATTCGACAATTAACCTCTTTCTCGAAGTTGGACCTACCTAACTGGACAGTCTGTGCTAGGTATATGTAATCGTCTACAACTTCGAGCGTAAAGTGTCCGATTGTTAAGGGAGTTAGTGCGACATGGACATTTGACATGATCTTCGTCTTGTCTATGTTCATCCTTAGACCAACTCGCAATAAATTTATTTTTCTACTCCAGCATTATTATCTGTCAATTAAATGATTAACAGCACCTTCAAAACAATAAACTTTTTATACAAATGCACGTACCACAAACAAGTAATTGTACGACTGGTGAGAGAATCAGAATGGAATTCCAAACATGACTATACAGCTGTCATGTTTTTTTTTTTCAAAAGAGACACACTTTGATGCTACATATCCTGCCACCATGTCGATTTTTTATTTAAATAAAATTATTTTGTTATTGCAGTTAAAATATTGTATGCATCGTTACATAATTAGTTCTTAATGTTCTCGAGTCTTTAATATTTCTCTCGCTACGCTCGTTTTATTACAGCAACTCTTGATATGTGACTGTTGTACATTACGATACAAGTGCAGCGAAAAGAAAATTCGCAACGAGTGGTGATAAATGAAAACACGACCGAAGGGAGTGTTTTAAATCGACACGAGTTGTGAATTACCTGTTCGCACGTGTATCTTAAAACGTTTTACAGTACATATGGCTCTTTAAAGTTTCGACATATGCACGTAATCTGCTGATAACCGCACTCGTGCGGTAAAGTAGCACCATATGTACTGTAATAGTACGATGCCTATACGTTACATGTGTCCTCGGAAGTAGCTCACCTCTCCCAAGATTGTGAAAAATAATTAACAGCTACAGTCACGTTTACGTCATGTCATAGATGGAGAACTTGACTCAGTTTTTAGATTTAAGAAAAGTATTTACGATTGTTTACTTGAATAATAACAACCCATAAGTAGTATAATGACATTTAGATTTATGCACGCTCGGAAACGTTCCGTAATAACCCCGCAAGATGGCATGATTCGGTGTTTTCTAGCTGTCAAGCATCGATTTTGTTGAATAGAAAACCTTCTGTTCTTAATTATTAATTTTTATGTGGTTTTACCACGTCGGTGGCAAACAGGCGTACGGCCCGCCTGATGGTAAGTGGTCACCGTAGCCTATGGATGCCTTCCACTCCAGGGGTATCAAATGCGCGTTATCGACTCATTAATAATTCATACACGCTTTACCAGCGGTGTCCCATGCTCAGTCGGGGTCATCACTTTTCCAGGCCGTGGTTGGTGGTTGAGGATAGCGTCCACTTGCCTAGCAATATAGAATGTTGATGAGGGCGCAGGTAGAGGGAGTGTGAACTACACCGCAGAGGGGCTTATAGAGGGGCTCTAGTTTGACTGGTCTGACAGTCCACTGACTATTGACAACTGATCCTTAAGTCTCCTCCTCCATTTCCTTATATACTAGTAGCTACATAGTACAGACGTACATAATCACTCATACCTCTCGGACACTCCTTATCTCTAAATGAACCAAAACACGTAGTACAGATAATCTAATCTAACATTATTTGCCTACCGGCACACACGCCTTTCTTGAAGAACTTCATACTGTAGTCCCTCGAGAAAACCTCCGCACCTCCATTGAATTCTGGATCAAATTGACATTAACCTCCCATCAACCGGTATCGTTCTTACTGTGTATCGAAATATATATCTTTATAGGAAAATATGGACACCCTACTCCGAAGGGCTATCTAAGCCATTTGGCTTGTTTGAGAACTTTTTGCTTGGACAGGCTTTAGTTCGCCATTTATACCTTCCGCTCTGATTTTATTGGGTTTCTTGAGAAAAGAATCTATTTGTGGACACCGGGGAAACTCGAATTAACTATTTCATTCGTGTATCCTAAAAGAAAATTATTGTGGTCGTACAAACCACTTTAAGTGAGCGAAATACAGTCAAGAGGAATTATTTTAGGAAAAACTTAAGGACAGCCTTTATACAGGGTGTGGCCAGTAATAGGAGCAATAAATTTAAAGGACGCTTCCTTAGAGCATCTGCAGTAACCTCTTGTGTCCAAAAAAAATATCTTTTTTCAAATGAGAGAAATTTTGATCTAAAGTTATGACCTCCAAGTAATGGATCTTGGCACCCAGAGATTATAATAGCGCGGCAGTCAATGCTGACTTTGAGGTTGCTTCAAGTTATGACTTATATTCGTTGTCGCATTATTGGTTTAAAAAGAAATTTTTTGGAATCATCTTTTGTTTTTTATATACATTTTTAGTGTTTTTTTGAAGAAATAGTGAATAATATCATTCCAGTTGAGTAAAAAAGTACATATAAGCTACCTATGCGAAAAACTACTAACTTAGCTTAACGACTGCTATCAAAGACAGCAACCGGGATCAACGGCTTAACGTGCCTTCCAAAGCACGGGAGCGCTCAGTTAGTAACCACTCAATGCGGTCACCCATCCAAGGACTGACCTCGCCCGACATTGCTTAACCTCGCATACCGCACGCAGTACGTGGGTGCCACTGGGCCACGAGCGCTCTTTTTTTTTTTTTTTTTGATTTTTTTTTTTTTTATATAAAACCAATTGGAAATAATTGCTAGAGAGCTCAATGGTGTACCGTTTAATTTTTTCTCCTATTACAGGCCACACCCTGTATATATGCCATTTTGCAAAAATGTAATCTTTACAACAGCCCTTACCACATTTGGTTATTCATATCGCACCATATCATTCACTGTTATTCCAAATTTAATATCTGATTCTGAGTTTGAAAAAGTGAAAAGAATGTTGAGTAAGTGTGAAGTGGTGGTATGTCATGAAAGCTCTTCTGTAAAATAACGCAGTTGGAATATCGACAACTAAATTTTGAAACCTAATTACAAATTATTTATACGTCAAAAATATATGTTGTGCTATTAGTGCGTTTCCAGCCCGGCTAGTATGATAGCTTATACCGTCATGTTTTATGTGACGTTTCAGTACATTTTGGCCATATAACGTGACGGTATAAGCTATCATACTAGCCGGGCAGATATCTATTTATAAGCACTTTGCAATCATTATCCTTTTATCATCTTCCCGGTGCTATCCTAAAGGAGCGTTGGATCTGCTTTTATTTATTTCAAGGTCATATATACATATCTGAAGCCAAAACGCTACAGATTCTAAAATAAACAATTAAAAACAAATAGTGCTCTAATACAATTTTATAATTTTAAGGCTATTATAGTACATTAAGTACTATAGAGGCCGGGAAACGAAGGGTTGCGAGGCCTACAGGCCAACGTTTCTCGCCGAGATTTGTATAGTGCTTTTCTCAAACATATGAAATGAAATAAAAAAATACACCACTCAAAAAACAAAAGTAACGACAGACGCCATGTTTGACATTAAACTATTTAAAAAATGTACTTACTTTGGCATTCAATTTTGTTGAAATTCCTTTACTTTTCTCCCGAGTTGTTCCGCCTGCAACGTGATACTTTGAAGCCTGTTATAACGCACCACCACCACCATATCAGCCCTAGGACGTCCACTGCTGGACATAGGCCTCCCCCAATTTCATGGGGGGTAAATGCCATAATCGCCACGCTTGGCATGCGGGTTGGCGATCGCAGTATCTCCACCGCTCTCTAGGAATGCTGCTGCCCATTCCGCGGTGGTCTTGGTCGTAGTTTAAGGACATACCCGGGTCCAACCGGGTTATAACGCACGTAATGAGGAAATTTCATTGCATTGCATGTTTGAGAAAATTATATTTAGATGCGTTCAATGAACGCCTTGCATTCCTCAAACAATCAAGTCAATGCTAGTGAATATATCACACCTGGGCCCTGGGACCCGGGACCCGGGGTATGTCCCAAAACTATGAGCAAGACCGCCGGAGGATGTGCAGCATCATCCCTGGAGTGCGGTGGAGATACTGCGATCGCCAACCCGCATGCCAAGCGTGGCGATTATGGCATTTACCCCCATGAAATTAAGGGAGGCCTATGTCCAGCAGTGGACGTCCCTAGGCTGATATGGTGGTGGTGGTGGAATATATCACAGTGCGGGGCTGCGTCCAGCATTGAGTTGAGGACAGAAAGCGCGCTCGGAAGCGACTGTATGCCGTATCAGCGTGGTGGGCGCGTGCGAACCGGCCAGTAGGAGCGCGTAGCGTACGCGATATCGTGCGCACGGAGCATACAATCGTACTACGCCTTTAACCTCCTCATTGCCACAAAAGAAACGAAGTGACGTGCTCTAGTACATAATGGTCATGAATTGATGACCGTGGCGTATGAGGCATTCCATTGGCTGTCCCGTCTAGATGACTGTGGGCGGTGAAGAGGTTAACCAACGCCGAGCAATCAATTCTGTTGATTAATACCCATCGCAATCTTAATTACAGATATCTTTTAACTTCAAGGGACTCGTATCTTAGCTACTCTAACAGAAATAGTGTCCCGTAAAGGAATGGGTAGTAAGTATACTGATTTTTGTACAAGGTTCGTAAAAACTGTGTTTACATTTTTTCTAATATTTAAATATACTACAACCCGCAACATTCGACTGTATGCTTCTCACTGAGGCCGCGTACAGAGCTCGAAGGGCCCTAGACGTTAGGTGCTGCTAATTGAGCAGCTCTGGCAGGAATTCCCAAGATTTTGCTTTCTATAAAAGCGACTGCTAACCTTACAACCCAGAGGGAAGTCTACAGTTTGTATTAGCCCGGTTTCCTCGCACCCATGATATTTCATAAATAAGTTTTTTGGAAAATCCCAGTGAAATGAACCGCGGTTCAAACCCTCGCCCTCCAGATTAATAATAATAATAATTGTTTATTTGCTTACAAAAAGGGTTGATTACAAGAGTTGTTACATTTAAATATTTTAACATGTCCCATCTTTTTAGCTGTCCATGCACAGCATGCAAATGACATAAGTATTGTCTACTATTACCTAACTTACAATTACAGCTAATAAGTGGTCAAACATGCATTATAACCTAGGAATTCATTTACAGAATAAAATCTACATGATAACAATCATTTGAACAGCGCGATTGATAGTCACGTGGCTTCTGGACTTCTACTTTTTAAGCACTTTGCAATATCAGTTATTGTAGGTGACTGTACCAGCGTACATTAGGCGATTAAAGATTCCAGACCGCGGTTGCTGAGTTCCGAATGTTCGAACTTCTCAGACAGCCTTGAAAATTTTATTGCTTCCACATTAGAGGGGTCCAGATACAATACTCTTTACTGCACGCTCAATAAAAACACAAGACAATAAAAAAACATAGTGATATAAGTATAGTTAAACAACAGACCTAAAAAGCGATCTCTCCCAGACAACCTTTGGGCAGAGGAGTAAAACAAAAAAAAAGTTTATTGTATGAGGGCAACATTACAATATAAATCACGACCCTGTGTCCTGAGCTAGGAAACCCTGTGTTACAGGACACAGTAAATAAAAAAATTCAACCATATACGAGTATCGATATCTCATATTGTTTTTGTAATTGCCTTTAGTTGGAGTGGAACAAATTTCAACCCATTGGAAGCCATGCAACGCTACTACGTTGAATACAATTGTAAAAGTCTGATGAACATTTTCAAGTTCGTCAATTAGAAGCCGCTTGTAGCATATGAGCAATGCAGACTGAAAGGCCTTCGTTATGTAAAACGAAATGCTCTTCGCAGTTGTGACGTCCTATTTTGAAATTTTCATGTTCGGATCGTGCTAATGACAGTGATAACATGATGTGGTAGCCACAGGCCAATTAAGATGACCGCCTCTGGTCATTACGCGGGAACGCCGCCTTAATGGCTGAAATTATGGTTGTTTACGCCTTGAATCAAGCTGAGTTGGTTTAGGATGAGGCCTGAGACAAGACACATGAGATTGAAGGAGAAACCCCTACGGCGCATTTTATAAGCGAGATATTGCAGATGTTCTATATTGAGTAGGAAGAGCACTACCACTAGTAAAACAACCAAGGGTTATAGTCACACTAATGTATTCTAAGTACTTACAGGAGCGGTGCGCTAACGCTCAAATAACATAATAAACACTCAAGTGTCGCAAAAGTAGCGACATCCTAGGAAACATTTCTAACATAAATTATGAATACAGCTCTAGAGGGGTAATTAAGAGTCCGCAGTATGATCGATTCTCCATACAAACGTAGTTTTTCTCTCATTTATATATGGCATGCTGGAATCATTTGAAACTTTGTATACACATGGAGATCCTCCACCTTCCTAGACCTTTTTTAAGGCACGAGTGAATAGGCATCTTCTGGGTGAGCTCGCTTCATCGTCGGCCTCATATTTGCCCCCTGGCTAGATGCAGGCTAAGAGCAATCCCATTTTTAAAAATAATAAAAAACCGGTACATCTTCGTCGGAAATTAGTTTCTGTGGGTTGAAATTATAATAGAGAAAAAATACAGCAATTATTAAGGTTTTCATCCAAGACCTAGAAAAATCAAAAACACGCTGTATTTTTATTCTATTCCAATTTCTAGCAACAGAAACTAATTTCCAACCTAGATATGTCGGATTCCATTATGTATACAAAGTTTCATGTTATTTCAGCACGGCGTTTTAAAATGAGAACGTAACTACGTTTGTATGGAGAATCGAGTTTAGTCAAGCGTACGGGGACCCTAAACACGTAACATATTAAACTAGGTATGTCAACAGGTCTCAATTAGCATGAGATCACGTAACGTAGCTGTTAGGAGCGCTAAACCATCTCTGTATGCTGCAGCTGCACTTTGATGCGGTTTGCCGTGTTGCCTCGCTGTGCCCTAAGCTCGCTGGGGCGGAAAGTTCATCGACCTGTTACGTTAAATGCTGGGTTTCCATTAGATAGTTAAATTGATTGCAAATTTAGTATAGAAGATTTCAGTGACTTCACGAATTGGGTAAGCGTATTTTAATAATGTATCGTTTAGACCATGCGAATTATGTTCTAAAGTTCCATATTGAATTGGGACTTCGTATTTTTTCTTAATGTAGATTATTAAATGCAAAAGCAGTTGCATTTTTTGGGTTTTTAACCCACCACAATAATGGTTTACGTAAAGAAAGCGGATAGGCTGCAATCTAAATATGAAATTTCCCTACTGTATAATTAATACCCTGTCAATTTTTTTTAACTGAAATTTTTTTTGGCTGAGAGTCAATTCATTAACTCTTTCTGATGCATCAAAAACGCTCTGTGAAGTTGCAACAAGTCGCACCCTTTGAATTATAGTGACCTAACAGTATATTAAAAGTTTTTGGATTAGGTCACTATCCCCCTTATTCATAAAACTTAACAAACCTCTGTTAACTAAAATTTGTTTTGTCCCTTTCTCACAAATATAAATGTCAAAGTGACAGATAAGGACAAACCAACTTTAGCTGCTTGTTAACTAGACTGGCTAGTTGTTAGATAGGCTTGATGGACGTTTATGAATAAGGGGGTATAATTGTAAGGGTGCGAAGTAACGCCACGACTTTTCTAAGGTAAAACAGTGTAAATTTTTATCAGAATTATTTATATTTAGTTAAAATTCTTTACAATAAAAAAAGAAAAGTAAAAATACAATTCCTGCTACCCAAATGTTGTCTACGTTTTAGTTTTAAGGATTCGTTAGAATAGTTTTGTTTTTGGTGCAATAAAGGATACATTAATATTATTTAATATACCACAATATGAGACTTACACATCTGCATGTAGTTGCTCTATATACCGGGTGATCAATCCAAATGGGTCAGTATGGAGGAGTCGGAAACTGTAGGAGATAGAGAAATCTGTTCTTAGGAAACATGGCGTAATTTTAGTGATAAGAAATAGTGCATTCATAGATTAGGGAAAAAAGCTTGTACTCAGGTCGGGAATCGAACCCGGTAGTATTGGAAAAAACAAAATTATTTCTATTTCGATATCAACTATGTACATCATAATTTACTATGAAACACGATATCTAAAATGATTAAAATTCACAACTAATAGAATTATACTGTAAGTTTAATTTCTTCGATAAGGCCGGGTTAGATTCCTGAACTGAGTAAGTAGCTAGTACAAGTTCGTTTTTTTTAATCTGTGATTGGAGTTTTTCTTGTAACTAAAATCGAAGCCATTGTCCCTAAGAATAGATTTCGCTATCTCTCATATTTTCTAACTGCTCCATACTGACCCATTTGGATTTATCACCCAGTACACACACACACACACACACACACAGTGTAGTACTACAGTGTTTCTTGGCTTACCTTACTCATAGTTTAATAAAATTTATTTTGCAGTCTGGTCTTCATATGACGCCATTGGAGTGTTCTGTGACCTTTCCAAGGCTTTTGATTGTGTAGATAGATCATGGAACTTTAATTTGTAAGCTTAATTTCTATGGTATCAGAGGACATGCATTGGATCTTATGAAATCATATTTATTACAGAGAAATCAAAAGGTAGCGATAAATAAAGCCCTTTCGTCAGAGACAGTGGTAGAGATGGGAGTACCTCAGGGGTCTATTCTAGGCCCTTTCCTGTTCCTTGTTTATGTAAATGATCTACCTTATATGGTAAGCCGAAGATCAGGCATTATAATGTTCGCAGACGACACCTCATTATTGTTCAAGGTAAATAGGAAAGATACTGAACTCATTGAACCAAATAATACCTTGTCCATGATATCTGACTGGTTTGCTGCCAATAACTTAGTGTTGAATCCGAAAAAAACTAAATGTATGAAATTCTCTCTAGCGAACTCATCAAATAGAAACTTAGATACAAATATTAAACTTAATGGCCAAACATTAGAATTTGTTACGTCAACTGTATTCTTAGGTATTACATTGGACTCAAAATTGCAGTGGGGTTCCCATATAACAGCGATAGGAAGTAGGTTAAGCTCTGCTGCATTTGCAGTCAGGAGAATAAGGCAGCTTACCAATGTGGCAACGGCACGGTTAGTTTACTTTGCTTATTTTAATAGTATAATTACTTATGGTCTTATCTTGTGGGGATCAGCTGCAGGTATTGTAACTGTTTTTATTTTGCAAAATAGGGCTATCCGAGCAATTTATAACTTGGGGTCGCGTGACTCAATAAGAGAATTTTTCAAAGAAATAGATATTCTAACCCTGTCGTCCCTATACGTATTTGAAATAATAATGTATGTTAGGAAGAATTTGTGCAATTTCCCAACGAACGCTGATAAACCAATAGCCACCAGAAACACTGGGAAACTGAAAATAACCTTCTATAGACTAGTAAAGGCGAAAAAGTCGTTCTTGGGAAATTGTATTAAATTCTACAATAAAATTCTAAAACACATTACTGAACTTAGCAATTCTAAATTCAAATCTGTAGTACGAGTAAAACAAACACTTATTTCAAAAGCATATTATAAGGTAAACGATTACATCATGGACAGGGATGTTTGGCAGTGATAGTGTCCTGCACGGCTAATCTATCGCGAAAATAGGTTTTCTACTGTAGCTTGTTATTTTTGTAGTAACTGAGACTGTAATTTTATATTTAACTATACAATGTATATTGTTTTGAAAAAATGACACCTCGCCGAGTTTCTTACGCCGGTTCTTCTCGTGGCACAGGTTTATTTTTCCGAACCGGTGGTAGTTTATTGACGTTCATAGGTGCATGTAATATGCCTAATTTGAAGAATAAACTACTTTTACTTTACTTTTTTATAGCATGGATGAATTCATGAACTTGTGAAGCTTGGCGTTTTTAGGATGCCCTAGTCAAATGGGAACCCTTATAATTTCGCCATGTAAGTCTGTCTGTCTGTCTGTCCGTCTGTCTGTCAGAGTCTTTGCTCTGTGATTGTTAGTGCTAGAAAGCTGCAATTTGGCATGGATATATTAATCAATAAATCTGACAGTGGTAAAAAATAATCCATTTTTTTAAGGGTACCTCCCCTACACGTAAAGTGGGGATATTTTATTGCTTCAACCCTATGGTGTGGCATGTTGTTGGATAGGTCTTTCAAAATGAATAGAGGTCTTCATCAAACATTTTCTGATAATGTGTATATTTTCGGAAATAATCACTCCAAAAGAAAAAAAAAAGTGTCCAACTTTTGAACCATGGGTCCAAAAATGTGAGAAAAATCATGAAAGTAAAGCTTAATAAAGATTAATATGCTAACCATACAAACAATACAGGGTATTATTTGTGTGGTTAGCATGTTAATTTTTTCCTGAGTCTTGGATGTTTTCTATGTATATAAGTATTTATTTATCTATATAAGTATATCTACAGAATCCTACCATGAGCATGGCCCGACATTTAATTTTTGTATAAGTATTTGTATACTCTTAACTGAAACTACAACTTTGAAGATCACAGTTTTTCTTATAGGTTGACATTTGTGCATTTCATAATGTATTGTATTAGTATGAAACAAATAAATAAATATCAATATAAAAAGCCGTACACTAGTTTGCCACCATTGTTATTATTGTAAAAAATAAACGTTAAACCCAACACTGATCGTCGGCATCAGCAAGAAGGACGTTGCCTCCGACATTTTTGCTGATAGCTATCGGCACGGTCCTTGCAGGAGCGACGAGCTATTGCCACAGTTCAATTATATACATCGTTTACAGTACCACGTTGATTTGTATTGAAATGGAATAATGGCGTAATCGTAATCCTACGCGCATGCCATTTAGCTAAGAAATTGATCACTGACTAAAACAGCTACTGACCCCAAAAGGAATATCAATAGCGTCACAGAGGAATAAGTATAGGTACATACAAACGCATTACATTCTACAATAACAAGTACCATTATAATCCAGATAATAATACAAAATACACTTACAAAATCGTTAAAAGTATTAAAAATAAGGATACACAGTATTTTTTTTGTAACGCTAAGCTCATAACCGATAACATGCGAGAAACCGTATGTAGCGGAAAGCGCCTACCAGACGAGCGCCCACCGAGCGGGTTCCTGGTAGTGGACATCGTAACATCGGATCTTCGCACAGCACAAGTTGTGGTCAACAAGTCGCGTAGTCCGCGGGGAATAGATTTTCTTGTATCGCGGCATCATTGTACTCGTATTACAGAAAAATAATTTGTTTACATTTTATTTATTCTTATTTAGGTTTTGACGATCCTATTGTGAATTTAACTACATAATAATTTCTTAATTTTGACATATCTACAGCAATTCAGTATTTATTTTAAAGGATAATAACAGTATCAATAAATTGCTCTAAATAATTAATATATTAAAATTTTATAACAGACGATTCGAAAGTGCTTGTTGCTAGTCCTATTTGAATAATAGTACATTACTACAGAGGCCGGGACGAAAGGATAGGTCTCAGGCGGGCAACCCCATATTTCCCGCCGAGGTATGTATAGTGCTTTTCTCAAACATGCAATGAAATAAACAACAAAAAAATCAAAGTTTTATTTTTAATACGCATAGTGGCAGAATGTCATGATGCCTGTGCGACAAATTTATGTGGAATGTAAATTAAAAAAGAGGACTTTGCCGGCCTAGGCCTGCAACATTTGTATGAAATTGCATCAACGACCTCTTGTCCTAGCCGCACCTGAAACGTCATATTTCGCAGCCTATTATAAGGAACATAACATCAATATTTCATTGCATGTTTGAGAAAAGAATATTTTGACTTTGAATAAATGTACTTACATACAGAATGTCTTTTGTCTAACAATATCGATCTTTAACAACTAGAAAATTTCAAATTATGCCACCCCTTTATATCGCATAGCACGCGCTATTTTGTCTAGTTTGGATTGTGATGTTTGCGTGTCGTCGTCGTATTCCAACGCCGACGATTGTTCACCTGGGCAGTAGTAATAGCCGATAGTTTGGCCGAAGGGGCAAGTGCAACAGGCCTGATTGTCTTGGCCCTGCAAGCTTGTAGAGATAAAATACTGGTTATATTTTGCTTGTGCCGCGAACAGACTGGCAGTTCAAGCGACCGCACTCTTATCTGAATTTATTTTGTCGCGTCGCACGAGTCGCGATGAGAACGGTTTCACTCGGAGTTTTCACTCTAATGGTGGGTACAAATGTAGTGATATCGGGAACATCACGATACCCGGCAAACATGCTACTGCCATTTGATCGTTCGATGTGTTTAAGTACAGTCAGCTGCTGAATAAATATAACCCATCGAGCATAGAACATACAACATATAACACTTTTTAACCGATTTCAAATACTTAAGTAGAAAGAAGGAGGTTTTTTTATGTATGTATGTTCCCCGATAACTCTTGATCACGTTAGCTGACATTGATAATTCTTTTTTCAAAGCAGGTACCTCTATGTTAGTTCCATATAAATTTGGTGAAGGTCTGATAATGGGATCCAAGAGAAATTGAGAGAACCCCTCAAATTTAATAGGCACGCGTATGGCGATTTCGGTGTTTAGTTAACCATGCATTTGTTCTCGGAAACCACAAATCCCATCAAAAACATAAATGTGAAAATAGCAGCCAAATTCACCGACAAAAGAGTTGAGATCTAAATAGGCGCCAAGTTCCGTAGATTATCTAGAAAGTTGGCAAGTTTGGCACTAGATGGTTTACAGTAAAACTAATTTTCTATGCAGTATGTTATAATCAGGGCTCGGATTTTTCATCGCACGGTAAGATGAAAGAAAGCTATAGAGTCGATATGTCGATATTAAGACTCTATAGCTGTAACACAAATTCATACTCATTCATTTAAATAATACCGAATGTAAATTATACAAAATAATTAATTTTAGTTGAATTAATAAATAAAAATATTATAAATAAAAAAAATACTGTCTTAAAATATGAAGTGCGAACCCACTTCCAGGTGACCTAGAAAGGTGAAATTTGGCATCCAGCTTGGTAATTGTTGATTACTAGTCAGTCAGTCAGTCATTCAGTCAGTGGTAAAAATGCCGTTTTTTTGAACTTTAATATCTAAATAACTATTTCACCTATATTTATAAAATTATATTAAGGTATGCTAAGATGGTTTGGACATGTAGAGAGGATGGATGAAAGAAGATTGACAAAACGAGTGTATGAAGGAAGAGTGGATGGAAAAGTTGGAAGGGGAAGACCTCGGCGAACGTACTCCGACCAAATCGGAGACATTCTGCAGAAAGGCCAGGTCAGGAGTACCCTAAATCGGCGCGCATGCATGAAGAATGTTATGAAAGTTCATGAAGCGAAAGTTGTATGTCAGGATCGTAGCAAGTGGAAATCCGTGATCTCTGCCTACCCCTATGGGAAACAGGCGTGATTATATGTATGTATGTATGTATTATAAAATTTGGTGTTTTAGTTGTTTTAAAGGGTCTTAATGCATATATTAAATTTAATGTTTTTATGTTAAATTTAAACGGTTTGTGTAAAATAAGACACGGCTGCTGTCCGCCAGTTCCTTGGGTGAACTTGGCTGGACACGCTGCCGCGTGTCTAGATTTGGTGAAACAGAACTGATGGTGATGACCACAGATGACATATGAGACTCTCAATGATGTAGGCATTTCAGATTCCGATGAAGTTTTGTTAACGTAGCAATAATGGAGTAACACCCTGGAGTTGCAGGCGTCCATAGGTTGCGATGACGGCTTACCATCAGGCGGGCCGTACGCTTATTTGCTACCGACGTGGTATAAAAAAAATGCTCGTCAATATATACATTTTTAAATGGAACTTATGATGAGGAACTGATGGTGAGTATGGCTTCCCCGAGGAATCGACAGAGATATCATCGGCCCATATAAAATGACTTAGCTATTTTCTTTAGTAATCACCTCATTTACTATCGGAAAGCAGTACAGTCGACTACAAAGAGATTGATCCACCCAAAGTTACAAAAAGCGATCGATCTATTTGTAATCGATTGTACATGTATGTGCTATATAATATTAAAGACTTTTAATAAAGACTTTTGGTCTTTTCAAATGCGTAGCTGCTTTTGTTGCTGACTGTACTAGAGAATAGGTTAACCTTTCTTGGCTGATTTCATCATTTTACTATAATGTAAATGTATATGACCCAGTGATTTAATCATATCACTGGATTTTTCTCTAGGAAAATCATAAAATGGAGTACCTATTTTACATGCAGCGTAATTTGATCAAATTCCAGTTTTCGACATTTCCCTGCGACATATCACATCTTCTTCAAACACAGTCATTATTAACCTAGTTACTCGTACCTAGTCCGCTTTACGATCGCTATGAATTTAGCATAATTACGCACTAACAGAATAATGGCGTGCTCGATATACTCAATAAGGTTTAACGAAGCGATGACGCACCCTTTGCACACTTCCAATATCTCTGTTCTCTGGGAAAGTAGGAACCCGCTAGGTGGGTGCTCGTCTCGTTCGTATGGTATACATTTCAGAGCGCTCGTGGCCCAGCGGCACCCACCTACCGCGTGCGGTATGCGAGGTTAAGCAATGTGGGCGCAGGTCAGTTCTTGGATGGGTGACCGCTTTGAGTGGTTACTAACTGAGCTCTCTCGTGCTTTGGAAGGCACGTTAAGCCGTTGATCCCGACTGCTGTCTCGACAGCAGTCGTTAAGCCAAGTTAGAGGCCTTCGGGCGGCTTGAGAACTTCTAACAGTCAAGTTGCCCACTCACTTGACAAAGGGGGGTCGAAGTTGCACCACGTCCGTAGGGAGTACCCACCGTTACCCTACACGTGACCCCTGGGTGGTGCTAAAAGTGCAACAAAAACTGGAAACCGTACTTGTCTTCTCGAAGATCTCACGGTTCGTAAATAAATGCCATACGGTTAAATAAATCAACGATTTTTTGCATGTTAGCGCTACGAAATAATTGGCAGTGACCGTGTTAAGATGTTGAGCCTTAGGGTACGTATCAACTCTGCATTCACTAAATAGAGATACGCTAAGGTATGTTTTCAGCATGATACTTGTCTAGCTTCATCATCATATCAGCTGAAAGACGTCCACTGCTGGACATAGGCATGTCTAGCATGCGAGGTGTTAAATAAGCGCAATACATTACTGATGAGTACTCAACCTTAAATTGAAATCAAGGCCTGCTTGTGCGGACCGGCATGGATCCCTGGGCCATTGATTTTAGTCAGTTAGCTATAAAATTATTTATAACGGCGTCACAAGTAATTTTAGTTAGTTAATGGGACCACCAGGGACGGTATTCGGTCGTCATATTTCACAGGAGACATGTCCTCACACACACGCGGATAGATGCTGCAAGAGCAATCCCATTTTTAATAAAAAAAATATATATATCATGTTAAAACCGCACGCTTCACGCGCACATATGCGAAATGTATTTCCGTATCTCATACTGTGAGGATTTAAATAAATATATGAATAAATAAATATTGGGGGACAATCTTGCACAAATCGACCTAGTCCCAAACTAAGCAAAGCTTGTACTATGGGTACTAGACGACGATATACATATTTATATAGATAAATACATACTAACTGAATATTTATTAACTGACTTAGTGTATCCGGAGTCCAGAATCTAGGATTATAGCTTGGGGTAAGTTGGCAGTAGCATCCTAGTCCATTTAAAAACAGGGTTGTTTGATAAAACACTGCAAAAAAATTTTTTTCAAGATTTATTTGAAGCATTTCGTTGATAAGTATACTATACTTATGCCAAATTATAGCTTTCTAGTAGTAACAGTTACTGAGCTAAACCGACGACAGACGGACGGACGGATGACGAAACCATAAGGGTTTCCTCGTTTACTATGGAACCCTGAAAAGACGTACCTAACGCAATACTTATGCTACTTTGGCTGCTACTGACTGTCATCATCATCATCATATCAGCCGAAGGACGTACACTGCTGGACATAGGGCTCCCCCAAAGAGTGCCACAATGACCGGTCCTGCGCCACCCGCATCCAGCGGACTCCCGCGACCTTTACCAGGTCATCAGTCCACCTTGTGGGGGGCCTACCCACGCTTCGGTCGCCACTGAATCTTTCCGCCCCAACGGCTATCAGTTCTACGTGCAATGTGCCCCGCCCATTGCCACTTAAGACCTTAAGACTGACTGTATGATGCTGATAAACATTTTTTTTAATAGCATCGCTCTTGAATCCTGTTCCATTCCTCCGATGAAAACTTAATTACACACAGTGCTGTTCGTATTGCTCCTGAGAAAATTCCAGAACTAACTGTTGGCTATGATGCTAATCTAGCGAAAAAGGCTGGAATACTAAAAGGTTGGAGTCGCGACGTGGCAATTATAGAGAGCGGCCCTATGAATACCGGAGCTCGTAATGAAGTTAGATGGTAATGCGTTTTTATGCAGAAAGTAATCTTGTTACAATGAAAATAGTTCTCAACTATCTATACCATATCATAAATAAACTCGCACCCATTTTTCCGAAAGGCGTAGGTCGAGCTCATGAAATTTAATTTCAGTTGTGTTGTAGGGTCAAATATGGAAAAAAGTGATATTACAGTGATAGGTTGCTAGCCCATCGCTCACAACACACTTCTTCTCCTGTTCCGTTAGTCGACTTTTACGACACCCATGGGAAGAAAAAGGGGGGTGCTATTCTAACCCGGCACTACATGGGGGGCCTCACTATATATACTAATACTCGTAACACAATTTAAGTCATGATGCAAAGTAATAAAATGTGTATCTGTGGCTATCCATGATTCTGTACAGTGTACAACGTGTGTGGACCAACTTTGTCCGCGCGAGCGAGAAATCCGATGTTTTATAGGAAAAGTCTTCAATCCACTGAACAAATGCACGGAAAATAATGGTCGCATAGTAAAAGTTGTTCCGCGTCCATTAGAGACTGTTAGATAAAAATGTCATGAACAGAGTGTCATCAAAACTATGCAAACAAATTCATATGATGATGATTAAAAAAACACTGACATATACATATTCTTATGAGTAACCGAGACATTGAGAATGATCACAAAAATCCAGTTGTAATGACCGTAGACATTCTCTTTAATACCAAACTCCCTTAAGAGTGTGCAGAACGTTCGGTTCTCCATACAAACGTATTTACGCTCTCATTAGTTTCTGTTGCTTGAAATCATAATGGAGAAAAAATACAACGATTATTAAGGTTTTCATACAAGCCGTAAAAAACTCAAAAAACCGCTGTATTTTTTTTCTTCTACAAGTTCTAGCAACAGAAACTAATTTAAAATACAGCGGTTTTTTGAGTTTTTTACGGCTTGTATGAAAACCTTAATAATCGCTGTATTTTTTCTCCATTATAATTTCAAGCAACAGAAACTATGTTCCGACCTAGATATGCCGGATCCCATTGTGTATACAAAGTTTCATGTGATTCTAGCATGGCGTTTTAAAATGAGAGCATAAATACGTTTGTATGGAGAACCGAGCGTACTGCGCACTCTTAAGCCCGCAGGCTTAATTCCAGTCAACTTGTCGAAACAACGCTTTAGTTATAAAAACTTAAGGCTGTCGTGAATTTGTCATGATGTCATGAATGTCAAGAAACTTCTTTACGGGACCATCGGGGAAGGTTAAGTTTCACGAACCAACGTAAATTGGTAAAGTGACTTGTGCTGTCCGGTGTAAAAATCAAAGTGCGGCAAAAACTAACTGCTTAGAGGTGAGTGGAGAGGTACTTACGATTATGTAAGTTGGTTTACACAAAACTATCATGTATTTGTGTGTAAATGAAGACTTTTTCAATAAAGTAGAAACAAACACGCTACATGTTAGCTTAACTACTCGCTAGCTTAGAATTGCGAGTTGATAAAGTACGACGAATTAATGTCTTTCTGTCAATTCTGTTAAAAGTTTGGAAGATCTCTATACTATACACACTTTATATAACTTTATAACATACATTTTCGGCAATTAATTATTATTTATATGCATAAGCAGTATTGATAGATTCTAAAGTATTCAGTCTTATTCCAGCGTTAAAAAGGTACCTACCTATATTGATAAAGTTGTAAAGTTATTTACAGACCAACGATTCAATACACTGATGACGTCACGTTAATCAATCAATCAATAATTATTTTACATACATCTTTTTCCGAGATTTATATATATATATATATATATCCCCACTTATATTTCATTTTCTATTTTACCACATCTGCCTAGTCGTACGAATTCTTGAATTTGCTTTCCACGTTCATTTCTATTAACACAAATGGAATCCCGGGCGACAGCTGAAAGTGGCCAGTGATGCCAAAAGGCTGACTGTGAAACGGGTACAGGAAATAGAGACACAACTTCAAATAACTAATATACGCTATTAGAAACCAATTTCCATTCTAAACTAAACTGCTAGTATATAGTCTTTTGGTTAAAATTGAACCAGGCAACTTAAGGGAACCAACACCGTCATAAAACAAAATTGATATTTTAGTTTTTAAAATAATGATAATACTCGTACATTTGCCGTGTTGACTTATTAAAATAGTTACATTTTTAACACGTAACTAGATAGAGACATAAATATCTTCTTACTTTTACCGTGGACTATGGACCCCTACTACTCGAGAGGGGTGACAGGATGTTGCAGACTCGCAACAGTAAGAAAAGCATCCAGGTCCTACAACATTCTTCGGGAGCTTTGGCGACTTTCACAAGTACGTAAGTATTTAAAACTAGTAATTATTGAGACACCCCATCAAATAAACTATCATAAGACAAAGTACAGTGTTTTGAATAAGCAATAAATATAACAAATGTTCAAACACACAAACAAATGTACAAATGTTCTCCACGAGACCCAGTTACCAGTATTAGTCATTAATTAGTATCGCTTTACGATGAACCCTACACCCGACCGTTTTTGCTCCATGATGACGGTCGACAGGCAGAACTAGATATTATATTTCATAGCTGCGAGCAAGATATATTGCTATTACCACTTGTACAGAAATAATATAATTTGTGTGGGTTTCGGTGTTCCCGACTTTAAGATTCTATGAATTATTATCACATTATTAATTAAAGGTAAGTAGTTATAACTAATTTACATCTTGGGAAGTAACACGGGTGTGCAGGTGGATAGTTCAGGTGTTAAGCGTATTAATGGTACCTACTGTAACGTAAGTGTAAAAGTATAATGGTGGTTCTTGTAAAGTTTAAAAGTAGACCGCGCGTCAGATCACTTTACTTGTTCGCACTTACGCTTATCACTTCACAATGTGTCCTTTATTTAGCGATCACTTAAGTCCTACACTGAGCATCTGCTCTTACCACTCTTGCCAGTAACGACATACTAAATTTCACACAACAATAATTGAATACATTTACCAAATAGATTTTTATACTCTTAGTTGTCGGAGTCTGTGGTTATAAGAAACAAGATGGAGAAAGTGGTTGGAAGCTGTGAGTTGTATTAAATAACATATTTTGTGAAATGAAAAGTGTTTTTATTTATTTATTCAAACACGCTACGATACACACACACACAGTGTTTACAACACAGTCTTTGGAACAGTATCCTTTGTATCTAAGCTTCTTGTAAATCGATTTGGGCATGGTTTGGTGAATCAAATACCTCAACCATAAATAACTCCGGCCAGTGGTAGGACGCGTCTTACAGGTTAGAATTTTTAAAGCCTAAACTGGCAAAACTGGTTAAACTGCCAACCGCCATTGGACCAACGCCTCAGTTCTTGACTTGTAACTTATAGCTTCGTGA
This sequence comes from Notocelia uddmanniana, assembly GCA_905163555.1. Lineage (NCBI taxonomy): Eukaryota > Metazoa > Arthropoda > Insecta > Lepidoptera > Tortricidae > Notocelia > Notocelia uddmanniana. The sequence continues at coordinate 4,654,657 of LR991064.1, forward strand.
AACCGCCCAACTGTGTCAGCACGAACCAAATAAGCGTGGAAACGAGCCGCAGTGCGCGACGCTTCGTGACACACTTATGGAAGAACTCCTGACGAGGCAGTAATAGTAAATTATACATGGCTGGAACTGTGACTTAATTAGACAAAATAATGAATAGTAAAAAGGTATTGTGTTGCGACGGCCATGTCGGCCATCCATGTCATCTATGAATAGAGGTAATTGTGTCCATAAGCATTTACCCCCCATGAAATTGGGGGAGGCCTATTTCCAGCAGTGGACGGTGATATGGTGGTGGTGGTGGTGACCATAAGCGGGACGTTTTTTAGACTGTTGAGGATGAAGCACCTGTTACTGTACGGGTAGTTGCTTAAGTTATCTAGCAGACCAAGCTGGTCCATCTCGTTGCGGATGCGGTACAGCTTGCGATGGAAGTCTTCGTCTGTGACGTACATGTCAGGAAGGACAGCCGCCCCAGTGACCGGGTGTGGTTGCCAAAGCTATCTAGCAGATCAAGCTGGTACAGCTAGGGATATGTCTTTGTCTGTGACGTACCTGTCAGGAAGGACAGCCGCCTCATGACCGGGTAGGGGTGGTTGCCGAAGCTATCTAGCAGATCAAGCTGGTACACATCGACCCGGATGCGGTACTGCTTGCGATATGTCTTCGTCTGTGACGGACCCGGGTATGTCCTAAAACTACCACCAAGACCACCGGGGGATGGGCAGCAGCATCCCTGGAGTGCCCCGCATGCCAAGCATGGCGATTATGGCATTCATCCCCTATGTAATTGGGGAGGCCTATGTCCAGCAGTGGACGTTCTTCGGCTGATATGGTGGTTGTGGTGGTGACGTACCTGTCAGGAAGGACAGCCGCCTCATGGCAGGGAAAGGGTGGTTCCCCGATGTGTCCAGAAGGTCGAGCTGGTACACCTCGCCCCGGATGCGGTACAGCTTGCGGTGGAAGTCCTCGATGGTGGGCGTGTAGCTGTCTTCGAACTTCGTGCCCAGGAACCGCGCGACCAGGGAAGTTTTGCCCACTCGGGCTGACCTGGGGAAAAGTTAAATGTTTATTTTTCGAATTGGAAAGTCTGCATTGTTTCGTGGGATCTGAACCCAAAATATCCAGTTAACTGAAGGTCCATCTGTTCTATATTATCATACTGGCATGCAAATATGTGTGCGTCTACGCGCACCAACCACATCTCATCCCAAAATGAAATCAGTATCATTATAAGTAAATGAGCGCTCGTGGCCCAGCGGCACCCGCGTACCGCGTGCGATATGCGAGGTTAAGCAATGTGGGCGTAGGTCAGTTCTTGGATGGGTGACCGCTTTGAGTGGTTACTAACTGAGCGCTCTCGTGCTTTGGAAGGCACGTTAAGCCGTTGATCCCGGCTGCTGTCTACGACAGCAGTCGTTAAGCCAAGTTAGAGGCCGTCGGGCGGCTTGAGAACTTCTAACAGTCAAGTTGCCCACTCACTTGACAAAGGGGGGTCGAAGTTGCACCACGTCCGTAGGGAGTACCCACCGTTACCCTACACGTGACCCCTGGGTGGGGCTAAAAGTGTAACAAAAACTGGCAACCGTACTTGTCTTCTTGAAGATCTCACGGTTCGTAAATAAATGCCATACAATAAAAAAAATAAGTAAATTTTGCTACCTACATAAACACTTCGAAAAGTTTACTGACAATAGAAGTAATTTACTCATTTATGAATACTTAGAATAAGTATAGGTAAATACGTATATATTTACATTAGTTACGTAATTGGATTACATCGTATTTCATAAAGGAATATCTCGAACTTTGTTCATCATTGCACATTGTTCTTTGAGTGCATCGAAGGATTATGTCGCATACATAGTTGCTGCGTGCTAATACACTGTAGGCGAGGTGGCTATGCATTTAATATTAAGCTTCGTTCCCTTGTGTATTGGAGCTTTAGCTATCCAAGGGGTCAAACTGACACTATATTTATTATTAGCTAGAAGATAATATAAAAAAACACCTTTCATAAATCTCTGTTTAGCCCAATGGTTGGCTGGTAGAGAATGCCATATGGCATTAAGCCCGCCATTTGTACAATTACATTTTGTGCAATTAAGTTTAAATAAATAAATAAATATATTTTACATTTGCGCAAATGTGGTCGAACGAGCTCGCGAAAATATTTGCGATCTAGGATTGCGAGATATAGTTTTAGTTTACAGTGAAACAAATCGGAAATGCTCGGAATTTCCCGGAAAATGAGATTTTTAGAGAAATGGGTTTCAGGTATACCTACTTAACACAAATCAATTTAGACTGCACAAGCTCATCTTCTGTTTCGTTACTTTTTGTCACGAATAAATACCTATTATAGTATTCCAGTTTGGGTTGCTTATGTTTGGTTTAAAAATTATGACGATTGTTATAAAGCAAACCTAACCTAACCAGGCTCAACAACACACACACAACACAACAGCACACACACAGCAACACAGCAACACAGGCGACAACTTTTCAAAGGTCCTGAATAATTAACAGTTTCATCGTCGTTTTATATCTTTCAAAGTCTGGGATATGACACTTATAAGATTTGAAAAATATTTGAAAGAAATTCGCACATAAAAAGGAAGGTAATTTCTTAAGCACTGCAAGATCTATGCTACACCACCGTGTGTTATGACCACCGAGGGAAGAGCATCCCTGGAGTGCGGTAGAGATACTGCAACCCGCATGCCAAGCGTGGCGATTACGGCATTTATCCTCCATGGGAAGCCTATGTGTCGTTGGGCTAATATGGTGGTGGTGGTATTCATATGTTCGGGTCAACTTTTGCAACAGAATCCTACTAATATTATAAACGCGAAAGTTTGTAAGTATGGATGGGTGTTTACTCTTTCACGTAAAAACTACTGAATGGATTTTAATGAAACTTTACAATAATATACATCAGAATAACACATAGGCTACAATTTATAAAGATATTGTGTGAATTTTCCAAATACTAATCCTGCGCAGACGAAGTCGCGGGCACCAGCTAGTTTGCAATATAGCAACCTCCTAAACTACACTAACCTGAACGATGAACCCGTCGTATTTGGGCTCATTGGAACTGTCTCAACAAGTAGTTGATGAATAAAAAAGTTGCAAAAAAGATACGAATCTTACAAACTTACTTCTATACTTCAAGATATACACAGAAACATTTACACTATACAATCTATATATATTCATAACATGAGACACTTCGTTCCCGACCAACAGCAAGCAATGGATTTATGATGTTGTAAGGGTCTGCCTGAAAACCAGCGTTGTAGAAGTTGCTGCAACTTTATGCTGAGGCAAGCCCCTTTTTAACCGACTTCAAGATTTCAAAAGAGGAGGTTATCAATTCGGTTGTATGTTTTTTTTTTAATGTTTGTTACTCCATAACTCCGTTATTTGTTAACCGATTTGCAAAATTCTTTTTTTTAATGTAAGTATATATATCCAAGTTGGTCCCGTTTTTGTCAAAACGCAGTTCTGATTATGGGATCCATGAGAAATTTTAGTCACCTTTGGCTCGGCTAAGTACCAACTTGCCGCACTCGACTCGGTGGACCGCAGAGCCAGGAGGCTCATTGGCGGCAGTACGGTAGTGGGAAATAAGCTGCAGAGCTTAGCACATCGACGCAGAGTAGCATGTCTGTGCGTCTTCTACAAACTGTACTTCGGTGAGTGTGCTCAGGAGCTCCATGAGCTCATACCGCCTTCCCCCTTCTTGCATCGGACATCCAGACGTACGGCTGGCTACCATCCTTACCTGGTCGAAATTCCACTAATTCGAACCAAGCGCTTTGCATCTTCTTTTATAATGCGCACTTCTAAGGTTTGGAATTCTCTGCCGGCGTCTGTATTTCCGAGTTCATATAACCTGGACCTTTTTAAGGCACGAGTGAATAGGTATCTTCTGGGTGAGCTCGCTTCATCGTCGGCCTCATCTTTACCTCCTGGCTAGATGCTGGCCAAGAGCAATCCCATTTTTATAAAAAAAAAAATCTTAACGGCAAACATATAAAGATTTTTGTGTTTTTATCAACAAGTCCAGCATATTCATCCAAAAATGTGACATTTGATGAAGTGGAACTGCTGATGATGATCAGAACAGAACTCTTCAAAGACGAAAAGTTCACGTTTGGCAATTTGTCCTCCTAGCTGTGTTTATTAAGCAATTTCTATTTACACGATTAATTTTTGTCATGCTTGATTTCTGATGATGGGATCCATGAGGAATTGAGGGAAGTCCTCAAATCTTAAAGGCAAACATATAGTGATTTTTGTGTTTTTATCAACAAATCGAGCATTATCATACAAAAATGTGACATTTGATGAAGTGGAACTGCTGATGATGATCAGAACAGAACTCTTCAACGACGAGAAGTTCACGTTTGGCGATTTGTCCTTCTAGCTGTGTTTGTTAAGCAAGTTCTATTTTCACGATTGATTTTTGTCATGCTCGAGTTCTGATGATGGGATCCTTTAGGAATCGAGGGAACTCCTCAAATGTGAAAGGCACACAAATGGTAATTTTAGTATTTTCATGAACTAATCAAGCATTTTCATTCATAAAAGTGACATTTGATGAAGTGGAACTGCTGATGATGATCAGATAGGAACTCTCCAACGACGCGTAGTTCAAGTTTGGAGATTTGTTCTCTTCGTTTTGTTTGTCAAGCAAGCTAGGTTTTTCTATGATTCCATGAGGAATTGAGGGTACTTAGTCTTCTACCATTATAAACATACTTATAGCCATTTTTATTTTATTGTATGGAATCTAAGAGTGCACCATCTAAGTATAATAATCTTTCACCGGCCTCCCCCATTGAAGTCGGTTTTTTTTTCTTAAAAATTATTAACATCACAAGCATAACAACATGTTCATTTTAAATTGATATGTTAAGTCTAACCTTTAGTTATACATTGTTAAGACTATTGTTAACACATGCTTTGTGATGTTGAATAAAATATTTCTATGTCTATGTCTATACAGTCGGTAGTAAAATATTTGTACCAAAACTGCAACTTTTGAGGGAGACTTGTTTTTGTATTCTATGAACAACTTCGCTAGCATGAGCATCGAATGCACAACTTCAAGTTTTCATGAAAGTCAACCTACACACAGGTTTTACTTATTTTCTCAGTAATCCATTACATGTTTTACAAAATTGCTTCCAGTAATATTAGCACCTAAAAACGTCGTGGGACAGCTTCGCGTCGCAAATGAAAAGGAAAATAGAAACTACAACCTACGGGACAGTCCTTTGAAAGAAAATACTCACCGATTAAAGGAAGGATTTGTAAAGATGAGGAAAGAAAGATGGCTGATTGATAGACACCCACTCACACGTCTAGTTAAAGGGCACATCTTTAAGAGCTCAATTAGAAAGGAATAGAGAGATAGGGCGCAGCGGAATATTATCTCGCACATAATCCTTTGGAGCAGCCTAGCTGGGGAAGCATCTCCAGATCTCCACCTTACAGCAGAACGCATCCATAATAACATCACTATTTGCTCTGTAGTTATGTCGCGTTGCAGGGGGTAAGGTCGCCAGAGCTGCCGAGACTGCACTGCCTTGAGAGTGAGGGAGTTGCATTACGTGTATAGGTTACACGTAATGCAAGTTCCAGTTTTGGTACAAATATTTTACTGCCGACTGTACCTTTTTTGCAACTTTTTTATTCATCAGCTACTTGTTGAGACAGTTCCAATGAGCCCAAATACGACGGGATCATCTTGTGTAGTTTAGGAGGTTGCTATATTGCAAACTAGCTGGTGCCCGCGACTTCGTCTGCGCAGGATCAGTATTATTTGGAAAATTCACACAATATCTTTATAAATTGTAGCATTGTAGCCTATGTGTTATTGTAAAGTTTCATTAATATCCATACAGTAGTTTTTACGTTTATTGACTTACGACAATTCAGTGCATTAACATCATGCAACAAAATCACGCACACAACGTATGTTACTTATTTGGACAGTCTAACTAAACCTGCATCCTATGACACAAGCATATTAACCCCCTTATTCATAAAACTTAACAAACCTCTGTTAACTAAAAGTTGTTTTGTCCCTTTCTCACAAACATATATGTCAAAGTGACAGATAAGGACAAACCAACTTTAGCGGCTTGTTTACTAATAGAAGCTTGATGGACGTTTATGAATAAGGGGGTTAGTCTCTCGGCTGTCAATACAACGAATGCTCATGTCAAAAAAGGTCGGAAACGCGCTTGTAATTTTACGGGAGTCGCAAGTGTCCATAGGCTTCGGTGTCCGCTCATAACTAGGTAAACCATTATGTTTATATGCCTCTGCCGTAGTATAAAAAACTAGAGGTACCTCTAGTTTTTACTAGAGGTACCTACCTCTACCTAATCGCAGGGCAGCAAACTTTTACTACCCTTGCGATCTAAAGAGGCTATTTCATTCAGACCGATAAAAGTTCTAATGGAAAAAATATGATTTTAAATATTCTCATAGTAAATAAAGCGCCATCTTTTTAACATTAAAGAAGAAAAACAAACAGCCAGTTTTAATATTAATTTCATTTTCCCGGTAGGACCGAATTTCCCTTCTCATAAAATGTGAACCCAAACATTTATTGGGCAATTAAACATTTCGTCTGAATTAAGGTGTTCCGTAAACAACTTGAGGATGTCGGATTTGCTTAAGTATTTATTTAGGATAAGCGGGAGATTTTAGAGCCGTACGAAATGTTTACATGAAAAACATGAATCTCGACATTCTCGACATGTCAAGTGTGTTTTCGCATGGGCAAGAATATGTGTGTTAATGTTAAGTACCTTTCTTTACATATTTTTTCTTTCTAATCATATCAGCGTAGAGATGTCCATAGCTCAAGCATGCAGTCTTAAGCATGTTAGTTTTAAGTATGTTGCTGTGACCTTGCAGGGCGTCACATGTACTCGTATTCCTAGCTATTTATTGTTCCATCTAATTATTATATGTGATGTGATTTATGCCATAAACAATTTGAATTCGAATTAGCTAGACATACGCCCCCCAAAGAGTGCCACAATGACCGTAACTGTACCATCCGCATCCAGCGGACTCCCACGACCTTTACCAGGTCATCAGTCCACCTTAGGGTCTCCCGAAATGCGCGTTCCGGTACGTGGCCGCCACTCGAGAACCTTTCCGCTCCAACTGCCATCGGTTCTAAGAACAATGCCCGCCTACTGCCACTTAAGTTTAGCTTCTCCTCATCTTAATATTATCTTGGTTACGTTCTACAGGATCCCGGGGTCAACCTGTCACCTAACCTAACCTAGCCCTAAGTATAGTCTGACAATAAAGAGTAGAAATTTATTGAGGTCGCCACTGTGCTTTAACGGGCAACATTTTATACTAGGACTCGATCAATATTGATACTTGCTTCTGATAATAATTAAATACAAAATAATATAGTATATATAATTCAATATTTTATAGTAATATATACGTTAGTCATAAAAATAAACACAAAAATGAAAATAAAATATGATTTTTTATTGGTTTCGTCCAATTTATTGATTAAAAAAGTCATATATCAAGGTCATCTTATTGTTTTTGAGGACGCCCTTTTCTGTGTTCTGTGGGTGTTCCAAATTTGCCGTTATTCTTACGTACTTTTTTATTCACTATTTTTACACTACTGTCTTCCCAGAAACAATATACATTTTGAAGTTTTATACATATTTATGATCATATCAATAAGTAGTACTCAAAGTTATTTGGGTATCAGATTACAAGTGTATTAGTATCTATGTAAAAGTGTAACTATTTAGTATTTTAGGTCCTCATTGTTTAGTAATATTTAATCTTAACAGGCTATATGTACTGAATCGTTTTACACTGATAAAGTTCAACCTGTACAAATAATATAAAGATTATTTTGTTCGTCTCATTTGCATTCTTTATGTGATCGACTAGTAAAATATCAAGAAATGGCATTTACGCTATATGACATTTCAAGATCGAATATTATTTACCTAATCTCAAATTATTTACAATAGCGAAATTACATCCAAATAATGATTATTAAGTCAATAGCTGTAAATCTTTGACTCGATTCATAAATATGAAATAAAGTTTTTAGTAGTACGTACCCGTCATATTAGCAGTTCGTTTTTAAACTTCTACTAAATCTAGCAATAACTTTCCAGCTTGAAATTCGGAAAATCACGTCAAAAGCACCTGATATTTTACTTTCCGTGCTTCACTATGAATTGTTTTATTCGCACGTTTAATACACATACCCCCCCCCCCTCCCCCACACGCATACATCCCCCCCCCCCCCCCCCAACACACACGCGCGTTTTCCTAGACATAATTTTTTTACTAAATTTTAAGTAAGTAAGTAAGTTCAACACATTTATTTTACTTCTAAATTAACTATTAAATCTGTACTTGCATCAATATTTTAACCAACTTGTAATATGGGTTATTTACCATACCACTTTTTGTTATTGGAAGAGCGGTGTCTCCTGACACAAGCAAAACTACTTGCTTAATGCGAGGCTCCAACCTTGGCTATTATTGAAAACCTATTGTAACCAAATAAATGGATTTTGTTCTTGGGTCTTGGATGTTCTCTATGTATTTATCTATATAAGTAAGTATATCGTCGTCTAGTACCCATAGTACAAGCTTTGCTTAGTTTGGGACTAGGTCGGGCAACTTGACTGTTTTCCAATCGCTCGTAAGCTTAATACTGACAGCCAAAAACTAAGGTCAATGACTAAACGTGCCTTCCAAAGCACTTTTTAACATGGACGAGTATGTTAATACAATCTTAAATTAAAATCGGTTGGTATGCATTTTTAATTCGTAGTTATCTACTTAACCCTTTTGCATTGACGTCTATGGAGCGCCGTGGCCTGTACCCGTGTTGAACGTTGCACGTTTGTAATCTCCATTACATATTTAGATAACAAAACTCGTTATACCACTAATTGGGACTTGGTGAAATGTTGCACTTTGATTAAACAAGTATACGTATATTTATAGAACCTTTGAATGTTTATATATCTTTAACGAAAACAAGAGTATTTAATTACCATTTTGATGAAATTTGGTTGAAGCATAGGTTAGGTAATAGTTATTTAGGATGTAAGTTTGGAAAGTAATACCTAACTAGTGAAACTGATCACAAACACGAGCGTTCAGAGAGTAAGGGCGTGTTGCACCAACTGACGATTACAGACCGATCAACGATAAACATGGCGTCAGCAGCTGTCATCTCATAGAAACTTGTCAAACTTTTCATACAGTCAGTTTTAAACGAACACCGCTTACGATTACAGACGGTTTAGTGTAACGCACCCTTTGCTCTCCTTTTACTACTTCTGACAATGCTAGGAATACGTATTTTCATCTGATCCTATTACAAGGCTTGAATATTCTCGAGCTTTATTCATTAAAAGGTAGGTGCCATGTTAGCGACATTATCGTGGAATGCCCCGCTGATCATCCGCAACTTTATTTTATGTGAGTTTTTAATAATAATTCATGTTTTCTTACTAAATGCGCTGACGAAAATGTCCGAGCGACATCGAGCTTCATCAGAAACCGCTTTGTTGACGGATTCATAATTCATATTTACATTCGCCCGGTTCCCGAACTTGAAGTTTGCGGCGATTTGTTACCGTCAACGAAACCAGAGACTGTTTTAACTCGACGCTCAGGCGCTCGCGAGAAGGCACACTTAATTGGACACCTTTTAAGAATGTCTTTTTATATCTCTTGTTTATATCTTTGTTTTATATACACTATTATCTTTTTTTTTCTAATTACACGAGTGTAAGGCACATATCGTCTCCAGTTATATATATGATAATATATAGGTATTCTACTAAAACAACAAGCATCTACGTGCTTGTTTATTCTTGATAAATTACATACGTCCAACCACTGCTGTACGTGCGTTGGCGTGTGCGTGCAAATTTTCCTCACCTGACGAAATAAGTCATGCCTTTTTATAGATATTACATAAAGCTCAATTTTAATTGCCTATGAGAGTGTTGATTCGTAGGATTTGTCTCATCATCATTATCATCATGTGTATACATCCCAGGCCTCCTTGGATAGATGAGAAGCATCGGAGGCTTCCGTTTGAATGTATTATTAGCTGGCTTAGTGCAGGATTCAGGATGGCACATACAGGTTTCCTAAGGAGGTTAAGCAATGTCGGGCGGGGTCAGTCCTTGGATGGGTCACCGCTTAGAGTGGTTACTAACTGAGCGCTCCCGTGCTTTGGAAGGCACGTTAAGCCTTTGATCTCGGCTGCTGTCTGTGATAGCAGTCGTTAAGCCAAGTTAGTGGCCTTCGGGTGGCTTGAGGACTTCTAACAGTCAAGTTGCCCACTCACTTGACAAGCCTAATAACAAAAAGGTCTAGTTTCCCTGTTGGGTTGGAAGGTCAGATGGCAGTCGCTTTCGTAAAAACTAGTGCCTACGCCAATTCTTGGATTTGGGTAGCGGACCCCGGGCATCTTTCAGGATGCAACTGTACTGGGAATAACGCTACTTTGGATTTTGATGACATACAGGTTTCCTAACGGTGTTTTCCTTCACTGGAAATCTTGACAATATTAGTCGTATCCTTTATATTTATTACTACGCCTTTCATATGCGAGTCGATATTAGAATAGTATCTCGTTAGTAGATATTTATCAAGGTTGTTAAATATTGATACGTTTAATAACCCTCCCAGCACCCAAAATAGCCCACGATATTAATTTCTATTTATAGAAACCTTCGGAGCTCTAATAAAGAAGTTATTGCCGATTCGGTAGCTTCTCTTAATTATTTGTGAGCTGATAGACTATAGAATATTAATGAATATGCAGGTAGGTATAAGTCCTAGTGCTCGACACCTTCAATCTGGATACATAGCGATAAAAGGAAACAACAGGATGTCAATTACTGGTACGTGGCCGTTTAGGTATGCTACGATGTTCAAGTCCGTCTTTTGACTCGTAGTATTTGTTTTTATTGTTTGAATATCAATTTGTAGGAGAGGTTATTCATGCCGTATCTTACTTGAGCATGAGTAAGTAAATAATTTTTAAGAAAAAAAAACCGACTTCAATGGGGGAGGCCGGTAAAAGATTATTATACTTAGATGGTGCACTATTAGATAGATATACAATAAAATAAAAATGGCTATAATGTATGTTTATAATGGTAGAAGACTAAGTACCCTCAATTCCTCATGGAATCATGAAAAAACCTTGCTTGCTTGACAAACAAAACAAAGAGAACAAATCGCCAAACGTGAACTACGCGTCGTTGAAGAGTTCCGTTCTGATCATCATCAGCAGTTCCACTTCATCAAATGTCACTTTTATGAATGAAAATGCTTGATTAGTTCATGAAATCACTATTTGTGTGTCTTTCACATTTGAGGAGTTCCCTCGATTCCTAATGGATCCCATCATCAGAACTCGAGCATGACAAAAATCAATCGTGAAAATAGAACTTGCTTAACAAACACAGCTAGAAGTACAAATCGCCAAACGTGAACTTTTCGTCGTTGAAGAGTTCTGTTCTGATCATCATCAGCAATTCCACTTCATCAAATGTCACATTTTTGTATGAAAATGCTCGATTTGTTGATAAAAACACAAAAATCACTATATGTTTGCCTTTAAGATTTGAGGATTTCCCTCAATTCCTCATGGATCCCATTATCAGAAATCAAGCATGACAAAAACTAATCGTGAAAATAGAACTTGCTTAACAAACACAGCTAGGAGGACAAATCGCCAAACGTGAACTTTTTGTCGTTGAAGAGTTCTGTTCTGATCATCATCAGCAGTTCCACTTCATCCAATGTCACATTTTTGGATGAAAATGCTTGATTTGTTGATAAAAACACAAAAATTACTATATGTTTGCCTTGAAGATTTGACGGAGTTATGGACTAACAAACATTTAAAAAAAAATACAACCGAATTGATAACCTCCTCTTTTGAAATTTTGAAGTCGGTTAAAAAGGAAAGGATGAACAGCCTTATCATTACTCACTGGATGACTATGCATGTGCAATCCAATGACCACTTCGTATTTTACTAACAAATTTTAAATAATTCTCTAATTGCAATTACTAACATAATTTTGTAATGTGTAGTGAATATGGATGCCCGACGTCCGAAATAAACGTTTTCATTTCATATCAAAATAAATTAATATTGGGCGCCAAAGTGACGCAAATCGACCAAGTATCAAACTACGCAAAGCTTAAAATCTGTGGACGATATACATACTTATATAGATAAATAAATATGTGCATAGAAAACATTCAAGGCCCAGGAACAAATTTTCGTACTTATCACACATATAAATTCCCTGACCGGGATTCGAACCCGGGAGCTTCGTAGACAGCAGGGTAACTACCAACTAAGCCAAAGTGGTCGTCAAATTAGTTAGCGGATTTGCGAAGCAAACCGAAGACGGTTGATGCAAATGTTTGCAAGTATTTGCCAGCGCGGGCGTCAGGCTTCGGCAAACTTCGCTCGCTAGGTTTTGAGAACCGAAACTTGTTTAGTTAAATACAATTTAGATCAGTAAACACAATACTATGAGTGAAACTGTGAATGCATTCTTATTTAAAAATAGATTAAAGGTCCTTAGGGATAAAATACTATTGTTGTAGGTGTCTATTAGGTATTTGTGTTGCGGACTGTTACGTACCTGCACTCACTGGCGCATCAGGCGCGATTTCACCACCTTAAGTATCTATCCCTATGTAACCTAATCAAGAACAATGAAAATAAAGACAAGTGAAGTATAATATTTCTACAAAAAATGTGTACTTATTCAGACTTCAAATCTATTTTAAAAGTCTATTTCAGTTCAAAGTATTTTGTCTGGAGTTTGTCAGAATTGAGCTAACAATTAGTCCTAACCGAAGACTTCACCCGGTATCTTACAGCCGTGCACAAGCTATCACAAAATGACACACGCGCGGGCGATATTTCAGATCGCTTCTCAAACCGCAACGGATTGGTCTAAAATTCAATGTTTCTATTCCAAAACCAAGCTCGTGGTTCTCTACCACGTGATCCAAATCATTTTGGTACCAGTTAACCTCACATAACCCATCAAAAAACCCAAATGTTATGTACCTAAGTGACAGATGACAGCTAAAAAATGCATTCCAAACACGCTACGAGGCGTGTTGCAAATGACATACAGATTGCTGAGTACATTACAAATCTTATAAGCGATAAAGGTGCTTTTACACGGGCAATATATTGAGCAATTATTGCCCGTCAACAGTACGGTTGTCTCACTTTTACTTACAGGCCAGAGAAGGACGCGTGTACTGTTGACGGGCAATAATTGCTCATATTATTGCCCGTGTAAGAGCACCTTAAGAGCGCCTTTTGTCCGCCTTTACTTATTGTAATTATGAACTGTACTGTGTGCTGCAAAATTCTTTTTAATACAGTTGCTCAAAAAGTGCTACTTTACGTAGCTGTTTAGCGTGCGGAAAGTTGGTTTTCGCGCACTAGTGCTTTTCACTTTTCCAATTTTTTTAAATTTATGCTTGTTCCAATGCATGACTCCTTATTGCTGGGTGTTAAATATTTGTTTCATTTAAACGTCGTAATCAACATAAAAACCTACTGTTAATATCAGAATACGAAAAATATACACATTTCATATTTTATTACTTACCTCTTCATCATTATAACACGTTTATTTTTTAATATTGAATATTGAAAAACCGTTCTTAATAAGTTGTCTGAGTGGAACGGAATAGCTGCCGAAACGCCTGTCAAAGAAGAGGCGTTTTTACTTACTGCAAGCATGTTTTAAGTTTCTAAAGGCAACATTCGATATTGTTTTTATAAATATTACTTGTTGTTTTTCTTATTTTTTCGCAACTGTATTAAAAAACGTCGTTCAATACACGTGCGGAAATGTCATTCTTCACTCGTCCCGAGTCTTGCCACTCGCCTGCGGCTCGTGGCATCCCTCGGTACTCGTGAAGTAATGACATACTTTCCGCACTAGCATCGAAATGTACTATTATTGCACACCTCAATTAAGGGTACTTGAGGTGTGCAATATAGTACATTTCGATGCTAGTGCGGAAAGTATTAAAGTAATTAAGGGTACTTGAGGTGTGCAATATAGTACATTTCGATGCTAGTGCGGAAAGTATGTCATTACTTCACGAGTACCGAGGGATGCCACGAGCCGCAGGCGAGTGGCAAGACTCGGGACGAGTGAAGAATGACATTTCCGCACGTGTATTGAACGACGTTTTTTAATACAGTTGCGAAAAAATAAGAAAAACAACAAGTAATATTTATAAAAACAATATCGAATGTTGCCTTTAGAAACTTAAAACATGCTTGCAGTAAGTAAAAACGCCTCTTCTTTGACAGGCGTTTCGGCAGCTATTCCGTTCCACTCAGACAACTTATTAAGAACGGTTTTTCAATATTCAATATTAAAAAATAAACGTGTTATAATGATGAAGAGGTAAGTAATAAAATATGAAATGTGTATATTTTTCGTATTCTGATATTAACAGTAGGTTTTTATGTTGATTACGACGTTTAAATGAAACAAATATTTAACACCCAGCAATAAGGAGTCATGCATTGGAACAAGCATAAATTTAAAAAAATTGGAAAAGTGAAAAGCACTAGTGCGCGAAAACCAACTTTCCGCACGCTAAACAGCTACGTAAAGTAGCACTTTTTGAGCAACTGTATTAAAAAAGAATTTTTGTATTGTATTGTATCTTATGTCGCTAGGCCTCAAAACTTACAGAAATACTATTGGAATGTGAAACAGACAAAACAAAATTTAAGCTCTCCTCCAGTCTCAAAGTGGTCGGTAAACTTCAGGAATAGCCGACATCATTAGCTTAAGCGTCCCATTACAAGCAGTTCTCGGCCGAAATTGCCACGTCCCTGCGACTCCTGCGAGACAAATTAGACAGAAGCCTAGCGATTTATAACACCAGCGCACCTCACACCTCGCTAGTACAACATCACACAGCTACTCTTTTGTTTATATAACGACGGTGGCAAACAAGCTTACGACTCACAAGCCGACTCGTCCTCACCTGTCACCTCACACCTCACCCGTTTTTATATGTAAACTGTCAAATGTCATTTGTCAAATTTTGACAGTTTCCATATGAATTGAGAGGTGAGGATGAGTCGGATTGTGAATAATACCCCAGCCTGGTGGTAAGTAGACACCGTAGCCTATGGGTGCTTGCGACGCCAGGAGAATCACAAGCGCGTTGCTGACCCTTCATATTTACTTGAGGTTTCGAGGTCAATTTTTTTACACAAATCGAACTAGTCCCATAGTAAGCCCAATAAGGCTTGTGTTATTTGTACTAGACGACGATATATTTAATACATATATACTTAAATACATAGAAAACATCCAAGTCTCAGGAACAAATGTTACTGCTCACCACAGAAACAAATGCCCTTACCGCGATTCGAACCCAGGACCTCTAGCTTCGGAGGCAGTGTCACTACCAACTAGGCTAAACGGGCCGACATATGCAGTGCAGGCCCCTGATTTTCAATAAAACGCATCATCATCATTAAATAAATAAATAAATCGAGAACTCTGGCGACTTTACTCACCACGAGGAATACAACCCCACATGCCTAAAGAGCATGTAGTGATGTTATTATGGCTGCGGTCTTCAGTAAAGTGGAGGTATTTCCCCAGTCGGGCTGCTCCAAATATGAGCAAAATGGCGTCCCGCTGTGCCTTACTTCTCTTAGGCTGGTTTGCACCGACTTACGATCACAGACCGATCAACGTTAAATATGACGCCGGCAGCTGTCATGCCATAGAAACTTGTCAAACTTTCCATACATTCAAATTTTAACGAACACAGCTTACGATTACAGACGGTTTGGTGCTCTCGATAGAAATATGTGTAATCGGAGCTGTAACTGCCAGTTTAAGTCTGGTGTCACCAAAAGTTGGTGTTAATCGTGGAAACAACTCAAGCTTTCCTTGTCCACATGAGATCTTGGGCTGCGAGCTTAAATTATTATACAGT
The DNA here is from genome assembly GCA_905163555.1 of Notocelia uddmanniana. Classification (NCBI taxonomy): domain Eukaryota; kingdom Metazoa; phylum Arthropoda; class Insecta; order Lepidoptera; family Tortricidae; genus Notocelia; species Notocelia uddmanniana. Next base: position 4,670,743 of record LR991064.1, read on the forward strand.
TTTCATTTTAGAACTTATGTCTGCACCATATGGTTTATAATCGAATACATATTTGTGACAGGGAGCACGGCTGGTGTTTCGAGTTTCACGCCCGATTTAAATTGGGTGATGACACTAAGGTTGAATTTATGAAAGTTAAGGTCTAGTAACGTAAAGTGTAGGGTTTGTGGACTGTTAAAGCAGTTTTCTTGGGTGTAATCTATTATACTAGAGGTTCTCAGAGAACTACAAACCAGCAAATTGCGTATATTTTTATTAAAAATATTTTTTTACTCCGCTCTAATTTTTTTCTTATATCTTGGCAATCCTTTAACAGATTTGGCTAATGTTTGAACTGATGAAAAATTAAGTATCATTAATTCGCTTATCCAATTTCAGGATTCTCTAGTCAAACGATACTTAGAGTTATTGTTGGAATAATATTTTGTGTGTGTGTGTGTGTGTGTGTGTGTGGGTGCGTGCGTGCGTGCGAGCGTGCGTGCGCGTGTGTGTGTGTGTGTGTGTGAGTGAGTGTGTGTGTGTAGCATAACCTTGTCAAATTAAACTGTCTCTGGAGTAAAATTTATATATTTTGCATTATTTATTGCTTCAACATTATTATATTTTTATTCAATTAATTGATACAGATAACATATACCTACAAAGAAAAATTTACCGTAAACATAACCCTTTTTGGCAGTCGGGTAAAAATAAAATAAAATAAAACCGTCCGTCTACGTGAAGGTCGTTATTTACGTTATTCGCTAAGTATAATGGAATTACCAATAATCCCTTCATAAGGCGGAATATGCAGCGAACGCTTTAAATTCCATTTTGGCTAAGTAATTAAATTCGCTGCTTATGTTAAGCTAATGTAATTAGCTCATCAGACCTTGAAAAGTACGTTTAGAATGAAATAATTTATACCAAAAAAAAAGACTCCAATTTTGTACTTTGCTATGCCACACACATGACCTGTACTGCTTTCCGATAGCAATTAAAGGATGATTCACAGTAGACCGTTCCGTGTCCGGGCCTGCCCGTTTTCTATGACAGCAAACGCAACGGCCGGCGTATTTCTCTAGAAGAAAACGGGCCGGCCCGGACACGGAACGGCCTACTGTGAATCATCCTTTAAGTGACCATATGAATGGAGTGCCATAAACACCTAATTAGTATGCACGAGCTCTATTAGTAAATGTGTCTATTTCGCGGGCCGTTGATCAAAGGCGTGACGTGGACTAATCCTGCATAAATCTGTAGTTATGTGCTGGTATGCACGGTAGAGGAAATTGATTGTTTGTTACTTTTAGACACTATTTAAATAGTAATAGAGTCCATAATTGACAAACATTCAAATTCCGCGAATGTACATTACCACTACTACGTTCCCACTTAAATCTATAGAGATATACAGGGTGATTCAGGAGACGTGAGCAGGACCAACACTACATACATAGTAAATGGCAATGAATCGTTCACCATTGTATTTAAGTGAAACACCCGTACTTTTTTCCTGTATTTTAATTTTTGTTAAGTTAAAGTTTAATTCTCTACAATCATGGTCACCCTACAATAACTGGTTTATAAAGATTAAACCTCTAACTGTTATGACAGCACTTTAATTACGAAGAAAGTAAATTGTCACATTGAGTGACATACGATATTTCAAGTAATCGGACTCGGATGACATTCAATTCGACACGTATCACTTGGCTGAAGTATTCTGATGTATCTCGAAAATAATTAAAAAAAAAATGTTTTCAACCCCAAAGATAAATGAACGGTAATTTCACTAATAGTGCCACGAAGCAGTAGCTTATGATCTACTGAATCCGTAGTGCTGAGCTTGCTCACGTCTCCCGAATCAATTTTTCAGTCTAATATTTTTAAGCTAACAATTCTTGTATGTATATTTATTTATTTCGAGTGGCTTTGGGAGAAATTTACAATTCAGGGGTTTAAGGGCATGAAATACGGATCTAACTAGGTGTCATCTTCAGGAAAATTTGTATTCTACGGAAAATCCCGAAAGATTCCGAGTAAAGCTCGGTCACTCAAGTGCTTGGCACTAAATTAATAAAACTTGCAACTTCTTTGTCAGGCCCTTCGTCAATCTCCACATTTCATAGACACAAAACAAAACTGAGTGACTCATACAGGGAAACTTTACTTGACCCTTTTTTACTAGACCCTTCTTGGGTCTATTCTAACTTGACTTTATGGTTGCAAATGCCGTTCCTTCACTCTCAACACAGCGCTTCCTCGGGAGCTCTAGCGACCTATCTCACCACCAGGAATACAACCCCACATACCTACAGAGCAAGCCGCTAGCGCTGAGCCAACCGAGTTGGTAAGTAAGTGAGTAAATGTTTGATAGCTACTAGACGCTCGCGTAATACACTGGTAGGGTATTCGTCGATACGTGCCTCGCGGTATATTGCACGACGGATGATAATCACGCCGTCACCGCGCACAGAGGAATTCGCAATTTGGGCCGAGCCGTCAACGCGGCCCGTAAATTATTGACTGCGGACTGTTTATGTACGAGTAAGCCTAGTACAATGTTGCAAACGAAGGGAATACGACTATAAAGAACTAATAACGTTGCAAAAATTTGACTGTCTTGATAAAAGTTGTTAAAATACGCTGCTATTAGGAATTTTCCCGATCTAGGTGACTTCCTGACTAGGCGGGGCGGGAGCAATATGTCATAGGTATTTTGCTCTTTGACGTAAGCTTAGATTTTTTCACTTGACGAAATACTGTCAGTATTACGTTTGCGCAGTAGTAATAACATGCGCAGAAGTGGGGCAGTGCTGCATTGGTATCGATTGACACTGACAGCTGACAGTTTTCTCATATCGTACCGCATCCGTATCAACAAATCAGGAAGGCGCCTTAGGTGACTTCCTTTCTAGCTGAGCTGGATCGATATGTTAGATTTTTCCTTTGACTTGAGCTAACGTCGCAGAGATTTCTTCACTTAGCGAGACACTGTCAGTACTACGTTAGCGCAGTAGTACTATCATGCGCAGAATCGTGGCAGTACTTACTGTATCGTTCGCTTCCGTGCATCCCGCGCTAGTTAGTAAGCGCTCATTTAAATGTAGGGGCGCAGTTAAAAGCGGTACTGACTCGACTGATAGTTGACACCGACAGCTGACAATTTTCTCATATCGTACCGCCTCCGCACCGACAAATCAAGAAGTCGCCTTATATGGGGAATATTCGCTGGGCTGGGATTATTTCCAGTAGGTATGGCATATCTATTGATATGATAAATGTTCGAAATGTATCTTTAGTCTTGACGAAGCCTGCGTTACGGATATTCGACTTATTATGTTTGCATGGCAATATTGATTTCCCAATTACACATGTTTTAATTATTAGTCTTAGTGGACTAACAGGATGGTTTTTGGTTCATACATACATTTCTTGCATAGAAATAATGGTACATGAAATTTCTTGACAATTCATTTGACGTCATGATTCAAAAACTGATGGGAAACACAACGTTCCTTAAACTCAATTAGGTATACCAAATAGGCCAGTTTTTCTTTCAGCAGTTCTTCCATGGAACTAATAGTGATAGTTCCATGACCTCATGGATTTTTAGAACAAGTAGAAAGTACACCGGAATTACAGTAATTCTAAATCATAAGCTGGAGACACCTGGACAAGGTTTCTAAGCGCAGTAATATACTAAACTTTACCGGTGTTGAGCAAATAAACTAATTTCAGCTAATGAGACAAAGTTCAGCCAAACAAAGGTTCTGTATTTAAGTTTCGTTCCCAGGAGAAACACAGTGCATGTACTACGAGATCATGCAGATTTACTTTCGAAAACAGAAGCCTCCCAGGAACCTTCAGGAGCCTTCGTTTTGGTACCTCTCGTTAAAATGAGAGGTAACAATCCAAAATCTTATTAGTCTTATTATTAAGTTGATCAAGTGTGGCATCATAATTATAAAAGTGCTTACACATACATATACATTCTAAAACCGGTTACTTTTTATAAATGTAAGGAAAATACAATGCTCCTCCCCCCTCCCTTATCTATAAAGTTTACCTAGACAACATTTTGAAACTATTACATGTGATTAATATTCATGTAATGTACTCGTAAATAGTATAGGAGGGTTCGTGGCCCAGCGGCGCCCGCGTACCGCATGCGCTATGCGAGGTTAAGCAATGTCGGGCGAGGTCAGTCCTTGGATGGGTGACCGCTTTGAGTGGTTACTAACTGAGCGCTCCCGTGCTTTGGAAGGCACGTTAAGCCGTTGATCCCGGTTGCTGTCTATGATAGCAGTCGTTAAGCCAAGTTAGAGGCCTCCGGGCGGCTTGAGAATTTCTAACAGTCAAGTTGCCCACTCACTTGACAAGCCTAATCCCAATAAGGTCTAGTTTTCCCCTGGGGTTGGAAGGGCAGATGGCAGTCGGTTCCGTAAAAACTAGTACCTAAGCCAATTCTTGGGATTAGGTAGCGGACCCCAGGCATCCTTCAGGTTGCAACTGTACTGGGAATAACGCTAGGAGGATGATGTAATGTAAAAAGTATAGGAAAAATATAATTGTGTACCTCCATCTAGGTTTTCTTTTTAATCGTGAAAAATCTTTACACTTTTAAAACACAGCGTGCGAGTTTCATTCGCACTGCAGTGAAACTCGCACTTGACCGGATTTTGATTTTTTGCAATTTTGTTGAAGGTCCTAAATAAATAAATAAATAAATAAATAAAAAGTATAGGAAAAATATAATTGTGTACCTCCATCTAGGTTTTCTTTTTAATCGTGAAAAATCTTTACACTTTTAAAACACAGCGTGCGAGTTTCATTCGCACTGCAGTGAAACTCGCACTTGACCGGATTTTGATTTTTTGCAATACCAACACAACCCAGACCCAGGGCCAGATTACCAAATCCAGGTTTTCTCTCTCTTTCCCCGCCGGTTTTCTTCATGAAAAAAAGAAAGAACTATTTTTGTTCACATCTCAGTCGCATTTCATTCTGTTTATCATGCTCGCTTCGACGCCCATGAAAATTCATCATAGTGAAAACTCTTTGCCCTCAATACACTGTGACCAGCTTTGACTCTTCTACTTTAATCGCGATTTACGACTCCCGCGGGAAGAGAGTTGGTAACTTTCGTTACAGTTTCCTGCAAGTAAACTCCTCTGAATAAAAGTTACTAGCAAGGTTACATACTGTGTTGCATTTAATGTGTGCACCGGGACCTCGTACGTTAAGAATGGGAAGATCAGTCAAAGTTTGTCATAATTGTGAATTAAGTACCTAGCAGGCCAATTCAGTCAACTTTTCAAGATATTTTCTTTTTCACCTCAGCGGCTCGAAAATGGCGGTTTTGCTGCTTGAAACCAGTGAGCAAAATGAAATTTTGCTACGAGCGTGAAAACGACTTTTTCCTGCTTGAAACTAGTGAGCATAAAGCAATTTTGTTGCAAGCGTGAAAAAAAAGACTTTTTTGATTTTTCATATCGTAGGTTAGTTTAAGTAACTTCATTCTCTATATCACTATTCCTTTCCGTTATATGTTCTCATCGCTGAGGTGAAAAGTGGTATGTATCACACGAGAGCAAAGATATTTGCATCTCGTGTCTTTGACTCCCGCGCTACGCTCAAGATTCTAATTTTCCATAACTTACGATATGAAAAATTAAAAAACTGACTTATTAATTTACTTTGAGTCCCTCGCCACGCTTAAGATTCTAAATTAAAATCTTGAGAGTAGCGAGGGACTCAACATCAACACTCGCAACAAAAATCTACTTTGCTCTCTTGTTGAAAAAATAACTATTTCCGTTCTTTTGGATGATGCGTCTCTTTTCGTATACAAAATAACACATAAGGTATACTTACGTACAACTACTTAACTCTGAAATACTTTACTTGATCTGAATTCATAAAAGTAGAGGTCAACAATCGGTGTCAAACGAAATGTTAAATATATACCTTGTACCGTATTATTACGATTTTTTGACAATTCCAGGACGTCAATTTGACTAAATAGATAAATATTTCGTATTCCAATATGATGTTAACAGGAAGTGGCACTTGTTCATGAGAGCAACAAAGAATTTAATAAAACCGCGCACCACCCCTGATATCATTCATTCTATTCGCGCACACTTTCATGAATTTGTTGATACCGTAGCCCTACCGTGATGCAGCAAACAATGCTACTTTTGAAAATTTTACTCTTAAATGACTCTTCTCAATCCTTACAACAACTCAAGAATTTGCGCTATAAATAAAATGAATGGAAGAATTCCTCAATTCGATACGGTCAGGTCCGAAATTCAGGCCATTGTGAAACTTATTCCCCGTTGTTAAAGAACAACATGTCTATATATTAAACCCTGTTTGAATCGACGGCTGCCAACAGTTAGCCCTTAATTGCCGTCGTTACGGGCCAGAATCCTTCAGAAATTGTTCTCGAGGGCTTCAGAGACAGTTCATTTTAAGAACACAATTCACTGAGAGCTCAGGCTTTGTACGCAACATCAAAGATCGGGGTCATTTAAGAAACCTTAGACTTTTTAGCTATTTTTAAGGTATCATACCTCAAAAGGAAAAAATGGAACCCTTATAGGATTACTCGTGTGTCTGTCTGGCTCTCAGCCAAAAATAATTAACAGATTGAGTTTAAATTTGGTACACAAATATGTAAATGGTACACATAAGGCGCCTTCCTGATTTGTCGATTCGGAGGCGGTACGATATGAGAAAACTGTCAGCTGTCAGTGTCAACCGATATCAGTGCAGTACTGGCCCACTTCTGCGCATGGTATTACTACTGCGCAAACGTAATACTGACAGTATTTCGTCAAGTGAAGAAATCTCCCATGAGTAAGCTTACGTCAAACAACAAAATACCTATGACATATCGATCCCGCCCCGCCAAGTCAGGAAGTCGCCTAAGTGAATTTTAACTAAGCAAGCGACTTTTGGGTGTTAGATAATAAAAAAAATGCTAAATATATCGTGTGTTTTCGACTGTTTTTTCCCTGACTTTTCACTGTTCAAAACGGGATATTTACCATGTATGTTAATATTGTTGAGTTTCCGATATTTCGGCGCTGTTGCAAGCACCATTTTCAAGGATTAACTGACGCTGCTGCGAATTTTATTTGTGCTCTACCCACACTCCAAGATACACACACACTCTGGAGTTGGGTAGACCACAAATAAAACTGCCAGCACGTCAGTTAATCCTTGATAATGGTGCTTGCAACAGCGCCGAAATATCGGAAACTCAACAATATTAACATACATGGTAAATATCTCGTTTTGAACAGTAATTCTAGGAACGTTTTTAAGTTGCTACGTGAATAAACCGGTGTATGTGCATGTCTATAATTTATGCAATTACTCAGGAGTGCAATTTCCCTTCTCGGTATAAAGTTAGAAGTACCGCCTAACTAGTAACTATTTTAAGTAGAAACGGTGTTTTTAATAATTACTTCATTCATGAACGCCGTAAAGGTCAATAACTTAAGCGACTTATTGTTAAACAGAATAAACACAGACTCGTTTTTTATCATCATGTCACCATCATCATGTCAGCCGAAAGACGTCCACTGCTGGACATAGGCCTCCCCTAAAGACTTCCACAATGACCGGTCCTGCGCCACCCGCATCCAGCGGACACCCGCGACCCTTACCAGGTCATCAGTCCACCGTGTGGGGGGCCTGCCCACACTACGCCTTCCGGTACGTGGTCGCCACTCGAGAACCTTTCCGCCCCAACGGCTATCGGTTCTACGTGCTATGTGTCCCGCCCACTGCCACTTAAGTTTAGCGATTCGATGGGCTATATCTGTCACTTTGGTTCTGCTGCGGATAACTTCATTCCTGATGCGATCACGCAGAGATACTCCCAGCATAGCCCTCTCCATCGCTCTTTGGGTGACTTTGAGCTTCCTTATGAGGCCCATAGTAAGCGACCACGTTTCAGTACCATATGTCATCACTGGCAACACACACTGGTCAAAGACTTTCGTCTTGAGACACTGCGGAATATTGGATGAAAAGATGTGCCGTAGCTTCCCGAACGCTGCCCAGCCGAGTCGGATTCGACGATTAACCTCTTTCTCGAAGTTGGACCTACCTAACTGGACAGTCTGTCCTAGGTATATGTAATCGTCTACAACTTCGAGCGTAAAGTGTCCGATTGTTACGGGAGTTGGTGCTACATGGGCAGTTGACATAATCTTCGTCCTGTCCATGTTCATCCTTAGACCAACTCGCTCGGACGCTTTACTGAGGTCATTGAGCATTGTACTTAAATCCTCCCTGGTCTCAACCAAGACTACTATATCGTCAGCAAACCGAAGGTGAGTGGTGTACTCGCCGTTTATGTTGATGCCTAGCCTTCTCCAGTCCAGACTCTTGAACACATCCTCCAGTGCAGCGGAAAACAGTTTAGGCGAAATAACATTTCCTTGCCTGACTCCCCGCTGCAGCGGAATAGGTTTCGAGTTCTGGTCCTGGAGTCGGACTGACATAGTGGCGTTCCTGTACAAACACTTCAGCACTTCGTTTTTTATAGTCGTGTGCAATTCAACTGTTGCAATAAGAGAAGCCTCTGCTTTTGCAAGATTTGAATTCAATATATCATCATTATCATCAATTACACATCACATTAGCATCCAGCATATAGGTATATGGCTCTGTGAGCTATATACTTCGCGAGAGTCATTTTTTTATGTTTTCAACCCCGCCATTTTGAAAATCTCCCAAAAACTAAATGAAAAAAAAAGATCCATGTAACTATCGAACTTGCTAACATAACTTTACGAAAATTGGTTGAGAAATGCTACCTGTTAAATAGAACAGCAGGGCAACCGCCGGACAGACATACGAAACCATTTTTGCCCAAGCTTCGCTCGCGCATCGTGCTCGCTCGGTCAATAATAACTACTCATGATTTTGTGACACCTTAAGAGTCAGCAGTAAGCGCGGTTCTCCATACAAACATAGTTTCGCTCTCATTTTAAAACGCCATGCTACAATAACATGAAACTTTGTATACATAAGGGTTTCCGGCATACCTAGGTCGGAAATTAGTTTCTGTTGCTTGAAATTATAATGGAGAAAAAATACAGCGATTATTAAGGTTTTCATACAAGACGTAAAAAACTCAAAAAGTCGCTGTATTTTTTTTATTACAATTTCTAGCAATAATAATTCTTTGGTGAAATGGGGGTGGAAGTTTGTATGGGAGAGTGATAATTAAGACAGCTCCAAAATAATTTATAACCATTTATTAGATTATTTAGATAACGAGTTTTATGCGGAGTCGCGAGCAAAAGCTAGAGTACAGTAAATGTGCATTTCTTTTTAGGGTTCCGTGCCCGACGAGTCCAAAGGGAGCCTTATTGCTGTCACTCGCGTTTCCATCTCTTGTCTGTCACACATTTTGTTCCGAAGAATTTTTTAACTTCCCATGAACTTATTGAACTTGAAATTTGAAATAATATTTATTATTACGTATATTTTACCAGCAACCAATATATCTACTGATAAATCACATTTGTTTTTAGCTGTACAGAACCCTCGGTGCGTGAGTCCGACTCAAACGAATAGAAAATCTTGACATTTGCCTTTTCACGAAAGCAACTACAAATCATGTCATGTCAGCTGTACTAAAACCTGTTGAACAAAGCCCCATGTGTTTCGTTTTCCGTGGTTTTCCTTTAACCTGCCTTGTTTCGCGTGGTTAAAAGTGTATTCGAATGTAAGCGGATTATGCACCTTGCATGCATATATTCATTCCCCGCGAGAGTGGTTTAGGGGCCTATTTTAACTAACGTACTGCATTCAAATCGGATTCTGTTCGATCTCGCACGTTGGGAGCGGCACGTGAGTTTGATAACTAAGGTAGAGGCAAACAGGCATACACTGTAGCCTATGGACGCTCGCGACTGCAGAACAACAGACTCGTATGCGAGTTCCACTACATTGCGCGGTTAGTAGTCGGCGGTTAAGAAGTCAATCCGGACACCTGTCATTTCCATACAGTTTATAACCTCAAAGTGACTTTTATGTTATAAACTGTATGGAAATGACAGATGTCAGGATTGACTTCTTAACCGTCGACCACTATAGATCAATTGAACTCATTATACCACGGTAACCCGCAATGTAATGAATCTAGCATGTGAGTTTCGTATGTGTGTACAGAGCCTTTTATTCATAAACGGCCAGCCAAACCTATTTTAATTCAAATGCCGCTAAAATTCATTTGTCATTATCTGTCAGTTTGACATTTATGTTTGTGACAGAGGGGTGGAACAAATTTTAGTTAACAGACGTTTGATAAGTTTTATGAGGCCTTTGAGTGCAGTTCCATTGAGGCGCAGCGGAGCGGTCTCGTGCAAAGTTGACCAATTTTTCGGTTTTCATTGGGCTTGCAAGCCTGGGACTGTTTTTTTGTAAAGTCTCAATATACAATCCGCAGGGTACCTATTCACGTAACTTTTTGAACGTACGAAGATTTTCCTAATCTAACTGCCCTTTTTACAATGGAAAATGACAGTCACTATCACTAGATCTACCTTATACACCCTCGAAAACGTTGCGCCGCCGCCGCCGGTGCGGGAAATGCCATCCGTTTTCGGTGAAGGGCTGTCCACATAATACGTCACGCAAAATTTCCTATCCCTTTAACATGTACTGTCACGTTCAATAATCAAATTTTGCAAGTAAATAATGGGATTTGTACAGGAAATAACCAGCGCCGAGGGGGATGGTCAAGCTGGCTGCGGCGGTGGGACTTTTTTTTCATTTGGGTTATTCTTTTTTTTTTCACAGTTTATGCGAAAAGCTATATAGATGCCTGAGCCGAAACTGGGATTGCCTGCCTCGTATTACTAGGCATAATACACTTGGGAGGCAATACCGTGCCGTAATGTACTATACTACGCCATATTAATGTAGGTACTTACCCAAGCAAAACCAGCCTGTAGCAATTTTTGGGCGGCGGCGCAGAGTCATCACAGGCCTGCGTGCTCGGGCCGGGCGTCCGATCCGGTTCCGGCTCTTCAATCTGCCCCGCACCCCGCCGGCACAGCCACGACGTCCCGCACTTGTCACGCGCATCCTCCTGCGCGGGAGTAGCGGGGGTCGCGAACTGGCAACGTCGCGGCGAGCGCTGCCGACCCGTCGTCGATAAAGAAGATTTCAGAGGCGAAGGTGGTGCCCTCACAGGGCTCGGTGACGCCCGGACGGGTGACGTTGACACTTTTACTGGAGAGGATTGCAGGGACAGGCCCCGCTCTGCCGTCCCGTTTAACATCGTTGGGCGCACTTTAGTTTCATTGTTTAATAATGTTTCATTGTGTTTTGATTCATTTTTTGGGCTCACTAAAAATATAAATTAAAAAATAAGAGTTGTAAACTAAATAACAGGTAAAAGCAAGCTTAGGTTACTAAGATAATAATCAAATTCTCGTATAAGTATGTATGTACCTACATTATTTCTGACAGTAAATTCATTATTTTCCATATTTCGTCGATCCGTTCACAAATAGCGTAAAGCAGCATCGCTCGGTAGAGAATCTTGCAATGTTTGTATTTTACCCGATCTTCAGTCGAAACCTTTACCGTAATTGAAGCTAGCAAATCATCAAATACACAATGAATTCCTGAATGAAACGAAAGCCTTTGTTCCACTCAGTGCGCTATCGGGGATTTGACAAAAATGTGTGCAATGTCATTTTCCTCCTAAAGATCAGATGAAACAAACGCAAAAATAAAATATTGTGATATGTAGTACAATGTCAGTGACACAGTTAGTCAAAGCTTCAACGATATTATTTACAGTTATTCCGGCAGTTATCGGAGCTTAAATTCGACTCGTTCCAACCCGTGATTGCGAATCCTTGTGATTCTCGTATGTTTGCGCAAAATGTTGACTTCAAACATATTCGATTATATTCTCCGGTGGCATCGCAACTTTGGAAATAGTCGCCATGTTTCCAATGAAAAAAAAAACGATTCATCTATTGCATACATTAAATCTCAACTAATTCACGATTAACTCTCGCTTAATCAGCTTATATATTTTTTTACAAATTATTTTGATATTTTTTTGATTCACTTCGTGGTTCGAATAGAAAAGTTGTTCAGTATGCAAAATTTATACTAAAAGCATGCTACCTATAATTAATATAAATATTAATATTTCATTATATAAAAGATGTCCTGTACTGAATATATAATCAACCTTACCATATATACAGGAATATACCCTGATAGTCTTAAGAAAACTGTTATTAAACCGTTACACAAAAAAGGAAACGAGGAAAGCTTAAACAACTATCGGCCAATTGCTCTTATTCCGGTATTTTCAAAAAAAATTGAAAAGATTATTTATCAGCGTATATATTCCTACCTGAGCAAATTCAACCTACTATGTAAGGAACAGAAAGGTTTTAGGAAAAATATTACTATTAACATGGCTATATATGACATGCTTAACGTTGTAATGGTAAATATTGATAGAAGAAACCCTGTCTGTGCAATTTTTGCAGATATGTCCAAGGCTTTTGATTATGTTTGCCATGACCAACTCTTAAACAAACTTAATTTGTATAGTATAAGAGGTAACGCATCAAATTTGGACCTTTATTGTTTTTGATTTACATCAATGATTTGCCAACATATGTAAAGCATCCTATAGTATTATTTGCGGATGACAGTACGTCAGTCATAAAGTGTAATGAAATAAGAAATTATAAACGAGACATTGATATAGAATTAAAATGTGTAATAGCTTGGTTTAATAATAATAATCTAATAATTAATTTAAATAAAACAAATATAATGCATTTCCACCAACGCACATTAACTAATAATAATTGTAATATCAATATTGACTATGAAGGTACAACAATTGAAAATATAGCCGTTACTAGATTTTTAGGATTATCGATTGACAGTCAGTTAACTTGGAAAAGCCATATTGATGAATTATGCAAGTACCTCAGTAAATCGGCTTACGCACTTTACCAACTGTCAAAAATAGCCAATCGTGAGGCAGTGTTAATAGCGTACCATGGGCTAGTAGCATCAAAAATTAGATATGGCATTATCTTTTGGGGTAACTCTGTAAATCGTGAAGCCGCTTTTATAGCTCAAAAGAGATGCATACGTGCTATCTGCGGTGTAAATGTAAGAGATAGTTGTGCTCCTCTATTCAAATCGCTGAGAATTCTGACATTGTCTTAATTATATATACTAAAGGTGGTTCTATTTGTTAAAGGCCATCCTGATTTGTTCACACTTAAATCAGATAGACGTAAACTCCCCATTCGCCCTCAGTATGAGGGAGAGTTGTATATTCACCCAATGAGAACAGCATTAGTGCGTAATAGTTTTTTTGGAATGGCACCAAAAATATATAACAAAATACCATCCTCTATTAAACATCATGATATTCACCAATTTAAGAAGAAATTGGATTTGTATTTGATTGAAAAATGTTTCTACTCAATAAAAGACTTTGTTATGGAATTTATAATTTATTGATATTTTTGTGTTGATGTGTTTTTTTTATTTTTTATTATATAAGTTGTTGCTGTAAATTAATATTGTGTACCAATTTCTACGCCGACACCGGCAGAATGTGCTGTTCTAAAAATATTTTACTACATGATATTGTACCGTATTCATAGAAATAAATATATTGATTGATTGATTGATTGAAGACAAACCGAAATTATGTGGCGTAAGTACTAACTTAAACCCAAAACAATTTTCACATGCCTAATGGCTAAACATATCAAGGGTGTAATTAATGTATACCCATTGAGACAGAGCTATTGTATAAGTACCATATGTTCCGGTGAATAAACTTTCATTTCATTTCACAATTCACTTTGATCATTCCTGATCATGACCCAAAATCGTTTAAAATAATTTTGAAAGAGAAAAAATTGCTTTTAATGCCACAATACGCTACCAATTCCATTACAAGCGGACAATGCGACTGACTTGTTATTCGGCAGCATGCCCTTACCATTGTTATTATTTATGAGTGGTGCGACGTGCGAACTGGCAGGTGGCGCCCAAAACTTTTTGTAGACGACGCAAGTCCACAGCCTATCGTCTGCGATAGCTCGGTGGAAACAGAGGTTCTTGCCGCACCCGTCTCGGTGAACACGGTAGCGTCACACGAAGGATCTGTGAACGACCGAGGAATGGCGCAGCACTGTTTCGAAACTAACTCCTACTTACGCGGCTCTGTTCTTGTAAGGTTCACTATGATCATGGGAACACTCCGTAATAAAAACACTGAGTCTGTTACAAGTTATAATGGAATTAAAACACAAAGAAAAGATAAGGTACAATATTACGCACTAAGCTTATTAGGCACTAAATTTACTGTTCAGAGTCAGAAGGTTCAAAATTTAAATACTAAACAACGGCGGGATTACACTTAATAACAAGTTACTGCACTGAAAAATTACGTTCACTATGCCACGTTCCTGGCCAAAAGGTTCACTCGTCACTCTATGCCACGCTCCTGGCTAAAGACTGACTGCCGACTATTAATTACAAGTTACTGTTCTGAAGCTCACGTTCACTATGCCTCGTTCCTGGCCTGCGTTCACTGTGCCACGCTCCTGGCTACAGACTGCCTGCCCACTATTATAATTAATAACAAGTTCACTGTGCCACGTTCCTGGCCAAAGACTAACTGTGCCACGCTCCTGGCTACAGACTGACTGGTCACCGACTGGATTATAATTAATAACAAGTTCACTAAGCCACGCTCCTGGCTTGCGTTCACTGTGCCACGCTCCTGGCTACAGACTGACTGTTCACCGACTGGATTATAATTAATAACAAGTTCACTAAGCCACGCTCCTGGCTTGCGTTCACTGTGCCACGCTCCTGGCTACAGACTGACTGTCCACTATTAATTACAAACTACTGTTCTGAGGCTCACGTTCACTATGCCACGTTCCTGGCCTGCGTTCACTGTGCCACGCTCCTGGCTACAGACTGACTGTTCACCGACTGGATTATAATTAATAACAAGTTCACTACGCCACGCTCCTGGCTTGCGTTCACTGTGCCACGCTCCTGGCTACAGACTGACTGTCCACTATTAATTACAAACTACTGTTCTGAGGCTCACGTTCACTATGCCTCGTTCCTGGCCTGCGTTCACTGTGCCACGCTCCTGGCTACAGACTGCCTGCCCACTATTAATTACTAGTTACTGTTCTGAAGCTCACGTTCACTATGCCAAGTTCCTGGCCTGCGTTCACTGTGCCACGCTCCTGGCTACAGACTGCCTGCCCACTATTATAATTACAAGTTACCGTTCTGAAGCTCACGTTCACTATGCCTCGTTCCTGGCCTGCGTTCACTGTGCCACGCTCCTGGCTACAGACTGCCTGCCCACTATTATAATTAATAACAAGTTCACTAAGCCACGCTCCTGGCTTGCTTTCACTGTGCCACGCTCCTGGCTACAGACTCACTGCCGACCGGCCCACTCATCTCGTTCGTCCGGCGGGTTTTATTTCGTTTCAAAAACATCCCTACTACCGTAATTTCGTTTCCCACGCCGCCTGCGCAACCTTGTGCAATATAATGGCTTTCTGTCCTAACGGTCAGGATAACCGATTCTCACGAGAGACATTAACAATGGTTATACAATGCTTATACAAATGAATAGACAATTGTTAACAACAAAACATTAGTTCAGATATGCCGACACCCGACAAAGGTAATGGTACAGTAAGGATAACAAATAAACAATATCTAACGGTCTCTGCGCAACTCAGGATCTAAAACATTAAGTGATAAATTTTATGATTCTAACTGTATTTTAAACGCTAACGTTACATAATTTCTAGGAGGTCTTAAACGGGAAGTAAAGGCAAATTTTGGATTCCCGGTATTGCGACCGCTTGCCTCTAGCGGTAAAATTTTAGGTAGACTGGGAAAGTCCCTCGTCCTCGGGGCTGTCCGTAACATTCTCCCCGCCTGTAACTGTCTGCCGTTGCAACGGTAGGCCAGCCCGCTTGGTTACAGGTAGCTGGAAGATGCTGCCCCGCGTCTCGACGTCCGTCGATCTCACGTTTCCGTCGGGTCCCGGGAACACACGTCGTATTATACCTCGCGGTCACACGTTCCGAGGCAGTTTTGGGTTTACAACGATCACGCAGTCGTTTGTTCGCGCTGAATCCCTTTGCCTTGCACAGTTCTCTGCGGTGCTTTCTATTCAAACATTTGAAGCAAATCCTATTGCTTCTCGCCCAGTCCAACTGGGCTCCTATGTTCATAACGAGTACTTTTTTACATTCTATTGATCGGTGATTGCCGCCGCAACATAGACAGGGTTCTTGGTTCTCCACCGCGTACGTTTGGTGTACCGGTGGTTTGTTGACGGCTCCCCTCTGTGGTGCGTTCGGTCTGTACTCGGGGCGTGGCGCGTTTGTTCGATACTCAGCGCTTGTAGCGTTCGGTCTGTAGTCCGGGAGCGGCGCGTACGTTCTGTGATTTGGATCTCCGCTATAATAGGGTAACTCATACACCTGTTTTGGCGGTTTCGGCCGCATCGACGCCTTCAGCTGCTCGGCGAGACGATTGAAGGCGGTTGCTGCGTCACTGGGTGGCTCTGCTGATGACCTGAAGTGCATGTCGTCGTGGGCTCTCTGCTCCCTCTCGTAGGGCGTTGATTTGTATCGCCCGTGAGGCGAGCCGGTTTGCGGCTCAACGGGCCACGGATCGCGGTACCCACGCGGTGGCGATTGGGCACGTTCGGTTCCTCCGCGACGGTCTAGTGACGGGTCGCGGTACCCACGCGGCGGCGATTGGGCATGTTCGGTTCTCGCGTAACGCTCGAGCGACGGCGCTTGGTTCGGTTCGTGCGGCCCTCGCGGTGGCGGTAGGGCGCGTTCGTTTCTTGCGCAACGCTTGGGCGACGGCGCTCGGTTCAGCTCACGCGGCCCTCGCGGTGGCGATAGGGCGCGTTTGTTTCTTGTGCAACGCTCGGACGACGGCGCTTGACTCGGTTCACGCGGCCCTCGCGGTGGCGGTAGGACGCGTTCGTTTCTTGCGTAACGCTCGGGCAACAGTGCTCGGTTCGGTTCACGCGGCCCTCGTGGTGGCGATAGGGCGCGTTCGTTTCTTGCGCAACGCTTGGGCGACGGCGCTTGGCTCTGTTCAAGCGGCCCTCGCGGTGGCGATAGGGCGCGTTCGTATGTTGTGCAACGCTCGGGCGACGGCGCTCGGTTCGGTTCACATGGCCCTCGCGGTGGCGGTAGGGCGCGTTCTGCTTGCAGCGTTGCGAGAGGCGTCTCTCTCGTAGGTCCTCGGTGTTGATCGGGTCGGCGCGCCGTGCTTTCCTCTCCCCACCTGTGCGTGAAGCTGCTCAGCCACTCGTCGACCTTCAATGTGCCTGGCTGCGGAGTCACCGCCCGTGACTGCACCGGCATTCCCTCGGCGTCGATCTGTTCCAGTTCGAGCTCCAAACTCTTCCTAATTACTTCCTTCTCGATCTCGGCGATCCGTTCTAACGCGCGTAGCTTTGCCTCTAGCCTGCGCGCTGTCGTTGTACTACTGACGTGCGTTTGCACTGACGGCGTCGGCCTTACTGATTCGCAGGCGCTCTCCTCCCCACCGTCGGCACTCGGGGTAGCGCGCGGCCACGCCCCACGGAGCGCGTGCGCACCTACGCCCCCGCACTCGTTCTGCGCCGGCGCGTTCCCACCAGCGCCCAGCTCCGCATCGTCGCCTTTGATTGTTCGGCTACGTGTCATCATTTTGGTTCACACAGATTTACTAAAGAGTTCGAATTTATAGTGCAGTAACAAAATCTCAGTACGGAGGTTCAAAGTTCACAATTTACGGAGGTTCAATGTTCACAGGTTCAGAAGGTTCAATGTTCAGAGGTTCAGAAGGTTCAATGTTCACAGTACAGAAAAAGGGTTCACTTTACTCACAGGTTCTTGATCACTGTACCTAAAATCCGGCTCGAAGGACCACGCAAACTGTAGACGACGCAAGTCCACAGCCTATCGTCTGCGATAGCTCGGTGGAAACAGAGGTTCTTGCCGCACCCGTCTCGGTGAACACGGTAGCGTCACACGAAGGATCTGTGAACGACCGAGGAATGGCGCAGCACTGTTTCGAAACTAACTCCTACTTACGCGGCTCTGTTCTTGTAAGGTTCACTATGATCATGGGAACACTCCGTAATAAAAACACTGAGTCTGTTACAAGTTATAATGGAATTAAAACACAAAGAAAAGATAAGGTACAATATTACGCACTAAGCTTATTAGGCACTAAATTTACTGTTCAGAGTCAGAAGGTTCAAAATTTAAATACTAAACAACGGCGGGATTACACTTAATAACAAGTTACTGCACTGAAAAATTACGTTCACTATGCCACGTTCCTGGCCAAAAGGTTCACTCGTCACTCTATGCCACGCTCCTGGCTAAAGACTGACTGCCGACTATTAATTACAAGTTACTGTTCTGAAGCTCACGTTCACTATGCCTCGTTCCTGGCCTGCGTTCACTGTGCCACGCTCCTGGCTACAGACTGCCTGCCCACTATTATAATTAATAACAAGTTCACTGTGCCACGTTCCTGGCCAAAGACTAACTGTGCCACGCTCCTGGCTACAGACTGACTGGTCACCGACTGGATTATAATTAATAACAAGTTCACTAAGCCACGCTCCTGGCTTGCGTTCACTGTGCCACGCTCCTGGCTACAGACTGACTGTTCACCGACTGGATTATAATTAATAACAAGTTCACTAAGCCACGCTCCTGGCTTGCGTTCACTGTGCCACGCTCCTGGCTACAGACTGACTGTCCACTATTAATTACAAACTACTGTTCTGAGGCTCACGTTCACTATGCCACGTTCCTGGCCTGCGTTCACTGTGCCACGCTCCTGGCTACAGACTGACTGTTCACCGACTGGATTATAATTAATAACAAGTTCACTACGCCACGCTCCTGGCTTGCGTTCACTGTGCCACGCTCCTGGCTACAGACTGACTGTCCACTATTAATTACAAACTACTGTTCTGAGGCTCACGTTCACTATGCCTCGTTCCTGGCCTGCGTTCACTGTGCCACGCTCCTGGCTACAGACTGCCTGCCCACTATTAATTACTAGTTACTGTTCTGAAGCTCACGTTCACTATGCCAAGTTCCTGGCCTGCGTTCACTGTGCCACGCTCCTGGCTACAGACTGCCTGCCCACTATTATAATTACAAGTTACCGTTCTGAAGCTCACGTTCACTATGCCTCGTTCCTGGCCTGCGTTCACTGTGCCACGCTCCTGGCTACAGACTGCCTGCCCACTATTATAATTAATAACAAGTTCACTAAGCCACGCTCCTGGCTTGCTTTCACTGTGCCACGCTCCTGGCTACAGACTCACTGCCGACCGGCCCACTCATCTCGTTCGTCCGGCGGGTTTTATTTCGTTTCAAAAACATCCCTACTACCGTAATTTCGTTTCCCACGCCGCCTGCGCAACCTTGTGCAATATAATGGCTTTCTGTCCTAACGGTCAGGATAACCGATTCTCACGAGAGACATTAACAATGGTTATACAATGCTTATACAAATGAATAGACAATTGTTAACAACAAAACATTAGTTCAGATATGCCGACACCCGACAAAGGTAATGGTACAGTAAGGATAACAAATAAACAATATCTAACGGTCTCTGCGCAACTCAGGATCTAAAACATTAAGTGATAAATTTTATGATTCTAACTGTATTTTAAACGCTAACGTTACATAATTTCTAGGAGGTCTTAAACGGGAAGTAAAGGCAAATTTTGGATTCCCGGTATTGCGACCGCTTGCCTCTAGCGGTAAAATTTTAGGTAGACTGGGAAAGTCCCTCGTCCTCGGGGCTGTCCGTAACACTTTTCTTAATTCGTGTCACGAGTGCCATTCGATGCCAATCAACAAAGAGAATAAAATCACTACTTTTTATCAATGGTAAAACGACAGTTTCTGCCGTAGAAATAATTTTACAGACAAGTTATACTAACTTTGACGACTTAGACGTCTTAGTCCTACACTGGCTAAGCTTCCAAATACAATTGTCATTTCAAGAAATCTTTTATTGAGGCAGACCAGGGGGCCAATTCTCGGTCCGATCGAGATGCGTGTCTATCGTGACATTGTATAGAATGGTAGAGTCACTTGTATGGAATCTCGAATAGAGATCATCTCGATCGAACCCGAGAATTGGCCCCCTGATCTCGGTCGCATTTCTATGAACAGTCAACACTAGAACTAACTACGCATATGTAGAGATCAAAATCTCTTATTCCCTAAAGACTTTTGAGATGTTGTGGTGTAGGTCACACCCTAATAATCCAGCTGTTCACAGCTGAGCCCATGAACACCTATTCACAGCTGATACACATATGATGTAACACATGTGCATTTAGTATAAAAGCCGTGTATTTTTACTCAATAAATCAGTATTACCTCGACTCTCGGTTTATCATTACAACCCTCGTACGCCGTACACTTCATGGCGACCCTCTGCCAGTCGTAACGTAGCCTACCAGTCGGGCTACTCGAGGCAGCTTCGCCTCGAGCAGCCCTCGCAGCCGAGCAGACCTCAGCTTAGACTCCAGCCAGCCAGCTAGCCAACTCTACTGCGCCAGCCAGAGTCAGCAATAGCCAGCTATCAAATATGCGTCATTTTTTAGAGCACCATATTTTTCATTTAAATGCTGACTGAACTATTCATATTTTAGCATGTACGGTCGATAATTCGATCGTGCGTTTACCCGACGCGCAACTGGTATTTCATTGAAAATTAGATTGTCATTTTGAATAATAGCACGTATTTATCTAGTACGTTAACTAATTATGGTTATTATCTGCGTTTGACAATGGTGAATTATCTATTTCGATTTTAAATTGCCTACTAAAATAAAATACTACGATGAAAATAACTTTTAAAACTGTGACTGTACCTATTCAGTGTAGTAAGATTCTCCCAAAATATCCGACGAGTGATAACCCTAGGTCTAGTTAAGGCCATTCACGTCTCAATTACTTGTCCGCTGACAGACATAGCTAGTAATTAATAATTACTTAGCATAGCATAGTAATTGAACAAACCGGGTTATGGTATATACTCGTACGGCGCTGATTAATTCGATTATTATCCATATTGCGATGACCACATGGGGAATATTTCTCAAACAGTAATCCAACTATATAACTAGTTGTCTACCTCTATAACAGAAAACCACAGTTATAGTATCTTTTTTAATACCATGTCGGTGGCAAACAAAAGTAAGGCCCGCCTGATGGTAAGCGGTCACCGCAGCCTATGGATGCCTGCAAATCCAGGGGTGTCACATGCGCGTTGCCGACCCTTTAAAAATGTGTATACCATGTAATTTCTTTTCTAGCCCTACCTAATTAAAATATGATTCAAATAATTATCTAATGAATTGGCCATAAATACATTGTTGTGATCGTCTAGTTAAAATAAGTACGATAAGGACCCTTCACGTTGTTTTAAAATTATAATATAAAATAAACTGTTTAAAAT
The DNA here is from genome assembly GCA_905163555.1 of Notocelia uddmanniana. Taxonomy (NCBI): domain Eukaryota; kingdom Metazoa; phylum Arthropoda; class Insecta; order Lepidoptera; family Tortricidae; genus Notocelia; species Notocelia uddmanniana. Next base: position 4,692,328 of record LR991064.1, read on the forward strand.
AATAAAAACATAATTAATATAATTATGCTTGTAATAAAATAAAACACATTAAACGCAATTAATAAATTGCCGGAAAATCAAGAAGTAAAACGCGTGAAAAATTATTGTCAATAATCAATATCGATACATGAAAATCATGACCGGGAATTGATTTAATTGTCCGCAAATGATATTAAACAAATGATATTAAATTTGATCCGTAATATAATAAACGTGGAAATTTAAATCAAATAATCTGCATATGCGAAAAGCAATTCAGCAACGGTTCAGCAACAGCTCGAAGAAAGATAATTAAATTAATTAATTGATTACAATAGGTTACATTTAGAATTGTTATTATCACTAATTACATACATTTATTTCTAATTTAAAATTACTAATTTTATATTATAATGCGAACTCCAACACGGTGTAAAACAACGATGACCTGAAAAACCCGACTACGAGGGAAATTTAGACCTTAGGTCTTGAAGATGGGACCTAGACCTAGGCTATGTATTTGATATTAAGGGGGCTCACCTTCACACCTACACCCCCGCCATCTCGCAAAACCTTGATGAGTTCAACCATCAATCCTGATCTACTATTAAATTCAATCAATACAATACAATACGATACAATCTGGGTCTCTTCAAGACAAGAGTGAATAGGCTATTACTGAATCAGTGAGCAACATCTTAGGCCTTGTCATCGCTCTGCATCAGGTGAGACTAAGGCCAATCGCTGGTCAGTCTATCATAAAAAAAAAAAACTGTCATACTTAAAAAATTTACTTTACGCAGAATGCCAAATAATTTATTTATTTTATTTTATTTACGCTATGCTTTACGCGCTCCTGAATTTACGCTTCCCTACTTCGTCATGCAGCCGCGATTTATCTGCAACAAAGTTAGTGATTGTTGTCGAATATGTACAAGGCGCTCTGAAATACTATTTATATGCTATACATTACATCCACTGTACTGCCTATCCCTTAAATTGGATCGCATTGTCACTCTACTTCCACTAATTGACGCAAATTTCAAAGGTCCGTATAATCGAGTGATTACGTCCCAGAACAGTCAGAGCAAAATGTTACAGAACACATAAATAACTAAGGCCTTGGTTGTATACCTAGTGTGTAATGTTACGGATCCCAGCGTGTAAAGAATTGACACGTCAATGCCTTTAGGTAAGACCTCTGATTCAGCTACATCAATAACCCAGGACCTAATGTCAGCCAAGTTACATTCTGCCGAATGTACCTAAATGCATGTATAAAAAAATGACTAAACGTGTTATGTGGTGAGTACGCGAATGTGTGTACATTGTATCCAGGCTATGCCTCGGATTACAATGTGTGTGTATGTAATAGTTTTTTATTGTAAGCTCACTATCTTGTCACAAATAATAGAATCAAAAGCAATCAAATGTGTGATATCACAAAGTGTTAGACGTGTTGGAAAGAGCTAGTGAAAGTAAGAGATGTGTATGATAATAACTCTCTCCTAAAATCATTAACTTTGCAATATCAACATTTAACTCATGCAGTTTTATTTAAAATAATCATATAAAAACAAGAGCTAAATATTTTGATTTCACTTTCATTCAAGTACATACTAAAATATAATATGAAGATAGAATTATCTTTTGACCCTAGTGGTCGCTAATAACTCTTCTCTGGAACACTTCATCAGCCTCAGTGATTATGCAAAAATTACCTAACACACCCTTGTATATTGGAACAAAACTATATAGATAGTCCCACCAATAATTTTGTAGCTGAATTGCTATTGAACCCTAATAATAGCTATCAAAACACTCGAGTTCACCCGACGCGACGAGATACCTAAAAGGGACAAAAAAATATACACTATATTATACTTCCTTAGCACTGACTCTAATTAGAAACACACAAAATAACACATTTATAACTATTAACAAATCAAATCAAATCACTTAAAGTCTTTAAACACTGAGTCCAATGTCAATTGTCACTATGAAACTCCCTACTTATTCAAATCATTTATTTGTCCACTTGAAAATGTCTAAAATATTTATAAATAGCACTAAAATGAATACATTCTAATCGTCGGAAAATTTGTGAGTGCCTCCGAATGACAAATGAGTGGCGACACCCGTTTTCTTTTATAAGTATGTAGGTATTCGTTTTTTTTTATATTTCATGCCTATATATTATGATGGATTCCTCTGTTTATTATTTAAGTATTACAAATAAATAAGCAAAGCTATATCTACTCATACTTACACCATAAATTCATAGTATTAACAATTAGAGGCATACATTCAGTAATAAATTTTATGTAACATAATGGTAAAACAAACGTTTTGGTGATATGATATCCCAACGGGTGTCGCACTAAAAATATATTACAGGTTCACTATTTTAAACTAACAACCGCAAAGCGTACGCGCTAGATATTAAATATTTATCAATTAATTATTTAATTGAAAAGGTATTTCTTTAAAATTATCGACCTTTTCGTAAGGAACGCGAAGCCTGACTAACTGCACACTCTTGAAACCATATCCCATATGAATTTATCCGCATACTGCAAATGAAGTAATTTCTTTATAATTCCTATGATGTTACGTCATTCTGGTCTAAAATCATCAATAGTACTCTGCCTAAAGTACATAAGTGTAATATTATTTCAATTAAAAATAAGCTTCTTTGTTTCTAAAGCACTTAATCAACCTTGTTCTAACAAAACCGGTGTCCTCGCGAAGTTTTCCTTCATCAAAAAGCATCATTCATCATCATCATCAGCATATCATTAGCCCACTGCAGTCCACTGCTGAACATAAGTAACTACTTGCTACATTAATTAAACAAAAATAAAAACACAGATATAGAAAAAAAACAGGTACTTACTAAAAACTCTTTTTTTAATGCTAGTTAAATATTTTTATCATTAAAGAACTCATCTAAGTTCTAATAGCATTTATCTATAACAATGTTTTAACATGGTGAGCAACGCTTTATTATATGTTTCCCCTTTTAAATTGTCGCCTAGATTGTTGAAAATTTTTATTGAGAGATAATGAGCGTCGTAATTTTAATTTCGACGATATGGATTAACTTTAATAAAAAAGCTTACAGCGCACTAAGCGACCAGTATACATAATACGCATTTAGGATGTTGTTGGGGTTACCGCGCCACTGTAGTGCCTCAGGTACGTTTGCGGAGGTGCGCACCAACTGTTTCAGCGCCATCATGCGCAAGCGTGTTGCCTCCCTGGGGCGACGTGTGCGCGGCAGCACCAACAGCCTCCAAAGCACAGTAGCGGACAGAGTGGATGGGGGGCCTTCTTGCAAGCCTGGAATCTCTAGCATCTGTCACCTAGGCTAAGTTAAACATACTTACTAACATAGTTTTAGGGATCTATGTTACTAATAGGATATGGATATTTCTGAAATAAATTATTATTATAAATCTGTCATTTTACTATGGAAAATGGGATTTAGATCTACCTTAAGCACGGTCGATAACAGTGCGTAGTTACGTAAAATCATATTTAATACATCAATGTATGTACATGTACCATTTGCGCACAAATGTAGTAATAATAAGCTGGAAATTCTCATCTCAACATTATTCTCCTTACAAATCGGAGATTTCCTGATATATTCCCGTACGCGACATCACTAAAAATACATAAGCCCTAATACGATATAAATAACCCATAACCTAATTTATAAAAGAATGTCGCATGCTCCAAACAGCCATGAAAAAATCAGGAGGCATAACTTTTGTTGCGTACTCATAACAAATGTACATTGACTTAAAGTCTTCTATAACGCACGGCTGCAGCATATTAAATGTTAAGAACACTTGCCTTGGATATCCTTGGGGTTAATCAGGCACTTATATATCACATTCTAATTTGAAATTAATTTGTTTCACATATTCGCTTCCACGTTAGTCTAGCTAGTGTTAGGGGATCAATACCTGGGGCGCTAGTCGGATAACCTCCACGAGTGTCTGGGCTCTTCCAGTTCCTGTGAACCCTCGCGGGTTCAGGGGAGGGGAAAGGGTTCTGTCCGGTGCGCCCTGGAGGCAACGATAAGTGATTCATCTTCGGAGGGATAGCTTACCGGTGCTACCAATAACCCGGAAACGGGGTCGCTCTGGGTGTTCCTCTGTTTTATCGGAGGACACTCCAGATGCGACCAACGGGGGGGATGGGGGGTTCCGCATCAGGGAGTCGCAAGACTCCCCAGGTGCGGCGAGAGGTACAGGCCATGCCGTATGCCTGTTAACATAACTACGGACCCGTAACCCTGACTAAGGTAGAGGGCCGCTATAGTCGGGAGCGGGGGCTGTCAGGCCAGGGCTGGGGGGACCTGAGGGGGTGAATCGAAGGTTTTTCACTCTCTCCTGGCGTGGAGGTCCTTTGGTCGGCAAGTGTGTGGTGTCGCCCTGCACGCTTGTCGGAGGGTGGGAGGCGTTTGCCTCAACCGGGAGGGAACAGCTTCGGCTGTTGCAGCAGGCGGTGTTCGCGGATGTGTGCCTTGGCGATCCCGTGTCGCCGCCACTTATGCTGTGTGACGGGCATACCCTGATGGTTTTAGACGGTAGTCCGGGCGGTTCCCAGGAGTCCGTCATACCCGTCCTAGTTCCCCAGCTAGGTGGAATGCGTAAATGCATTTCCCCAGGTAAAATAATGGGAATCAATACCTATGGGAGGTTACAATACGCTTATTAGTATTATATTTTTTTGCGCATTATTTATATAAATATAAATATATTTATTTCCAAAAATTATAAAAACACAGTTACATTTTATGATGACCCCCACAATAGGCATGGCCTGTCCTGGAGGGAAATGATACGAGTATGGTTTACGTAAAAATATTACATTAGCAGCTAACTTGGCAACTATGTTTTATTTAAACGACAGCAGGAATTAAAATAAAATAATACTAAAACCTTGTCCTAAATAACACAAATATAAATTGTGAAATCTTACTTTCAAAAAGGGATATTTTTATTAGGAAACAAATAAAATATAATTCTAATTGTAAGTTGTGTGTATTTCCAGCATGTTATCACGGCGCACGAGCCGTTGTACCAGATTAGCCACCTACATTGTGATCAAATTGAAATTGAATCCTGAATTTCAGATTGACCCCTAAGAAAAGTCACCCGTAAAATATTGACAGCTAGGGTTGCGAAACGCAAGTGTCAAGGCAACCGTCTGAAAAAGATTGGAAACGCCGAGTAAAGTCTAATACAAGAGCTCAGGGATTCCATACATTATCCTGAATAGTAGTAGAAAAGTATAGCTTCACTGAGAAACATGTGGGCATGATGCTCGCGTTTATCGCATCATAAGATAAACATTTGTCACGTATGACACTAATTGACGGGAAGTGTCTGATATTGTGCCTTTTGTTCGTCAGAGAATGAACTCTACTGGTAGTCTGGTACTCGTAATACGTCTTATAAAGGCTCAATTCATCACTCTTTATTGACAGCTCGTGACATCGCCAATCTGGTAATAACATGAAATATTTATAACACGCTATGACTTTGTATATCCACGTCCACTTGCATGTAATATGCCTAATTTGAAGAATAAACTACTTTTTTTTTTACTTTTACTTTTACTTCGACTTCCGTCGAAATTCGACAGATCTTTGGTAATATCGCCGCTTTTCACAGGAGGACAATTTGACTGTGGTGTCGTGAACCTTGATCGTCATAACATAAAATTTGTGTTATTACTGTAACATGTCGTAAAGATCTCATGGGAATATAAATTGAAGACAATTTTGCTCTTATTACCTCGGCTCGGGGTAACCTCGGATCGGGTATGGGCCGGCTTGGTGAGAACTCCGTAGGTACGGTCGGTGGCCGAGCCACGGATGCGGCACGACCTGGTGCAAACTCCAAACGGTCCGGTGCGTACTCGGAACGGCCCGGTGCAGAATTGAAACGACCCGGTGGCGAAACGTAAGGCACAACGTTACGCAAATGTGACGGCCTGGTACGATTACGGCCCGGCTCGAACACAGAACAGGGCGAAGGACATTAATCTTAATAAATTAAATTAATTAATGATACACACTAGACCATTCCGTATCTTAATGAGAATGCGATGCTAAATAGATTCCCAGTGTTATTAATTGTTGCAAATTTACAAAGACACGCCTCACTTCTCTCGCTATGGAGACTCTAGTCCGGGTTTTGTCCACTCAACGAAAATATGTCCTTGGGACTTTAACGATCTATAACCAATATGATATTTTTAACTGCATACAATTGTTACGTCTTTCGTCAATATTCTCCGTTACAAAATCATCAATTTCAATTGATGAATATATATTGCCTTCATTAGGGAAGTGAGACGTTGAATTATATAGAGGGAGTTATGGACAGGTCTGACGCCAGCGTGGGTAAATACCCACCTTCTTACCTACCTTTCTTTCTAGGTATGTACCTGGTGCAAAGGTTGTCCATCACCAAATCGCCATTCAACGGGGTAACGTGGCCAGTGTGATGTGACGGGTACCTTTGCGCCAGGGACAACTTGAGGGGGACTTTTTGACTAGACTTTATTGTACCATGTTTTATTATATTTTCTACATAAATGTATAAATTTATAGAAACAGCTATATTGAAGAATCTGTAAGGTTAATAAAAGGGGCTAAGTTTATTCGTACCTATTATTTAAGTTTTAACACTCTTTTCATTAACAAACTACAACTGACATTGCGCTTTGGGTGCTATTTACTACGTTTACCAACAACTCGCCTAAAACTAGTATAAGTTTAAACTCCAATCGCACATAGTTATTGTAAATCTTAAGGTCAATTTATGGCAGTTATGGAGAGAACGAAGTTCGCCAGTGAATCTCATTTCCAACCCCTCTTTAGTGTCAAACCCCTATCAACTCGAAACAGTCTGCTAGTCGCAACAGTGAGCACCATTGCAACTATCCATATCAATAACCAAATTCTAGGTTCTCGCAAATTGAATTCGTAGTTCATAAATTGGTGTGCAATATTTTGCCGCGCGCGCTAGTCAGACGCATTTGATTTTCATACCTTCTGAAAGGCGCCGCGGTTACGCCTGTGTGAAAGTAAAGAGTTACTTTAACACAGGCGTAAACGACCGAACAGGCGTGAAGAGAGATCTGCGTGGAGAAACTTCCCGGAAAAATCTAATAGAATATCTTTTTCACTTCTCATTCTTAAAAGTGCGTCATATTAGACTTATCAAGCGGGGCTAAATATGTATACATATTAATGATTGACAAAACATTTTAATTAGACCAATCAAAACACTTCACCATATCAAATCCATCAATCACAACACACTAAATTAACTATTTAATAATTTTTAAGAAAAAAAACCGACTTCAATGGGGGAGGCCGGTAAAAGATTATTATACTTAGATGGTGCACTCTTAGATAGATATACAATAAAATAAAAATGGCTATAATATATGTTTATAATGGTAGTAGACTAAGTACCCTCAATTCCTCATGGAATCATGAAAAAACCTTGCTTGCTTGACAAACAAAACGAAGAGAACAAATCGCCAATCGTGAACTACGCGTCGTTGAAGAGTTCCGTTCTGATCATCATCAGCAGTTCCACTTCATCAAATGTCACTTTTATGAATGAAAATGCTTGATTAGTTCATGAAAATACTAAAATCACTATTTGTGTGCCTTTCATATTCGAGGAGTTCCCTCGATTCCTAATGGATCCCGTCATCAGAACTCGAGCATGACAAAAATCAATCGTGAAAATAGAACTTGCTTAACTAACACAGCTAGAAGGACAAATCGCTAAACGTGAACTTTTCGTCGTTGAAGAGTTCTGTTCTGATCATCATCAGCAGTTCCACTTCATCAAATGTCACATTTTTGTATGATAATGCTCGATTTGTTGATAAAAACACAAAAATCACTATATGTTTGCCTTTAAGATTTGAGGAGTTCCCTCAATTCCTCATGGATCCCATCATCAGAAATCAAGCATGACAAAAATTTATCGTGAAAATAGAAATTGCTTCACAAACACAGCTAGGAGGACAAATCGCCAAACGTGAACTTTTCGTCGTTGAAGAGTTCTGTTCTGATCATCATGAGCAGTTCCACTTCATCCAATGTCACATTTTTGGATGAAAATGCTTGACTTGTTGATAAAAAGACAAAAACCACTATATGTTTGCCTTAAAGATTTGAGGAGTTCCCTCAATTCCTCATAGATCCCATCATCAGAACTGCGTTTTGACAAAAACGGGACCAACTTGGATATATATACTTACAATCAAAAAAAGATTTTTCCAAATCGGTTAAGAAATGACGGAGTTATGGACTAACAAACATTTAAAAAAAAAACAAAAAAAAAAAAAAAACACAACCGAATTGATAACCTCCTCTTTTGAAATTTTGAAGTCTGTTAAAAAAGAACTTTGTATTTGATACCAGCCAACCAGAAAACAACTTGACTAAAATCAACCAATCAGGAAGCAGATCAGACGCGTTTATTCGCAGTTTCTTTATCTAAAGCAAACTGGTGTCTATGGTGCCTTTTACATGGTTATCATTATCACGCGGGACACTCATATCAAGTGAATATTGATGCATATTGAAGCAAAATCCATAATCATAATCATTCATTTATTTGCTTAAAACATAAATTGCATGCAAATATAATTTAAAAATGGTACACTAAAAAATAAAAGTAATTATAATAACGAAAGACAAAACGAATTAAATTAATGTAAACAAAACAAGTCAAAGTAAATGGTAAACTAATAATTAAACACTAATATAATTTTGAAAACCACGATAATACTGGCATGTAACACACCTGTATAATGATTATGTATATTAATCGTATAAAGGGCCCCTTTATTTTACACGTGTCAAAGCAATTTTTAACCGACTTCACAAATAAGGAGGAGGTTCTCAATTCGGTTGTATGTTCTTTTTTTTAAATATAAGATGCCGCCAAATTCACACACACACCATGTTCACATCACATGTTCGCTGTGATATTACTTTGTTCTTTTTGGGAGGATTATCTTTGTTTATTTATTTTCTCGCAATCGTAGTGAAAAGTAGAGTGTATAATTCGGGCCTATAAGCTATATTCGGAAAAATAACCATCTCTTGTTATTGTGGCTTATTTTAGACTCTCGTCGTACATTCTACTTTAAATTTTAACTTAAAGGGCCGTGTTTACTTCGCTCGTGTCTCACGAATATTCGTCACTGTACGAAACCAGGTCACCCTCAAAACAAGCATCGGTAAGCGTCGTATTCATGCAAGTTTTAATTGGATCCTTTAGAAGTCCTGACATAATGGCGGCGAGAATTCCCCCAATGCCGCGAATGAAATACGTATTGCTTTCACGCCATATTGCTTCGGGGATCTTTTATCCTGGAGATGTGTTTCGCGCTTTTAATATTAAGTGGTTCCGTTAATATCTCTGTTCTTGTTAAAAATTAACAAACAGAAGGTGAAGTAGGGTGGGCTGAGAATCAACTTTCCGTGGATGGCAGTAAATACCTATGATGACAATGAAATATAATATTAATTTCCAATCGAAAAAATAAAAATAAAAATTGATCACCCCGGGCGGGATTTGAACCCGCGACCTCTGGAATCCGTCCATCGCTCTTACCAACTGAGCTACCGCGGGTTATCCCGAGGCGACGAATCTTTCAATCAGTTCACTCTTTAATTAAGCCTTAGGGAGACTTGTAGCGATATCTGCCGCCAAACCCCCGCCGCGGGTCGCCTCGGGATAACCCGCGGTAGCTCAGTTGGTAAGAGCGATGGACGGATTCCAGAGGTCGCGGGTTCAAATCCCGCCCAGGGTGATCAATTTTTCAATTTTTCATTTTCGATTGGAAATTATAATTCCGTTAAGTGGACGTTTCCACTTGTAAAATATTTACATTTTAAATATAATATTTTTCTAAATACGAGTATGAAGCGTACGTGAGAAACTCAAGAGCTCAAAGCATTGGCAGAGAACCAAATAGAATGGCGATGACTCCATAGACAAGATCTAGGTTCTTAAATAGATGAGTGAGAATTTTGATTTCCTTGGAAAGTCAAGAATAATTCTAAGGTCTCTTCCACCTATCGTAAGCGTCTAAAAGGCCTCATCGGGGCCGCCAGTGCTCTTTATGACGGGAACCAGAATCACTTGGCTATGCACTCCCGAAAAGGCAGTGAGAACGTCCCAGAATGAACCCGAAGGGGCGAGCCGCTTGGAACACTCTAGTGCGTTCTACCTGAGATCCATAAGTAGTCGAATTAAATAGCGCAGATGGCTGCTGACGTGGAGTTTTTAGTTGGTAGAAATCCCAAACTTTGCTGGAAAGCCTGGCTCGATAGTTTTATCCACGAAACAAAAGTACCGTGAAATAATGCACGTTACTTCACACCATTGCAGATTTACTTTACGGAACCAGATGCATAACGCCTTTACGTTATGCATCTGGTTCCGTAAAGTGATTCACAGTAGGCCGTTCCGTATCCGGGCCGGCCAGTTTTCTTCTAGATAAATACGCCGGCCGTTGCGTTTGTTATCACAGAAAACGGACCGGCCCGGACACAGAACGATCTACTGTGAATCATCCTTAAGTCTGCTGGACTAACTTAAAACAATAAAAGCAAAAAAAAAGATATTTCGTCTGCGCGATTATGTTTGCTGCAGAGGGCTGTTCCGAAAGTTTTTAGCTGCTCTCACTCTATTCATGCGATATATTTTTTATTTACACCATTATGTAGGTAATTTCAATAGTTATGAGCTGAGATAAAATCGTTTGTAAGCAGCAAGTATTTTTTTCACAACATTTATTTTACCAAAAGGCCTTTTGTATGGGCTTTTAAAAATTTGCGATAATAGTACCATTTTTAATACGTAAAAATAGTTTTGACAACGATATCCCTAACAGCTGTAGTGGAAACTGCCCGGGATGACTTCCTAACTTAGTTTTGCTTATTTTAATGTAAAATCACTAAATGATTTTATTTAATTTAAGTTTTTTTTTTTGTGATTACGACCAGTCCCTAGTCTTGCGACCTAGACTAATATTGTCGCTAATCTTCATGCAATCGAAACAGATTATATGGGTAGAGACAGGGAAGATTCATAGTTTGCGGTGTATAAAATTTTGTTTAGTTGTGGTGACGTATTAATCAAAATTGGCCCGCAACACAAAATTGGTATTGTGACCCGTTCATCGCATATTCGATAGGGCTGTTGACACGTCGTACTTAAAACACAATAAAAAAAACCCAAGCGACTTTCATCAACAGTTTCACCCCAACACATATGACATGTATTGAAATTACCCGCATAATGGTACCATTAAAACTATATGGCATGAATGCAGCAGCAAGTTGAGAGCAGCTAAAAACTTTCGTAACAGCCCTCGTAGTTACGTTATGTTTATTTTTATTTATTTTATTTGGACCTTCAACAATACAAGTAAGTCCACTGTTTCTTATTTGAACTAACTTGCATACTTAAAGAATTGCAATTTTTAATATTATGCAACGCATATTCTGTACTTTTTTGATCTAGGATAACACTTGAACCTTAATAAATTAAAATAACAGTCATATTTAATAAGTATTCAGCGTAGCTAAAGAATCCAGAGACAAAACGTAGGCGTAAGCCAGGTCCACCCATTAAAGGAGTATTAAGACGAGGCTTCCCTTCATCATCGGACAAATCCCTATTCATGCTGTATTCTGAATAATATATTTTTTAAGGGATTCTCCCTTTACTTAAACCGAAGCTAAGGACCGAGGGATAGATTGGATTCCCTCAATTAAGTTGGCTGTCGTTTTTTATTCCTCAATCCTCTTTGGAGACATTTGTTTAGAAAGTTTGGGGAGTTTGACAAAAGATTGAGTCAATCGTAATTATGAACATTGACAGGTGTAGGTTAGGTTAGAAAGATAAGCGAAAGGCGGAAAAAATGGTCAACATTTGTTTTACTATTCAAAAGTCATTTAACTTATAAATAAATACTACTCCATGATACGATTTACTTGCCACGGGCTGCTTTGTAGCACAAGGCTTGGATTGAAAGTGTTTAATTACCGAACTTAATATGTAGTCCATCATCAAAAGGAATCAAATTCAAGATCGAAGTACAAAGGCGAAGTCATCCCTATAAAGGATCTATTTCAGCTAAGCTTTTCCTTTTTAACTTTCATGGGGGAATACAAAAGGTTTTTCTCGTGGAGTCGTTAATTAAATCATATTCTCCTCCGCCATAAAATTAAACATACGCACGTTCAAGCAAATTAATATGCTTCAGTTTCAGCGTTAACCCTCCGACAAATTATTTTGCACTACACCTTGCCAAAAAGCGCGTTTTTCCGCACGCTGCACGTCCGCTTTTTGGCCAAGCGGTGACGTAAAATTGTGTATTGTTGCAGGGCGGAAGCGGTTTTGTGGTAAAGCAAACGCGGTCCGGGGGACGTCGCACCAAAAAACCGCGCGAGATTGCGGAGCGGAGGCGGCGTGTGTGACAATGAAGCAGTAATCGACACTATCGACAGTCAAAAGAGTCGTAAAGATTAAAAACGCAAAACAGTTTCCGCCCCGCACCGCGCCGTTACCGTTTTGTGCGTTTCGAGCTTTAAGCGTGACAAGATGCCGCAAAGTGGGAAAGGGAATGGAGGGACAATCCTCCCCGTAATATGGGTGTCACTATCCAGCCTACAGCGAAACCATCGGGCTTCTCATTGCCTAGAAAACAATGGTGGCAGCTAAATAGTTTGAGAACTGGATGCGGACGCTCACGTGCATTCCTACGTACATAAATGTGATTGGATAGAGTGGAGCCGTGGTGCAAAACGTCGAGCACATTATCAAGCACTACCCGCTCAGCAAATACAACGGAAGCCAAGCAGACTTGTTCACCCTTAAAAGTAACATGATGCAGTGGATGCAGAATTCGAAAATCTTACCCTAATATCTAAACCACTGTTGTGAATTGAATGCCATACGAATAAATAAATAAATAGCGTGACAAGATAACAGACGGAAAGAGTTAGGTATACTCACATTTATATTGTTGTATATTAGTATTTATAGTATGGATTGAGACAACAAACGAAGTAAAACAAATTGTCATCGAACGCCGCCACTAGAAGATCCCGCAAATAAAGGAAAATTGACCGCGATCACTGACCTTACCTCGAAAACAACTATGTAGAAACAAAAATCTCTATCGATCAATGAACTACATAAACCTTTACTGCTTTTCGCCATTAACACAAGGTAATGTTGGGTCGGGATATCCAAATCAAATTGTACCAAACTATTAGTAAACTAATCTGTGAGACCACGAAGGCCCGGTCCCTAAATAATTGATTAAAAGCGCAGAATAATTAAAAGTACTTACTTACAGTCAACAGCAAGTGTAGATAGTCATTTTAGTACTTTGTCGCACTAATAAACAATACTGTGACAGTTGGGATGCGTCGAAGTATAGCGGTCGGCGGTTAAGAAGTCATTGCTGACATCTGTCATTTCCATACAGTTTATAACCTAAAAGTCACTTTAACTGTACGGAAATGACAGGTGTCAGGATTGACTTCTTAACTGCCGACTACTATAGTGAAAGTGATAAGGTACTAAAATGACCATCTACTTTTGCTGTTGACTATACAAGTTGCTTTATCTTACAAAACCGAAGTTTGACAGCAAATCATGGCATCCCGCTCGCGCATTAGCCGCATAAAGCGTGTCACAGACTGGAGCGGCCTGCGGTGGCGGCCGCGGTGGCGGCCAGTTGTACAGTCACGAACTTTAATCGGGGACTAATAATTTTATGTGTTATAAATATTGTTTTATATTTTCGTTTTATAGAAATATTGTATAAACCTATAATGTTACACGAAAAGTAAATACATACATAAATAAACTCACGTCTATAATCCCAAAAGCGGTAGGTAGAGACACGAAAATTCGAAAATTAATGTTCATTGTTACCTTTTGCTATTGTAGGTTTATAGATAGAGAAAATATAATATTGCAAGGACATGTTGCTAGCCCATCGCCCACAACACACTTCAGCCTGGTTCCCATAGTCGACTCTTACGACGCCCAAGGGAGGAAAAGGGGTGGTGCTATTCTAACCCGGCACCACACGGAAAAGAATCAAAAGAGGGGAAAGAAATAATAATGAATAAAAATGTTATTTTGAATGCTTATCCTTAGTATTCCCAAGCGCACAAAATTGACAATTCTTTATGACTTATTGTCCAACTTCGCATGATAAATAGAGGTAGGACCAATAATTCGTAGCTTTCCTTTCCCGGCAGACTTAATATTGCCTAATTGGGCCCGCACAGTGTTTTGGCAACTTTTTGCTACATCTCAATCTCTTTTGGTACCATCTGCTGTGCCAATTAAACTGCGGGCTCGAATATTTTTGTTGCGAATTACCATTTTGTAGCAATTACCTAATGGATTAGTGTTATGTGCGCAATTTACGGCGGCCAGCGGGAGTCATGGGGTTAATGACCGTTTGTCATAACATTATTACTTACAAACGTATTGCTTTTAGAACTTTTCCCTGCTGGGTAAATTGTACACGAGTCCGCTGGAGGTATAATGGAGAAAAATACAGCAATTATTAAGGTTTTCATACAAGACCTAAATAACTCAAAAACTCGCTGTATTTTTTTTTCGATTACAATTTCTAGGAACAGAAACGAATTTTCCATACACAGTTTCACGTTATTTCAGCACGGCGTTTAAAAAAAATCTATACACGTGCAACCTGTGTAGCAACGGCACAAAAAAGACACACAGTGCTCTGCGTGTAATAACTTCTTCAGGGGGATGTTGGGGTTGCCCTGGCGCTGCAGCGCCTCAGGGATGTTCACTGCGTGGAGCACTGACGGCTTCCAAGCCGTGCTGCGAAAGCACGTGGCGTCCCTGTGGGGCCGCGTGCGAGGCAGCACCAACACTCTCCTGAAGATGATCGCGGAAAGGAAGGACTCACTGGATGGCTATGCATGTGCAATCCAATGAGCACTTCGTAATTTACTAACAGACTTTAAATAATTCTCTAATTGTAATTACTAATATAATCTTGTAATATGTAGTGAATATGGATGCCCGACGTCCGAAATAAACGTTTTCATTTCATTTAAAACGAGAACGAAACTATAGTTGTATGGAGAATCCAGTTCAGTCGAGTGTGCATAAGGCCTACATGATGGTTAGCAGATACCGCATCAAAAGTATGCATTATGGGCAAAACGAGACGGTTATTTACTGATTAAGTATCAAACCTTGAAATTGTTTAGTAATCTGAAACCATATAGTTTTACTTATTATTAGTAAGTTATCAACCACAAAAAAAAAACTGAGGCCAAATTTACACTGAGCAAAGTTTGACGCTATATCAACAATCAACAGATTAAGGCTGGGCTGCACCGACTTACGATCACAGACTGATTAACGTTAAATATGGCGCCGGCAGCTGTCAACCCATAGAAACTTGTCAAACTTTCCATACAATCAAATTTTAACAAACACAGCTTACGATTACAGACGGTTTGGTGCACCCCAGCCTAAGACGACTTCCTGAAGATCGATATGTGGAAGGTATTTTGTTATTTAACGTGAGCTTGTTGACGTGAGACAGTTTTCTCTAACCGTACCGCCTCCGCATCGACCAATCAGGAAGTCGCATAAGAATCTGTCTTTATTCACAAACTTTTAGATTTATTCGTCTGTTGTTGTTACATTTGTGTTTTAAAGAAACCAAAATCATTTTTAATCAACTACGGCAAAGTAAAAAGGAATTAATAATGTATGTCTCTTTCAGTATGTCTATTTGTTTGAATTGTATTAAATAGGTCGTTTTATTTTAACTTGGCTCCTGTTTAATCAGGCAAAATGCAGACTTACATATTATTCAGAACTAGATACTGTTAAATGTGAAATATTAAAGTAGTTACAAAAGCGATAAGCTAAATATATGTACACTCTATTAGTTTGACCTATTTAATTATCTCGCAAAGTTGCAGATACGGGTAAAGTTGGCGCAGATATGGTGTACAACGCAATTCGCCCGCGCTCTACTTTGCAGGTAATTACTAAGTAGAATATGTAACTGACTGTACTGAACTGCCTCATTTTGAAATGTACTCGAATAAAAGGGAGAGCAAGTAATAGTACATTGTTTAACGAGGGGCGTAAGCGCGCGGAAAATTGCGAACGAGAGTTTATCAGAGTCTTTTGATGACTCGAGTTTGCAACTTTCTTACGCCCGAGTTAGTCACAATGTTTTCATCATATTTGCGAGGAAATAAATAACTCCAGCACTAATCAAAATTGAAGAAATCGACAACTTCACATCCAGTATCAATGCATGGATCGCCGGGGCATCCCTGTGATAGGATCGCGCAGCTTCAATATTGCCACCAATCACAAAGCAGTATTCTTGCGGCGTGCGGCCTACTAGATTTGTCAGCTTCAATATGTCTGAAACCGTATCGTACGCGATAATTTAGGTTCTAAAGTCTGAGGATGAATATCCCGCTGACGGCGAGCGCTGTGATGGTAGAAAGGTTTACGTTTAACCACAAATGATTGTAAGCGAAATTGTTGTTTACGAGTAAGATGAAGCGCGCTTACCTAGTAAAAACCGCCGTCTTTCTATTTTACAATGTCTCTAGTCCCCTCGTAATGTGCATAAAGATGTACAATAAACTCCCAAAGAACATTAGAGATGAAGAGAAACGCAATATATTTAATTAAAAAAATACCAAATCTCTAGTAGATAACTGTTTTTACTCATTGCAAGAGTTTTTAGAAAGCTAATTTATAATATATACTATAGTTAAGATATAGCACAGTTAAAGATATAGCTCAGTTAAAGTTTATATATTTTGCATGTGTATAAGAGATAGCCTTAAGCTCTCGTAATTGATTTAGATTTAAGTTATATTGCAGTGCCCTACAGGGTTTCATAGCTGAACTAATAAAATGCACCATCTTGTGTTTATATACGGAAGCAATAAAGACGCTGATTACTGATTACAATATTTTAACTCAAACAACGATAAAAACGAAAACTCTTTGATACAATTGCGTATAATCCGAGCGTCTAAGCGTATTGCTATCCGAATTATTCCTTCGAGAATTGGATTCCCGGTATACGTGGAGTATAAATCACGACATTTATTCCAGATTGATATACCGCTGCTGGCGGAATCGAGTTATTGAATGAAGTGGGTGATAGAGAGGTGTCCCGCGGGGCGGATTCTTGAATATGGGGCGATGGGACGGACGCACAGTCGAGGTCAAATATATGTACACAGTTTTCGCCTTATTACTACGCGAAAAGTTGTAAAAGTGTAGACATATATATCTTTGATGTTGACTAAGCGTGTCTGGGGGCAGTATTCGGGACTTTCTTGACGGCTCGTGACATGGCCCATTTTTCATATTATTAAGCCGTCGATATAATGGGATTGAAGATGACACTTTTACGCCTAAATTTTGTGTAATTAAATGTACGAACCTACGTAATTTAACAGCCGTTTTATGTAATAATATATCACGATCGAATTATAGCAAAAATGCGGGTGTAATAGTAAAAGCACAAAACACTTTTGACAATAGTACCTTATCTAATCAATAGTTTGTAGAGCTATATTGTTATAGAATTTCAAGCTAAAACTTCTTCACGTGTCTTTTTAATTGCATAGAGGGATTTTTAAAAACATGGACAACAAATAATACCTCTATTTAACAGTAGTGACTGGGAAGAATAATTGTCTATTACAGTTTTGGAACAGTCGAGTTTTTTGTACTTTGCTCTTATTTTGGTGTATAACATGACAGCTATGGAAAATTTTACCACGTGACCAATTCAGCATATAAAGATACCAGCAGACTGTTTTTGTCACTAAAACATGAGTTATCTTCAAAACAAAACGAAACAATTGCGGTCTAATTTAGCTGCCCCCAAGAAAACGTGACCTGATTGGTTGATTGCGTAACTATGATCTAAATATCATTTTTGTAAGAGAAAATGGCGGTCGAATTGTTCTAACGGCAGTACGAAAAGTTACGCCATCAACCCTCAGTAGATTGTCATATACATCATAATAATTAGCAACTGAACACTGGACCCGGGTATGTCCTTAAACTACGACAAGTGCGGTGGAGATACTGCGATCACCAACCATGCCAAGCGTGGCGATTATGGCATTTACCCCCCATGAAATTGGGGGAGGCCTATGTCCAGCAGTGGATGTCCTGATATGGTGGAACACTGGAAAATTATCTTGATACAGCAAACTGGATGAATGAAGTTTTGGGCAATGAACTTTTAAATTATACAGAAAACTACTGCGTTAATACTTATTTATAATTCATACATTTGCCGAGTTGTGTCAAATTAGCCCGTTCATGTAACGACTTTACCGTCTAAGCAAGAAGATTCAAAATCTAATAACATTAATCTATAATCCCTGACATTTTAAATAATTTCAACTTTACCTATGTCGTTTTTCAAGGTACCTTCTGGCAGCGTCAATAAGGTGCTATTTCCTTACTAACGCTATTAGAAATTGTACTTATTGTCCATAGTCATAGTCATTTATTAATAATATTATAAATATTACATGTCATTGTTGACCAATTAATATAAAATTACATAATTAATATTACATTAAATTACAGTGAACATCCATTGGTGATTAAATTAAAATTAATTATTAGGCATGTCATAAAAATCCTTGATATCATAAAATGAGTGGGTAAGGAGCCACAATTATTTTTTTAAATATAGAAATACTACCCGCGTTTTTTATTTCTACGGGAAGTTTGTTGAAAATTTTAGGCCCCACATGAGACATGGTTCTTGTTGACTTGGTCAGCCGACAGGTTTGTGTAAGGAGCTGTTTCTTGGATCCTTGCCTAGTGCGTGTTATTTTCTTTTGAGGATAAGTGTCAATGTTTTCCATGACGAATTTAGAGACATCGTATATGTACTGTAAGGGCAAGGTGAGGATTTTGTTATCCTTTAAGAGATTCTGAGCTGAAGTCCTGCTGAGCTGGTAAAGGGGATACGTTTTTCTTGAAAATGACATAATAGCTATTTACGATACAAAGGTTGTAAAACAAAGAAAGGCCGATATCGCAGATGTTTGAGGCCCGAGCCGCAGGCGAGGGTCATGAATATGCGAGAGAGGGCTTTCTGTTTTACGACCCGTTATTTGTACACAATTTTACGTCACCACTTGGCCAAAAAGTTGGCGCGTTTTGGCAAGGTATGGTGTAAAACATTTTAAAAACTGAATGGCTCACCGGAGTAAATACTCGCAATCTATTAACTAACTATTTCGACGCATCGATCCAAAGAGGATCCTCTGAAATGATGGCCGCCCCCCCACCACCTTTCCCGATCCTGCGCCGCTTACTGCCAGTTGTCAATCGGAAGCTGACGTAGATCAATGATATGGTGACCGTTTCCCATCAGGTGTGCCGTACGCTTGTTTGCCAGTGATGTGGTATACAAAATGGATCCTACATACTGTCTTCCCAGCGATACCTGGGATGGCATGGGCCTGTAAATACTAGTATGTCATACAATTATCTTAGCATATTAAAAAAACGTGAGTTTAAGCCTCATTTGCGCTATGCGAAATTTATAAAAGAAAAACTTTCTTAATTTATTAAATTTATACGGTTTAAAAATTAAAATAAGATCTCTGCACATATAACCATCCTAATACTCGTACTTGCAAAAAATATTTAATATCACAGTGCGGTGCTGATGCCAGCAGCTCATTGACGTATTGGAGACTGCGTATGTACAAGTGGCGACAGTCTATAGGACATGGTGGTTGTCTTATGTACTACCAGAATAAGATAAATGCGGGGTAGGAGATTAACTTTATATTGTAAAAATATGTATCTAATATGATACACTGTCAAGAAAAGGCTAAATCCCAGCATAAGACTAACAGTCAGCTACTTTTTTTATAGTGTGCGCTAAGCTAAGAGCCTACGTTAGCTGGCGCAGGTGCAAGGCGCGGGCGCACGTCTGCGAGTACTCGCTCCATGCAACCCGCCGCGGGTTAGTTAGCGCCACTCATACTATTTTTCGATAGGCGTGCGCCCGCTCCGTGTAATCCGCGCTAGCAAGCGTAGGCCCTAACACAGAAAACACGTGTTTTCTAAAGATGATCCTAGTTAGATCGATTTTCTCTTAACTATATGGTGCATTTTACCGAAACTATATACGTGCGGTATAGTATGTACAAACAAACATTGTAATAACACTAATAAAAGGATCGCTCGTTAAACTTTACAAAATTAAATAGCGATTGATATTATTTAAACTCCAAACAATATTAATTAAGTTTCTAATCAAAGTTATATAACTTGAGGAATCGCCTCGCCATTCATGAAGTTTCGAATTGAATGTCAGGCAACTGTCACTAGCGTTGATATGATATCTATCTATCCTAGTCTAATAAATATTAAATAAATTAATATTAGGGGACAAATGTACACAAATCGAACTAGTCACATAGTAAGCTCAATAAGACTTGTGTTATAGGTAAACGACGATATATTTAATAGATATATACTTGAAATACATAGAAAATATCCAACTCAGGAACAAAAATGTATGCTCATCACATAAACATATGTCCTTCCCGGGATTCGAAACCGGAGCTCCAGCTTCGTAGGCAGTGTCACTACCAACTAGGCCTAACAGGTCGACAAAATATTAACATTAGCGAGTGAATGTGGCAAAGTTTTGACGGCTACACACTTCATATACGCATGCGCACCGCCCCGCCTCACCTCAAATATCAGGCAAAAACCGTCAGCGTTCAGATAGCGTCGCCCCGTTGCCATGGCGCAGCGAGGCGACGCCATCTCTGTAGTACAATTATATTTATTACCTTTAACCAAAGATCCAGGGGGCCAATTCTCGGTCCCATCGAGATGCATGTCTATCGTGACATTGTATAGAATGGTAGAGTCACTTGTATAGAATCTCTAATAGAGATCATCTCGATCGAACCCGAGAATCAGCCCCCATATTTTGGTTACAAAAATAAAACAATAAACCGGCCCAGTGCGACTTGGACTCGCGCACGAAGGCTTCGTATCCGTATCTATACAACATTAGAAACTTTTTGTACATTGTTTAACGAGGGGCGTAAGTGGAAAATAGCTAACGAGAGTATCCGAAGCCCGACGCCGAAGGCGGAGGGCTTTTGATTACTCGGGTTTGCTATTTTCTTACGTCCGAGGTAATCACAATGTTTTCATCACACTTGCTCGTAAAGGGTCTTATTGTACGCAGGCGTATAGAACAGTTATAGCCGATTTACCTCCCCCGGGAGTTATGGCTTTTTCATAACTCCCTAGGGAGTTATGAGTTTCTCTGTGATCTGATTGGTTTAAAAAAATCTAGTTAGCCGCGCTCCATAAGAATACTGCTCTGTAATTGGTTGCAGTTAGGGTTTCTAGTTCGAGACAACTCGAGAATTTTGGCTTCATTTGAGACGAGAAAAAAATGACTGGTACTAGAGAATTCTCGAGTTCCGAACCTTAAGTGCGGACTGAAGTCAATCGCGCCTTTTCACCTACGGCCCAGCCACGATATCGTGCGGCGCCCGCGGTGACGAGCAGCGGCCATAGAAGTGGCATAGATTGGAGCGAGACAAAGCAATCCGTCTGCCCTTTTGAATAGTCCTGGTTCTGATTCTGATACCATTTAATCAGTTTAATTCGATCATTAAATATATCTCAATCGATATTGATATGCATATACTCGTATGTATTACATCTATAAAATTAGATTATCAATTTATAACTTGAATATATAATAACTTTTTATGTCATTAATGCTTTAATATTCATAGTTGCCTACTTTCCAAGACATTGAATGTCTTGCGTCTGTTTCTGATACCATTAAGTTTATTTAGATTTAAAAAATATCTCAATCAGTATTTATTACATGTTACATTATATTTTTTGATGAATATTGTAATTGTATCCTGAATCATAGTAGTATATGATTTAATAGTCACATAATTTAAAATTTAACTTTATGACCATGACTTAAGTCATGGCTAGGGAGTATTATGACTATCTATAACTGATTAGGAATTTGTAACGAATGATCTCAGTGAAATTTATACGTTTTCAGTATAAATAAGTTTTAATGTTTTGATGTGGGTTTTATGTTTTTAATAATTTATTGTTTTTTGCTTGTAAAATTTCAATTTATGTTTGTTTAAAAGAAGATTTTCATTTATTTTACGTATTTCTTAATCATAGTGGTGCAATAAAAATTACTTACCTATATTTTTTTTTGCTTTGTGGCCCAGAGGCGCTTGCGTACCGCGTGGCGTATGCGAAGTTAAGCAATGTCGGGCGAGGTCAGTCCTTGGATGGGTGACCGCTTTGAGTGGTTACTAACTGAGCGCTCACGTGCTTTGGAAGGCACGTTAAGCCGTTGAGCCCGGTTGCTGTCTATCATAGCAGTCGTTAAGCGAAGTTAGAGGCCTCCGGGTGGCTTGAGAACTTCTAACAGTCAAGTTGCCCACTCACTTGACAAGCCTAATCCCAATAAGGTCTGGTTTCCCCATCGGGTTGGAAGGTCAGATGGCAGTCGCTTTCGTAAAAATTGGTGCCTACGCCAATTCTTGGGATTAGGTAGCGGACCCCAGGCATCCTTTAGGATGCAACTGTACTGGGAATACCGCTAGGAGGATGGTTTTTTTTTGTTTTTTTTTTTACCAAAATTTTACAGTTTAAAAAAAAGACTCGAGACTCGAGACAACTCGAGACTTTGGGCTCGAGATTTCTCGAAACTCGAGAATCTAAATGGGTCGTGAAATGAGAAACCCTAGTTGCAATACTGAAGCTGTCCGCTCCTCTCGGCGGCCATGCACTGATACTGGAGGTGAAGTTGTCAATTTCTTCAATTTTGATTAGTGCTGGAGTTATGTATTTCCTCGCAAATGTGATGAAAACATTGTGATTACCTCGGACGTAAGAAAATAGCAACCTCGAGTCATCAAAAGCCTCTCGTTAGCTATTTTCCACTTACGCTGCTGTCTGTCATTTGTCAAACCTTTAAGTTTGATTAGTGCCTATTTCACAGTATTATATATCTACTTAAAACCGTTGTCTATAACTTGTACTACGGGTCAAAGCCACGGGTTAAAGCAGTTAAAAAAACACGCCGCCATTGCCACCAAATTATACATAAGTTTGCTGTGGAGTTTATTGTTCTTTTTGCGAGGATAATCTTTGTTTATTTATTTTCTCGCAATCGAAGTGAAAAATATAGTTTATAACTCCAGTCTTAAAGCCATGTTATCCCTCGAACTATTTTCCAGAACGAAGCGAGTGACTCACTTCGTTCGGGAAAATAACAGTCTCGTGCTATCGCGCCTTATTTTAGACCCTTGTGATATAATCTACTATTGTAAAAATAAACTCTTATGTATTGGTGCAGTCAAGAATATTTATTATTATTATTATCTTCCACTTTGCTTTTTTCACTAACGGCAGTGACAAATCGATCTAGCCAGATGTCTTCGAGAAAATTCGTAGTCTCCGGATAACCACGAAAGATGTCGAGCGATGCCCTTTACGTAGTCGGTTTTATAAGTAGCTGGACACTTTGTGACTTTGTCACTTCCACCCCGTTGGCTATTTACTATGACAGTTCAAACACGACGTTAAAACGACACGGTACAAAGGTGTTAAGCCCCTTGTGAGGCCGACCGTACTAAGAATGAACACTTGACACGAAGGCTTAAGTCGGTTCAAAATCACGTTTTTATATTGAAACTAATTTTATTTCTATAAGCCCACCCCGGCTTCGCACAGGTGGACCAATGAACGAGACCAAATCTTCTCTTTACAAACTGGACAATTGAACCACACCCTCTTACTTTTCTATTGTATGTGGATTATGTCACCCAATATTTCACTTTTCCGTACAACTTTATAAACATTTTCTTTCACAATATATGTACCTTATCCTTACAATTACAAACACAACAAAAAGGAATTATCCAAATAAATGCAGACGTTCTGATTTTCGTGAATTGATTTATAATTATATAATTAGTTTAGGTTATTTAATTATACAGGTAAATTACTTTCGAGACGTTATTGCATTTGTAGTTGTGACCTCTGTAGCCAGCCTCACACTCACTTTGCCATGTGTCTGTGCACGTCAACGTGTACGTGTGTCCCTGTAAATATACAATCACTACTACAGATCCAAAAAGTCTCGAAAGTAATTTACCTGTAGTTCAGTAATGGCGACACGTGATAGGTAATTTTTTATCATAGTCTAAAGTGTTGTCTTATGAGTTCCTGTTGATAACATTTTATAAAAAATAATTAAATAGTTTATATCTTTTTGAACGTTTGCCGAACGAAATGATCACATACAAGCATTCTTATTCACCTAATTTACTTTCCGGGCTTTAATTCATTCACTCTCCATCTTCTCATCCAACTCTCATCGCGGACACAGCTCTGTAACAATTATATTAATTTATTATCATTTAGAGCGCTCGTGGCCCAGCGGCGCCCGCGTACCGAGTGCGGTATGCGTGGTTAAGCAACGTTGCAGTTCTTGGATCCCCCCCGTGGGTGCCCGCCTTGTCGGGGTGGGGGGGGGGGCTTAGTAACCGTGGACTGGGTCATACACGGTGAAGCTAAGAGGCACCCAGTGCCGGCCTGTTTGGGCTGCCGGCTGGCCCGAGGAGGGCGCTCCCAACGGCCTTACTTAGCCCGTTGAGGATGCGTTATGGTGGGACCGCAGAAGAAAGGTTCATCCTATCTTCAGATATCATATATCATCAGATAGGATAGGGCGAGGATTGGGCAAAATTCTATGTAATAATATTCTCAACAGCTGTGTTATAAATCATTGTATGCCCGATGCCTCATTTCTAAAAATTATAGATAACATCAAACATACCCATATAAATGAACAAACAACAATTGTATTAATGTTGGGTGATGGTTCAAATATTAGGTACTCTGAGATGAAGGCTGAGTTTGACTGCCTGTCTAAGCTAGGTGCTAAAAATGTTATTATAGGCGCATTACCCTATTCTGCTTCTCCATGCAGTGCTAACAGTCATGCGTGTAATCTTAATAAGCTTATATATAAGCTGACGTGCCGTCATAGTGACGTTATATTTTTTGACACTAATAATGCTATTAGTGATTACCGTATTACAACTGACAGACTTGCTAAATCTTTAGCATCTTTTATTAATTCCGTTTTCGGAAATCAAAGCTCCCTCTCCACCTTGGATAGGACGACATCTCCAACTGCGGATTTGTCTTTAAACTGACTGTTAGGACAACAGAGAAGCACAATAGTGTAACTTTATTACACCAAAATATTAATCGCTTTACTGGCAAAATACTAGATTTAGAATTATTTACGGAAGAGTTAAATGTAGATGTAGTCTGCTTAACAGAAACTTGGTTAAAGAATCACATGATGAAATTCAATGTAAATAATTACGTATTGGCCAGCGCGTTCAACAGAACTACAGCAGAGGGTGGTGGATCTATTATTTTAGTGAAAAATGGTTTGACTTTTAAGGAACGTAGAGACGTCTCAGGCTGTTCTGTTGATCGTGTTTGCGAGATTGCTTGTGCAGAGATGGATCAGTATCTGATAATTTGCATTTATAAACCACCATCAGGTGATTTAACATCTTTTATGGAAATTATGGAGGATGTACTCAGGAAAGCAACAAGTGGTAAAAAGTCAGTAGTGGTCTGTGGCGACTTTAATATAGATATTTTATCACAATCAGTTGAAAAAGATAAGTACATCACTCTTTTGAAATCTTTCAATTTTGACTACTTGTTTGAAGTACCTACCAGAGTTACTCCGACCTCGGCCACTTGTATAGATAATATTTGGTTAAACAGTTCTCATATAGACAGTAGCATAGTGAATGGAGTTCGTTCGGATCATAAAGCTCAGATGGTCAGGCTACCTTGCGAAGTAAAACATCCAGATCGCGTTATAGAAATAAGACCGCTGAGTAGAAGTAGACTAGAATTACTAAAGTCTAATCTACTAGTCGCCATGCCGAACACCCAGGTAGAATCAAATGATCCGAATGATCAATTCAAAATGCTTCTGAATACAGTGTGCAACGAATTTAATAAGACTTGTAGTAAAAAGCGTATTAAGATAAATAATAAAATGAGATTTAATGAGTGGGCAACTACCGGAATTCGGAAAAGTAGAGATAACTTATACCAACTTTATGAAAGGAGATCTTGCACCTCTGACGAATGTTTCCATCAGTATGTTAGGGATTATTCCAAATTGTTTAAAACAGTGTGCACAAAAGCAGAAGCAATGCACTTGAATAATAAAATTAAGTCCTCAGATAATAAAGCCAAGACAGTCTGGAAAATAATAAACACAGAGACTGGGAAGAGAAATAATACAGAGTTCACAATTTCTTTGAAAGTAAAGGATAATTTAATAACTGATGCAGTAAAAGTAGCTGATGAATTTAATAATTTCTTTTCTAAAATTCCTATAGTCACTACTCAAAGTTTAGCATCATCCACCACAAAAGCTGAATCCCTTCTGAATGACAACGTAAAATTAGAATCACTAACTAATTTCAAATTTCATCATGTTTCTCCTCTAGATGTACTGAAGTCCTTTGAAATGTTAAAAATAAAGAGCACTGAGGACTTATGGGGCGTGTCAGTCAAGGTACTGGAATCTATTCTGGAGGTCGTTGCACCAACTCTAGCTCTCATTTTTAATAACTGTATAGACTATGGCATTTTTCCAGACTTAATGAAATGTAGTAAAGTAGTTCCAATTTTCAAATCAGGTCATAGAGATAATCCTTCTGATTATCGTCCAGTTTCTATCCTACCTGCGTTTAGCAAAATATTCGAAAAAATAATGCTTACGCAATTGGTTTCTCACTTTAATTCTCACAATATTTTGCACGCACAGCAGTTCGGCTTCACGAAGGGTAGGTCAACTACTGATGCAGGTGCAAGTTTATTAAAATTTATTTTGCAGTCTTGGGAAGAGTCGCACGACGCCATCGGAGTGTTCTGTGACCTTTCCAAGGCTTTTGATTGTGTAGATCATGGTACTTTAATTTGTAAACTTAAGTTTTATGGCATCAGAGGGCACGCATTAGATCTCATGAAGTCATACTTAACACAGAGAAATCAAAAGGTAGCGATAAATAAAGCCATTTCGTCAGAGACAGTGGTAGAGATGGGAGTACCTCAGGGGTCTATTCTAGGTCCGTTCCTGTTCCTTGTTTATGTAAATGATCTGCCATATATGGTAAGCCGAAGATCAGGCATTGTAATGTTCGCAGACGACACCTCATTACTGTTCAAGGTAAATAGGAGAGATACTGAACTCATTGAACCAAATAATACCCTCTCCATGATATCTGACTGGTTTGCTGCCAATAACTTAGTATTGAACCCGAAAAAAACGAAATGTATTAAATTCTCTCTTGCGAACTCATCAAACAGAAACTTATATACAAATATTAGACTTAATGGTCAAACATTAGAATTTGTTACTTCTACTGTATTCTTAGGTATTACATTGGACTCAAAATTGCAGTGGGGTTCCCATATAACAGCGATAGGAAGTAGGTTGAGCTCTGCTGCATTTGCAGTCAGGAGAATAAGGCAGCTTACCAATGTGGCAACGGCACGGTTAGTTTACTTTGCTTATTTTAATAGTATAATTACTTATGGTCTTATCTTATGGGGATCAGCTGCAGATATTGAAACTGCTTTTATTTTGCAAAAAAGGGCTATCCGAGCAATATATAACTTGGGGTCACGTGACTCATTAAGAGAATTTTTCAAAGAAATAGATATTCTAACCCTGCCGTCCCTATATATATTTGAAATAATAATGTATGTTAGGAAGAATTTGGCCAATTTTCCAACGAACGCTGATAAACCAATAGCCACGAGAAATACTGGGAAACTGAAAGTAACCTTCTATAGACTAGTAAAGGCGAAAAAGTCGTTCTTGGGAAATTGTATCAAATTCTACAATAAAATTCCTAAACACATTACTGAACTTAGCAATTCTAAATTCAAATCTGTAGTAAAACAAACACTTATTTCAAGAGCATATTATAAGATAAACGATTACATCATGGATAGGGATGTTTGGCAGTGATAGCGTCCTGCACGGGTAATCTATCGCGAAAATATGTTTTCTACTGTAGCATTGTTATTTAAGTTATTTTGTAGTAGCTGACACTGTAATTTATATTTAACTATACAATGTATATTGTTTTGAAAAAATGACACCTCGCCGAGTTTCTTACGCCGGTTCTTCTCGTGGCAGAGGTATATTTTTCCGAACCGGTGGTAGTTTATTGACGTTCATAGGTGCATGTAATATGCCTAATTTGAAGAATAAACTACTTTTACTTTTTTACTTTTTTTTACTTTACTTCTGTGGCCGAGGTAGGATCGCAGGGGGAGAGGCGTGATGGTATTACGGAGCGCCACTCTCCCTACCCCCTGCGAACTTGGCGGGGCCGTTCCGCAGTAACGGCGTTGGTGGGACCACAGAGGAAGAGGAATGCGGGTATTCCGGTGCGCCGCTTTCCCTATCCTCTGCGGCCGAGGTGTGGTTCGTGGCGAAGCTACAGACCTAATCCGCCACCGGGCGCCGGAAGTTTTTCCGGTACCCATGACCTCCTTGTAGCGGACTGAGGGGGGTCCGCTACTGTAAAATATGGAGGTCGAGGAGGAAGGCACGCCGAAACATCTGGCGTGCCTAACGTGGAAGGTTTCCGCGCATCTACGAAGGAGCCGCTTGGGAGCGGCTGCCGCCGGTGGGGTCGCGGATGTTTGCGGAAGCGTTCCCGTGACCTCACCATAAGGCAGCGAGGCGGCGAATGGGGGGTTTTTTAGTGGGTACACCGTGGGTCTCATTAGCCTGTACGGGAGTCCCACATAATAATAATAATAATGGCGTAGGGATGTGACGACCCCATCGCCCACTGGATTTCCAGTGCAGTCAGTCAACATAGGGCAGCTTGTGGCGAGCTGTTAGGGAGTAGCGACCCTATATACCTGAGTGCTCCTGGGGGTGTCCTGTGGGTTGGTTGTATGAACACGCCCCCCGCCTCTGGCTTGCCTTAACCGGCTGTCCAGAGTGGAGTCGCTTGGGCTGTTGCTCGGGGGTGGATGTGGTCACCTAAGTGGCGAGTTGGCTATATGTTTAAAGTCCAGTGCCACCTCTCTACCCCCAGCCCTCTGCACCGGTGTTGTCCTTAGGCCATTTTTAATGTCGCTATTTATAGGGGCCCATCTAGCAGAGGGCGAGTCACCGTCTGCCTGAGATAAAAATCTGAGACAGTTTTATTAGGCAGGCGTCAGTTGTCTCACTCAATAGCCCAGCCATTAGTCCATCATATTCACCCAATAGTCCGGTTCATTTAGATTCCATCAACCAGCAATAGTTCCTGAACACCCTGGCGGGTGCTGTCTCTGTGTGCGTCCCATGACACGGGCAGGGACAGCATCCGCTCGTTGTACCCCTTGCATTTCATTAAATTGTCAAAAGGGCCTCTACGTGTTGGCTATGTGGTACTCGGTTGGTACTTCGGCTCCGCGCACGCCTTCCAAAGGTCCGGGATACCATTGTCCCCTGAGCGGAAAAGACATACAATAATAATAAATCATTTATTTCGAGTATCTTTACATACATAACCACTCAGCTCACCCCCCGCACCCGGGTGGTCTGCGTAACGCATTTTCCCCCCCTGAAAAAAAAAGGTCAGTTCTTGGATGGGTGACCGCTTTGAGTGGTCTGACCTACGGCCTACTAACTGAGCTGCTTTGGAAGGCACGTTAAGCCGTTGATCCCGGTTGCTGTCTACGACAGCAGTCGTTAAGCCAGGTTAGAGGCCTTCGGGCGGCTTGAGAACTTCTAACAGTCAAGTTGCCCACTCACTTGACAAGGGGGGTCGAAGTTGCAGTTGCACTACGTCCGTAGGGAGTACCCACCGTTACCCTACACGTGACCCCTGGGTGGTGCTAAAAGTGCAACAAAAACTGGCAACCGTACTTGTCTTCTCGAAGACCTCACGGTTTGGAAATAAATGCCATACGATTACTATTATTATTAACGTTTAAAAGTGCCTTTTAATCATCAACTATCCATAGATTAAAAGTATGTGACTATAGTAAGGTCAACAAAGTCTTAGTTCAAACATTAAAGTCGACGAGTAATAAAAGAATTGTTTACTATGTCAGTAGCCTATTGCATAATAAAGTACAAGCTAATACTATTAGGGATTGTGTTTTTAACTTGTACATTTCGGCTGCATAATAAAATACAAGGGGCAAATATACAAGTAATTAAGTACAAGCTAATAATATTGGTTTTGAAACCTATAACTTGTAGATTTATGTTAGATAATAAAATACGAGTAATAAAATACAAGTTCTAAAATATAAGTCCTAATAACTAAAATTATTGGTCCATTTTATTAGTTTTTGTTGCAATATGAGTCTAAATAATCAAATTATTAGTTGTAACTTGTATTTATAACTACTTACCCAAGGACCATGGTAATTTTGAATTACAAGAAGTTAAGTTGTAGTTTAATCGTCGAAAAATGTTTAATTTGCTGCATTCATCAGATAATGACGATGATCAATATTTAATACCGCGGCATCAAAAGGTATACAGGGTGTGGCCTGTAATAGGAGCAATAAATTTAAAGGACGCTTCCTTAGAGCATCTGCAGTAACCTCTTGTGTCCAAAAAAAATTATCTTTTTTAAATTGGGAGAAATTTTGATCTAAACTTATGACCTCCAAGTAATGGATCTTGGCTCCCAGAGATGGCGCGGCAGTCGATGCTGATTTTGAGGTTGCTTCAAGTTATGACTCATAATCGTTGTCGCATTTTTGGCTTTAAATATATTTAAGGGATTTTTTAAATATTTTTTGGTGTTTTTTGAATAAATTGTTATTAATATCACTCCAGTAGAGTAAAAAAGTACATATTATAAGCTACATTGCGAAAAAAATTCACAAAAGAAAACTTTTTTTTTTCAATTAAAATCATTTGGAAATAATTGCTGGAGAGGTCAATAGTGTACCGTTTAATTTTTTGCTCCTATTACAGGCCACACCCTGTATAAGGACAGAATCAATTTTACTTTTGAAAATAGTATTTTTTTTTAGTTAAAACACACATTTTTAATTGTTTCTGCTCTTCTCTTTTACCAACCATTTTAAGCGTTTTGGATATTTCGCAAAATGTTTTACGTCGTCGTTATTGTACCCGCCAAGATTTTTTTCTTTTCCTTGAAGATAACAGATAGACAGAGGTTTGACTCAATTAGTCAACTTGGTTACTTGTAATTTTGTGTTTTGCTAATAATATCAGTATCCTTATTAGAAGTTTGTTTCAAAATATTATGCAACAAAATTTATCAGTACTTGTAAATAATTATGAATTTGATTGTAAATTTAACGATATTATTAGTAATTCATGCAACACAATTTTCTAATAATATTAGCGAAAACCTAAAATAATTATGAAACACAAATAAACGCAACTAGTAAGTATGTAACTAAAAAACTTGCATTATTTTCTAATATTATTAGTCTAATTATGCAATAGGCCCCTGTAAGAAAGTATGACTCAGGTGTCGAGAATTCATCAGGCTAATTTCACTTTTGAAGTAGCAGCTGTCAGAAGGCCGGCAAACAGCCGGCAAAGGTATGATCCGCTTTGTTATTCGAGCACAATTGCGCGCCACTGCGCTCCGTTTGTTACGTAAAGCTCTAGAGGTACACGTGATAATAGATGTATAGATAAATTCTTTATTCTTTTCCACAACACACATACATGGTAAAAAAATAAAAAACAAAAAAATAGTTATAATATCAAAGAAAGGCATGCAGCTTAGAACCAAAGCTAAATACAAATTAAATACAAAACCATGTGTAGTGGCATAGAAAAGGCGCTGGCTCAGCAATTTCTAACACGAGGTGTTTTGAAATATCTAACATGAAATTATATGACTTTATGACGAGTAACTGTATGTAGTTGTTTTATTGTAATCGAAATATCGATGTATTTTCTTTTATATTACAGTATATTCCATTACCTATTATCGTTAGTTAATATTATTCTTCCACGACCTCGTTATACAAGTTAGGTACATTTTAACTGTAAACAGACAGTATTGAAATATATATACCGTAGGTACCTATCCACTTTGTGCCACAAGATTTAAATTTCGTTTTTACCTTAAGTTTTTATATATGTATGTACATTAAGACTATTAAGACTCAACCACTAATAATAATTATAAAGACTCATGGATCCCACAGTCAAACTGTGCGAACAGTTTTGCGAGATGTATTTATTTTTAAGATATTGACAATTATTTTTAAAATAAATAAATAATAATGGGATGTCAATATTATCGTGGATATTAAACATTGGAATTTGCTTCTATATTCATTACGTGATAGATATTGCGATACGAGTGTATCACGTGATTATTATCCCGTGCAACACGCCCCACTGGTCACATTGGTCAAAACGCCTCAATGCCAAACGCCAGTTGTAACTATAACTTCTAACTTTTGGAAACAAGCCTCGTATCATTAGTCGTATAGAAAAATTAATATTATTTGTACATGTGGAGGAACTAGGTATTTGTTCATCGCGTGAGAAACGAGCGCGAGAAAAATGCATTGAACTGCGTCATATACAAACCTTAATTTAAAAAAAAAAGTTCTTGAATCAAACAATGCCCAGTACAAATTCAAATAGGATTCTGTTCCAATTAAAAATGATTGAAAAATAATTCGACGTAATAAAAGAATAAGAAAGATTCGAGATAAAACAACAGTGCCAAGATTGCAAAAGAAAATATATTGTATTGCCACAAAACAGTTCCATCTCAGCATAATCCAGGCATCACTGCTAGTGTCAGCGCAGATCTTCTTTATTTGGTATAAATGGATCAAAAATATTTATCAGTATTCCATCCGCGTTATTTATCAAGCGATTCACGAAAATAATACGTTTACCCTTTGATGTCTCTACCATCCTATTTTTTAAAGACGGAAACATGAAAGTGAAGCCCTGTCTCCATCAAATTATGAATTGTAACGGATGGAATACCGTCCACGTGCTAAAAGTCCGTGAGACAGCAACATAATTTCATGACCAAGTTCGTCTTGGACGACAACTTGTAAAATGCTTCAGAAAGTTGTATAAGTAAAAAAAAATAAGTAAAGATCCTAAGTGTTGTTGTATCCTGTAACAAGAGCAAATTTTAGTGCGTTTGCTGTTACCTCTTGTGACCAAATATTTTTTTCTTTGGAATAAAATATGATCTAAAGATTCTAAAGTTATAATCTCAAAGTAATAGATCTTGATACCACGAGATTATAGCGCGTCAGTCAATACGGATTTCGAAGTATCTAGTTAAGATCAGAGGTCCGCGGGGTGAGCTATTTTTACGTCATTAATGTCATGTAGTTGTGTCTTGTAGTTATTAATATAGATAAGGTGTATTCATAAAGAAATATTAAAAGAAGACAAAACTGACATGATTAAACTAAAGTGAAAATGCATTACAAAACGAGTATTGAGCTACTTTATTTATTATAAATTATCTTTCTTGTAATGAATAACTATAAGTTATTCTGCATTTTAAATTTTTAATGATTTTCGACTTGTCAAAGTCAAAGTCAAAATATTCTTTATTCAAATAGGCCTTTTCGAATCGTCAGTTATAACATGTATTAACATATATATTAATTAATTATTTAGAGCAATTTATTGATGCTATTATTATTCTTTAAAATAAATATTGTATTGTTGTAGACATGTCAAAGTAAGAAATTATTGTGTAGTAAAATTCACAATAAGATCGTCAAAACATAAATAATAATAATAATTAAAAATATATAAAAAATAGAAATCTAGACAGTTTCTAGAATAAAATCAAAATGTCAAAAGAAAATAATAAGAACATATTAATATCTAATGCCATAATCACAGAATAAGGAATAGTACAAGTACAGAAATTTCACTTCCTAACAAAAACGGCGTTTAGGCATAAGAAACGTGCCTACTCTCTGCATCTCTGTCTATCGCATAACTTGTATTCATTCACGCGTGGCACGTGTAGCCCTAGGGTTGTCACGCCAAAAATACTTAAATGATGCAAAAAAATGTTCTACCTCACGAGATGTCGCTTAAGTACAGTGAACCGATATTAATTAAGTACATGTTACTTCACAAGAATAATAAATCTCATATGTTTTTAACGACATGGTGGGTTTTGCAAGAAAGAAAATGCATCCTCATTTTACGTGTAGGGGAAGTACCTTCAAACTACATATATCGTGTTACATTTAAAATGAAAGAGCTCATTGTGTACATCTTAAAGATATTTTTTGTAATTTTAAAATAATTATTTTAGAAATTATTTAAGATAATAGCCAAAAAATTACCAATCCCCCCCTCATCTCGAAACCCAGTAGTCTAAAATATCATTTTCAAATCATCAACCAACCGGTTTTGTCGGACATACAAATCAACAACAAACACGTCACAACTGCATACAACAGGACAGGTCATCTTCTTACGTTTTTCAGCTATTTATACCTACACTTTGTCCGTGTTTCAAATGCTATGGCCACAATAAAGTACAACTACCTAAATAGGACAACTATTATGTAGCTAATCAAGTAAAATAAAATTAATAACACGTTTCATTTTGAATAAAATTACAGTTAGTTACTTAATAAGTAAATCGTCGGAAATGGTGAGTTTAAGCTATAAGTACCTAACAAGTAGCCAGGTGGTTCGAATCGTATTTATTTGTATTGTAACTTACAACTTGATAATTTTAAACATCACCCAATAATTTTAAACACCAACCAACACTAAATAACTACTTATTATTACATATACCAAACTAAAATAAAAAAACTTACCGTTCAAAATTTATAGGCAACTGAAAAAAAGATACACCAACGTTCCTTCGGGTATTCAAACAACCATATACACAGAGTATGTGTGGCCGGTTATCGGTTTCATCGTGGGTTTTTTAAATCACACAAAAAATTACGTAGTAACGCGCGGTTCGTCGCGATCAAGTCGGCGGCGCGCGGCAGCGGATCACAAAACGACACGTACGTACATGCTCGGACGGTGGCGGCCCGCGACTGACAGCTAGAGTCAGGGTTTTCGAGCGTTAGGTTATTAAAGCGGCGCGCTCCACCCATTGCAAGCCCCTTGCCATAATGATTAATTCATTAATATTTCACTCACAATTAATCCCACGGTGTTTTATCATTCTTGTAGTCATGTGTGCTAATATGCTTTCGATATGAGTTGACGCTTTACATAATTTTTAAATTTATTAATAGATAAACTTGAGTTCAATATCCATTTATGGATAGAAAAATATCTTTCTACATCCACTGAAGTGATTGGAGTGTGATTGTATATTAAATAGTACAATACAGTCTTCTAATTTCTAACTGACAGAAGCAGATGAAGATCAGCTCTCACTTGAATCTAAAGTTAAAAATGCATCTACAATAGATAGTTTAGATTCTTAGAATTTCTTTAAGGCATATTCAATTATATGAAAGTTATCAACAATATATTTTAAGTTAATTCGTAAATTTTCGAATTGTATTATTCTTTTCGCCACTCTTATCGACTTCGCTTCTAGTTGTAATTGTTTTCCTAAACAAGCGGGAAACTGTGCAAAATAGATTAATCACATTCCGTAGGTTCTAACAAAAAAAAATGTTTTGATGACGATGTAAAGCTCGTAGCAGAAAGGCAGCCTAAATAAAATCATTTCATTGGTTCATAATTACACATGGGGCATTAACCATTAAATGACCAGGTATATCCATGTTATGCAAAAACTGAAAATAGCTCACCCCCGCCGACCTTTGGTTATGATTCATAATGGTATTCGCATTTCCGTATTTAAAGGATAATTTTGGTACTACAAAACTTTTCTTTGGAAAATTTTTGTGTTTTTATTTTAAACAAATATTAATTAATATCACTCCAGAAAAATAAAATCAAAATACACTTCCTTCGCGACAGATAGGCACCGTTCTGGACCTAGGCACTTTAAGAATCGCTTGTTCCTTGAGGCTTGGGGCCAGAATATGTATCTCTCACACATGCGTCTGTGGCAAAAGCGTCGATGAGCCAGGTAGACATGGCCTCTCATGTATAAAAAGCGCCGGCCGCTTATACCGCCACGGCACTATAAACAATTTGGTCCGGCGTTCGCTTGCCACCATGTCTGTACCTGCTATCCTCGAACCTACAGGTTTGGCAAGAGACGATGGCAAGCGACCTGATGGTGCCACATTAATGCCGTAGAGATTGGGTAGAGCTTTGGTGTGGGACGCAACGTACGTGGATACGTTTGCTCAGTCCCACATCCAGATGACTCGCTCTAAAGCCGGCGCTGCAGCTGACCAGGCCCAGGTGTTGAAGCGCTGCAAATACTCGTCTTTAATTAAAGACTACGAGTTTGCGGCGCTTGCGGTGGAAACATTGGGTCCCTGGTCAGCTGACATGAAAA
Organism: Notocelia uddmanniana; assembly: GCA_905163555.1. Classification (NCBI taxonomy): domain Eukaryota; kingdom Metazoa; phylum Arthropoda; class Insecta; order Lepidoptera; family Tortricidae; genus Notocelia; species Notocelia uddmanniana. The sequence goes on from LR991064.1 coordinate 4,729,019, forward strand.
GTTTTATGAAGGCTATGGGTAGACGTCTCGTCGACGCTTCAGGGGACCATAGGGCTTACCTCTCACAACGTATTTCTTTAGCAATACAGAGAGGTAACACCGCCAGCGTTATGGGCTCCATGCCGCAGACGGATCTACTGGACGGGGTCTTCTTTTTATGACTGGGTAAATTAAGTTAGTTTAGTTATTAATTAATTAGTATTTTTTGCTTGATTGTTTTTTCGATAATTCTTTATAAATACTTTAAGTTCCTGGAAATACCATGTAATAGGTATACTAACTAACTTTGAATAAATGTCTTTTTTGATTGTAAATAAAAAAATACACGTAAATAAGCTATATTTAAAAAAAATAACAGAAAAACTTTTTTTTTAATTGAAACCATTTGGAGTTAATTGCTGGCTAGCTCAATAATGCACCGTTTATTTTTTGCTCCTTTTACAGGCTACGCCCCGAATAGATACCTAGATACGTATTTGCAAACGTCTTAGTTTGTCTATGTTTTGGTTCCTGTGCTCCACACAAATGCTCAACGCTTAATCGGAGGAGATCTCTTACAGGGATAAGTTTGCCCGAACCGAGTTTGAGTTTGCCTTTGGACCGATATAACCGAATTCGTCTGTATTTTTACTTGTATTTCGTGTATAATAAACTATTAATTTACGTACGCACAAGTTCCGTGAACATCAGCTGGAGGCTACCGCTATTTAACCCACCCACGAAACCATAGCTGGCGTTTTCAGAGCTTCATGATGCTCTGAAGCAATTTAAACGTTACCCCTCCAAAGGAAAAGATTGACGAAAATTGTAACTGGCTCGTTGACTATAGGAACAAATTGACTTGTGTAAGATATTTTGAAAGTTCTGCTCTTAATACTGCAGGTGACTGTCATAATCAAGCCCTCCAAATAAATACCACACATTACAGCAATCGATTAAGGTTCCGCGTGGACAGTCGGCGTCACTTGACTTATTAATGTGTTACCACACGAACCAGCGCAATTATTACATACCTAGTCAAATGTATGGTCAACAGCAGAAATAAGTGAATAGTTTTTCACCTTATCGCAAGGCAATAAGGTTAACTTATAATTTGCTCTTGACTACACAAAACGTTCTACATAATATACGTAGTAGCGACACGCCCCAGCTTCGCGCGGGTCTATGTCCCTGCATTTTAAATCTGTTATATCTTCGAAAGTATTCATTTAAATTACATACTGTAAAGGGCCATATTGATCTATAATGAATGCACAATGTATTTGGGGCACTTAATTGGATTAATGCGGTATTGCTTAAAATCGCTTCGCAAATAAGCCATTATTTCTCGTATAAGGTAAAGGATAAAAATGGTTATTGTAGGTTATCCTTAAGACTTTTGTAGACCTTTTAAAGGTGAACAATACTGTAGAACATTATTTTGTTCTATCTCGTAGCGTTCAGCCAGCATTTGCAATGAAAGCGCAAAATATGTGTTTTATTTACATCACATTAGAAATCTCTAAAATTATCAGTGTTTCTCTCCTACATTATGCATGTATTATACATATAAACTTTCGTCTTGGATCACTCTACCTATTAAACCTCATTAAAATTCGTTTCGTAGTTGTAAAGATCTAAGCATACATAGGGATTGAAATAGCGCTATTTTCGCATATCGTTATGATTCATAACGCTACTTTGTCAATAAAACGCTTTACCTAAAGCGATAATGGCGCGCATTTATAGCGGTATCCATTATATCGTTATAAATAAAAAGCAATATATAGATAGCGATATTTTGTGAAGCGTTATAATAACGTTATAAGCTATCTCAGTCTCGCACACAGTCTCGCTCTTACGTGCGCTGTGACATTTACGTCAAACTCAAGCACGTCATTCTCGCCACCGCCACCATCTTAAACGATATTAGAACGTTATAATAACGTTATAATAATATGATTTTCATTTTGTTATGATATGAAATATCGTTATGAGGAATATCGATTATGATTATAACGAAATTTTAAACACTAACGAAATATATCGTTATAATATCGCTTATTTTTATAACGTTTTAAAGGTCTGGCGGAAAGCGACTTTGTTTTATACTAGGTAGTGACAGTGATATGCAAAAACTTAGAAACATGCTACACGTCTATGAAAGTTCATGTCAAGAACGTAAAAAGTAGGGTAGTCATGAAACTGAGTAAAATTAAAGTTAAAATTGTATTCATAATAAATAAGGTTCTTTTACATATTTTGCTTTTTCTTACGTTCAAGTATTTAGTTATTTAAACTCAAGGTACAGCATAAGAAAAAATTTTTATTGCAAACCACAAAAGAACATCACATTACAATTAAAATGTTAGTAGGAACCACAGCAAAATAACTAGTTTAACTTAAAATATTTAACCTACTTACAATGAGTGAACCATTACAAAAGCAGTGGTGCTGCTACAGTGGCCGCAAATGGTCACCACTCAGCATAATGCTTTGACATTTATTAGTAACATGCCATAGCGCTGGTATTCCGTGGAGCCCAGGGCTGTAAGAATAGATCTGAAACCATTTTATATACCAAATTACAATGTGAAACATCGGGGCCGATTGACCTGTATATTGTAAGGGAATAGTAATTTCGCATCATGAAATTGACGTCATTATCTCATTAGGAGCATAAATGAAATCCTTTCATCGACGCAAGTAATTAATCACCTAAAGCGTGACTATGCATTAACCGTATATGTTCGTTTAACCCTAATTAGTGATTTCCATACCAAGTGATCTTGGAACACTGAGGTACTTTCACCATGGAGTTGGTTACTTGCCGAGTGATGTGTTAAAACAAAACATTCTTTCAATATTTTTACTGAGTATAAAATACCCAATTAAGGAGACTAAGAAATGATATTAATATTTTCACAACCAGACTTAATAACGTCCTACTTAACGTAGTAATAAAACTTAATGCTTAATAAACGTTAATAATATCAAGGGTCTTAATATCGAATTATTACCTAATACTCCAGCGTTGCCCTTGCAAAAATGTTGAGGGTAAATCCTGACGATTTAAGAGTCCGCAGTAAGTTCGGTTCTCCATACAAACGTAGTTTCGCTCTCATTTTTAAACGCAATGCTAGAATAACATGACACTTTGTATACACAATGGCACCCGGCATATCTAGGTCGGAAATTAGTTTCTGTTGTTTGAAATTATAATGGAAAAAAAATACACCGAGTATTATGGTTTTCAAACAAGACGTAAAAAACTCAAAACTCCTAGATATGGCGGCTCCCATTGTGTATACAAAGTTCCATGTCAATTCAGCAAGGCGTTTTAAAATGAGAAAGTAACTACGTTTGTATGGAGAATCGAGTTCAGCCGAGCGTACAGAGGACTCTTAAGGTTTATAGGTGGACATTATTGGCAAAAGCGGTCTTGAACAGTATATGTAGACCTAAAATATCTTATAAAACAAAAAACAAACTACCCACTTTAACTAACTTACCAACACTTTACCTAATGTTTATTTAACTTTTCACTAAATAAATGAAAAGTTTTTTTTCGTACAGATTCGATTCCTAACAGGCAGGGCGATCGACACCTAAGAGATTCGATTTATCTTTTTTAATAGGGATATGCAATGCGAAGCTGTGTTTTCAAAGTTGTAGAATCCTCGTTCAATAGTGGTAGATATTTTTTTAATTAAATAGTAGGCAAACGAGCTGACAAATAAAATTGCCTAATGGGTTGCTTGCTTGCTTATTAAATTGCTAAATACACCCGCAACACCAGAGAGGTTGTAAGTGCGTTGCCGGCCTATGGGATGGGATACGCTCTACATAATATTCACCTAAACCCTAAATTAGTAAAATACACTAAATTACTACTTAAACCACTGAGGATTAGAGACGTACCTGTCCTACCTAATGTAATCCAGAGTCTCCTAAACAATTTAAAATACTCACGTTTCGTTACTGAAATAAACGGCTTAGCACAAAAATGTACACTTTCCTCGGCAAATTTTAAATTTCGAGAGATAATTTTAAAAGGATTTATTCGGTAACACTACGTTTTAAGCAATTCCGTTAAGCATAGAATATCTCACATAACACAATGAGTTCCAAATTCAATATGTTGTGTTAACCGAAAATAATAGTTATGGGGCCATTATTTTTTTCCGGGGGAAAATCCTTTATGGATACCACCGCACCGCGGGGACAGTGCGGTGGTTATGTCGGACTTGCACCGACTAAAAACATGACCCGAAACCCGATCGTCCTCCTCAACTCATTTCGGGCGGCTCTGACATCTCCTTCGGAACGCACCAGTGCCGCCCTAGAGTCTGTGGGTCCAACCATCTGCTTTCATAGGCGATCACAGCCCCCAACTGTGACCGTCTTCGACCCCAAGGACCCCCTTTTAGTCGCCTTCTACGACAGGCAGAGGATACCGTAGCCATATTCTATACCCGGGCTACAGTGCGCAATAGTTATGGGGCCTAAATTCCTTGGCGGCTAAAGACGCTACTAATTACAATTCTGCTAGTCTAAACTGGCCACAAAATTGTTACTTTTAGCTTCGTGAAACGCGGAAACAACATTTAATCTGAATTAAAATATACACACAGTATTTGTGATCTGTCGGGGCATTAGTTGTACAATGTTTTTATTACGATCACACAAAAGATAATTCTGAATCTCGTTCCAAAAGTGATTTATCGAAACATGATTAATCTGTGGAATGAAAGAGTCATACATTTATAATAGCAATATTTTATTCACAAACGGAGCAATCAGAGGGAGGAAAACTGTGGTTTAAATATTTTATTTTCCTACAGAGAGGAATCAGCGGCCGGTATTTTTTTTTAAAAAGCGACTCAACTGTCATTCTGCGGCTGGGCCGACGAACTATCGCCAACATTTTTCTCATTAAATTCTCTATAATGAAAGCGTGTCTTGACTTCGCTGCATTAGCGATGAAGCGGGAGTGGCGACCGTGTTTCTTTTGTGAAAAATAATTAAAATTAGTAAGCAGAGCAATCTGTAAAAATATGCCAATGAGTATGATTAAAATAAAAGGAACTTTAAACTACACGTCCCCCTTCCAGTGAATTCCGCTCACATGTGACGTAAGCGCCATAGATGGACACACTTGTAACACAACAAAACCTTTGCGGTGCGGCCGCCAGCGAACTAGCCAAAAAAGGTGATTTTTTTGACGAGCGTCTTTTGTTTGCCGGGCTGACATTTTCCGAAAAATGAAAAATACCCGCTAAGTACGTTCATCGCGATAGTACGAATAAAAACTGCCATTAATTTTGATAAGAGGTTAACCTAACCCCAAAACAGTGATTGTATTGGATTTACAGCTCAAAAGCCACGAAATATCAATAAAACAGTAATAGTACATACCTTTGCGATGTTATACTTCTTCATTTATACCAAAAACACGAAACAAATTTATCTTTTGGGAGAACACACGCCTAGGCGATCAAATTTATATTGGGGTATATTGGAGTTAGCTGATAAGTGATAACTTTCAAACTCGTGGAGTTAACTGTTTTACTCATCATGTGATTTAAGCAATTTGTTAAAATAACTGGTACGAGTAGTAACTGTTTTTCTCAGATGATGCTTCTTTTTTTTGCTACATAAAGGTGGATAAAACGATAAAATGTTGTGAAAATTATCGGGTTTAAGGATGATTCACAGTAGACCGTTCCGTGTCCGGGCCGGCCCGTTTTCTATAACAGCAAACGCAACGGCCGGCGTGTTTCTCTAGAAGAAAACGGGCCGGCCCGGACACGGAACGGCCTACTGTGAATCATCCTTTACACTCTTACCAAACGATATTATACAACTAATTGCTGTTATGTTGTAGTAGGCGCTCATACAAACTTTACCCCAGTTTTCACCCCCTATGGAACAATTTCCGGAATAAAAACTATCCTATGTCCTTTCCCGGGACTCAAACTATCTCTATACCATTCATCTAAATCGGTTTAGCGGTTTAAGCGTGAAGAGGTAACAAACACAGACAGACAGACGGGTGACTTTCGCCATTATAATATTATATAGTAAATATAGTAGTATAATATATAGTATAGTATGGGAGTATGGTTTAAATATATATACATAATACTGCGCGCCAGCAGGGGCGTGTAACTGCACTCAGTGTTGCAGCCACGGCGTGTCCCACCGGTCGGCCAACACGGCCAACAGGATATGGTGATAGGGCTGGCGCGCAAACCGCTTAACAAAATATTATACAATTTAGGCAAAAACATTAGGTTCTGAGACTTGGATGTTTTCTTTGTATTTAATTATGTATACGTATCTATTAAATATAACGTCCTCGACCCCTAACATAAGCTTTATTGAGCTTTCTATGGGACTAGTTCGATTTGTGTAAATTTGTCCGTTAATATTCATTTTATTTCTAACTTTAGATATTTTTGTGATGACTAATTAGAAAATATCATGTTTAATTAAAAACCACTATAAATGTCGAAATAAATGTATATTAGATCCTAAATCGGTTTCAAAGTCAGTCTAACACACACATTTGGAATCACATCACACCAGCTAATTGGCGAATGGGTTTAACTCAAATTAATTAACTAGGATCCGTACCCTCGCCGATGCAGACGTGTCTAATAACATGTACACCTTTTAGCACTTATGTCTACGACGTAAGGTTTAGAATTGTACAGATCTTTTTAAGCTTGCCAGTACAAACTTAAACAATTTCCGTGGTAGTTGAAATGAAATGAAAACGGAATTCGAATTGATATGGGGATTAATTACAGGGGAACAACAGTTCAATTACGGTTTATGTGCAGTCGGGGGAATTACATTAAACTTAGCGTTCAGTGCCGTTAATTAGTTTCGCTTTTAAATGTCTAATTTATGGGTTAATTGCTTATTGTATTCGAGAAAAGAGTAAACTACAAATTTATCACAATCCACAATAGGCTTCGTATACTTTAAACATGCTTTTTAAAAGGACCGTCCCGCATCGTAGCAGGTTTAAATATTTTCATGACTCTGGCAGAATCACCACGCTGAATTTCCAGTGAAAATTCAATCTAAAATAAAATAATTATATAAATAAATAAGTACCTAGTGACAAAGCTTCGTATTATTCGTTCTTTCTTTTGGAATAAAGTCGAACTCAAACAAATTTAGTTACTATATTCAAAAGGTGGACAGATTCATGACTCTGGCAGAATTACCACGCTGAGTTTCCAGTGAAAATTCAATCTAAAATAAAATAATTATATAAATAAATAAGTACCTAGTGACAAAGCTTCGTATTATTCGTTCTTTCTTTTGGAATAAAGTCGAACTCAAACATATTTAGTTACTATTTTAAAAAAAGGTGGACTATTTATTTACCTACGGGTAAAATTGTCCTAAAATATACGGCAGATATAAAACAGTGGCATGAAAGAGTATAAACTTACAGAATGACTGACTAGGGATGGGGCGCTTGCAATTTTTCAAAGTGAGGTTTATTTAAATTTCGCTAATAATAATAATTAACTTGTTCATCATATTCACCCAATAGTCCGGTTCATTTAGATTCCATCAACCAGCAATAGTTCCTGTACATCCTGGCGGGTGCTGTCTCTGTGTGCGTCCCATGACACGGGCAGGGACAGCATCCGCTCGGTGTACCCCTTGCATTTCATTAAATTGTCAAAAGGGCCTCTACGTGTTGGCTATGTGGTACTCGGTAGGTACTTCGGTACCTCGGTACTTCGGCTCCGCGCACGCCTTCCTAAGGTCCGGTACACCATTGTCCCGAGAGCGGAAAAGACATACCTACAATAATAATAATAAAATTTCGGTTTTGCATGTTTGTACTTTCCAAAACTGTTGACGTTCAATTACTGCCGCATATGTCATACACACCACCTCCGCTCTACCGAATACCGCGCGGTTTTTTGGTGTGACGTGCCCCGGACAGCGTTCGTTTAACCGCAAAACCGCCTCCGTCACGCAACGACGCTGCACCGCGCTCTGCGCGTTTCAAGCTTAAATAAATGAGATTTTGCTATATTCTTGGCTGTCATTTACTATAGTCATTCTTATTAATACTTCTTTGTAATCTGCTTACTAGCATATACTCGTACATAACTTCTCAATTTAGACGGCTCATTACTTGTAATTAATTATAACGGAAACAGTTCAGAAACTTAAGTGAAATTTAACATGTAACGTGTCTTTCAGAAACATTACAAATGTATCTACAGCCGCAACGTTTCCAAGTTTAGGAAAATTATGTAATGTTTCAGAAATTGCCCATCACCACGACTGACCATCGCATTTTCACAATAAATTTAACGCCAAAATGTTACCGTGAAATAAACGTGACTTACAATAAAAGCAGCGCACAAATGTTGCGTCCGGACATTATGTTTTATTATGGCGGAGATAAAATTTGTACGCTTCCGGGAATACTCAATTCAATTTGTGGGAATACAATGTCTATAAAACTGGGAGCTTGAATGACAGTAAAATCGACAGACAAATAAAAAACATAACGCCCATTGCACGTTATTAAAGTACATTTGTCGGCCTGTTTAGCCTAGTTGGTAGTGTCATTGCCTCCGAAGCTAGAGGTCCCGGGTTCGATACCCGGTAAGGGCATTTGTTCCTGTGGTGAGCAGAGACATTTGTTCCTGAGACTTGGACGTTTTCTATGTATTTAAGTATATATCTATTAAATATATCGTCGTCTAGTACCCATAACACAAGCCTTATTGAGCTTACTGTGGGACTAGTTCGATTTGTGTAAAAAAATGTCTCCTCTTATTTATTATTTATGTATACCTACCTACTAAATACTAAGGACAATGTTATACAGTGTGTGTTTAAAACATAGTTAAATTTTCCTTAAAGATATACAGTTTTAAGGGTGGAAAGTAATAATTATTCATTCAACATATTGTTAATAAATATTCAATACTTTGAGATGACTTTGAGTTAAAAAATTATTCTTGATTTCAACACAAATTAATTCAACGCGCTATGTAACAACTTAACAAATATAAATCAAATGTGTACACAGTATACTACAGACCTCAATACACACCCTAAAGATCTTTATATTATACTATATTATATATATTTTAAGTTGCACTATATGATTTATGTTGTATATTATTTCACTGTATTGTATGGCCCCTATTGGGTAAAAGCCTCCTCCATCTTTTTCCAGTTTTGCCTGTCTTGGGCGATGCTCATCCAGTTTTTCCCACCGGTTTTCACAATATTAGGATCAAAATCAAAATCAAAATCAAATATTTATTCTGCTAATAGGCCACAGGGGCACTTTTACATGTCAAAGCATTAATTTATACAATTAAAAAAAAACTGACAATCTTACTTAATAATAATGATTAAAGATATACTAATTAAGGATACAATGAAAATAAAAAAATATACTGATTAATAATTTACAAATATTAAGGACGTAGGATTGTGAAAACCTAAAGATCTTATATGTATTTAACAATATTTAAATCCAGCAATGTTAGTTTATTTCCATAATTACGCTACGCGTGTCGAATACATATTCGTAAGCCTATTTTTATTTCACTTTTAAAACACCTAATATTAACATAGCATACAATTTTCTTTTAATTATGTAATAATAAAATCGGCCAAGAGCATGTCGGGCCATGCTCAGTGTAGGAGGCCGTGGTTGCCCAATGAACTCTAAAAAAAAACAATAAAAAGCAAAAGGGAATAGTTTCGCAGCGTTCATACGTCTTTTACTAAGAAGGGAAGACTTTTTACGATAGCTCAAAAACGGCTTAATTGATCATGTCCACTATAGTTTTCATTGAAAGTCTTTATTAAGCTTTACTTTCATGTTTTTTTTTCATATTTTTTGACCCATAGTTCAAAAGTTAGAAGGGGGGGACACATTTTATTATTCTTTTGGAGTGATCAAAAAAAAATTTTTGATGAAGACCTCTATTCATTTTGAAAGACCTATCCAACAACACCCCACACCCTAGGGTTAAAGAAAAACAAAATCATTCCCGCTTTAAGTCTAGGGTTTTTTTTTTAGATTTTATTTTATGACTTGTCAGTTTCATTGATTTAAACATTTATACTAAATTGCAGCTTTCTAACACTAACAATCACAGAGCAAAGCCTCGGACAGACAGACGGACATGGCGAAACTATAAGGGTTCCTAGTTGACTACGGAACCCTAAAAAGCCTTTGCCCCTTATTTGTCACCGTACTGTCATATCAAATGCCGACGGATTCATAAATCACGCTTTTGCGCAGATTGGACCGCTATCGTAGGGTATATAGGGATTCGTGGAAAGGGTTTACTCGAGACAGGTTTATTCGAAAGTTGGAGTTACAATAATGCTTTATTTAAATCATTCCGCGATTTTAAATTTTAAATAAAGAATATAACAATTTGTTTGGAATCGTCAATAGTCAGTAGGTCACCAATTCTTAACTTTGTAAGTATGTATGTACTCTCAAGACATGGCATAAGTAAATATTTCTAACTTATTGCGAACATGGGGTGCTGACCAAGCAACTGAATATACATTTTTGATATCCAACCAAGTCAATACAAAATACTACTCGTAAATTTATAGGTGAAAAAACAATTTCTATATTACTCAACTTTTTTCTGTCTGATCACAAAAAGCAATCACTTTAAAAAATAATTCCTGCTAAACTTGATAAAATTCCAATTCCCAGGCGGTGCTCAAAAATATTAATATTCTTTGGATATCAAAGGAACAATGGGGATCCTCGTAATTAAACCTAACACAAATAGAGTGTTCGTCGATCTTCTTTTGTCACTTGGCCGCTTTGCCGTCTTCGGCAAATTGAGGTCAGTGAACTCACATGAGAGGGAATGCGCGCCACTTGTCAGACGAAATACATTTATGTGCGCATCTTATAAATTTTCAGGGCCTCTTTTAGCTTTTGGAGAAAATTAAATGTGATATTGTTGTGATAGGTTGCTAGCCCATCGCCCACAACACACTTCAACCTTGTTCCAAGAGTCGATTCTTACGAGTCGTTGGAACTCGTAAGTTACGACACCCAAGGAAAGAAAGGGGGTGGTACTATTCTAACCCGGCACCACACGGGGGTTGTTTTCAATATCGTAGAAATATAATCAACCACTAGTACGAGTATCGCCCGCTTTTTTTTATACCACACAAACGGTGGCAAACGAGCGTACGGCCCACCTGACGGTAAGTGGGACAGACGAAGACCCTTTCTTCAATCTTCTAGTAGTAAATCCTGCTGCTCCACAAATGCTTTGTAACAGTCTCATTCCTACCGCATTCAGTCTTCTCTCATGCTTCTTCTACCATACCCAAGTCTCACTTCCATACATCAATGTAGGGTCAAGCACTCCCCTGTGAACTGCAAGAGGAGCCTTTCTAGATACATTTTGGCTGCTCACAAGCGTGTGCTGTACCGCTACCATGAGATGCTATCGAAAACATACATTACGTTACTACAGTCGCTACCGAATAAACGCGTTTCGAGTAGATTTCGATTGTGCTCGTACCATGAGTCAACCGCGCGTTCACTGCGCCCGCCAGACGCTAACGTCATTCGCTAGCCACTAACGTTTTGTTAGCGGTTGCCGTAAATCGATACAATGAGTCACCAATTTGACAGTCGCTATCGAAAAATACCGTATCGACTGTAGTAAACTATTTCACTAGCGAATTGGAGCGTGAAAGCTTACTATAGATCTTGTTTTATAAATTATTGTAAGACTGCATCACTCACAGTTTAGGTATGGCAATAATAACCAAAAATAACCAACGCAAATACAAGATTCACTAACATTTAACCTTGTGCTACTATTCTATGACAATATCAATTAGCAGGTTTATTTCGATACTTGTGAAAGGAAGCCTTTGGTACTTAACCTTTTGTCCAATATTGTCCTTGCTCTGTCTTTTCAGTATATTTAGAAAGAGAGCTTTGTATGCTGTGAAGTTAAGCACGTCACTCCGTATCGTAACGTAAACTACTCGATGAATCGAGTTAACGTTAGCGAGTGTAGTAAATGTGTAATTGACTCATGGTACGAGTACCGATCTGTAGTTCTATGAGTGACCACCAGAGGCGCTGTACTTATTCTCCATACTGATTGTTTACGCAATCGCTAGCGACTACGGTCACTGCAAACTCATGGTAATGCTACTGTGCTCACAAGTGTTAGGTTTTGATTCCCTTGCGAGTATCGAAATTTTGCGGCCTAAACGGCTGCATCTTTTGATTGCGTTGGCTTAGACGTTTGATTTTTTCACAGCTCCAAGGGACAGTAGACCCTGAGTATTTGATATATGTATTCCAGCTTGGTTCTGACGCGTTCCTGATTAAAAGGGTCTTGACAGACAGACAGACGGACGGACGGACGGACAACAAAGTATCCTATAAGGGTTAAGTTTTTGCCTTTCGAAGTAGGGAACCCTAAAAATTAGGTCGTTCCAGATGACGTGGGTTCAAATCGCGCCCGGGGTGTTCAATATGAATTTTTAAACTCCAATTGGAAATTATAATTTCGCTAAGCGAATGATTCTCCTTGTAAAAATATTTACATTATGTGTCTGACTGTTGTCATAAATCATTGTAGATTTCTTTGATTTGCCGTAACGCAAGAGATGTAGGTAAACGGTGTTACGTAAAAATAAGTGACAAAATTCCCATTTTAGTATTTATTAATATACTAAGTGATCTTGTTAACATAGGTAGAAGCTCGTGTCATACGAAATAAAATAACCTAGTCCCAGCAGCCGGATATTTAATCCTACATTATTTATTTATTAAAGCCGAATCATCCGGATAACTCTGTTACAATTTGTAATTAATAGAAGATCCACTTCACAAGTATCGGCTGACGAAATAACTTGGCAGATTTTAAATATCGTGGCATATTTACCGAATACTTGGAATTCAATTGAGTTTAGCAACATGCTTTAACTCCAAATATTTAGAATGGCTTTAAGTATTTTGATTACAAAAGATATTGTTACCGAAGATGTGGGCTGATTAAAAGGGTTGAAATTCGATAAACTTAATAATTAAGAGCTTTAAATATAATAATAGACGTTTATCCTCGTTATATCTTATTAATGATCGCTCGCATTGCATTACAATGTAAACGCAGTTATCTAACTACCCTACAACAAAAAAGTGTCAGTGTTCTTGTAGTTTGGTTTTATATTTAATAAGTAGTTTGTTAGTGTACACTCACCGATTTAAATAATATTAAAGCAAGTTTAATTGTCTCATGTAAGTGAATATGTATTATTCTTATGAGAAATAAAGATCTTTGAACCTAATGATAATAATATATAATTATGATGATATAATTGCGTAATGGAATCAAGACCATACTTTATAACTTTAGGTATACCTAGAACTCTTAGGTTGTGGAACGAGCTCCCACGAGGTATTCCCACGGCTACCGCATGGGACTCTTCAAAAAAACCGGCCAAGAGCGTGTCGGGCCACGCTCAGTGTAGGGTTCCGTAGTTTTCCGTCCGTCACATTAAGTTGACATATTAAGTACAGAAACACAAAACCTTTGAAAGCACGTCATTTCATTGTGATTTTGTAGAAATGACAGGTACAATAAACACCTGTTTATACGGTTAAATTACAAACTTAGTTCAGAAATTATTTTTGTAATTTTTTCAAAAACTATTCAACCTATCAAGTTCAAAATAATTTTCCTACAAAGTTTTTATAAAGTTCTACTTTTGAGATTTTTTTCATATTTTTATAACTTATGGTTCAAAAGTTAGAGGGGGGGACACATTTTTTTTTTACTTCTGGAGCGATTATTTCCGAAAATATTAACATTATCAAAAAATGATTTTAGTAAACCCCTATTTATTTTTAAATACCTATCTAACAATATATCACACGTTAGGGTTAAAATGAAAAAAAAAAAACACTCCCCACTTTACGTATAGGGGAGGAACCCTAATAAAATATTTTTTTCCACTTTTTATTTTACCACTTTGTCGGCGTAATTGATATACATATTAGTACCAAATTTCAGCTTTCTAGTGCTAACGGTCACTGAGATTATCCGCGGACGGACGGACAGACGGACGGACAGACATGGCGAAACTATAAGGGTTCCTAGTTGACTACGGAACCCTAAAAAGGCGTGAAAAGGTTTCTTACGGGTCAGCAACGCGCGAGTGCCGTCGAGAATCAAACTGGATTTCCGTACATTGTGATACAACTGTTATTTTTTTTGCAAGAGGCACAGGTCTATCTATGTCCGTATTCTGCCACCATGTATTTTTTTATTTAATGAAAATTATTTTACTGCCGTAGAAAAAATATTGTACTTATGCAGCATTACATAATTAGGTCTAAAAATTCTCACGTCTTTAGTTACAGCGACTCTTAAATTTTAAAAACTCTTATTATTTACATATCTATTGCATAAGATACTTTTTCTTGCAACAGATATTACATAATAATTACCGCACATTAATGCGCCAGTTTGATTTTTTAAGAATTTTATGTACTCAGTGACATCCGAGCCATGAAAACAAATCAAATGACGTATCATTTATCAAAATCAGCGGATGCAAATTAGCTTACTGCTGATACGGACGATTGGGACTTCAGAAGAATCACAAGGGCATTGCCGACCCTTTATTGACTTGAGCATTCGTTGATAGCTGTGAGTAAAAGGTAAACATGCTGTGCTGTAAACTGTCAAATTTAACCCCCATTAGCAGATGAGATCGCCAAACTAGGTTATAACGGTAAGCATAACGATTATGACCCACTTCTGCTCGCGTAAATCAGTGTATCTCGAGGGCGGTTACTTATTCAAAAGACTGGAGTGTTGTGCCGGGCGAGTAACTGGAGACAGTTCAGGTTCAAGTAGTAGCGAAGTCATTGGAGCCACAGTCATAATCTAATGTTTCTGTAAGAAGGGCTCTTTTACAGGTCATTCGCTAAGAACACTTAATATAATGTAGCATTATGACATGACAACATTACAGTGGTCATAACCACCGATCAAGAAACTACTAAAGGGACAGAGGGGCAGATTGAATAACTAATTAAAAAAATATAAAACTCGACTGCCAATATTGGTATTTCACTGATAGTCATAACAGTAACATTTTACGAAACGTCAAAAACGCTCGGTTAATAAGAAGTGTGTATGGAAATGTGCCGAATACGTCATAATTTCTTATGGTCAAACTGCGTCCATTTTTTCCATGTTTACATATGTATTTAAAAATCTTTAGAATTGCATAAATAAGCTGATGTTTGATTTTTTCTAAGTATTTTCTTATGATTTATTTATTGGTAATGTACCCTATTACACTGAAGAGCACATAAAACGGATACGCTTCGTATCGAAACCCTTGGTGCCCTTTGTTACCCGGATTATTATTATTATTGGGTTGTGTCCCACTGCTGGGCAAACGCCTCCCCCCTCTGTTACCAGACCTCCCGACCCTGAGCAGCCTCTAGGCTGCCAGCTGGCTTCAATTCTTTATAAATTAATTTTGATCGTCCTGTCATCGTTAGCTAATTCTGCCACTGGTTAATGTTAAGATTTTTCAATACATTACTCAACTAATTTGGTTAAAGCGCTTAATAGTTCTGGTGGAATAAATATGAACCAATTACTATTGATTAAAGTAATACACTCGATCTCGATTGCTAATTGCATCTTTTCGAGAAATACACTAATTAATTCATATTTTATTGCACATCATTGTTTTCTTGGAGAATTAATATACTTTTGGGACATGCACAATGCACACCCACGCCGAGAGAAGCTTACGCTGAAATATGTGCAAGTAGGAATTATGTACTAGATGAGACAATTTTTGCTTTACCGCATATTCAACTTTAAATACTTAAGTAGAATTTTACACTAATCTACAATGTTGAAAGTATTATACAGAAAGTAAGATTTTTGCTCATAATTTTATCTACAGCATTAGTTATCTTGAATATGTTTTAACTTAAGGCGACTTCCTAACTTGGCGGGGCGGGAGCGATATGTCATAGGTATTTTGCTCTTTGACGTGAGTTTACCGATGTGAGATTTCCTCACTGGACGAAATTTTATTTATTTATTTTTAATTATGTTAACATTACATTACAGATTGGTATCTAATGCGTCATGCAACTAAAATTTAACATTTTCATAAAATTAATCAATAGGACATAATAATAATAACACCAACACAATAACGAACACAATATAAAAAAACAATATATATTATTACCTTACACTCGAGGGCCTGGCATCCATCACCTCACCAAACTCACCATCACCAAATACTGTCAGTAAAACGTTTGCGCAGTAGTAGTAGTGGACACGGCACAGCCCTCTTAATATCGAAGCGGATCAGCAACTGACGCGAGTCACTGGCTGGATGTAAATTCACTTTTAGCTTAGCATGGATCAGGTGCGCGGACCGAGTCAGCATTTGACACATAAAAGTTGACAAAATTCATGAATTTTTACTTCCAATATCCATTAGTCAGTAGACTTCGTCACTTCTGGAACTTGATATTCGTTAAGGCGTTGCTAAAATTTTCTCTCACTCGCTCGCTAGTGTTAGCTCGCTATGCCGCTAGTACCTCGCGCGTTGATACTTGCAGAAATCGACATAAAACCACTTCTTCGTGAAAATTACATGTTGTACATTATTTCACAAGTAGTTGGTTTATGGTTAAAAGGTTAACAATAAAATGAAAAAGAGATCGAAATATGCGTTTTAATTTACTTGGCCTGTAAAATTTTGCTGAAAACAACTAAAAAAATAGACATTCGATAAAAAATAGAGTACTTAGCTAGAGTACTTTAAACAATGCATTTAGCATTCTGTTAGTCAAAGGCGACTTCCTGACTTGGCGGGGCCTGAGTTGATCGAGTTTATACGGACGCGATTGCCATCTGACCTTCCAACACAAGGGGGAAACTAAGACCTTATTGGGATTAGACTCGTTAAGTGAGTGGGCAACTGGACTGGCTCTCAAGGCGCTCTAATAACCTCTAACTTGGCTCTACGACTGCAGTTATAGAGAGCAGGCGGGATCAACAGCTTAACGTGTCTTCAAAAGCACGCGTTCGCCCAAGTTAGTGACCACTCGAAACGGTCACCCGTCTTAGCTTTAAAGCCGAGACACACCGAATGTCATCTACTATGGCATTTCATACGATACAACGCGCACGCCACGTACACGCGGCGTTTAACCACGGTCGACGCTGCTTAACCTCGCATACAGCACGGGACGTCGGGCGCCGTTGGGCCACGAACGCTTTTTCAAAATATTGATGTGTATTTAAAAAAAAAACCTTACCGAGATTCTTACACCGGTTCTTCACGTGGCAGAGGTATTTTTTTCCGAACCAATAGTTGAGATTCATATGTGCGTGTAATATGCCTAAATTGAAGAATAAATAACTTCGACTATGTATAGGTACTATTACTATAGACGCTTCTGTGCTTTGACTTTGAAGGGGGCACGTTCCTGCTCCCAATTCTCCGTCCTCTACGCAATTGTATAATCATACTCGTATTTTTACACAGGATGGGCATTCAATGGTGGACTATTTAACGGGCCAGCAATTATTTCCAAGTGGTCTCAGTAACAACAATGACTCATAACTTAATACTACCTCAAACACTGTCTGATGCGCTATAATCTCTTGGTGTCAAGATCCATCACTTGGAGGTTAAAATTTAAAAATTCTTTAGATCAATATTTCTCCGTATTGAATTTTTTTAAACATTGTGAACACAAGGAGTTACTGCAGATGCTCTAAGGTAGCTACCTTTTAAATATTAGCTCCTGTTACAGGACCCACTTCGTGTAACGACGGCGGCAAACAAGCTTACGGCCTGCCTGATGGTAAGCAGACATCGTAGCCTATGGACACTCGCAACTTCAGAAGAATCACATTTGAGGATTCGTTGTGTTGACGGCTAGAGTGTCCCTCACTGTTTAGCGCATCCTCGGTTGCTCTGGCGACCTTACTCACCACCAGGAACACAACACCACACCTGAGGAGCAAGTAGTGATGTTGTTATGGCGTCAGTCTTCTGTTAGGTGGAGGTACTTCGCCAGTTAGCTGCTGTAAAGGACAAAATGGACCAAAAACTAACAGAGCTGAGATTTAGGTCTTTAAATCCGCTGTTTGCTCGTATTCACTCTAACTAAAATGTGAATATCTCACTTCTGCAATGGAACTGAACTTGGCGCCTATAGAATGAAATAAAGTACACGTGAATACCAATTTAATCACATAACTCTTAGCTTTGTTGGTTTTTGGTCCACCTCCCTTTGTCGGCCTGTTTAGTCTAGTTGGTAGTGTCACTGCCTCCGAAGCTAGAGGTCCCGGGTTCGAATCCCGGTAAGAGCATTTGTTTCTGTGGTGAACAGAGACATTTGTTACTGAGACTTGGATGTTTTCTATTTATTTTAGTATATATAAGTACATATTTATCTATTAAATATATCGTCGTCTAGTACCCATAACACAAGCCTTATTGAGCTTACTATGGGACTAGTTCGATTTGTGTAAAATAAATGACCCCTAATATATATTATTTATTTATTATACTTAGTTGCCTATGGTCCTTTGAGCGTTCCACTGTGCCCTACCTTCCTAAATCGTAATAGACATACCTGTACTAGACAATGCTTTGAAGCTGACTGATATCGCAAAATAACAGGGAAAAACCGTGAGTGCGAAAATAAATTGAAAAAAACAACGGGATCCTGCTCTCTCGCCGACTAACGTAAACGTTTCGTAGAATGTTTCATTTCGCAGAAAAAGAATAAAATACTTTACCAAAATTGCGGAATGTTGGTGTTAATGTAGACCACTAGTTTATCCTGAGCATTATATTATGGCTTGAGCAGAACGGATTACGAACGATGGAGGAGCTACCACAAGCTGGTTAAACGGGGTTGGGGTGACCCGTGACGTGGCTTAGTTTTAATTTTAGTGTTAGTGTAGTATTATTATTTTTATTTTATTTTATTGTATAACCATATGGACATGTTTTGGATTAAATTAATTTCATTTCATTTCATTAATACAACTACTGCTGAAGACTGGTAAAATATTTGTAGTCGTGTGTCAAATGTCAAGGAGAAAAAATGTGTCGAATTTATGACCCATATTGTTGTCAATTCTTGTGACAATTGAAGATTTAAATAATAATACTGTAAAATGGGGTGAGTAGGTTTCGCGGGGAGAGTTGGGTTATGAATGGGGAGAAAAGGGATGAAAGGGTGGTGAGATGGGATTTTAAGGCTACTGCTACGAAAATAATGTATTCCAATTTAAAATGGAGCTATAATAATACTCATAATACAAAGAAACGATCAAACAATCTTCCAAAATCACCTTTGTATGAAATCCTATCTCACCCCAAATACGAGGGGCTACGGGGTGAGGTAGTATTTCCTGTTTATCGTCAAAGTTATGAAATGAAACTACCAACAATAAACTAAAAACTAAAATACAAACGTCCGGAACACTTATTATATACACCATTCAGTTTGCATATGTAAAAATAAAATGTTATCGAGGTTTGAATGTCAGTTTTGTCCCTACTCACCCCATTTTACGGTAATGATAATAATATATTATCTATCGGTATATAATATATTTGTTAGTAGTTCACTTACTATTGTAAATTATAGCGACTAGAAGCAAAAAGTACTTACTTATTCTACTTGTTTAGGGTAAGTAACCTGAAAACACTTTTAATTATTTTCCATTTTATGCGAACGGTACAACCACTACATATGTAATTCCGAAGTCTCGATAATTTATCTACAAGTGGCTCTGTAAACTATATAGGGTAAGCGGTATAATCATTGGCCCCTTAAGGCGACCATTGACTTTGAACATTTTTAGATTCAAAGCAAGGTCCAAAGTCATTTAAAATTTACTGTCAAATTGTTGCTTATGAACCCGAAAATTCGAACTATTTGCAACCGTAATAATACTGTAACTCTTTTATAACTTAAATGAGTTGAATATGAAAATGGTGCGAAAAGTACAATCATTGGCCCCTGATGTATGAAGGTACTAACTTTGGCCTACCCGTTTCTACGTTATCTTGGGCCTTTTTTCACCAATTACAGTATATAAACCAAAATGGAATGGTAATTAATATATGAAAATACTTACCTTGCAGCCCCGACAAAAAGAAAGTAGGTAAAAATCTAAGTGAAAATACCTAATCCTTAAGATTTTCATAGCAAACCACTCTCGAAGTTGTAATAGCTGCTAAAGTATTTTTTTTTCAAGTGTTCTATCTGTCAAGTTTGGAAACGACCTACTACATTTTAGAGTGTAGCAAACAAAGAAAAAATAAGAAATTTATTTTTATCCTTGCACTCAAGGATTGCGCTTAATACATTGAATTAACATTCAAGAGGCCAATGATTGGAGGGGGGCCAACATTACTACCCTACCTCGTAAAATTTATTTTTTTCTTTAAGTCGTAATTTCCAAAACTTTTCTCACCAAAAAAATCCATAATATTATCGAATCTGCTCACAAAATGTCACGTCGAGAATCGGTTAATAAATGTGACATGTAGAGTAGAACAACCGGAAATCCGGACATCTGGACGTCTGGACAACCGGATATCATTTCTGTCTAAGCTACAACGGAGACATAAGTTAAACTCGATCGATAAACATTAATTAATTATAATATTTACGGGTAAAGTTGTGTCAACATGTGTCATCAACTAAATAAATTCGATCTCTGTCAAAAGTAATTTGTTGTTGTTTTTAATAATATCAGTTATTTTTAACACCCGATTCAAACGTGGTGTGTATATTGTAGTTGTGTATCTGTGTGTCTGTCTGTGACATCATAGCTCCCAAACGGATGAGCCGATTTGAGTGTGATTATTACTAATTGAAAGTCTTTTCTGTCAAGATGCTTCTTTTCGATTTTAGTTTTTAATATTGGGTTATGTTTAGGACATTTTATATCAAGTTTTTAATGAAAGAGCTTAACAATAAAATCATTAATTAAGTTTTAAATATATTTAAAGTCTCGTTTCTTGAACTCCCTAATTTCTGAAGAGCAGACAACGCGGTACTAAATATATTTTTTCTCGTATAAACTATAACCTTTCCAGACCTCAGCCGAAGCAATTTGGCCTAATCCTTAGCTACCTCGTACAGCTCGGTCATAAATAAATAAAACCCATTTATTACACAAGTCTAAACCATGTGCTTTTACCTGTTACATTTCAAAAAATACAACGAACACAAAAGAGAAAATAACTGAAAACAATGAGGACAGTTTGTGAAGTTCCCATTCACTGCACGGTAAATGTGTCAAGCGCTAAACGACTATTCACTATAATACCACACAAACTCGTAGAGGCTCGGGGCTCTACGACGTAGCGAGCTACGCGTCTGCTACGCGCGGCGTCCGAATCGTACTGGCAGTGCTACGACGGGGATGCCACACGGAAACCTCAATTTCCACAGATTTTAGGTAGCGGAATAAGTTATTCGGTTTTTGTTTGCAGTTCTTGTTAGTTGTTTTGGAACTAATATCAGTTTTAATAATGTAAGTTTTGTCTTTTTTTCTTACTGAATGTGGCTGATTATTATTTACAAATGCAGGTACATTATGAATATCCGTTGCTAAATATGCCATAGGGGCATGTTGTCAATTAAATCATCAATTTACTATAAAACGAGAAGACTGGTAATTATTTAAACTTATTACTTCATTATACGGTTACTCTATTTAATCATAATAAAGCTTATAAAAGGTTTGATTAATATTTATCAAGAAATAAATTAAAGGTAGAACATCAAGTGAAGAACTGTAACTTAAAAATAAATGTCATAATATTGATAGACATCTGTATTTACGAACTTGAAATCTTTAAGCTACAATATTCGAATATAGTATTCCTAAGTAGCTTTCACTACAAAGCGGAAAAGAAGTAGTACCATTACCATTAATTAGGTCTCAAAAATTTTGACAGTAAATATCGATAGTATTCAATTCTATTTTTATTATAATTTATATTTCTTTGGGACGAATTATGTCAATGACTAATTAACTTATTTCTGTCACTTTTGAGATAACGAGGTTTCCTGACTCACTTTTTAAAACTGTAAAGATTTTAGATCCACCTAATGCATGGTTTTGTTGAAATTTTGAGGCTCTCTTCATATGGGCCTACTAATCATCTTAAATATTAATGAAGTAATAATTTTAAAGAAAATTTCCAAATATTAACGAAATAATATTGGTGTTACTGTTCAGAACGGGGTATTTAGCATGTATAATTAAATTTATTTGGTGCTTGCAACAGCGCGGGTCAGGAACTTAAAAACTGTAATGTACATGGCAATCGTCTAAACAGTAATTCTAATGTCAATGACCATCTTAACGTGAAATCTTACAAAAAAATGTTATGTTTTAATCTTTATTTATTTAACGAGGGTTTTACAAATGCCACCCTCATAGTGGCCCTCTTACACTAAACATTCCTTAGTACGAGTATTAATACAGACTTAACTAAATTATATACTAACTGCGCCTGTTCTGAGGTCAGACAAGCTAATATGCTATTTATCCTACCGAGATCGTACTTATTTATGTTAAGCAGACTTCGCTGGGTACTCGTATCGCCACGCCCGCACTCCATTGTAACGTGGTAGACATCTTTCACAACCCCACATATGGTGCAATTGGGAGAGTCAACTTTTCGCATCATATATGCATAGCTATTGTGGCCGGAGCGAAGTCTAAGAGGTGATTGTCGAATCACGTCTTGTCTACTCATTATACTTAAAAAGAACCACGGGGTCCAAGTTGATTGACTCAAATGTATGGAATCCCTAAATTCCCCCGATTGCGGGCAGCCGCGGCGACTGGCCACCCTGGCGGCCGCAGCAACAGATACGTATCTGTTGCTCCGGCCCGATGTAGGTGAACCGCTGGTGCACGAGCCACGCCAAAATACACTCTATGCCATTGTATTACGAAACTCGACATGTGTCATCAACTCTTCAATCAAAACAAAATCTATTAGAGTAAAATTAAAGTAAAGGGTATTTTGATTAGAAGTTTAACGGTTAAGTTTAGCTGAAATATTGAAGCCACGTCTAACCGGTCAGTAAGTGATAAAATATAAGCGTTTGTGACGTTCAAAGTTCAGTTCAAACATTGGACGGGCTCATAATCTGTTGGAGTATAACGCTGGCCATTTATAAGATGACCCAATTAAGACTAGGTTTTTTTTTCTACTCCAGTACTTTTATGTCATTTACAATAGTAGTCGGCGGTTAAGTAGTCAATCCTGACACCTGTTCCATACAATTAATAACCTAAAAGTCACTTTGAGGTTATAAACTGTAAGGAAATGACAGGTGTCAGGATTGACTTCTTAACCGCCGTCCACTATAAGTCGCTGACTCATATGCAATGATACCAATAATAAGTCGGTGGAAACTCTATGCTATATATGGTCAATAAAATCATTGCTTAGCGTGACTTGGGTCCTAATTATTCTTCAATACTTACAGTGGTACCAACAGTCGTGGCGTCTTAACTTGCGATGCTCGCCAAGGCTCGCAGTGCAATCCACGCCACTCGCGTTTGCCTTTCTTATTCAATATTTTCATAAAATACTATTGAATGAAGACTGTCATTCGGTTTTTTGGTATTGATAAATACGTCATGCATTGTTTTCATAAAAAAAAATATATTTAATATTTACACGATATTTGCATTATTTCTACTGTGCCCGTGTACTAATTTCATTTAAAAATAATATAATCCCCTCCTTAAATGAAAATGAGCTTAAAATGAACCTCTTTGTACAATTCATTTATTTAATATTTATCGCACAATAGAAAAACTCATCGATCGTAGGAGTCGTGGTTCGTCACTTTTCGACCTTAAAACGGCACTTTAAATTTGAAAGAGAGACTATGTATTTTATTCTTGTTCGCATTTTGATTACATTTCATTTAATAGAATTCCTCATGAAAGAAGATTCTTATATGGGCAAATCAGGTAACCCAAACAATAGAGAATCAGGCACTCGCGTACAAATTAATGGCGCTTCTTGCGACAACTCCGACTTATAAAGCGGAGCACTCATTAGGACAGTAATGAATTGTATTATTTTTTCCCCGTTCCTTTGTGGGAGTGACTTGAGTCGACCTTTGAGACACTCATGCTTGATGTAAAGACGGATTTGGATATTTACCATGTGCTGTAATTTAATATTCATCGTCGGAATGTTGTTACTTAGTATTTTTTCTGCCGTAATTTTTGTGATTTATCTGGAGTCGCAAGCTCTCTATGTTATTGATGTGTGCCTACCATCAGGTAGACAGTATGTACAATACAATTCAAATAAAATGACCTATTCCGCTTACTTCAGCTGCCACTCATCTCTGACCTAATTAGATTACACTGTCAACTGAAAAAACTGACCTACCTGGAAACCAGTATGGACAGTAAGCTGACAACTGGAATCCAATATTAACAGCAAACTGAAAGTATTGAAATGGCTAATTACACTCTGCCTTAAAATTGACGGAGCCATTTCTGCACGGTTCGCCCTTCGGGCATCTGAAGATACCTAACGAACCTAACCTACCTATAATAGACCTGGGGCCGTTGTAGATCACTTATAGTAGGACTTTTTAGAATTACAAATCTGGACATTTTTACTTTCAGACCATTGTCAGTTCGTCTTTTCTACATCTCGACATTTTTATACTTTGTCAATTATAATTTTTGACTATTTTATTTCTTGACAATAATCATTATTTAGAGAATATTTAGAAAAACTGTCATAACTGGAATAAAAACTTCTGTCCTAACTGGACCTGACGAAATTGGCATTTAAACATTCAACTTACGTCAGCCGTTTTCATTTTCTGACCTATATAGAATTTCATAAATTCTGATGTATGAGAAAAAAAATCTGACCTAAGTGGAAATTGACGTAAGTGGAATAAGTCACTAAAATACTCTTTATTGCCCACCTCAATAAAAACACAAAACAGTTTAGAAACACAGCGTAGTCGACTACTTTGGCGTAGTTGGTAGCCGGAGGTCTCGAGTTCGAATCCTGGTCAGGGCATTATTTGTGTGGTGAACACGAACATTTGTTTCCGAGTCTTGAATGTTTTCGATGTATTTAAGTATTTATTTATCTATACAAGGAGGGCCCTGTAAATGGAGCAAATATTTAAAGGGACGCTTTCTTAGAGCATCTGCAGACTGCAGATACAAGGCCACTTTTAAATATAAAAACGTGAATTATAAAATTAATCTTGTAACTACCTCAAACACTGCATTGACTGATGTGCTATATATAATCTCGTGGTGTCAAACTCGGAGGTTATAACTTTAGATCAAAATGTCTCGAAAATTTTTGAACAAAAATTGTACAGCAGGTGTTACTGCAGTCTGCAGTCTGCATTTTGATCTAAAAATAATAATAAATCTTTTCTAAAAAATAAAAATAATAAAAATAAAAATCTAAAAATAAAAATAATAATAATAAATCTTTTGATTTTGATCTAAAGTTATAACCTCCGAGTTTGACACCACGAGATTATATATAGCACATCAGTCAATGCAGTGTTTGAGGTAGTTACAAGATTAATTTTATAATTCACGTTTTTATATTTAAAAGTGGCCTTGTAGCCTACTTGCAAAATACTTTTTTGATTACTTGATTAAATATAGTGTTTTTTTAATATTTTTTAAGTGACAAATATTTCTGTCTGATTCAACTACAAGTGCACTATTGTGAAATGTCCCAGGAAGATGAGGCGACATAAACTTTGGAGCTCATAACCATTACTCTCGAGAACCGTAGCCTGGTGGAACTGTCACCTTTACCCCGGGCAACAGATAGCCCTGTTATTTTGTTGTTTTAGGTTGGAGCTAAGCTAGGGATACAGTAAGCTTGTTGTAGATTATTTTTAGCAAAAGACTACCTCAAAAATAAAGAGGTGCTAACCTACACAATTTCGATGTAATAAGTTACAAGACGCGGATAAGTTGCACGTAAAACCGATGGCCGTAGGGGCAGAAAGATTCTCGAGTGGCGAACACGTACCGGAAGGCGCAGCGTGGGTAGGTGGAGTGATGACCTGGTAAAGGTCGCAGGAGTCCGCTGGATGCGGGTGGCGCAGGATCGATAATTGTGGCACTCTTTGAGGGAGGCCTATGTCCAGCAGTGGACGTCCTTCGGCTAATATGATGATGATGATGAAGGATACTAGTACCATTTCTCCTACGTGCAAAGTTTTGCCTATTGTGTTTCAAAATATACATATTCTGAATTTATGTCAAACAGACTTAGTCAAAAGCCAGCCTTGTCTGATTAAGTGAAGGTGTACAAGGTACAAATACAAATGGTCTATTTCACATGGAAAAACATATTCCATTACATTACAAGGTGTACAATGTTTTTGGCTTAAAATACTTGGACGTCATAACAGCTGACTTAAAATATATGGCATTGGATAGCAAATTTTTATTCGCAAGGTTCGATTTCATAAAGGTTGAAGAAGACAGGATAGTTCATAATTTTGATTGAATAATAGCTCTTAACCAATAATACCACATGATTACCTCTTTTTATATTTCACTGTATTCTGTACTGTTTCTTGTACTGTTATGGAAAGTGTAATATAATTTTACATTGTTAATCAAGGGTCAAAAGCCACCACTTCTAGACGAGGTATTTTTGCCAACACGAGGCTGAAATGGATGGTTTCACCCGAGTTTAAGACACTGCGAATTATTTCGAATACGAGAAAACTAAAAAATTACTAATATGCTAAAACATTTTCCGAATCAGTCAAATCCCATCAAATCCATTTTAAAATCGTTAGTGTATGGACCGATTTACTTATATTATGTACTAGCTGTAGCTGTTGCTCGCGACTTCGTCCGCGTCTTCGCTCCTATTGGTCGCAGCGTGATGTTATACAGCCTAAAGCCTTCCTCGATAAATGCACTATCCATAACAAAAAGAATTTTTCAATTCGAACCAGTAGTTCCTGAGATTAGCGCGTTCAAACAAACAAACAAACGAGTTCGCTGCATTCGGTGTCGAGACTCTCGGCTCGTGGGGCAAAGGCGCGCGTGGACTTCACAGGATGCTCAGCAAACGTTTGCGGGAGGCAAAAGGCGATCCTCGTACGGGCAGCTTTCTCGCACAAAGAATCGCTATTGCAATTCAGCGCGGGAATGCTGCCTGCATGATGGGCACCCTGCCTAAGGGGCCAAATTTCGATTTTTTTAAGTTATTTTTAAGTTAGAGTAAATTCTATTTTTTTGTTTCTCATGTTTTTCTGAATAAACAATATTACCCTCAACAAACAAACTCTTTAGCTTTATAATATTATAGTATAGATTTATGTATGGACCATTATCTGGAAGCTAATCTGAATGGGTTATATTGAACATAAGAATGCTTATTTGTTTACTTACATAATTTAAAATTTTGATAAATTATAATGATCACAAGCTTCAAAGCTTACTAAAATATAATGGCAGTGCGGCTGAAGAAGTTTCCGCCTGAACTAAAAATGAAATTTAGACAGATACTTATACACGTGCACATATTTAAAAATAATTAGCCTAACACCTTCAGTTCGAGAAACCCGAACGAAGGGTCTCGTCTCGTAGGCGCTTCCCTCTACATACGGTATTTCGCATGTTTTCAGCTTCGAACGTAGTGCTACGAAATCATCAGGAAAACTACTAAGAGGAAAGTTTAATAAAGATAATTAATTAATTTGATTTTTTTAATAAGTTAAGGGTGCGCTTATACTCGTATTGACTAAACAATTGCTTGAAATGTATTCAAACACCATGAAATAGGAATGTGTTACAGTCTTAAGTTAGTTTTTTTATTACCATAAATTTAAAATTTATTTTCCGCCTTGCAGCAAAATTCATCATAACTGATTTATGTACAAGTCGATGCTTCTCGTATCGGTTAACATTAGGTTAAGTTAACTGTTAAGATAATATAGTGGTAGTTTACGAGTATCTATTTTGAACCATAACAATCTGTATCTAAACACCCATTTTACGATCTATAGAGACGTCATAAACTGTCGGTAATGTGACGGATTTCACTAGCTACCCCTAACCACTATACAGTATGCAAAATGCTAATCTTATTCGAGTTATTCGACGAGAGACGAAGCAGTTTGGAATGATATTTTCATTCCTCATGCTCTGAAAGTAGGTCACAGATGTGGTGATTAATTCATTCCCATCGTGAAAAGTCGGAACACGACTAGAACCGAAGAAGTCACAAACAACAATATACAGGGTGTGGCCTGTAATAGGAGCAAAAAATGAAACGGTACTCTATTGAGCTCTCCAGCAATTATTTCCAAATGGTTTTAATTGAAAAAAAAAACATTTTTTTTTTATTTTTTTTTCGCAAATGTAGTTTATATGTACTTTTTTACTCTACTGGAGTGATATTAATAACAAATTATTCAAAAAACACTAAAAATTTATAAAAAAAATCCCAAAAATATTCTTTTAAACCAAAAATGCGACAACGATTATAAGTCATAACTTGAAGCAACCTCAAAATCAGCATTGACTGCCGCGCTATAATAATCTCTGGGTACCAAGATCCATTACTTGGAGGTCATAACTTTAGATCAAAATTTCTCCCAATTGAAAAAAGATAAAAAAAATTGACAGCTGCAGATGCTCTAAGGAAGCGTCCTTTAAATTTATTGCTCCTATTACAGGCCACATCCTGTATTTACTGAGATAGAGATACCAGTGAAATACTCCACATAGATCGTAGCGCCGTTGTGTATTTAGTAAGAACTAACCGCACGACCGCCGCATCTCTGTCACTTCAATATGGCAAGTGCGATAGAGATAGCACTCAGTGACATCTGGTACAAACAAGTTAAACTAACATTTCCATAGAAAATCGTACTACGAGCTGAAAGGCCCCTGGAAGAAATGTCAATCAATGGGGAATGTCTGAAAATTTTAAAAGTCTTTGATTATTTTTCTAATTGTAGGAATAACCCTCGCCATTAACAGAGAAAAGTTTCAGATTTTTCGGTTGCGCCATATATATTTTTTAAATACAAACATTTTATATCAGCTCGCGTCTGCCCCGTATCGGACTACAAAGACATTTCTAAGTCCGTCGAATATTAAAAAAAAACGCCTGCTTGGATCTATGGTACGCAATGACATTGACAGTTCAAGTCATACGACCAACCTATGATGAACTATCAATGTCATTGCGTACCACAGATCCAAACAGGCTTTTTTTTTTAAATATTCGACGGACTTAGAAATGTCTTAGTAGTTAGTAGTCCGATACGGGGCAGACGCGAGGTGATATAAAATGTTTGTATTTTTAAAAAATATATGGCGCAACCGAAAAATATGAAACTTTTTTCTGTTAATGGCGACGGTTATTCCTACCAATAGAAAAATAATCAAGGACTTTTAAAAATTTCAGACATTCCCCTTTACCCTATTATTTAAGAGGGCGCAGTACGCTCGGTTCTCCATACAAACGTATTTATGCTCTCATTTTAAAACGCCATGCTAGAATAACATGAAACTTTGTATACAGAATGGGATCCGGCATATCTAGGTCAGAAATTAGTTTCTGTTGCTAGAAATTGTAAAAAAAAAAACTACAGTGGTTTTTTGAGTTTTTTACGGCTTTTATGAAATCCTTAATAATCGTTTTAGGAAATCCTTAGTTACGACTCGACCCGAAGTGGCTAACAATTCCGAGTTAAACCGACTGGAAAGTATTATTCATTACCTACATCTTGTGCCATCCGTTTCGCCATAGATAATTGTTTTTTTCAAACATGCAATGAAATATTGATGTTATGTTAATAAGTTTAATAGGCTGCGAAGTATGACGTTTCAGGTGCGGCTAAGACAAGAGGTCGTTAATGGAATTTCATACAAATCTTGCAGGCCTAGGCCGGCAAAGTCTTCTTTTTTAATTTCCATTCCACATAAATTTGTGGCACAGGCATCATGACATTCTGCCACTATGCGTGTTAAAAATAAAACAGATTTTTTTGTTGTTTATTTCATTGCATGTTTGAGATAATCATTATACATACCTCGGCGGGAAACATGGGGTTGCCCGCCTCAGACCTATACAACCTCGCTTCGCTCGTCCGTATATATGTCTTCAAACGGCAACCCCTTTCGTTCCGGCCTCTGTAGTAATGTACTATTGTAGGTACGTAGAATAATATCAATAGATCAATATCAATCCTGCCTGCCTGCATGTATCAATCTTCTGTTTGAGTAAAATACTTCTCATGTTCACGTTAGATTCATATATGTAGTTAGTCAAATAATAGTACATTACTATAGAGGCCGGGATACGCGGCCTGCAGCCCAGCGTTTCTCGCCGAGATTTGTATAGTGCTTTTCTCAAACATATGCAATGAAATAAAAAAATACACCACTCAAAAAACAAATTTAACGTAATTTTTGACATTGAAATAAAATAAAATACTTCCCGGGCTAGGCCTTCAATTTTATATGAAATTCCTTTACAGTTCTCCCGAGTTGTTTCGACTGCAACGTGATACTTTGAAGCCTGTTATAACGCGCGTAATGACGAAATTTCACTGCATGTTTGGGAAAAAACCTTTATTTCTTTGACATTTACACGACGTAGGTATGTTTAATATCAAGTGTCCCCAGAGACACGCGATGAAGCCGATGACGTATTTGGGACGAAAATTGTTGATCTAAAAAGGTTCTCAGTTGAAGTCCATTAGAGTCGGCAGGCGGTCGGCGATCACTCTACGCTGCCTCGCACTCGCCACAGTAAATATAATAGCTAAAGCAGTTATCTCAACTATTATATAATCTTCTAAGACCTTTTCAGACCTGCGTCCAGGTTATTCTGCCCGAGTTCCCGGGGCCGAAACCCGGTCAGCGGGCGTATGATGGTTGTCATTTTATAACTTATCGTCGTGGATAAGACGCCCGTCACTCTCGCACTCGCATACTTGCCAGAACGTGACGAAAGTCTTATCCACGACGATACGTGATAAAATGGCAACCATCATAGGCAGCATTTATTTGTGTGATGAAGACGACTATTTGTTCCTGATTCGTGGTTATTTTTTTGTTTGTGTTTTGACGTGGTTTTGACGACCTGTTTAGCCTAGTTGGTAGTGACACTGCCTCCCTGCCCTGGTTCGAATCCCGGCCAGGGCATTATTTGTGCATTTAGCACGGATTTTGTTCTTGGGTCTTGGATGTTCTCTATGTATTTAAGTACGTATTTATCTATATAAGTATGTATATCGTCGTCTAGTACCCATAGTACAAGCTTAGTTTGGGACTAGGTCGATTTGTGTAATATTGTCTCCCAATATTTGTATTTTTTTATATTTATTTTATTTATTTATTTATTTCTTATATGTATCTATGTATATCGTCGTCAGTACCCATATTTTGTATCTACAGCTTTGCTTAGTTTGGGACTAGGTCGATTAGTGTCAGATGGTCCCCCATTACTTATTTTATTTTTATTTATTTATTGAAAACGTTTCTAACAGTTCTCTTCACTTAAGCGTAGGTATTATACCTACTAGCAATGAAACAGCAAAAACGTTGTTAGTATAAAATTTGTAAGCAAATGGACCCGGGTGTGTCCTAAAACTACGACCAAGACCACCGGGGAATGGGCAGCAGCATTCCTTGAGTGCGGTGGAGATACTGCGATCGCCAACCCGCATGCCAAGCGTGGCGATTATGACATTTACCCCCCCATGACATTGGGGGAGGCCTATGTCCAGCAGTGGACGTCCTAGGGCTGATATGGTGGTGGAAGCAAATAGGAACAACTTACTATTGTTTATTGACCGAGCCAGCGAAGCGGGCGAGCTTATTTACACTTCGTGAAATATTATCTATTATTTAGGGTCTTATATTTCTCTAATTGCTACAATATTTATATTAATTATTATTTGAGAATGTATAGTAAAAAACGTGTTATTTTATTCCCATTAAATATAAATTATTCTATTGAATGATATCAAAATCTAGCTGAACATTCATATAATGAACTACATATTTTAAAGAATTTCTAATATGGCAGATTATATGTAATGGATTTAAAACCCATTTATAAAGGAATTTCCTTTTCACCTCAGCGGCTCGAAAATGGCGGTTTTGCTGCTTGAAACCAGTGAGCAAAATGCAATTTAGCTGCGAGCGTGGAAAAAACTTACTTTTTAATTTTTCATGTCGTAGGTTAGTTTAAGTAACTTCATTCTCTCTATCACTATTCCTTTGCGTTATATGTTCTCGCCGCTGAGGTGAAAAGTTGTATGTATCACACGACAGCAAAGATATTTGTATCTCGTGTCTTTAAGTCCCTCGCAGCAAAAATGCTTGCATTCTTGTTGAACAAATAACTAGGGGAGATTAACTGGAGTAATTTTAGCTAATTCTTCTATTGATGTTACCCTTCATGATACATATTATGTAGTGTAGTTGCTCATTTTTATTATGTATTATTAATAGAAGCTGCATTTGCGAATATAGGAGGATATGTTCACTGATATCCTTTATTTATAGGATTCCTTACTTATTAAAAAATATTGGCTGGTATACCTCGCTCCGTTTCAGCTTTCGACAAATATTCTTTCATATGTCTGTCTGTCTGTCCGGATGTTCTCCTCTACAGGTCGCATTTCTCAACCGATTCTCGTGAAATTTTGTGAGCAGGTGCGATAATTATATGGAAATTTTGTCGAGTCAGTTTTCGGAAATTTTGAAAGAAGAAAATAGTTTTTTGCGATGTCTACAGTTCACAGAGTCACTAACTAGCATATTTTTACTTTATTTTATGGGCACGTTAAAACATTTAACCTTCCGTTGCGGCAGTCGGGTAAAAATAATAAGACAAATATCGAGAGTAGGTCACCGCAGGGGTACGGAGAAGCTTCCCGACGCCGGATTGAGTAATGGGGATTTGTGGAGTACATTTAATGTGTCTCGTATTGATCCCATAAATCTAGTTTACTACTTACATATAAATAAAATCATGACATTAGCTAAGGCCGGGTGGTATATGTACCTATATATAAATCCGTCAATCAATCGTGAGTTTTAAATTTATTGTTTTTGTTTTTAATAGTTCGTCTCTTAACTTTTAATATCCGTTTCTCTTTTTTAGGGTTCCGTACCCGAAGGGTAAAACGGGACCCTATTACTAAGACTCCGCTGTCCGTCCGTCCGTCCGTCGGTCCGTCTGTTCATGAGATACAGCTTGGTAGATGTATCTCATGAAATTTTCACAGATGATGTATTTCTGTTAGTGCTATAACAGCAAAATAAAATAAATATTGATGGGAACTACCATACAAATACTTTTAAAATTTAAGTTACCTTCATCCGGCGCTGGGTCTCAAAATGTATGGGAAAACTAAAATACGAGAAAACTAAAAACAGGAATTTGAGCAAAATTCTACTTGATATTATTATATTTACTTATCGTATGGCAATTATTTCGTACCGTGAGATCTTCGGGAAGACAGTAGGATTGCCAGTTTGTTGCACTTTTAGCACCACCCAGCATGACTAGCACAAGACGGAGTGCGAGCTATCTCACGCGCGACATAGACTATCCGTCTCTTTCTGTGTGTTCCACTTAGAAAGAAACGGATAGTCTGTCTCACGCGCGAGACACCTACGGACGTGGTGCAGTGCAACTTCAACCCCCGATTATTTAACGTTATTATTACTGTAATATATATATATATATTATTTAAAAAAAAAATACTATCCCTTATAGTCCTTATATTAATAAACTGAAAAGTAAGTAATTTGGTGTAAGGGACAACTCTTGTCAAAAACTTAGTTTATTTGGGCGTAACGGGCGTATCTTATTAAGCAGAGGAGCATTAAATTAACTATTTTGTATAAAATAATCACAAGCATTCATTAAAATTTATCAAGAAACCAAATAGTTGTTTTTTTCTCAAATCAAAACGGAGTTTTGGCTGTCCTTAAACATCGTGTTTCGTTTATTACGTCCTTTGAGTAGTAGTCGATATCTTACTATTTTTTTTCTAAAATCGTGATCCAGGAGGACAATTTGTTTCAACATATCGATAACTCGTAATAATGCGATTTATTGCGCGTACTCGTTTTGATACTTAGGCTCGACGCGCTTGCATTGCAAGCAATGCGCTATCTACACATCACATACCAATATGACATCTAGTATATGCCAACTTAGATCAACCTCCAAAATACGTAACAGACATTTCAGCCATAAAAAGACGGAGTAAATAATTTACCGCAAAACCAATAGAGCCCCAAATCTCAAAACAGGACCAAGACCTTATAAATTTGTTTGATTATAACACCTTTTTCCATTGAATAAGGTGTAATACCGTGCGATTACCTTTGAACCAAATTAGAATGTTGTTGTAATAGCGAGCGCAAATAAAACTCTGTCAGACGTTTGTTTTTATCGGCGTAATTAAATTGGGTTATATTACTTGGTTAAGGGCGTCGTCTACCAATTTCCTTTTTATTATTGTACTTTTCAGACGTGAAGCTGAAGTGACAACATTTTCGGTCGCCTTTAGAGAGCCAAGAGTGTTCACATTTAGAATTTGTTATTTTGACTAAGTAACTATTTTTCCTAAAGCATTCGGGTAATATTGGAATCATTTTGAATCCATTATATCGTGAACCAAATGTGTGTGTGAACCCACAGCGCGAGTCACAGCTCGTTAATAGCGCGAGACATAATTGAGTCCTTATCCTTACGATCAAAAAAATTGACGTTTCGATAATACAGGGTGATTTTGGGGTCGTGATCCGAAATAATTGTACATAGTCAAAAATTCAAAGTAGACAACATCACAGTCGGTATGAAGGTTTATAACTCAAATCATTTTCTTTTTTTACAAATTTTAATGGAAAATATTACTTTTTCATACAACTTGGTCACCCTATCCCACTGTCAACTCTCCATACCATACGTCAAAAAGAGTAGGGTAACCATGTTTTTTTGTGATTTTGTGTTTTTTCATCAAAATAAATTAAAATAGAAATGCGTTTGTTGCGTGTCACTAAATTTTTTTTGAAATGGCTAACAGATACCAAGTCTAAAAACTGGTTCTTGATCCACGACCCCGAAATCACCCTGTATATTCAAAACATAGATGTACCTACTATTAAGTCAGTGGTTCTTTGTCGATTTGGTTTGGAACTGAATCTACAAAAAAATGTGTAGGTACTCGTATAATTATCGACAGGTCACAGAGCCACAATTTTTAAATAGATAACTCATAACTGTTCTTATCTCCCCCGGTTGGACCCGGGTATGTCCTAAAACTACGACCAAGACCACCGGGGAATGGGCAGCAGCATTCCATGAGTGCGGTGGAGATACTGCGATCGCCAACCCGCATGCCAAGCGTGGCGATTATGGCATTTACCCCCCATGAAATTGGGGGAGGCCTATGTCCAGCAGTGGACGTCCTAGGGCTGATATGGTGGTGGTGGTGGTGGTTCTTATCTTATGTTGTATTGTATGTACTTAATAAATCCTTAGTAATTATAAATTAGATTATTTTACTTCATGATAAGAAATTACAATATAAATTCGCATACATGTTAAAATTATAGGAATTGCTATCATGATCGTCATAACAAGGAAAATAATGATAATAATAGCACAATGTCAACAAAGGTAAAATAATATATACCTACGATAAAAAGTAAAAAGAAAAACAAATGCATCTTCCATTTGGAATCGTCAAGCCAGTTAAAAAATAATTAATATAAATACATTTGTGTAACATTTAAAATTAAATTGATTCAATACAAATATCAGTAATAATTATTTACATGTCAATATCCATTTAACCGTTTTATAACAACATCAAACATATAAAATTACGCAAACATGTTGTTATAATTGGTTTTACTTTGTCAGCTTGTATTTTCACTCATGACACACGATACATACCCATCTGATTTCAGTTCAGTACGTTCAGTTGAATCGATCCACAGTCGTGAGCAAGTTCACGGCCGGTCCATTCCTACATTGATAATTGATACAACCTGTTGGGTGTATTGGGGAGAGTATTATAATATATTATACTATATTCCTGTAAAATATAGTATAGTATTTCCGTGTATGATATAGTATTATTAAATTAATTATTCATTTCATTGAAAAAGGGCCAGGTCAGAAGTACCCGCAACCGACGAACATGTATGAGAAGATGTATGGATGTGATTGAAGCGAAAGAAGTATAAAAGGACCGTAGTAGGTATTTGGCGTTCTTTGGTCTCTGCCTACCCCATGGGATAACGGCGTGAGTTTATTATGTATGTATGTATGTATGTAAATTAATTATAGTAAACGATATAGTAGTGCTGCTTTTGTAGTACCTACTTGGGAATCTTGGGATTAGGTAGCGGACCCCAGGCATCCTTCAGGATACAACTGTACTGGGAATAACGCTAGGATGATGATGAGTAAACGATATAGTTATTATGAAGCGATATTGACGAAGCCTAGTGCTCATATGTTTCTGTACGCAGCTGACGAAGCTTGCGTTGTGGATTAGAATTTGAGAACCATTTTTGTAAAAATTAAAGAATAATTTGTAATGAATATTATAAGTATTCTCGTATGTATGTCATATGTATGTATGTAATAATTTGAGTTCTAAACATTTAGAGCCGAATTACAAGTAATTTTGTACAACACAGGTTTTTGTATAATATAAGTAATAAATGCTGAAATACAATTATAGGATATATTCCGGTAGCATGCGTAATTAATCAGTATTCATCTCTAAACAAACGACTTACAGGACCCAGGACGTGACTGGTTTAATATTCGCATAAAAGATCCAAGAATACCGCCCCAGCTTACACCAGCCTCGATACATAGCGAACAAACAATCACAAGATAACTACCGCTGAAGATAAGTTACCATTAGATTTAACTGGCTTTAATAAAGTAGGTGGTGCAGGATCGGTCATTGTCGCACTGTTTGGGAGAGGCCTGTATCCAGCAAGTGGAAGCCGTTCGGCTGATATGATGAATGAATGATGAATGATCTTTTAATATTAATATGACGATGATGACCTAGCTCTTGCTCTTAAAAAACTCAAGAACTTAAGTCGGAACATGAATCGGAATTTGAATCTATAAAGAACTAGCTGCCCGCCCCAGCTTCACACGAGTGTGATGATGAAGAAACTGAGACCAAATATTTCCTTTACTGTACGTCAATCGACTTCTCTAAATGGAGAATTTTCAACTCGATTAATTTTACTTTTACATATAATTTTTCTAACATGTTTTAATAGAAACCTTTTCTAACAATTACAAATACTAGCAACCAGGGCTGGCACTAGGGTAGAGCGGATGAAGCGACGGCGAAGGGCGCCGAAAGACAATTTCGGTCCACCCAAGTTAGGGTCTAGGGCCGGCCTCCTAAAGTACCTACTAATGAGCCTAATCAGTAGTCACAACTAAGATGCGCTTACTTAGATAAATTTTCGGCAGTTAGTTTTTATTTATACTGAAGATAAGAAGCGTTTTTTTACTTAATCGCGCCGGCTGTAGGTACCTTGTGTGCTCCCGGCTTGCTGTGCGCCAGCTATCTGAATTCAGGCCGCGCGCTACACAACGCAATATGTCTTATAAACCTAGCATGATGGACGACGGGATCATCGTGTGGTTCGCAAACAGATCTGTCTGGAGAAGACAGAATGTTTGCCCTTAGGTTTCAGTATGTCAATGTGAGCGCAAGTTACATACCTACATACCTATAAATACTAAAAGTAAATTAGTCAACCATCCATAACATATCATAAATGCGGTTTTTGCGCATATAATAATATAAGCGTACTACACAGAAACACACAATTAATTTTATTAATATCTACCATTACTAGCTTGAGTGAATGCAGAATGCTCCATTTAAATATGAAATCTATCTTCTGTTATCTGTATAGAAGGTTCCAATGCCGACCCTAGCCGTTTGTGAATTCTACATAATATTTTTTCATCACACTTGCTCGTGAAGGGCCATAGATCGTTATAGCAGATTTACCTCCCGTGGCAGTTATGGATGTTTATAACTTCCAAAGGAGTTATGAATTGGTGAGCAATCTGATTGGTTTAAAAAAAATGTTGACCGTGCGCCACTCCTTTGTAATTTGTTGAAATATTGAAGCTGCCTGCTCCTCTCGCAGGGACGCCCCGGCGATCATGCACTGATACTAGAGGTAAAATTATCAATTCCGTCAATTTTTGATTTGTACGTTTGTATGAAACATAGATTTTTCTGCCTTTTTAACCGACTTCATGATTTCAAAAGAGGAGGTTATCAATTCGGTTGTATGTTTTTTTTAAATGTTTTTTTAGTCCATAACTCCGTC
The DNA here is from genome assembly GCA_905163555.1 of Notocelia uddmanniana. Lineage (NCBI taxonomy): Eukaryota > Metazoa > Arthropoda > Insecta > Lepidoptera > Tortricidae > Notocelia > Notocelia uddmanniana. The sequence goes on from LR991064.1 coordinate 4,767,544, forward strand.
ATTTCTTAACCGATTTGGAAAATTCTTTTTTTGATTGTAAGTATATATCCAAGTTGGTCCCGTTTTTGTCAAAACGCAGTTCTGATGATGGGCTCCATGAGGAATTGAGGGAACTCCTCAAATCTTTAAGGCAAACATATAGTGATTTTTGCGTTTTTATCAACAAGTCAAGCATTTTCATCCAAAAATGTGACATTGGATGAAGTGGAACTGCTGATGATGATCAGAACAGAACTCTTCAACAACGAAAAGTTCACGTTTGACGATTTGTCCTCCTAGCTGTGTTTGTTAAGCAAGTTCTATTTTCACGATTAATTTCAGAACAGAACTCTTCAACAACGAAAAGTTCACGTTTGACGATTTGTCCTCCTAGCTGTGTTTGTTAAGCAAGTTCTATTTTCACGATTAATTTCTATCTGGTATGAACTCGCAAAGACGCCGCACTACCTGCTCCTTGCCCCAAGGGAGTATCTTAGCAAGTACCCTATTTTTAGCCTACTTAAACGACCTGCCTAAGAGTCTAGATCCCAACATAACTTGTGTCATGTTTGCCGACGACATCTCTTTATTACTCAGCGCTACAAATAATCAAGAATGTAACTCACAACTTACTTCTAATTTCAATACAGTCAAAACATGGCTCGAAGACCACAACCTTGAAGTAAATATAAAGAAAACCAAAATTATACAATTTAAACCTAGACAAAAAAAACCTCTAGAGATAAACTTATACATAAATAGCACCCAAATAGAGGAAGTCACAGAATTTAAATTACTAGGAGTGATTATTGATTCCGGTATAAACTGGAAAGCCCACATACATTATACGAAAACAAAATTATCGAAGTATATCTACGCGCTTAACCTGATAAAGTTAAATGCAGATTTTGCGGCTGCACTATCCGTCTACTACGCGTACATTTATTCTAGTCTCCGATATGGTGTGGTCTTATGGGGAGCTAGCACAGACGCACATGATCTCTTTGTGTTACAAAAAAAATGCATACGAATTCTGGCTAATATACGGGTTCCTAATAGCTGCCGACCCTTTTTCAAAGAGTATGAGCTACTTACACTACCGGCAATATATATAATGGAGGCCATTATGTTTGCTAGGAAACACCCCGACCTATTTGAAACTAAGCTAGATACATATAAAACCAGGAACCAGTATAGGCACAAACTAAAAATACCCAATTCTAAACGAGCCATCCATAGAAACGGACCTCATTTGGTATGTATCCGAGTTGTAAACAAAATACCCGACGAGATCAAACTGGAACCAAATAACAAGCTGTTTCACAAGAAATTGAAAACCTTTCTCATTCAAAAATGTTATTACTCAGTCGAGGAGTTCTTAAATGATGAAACCTTGTCGCATCACAAAAGTAGGTAACTACATTACAAATTGTAAATTGAAATTGTGTAAGTAAAGTATGTAACTAAGACATCATAAATTATTTCAACTTTAACCCCGTACTTATGACACATAAAATATCCCCTGTTAAATTATTTGCTGATATTACTTTTTTATAAATATATATATATTCTGAAATATAGAATTAAGTTAGTTATATAAGATCATTTGTGTGCCCTAACAGGGTGTCATGGAAGCCTTTCTGTAAAAATATATCACCTCATGTACATGACATAACAAATAAATAAATAAATAAATAAATAAATAAATAATTTTTGTCATGTTTGATTTCTGATGATGGGATCCATGAGGAATTGAGGGAACTCCTCAAATCTTAAAGGTAAACATATAGTGATTTTTGTGTTTTTATCAACAAACCGAGCATTATCATACAAAAATGTGATATTTGATGAAGTGGAACTGCTGATGATGATCAGAACAGAACTCTTCAACGACGAAAAGTTCACGTTTGGCGATTTGTCCTACTAGCTGTGTTTGTTAAGCAAGTCCTATTTTCACGATTAATTTTTGTCCATCTCGATTTTTGTTGATGGGATCCATGAGGAATTGAGGGAACTCCTCTAATCTTAAAGGCAAACATATAGTGATTTTTGTGTTTTTATCAACAAATCGAGCATTATCATACAAAAATGTGATATATGATGAAGCGGAACTGCTGATGATGATCAGAACAGAACTCTTCAACGACGAAAAGTTCACGTTTGGCGATTTGTCCTTCTAGCTGTGTTTGTTAAGCAATTTCTATTTTTACGATTGATTTTTGACATGCTCGAGTTCTGATGATGGGATCCATTAGGAATCGACGGAACTCCTCAAATGTGAAAGGCACACAAATAGTGATTTGAGTATTTTCATGAATTAATCAAGCATTTTCATTCATAAAAGTGACATTTGATGAAGTGGAACTGCTGATGATGATCAGAACGGAACTCTTCAACGACGCGTAGTACACGTTTGGCGATTTGTTCTCTTCGTTTCGTTTGTCAAGCAAGCAAGGTTTTTCCATGATTCCATGAGGAATTGAGGGTACTTAGTCTTCTACCATTATAAACATACTTATAGCCATTTTTCTTTTATTGTATGGAATCTAAGAGTGCACCATCTAAGTATAATAATCTTTCACCGGCCTCCCCCATTGAAGTCGGGTTTTTATTTCTTAAAAACTATGTAGTTATTTATTTCGTCGCAAATGTGATGAAAAACATCGTGTATAACACGGGCGTACGAATATTGCAAACTCGAGTCATCAAATAATCCTCCGGCATCGGGCTTCTGATAGCCTCTCGTTCGAAATTATCCGCTTACGCCCCTCGTTAAAGAATATACTATTACTCTACTGCATTCGTTAAAGAAAGTAAGGTGTCAAAGCGGGCCCCGGGCTCCTTTAGAATACAACCAGGAAAAGTGAGGAAGGGGTATTCGTTAAAAGTTACGGTAGGATAATTTTAAAATAAAAACTACGAACTTGCGATCAGTAATATATTTTTATTTCCTTGAAACATCGATTATTTACAAAAATTACAGAGTAATTGTAAAATAGAATCTATGATACATCTAAAGTTACATATAATTATGCGCACCACGAAATCTACAATAGGGTATCATCACCAGTAATGGACAAGGACAAATTATGCACATTTACTCTTATTGACAGCAGTCGTTAAGATATTCAAACACAATGAAAATTGTTCATGAATTAAATAAACTGAAACTAAACTGATTTGAACTATTTAATTTAAAAAAAGTTAAGGGTTACTCATTTGTTATAAATAAATATTGGAGGACGACCTGTTTAGCCTAGTTGGTAGTGACTCTGCCTCCGAAGTTAGAGGTCCCGAGTTCGAATCCCGGCCAGGGCATTTATTTGTGCATTTTTCACGGATATTTGTTCTTGGGTCTTGGATGTTTTCTATCTATTTAAGTATGTATTTATCTATATAAGTATGTATATCGTCGTCTAGTACCCATAGTGCAAGCTTTGCTTAGTTCGGGACTAGGTCGATTTGTGTAAGATTGTCCCCCAATATTTATATTTATTATTTATTTATTTATTAATGGACATTTTTTTACACAAATCCAACCAGTCCCATAACAAGCTCAATAGGGCTTGTGTGATAGGTACTAGACGATGATATATTTAATAGATTTACATATACTTAAATACATAGAAAACATCCAAGTCTCAGGAACAAATGTTTCTGCTCACCACAGAAACAAATGCCCTTACCAGGATTCGAACCCGGGACCTCTAGCTTCGGAGGCAGTGTCACTACCAACTGGGCTGCCGACAACTACACTAGGTACTATACTACTTGATTTAATACCTTACAACAATCAATTTAAAACCTTATGCTCTTAGAATTATGATTGAAGTGTCCATTACTGGTGCTTGTCATTTTAAAGTGTCCAACACTGGTGCCGTAACACTACATTAAGGTAAGCTTTCCAGTGGCCGACACACACATGAAACTTTTTTTGCCATGTTACAGTCGAGGAATTTGATTTCTGGGCCACTTCGTACAAACGCCCATGACCACTCGTGACCCTTATTACAATTAGCATAAAGTTCACGAATGGTCAGCAAATGTGTGGGCGATGGTGAAAATCAATATGAAAACAAAGAAACGAGTAGTACCCAATTATATTCGGCCTTAATGCATGAATGAAAGTTTAACCACAAGACCATTATATACATTATTTATTATTATGCTACAGTAGACGTTATTACATATATACATACATTGTTGACCCTTAATATACAGTGCGTTACCGGCAAGCTAGCTTTTTTCAAAACGGACAATACCATGTTTCATTAGCAACTGTTTGCATGTATTAGCAAATCATAATTATTTGAATTAACTATAAAATTAAACTTCTTAAATCTGCACCTTCAATGTACTTGCTTAAGATGACGTCGTAATAAACAAAACATTAAGGGCTGTCATTTGTACTGTCTTGACAATTGACTTTGCTTTAAATTGCTGGCAATTTAAGTTTAGTTCGAAAACAAAAGAAATTGAATGTTTAGTTTTATAAAATAAAACTAAGCTCATGGTTAGGTTTAGGAACCACGTTTCGATACCCTGCTTAAAGAAAAACACACTGTATTCACATAGTTGACATACTCGGCCTGAGGTATGTAAAAATAATGAATCATGACATGACTAATGTCAAAAATATATTGCGTGCAATATTCTTAATTATTAATCATTACATTCTTTATACCATATCAATATACTTACAAGCTAAAAAAATTAACACCATTGCGTTAACAATAATATCCAACAACATAAATTTATATTAAGGTGAAACATATTAACGCTTAAAGAAAGAAATACGGTTGACTCACTTGTATAGTCACTATTTGCGACATGTTTCGGACTACGATTGGAGTCCTTCATCAGGATGAATGTTGACACGGTCGCGGAAGTACGGCGCGGTCTGACTTCACAGGTGAGTTTCATCTGTATTTCTTTCTTTAAGTGCATACCCAACAACATTAACGAGACATCGTATTGCAAACATTTACTTATAAACTAAGGGCGCGATTTGGGGGCAAGAAATTTGGCACCACTGGTACGAACGCTAAAGGAATTTGCACCTTCCATGTATAGATTTAGATTTCATATTTAAATGGCAGCAGCAATGGTCCCGCGCAGGAGCAAGCCTGCGGCGCTCTCATTTACATATGGAATGTAAAACTACTATGCAGAAGGTTCAAATTCATCTGACTGTAGAAAGATGCGCGGACTCCGGCCGTCAGTTCAAAATGTTCGGATGGGCCTATCTAAGGTAAGGTAAGTTTTTGAAATCATTGATTGCAATGGGATAAATTGCCAAGTTTATTCGGTATTGCTGTTGTTTGTTGTGACTAATTGACCGTACAATCTTACCCGGTCACAACGTCTGTGCACCTAGTCGCGTGACGTCATTACGGTGGTTCATTCCACGGTGCACAGATTTTGTGACCGGGTAGTGAATGTATCTAGGATGACACCTGTATCCCAAAGTACCGAAATAAGCACGATATTAATGAATAATGATCTGAACTCTAAACTACCAATTATATAATGAAACGAACGTTGAAAAAAGTTATATAATTAGTATATAATGAAACTAATTCACTCGCGTTTAAGGTCGAGTATCGCTCCACATGTTTCAAACTGGTACGCGGTCCTTAATCATGAGCTCTCGTCCTGGCACGTGCTAAACTACTATTTGACTTGAAATATTTATTAATATAACATTCTCCTTTCCGGTGGTTACACACGGTGACCTTGCAGCGATACAACCATGCAAACTGCACTGTTCTACAGTTTGGCGGTTTCTAGACTAAATTTCCATGTAACTTATAAAGTAATAAATTAATAAAAATAAAAGAATTTTATTGCTGGCGTAGGCCAGATGTCACAAGTTCGAATCCTGCTCGGAGCACTAAATTTTTCATTTTTTCCCTTTAATTAGAAATTAAGGATTTTCGTTAGCAGAGTTACTGTTTAATACACAATTAGTTTATTATGGGATGGCGCATCGTTACTGACGATTTCTCAATGTAATTTAGTATGGGATGGCGCATCGTTACTGACGATTTCTCAATGTAATTTAGTATGGGATGGCGCATCGTTACTGACGATTTCTCAATGTAATTTAGTATGGGATGGCGCATCGTTACTGACGATTTTTTCAATGTAATTTAGTATGGGATGGCGCATCGTTACTGACGATTTCTCAATGTAATTTAGTATGGGATGGCGCATCGTTACTGACGATTTCTCAATGTAATTTAGTATGGGATGGCGCATCGTTACTGACGATTTCTCAATGTAATTTAGTATGGGATGGCGCATCGTTACTGACGATTTCTCAATGTAATTTGAAACGTTGGTGCCGTTAAAAGAAGCCTAAAGTCTTCTAAGGTAGATGTCGCTGTACGCCTCCCAAAAGGCATTGTAAGAGGGAACTAGGGTGACGTCACCAGTGTTGGACACTTTAAGCTGACAAGCACCAGTAATGGACACTTCATTTCTAATTCAATGATCATATGGTTTTAAATTGATTGTTAAATGAAAAATGTATAACTCTTATTTTCTTTTAAATAAGAGTCAAGGTGTATGATTGGTCCTTGTCCATTACTGGTGTTGTCACCCTAGTATAGGATTTCGAGCCTGAGTTTGATTGGTTCCGATAGCTCAGTGGCTAGAACCTAGGCTAGGCCGCGAATGCCAGATGACGCAGGTTCAAATCCTGCTCGCAGCCCTTTTTTGTCAATTTTCCCTTTGAATTAGGAATTTCAATTAACTTTATTCTGCGAGTAGGCCGCAATGGCACTTTTACAAGTCAAAATCTAAAAGTTTTTCTGAAAAAGAAGAACACTGCCGAGATGTTGTTGCCTGCTATCAAAACTTATCAAAAGAACCACCTTGAAAGTGAATTAACTGAATTATTGCTGTTTCTTCCCAACATATAGCTGCGTCTGTAGGTTGTTACGACAATATTGATAGTCAAAGTCAAAATATTCTTTATTTAAATTGGCCTAGCAACAAGGTATGGTGTGTAATACTCATCTGGTTCGTGTCGCTGCTGCACGAGTTCATAAACACGCGTTTGTATCGCTGCAAAAAGTTGACGTGTGTGACCGCTTTTAGACTGATTGCTCTCACCATATCCACCGCCCACTAAAATGCCTCCCATTCGCGAACACAAATCTTACAAGACACAAACACCCTTTTAAGGCGCATCAAAACCGTTCAGCGTGGAATCCCGCCATACCATCCGCCACGTAATGCAAGCTATAAGATAGAGCGAGATAGGTATAATATTTTCCTTATCGGATCGTTAGGATGCACCTTTAGACCCACCCAGCTGTATCTTTTAATATATCCCTATTTATCACATCACACCAGTCTACTTTTCAGTCTTTAATCCCTCTGCTCGATTTCACAGCACTCCTTTTCTATACTCTTTCGCTCATCTGGAACGTTCCTCACATACCATTGATGCCGATGACAGCCATTACTATAACAATTCACGTCATATGTAACTATTATCGCGTATCTATATTAATAAGATAATAAAATAAAGCAAAATCGATACAATTTGGATCGCTTGGCGTGCAGATTGGCGATCACAGTATCTCCACCGCTCTCCAGGGATGCTGCTGCCCATCCCCCGGTAGTCTTGGTCGTAGTTTTAGGACATACCCGGGTCCAAGGATACAGACAATACAATTTGGATATTCGCGATAATATTGACACTCCAGTATTGCGATAATAATGCAGTCATTAAAGTCCAATAGCGAAGCTCACGGTAAACCATGGCTAGTACACCGGATCCGTAGAGAGGAAAGAGATTCTATTGCGAGACAAGAGATGCAATATCGCGTTATCATAAATGTCTTCCAAAGCCTTACCGACATGTGCATCGTTGGTGTGTAGGACCTCGATTCTGTATCCGTCGGGCATCTTGTCTTGATCCTTCAAATCTAACTCCAGCTGCCACGCACTTGCTGCCAGGAGTCGGTAGTAGTCGTCAAGGGTGTTGGCACACTTGAACAACTCTCCCTCTATATTCTTGGCGTCTATGCAGGAGAACCTTTGCGCCCTGTAATAATAATGACGACCGATAGGACATCCACCGAGCTGCGGTACAATACAAGTATAGTGCATTTAAAATTATCTGGCGTGTTTTCACTTGAACACACACATTACGGGATTTAGTTTCCCCGTTGGGTTGGAGGGTCAGATGGCAATCTCTTCCGTAAAAACGAGTGCGTACGACAATTTTTGGGCAGGGGTCGGCAAACTTTTTGACCAAAGAGCCAAATTCAGTAAAAATACCATATTTTGGGAACCTCAGAGAGCCAAGAATACCTGTTTTAGGTTTATCATTATATTTTTGAGGAGACCTGGAAGCGAGCCGCGGTTTGCCGACCCCTGCGCTAGGGTGATGGTGATGCACGAGTTTTGTATTTGTTATGTCTTCACATTTTAACTGCTCATGCTCACTGAACCGAAGACGGAAGGGTAAAGCATGTTTTAACTCCCTTTTTAGGGTTCCGTAGCCAAATGGCAAAAAACTGAACCCTTATGGATTCGTCATGTCTGTCTGTCTGTCTGTCCGTCCGTATGTCACAGCCGATTTACTCGGAGAATATCACCACTACAATTATGAAATTTGGTGTGAAGGTGTATGTTATGAACCGGCTGAACCGCTATAGAAATATGATGTGAAATTACGAAAAAAATATTAAACTGGTGGGGCACCCCATACATGTAACAGGAGGGCCAAATATATATTTTTCAATGTACATACATAGGCGTGTGGGGTATCTATGGATAGGCCTTCCAAAATGATTGATGATGTACCTACATTAATAAATCCTTTCAACGATTTTTGGTTTGAAAAAGATAGGTTTAACGATTTTTGAGTTATTGCTGAAAAACTGTCTTGCCAAAACAAAAGGGCGTAAGTTTCCTATGAAGATACAACCTTTTGTGATTAAATGTATTGTATAGTGGTTTTAAATGTAGATTAGGAGGTGTCGGTACGGAACCCTTATTGTGCGTGGTCCGACACGCACTTGGCCGGTTTTTTACCCTAAAGGCTGGAGGGTAATAAGAACTACGAGTAAAACGAAATGAGTAACGGGTGTACGAGTATGATGGGTGCCGTTTTATCACTTATCGTCGTGGATAAGAGGAGGAGGGTGGAGCTTGTATTTTGGAGTGTGCCGCTAAGCTTCATGACATCGTCCCACCTTCGACTTTTTAACCGACTTCAAAAAAGGAGGAGGTTCTCAATTAGACTGTTTTTTTATGTTTGTTACCGCAGAACTTTCGATTGGGTGAACCGATTTTGATGATTCTTTTTTATTTGAAAGCTGGTCCCATTTCAATTTGGTCCAGTTCTAACAATGGCATCCTTGAGAAAAACATATAAGTCTTAAATTTGCATTAAGTATGTGCACGACAAATGGACGAATAACTCGGTTGAAGTCGGTTTTTTTTTGTTAAAATTTTAGATTAATTATCTTTATCGGAGTACTAAAGGTATGCTCCCGAGTATGTCCTAAAACTACAACCAAGACCACCGGGGGATGGGCGATCGCCAACCCGCATGTCAAGCGTGGCGATTATGGCATATACCCCCTGTGAATTTGGGGGAGGCCCGTGTCCAGCAGTGGACGTCCTTTGGGTGATATGGTGGAGTACTAAGCGCCGTATGGGTTTTCACCCACATGTAGTCGAATTCCCTCAATGCCGCACCTCGCGATTTAAAACATCCTTTCTGATTCGCACAGCTTCAATCTGGTATTCTCTTCCAGCGTCTACTCGTATATTTCTGGAAACATATAATCTCGATGTCTTTAAGTTAAGAGTGAACAGGCATCTTCTTGGTGACCGTGTTCCATCTTAGACCTTGTCTTAACTTCCATCAGGTTAGACTAGGGTCAAACGCAATTTTTCACTCTCTTCTGGCGTGGAGGTCCTTTGGTCGGCAAGTGTGTGGTGTCGCCCTGCACGCTTGCCGTCGGGTGGGGGGGCGCTAGCCTCAACTGAGAGGGTAAAGCTTCGGCTGTCGCAGCAGGTGTTTGCGGTTGTGTGCCTTGGCGATCCCGTGTCACCGCCACTTACACTGCGTGATGGGCACCCTGGTGGTTTTGGACGGTAGTCCGGGCGGTTCCCGGGAGTCCGTCATACCTGTCCTAGTTCCCCGGCTAGGCGAGATGCGTAAATGCATTTCCCCAGGTAAAAAATAAGGTCAAACGCAATACCATTTACAATTTTAAAAAGTCATTCTGTTCTGACCAGTAAGCGAGTGCGAGAGTGACGGGCGTCTTATCCACGAAGATAAGTGATAAAATGGCAACCATCATACACCTCCCAGTGACAGTGGTGACTTACAACATCTCTATAAGATGGGCTCTTTCAGCTTCCGTGATGAATGAGTGCCAGTACTTCCGGGGAGGCTGGGAAGACAACAAGCACACCGGGCAGTCTGCCCTGAAACACTGTTGCCAGTGCTGCAGTACTTGTCTTGACGTTGAGCAGCGCGCTGTTGTACAGCTCTCACCAGCCTGCAAATGACATACAGTTTGTGACTCGATGGACAGGGCCTTGTGGTAAAAGACTGCAAGGTCAATCAAGGACGCTGGGTTGATTGATTATGTCATACATAAAAATTTGCAATCCATTTTTCAGCCACTTTCCAGTAACTGACTGAGCTGATTTTACAGTGACAATACAATATTATGGTACTACCGAGCTGATCTAATGATGCAGAATAAAGGTTGCCATAGCAACTCCTAAACTACACAACACAAACCAAGAGTGTGGGCTCATTCGAACCGTCTCAGTGAGTAGTTGATGACTGTGGAAAAAGTACAGACGGCAATTAGAGAAATAGAAATTTTTAACAGACACTTAATTATTATATGTATATACCAGAATTACCAATTCTAAAAAAAGAAATGATACCAACACAATGGACAAAGACCACCATCACCCTTCTACACAAGAAAGGAGACAAAAGGGACATGAACAATTATAGGCCCATAAGCTTTCATAAGCTTAATGAGTAATTTATACAAGATATTTTCTAAGTTAATATTAGGACGAATAACTAAAGCACTAGATGAAAACCAATCAAGAGAACAAGCAGGTTTCCGCAAAAAAAAATCTACAGTGGACCATATCCTAGTAATCAAACAAATAGCAGAGAAATGCCATGAGTACGGACAATAATATTACGTGGCATTTGTAGATTACAATAAGGCGTTTGACTCACTTAAACATGTCGAGATATGGAAGTCACTTAAAGAACAAAATGTCTCAGAAAAATACATACGAATAATAAAAGAAATATACAAAAATAGTACAGCAAAGATTAAATTGGAAAGGATAGGAGAAGAATTCTCAATAAGGAAAGGAGTCCGGCAGGGCGATCCTTTATCACCCAAGATATTAATTGCTGTCCTGGAAAGTGTTTTTAGACGTATGAACTGGGATAACTATGGGCTAAATATTAATGGAAGAAGACTTAACCATCTAAGATTTGCAGATGATCTCATATTGATTACTGATAACCCAATAGAACTGCGACATATGTTAGAGGAACTCGAGAAAGAAAGTAAACTGGTTGGTCTATCCATGAATATGTCAAAAACAAAACTAATGACAAATAGTTACGAAGAACAGATAATAATAAGCGGAAATATTTTTGAGTATGTTAAATATTATATGTATATCTCGGGCAGGTAATATCACCCTTAGATTTAACTAATAAGGAAATCGAAAGAAGAATCTCAAACGCATGGAAGAAGTTTTGGTCGTTGAAAGAGGTTATCAAAGCTAAAGAAATACCCACAAGCCAGAAATTTAAGGTTCTCAACACGTGTATAATACCAGTAATAACTTATGGGTGCCAAACTTGGGCACTAACAAAAAAACACTACCAGAAACTTGGTGTTTGTCAAAATCATATGGAAAGAAGTGTGCTAAACATAAAACTCAAAGATAGAGTCAAGTTATCCATAATTAAAGCCAAGTCAAAAAGCAAAAAAGTTGGTGAAATAATAAAACAACAAAAGTGGCGCTGGACAGGCCACATGATTAGACAAAACTTGGACAAATGGACAAAAGAAATTGTAGAATGGTATCCAAGAGGAAATAAAAGAAAAAGAGGGAGACCTAATCTTAGATGGTCAGATGATCTTAAGAAAATAGGAGGAGGTATCTGGCTGCAAAAAGCAAGGGATCGTGACAAATGGAAAGCTCTAGAAGAGGCCTTTGTCAAGAGACAAGTTGAGGTTGTCGATGGAGAAGAGTAAAAATAAAATCTTAACAAAATAAATAAAATAATAGATAAATGTATAAGCATAGATAATAAGAAAAATGTAACTTCAGCAATAAATTCAATTTTTTTTTTTATATACCAGAATATACATTTACTTTTCTCTTGTAATCTAACTTCTATCAGTGGATACCAGCTATAATCAGTTTTGGTGAGTGATTTTAAATTCTACAAATTCTTATACTGTATAATAATAATTATCATATGATGAGATCTTCGAGAAGACAAGTACGGTTGCCAGTTTTTGTTGCACTTTTAGCACCACCCAGGGGTCATGTGTATGGTAACGGTGGGTACTCCCTACGGACATGGTGCAACTTCTACCCCCCTTTGTCAAGTGAGTGGGCAACTTGACTGTTAGAAGTTCTCAAGCCGCCCGAAGGCCTCTAACTTGGCTTTACAACTGCTGTCATAGACAACAGCCGGGATTAACGGCTTAGCGTGCCTTCCAAAGCACGGGAGCGCTCAGTTAGTAACCACTCAAAGCCAACAACTGACCTGCACCCACATTGCTTAACCCCGCATACCACACGTGGTTCGCGGGCGCTGCTGGGCAACGAACGCTCCACTGTATCTGTCTTATACTTTACCTACCTATTATAAACATAATATGCAATATATTTTATATGTAATTAATGTAATTAAATATATTTTATATGTAATTTAAATTAGTAGAAACAATTAAATATTATATTCGAAATTCTTTTCCCATATCTATAATTACTTTGCCATATTAGCAAATAATGTGAACTTTTGACACTAATAATTGTAAAATATGCTCCTTTTATTTAATATACACATGACACTCACTTGACAAGAATCCATGTGATCGAGAATATCCTTAATCAACGGGCAGTATGGTTGCGTGCATTGCCAGCTTGTGTTCCTGCCCCCCCTGTACCGCAGGCAGTTGTGTGCGTGGAGCAACAGAAGCAGCCGCTTCCTCTCCCAACCAACGGACGGTGTCGGACAAGGCAACACCACCTCTAGTGGAGTCTCGGACAGATATTCATCCTCCTGAAAGCATTAGGAACAAGGATGCTCAGTGGGAGCTTTGGATGGAACTTTAAGACGCAGAACCAGCCTTAGGGCAGAGTGTGTACAGAGTACTTATTGATAATTTTGACTGTAAATGTAATAGGTATTAATATTATGAATATATAAATATGAATATGGATCGCCGCTAATCAGAAGCTACAGCCGGCACTGTGTTTACGTTATTAAATAAATATGCTGGTGTAAGTAAGTAATTTTATTGTTTTAATAGCTTTGCTATGTGTGCAATAAATGGTTTGAGTTTAGTTTTACTATTGCCTCAAAGCATCCCTACCACGAGTAGAAGAGACAGTGCAAGGAAGAAATACTGAATTAATAAAGGAAGTGAGATATTTTATGAATATCATTATAATAAGTACTAGTTTAATTTACTTACGATTGGCACGTCCTCATTGATCTCATCATAATCATTATCCATTGTTACGTTCTTCCTTTAGTTCTGTATATGCACCGGATGGCCAAACTTTTAATTAAGAATAGATATTCTATTTATCTATTGGTGCTATATTAATACAAATAAGCCAACTAATTACAATTTAGCCAATTGCAATTGAATCGATTGGAGAATTTCGAGAGGAAGTTTATAAACATTCCATTTGTCAATGTCACTAAGTCACTATCTAGTTGTCAAAGTCAATTAATCATCTTTCAGCGTTCAGATATTTCCCGTATTTCCCCCGTAAGCCACATTCTATTCAGTTGTATTATGTGCTCTATATCACAGAGTAGTATAATAGTAGTATTACATATATACGGTGGTATAATATGCAGTGCACATGCAGTGGTTCCTAACGTTTTTAAGAGGCCTTACTAGTTTGAGCGTTCATCAATTTCATGAAATCTTACTCGATAGATGGCGTTAGCGCTCGGTACACAATCGCACTGCCCTACAGCACACTTACAACGCATATGTGTGCGTTTCAAACCGAACATAAATAGTCTTGATCGTTAATTCTTTTCCCAAGTTAATATTGTTTATTAGGGTTTCTAACTTTTTGTTTATGTAATTAAAAACGTATTTGATATTTAGAAATTAATATAAAATAATAATAAATTTACAATAATTCGGAGGGGGCATTAAAATTCTGGTTGATACTAAGTAAACGATTGACATTTAAATCAAATTCCCGTTATAAAAGTATACACTAAGAGTAAATAACGACAACTACAACTTAAAGTTATTTACATTCAGTAATTAAAACGGCAGACATAAAATAAAGGTTTTTTACCTGATGCTGACACTTTTTAAATATGGAACAATCTACACGAATTCATCACTTCCACAATTCACTACGTAACTAAAACATTCCGTGTAAAGGTTGAACCTGTGACCATTTTACAATTTCTGTTCTATTATATAACCTCTACTTGATCACTATATGACAGATAGGTCATATAACGGTCACTATTATGACTGCTATACGCATAGTTCTAGTATAATCGACATTTATACGACTGCTTTCTTCCTACTTGTCACTTATACGACCACAGAAATATATCGAGATAGAAGGAAAGAGTGTATGTACCTTGCGTGCGAAAATTGGGTCTAGTGAGCCAATTGCTCGCCGCCAACTTCAGTCCGCTCACGACCAAATTCCGCGTGCGACGTTAGGTTTTAAAAACAATACCCCTTATTGTTCAGTAATTAACTGTTTAAACCGCACTAATAAAGGTGCAGCTGTTAATCGAGGCATTTCCTATCATAGGTAAGTACTCTTTGTCCTAAAATATCTGCTATTATTTATAAAACAATTTATTTTGTATTTTGACCAAAACAGTAGCGGACGATCACGTGGTGGTCACGTGGTCCAATGCTAGTGTTCCATTGCGGTTTTAATTTGATGCGCCAAACTTGACGGCATTGAAAACCAGCAATGTACGAGTCGCGTTCAAGGTCGATTTATCAGTTTTTCTGTCAAAGGCAAGAATAGTGCTGTGCAATGCGATTTTAAATGCCGATTTCTTGCTTGATACAAATCGATTTTTAAAACAGGAAAGGATAAATATATTTTTATATTATTATGTAGCTACATAATGAAGGCAGTGAAAAGCAATTTTAGTTTATGCAACTGATACATAATGAGAGGAAACACGAGTGTTTTAAGGCCTAATTATGTACAGTTGCATACAAAACTTCATCTACACACATATTATAAGTCCCTTCTCTAAGATGGGTTCAGAAGCTGAGAAACTCTGGTAGTTTAAACTAAACGAAGCTAAACTATCTTCTATCTCTATCGGTTCTTATCGATATTTTAAATCGATACAAAATACACCTACAAGTTATTGCAATTGCTGCGTGCGAATCGATGTCGCGCGGCTTACGTTTCCCGTCACTAAATTACGCTCGTGACGTCAAAGTACCCACACAAAATGTTACACGGTCGGTTCCCATACTAATCGATGAGATTCTTCTATCTCGATATATTTCTGTGTATACGGCTTTAAAATGACCACTATATGAAGTAAAGTTATATAATTTGGGCCCTTTTCGGGTCGTATAAACGTTTAGCCGATCTTTATATGACCAAACGTTGCGATCTTAAGTTGGGACGAAAACGTCATCACAAGCATTATACGACCAACTTTTGCTACTTAGGATATTATTGGCCGGTACTTTATACATAACCAATACGTATCCAATACGTCAAATTGAAATAAAATCATACAATAATAGACAGAACCATAATTAAATATAAAATGAAGCAGCAAGTAGCAGCGTCTTCAATAGGGTACTTGACTCCGGTGAAAATAAAATATGAAACCTAGCTACTCGTATAATAAAATGTTATGCTAAGAGGGACTTTTTAATATTTTATTAAATAATTTTTATATATTTTATACCCTGAACCTCATCTAGGTCGATGGTACTTGTCAAGGCAAATCCAACGAGCCCAAACACGGCGGTGCTGTGATAAGCATATGAGAAGTTCCTGATACCACCTGCCGACTCTATCATGAGACCCTGAACCTCATCTAGGTCGATGGTACTTGTCAAGGCAAATCCAACGAGCCCAAACACGGCGGTGCTGTGATGAGCATATGAGGAGTTCCTGATACCACCTCCTGACTCCATCATGAGACCCTGAACCTCATCTAGGTCGATGCTACTCGTCAAGGCAAATCCAACGAGCCCAAACACGGCGGTGCTGTGATGAGCATATGAGGAGTTCCTGATACCACCTCCTGACTCCATCATGAGACCCTGAACCTCATTCAGGTCGATGGTAGTTGTCAAGGCAAAACCAACGAGCCCAAACACGGCGGTGCTGTGATGAGCATATGAGGAGTTCCTGATACCACCTCCTGACTCCATCATGAGACCCTGGAACTCATATAGGTCGATGGTACTTGACAAGCAAATCCAACGAGCCCAAACACGGCGGTGCTGTGATGAGCATATGAGGAGTTCCTGATACCACCTCCTGACTCCATCATGAGACCCTGAACCTCATCTAGGTCGATGGTACTTGTCAAGGCAAATCCAACGAACCCAAACACGGCGGTGCTGTGATGAGCATATGACGAGTTCCTCATACCACCTCTTGACTCCATCATGAGACCCTGAACCTCATCTAGGTCGATGGTACTTGTCAAGGCAAATCCAACGAGCCCAAACACGGCGGTGCTGTGATGAGCATATGAGGAGTTCCTGATACCACCTCCTGACTCCATCATGAGACCCTGGAACTCATATAGGTCGATGGTACTTGACAAGGCAAATCCAACGAGCCCAAACACGGCGGTGCTGTGATGAGCATATGAGGAGTTCCTGATACCACCTCCTGACTCCATCATGAGACCCTGAACCTCATCTAGGTCGATGGTACTTGTCAAGGCAAATCCAACGAACCCAAACACGGCGGTGCTGTGATGAGCATATGACGAGTTCCTCATACCACCTCTTGACTCCATCATGAGACCCTGAACCTCATCTAGGTCGATGGTACTTGTCAAGGCAAATCCAACAAGCCCAAACACGGCGGTGCTGTGATGAGCATATGAGGATTTCCTGATACCACATCCTGACTCCATCATGAGACCCTGGACTTCATCTAGGTCGATGGTACTTCACAAGACAAATTCAGCGAGCCCAAACACTGCGGTGTTATGATAAGTATATGAGGAGTTCCTGTGACCACCTCCTGACTCCATTATGAGACTTCATCACATCAGACTTCATCTCTCTAACCAACCTCATATTGCAAGAATAATGCTAAATGTAATCAGAATTCATGTAATACTTAACGTTGATGAGCCGAGTATTAAGTCACTAAATAAAACATTGAAAAAATACTTACTGGATCTTGATCTTTTAATCGCTGTATACGAGTATAGCGTTTCTTGGAATTTCGTGGTTTGGATTCCCGATGTTTGTAAAGTTGCGCGACGAACGAAAACGACATAGGTCCGACCTCTTCGAGCGCTCGGCGCATTCTGAGCACACGGCTTCAGTGTAGCGTAATATATGGGAATTATGGGTGATATTTAAAAATATCTACCTAATTTAGTTTAAGACTGATCCTTATAAAAAAAAAATCTAAGACAAGAAAGAGTTGCACTTTGCTACAATTTTATCGTTACAGCAAAATATGAATACAGTTTGCGAGAAAAAAATAAAATGTAACCCTCTTTTCAGCAAAAAACTAGGTAACATTCGATTGCTATTTAAACCATAATTTAAGATGAATCTTAAATTTTCGGTATCGTTAATATCTAGTTTATGATAGGTAGAATTGAAATGTATTAATTTTAAATGAAAATTATTCCTTTGCACTTCAAAATCGAGAATCGAAAAGTCACGTCTGACCGCAAATATTGAAAAACCCTGCCAAGGAAATGCGTTTTTATGAAATTCAACGCTAAAGAAATAAAAATTTAGCGACGTTACTATCTAGTTTAAGGAATGGACTATCGAATACCCTAATAATTTTAATAAAATTATTGATATTCATGCCACAATCTTTGATCGAAAATGACGCATTTTGCGAAATACGCTAGTAAGGGCTCTTAAAATCTTTATCCCCGCGACATATTAGGGTAACCGACGACCGACCGAATTCGTCTCGGACGGCTATTTACATACTTGGCCCGCAAAGGTTACCTACTGGTCTCTGCAGTAATTTACTATTACCCCCCATCGAAGATAGGTAGAGCGAGAAAACCAAAGTCATTAATCTTCTTATCCTGCTCTTTAGGGTAGGGTCATGTGTCATACAGTGGCGCGGTCGGGAACAGTGGCGCAGACATAAATTGCGAGAAAAGGATAGCTATATTTCATCCGTTTCGTCACTTCACGATAGCTCTCGGTCCATGAGCACGAACGAACCAGTCTGGTGGCGTGTGCGCTGCAAGGTTGTTGTGAGAGGAGGATTTTTCGTTTGAAGGGCCCAAATTTTTGGATTCAAGTAAGTTTTATTTGTTTTTTTGTAACTACAGTGTTCCCCATTCATACCTATTGTATTTTTTTTCGCAATATATGCTTAACTGGGGAGGCAGAGGCGTAAATTGCAACTGAAAATAGGTACTACATTTCTCGAAACATGTTAATGTTTTCAAAATAGCGGTGTTAATCTACAGTGGAGCAACTCGCAGGGGTACACAGTGGATAATGAACCACTGTGTACTGTACTAAATCTACTGTATGATCCACTGTGTAATAAAATTTAATACACATTAAAATCAGGGTTATACTTGGTATTTCTGAATTTTACTGTTAGAATATAAGTATACCTATAGTTATTTATGTGATGAGCATGCATTTCTTTTTAGGATGCCTCGGCTGCCAAAGCCGCGTTCTATTGGCGCCCACACTAAAGAAGATATGAAGGAGGCACTGCAAAGAATTCGCAGAGGGATGAGCGTGCGGCAAGCATCTAAATTGTCAGGAATACCCTTCACAACCCTTAGGCGCTACAATTTAAAATCGGCGGTTTCTCGTGATTTGGAAACCACACGGTTAGTGCCCAATTACGAAATAAACAAAGTTTTTAATGAGGAGCAGGAAGAAATTTTGAAGGACTACTTTAAACATTGCTCATCATTATTTTACGGACTAACTGAAAAAGAATCTCGAAGGGTTGCCTACCAAATGGCAGAGACAAACCATTTAAGAATGCCTGAGAACTGGCGGAAAAATCAAATGGCTGGGAAAGCATGGCTCAGAAGCTTTAGACGGAGACACTCTGATCTAAGTCTCCGAAAACCTGAGCCATGCAGCCTGGCTAGGGCTACAGCCTTCAATAAGGTAAATGTTGCAAAATTTTACAACAATTTGGAGAATTTAGTAAACCGCAATGTAGCGTTTTCTGACGGGACCCGCATTTTTAACCTTTAGGAAACATCCACAACTACGGTGCAAAAACCTCAAAGAGTGATAGCTCCGAAAGGCCGCCGGAACGTGGGTAAAGTAACCAGTGGTGAACGAGGCACATTGGTGACAACGTGTTGTATTATTAATGCCAGCGGTTCAGCATTACCACCCGTTATGGTGTTCCCCCGCAAAAATTTTAAGGACTTTATGATTAAGAATACACCTACTGGCACTTTAGGTCTTGCGGCATCAAGTGGGTGGATGAATGCTGAAATATTTCCCGAAGTCATAAAGCACTTTATTAAACATACGAATTCTACGCCAGAAAACCCGAGCATTCTGATCATGGACAACCACGAGTCTCACCTCTCACTTGAAGCTCTAAACTTGGCAAAAGCTGCAGGTGTGCATATCTTAACTTTACACCCACACACTTCCGGAAAGCTACAGCCTCTCGATGTAGGAATTTACGGGCCATTCAAAACATATTACAATGCTGCTATCGACTCGTGGTTAATGCAAAATCCAGGTAAACCAATCACCATCTACGAAATTGGCGAGCTCGTCGGAAAAGCATTTCTTAAAGTTATGACACCCGTAAACATTATAAACGCCTTTAAGAAGTGTGGAATTTTCCCATTTGACTGGAATATATTTGATGAAGAAGACTTCATGCCCAGTTCGGTGACGGATCGCCCGTATCCAAATGATGAAGAACAATCGGGAATTAATTTGCCGGGTCCCTCAGGAGTTAATTTGCCGGGTCCCTCAGGAGTTAATTTGCCGGGTCCATCAGGAATTAATTTGCCGGGTCCGTCTCGTGTAACAGAGCCCACACGATTAATTAGTGACAGTCCTACCGCAGCACTAGCACGAACTATCCGGATTCAGTCTTCCAATTCAGATGCTACCTATTGTGAAGACGAAGATCACAATGAACTTCTTAGTACTCCTCCCAATTTGACACAGAATATACGGCCTAATGATGCTGTCGCAATTAACAGAGAAGACACTCCATCACCATCCATTTTCAATAATACATTTGCTGATGATGACCTAACAACAATTATTTTTTCTCCAAATAATGAACCTGATACATATAAATTAATCTCCCCAGTCCCCCCACGATCTTCTCCAAACATCAGTGACTTAGATATCTGTGGTACAAAGAATGCAAATGAACAAATATTAAAATCAGCACCTCAAATCAATAGAAGCCCACTCTCCACTATTGAAAACCAAAATAAACAGAAAATCATATCGCCGTACGAGTTCAGAAAACCAATAAAGGCTGGACCCCGAAAATCTAATCGCAAACCCCGAAAACTGGGACGTAGTATGATTGCCACAGACACTCCCGAAAAAAATGAAATTGAACTTGCTAAAGCTTCATCCTCACATAAAAAAATTACATAAAAAAAATAAAGCCGTTAAGCGAGTACTTCAGAGTGATTCAGATGAAGAAGAGCAAGACTTTAAAGTTCCATATCAAGAATCAGATGAAGACGAGTGGATAGAAGAAGATGTGATAGAAAATAACAATATAGGTGTGACTGAAAATGACTTGAAGAAGCCATTACCCAGATTGCCGAGGGAGGGTGAATACGTGTTAGTCAGATTTGCGACAAAAAAGAAGGTGATTTATTACATTGGTAAGATTCTGGAACAAAGAAACAAGAACTTAGAATGTTACATTAGTTTCCTGAGGAAGAAAAATGGTAATAAATATCACATGCCTGCAGTCCCAGATCTCGCAAATGTGAATGAAGATGATATTAAGTTGATTTTGCCTAAACCTGCAATTGGTGGCAGTACAACACGGCAGCAATCTTATTATTGCTTTCCCATTGATTTATCTCAGTTGAACATGTGCTGAATTATTTTGATCTCTTAAGTGCCTAAAAATAATGTTTTTTTTTTTCACCAAAGCTGTGATTTTAAGTTGATTAGTAATTACTTTTTTATATTGACAAAACCAAAAAGTAACGGTTTTATTTTCTTCGTTGTTTATTTTTGTTATAAGAATTTATGAAGAAGAAAGTACCTAATCATTTTTTTAAATTGTATATCTTGCCATATTGTGACTGACTACAATAAGTCGTTAAGTTTTTAGTTGTTAAGAATTATAATGATAAATAAACAGTGAGACTGATTGATTTATGAATACAATTGTATTATTTCTGTTCAGTAACCTGAAATTATCCACTGTGTACCACCCCGAACCACTGTATAAATTAGGCCGAGCCAGTGTTTCGACCCCATCGTACACAGTGGCTCATTTCTGATTTAAAAAAAAACACATTTATTAATATACCCATAGCCTATATCAAAAAACTAATAACAAATATGTGAAATAGATTAAATTTAACTATGTACATCCTTAATATCAACATCCTATGATTATTTGTTTCGAAGCTATGGGTCTTGGAAAAAAAGTGATCCACTGTATGACACATGACCCTAGTGGTACCAAAATATATTATAATAACACCATTGACCACCCACCACCCAAAAGTGAACGTTTGATCGAAATCAATTAAATATAAGGTAAACGTCCCAATCCTCGACACCTAACCACCCAATAGATGACAACGATTGATCACCTCTGTCATTATGAATTATGACATAAGATTGAACGTGCCCAGCACGGCTATCACAAGACGGCGCGCGAGCTATATCGCGCGCGAGATAGACTATCCGTCTCTTTCCATCTGTACCCAATAGACAGAGACAGATAGTCTATCTCGCGCGCGATATAGCTCGCGCGCCGTCTTGTGATAGCCGTGCTGTATCGGTTCAGTGTCGACATTATAAAAAAGTGTACGTGCCGCTAAAACTGAGATATGAGTCCCGGTACGATCAAGGTGCTTAATTAAATCAGTTAGGACAACGAGAATGCACAGGCAGGGAACAGTATCTCACAATATGCAGTTTGTGGTATTCTAGCCATAATTCTAATAGCCGTTTTCTGGGCAACAAAAGTAGATTGTATGTCATGTTATATCTTATACCTATACACCAATGAAACCAACACGCGTAAAACACTTTTCTGCGCCGTGGCTCACGCCGGAGATTAAGTAGCACATGGCCAAGCGTGATCGAGCAAATGCTAAGTTTCGATTGGATCCATCGGACGAAAATGGACAGAGATTTATCTCTTTGCGTAACCGCCGTAACAAGATCTGTAGGGAGTCGAAACGCCGGTACATCCACAAGTTTATTGAAGAATGTCCTCCTAATAAGCATTTCAATACTTCACCGATTATCCTAGACCCTGCTGTTAAACAATCAACTCTTTCACATCTTGCCAGTATTACACGCCCCGACTTGTCCCCTTTTAATTTTGGTACGATTTCGCCGCAAGAGACTGTTGCCTTTCTCAAATCTATTAAAACGAAGGCCGTCGGTGATGATAGCCTATGTGCGGATATGCTTATGCTCGTGGCAGATTTCATTGCCCCTATCCTTTCCCATATTATAAATTTCTCCTTGTCCTCCGGCACGTTTCAGGTGCCCTGGAAGTATACGCATATAATTCCTATCCCTAAAGTTCCAGTTCTCATATCCTTCTCTTAATTTTGTCCTATCTCCATTCTTCCAGTGTTATCAAAAATCATTGAACATTATGTCAATCGTTGTCTCCAATCTCACCTTAACAGGCATTCCTTGTTCAATCCCTTTCAATCTGGATTCCGCCCCATGCATAAATATTTATTAATGGTAAGTCGCTTTCAACGTCTTACCACCTTTATGTGGATGACCTGCAGATATATGCAGCGGCTAGTATCGATGATATCTCCACTATAATTACGCAAATCAATATAAAGCTAGAAGCCATACGCTGCTGGGCGTGTAAGTTTGGTTTACAAATTAACGCGAATACTTAAATCGCAGGCGATGGTTATTGGCAGTCCTTACTATATAATATATAACTAAGCTGTCAGATGTGGTGCTGCCCGACATTCTCTTTGATGGAATTTCTATTTCTTTTTCCTCTACTGTCAGGAATTTGGGCATCACCATGGACCAGACGCTTTCTTGGTCACCCCATATAGCTGAAGTGAGCCAAAAAATCTTCAATTCTCTTCACTCACTAAGGCATCAGCAGAATTTCTTACCCCTACATACCAAGCTGACTCTTGCTCAATCTCTTTTACTCCCTTCTCTGGATTATGGTGACATCGCGTTTCTTGATCTCAAGGAGGAACTACTTGATAAGCTGGAGTGTCTGCAAAATGTATGTATTGGATACATATTTGGTCTCTGCAAATATGATCACATCTCCGTTTTCGATCCCAGCTTCAGTGGTTACCGATCCGCCGGCGCAGAGCCATGCATATCCTGTCGTTACTTTTTAATGTACTGTTCAATCCTGCTTCTCCTCCTTACCTTACGGAGCGTTTTAGTTATATGGCGGATGGTAGTGGTCATCGTTTACAATCGAGTGCTAATCTTACCCTACCACCGAATAAGACGCGGATTTATTCCAGGTCTTTTACTGTGCGCGCTGTGAAGCTGTGGAATGCGTTGCCACTAAGACAGTCAAGTGCCCGTCTTTTGCGTCACCCTGGAGTCATTTAAAGAAGTTGTGGCTTTCCAATAACTTGTAAATTGTTCAAATACAGTTTTATAAATTTTATTAATTTACTCCATATTCGCGACATTTGTACATTTATATAATGTATATATTTATAAGTTTTATATATATATATATATATATATATATATATAAGTATGTATATATATATATATATATATATATATATATATATATTGCATCTGTTTTATTTGTATTGTACATGGTTTAAGTTTGTCTATTTTATTCTATCTACCTTCCACTCAATTGCTCAAAGGTTAGCTGGAAGAGATCCCTTATAGGGATAAGCTCGCCTTTGTACTTTAACGCTTTGTGACCTCTTTATGTTTCAACCTGTAATTGTGTACAATAAAGTGCTTACATACATACATACCTATTTCCCCAGAACTTAACATTGTAACGGATCCGTGATTATGGAATGCTCAATGTACTTAACTAACATATTTAATTGTTCATTTTCCAGTTTAGCGAAGAATCACAATGTGCACGCCAAGAAATTTCACAAAAGCCCCTTGACAAATTCTGGCTTTCGTTAGAAACAACGTTCTCTGTTACTAGCAGTAGTTTTAAAAAGTAATGCGTATGTTTTGTCACAATTGCACTATAGATTACTTTCATTAAACCATGTTTGAATAGTACATTACGATACAAGTGCAGAGAACAGGAAATTCGCAACGAGTGGTGATAAATTAAAACACGACCGAAGGGAGTACCTATTCGCACGTGTATCGTACAACATTTTACAGTACATATGGCTCTTTTAAGTTTCGACATATGCACCTAATCTGCCGATTACCGCACTCGTGCTGTAAAGTAGCACCATATGTACGGTAATAGTACATTACGATACAAGTGCAGAGAACAGGAAATTCGCAACGAGTGGTGATAAATCAAAACACGACCGAAGGGAGTGTCTTAAATCGACACGAGTTGCGAATTACCTATTCGCACGTGTATCGTACAACGTTTTACAGTACATATGCACGTAATCTGCTGATTACCGCACTCGTGCGGTAAAGTAGCACCATATGTACTGTAATAGTACGTTACGATACAAGTGCAGAGAACAGGAAATGCGCAACGAGTAGTGATAAATTAAAACACGACCGAAGGGAGTGTTTTAAATCGACACGAGTTGCGAATTACCTGTTCGCACGTGTATCGTACAACGTTTTACAGTACATATGGCTCTTTAAAGTTTCGACATATGCACGTAATCTGCTGATTACCGCACTCGTGCGGTAATGTAGCACCATATGTACTGTAAAGGTAATTAACGGGTTTGCTGTGAATACAATAGTTTCGACAGAAGTTTTCAAAATGTTTATTACTTATCTTTGTATCCTAAGCAATACCTAACACAGATTTAATTAGGTTTTTAGTACATATTTTTATTATATTGTGAAGTACACAAAATCAGATTTTTTTTTAACATTGGGACGTCAATTGACGGACGGTCGTTGCTGCGGAGGAGCGAGGTCTCGCAACGCAACGCAACGCAACGCGCGGAAGGTGAGCGCGCGGATCTCGCGCGCGCTCAAGAACACCTCGAAGCAGCGTTCCAGCACTAGCATGATCTCTGTGCCCATTAGTGAGTCCATGCCCAGCTCCGCCAGGGTCGAAGTTTCCGACACCTTGCCCAGGTCCTTGATGCCTGCAGAATAGTGCCATGTTACGATACCTTAAGCTTGAAACACACAAAGCGCGGCGCAGCGTCGTTACGTGGCGTAGGTTTTTCGGTAAAGCGAACGCGGTCCAGGGGACGTCCAGCGGAGCGAAAGCGGCGTGAGTGACATATGAAGCAGCAATCGACGCTCGACAGTCGACAGTTTCGGAAAGATCAAAAATTCGAAACCGCCTCCGCCCCGCACCGCGCCGCGCCGCGCCGCGCCCGCTCTGTTCGTTTCAAGCTTTACGCGCTCGCTCTGTGGGTTTCGCTTATATTTGTGGTATACAGGCTGGAAAGAAAATACGGGCCCTGGAGGGAACTACCTTAAAACGTTGAGATAACTCAATTTACTGAAAGGAAACATTATTTTATTTCTCCTAAGCAATAAAAATGCATTCACAGATTTTTGAAAAAGATACCTTTTTTTTCAATACTATAATTGTGCAAAATGTCTTTTTTTTTGGACTCTCTTGTATCCTACACTAGGTCTGTCTCTAATAAGTTTTGTTCCTTGATAAAAATAGGATCTATTGGCATCAATTGGCATCAAAATTTTTTTTTTGACAAAAATGTCAAAATCTGTTAATGCAGTTTTAATGCTTAGGAGAAATAAAATAATGTTTCCTTTCGGCAAATTGAGCTATCTCAACGTTTTAAGGTAGTTTCCCTCCAGGGCCCGATTTATCTTTCCACACTGTATATTGTATGTTTATTTATATACCTACTTATTTAGGTATGCATGTTTATTATATATTTATACAGGGTGTTTTTATTGATTTCCGTTCCTTCAAGCATAATATGGCTGTAGCCATAGAAACGACGTAGCATAGTATTTAGTTTTTCATAATTAAAGAAAATAGTTATTTGTTCAACAAGAGACCAAAGTAGATTTTTGCTGCGAGTGTTGATGTTGATTCCCGAGCAAGCGAAATATTCTATAATTGAATCACGAGCGTAGCGAGTATGAAGTAAGTTACTATATGTATGAAGTTTAACATATTATGCATTTAATAAATGTTTCAAATATAGTCCACTTTGCAAATTCAATAAATTTAAACATGTCGAGCGATATTCGACCTGAAGGATGTGAGTGACCCGTTTCATTATAATGTAATATACTTATTTGAGTGAGAAAGAAAAAAACGATGTTTTCATATTTTGACTGCTAAGTAATAATATTAATATAGAATTCAGAATATATTTTCAGACTTCATATATTTTGAATGGTAATAACTTCCGTATACGTACCTAGGATGTCGGCAATAGTTTGCCGAAGCTCCGTCGTGGCCTTGTTGCGCACGCGCCGCTTATCTGCGACCACCGTGGACGCGGTCACGGCGTGCGGCAGCGCCATCAAAGCACCCAGCGTCTCCAGGCACGAGTCGATGCGCTGCGGTTTGTTACCGCTGATCTCCTCGTCAGGGTCAAATACGCCTACGAGCAGCCCCACGTCCCTGATGGGTCCCCACTGCACCGCCAACGCTGGCAGCCCGTCCGCCTGCCGCTGTTCGCATAGTCGCTCCATGGCGCTGTTGGCGAACCCATACGAACTCAAACCGCGTTCACCGCGCCCGCTGGAAACCGATGAGAACACCACGAAGTGTTCCAGCTCTGGCGCCAGCTCACGCGACGCTGCGTCCAGCGCGCGCGTCACTGCCAACACAACCACGGTCATTAAAATACAATACGGCCATTTTATAGAAACTGCAATTTAATGACTTGTCGGACTGTTTAGTCTAGCTGGTAGTGACACTGCCTCCGAAGCTAGAAGTCTCGGGTTCGAATCTTGGTAAGGGCATATGTTTCTGTGTTGAGTAGAAACATTTGTTTCTGAGAATTGGATGTTTTCTATATTTAAGTATATCGTCGCGTTAACTAAGTCTAAATTGACAACATTTCAAATTTTTAAGTAGTATGAAATCTTAACTCATTTCGTTAATTTGGTAACAAGAAACACTATAGTACATTACTACAGAGGCCGGGACGAAAGGGGTTGCCGGCCGAAGACATATATACGGCCGAGCGCAGCGAGGCCGGATAGGTCTAAGGCTGGCAACCCCAAATTTCCCGCCGAGGTATGTATAGTGCTTTTCTCAAACATGAAATGAAATAAACAACAAAAAAAAAAACAAAATTTTATTTTTAATACGCATAGTGGCAGAATGTCATGATGCCTGTGCCACAAATTTATGTGGAATGGAATTAAAAAAGAGGACTTTGCCGGCCTAGGCCTGCAAGATTTGTATGAAATTCCATTAAGAGGGGGTACCACGCCAAATTGCAGTTCGCAGATTGAATATTTACCTATCATAATCAAGTCTAAATGCCAAAAAAACCAATTACACGTAAACTAGATCATATTTGCTATTTTTGAGTTTGAACAAAACCATTAAAAACTAAAGTTGGCTCGATAGAAAAGAATCGTCAAAACATGTCTAATTTTCACCTAATTTCAATTGTGTGACGTTACCTTGCATACTATCGAAGTA
The DNA here is from genome assembly GCA_905163555.1 of Notocelia uddmanniana. Taxonomy (NCBI): domain Eukaryota; kingdom Metazoa; phylum Arthropoda; class Insecta; order Lepidoptera; family Tortricidae; genus Notocelia; species Notocelia uddmanniana. The sequence continues at coordinate 4,795,957 of LR991064.1, forward strand.
AAAAAAATACATAAAATACCTTTCGACATAATAAATTTTTTTTATTAGCGATTTATCAAAATGTTGTAATTTTTCTGAGTTATTGAGGTAAAACATATTTGGCGCATAAGCCCTTTTTCTTCTGCGCGATACCGTCTCTTCCGTCGCACGTTCCGCGCGGCGCAGTATATCTGCTGTTGCTGTTCACGGGCGGAGCCAGTCCCGATCGCTCCACTGAGACGAGAGGACTGTGTTGGGAGCGCTCAAGACTGCGAAGTAAATATAATAGTATCAACAAGAGTGTGTCCCAAATAAAACGTTGAGTTTATAAAACCCAACACTATAGTTTATGAATGGCAAGTAAAAGTTTGATGTAAACTTCTCAACAAAAAATCTAATATCTACCTTATGTTACAAACTTTACAGTTCAAATTACAACGTTATCATTGCACGGCAGTCAACCTCGGTTAAACGATTGTGTGTAGTATATGCAAAAATAGACGATGAATTTCTCTTACGTATGAGTCTTACTCCAAGTCAAATTATTACACTAAATGTAAGGTTTCCGTAGTCAACTAGGAACCCTAGTAGTTTCGCCATGTCCGTTTGTCTGTCTGTCTGTCCGTCTGTCTGTCCGAGGCTTTGCTCTGTGATTGTTAGTGCTAGAAAACTGCAATTTGGCATGGATTTATAAAGCAATAAATCTGACAAAATGGTAAAACAAAATCTAAAAAAAAAAAATTTAAGTGTACCTCTCCTACACGTAAAGTGGGGATGACATTTTTTTTTTGCTTCAACATTATGGTGTGGGTTGTTGTTGGATAGGTCTTTCAAAATGAATAGAGGTCTTCATCAAACATTTTTTGATAAAGTGAAATTTTTCGGAAACACTCCAAAAGAAAAAACCGGCCAAGTGCGTGTCGGATCACCTACAAAGAATGGTTCCGTAGCGACACCTACCATATACCAGTCCACATTTAAAACCACTAATCTAGTAGCTCTGTGAGCTGTGTAGACCTCGTGAGTGTGTTTATTTTACTTTTCAAAATTTTACATGACAAACAAAGAAAGAATATTTTACGAGAATCAGTGGAAAAATGCGCCCCGATGAGGAGCGGAAACCGAAATCCGCCAGCAGAAACACACGAAATCATTGAGAATATAAATTGTTCTTGATAATTTTCATAAACTGAGGCGACAAAAACAATTCTATTTAATTATCGTACCTACTTACAAAATTTAACTAGAATCGGTTGATAAATGCGACCTGTAGAGGGGGAGAAATCGACATCCGCCCGCAGAAAAATACTTTTTTCCAAAAACTGACGCGACAAACCAATATGTGGCCTTATCAGCGGGAAGGGACCTTACTGTCGGTATTGAGTTATGTATATCACCATAATCTACATACACTGAGCTATCGAACCATATCAAACATGCATGTAGGTTTAATAGATATATTTTTTTATAATTGAAACTCAAAAGTCAGAAAAGGTGATTGTGAGAAAATTGAATTCAAACTTATAAACCCAATTGAAGTATGTTATTCTTGCAAGTTACATAGATAATATGCTATTTGAGGAGTAGATTGTATGGGCTTTCAGGTTTCAAGTACAATTTTGTAATTGTATATCTGTTTTCGTATAGTTTACCTTGGCAAAGTGCATAAAGTAAAAAAAAATGCTGATTTTTTTACTTAGATTCCTATTTATAGTGTATTTCCATTACATATTATAGAAGGAGTAAATATTATAAGTAATTAAACACTCAATAAGAACTACTTCGATTTGAATCAACGTTGTCTATTATAAAAATATATTTATTTTAACAAAAATAGCTTTGTGGTTATAAATCTAATTAAACAGTCAAAATCAACAAACATATATATCTACTACGCTAAAACAGAGCCAAATGAGATCAAATTAATACAAGAAATATTAAAAAAGTAGTTTTTTAAGTCTCAAAATTCAAGATAAAGTTTAGTAAAAAGTTGGTACAACCACTTTATATTTTCTGAAAGGGACCTTATTGTTAGTGGTAAAATATTTAGTGATATCATCTGATAACAACGATTTTGATAGTTTTAATTTTAGAACACTTTAGTATTAAACTCTTACCAAAAACCTATAATTTTGGGTCGGCAAACACTAAATGATTAACGTATTTCAAAAGGGACCTTAGTGTCGGACGTAAAATGTTTAGTGACATTGTTAAGAATAAGACTTACTACAAAATACAAATTTGTTATTATCATTATTAGAAATCAAACATGTTATTATTATTAAGTTACTATAAATCTCTAAGGACACGAATTGGTATAAATTGTCTATTACTAGCTTACTCCTAATGGTGATCAATTATTGATGATTTACCTTACTCTAATAACACGCATTTTATGATAATTCAGAATGACGTTTTTTACAAAAGTATTTTCCATTTCTGACTTGATTTCTGTGGCCTGTCTAACCGCAATAAGAGCATGCAGGAATTTTTCTTTTAGTCGTAGGAACAGAGGTCTCTTTTTCTGTGTCTGTATTTGCAATAGGCTTTTCTCTTTCATCATCATGAGGTTGATCATTACAGTATCAGCACCTTCCGCACGTACAAACAAAACACAAGTTCGATGACCAACTGACGACCGACACGATTGAATTCAAGCGGGTGCGCAGCGAGTGAGGGAGCGCACAGAGCCGACGCCACGAGTCAATGAGAGAACAAATCCTTTGATACGCCCCGACAAGTACCGACACGTCTTTCAAACCGATACCGAGCGCACAGAAAGAATACAAGAGGGGCACTGACAGTAAAGTCCCCTTTTCACTAAACTTTAAGGGCTGTTCTAAGTCTTTAAAAATCGATTTAAAAACTTGTGTCTTTGTCGCATTAAAAGTTAAACCATTTGTTGTGTTGTATACCTACAAGCAACCTTAGTGACCATGTTAGCTTGAAATCCTCCTTGTTTTTGAAAGCTATTAATAACCATTTGTTAATATCATGCACAAAAACTTTCTCAAAAATGTGACAAATACTTTTCTAAAAACCGCATTAAGATCGGTTTAACCGAACGCGAGTTAATTGTGGACAAACAAACGTAAATACAAACATACGGGTCAAACTGAGAACCTCCTTTTTTATGAAGTCGGTTAAAAACAAATGTTCACATAATGCCGAATAAAAAACTGCAGTATTTGAAAAAAAAAACTGCAGTGTTTGAAAACAAAAAAACTTACATCCATTATTTATCAACTAGGCCAAAAACTACACAAATAAATGTGAAGATTAATATAACAAACATGTGCATCGAATACAGAACCTTATATTTTGAAGTCGCTTACTTTTGGGGACGACTAAAACACGAGGACGATTGAAACGTTTCAATCGTCCACAGGCAAGTTGTTTCTATCGTCCCCACACCACGTTTTTTACTTCAATGACAAATATTATATATAAAAAAACTCGAACGCTGATCAACGGCCATTAAAAACATTCGTTTATTCCTAACTATAACACCAAAATAATTTGATTAGCCAAAATACAAGAGTAAACGAAGTTATAAGAGAATATACGAGAGCACAAATACTTACTTTTTACCGCGAAAAACTGGCTTGGCTCGTAGATACTCCCGTCTCGTACCGGCGCTCGAGCACTCTGGCCAAGGATTCAATTATGACCGACCGCATATTCTGAATGTTGCGTCAGACGCGTACGTATTATAGTTTTCGAGAAATTTGACTTGTTTCAATCATGACGTGTTTCTATTGTCCCCGGTCTACCCTACTGTTCATGCCTTTACTAAGTGGGCGCTTTTTTTTGCTTCAACCCTATGGTGTGGGGGGTTGTTGGATAGGTCTTTCAAAATAAATAGAGGTCTTCATCAAACACTTTTTGACAAGTGAATATTTTTTGAACTAAGAGAAAAAAAAATGAATCCTCCTCTAACTTTTGAACTATGGGTCCAAAAAATATGAAAAAAATCATGAAAGTAAAATTTAATAAAGACTGAATGAAAACTATAGCGGACATGATCAGTTGAGCTGTTTTTCAGCTATCGTAAAAAGTCTTCCCTTCTTAGTAAAAGACGTATGAAACGCTGTGAAGGTATTCTCTTTTGCTTGTTATTGATCTTTTTAAAGCAAGTTCATTGGGAATATACCGAACGGAACCCTACACTGAGCATGGCCCGATATGCTCTTGGCCGATTTTATTGTAGCCATATAATAGGTCGATTCATAAAAGCTGGCGCGGATTTTGTATCAAACTGTCATATTTTTCACAGTCATTTTGCGTTAGCTTTTGTCAATTAACTTATACTTCATTTACCTTTGTATATATATATATAAGCATAATCCGCTAGATTCCGGGGTGGGTTGCTAGTTAAAAACGATTGTTAGTCTGTACGTACCATTTCCTAAAAGCATTTATAAATTTACTTACCTACTCGTAAGTAATAACTTTTTTGATGACTTCAAAACTATAACATATTTAAAAGAGGTTGCAATCGTTTCACCTAGAATATGGCTGCTACACGTCAGAATATGGGCGTTCGGATTGCGGAAGGACATGCAAAAGGCTGCCAGCGCTTACGTCACGATCGATAAAGACTTCAATATCCCAATCAAATACCTAACGCGGTCGCGCGGCTGTCAGGGAGACTTATCTTAATGCCCAATTGACGCCGTAGTCCATGGACGTTTTTAATTTCTAATTAACACCGTAGTCTATGGACGTTCTTAATTTCCAATTGTACCTAACAAATAAACATAACTGTCGCTTATTAAATAATCATGTTTCATCTGTCTGGATGGGCATATACTATGCGGAGTGAGCGAGGCAGCAACAGACGCATCGCCTTTACGCACAGCGGGGCCAGGCGCGGGACGCGCGGGTGAATTCTACTTTTTTCCTGGCGTTATGCCCCCTCTTAACGGCCTCTTGTCCTAGCCGCGCTTGAAACGTCATACTTCGCAGCCTATTATAAGGAACATAACATCAATATTTCATTGCATGTTTGAGAAAAAATATTTTTTATATATTTTTATATCTATTAGTATTCTAAACATTCACGAAAATATGAAGAAAGCCCATATCGTAGTAATGACGTCATTACTACGAAATTGTGACAGTCACAGCGCACAAAAAGAACAGCAATTCACTTTCTTTAGTAAATTTGTCTTAGTAACAGTGCTTCTGTATGATTCTCAGATCATAGAAAGAAAGAGATATGCCCTAACCGCGAAATTAGTCCGGTATTGCTGTCGCCACTTTCAAAGATGTGTGCGTTTCCACTACTTGCACAATATTGTAAATATTGGCTTCCCGCACACATCCGTCCAGTTCTCTACTAGCATTCTAATCCTTTAATTGGTTCTCTCACTACGAAAAACAACTGTAGGAATGCACTCGTACACGTAAACAACAGCGTCGGTGAACTCGTTAGGGATGGCGACATGCATCCATTTTTGCATTTATCGATAAAATCATGAGATGAGAATTATACCTTTAAAACGATAAACTTCGTTTAAGGGTGAATCAAAATACTGTTTATAACAGAAATATAATATTAATATTTTAGTATATAAATATAATATTTTAGTAAAAATTACGAGTCCAACGAACCTATGGTTCGTATTTATTGTATTGGGGGTTCGTCTATTTTGATATTATACAAACCTATGATGTGTAATGTACCTATGTGTAACAAAGAAACATCCTAAATAATAGTTCAGTGACCGTTAATCAATTTATTTTAAATATTTCATGGCAACATCATTCATAGTCGATCTGTAGACTTTTTTATATTTTAATGTGATATTCAGTTATGCAAATAACTATATTTAAAAAGAAAATGTAATGAAAACCATTCGTAATAATGTCGATCAATTATCGATAATATTGCATGCATACAGATACTGCCACTGCCTTATCCCGCGCACTCGAAGCTGCGTAAGGTGTTTGCGCTGGCAGGTCGAAGATTTTAGGGTGAATTTTACAAATAAAATGTTGTTAATTTAAAAAAAAATACATTGCAGGCATTTTGTGGAGTCCCAAACTTTTTAAACAGAAAAACCAGCCATACAAAAGACGGCACAGGTTAGGTCTTATGCAGCCAATTCATGTCGTATTCTTCTGTTGGAAACGCAACGTCTTCGTATGTGTTTTCGGTAGAAAAATACACTTGCGATGTTGTTTGCAAAAAAACGGCGGGAAAGCATGAACATTTTTACGTTTTCTAGGGTTATGTTTATAAAAACTTATTTCCAATTTAGTTTTTTTTCCCTATTTTGAAAAAAGCGCTATTATTAGCCTTGTGTCAATTGCACACTTCGTATTAGGTAAATTAAATAAATTAACCGGACGACCTCGGGAGTACCTAGAGTAAAACTAATATTCAGCCTGCAATTCAAGCATTGCAAGGCACTGACGCACACTGACGGTGCAGGCGTTTGGGTAAAGGCCGAGCCACACCGAATGCGTGCGCAGCACGTGCGCGTGCGCGTGTGCGTGGCGTGCGCGTTGTATCGTATGAAATGTCATAGCAGATGACACACCGCTTGCGTGGCGTGCACGCGTGCTGCGCACGCAAGCGGTTTGTCATCGACTACGACATTTCATACGATACAACGCGCACGCCACGCACACGCGCACGCGCACGTGCTGCGCACGCATTCGGTGTGTCTCGGCTTTAAATGATAAGTAGTTTGGATATATTTTACTTACTCGCCGATGCTGTGTGAAAATGTTCAGTCCGGTGCGGCTGTATATACATCAGTAGGTATAATGATTTTTATACGTTATGCGGCTAGTCAGAAAAGAGGAACTTTACGTTTCTTGCAACAGTACGGCAAACTTAATATTGGAGAAATTACATCAAGTCACTGTTTGCTATTTTACCGCTATGTCTACTAACCACTAATCTTAGGCCTACAAGCGACGTGGAAGTGTTCTGAGGACTGGTTCTCTAGAAGTGCATCATGGAACACGGCGGCGAGGTTGAAGATGCCGCCGACGGGCGCAACCGCCGCCGCCTCCAACAGCAGCGCGCGCGCGCCCGCCGCCGTCGACGCATCTGCCGTCGACACTAGCACGCGCACGCCCTTAACGCGCCATCTAAAAACATGAAGGTCCATGATTTGGGTGGAGTTTCAAAGATGTTGTTTAAGTTATATTTCATATCCATGCACACCTGCGAATGCACCAGCCCTGGTAACCAGTGCGAACCCCGCGGCGCGAGCTCAGCACAAGCACACGTGCGCCGTGATCGACCAGCCACTCTCCCAGCTCCAACCCGATGCCGCCTAGCCCGCCTGCATGTGATATGTACGTGACAGAGACAATGAAAAGAGAAAACAGCGAATATGTTAATAAACAGTACAATTATTCATTGCTAACCGACGAGTACGTAGCTTTTGCCGGGGTACATGTAGGTGCGGGGCAAAGCTGACAACAGCTGCGTCGGCGCTGGCTCGCCGCCCGCCTTCTCGCGCACGCGGATCAGTACTTTGCCGATATGCTTGCCCGTTGCCATGTACCTTCACAAAAAACAAACCGTCTACATTCATATGACGTTTTTCGATTTTACCAATAACCGTCTGTTAGCGGGATATAAATAAGATGGTTAATATTAACCCGCAACCTTTTGTTTGTAAACTCACCGGAAGGCCTGCTCGAGTTGGTGATTGGCGTACACGGTGGCGGGTAGCGGGCGTACTGTGCCAGCTGCAATACCCTCAGTCATGCACCGTAGAACTTCAGCTTTCTCGAGATGCCATTCGGGCTCCTTAAATAGCGCATCCAACTGGATGCCATGCACCGTGGTGTTCTTTAGCAGCACGGCCATGCCGAGTGCAGCGTTGGCGCTCATATCTAATTTTCCGATTTCAAGGAAGCGACCGCCTTTGGCGAGGCAGCCAAGCGACGCCTTTAGCTTGTCACCAGCTAGTGAGTTGAGCACGACATCGACCCCGCGCCCGCTCGTGCGGCGCAGCACAAGTGTTTCAAAGGAGCAGTCGCGGGAGTTGCCGATGTTGGCGTCCGGCAGCTGCGGGAAGCGCTCGCGCAGGAAGGCGCGCTTGTCGGGTGAGCCCACGGTGGTGAAGACGGTGCAGCCGGCGTGCAGCGCGATGGCGATGGCCGCTTGGCCCACACCGCCCGCACCCGCGTGAACTAACACGCCCTCGCCACGTCGCATGCGCCCGCGCACTACCAGCGCGTAGTAGGCTGTCACGTATGCCACAGGTACAGTCGCCGCCTCTTCCAGCGACCATTGTTTTGGCACTTCGAACATAAAGGTTTCGTCAGCCAGCACCGTGGTTGCCAAACCCTTTGCTGTCACAATACCCATGATGCGTTTGCCAGTAGAAGTGCGCCCACTGAATTCTAAACCGAGGATGCATTCCTACAAAACGTACGGGAGCGATTAGAAGTATACATAGAATATAAAGCAGACGGCACATATTATTTAACATTTACACCATGCGATGTTCTTGGTGATGAGTCAGACGATCTAATTTTGTAACGAAGTTTACCTGACCGGCTAATTCTTCCGAGAGCGCGTCAGGCGGCAACTTGCCGGTGGCGAGCATGATGTCGCGGAAGTTGAGCGCCGAGTAGTAGACGCGGCACAGCCCGGTTTGCATTGGTGTGGCCACCGTATGCCCCAGTTCACTCTCGATCCAGCACAGCGAAGACAGGTCTCCAGGAGTCAGTGGATTCACATATGCATGCTCCACCTGCCACCATACATCGACATTAGGCTTAATTGAATTCGGACAACCATAATTATATCGTAGTGTGAACTCCAACCTTCACTTTGGCACTGGCAATGTCGTTGAGCAGCAAATGGCGGAAAGTGCCCCAGACTCCGGTGCGCAGCACGTTGAAGGCCAGGTCGCTCCGCACTTGCGCCCTGTACGTCGGCGCGTCGGGATTGAACGCGTCCTTCGCTCCGGGCAGGTAGTAGAGGCGCAGGCGGTCACCGCCGGGCTCGCGCCGCAGACACGCGGCCAGGCCCTGCACGCCGGAGCCCGGGGTATTCGACCACACGTACACGCGCATGTCTTCGCTTTCGGCGCGCTTCATTGCATCCTTCAGTGGCTCCACCCAGGCGTAGTCGTCGTCACGCACCTCCAGCACCACCCTCGTCGCCGGCAAGGTCGCGGGCGCGCCGCAACAGCACGTACTCGCGCTCACCGGCGCGCGCGCGCGATACCTTATACCATGATAATTACGTACGTTTTTATACAAGTAGATGGGCACACATAATACGTAATCATTACATCGAGGAACGATCAATAATACCAGGGTGAGCGAGGTGGCGCTAAGCAGCGCATGCGCCACAGGGTTGTCGAGGGTGTGCGCCGGCTCCTCGAGAAGCACAAAGCCTCCAATGCCGCTCACCGCTGCCATCGCGCCCAGCTCGCTGCCACGTCGCGATACCACGTCGACCCCCAGTACCACGTGGTAGTCGCCCTCCAAATCGCCTGTCGCATTCTTGTTTGAGACCTGGATATGGAGTTTCAAATCTTTCAAAAGCTTAAAACAAATTATAAATCATCATAATAATTTTTACACAATAAATTGGACTGCAATTTAGTAAGTTCTTGGTCATGCACATTATCACATCTCCGTTCCAATTCACCACATGAACTGTTTTATAGCCAAATCGCTATCTCATCATAACCGCAGATAATATTCGAGGAATTCGATTTCTCAACTAACTCCTATCTCATTGTCCATAACATCCCAAGATGTCTATTTTGAAGATATTTTTATTGCTATGTCTACGAAATGTCATCGAAATCTGTATAGCATCTATATAATTGTGGAGGTGCAAATGTTATTGCTGGTTTGTATGACCGATTAGTGTTGTGTGTCAAATAGCCATGGAGCCAGGGACAGGTTACCAAATAGTTTCACTTTTTACTTGACAGCCGCTGCGTCGCCGCAGGGCACAACGAGATAAATTATTTATTTATTTAATCTTTATTGCACAATAAGAAATCTTAACGTACAAAAGGCGGACTTAATGCCATGAGGCATTCTCTACCAGTCAACCTTTAGGCAAAACAGAAAGACTGTAGGCGGTGCAACTATAAAATACCAGAGAACAAATTTGGTAAGCTTGTATACAAAATATTGAACAAATATATACATCTGTCATATAGTTACATAAATAATTATTTAAACTATTACATAGACATACACAAATACATAATTATAGATAAATAGATATAGGTACTTATATAATAACGAATACCTACTAAACAGATACCGTAAGAATTCCGGAGACTACCAGCAAACAAAAACGCGTACAGCTTTTTTGAAGGCAAATTTGCTGGGAATAAAAGTAAAAGTAAAAGTAGTTTATTCTTCAAATTAGGCATATTACATGCACCTATGAACGTCAATAAACTACCACCGGTTCGGAAAAATAAACCTCTGCCTCGAGAAGAACCAGCGTAAGAAACTCGGCGAGGTGTCATTTTTTTTCAAAACAATATACATTGATAATAATATAAAATTACAGTCTCAGTTACTACAAAAATAACAAGCTACAGTAGAAAACCTATTTTCGCGATAGATTAGCCGTGCAGGACACTCACTGCCAAACATCCCTGTCCATGATGTAATCGTTTACCTTATAATATGCTTTTGAAATAAGTGTTTGTTTTACTACAGATTTGAATTTAGAATTGCTAAGTTCAGTAACGTGTTTTGTAATTTTATTGTAGAATTTAATACAATTTCCCAAGAACGACTTTTTCGCCTTTACTAGTCTATAGGTTATTTTCAGTTTCCCAGTGTTTCTGGTGGCTATTGGTTTATCAGCGTTCGTTGGGAAATTGCACAAATTCTTCCTAACATACATTATTATTTCAAATACGTTAATATTTTTAATTTTAGGTGGAAGACCGTTCCATAGATGAGCCGCCTGGACGGAAAAAGAACTATATGATTATTCTCCTTTCACCTTATCAGTGTACAAATGCATGCTTCGATACCTTGACTCCTAGCGGACTCATAGCTTCGGCGTACTGCGGCGCATGATCACCAGCCGCCAGTGTCGCGTCCACGTGCACAAGCCCTTCCGCGTTCAAAACTGCAAAGCCATCAATGCGAGGCATTAGCAAACAACCCATCTTACACGATAGGTTATATGCTTATGTTTTACGTGACGTTTGTCGAGTTACGTCTCCTTCCAGGTAAATTAAAGGCAAGGTACACACACCCACATACACATTCACTCACTAACATAAAGACACTATTATAATAACTAAGGAGAATAGTTTTAAGAATAGTACAACACTAAGTATAAAAAATTGTAAAACAAAAATAAAATAAATAAATAATAAATTGTAGATATGGAAGAGCGGTGCCTCCTGGCACAGGTTATTTTGCAAATAACCTACAAGGAGACGCCGGTCACTATAAGATTAGTATTAGTTGTTAAAGAAATAAAGAAGTTTGAATTGAATTTGTTTGAAGGTTGCGAGGAACCATCCTCGCAACCGGAGCACGGCGCACACCACGTGACGCGTGCATGGCAGGTGGCGCACGCGGGCGGCGCGCGGGGAGCGGGGGCCGCGGCCGGCCCTGCCCCGCGCGCACAGCAGCAGCAGTCTGTCATCTCACTCGCTCGCCCCCGAAGGGGGCGAGTGAGGGGGAGGCTATTTCAGGACTCCTGTCCTATGTAGCGGCTTTTTGTCGCAGCTCATGATAATGAGCCGGTCATTTAATGCCTTTTAGGCTCAGGCGTAGGCTCGTAACGATCTTCTCGGCCATTTCTGGGCCCCGAAGTGCTACGGCTTCCATGACGGCCCTTAAAAGGGCCTCTAAGTCTTCTTGGCCTCCATCCGTGGCTGGAGGCGCTGCTGTGTCTGAAGGGGGCTCAGGAGGAGGGGCCGCGTCCGGAGTTGGTGCAGCCTTCTTCTTCTGCGCCTTCTTCTTCTTCTTTTTTGGCTTGTTGATTTCGGGTGGGGCGGCGTTTGCCGGCGCCATAAGTGATGCAGGCGCCGACTCTTCCACCATTTGCGGCTGTTCTGAGGCCCTTGTCGCAGGGCCGGGCTTCGTTGGGACCGTGTGAGCCGTGGTCCCTGCCTTTCGATTCCGGGCCTCCTTCCGGAATACGGGGCATTTGGTGTCGTTGGCTGTATGGGCGGCGCCGCAGTTGGAGCAGGTTGGCGGCTGGTCCCTGGGGACCGGGCACTGCTTCGCTGGGTGTGGGCCCGCGCAGCGTACACACTTCTGCGGGCGGTGGCAGTTCTGCGAGTGGTGCCGGAACCCCTGGCACCGGTGGCATTGGGCGGGGCCCTTCTTGCCCCTCCACGCTTCCACGCGTACGTCGGGGACGCAGAGGAGCTCCCGCAGCCTGTAGATGTCCGTGTGCTCCCTGGTTGGTCCAGCGAGCTGCAAGAAATATATGCAGCCCGGTCTGCCTCCTCTTGCATTTATTTGCCTGGCGTACTCGACCGGGTGGCCGAGCGCCAGGCAGGCTTCCTGTATCTGGTCGATCGGGGTGTTGGCTGGGAGGCCGCGGAGTGCCACCTTCATCCGCTTCTCCGCATCCAGCTGGTAAATGTGCCACTCCACGGCGTTACCAGCTTTCTCCAAATCTTCCAGATGTCGCTGCACGGTGCGATACTCTTTGTCGCTGCGAGGGGTGAAGCGGAGACCGCTGCCCAGCGCCTTGCAACTTGGGGTCTCTCCGAGGTCGCCCTTTATGGCCTCGAGGAGCTTGGCCCAGTTCGGCAAGACGGGGGCAACGATCGTCGGGTAGCGTTGCTTCTGCGTTGGTTGCTGTTGTTGTTGCGGTTTCTGGGGTCGCTGTTGCTGCGGGGGCGCCGGTACCGGGCTCCGACTAGGGGTCGGCTGGGCATTGGCGGCCGTCGCGGCAAAGGATGGCCTCCCTTTACCTCCCACGGGGATGTTGCGTGGTTGGGGCTGGGGGGGGGTTGTTGTCGCGGGCTTGGGTTGCTGCGAAGTAGAGGGCTGCATACTGGTAGCTGGTGGCGTCTTCTTCAGGCACGGTCGTTTGTCCGTGCGGGTAGGGGAGGGCGGGCTTTCCCTCGGGCGCTTTTCCGGCCTGAGTACCGCCGGATGGCGCTCCAGGAAATCCAGGAAAGCGGCGTCCTCCGGATGCAGCTCAGTGTCGAGTCCGAGCGTAAAGTTGGACAGGCGGATGTAGGCGGCTAGCCACGCCTGCAGGCCCGCCGATAAGTGGCCCGACCCCATAATATGGGAGACTACAATCGTGTCCGATTGCAGACTCTCCATAGGGCTGCGCCCCCTGGCGGCGGGCGATACGGGCGAGAAGGGCCGTACGGTGGCTGGTGGCAGCTCCGGAGAGGTGTCCGTAGGCTGCGGTGTCAAGGGGCAGGTGGTGGCGGCCCCGTCTGCAGCGGCGTCGTCCGCGCTGACAGGTTCGCCGCTTCCCGCGGGCAAAGTTTCGGCAACGTTTGTAGGCTGCGGTGTTATTGTTCCGTCGAGGTCGAAAAGATCGGGTTGTCGGATATTTTGCCAATCCGATCCACCCACATCGACGGTCGAGTGCGCCGGCGATGGTCCGCTCGGCGGGGTTGGAGTCCAATATACTGTGGGTAGATCGAGATCAGCAGATATCGACCTACCCAACGACGGGCGGTTTGGTGATTGGTCCATGAAGACGGTGGGGGCGGGGGGCCAGCGACGCTAGCCGTCGTCGGTTAGTGTCTCCCACCGCATACCCTACCCCGGGGCGTCCGTTTGAGCGGGACCGGGGCCGGGCAACGGCGAGAAACGACCGACGACGGGGCTTCAGGTTATAGGGCACTCCCCTCCGGCTAAGTTAGCCGGGCCGCTGTATCTAGCAGCTTTTGCGAGACGAAAAGGTGTCTAGATGCCCGCGCGCACACCGGAGCCGGCGGCTATATAAGGACGCGAGCGCCAGAAGCCATAACCCAATAAAGTGTCAGCTTAGAAATAAGCTGACACTTTACAAAACTTGTGTTCGTCCAATCATGTCTTATGCAAGTGTAGCTTTTGCTCACGTGCCTATGACATCGCTCAAGCCGCTTCAGGTCATTCAAAATCGTTTTCTCCGTAGGGCGACTGGTGCCCCGTGGTACCAGTCGAACCTCAGCCTGCACCACGACATGGGGATTAGCACCATGTATGGTTTCTTTAAGCAGACTGCCAGGCGTTATTTTGACAACGCTCCCCATCATAGGAATCCGTTAGTTAGGAAGGCTGTCGACTACGTTCCCATCCCTCCCCCCTCTGTCGTAACTCGGCGATCACTGATTAGGGGCCGCACGGTCCGGCGTCCTAGGCACACACTCACGGACCCGGACGACGTAATCACAGCGTCCATCGAAAGGTGGAACGCTGCGCTTACGGCGTCCAACTCAGACACGACGCGTACACTTAGGCTTTCCCGCCGGCGGGGACGTCCACCGCGCGATCGCGACAACACAGACACATATAGTCCCTATTCGTCCCGGTACCGCCGCATACCGGGTAGAGTCAGTCCGACGCAGGTCGGGCCTAGCTGAGTTTCTTGCTGGACTCTTCTCAGCTAGGCTAGGTTTAGTGAACCAGCGACAAAACTCCCAGTAGCTCGATTCCACTCACACCCCAGATTTGGTTGAAACCGTTCAACCAATCTCACTGGAGCGCAAACTCTTAGAGTATTCCAGTGTTTAAACCGCCCACGCGGTCCTGTCGGAGGTTTTCCCCTGGATTTTCCCCAGGCAACTCTCCCACCGCGTATTCCTATCGCTTTAATGGGCTCGGCCTATAAAGCCACAGTCAGGTCAAAAAAAAAAAAAAAAAAGCCATAACCGAAATACACCGAATCCCGACAAGCGATCACACGAACAATGCGTGACATCGCGTACCGAAGAACAGCTACCGTTTATAGGCATTAGAGAAAATAATACAGCCCATGAATTATCCGAGGACTCTATTGCCACTGCGATTGAGTACAGCCGGCGCAGATCTCAACGCGCACGAGTGGAAAACGGAACAGGATTTTCACCGAAATACCGCACCGCAGAAGGCAACAACTTAAATTGGAAGGCACCTGACGTCGATCCCAAGAAATACACGAACCCCGACTATATGCAGAAAAGATACAGACCGAAATGGGATAGACTACAAACCGCAAGCCAAGATTTCAATTTACCGATTACCGAAAATTTCAACTTAGAGAGAGATATAAAACGAAATTATATACCGCCAAGACCGCGCGCATACTACGCGAATAGATATAGCGCCCGTCAAGAATACAGAACTCCGCAAGAAATCATACAAGTAACTAGACATTCCGATTGCCGGTATCGAGAGAAAATTTATAGATATCGTAGCATAAACCGTGCCAAATTGACAATGTAAAAGGTATATTGAAATAGGAATTAAATAACAAAGCAGTTCATAAAGAGGTATACCGTAGGTAAGAAACCAATAGTTAGCAAACTTTCCGACGAGGGAATAGTACCTATTTGCTTGCCACATCCGTCAACGGCAAGTACTCACGATAAGCAAGCAACCGGTAAACTTAAATAATCATTAGAATTGCCCGATTAATATCAATGTAATCCGTGCAAAATGCAACCTTACTATCCAAGCAATAAGAGTCGAACTAAATTATTTCAATTACACATAGGAACACACACGTATACATAACAATAAAGTAAATGTCAGAATGTATGTCCGAAGTTAAAAGGGTAGGCAACGCGCAGGTTACACCCCTGGAGTTGCATATACCACAATAGCCAAATTATACATAACTGGACAAGGATGTAGTTATAGCCCCGCACACCATACACACCCGAAACCTAGAAGGGTAATAAATCACACCGGCAACACATACCGGTGTACTTTTATATATAGACATATTTTTAACGGTGATTTTTCCCCTAGGTAAAAATCTCCTGGTAGGGAGAGGCAATGCGAGGAACCATCCTCGCAACCGGAGCACGGCGCACACCACGTGACGCGTGCATGGCAGGTGGCGCACGCGGGCGGCGCGCGGGGAGCGGGGGCCGCGGCCGGCCCTGCCCCGCGCGCACACCGGAGCCGGCGGCTATATAAGGACGCGAGCGCCGTATGCGAGCAGTCACAACACCGTCTGCTCCGCCGTCAGCGCCTCGTCCGCGTACGCACAGGCTGCATTCCACCAGAGATAACATTCGTGGAGTGATAACAATTTAGTTTACGACAGTTGGCAGTGGATCAATCAACACCATTGTGTTACAGAGTTGTGGTTAGAGAGGAAATGAGTCCAAGACTCGAGTCGCCGTTTTCACTGTTACTTTAAGTACCTATTATTATTATTAAAGATGTATGGTTCTTGATAAAAAATGACCCCATGTTTCTTTTTTGATTCGATGGACACGAACGAGTTGATGATGTCTTCAAAGGCGGTGCTCGGTGCCTCCGTGATCACATACTGAAGGTCCACGCCGTACGGCTTGAGTTCAGCTCGCGCGCACTCTGCGTACGGACGCTAATCTGTTGCTATTTACTCGTATCGCGTACGTAAGCACGATGATTCAGTGCAAAAAGTGTAAGCTCTTTGTCTCAGCGGACAAAAGTGATGTGGTGAAGTGTAAAGGTGCCTGTGAAGGGGTTTACCATAAAAAATGTGTCAACATGAAGCAGTTCCAGACAAGAAATGAACTATGTGACGGTTGCTATCAAGCCCAAGGCAACCCGAAAACACAATCACCGAACACAAATGCTAAAAACGGAACCGACACCGTTTTGGGAGAAATAAACCGTAAACTAGAAATTTTGTTCGAAATGAAAAAAGAAATTCAAGATCTAACTAAAGCTGTAGAATTTTATGCGGAACAGTACTGTGCTAGTTCTCTCCAATAAAATCCAGGATATGTTCTTATTACAGTAATTTATTATTCTTTACAACAATACGAACAATAAGACCTCATAACATTATATTCGGTTCCGTTCTGTCAAGTTCTGTGTACGTCAAAAATCGCTGTCATCCTCGCCATTTTTTTTAATATCTAAAATGGCGCCAACACGTTCAAGATATAACTATCGAAAGGTTTTATAAACTTTTAAGTTTTACAAGTCATAGAATATTTGAATAATTTCGTTATCTTAATTTAATAAACATGTTTATCTAAATTCATTAAAGTTCCTTTTCTATGGTGAACTCGAATACAACATTAATAGCTCTTAACATTGGATTAATATTGTCAAAAATAGTACATGATACCTTAAGGGCGTAGTTTAATTATCCAACTATTTACACAACTCTTACAGTTCGTCCATCCTGAAAAAACTTCGCGTCCTCGAGAAGTGATTCAATTCTTGTTTATATAATTTACTGCTAGTTAAACATTTTAATTTGTTTTAAATATTCAAATTATAAAAATACACTGTTACATTAATAATCAATATTAACTTTTGCTGAGCAGTAATAACAAAATAGTGATTAATTATTCTTCAGACAATGTAAACGGTTATAATTCATCATAATTAACAAGATGAGATACAGGTATAATACAAAATTAAATTGTACTAACAATATAACGTTTTTCTGTGCAGAAATAACAAAAATAATATGGATAACTTCCAGCAAAACTATAACATTTTTAAGACCTGTCCTACAGCATATATATATATATATATATACTTGCCTCCAGGCAGCCGTGCCTTAAAATATACATATACACGTGCTCGTCTTCAGACGGCCGTGCCTTAAATAAACATATACAGATATACACGTACTTGCCTCCAGGCAGCCGTGCCTTAAATAAACATATACAGATATACACGTACTTGCCTCCAGGCAGCCGTGCCTTAAAATATACATATACACGTGCTCGTCTCCAGACGGCCGTGCCTTAAATAAACATATACAGATATACACGTACTTGCCTCCAGGCAGCCGTGCCTTAAATAAACATATACAGATATACACGTACTTGCCTCCAGGCAGCCGTGCCTTAAAATATACATATACACGTGCTCGTCTCCAGACGGCCGTGCCTTAAATAAACATATACAGATATACACGTACTTGCCTCCAGGCAGCCGTGCCTTAAATAAACATATACAGATATACACGTACTTGCCTCCAGGCAGCCGTGCCTTAAAATATACATATACACGTGCTCGTCTCCAGACGGCCGTGCCTTAAATAAACATATACAGATATACACGTACTTGCCTCCAGGCAGCCGTGCCTTAAATATACATATACAGATATACACGTACTTGCCTCCAGGCAGCCGTGCCTTAAAATATACATATACACGTGCTCGTCTCCAGACGGCCGTGCCTTAAATAAACATATACAGATATACACGTACTTGCCTCCAGGCAGTCGTGCCTTAAAATATACATACACACGTGCTTGCCTGCAGACTGGCCACGTGTCTGGCCCGCCGACCGCACGGGCTGTCACTGGTTCGCTGACTGCTCGAGCGCCACTGGCTCGATGGCAGCGCAAGCGATGACTGGCCAGCTGTCTGGCCCGCCGACTGCACGGGCTGTCACTGGCCCGCTGACTGCTGGAAACGATGACTGGCCAGCTGTCTGGCCCGCCGACTGCACGGGCTGTCACTGGCCCGCTGTCTGCTCGAGCGCCACTGGCCCGATGGCAGCGCAAGCGATGACTGGCCAGCTGTCTGGCCCGCCGACTGCACGGGCTGTCACTGGCCCGCTGTCTGCTCGAGCGCCACTGGCCCGATGGCAGCGCAAGCGATGACTGGCCAGCTGTCTGGCCCGCCGACTGCACGGGCTGTCACTGGCCCGCTGACTGCCGGAAGCGATGATTGGCCAGCTGTCTGGCCCGCCGACTGCACGGGCTGTCACTGGCCCGCTGACTGCTCGAGCGCCACTGGCCCGATGGCAGCGCAAGCGATGACTGGCCAGCTGTCTGGCCCGCCGACTGCACGGGCTGTCACTGGCCCGCTGACTGCTCGAGCTCCACTGGCTCGATGGCAGCGCAAGCGATGACTGGCCAGCTGTCTGGACTGCCGACTACACAGGCTGTCACTGGCCCGCTGACTTCTCGAGCGCCACTCGCCCGATGGCAGCGCAGCACAGTGCCTTAAAATATTAAAATACTGTAATTACTAAGTGTACACATACACGACCCCAAACTTTCGTTTCTAACTACTACATAATAACCCATACACGTTAAAATCTCCTAACTGCAATGTCTAAGTACTACATGTTACTACAAGCACACGTCTCCAAACTGGCATGTCTAAATATTACAGTTACTAGACGCATATGTCTCCAAACTGGCGTGTCTAAATACTACATGTTTCTGCACGCATACGTCTCCAGACTGGCGTGTCTAGATACTACATGTTTCTACAAGCATTCGTCTCCTGAATGGCGTGTCTAAACACGACATGTCACTGCACGTACACATCTCCATACTAGCATGTCTAAATAGAACATGTTACTACACGCACACGTCTCCAAACTGGCGTGTCTAAATACTACATGTTTCTTTACACACCCGCCTACAGGCTGGTGTGTTTAAATTCTACGTTATTACACGCACACGTCTCCAGACGGTCGTGTCTAGTCTAGAGACTTCTATTCGCCACTACATACGGCAAATATCAAACTGTAATAAATTTTGTAATTGTTCCCTCTTATTAAAAAAACTGCTCAGTATCTCTGTCAATACTAAGATATAGCATAAGCTGCATGTTTTATCACAAATATCACAATCATGGAAATCAGATTATCATTACGGAGCCCGTTTATAACATATTGAGCTTTTTTTTTTTTTCAACAGCATACTTTCACTATTACGGGTATTACTATTATATGATCAGAGTAAGGATTTCTATAGAGCTCCTATACGAGTCCCACCAAGGGGGACAGATAAGCTCTTATCCAGCTAAATTGAAAACTTGTCTTAAAACGCCTGGTTGCCTACCATAAACAACCATTTTAATTTGGACGGGTAATCGTTTATTTGCCTCAAACTATTTGACATGACGTTGAGGCAAATAAAGAAAAGCGGAACTGTGACAAGGACAACAAATATTATATCCCTCTCTGTCGCTCTTATTCGATTTAGTATATCACTACTCACTCGTAGTGTTATTATTATTTGACGTCTACTCTGGGGTACTCTGAGAGTATATGCGTGTAGTCTGTAAACTTGTCAGACTTTATTATTATACAGTGCTTCTTTTTTTCTTTTTTTTTTTTCTATATGATTATAATGATTAGGAACGTCCCTTTTTTTTTTACTCATATGAAAGTCACTTGCACTTTTCTACGTATTCCAGTTGCCATATTTTATTCAGTTATTTATGATTTAGTCCACAGTGAAACTGACTTCTAATCATCCTGTCAACTACAGCATTACTTTTCATAGTATTTTATCATCCCCGTAATCCTGCACACCTTGGGATTTATATTTTCTGAGCATACTGAACGTTACAAACCATGATACATATTTTGCTAAATTCGATATATATTTGTATAAATATATGCAATATGACTCACAATGGCTGTTTTACTTAACTATAACATATTAAGCCATATCGCTTAGTCATTTATTTTGCTCATATGGTTATTATCATTACTACTAGTTACTTGAAACTTCAACTTCTACTACTAGCATGCTATGCCATAGACGACGACTTTAAAATAAATATAAATAAACGCCAATACTATATCGACAACCATGCTACCATTCCGCCTACCACCACCGACTATGCTGTTAGATATTACGCCTAAACTACCGTTTCCCCTTAAGGAATTCTATACCGTTACTAGATCGCGGTGGTGGCATAGTAATTTCACATTGGTTACTGAATACTGCTAGCTTTATATGAGATTGAAATTTGTCCAAATTAAGTAGCTAATTACTGCAAGTGATTTTAATCTATGTATGACTGTGTAAATAAAATTGACGTCATTAAAACGTACCTGAGTCTTGGCTCAATAGAACCATTTTCGAGCCGTATAAAGGCACTGTAACATATAAGTACCTAACAAAATTTTCATGACGAATCTCTGCCCCATATACACATATTACGAACCCGTTCTTCATTCATTGATTGTTTATTTGATCCTTCTACTGGCTTGCCCACGAGTATTGGAATGGGCTCGTAGTGGCGAAGTTTTGTGACTAAGTGGTGTTACAAGTGTTTTCATTTTCTTTTTAACTCTGGATAAAGACTGCATCATTCTTTTTATTAATGGCTAGTTTATGTTTTACTGCAGTTTCTAAGCTATTACCGATACCGTATGGTAAAATCTACGATCTTATCGGATTATGCTATGATAAATAAGTATCTCATATGTCATATAACTTATAAATTATCTCTATTAGCCTTTTTTTTTTTTTTTTTAATCTTGTCTTCTTCTAGTATAACGTCGACATGTAACTTTTGCAACATGCATTGATGAGCATGAGTATGAGTTCTAACTACCTGATTTTGATTCAGTACTAAAGAATATATATTATTTCTAATGTATAACTTTCAGTATAACGTAATGCATTATTTCAGAGCTTTTTATTACAATTATCTAGGCAGCTATTAAATAAAAATTTCATCCAATTTTACTTATGTCCAAGCAAATTTTCAAAATAATCCTGTTTCTTTTTTTATTGTGTACATTTGATTCAATGCGTAACTACCAGTTAAATTACTCGTGCTCCCAACTTCAACAAACTAATCACAATATCTATGCTTACATCTGATACACATTTATTTTAAAGCTCCAATGATTTCTTTTTAAAGTTCAATTTAATGACTTTTGCTGCTGATTCAATTACTTATTTAAGAGTTCTGATTAGTCTCAACAAATTTGGTTTATCATGACCACGTAATACCACATACATACACTTTTGTCAGTTTGTTTGTATGGGCCAATTATAAACCAAAACGTTCTAGGTTATATTAGTAAATTCTTACCCGGTTGGTTCCCGATCATATCTAACCTTATTTGTTTGCTTAGATCGCGTAGTGTAACTACCTCGTGTCCATGATTAGTAAGAACATGGAAGTAAGTACAAAAGGCATTCTCAATGCCTCTTGTGTAATAATCAGCTTCTTCATAAATCAACCAACTGGTTTAAATTGAAAAAATCTCTTTATGTTGGATAGTCCATTTATCGATGAAAGCTTTAGGCTATATATTTATATAACATCACGCTGCGACCAATAGGAGCGAAGACGCGGACGAAGTCGCGGGCAACAGCTAGTGTGTATTAATTCTCATGGTTCAAAATTAGATGTCTTACAAAAAGGAATGAGATCCCACCGGTCAATAAAAATAATAATATTGAATTGTTATTTAATCGTTTTCATTCAATATAATTCTTATTTGCCAAGACCATACCTATAACAGTTGTTAGACATTTCTTTTACTATGATTTTGTGAAGGTATAATATACAATTTGTTAACTATTCCAACAATACATTATCCACACTATTTTACTTCAGATTGTTGACCTTATCGTATTTTTATTACTCTTTGCATTAAGGTCAGTCTCTGGTATAACAATTAAAATTAAGAGATATTCTTAGGAATGTGATGATGATGCTAATACCGTTGTCATTGTTTTTTTTTTTTCATAAAGTAATTACCAATCTTGATGCTCAGCGAGAGTAAATTAGATAGTATTAAGTGCAGTAATTGGAGTCATTGTAATTTACTAATTATTCAACTGTGTATGCTCTAATCAAACTTTTTTTTTTTATATAAACTGCCATCAGCTGATAGCGACTACGTATAATCAGTTTTGATGTGTGACTTTGTAAACTGGACTTAACACATATTTAAACTAATTCAGATTTTGAGGTATGTCAGTGTTATATATTTAAACTCACTTTGCTTCAAATAACTCTGATGTGTGTTATGTAAAAATACCTATTTGTTTCACAACCATGAATCTGATATCAAAATCAGACTATTTGTTTTACTGCAATCATGACCCTCATGACAAAAGATTTAGCTGTCTATTACCTGCTGTATGAATTTAGGCTTGAGTACCTAGTCAGTCAAAGATGTCACATTTGCTCGATTGTGCATACAACTTCTCAACCAGCTTAAATACCTGCATTAAAGCTGAACATCACCTTGTTAGGCTTGATGTTCTCTCTTACGCTCACGCCTCCCAGATGCAACGGTGGCACGCTCGCGCCGGCTTCGTGCTGATGACGGTGTTCTTTTGTCATGGGGCTGCTTCAACCTCAATTTCTTGGTTGGCTCTGCTGTAACCACCATCGCTCATGCCGGTAGCTCTCCCACCACAACAACTCGCTAGGGCGCCGATTTCACCGCGAAGGGCCTTGAACGCGAAGGCGGGCGGCAACCATACTCAAGCATATTGTCCGATTATAACTCTGAAATCAACATCCAATTAATGGGCAAGACTTCCCCGACTCAAGTATTTTACATTAATATACTGTAAAACACATAATTCAGTTCGTAATTTTATTCCTAAAACATTCGATTTCACTCAGTAAATATATGATAATTATAAAGTACTTTAGTTTCAGTTCTTGAATAGCGCCAATATACTTAGGCATACCATTTCTTGTTAAATCAACATAACTCCGTCGATTCATTGTATTTTCACCAGTTCTAACAATTACGACATAAGTACCTACATTCTCGAATCGTGTTATCATTCCTGTTTTACAATTAAACAACCATCTTCCATCTTCTACTGTTCTGATTTCAAAAATCTCTTTCTGTACAATATGTACCTATTAGTACTATATGTGGACTTAACTCACCTTATAATATACTATTAGTTTTGACTTTACCTTTCAAGTTCCAACCAAACCTCTCTAGACTTTAATCTAGTAACATTGATAAGTAGATGGCACGCAGCTTTCTTCGGCACGTAGTGTATCGCCTCTTCTGATTTGTGCTAGTTCTCTCCAATAAAATCCAGGATATGTTCTTATTACAGTAATTTATTATTCTTTACAACAATACGAACAATAAGACCTCATAACATTATATTCGGTTCCGTTCTGTCAAGTTCTGTGTACGTCAAAAATCGCTGTCATCCTCGCCATTTTTTTTAATATCTAAAATGGCGCCAACACGTTCAAGATATAACTATCGAAAGGTTTTATAAACTTTTAAGTTTTACAAGTCATAGAATATTTGAATAATTTCGTTATCTTAATTTAATAAACATGTTTATCTAAATTCATTAAAGTTCCTTTTCTATGGTGAACTCGAATACAACATTAATAGCTCTTAACATTGGATTAATATTGTCAAAAATAGTACATGATACCTTAAGGGCGTAGTTTAATTATCCAACTATTTACACAACTCTTACAGTACCAAGAGTTATTCAGGTTCAAGGAAACCGCCGAGAAGAAAATCAGTGCATTAGAAAATAAAAATATATACCTACAGAAAATAAATGATGCGCTAGAAGAGAGAGTAGTAAAGCTTGAACTCAAGGAAATCGAGAGAAACGTAGAAATAAGTGGCTTAGAGGAGAAGATAGGCGAAAACGCAACAGAATTAGTTAAAAATATTGCTCAAAGGCTCGATTTAAATCCCAGTTATATCGAAGAAGTAAAGAGGGTAGGCAGGGAAAAAATAGATGCGAAAAAACAACGGCCGGTTCTGATCTCGCTGCGATCTAAAGCAGCTAGAGATCAATGGATCTCCAAAAGAAAAAATCTAATTACTAACGCGGACGTTTTTGAGAACGAAAACGAAAACCGCATCTATATAAATGAATGTATACCTCAGCATATGAGGCAGTTATTGTGGTATGCAAAAACATTACTTAAAGGAAAATATAAGTTTATTTGGGTGCAAAACCTGAGAATTCTCGTAAGACGATCAGAAAACTCGAAAATCTTAAATATTCGTTCCGAGTCAGATGTAAACAAACTCGGCGCAGCAGCCGATGACTAAGCCACACTATGAAATAGTGCGCGAACACACTACACGATTCCACTTATTAGCAAAATTCAACGATTCTACGTCCAGCATTGTCTGTGATTTGGATTATCAAATATTTACTGAAATAGATAAATGGGCTGAGTACATACTGGATACAAAAGATGAGCTACAAATAATTCATTTAAATATAAGATCATTAAGAAAAAACTACAGCGAGTTACTTATACTTTTAAAAAGCAGTAAGCACAGTATTGATATTATAATTCTCAGTGAAATAAATATTAAACAGCAGGAACTGTCGTTTTATAATTTGGATGGATACGAGATGTTTGCATGCACTAGAGAAACGAGGCGAGGAGGAGGTGTTCTAATGTATGTTAAAACCAATTTATGTCCGGAATTTACAACCCCTCAGTGTAGCGCAATGGAAATAATACATTGTCAAGTTAAAAACTTCAGTCGAACAAAAAAAACAACTGGGATGATTCACGTGTTCGCTATATACAGGCCACCTAACACTAATAAAGTAACCTTTATAGAAGAATTAAATACAATGTTGAAAATAATTTCAAACAAAGAAGATATTGTAGTTATTGGGGACACAAACATAAATACACTGGACTCAAGTAGCGTTGTAGAGAGTTACAAAAACACATTGTGTGGACACGGCCTGCAGTGCGCTAGCAACGAGTGCACGCGAGAAGAGATGGTCGCCGGCGTGCTGACTCAGTCCTGCATAGATCATGTGTGGGTGCGCGGCCGCATGCGCGCCGCCGCACACATGCTCACTTGTAAGATATCGGATCATTACATGGTGGGGGTGAACCTCGCGGACAGCAAGTGTAGTTTAGTGCGTAGTGCTAAAACTCATAATAATAAGGTGTGTGTGTACAATAATAAAGCGATAAGGTCGAAATTGAGCGAAATTGACTGGAACGAGTTACTTTTACTAGACTGTCCGTTGTTACTATACGATAAAATGCATACCATATTTAATAACATATATAAAATGTGTAAGATCGACGTACTTCATAAAAAACGTGAAACACAACCTTGGGTGAATAATATACTTAGGATAATGATGAATCGTAGGGATGAGTTATTCAGAAAGTGGAAAGCTTGTCCGAAAAATGTCAATTTAAGACTTGAGTATACACGGCATAGAAATAAAACTAATGCATTAATAAATAAGGCTAGAAATAAATATAGGAAAAAGGAAATTTTAGACTGTAAAGGTGATTATAGGAAGATATAGAATAAGAATAGAATAAGAATAATTTATTAAAAATTCATTTTACAATTATGTTATTATAGCCTAAACTTATCTATAGAGAACAAATATCACGTGCCTGAACTAGGATGTTTCCTGTGTTTCAGGCAAATGGTCAGAGTTATTGCATTCATCTACAAAAATTAAAAACGCGTTAATTCTTATTATTTAGTACAATTACTGATAACAGAAAAAAAAACATGGATTAGATTCTTATTATGTAAGTACAACTAATTAAGACTACATAAACTAGGTATGTACTAACGTAGGCGTAATATAAAAGACAAAAAATATGATATTTCATTTCACAATAGACAATAACTCCTCTGTATCTTCGTATGACATGTTGAGTAGTGCATCCTGGAGTTGTTTCTTACATTTAGTGTAGTTAAGCGGGTATATGTTAAACTTTGCATTCAGCCTATTATAAAGAAATGGGCCAAGGAAACAAAAAAATCTAGACGAAAAAGCGTGTTTCTTTTTTATATTTGTTGGGCAAACAATATCTTTACGTCGTTTAGTAGTGTGATCAGTGCTGTAGGGTATAGCAATGTGCTGTTTTAAAGCTGTGGTCAGTATAAATAGTTGCCGAACTGTTAGAACTTCGCATGATTTATAAAGGAGGTTAGTGGGATAGAGGAAAGGCCGGTAAGTAGAGACCTTGAGAATCGCTCTTTGGGCTCTTTCTAGGTTTAGCAATGTAGTTTTCGCCAAACCACCCCATGATGAAATGCAGTAGGTTAATACAGATTGGCATAATGCAAGATACACTTGTTTCATTCGGAATGGATCCGCGATGGGGCGTAATCTTTTGAAGACATATATTAACTTACGAATTTTGCTGCATAAGGCTTCCACATGATATTTGAAACAGAGACATTCATCGATTATGATACCTAAGTACTTTATTTTGTTAGTCATAGTTATCGTTGGACAGATGCATTGATTATTAGTGGGATCTTTACAATAATGTGCATAGAGCTTTTGGATCGTAGGCGCTGTATTTGATTTACAATAAATGGATGGTTGGGCTGTAAAAAAGAAAATTTAGATAATGTAATTTTGAAGCACCTGGGTAAAACAGATACTGTACGTAATATATGCACAAACTTCGCCAAAACATTTACAGGAGAAATTGCTAAGATAAAGCATCACTGTAGCCATACATTTTTAGATCGGTCAACATATGTCACGCAAAGTAACGCATCCCTTCGTTTTCAGAAAGCTTCAGTTACGGAAATAGAGAATACTATAGATAAATTAAATTGTCGTAAATCGCCGGGATGTGATGGAATCAGGGTACAGGATCTTAAATATATAAAAAAAGAAATTAGTCCGGTTCTGGCGAGGTTCGTGAATGTGTGCGCCGAGAAGGGGGTTTACCCGGATAAATTAAAGAAATCTATTATTCGTCCTATATATAAGCAAGGCAGCCACCTGGATTATTCTAACTATAGACCTATAGCTATTTTGTCTGTAGTAAATAAAATAACGGAAAAAGTCATAATTAAAAGAATTCATTCGTTCTTAGAGAAGCACGACATTATATCTCAATCCCAGCATGGCTTTAGGAAAATGCGAAGTACGTCAACTGCACTAGTGGAGTTCGCTGATGACATTAACGAAAAACTAGATAACCGAATGTATGTAGTAGTTTTATTTTTAGATTTTAAAAAGGCATTCGATACACTGGACCACGAAGTGCTACTTCTTGCTATGCAAGAGTGTGGGGTCCGTGGACCACTGAATCAATGGTTTCGGAGCTACTTAAAGAATAGAACGCTGCATACTATGATAAATGGGGAGACGGGAGAGGAGGCGGACATTGTGTATGGAGTGCCAACCGGATCGGTGTATGGACCTGTCGGGTACATCATGCACGTGAACAGTATCAGTAACGTGGTGGAGCACAGCTCCACTTACATGTACGCGGACGACACGTGCCTGGTGTGCGCCGACAGGGACCTCTCCGTCATACAACACAAACTACAAGCAGATTTTAATAACTTACTAAAGTGGGCTCACGATAACGGTATTCTTCTCAATGTATCCAAAACAAAATGTATGCTTATAAACTCTCCACATATGACAACGCAAAAAGGAAGTGTAACAATCATTGGACACACATATGAATGCCTGCATAACGGGTTAGCATTATGTCACTGTAATCCCCTAGAATTCGTGAACAGCTATAGGTACCTAGGACTTACCATAGACCGCAACTTTAACTGGAAGCTTCATATCGATGTTTTGTGTAATAAACTCAGAGCTATACTATGTAAATTCAATAATTTAAAACATATAATTAATAAGACGACATTACATACTTTATACCATGCTTTGGCAGATTCAGTCATAAGTTACGGACTTGTTGCATATGGGCGCACTTTCAAAACGTATTTAAGCAGAATCTATAACTTACAACTTAGACTAATTAAAAATATGGTAGGTAAAAAAACGAGGCAAAACTGCAAGAGAAAGTACCATATCTTGTTTAAAAAATGTAATGTATTACCTGTACATGTTAAGTTTAAATATTTATTAGCCGTAGACCAGTATAAATGCCCAACATATAAGGTAGGTAAACTAGGTAAAACCTATAATCGTAACTTTAGAAAAACATCGTCACGTAAAATGTTTGTTGAACCGAGATCACTTAATAATTATTACGGACAAAGAACAAGAGGGTACCTGATACCGCGCATTTACAATAGGATCGTAAAAGAGAACGAGTGTCAAACGAAAAATATATTTAAATCTAAAGTAAAGGCGTGTTTGATGGATACCTTCATTACAGAAAGTGCAAGTAGTTAAGTTGTACAAATAAATAGCTAGTGTTTATGTTTAACTTTCTTCGTGTAATTAAGATAAATGTCCCAATGTTTGGCATTACTTTAATAGTTGACACTCAATTGTCTGTCACTTCTGTTTGTGTTAGGAAATTAAGATTGTAGTGCCGTCTGTTGGTGCGTTGAGGGGCACTGGGACAGTTAGCAAGAGTAGGTATTAGAATGATATTAGTTCATAGCATAGTTTAATCGGTTAAATGTTAAAAAGAGTGCTGTATTCGCCAACAAACTGCTTAGCAGTTTGGCGAAAATATATAATTTATTGTTAAAATTTCATTTGAATTAATAAATTAAAAAAAAAAAAAAAATAAGAACCGCCGCCGAGCGTGCGATGCTCGCCGCGAACGCCGGCAGGCGCAGCAGTCCGCTCGCCATGCCGGGCCACTGGGAGCCCATGCCGCTGAACACGAACCAGACCGGCCGTGGCTCGGCCTCGCTCTCGAGCACTTCGAACACGGGCGCCGAGTCTCGCGCCGGATCCAACACGGCGTATCCGCGGCGCGGGTGCCCGGGGATGACACGCGCGTGAACGGTATCTAATAGTGCGTGCAGTTCAGCATCGCGCTGGTGCTCAGCGGCCAGCTTGAGCATCGCTGGACGGCCTCATCGGTGCGGCCCGAGGCGAGCACGAGGCGCGGCGCCGGATACGCGGCGGGCGGCGGCCGCGCGCCGCGCCCTCCCTCGATTATCACGTGAGCATTGGCACCGCCGAAACCGAAGGAGTTCAAGCCCACTAGTCCGCCCTGCCATGCCGTATTCGCGTCCACGACCTTGATATGGTATATGATGTAGTAGATATTAAGTAAACACTCACTTTACATTCATACATCCTTAAAGTCACGTATGTATTTCCGAAAGGGGTAGAGGAGCACATAAAGTTTTCACGTTAGATACACTTCTAGCAATTATTTCAATTTGATTGACCCGTTCATCATCATGTCAGCCGGCTGACATGATGATGATGATGATGATTGACCCGTTTAATTATTAACTAGCTGATCGGGCGAAATTTATACCGCCTAATTGTCTATGAATGTCGTGTTAACTTTAAGCTTATCTTAGGATTTTATGAACATACCTAATAAAAGATTTAGAATATAATATTTATACTCGTATAAAACAAATAAAAAAATACTAATAACAAATGCGAGTAATAAGCTCTATATAAGCGTGCGTGAAGAGAGAGCTATGAAATTGCGGAAGGTGGCGGAGTTCCATCCATCTAAACATTCTAAACCTAACTTTTTAAAAAACCGGCCAAGAGCGTGTCGGGCCACGCTCAGTGTAGGGTTCCGTAGTTTTCCGTCCGTCACATTAAGTTGACATATTAAGTACAGAAACACAAAACCCTAAAAAGCACGTCATTTCATTGTGGTTTTGTAGAAATGACAGGTACAATAAACACCTGTTTATACGGTTAAATTACAAACTTAGTTCAGAAATTATTTTTGTAATTTTTTCAAAAACTATTCAACCTATCAAGTTCAAAATAATTTTCCTACAAAGTTTTTATAAAGTTCTACTTTTGAGATTTTTTTCATATTTTTAAAACTTATGGTTCAAAAGTTAGAGGGGGGGGGACACATTTTTTTTTACTTCTGGAGCGATTATTTCCGAAAATATTAACATTATCAAAAAATGATTTTAGTAAACCCCTATTTATTTTTAAATACCTATCTAACAATATATCACACGTTAGGGTTAAAATGAAAAAAAAATCACTCCCCACTTTACGTATAGGGGAGGTACCCTAATAAAATATTTTTTTCCACTTTTTATTTTACCACTTTGTCGGCGTAATTGATATACATATTAGTACCAAATTTCAGCTTTCTAGTGCTAACGGTCACTGAGATTATCCGCGGACGGACGGACAGACGGACGGACAGACATGGCGAAACTATAAGGGTTCCTAGTTGACTACGGAACCCTAAAAAACCGTATATTTTCAGTAAATTTTCCGAATTTTTGGAATTCTGCTATTTGGAGCGTAGACAAATTTGAGATCATTAAAACTGGTCCAGTCGTTCTTGAGTTATAAATGGTGATGTAACTAACCCGACGTTGCTTTATTTATTTAGATTTGTTCGTGCTTACCTTAATCCGGCCATCGCTAAGCGCGGGGATGTCGCCATTAGCGTTTTTGAAGTGCAGATTGCCGGGGATAACGCCTCGTTCCATAGCCAACGCCATCTTGATGAGGGAGCAGAGCCCAGAGGCTGGCTCTGCGTGGCCCATGTTGGACTTGACCGACCCAAGCAGCAGTGGCGTTTGTCGATCCTTGCAGAAAACCTCTGCTAACGCGTTCACCTCTTCCGGGTCGCCTGCCTACACGTATGATTGGATACTAAAACTTTCATTATTTGTTATTAAATATACCTAAAATTAATCAACGTGACAAAAATATTGGATGAAGTATGAAAATTAATTAATTTCACCAAGTGATTGTTTTGACAAAGTATATGAAATTGGAAGTACATATGTGGAGCTAATTCGGTCGATATATAAGAGATGTTGCACTCGAATTCAGTCAGCGTTACGGTGGGATTGCACCAGGGATCGGCTCGAAGTGCTATTAATTATGGATGCACTGACATCGGAAATACAGAAAGTGTGGTGTAATGCTCTTCGCCGATGACATTGTTCTTGTCGGTGAAGACGAATACGAGGTCCGGAGTTGACTGAAGGAGTGGCAGCAAAGACTGGAGAATGTTGGCCAAGATCAGCAGACCTAAAACAGAGCTCATGTTCTGCGATTTCGGCGGTTTCTCCAGTTCTACACCATACAGCTGGATGGCGTTACGCATCCGATCTGCTCCGGCGTTAGGTACCTCGGTTAGCTGGTGCAGTTTAATGGCGATATCGACCGTGAAAACACCGAATTAGAGCTGGTTGGATAAAATGACGACAGGTCTCGAAACACCTTATGACGCCCCAATGTCCCTTCGATTGAAGGGTAAAATAAGACCGTAATAATAATATATACATTGTCGTCATGTATATATCGGAATGTTGGACCTCAAAAATGATGGATGAAACGAGTGTGCTGTGATGGATATGTGATGTGCCGAAAATGGACAGTACCTATTAGGAATGACCTTAAATTAGAACTGTAATATTTCCATACCATAGTTTCTTTGCATTCTAACCTACATAAATGCTTAATAAAACGAATGTATGGAAGTTTTTTGCCAATGTATGTATGTAAAATTCTTTATTGAATACATGAGAGAAACACGACAAAAAAATGCGGCCTATTCGCAGTATAAAGTTTATTTATTTAACTGCGTTAGTACCTACTTATTTTAATAAATTTTATTATTAACAGATAATCCTATCTCAATTTAATCTAGGTACCACTGCATCGTAACCAATCGTAACCTATATTTTAAAGATGAAGCATTTAAGAAACTCTTCTATTATATTCGACCAACTAAATAAATACATTTGAGCATTTTTCTAATCATTATTACTTCTAGTGAATCGCTCCATCTACGGAATATTGAAATACCGAGGTAATTTGCCCATCAGCTCAGCTCACCTTGGTGCCAGTGCCGTGGGCCTCCACGTACACGACGTCCTGCGGCCGCAGGCGCGCTTCTGCGTAGGCCTCTCTAGTCACGCGACACTGCATGTCGCCGGCGGGGTAGATGATACCCTGTGGCTTGTAGCCATCGTTGTTTATGCTTGCTCCACGCACCGTGCAGTACACGCGGCGCGCGCCACAGCGACGCTGCAGAAGCACGGCCACGACTGCCTCGGTGCGCGCATAGCCTCGTCCGCTAGCATCGAAAGAGGCGCAACGTCCCTCTGGCGATAACATATTCAGACGTAGAAAGCTCAAGGAGGTTTCTGGCTTGAGGCAGATCTGGGTGCCAGCGACGATCGCGGCGTCGCAGCGGCCATCTCGAATGTCATGCATGGCCTGGGCTAGCGCGAACATGGAACTGGCACAAGCAGTGTTAATAGCTATTGATGGTCCATTAATGTCCAGTGTGTAGGATATCCGGTTGGCAAACATGGACGTGGCGCAGCCGGTCACTCCGTAACCGTTGATCTTGTCCACATCAGCACCCCATAGGTCCGCGGCCTCCGAGGTCGCGACTCCAACGTAGACGCCGGTGCGCGAGCCGCGCAGCTCGGCGGGGTTGAGCCCGGCGTCCACGATGGTCTCGTGCGTCACCTCCAACAGCAACCGCAGCTGTGGGTCCATGACGTCTGCTTGTTTGGCGTGCACGCCGAAGAACGACGCGTCAAAGCGCGTCAGGTCCTTCAGCTTGCCGATTCTTTCCGGCAACCCATATATACCTAAAACATTAATGTACCTTAGCTCAATTACAGTCAGCATCAAAAGTAGCAACGCATTAGAAATATTGAAAATTCTTTATTATAAGGGAATAAGCGCTTTTGACACCTTCATATGTGTAGCTACTTGATGCTGACTGCATAAGGTACCAGTTGCTCAGAAATATATATCATACCTATCTAAAACACGTTTATATATAATAAAAATCGGCCAAGATCATATCGGGCCCTGTTCAGTGTAGGGTTCCGTAGTTGCCCAATGAACTTAATTAAATAATAAAAACATAATTTTTAAGAAAAAAAAACCGACTTCAATGGGGGAGTCCGGTGAAAGATTATTAATCTTAGATGGTGCACTCTTAGATTCCATACAATAAAATACAAAAATGGCTATAAGTATGTTTATAATGGTAGAAGACTAAGTACCCTCAATTCCTCATGAAATCACGGAAAAACCTTGCTTACTTTACAAACAAAACGAAGAGAACAAATCGCCAAACGTGAACTACGCGTCGTTGAAGAGTTCCGTTCTGATCATCATCAGCAGTTCCACTTCATCAAATGTCACTTTTATGAATGAAAATGCTTGATTAGTTCATGAAAATACTAAAATCACTATTTGTGTGCCTTTCACATTTGAGGAGTTTCCTCGATTCCTAATGGATCCCATCATCAGAACTCGAGCATGACAAAAATCAATCGTGAAAATAGAACTTGCTTAACAAACACCACTAGAAGGACAAATCGCCAAACGTGAACTTTTCGTCGTTGAAGAGTTCTGTTCTGATCATCATCAGCAGTTCCACTTCATCAAATGTCACATTTTTGTATGATAATGCTCGATTTGTTGACAAAAACACAAAAATCACTATATGTTTGCCTTTAAGATTTGAGGAGTTCCCTCAACTCCTCATGGATCCCATCATCAGAACTCGAGCATGACAAAAATTAATCGTGAAAATAGAACTTGCTTAACAAACACAGCTAGGAGGACAAATCGCCAAACGTGAACGTTTTCGTCGTTGAAGAGTTCTGTTCTGATCATCATCAGCAGTTCCACTTCATCCAATGTCACATTTTTGGATGCAAATACTTGACTTGTTGATAAAAACACAAAAATCACTATATGCTTGCCTTAAAGATTTGAAGAGTTCCCTCAATTCCTCATGGATCCCATCATCAGAACTGCCTTTTGACAAAAACGGGACCAACTTGGATATATATACATACAATCAAAAAAAATTTTTCAAATCGGTTAAGAAATGACGGAGTTATGGAGTAACAAACATTAAAAAAAAAAAAAACATACAACCGAATTGATAACCTCCTCTTTTGAAATTTTGAAGTCGGTTAAAAAACAAGCAAAACGTAATACGTTCGCAGCGTTTCATAAGTTTTCTAAGAAGTAAAGACTTTTTACAATAACTCAAAAATAGCTTAACTGATCATATCCGCTATAGTTTTCATTGAAAGCTTTTATTAAGCTTTACTTTCATGTTTTTTTTTTCATATTTTTTGGACCCATAGTTCAAAAGTTAGAGAGGGGGGGGGGCACATTTTTTTGGAATGATTATTTACGAAAATATTCTCTCTATCACAAAATGTTTGATGAAGACCTCTATTCAATTTGGGATGACCTATCCAACAACGGCAACAACACCCCACACGATACGATTGAAGCAAAAAAAATATCATCCCCACTTTACGTAATAGGGAAGGTACCCTTAAAAAAAAGATTTAAATTTTTCACTGTCACATTATTCCTTTATATAATCATGCCAAATTGCAGCTTTCTAGCACTAACAATCACAAAGCAAAGCCTCAGAGAGACGGACAGACAGACAGACAGATGACATGGCGAAACTAGAAGAGTTCCTAGTTGACTACGGAACCCTAAAAATGGACAATAAAAGTCCCAAGCTAAATTAAGCGAAGGGTGTAAGCAAAATTTGAGGTGTGTGAGCTTACCCGGTGTCCAGCGGCGGTCATCAGCGGTGATGAGGTCAACGCCAGCGAACAGCTGCTGCGCGAACTCCTCGATGCTGCCGCTCTCGGGCAGGCGGCCCGACAACCCAGACACTACCACGTCCAGGTCGCCGTCGTGTCCGGTTCTCGTGTCCAGCATTTTTACGAGTTTCTTCAACGGAAACAATTTATGTCTTTTTACTTCTCCTGCTCGAAATGCGTGTCATACCTATTCGGATGCATAGCTGGATGTGCAAATGGCAAAATGTGCAGGCTACGTAAAATGTGCACGTCGAAAAATGTGCATGTCGCAAAATGTGCATGTCAAAAAATGTGTAGATCGCACAATGTTCGGTTCTGGCGCTTCGCCGGACGCTGCCGCGACACGCTCGATTCGCTCGCAAGCGAGGAGGAGTGTTAGTAGAACTGCGACCCTACAACGCGTGAGCCACGTGAGCGAAGCGAGCGTGCCGTGGCAGCGGCCAGCGAAGCGCCAAAACCGAACATTGTGCGATCTGCATTTTTTGCGACCTGCGACTTTTGGGACCAGCACATTTTGCTACTTGTACATTTTGCGACTTGCACATCCAGCTATGCATCCGGTTTATCAAGCGGGGCTAAAATATAATACATTTAGCCACTAGGGAAAATTTAATACATTATGAATTGAAAACACATATTTACGATTTACAAAACATTTTACATGACCGTTGGGTTCGCTTTTTACCCTTAGGAGCAAAATGCACAAAACGCAAAATGTACACTACACGCAAAATGTAACTAATAGCAAAATGTACAATTCGCACAATGTACCCCAAGCATATTGTGAAATACGCGGAACGTCCACGAAGCAAAAAGTACATTCGCAAAATGCACATATCGGAAAATGTACACTACTCGCAAAATGCACATTACGCGAAACGTGCAGTACGCAATTAGCCGCACACGCAAAATGTACAAGGTAATATTTGGGTTTGAAACCTTCTATCAAAAGCAAAAGTCACACATTTCAATTGTGATGTCTCGTGGATTGGATCCTTTTTCCTAAACTAAGTACATCAATAGAAAACGCCACACTTGAATAGCAGGCTTTTCAGTTTTTGTACATTTTGCGTGTGCGGCTAATTGCGTACTGCACGTTTCGCGTAATGTGCATTTTACGAGTAGTGTACATTTTCCGATATGTGCATTTTGCGAATGTACTTTTTGCTTCGTGGACGTTCCGCGTATTTCACAATATGCTTGGGGTACATTGTGCGAATTGTACATTTTGCTATTAGTTACATTTTGCGTGTAGTGTACATTTTGCGTTTTGTGCATTTTGCTCCTAAGGGGCTTTTTACCGGCCGGCATCAAGATATTCAAGATTTCAAAAGAGGAGATTATCAATTCGGTTGTATGTTTTTTTTAAATGTTTGTTACTCCATAACTCCGTCATTTCTTAACCGATTTTGAAAATTATTTTTTTGATTGTAAGTATATATATCCAAATTGATCTCGTTTTTGTCAAAACGCAGTTCTGATGATAGGATCCATGAGGAATTGAGGATACTCCTCAAATATTAAAGGCAAACATATAGTGATTTTTGTGTTTTTATCAACAAATCGAGCATTTTCATACAAAAATGTGACATTTTATGAAGTGGAACTGCTGATGGTGATCAGCACAGAACTCTTCAACGACGAAAAGTAGTATTTGTCCTCCTAGCTGTGTTTGTTAAGCAAGTTCTATTTTCACGATTAATTTTTGTCATACTCGAGTTCTGATGATGGGATCCATTAGGAATCGAGGGAACTCCTCAAATGTGAAAGGCAGACAAATAGTGATTTTAGTATTTTCATGTACTAATCAAGCATTTTCATTCAAAAAAGTGACATTTGATGAAGTGGAACTGCTGATGATGATCAGAACGGAACTCTTCAATGACGCGTAGTTCACGTTTGGCGATTAGTTCTCTTCGTTTTGTTTGTCAAGCAAGCTAGGTTTTTGTCAAGCTTGACTTCTGATGGAGGATTCCATGAGGAAATATGTTGTTGAATCAATTTAAATCCTTAAAACATAGGGTGCATGAAAGGAGCGTCCCCGCACGACGCAATTGAAGCATGCAAATCTCGATATTTCCGCACAGCGTCTGGCGCACCCTGGGCAACGCTCGGTATCAATTGCCGAGTGGCTAATCCTTTCAACACGATGGTTCCACCAAATAATACATGCGATCAAAAACGGCACTTCTCAGAGCCAGCTTTGACAGTCATCTTGATTAATATCGAGGGCTTCTCACAGGACAAAGCGCTAATCTTATCGGAACTGTGCCGCGAGACGCAATGCCACATTCTATGCGACCAGGAACCCCATCGTGACGCAGGCCAAACGCGGCCGCAGATACCCGGATTTACTCTAGTAGCAGAAACACCACACCCAAAGTACGGTAGTGCCATATTCTCCAAGCGAGATCTAAAAATCAAATCTTCTTCTTCCGTCTGTCTGAACACAATGGAGGTCAAAACCATAGACATTGGCTCATGTACAGTTACGTCCGTATACAAACCTCCAACCATTTCAACCTTGGTCCCTCGGCGACCCGACTCATGGTTGTACCAGACTGGTTGTCGGTGATTTTAACAGCCACCATACGACGTGGGGCTACCGTAAGACGAACCGTGACGTTGAGGCGGTTGAAGAGTGGGCTGATCAGCACAGGGACTAACTCTCCTTCACAACCCAAAGCTGCCGATGCCGGGGTCACTCAATAGTGGTCGATGGCGACGTAGTTACAACCCCGATCTTGTCTTCGTCAAGGATCCCGGACGCGGAACGCAAAATAAGGTTGTTTTATTTATTTATTTTATTTTATATTAATTATTTTTATTGGTTCACTGTTTACACTATCATTAGTATCAACACAAACTCTATGATTAGGTTACTATTGCTAGCGTAACAATTACTTAGAGGTAAACACCACATGTAATGCTGGATGCGGGTGGCGCAGGACCGGTCATTGTGGAAGTCTTTGGGGGAGGCCTATGTCCAGCAGTGGACGTCATTCGGCTGAAATGATGATGATGATGATGAAACACCACATGCATCAGAATAAAAAATACATTTACGTATACCGTTAACAATATAACCGCAGATTTTAAAATATTACTATGGGTAGGGTAGGTATCACTAACTTTAGTTATACATTTTTAGCTAAGCAGGAGCGGACAGATTTTTTATATGTTTAACATTCGTATCTGTGTATGTGTGTGGCTTCGTAACTCTTAAACTTTGGAACCGATTTACAATCGGTACCTGTTCTACAAAGCACGCCTATACCTATAGAGTCCCCGTGCCTTGGCTGGGTCCTGGATATGGCAAGATATGGTATCTATGCCCGTAAAACTGGGCGTTACCAGGAGAATTTGTACTCAAACTGGATATAAACAGAGTTTGTGGTAGTTAATATGTTAGCAAGAAATGTCTAATTAATATCAGTTATATAATGAAGCTTATTTTTAACAGTATAAAGTTCATTTCTCGATACTCGTGTCTGTTTGATGTTGGTTGATTTGTTGTTAAAAAAATAATTCGTGAATATTCTAAATTAGTAACACCAGCATAAGTACTACTTACACGCACTTACTCGTATCTTTTGAAGTGTGTGGCGTTGCTGGTTGTAATGATACGACTAAACTAATTAGTAAACATTTATTGAAAGAAATACTGGGTTTTTATAGTGGTTTTTAATAACGTCGTATGGCCTTTAACTAGCCATGACATTTAGTTTTATAATAATACTGGCTGTCCCGCGCGGCTCCGCTCGCGTATTACAAGGAACGCAAGGGATGCCGCGAGTTAAATTATAGCCAAGTATGTCCATCCGAATGATCCATTCTATACAATTAATGAGTTTTTGAAATGGGATGAGTCCGATGAGTTATTCCGGAGATATCCTATCCTATTTTATATCCGCTATCCTACTACTATTATATACCTATATTATTTATATCCTATACTATTATTTTGTACTATTAAACGACCAACATTTATATATTTATTTATTTGTTTGTAATTTGTAATCTCGAAATCCACTCTAACGATTTTAATGAAATTTCCAATATAGGAGTTTTCGGGAACGGAAAATATATATAGCTTGGTCTTATCTTCGGGAAAACTCTTATTCCCCGGGAAAAGACGAGCGTAGCTCGGTCGCCCAGGTACTTTATTATTAAGTAAGTAAATAAAAGTATTACAATCACTGGACACATATTGGGTACATTTTAGATAAATTAGATCAGTGGCTCCTGCACTAGGCGCTGTGGCCTGTCCTGCAGGGAACCAAATCGAGTGTGAGTTTAACACAAGACAAGCAGCGCGAATATTACTTGAGAATATAATATGTTTTAAGAAAAAAAAACGGTTCGTGGTGGTGAACGGTGAAAGATTATTGTACCATAGAATGAAATAAAAAGGGCTATAAGTATGTTTATAATGGTAGAAGACTAAGTACCCTCAATTCCTCATGAAATCCTCCATCAGTACTCAAGCTTTACAAAAATGTGTCTTGAAAACCTATCTTGCTTGACAAACATAACGAAGTGAACAAATCGCCTAACGTGAACTATGCGCCGTTAAAGAGTTCCGTTCTGTAAGCAGTTCCACTTCATCAAATGTCACTTTTTTAATGAAAATGCTTGATTACTTCTTGAAAATACTAAAATCACTATATGATACTCAGATCATAGAAAGAAAGAGATATGCCCTGACCGCGAAATTAGTCCGGTACTGCTGTCGCCACTTTTAAAGATATTTATTTGCGTGTCCACTACTTGCACAATATTGTAAATATTGGGTTCCCGCACACATCCGTCCAGTTATCTAGTAGCATTCTAATCCTCTAATTGGTACTCTCACTACGAAAATCAACTGTAGGAATACACTCGTACACATAAACAGCAACGTCGGTGAACTCGTTAGGGATGGACACATGCATCCATTTTTGCATTTGTCGATAAAATTAAGAGATGAGAATTTTACCTTTAAAACGATAATCTTCGTTTAAGGGTTAATCAAAATACTGTTTATTACAGAAATAGAAATTGTTAATTTTAGTAAAAATTACGAGTCCGAGTCATAGGTTCCTATGGTCCGTTTTTATTGTATTGGGGGTTCGTCTATTTTGATATTATACAAACCTATGATATGTAATGTATCTATGTGTAACAAAGAAACATCCTAAATAATAGTTCAGTGACCATTAATCAATTTATTTCAAATATTTCATGGCAACATCATACATAGTCGATCTGTAGACTTTTTTAAATTTTAATGTGATATTCAGTTATGCAAATAACTATATTTAAAAATAAAATGTAATGAAAACCATTCGTAATAACGTCGATCAATAATCGATAACATTACATGCATACAGATACTGCCACTGCCTTATCCCGCGCACTCGAAGCTGCTGGCAGGTCGAAGCTTTTAGGATGAATTTTACAAAGTGAATAAAGGAACTTTAAAAATAAATTAATAATAGAAATACTAATCTAAAATAGCACTTACCAGTGGTATGTTATTCCACGTATTTTGTATTTTTGTTTAGTTTACCGATTTTTACAAATAAACACGCTACAGACCGTTATTTCGAAAAAAATCCGGAGCCATAGCGTGAACAACGATCGCCGCTCAAATGAGTCAGCGCTAAAAGCGGTGCGGGCCATATTGGTTTACTGACCTTATCGAGGCGACACGCGCCACGCCCCCGTGCCATATCTCCTTCTTTCTATGATCTGAGTGTGTGCCTTTCAAATTTGAGGAGTTCCCTCGATTCCTCATGGATCCCATCATCATTCATCAGAAATCGAGCATGACAAAAATTAATGGCGACAATAGAACTTGCTTAACAAACACAGCTAGGAGGACAAATCGCCAAACGTAAACTTTTAGTCTTTAAAGAGTTCTGTTCTGATCATCATCAGCAGTTCCACTTCATCAAATGTCACATTTTTGTATAAAAATGCTTGATTTGTTGATAAACACAAAAAAAAACACTATATGTTTGCCTTTAAGATTTGAGGAGTTCCCTCGATTTCTCATGAATCCCATCATCAGAACTGCGTTTTACAAAAACGGGACCAACTTGGATGTATACAGGATGTTTGGTAACAGGATGCAAAAACTTTCAGGGAAGATAGAGTAGGTCATTTTAGATATTTTAGACACAACTTGCTTTAGTACAATGTCTCTTAGTTTCCAAGATATGCACCATTTTATTTTGAAAATTGTATGTTTAGATTTTTTTAATGTTCCCTTTTTTATGACTTATCGTAATTTTTCAGTAACTTTAGGAACCAAAGAAGTCTTTGAAATCAATTGAATTGGGACTAAAGACTTTTTACTGCCTGTATTCACATGGTATTCAGATGCGAGAGCCATACATTTTCATAGTAAGAACGAAAAAGATTAACCCGGTATTTTCGAAGTTCTTTTAGTTCGAAGTAAGAACCGAACCACTTAGGATCATTTTGGAGTGATTAGAATTTTAAATTTGTTATTTATTTTTCCGTTTCTATCAAAATTTATTCGCATCTGAATACCATGTGAATACAGGCAGTAAAAAGTCGTTAGTCCCAATTCAATTGATTTCAAAAACTTCTTTAGTTCCTATAGCTACTGACAACTTGCGATACACCAGAAAAAAAAGGAAACATAAAAAAAATCTAAACATTTTCCAAATGTATTATGTATTATGAATAACATACCATTTTTAAAATAAAATTGGGCATATCTTGGAAACTAAGAAACTTTTTACTAAAGCAAGTTATGTCTAAAATATCTAAAATGAGCTCCTCTATCATCCCTGAAAGTCTTTGCATCCTGTTACCAAACACCCTGTATACTTACAATCAAAAAAAGATTTTTCAAATCGGTTCAGACATGACGGAGTTATATGGAGTAACAAACATAAAAAAAAACATACAACGGAATTGAGAACCTCTTCTTTTGAAATCTTGAAGTCGGTAAAAAACATGATACAAATATGAACGATTTACAAAGCTATAGGTATAATTCATTATTTTCGGAAAACTACTATCGGCAATCGAACAAATGTTAAAATATTTAGAGCTATAGGTGAGGCGGCTGAGCATAAAATTTGGAATTGACCTATGCAAATAAGTAACCAGAATTTAGAATAAATTTCCGATTTTTTAAGCGACTTCAAAAAAGGAGGAGGTTCTAAGTACGTTCCATTGTATGTATTTTTTTATGTATACATGTTCACCGACTTCTCCGTCAATTGTGGACCGATTTTTAAAACTATTTTATATTCTGCGGTGGTCCCATTGTCACCAAATCAGGATCTGATGATGGGATCGCAGGGAAACCGAGGGCAACCCTCAAATTTTATAGGCACGTGTTACGAGTTTCATATATTTTCTTAAGCTATTCAAGTATTTGCATCTGGTAGTTATCATCTCATGTCGATGAGCTGGGTACAAGTTCTTAACGATTAGGAGTTGAAGATTTTTTTCTTATATATTTATAGGTACGTATACACCGATAGTCGTATTCTTTCATGTTATTCATGTGAGCTGATAGTGGAAGGTAAAACTCCAAAGCGGTTCAGGAGGCTAGAATAATAATGTTGCAACGGGGACTATAACAGTTTCGTTACCATATAGAGATACATCAGTGGGGCTAGTATGATCGCTTATATGTCGGACATATAGCATTCGTCCCTCTCGCACTTACATACTTGACAGTACGGGACGAATGCTATATGTCCGACATATAAGCGATCATACTAGCCCCTCAGATAAATATTTGAAATTTCGCCGATTACTTACAATTCTTCCGTGGTTCAGTGGTCTAGACTACGATCTACAGAGGATCTACTGGGTTCGAATCCGGCGACAGGTATGAACTTTTTGGTATTTCTAATTCTTAGTGATACATTTTCAAAATGCATAGGCATGGAAAGTTGTACAGTTGTAGGCAATTACTATGAACCTGAATCTGATAAAAAGTCAGATAATATATTTTAATTAGGTACTTCAAAGCATAGACCATTAAAGGACAATCAACGAAATAATTGATACTGATATATTTATTTAACGGACTATACAGGTTGTTTTTATTGATTTCCTTTCCTTCAAGCATATAGCCGTGCATAGCCATAGAAACGACGTACCATATTTAGTTTTTCGAAATACAAGAAAACCTTTTTTTTTTTCATTTTTAAACAAAATAATTAAATATATCACCAACGGTGAATGCATAACGGCTTTAAGAGTTAACGTGGAGTTAAGCAAAAGTTAATCTCAAGTATGACAATATTCGGAATTTGAATGACACCGCACGTGACGCACGTTAACATTGTTTATTTGTTAAGGATGTTTTATACTATAGCACAGTGTTCCAAAAACGCTTGGGATCGGACATTTTGTTATAACTCTGATAATCGATGTAGTTCAATATGGTAAATAAAAGTGTAGAAGTGACCCCCAGTCAAATCTTTATAGATTCGGAAAAAAAAAGATAAAGTTGGCAATTTCCGGTAGGTACTATAATGGAAAAATTGCTATTTCTTTTTTTTGTGAAATTATGGAATAGCAGTAATTTGTCATGTGATAATGCATATAATTGCGCGTTCTTTGAGCTATTAAACGTGTATTATTAGTAGATAGAGTGAAAGAAATTGACGAAAAACCAGTTTTTAGATTTCATGTATTTATTAAATAATGTGTAATGTGGTCGCATTCAATTGTTATTGCGTATGATAGTTACTATTTATGTCTATCG
Source organism: Notocelia uddmanniana (assembly GCA_905163555.1). Classification (NCBI taxonomy): domain Eukaryota; kingdom Metazoa; phylum Arthropoda; class Insecta; order Lepidoptera; family Tortricidae; genus Notocelia; species Notocelia uddmanniana. The sequence goes on from LR991064.1 coordinate 4,839,989, forward strand.
CCATTAATAATTACAGTTCCGAATCTCATGGAGAATCTGAGAAATTGAATTTTAAGTATCCGTCAAAAGCGCCTAAGAGTTCCTTTATAGCAAAAATATTGAAAGCACTATTTCATATTTTGTCGGCACTTTGAACTTTACTCTTGTTGTCTGAACTTTTGTTGTATTTCGCTATTTAGAAATGCTAAAATTACTTGAGAGATCACAAGTTACTTTTAGAAGTTCTACATACTCGTACCTATTCGTTCTTATAAAATAGGTACGAGTATGTATGCTCAAGAGGATATAAGGCCATGGGTCACTTTATTACAATGCCACCTAACCACCATCCCACACTGGGTTAGGAGAACGATGTAATAGAATATAATAGAAAAAGATATAACAGAAAAATCAATTTTACCGGTTGGGTTCCTCTCTGAGCAGACTGCCGAAACAAAATATGGCGCAATGACCGCGAGCACCATACTAGAAAACCAGACCGACATTTCTCCATGTTGGATCTGTTTCACTGTGCTCTCGAGCCGAAGACCGTCAAAATACTATACCGTAAAAATCTAACAACGTAAGATCTTTGCTCGAACCCATCGAAGAAAATAGTTTGACCAATGAAGATGACGGTGAGGATTTGTTATTTGTACTGACAGAAAATGATTCTTCCAACCACTGTTGCACAATACCCACACACAGTCATTTTAGCCACGGAAATAGATATTTTAGATGATAATATTGATGATGATCATCATCATTCAGCCGAATAACGTCCACTGCTGGACATAGGCCTCCCCCAAAGACTTCCACAATGACCGGTCCTGCGCCACCCGCATCCAGCGGACACCCGCGACCCTTACCAGGTCATCAGTCCACCGTGTGGGGGGCCTGCCCACGCTACGCCTTCGGGTACGTGGTCGCCACTCGAGAACCTTTCCGCCCCAACGGCCATCGGTTCTGCGACTATGTCAGTCCGACTCCAGGATCAGAACTCGAAACCTATTCCGTTGCAGCGGGGAGTCAGACAAGGAGATGTTATTTCTCCTAAACTGTTTTCCGCTGCACTGGAGGATGTGTTCAAGACTCTGGACTGGAGAAGGCTAGGCATCAACATAAACGGCGAGTACATCACTCACCTTCGGTTTGCTGACGATATAGTAGTCTTGGCTGAGACCATGGAGGATTTAAGTACAATGCTCAATGACCTCAGTAAAGCCTCCGAGCGAGTTGGTCTAAGGATGAACATGGATAAGACGAAGATCATGTCAAATGCCCATGTAGCACCAACTCCCGTAACAATCGGACACTTTACGCTCGAAGTTGTAGACGATTACATATACCTAGGACAGACTGTCCAGTTAGGTAAGTCCAACTTCGAGAAAGAGGTTAATCGTCGAATCCGACTCGGCTGGGCAGCGTTCGGGAAGCTACGGCACATCTTTTCGTCCAATATTCCGCAGTGTCTCAAGACGAAAGTCTTTGACCAGTGTGTGTTGCCAGTGATGACATATGGTACTGAAACGTGGTCGCTTACTATGGGCCTCATAAGAAGGCTCAAAGTCACCCAAAGAGCAATGGAGAGGGCTATGCTGGGAGTTTCTCTGCGTGATCGCATCAGAAATGAGGCCATCCGCAGCAGAACCAAAGTGACTGATATAGCCCTTCGAATCGCTAAACTTAAGTGGCAGTGGGCGGGGCACATAGCACGCAGATATTGATGATGAAGAAGAATAAATTAAAGAATATGAGTATCCACATCTAAAATATCTATTTCCCTGGTTAAAATGATTGTGTCGTGGGTATTGTCACTGTTAGAAGAATTATTTTGTGTCAGTACAAATAACAAAATTATATATATATATATAGAGTCAGACCAGTATATATTTTCCAAGCAAATGAATTGTCAAAAATTTAAAAATTACTTATGGCAATGTTTTATATTTGACGCGGATGTCAAATGTGAATGTGTCATACGAATTAAATTAAATTATTTTAGCACTAATTATGGGCAAACCGTATAAAAGTGGCGAGCGAGAATTATTATTCCGAATGATCAATAATTATGACGCCGTGAGCGAACAATGAGAGGCGATTATCGCAGAAAAGCGGCAATGTTTACATCTCATCAAGTCTTTGACCGGTAAGTTTATCAAACAATATTGGTACTTTTTCAATGTTTGTATGAAATTCCATTAAAAACCTCTCATCTACCAGAACCCGCAACGAGAATTATGTTGCAGCTAAGCTAACATTTATACAGGGTGTAATCCCTTTTCTGTAAAAGTTACTAAAATTGACGTTTTTACTACATATACAGGGTGTTTGGTAACTAGCTGCAAAGACTTTCCGGGATGATAGAGGAGGTAATTTGAAATATTTTAGACACAACATACGTTAGTACGAAGTCTCTTAGTTACCAAGATATGCACCATTTTATTTTGAAAATTGTATTTTTTGCCATACTACCATACATTTGGAAAATGTTTAGATTTTGTTTAATGTATATGATGAACTAACTTACTCAAAGTAAATACTAAGTATTATTTTTGTTAAAATTTCCAGTGTTTTACTGCTTGTATTTTTCTCATAGAACATGAACGCAAAGAAAAAATAATGGATAATTTCCAACAGCCCTTTGTTATTCATGTCTCCGACGACTCTGATGGTAACGAAAGCACCGAAAACAACAGCCCAACAGAATCAGAGTATGATGAGGTCGATTTCTTAGAATCATCATCGACAGAATATGAAGAAATTGAATATTTGGAAGACGAGTAATTTATTTATTACCTAGCTGTGCCCGCGACATTATCCACCTATACCAAATACCTTGATCAAAGTTTTGACAGAGAACCAGCGTTTATGCCGTGTGTACGAGAATTGATAGGTAAGTTCTCGAAGATATTAAGCAAGTACTTACTGAAAACTATCTTCACCCCCTACAGGAAAATTTCTCAATATCTTTGGCCACCGAAAGACAATTTTCTACTGCGAAAACCTGGTGTGTATAAGTAATAAAAGTAGTGGTGTGTAAGTTGAGTATAATTATAGTAGTTTCAACATAGAAAAACACAATAAACTAAAAAATATTTTTAACTAACATCAAAATTACGTGGCCTAATCAGTAAAAATGCCTTAAAAAATCAAAAATAACTTTTCAATGATGCATGAGATAACACTTACGATTTCAGCTCACGAATATGCAATTTTCGAGAATGACAGGAGGCTTGTACGCAACAATGGGGAGTAGGTATATAGGCTGACATACATACATGCATACTAATACTCACTACTACTACTATTATTTTCACTTGTTTAAATGTTAAAGATAATACATAAGTATCAAGACTAATTAGTGCCCTATCTTCAGTGTTATCATATACCGATTTACAGACAAATAATTTTTAAGAAAAAAAAACCGACTTCAATGGGGGAGTCCGGTGAAAGATTATTAATCTTAGATGGTGCACTCTTAGATTCCAGACAATAAAATACAAAAATGGCTATAAGTATGTTTATAATGGTAGAAGACTAAGTGCCCTCAATTCCTCATGAAATCATGGAAAAACCTTGCTTGCTTGACAAACAAAACGAAGAGAACAAATCGCCAAACGTGAACTACGCGTCGTTGAAGAGTTCCGTTCTGATCATCATCAGCAGTTCCACTTCATCAAATGTCACTTTTATGAATGAAAATGCTTGATTAGTTCATGAAAATACTAAAATCACTATTTGTGTGCCTTTCACATTTGAGGAGTTTCCTCGATTCCTAATAGATCCCATCATCAGAACTCGAGCATGACAAAAATCAATCGTGAAAATAGAACTTGCTTAACAAACACAGCTAGAATGACAAATCGCCAAACGTGAACTTTTCGTCGTTGAAGAGTTCTGTTCTGATCATCATCAGCAGTTCCACTTCATCAAATGTCACATTTTTGTATGATAATGCTCGATTTGTTGATAAAAACACAAAAATCACTATATGTTTACCTTTAAGATTTGAGGAGTTCCCTCAATTCCTCGTGGATCCCATCATCAGAACTCGAGCATGACAAAAATTAATCTTGAAAATAGAACTTGCTTAACAAACACAGCTAGGAGGACAAATCGCCAAACGTGAACTTTTCGTCGTTGAAGAGTTCTGTTCTGATCATCATCAGCAGTTCCACTTCATCCAATGTCACATATTTGGATGCAAATGCTTGACTTGTTGATAAAAACACAAAAATCACTATATGTTTGCCTTAAAGATTTGAGGAGTTCCTTCAATTCCTCATGGATCCCATCATCAGAACTGCCTTTTGACAAAAACGGGACCAACTTGGATATATATACATACAATCTAAAAAAGAATTTTTCAAATCGGTTAAGAAATGACGGAGTTATGGAGTAACAAACATTAAAAAAAAAAATACAACCGAATTGATAACCTCCTCTTTTGAAATCTTGAAGTCGGTTAAAAATTAAAATTGCTGGTGCAGACTTATGCTAGTCAGACTCTAAACAAAATTTGGGGCCTCTCGTTGCTGGAGCTTTCCATTCGATTATAGCGGAAACTTAATCAATAGCTGCAAAATTTGTATATAGTTTTTTTTTAATAATTGTATGTTGTCGGATCCTAGGCGTATTCTATCAGGGAAGATTCATGTCCAGGAGTTTCTCGGGCATTAACAAAAGACGACAGTCATTTTAAAAAGTCAAACTTTTACTTCCACTTCAACATTGTTAGAAAATGCCACGTAAAATACAACGAACTAGTAATTTCTATTCTCAGATGCCGCACACCAACTCCATTTCTCCGCCAGGAGCCTTCGTCATCTCCCCAAGCTTTTCTCATCAATGACAATTGACACAGCATTTGTTTGTCTCTTGTTCTGTAAACATCTTTTCATTTCAACCACCGTCTGCTGGCATACAACGGAACTATCGAGCAATCGACTTCACTCAGATGTGCTTAACCACCCTCGTACATTTGCATTTCAATCAGTGGCATTTGTAGAATGACGGCGAAGTGCAAGATAAATAAATTCACGGCGGATTTAATAGAGGGCGCAGAAGGCGATCATTCCTCTTCGACCACGGATCTATACCTAAACCGGATTGAGTACAAACTTTTATGAGCCAGTCAAACTTGAACCTTATTCTCGCGTAATACAGTTAATATCCTGTTATGACAGACAGACTAGAGAAAGCGGTCCGAGCGAGAGCAACCAACCGGAGGGCGGTGTCCCACTCGCACAACTTGCCAGTGTAAAAAAAATATATGTTGTGGTATTTTAGAATACTGAAAACATATAATAATTTACATTTGACCTCATTCGTAATTGTATAAAAATCAACATTATTAACTGACTAAAACCTAGTATTGCAATAAATATAGTAGTATTTTTCAAATATTAATTGGTATCCCCAACGTTAATGGTGTCAAATTTGAAATTATGAAAAAAGCGGCTGATGAAATTAGTTGAAAATAGTGAAAACATGTTGTGTAAAGGGTTGTAAAAGTGAAAGTTTTATTAATTGTGGAATATCATTTCACAGGTAAGGAACAATTTGTTATATTTTACGATAAAACGACAAGACAAATGTCAAACTGATTAGGGTGACTATGACTTGGGCTGGTTTTGCAGAAATATTCGTTATTAAGTGTTTAGTGAGAAAACCTTTTTGAAAGGTCAGTTGAAATTCAATCTTTTAACAATTTTGTTATCATTATGAGCTTTTGTTTAACTTGGACTGTATGTGATTAAACTGTGCAAGTACTTAAGTTGTCGTTCCAATTTTTTAACCATTTTACAGCTACTTTCCGGTATCCAATTGAGTTGAAATTTAGCATACTTATGTACAGTATGCTTATTTTCACGCATACTGTACATAAGTATGCTACATTTCAGCTCAATTGGATACCGGCAAGTTCGGTAACAGTTATATTGTATTGTTACCTACCGAACTCGTGTATCATGGCACCACCGTGCTGATCTGTTGATGGTGAATTAAAACTCGTCCTCGTCTTTTTTTAATTTACGCATGGCCCATCACGGAAGAACACATTTGTTAAGAGATTTGGAAAATAAAGTAGGGCTTAGGCAAAAATTACACAAGACTATATTGTTTAACAATGTATGGATAATTGGATACACAAACTTGTGATTAGCGAAAATAAATATTTCTTAGAAAAATATTCTTATTTTATTTACTACCTAATTTAGTTTAAATTTCATTGTACATAGAACCTATATTAGAAATAATCCTCATATCCACAGATGTAATTGGTCACCATAATTAAAACGAGATGCAATCCTCGAGTTTGGCTTCTCTGTCGGTCACACTTTTTCGTCACACTACTCAATCCGGTTTAGGTATAGATCCGTGTCTTCGACATACGATTTAATTATAAGAAGACTAGCAGTTTAGAGGCTTACTGCCCGGCTAGTATGATAGCTTATACCGTTACGTTTTATGTGACGTTTCAGTACATTTTGGCCATATAACGTGACGGTATAAGCTATCGTACTAGCCGGGCTGGAGCTGAGGGGCTAGTATGATCGCTTATATGTCGGACATATAGCATTCGTCCCGTACTGTCAAGTATGTAAGTGCGAGAGGGACGAATGTTATATGTCCGACATATAAGCTATCATACTAGCCGGGCAGATATCGTTATATCAACTTAGCCCGTGGGCCTAAATGACGACTATGACATGTTTCCTTTTACCCACGACGGAACGGAGAAGGTAGGTATATGCGTTTAGGGTGAGAGGTTGTTTGTTTGTTTGTGTGTGCACCTCAATATCTCCAAAACGGCTAGACCGATTTGAATACGGTTTTCCGCAATGGGTTTGTGGTTCATTCGGGACCACGGATTATAAAAACCAGTTCGGGACGAACCCCCAATAAATGTTACGACCATAACTCGCCAGAGGGCGCTGCAGTTAGCATTTTTTCTCTTGAAAGTGTGTTTGAGCGCTTTTTCTCCGGAACTCTGCTTGACCAGCATAGAAGATTTCGATAACGCTTGGTGAGGAGAACATGTACTTGAACTCTTAGGATCATGATGGAGCAGAAAAAAATAGGAGGAACTGTAAAGGGGTTAGTTATCTTTGTGTCTGTTTTTGGGCGCTTTTGTTTATGTTTGCTTAGCAGCTGTTGTAAACGAACTTCTGAGGGTCTAATGCTGGAGTAAAACAACATCACACAGAACCTTTCGAAGGCATATAGGTACTTGACAGTGTTTGGGATCTTTTCAGCAGATTCTTTTCATGTCAGCACGAAAGAAGGGGAAGCCTGGAACTATAGGCCAAACAACGAAAGGCGTTGATTCAACTTCAGTGCGATAGAGAGTGACATCTGGTACAAACAAGTAAACTAACATCTCCATAGAAAAAAATCGTACTTCGAGCTGAAAGGCCTCTGGTATCAGTGGCTCGTCTGTTTTATAGTTTTTACAGCTGTCACAGTTTTTCTCTGTCATTTATGTCAATCAATAAAATTGCGCATTTTTTCCGACTTTACGGAGTTTTACTAATATTTAGGTTTACAGCGTCAACAGATTTTTTTTTGTTATAAATTTATCGTTATAAACATATGCGTACCTAATCCACCATATCAGCCCAATTTCACGGGGGGTAAATGCCATAATCGCCACGCTTGGCATGCGGGTTGGCGATCGCAGTATTTCCACCGCACTCAAGGAATGCTGCTGCCCATTCCCCGGTGGTTTTGGTCGTAGTTTTAGGACATACCCGGGTCCATGCGTACCTAATCGATTTCTATCAATTAACGGAAATATCTTCTGAATCGAAACGACAGACTTGGGCACAACACTAGTTTTAAAAAGAAAACGACATAACATGTAACTGTTTTTATTTCAGTAAAATTTCCAGCACGGGGTCTTTCTCGTTTACTAAAATAAATAAAATATTCATGTGTCATTATTTGACATCTCTGAGTTTGACATTGTCCCGGGACCCTTGACGTTTGACGTTTCAGGTGCACATAGCCAATACAAGTTTCACCAAGGGGGACAGAAAAGCTCTTACGTAGCTAAATTGAGATTGAGAACGTATCTTAAACGTCAGGGGTGCTACCCCGAACTTCGAAAATCGAACTTCGTATCGTACCATCCCTTTCCGTCATATAGAGTATAACACGAGATTGAAAGGGACAGCACGACACGAAGTTCGATTTTCAAAGTTCGCGGTAGCACAGCTGGCGGGTTACCATAAGCAGCCTCTTTAATTTGGGCAAGTTCGTTTATTTGCCTCAAACTATATGACATGACGTTTAGATGACATTGAGGCAAATAAAGAAATGCGGAACTATGACAAGGATAACAAATAATATATTTCTCCCTGTCGCTCTGATACAATGTAGTATATTATGACCATCTCGCTGGGTAGAGTCTGGCTAGCCAAAATTTGTTGACATATATTTTCTTGTGGTATCACCAATCGTCTATGATTTTTAAAAATTTAGTAGGTTGGTGCTCTATAGATATTTTGATACTTTATGTACAAGGATTATTTATTTATCAGGTTTATCACTTATTGTTACACTGAGAGTATGCATAATTTAGAAATCACTATAAACTAAACCTTAGTGTAATAAAATTACCCCTTTACAAAGTTAATAATCACAATACTAGAATGTCAATACTAGATTATCACGGGAATCAAAATTGTATGATTGTGCTTCAATATTAAACAATATTGACGTGATACGGATCGTGATATGAGTTAATCGCATGATAACAATTACCGTGCAAATGGCCCCATACAAAACCAACCATTATTATTTTTAAATTGTATTGTATTGAAGTATCGCGGCTTCCGATTTAGTTGGAATTTGGCATAGTACAGCCAACAGCAAAAGTAGATGATCACATTAGTACCTTGTCATTTTCACTACTTTGACGCATCCCAACTGTCGCAGTATTGTTACGCTAGCGCGACAAAGTACTAGAATGATAATCTACGAGTATATTTGTTGTTGATTGTACTTATGTAATTTTTTTGGTAATGGATTAATATTATGGTGTTATCGATCTAGGTCTTATTTACACTACATATAATTTTTCGCCTTCTTACAATGGCATATGGTGAGAAAGTGTAAACATACCTATTTTTTTCGTTGACTATACTGTACGCAGTGGTAGAAATTATGTGGGATGATTTTGAGTGCACGTCGACGTATGTTTAACTTATTTCATTAGGTAGGTAAAATTAAAAATATTTTCTAGTATCAATACTATAGTTCCAACTACACAAAGTGTGACCAGCCCAAAATTGTATGAATTTCCCGCCAATAATATGGGTAATATTTCAGTAGCCAGACTCTAGCGGTATTATTAATTGATATCTACTCGGTACACTGATGTGTAAAGCGTGTCACACACTGGAGCGGCCTGAGTTGTAATCTATGAGAATCAGGCCGCGTGTGCTTCGCGTGTGTCTGAATGATTGTTAGGATTGTCATAGTGTACAACTGGCTGCCACCGCAGGCCGCTCCAGTGTTTGACACGCTTAATGTGTCTAGACGTCATGTCAAATAGTTTGAGGCAAATAAACGATTACCAACCCAGATTAAAAAGGTTGTTTATTGTAAGCATTCAGACGTTTCAAACCAAGTTTTCAATTTAGCCGCATAAGAGCTTTTCTGTCCCTTTTTCTGGAACTCGTATAGGAGCTCTATAGAAATCCCACAGAAATCTTTACTCTGAGGTATTGATCATGTGAACACGGCTGTACGATTGTATTCCCTGACATTTTTTTATTTATGTACATTGGCTCTCATTATAATAGTCTCCCTTGCCACATCGAAAAATCAAACGTCACCAATGTCACCATTGTTCGCTTAGCCATGACTGAAAGATGTCAAACGAAGTTTACAGAAAAATTTGAAAATCAAAATTATGTTATTTACATGGGAATTCTTGTTACTGCGTCAGCTGTGTTATATTTTTATAGGTATAGTATAATAATTATCAATTATTGAGTTCTGTCGTTGCTTAGGAGATTGTTAACGCCGTTGCAAATTTTGCAGATTTCACTTCGTGACGATAGTGTTTAGCTATGTGTTGGGATGTGTGGCTTGTTATTACGGGCTGAATTCCAACGTTTTAGACAGTTTAGTGAATAAAATTAAGTGCCATTCAGTGCTGAGCGGCGATCAGCATGAGGAAGAATCGAGCGGCGAATCGGTGAGTTGACATATTTGTTTTCCTTTTTGTTGTTACTTCGTTTGAGTTGACGCCTCTTTATTAGGATCTCATTATTTAGCACAATCGTGCAGGACCTTGCTAATTATTGCAATGTGTAACTTAGCACAGAATTATGCTAAATTATTGCGTGAATTGCTGATTTTTCACGTCATTTAACTGGTTTTTAACTGTAGATTTATTAGCGCTACATTAACATCAACTCTCTTCGTATTACCCTCATTACTGAGTATCGTGACCAATTACAATATCATTCTATGGGACGCGGTCAATGCATGGACCATAAACATTCTTGATCAGACCACCTTGTAGAAATCTGACCTCTGGTTTTATAGCCCATAATTTGTCCCAGGAAGATTCTTTTGTCATAATGTACCTGAATAAATTGGGAGTTCTTTCTAGACATATGGTTGAGAGCCACTTGTAGATTTAACAGCACCTTCACTGTGGAAGTCAACATGTTATTAATCATACTAGGTCCTTTGACCTAATAATGCAGTGAGTGTGTTAACATTAAATATACATTTAATAATATAAATGTATCAAAACCATATGTCTTTATTTACACTTCACTAAACACAAATATTAAGTCGGCCAAACACTTGGTTTGCTCAATAGGATATTCATCCCATCATTAATTCCAGAATTGATGGATTAAAAAATGCTAATATATAATTAAAAAAACTCACCTTCAATTTACTTGGTAATAGTCAATTAACCATCTTGATTGAAATATCATATCACTATTGGTAAAACTTTTTTATTTTTCTGATGAATTCAGGTGGCCAGTTCTGGTCTTTATCATCTTTACCTCAAATAGTACTTTTTGAGAGCAAATGCATGTGTAACTAAAAATATTAATAGTCTGTAAGTGCTCGGTGACAGATCATGACATTGCTATGGCGGGTATACTGTGCTCCAATCTCAGTACTCGAAAAATAAATCATTGGGTCCTGAAAACTGACTACAAAGAAGTGGCAAGGGAGCTGGGAATGGTTGACTGGAGCAGAGTGACTAACAATAGCGATGTCAATGCTGCTGCTAATATCTTTAATAGCATACTCAGTACTGCAATTCAAAATAAAACTGTAAAAGTTAAAATCAGCCGTACTAAATTTAATCTCAAGCCATGGGTGACCCCCGGTATAATCAGGTGTTTAAGACACAGAGATAAACTCCACAAGGAATCTAGAGCCTCCCCGAATAACCAGATCTTGCACAAAATATATACCCGCTATAGGAATTTTTGTGACAATCTGCTTTACAATTTAAAGAATGAGTACCAAAGCAAGCAAATACAAGAGCACAAAGATAAACCTAAAAAGTTGTGGAAAACCATTAAGTTGATATACCAATCTGATAATGTTGACAATGATTCGGTTGAACTCACAAAAAATGGTAGCTCCATACAAGAATCTCTGGATAAATGCAATTTGCATTTCACTAGCGCTGGGAGCAAATTAGCTGATCGCATACTGTCCAGACTTGCTGAATCTCAGAACTCTCTAGCGGCTAGGTTTGTTCCTCCCTATACTACTTTGAATTCGCTTTTCATGAAACCCACAGATGTTTGTGAGGTGGACAAAATCATAAGGCAACTTAAGTCTGATAGTGCACCTGGCTATGACGGTATTAAGCCATTACTAATTAAAGAAATTAAAAATGTCATCCTCGAGCCATTGGTCTATCTCTGTAATCTCAGCATGGAAATGGGATGCTTCCCCGACTGTTGGAAATTGGCTATAGTGACGCCGATCCATAAGGGCGGATTTAAGGATGCACCCACCAACTATAGGCCCATTTCACTGTTAAGTGTTTTCTCCAAAATCTTGGAAAAGATTGTTAATGCTCGACTGGTCAATTTTCTAGAGGAAAACTCACTAATCTCTGATCGCCAGTTTGGTTTTAGGTCTGGTAGATCAACTGAAGATGCTGCTTTGGTCCTCACAAATTCGATCTCTCGTCACCTAGATGCTAGCAAGTGCTGTTTGGGCGTGTTTTTGGACCTAGCCAAGGCCTTCGATACAGTTTCCATCCCAATCCTTCTGAGAAAACTGGAGGCGCTGGGAGTCCGTGGGCTGTCCCTTGACTGGTTCGCTAGTTATCTAACCAATAGACAGCAAGTGGTAAAGATCGGTGAGTTTAAGAGCAGCAGGTCTCTTATCTCCTTTGGCGTGCCACAAGGCAGTATTCTTGGCCCAACGCTTTTTGTTACCTATATTAATGACCTTCTCCAACAGTCCATTCCCAGCTCAGAAATAATATGCTATGCAGATGACACCGTCATAATCTTTAGCCACAACACTTGGGAGGAGACATACATGCCAGCTGAGGCAGGGTTATCAAAAACAGCGAACTGGCTAGATACCAACCTACTCACACTGAATGTGAATAAGAGCCACCACATTCCTTTCTCAAAAACAGTAGTATCCTCTCCCCCGGATACTATTCAACTTAAAATGCACTCTTGTGGAACTCGTGATGCAAGCTGCTCTTGCAGCACTCTAAGCAGATGCAGTACAGTCAAGTACCTTGGTGTAGTATTGGATGAACACTTATCATTTAAACAGCACATAGTTGCCCTCTCTAAGAGAGTCCGGAAACTGATTTATTTGGTAAAACGTCTGCGGGACTGCTCACCTCCGGAGGTTTTACGTGTAGTGTACTACGCGCTTTGCCAATCAATTATACAATATGGTATTGCAGTCTGGGGTAGCGCTGGCAAAACGGCTCTTCTTGGCCTTGAACGCGCGCAACGTGCAGTGATTAAGGTAATGATGAGAAAACCTTTCCGATTCCCCACTGACATCCTGTATCAGCAAACGGGTTTCCTTAGAGTTAGGCAATTATTCATCATGAATGCTGTCATTCGAGTCCACAGAAGTACGGCTAAGTCTCCCCTTTTTGGCTATATCATGAGTAGGCGCATATATCGAGTTCCCATACCCTCAGTCATCTCGGCGCACGCTAAACGCTCCGCCTTTTTCATTCATCCCTTTGTCTATAATGCTGTCTGCAAAGTTTGCGACATAAAACAGTGCACCATACACAAAGTTAAGTCAACTCTAAAAAAATGGTTTTCCACATTGTCGTACAGTGATACAGAAGATATAGTACGTTCCTGCTATTAATTAAGGTTGCTCTACACATAACAATAATTCATTAGTACGTACCTTAGTTAACACTCTTGACACATGAAATCACTAACTCACACATATACACACACACCCTCACACACACACACACACACACACACACACACAAACACACAGAAACACACAATACACACATGCATACGTACTTACATATACACAAACTCTCCTAGTACCAACTGGAATACCGTATATACTTGTACCTACCTCATTTTTAATTTTATTAATCTTATGTTTCCGTGTACTTACCTAATGTTAACGGTTGATAATTTTTTTTTCATATACGTACCTAATTTAACTTTTGTAACGTTCATGTCGTGCTCCTTGTGCCGATGATGTTCAAGTGATTTGTTAACCGACTCAGTGGGTCCCAAGATACAGGCTCAGCCTAGTTTGTGGCCCAACGGATAATGTCTGTATAATTTTGTATTCGTGTGCTTTGTGTAATAAACAATTATTATTATTATTATTTATTATTATTATATTAAAATTACTATAGGTATGCCTATAAAAATTGAGGACAGAGGTCATCAGAACCTGACTAGATGACTATGGCACCAACTAGAAAGCATACCCTAAAAAGGAGTTATAAATAAGACAACATACATAAAAAAATCAAAAAATTGAAAACCTTCTCCTTTTATTAACCGGCTTCAAAAAATGAGGAGGTTCTCAAACAGACTGTGTTTTTTTTCCTTGGAACTTTTGAATGGGTGAAACGGTTTTGATGATTCTTTTTTTATTTGATAGCTGGTGCATCCAGTGAGGTCCCATTTTAATTTGGTCCAGATCTGACAATGGCAATCTTAAATTTGCATTAGGTATGTGCACGACAAATCGATGAATAACTCGGTTGAAGTTAGTTTTTTTTGTTAAATTTTTCTTTTTTTTTTTAGTCGTTATGTGTTAATTTGTTTTCAGGGCTGCAGTACATGTGGCTCCAGCAGCTGCCCTCGCCATGACTCAGCTTCGTTTGAGCCCTGGGTAGGGCTCCAAATACACAAGCAACTGGATCAGGCCATTGAAGAGGTGAGTTACAAGTTACGTGGGTTATATGGTTAATATAGGCCTTTATAGCTTGATTTAAATAAAAAAATTAAAACTATTCGAGATACACTCCCGTTCATCCATAATTAATGCATATAAGTACTAGATATAAAGATAAGTTTAGTCTATGGTACAGTCAGCAACGTTAATACAAATATAAAGACATAAATATTTGTGACGACCTGTTTAGCCTAGTTGGTAGTGACCCTGCCTCCGAAGCTAGAGGTCCCGGGTTCGAATCCCGGCCAGGGTATTCATTTGTGCATTTTTCACGGATATTTGTTCTTGGGTCTTGGATGTTTTCTATGTATTTAATTATGTATTTATCTATATAAGTATGTATATCGTCGTCTAGTACCCATAGTACAAGCTTTGCTTAGTTTGGGACTAGGTCGATTTGTGTAAGATTGTCCCCCAATATTATTTATTTATTTTATTTACTGACCTGTATGTGAGTGATAATTGTCCTATACAGATATTTTTGGAATTTGTTTTGTATACATATTATTGTAGCTGACTGTATACCTATTTTCGTTTGCTCTTACATACATATTATAATAAAAATAATGCTAGGAGTAAACAAATGTTAAGGAAAATGTACCTTGAACCGTGTTGTACGTCATTATGTTATTTGCTTACCGTCCTCACGGGCAGTTTGATAATTATTTATATTTGGTAGGAACAACACTGAACATTTCGCCGCGTGTATTGTTACTTCAATTATGAACAGATAATCAAAATCAGGCCCCCCACACGGTGGACTGATGACCTGGTGAAGGTCGCGGGTGTCCGCTGGATGCGGGTGGCGCAGGACCGGTCATTGTGGAAGTCTTTGGGGGAGGCCTATGTCCAGCAGTCGACGTCTTTCGGCTGCATGATAATGATGATGATGAATCAAAATCAGAAAAAATGTTTATTGTAGAACTTAGGTAGGCTGTAAGATACAGAGTTGTTAAGAACATTTTGTGATCTTCTATATCTTGCCAATGGGCGTACAAAACATTAGGTATATAAAAATACAAAATTAAAGCCACATGCAATTGAAATAAAATACAATTTATGGTAATTACAATTGAAAAAGTATAGTCAAACTAAATTAATAAAAAAATTAGTTGTCACTTTAATAATATTGACAACATTTCATATTTCTAAGCTTGAAATCTTATTAGTTCCTAGTATTCTGTTAGAAAAGAGGAACACACCAATAGTTTTAAGTCTTCACTGTGATTAATATTTACTTTATTATTAATTTATTAAAATATATGGCGTAATATTTTTTACCAGCTTATATATAGCAGCGTATAATTTTTTTGTAAAAATATTCATGGGATTAGGCGAAACGCTTTCGATTCCTATATAAATTGTAAGGTGTTACGAAAATGAAATGTCGTCAATTATGAAGTCGCTTTTCAAATTGTCATTTAGGTTAAATATTACTCAAAATTGTCATTTGAGTAATCATTAATAGAATAATATAGTTGATATGATATGTTTCAGTTTTATAACGCGATCTTGGACCAGTTCATCAGCGCGTGGCACGGGCGTCTGTCGGCGCGGCCGTTCTTCTTGGACGAGTTGCGAACGCAACTGCGACGTGCTTCCGCCGCGCTGTTGCGCAGGGCTCTCAAGGTACACTACATAGTTTGCTGGTGCCTTGAGCCATGGTTTAAAAACGCTAGGAGGATCATGGCTCAAGGTACACGTAGTTTACTGATTACTGGTAACGTTTGGAACGCAATCCTGAAGCAGTTCAAAAGCGTGGACGCGGCTTTTGGCGAGGCCGTTCTTCTTGATCGAGTTACGAACGCAATTTAATATGTTACATTTCGTGATTTAGACATTTATGAAGATGTTAATGATTGACTTGTTTATATTGCTTTAACAATAATACACTACCATAGGTGTATTTTGTGGATTCAACCACAGAGTCAAGTCACTGATACTTCCTTGACGAAATCAAATATTGGATGGATGTTCACTTAGCTTGATAACATAAATAAATAAAATTTTTGGACAATCTTATCCAAATCGACGTAGTCCCAAAATAACCAAAGCTTGTACGATATACGTTCTTAATTATTTATATACATGATTACTTAAATACACAGAAAACGCCCGCAAATAACGCCCTGACAGGGTTTCGAACCCGGGACCTCCGGCTTCGTAGTTAGGGACACTGCCAACTTCTCAAAGTTAAGAACTCTTTGAGACTCAAACGAATAAAAAAATCCGAGTTCCGAAGTATCGACATTTAAAAAAATACACCTAATTGAGAAACTTCTCCTTTTTGAAGTCAGCTAAAAAAAGCATCATTTCAGGTAAACTACTCCCGCTTTCTAACAGACCGGTTGATACCGTGCGCGCTACGGCACTACACGCTATGCGCGGGCGCGGGAGCGGAAGCGGGAGCGGCAGTTGGCGCGGGCGGGAGGCTGGCGGTGCACCCCGCAGCCAGCAACCGCGCCGCTGAGCTCAAGTACCTGCGAAGCGTCACTGACGCCATCATGCCATTTCTGCTCCAAGACGGAGAGTTGCATAATGCGTGAGTACTCCATCATCATTCTAACGTTATCCCAGTACAATTGCTACCTGATCTCAAGAATTAGTGTAGGCAAAAGTGGAAGCGACTGCCATCTTACCTGCCAACCCAAGGGGAAACTGGACCTTATTGGGATTAGGCTTGTCAAGGCAACTTGACTTTTAGAAATTCTCAAGCCACCCGATGACCTCTATAGTGGTCGGCGGTTAAGAAGTCAATCCTGACACCTGTCATATCCATACAGTTTATAACCTCAAAGACTGACTTTTAGGTTATAAACTGTATGGAAATGACAGGTGTCAGGATTGAATTCTTAACCGCCGACTACTATAACCTGGCTTAACAACTGCTTGAGTACGTAATTATAATAATTATTATTCTATTTTAGACAGGCAGCTGACGCTACGCACGTCTAAATCATAGTTTATTTATTTATTTATTTAATCGTATGGCATTTATTTACGAACCGTGAGATCTTCGAGAAGACAAGTACGGTTGCCAGTTTTTGTTGCACTTTTAGCACCACGCAGGGGTCACGTGTAGGGTAACGGTGGGTACTCCCTACGGACGTGGTGTAACTTCGACCCCCCTTTGTCAAGTGAGTGGGCAACTTGACTGTTAGAAGTTCTCAAGCCGCCCGAAGGCCTCTAACTTGGCTTAATGACTGCTGTCGTAGATAGCTGCCGGGATCAACGGCTTAACGTGCCTTCCAAAGCACGAGAGCGCTCAGTAACCACTCAAAGCGGTCACCCATCCAAGAACTGACCTGCGCCCACATTGCTTAACCTCGCATACCGCACGCGGTACGCGGGTGCCGCTGGGCCACGAGCGCTAAATCATAGTTCACTTAGCACACGATCACACTGCTTTAGATATTGCGTTTGTCAAGTCCGTATTTGAGCTGGTTTAAACACTTTTAGCGTTCACTAGGGCAGTTTGTTCCAAATTTCCCAAGAAATTAAATTATTTTGGTAAATAAGTGAGGGACCTGCATTCTATAGCTGTCAATGCAAGGAATCCTCAAGTCAATCAAGGGTCAGCAACGCACTAGTGATTCTTCTGGAGTAACAGGGTCTATTGACGCCATGATAGGCTACGGTTCTGCCTACCGTCTGGCAGCGCAAGCTAGTTTATCACCGAAACAAAAGACAAGTGAAGTTTACTTCTTCATCTTTATTGAATCTACAAGTTCTGAGGTAAACACATGTTTTTTTATACTACTACAGTGGCAAACTGGCATACAGCCTGCCTGAAGGGGAGCAGACAACGAAGCATATGAACACTTGCTACACCAGAAAAGTCACAACCGCACTGTAGATGCAAAAGATGGAATAGGAATTCATGATGCAAAAAAAGTAATCTTAATAAGATCTTAAGTTATCCAGCTAGATTGCGACAGTCTTTTGTTTTGCCGCGAAAATTCCGGGCTCTGCTTATTAGTCCGAAGTAAATAGCGTTTTTAAATAGATCCGTTAACAATTCTGGCTTTCATGGATTGTGTGTTTGTATAGAGTGTTTCGAGTGCTGGTCCGCGAGATATTCGCCGGCTGGGTGCTCCTGTCGCTGACGGACCTACTGGCCGATCCGTACATTGTGAACGCACTGATAATCCTGGCCACCGGCGACGAGACCATGGCCCGGCTGCCGGCCACGCCCGACTATAAGGTGAGTATGCACGTGTTGATCGAGTTTGATACGTGTGAAGAAAGAGATAATGAGAAGAATGAGCCCCTAGTTACTTTTATTCGTCCTTATGGCTCCGTGTTGCCTCCAAGCGTCGGGAAATCGGAACGTGGCCTCACGTATGACGATCTGAGGGTGGTATTTCACTCATTCAATATCTTTGTCCAAGTTTTTTATTTTATTTCTAGCCATCTTGATTTAAATGTAATCATAATCTTTGGCCTAATGTCGGGGTCCCATCGAAGTTTGATGAAATCATCCAATTTTTTTGATCTAATGTATATTGGACAAAGATATTGGATGAGTGGAATACCAAGGGTGGTATTCCAATATCAAGGCTACTCATCCAATATCTTTGTCCAATCTTTGATCAAATTTCTTTGACGGACGCCCATTCCACTTATCCAATATCTTTGTCCAAGTTTTTATTTTTCATGCGTAGCCATATTGATTTAAATGTCATCAGAATCTCTGATCAAATGTCGGGGTCCCTTCCAAGTTTGGTGAAATCATCCAATGTCTTTGATCAAATGTATATTGGACAAAGTTATTTGATGAGTGGAATACCACCCTGATGCTGCATCTGCAATCGTGGGCTCGTCGCCACTTCACTGTAGATGTGCAGCTTTCTAGATCGGCTATGGCTATACTTCTTATACTTCTTTGGACTTCTGCTAACAAAATTGGTAATTTTCACTGTGGAATATAGTTCGCCACGAACGCGACTTATCCGTGCACTGCTCTTTCCAGCTGAGCTGTCGTGGGTCCCACTCGTAGCGATGATTTTTTCCAGTAATTTCACTATTATTTAGACTTTCAGGGTTTGTTGGTTGTTACAGGTGGAATTCCTCTCGACGCTGGTGCGTCAGCCGGAGAAGTGGAACAAGGATCGCGCCCAGCTGCTTCGTGTAGACCTGGAGTTGCTAGTGGGCGAGCCGCGGCACCTGTACGCGTTCATGCAGCACGTCAAGTCCACCAGCCAGCTGCAGCTGTTGCAGCTATACAAGGACATCAGTGAGTACGGGGTCTAAAGTAAAGTAAAGTAAAGTAAAGTAGTTTATTCTTCAAATTAGGCATATTACATGCACCTATGAACGTCAATAAACTACCACCGGTTCGGAAAAATAAACCTCTGCCACGAGAAGAACCGGCGTAAGAAACTCGGCGAGGTGTCATTTTTTCAAAACAATATACATTGTATAGTTAAATATAAAATTACAGTCTCAGTTACTACAAAAATAACAAGCTACAGTAGAAAACCTATTTTCGCGATAGATTAGCCGTGCAGGACACTATCACTGCCAAACATCCCTGTCCATGATGTAATCGTTTACCTTATAATATGCTTTTGAAATAAGTGTTTGTTTTACTACAGATTTGAATTTAGAATTGCTAAGTTCAGTAATGTGTTTTGGAATTTTATTGTAGAATTTAATACAATTTCCCAAGAACGACTTTTTCGCCTTTACTAGTCTATAGAAGGGTCTTACAGACCAACACCTCAGGTGTTCCTCTCGACGCTAGTACGACACTTAGAAAAGTGGAACAAGGATCGCGTGGACCTGGAGCTGCTGGTAGGTAGGCCGCGGCACCTGTACGCGTTTATGCAGCGCGTCAAGTCTACCACGTAGCTGCAGCTGTTGCAGCTGTACATGGATATTTTTGGGTACAGGTCTGCAGACCAACACTGCATGTGTTACTCTCGATACTAGCGTGTTCGGTCAAGGATCGCTTCGCGTGGACCTGGATTTGATGGTGGGCGGAGTAAGACCGCCGTGTTGTGGCTTTTCACGACCTCCTTCTGACATTACTTGATCAGCAGGGATCGGATAGTCGGAACGATATTTTAGGTAAATATCGTTCCGAACTTTAGCGACGGCGTTGATTAATAAAAACTCCGGGATTTCTAAAATAAAATAAGTGTTAAGTAAGTAGATAAGTATTTCCATGTATCTTCTAAATGTTATTTGTAGATCTACAAAATTTTATTAAATTTTCCTGCAAATTTTTAAAGTTACTAAGTATTAGCAGCAACCTAAACATATTTGAGAGTTTTTTTATTAAATTCTCGTGACGTTTTGCATAATCCCGGAATACCGGAGCTAATATTATTAAATCAATTTTTGAAGAAGCCGATTCCATATTTGCTTACTTTATTCCGGAAATTTGCCAGCTTTAGGTAAATATTGATCCGAATGTGCGATCACTGTTGATAGCTAACACAAATTCAACTATGGATTTTTTCTAAAAAACTTACACGAAATAAAGTTTGTATCTATCTATCTAAATACTAATAAATACTTGATCAGTCGACCTTGTAGCCGAACAATGCATTTCCCACGATGGCTGATCGATATGACGCAGAGGCCATAATCGCTTATTTATGATCTTTAGGTATGATGGGGTCAAGGTCTTTTGAAGCATTCTCCACAATGTAATGTTCCGAAAAAAATATACTTGAAGTAATGATTTCATTTAGGCCACGTAACGGTGTGGTTCCGCTGCACCATCACTTTTATAAAACCACGCGTATTTAGTTTATCACGCGATGAATTTAATAATATCTCATACTTATTAACCGTAATTTGCATATGCTTTGGAAGGCACGCTAAGCTGTTGATCCCGGTTGTTCTAATAGCAGTCGTTAAGCCAAGTTAGAGGCCTTCGGGCTGCTTGAGAACTTCTAACAGTCAAGTTGCCCACTCACTTGACAAGCCTAATCCCAATAAGGTCTGGTTTCCCCCTCTGGTTGCAAGGTCAGATGCCAGTCGCTTCCGTAAAAACGACAACGCCAATTCTGGCACGCAATTCTTCACGCATTGGTACGCCAATTCTTGGGATTATGTAGCGGACCTCAGGCATCCATCAGGATGCAACTGTACTGGAAATAACGCTATGAGGATGATGACTTATTAACCGTACATATTGTTCTTAGAATTGTTTCAAACGAAGCTTCTAAACCCGGCGCTGAGCGAGTCGGAGCAGGCGGCGCTGTGCCGCGAGGGCGCCGCGCTGCTGCGGCGCGGGGGCGAGCGCGCCGACACACTCCACGGAGACGTCAAGAGGTAACTATTAACTAAATATATTCCGAAGGGGCAAATTAACCTACCACAACTTAATATCCAAATACAAATTAAATTCTCTAAAAAATAGACGTATTTTTCTACAGGCCATGTTCCTTCATGGACTATGTCACAACAAATTTGACTGTACCCAGCTTGTCAGCAAAATAAGCTACATAACCCCTAGAACCGTAAACCAGCGAGGTACGCGCGCGTACCGGCTGTTTGCAGTGGCCCCGTGCCGCACCAACGCCGGCGCGCGCGCGCCTCTTCGAAGGCTCCTGACTACGTACAACCAGTACTTTACCCAATTAGATATATGTCATCTACCCGAGGCTAAGTATAGAAAAGACATCTTAGAAACTTTAAAAACCTTAACTTAGCACAGCAGTGTACCTAACACTTAATATAGTAATTTGTTACTTTACTACTTTATTATATTCATAAAATGTACAAATATTTAAATTTAGACTTTAAAACTATACCATATAATGTCTCTTGAATGCATAGTATGTAAGTACTTCTTTAGTTTGAATATTTGAATATTGTTTGTTTTAAGTACTCAACCCAATTACATTGTATATCTACCTATATAAATATAGTAATACTGTCCTATTTGTGCCAACCTTAACCTGTTTTAGCAGTAATTTGTGGATAATGTCGTTGGCTATACATAAAGTAATTGTAATTGTAAGTGTAATTGTAACTTATACTGTATGGTTGTTTTTTATCCCTAAAATAAATAAATAAATAAACACATGAAGTTGTTAAAAAAAAACGAATGTTGACCTTCCGTCCTAAGCAAGAAGGTTTAAATTCTAATGACATTAACATTCTCAATTCTGGAAGGCATTTATTCAAATATATACACACTCAATGATAAAAAATAAAACACATTAAACAGGTTAATCAAATCAAATAAAATCATTTATTCTGCTAAAACATACACAAAGTTGGTACAATTGACATGTCAGTGGTAATAGAATTACATGTATAAGTATGTATGTTCCGCCACAATATGGCATGCAAAACTTACACTAAATTATAATATTAGCCTAAGTTTACCATAAAGAAGAATATCAATTTAATAGATTTTTTAATAGTATAATATATTCATAATCATATCTATTATTAAATTATTATACAAAGTAAAAATTACCTGATCATCAATAGGTACAATGAAATTAAATAAAAGCTTAATAGGTACAACAAATTGTAAGTCATTGTATGTATAGAAAAACTGTGTATCTCGGAATAAATTCTTTATAGCTGTAGAAAGTGTGCTCGGTAAGCCATGCCTTCGATCGTGATTTAAAACTGGCCAGCGAAGGTGCTTCTAAAATCTTATGTATTATTGGCTATGTGCACGTCAGAAACGTCAAACGTCAAGCGTCCCGGGACAATGTCAAACTCAGAGGTGTCAAATAATGACACATGAATATGTTATTTAAACGAGAAACACCCCTTACTGGATTTTTTACTGAAATGAATAAGAAAATAAATAAATAAATACAAACGAAACGAATCGTAGGAAACCGTTAAGAAACCAATAGGAAACGTGAAAGTCAATTTGACAGATGTCCCCCGGTAGGTACACATTTCTGCCGTGGTGTGCGCTGCGATCGCCTAGCTTACACCCACCATCTACTTCGCACATAGCCAATACTTAGATATATAAAAATCGGAAGCTCCATTGTCTTCAGTGGATTGCGGCCCCGTCTTCACAGCCAAGGGATCTAATTTGCCTCATTGTGCCTCTTAACTTCTCAATTGTTGCGCCTTGTTTATGAAAAGTTTGTTCATACGGGTCTAACGAGTTATTTATTTCATTTCTTATATTCGACGGCCTGTTTAGCCTAGTTGGTAGTGACTCTGCCTCCGAAGCTAGAGGTCCCGGGTTCGAATCCCGGCCAGGGCATTTATTTGTGCATTTATCACGGATATTTGTTCTTGGGTCTTGGATGTTTTCTATGTATTTAAGTATGTATTTATCTATATAAGTATGTATATCGTCGTCTAGTACCCATAGTACAAGCTTTGCTTAGTTTGGGACTAGGTCGATTTGTGTAAGATTGCCCCCGATTATTTATTTATTTCTTTTTTTTATTTTGACACGGTCTTCACCGACCATGGTCTCAGTTGACTCGAAGTCTGACTCGACGACGGGGATATGGGATAGGTACCCACCCCTCAAAAATCTAAAGCAGTATGCGCTAGATACCGCAATTTAAGTTTATGAATCATACATAGATCCCCAAGTTCATAGTCATAGCATTTATTGCAGCCATAGTTTATACAGATCTTAATAAATTGCTACATGCTACATTGGGATTCATATGGGCCCTGGTAGGGCGTAACAATTTATGTAATTACAAAATCCTGTACTTAATTTAAATCTATAATCACTCTAGGGAACTTAGGGAGTTATATGATGAAGAAGATATACTTAAATGTATTGTGATTTAGGCGATACTAAGTATAGCGTTGTCGGGCAGGTTGCAAACAAGCCCCGCGCTGTTCGCGACGGCGCGCGAGGCGCATGCGGCGCTCGAGAAGGTGCTTGTGCCGCGCTTTCTGCACAGCGAGGAGGTGAGAACACACGTGTACCGGATTATATACACACACACGCACACACACACACACACACACACACGCACACGCACACACGTACACACACACGCACACACACACACACTCACACACACACAGACACACGCACGCACGCACGCACGCGCGCGCGCACACATTCTCATGTTTGCATACACTCACGACTGTAGAGTACTACCAAAAGGTGTAGGCGGGTCATAAACTGTTGAAAAAACAAAAGTTGTCTCTCTTGCAGGCGTATGATGGTTGCCGTTTTATCATTATCACTTATCGTCGTGGTTGAAACATTTGTCACGTTCTGACAAGTATGTGAGTGCGAGAGTGACGGGATGAGTAATAAAATGGCAACTGTTATACGCCCTGTGGTTAATAGTTTACGACTTATACACCGTGGGCTGCCCACGGTGTATATGTGCATGTAAGTTATGTGTTAATTACATAGATTTCTTAGAAACTGAGACGTCGTTTATGCGGATTATGTTTCCAGTAAAAAATTAAGCTTTCTATCCCTTAACTTTTAATGTGTTCACAGGAAACACGTGAACCTTAAGTGGGGGATAAGTGGGAACTGGTTTAATGTTTCGATGATAGAACAGATGAAAGTTTGTAGACAAAATAAAAATTGTATTAAAATGGTATACTTGTTACAGTTTTACAAAATATTAATCGGATCAAGAATACCGACGGGCTACCAAAAACAGAATAAGAGGTTAGTTCAGTTTTTGTTTTTCTTTAACTCCTCTTCTATATTACCTATACTTCTCTTATACGCCAAGCGTCTGTTGTTGACAGTGGTAAGTTGGTTCCAACAAATCGATATGGCGGGTATGAACCATGAAGTCCCAAAATCGAAATTTGAATAGTTTCATTGATCATCTGATTTTGTGGTGCTGGACAACAAATGATCGTTAACCAAAAGACAACTAACTACAATGGCTTACCGATTCAAAGCGAGTCTTGGCCTCTGACATAACTTATCCCGATCTTAGCCACTTCCCGCCAGTTCAGCCACCAGACGCATAACACTTCGTTAAATATAGTAAAATATGGGTCTTCGTAACAGAGTGACTCCGGTCAGCTCGAAACGTCCGCTTCGCGCGCCAACTTCCGGCCTCGTGCTAGAACACTGAAGCTGGAGCCACTTAGCCCGATCTTATGCCACTTGCCGCCAGTTCAGTCACCAGAAACTTAACCTTCACTTTGTTCAATATGGGTCTTTGTAACAGAGTCACGCCGGTCCGCTCAAAAGGTCCGCTTCGCGCGCCATCTTCCGGCCTCGTGCTGGAACACTGCGGCTCTGACGTGGACGACGGGGCGCTGCTGGCGTGTCTGGAGCACCTCGCCGACGAGCTGGACGACGACACGCTCACATACAAGGTGGTGCTGACCAACGTGGAGATCAGGATGGTGAGTGTAATGGCTCTGCCACGCTTCGCTCCTCGCACTGCCGTGTCTGCCCACACCATAGATAACCCCCTCTAGATGGAGATTATAGGGCGACGTGCGGTCACCTCACCTATGTACCACTAGTACATGTAAGCAAAAACGCCTCGCGCTCTCAGTCAGACTCGTCCAGATTCGCGATCTATACGTACGTCAGATAAACGAGCATTGAAAATCGATTTTATCCATTAGAAATGGTGTTTTGCTGTGTAAAGTTATGTGGGAAAAGCTCTCGAACAGCAAAGTACAAGAATGACGGAATAACATTTCACAGATAAGTTAAATTAATTACAAAAGGCATATTTTATTCTGGCAGGCGGAGTTCATTTTACATTAGCCAGTAAGAATTACAGAAGTATTCTTGTCCCTTTCCAACCAATTCAAATGTCAATATACTCTCCCTTCTGACGAAAGTACATGCGCGGGCTAGTGATGTGCCAGTGACGCTTTCGACATTACCGTATAAGTCTCGATTTCAATTAATTATGTATTCGTCCGCGTTTTGTTGAGCTGTTTTATTAATATTGAAATTCTATTGGAAAAGGTCATTAGTTATTTTACATTAAACTGTCAGTGTTGCCAGTGTTCTTTTAAGTAGTAATGTAGTAAATTAGTGTCTCGTTCTATTTTATTTATACGCTATAGGTACGATACGGGTACATATCAATGTAGTAGAATGGAATATTTAGTTTGGAAGTAGTTAATGTGTAGTTTTATTTTATTATAAAGTTTATTAACCGGTTGTATCATATTTATTGCTATGTAATATCGAGTATGTATATCTAATGAAATAACAAATTAGTAACAGTATTACCACTAAGTAGGACATAGAATTCCCTAGCATTTAGGACTGGTATCACGAGGTGAACCCTATGCTGGACTTCGAAGAAGTATAAGGGATCTCGGAAGTGGTTAGAGGTGGAGCCATTGCAATTGGGTTTTTTCGAATCGTCTTGGTGAGCAGTTAGGACTAGTGTCACGAGGTGGACCCTATGCTGGACCTCGAAGAAGTATAAGGGATCTCGGAATCGGTTGGAGAAGGAGCCATTGCAATTTGGTTTTTCGTTTCGTCTTGGTGAGCAATTAGGACTAGTGTCACGAGGTGGACCCTATGCTGGACCTCGAAGAAGTATAAGGGATCTCGGAATCGGTTGGAGAAGGAGCCATTGCAATTTGGTTTTTCTTTTTGTCTTGGTGAGCAATTAGGACTAGTGTCACGAGGTGGACCCTATGCTGGACCTCGAAGAAGTATAAGGGATCTCGGAATCGGTTGGAGAAGGAGCCATTGCAATTTGATTTTTCTTTTCGTCTTGGTGAGCAATTGGGACTAGTGTCACGAGGTGGACCCTATGCTGGACCTCGAAGAAGTATAAGGGATCTCGGAATCGGTTGGAGAAGGAGCCATTACAATTGGGTTTTTCGAATCGTCTTGGTGAGCAAACTTTTTGAAAACATTTTAGCCAATCACAAGGCAGTGCTTTGCGTGGGTAAATTCCTCAACAGCCATTGGCCAACAATTTACGCGCGACGCCGGCGATCGCCATTTTCTCTGGCTGCGCGAAGCACGAGAGCACTAGTTCAACTGTCATTGCATATTCTACCTTGACCTTACGTATAATGCAACAAGGTCTTTATTGAATTGGTCGTACATTCGGTTTCATTCGGTACTTGTCTGCACTCGTCGGCGTGAACGAAGATTGCCGATGTAACTGATATTTGTGGTTCTACTGTATTTATTTATATAGATAAACAAATTTATTTCTATAGAAAAACTTCCAAGACTCAGGATCAAATATTCGTGTTAGATCATTTCACAAATAAATGCTCTAGCCGGGATTCTAGCCCGGGAACTCCGCCTTCGTAGGCAGGACCACTACCAACTAAGCCAAAGTGGTCGTCAAAATATTCCGCAATTTTTACATTCACCAGTGCTGTAACCGTGTAAGTCGATTCACAAGAGCTGGCGCGGAATGTCTATGAAATTAATGACAGTTTCATACATTTTCCGCGCCAGCTCTTGTGAATCGACCTACACTACATTACACTATGCGCTGCCTAAAAATATTATTCTAGATACTAAATTAATAGATGAGCATATACGCTATTTAAAATTGTTACCCTAAAATAAATGGCATTACCGGTAAAAGCCGGTAATAAACAACGCGTCCCATCCCTACGCCGCGCGCGCCATGTTGAACCCAAGCGCGCGCTCTATGAAACAGCCAATGGCAGCGACGTTACCGACCTCCCCGCGACCCGCACATACCGCTAACCTTGGTGACTTTTGATTCGAACTAAATCGTTCATAGGGGCCATCTAGAGGGGGTTATCTATGGCCCACACTCTGCTCTACTCGCGCAATTAATCGCGACGCACCCAAAAACCGGCAAAACGGAACGATGGGCATGACGAGAAGCATGACAATAGTACTACAGAGGCCGAGACGAAAGGGGTTGCCGGCCGAAGACATATAGACCGGATAGGTCTGAGGCGGGCAACCCCATATTTCCCGCCGAGGTATGTATAGTGATTTTCTCAAACATGCAATGAAATAAACAACAAAAAAAAAACAAAGTTGTATTTTTAATACGCATAGTGGCAGAATGTCATGATGCCTGTGCCACAAATTTATGTGGAATGGAAATTAAAAAAGAGGACTTTGCCGGCCTAGGCCTGCAAGTTTTGTATGAAATTCCATTATCGAGCTCTTGTCCTAGCCGCACCTGAAACGTCATACTTCGCAGCCTATTATAAGGAACATAACATCAATATTTCATTGCATGTTTAAGAAAAGTTATTTAATTTCAATTTAGGCATATTAGGACGTCCACCGCTAGACAAAGGCCATCCCCAATTTCATGGGGGGTAAATGTCATAATCGCCAAGCTTGGCATGCGGGTTGGCGATCGCAGTATCTCCACCGCTCTCCAGGGATGCTGCTGCCCATCCTCCGGTGGTCTTGGTCGTAGTGTTAGGATATACTCGGGTCCAACCGCGTAATGTAGTAAAAGTCGCATGTGAGTCTCGTACATCTATACTAATGTTATAAAGAGGAAAGATTTGATTATTTGTTTGTTTCTTTGTTTGCATTGACTAGGCTCCGGAACTACTTAACCGATTTGAAAAAATCTTTTACTGTTAGGAAGCTGCACTATCCCCGGGTGATATAGGGTACATTATATTTTCAAAATAATTAGGTATCCTTACTAAAACTCCAATAATGTAACGCAAGTTGTAAAAAAAATACCTAAAATATTCCTTACAACTCCTGCGCTGTGAAAACGGATTAAGATTCTTTTCTCAAACATGCAATGAAATATTGATGTTATGTTCCTTATAATAGGCTACGAAGTATGACGTTTCAGGTGCGGCTAGGACAAGAGGTCGTTAACGCAATTTCATACAAATGTTGCAGGCCTAGGCCGGCAAAGTCCTCTTTTTTAATTTCCATTCCACATAAATTTGTGGCACAGCCATCATGACATTCTGCCACTATGCGTATTAAAAATAAAACTTTGATTTTTTTGTTGTTTATTTCATTGCATGTTTGAGAAAAGCACTTTACATACCTCGGCGGGAAATATGGGGTTGCCCGCCTGAGACCTATCCGACCTCGCTTCGCTCGGCCGTCTATATGTCTTCGGCCGGCAACCCCTTTCGTCCCGGCCTCTGTAGTAATGTACTATTATTTCTCATTAAGAATTTACATTCACTCACATGAGAAACTTAAAACTAAAGAAAACAGTTATTGTGCTAAATGAGCGAGTTAAAACAAAAACATAAAGGGTAAACCTATTGATGATAGAATAATTATTTGATAATTATAGTGTGTCTAATTTTTAAATTTTTGTTAATTAACCGTGCGAAGCCGGGGCGGGCCGCTAGTTTGTAAATAAGGTTTGAAAGTGGAAGTTGTTGTTCCAGCAAGCCCCGCCGCGCCAAGGCACCGTCCGCGTGTTCACGCTGTGCGTGTACTGCGTGGAGCGAGGCGCCGAGCCGCACGCCTGGAGCGTGGAGCGCAGCGAGCACGACTTCCACCTGCTGCGGAGCAAGCTGCTCGAGTTCCACGGCGAGCGGCTGCTGAGCGAGCTGCCGCTGCCCTCCAGGAGGTACAGACATACCCCCTTATTCTCAAGGCACCGACCGCGTGTTCACCCTGTGCGTGTACAGAGTGAGCAAGCTGCTCGGCAGGAGGTATGCTTCGGATCATCATATCAGCCGAAGGACGTCCACTGCTGGACATAGGCCTCCCCCAAAGACTTCCACAATGACGATCCTATGCCACCCGTATCCCTTACAAGATTATCTGTCCGCGATTCGCCTTCCGGTACGTGGTCGCCACTCGAGAGAACCTTTCTACGTGCTAATGTGCTTCGCCCACTGCCATTTAAGTTTAGCAATTCGGAGGGCAAAGTGGACTGACGATTGATTGGCGTGATATCCGAATTCCTCTAAAAGACACCCTATTGTTCGCAATCGGAACTAATTTCAGACTTCTCGTTTGTATTGAAATGCAAATCTAAAATAACTTCGTATAGATAATGGTAAGATTATAGTGTTTTAAGTCTTACTGCAGACAAACTCTAAAACAATTTTATAGGGCTTTTGTTTATTTGTAATATTGTTGTTGCCTTAATAAATACATTTCCTAGTTAGCTCTGGTAAGGGCATGGTTCTCAGGGAGTTTGAAACTGGCCATTTTACTAAATTTTCTTACTTGTCCGTGTTACATGTGCAGAGACAACAGCCCCCTCGAAACGCTACGCTACAAATACGAGGATTTCCTCCAGCGTGCCTTAGAAGCACCACTACTTCAAAGCAGCGCACTGCTCAGGCTGTTCCTCTCTTGCTCGGACTTCGCACTGGCGGCCGCGGCGGCTGCCCTCAACGGGCCGGATATTGGGAACATGGTCACTGCAGTCACGCACCGGCTTAGGAAAGAGAAGGGACAGCATTTGGAGTCTTTCCTGAGGAATTATCTGATCTCTGCTGATCTGGAACGGTATCAGGCGCTGTAAGTATCTTTAACCTTTTCGACGCTCTGTCACTCGCACGCTATCACATTAGAATGTCAAAGTTGAAATATTTAGAAATGCATGTAGGTTAATATCGCGCTGCACGTCGTGACAGATATATCCGGCATTGAACTGATAATGATAGTACGTATCCGTCGTTGGCGTCCAAATGGTTAAATATCCACCGCCATATCAATCCAAAGACGTCCACTGTTGGACATATCATCATCACGTCAGCCGAAAGACGTCCACTGCTGGACATAGGCCTCCCCCCAAAGACTTCCACAATGACCGGTCCTGCGCCACCCGCATCCAGCGGACACCCGCGACCTTCACCAGACCCACCTACCCACGCTGCGCCTTCCGGTACGTGGTTCCGCTGGACATATGCCTTGTCCAATTTCATGGGGTGTAAATACCATAATCGCCACGCTTGGCATGCGGGTTAGCGATCGCAGTATCTCCACCGCACTCCAGGGATGCTGCTGCCCATGCCACGGTAGTCTTGGACGTAGTTTTAAGACATACCCGGGTCCAGTTCATAACGGTTATATACCTGCGTATAACTCACGTAAAGTCACTTAGACGATGAGAAATATGGGCACCAAGTACTGGCTGAGGAAAGAGAAAGAACATTAATTGAGGTCTTTCCTGATGATTTCCAAGAATTATCTGATATCTGCTGATCTGGAACAGTATCAGGTGCTGTAAGTATACTTAAATATACGTATAGCTCATGTTGGGATTGGAAATATCGGAAAGTCGCATATTGGCAGAGGAAAGGGCTGTCCCTTCTCTTTTTTGGAGTCTTTCCTGAGGAATTTGATCTCTGCTGATCTGGAATGGTATCAGGCACTGTTAGTACACTTATGGCTTCGAGCATTTCGAGATTTACCTTATCTGTTTCTCAACTCCAATCATTTGTTTCCAGCAAGCAAGGTGCGGGCGTGGAAGAAGCGCTAGAAGTGAGCGAAGACTCGGGCAAGCGAGCGAAGCGGCGCGATATTCGTGAAGCGGTGTTCGGGAACAACTTCGATGTACAGCCCAGTACCGAGCTCGTTGATGCCACGTATCAGGACAAAGTGCGGGGGTTCACGCAGTGCTTGATGTATTTATGTGAGTACTTTAACGGTCGCGCTCTTGAACTGGCTACTTTTTAAGGTGTCATTCGAAACAGTTTTTAGAGACTATAAAAAGTCTATATGGGACCAACTACAATTACAGCACAGCAAAGGCTATACCCGCTGCACTGGAGGATGTTTTCAAGACTCTGGACTGGAGAAGGTTAGGCATCAACATAAATGGCGAGTACCTCACTCACCTTCGGTTTGCTGACGATATAGTAGTCTTGGCTGAGACCATGGAAGATTTAAGTACAATGCTCAATGACCTCAGTAAAGCCTCCGAGCGACTTGGTCTAAGGATGAACATGGACAAGACGAAGATCATGTCAAATGCCCATGTCGCACCAACTCCCGTAACAATCGGACACTTTACGCTCGAAGTTGTAGACGATTACATATACCTAGGACAGACTGTCCAGTTAGGTAGGTCCAACTTCGAGAAAGAGGTTAATCGTCGAATCCGACTCGGCTGGGCAGCGTTCGGGAAGCTACGGCACATCTTTTCGTCCAATATTCCGCAGTGTCTAAAGACGAAAGTTTTTGATCAGTGTGTGTTGCCAGTGATGACATATGGTATTGAAACAGTGGACGTCTTTCGGCTGACATGATGATGAAAGGCTATAAAGGAACTAACGTAACTTGCCGCTAGCAGCCTTTCAAACGGTTCTTACTATGGACGTTATATTGGGAAGTCACATAATAATATTTGAATCCACCGTTATATGGCATTCGTCAAATACTGCACGTAGGTACACAGTTCCATACATATTTTCACAGCAGTATTCTATTGATATCTTTTGTAAATCTCTAAAAGAGAGATTTTTGAAGTCTTTATGGTTTAAACCTTCATAATTCGCAATTTATTGCGCTATTTTGATGACTATCTGAAAAATAATTCCATGTTAAACATTTTAACATGTGACAAGTACTGAATCATCATCATATTTTTCGGAATCTCTTTTTACTGTGACATGACCATCGAATATTACGAATTACGAGTGTAAATCCTTGTTCACACTCGGCGACTTGACGATAACTGCACCGCGAAGTCGCCCCGCTAAAATCCGTCGGGACGTGACAGGAGTTTGTCTGTTGCAGTGATAAAGGTGTTGAAGGCGCGCGGGTGGGTGGTGCGCGTGGTGGGCGGCGCGCTGGGCGGCGCGCGGCGCGCGGTGGATGACGTCACGGGGCGCGCGCTGCGCGCCGCGCTCGCCGGCGCGCTGGGCCAGCGCCGGCTCGCGCACCTCGTCCGGCTGGGGCATGGTGAGTCACACATATCGCCCGGAACACGCACGGTCGGCTGTTGGACAATAGACCTCCGCCAGGGTGCCACAATTACCGGTTTTGTGCTACTCGCATCCGGTGGATTCCGGTGGCCTTTACGTCATCAGACTACCGGCCCCCGTCTACCCACGCAGCGTCTTTCGGTATGTGGTCGCCACTCGAGAACCTCGGTTCTGCTTGTAC
Organism: Notocelia uddmanniana; assembly: GCA_905163555.1. Taxonomy (NCBI): domain Eukaryota; kingdom Metazoa; phylum Arthropoda; class Insecta; order Lepidoptera; family Tortricidae; genus Notocelia; species Notocelia uddmanniana. Next base: position 4,873,335 of record LR991064.1, read on the forward strand.
GGGTGAGTGATACGTCACATTTATAGAAGTTTATTCAACTATTCCATAGTGAGAGGTGTTAAAACACGAGTGTGATTTTATGAAACGAGCCGCAGGCGAGCGCCATTGGCGGCTGGTGCACATCAGGCTAGGAAATAAAGATTGGGCTGGCCTGAATATTCCAGACGCCCGAAGCGGCGTCCGGTAAACTTGAACTCTGACTATCAGTGTGAATGACAATTCTACTGAATAATAGATTTACACATTTTACCGCATATTCAAGCGCGCTGCAAACTTTATAGTATAATTGATTATGTATGGCCAGCATTAATGTGACAATAGTTGGACAGATTATTTGATTAACCAATGAGTACAATTTTTGTGACTCTCGAATTGAGATGAGATTGAGCGATTCATTTAGACAGGATTTAAAATGCTGTGTATAGTTTATGGTCAGTCCACCATATCAGTCGAAGGACGTCCACTGCTGGGTTAAATGCCATAATCGTCACTCTTGGCATGCGGATTGGCAATCTCAGTATCTCCATCGCGCTCCAGGGATGCTGCTGCCCGTCCTCCGTTACAAATATTTCGTATTTTTTCCTTCAACAGATGTTCTATTCGGCAAGAAATCCATACCCCGGTTGCCGGCCGCGAGACAACGACAGCTGGCGCATGCGCAGCTGCGGCGCGCGCTGGCCCCGCCCCCCGCCGCCGCCGCCGCGCTGGGCGGGGCCGCGCAAGCGCTAGACGCGGCCTTCGACTTGCTGCAGCGGCCTGCACTCAACAAACAGGTTAGTCTTTGGGCCTCAGGGTGGTATTCCACTCATCCAATATCTTTGTCCAATATACATTTGATCAAAGAATTTGGATGATTTCATCAAACTTGGATGGGACCCTGACATTTGATCAAAGATTCTGATGACAGTTAAATCAATATGGCTACGCATGAAAAAAAAAGATATTGGACGAGCGGATTACCACCCTCAGAGTACCCCAGAGAAGACGAGAAATAATAGTACCGTTACCGCTACTGCGATTTGTCATTTGTTGTCCTTGTCATAGTTCCGCTTTTCTTTATTTGCCTCAATGTCATGTTAACGTCATGTCAAATAATTATGCGGGATCTCCTGTGACTTACTAGGAGATCCCAACCTATGTGATCTGATAACCTATTGTTAACCAAAATAAACATTCTTTCATTTTTTTCATTATAATATTTCGAGGCAAATAAATGGTTACCCGCCCAAATTAAAGAGCTAGTTTATGATAAGCCGCTAGGCTAGACGTTTAAAAGATCAGTTCTCCATTTAGCACCGTAACAGTTTTTCTGTCCCCCTTGGTGGAACTCGAATAGGATCCCTATAGAAATCCTTAAGCCGGGTCCACAGCGCCATGTTTTTCGTGTTTGCAAACATCAAACATGTTTTTCGAATACAAAATAGGCGTGGCCTCAATGTTAAGGCCGGTCCACTGCACCAAAAATCCAACAATACATGTTTGATGTTTGCAAACACGAAAAACATGGCACTGTCGACCCGGCTTTACTCTCGAGGTTCGACATAACATTTCGTTTCGTTATTGCATTGGATTAATCTTATGAACGACAAATTTTGTTGTAAATATTACTCATCCATGTATTTGTCTTATTATATTACCATTTTGTTCCAGCTAGTGTACAATCTTCTCGATTTATGCATAATGGAGCTGTTCCCGGAATTGAGTGCCACAGAAAACAAATCACCGAACGAACCAAAGAGTTGAGGCAGTGTGCTTTGTGTAGTTAAAGAAACGAAATTTTGTATCTTTTTAAGTATTATCAAATACGTCCCATGCATTTTTGTAAATTGCAAGAGCTTGCTTAATTAGTGTTAATCACATGGACGAAGTTTAGCGAAATGATCCCACCAACGGAAAATAATTTTGAAATATCTTTTTAGGAGGAAATTATTCAATATTTTACTTTGTTTTCAAACCTATTCGCTAAACAACGGCCGCTTAATTATTATTTTTTCTCCACTTAGAGTCTATCTAAGACAGTGGTCTAATAGAGCCATAGTATACGGTGATGTTTTGCAGCGATATGCTGAATAGTCATCGACCTGACTACAGGGGGTCTACTCCGAAATTCAAACTTCGTATGATGCTGTCCCTTTCACTCATATAGTGTATGACATCAGAGTGAAAGAGACGGCACCATACGAAGTTCGGAATTCGAATTTCGGAGTAAACCCCCTGAGGTGCTACCGCAAATCGAAAACAAACGAAGTTCGAATATCTCCCTGTCTGTCGCTTGAATATGTAAGTGCGACCGAAAGGGAGATAACCGAACTTCGTTTTTGTTTCGCGGTAGCAGCTCAGTTCTGTAGCGAAATTCACGTGTAGAATTTTTTTCCGGGAATGTTGTAGGAGTCTTATAGTACTTAAGACTTGGGTGCACATCCGTCACTTGGTACGATTTCCAGATATGACGTAGTGTGACGACAGGTTTCTGTGGAAAAAATGATTTTTTTCGTACAAAATAATTTGATGACGTCATAGCTAGAAAATTTACGATTAGGCGACCGATGTCCACGGTGTCTTGAAAAAAAAAACCATAAGCGAACTTCGCGACAGAATCTTAGTCAGGTCTTGGATTAAAATGTTTGGAAACAGGGGGGTCTACTCCGAAATTCGAAATCCGAACTTCGAATGGTGCCGTCCCTTTCACTCTCCTATCATACACTATATGAGTGAAAGGAACGGCACCATACGAAGTTCGGATTTCGAATTTCGGAGTAGATCTCCTGGGCGCGAAGACTTTCAGGGGTGACCTGACAGATGTAATCCAGCGTCAAAACAGGGGTGACTTTGGTAAGAACTTGGTTTCCATCCGCGGATTGTTTGCAATTTGGATTACATCTGCAGTCTACATGGATGGCAACAGGCAAGGTCACCCCTGTTTTGACGCTGGATTACATCCGCCTGGTCTGCCCATTACTTTTATAATTTTTAAGTTGTAAGGTGGGGAAAAGGCTGAATTTATTTTTCAGACTTGTGTGTAATTATAATGGAAAATTTTCAAACGCCAGATAAATATTATTCATCTTTCATATGAAAGGAATAAAGCTGAAATAAACGTACTATTTATTAGAAAATTAAACCTCAGCCTTAAATTGTAAATATAATGATACTATGGATGAATGGTGTATTGTACATTATTATATTTTTGTAATAATTAATACTTATATTTATTAATGGCCTTTATACTCAATTGAGGTTGTAAAAAGGCCAGGAAGAATTCAAGGAATATGTTGATTTGGACATGGAAATGGCAAGTTAAAAATATTTTCATAAGAAATGACTTTTATTAGAAGACCCCGCATTGGACCCCGCTTATTGATCAAACTCATTAGCAGCAATGCATAAAAACTCAAACAAAAAAGCATTTAAAATAATTTACAAAAGCTTGCTAACCCTTGGTACCTTACTATTATTTATGAAAACAAAGTGATTTTCGAAATCGCGATTCGATACCGATGGTTACTTTACTCGGTTCCCATCAGAGTATTATATTCTTTGGTTTCCATAGTAAAGAATTACATTTCTCATGGTGGCACCTCATTTAGGGTAGCGCATTCGCGTTCTTTTCTTTTGCGATATTAAAGAAAGAGATGCAACACCAATATTTGCACAAATACTCCAAGTGAGGTAACAGCATTAAGTCAGAAATTTAGTGGGTCAACGATTTTCCAAGTAAATGCAGGAACGAAACGCAGTAATCGTCCCATTCTCTGAACATAGCTACGAATGCCACAATCTGACATTTGAATTACGCCAACAAATACACGAAACCCGACATTCAAAGTAGCGCTCACTAGAATGTAGCTTTGTTAATTAGTAGCATATTCAATTCACCTTGCAGCTAACTTCATAGTTAAACTGACATGTTTTGGTCCGAATTGAACCTTCTATGCAACGACGCATGCTATCTCGCTTGCACTAAGTAATCATCTTCGTAAGAGGAGTGAAATGAAGCATATTGTTTTGATACTTGGTACAACTCGGACCTCCATTGGAGCCGAGAAGTAAGTAAAGCAAAGCAATAGCAAATGTCAATTTATTTACAGTAGAAAGTAAAAGGCGATGGGTGTGTGCTTTGTGTTTAGTTAAGGCGAAATAAAAATTAGTTGTTAGTGTAAATAATATTGATGTCTGTTATTAAACATTAGCTAATGTGTAGAAATATTCATCAGTAAACTGTAAATATTTTTACAATTTGTGTTTCCGTAAACGAAGGTTGTGTTGTTATGTATCTTTATACAAACCTAATTAGACAATCATTCACTAACGTTAAGTGCTATGTTTTGGTTAAGTGATCCGTTAGAACCGTATGTAAACATCGAACCGAGTGCTGACATGAACGTCTGATGAAATCTATCAACAATGGGTATTCTGGGAAACCCTATATCGCGTAAACATGGCCCGAGTGTCTGAGCGCGTTCGAAATTCAAACATTCGCTATGGCTTCGCCGTGCCAGAAGGGTGGCATTCGGCTCAGCGAAGCTCTCGACAACATGCAGCTAGCTTACAACCCGATTACGAAGCAGCTGCACTTCGTGAGCCCCAGGGTCGAAAAACCCGCTGAAGACACACAAGACGACCTCGACAAGTTGTCCAAAAAGAGCAGCTTCAGCGATGAAGGCAACTTCTCCATATCAACATGTGAGAAAAGTGATACAAGTGACTCTCCTAAGAGCACTCTGAACTGGGGTGGAAGTGTGAGTGGCCACAAGAGAGGCAAAGATGGTGGGTCGTTTTCGAGCACAGTGTCAAGTCTATCAGAGTGTTCTTTGGGATCGAGTGCCTCGAAGGAGGATATTGGTGATGTGACATCAGACCAGGAGCAGGCCAAGTTGAAGAAGAAAGGATTGTCTGGATTCTTTAGCCGGTAAGTTGCACAAAGTACATCTCTGACCCATTTATTGCTTATTTTATTACTCAATGTGTATGTCTCCATTTTTAAAAAATTGTAGCCTTTTTTACTTATGATATCAGTTTTTTGTAGTAACTGAGACTGTAATTTTATATTTAACTATACAATTATATTGTTTTGAAAAAATGACACTTCGCTGAGTTTCTTACATCGATCGGTTCTTCTCATGACAGAGGTTTATTTTTCTGAACCGGTGGTAGTTTATTGACGTTCATAGGTGCATGTAATATGCCTAATTTGAACAATAAACTACTTTTATCACAAAATAAGGTTTCTACTGTAGTATTGTGATACTATAATTTTATTATTCAAATATGATATATACATATTTGTAATTTCTAATTGTTTTTAAAAAAAACTAACCTCTGGCAGAGGCTTATTTAACTGAACAGTGTGGTAGTTTATTGAGATATATAGTTCTAATATTCTAATAAAATGCCTAAATTGAAGAATCAATAACTTTGACATTGATATCATAATTATAAATCTTGCCTGATAGTGGAAGATTTTCAAGTGTAATGTGATAGTGATAATGTTATCTTTCTGATATATAATGCAAGAGTACTTGCTACTTATTATTCAAGCTAATAACATTAAGAAGTATGTCTTAAGATGGCATTGATTCTTGTTGATTCAAACAACATTGTATTTGTATGTAAATTATTCAATAATAGAAATAAAAACTGTGACCTGGTAAAGGTTGCAGCAGTCTGCTGAATGTGGGTGGCGCAAGACCACCCTTTGTGGCACTCTTTGGGGGAGGCCTATGTCCAGCAGTGGATGTCTTTTGGCTGATATGATGATGAGAAATTTTAAGAAAAATAACCCTTTTAGAATGAATGAAAATTCAAAACTTAGCCAAACCACTATGTTCAAATTGCATTGTATTACTTTGTGCAGACTAAGGAGGCTGACAGATAGGTAATTGTTAAGAGATTCTGTGCCGACAAGGCAATTATACATACAAAAATGTCACGCTCAAAATATCAATAGGAATGGTAAAGGAAAAAAAAACAATGGTAATTATAAAAAATGTTATATTTAAACTCTTAACATTCATTTCATTGTGAAAAAAACAACAATAGAGGCAGATAATAAACTATGACTGAATAGTAACAACCAGCTTGGTTATTGCAAATACCAAAAACATATGGAATGTGTACTTTTTACACAGTCTCAGTATAAAATGTTATTTATCTAAATCCTTCTAGAATGAAGATCTAGAAATACCTAAAGTAATAATAATAATTCAATCGTAAATATATGACCAGTCTTCTAATTATAGTGAGCTTAGTTATGCTACACCAAAACTATCTTTATTTATTTTGACTAGTTCACAAGACATTTCAAATAGTTTTTTCTGGTGGTCAACATTTTTTGAAAACTTGTTACTGATGCCCTCAATGCAATTGCTGATGTACAGTCCTCCTTTCTTCTCCAATTCCTTGTTGAAACACGCGTGGAGAATCGACACAGCTCCTTTCGCTGGGCTCTTGAAGAATAATTTCATTGCCCAGGGAAACACGGTTCTGAACAATGTACCATTGAACAGATCTGTGTCGACTATGCCGGGATGGACAGAGTAGCACCTCACTCTGTCACCATTTTCTTCTAGAATCTTGTTAATATATCTTGCAGACATTAACTGAAACAAGAATAAAATACATCATCAAGTAAACTTACCTAACAAACCAATTTATGTTAATATGTAATAAGGCCAATAAAATATGTAAATTACCTGCGCTAGCTTCGACTGTGAGTAGGCCGCTGACGTGTCATAATATTCTTTCGAATTAATGTCATCAAAGAATATTTTCCCCGGATAATGAGCACACGACGATACATTGACAACCCTTGAGCATTCCCCAATATTGCTACCCTTTTTCAGCGCTGGCAACAACAGATGTGTCAAATAAAAATGTCCAAGATGATTGACAGCTAATTGGGTTTCTAAACCGTCTTCAGTCAATTTATAATCTCCAAACATAATTCCAGCATTATTTACTAATATATGGATCTCGGAAAACTTTTTCAAAACAGTATCAGCAAACTCCTTTACTGATTTCAGCGACAGCAAATCCAGTTGAAATGCGTGTAAATTTTCTCCATTCTCGAATTGATCCGCTAATTTTTTTGCTAATTCGGGTTTTCTAATTCCCATGATCACAATCATGTTCGCTTTCAACAAACCGCGAACGACTTCAGCGCCTATGCCGCGCGCACCTCCAGTGATTACGGCGATTCTCCTGTTTGCGTCTGGCAACACTATCTTGTTTCTTGTCATATTCACCCAGTCGTCGATAAGGCCGCCGACGCCCGCTCCCTGCATGTCGAGATTGTAACGTACCTCCCACAAAATGTGCTTTATTGGCTTGTGTCTGTTCATGTACCAATAAACGCTTATAACACTGGTAACTATGACGGCGGAGATGATTGCGAGCGACATTTTGAGGTTATGTTGTCGTCCGCTCGACGCGACGCGGCGTTCACACTGACGGTTGCTTTCACCAGGCTGGAAATCCTCGACGCTTTCTCCCTCGTGTTTGTATTCTTATCGTGTACCGTTACACGGGTATTCGATGTGGAGCTAGTTTTATTTACGATTTATTTGCTATATTGTTTAGGATCCGAGAGCGCTGTTTATCTCTATTGGCGACACTACTGCAACTGTTATCATGAATGATTATTTTAATAAATCGCAATTCTAGATTTAAATGTCAATTGTTTTGTTCTCTTCGTGACATTTACAGAACTGCAAAAGGTCAAGGTGGTCTTCAAAAATTTGAATATTTTTAATAACAGAACTTCACAATGGGATAAAATTACCTACTGCTTGTATTTTATCACGAAATAGACTGGTTACTCGTTACACTCGCGCCGAACAAACTGACCGGCAAACGCTGAGGCCGAGCTCTGTAAGATTTACTAAGCTAATACGCCAGCTGTGAGCTCAGACCAAACTCAAATATGTACCTTAATGATCGCACTAACAGTCATTCGTTCCAGGAAAACTGTGCATTTATGCGATTGAATAATGATATATTTTTATATTATACCTACCGTAATTAGGTCGTCTTATCGATTTGGTATTCTAATTATGGAATTGGCGGGTCAAACGAACCGGACAGATGGTTATATCGCGGTGTTACTGGTTTTAGGGATAACGGTTCTGCAGACCGCATATCTAGGAGTCGATGCCCTTACCAAAACTAGCTTTTACTGTTTTAATAGGACGAGAAACCAGTTTCTGTTAAACACTGGTACTTTTATTGTTTATGCGCTAAATCAAGATATATCTAAATAAAAAATAAATACCCATGACACATGGACCGGACTAAAGTAAGACTTGTAACCCGCAATTTCTAAATTTAGTCGATTCTATCGACGTTTTATAAAAATAATACTTTATAAAAATTCCTTTGAGGTATAAATCGTATCGCCTCCATATTACCCAAACGAAACATGCACGTACACTTAGTACAATAAAAAGCGAATATAATTCCTTTGAGTTATAAATCGTATCGCCTCCATATTACCCAAACAAAACATGCACGTACACTTAGTACAATAAAAAGCGAATATATGAGTGGAGCTGAGTAGATGTATAATTAAGGGTTACAGTTATTCCGCTACGTATCGCAACTGAAGTTTTTACTCAGTTCTCTGAACAGCCATCAAACGGAACTGCAGTAATCGAGCGTGACGCAAACTGCAAGCATCGATACTGGTTGCTGGTGCAATTGGAATGCACAACAGTGACGTCACGAGGCAGCTGTACGTAACCTTAAATAGTTGAAATGGTGTCATTTTCCCGAGGTTTTCCCAACGGACTACAGTATGGGGTTCTTCAAGATAGGAGTGTATAAATTCTTAAAGTCTTGGCAATGCGCATGTGACATCCCTAGGAGTTGCAGGCGTCCATAGGCTGCGGTGACCGCTTACCATCAGGCGGGCCGTACGCTTGTTTCCCACCGACATGGTATAATAATTTTTTACTAAAGTTTGTGCCTGCTTGGTTATCGTTCAGATTTTGATTCAATCGGTCAAGGGATGGCAGAAAGGAAGGAAAGGTTCGATCTTGTAGGTCCTTTACTCAGTCATGTAATATATAGCAGGTATTATACTATTCTTGCTTCTGTGCTATTTGTCTCTTTCACACTCCGCAACTCTGGGTCTATCTGTAATTATAAATTTCTCTGTCACTTACTCGCGCCCATTCACACTCCTCAAATAATTGATCTATAATGTATAAATTATACAAATGGATAGAGAGCTCTATCTTTTCCTGATCACGATAGGGCCTTTATCCATAATATCCCTGGTTCCTAATCGAATCACGCCTAAAATTATCATTGACGAAATATAAATTGCACCGAATTTCCCTAATCAGTTGTTTAGGAAATCGGTGCACTTTATAGTGCACAGATTTCCCAAACAACTACTCGTTTCTAGTTATTGAGACATTGTTATTTTTAGTTCTTTCTCTTCATTGTTTGTTTCTCGGTCTGCTACGCTAGAATGCGCGTTCCTATTTTTCTTTGTGCTTTGATCTTTGTACTTAGATCGTAGATGAGATCGTATCAAATTGTACCTCGCCTCGAGTATATACGTTAATTATACCTAACTCCAGATATTTAATTAATAACTTATATATGCAATGCAACACGTACTTTTTAATCTGATTATCATATAGGCTTAACAGATTTGTCATTATGATGTCTTATAATATGATAATGGTGTCAATCAACGTGCTGATAACTTCCATGGAAACAAATGATGCTGGCCAAGAGCAATCCCAGTTTTAATAAAAAAATGGAACATTAATTATTATAAATGTGAAACTCACTCTGTCTTCTGTCTATTTGTTTGTGAATTGTTCACGTTTGAACTACCGTTCGGAATGGTATTGAGATAGTTTTAGACCGAAAAGAATATATATATAGGTATTATGTTATGTCACACCGAGATATGCGGTATCGCGATGGGCCTACGCTCAATCTGCCGCGCGCGGTGTGACATAGCTCATAAGCCACGCCGCCGCCGGCTCCTGCGCCGCTTCCTGGGAGGAACTCATCACCATTCGGTACGCTAAGCACTCTCCTGTTCGGCAGGAAAGGCGGCCTCCTATAATAGAAGTGCCAATCGAATTTTGTTCCTTGGTGCGAGTAGGTGCAATCGTGTAACTAGTTGATTTTAATTTTAATCCCCTCCAAACCACCCACGCCCCACCATCCACGCCCCACCATCCACGCCCTGAAATAGTTCCCTAAGCCAACGCTAGCTAATACAAACTAAAGAAATATTAGTTTAATCTTATTCGATAGGTCGAATAAAGAGAAGCCAGATGTATAAGAGTGGCGCCCAATGAGAGGCGCGGTGACCTTAGTTTTACCAGCAAGGAAATAATAATATAATCAGTTAAACTTTCTTCATTATAATATCTTCAGATAGTGTTGACAATGATAACTTGCCAGAATTTTCCCTTTTTCGGCTTTTTCGTCTCTTAATGATGGTGAAAATACAAAGACAGTTCGTTTCGCAGGTTTCTTTCTATTCCAGAAAGCTTGTCGGACGGAATGGACTGTTTAAGAAATTTTACTAAATTGATCAAAATATCAGCTGTATATCTAAATAGTAAGTACGAGTATATTCTGTGCAGTTATCTAGGAGCAAAATCTGGTTATAAACAAGGATAATCTGAAAAATAATCGAACGCCGCATAATTCCACGTAACTTGCATTTCATGGGCAAGTAAGTACAACGGCCTATCCCCTACACCCGATACTTGACCGGGGAAACCTGTTTCGGATCGACCAGTCCCTTTCACCGGCACCCCTGACCTTGGCATCCGTCGTTAGCCTCTCTTTACATCGCTTCTTCATAACACTGTTTTTTTTATTTAGCAAGGAAATATGAAAATCTACTTTTTATATACTATAATATAATAATAATAATAATTGCACTGAAAGGAATATTTTATGTGCACACCGCAATGTACACCTCACAGATACTAGAAATTGTTAAAGAATTTTAAATTAGCTTATCAAACAAAGGCATATTCTTGAAGTAATGGCATTGTTCAAAAACGCCAAACAATTTTCTGAATGCAGGTACATTAATATATGCACTCGAGGCAGGTGTTGATAAAAGCACCTGATGTCTTTGTGTTCGTTGCAGAATACTCACGTCTCGCAAAGACGGCCTTGCCACCTGATATTTCTAAAGCATCTGCCTGCATTTTCCTGCAAAACTGATATGCGTAAGCATTTTTTTAACGGAAGTTGGAACTGCCCTTATAAGGTGTCAGCAAAAACGAAAAACAAATGACAAACAACATGCATTCCAACATTTCTTTAACAAAACATGACGAGGATGCACTAACAACTCGAAGAAAATGTACTTGAGGGTCACATGTTAACGATTTCCGCGTCTCGCCTTCGTCTGACCCCAAACAGCAATGTCGCATCAATGAAATATGCATTAGCGGCATGCGGTTTATCCATTCACAAGGCCCCATTTTATGCAACTAAATTGTGTAACCACTACCACATTTTAACATTTTATATGGCAACGTTTAGCCTAATTATGGCATGTGCTTTATAATTCTTTTAGAACTCTCGATGAATCACCTACTTGAGTTCATTCCGTGTTAAAATAAGGCGGCTGTTACTAATCACAGAGCAGAGTAATTGTCGGTTTGTGACTCCTATTTCTTCCTTTGTATCGCGGAATTTAGCCATTTACGTGTTTTGCAGCTGCCGGCTCTCAAATCGCATGGTTACGTCATTGCGTATTTATAATGGTATTGTGGTCGCTATGCTACGAACGCCATTATAATGACTACTGGACTATTGTTTTCGTGAACAATGCATACTTTTGAGGTTTTTATCCTAATCGATCGTGTTGGTATTGTAAGTCCTGTATTCATGAGTGACTGGTTATTCTAGTTGAGTGTAGACTCAAGATTGCGAATGTGTCCTTAGGGAAATAGCTGCATTCCTGAGTCTTCTGCCTACTTGATTTACTATATGTCACAAACGAAAAGACTTATTTAGGAACTCGCTCCGTGCTGCCAATTCCGGAGTAGGTAGGTGAGTGCCTACCTATTCCGGGATTTGCAGCACGGCTACCGGTACCGGTCCACTTTGAAAGGTCAAAAAATGTTCGCAGTAGTTGACGCGTCATGGAAATCCAAAAGAAAAACTTTCGGACTGTTCAAAGCATAGTTTTTATTGCTCTTAAGGGTTAGCTACACTACACGCAATTAGGGCATGTAAATTTCCCGGGAATTCCCGGGAAATTTCATATAAATCGGGACCGGGACTGCAAACCCTACACACAATAAACAATGAACCTACTACCTTAATCATTTCGTCCTCCTTCATATCGCTAATTACCTCCTGAGGAAGTGATGACTAAGTCATTAATCTTGAGTCAACAAGACACTTTTGTTACGATTTCCATACCACACTGACTCATTGCATGGGACAAGAGAAACAAGGTGTGGCGGTGCTTGTGATGATTTAGGTCAGGTGTTCCCAAACTTTTTTTTCTCATAGACCACTTTCAAAAGTTAACTGGTTTTGGTAGACCCCTACACCACATTTCTACCATATTCCCATAACCTCCATTTTTTTGTTACGCCAACGTAGACCCCCATCGAGTCTCCTGTGGACCCCTGGGGGTCCACCTGGACCACTTTGGGAACCCCTGATTTAGGTTGTGATATATTCTGTTTTTTTTTTATTGTCATACTATGCAAAACTTTTTGTTGGTTTGGTCGGCCTCGCGCATGTGACACTCCTGGAGTTGCGGGTCCATAAGCTGCGGTGACCGCTTACCAGCAGGTGGCCGGTATGCTGGTTTGCCACCAACGTGGTATAAAAAAATATACAAACTGTAATTTTTAGAACCTATGCAACGACGCCAATAAAATGCGAGGTATCTGTTGAATACATCAAACTAATTATAACGTTGCTGGATTCGTCGATCTACTCGTATGCATCCAAAGTTAACACGGCCGTTTTATTTTTGAAAATATAGTTTTTCTGTGTAGTGTGTACTAGTTTATTATTTCTCATATCGTAGGTAATGGTGGCAGAAAACGTGAATTGACGCGTGCCTCATTTAAAAATTAAAAAGTTTTATAAATGTATGGAAATCATTCTGATTCTCCCACCAGTCATATAATAATTTGTCTTCGGTATAGACTTGCATTGCATTGGTATAAAAAGTTTTTTTTTTAATTCTACTGTAAGTCATTTAATTGACAGATTACAATGCTGGAGTAGAAAACAGGGGGGCCTTTCAGCTCGAAGTACGAATTTTCTATCAGATGTCACTGGGTGCTATCTCTAGCGCACTTGCATATTGAAGTGACAGAGATGCAGCATTCGTTAGTGCTTACGAAATACACAACGGCGCTACGATCTATGTGGAGTATTTCACTGGTATCTAGTATATATATTGTACTTTGTGGTAGAAAAAAAAATAGGTGAAGACCAGTCAGATATCTTCCTTATTGCGGATTTCAAAAGCGTGTGCCGATAATATTTTGGTAACATTCCACAATTCTATCTTTACGCAACGTCTTATCTTATATTGCGCATTATATCTATTACGAAATGGACAATAATCGCGTGAGAAACCTAGAAATGTATCAGTTCACCACCACGACTCAAGTCGTGAAATTAATGAATTCCCAAGTGAAAGCAAATCTACTTGTAATTGTAAGGCGTGGTATATACATCAGGCCAGTAAAATTCGCCATACGAAGTCACGGAAGTTATGAAACTCATTCATAACTTTTTCAACACTTGTTATTGAACGTAATGTGCTATAAAGCTGGTTTAGTTGCGCTGTGATGGTATTTAAATGTTAGTTGTCTAAGTAGTTAATGGTCCTACACAAATGTTGTTTTAAGAGTTATTTCAGTAGCTATTAATGATTTCTCACTGGTTTAAGAGACTGGAAAATGAGATAAGCATTACGAGATTGTTATAAAACATTATTGTAAATAGCTATTAAAATAGACTTAAGTTTTACAGAGTCGCAACATGGCAATGATATTGGTGGTAAAAGGTGATACATTAGTTAATCCGCTGTGTACTTCTTGGGCATAAGGTTGGTTGCTTTCTGTCAAAGCTAATGAAGCGACGATATTTCCATACAAATCATAATATAAACAATACAAGTTACAGTTTAGCTGATGGTTTTGCATCAAAATGTAGTTGTAAAGAGCTCTGCTCTGTTTTTGCGATTGCTAATTAAAAACAGACAGATGGTCGCTCTTGCGAGCGAGATAGCTCGCGCGCCGTCTTGTAGGCGGCCGGGCCTGGGAATAGGATAGATAGACTACAAGTAGAAGGGAACGGACAGACACAACACCGCAGCAAAACGCAATCAAATTTATAGAAAAACAAGTGCGCAAAGGTGCGGCAATTCTTGGATATTATTTGTATAGATATTTCAACCTTCCGAAGTCGCTAGCTCGTTCAAAGCTAATAAATACACTTACTTGCAAAGTTGTTTGTTTGCTTTATAATGTCTACAAAATACCCCTTATGAATTTGGGGGAGGCCCATGTCCAGCAGTGGACGTTCTTTGGCTGATATGGTGGTGGTCTACAAAATAAGGTCAAGACTTCAAGACAGTCTTCGTGTCTGTAACAGTTTCAAAGCGTTTGTCGTGTCCTATTAAAGACTTCAATTGTTAAGGTCGTTCGAATGTTGAATGAATGAACGGAATGTCTATTTATAATCAAATTGAGGCAATTTAAAACGATTGTGGTTAGTTGGCGCGTGAGGCTGAAGTGGACACGCGGCGAACCAAAACAATATAGGATGACTGATAGAGAATGCCTCGTGCCATTAAGTCCGCCTTTTGTACGTTAAGATTTCTTGATGTGCAATAAAGATTAAATAAATAATATATAGTAATAGGTACTGAATGATTGCCTTCAACTGAAGACAATGTAGGTATGGAAACCCGAATCAACCCTAAAGATAGAAAAGGAATAACTGTGGCATATTTCAAACTTAAATTTTATTAGGTTAGGTTTTAATCCTTTGGAGAGTTTCAGAGAATAAAATAGGAATAGAATACATTGGTATAGCAAATAATCCGCTAAGGGAACGTACCCAAACTACGTGACTCATTTAGGGGGGAGGGGGGGTCGTCAATATTTTTGAGAAACATTCTAATTGAAGCAGACTCACGCGCCACGGTTTACCCCACCACTAAAACTTCTCCGATTTCGACTTAAATACAATTACAATTTAACTACGCGTGCACTTTCGACGTCATGCATTAGGGCCATATGAGAAAATACAAACGAGAGCAATTTTTTTTTAACTTTCCGCAAAAAATGATTAATAAATTATACTACGTGAAAACTAGAGGGAGAGGGTGGGGGTCTTGGCATATACCACGCTTGGTCACTAAGTTGGTCACGTAGTGTGGATATGGTCCCTAAGGTGAATAGAGGGCTGAAATCGCGGGCACAGCTGCTATAGTCGTAAGGTTTGGATCTATTAACATGGTTATTATAAAGTGTAGTCGTGCAGGAATGCTTGTGTACAAACAGATTGGAATTTTAACGAGTCCCCCGTGTGTTGACCCGACTCGAGCCAACAGCACAAAGGAATCCATCCGCATTATTCCGTCGGATGGGAGATGGGAGTATATTTTAATCTGAACGTGCTCTGCCTGCCGATGCGCACTTTATCATATTGGAGAAAAAGAGTAGCTTGATTCTACACGTTGTTTTTTTAATTCCGTTAATTGCGAGGGCACATTCCTGAGATGTAATAAAGTAATAATAATAATAAATAATTTTGTTTCTCTCTGTCGCCCTAACCACCGGTAGCTTAGGCCGTGCCTCGCTGCCGGCGGCACCCTAGGTTAGGTTTTTTATAATGCTTTTATATTTTGTATGTATGTTTATATATTTTACTTTTATATAGTTATTGTAAAAAACCTAGCTTAAGTACGAAAATAAATACAGTGATAAATAATAATAAATATGCTTTATTGCACCACACAGGAGAAACAATGTTACACAAAAAAACTTACATTATTAGTAATGGTAGCAACAGGCGGTCTTATCGCTTAAAGCGATCTCTTACAGACAACCTTTGGTTTTTTGGTTTTTTTTTAGTAATCTTCTTTAAGACACTAGTATCTCAATTCGTACCATTTCAAAGATATTTAAGAATTAATTTTCGTTAATTAACACTCCTAGTACTTATTATTATAAAAGATCCTTAACAATGAAACAATAAAATTTTGCAATGGCGTACAGTCCTAATTTCCTAAGTGGCCAGCTACATGAACAAATGTTCAGTGCACGTCTTAAGATCTCATTAATTAGACACCTTTGCTAACACATTTGCTTGACATATCGTTCAAAACCTAAGTTACAGCAAGGTGAGAAATCTGTGAACCTGACCAGTGGAAAACGTTTTTTGTTTCTGGAAAGTGCCCAGGATGCACCAAATTGTGGTTACAGGCCGATCGACGTTAAAAATGACGCCGGCAGCTGCCATCCCATAGAAACTTGTATAATTTTCTATGTCCGCACATTTTTACAAAAATGGCTTATGATTGCAGACGGCTTGGACACACCATAACACTGTTCTGTGTAATGATGATGATGATTTGTTCTTATCGTCCCTTTGTCTGTATAATCTGTATATTGTCTGTACTCCATTTGTGAGACCAGTTGAGTTGAGCCAGCCTCCTTCTCAACCGATGAAGCAGGCTGGCTTCTATCGTCAATACAAAACAGTCTGAACAAGCCTAGATCTTTATGACGAGGTCATTCAGTATTACAATTCCCCTTATTAGGTAGATATACTTACTCGTATTTAAACGAGGACTCGATCTGGGTTATAAAGGTGACCTACTCCTACTATATCGTATCGTAATATCCGATGCAGAATTATTTAGCGGCCATCCACGTCATATCCACGTCATTCGAAATATAAAAGAAACTCCGAAGAGCTAATTGCAAAGCCGACATTGCTTTCTGACGTAGTTGCGATGGGAACTTGTAATCAGTAAACGGAAGTAGTTTATTAAAATAATAGCTTATATAATAAAGCATGGGCTTTCCAACCTGTAATTGTAAGGCGGGTATTGATAATGGTTGTATGTTAATGGCTATGTAATCAGTAAATCGTTTGCAGATAACATTATAGCATTATTATGCATGGCATTCTGATTGTTGCCTATTCCGTGTATTCGGAATCTGTTTTGAACTAAAATCTGGACATTGATGATAATATTATGGAAGATAACTTAAAAGGTATATTGTGATTGCTATACATCATACGCAAAAATAGTATAAATGAAATAAAATAAAAAATATCACGACTAGGCCACGGCCCACAAATATCAAAGTACAAGTTTTTTTTGGAGAAAATACGATACAATACAAATATATATATATTTTTTTTATACCACGTCGGTGGCAAACAAGCGTACGGCCCGCCTGATGGTAAGCGGTCACCGCAGCCTATGGACGCCTGCAACTCCAGGGGTGTCACATGCGCGTTGCCGACCCTTTAAAAATGTATACATTCTTTTCTTGAAGAATCCCATACTGTAGTTCCTCGGGAAAACCTCGGCAGGGAGCTCATTCCACAACCGGAGCATCCGAGGGAGGAAGTTCCTCTGAAACCGTACCGTACGCGACCATTTAGGTTCTAAGGTGTGAGGATGAATGCCCTGCCGACGGCGAGCAGTGCGATGATAGAAAGCGGCCGTGGGTATCATATCGAATAGTTCTTCGGAACACAACCCATTATACAAGCGATAGAACACGCACAAGGAGGCAAAGTTTCTCCTTAAACTTAAAGGTTCAATATCGCTTGTGAGTTTGGGATCGTCCACGATTCGCACAGCACGTCTCTGAAGCGAGTCAAAAGGCCCAAGCTGGTATCCAGGTGCTCCCGCCCAGAGGTGACAGCAATACTCCATGTGGGGACGAACTTGCGACTTATATAATATAAGTCTCTGTCCCGGGGTGAAGTACCGCTTCGCTCTATTGAGCACACCTAGCTTTTTGGATGCCAGCTTGGCCTTGCCTTCTAAGTGGCTTCGAAATTGGACGTCGCTGGAAATGTCGACGCCAAGGATCCCAATACTCTCTGAGATGGAGAGGGTTGTGTCCTGGAACTGTGGGGCCACAGTGAACGGGGTTTTCTTAGCGGTGAACGCACATACTTGTGTCTTGGTGGGGTTGCACTGGACCAGATTATCCTGGCCCCACTCAGAGACTCTGACCAGAGTGTTCTCGATTTCGGATACAAGTTGTTCGCGACTCTCTAACACAGAGGCACGAGGAATGTTGGCACGGCCCGTATAGTAAGCGTCCCCGGTGCTGTCATCCGCATAACAATGTTGCCCTTTGTGTTGATGACACGCTCCATCAGCTTGGAGAGAAGGGAGGTAATAGCAATAGGCCTGTAATTCGATGGGTCTGATCTATCGCCCTTTTTAGGCACCGGGTGTACAAGGGCAGTCTTCCACGAAGACGGAACTTGCCTTTTGCGGTAAGAGAGCGCGAAAAGTCGCGTTAGGACGGGACACAACTCAAGAGCACAACGTTTGAGCACCACCGCTGGTATGCTGTCCGGCCCGCTCGACTTGTGGACGTTTAGGGACAGCAGCTCCCTCCGGACATCCCTCTGTGAAAAGTTAATTTCCGGCATGGAATACCCACATCGAGGGATAGTGGGAGGTACGGCGCTGCCGTCGTCGTCCAAAGTGGAGTTCGAGGCAAAGAGGCTACCCAATAGATCGGCTTTCTCTTTTGCACTGTGGGCCTGATCTCCAGCTGTAGTTCGCAGTGGTGGTAAGGACGACTGACAGAAGTTTCCCTCGGCAGCTTTGGCGAGCGACCAAAATGCGCGACTTCCGGAGGGATATCCAGAATGTTTCTCGTCAATTCTGCCGATGAAATTGAATTTAGCTCTGGCAATAACTCTCTTGCTAGACCTCGAGGCAGCGTTCAACTTCCGTTTTACATCAGAAACGTTTGGATCGTTACTAGCTTTCGCCTTGGTCCAAGCCCTGTATGCGGCTTGCTTACATGCTGTAGCATTCTTACAGGGCCGGTTAAACCAAGGTCGCTTTTTGGCTCCAGCAGCGACCAGCGAGTTGGGAATAAAACATTCCATACCCGCCAGGATCGTCTCAGCGACAGCGTCTGCACAGGGGTCTGGATCTTCTGATGTGAAGCAAAGCTGCCTCCATGGGTACGATGCGTAAAATTCACGCAGTCCATCCCAGTCTGCTGACCTATACTGCCACATGCGCCGTAGGCTAGTTGGTCGCGGCGGTTCCGGCCTCACACATGGTGCCTTTGTCCGGACGAGGCAGTGATCGGACGATCCGAGTGGTGCATTCACTGAGACGGAATACCCGTCCGGACGTGAGGTCAGCAGAAGGTCCAGGAGAGAGCTGGTATGGTCCTCGACGTCTGGTATTAGAGCTGGTATGGTCCTCGACGTCTGGTATTCTCGTAGGAGAACGTACCAGTTGCGAGAGTCCATAGGCCAGAGAAAATTCGCGAGCAGACCTACCCGCGTAGTCAGTGGACCGAGAATTGAGCCACTCAACATGGTGGGCGTTAAAATCTCCTAAGATCACTAACTCCGCGGAGGGATACTGCTCGAGAACTCTATCAGATGTCAATTGCAAGTGCTCGAAGAGCCGAGTTGTGTCCATGTCACCGCTATGAGACCTGTAAAGGCACGCGTAGACGCGGGTGTGGCCGCCTCAGTCAACGCGCACCCACAGCACGGACAGATCTATCTCTTCGTAGGCCTGAAGGCGGCGACACCCGCACCCACACTCCGGGCCTACACGAACCTAAGGCAGTGTTGTTAGTACCGTAGGTCCCCTGCCGTCAACACAACGAATCCTCAAGGAGCTCTGGAAACCTTACTCACCATCAGGAACACAACACCACATACCTACAAAATAAGTAGTGGTGCTATTATGGCTGCGATCTTCTGTAAGGCAGAGGTACTTCCCCAGTTGGGCTGCTCCAAATTCGAGCGAGATGTCATTTCGCTATGCCCTACCTCTCTCCTATATACTCTTTATTGCACACTTCACATAATAAATCATCCATATACCATAAGAATAACCAAAGATACAGGGAGACAGAGGTAAAACAACATGCGGTCTTATCGCTAAAGCTATATACCGCAACCGCTATTGCTTATATACTTACATGGACATGTTGTCTAAAGAGAAGAAGAATGGAATTCATCATCTTCATCATAATTTTCAGCCTATAATTATAGCTCTCTTCGAGCACGCCACTTATCCCAACAGGAGCACGCCAGTATCCAAATGTCCTGATTTACTTACTATTAACGTAGTCGCTCGAGAGTTGTAAGATTTTATTAATGTCGTGATGATGTCATTGAACTCACTTAACTCGTTTATAAACCGTGTGAACTCAACGAGATGACGATATTACCAGCATTATGAATATGGAACACTAATTGAATAAGTTACATTAAAGCAAGTTCTCGGTTATAAAGTCATAATATAAGTATGTTTTCGACGAGATTTTTCTTCACAATCATTTCGGGGATCTTCAATATTTTACCATGTTTGGAGGCGAATTATCACAAAATATTGCTCATCTTTTATTATTGTCACTACTAAATTGCAGTCAGTTTCATCATCATCATGTCAGCCGAAGGACGTCCACTGCTGGACAAAGGCGTCCCCCCAAAGAGAACCACAATGACCGGTCCTGCGCCACCAGGTAGCCAGCCATCACTCGCTTTAGTTGAATTCAATTGTTGTAACTATACAATAAGAACGATCGAAAAACAAGTGGTAAACATTATTGAATGTTTACCACTACGTAAAAAATACGTAAAAAATTTCGTAGATTGCTACGAAAATTTTCGATTTAAATAACGCCAACACATGCGGTTTCATTAATTAACGTGCCACTGCCACCGGTTTTGCGTAAAATTCTAAGTTACATGTATTGCACCAACCCGTTCAGAACCACCTTACGATGTTGGCCAAATTCATGTAGGTTAGGTATGTTACGCAAACAGTTTCACGGATTCTCTCTTTACTTTCGTTTATTACGACATATTAGGTAAATTTTCAATTGTGTGGGACCATAAAAGGCAGTTTGAATAATGGACGCATTTATTACCGTCGTAATTCTGGCGCTTTTGCCACTTGATACGCAGTTTACTTGATACCAACATAATAATAAAATAGAAACTATACTTATGTCGGAAAGATCCACCCTGATGGTTTTTATCATGCCTTCATCTGGTTATATGACAAAGTATATCAAATATAGCCGAGATGCTAGACTTGATATTGCACGTCAAATTCTTTGATGTTAGATTAATCGTTTATGAGAGTCTTGTCTGTCTGCCTTTCAATCATAGTAAATGGCCGGAGGAAGTTATCTGCTCAGTAAAAGATATCAATCTGGCAATCTTGAATTAGCTACGTAGAAAGTTTAATTTCTTGAGCTTAGTAACAGCTGAAATGGCAAGTACACGCTTTCTCTAATTTGCAAAGAGTTCGTGAAAAGTTTTAACGATATAGGCCGAACGAATTACTTGTATAGTTGATGTCAAATATATATGTATAGTTGTATACATTTTTTGCCTTATTACAATAAAATAAGGTGCAAAAGTGCAAAAATATCTTTGACGTCGACTGGTACATAAAAGCAATATTATTAACCTATTTAATATCGTCACATCGCCATCTGTTTTCAGTAACGCTGTGTTGTACATAAAGAGTTCTCGGTTCTGTTCGTGTCGTTATCTAAATAATATTTGCGTTTTTAATTTTTTGAGCGGTGTATTGTTCATTGTGTGGAATGTGTTCGAAAACTGTGTAAGTAAATAGTGTGTGATGAATAGTTCATTATAAATTAAGTATGTACGTTACTTCATTGTCTTTATGGCTCATAAGACTACGTAACTGAAGGCGTGGAAAGATTTCTTACGGATCGGTAACGCGCGAGAGTGACGCCTCTGGTGTTGCAATCATCCATAGGCGACGGTGACCACTTACCATCAGGTGGGCTGGCAGCTTGTTTGCCATCGACGTGGTATAAAAAAAAACTTCCGAACAATGGCGTGAAATTCGTCCTAGTACGTACCTACATTTTGATTATGGAGATGGAAAACTGTGTGCCATTTATTTATTTAAACTTGATTGCACTAAGCACAGAAATGTACAAAAGGCGGGCTAAATGCCATATGGCTTACATATATATTCTCTACCAGCCAACCATTGGGCTGAAGTTTAGCCGCTAAACAGAGATTTATAAAAGGTGCATGAAAAAAGTATGACGATATTATACTGAGCGATTTTGTGTGATGTGTTTGTTGTGATTATTTCACTTTCGAGCAAATATATGTATATTTTTCTAAGGGTCAAAAGTCTAATTCATACTTAATTGACGTGATGCTCATTGATGCGCTCTGAAATCTGACAGTGACATTATGTAACATGGATGTGACTTAATTTAAATTCCGTGTATAATTTCTACATTAAAAATGGATTAATTTTTGTTATCCAATGATATAGCTTTGCAACTTCGCACCGCACACGCATGTAGATGTAATTTTCTTTACACAAGGGGGCCATCTATGTTAAACATAATCATTGAAAATATCTAACATAGAATAAATGTCGGTAAATAACTACAGAAATGAAATTCAGTAAGTTTTTTACAGCATATGTATTGTTTTATTTTTAACGATCCATCAGGCTTATCCATATTGGTTATTATGTTCGACGTCAAAGTGACATAAATTGCTACCTGTCGCCGATCATTAGTGAACACGTCATAGTGCATCAGATAAATCTGGCTCTAACCGTACTAAAATGTATGACACTTATATCTATCTATTGCGTCACGCCCCGTTACGCTAGACAAATATGAATGCGGCTTAACGCTATCTCAAAAACGTAACTAGGCAAGTATACATCGAATGTGTTCTTATTCTGTCGGGATCGCAAATATTTGTGTAACCGATTCGATTCGACGCTGCGGGGGCCACGTAAATAGGTCTCGGCACTCACGGCCTACTCCCGCCTGGACAAGGTCACCGTGATGATGTATAGCCAATTTCCTCTCACCAAAGCCGAAATATTATCATGAAAATAAACATTTCAGGATTGGAATAAACAGTCAACATAATACGAATGACTTCACCGCTCGTGATTAACTTCAAATGTTTATTTTCCCAACATGCGACAATTAATCATTCATTGAATAACCATACAATAGTAATGGTTTCGCTAATTATAGAAAATCCAAAATATGCATGTAGCTAGTCATATCACCTCACCTTGGCTTTCCTGATCAGGTTAGGAAAGGATACAATAGTAATGGTCTCTCTGATTAAAAAATCCAAAATATGCATGTAGCTAGTCATATCACCTCACCTTGGCTTTCCTGATCAGGTTAAACTAGGAAAGGATACAATAGTAATGGTCTCTCTGATTAAAAAATCCAAAATATGCATGTAGCTAGTCATATCACCTCACCTTGGCTTTCCTGATCAGGTTAAACTAGGAAAGGATACAATAGTAATGGTCTCTCTGATTAAAAAATCCAAAATATGCATGTAGCTAGTCATATCACCTCACCTTGGCTTTCCTGATCAGGTTAGACTAGTAAAGAACCGTTATCTGTAATATTGTCTCACAGCCTTGACTTCGGACTGAATTTAATGCTATGACGTCACCAGGTTATTTATTTGACGTGGATCAGCTGGCACTGGCAGTATTAGTATGGCAATAAAATTGTTTTTATCGTCAATATTGGAATTGAAATGATGATAAATGTAATTTAGAGATGGTTCCTTCTCTATAGATAACTTATACAGCTCTTAAAGCAATTCGTGACCATTATTTCGCTGCGTGTAACCAAAGATGATATTAAAAGATAAGACGCAAGTGATCCTCTGTGTGTAACTGAATTCTTTAATTAACCATACCAACTAGCTGTGACGGTTCATACTGAGATCTATAATTATGTCTGTAGTGATACAATGCAGTCACTAGATAACAATTTTAATGATTAACATAATATTCATCCGTATACATCTTGATCTTCGCTGTTGTGTTTATCTCAAGTTCTTATATCGATTCATTTGAATCGTTTTTTACGGACGCATCAGAATTTTGTTGAACGTTAACTTGATCTAAACAGAACAGATCCTGAACGCCTATTAAACATTGAATCTGACAATTAGCAACGGAATCTGCATCATTAGCTGCAGTTATTTGGTGCAGTATTTAGTTTAGACTTTCTAGACTTATTCATCATCTCCCTGCCCTTATCCCGCTTATGCAGGGTCGGCGCAACATTTTTTCTTCTTCCA
The DNA here is from genome assembly GCA_905163555.1 of Notocelia uddmanniana. NCBI lineage: Eukaryota > Metazoa > Arthropoda > Insecta > Lepidoptera > Tortricidae > Notocelia > Notocelia uddmanniana. Next base: position 4,897,695 of record LR991064.1, read on the forward strand.
CTCCTCTCTTTTATTCGTCACTTCAGCATTTACTCCTTTCTTTCTCATATCCTCTCTCACACAATCCACCCATCCCTTTTTGGGCCTGTCAATCGCTCTTCGTCCTTCGACATTCATCCCTAACAGTCTTTTATCAACTTAATGTGATGGTAATAGTCTTTGTTAACAAGTTGACAGTCATGATCACGTTTCCTTGCGTCAGGCCTCGCTTCTCACGGTTGGAACGTCTGCCTTAGACCGGGGACCGGAGATTGCGAATTGTTGCCAAACTATGTTGACATGATGCGCGTTTCGAAACTAGTCGGACGAATTTGATACGTATGGAAAATACCGGCTCTATTTGTAATTGGATGCAATTACTTTAAAACCCGTGTAAGTAAATTGCTTGAAGAGAGTAGCAATGTTGGATTCTACGTACTTTGCCCAAACCGGTTGTAAATGTGTCAGTCAATGTCAATCTGCGATGGACAGGCTTGTATGCGGTCATGTTACTGAGCTGCATTTTCAATGCAACGGACTTGACAAACGTAAGATATCAAATTCAAAGTTGTATAATTTGATGAGAATTATTCACAACTAATTGATATCACGTTGCATTTTATATGTAACATGTAACTAATATTGAATCGGATATCATTTTACAAACGAATTTTGAAACAGCCTTCTCTTTGTTATACTTATAGATAGATGGTTATTGTTTTTTTTTATTAGGAGGTCAAGGAGGAATTGGCACTTAAACCTCTAAGTATGACATGGGTCGCGGGGCATATGTCAACTATATATTATAGTGAATCCCTTAGCTTAATAAAGCTTTCTGTCCTTCTATTGACAAAAACCGAAATTATTCACCGATTTCCACAACTCTTTATTAGTTTCGAAAAATCCAGATTCGTCGCGTTGTACGAGGACGAGCTCTGTATTTGCCGATTTTCTTGGCAGCCGAAATTAAACCAAAAACAAAGCCACATACATTTGTCATGATTTATCGTAATGAAACCTGTCGGTGTAAAGGAGATAGAATGGAAATGTATTATTAATGTCTCGTTTCGCGGGCTGCAGTATTAGGCCGCACACCGCGCATTACATTTAAGATTTGAACACAAGATTTCAATGCGGTACTAAAAATCATTAATCGGCTGAAATTGGTTCCAGTAATCATTTATAACTACATCTTCCTTTATAGTTTGCTGAACAAAACTATCTCAGTCACGTTCACGTCGAAAAGATAGAGTGAAAGAAAAACATCTTTAAGCTAAACATTGTTATATTTAGATCCTAATTGCAATTGCTGGCCAACGAACAACAATGTCAATCAAACCAGATGGAAAACCAGACGATGCTTTGATTCACTCGTTTTTATTTATCTACTTGCTCGCAGACTCATAATGCCTTTTAGAATGCTGTTCGCTGTAAAAACGCCCACGAATACTGCGATCCAAATATTTTAAATGCTATGCCATAAATTAAAATGCGCTTAACTTAGCACACTATCGTACGGGTGATCTCTCAGTTCATTTATGTTGTGTTCAATGTAAATGTGTCCATATTATCATTTATTGAAATGTAGTTAATGGCAGAGGTTATAAGCAAGCAAGTCAGCTTGCTGTTGATATAAGTGACTCCATGGATAATATCTCCTGTGTGGATGCCTATACCGGACTTCTTTGTTGACGGGAAATTTTAGATAGGTACATCATGTTCTTGATGAACCAAATGCCTATTTAGAGTCGATATAACCTTCCATACATATGATAATAATGATAGTAGTATAGTTGACAATGATTGAAGGTCACTATGTCGATGCGTTTACAAAACTGTACAAACGTGGGGTTTTAGCAGTTGTTTTTCTGCAGCAGGTAACACAGTCATTAACTTTTTGCCGGTCAACAAAAAGTCAAGTTGGAAATAACGCGTTAGACAACAGCGTGATTCACAACTTGTTTCGACTCACCACTTGCTAGTTTATTTAGAAACGAGGATTCGTGACATCTTTGCCTATTCAGAGGTCACTCTTGTACTGTTTGGCTCAGTGAAGTTGTTGGTAAGCGACGTGATTACCAGCCCAGAACGGCGTAAGTTGAAAGACCTTGTTAAGAATCCGCCTTCGCGTGGGAATTGTTGTTAAACGTCTAATTCGGTGATACTAAATTAGGCGACGCTAAAAACAAGTTGTTGCTTATAAGTTGAATATGTCTCAATGTCGATTAGAGTGAAGTGACAACTCGAATTTAGGTAAAGTGAATGGATTTACAGATTTTAGATGTGATTGGAGTTTTATATGACACTTGTGAAGTTGTTCTAGTTCAAAATACATGTATGTAGTATAGTAACCAGTGCCAATTGTAACTGTGTGTGCCAATCAATACTTGTGACCCTTAATTTATACTCTAGGGTGTCTACAAGTTGGGGTCTACAATATGCTGACGGGCAGATTAGCCTGAAGTGTTACTGTTCACATCATTCGAATCCTGCCACATCTTGTAATTTTTTACGTAGCTACATATTTGGATTCCGAAATAACATTTTGGCTCACCCGCTACGCAAAATTGTACAAGATGTGGCAGGATTCAAATCTTCTTAGTGTACACTTGTCAGATTAGTCGTGGTTATGACGTCGATATTGGAGTTCTTCTCAACGTTATTATATACCTAAACAATGTTACCGATTGAAATCAAATGTTCCTCCTAAACAAAGCAATGAAGACACTATAGTAACCATTATACACCTTATTCCAACGGAATAGGGTCTACAAAATGATCACGAAATTACATTTGTCATTTGTATAGCTCCCACACGGACCAATACAACCAATGATGCACAGAAGGCCACGTGCACAATGGAATGTATTACAGGCAACAATAGACGAACGTTCCTTGAATACATTGACGGCCGATATTGATCAGTTATAATATTCAAATGGTCTTGTTATCGGAAATACCAATACTGCATTCCTTGCATAATTTGCGTGGACTAAATTTAAAATATGCGAATATAAAGCTTTACAACAATAGTATTACATTACTAAGTCTAACCTACATTGTATTTGAAACCAGGCAGTTCTGGCTGCATAAAGTACCATTTTTGCAGACGATATTATACCAAATATAATTAAATTAATTATAAAATTTAATTATGAGTGGTCTGCCTACCGGTTTGAGAATACAGACATGAGTTTGTATATGTAGATATGTATGCTACAGGTATCTTAGTTTATTTGTAGATATGTACATCTGTATCTACTAATTTCAAAATAATGCTGCCTTTATCTTATAACATAGTGACCTGTGCCCTCGCGTAGGCGTGCCGTGGTGCCGCATGCTAGGTCGATTGGGATTGTCTCTGAACACAACGTGTTGCTCAATGCTCATATCCCAGCATAGCGAGAACTGGTGCTTGTTGCAGGCATGTTTATAGCAGCGGGCTTCATTGGCGGTGTGAAAACCACTATGTTTTCCACGGTAGCCAATTTATTTCCGTCTTAGGCGTCAACACTCCCTCGCTACGCTCAAGATTCTACTTTAGAATCCCTAGCTACGCTCAGGATTCTACTTTAGAATCCCTAGCTACGCTCAGGATTCTACTTTAGAATCCCTAGCTACGCTTCCGATTCACTCAGAATTCAAATATACCGACCTCGCCGTGAGTACATCATTAAATCATTATGCTCCCTTGAGACACAATTGAAATTCTGGTTATTGATTTTTAGTCATGGGGTTTTGCACTTATGTTGATTTTTCATGCCACAACGCGTGTTATTCGTGTCGTCTTAACCCGTCATTATTGTAAGTATATATGTAGTTGAATCCATGGTTTTTTTGGCGAGCGGTTGCTATTTATTTACTGTTATTGGGCCCGGCATGTATTCTTGAAACTAAATTCCTTTAATTTTTTTTGTTTTGAGAAGTTTTTAATATTGATCGTCTTTGCGTCAACCCATCGCTGACTGGTATGAAACATTCATAAAACGAAAGACGAAGAACGAAATTCATAAGTTAACAAATCTTGTTGTACTCGACTTCGGGCTCTCATCTCTGCTGCTCTAATTTGGTCCATAGATTGATAACATCTACACGTTCTAGAGGTCAGTTGTATCGTGGTCTATGGGTTTATATATAAGTGGTCGGTATAAGCGTTATGAATAGCAGCCCAGCTGGTCTAGCCAACATCTGGCTGTTTGCGTTACTGATAAACATATTGCACGGCGCTTTACGTCACACACCGCACGTAACGAGCAAACCAGTTCCAATGCCTGCTTCAAACAGATGTATTCAGCTGAGTGGTGATGTGATAATTACACTCTCAATTTTGTATAACACGGTCAAATTATTTGTGAACTTGGCTGGCTTGCGATAACCTTAGTTGCTGTAATGACGTCACAAAACAGAGTAATAGAATAGTACATTACTACAGAGGCCGGGACGAAAGGGGTTGCCGGCCGAAGAGCGAGGCCGAATAGGTCTGAGGCAAGCAACTCCATATTTCCCGCCGAGGTATGTATAGTGCTTCTCTCAAACATGCAATGAAATAAACAAAAAATATCAGTCTTATTTTTAATACGCATAGTGGCAAAATGTCATGATGCCTGTGCCACAAATTTATGTGGAATGGAAATTAAAAAAGAGGACTTTGCCGGCCTAGGCCTGCAAGATTTCTATGAAATTCCGTTAACGACCTCTTGTCCTAGCCGCACCTGAAACTTCATACGTCGCAGCCTATTAAAAGGAACATAACATCAATATTTCATTGCATGTTTGAGAAAATGTATTAGAACCTGCACTCTTATTCACAAACCAACTCGTCCTCGCCTGTCACCCCACCTCACCTCACCCGTTATTATATGCACTTACTTGTAAAATTTTGTTTCCGTATAAAGACGGGTGAAGTGTGAGGTGGCATGACAGGTGAGGACGATAGGCGGTTTGTGAATAAGAGGGCTGTTCACATTGGACTGACAGGTGAATTCGATATTGGACAGTGTTATTGCAAAAGTATAGTGCTTTCGATTGTCGAATTCGCTGACCATTTAGTAGCTATAACTACGCCAATAACCACTAGTTGCTGTAAATACTATCTTCCATGGAAAGAATACACGAGCGAAGTTAAATTGTACATAACTATTGACTAGCTTGATGTACCATACGGTTAGGCTAATACACGAAGGTGTAAATAATGACCTGATAGTGTTTTTAGTACAATATGGCTACCAACATGCAGCATTATTTACTATTCAATAAGCACATATCGTGCCAGACGGTGCCAGGGGCAGCTGAGATTTATTCATACGTCAAGCTAGATAAAACTATAAAACGAATCAGCGAGATGAGCTAATTTGCATTTGAGTTTTTCTAACGCACGTATGTATATTCTATCATTATCATTAATTTAGGTACATTTTATCGAGAAAATAGATTAACGACTATGGATCTATGTCAAAGTAACGTTAATGTTATGTAGGAACATACATAAACTCACGCCTATATTCTCAAAAGGGTTTGGCAGAGCACACGAAAATTAATTTTCGTGCCACTTTTAGCTATTGTAGGTTTATAAATGTGATGCTGCAGTGACAGGTTGCTAGCCTATCGCCCACAACTCACTTCAACCTGGTTTTCATAGTCGACTCTTACGACGCCGAAGGGAAGAAAGAGGGTGGTGTATTAATGTTATGTAGGAATTCTTTTGCAATTTGATTTATATTGTTAATTTGACACGGTTCCACATTCCACGGGTTTGGCCGATATTACGTTACGTATTAAATTTACACTACACTAGGTATTTACCCTTTTTATTTTAAAGCAACTAATAAATTAATTATGAATTCTGAATGGAAATATTAGCTATGAGCGCCATGCCATATTTAAACATACTTAACAACATGAACTGACAATTTCTCATCAAAATGTTTACATACAATGAAGTTTATTTACATTGTTGAAACTCGCTTGATGCCTCTATGTATGCTCGCAATTCCAGCAATTGACAATTTAGACTACTGTATTACGTTCTTGAATCCACGAAACTCGAGGAACATCGAATGGGGTGTTGTTACATTTTGTTTACCAGACGCCAGGATTTTTCCTGGGGTGTACGGAGTTGTAGTCAATTTTTATCCGTTTGCACAGCGTCATAGTCCAATGTCAGGATTTTGTAAACAATATCAGGAATTAAGTTAGACCTTTTTCAAATTATGTAGTACCTATCTAGTAATCCTATAGATAGACGCTACAGAGCAGTGTTGTGCGCCGTTGGCGCGTACCAAGCACGAACCGGTACCGCTGCTCCGAACGATCCCCACCAAGTTTTTACACCACTCCTGCGCACAATTGAATGAAACGACTGACGTTATGCAATGTTTTGTACTCCGTGTACTCTTTCTATGTGTAGCTTTTTTATTTTTTGTTTACTATTCGCTACGCTGATACTGACGCTGCAAAATATTGTATTGAAAGCGTAAACAGCATTATTCAGCAGGTCTATTTTTGCTCGTCGCTGCCGATCTCATTTGTTGTGTTTCGGTCTCGCTTCCACACACGCCGTGCTCGGTTGAGAACGAACGGACGAATCATTGTCAATCAATCAGTAAAATCATTGTCGCAACATCACATATTTATTATAAAACAATGAATGTACGAACATAGGAACGCTTTCTTACTACACTTAATTGTTTTTTGTCTTGGCAACGGTGAAAGTAATTAACCAATTAGGTATGTAATTTCCCAGATTACGCCCGATTAGTTTTAGGAAACGTAACTAACTAGTCAGCTTTGGGCTTCTTTTAAACTTTTGAGTGTTAATGGCAAAGACTCAAAATCAAAATCAAAATCAAATATTTATTCTGCAAATAGGCCAAAAGGGCACTTTTACAAGTCAAAGCGTGAATTTATACAATAAAAAAAGCTGACAATCTTACTTAATAATAATGATTAAAAAAATATACTGATAAACAATTAAATAAAAATAAATTTACAAATATTAAGGACGTATTGAATACGATCTGTCCGAATAAACAAAAAGTACATAAAATTAATTTAATATCAGAGATGTATATGGTCTCTGAGCGTCCAAATACGATTAATAACAATTATTTAAAAGTCCTTAGAGATGTAAATGATCTCTAAGCGCTAAAATTAAAATAAGTAAACTTAATATTGTTAGAGATGTATAAGGTCTCTAAGCGTCAATAACAATAAAACTAATTCAGAACAGGATTATGTCTCTCGTCAATCTACATACAATAAAATAACACTAGTATTAAGGTATTTACTTTGCCCTTGCAAGCATGAACAGACCGGACTCCACAAACAGCACCCGATCACGAGTATGACGCGTATCTCAGCTGACTGATCCCCTTTCCCCTCCATAAGGGCTCCAGAATTTCGGCCTGGGAAAATACATATAGATAACTAACTAAGCTTCAATCGAATTAGAAACAGCAGCTTAAGAAACAACACGAATATTACGAGTATAAATTTGTATCACTTTTTAACCGTCTTCAATAAAGGAGGAGGTTCTCAATTCGACTGTATTTTTTTAAATGTTTGTTACCTCAGAACTTTCTACTGGGTCAACCGATTTTGATGATTCTTTTCTTATTTGAAAGCTGGTACTTCCCGTGTGGTCCCATACTAATTTGGTCCAGTTCTGACAATGGCATCCATGAGAAAACCATATAAGTCTTAAATTTACATAAGTATGTGCGCGATAAATGGACGAATAACTCGATTAAAATCGTTTTTTTTTTGTTAAAATGTTCGATTTTATTTTGTCGTCTTACTGACGCGTCAAGAGCGGAACATACAATTCTTTTAGTATGGCGTTCAAAGTGTTTGACTTTTGGTACTTCTGCGAATCAAGGATGTGAATGAATCCCTTTGAAACTTGGTACTATACTATTTGTCAGGAGTAACTTCCTTCATAGTATTTCGTTTCGAATAATTCGCTAAAAGTGCATCAGATATAAAATTCGTTTCATTACTTTCATTTACACAGCCTGAAATGCCCCCATAAATTCTCAACAACTGTTTGTGAAATTATGTTATATAGAGCATTGTCTAATGTATTTATCTATACTACGTAAGTACGTGTTGGTATATACATATATTATACGCGTTTCTATCGTGCAGAGTTATCTGCACAGCATCGATTTAAAAATCCGAATATTCGTTCATATTGCAGATGTTATAACGACTATTTTACCTCGTTTATCATGTGTGTGCGCAAATACACGAAGGCCATATGTTATTTGACTGTAATAGATGCTTCATGCGTGGAGCTAATGTTCAATTCAAATAGTTTTTTTTATGCTACATCGGCGATCTGCATATTGAATATTTATCATTGTCTCGCAAGGATTATTGCGCACTTTGTTTTGTGTTCCAAATAACTTATCATTATCAAACAGCCTTTAACCTAGCCAAGATAGCATTCCAACAAGCAGGCATCTTTAGCACAGAATAAATATTAGTATACCTAACTTTTATTTAGTACCGAAAGTCCCAAGTCCTAGTTGCAACTAAACCGATATTTGAATGCTAAAAAGACACACATTTTGGCATCCTATTCTACCTAATGTAATGCTCTTTTGTCTAGTCAGGTTCGTATTGCGTGTCATCGTCGTGGTACAATTCAGGCCGCTGTAGTATGACTGTCACTGTCAAGTCACTGTCAACAGCGTCAAACGCGTTCGGGTAAATTGCACCTTGAAGGCATGCGAGTCTTGCACTGCGAAAGCCGACTTTAGCCGAAACGGCAACTGGAACAGGCCTCATGACTATCAGATTACCTACCATAGACTCACCTTCTAGGAGGGTCGTTATGTCAGAACTTTACAACAAAGAGTTATGTCTTGACGAGGGTGAAGTAGGTGGTCTTAGTGGGAAATAGGGGTAGTACGCTCTCAGAGCAATTCATACATATCTATGAGTACGCCCTATACCGCGCTGCTGTACATTACCGTAGCGTGCCGTAGCGTACTATAAATTGTAGACATAAATTACGTGGTAGTCTTTTACTTTACCTAACCGTTGGGTGGAAACTTGAACGCTCAAGTACTAATTTGATTGATGACTGTGCTTGAGTTCGCGAAGTAAGGTCGAGTTCTTGACCTTTACCATAAGGAAAGAAGTTACTGAAAAAAATTGCACTTCTGTCACTTCGCTTTAAAAATATCCAAGTAGACAGACAGATGAGGATGACTGGCTTCCCTTATTTACTCATACCAGAGCCATAAAACTAGTAACTGTGAGATGCAGACGTAACGAAAAAAAAAATCTTTTCATAAATTTCAAAAAACCGAGGCGACAAAATAAATATAATAAATAATCAAACCTGCTCACAAAATTTCACGAGAATCGGCTGAGAAATGCGACCTGGGGAATTACTCCGAAATTCGAAATCCGAACTTCGTATGGTCCCATCCCTTTCACTCTCCTGTCAAACACTATAGGTATGAGTGAAAGGGAAGGCACCATACGAAGTTCGGATTCCGAATTTCGGAGTAAACTCCCAGGTCGCATTTCTTCGGGGTCCAATTTCGAAGTAGTAGTAGAGGAGAATAGCGGAAAATTCAGACATACGAAAGCATTTTTGCGGAAACTGAAACGGAGACTTTGTATCACTCGGTCAATTATATCACATACGTCTTGATCCCGCGATTTTTTGTTTCGTTCCAAATTACTCAACAGTTATAATACAATTTTGAGCACCAGTTCAATGGCAATTATCAGTTTACGCCCACACACGCGTTTTGTCTGCCGGCTGACATGTGCTACGTCCGAATACTGATAAATCGATGTGCATATCATTATAAACTTTAATAAAAAGAACTTATAGGTATTATAATAGTGATTAGTAATTAAATATTAGTTCGTTTTCTTTACAACGAGAGATATCATTCATGTGTCAAAATAAATTGAGATCAACAAGAGGTTCAGACAAATTGTGAGTTGAAAGTGCTTTTACAACGGATTCAATTCAAGATAATCACGTTGGATGTTCCGTATGTATAAATGTAACATTATCTTTCATGATGTACAGTTAGCAGCAGGAAGGAGTTTTGAGGAGTATCAGAATGAATTAACTATGCGTTCTACATGCACGTTTTATTTTCGTAACCAAGACTTTAGCGGGTGATACTAAGTAGGTACTTCGTTAGTATAGCTACTTCTGCTGCTGGTTGTACACACACAGGAATACTTAATCTCGTTGCAATAAGGATCACGAATGGTTTGTGTTGCCTATGGTGGTATAAATTTATAAAGGATATGTACTCGAAAACATATGCCTGTGCCAAGTTCGCAGTTTCACGAGCAGTCGTGATGTCAAGTGTAAAGTCCACAACGACGGCCTAGTGTACAATTGTATTAATTTATATTTTTTGCCAATGAAATCGCAACTTTATCTATTGTCCAATATCGTACTATTTACAACACCTTTTGCCGCATAATAAGTACGATTGTGCCAGTCCATAGATTAATTACAATTATCTGGCATTATGTGCTCTCAGTAGGTAATTTATATAAATTAAATAATTAGCTGATACAGACGTAGACGTGACGTCCCCGTGACCGTATCGATAAACTCCATTCATGATCGTCTCTTTAATTGGTTGCTATCGCAAATTAGCATCGTTATTGTTCGCTTTGTTATGACATATTTTATTATCTCTAGTAAATTATTTACTTTATTGGAATCCATGATAATATCATAGAGTTCTGCCTGAGATCTTGAATCAACTAAAGGACTTGAGATATTATTATTCCTAGTCATCTCCAAATTAAGCGAAATGGAGGGATGAACTTTCTATAAACGCGTATGTCAACAATTCTATAAAAACGTAGTTTTTTAATCTATTTTCATCAGCGGTCAGTAGAAATGTTGCAAGCCAATATCGTGTCGAATAACTTAACACGAACAATAACTCGTTTGAAAAGTTGAAAACACTGTCGTTCCACTTCCGCGCCGAAGTGATTAATATGTTTAGACTGTTAGTGTGTCAGTGGGCTTCCTCGATGTTTGTTCATTAACTATTGACAATGCTGACTAACGACATTATCAGCCCTATGACGGGTTTTATGTTGGCTGTAACCGATAAATTTCACATTAAAGTCTATAGAGCTGGCTTAATAAGAAACACTTTGCTAAAGTTCGGGGGTTTCCTGGCGATTAACAATTAAAACACACTTATTAGGGCAGGTTGTATAACTTTTGATTACAGAACTATCAACGTTAAATCGGGGATCGCAACCGGTTAATTTCAAAATCCCGAAATTTAATAGACAAATATCTTGTAATATTTCATGCTCTTTTGTATTTAGGTTATTACTTCGTATTACTAGATTGCCTGATTAAACATGAAGTAGTAAACGAAAGACGAAAAAAATACCGATATTTTCTATGGGGAGTAGGTATACCGGTTTCCGATCGATGCGTTAAATATGGCACCGGCAGCTGTCATCCCAAAGAAGCTTGTCAAACTTTCCATGCAATCAAACGACGATTACGATAGAGAGACACCTTATACTTCTGTCTTTCTGATATCTGCCTAATATAAGCCACATTAAAATAAATACGAGGGGCGCGATTTGGGTTCTGAAATGTGACATGACCCAGTATTTTACAGGGATAATTCCCACCAACATGTCTCTGTTTCAACACTAAACAAAAGATATAGAGGGGGCACGTGATTCTGTAAGTCGAATACCGTTCCAATTCAGTCAATTTTCGTGATGGCGATTCGAGTGGGTATTGGATTTGTGGAACATATAAAATAAGGGAGGATATTATGCTCACGTGCGTTCCACAACGGTGACCTCTTACCTCAATATTCGAGTGCCGTCGTGCGACGCTCGCGCTCACTATAGCAATATTAACGCTTCGTGAGAACGCTACGGTCAATTACCTTCGCAAATTTTATACTACCTCACTAATAGTTGTTGCGTTGTTGTTTAACTTTCTCAGCATTCGCGGTTCTTGCAATAAAACTTATTTACAAACACGCTTCTAGTTCTCGTGGAAATTACGCTGGTCCAATTTTCTTAATGCGTGTCCCTCAATGACAAATAATTATTCTATCAGATACTAGAGCGAGCGCGATAGACAGCCGAAACATTCACTCTGGCTGGAGCTTTGCATAAACAAAGAGAATAGACCCAGATGAAAGCATGCAAACTTAATCATGTTAAAACAATCTCATATATTGATCATGTTATTTGCCATATCAATATAAGGTCAGGTTAAAAAGTTTACCAACTTGTTATCTTATGTTTGAGGCGACTCTCAGACAAAGCAACGCAGGTAGGGTATATGCTGCCATCACTATGTTTATCAGCTAGTATTGTAACCAATAACACGGCGCGTGACTTTATTTAATAAGCATACAGCGATTGTATGTGTCAAGTTGAACGATTGTTTTAAGTTGAATCCGAAATTATGTAGGAAGGTATATGACGATGTTTTAAATGCTTTGTCTTTTGACCTTTTATCAACCTTAGCATTTAACTGCGGCAACAGAAGGAATAATTTTGAAACCTTACTGCGAACTCCATCGAAAACTCATTGGGAAATAAAATTCGAACTGCTAAATTAAGCCACTTTTCCATACAAGTGATATTTACCTTGTACTTAGTCTGGCGTGGCAGATTTGCATGCAATCATTGCTTAGCTAGCAACTACCCTACTTTATTAGTATAAAATGTGACCCCACAAAAGTTCATCTGATTGGGAGGCAAACGAGCGGACGAATCGCCTGATGGTAAGCGATTATCGCCGCCTATAGACACCGGTAACACCACTCTTTTCTTGAAGGTCTGATAATTGATATGACCATCTTCATTGTTACAGAGGCGTGTTCCCATGGAAGAGTAGTTCTTCTACAAAAGCGAGCTCCTCGCCGACTACACCGAGCTGGCGGCTGTTCGGCAGCCGCTCTAGCGGGAGCCTGGCGGCGCGGGAACCGGCGCCGGCGCCCGCACCCGCGCCCCCCACGCCGCACCATCACCGCCGGCAGGGCAGCTCGGCCAGCGACAAGCAGTTCGAGGATCTCGTGGCCAGCTCCATCGCGCTCATACAGCATGACAGGTCAGTTGCTGCCGTATTCGTGTAGCCTAATAGCGGGCGAGCCAGTGGACACCGTCGACATTTCGGCAAGTGATAAACAGTTCGGGGACTCCGTGCCCAGGCTGTATTGCGATAATACAGCATGACAGGTCATTTGCTTTGTTTGGTAGCCTAGCGGGTGAGCCCCTGGTGACCGCCGGCAGGGAAGCTATAAGTAGTTCGAGGACCTCGTGACCAGCGTGATAGGTCGGTTGCATCTGTTTCTGTCAGTATCTGTTTCACGATAGGTCATCACAGAAATCTTTTTGCTTGCGGACCTTTTCGTCTTGAGACGGAGTCCTACAGGTCAGCAAGCATGCGCAGATGGTCGTCGTTTTGTGGTGAATTTACATACCCTTGGAAATAAACTGAGTATTTCTGTAGGTTGTATACAACTCTACACACAACAATTTCCTTACCAGTAGTAGCATATATCGACGGGACATATATATGTTTTTTTTAATACTAAAGTCGTCGGTAACAAACAAGCGTACGGCCCGCCTGATAGTAAGCGGTCACCGCAGCCTATGGACGCCTGCAACTCCAGGGGTGTCTGATGAGATTTAGATGAAAGACCTGTAGCTATATAAGTACCCTTATTTATTGCTTATTAATGCAGAGATGTGTTTATTTCATTTCAAGAACACTTCTAACAGACTGCTATCTCAGTTCGCTCTTATCACGACGCTCCCATCCACTCGTATAAGGGATTTTAATTGACCAAGTGTTTGTGCTGTTTGCATCTTGATATTGAGCTCTGGAATCTTCTTTAAATGTATACTCGTACCGTCAGCTCTTAAGATTACATGCAATTTTAGAGCTTATTCCTCTGACATAAGTCCCGAACCGTGATTGTAAGCCACATGGTTTCCAACTTTACATTTCAAATCTTCCGTGTTTAATATAGGCAAAGGCTTTCCTTAGAAATGTTATTCAGCGGTATTTCCGACGGAGTCCGGGACCATTTTTCTGTTGAGAGGTCAGTCCAATGCTACCTACACTTTGGATAAAACAAAACCTAAGATGGACAAAAAATGAAAAATTACCACGATGAAACGATGTATCGTAATCTCATTTAGTTTCTACTGCTTATAAAATACGATCATATCCGCCGTCGAGAACCGAGCAAATTCAATTAAAACCCTCGTCGCAAGTCGTATACCAATCCAGCATATCTAGGTACCTAACTACGTTACTGGTTGGTTAAATCTAATTTCAACTTAGGCTTGACTTGAGGGTCGACGCCCTAGAAATGAAACGAAAGTAATTGGACTACAATGACAGACATCTGTGACGGATTGAATGGGCGCGGGTCATCAACCGACAACTAGCTTGTAATCCATTAAAAATGACGTCTCTGACAGTACATGGGGTCACAGCGTTAGCCTACTTTCATGCCAGTGTCAAAGTGGCATGAAAGTAGGCCGACAACCGACAACTATATACAGGTCGCACCAAACTTTGGCAAAATTTGTTAAAAATTCTCATGTGTGGATTTTATTTATATAGCAAACATGTACTTAAGAATTGCTGGAAAAAAGTCCACCACAGTTGTATTTCCTTATTGACGTGACATGATACCGTTCACGTCAGACATTATTTATGTGAGTGACGCGCACCTGACTAGACTCACTACACAATATACATATTTCTAGAATACTTACTTCATTTATTAGCTGCTACTTTAGACTCGGGGCTTGGTGATATGGTACTCCCTGGCGAAGGACACATCTCAAGAGTCCACACAATTAGAGATGAGTCACCAATCTAGTTACCCATCGTGGGTGGCGACTGGCAATGGCAACTGACTTGCTGTGAGCTGGCTGTACCCATCGGACTAAAGAGTACACCTTACTGTTAACCTTGCCATCATCATTCGCTTACCATAATTCAGGGCTAGCGTATTTTTTTCTTCCATACCCGCCTCTGGCTCGTCATGTCATCACTGTCATCACTCATCAGCATCACTCGCAATTCACATCCATCTTGTTTTAACAATACAATACAATCCACCAATGGAATGTGTACAATCGTCCTGCATCCCGCCTGTAACTATCTCCGCCCAATCTTGAATTCAACACTAGCTACATACATACCTGTTACAATCAAAATCGTTCTTCCAAAAAATATTGATTCCATTGACTCCTTAAATGTTTCTTTGTCTTGGAAATGCCGGGTCAGAACAGAAGCTTGACCTGTTGGTGAGTGTGTGTGTAGGCGTGTGACAGGTGTAGTCGTGACCTGCCGCCACGTCCCAATAAACAGTTTTCGTATCGGTTTCACTCTATAAGCTGCCATTAGCATTACGTATACTGGTTTGCTCATACTACTTACACGGACATGTACATTTTGAAATTTGCACTTGTTTTCCTTAATTTATTTATTTAATCTTTATTGCACAATAAGAAATCTTAACGTACAAAAGGACGAAGGAAGGTACGTCTTAATTATTCTTTTGGATATTTATGTCTGTTGGAGATGCGACTGACCTTCGTACAAAACGAAGTTTTTGTAACTGTAGTCCTAGCGATTGTCTTGGACATTCTTGTTAGGGCTTGCCAGGATATTATCAAATAAATACGTAGATATCCGTTCATCCTTACTCACTTATGGTTTAGTTCCACCATTGTCATTGTGTACGCATAAACGTAAAAAAGTTTAAAGTTACTCCTTCCATGGCACATAGCGTCTTAAGCATAAAACAGGATAACTAGCCTTTCGACGCATAGTACCAAATTCGCAATGTGCCATTTGGCGTTTCGCGGAATGTTATTTTTAAACACACAAAGCACCAAATTCTCACAATACCAAATACGCTTAGTGCCAATACGCGTAGTGCCAAATTCGCAATGTGCCATTTGGCGTTTCGCGGAGTATTATTTTTATACACGCAAAGCACCAAGTTCTCACAATACCAAATACGCTTAGTGCCAATACGCATAGTGCCACATATGTTGCGGTAGAGGTAGAGGATAGTTTGAAAGAATATGTTGTATAGATCTGATATATGAGTAGGTATATTATTCATCCTACTCTGGGGTGGGGTAATTACAATCCAACGTCGACAGGAAAAAAATACGCTTAAAAATAATACTCAATATTTTATTTACTTCCTTATTTTTTTTTACCTTCAACAAAAATAGAACTTAAAAGTTATCTTTTAATACATAATGTAATATAAGGCATAAGTGAAAGCCTGCCATTGATTTAAACCATGGTTTTAGATCATAGTCTTGAATATTTTTTGTAAGGCTGTCACTTATACCTTCTGTATACGTTAACCTATCATATAATCTTAGTGTTAAAAATAACATCTACATGTTCGATGACATTACTTCAACAATTTCAGCAAAATTAGCTTCCGAAGGTAATTAATATTGCTAATTTTGTTTTTTTCAAGTTTTTTCAAGTATTTCTTTTTTAATTTGTCAAATCCGATGTCGACCCCTCTTCTTTTCGATTTTTTAGAAATGTTGTTTATGAATTTTATGATTGCTTGGTCCCAGACTTTAGCTTCTTTTTTTATTTTAAGAATAAAATCATAGAGACAAGGATGTTTCGCAATCCTAGTATTGATTCTATGGTTCCAACCTTCAAGGGAGTTGTTGGTACGGTGACGCTTGTGTGCTACACTCAATATTTCCAATGAAATTTTTCTGCTTAGCCACTGATCCTCAAAATAACGTTGGAAACGACGGTTGCACGGCGATTTTGGTGACATTTCCAAGATTAACTTCCATGTGTCCTTTATACGGTCCGGCGGCAATAATGGTAAATTAGCAGCAAATCGAACCATTCTTCGGTTTTTTTTAGAAGCAATACAGTGAAGCTCTTCTGCTTTATCCCACACTGCTTTGCTGTAATGATAATAACAGCCGGACACATCGACTCGAGGGAATACTGTTTGAACTGCTTTTATAACGGCTAATTCATAGTCGCACTTATACTCTTTCATTGTAATGCCCAACTTGGATTTCAATATTTCAAACAAGCGAATATATGTTTCTAATTGTTTGTTTGGTAGTAGAGCAAATACAATCGGGACTACATTAGTAATATTCTCATCCGAATCCAGGTCAATATGAATGGAGTACAGTTGAGCGAATGGTTTGGGTGCCGACTTAAATGTGCCATCGCCAAAAAATGTCCCAGAGCCGAAATGTTTCGTGAAACGTTTTGAAATTTTAGAACAAAAAACTAAAATCTTGTCTGATGATCCGTCATCGCAGAGCAAAAAGTCTTTTGATATAACCTCAGGAATTTCGATTTGACTCAAATTACTAAATGTGGTGCTATTATTTTCCAAAAATGCTCTTCTTGCTCGATACATAGAGTCTTGCTTCTCTTTAATTGTAGGCAAATTAATCTCCAAACATCTCGCCTCTCGAAGTTTATTGATTGTGGATTCCAGAATCTGCGGAATCGGGGACAAGTCTTCACAGACATCTTTTTTGCATTTGTTCATTGCCAGAAATACTTTTAATTTATCAGGATCAGGGAGGCACATGTGCTGACTTACTCTTAGTACATTTTCGTCTGAGTCCAACGTTAATGAAGCGTTACAATTTTGTCGTCGGTTCTTACATCTCCAGGTAGTACTATCTTTATTCCGATAATGCAGATTATACCGATGATTGTCGTATATTAAACACGGTTTATTTAATTGATTTGTCGTAAAAATGACTTTATTTGGTTCCTCCATGATTGACGACAGATATGCAATTATGACAATTCCCTGTTTTTCATAACGACTTCAAATCAAATAATAAATGTCTAATGAAGTGGCCAGTAACACGTGAGTAAATACTCTTCCATTACGTAGAGGATTTACATACTGCCTATAAGTGCATATAGAGGTTTCAAGTTTTCTTATCGTCGTTGACACGTCAGTCAGCGTTTGTCAACGATTGTTATTATTATAATATAGTGTAATAAATATACTTCGCTAAAATAATTCAATTAAAAATAATGGAAGATAATGTTAGTTCCCGTTTAGAGGACAGACCAATGTTAAAGAGAGCTTTAGGCGACGTAAACAAATGTGTTTTCGGGTGCTTCATGGTGCAACTAATGCCGATACCATTGATGCACAAAGCAATGGTTTTAAGCAAATATAACTTTTATCTTCCGCGGGACTCGAGAGTGTGCATTGAGCACCTGGACAGTGATGACTGGAGGGCTGTTGTGGACAGCTCAACACTCACAGACTTCAATGAAGTGCATGCAGCCGATATCGTCAAAATATACAAAAGCGTACTGGAATTACTTGAAGTCACTGCATCGTCTGCTCTACATTAATTGATAAATTAATTTTTTATAATAAATTTGTAATTTAGAAAACAGATCCTGTGTACTCATTTGAATAATTATAGCTCTCCAGATTGTTCAAAAAATATATTTGCTTCCAGAGAGGAAAGATATTTATGCCTGTGAGAGTATTCACATAAGTTTAAGTTTTATAAGTAATCAGATATTATCAAGCACCGACCTCGTGCGGCATTTATGCGGATATACGGGGTGTACAATCCAAATGGGTCAGTATGGTGAAGTCGGAAACTATGAGAGATAGCAAGATCTGTTCTTAGAAACCATGTCATCGATTTTAATAACAAAGAAAACTGCATTTATACATTTAAAAAAAACTTATGCTTAGCTCAGAAATCGAACCCGTTCGACTTTTTTTTGTTAATTATGAATGCAGTTTTCTTTGTTGCTAAAATCGACGTCATGGTTCCTAAGAACAGATCTTGCTATGTCTCATAGTTTCCGACTTCACCATACTGACCCATTTGGATTGTACACTACCGGGAGTAACGATATTTTTGACGATCACAAAGTGTCACTAGCGAAGTTTCTACTCCGCGTGTTACAGCTTTGGTAACTAGCAAAGTTGGTACTATGCGAGTTGGTACTATGCGAATTACAGATTTGGTAACTAACGTAGTTGGTGTTTTGCGAGTTGATCACTTTACAAACTTGGTACTTTACGAAATTGGGGTTTTGCGGAATTGGACATATGAGTATGTTGGCACATTGCGAATTTGGTACTATGCGTCGAAAGGATAACTAGATCCCCAGCACGGCGATTGCGATCTGTTCCGAGAAGTTGCAAAGCAAACAGGAAAGTTACTTAAAGTGAAATGCATCTTTAGCTTCTATCTGATTCAAATTTAAATTTTATATAGTAAACTGAACCGGGTCACTCACGTCTTTAAGTTCGAATATCGCTCGACATGACAATTTTCATGTCATGACAAATTTAAATTACCAATATTAACGAACTAAAATTCCCTGGCATCAGAGCGCAGGGAATTTCCAGCCTGCAGAACTAACATAGGATGGCCGCGATTGTGCTCACAGAAAACAAAAACTGGTCTTGAAAAGCGATGAATTGCAGAAGCGGAATATCATGTTTTTTCTATACTACGACGATGGCTGATGGTGTACCATCAGGCAGGCCAATATGCTTATTTGCCATCGTCGTAGTATAAAAAACAGAATATTCCGCTTCTGCAATAAGCAGACCCCGTAGCCCATGGACGCTTGCGACTGTAGAACAATCACAAACGTTCTGCTTATCCCTTTTTGATATGAGGAGATATATACCTTATTTAATATATCCTAGTCTGCAATTTCCTATATAGCTGAATTGCAATTACCATGCCTGTGGTGTTGTTTGCTCGCCAGGTCCACGCAGATTAGCCTCCGTCCGCGTAAAGACATGTTTACTATAATTACATAACGACATGTTGCGTGTAATTGCGGCAGGAAGCGCTCGCGCAGATAGTACCGGTTCGTGACCAGCAGGTGGCTCTAGGGCTAGATTTTTTTTTTTTTTTTTATACATGTGTACACTTTGACATTTCAATTCACTTCAGGGTGATCTCAAAAATATTTGAACATGTACTCGTTTATACACGGCGCGCTGCTGAATAACCAGTATAATCTGAACTCTGACCACGAATGTTTATTACAGTATATCAGGTTAAATTATAATACCCTTGACGAGAGTAATAGGCTCCTCAGGTAGAAACTGGTTTAAGAGTGCCCGCCCGCGAGGCATGATTCGCGGTTTATCTCTATTCCATAATTGATCTTCGTTTATCTTGCAATCGTTGGATTCATCTTTGAGGTTCTCATAATTGGCTTATAGACGGGGTTGTCTACTACATAGATAAGAAGATAATAGACAGAAGACTTCGTTAAAAAAACCTATAGACATGATGATTTTGATATCAGAAAAGATTACAACAATACTAATACACGGGGGCAGAATAGTGAGGCAGTAGAGTCGAACAGAACAGTAAAGGAAGACAGTTGGCATTTAAACATAGACCAGCCAGATAGTACAGTCAGCTAGCTGCGACAAAGGCACGCACTGTCCTGCTCTCTCTTGCTGCACTGTACTGAACCCGCGTTCACACCAGTCCAACCACAAGACAGTCGAGCGAGAACGGTGGTGAGGGAGGCAAACTGCCCCGAAGAAATAGACCGGCCGGTTATTAAGGGCGTACAATGAAAAATATCACTGTTAAATGTGTGTCAATGGTACTGACCATATGGACTGATTTTATGATGTATGACTCTTCACTATATAATAAGGTGCTTCCAAATTAGATGCCAATACTTTCAGAGCTGATAGTACTCGTCCTTAGAAGTAGACTTAAGTATAAAACTAATTTAGAGAGCCTACTGCGAATCGAAAACAAAGGTTGTTCGTGTAACTATCCCTCTCTGTCGCACTTGCGGATTCAAGCGCGTCTATAGTCCCTCTTATCGATCATATGTATACATACTAACAGAGGTACCACCTCACTATATTGTATCAAGAAAACCATTACATTTATAAGTAAAATATCAACAAAATCTAATTTCTCAAAGTGATAGAAAACAATATTACTTTATAATCATATTACGATTGCTTGTAGAGGAGGCCAAGGCTGACAAGTAGAAAACCTGGACTATGTATCGAACATGTTACCACCCCTGGAGTTACCCACTATGGTGACCGCTCTCCATAAGGCGGGCCGTACGCTTGTTTGCCACCGACGTGGTATAAAAAAGTTATTACTATTCTTGCGCTTTGCCTTTCATGAGATCCATTCGTAATGTATTCATGACGGCTGCCTTAGACTGAAATCTACCTCTCATCCGAGAGCTCCGAGTTCTTTTGTCAATTTAGGGCAAACATTTCTGTTTCTTTTTTTCTACTGAGTTCGCAAGAACGCGGTGCGTATTGACATTTCTTTGTATACTAGTATTGGTTGCAAAAACCACTAAAACGATTTAAACAAATATGTGGTTTGTGGGCGTATTCGCTTTTACCGCTGTTAGCTGTTACAGAATATCATGCATGCTAAACCCCAACGCCCCCCAACAGATGACGCCATCATAATATAAATTCAAATTATTTATTGTAGTTAAAATTATAACACCGACGGTGGGTGGACTTGAAGTGAGTCACGTAATCACGTTATATTTTAATTACCTAACTGGTAAATAATTTAAGCTGTGAAGTGGAGACATGTGGCAGTACGCTTGTGCTATAACGACGTAGAGTGACGATTGGGATTAGTAATCTTGAGATATACCACTAAAAGGGTTAAAATGCACGTGTAAATTGTCACTAACTCTCCAGGTGATCTTCTTCAGGACTAGTGCCTCCGCGGCGAAGTTACATAAGTACCGTACCACAGGAGCAAATATGAGATATCTCAAAGGGTAGCTGGCGGCAAGAACCTCCCTCTGTTGAGAGGTCGATTTATAATTACATGTCTACAGAGAGTTTATAAGCGACATAGTCTTTGATTAGATTAAAATCTTGCGCAAATAACTAAAGTCAAAACACATCAACTCAGCGTTCGGCCCACTATTTGTATGTCAAGATCTCACCGGCTATTATTTTAACTGCCACAACAAAAAGAGAATTTTTCAACACGAAACGACTTAAAATTCTATTACAGCAATTTCAAAGACAGAATGGTATGTTGAGTCGGCAGAAGCGGAAATGCCTGTGTAATTTAAAGGTAGTCGGCAGCCCTACAATTTGCCGGTCGTGAACGCTCGCGGCCGCCACTTCAGACTACTTTAGGGCCAATTTTATACTTGCGGTACTTTACGTAGGGTTGCCAATTGATAAAATGGTATTCTAAGTAATCTATATAGCATCTATCACATCTCTTAACACAAACCTTAGGCTTTTGTTTAGTTATAATTTTTATCACGCGCGATGCGACTTTTCAGTGTGATGCGCGGTGAATGATAGGTATCTTATATCTTATCCACTATTGACTGACCGTTAGATAGAGCAAGAACAACTAACTACTTATCACGGAATTTTTTGCATTACTGCAAGACTGGACCAGATTTCAAAATATTAGTTTTACATATCTAAGTTTCTAACACGCACCCGTTCATATCACGTGCTAACTGACACAGTAACGGCTAGTACCAAATTATACAGAACGTATGTAAAGTACAGAAGAAAGAAGCTTTTCACCCTTATCACAATGGAATAAATTGCAAAAGTGTTAATTTACGTTTGACGTTGACTATACAGCCTCAACCTCCACTTGTTTGGCTTCCAGTTCACCCCACACACGTAGAGCTATTTCCAACAATCACCGACAATTCGCTTCACCCGAACCGGTAATATGTATCAAGGATAATTTACACTAAGTGATTCGCATCGCATCGGATCGGGACGGATTTTACAATCTTTAAACGATATTAAATCATGTACACAGTATGTAAAGTCCATATTCGCAAGCAGCAGCATACTTTCGACTACGATCGCGTGTCGCGGAAAACGCCTACGGGTAAGTATATACATACTGTGTACATGATTTAATATCGTTTAAAGATTTTAAAATCCGATCTGATCCGATGCGATGCAAGCCGTTTGGTGGAAATTATCCTTAAGTCTGAGCTTCAATCACGCATAGTTTTTATAAATCAGGGAACAGATGCTAGGGGTGGGTTCATGGGGTGATTCGAGACAGGTTGTGTAATTCGCATAGAAATCCGGAGTGTCATGTAAAGATATCAGTGAAACGGGAAAGAGGAAGATAATCGACACGGCACATGTGAATGCCTGTAGTTTTGGTCTGGGGAACTCGGGTCTTTAGTGTACTGTTCACGGACCTAAGGAATCTTCAACTATCAGTGATAGTCTATCACAGTTGTTAGTGTATGAGGTTACTCGTATTAGTATTTTAAGATATTCGGCCATCGAGCGTTTTCTCTGCCAAGAGCTCATTTCGTATAAATGACGCTGGTATTGAAATGGCGACTCGCAAACAAACACAAGATGAGAATAGAACGTCCGCCGCCACAACAATGCAGCATTTTGATAATGGCGACGAATGTCGTAACTATGACACAAACACAATGCTCCAACCGCAGGACGTTCTTAGACATGCCGCGGATGGTGGTAGCTAATAATTCTTTGGACCACCTGATGGTTGCCACCGTAGTATGGGCACTGGCAACTCCAAAGGACTGGGTTTCATAGAGCTTGGTTCGTGTTGGTGAGTACGCGCCAATCCCTCGGATATTAAATCCTTTTTGGCAAGACATGACAATCAGGACATAAAAAATAAAATAAAAAGCATTTATTTCGGACAAAGTAATCCATAGAGTGTTAGTATTACAAATAAAATTAAATAAATAAATGGGACTACCCTGGAGATGCAGCGCTTCAGGTATGTTCGTGAGCGCGCGCGTCGACGGCTTTCACGCTATCATGCGCAAGAAGTACGCATCGCTGCAGCAGCGACTGAGGGGTAGTCGTAAGTCGTAACAGTATTTTGAGAGTGATAGCAGACAGAATGTGTGACTGTCACATTCAAAAATGTTGGGTCCAGGGTCTCAGGGGTTTTGTAACATACGATAAGTAGGTAGTTAGTTATTTTAAATTACTCGTAGTTTTTAGTTTAATTTTATTTTATTTTTGTATTATTGTGTGTTTTCTATGGATCTTAGTTATCCGAAATAAACGGTTATTATTATTATAACTATGTTAGTAGTACCTAAACTTTTTTTTTGATGTTTATGGCCTGGATGCGAGTCCTTTAAGCCAAGTCTTTATATATAGTTTCTTCATTTTAGGAGTTAAAGACGCGCCAGTAACTTTGCGCTTGTGATATGTGAGTCAACTTATCGCTTATATTATAACTAAGTTCGCCTGAGCAAAATACGACGCAGCAGGAAGTATGGCACTGGGTGCGGCAGTGAATAACTGCGCACTGTCAGATAAACCATTAATTCTTATTGTTTTAACATGTAATCATGTAATAGCGACGGCTTCTTTCAAATTAATAGAATACGAATGGTATGTATCGATTTATAGATTATAATGATAACTGAATAAACTAGCATTCTATTCTGTATTCTAACTCATTCAACACCCGAAAAACTCCTCAAACACTCTTATTCACAAACCGACTCGTCCTCACCTGTCATCTCACACCTCACCCTTTTTTATAAGGAAACTGACAATTGTCATTTGTAAAATTTGACACTTTCCATATAAAAACGAGTGAGGTGTGAGGGCGAATCGGTTTGTGAATAACACCCAAGGTGAGATGAATTGTCGTGCCCACAGCGCTTAGCCTGACTATATGGAACATAAAATTCAAGTAAGGATCCCTGCATTCTTGAAATTTATCCTTTTGTCCCTCTTCCGTATACATGGTGATAGACAGTTTGTAGATTTCACGAGCGATTGTCAAAACGTTATATATACATGAATATTTTCCCCCAATACAGGCAATTTTTGCTTACCGGGCGGTTCCATCCCCTGGATCATAATCAACTATGTGTTTGTTATGTAAAAAAATATATTATTTATTATACTTATACATATTTATGAATATGCTAATCAAAAACTTTATCCGTGGGTTATGTTTGAAGGGCAGACGAAGCTCTAAATGAGCTTCTTTATTCCGCACACAATGAATTCATCCCAAATAATTGAAGCCCACATTCCCCAGACAACAATACACGAGAAAAGTACCTTTTGAGCGTAAAAAACTTTGATTGTGTATTTGTTGAGCACAAATATAAATAATCAATAGCTATTTAACTATTCAAGAGGTACCCGCATGGAATAAGTTAACTATTATTATTAAGCTGGCCGTTTATTTCACAAAAAAACAATAAGAAGAAAGTTATCTCAAACACGGGTAAACCATATGACTACAAAAAGATTCTATCTACGTAACCCGTATTTGGGAACATCAGTTCCCCATTATATGAGTACCGAGAGATAATAAAATAAGTTATTTAAGGTAAACTTTCTACTCCTTTAGCTTCTATCTTTGTATATTATTTTGCCTTATTTATTTCAAATAAGTATTGTTTCCGGCAAGTATTTCTGACCCATATACTTATCAGTAGGAAATAGAAAAAGAAATTATTGTAAACATTGTTAGTGGCCGGCAGTGTAGTGTTAGAACAATGCAAGGAAATCGGTATTTTAGCTAAATTCCGACAAACGAAAAATTACCGATAGGAATGCGATATTGTGAAGTAGTTACAGACTAGCGCCTCTAGCGGCGAATTCGATAGCCCTCATTAAATATAAACGGCAAGATGCGGTACCTACTAATATTTTTACTGCCATAAGTCACCCCTCGAACTTTTGCACTTGACTCAATGTACAGAGTTAATACGGGTCGGGCCTTTGAATAATAAACGAAAGTCTATCTAGTCTGAATACAATCGCTTTCAATAGGCCGCTATGTGGTTACATGGTACAATTACTCCAAAATGAGTTTAAGTCTTCATTTGACATCCATCAAATGATGTGGTTACGTATGTTTGACGAGCGAGCCACACATTTCATATTTTAGCCGTGTTTTCAAGTACTAAAATAAATCCATACTTCCATAACTTCAGTTTAACTATTCAAGAGCAATTTGTACGACTAATGTAAACTAAGTTTAATAATCAAATAGGCTGTTCCTGTGTAAATCTACCGTGTTTGAGTGTTTACTTGTTTAACATTTTGGTGCAAACTTGTTCTTGATTGTCATAAATGTCATAATCCTGTCACCTGGGCAATTAAGAGAGGACAATCTCAGAAAAAGAGATAAGAAGCTGGACATTTGTATATACCTTCATTTTGGCGTTCTAAAATTTGTCTCAAAAATCTCATAAAATCTCGTGTCTGGGTCGCCAGTTATCCAAGGTCCAAAGGTCACAAAAAACAGTTACTCGCGATTATCTCGGTTTCTATAGCTCCAATGAAGTTAACATCTATAAATAAATTGGTGAGTAGTAAATTTGCTTCAAATTATGTTTTCAAACGCTTAACCGTTTTTAAGATAGAGGGCGGAGGGAGACCGATTTTTGTGACCTTTGACCTTGAATAATTTGCGGCCCAGACACGAGATCTTATGAGACTTTTGAATTGAAGGTGCGGACAAATGTTTACCTTATTATCTCCCACTCCGGGGTTGTACCCCTAATATGACTGGAATCATTCCGTTTTACATTATCCGCCGATGTTATAGTTATAGATATAAGTATATATATAGTAATTAATAAAACAATCTGTTTATTTATTCGGAAAAAGTACTATTTAGTTCCCTGTAAATTTCAATATGTTAACTTATCGGAAATTAAGGAATACGCGGTATAGATATTTCATAAGTTACATTAGCTCAATTGCCGTTAACGGAAGAGACAAGCCCAGCCGATTATAAGTCGGATTCAATTGAAACAGTGCATTACTCGTACATTTAATTAATTTGCACATGTAACGAATCACTCAGTAATTCCGCTCTGATATCGTGATTAAAAATTTAAATAGTTTTTGGAAACTCTACTTTGCCATACCGACTTGTCCTCGCCTGTCACCTGACACCTGTCAAATTGGCATTTGTCAAATTTTTACAGTTTCCATAAAAACGGGTGAGGTGTGAGGTGATAGGTGAGGACGAGTCAGTTTGTGAATAAGAGGGCTGTTAAGAAAACTATGATGATTTGATTAGAGGAAAACCCTATGACCTATGGCTTACCTAGAAGATTTGTATAAAAGGTAAATTTAGGTAAATGTAAACTGCAGTTGTCAACGTGGTGAAAAAGTTGGGGAGCACGGCAGTGCCCCCGCCAAGTCGATGTATTTATCGTGTAGGTAGTTCCATCTGTCGCTAGTTGATGGTGCCACATATTTAAAGCAACTATAAAAGTAATGTCGCAGTTTACCGTGGGACGGCAATTATGTATTTATGTATCTAACAGTTATGCTGGCTCGTAGGTAACTTTTTGTGGTCAAACACGGCTTCCGCCCTTCTTACGTACTATGTTAATTGACGGAGAAAATGTACACATTAGTCTCTTGATAACAGTGCTTCTATAATGTTTTTTTTTTTCTAAGTATAATGGCCTGACAGCACGCGGGATGTGTCGTATAATTGATCGCCTGTACTGTACATTAATAAGGCTTTAGTGGAAAACTAGATTCTTAGTCTTTGCATAGTAAAACTTTTTTTCTAACTTTGGGGAAATGCATTAACTTATCCCGTCATGTCGGGGAGGACGGGTATGACGGACTAACCGCGGCTAGAAAGCTTTGGACTACCGTGTAAAGTCTGAAACCACCGACGAAGTCCGGTTCCGCCTTGTATTGGGGCGTCGCAGGATGGCTCTTGGTATTCAACCATTGTACGTCCCGGCGGGCGGCCCACCGGCTAGCAGGCCGGCCAGGCCGCAGACATTATGAGGCAGCAGCTATGCGAGCGCCTCTAGTTCTATGGAACATTGCTTATGCTTAACGTCCTACACAAGTCTAAAATTAAGTTTATTTTTCTTTTATGTACTTGTTTTGTGCAATAAAGAGTTTAAACAAACAAACAAACAAGTATAAATAAATTATGACTTAGGCTGGGTTGCACCAAACCGTCTGTAATCGTAAGCTGTGTTCGTTAAAATTTGAATGGATAAAAAGTTTGACAAGTTTCTATAGCATGACAGCTGTCGGCGCCATATTTAACGTTGATCAGTCTGTGATCGTAAGTTGATGCCTTAGAGCCTTAGAGCAGATTGCACCAACTTACCATTACATACCGATCAACGTTAAATATGGCGCCGGCAGATGTCCTCCCATAGAAACTTAGTCAAAATTTTCATACAATCAGATTTTAACGAACACCGCTTACGATTACAAACGGTTTGGTGCAACCCATCCTTAGCCATTATATTATTAAGAATAGAATCACGAAGAATCTGAAATCTGATCTGATATTCTCGAGTAGGTATTTGACAACCGGAGAAGCACGCACTTGCACAGGATGCACGGTGTCGAATGTCGCTGAATCCTTTCTCCGGCCTGCATTTTATCTCCACGCAATTAACTCGGAAATACGAAACTTATGCTTCTGTAAAATTATGCGGGTGCATCAATAACGTTCAACGTGCTAATTATAGTAGTTTATGTGACTGTTACATGATGAAAGGCAATTAAAATACGAGCGTGGGTTTATGAAACGAACCGAAGGTGAGTTTTATAATAAGACCACACGAGTGTTTTGATGTCTAATTACGTACAGTCGCATACATAATTTTATCGACATGCATATCATAAGTTTTCTTCAATATGTATACCTATAGTACCTATAGACATGGCCTGCATATGTCTGTATTTCAAGTTAGTCGTATTATTAATTTATTTTTAGGCATGGGATTGCAAGTATTGCAACCGAGAAACGCTCCATATATGATTCTTTTGTTGAAGAAGATGGTCGAAATTTGAATGTAATTAAAGTATCAATTGACATTAGGTACCACAGCGGATCCCAGGCTCCTTTAGTATACAACCGCGAGACGTTCCATACTTAAGATTCCTTTTAAAGAATAAGATGTTCGGAATTTGAATGTAATTTAAGTATTGCTTATCGATACTTTAATGTAAACATTAAGTTTCAACCACAATACAAGTTTCTTGATATAGGTCATTTGCTTATCGTGTCTGAACATTACGGGAAATTATGATATAGATGTAGATGAACGTCATGTATATAGCTATTGTCAACGTTATCCGGTATAAACTAAGTTGCGATCACAAATTAAATAATGGTGTATTGACGACTTTTTTCTCATTGTAGCCAATTACTCATTTAGACGATTGGATAGCGTCTGATGCTTGTTTTATTTTTATTACAGAACTAATGGCCACTTAGGTTGCATTATCATTGCACACCAATACTAACTAAGTAAGCATGCAAAATTTCCACGGTAACGTCGGGAAATGTCAGCTTTACTTTAGATTTTATGACACAGGATACAAAGTATACAAAGTTGTAGAAAGCGGAGTACAGACGAATATCACCAACTTCTACGCTGTTGGTAATACTCTTCAAGTGGTACACCATTCTATGATAAAATAAAATACAATAGCCTTTATTACTAGCGGTTTCTCAATTAGTTACACATTCACATTAACATATTAATTACAACATATTTTGCTATTGTGCCCATTTGCGGGCAAAGGCCTACTCCATCTCTTTCCACTTTTCTCTGTCGATGGCCTTTCGTGTCCATGTAGCGCCAGCTGCCTCCTCCCTGGTCTGTCCTCTGATTTCCTTATTTTTCTGTCTTTAAGCCTTATAGTCCTAGCATGCTCCTCTCAGCCGATCTTTGAAAAACTTGAACTTTATGTATAATGTCCTTTGTAAGGGACCAGGTCTGACATCCGTAGAGTAGTGTAGGAAGTACCACAGTATCCATTGCTTTCTTTTTGAGTTTCATAGCCTTTATAGACGTAGGCACACCATCTATCCACTATCATAGTTACAGTTTAATTGTTATCAAAGTAGGCCATAGGATTAGGTTCGTTCGGATAGACGTACAGTCAGCTGCAGAGAAACATGACGTTCCCCGTTCCTGCATAGATTTTTGTATGCAGTTCATCATACCGGAATAAGAATTTAATCTATGCACTAATCCAGGAATAAATTCTGATCTTGGTTCACCGTTCGGCTAATTGACATTAAGGGCCTTCACTTTGTTGCAACAGGTCTAGATGTCAATGAACCCTAAATGTTAAGTCTACTTTCTAAATTAAGTTTTAACAAAGGACTGTGGTTTGAAATAATGGGGAAACGTGACTTTAATCTAATGATTAATAAGTGCCTTCTCATTATAGTGTTTTCTTTAGTGAAAGTTAAGGTTTAATTGAATAGAATATGAAATCGGCAAATACAATTAAACACGATGCTGTCACGACTAGATAATAAGATTAATAAGCGTTGATGCTTCAACGATTTAATGAATCATTTGACTAAACATATTGTTCGATTGCGTGTATGGTATGTACCAAAAGTACACCTATTAAAACTGAGTTGCATACATTTGTCGAACAGCTAAACTGTGGAATGAACTGTCGCCTGCGGTATTTCCTGACCGATACGACCTTCAAACCTCCAAGAAAAGAGCGTACTCCCATCTTAAAGGCCGGCAACGCACTTACAAACCCTCTGGTGTTGCGGGTGTTTATGGGCAGTGCTAATCGCTTACCATCAGGCGATTCGTCTGCTCGTGCCTCCTATGTCATAAAAAAAAACTTGCCGGACAATCAGATTCATTCACGAACCGCCTCGTCCTCACCTCTCACCTCACCCGTTTTTATATGGGAACTGACAAAATTTGACAAATGACATTTGACAGTTTCCATATAAAACGGGTGAGATGAGGACGAGTCGGTTTGTGTTGTAAATAAGAGGGCATGACAAACGGAACGGCAGTGTGTCGGCCAAGTTAGCAATTAGAAACAAGGTTGAAAATGTATACTTATTTATGATACCGATTTTACTTGTGCTATAGTTTTAGCGTTTCCCGTGAACTCGAGGATCGTGCTCGCATAATTACGTAACTAATTTGAAGCGGGTATCTTCTACCTAACTACGAGTATGTATCCAGGGCTGAATATTAATATATCTCGTTGGCACGCAAATCTTTACGAAGTAATTAAAATTCGTAATGTGTTGCGTGTGCTCTTCATATTTAACTACATGTTTACGTGGCTGGCTGACCTTTGAGCTGTACTCTAACTGTGAAGTTTATTGTCAGAAAGCGTAAAGCTTCTCACCACTGATATCAGAGAAAAGCAGATAAGCGCTAATAAGTTGAACGTTTTCTATACTTCCGATCTATTTCCACTAACGTACTTATCAGTAAGTAAGAAAGAAATAGATATCATGTAGTCTGACAGGTCTTCAACTGTCATTGTCTCAACTATTCATCGCTTCGTGACGAGAGTTAGTGCAGTGAAAGATAATTTACTACGAAATATCGACATCGATATTCAATTACTATTGATATTCTTAAGTCGTATATCTTACTCCTATACTTTGTTGAAATATTTATGAAATTATAAACACAAACTGCATCGTATGCAGGGTCACTACCAACTAAGCCAAAGTGGTCGTCAAACGTCAAAAGATTCTAATATATCCTACAAATTAAAATTATGTAGTTATGTAGGTAATGACTAATGATTTTAAGCATTTTATACTCAAATGTTTATTTGAAACTTTAGGTTATGGTTGCCTCCAGGGCGCACCGGCCAGAACCCTTCCCCTTCCCCCAGACCCGCGAGGGTCCAGAGGAACTGGAAGAGCCCAGACACTCGTGGAGGTTACCCGACTAGCGCCCCATCGTCGTCTAGACCATAACACAAGCCTTATTGAGCTTACTATGGGACTAGTTTGATTTTTATAAGAAATTGTCCCCTAATATATACTTATTTATTTATATATGCGTTTATAATCCAGTTTTGTCATAAAACAAATTATCTTAGCTCATTTAGATCAAAATATTTCTCTCAGATAAAAAAAATATTAATGTATGCAACGTCTTAACATATTATGCCTAAACCTAAACCAAACCAACTCATCTGAAGCGGTCCCTGAAAATTCAGTAAATAAATATTGTTCTTTCCCAACTTACCTCAAGGGGCATCTGGAATATTGTAGGTATTGCATCTGGCAATAATAATCTTTTATTGTTCTTAGTAACATAAAAGTCACTTTTAAAATGTTTGGAGCAGATTCTGTGATGTTTGGTCGGCGTCCAATTATTGCGTCCTACTGCGTTAATCCATTTTCGAAGTAAATTATTATTCGTAAATCTAAAGTTGACAAATAACCATGTAATTAATAATTTAACGCAATAATATCTCGTCTAAATGCTTACGTAAATAATTCATATCGATAAATTGTCGACATATTTTTTTTTCATTAAGTAACAGCACTAGCCCAGTTCACGACAGATGAATTTTTACCAAAAAACCTTTCTGAAATGAATTTGGAACTACGCAAAAGGTACATTTTGTAGTATCCAGCATCTGTAGTCTATCTCAGACTATTATGTTGCATAATGTTCGTGCAATTTTTGAAATAATAGCAAAAGTTTCTTACCAATGAAAACTGATATTTTCTCCGGACTTTTTCACTGATTTTAAACTGCTCCGGCACCATTGCACTACGCACCACATTTCTGCTTACGTGTAAATAAAGATTGTTGAGTTTTGATACATATAATTTCGTAATTTTCACAATATCTATTGCACTTTCGGTACCGTTTTGTTTTTGACGTATCGTTGTGATGTTTACTAAATTCACTGTGGTGTGACATGGTGTGTTTTTTAAATCGGGACAATTCGTTAATATCGTACTAGTGTCCATTCTAACTCATTTTGGTGTGCCATAAGGATTAACGAGACAACTGTATGAAAAATCGTCTGGCTTAATACTGCGAGTCTGCTTTTATATGATGTCTGTGCTTCTCACAGACTGGCGCGGCTTACCGCGGCGGTCAATAGTAAACTTGTCATTAGCTGTCAAATTTACTATTGACCGCTACCGCGGGCCGCGCCAGTGTGTTTCAGGCCTGAAGCCGCAAGACACAATAACTGCCACAACTGGATGGAAGATGGCGACCATCCTTCTTTACTTGTGTGGAAAACAGTTGCCAGGGGCCTTTCAGCTCGAACAAACTACAATTTTTTCTATGGAAATGTTAGTTTAACTTGTTTGTACCAGATGTCACTGGGTGCTATCTCTATCGCACTTGCATATTGAAGTGACAGGGATGCAGCGGTCGTGCGGTTAGTTCTTACTAAATACACAACGGCGCTACGATCTATGTGGAGTATTTCACTGGTATCTCTATCTCAGTAAAACGTGCACAAAGTACAATTGGTACAATATATATATATTGTACTTTGTGACAGTTGCAATGTGACGACTTTACAGACGGCCATGCAGTCATCGAAATTTTTTGAATTATGGCGTATATTTATTTTTCGTCATGACTGCTGCTGTATGGATTTCAGATTATTCTGTCAGAGACGCCTTTGGACAGCACGCGTCACCACTTCTCGTAACATCCATGTCACCATCTACCACATCCATAAATAATTATGTGCCACAGTTTAGTTTGAAATTTGTCCATTTGGAGAGATGTCTGAAACGCTTTTTTCCTAAAAAAATACATGTGAAATCTATAATATTACAACCATAATAGTTCTATACAAGGTAGTAACGAAGAGAAAATGTTAAGATACATGTGAGGTAATCGAATCGCTATCGTGACGCGGCAACTCCTCAACGATTCCATTAGCTGCAGACTGCAATTTGTTGGTTCGGCCGCAAATACCTGTTAAAGTGGTTTTTAAGTATTATAAACTCGTAACCTCGTAAGCCGAATTGAGAACTTTGTAAATAGATACGAACACGTCTTGTTTTTCACGTGAATTGTTTATTTTTGTTATGACGCCTGTTGAAAGTCAATGACCGTTGTAAACAATGATTTGTGAAATCGGAGACAGCTCTTTGAAATTGAAATTATACAGCGGCATTCAACGCGTAGCTAATGTTTTACACAGCAAAGTTTCCTAGATTTTATTTTTTTCATCTGCATACACTTATGTTGTTTGGGTTTAACCGACCCTTGTTTTTAAAGTTGTCAACGCAGACGAGTAGGTAGACTTCGGTAATAGGATCCGGTCCGGTGTCGGTGTTGAAATAGTTCTTCACGAGTTTTAGTTAGAGCATTTTCTTTTTTTTATGAAATAGGAGGCAAACGAGCAAACGAATCGCCTGATGGTAAGCGATTAGCGTCGCCCATGGACACCCGCAACACCTGCAGAGGGATTGTAAGTGCGTTGCCGGCCTTTACGATGGGAGTACGCTCTCTGCTTCCATACGTAGCTTCTTAGTCGTGCTTCTAGCATTTTCGCAATAAGGTTTTCTGAAATGTAATGCACCAGTATTGATGTAACGATAATTTCATCACTGTTACAGCGTTCCGCGATAGAGGTTGAGATAACTCGACGTCGATCTAGATTCTAGACATTTGTCATAAACACACCATCTTCGAAAACCCTAATTTAATTTATACCGCTTTGGTGGCAAGTAAGCTGACTGCCCGCCTGATGGCTATGGCAAGTGGTCACTATCGTCGTTGCCAACCCGTAAGAAACCTTTTCACGCCTTTTTTGAAGAGTCCCATGCCCTAGCCTAGGGAATACCTTCGGCAGGGAGCGCGTTCCACAACCTACGTGTTCTCTTGTTCGAAAACGCAATGGCTCCAAGGTGTGGGAAGAGGTCGCTGGCGATGGCGATAGGTGCGATGATGAAATACCTTTCAGCGGGCATCGTGTCAAACAGTTCTTCAAGGCACATCTCGGTAGAACAAGCACTAGCAGGCAAATATGGGTGTTGATACTTATGTGACTAAGGCTGGGTTGCACCAAACCGTCTGTAATCGTAAGCTGTGTTCGTTAAAATTTGAATGTATGGCTAGTTTGACAAGTTTCTATGGGATGACAGCTGCCGGCGCCATATTTAACGCTGATCGGTCTGTGATCGTAAGTTGGTGCAACCCAGCATTAAGAGGCTGACATTGACATGCGCCAATGACCTTGGTTATGTCTTTCTGCGTCTAATTGCACCGGAGTGAAAGAGAAACTATATACCTGCTATACAAGCCGATAATCAGAAATTTAATCATAAATTAAATATATTCACCACATGTGTAATATAAATCATCTATGCTTTAAGTTTGAGTATGTTGGAACTGTATTCTTAATTATAGATGTTTCAGTTTAAAAAAAAAAAACATTTAAGATATTTTTTAAGATGTAGCTTTGGGTTTTTTTTTGGTTCTAGCCTTGGTGTTTTGGAATCGTTTACACCCTTTGAAATATAATTAATACTAACGTGTATTTTTATTTTATTACCAAAACAGATAATTTTTGTTGAATCACCGTTTAAAAATGGCAATTTAGCTCTATTCAGCGTCTTAATATTCCTTTTTTCTATTGCAGACCGTCGAACCTGCCCGCGAAGACGACTGAGGAGGCGCTGCGACACAAGGCGGAGCACGCGCGGATCCTCGAGGCGGCGCGCAGGCGCGTGGAGCGCGAGTCGGCGGCGCGGCTCGCGCGGCTTCAGGAGTCGCTGCGGCAGGAGGAGCGGCTCGCAAGGCATGCGCGCGAGTGGACCGTCAACATCCTGCCCGATTGGCCCGCGCAGTGAGTACACCCATTGTCTTGACCGATTCTGCACACAGTGTGATAAAACCATATACCCCTGCCACACTATGCTCCTCGCGCTGCCGTCTCTGGCCACACACTGCTCTACTCGTGCAATTAATCGCGACGCTCTGCACTAGGCCCTTTGACTCGCGCCAAAAAACGGACAAAACAGGGAGCGGTGGGCATCCTTTCGTCGCTACTCCCCATGAGTGTGTGGCCGGGGTTATAGAGACAGGAAATACACGACAACGCGAGCCGAGAGAGACTCACTTTGTCTTAGTGTTTCTAATATGGGTAATGTAATAACCTAGTAACTTTACTTATATATATATTATAAGTCAATGTGTGGGCGAGGGACACGCTAAGACAAAGTGAGTCTTTCAGACTCGTTTTTCAGATTATCTATGGTTAATTTAAAGACAGTCTTGTGCCTTACAATATAAAGTTCATTTTTACTTGTCAAGGTTTTTAAACATATGGGCATTGTTATAGTGTATACTATATATAAGGACAGGTATCCTAAAAACGAAGGCCCGGCAACCGTCCCGGTGCAGCAAGATGCAACGAAGTAGCCTTCTTAGGTATAGGTAAAGTCGAAAGCGCTCGACAGTGAAAGAAAGATGCAACAACGTATTCACAGGAGAAGGCTAAGCAGCTTACCTACTAGTAGGTAATGTTAGACCAATATTTTAAATGACGTTTGGAGTCGAAGCTCAAAGAGATTTTTCAGTTGCACAGCGGAAAATAAGCAAATGCGCATTTCGTCAGACATTTTTGGTGGCTATTAAATAGTCGTGGATTAATTAACGGTTCTAGTTAGTGAAATCATTATTAATTATTGAACGCCTAATTATATTCTTTATGTGACTTTGCTCCGCAAGAAGTCGGTTGCCAATGAACTTGTGTATGAGGTCGGTACGCGACATTGAAAATACCGCCATTAATTTTATTGTTATTACCCACTGTTCAAAGCACGGTCACCTGCGGCATGTACTAGTTAATATAAACGTAATAGTTTACAGTCTATTACTACAAATAGAATCCCTAGAATGCGCTAACATTACTTTTGTGAGTTGATAAGAGAACAATTGCTCATATAACAACATTACTAGAAAATGTTATCCGGTTTTCTTTACACGTGTTCCAGTCGAGCGATTATAAAAGAGCTCGTGGGAGTACAATTGTGCGATCAAGAGTTACAGGTATAACATATAAAATATTTCGGTCACTTCAGTTTAGACCACTCTGTTTTGGTTCGGTTTCGGTGACGACCACTTTGGCTTAGTTGGTAGTAGCCTACGAGGTCCAGGGTTCGAATCCCGGTCAGGGCATTTATTTGTGTGGTGAGCACTAATATTCGTTCCTGAGTCTTTGATGATTCTATGTCCCACCACCATATCAGCCCTAGGACGTCCACTGCTGGACATAGGCCTCCCCCAATTTCATGGGGGGTAAATGCCATAATCGCCACGCTTGGCATGCGGGTTGGCGATCGCAGTATCTCCACCGCATTTAAGGAATGCTGCTGCCCATTCCCCGGTGGTCTTGGTCGTAGTTTTAGGACATACCCGGGTCCAATTCGGGATTCTATGTAAAGTCAACCAATTTGATTTCTGTGCCACTACGTAAGTACCTTGTCACCGTGACAATAATATGAGATCTCTAGCAGCTTTCATATTGGTTTTCACTGTGACAAAGTTACGAAGTATTTAACTATTTCTTTATCTGTATAAGTGTGTATATCGTCGTCTAGTGCCCATAGTACAAGCTGTGCTTAGTTTGGGACAAGGTTGATTTGAGTAAGATTGTCCCTCAATATTTATTTATTTATATGTACTGGTATTTACTATACTGATGACTGATGATGGAAGTGAAAGGGTGACGGATGATTTATCCAGTGATAACGGCACTGGCACGCCGTTCATATATGAATGAATGGTAATAAATGAATGATATTCTCATGAGATTTGTAGTCATGATATGAAGCGAAACTGAGAGCGACCATAAGACTTTTCTTTATGTATACGGATGCATTGCTTTGTCAGTGAGGACGAGTGCCGAGGAATAAAAAGACCGCGTTATGGAGAGGTGCTTTATTCTTACCGGTCAATCGTACACTAATTTATTGCTAAGCTTATGATTAATATTGCACTTCGGATATATTGATGCGTGTGCGAGGTTAATAGCCTTATTTGGGGCTAATGCAAAGTGCCTACACACGCATCGTTGCAGAAAATAATGTACATCTTTGTACATATTGCCCTCTCAGAAGAAGGCTCCAAAGGCAAGGTAGGTAGTAAAATAACATTAGACAATAGTGTGCAATAGGTGCAAACAGTAAAATAAGTATGTTAAATTCTAAGACATATTTGTAAAATTGTGCGCGTAATGTTAAAGTGTAAAAGTGCAATATAGCTACTGTAAGATAATAAGTTAAGGTCAAAATAGGTTGAATATCTTTGTTTAAAAGTCAGTACTAGTGCTAGTGTCAAAAACCACTTGCTTCGCGGAAGTGGTATCTTTCCGCGCACTCCCGCACTCTATTACGTCACTTTTAACACTATCACATGTTTCTTCACTGGCACGTAGTTGCTGCTGTGTCAGTCTCCGAGTACCTGTACGGTACTTATAGTACACGACGACACCCATCAGAAGGACAACAGTGCTGACGATCAATGATGCTCCAATGGTTGCGTATTGATATTGATCGTGAGAGGACATCTCTTCCAGTTTAGATTGGGTTTTAAGCAGTTGTATCTCCCGATGAATATTTGAAAATTGCTGTTCGTGAGTTTCGTTATTGAATGTCATGTGGGTTATCGAAGTATTTAATACATCGTTAAGTGATGAGAACTCTGGTACAGTGCTTGTATCTAACTCAATAATTGATTTTGCAACGTAATCTTTGTTCGCATACAGCATGAAGGCGTCACCTTTCAAAACACAACCTCGACCTAGAGTTATCAGCCCGTTGTTACGTAATATTTTCGACGTCAAACCGTCTGGGCATAAAATGCGGACTAGGCACTCATTGCAACAGGTGAAGGTCCATGTGTTCTGTTTATGTAATTTGATCCATTTGTTAGTGCAGGGTTTTGTTTCAGTATGACAGTATGAATTATATTGTGCTCGATGAGTCAATATTTCCGTATTGCAAATTGATTTCCCTTGTTTCACCTCGTAAACGGGGTGGTTCAAATAGCATAATAATTTTTCTTCGTTCATATGAAGGCACGTGTTTATGTCTGGCTGCTCGATAGGTATAAAGGTGTCCTGGTGAATGTTGAAGGCTATTAGTTCTGATCCTGGAATGACGTGAATGACATTTTGTTGTGATATATGCTGAGGGATGCTTATCAGTTTATCGAGTTCAAATTGTTCGTCACTAAGTAATGGAACTTTTGCTTCCATTATGAGATATTGGTCGGTAATGCGAGCGTGAACTGTGAGTAATTTATACAGGTTACGTATGTTATCTTGAAGGTCCGGAAGTGCTAGTTTGCCATCTAGATGCCGAGCTATTCGGTTTAGTTCAGTTTGTAATTGTTTAGGGGACAGCAGGTGAACGTCGACATGACCGTGGTACATATTTGTCAGCGTGTTGATGACGGTTTGTTGTATGTTTTTTAAATAAATGTGTCGCGTGCGGGATTCCATTGTAACCCGAGCGTTTTAGTAGCATGTGCATTATTGAAGTCTATGACGTTTGGACTTATGCTGTCATTCGGTATATTTTCCAGCAACGCTGGAGTATTGCTGGTCCATTTTCTTAGATTGAACCCGGCTCCTCGTAGCATGGAGATGAGTTGTTGTTGAATTTCTAATGCATGATTTTTGTCATCACTTCCTGTCAATACGTCATCAACATAGATATCGTTATTAATGACGTTTGCTGCTAACGGATATTTGTCCGAGTCATCTTGTGCTAGTTGTTTAAGGGTTCTCAAGGCCAAATAGGGTGCTGATTTTTGGCCATACGTGATGGTGGTAAGTTGGTATTCCCTTAAAGGCTGATTAGGGGCATCTCGCCATACGATCTTCTGCAGGTTCTGATCATCGGGGTGGACCAGAATCATTCTGTACATTTTCTCACAATCGGAGGACATGACGTATTTGTAGTGTCTCCACCTAATGAGTAGACTTTGCAAGTCTTGGTGTAGTTTGGGTCCGCATTCCATTAGGTCATTTAGACTGTGTCCAGATGTAGTTTTTTGGCTAGCGTTGAATACTACACGCAGTTTTGTAGTTAAAGACTCCTCTTTTTTTATTCCATGGTGTGGTGCGTAGCAGTGTGGGTTCACGTTTCCAGAACATTCTTTCATGTGTCCCATTTTGATGTATTCATTAATAAAATTCCTGTAACTTTCTGCGAGGTGTTCATCTTTCGTTAATCGCTTCTCAAGTTGTCGGAATTGAGCTATTGCTTGCGGTTTGGATTCTCCCAAGAGGTCGGCGAAGTTTTCCTTCATCGGCAGCCGAACCTCATATCTCCCATTTTTGAGCCGCCGAGTCGTGGTAGTGTACAGGTTTTCGCAGTACACTTCCTGCGATGTCATGGAGTTATTTGTGTCAGTGATGTCTTCGATCTCCCAATATTTTGCTAAGTCCTCAGTGTCATTAATTACTGCGTGACAGTTGTAAGTTTTCACCGCTCCCGAAAGTATCCAACCTAACTTTGTTTGTTGCGCCATGGGTATGTTTGAGCCTTTCACTAACCCATTCATCATTATTTGATTATATACCTCCACATCTAGGAGGATATCTATGGGTTGGGATATGTTATATTTCGGATCTGCTAGTGTAATGCCCTCTATATGCTCCCAGTTTCTTTTTTCGAATGTAGCGCTGGGTAAATTACTAACGACGCGTGTCATCACTAGTGCGTCCGTTGAAAATTCGAAGTCGTTATGTAAAGATTTGCATTGTAAAGTTACCTTTCCTCTACTTTTGTTCGATAGAGTCCCGACGCCAGATACGTTTGCTCTAAGTTGCTCCCTCTGCAACCCTAATCTCTGTGCTGTGTTTTCATTAATAAGCGTAATCTCCGAGCCCTGATCGATGAGGGCTCTAAGTGTGATATACTCCCCATGACTGTTAGCCACTTGAATTAGTGCCGTGGGGAGAAGAATTTCGTCGATACTCCCGGCAACGAAATTGTTTTGCATATGCCTTTGTGGTGACATGGCCGTCGAAGTTGACGCGTGCGGTAATGAGGACGTTGGCTTCGGGGCCGCTACATTTCCAAAGGCCTTATGTAACACAGTATTGTGAGGCTCATTGCATTCCTTGCAGCGTTTTTCTGATTTGCAATAATTCTTGGTATGCACATATAAACAGTTTTTGCACACGTTGGACTTTGTAACATATTTTATTTGCTCGCCTGTTGACATGCTTAGAAATTGCTTGCATTGAAATAATGCGTGATCATCGTTGCACAATGGACATTTAATTTTATTTGCAGATACGTGACAATTATAATTGTAATGTGGGGTAAATGCGCCTTTTGTTGGCTGATTTACGGGTTTTGAATATTTATTGAAGGTTTGTGTATGTCGGTATGATCCTTGCCGTTGTTTGGTCGGGTTGCTGTCAGGTTTTCTTCTTGTCAGTGGTTCTAATGCAGTGAATTTCGCTTCAATGAAATTCATGAATTCGTCAAGGGTTGGCAACTCCCGCGGATGGGCTCTTACTTCCATATAATCGGCGTAGGTATCAGTGTCTATTTTTTCACATAAAATATGAACAAATATTGGATCGCATGAAGAAGTATCCACGCCCAAATTGTGGATTGCGTGTAGGGTTTCCATGCTAGTGTCATATAGCCGTTTCAACTCTAAGGCCGATTGCTTTTGTATGTTAGGCTGTCTCATGAATGCTTGCAGTTGCTTAGTGAATAAGAGTTGTTTATTGTTATACCTATGTGTCAACAAGTCCCAGCACACGTCGTAGTTTTCGGCACTTACTTGTAAATGTTGCACAAGTTTTTCCGCTTCACCCTTCAAGTGCTGCATTTTCTGGGTTTTTGTGAGGGTGGGGTTGTTGTGAATAGCCTCAGTATAGAGATCCTTAAAAGTAGGCCACTGCGTGTAGTTCCCGAAAAATTGGGGAATCTCCAATTTAGGTACTGATAACTGCTGATGAATGGAAGATGAAAGTTTGTTGTTAAGTTGCCTTTTAGACCGCTCATATTTCAGCTCATGTAACATGTAATTGTCATAATAGTCGATGTCAGTGCCGTTGGTAATACTGTCAATTTGCAAATGTAAGTTCTCTACTGTGTTCCATCGGGATTGCAATATTTTCAGTTTATCCTCAATTTCCCACTTTTCAACAAGGTTGTCAGCTTGTGTGTTTTCCACACACCTTTTCAATGCCCGGAAGTTGGCATTTTGCAACTGCTTAAGTTCCAACAGCTTGATGTCCTCCCCGAGAAATTTGCTGGAGTCAAATATCACTTTTGCTGCGGGATTTTCGTCCTCCCCGAGATATACCTTCCTGTCACTAGGGCCCGCGGTGGATTCAGTAGTCGCCGGCACGTTGACGGCTTGCAGGGCTTTGCGTGTTCCTGAGTACCAACCGGAAATGACCTCTAGTATGTTGTCGGTGAAGTATTGATGATTTTTGTCACTTTCTTTTTGTAACTCTGTGTCGTTCTGTTGACACTCTTGCCACAGAGCTTCCAACTTTTCCAATCGGTCGGTTACATATTTTAGAGTCTTCCTGCTCGCAGAGTCCTTTTTAAAATTGGCTTGTATTTTCCTGATCTCCTCCAAAATCTCAGCTTGGCGGGCGATCAATTCGGATGTCATTTTGATGATAGATGCAAGGTGTAAAATATGGAAAGATCTTACTTGAAATGCGGCTACTTATTCGTCTGCTCGCTGCAAGAGGCTGGCTGCTCTGTTGCTGGTGCTAGCTGCTGGGTGCTGGGTGCTATTATGCTGATGCAGGATGCTGTATGCACTCGCGATTTAATGTCATTTGTCAATGTCACTGGTTAAGATCACAGACCTCGGGCACTATTTTTCCGCGGCGACGGCGTTAAAATCGAACCGAAGGTCCACATATTGAAGGACCAAAAAACAATGTATACGGATGCATTGCTTTGTCAGTGAGGACGAGTGCCGAGGAATAAAAAGACCGCGTTATGGAGAGGTGCTTTATTCTTACCGGTCAATTGTACACTAATTTATTGCTAAGCTTATGATTAATATTGCACTTCGGATATATTGATGCGTGTGCGAGGTTAATAGCCTTATTTGGGGCTAATGCAAAGTGCCTACACACGCATCGTTGCAGAAAATAATGTACATCTTTGTACACTTTATGCACACAATGTTTGCGAGCTGATAACAAATAGACACTCTCTCTTCCCGTTTTGTTGCTATTGTTCTGTCAGTCGTGAATACTTTGTGCGGAACAGCATTTTTGTTGTTTTGACAGTCAGGTATCTAACACAGGTCAGGTAATAATAATAACTATATTTACAGTGTACTGATATTTATCCTCATTTTTGTTGAGAGTTAGTACGAGCTACGTCATTTGATAGCACGAAAATAAATATAGCCGGATGTTATTATTATTACCTATGACATGGACATACCAGTTATACGAGGCTTGCACTGAAAGTGGCGGGAATCGAATACTTATTAATTTATTTTTAACATGTATTATACCTTTTTATAATCTCTGAAGTTTCCTTATCTCAACACACTGGCCACTTAGAAAAAAAAAAGTATGGTTCGGTTTCAATTGTTTATTGAAGTCGTCGAGTCACTGCTTAAAATGGAATTGTGCCGTGAAAATTTCAGAGCTATGATTTATTATGACTTTAAAAGTGGACTAACACAAAAACAATGTGAAGAGCGGATGGTTGCTGCTTTTAATATTGAAGCTCCTTCAAAGACTACAATATACAGGTGGTATTCAGAATTTCAACGTGGCCGTGTATCCCTCACCGACGAAGTGCGTGAAGGTCGACCAAAATCGGCAGTCACGCAAGAAAACGTCGATGTTGTGCGTCGTCTGATAAATGAAGACCGACATGTGACATATCGGGAAATTCAAGAGCACCTGGGTATTGGAATGGGTCAAATACAAATTATTTT
The DNA here is from genome assembly GCA_905163555.1 of Notocelia uddmanniana. NCBI lineage: Eukaryota > Metazoa > Arthropoda > Insecta > Lepidoptera > Tortricidae > Notocelia > Notocelia uddmanniana. The sequence continues at coordinate 4,941,442 of LR991064.1, forward strand.
AAAAGAAGAATTAGGCGTGAAAAAGTTATTTTCCCGTTGGATACCTCACCTATTGTCTGACGAGCAGAAAATAGTCCGTGTCAATTGGTGCCGCAAAACTTTGAAAAGATTTAACAAGGGACGCTCAAATGCTGTTTTTAGCATAGTATCAGGTGACGAGTCGTGGATATACGCTTATGAGCCTGAAACTAAAAACCAATCCCGAGTATGGGTCTTCGAAGACGAGCTCAAACCCACAAAAGTTGTTCGTTCTCGCAGTACGGCTAAGAAGATGGTGGCTACGTTTATCTCTAAATCTGGTCACGTAGCTACTGTGGCTCTTGAGGATCGTAGAACAGTCAATGCTGATTGGTACACCACTATTTGTTTGCCGAACGTCTTTGCTGAACTCCGAAAAACAAACCCTAGTCGTCGCATCATCCTTCACCACGACAACGCCAGCCCACACACCGCTCGGACAACAACTGAGTACCTGGACGGTGAAAAAGTCGAAATATTGGACCACCCTCCATATAGCCCTGACTTAAGTCCCAACGACTTTTTTACATTCCCCAGAATCAAGGACAAACTGCGTGGTCAGCGGTTTCAGACGCCAGAAGAAGCAGTGGAGGCCTATAAAATAGCCATTTTGTCGACCCCTACTTCAGAGTTCAAAAAGTGCTTTATGGACTGGTTTGAACGCATGCATAAGTGCATGAAATACAAAGGAGAATATTTTGAAAAACAATAAAAATAAATAAACTCACTTATACTGCATATTTTCTTCTATTCCCGAAACTTTCAGTTTTACCCTCGTATATACAGGTAAATACCCACTAGTCTGATTCGTGTTATTTGCTATATTTAACTCTGGAAAAGTCTACCGTATGGAATGAAAACATCAAATAGTAATTTACATCGATTATTGTCCATCAATAGAGCAGAAAATGTCTCAATATCGTTTTGTATGATATAATTGCAGAGTTATTTTTGAATACGGACTTTAAAAGTCTATAAATTATATTCAAACGTTAGAGACTGCGAAACTTAGCAGATGGTGCGTTTACTCAAGTAAAAACACCATTAAACACTGGTCACTTTCTTACACAGTTTGACAAAGACTTATAATAGGGTAAAAAAGTGTAAAATGTACCTGCACCTGCTAATGGTAGCTGTACCTGTAATTCCGATATCTACACTACATACATGTATCTAGAAATTATACGCAATATCATCCCGATGAGAGTCATCGCACTATTTTGACTAACAATTTTTTTGTTTCCAGAAAAAACGCAAAGCGCACCCAAGAACTATGGTGGAGCGGGCTCCCTCCCTCCATTCGCGGCAAAGTCTGGCAGCTCGCAATCGAGAACCATCTCCAGATCACCCACCACCAGTACCGCGAGTTCGTTGCCAAAGCCAAGCAGCGCCTACACGAGGCACAGCTCCGGAGAAAACGGTTGAAAGTCCACCGAGAAGAAGAACAAAAGACTGAGGATAAAGAACGCTTAGGACTACCGAGGAATTATAGCGAGCAGAATTTGAAGTGTCACAGTGACGCGACGCCGAAGTGTTGTTCGAAGTCGAATCCAGACCTGGCTGACCGCAGTGATGAGTGTTCGATGGAGTTGATAGAGCTAGATATCGCGCGGACGTTTCCTCAGCTGTTAATATTCCAGCCGGGTGGCCCGTACTTCACGGTGCTACATGAGTTGCTGGCCGCATATGTATGCTACAGGCCCGACGTTGGTTATATACAGGTCAGTTTGATACCAAACCCAATAAGTCTAACCAAAGCCCAAGCCGTAGTAGCGTAGATTAGTTACTTAGAGATGAACAAAAATGTTGAGTTTTGGCTTTAGTTTACCTTTAACTGCTGATTCAAAATACGTATCGCTTTTGCGAACCTATTTTGCTACAACTTTCTAATGAAAATCCGCAAGCTTAACTCAGCACAATGCCGAGGCAAACTATCAGGCGCCAAGTATTTTCAATGGGGCACTTTTAATTCCAACCGCCAGGGCTTTTATCGATAATCTCGGAATCGGAGAAACGGGCGTACTAAAACATTTCTACCTTTAGTTAAAATTATTAAATATGTCCGAGTCTTATTGTAACCAGTCCAAAAAGCGATTTTATAGCCCAAGCTTGAAGATTTATAATCCAATAACATTTCTTATAAAAAGTAGGCCATTTTAAATTAGTTCAACTATGAGATCGAGCATTCAACAGAATGTCCAGATTTCCTAAATGTCTTGAAGAGTTCAATTGACATCAGCAAGTTGCTTAGCTAAACAGCCCCATGTGTATCTGCAGGGTATGTCATTCATCGCGGCGGTCCTCATCCTGAACATGGAAGCACCTTGTGCTTTCGTGTGCTTCGCTAACCTACTGGAGCAGCCGGTACTACGCGCTGCCTTCACACGAGATGGCAACACCATGCAGGCGAGTTCCATCCTTCCATGCCTTCTTGAAGTGTTTTAGTTTAGATCAAAAAACGAAAAAATCGAAATCAGCATTTATGAGACAAAATGACAGTGTAAATGACACCTTCTTGATTTATGACAGAGTTGAACATTGCGAGTAACTCTTTTGATGTTCGGCGGTTAAGAAATTAAGTCTACAAGAAGGGGACAATTTTATGTGGTCTTTTGCAGGGGTTTAAATATTTCTGAATGTCGTTTTAACTAACCTTAGATTTTCGGGACTTTTCACACAAGTCTGTCCCGGTACTGCAAACTCTTTTCATGTCAGCCGAAGGACGTCCACTGCTGGACATAGGCCTCCCCCAAAGAGTTCCACCATGACCGGTCTTGCGCCACCCGCATCCAGCGGACAGTCGCGATCCTTACCAGATCATCAGTCCACCTTGTGGGGCCTGCTACGCCTTCCGGTACGTGGTCGCCTCTCGAGAACCTTTCCGCCCTTACGGCCATCGGTTCTACGTGCTATATGCCCCGCCCACTGCCACTTAATTTTAGCGATGCGGCAAACCCTTGTCTTAACAATTCGTTTGTCGCTTTACAGCGGCTGTGGAAGGCGTACACCCGGCTACTCAGCCACAACCTGCCGTCGCTAGCGGAGGTGCTGGCACCAGAGCTGTACCTGCTGGAGTGGCTGTACACGGCGTTCGCCAAAGCCATGCCGCTGGACGCCGCGTGCCGCGTGTGGGACGTGTTCCTGCGGGACGGGGGCACGTTTCTGTTCAACACGGCGCTAGGTAATTGTCCACTGTACAGTATCATAATATATCGTTAGCTCGTTATCATAGTATATCGTTAGCTCCGTGATAAAAAAAACTCATAATAGCTATTTTAAGGGTCGTTTTTCGACGATATTTATATAAACTCGAAGTGTTTTTTGTGTATTATCAAGTGTGATATGTGAAAGCTAACAGTTTTAAGTGTAAGAAGCACAATTCATATAAATTGCTTCCAACAAAATTAAATAAACACCGTCAAAAGCAGTCACCGACCTAAACGCGTAAGAGGCTTCAAAATCGGCGGCGCTTAAGACCTTTGTATAAAACGTACGCTGCGATCGTGCACCGCTGTGGAGCATTTATTAGCGTGCCACTTACTGCAATTGATTTGAGGACATACCTTACTGAGCCGCACGGAGCATTTATTAGTGAACAAAATGCATAAAAATACAAATAACTGTGAGCAAGGACCGTTTAAGTGCTGGGGTTGTGATGGCCCTTTGTACATTAATGAAAAAATAGATTGTTCGAAATGTCGTTTATCATTTCATTACGAATGCTGTCGCATAGAGAAATCTCAGTTCAGCAATCTTACATTCACGCAGAGAGCTAGTTGGATTTGCCCAAACTGCCACGGAAACGCAAGAAAAGGGAGCAATCAAAACACGCCGGTCCGCAATCCATTGTTGCTAGAATCTGCCGCCGAGGGAGTTGATATCGACATGAAGACTCCAATGTCATGGGTAACTCACAGACAAAAAACTAGCCACAAAGACGTTGATCAGTCAATGACAATGCTCCAATCTGGGCATGCTCACCATCAATGCCTCACGAAGGAAGACATCCGCGAGGTCGTCTATACAGAATTACGCAGCGTTCTGACGGCGGAAATAACTAAAGTGCTAGACCAAAGCGTGTCAACGCATCTGGCGGCTATTAAGACAGATATTGCGGGATTAAAGGACGATATTAGTAAGGTTAAGGACTCTATGGACTTTATTAACTACCAATTTGAAGAAATCAAGAAGGATGCACAAAGTACATCACAGGAGTGTAAACGACTGAAGAAGGAGATGGAAGTCTTACAAGCTTCAAATTTACAACTAAATCAACGCATTACGCAAATTGAACAACAAACACGCGCATGCAACATTGAAATTCAATGCTTGCCTGAACACCGTTCGGAGAATTTAATCACGGTAATCAAACAATTGGCGAGAGTAGTTTCCTGCGAGATAAAAGATGACGATATCCATCACTGCACGCGAACGGCTAAATTAGACGCTACCAGCTCGCGGCCGCGCTCGGTAGTAGTACAGTTGAAAAGTCCCATGACACGTGACAGACTACTTGCATCGGTTATTAAATTTAATAAGACACACCAGGAAGATAAGCTCAATTCCAGCCACCTTGGAATTGGTAGTGAAAAGGTACCCATTTATATTGTGGAACATCTATCGCCGTACAATAGGGAATTGCATAAAGCGGCAAGGAAAGCAGCAAAAGATAAAAATTATAAATTTGTTTGGGTTAGAAGCGGGCGAATTTTTATCCGCAAGGACGAAACATCGCAAGCGATAGTCCTTAAGGATCTATCATCTATCGATAGATTGTTGTAATTTGCTATCTTATGCTTTATTTATAACTAGTGCATGGACTTGGAACTTTCTCGTGTATAGACGAGCTAGAAATATTGATAGCCCATTTTCAAAAAAAACTGGCGGAGGCGTGATGATTGCTGTAAATAAAAAACTAGTTTCTTATAGAATGTACGACTTTGAATCACAACTAGAAGATTTATGGATAGTTATTGAGAACAAATATGAAAAGGATATATCAAAAATTTGCCTATGCTGTGTGTATCTGCCGCCGCCAGTAAAGGTTACCGATCTAGAGCTGTTTGTAGACAGGGCATCGCTGAATTTAAATAATATGGATAATTTTAGTGATACTTTGATATTAGGTGACTTTAATTTACCTTCAGTTGATTGGGCCACATGTGATTACGAGACATCTATGATACCTATAAGTAATGCTTGCAGCTTGAACCAAACACTAATTGAATTCATGTCTTTATGTAATTTAAAGCAGTATAATAATGTTAAGAATTATAATAATAGGTTGCTAGATCTAGTATTTTCAACAATCGCAGTTTCTCTGGGACAAAGTAGTGACCCATTAAGTAATGTTGACTCTTTTCATCCACCATTAGAAATGTCTCTAAATTTCAAACAGGAGAGTACTCTTTCTCCTGCGTTGAGATCAAAATTGAACTTTTATAAAGCAAACTATGATGGAATAATAAAAGACTTGACTGATATAGATTGGTTATTACTATTAGAGCCTTGCAAGGATGTTGATGAAATGGTACATAAATTATACGAAAAAATACAACTTGCTGTTCAGAAATTTGTTCCATTAACTAAACCTAAAGGAACTAAATACCCAGTCTGGTTTACAAAAAACTTAATTAGAATGATGCATGAAAAGTTCAAAATAAGAAAACGTTATAAAAAATATCATAACCCATTAGATAAACTTTCACTTGATGTAATCAAAAAGCGATGCAATGATCAAACCTTAATCTGTTATAATCTATATTGTAAAAATATTGAAAATGATATCGCGCGAAACCCTAAATTCTTCTGGACATTTATAAAACACAAAAGAAAAAACAAATCAACCATTCCAGCGAACATGAAACTTGGCAACGAGCAGGCGTACGATTGCAGAAGTATCTGTGAATTATTTGCAAAAAATTTTTCTTCAATATACGAAACCAATGTTTATAATTCAGATGTCATTAATATCGTGGAAGAAAAAACGGTGTTAACTAATTGTTTAAGTGAGATTATTTTTAAGGAAGACATGATCTTAAAAAGTATTAAAGCCCTGGATTTATCTAAAGGACCCGGTCCTGATTGCTTGCCGCCAATATTCATTTCTAAATGTGCTCAAGGTCTTATACAACCTCTTAAATTAATATTTAACAAGTCTCTAGAAACTGGCATCTTTCCTGAAACTTGGAAGGAGACAAAAATTGTTCCGATATTCAAGAACGGTTTAAAATCAGATATTCGAAATTACAGACCTATCTCAATTTTATCCGTAATTCCTAAGATTTTTGAGTCATTGGTCTACCCGTATATATATTCACATTTCGCGCCGCAGCTAGCGGATGGACAGCATGGATTCGTGCGGTCAAGGTCTACGACCTCTAATTTGGTATCCTTTCTCGAAGGGCTTATAGAACATGTGGATAATCGTATACAGGTTGATGCTGTGTATACGGATTTCAGCAAAGCCTTCGACAAAGTAGATCATACGACTTTACTAGGTAAATTAAACAATTACGGGGTAAAAGGATCCTTATTAAACTGGTTTAGATCTTATTTGACTAATCGAAAGCTGTATGTAGCCATAAACGGAGAGCAATCCAGAGTATTTTTTTCCACATCTGGTGTCCCTCAGGGTTCCCATTTGGGTCCACTGTTATTTTTAATTTTTATTAACAGTATAGTAAGCTGTTTTAAACATTCCGAACCATATCTCTACGCCGACGACCTTAAAATATTCCGGCCTATCAAAAATATTACAGATCACGTGCTACTCCAGGATGATTTGGAAAGACTGAGTCAATGGTGTTCACAAAATAAAATGACGTTGAATGCTGGGAAATGCGTATGTATTTCTTTTACTCGCAACAAAAATGTTATGCCAACTAACTACACTATTGGAGGTAAGCAACTTAATAAGGTTCATACAATCCGTGACTTGGGAGTAGAAATAGATAGCGAGTTGAATTTTAATACCCATTTCAACAACATCATTAAAAAAGCGTCTCGTATGCTAGGGTTTTTATTAAGAAACGCTAGACAGTTTAGGCGTGTTCGTACTAAATTATTACTTTACAACACATTAGTAAGAAGCAATCTTGAGTACTGCTCCCAAGTTTGGACACCCTATTACGAGGTACACAAAAATCGAATTGAGAAGGTGCAGAGGCGTTTTTTGGCACATCTAGGGTTTGTTTCTTGCAAGAGACATAAACTCACATCCTACAAAAGACGAATGAAATTCTTTCGAGTTTTTTCACTAAGTAGCAGGAGAAAAGCACTGGATTTGATGTTCCTTTACAAATTAATTAACAGTAACGGGTTGGATTGTCCGCAATTATTGAGTAAAATTAAAATATCTATACCTGCAAAGTTACCTCGTCCTGGTCTTTACAAGTTGTTTAGCATTCGGTTTGGAAGGACAAATTTAGGTCGTAACTCTGCCCTTGCAAGAATGGCCAAATTGTATAATTATATCCCGAACTCAGTTGGAGCCGATATATTTCATGACAGCATTAAAGTATTCAAGAAAAAAATCATGACATATTTTGGCTCCCTTGAAATCACTTAGCAAGTAAATCATAAAAAATATTTTTTTAGATTAAACTGTCATAATATATATATATATATATATATATTATATATATATATATATGTGCGGCATCCTTCAGGATGCAACTGTACTGGGAATAACGCTAGGAGGATGGTGAATATATATATATATATATAGATCCTCCACTCAAACATTCCACTGTTGCACTTGATATTTGTCACTCATTCATTCACTTCGGCTATTGTAAACTTACTACCTAGTTAATTACTTCTTTACTTTATACTGCATGTTAAAGGGTTAAAGATACTATTGTTTGCTGTGGTTACCTATAATTAGTTAAGCATCAACCATGAATGTACACTAGATTTAAGTGAATGTAAGATGTATTAACTGTTGGTGATCCTTAATAAAATAAATAAATAAATAAATAAATAATTACTTGACCATTTGTGAACCTTATTGAAACGAGGTAAGCTCTACCAATGGTAAGTTAACAGTTGCTGATAGTACATCCAGCGACTTGGGCACGACCCGCCGTTGCTGGCTCCGGAGCTATACCTGTTACAGTAGCTGTACACGGCGTTCATGATGAATGCTTTCGATCATGGAAACGGAGAACATCTCCACGTCTAGCATAACGTGATGCCAAGTTGAGTCGCGCGCGCGGCTCTCACTCGCACTTACACATGTATAATTGTATACATGAAGAAAACACAAACAGATTAAGATCAGGTCACTAAGTACAGAAGTTTCCTAAAACTTTTCTCACTATGACCTCAGCTCCAATGTCTTCCGTCAAATTTCTAATGTTATTCTAGGCTTCGCTTCGTTTCTCTTTACTTTTGTGTCATTTACCAATAGTATCGTTACAATAAAGATATCGATGTTTTAATTATGCCTCGTTCTTCTCCGTTTCCAACATTCACATTCCCAACCTAACCCCGTATGTGGACCCAACATGAAAAAACATAGGTATCATAATTATTTCCCTTGCTAAGTTAATAATACTGTATATTTTCGTTTCCAGGCATCCTCCACCTATACCAGGACGAACTTCGAGACATGGACTTCATCTCCGCAGCGCAGTTCCTGACCAAGCTGCCAGATGACCTGGACGCCGAAGCCCTGTTCCGCAGCATCAGTGCCGTTAGTATGACCCTGGATGGAATGAGCTTCGAGGAGCTGGTGTCGTGTGAGGCCGATGGTAGTTTGGATGATGATGTGAGGTTATGATGACGCTGGAGCGTGGCTGAGGTACTCGGCGCGATATCGGCGAAGGTTGGGTTATAGTGGCCGCAGATAGTCGCTTATAGTGAGTGACACTAGACGGTTATGATACTGGGGCGTGTCTAAGGTGCGATATAAGCGAATTAACTAGCCCGCACCCGGCCGCCACTAGGCCACAAAAATCGAAAATTGTGTGATCTTGGAAAAATCGGTGTTCTAAAAGGTGATGACGCTGGGGCACGCACGAGGGTTGGCTAGTGGTCGCACTTACAGAGGCCATCTACATATTACGTTTCAGCTATGGGGGTGTAGGGGGGTTGTACCTAACGTGAAAGTACGTGTTAAAGGGATCGGAAAAAAGCATGAAATCGAGGAGGGGTTCAAACGGTCGAAATTTTGCGTGACGTAATATGTGGACGGCTTCAAAGTAGGCTAGCGGCTAAGCTGAAAAAAGGTCATGACAGACCAGCGATGCGAGATTATGATGGCGGTGACACGTAGTTGCTATTCGACCCGCTCAGAGCAAGATTTGGATCATAATGACAGTATGATACTAGCTGAAGTTTCCAGTAGCCGGTGTCATGCTAAGATTACGGTAGCGACGATATCAGTATGTGATGGAACTAGAGCGTGGCTGGGCTACTTGGCTCGCCACCCGATGGCCGGCTTTTATAGTTGAGGTCAATGTAAATGGCTAACGACGTTGCGTTTATGGCGTTAATTGGTAAATTCATTCTGACTAGACTGCGAGTAAAAAAAAAATTACATGTTTTTTTTTTGTTTTGTATGGGAATTTGGCAAACTTTGATGAAGCTCCCCTTACAATACCAAAAAAGTTTAAGTAAAAAAAAAACACCTTTTTGTTATAATAAAACCATGGGACTCTGGCAGAACTACAGTTTATTTCTGGAGATACACAACTTTGTATTTATAAATTATATTATCAAAACATCCTTTCAGTAGGAAAAAGTCAACCGGAGTGAATAAACAAACCTGACACATGACATGTGCAATATCGATTGTAAAATTCAAATATAGAATAAGGCCAGTCCGTCACAGTAAAACCTTATTCCAACACACCCCCTCAATCGACTATTGCGCATGACAATCTACAAATTAAAATTTAAAAATTCAAAACAATTTCAAACACCCCTTAACTATATACCAAAAAATAATCATCCCTTAAATATTCACCAAGAAACAATCACCCCTTAAATATTCACCAAGAAACAATCACCCCTTAAATATTAACCAAAAAACAATCACCCCTTAAGAAAATCTCAAACGATACAATATCAACCCACATTTACATTAATTAACAGCTTTCTGAAAAATTACATTTTACAATTATTATTATATTGTTTTACTCAACTTCATTATTCAGCTTTATAATATTTTTTCAATTAAAAACCTCCCACTCGACTCTATGCATAAATTCATTATACTCCATATAACTTCATATTGACTATATACTATTATATGGAATATATACTATTCTCCATTAATTTAAAAACCTCCCACTCGACTCTATGCACTATATCATTATATTCACCACAAGACTTCAACTTCACATAAACTCCCACTCGACTTCAACCTCACATAAACTCCTACTCGACTTCAACTTCACATAAACTCCTACTCCACTTCAAACTTCACATAAACTCCTACTCGACATTTGTTATTTTTTAAAAACATTATTAAAATCCATAAAACATCAAACATAATTATAGTAACTAAACAAAACAAATTGAACAAAATAAAATGTGCTATGAAAACTTAAGGGTCAATAAAACATAATAAAAACCGTGTAAAGCCATACCAAGTTATGTCCGGTTGGTGTTGAGATAGTTAGATATTATATGATATGATATGATACTCGTATATGATATTTTATATAGACTCATGATTCATTTACGAATGATTCCCCAAATACACCCCCTTAAATGAATCATAGTCAGGCACCCCCTTAAATGAAACATATTTTCATTAAGTAAAATCGAAACGTACGTTATTGTTTTATTACTGACTCCTTAAGTTTACAACACAACTCTACATAACTTCTTTATCATAGAGAATGACACACCCTATAAAAAACTTACATACTACTTATAACCCACGTTTCAACCAAAAATACCATACTAGTTCACTTTAGCCCGCACTTATACACTATCACTAATACACTAGTTTCCGTTGACATCTTTCAAACTTTACAGGTGGCAAGCTTTTCGTTAGAATATCTGCTATCTGTGATCCCGTTGGACAGTATTTAACAGATATCTGATTCGAATCAATTTTCTCTTTCAAATAGTAATATTTTACATCTATGTGTTTGCTTCTTTTGTTCATAATTCGGTTTAAAGAAACTTTATTGTCTTAAGAAATTACAGAAAATCTCACTTATAAGACAACTTATAAATAGTTAATTTATCTAAAACTACTATTCTACTACTGTCATTTTTATTATTAATTCCCTTTTTCATTAGCCAAATTGCTGATTGATTGTCTACTTTCATCTCAATCTCTAGTTTTTCATTTGTCATCTCATCGATCAGGTCTCTTACAAAAAGAAGTTCTTTGCAGCATTCTGCTGCAGCTATAAATTCCGCTTCCGTACTTGATAGGGCTACAACTGACTGCTTTCTTGAGCTCCATGCCACTGGTCCACCGTTTAACCAAATCACGAAACCCGAGGTGCTACGTCTAGTGTCTGGATCCCCCGCGAAATCTGAATCACAGTATCCTCGAAGCACTTTATCACCTTCACCAAAGTGAATCCCTTGATCTTTTGAACCTTTTAAAAATCTTAAAATCGTTTTTGCGTTGTTTAAATCATTTAAATTTGGACTATTTTGATGTCTCGAACAATAACCCACATGAAATCCAATATCTGGTCTAGTTTTATTAGAAAGATACAACAATGACCCTATCATCTCTCGATACAATTCATGAGTTTTAATATCAGTTTTTATTGATGGATGTTGCTCTACTAAAATAGTTGGACATCTGCATTCTTTAGCTTCATTCATGTTGAATTTCTTCACAATCTTCTCAACATACGTCTTTTGAAAAATTTTAATCCCATTTCCTTCTTGTTTTATGTCCAAACCGATATAATTTGACACTTCTTCACATATTCTTAATTCAAAAGCCTTTCTTAAGGTTTCTATCACATGCAATAAATCTTCTTCTCTTTTTCCAACAACCAACCCATCGTCGACATAAATTGCAAGAATAATTCTTCTTTCACCTTCCATCACAAAGATGCATTGATCAAGTTTTAATTGTTTGAACCCCATTTTTACTAAATAATCTGTAAACTTGATATTCCACATTAGCGGAGCTTGTTTTAAACCGTATAAGCTCTTATTCAATTTACAAACTTTGTCATTTTTATTATTATATCCCTCAGGCACTTTCATAAATATACATTCCTTTAAGTCTCCATGTAAAAAGGCGGTCTTCACATCAAATTGTTTCATTTTAAGTCCTTTACTTGCAACAATTGACAACAAAACTCTTAAAGAAGTGGTATTGACCACTGGACTGTATGTTTCATCATAATCAATTTTATATTTTTGTTGAAAACCCCTCGCTACTAATCTAGCTTTATATCTTCCATCTGATTTAATTGTAAAAATCCACTTGCTCGTTACTAATTTTCTACCGTCTGCTTCATTCTTGTCTACCAAAGACCACGTATTATTCTCTTCCAAAGATTTGATTTCCTCTTCTATAGCTTTCTTCCATTTATCTTTTTCTCTAGATTCGGTTGCTTCTTTATAAGTTAACATAGATATTTCCGTATCATAATCCATCAAATAATCTTTATAGCGTTCAGGTGGTTTTCTCTCTCTTGCAGGTTGGCGCCTTCTATTTTCATTATTCTCTATTTCTCGACTTTCATTTGAACTTCTTTCTCTCCTAGATTCAATAGAAATTTCACTATCTTCCACCGCTCGACTTTCATTTGAACTAATTTCTCTCCTAGATTCAATAGAAATTTCACTATCTTCCACCGCTCGACTTTCATTTAAACTAATTTCTCTCCTAGATTCATTAGAAATTTCACTATTTTCCACAGCTCGACTTCCAGTTTCTTCAATTTCTTCACTATCAAAAAATTCTTCATTCCCATCAGAATATATTGGATTATCAAAAATAAAACGACTTCCAAAGTTATATTTATTATTCAAATTAATATTCACTTTCCTTCCATGATCTTCATTTATTTCACTTTCATTTCTTTCGACTTCACTTGTTTCAACTTCATTTGTTTCAACTTCGTTTGTTTCACCTTCATTTATTTGTACTTCATTTGTTTCAACTTCGTTTGTTGAATTATCTATTTCACGATCTTCAATAATTAATCTTCTCTCTTTTCTACCTTCTCGATTATCTTTCATTGTTTTCGATTTTTCTATTTCTTTATCTTTAATAATACTTCTTCTTTCTTTTTCACCTTCTCGACCTTCTCGTGTTGTGTTCTCCCTTATTTCTTCATTTTCATCTAACTGCCAAAGTCCATTGATTCTAATATTATTTTCTTCGCCATAAAGATAGATTCCTTGTTCATCTTCATTTATCTTTACATCCCTTGCCCTTATAATTTTATTTTCTTCATCTACCCAGATTTTATAGCCATTTCTAACATAGCCAACCAGTATTCCTTTGTTGCATCTTTTATCAAGCTTTCGCAGGCCCGAATTTATTTTGTAGAAAACTGTAGAACCAAATCTTCTGATGTTTGATAGGTTAGGTTTAATATTGAACCACATTTCAGCTGGTGTTTTATCTCTGCCTTCCGTTGGACTTCTATTGACCAGAAAACTGGCGGTCAGTAGAGCTTCTCCCCAAAGATAGTTTGGAACACGACCATCAAATATCAACGCTCTCGTTCTTTCCATTAATGTTCTGTTCAATCTTTCAGCTTTTGCGTTAAGTTGGGGCGAATAGGGTATTGTGAGATCTAAAACTATTCCTTTTGATTCGCACCATGAGATTAGGTTATTGTTCGAGAATTCCCGTCCATTATCACACCGTAATTTTTTAACTTTTAGATTAAAATGGTTTTCCGCTAACATCACAAATTGTTTGACTTTATCAAAGGCTTCACTTTTGAAGGTAATCAAGTAGACAACACAAAAATGTGTAAAATCGTCTAAAAATGTAATAAAATATTTTTTATTGTCCCAGGTGGGAATTTCGATTGGTCCGCAGACGTCAGTATGAATAATTTCCAAAGGGAATTTCGCTTTTATTCTACTATTTCCAAAAGGTTTTCTTGTCATTTTAGCTTTAGTACAGATTTCGCAAAATTTTTCCAAATTCCCTCCCCCAATTTCGATGCCATTAACCAACTTAGCTAGACGCGGCACATCGGATACGTGACCTAGCCTACGATGCCAGATATTGACGCTCTCAGTAAGTAGCGCTTCGCGAGTGAAATTGGCATTAAATTCAGTTTCATAAAGACCATTCTTAGTTTTATATCCCGTTAATACTATTCTACCATTCTTTTTAATAAATACCTTATTTCCAGCGAAGAGTACGGAGCCATTTTGGTCTGTGATCGAGCTGACAGAAATTAGATTTCTGGAAACTTCAGGAACATATAATACGTCTTCAAACTGTCCAAAACTTGTGCTGATAGTACCTGTAGCCTGAGCGATGAGGTTCTCTGCATTGGCGCATCTTATTTCTACATTTATTTTCTCTGTAAAATTTATAATGTCTTTATTACTGAACATATGGGAACTGGCACCCGAATCTACCACAGCTTTAACACGTATTTCATTATGGTACTGTTCACCTACCAGGCTGTAGCTGCGACAATATCTCTCGATGTGGCCTTTCTTGTTACATTTTTTACAGATTTGAGTAGTGTAACAATCTGTAGAATTATGGCCCGTTCTGTTGCATATGTTACACTTTCTTTGGTTACAAAACCTAGAGATATGACCTACTTTACCACAACTAAAACATTTTTTCTCGTTGCTTTTGAAAGCTTCATTATTTGAGAAACTGGGTTCATTTGGTTGTAATTGGTTTTGTAATCTTTGGATAAGATTATAAATAGTTTGATCACATTTTGGAGTAACTTGCCAGATATTTTTGAAATAAATTAAATTTGGTGGTAGTATGGTCAGTATTTTTTGTATTAACATTTCGTCGCTTATTTTATTTTCACTTGTATTTAGTTCGGCGCACATATTCTGTAGTTTACTAATGTCTTCTATTATATTTCCGCTGTAATTGTAGCTATAAAACTGTATAACTTTTAAATGATTGTCTTCTTTTGCTTCAAATCTGAATATTAAATCTAATTTTTCAAAAATGTTATTCGATGTTGTACAATTAATCACATAATGTAGAAATTTCTCGTCAATTGAATTTAAAATTAAATATTTTGCTTTTGCATCATTAAAATCTTTATCATCTTCTTTTAATCCTTTTGCTTCCAAAAATAATTTTGTCATTTGTCTCCAATTGGAGTAATTATCTGCAGATTTTAGTTTAGTACACTCCATTATTCACCAAGGTATAGATAAAATGTAATACATACAGTCCGTTTGCAAATACAAACAATGTTTCGTCCGTTGTCAAGCGCTTATAAAATCAACAAACTGGTTTAACTGGTTGAATACTAGTTGAACTGGTTGTCAAGCTTATAAAAAATCTTCTCTTCTGGATAATAATTACAATGATCTGAAAAACACTCAAAAACCTATTCTTTAATGCTCTTTTATATTTTTATAGCCAGGCCCATGACCTGTTATAATAAAACCATGGGACTCTGGCAGAACTACAGTTTATTTCTGGAGATACACAACTTTGTATTTATAAATTATATTATCAAAACATCCTTTCAGTAGGAAAAAGTCAACCGGAGTGAATAAACAAACCTGACACATGACATGTGCAATATCGATTGTAAAATTCAAATATAGAATAAGGCCAGTCCGTCACAGTAAAACCTTATTCCAACACTTTTCACAATGCGATACCAATTAACGTCTTAAACGGATCCACGCATTTTTTGTTACAACCTGTATATGAATTACTTTAATTTTACGAAATGCTCCTTATGAAGTACATTTGAAGTTGTGATTTTTAATCCCAGAAACTGAAATGACTGATCGTTATTTCAAACGCATAAAAATGTTACCAGCGTCGTGTTTATTTTTTATAAGCTTGCTCAAAAAGTGATATTTTTCCTATCCGTACAGCGTGCATAAAGTTAGTTTTTCGCACTAGCCCCTTTGTACTTTTCTTTATTCAAAGACGTGGACGGCAATGTTCTTGTGCTCAGTCAGCTTTCTTGACAAATTCTTACCCCTCGAGAGCACACGATCAGTGCTAGGGATTATTATGTGAGTAACAGGGCTCAAGGCGTCTGCGGGCTTCAAGCTGCTGACATAATCAGGTGTTTGCTAGGTTATTCAGTTGTTGTGTATCTGTCGCAGCCGGATTGTATAATCCGCCATATTACATTATATTTGTTCTAAATATGGTAATTTCCCTGTCTATAAAGCGTGCGTAAAGTTAGTTTTTCGCACTAGCCCTTTTTTGCTTTTCATTATTCAAAGACCGGAACGGCAGTTTCTTGTGCTCAGTCAGCTTTCTTGACAACTTCTTACCCCTCGAGAAGATATGATCAGTGCTACGGATTATTATGGAAGTAACAGGTCTCAAGGCGCCTACAGGCTTCAAACTACTGGCATAATCAGGTGTTTGCTAGGTGATTCTGTTGTTGTGTATCTGTCGCAGCCGGATTGTATAATCCGCCGTATTACATTATATTTTTTCTAAATATGGTAATTTTCCTGTCTATAAAGCGTGCGTAAAGTTAGTTTTCGCACTAGCCCTTTTTTGCTTTTCTTTATTCAAAGACCGGAACGGCAGTTTCTTGTGCTTTCTTGACATTTTCTTACCGCTCGAGAGCACATAATCAGTGCTACGGATTATTATGGAAGTAACAAGTCTCAAGACAGGCGCCTTGAGGGCTTCAAGCTCCTGACGTAATCAGGTGGTTAATATGTAATTCTGTATTTGTCGCAACCGGATTATATAGTCCGCCGTATTACACTATATTTGTTCTAAATATGGTAATTTTCCTGTCTATAGAGCGTGCGCAAAGTTAGTTTTTCGTACTAGCCCTTTTTACTGTTCTTCATTGGACGACCGGGACGACAATGTTCTTGTGCTCAGTCACTCCTGCTTTCTTGACGACTTACTCAACATGCGCAGTGCCACGGATTATTATGGAAGCAAGAGGTGTGCCCGCGGGTTTTAAGCAGTTCACAAAGTCAGATGGCTGATGAAATTTTTACTGTTGTATAGCCGCGACTGCTAAATACATTCGTTCAAAGAAAGGTACTTTTTTGCAGCTTTATAGCGCAAACTTAGTTTTTCCACACTAGTGCTTTTTTACCTTTTCCAATATCACAGTCACGAGTTCTCTTGATGTCCAACGGCTCGAGTAAGTGCCACGGATTGTTAGAGAAGGAAAAGATTACATACACCAGTATGCTTCAGGTTGCTGACAAAGTAAGGTCGCTAGTTGATTCTATTGTTGTATAGCCACAACTGTTTAATATATAAGTGATACTTTTTGTTGCCGTATAGCAGAAAGTAAGTTTTCCGCACTAGTGCTTTGATTTTATTCGTAAACGACGTCTCGCGTTATCTCATATTATCCAACACCTCGAGTAAGCATGCACAGTGCCAAGGATTATTAGAGAAGTCAAAGGTCTCTAAACGCCTGCGTGTTTCAGGCTGTGACAAAGTCAGCTAATTCTTATTTTTGTGTAGCTACAACCTTTTAATACTTCTGTTCAAAAAGTGTTACTTTTTGCAGCAGTATTGGCTATGTGCGAAGCAGGTGGTGGGGGTAAGCTAGGCGATCGTAGCGCACACCATGGCAGAAATGTGTACTTACCGGGGACCACGGTCAAATTTACTTTCACGTTTTCTATTGATTTCTTAACGGTTTCCTACGATTCGTTTCATTTGTATGTATTTATTTATTCTCTTATTTATTTCAGTAAAATTTCCAATACGGGGTCGTTCTCTTTTTACTAAAGTAAATAAAATATTCATGTGTCATTATTTGACATCTCTAAATTTTGACATTGTCTCGGGACCTTAGACGTTTGACGTTTCAGACGTGCACATAGCCAATATCGGATATATTCACACGTTTTATCGTAACATCCTCCAACCGCTCCAGTAGGCATGCACAGTGCCACGAATTACGTGCTTTACGTTGCTAAGTTAGGTGGCTTGCGAGTGATTCTGTTTTTGTGTAGCTGCGAGCTTTTGATAGAAAAAGTGGTACTTGATGCAGCTTAAATTATAGCGCTAGTCGTGCTTTTTAATTTTGTTAATACAACCACACGTGCTCTCTCAACATCCTCCAACCGCTCCAGTAAACATGCGCAGTGCCACGGGTTATTATAGGAGTAAAAGGTCTCAAGGCTGGCAGCACGCACAAGGAAGCAAAGTCCCACCTGAGCTGCAGCTGGGTTGTTGTGTTTAGGCATGGTGGTGTTTCTGGTTTTAAATTTTTGTTCTGGTTGGCTCAGCGTCACCGTTATGGTCATACTGATTTCCCGCTGTCCTTTGTGTAGGCGCACCTATGTTATTTTTTACGATCCTATTTTCCATGGTTTTTTTTCCTATGGAAGTCTTACCTGATGAGTAGTCTTGTGCGGGAAGTGAGTGGGGTGAGCGGGCGGGTGTAGGTGTCCCCTTACCAAGCTGGTGAGTAGAAAATTTAGAATGAACCTAATTGTTTCGTTTAAATACATATAACGTTTTCAATTCAGTAGCTACTGATAGCGATCAAGTTAGGTGGCTGTTGGGTGATTCTATTGAGCTTGTCTTTTCGTACAAACATCTGTTCAGGTACCTAATTTTGTTATACAGGGTGTCTGGCAGGCCTGGAACAAAAATATAACTTTTTTCAATTGAGTCCAACAGGCTAACAACATCAAGGTCTATATATCCAATCCGATAATTCTACAAAACTAGACTTTGTAATTACGTACAAGCCGAGGAGATTCTAGCGATATTCATTATTATCAGATATTATTTTCTGAATTCAGTCAACAGGGTAAAACACCCAGGTCTATATTCTATTTGATTATTCGACAAATTAAGACTTTGCAATTTCGCACAAGCCGAGAAGATTCTAGCGTTATTCATTATCGTCAGATATAACTTTCTCAATTCAGTTAACAGGCTAAAAACACCCTGGTCAATATCCTATTCGATTATTCGACAAAAGACTTTGTAATTTCGCACAAGCCGAGACGACTAGCGTTATTCATTATTGTCAGATGTCATTTTCTGAATTGAGTCAACAGGCTATAATACTCTGGTTTATATTGTATTCGATTGTTCGACAAATCTAGACTGTAATTTCGTACAAGCTGAAGAGATCCCAGCGTTATTCACTATCGTCAGATATAACTCTCTCAATTCATTCAACAGGCTAAAACACCTGGTCGATATTCTATTCGATGATTCGACAAATTCAGACTTTGTAACTTCGCACAAGCTGAGAAGATTCCAGCGTTATTCAGTATCGTCAGATATCGTTTTCTGAATTCAGTCAACTGGGTAAAACACCCTGGTCTATATTCTATTCGATTAGTCGACAAATTTAGACTTTGTAATTTCGCACAAGCCGAGAAGACTAGCGTTATTCATAATCGTCAGATATCATTTTCTGAATTCAGTCAACTGGGTAAAACACCCAGGTATATATTCTATTCGATTATTCGACAAATTTAGACAAGTAATTTCGCACAAGCCGAGAAGACTCTAGCGTTATTCATTATCGTCAGATATCATATTCTGAATTGAGTCAACAGGCTATAATGCCCTGGTCTAGATTCTATTCGATTCCTCGACAAATCTAGACTTTGTAATTTCGTACAAGCCGAGGAGATTCCAGCGTTATTCATTATCGTCGGATATCATTTTTTAAATTGAGTCAACACTCTGGTCTATATTCCATTCGATAGCTCGACAAATCTATACGTTGTAATTTCGCAAAAGCCGAGATGATTCTAGCGTTATTCATAATCGTCAGAAAGGCACATCACTATCTAAGAAATCTTATAAAACAGACAACACAGAAATCTTAGTATCTGGGATTAAAAAACAAATTAGTTTTGGTCGTCCAAACAAGCATAACCACCATATCAGCCAAAAGACGTCCACTGCTGGACATGGGCCTCCCCCAAATTCAAATTCAATGGCAGGGTATATGCCATATTCGCCACGCTTGGCATGCGGGTTGGCGATCGCAGCATCTCCACCGCACTCCAGGGATGCTGCTGCCCATCCCCCGGCGGTCTTGGCAGTTTAAACAAGCATAACTAATACAGACATATAGGTATAACTTAACTATGATACTCTAAACGGCTATGCCTTGAATCTCAGAAATAACTGTGAACTTATTCTCGGAAACACGGATAAGCATGAAATAATACTTAAGTGGAATGTGCGCTCAGAGTATTCTTCTTATATATTTTTATTAAAGCCTTTTGTAAATAAACTTATTTATACTATTTTAAAATAGGTAATCACGTTAAACTATGATCACTTGTTTATATAGGTTGGCAGTTGGTCTTAGGACCAACCTTTGTCGTATTTCTTGGAAAAGTTATCAGGAAATAAAAAAAAAGGTGTTGTACACTAAACAGTACCTAAACTATGAGCAGTATGTTCAGCCATTTTAATGAAAATTGTGAAAAGCATTTTAAATTCTTACGTAAATACGTCGTGATCATTATTCGTACCAGAGAGCTCTTTTTTTGATTAATTGAATTATGTTATCCTAACAAAGTTTTTCAAAACTATCCAGAAATACGCAGCCGCCTTTACACATGTTGTAAATATTCGTTGTAAATAGATTAGCACTTGTTACTAGTACCTATATGGAAACTAAGCCTTAATCATGAGCGTCTTAAATATAAACATATAAAACATATCATATTCTCTAGAAATTACGAGAACGATAATCATTCATGTACCTGCCGTTAAGTATATTATATTTGTATAGGAAATAAGAATATTTATAGTAAATTTGTTTTAAAAAGACTCATCAAACAAGGTGCTTAGATATATGCACTAATATAGATCAGGCATCAACAATGACGAACAGACATCGGAATTCAGGAGGCAAAATTTAATGGCAGGTAGGGAGTCCCGATATCGGTAAATACAATTATCGATGCTTTTCCCATATACTCGTGATCGCCCCAGGCTTTGTTTGTGTGTATTTTTTGTAAGTTTGTATCATTATAAAGTTTTCGATTCTATCATCTTTTAGAGACGATGATAAAGTTTATATAATAGTACATTACGGTACAAGTGCATTAAACAGGAAATTCGCAATGAGTGGTGCTAAATTAAAACACGACCGAAGGGAGTGTTTTAAATCGACACGAGTTGCGAATTACCTATTTGCACGAGTAGCGTACAACATTTTACAGTACATATGGCTCTTTAAAGTTTCAACATATGCACGTAATCTGCTGATTACCGCATTCGTGCGGTAATGTAGCACCATATGTGCTGTAAAGCACATTTTAAATGTTTACTAGGTTATGACTGCACTGCACGATGAAACAATTCCCGAAAATTTGGGACAAATTCTGATAGTTTATTTTAACAATAGATTATGGGACAGTAATACTGAAATAAATAATGAAGAAAATGATGATGAGTGAAGTTTAACCAATTTAAAATCCTTTTAAAATAAATAAGAAGAGAATAAGCTATTATTTTGCTTCATTTTTATACTTTTTTTACAATCAAAACTCGGGGCGATTACTAGTAATTACACTAAAATAATTATATGGGAAAAGCATCGATAATTAAGTTTATCGATGTGTCCCTACTTGTCATAAAATTTTGCTCCCTGAATTCCGACGTCTGGTTGACGAGTGTCGATTGCATAAAGCACCCGTCTCTGTCACACTAACGCTAGTATATTCACCATTGCATACATTGCAATAGGCAAACGTGCCCAAAAACATCTAACCACCTGCAGTGAATGTATGTACATATTTTATTGTATCTCTTTCATATAATTTATGCTAAAAATACTGTATTTCCTGTAAATATTTGCGATACGTCAATTATATTATAATAACTGTATATTATATGTAAACGGAAGCATCGAGTAGTTGGACCGGCCTAATGATTAGTAGAACGTCGAAACTTTCGAAATGCGTTATTATAGCTACATATACTTATTTATTATGTATATATTTATTGTAATAGATATTATTCATAGTCATGGACGAAGATGTGTATTGTTAAATTTCAAGTTTACATTTGTCGAACAAGTTATTGAAAGGCAAAACGGCATGCTAAAAAAGTCGTAAATTCCTAGGGCCTGCCGCATAAAACTTACCATTACAAATTAAAAGTGACATATTACAAGTTTGTAAAGTTTACTATGGAATTTATATTATTTGTTGCGGTATTTGTTCTACAATTAAATTTTTTCGCCGACACTTATTCTAGGGCTCTGGATCGTCAATTTAATTGCCATTCCCGCCTATCTACTGTAACCCTGACACCTGATCCGAACACACACTTATGCCGCGTTTATGGACAAGCGGGGCGTTCGGCGGTGCGGCTCACGCATCGGAACGCGCCCAACATGGCGTTACCTAGAAGTGTATGTACAGGCAGCGTTTTCATAGTCGCCTGAAATACCGTGTCATGTATCGTGGCACGCTTCGCCCGTTCATAAACAAGGCCTTACGAAAACTTTTTAATTGTATATAAATGATTTCGCTAGAATGCACTAATACTAAGGAGCCAAGGAGATAGTCAAGGAATTTACTTTGTGCCAGCATTATCGGCAGTTATTTTTATTATGTATCTTATAATAATATAATAGTCATATAAGTTCAGCTTTAATTCGTTTCTAGTGCAATTCTTGCCAACATTGCTACACGTCTATGCTGATTTTATAAATTCTAATTAAACATTCGGCTGAAGATGTTAATTTAATCAGCTATTAATAAATTTGTTATTGTTACCTTTCGATATTTATTTTATACGTTTCAAAAACATTTTAGTAATTTAGATTTCACTTGAAGCAGTTACGAGTATATAAATCAATTATATCAATATGAACCGAAAGATTGTGACTACTTTAGTAGAAATGCAGTGTCTTATAAAACTGTGGGTTAAGAGGGCGCAGTACGCTCGGTTCTCCATACAAACGTATTTACGCTCTCATTTTAAAACGCCATGCTAGAATAACATGAAACTTTATATACACAATGGGATCCGGCATATCTAGGTCGGAAATTAGTTTCTGTTGCTAAAAATTGTAATAGAAAAAAATACAGCGAGTTTTCGATTTTTTTTATTTTGAATGAAAACCTTAATAATCGCTGTATTTCTTTTCCATTATAATTTCAAGCACCAGAAACTAATTTCCGACCTAGATATGCCGACCTAGATCCCATTGTGTATAGAAAGTTTCATGTTATTCTAGCATGGCGTTTTAAAATGAGAGCGTAAATATGTTTGTATGGAGAACCGAGCGTACTGCGCCCTCTTAACATCCGGACAAAGCATGGACTAAAAAAATCTCAGCTGAACAATTTAAACGATTGCTTTCAGAGTATGATCATCGAGTTCCTAATTCAACAACTAAGGTTATATGAAATATTCCAGTTCGTAAAAGTATATATTAGGAACGAAAATGTAAAAGCTAATTTTTTGAAACGAACGCAAGCAAAAAACGATTATATGTCCGGAGTATAAGTATAATTAAAGAGATTCTAGCTTTCTTTTTTGACAGAAATTACTCTTACAGTTTTGGGCCAACTAAATATACCTATTAATGATGCTCCCACACTGGCTGTTATAAATGTCATATAACAGCAACTATCTCTTTTTAACATCGAGAGAGTTACATAGCAATAATCCGTGTTACATTATGTTATATAACATTGATAACAGTCAGTGTGGGAGCACCATAACTTATCAGACAGTGACTAAACTTGGCTAATTGTGAAGAATTGTGATTTTAGTAACACTTACTTGTATTTTTATTAACTGTTAAGGTAAGTTACGCGCTATAAAATAAATATATGCAGATTTTATTACTTATATTGACATGTATATTGTCAGCTCTACTTCAAGGGAATAAAGTCGAAATTCGATGAACGCGCCCCTTGGATGTTATTAATATTCTTGTGATGTGGACTGATATTATATTGAATGTAATGTATTGTATATTGAACGCCATCTCAAGTAACTTTAGTTAGTGATACTTCTTTGTAAATATATTTTAATTAAATTAGAATTTGGCCCCAAATTAGTGCGGTTTGTAATGCGTGTATTTTTATTGTAAAATAAATTATATATGCGAATTAATAAGTGGATTTCATTTCATCCCTAGAACGAGGTACCTATGTAGTACAGCTAGCCATGAAAGTGGTCTACGACTTTTAAACTTAAGGGGGCTCCACGAGCTATCATCGATTTTTGACGAGTTTTGTGTTGATATTCTTCCGTCAAAAATATAGATATATTTGTAGCACAAACGGTTATCGGTTCTTTAATCCTTTATCTACATTTGCCAGAGCCTAGTTTTGAAAAAATATGATATACTTTTTTTTCATGATTTATTCAACCATGGTCCAAAAAAGCTCTATTTTCAATATTAGTATCTCCTAAGATCCATAAATCTACTTATAATTGTTCCATTAATAAATTATTATTTTCGTCTCAACACGTACGAGACACCGTTAAAAAGATTTTCACAAAAGATAGGTGCTCAATCATTAGTAGTAAAGCCTGAATTCCACACTTTGTGTATATTTTCAGATAAAGATAGATAAGATAATATTGGGGGACAATCTTACACAAATCGACCTAGTCCCAAACTAAGCAAAGCTTGTACTATGGGTACTAGACGGCGATATACATACTTATATAGATAAATACATACTTAAATACATAGAAAACATCCAAGACCCAAGAATAAATATCCGTGAAAAATGCACAAATAAATGCCCTGGCCGGGATTCGAACCCGGGACCTCTAGCTTCGGAGGCAGAGTCACTACCAACTAGGCTAAACAGGTCGTCATAATCAATTTCAGAAAATTTAGTATCCATCCAGCTGCATAAAACTAACTTATATTTATATTACAACAAGCCAACTTACCTAGGCTTTTGCATATTAGATATACCAAAAACATTAATGTATGATTTCCATTATAATTACATGAAGATTTTTTTAAAATTAATGTTAAACTATTATACACTGCTACTGACAGCTTGATTTACCAATATTTTACAGATTACTTCTAATGAACCATAAAACCAGACTTAACGAAGTTTTTTTGGCTTATAATTGCCAAAGTTTGATGCCATATATCTCGAGGTAAATGGTAGGATACTATTTCGGCCAACCTTGTTGTTGTTAATACGATAATCTATAAAAAACAGGAGAAAAAGGAGGGTTACAGATCGAAGGACATTAGGAACTAGGAGCCCCTTATTATAGAAATAATCGAGTCGAAAAGTGATAGACCACTTTCTTGCCTGAATGTACCTGAAATAGTTTGAGGTTGAAGCAGTTTTTATAAAGTAATTCATATTATTTTTTTAAAACTGTCTGCTTATAAAAAAAAAGCTTTTTTCACTTAGTAACTCTGGAGTCGGGATACGTTTGGGGTATTATTGAAACACCTTGTATATACTAAATAATCCTTACAAAAAGCGATAAAAATTGAAGAGCATACTTTTCGTAACAGTGAATATTTGATATGAACTTTTTAATTTAAGCCTTACTATGCTGTTACGAGTAAAACCACTTAACTAACGGTTTGGGCTAATTGGTCCAAATAGTATAGGATACAGTCGCCCGCAATATCTATACTAATATTATAAAGCTGAAGAGTTTGTTTGTTTGAACGCGCTAATCTTAGGAACTACTGGTTCGAATTGAAAAATTCTTTTTGTGTTGGATAGTCCATTTATTGAGGAAGGCTTTAGGCTATATAACATCACGCTCGACCAATAGGAGCGAAGACGCGGACGAAGTCGCGGGCAACAGCTAGTTATCTGATAAGAAAAGATAAGTCTATTTGCGAAACTGTTGTTAAGTCACAATTTCATCATCACCCCCTGGCGCTGTCATCTTCTTGGATTTTGAATCTTCAAACCTGGACTTTTTTGAACTAGCTACTTTGATTAAATTCGGCCACACTGAATCATTTTAACTAATAACATACATGTAAAACTATTATAATATATAAACATTTTAGCCATAACCTGTAACCAATGTTATTAATATTTTTTCATTTTCACCCCTCCCGCAAACCAACCGACCCTATAATTACATAAGAATTGAATTGTTCTACGTATATATGTATGATACTTATTTATATCATAGCAACTAAAACCGAACCGAGTGTAGTTAATTGGCTCTTATCTCTGATAGTATTAACAATTAACCTGCAGTTAATTGTTTAATTAAAAAAGATAACCTCTCTACAATGGTTATAGATACTAAGTTCAAATTGTAAAATAATTAATTCCTGAAATACTAAAGGAAACTCGCATAGTGTTTGTTCCTGATTTTGATCCAATTTGCCACTCTCTCGGGACTATTAAGGGCATAGCATAAACCTGTAAGCATGAAATATTTAAAGTACTTACCTACTTCCCAGACCAAATGGAATATTGTTATAGTTTTCTCCTCCGAAACGTAATAAAGGTGTCCGAAAAAGGACGCAAAATTTCAATTTGCCGCCATTTTTGTATTTTAGTGCTGGCAACTAGGCTGCAACTGCTTTATTATTGTATTTTAAGGCTGGCGTCCACTAGGCTCGCCGACCCGAGTCGAATCGAAACTCAAATAATAGACGCAGTTTCATAGTAAATGTATAGGAGGCGAATTGTTGCGAGTCGATTCGACTCGACTCGGCGAGCCTAGTGGAAGCCAGCCTTTATGCAACAGTTAGATAACTATTGGCTCTGTGAGCTGTAGACATAGCAAAAAAAAAAATTAAATTTTTTCCAAATACTGACTTGCCAAAAAAATCCATATAATTATCGTACCTGCTCACAAAATTTCACGATAATCGGTTCCACACATCCGGACAAACAGACAGACATACGAAAGAATTTTTGTCGAAAGCTGAAACGGAGACGCTTCGCTTGCTCGGTCAATAAATTCGAGAGTAGCTGTAATGGTGCGTAAAGTGCTGTTCCGAAAGTTTTTAGCTGCTCTCACTCTATTCATGCGATATATTTTTTATTTATACCATTATGTGGGTAATTTCAATAGTTATGAGCTGGGATAAAATCGTTAGTAAGCAGCAAGTAATTTTTTTACAATATTTTTTTACAAAAAGGCCTTTTGTATTATGGGCTTTTAAAAATTTGCGAAAATAGTACAATTTTTGATACATAAAAATAGTTTTGACATCTAAAACCCTAACAACTGTGGTGGAAAATGCCCGGGATGACTTCCTAACTTAGTTTTGCTGATTTTAATGTAAAATCACTAAATTATTTTATTTAATTTAAGTTTTTTTGTGATGATGAAGGGATAGGGAAGATTCATAGTTTGTGGTGTATAAAATTTTGTTTAGTTGTGGTGACGTATTAATTAATATTGGCCCGCAACACAAAATTGGTATTGTGACCCGTTCATCGCATATTCGATAGGGCTGTTGACACGTCGTACTTAAAACACAATAAAAAAACCCAAGCGACTTTCATCAACATTTTCGTCGGCCTGTTTAGCCTAGTTGGTAGTGCCACTGCCTCCGAAGCTAGAGGTCCCGGGTTCGATTCCCGGTAAGGGCATTTGTTTCTGTGGTGAGCAGAGACATTTGTTCCTGAGACTTGGATATTTTTCTATGTATTTATGTATATATCTATTAAATATATCGTCGTCTGGTACCCATAACACAAGCCTTATTGAGCTTACTGTGGGACTAGTTCGATTTGTGTAAAAAATTGTCCTAATATATTTATTATTTATTTATTTATTTATTAAAACATATATCGCATGAATAGAGTGAGAGCAGCTAAAAACTTTCAGAACAGCCCTCGTAAATATGGTCCGCAAAAAGTGGCCTAAAATTCCGAGATTGTTATCCGTACATCTCCAGAATTACCTCAAAGGTCATAGATGACGTAATACCCATGGGGCGCGGTACGTGACGTCAGGCACGTATGACGATATTGACGACACATCTTATCGACAGGGTTTACTAAGGATGTTATCGATGTACATACGACGTTATGCCTTAGATGATGGATGATTCCGGGTCAAAAAATAATAAACCATAGCGATAATGATAACTAAGAAATGCTGCCTCGATAAATTTAGGTACACGATAACGTTATATGCAATACGATGTACTTGTACAATACGATGATGAAATTCAGAGATTACATAATTCTTGTAAGGTCGATGAATTTTGATATTATATTTTTGATACGGTAGTCTACCAGTGCGAAAGACTTTGGATTTCATAAGAGTTTATAACTCATTTGATTTATTTGTACCTACGAAATAACTTACGAGATAAACGTTCAGATTAACATGTTGTTTATAATTCGGTACCTTACTAATTCAGCCGTTTAAAAATAATTATTTTAAACGAATATTGTAATCATTTATTGCAGCAATTTTAACCTCGAACGGAATTATTCTCTAACTGCTGCCGTTCTGTTTTAGTTATCCAGTGTAACTAATCATGTAGTAGGTAACTTTAATGGGGTTTGACGAAGTTATCAAGTTTAGCTTACCAAGAACCAACTATATTCATTTGTTTTCTATGTATAATTTTGTATTGGTTGATGTTGATAGTTATTGTTACTTAGCAACTTCATATGTTACATGACATTAAGTTAGCGCCCCGTAACTATCTAACTAGATAATTAAATTAAACTCGGTGCTTTGCTGATGCAACGTGGCACATTTCCGAAAATACGCAAGTGGCGCAATTATTTCACCAATTTCAACATTTACCACGCAACTTTCACGTATTCTGGTGAGATCCTGGTACCTACAACTTCATTGGAAATGTTGCGTAACACACACAATCAACATCTAAATTGTAATGTAAACAATATACTTATCAAATCAAAGCTGCCATACCGATAGTGCAAAGGTTATCTCGGTATGGACAATAACAAGAGCCAAGCCGAGTCCGCCATTACTACTAAATAGGGGTCCGGGACTCGCGCATGCGTACTCAGACCGCGGGGCGAATATATACCGACCTGAACTCGCCGCGCCGGCTGTCGGATATACTCCTTCGGGCAAATTTTACTAAACATAAATTAAAATCTGTTTACATTTAAAAACTTTCGTGTGCAAAATGCCTGGGAAGATGAACGGACCTGCCGAGCCTGGCGAGACCATAGAGCTATTGGACAAAAAGGTAAGTTTTCGATTCAGTGATGTAATGTCATGGAAAGGTCACATGACTTGAGTGAATAGGGGTGGATTTAGCCTGTTTTTCTTTAGATAATTTTGGGTTTGTGTGTGAAGGTCATTAATTATTTAAACCGATTTCCAGAATGCACTTTCAACGTTTCATTAGTGTATTTTGTTATTGTTTCTTATTGAAATCAGCCTGGTTTTATCTGAAGTCAGCTCTATTAAACGTCAGTTAGTACTCCTGGCCACGTGTTAATAATAATAATAAATAATAAGAGTCTCGACCAACATCTCAAGAGACTCTCGTTAGATGGCTGGGTCAAGGGTCAGATACAGAAGGCGGTACTCCTGGACACGGCGGGAATAGTCAGGAGGTTCCTCTCTCTGTCGCCCTAACCACCGGTAGCTTAGGCCCTGCCTCGTTGCCGGTGACACCCTAGGTTAGGTTTTTATAATGATTTTATGTTATGTAAATATTGTTTTATATTTTACTTTTTATAAAAATATTTTAAAAACCTAATCTAAGAGAAGAAAAAATGAATAAAGAGGAATAAATAATAATAATAATATTGGGGGACAATCTTACAAAAATGGACCTAGTCCCAAACTAAGCAAAGCTTGTACTATGGGTACTAGACGACGATATACATACTTATATAGATAAATACATACTTAAATACATAGAAAACATCCAAGACCCAAGAACAAATATCCGTGAAAGATGCATTAATAAATGCCCTGGCCGGGATTCGAACCCGGGACCTCTAACTTCGGAGGCAGTCACTACCAACTAGGCTAAAAAGGTCGTCAAACAGTGTTTTAACACAAGTAAACATTAAAAAGTACTTACAAATTAATACATAACTTTAACCATAACTAAGTAATATCGTAATTACTTAGTCTAATGGTGATGCCCATAAGGAAGTGTGGAAAATTGTTTTTAAGATCTAGTTTTCCTTCTATAGCCTGGGACATGCGATGGTATTTATTATTGAATACTTTGTATTCTTTGCCAACGATTTGATTAATGGGTATTATTAATTCTTGAGACTTGTTTTCATATCAGCATCGAAAGAGAATTAAACACAAACTTTCCAAAAAGTAAAACAAGATGAAGGCAATTCTTCCCAAAAACGATATTTAGCAGCAGAAAATGATCTACGCACTACGCAAAGCCTTATTCTCTTGAGTCAATGTAGATCTTATTGCTTAAATTATGTTGAAAATACTTCAAACCATAAACTATCGCGGTTCCCATCTCAAGTACGTAGTTATATATACGTGGTAGTTACGGGAGTTGTTCCGTCCATTCAGGTGTAAACACTTCAAGTAAAGATGTCAGCCTTACGGGTGCTTACGGCTAGCTACGAGTACGCTTAAGAGGTGATACAATTTTACGTTCTGAACTCAAAGAATGATAAATGTATTGATAATTTCAATAAGCATCGTAGGTTATGCTTTCATTAAAGTTACGCGATAATAACGAAAAATGCCTCCAAAGGCATTTGAAATGTGGTGTTGGCTAAGGATGGAGGGGATAAGATGGACAGAACGAGTAACCAACGAAGCCGTCCTGAACAGAGTGAAGGAAAAGCCGAGGAAAAGTTATATGAACCAGATAAAGGAGGATGTGGAGGTCGTGTGGTACCAGGACGTCAAGAAACTAGCCTTGGACTGACAGAAATGGCGAGAACTCCATCACGCTGCACCGACAAGAGCCCAGTTCTTAAGCGAATGATGATGAAAGAAAAGAAAATATCAAGTTACCGTATAAAATATAGTAAAGGGATGAACGTTTTTAACTGATAAATGCACTTAAAGTCGCCAAATATTCCTCACGTTGATGGGTTAAAAGTAGGGATGTACCGTTACCGGAAATATTCCCGATTTGTGCAGGGAATATTGCCGAAAAATAAATGTAGGTACTGCCAATATTTTATGTTATAGCTTTTCTCTTCTTTGACATTTGAAAATACATTTTGTCGGTTGCTTTTCAAATTGGATAAAATTGAACAAAGAGCGGTGATTAAGTTTCTTTATAGGGTATGAAGGGGCTTGATATTTATGAAGAGTTTAATAATGTTTTGGGTAAATGTGCTCTTGTTGAACCACGCATTGTTATTATTTGTCCCCTTTTTACATTCTTACTCATCATCATCATGTCAAGACGTCCAATTCTGGACATATACCTCCTCCAGTCGAGTTCCACAATGACCGGGTTCCAGTTCATACTCAGATCTATTTATTTTAAGTGATTCAAAGCTTCAAAGCGTTTATTGCCAGAACATAGTTACAAAATAGATACTTAGTGTACAAATAATGTGCTTATGTTCTACCAATTTCAGGCATCCAATATTACAATTCATTGACTTTAATAATTATTACTAAAAATACATTACTATAGTGCTTAGTTAGATTGAGTATAATCATTGTAATAAGCATATTTTGGGAGAAAATTACTAACTGTCGAGTTTGTTTCGGCGTTTCTTCTCGGCAGTGGTCTTCTCTTTCAAAAACGCTAAACTACTACAGTTTAGTTTTATTTGTAAAAGTGCCATTGCGGCCGACTTGCAGAATGTTCATTTATTTCTACAGGACTCTGAATCCATTGACTATGGGCGTGATAGGGCTTCTGTTTTCACCTACTTACTGGCTGAGGGCGGAATGTTTCGGCGACTCCCACTCAGACCTATATTATCAAGGACGCGGTAATTGCTTTTGAGAACATTTTGACTCGTCATCGTCATTCATGTAAGTTCGTTCGTACGAAGATGTAAGTTGAGCTGACATGTGGCATACTTATATAAGTGCGGGGACAATGCACCACCACCATATAACCGAAATGGTCGCGTACGGTACAGTTACAGAGGAATTTCCTCCCTCGGATGCTCCGATTGTGGAATGAGCTCCCTGCCGAGGTTTTCCCGACGGACTACAGTATGGGGTTCTTCAAGAAAGGAGTGTATACATTCTTAAAGGGTCGGCAACGCGCATGTGACACCCCTAGGAGTTGCAGGCGTCCATTGGCTGCGGTGACCGCGTACCATCAGGCGAGCCGTACGCTTGTTTGCCGCCGTCGTGGTATAAAAAAACAGCCCATACACGTCCACTGCTGGATACAGTCCTCCCCCAATTTCATGGAGCATAATCGCCACGCTTGGCATGCGGGTTGGCGACCGCAGTATTTCCACCGCACTCCATGTATGCTGTTGCCCATTCCACGGTGGTCTCGAGGACAATCCACCATATCAGCCCTAGGACGTCCACTGCTGGACATAGGCCTCCCCCAATTTCATGGGGGGTAAATGCCATAATCGCCACGCTTGGCATGCGGGTTGGCGATCGCAGTATCTCCACCGCACTCTAGGAATGCTGCTGCCCATTCCCCGGTGGTCTTGGTCGTAGTTTAAGGACATACCCGGGTCCCGGGCTCGAGGACAATGAAACATCAATATTATGGTACCAATTAGGTAACTGATCTGGTTATGGAGGATAAATTCCTAAGCTACACGAACCCATCGTGTTGGGGCACATTGGAAATTTGGAACCCTCACAACGAGTATCTAATGGATGACTGTGGAAAAAAGTACAGTTGACAAAAAATCCTGTACCTATCCAATATTTTTCTTTACAGAAACTTCAGTCGGATCAGATCGATGGAAGTTGGTTGCCTTACGGATTCATTTGTAATTTTTCGTATATAATTACTTAGGACTTAATTATGTCTTCATTTTAATTCAGTCAAGTGTGAAGTGTAGTGTGTGTGTGTGTGTGTGTGTGTGTTGTTGTGTTTGTGACTCTATTAAAATGTAGACAAAATTAAGATTTTAACTGCGTACCAAAAAATACAAATTAACCCATACGTCTTCTTATTTATTTTGATAGGTTTTTTTATTACTTATCTATTTGTTGAGGGCATAATATGTCGGAATTAACACAGTCCTAAATTATCAAGAACATGATAATTGCTTCGGAGACCTATATTAGTCGTGTTATCGAAGAGTAATCAAATCTATTTACATGTTGTTACAAACAATTTATATCATAGTAAACTAATATGTAGCGTACCTAAACATTAGGTGTATTTTCATCAGATCAGTCGTAAGTCCCTTAGTAAGTTTCAACGTGATCTCAAAAACTGGCTTGTGCAAAAATGCTTTTACTCTGTAAATGAATATTTAAATCATGACATTTATGACTGAGTTTCAATAGTTAATCTTTTGTTATTAATTTATGGTATTTGTTAAGACTGGATTATTATATTTTGCTCAGTTATTTAATTTATTGACATGTTTCATCTTTTAGTTCTAATTATTTTATTTGTCATTTACATAGGTTTTATTAATTTTCCCCTCACTAGCTCGGAAAGCCGTCTTTTATCCTTTGAAACAAGCGGGTAAAACGCATTTTATCCACAAGTGGGGAAAGTAATTTGACCTTGGAGCGTGTTTGAGTAGCTTTTGACAGATAACAAAACGTAAAACGCTCATATTAATGGTTCGTTTGATATCAATTGTCATTAAATAAATGGTTTGAGAATTTAATAAAAAATACCAAATTTAGCTTTATTTAATGATTTATGACTTTGAGTATAATTGTAAACGCACAAGTTGAGTCGATGCAATTTCAAAACGCATCGTCAGAAATGTCATCATTGTCAATGTCAACTGAAATATACACAACTTGTCACCGACTCCGACTTGCGTAAATATTATACACAACTTTCAGAGTTTTCTGTTATAATATCGTAAAAAAATCACTGATTCCAGTGATGAAAATCATGCCTGTGGAACTGTGTTTTTTTGCATGTTGCACTTTCCTCGCTATAGTGAGGAGAAAAGTTTTGTGTTACACACGGGTGCAGTTGTATTTTACTTCTCGTGTGTTGAAACACTCGCTACGCTCAGGATTCTATTTTAGAACCACTCGCTTCGCTCGTGGTTCAACTTTAGAATCCTTTCGCTGGCTCGTGTTTCAATTCCACACTCGCGGGTAAAATACAACTTTGCACCCTTGTATAACAAATAACTTATTATTTAGATGAAATTTGCATGATTTATTGCTACTTTCTTCCTTATATTTTACGTGTTGCACTAGCAGCAAAACATGTGAGACCATATCATTTTTATACCTTCTTTTGTACACCATGTTTTTATGTAAAATAAATATTGATTAATTGATTGATTGATTGATCGTCTACGACCAATCACCTGATCTGACCTGTCTTTTGACCTGTTTATATGCGTAGCTACTTTTGATAGTACTTTTGATAGTAGTAGTAGTATAAACAGGTCAAAAGTTTCAATTGTAATAAGAGCTTTTGACCTTGAGTAGTGCAAGTTATGGAAATTGTACGAGTCAGTGTAACGTAGACCATCAACCTCAGTAATCTCTTGGATGCTGCAACAATCTGTAAGCTGTGGCCAATTCAATGAATGTGCTTAACATATTCAAAGATAAATTTAATATTTTTGTGGGATTGGTACTATGACGATTGTGTAAGGCGCTGGTTGCTAGATTTTAATTGCTATGGAATGGTGAGCGAGTTGGCAGATAATGATTAGGTATAAACGAAGATATTATTATTTCTGCGTGGTCTCTACAGTATCTACATAATAGGACATTTGTAGGAGAATTATACTTGGAAGCCCTGCTTCTGCTGCCATTAAATTAAGTCAAATTGTGTTCCAGCACAGCACCGTCTGCTACTTTAATTTAAGACATATCCTGACGGTCCTGCGAGGTAGACTGCAAGTTTCAATATGGATACATACATATTATTTAAATTCACATCCCTGACAAATGCTTGCCTGAAAAATATGCTGGAGCACCTGATACGACATGACAATTACTTACATAGAAACTATAATAGAAGGCAATATAAGAGGGAAGAAGAGGCAGGGCAAGACCTAGACGTGGGTTTATAGATCAAGCTAAGGAGAAGGTTAGATGTAGCACAAAGAAGAACGGAATGGCGGTTACTCCACCGATAAGAGCAAGGCTCTTAAATTTATGATGATGATTATAAAAAATGCAGTCTCGTAGGACCGTCCGGATGCGCCTATTGTGTACTGATAAAGAATTCAACCGCACAAGGTGATAATGACAAAAAGAATCACAAGGAGCTCAAAGGATCTTATTTACCGATCGATCTCTGTCTGTTCTAAATTTAGTTAAGTAGCACAATAGATGCTGTAACGTAATGAGCGACATCCGCTGGCCCCACGCCCCGGTTCGTGGGTTGACCGCTGTCACAGGATAAACGCACTTACGTAACATCTTAACCCTTTGAACGCTTTCAAATTTGATCGAAGTGCTCACTCAGACGCCAAGTTATCAAAAATTGATGTAACGTTTAAACCAATAAAAACAATTCATAAATCAATTCACTCCGACCTTTTTAGTGGTTGTTGGCGTGGTGAGCACGACGACACACGATCACTTTATAGGTTCTTGGCGTTCAAAGGGTTAATCAGAAGGAGATGAAGGCAATGACAGAGGAGAGCTTCTAATCTCAAGACTATATAGCTGTGTGTCATCATCATGATCTGAGATAATGATCTCTCCTCTAGCCTCGTAACAAAAGGAATTCAAGACTATTTTCTAATTAACGTGATTTAAATTTCACTGGTCTTTTTTTTTAAATGGGATTGCTCTTGGCCAGCATTTAGTCGGGGGGCAAAGATGAGGCCGACGATGAAGCGAGCCCACCCAGAAGATGCCTATTCACTCGTGCCTTAAAAAGGTCCAGGTTATATGAACTCGGAAATACAGACGCCGGCAGAGAATTCCAAACCTTAGAAGTGCGCATTATAAAAGACCTAATTTTTGTATAGCGCGACAGCGTCACTGATCTGCTTTCTGGGGGACAGACGGGCAATGTGAGGCAAAAGCCAAAGCAACGAATGTGCAACTACCACGCGTTCGCCTCCGAGCGTGCCACTAACAGCATCTAGTATTTTTTAGCGTAAAGAAAGGGTAGAAATACGTACTGAAATAATTTAGGACCCATTTCACGAGCACAGGGTTTGTCCACGCAAAAACGTTTCCGGGACATATTAAGTACTTACCGTAGAAACCACAAAATAATTTCGTCATTTCTGATAAGGTTCACAAATATCTTAAATGTGCTCTTTTTGGTATTAGTCACCAAGAATTTCAACTGGTAGAATATTCGTCACAACCCGTTTTAAGCTGCAGTGCAACATGTGTTGACGTCACACATCTTACTTAAAAGCTTTTCCGCGTGAATTGGATCGCAGCTTTTCGCCATCAAAGCTCCGCTATAGCTTTTAAAGGGGCTCCGCGAGTTTTTCATCGATTTTTGACACGAGTTTTGAGCTGATATTTCTCCATCAGAATTATAGGTACAGTCATGTCACAAACGGTTATCGATTTTTCCATCCTTTATCTACATTTTAAAGAGCCGAATTAAAAAAAAAATGGCTATTTATTTTTTGTAATTTATTCAAACATGGTCCAAAAAGCACTATTCTCGATATTAGTATGTTGTGTATGCACTTGTTTATGTATATAGCTACTTATAAGTATTTATTATTGACGTCTTTAATAACGTAAGAGAGATTTTTATTTTTAACTTATTTTAACAAAAGTTTCGTACAAAAAATGTTTATTTGGCCTAAAAGTGCCATAGTTTGATCCAATATCTCTCGAAAAACACTGATTTTTGAAGTAAACGTGGGATATTATTTCGGTAAATCGCGTTGTTGTTAGTTCGGTAACTATGATAAGATTGATAAGCCATAAAAACTTGACCAGTTATTATTCTGTTTTGTGTTGTTATAAATTAATGGATATTTTTAAGCTTCAGTGTAAGACTGCTGCGCCCCATCGGGGTATCATGTAACTTTTATATGATGGCATGATTAAATGAATATGAATAGGAAAACACGAGAAAACGGAGAGTTACAGATCGTAGGTAGGAACTAGAAACCCCTAACTCTCCAATTCCATCCAACTTTTATGACTCCAGCTAGGATAGCGGGTAAAAAGGTAGTTCATGACATTCTGGAATATTTTTAAGGTTTCCTTATTACTAATTTAACATATTTTACAGTACATATGGTGCTACTTTACGGCACGAGTGCGGTAATCAGCAGATTACGTGCATATGTCGAAACTTGTAATAGCCATATGTACTGTAAAATGTTGTACGATACACGTGCGAACAGGTAATTCGCAACTCGTGTCGATTTAAAACACTCCCTTCGGTCGTGTTTCAATTAATCACCACTCGTTGCGAATTTCCTGTTCTCTGCACTTGTATCGTAATGTACTATAACATCACCATTCACTCAAGTGGAAGTGATGTTTTTCTTTAATCAAGTCTTAAGTGCGGGTGCGCTTATACGAGTATGTGTCTATTCCTAGTTTAAAAATTGAATTCAAAAATTTTTAACAATAGAAAGTTGACCGAAAATTTACTTACCGCCATTTTATGGCAAAATTACGCACTCATGAAATGAGCCCGTGCAAACGGCGTAAATTCAATAAAATATGAATGCCTTGTGATTCTTCTAGCGTCCATAAGCAACGGTATCTGCATTCCATCACGCCGTACACTAGTTCATTGTCCGTGATACTTATTAAAAATTGTTCTACCTGTGTCAAAAGACACGGAAACGTAAGATGGCATGCAAGTAGGTACCCTAGCATAAGTAATGCAACATGTTCGTGCAGGGCGCACGCGCAGGCATGATCAATCGTCGGATTTCCGCGCCTGCGCAAGCTTGTCATCTAATACCTCATTAACAGACATCTGAATTATTGTGTAATCTAACACAACTTCAGTATAATTCTGAGAATTTGTATGAGGAAGTTCTCGCAATACAATAGTCTAATCATGAAACAATTAAATAAATGTCCTGAACAAATTACTTAGGGCCTGTAAGGTCACATAGGTAATTTATAACTTTATTATGCTGATCACTCATTTGTTTAAGTGGTCTAATCAAAGTAATCAATAATCATACAAAAATACAAACAGGCAATTACTAGAGCTATTTAAATCAATGAAAATTATGGAAATCAAAATAATCAAGAGCGATAGTTTTTAGCGAAGCCTTTGAAATTGCGTAGTACTGGCAAATACATAATGAACCAATACATGATCAGGAGGGTAGTCACTAGTCACCTGACGTTGTCGCCAGCGGTAACGGCTATAGCCGTAGTTGCCATTTAATTTTGAACTTTGCTGTTTGGCAGTACGGCCATCACCGGCGTACGTGTTAAAAGTTTTGCATTTATAACTTGTTTATAGACATTCGACGCGACACGCGGGTTATTTAGCGATTGTGGGAATGCTTTCGCCTGTACAAGAACACTCCAAAGCTACATGTAACGCCATATATATTTATTTGTGTTTGGACGACTTTCAACGTGGGTGATTTCCGCACCACCGATTAAAAATCTTTAATACTTACTTATGTAACAAAACGTTTTACCAATTAGTAACTTCATCAAGCGGCGCACAACAATCTATATGAAAGTATAAGACGCCATTGATAACATAACTTCGGGTGGGGCGAACCAGCACCCAGGGTGTACCAGCTTACGGCTACTGGCTGTGAGACTACGTTTTAAACCCCCATAATGGTTCCGCCGTTTTGATAAAATTCCAGAAACTGAATCGATAAAAATATATTCTCGATCCTGCTCGCCAGCATCGGTTGAGAAATGCGACCTGTAGAGAACAGCCGGACTTCCTCCTTTCCGGACAGACATGCGAAAGCATTTTTCCCAAGCTCAAACGGAGACGCTTCGCGCGCGCTGTGTCAATTATAGACCGATCAATTTAAAAAAATGGCACTGGCAGCTGTCATCCCATAGAAACTTATTAATCTTTCCATTTCCCTTATAATCAGATTTCAAAGAGAGCAGGCGTGACGCGGTGCGGGGCGGTAGGCGGAGGCCGTTGTGCATTTATGATCTTTCCGAAACTGCCGACTTACTGCTTCATATGTAATACACGTCGCTTCCGCTTTACCGCGCTACCGAATGCCACGCGGTTTTTTAGTGCGATGAACGGTTCGCTTCACCGTAAAACTGTCTCCGCCCCGCACCGACGCTGCACCGCGTTCTGTGAGTTTGAAGCTTTACAGACTGTTTAGTGCGACCCACCCTCTTTACTTGTAAATTGTAATACACAGACCAATTAGCTAAAGGAAATTTTACGATCACTCATTTCGAATATCTTCCGCGTCATTCACTCGTCATTGTATCGTAACACTGTTATCTCGAAACATAATTAGTCGTTAATCCATACGATTCCTATCTTTAATTGATATTTAATACTGAGGTGCCCTAGTGGCATAGTGGTGTAGTACATATGGGTCACTGGTTCAGACTCAGCTCGTGGAAAGTCTGCGTTCTAGTTATGTTATTAATTACTTATATTTAAACGTAATCGTAACGGTCGTAATTGCTTCGTGACGCGCTGTGGCGCTAGATCGATGACCTAAGTATAACCTCCCTAAACTAACTACTTCGGTAGGTTACAGTGACCACCATATCAGCCAAAGGACGTCCACTGATGGACTGCCTCCCCCGAATTCACGGGGTGTATTTGCCATAATCGCCACGCTTGGCATGCGGGTTGGCGATCGCAGTATCTCCACCGCACTCCAGGGATGCTGCTGCCCATCCCCTGGTGGTCTTGGTCGTAGTTTTAGGACAGACCTGGGTCCAGGTTACAGTCACTAAACAATAAAGTGCTAGAATTTATACCTGTTTAGGGCGCTGACTGTATAATAATAATATCTACTAAGTAATTTATATCTATTCTGTGCTATAATTTAGAGAGTTCTTGTGTTCTACAGTACGTAACGTATCAGGCGGGCTATGATGGTTAATCGTTTGTCGTTTGTCACTTATCGTTTATCACTCGTCGTTATCGCAATCTTGTCGTCTCCTTTACTATGCTTCCTGTCAAAGGCGTCGATAGCTTTGTCACTTATCGAACGATAAGAGTTAGTCTTGACAACCTTCAAAATGTAATGTTGGATAAATGTTTGCTCGTTAGTAGGAAGCTTTATTATTATACCAGTAAATTAAGACGGTTTAGAAAAGCCTTGTAGTTAGCAAATTTAAGTGACTTTTTAAAATACACGGTTAGTGTTTGATAAATGGCAAGTCGCACGTTTAAACAAGGTTCAAAAGTGTATATCTCTTTGTAGTCTATTACATGTCGATTTGTTCTCTGCATTTGTCGATATATATGGAGTGTTTGTATTGATTTTTATTCTCAAAATATATGATGATTATCACGATACACGTATCAAGTGAATATTGAAGTAAAATCCATACAATTATGAAAAATCGCAATTATATTGACATCCCAGTAATACTAATCGTGTATTGGGCCCCTATAACAAGGTCCCATTCGTTATGACCACAGACTAGTAACGGACCTAAACACTTTTGACAACGATAAACGACAAGATATCGTTTTGCATAACATGGTCGTTAGTTAAAACGACAAATTGTCGTAATTTGACGTACCAACTTAGTTAATTTTATCTAAGTGCTTCTTAGGTCACGATAAGCTTTCTCGCGTATAAATATCTTGGTTTTTACCAAATTAAATAACAAGTGAGTATTTGATTTTAGTTATAATCATATTAATTAGTTTATTATACTTTTTTATTTATTTATTTAGGTAAACAAACAGTCACTACAAAAAAAGTTAGATAAATTTCTTAAAATAAAGGTTTACAATATGTGTGACCAACACCGTTCACCACTTATTAATTTAAATTGATTGTATCACTCGGAGCTATATGTGCGAGTCACAGTAGCCCCTAGCGCCTCAACGACATTAATCAGTAGGTATGAAGGAAAGGAAATTTCTATGCTTAAAATAATT
This sequence comes from Notocelia uddmanniana, assembly GCA_905163555.1. Taxonomy (NCBI): domain Eukaryota; kingdom Metazoa; phylum Arthropoda; class Insecta; order Lepidoptera; family Tortricidae; genus Notocelia; species Notocelia uddmanniana. Next base: position 4,982,580 of record LR991064.1, read on the forward strand.
TGCTAATTGCTTAAAATATACTTCTACAATTATTTAGATACTTTTTTGTAGGGATGTCAAGATATCATTTTTATCTAATGGAGGTTGCTGCTGCTGAAAAGCAGCGTAGGAAAATTCAAAGGAGAGCCATCCGGAATGCCTCCAACCCATTTGAATTGCCGGACGCTGGGTTCCATCACATATAGAGTGCGGAAGGAGCTGGCATTCTATTTATGTGATGAACTGAACGAGGACCTCCGGCCTCATCATGCCGACGGGTTGCTGGTTCATATAAAGGTAACTTAGGTAGATTCTTTCTCGAGTAGAATGATGTATGGGAGTAGGCTATAGAGTGTGTATAAATAACAACACAGTAAATAGTAACACATTACCTTGGTCCTTGTGTTTTAGGTACTAACATCGCTGCATCTCCTGGGTGATGACAGCTACCAGCATGGGGCTGGACAAGACCACGGCTTGTCCATCGCACAATCTACAGTTAGCCATTACCTAGGTCAATTTGTGGACGCCGTAATAGAAGGTAGGTATCTACATTTGTTGGGCGCGACTATTGAGTGCAAAATTCGCTTACTTCATTCTATAAACACTGATGTGGATTTTAAAACTGACAGTGACACCTTTTTTATGAGTTGTATTGTAGTACACTCAACAGCAAAAGTAGATGATCATTTTAGTACTTGTCACTTTCACTACTTTGACGCATTCCAACTGTCGCAGTATTGTTACGTTAGAGCGACAAAGCACTAAAATGATCACCTACTTTTGCTGTTGACTGTACCATCTACTGTAGTATGCGTGTAGTAAGTACCATTCGAATAATATAATAATAATAATAATAAAGTTTATTTCATAAGTACTTACAACTATGTTACATCATGGTTTGAGATAATAATAAATATTAATAATATGTGACGTATTATTTATAATAGATATTGTGAGGAGATCAGTCTAAACCCAATAAGGTGTAGTTTTCCCCAAGTCTGGGTTGGCAGTCACTTTCAAAAAAGTAGTGCCAACCCATGGGACTATTGCTCCTTTAGGATACAATCGGGAAAAAACGCTAGAAGGATCATGATTACCAATGCTTATTTGATATCAGTTTCCTTAAATAATGCTTTGTTTTGTTTGCAGACTCATGGGAAGGTGGATAGTTTTCCCAGGACGACCAGTCCCAGCGATCCACAACGGATGCCTTTTTACAGGCATAAATATGGGGTGTCGCACATCTTGGGTGCAATACACTGCACCCAAGTTAAAAATATTTCTCCCGCCACTGCCGCACGGGGTTCAATACTTAAATAGAAAGTGTGTGCACTCGCTCAATGTACTGTTAGTTAAGTAATATGTGATTTATTAATTGATAAATATATATAATAACAGGGACATAGCACATACTCTCTCATTTGTCAAAGGCGTTCATGCTAATATTATGATTCTCTCCCACAGTGGAAATATTATGTTGGTATTATATTTTTAACTAACAAAGTATGAGAAATAGTGTTGTCATATCAACTGTCAAATCTCTGTCTGTCAATGGAAATTAATTGACCGAGGGAGCGAAGCGTCTCCGTTTCAGCTTTCGACAAAAATTCTTTCGTATGTCTGTCTGTCTGGATGGAAATGGGCGGGACACGTATGTAGAATGCCATGTGATAGATGGGCCAGAAAACTGGTATGCCCGCTCCACACTCGCGGCGCGAAAGCCCGTGAGAGCTGCGAAACGCGAGTGTAGATGTTGTTCACGCCTTTGCATTCGCGCTTCGCGCCGTTCCCCGATCAGAGTGCCTACCGCGAACTTCGAAAATCGAACTTCGTATCGTACCGTCCCTTTCCGTCCTATAGTGTATAACACGAGAGTGAAAGGGACGGCACGACACGAAGTTCGATTTTCGAAGTTCGCGGTAGCAGGCCAGTGTCGGTTTTTAGGCCCGCGACAAAGGGTTCGCGGCGCGCGAACGTGAACAACATGTACACTAGCGGCGCGACAGCCCGCGAAAGCTGTGAAACGCGAGTGTAGATGTTGTTCACGCCTTTCGCACTCGCGCTATGGCAAGCAGTGACACGTCCATTTTCGTTCAAGTCGCGAACAAGACTGCGAAGTGCGAAGCTTTGCGAGTGTGGATGGACACAGGTCACGCGCGAATCGCTGCGTAAATTCACGGAGCGACTTCGCGCGCGAGTGTGCAGCGGCCAGTAGAGTGGGTACCTAGAGATGGACAAAGAAACAAAGGTAGACCACGGAAAAGATGGGAAGATATATTTAAAGAAAAATGTGGACCAGGCCGGAGAAGACAAGCCAGAGACCGAGACAGATGGAGGATACTGGGGGAGGCCTACACCGCAGAGGTGACTTCCACATGAATAGTACCTAATTAATAATAACAATGTTGCATTTAATTATGATACCTGCTATCTGTTTCTTCCCAGCTATAGATACACATATCCCACAAGATGGGTCAGCTCTCCTTAAATTGCTGCCCTATACCTACTACGAGTATATACATATTATAGACCGAACAAGTGAAGAGTCTCCGTTTTAGCTTGCGACAAAAATTCTTTCATATGTCCGGAAGACGAGAACTCCTCTTACGAAAATCGGTTAAGAAATGCGTCTCAACCGATTTTCGTGAATTTTGTGTTCGATAATTATATAGAATTTTATTGTCAAGCCAGTTTTTGGAAATTTTGAAATTTGAAAAAAAAAAATTTTTTTTTGATAGCTCAGAGCCCAGAGCCACTAGTGATAACCTATGCATGGGCTTCTTCCTGACTTGGCGGGGAGGGATCGATATGTGGTAGGTATTTTGTTGTTTGACGTGAGGTTACTGATATGCGATTTACTCATTGGACGAAATACTAACAGCATATGTTAGCGCAAAAGTGAGGCAGTACTGAAGCGCTACCGCAAACTGAAAACGAAATACAATGCCTCTCTGTCGCACTTGCATATTCGAGCACATTAGCATTCGTCTCGGTTGACACTGACAGCTGACAGGACAGTCTCAAATTGTACCGCCTCCGCATCGACGAATCAGGAAGTCACCTTACTCTACAACCCCTTAAACAGTATCACTAAAGCGGCGCGGGTGCGAGCCAGAAGCGGAGCGAGCGCGGTTATATCAGAATTTATGACGCATACAGCTCTACACTACAACGCGGGCCCACGAATTATGTGCTTGCTGTAGAAATTCCACTATACTGAGGTCTCTATGCTGTGTGCGCCATAGAAAGCGCTAAAGCGCTATTGTGGTAAACACTCTATGCGCCATACCAACTGAATGGTATAAATAGAGTCCTCTATTAGTTGCGGCAACTATATATTAGTAGTATGGTCACGGACTTTAATTGATGAGCCATCTAGAGCTCACTTTATACTGGATACTTTATAGCTAACTATGATGCCCAATATAAAGCGAGCTTTAAATGGCTGAACAATTAAAGTCTGTGAGTGTACACTTATTGCGTTAAGGGTGTTCCTCATGCAAGAAGTAGTCAATGCACAACTTGACGTAGATAGGCAAGTAAGACAAAGGCTAAAATTTTAATGTATATATAATTATATAATCAAATGTCAAGTTATAAAAGTTCTTCTAAAATTTGGATTTCCTCCATAACATATCTGAAACAAAAAAGACAATGTTATAATCCGTTACATTGATGAAAATATCTAACGCGCCAGCGTGTCCATCCAAGTTTAGCCCAGGAACTGGCGGACAGCAGCCGAGTGTTATTTTACACAAACCGTTTGGAGCCACTTTTGACCCGACAATAACTCCAAATCTATTTAACATGAAAAAATGAAATTTGGTATATGTATTAAGATCCTTTAGTACAACTAGAACCTCAAATTCCATAAATATAGGTGAAATGTGGTAGTAATCAAAAACCTAACCCACTTCCAGGTGACCTAGAAAGGTGAAATTTGGCAGCCAGCTTGGTAATTGTGTGTGCACACCAAAAAGTCAGAAAAAAGGGATTTTTTCAGTTTTATTATTATTATTTATGCTAGTTACCTCAGAACTCCGTCATTGAACTTGGCAGTTTTCTATGTAGTATGATATAATACCATGAAAGCTGTTGGATATACAAGAAAACTGCCAAGTTTAAGCTCAAAATGCATTAAGCCGCAGTAAATTAGTTTTACTGTAAACAGTGTAGTGCCAGACTTGGCACCTTTTCAGAGAATCTGTGGAACTTGGCACCTATTTAAATCTCAATTATTTTGTCTGTGTAGACGAGAACCAACCAATACAAATAAATAAATAAATAACCAAGTATCACACATTCTTATGTGATTATATTGACAAATAAATAAATAATAGGGGGACAATCTTACACAAATCAAACCAGCCCGATAGTATGAACATATTATGAGATTATATTTTAAAATTAAATTTTAAATTAAGTAACAAATAATAGTAATCCTTAATCCTATATGTTTAATGTCTCTTTGGTGTTGTCAGGGCAAATATGTGCGTGACAAACATGCATATTTATTTGTTGCTGAGACTTTGATGGTTTCTACATACTTATTTATTTAATTTTTATATAATAATAATAATAATATTGGGGGACAATGTTACACAAATCGACCTAGTCCCAAACTAAGCAAAGCTTGTACTATGGGTACTAGACGACGATATACATACTTATTATAGATAAATACATACTTAAATACATAGAAAACATCCAAGACCCAAGAACAAATATCCGTGAAAAATGCACAAATAAATGCCCTGGCCGGGATTCGAACCCGGGACCTCTAGCTTCGGAGGCAGAGTCACTACCAACTAGGCTAAACAGGCCGTCGATAATATCAATTAAATATATCATATACAAAATGTCCTAACGGGGATTCAAATACGGGGCCATCAGATTCGTTTTTAAATTTTAAAAATGCCTTAACAATAAGATCAGCATTGGCCTAGTTGGCAGTGACATGAATTTGATGGCCCCGGGTTTGAATCCCCATAAGGGCATTTTTTTGTGATAATCATTTGTTGACATGTTTTGGATATTTTCTATGTATTTTATATAAATATTATACAAATGTTTATTGTTTTCTGGTACCAATAGTAGGTAATCAACTTCAAAAATATGGGTGCATACAACTTGCTCAAAAATATGTCCTATAGCTCTTATGTCGGCGGATTAAGGTTGCTGTACGTATTTATAAGGATTAAATCGATACGTATTTTTGCAGTTGCCCGTACCAGTCTTTTGAAATGGTCCCAAAATATTTATAAATTGTTAATTTATTATTTTACTTGATTTTATAATCACAAAAAGTGTATACTCACATCACCGATCCGGGACTCTGGAGACCAACCTCCTCGGAAGACTCCAGCATAATCACCGAGGGCACCATCTACTCTTCCTCCCCCACTGGCGGAATGGCGAGAGTGTTTCCGGTGGCCGCTGTCGCCCGCTTTGCCACAGCTTTCTCCTCCCTCACTTTCCGTTTTAGGTCCCTCCGTGTCTGTGAATATCACAATGCCATGTGTGTGTGGTCATATCATATACCTTCATTAAGTTCCTTCATATACATCTTTATTAATTCAATTCAATTCAATTAATTTATTTCAGATTATAATCCATATACACATTTGTTAGTAACAATTAGAAACTTACAAAACTATGTTAGTGAAACATTTATGAAAATAAATATAAAATAAAATTAATTTTTAATTAATAATTCATATAAAACAAGTATCAGTATCTGTCAATATAAATATATTGAGGGCATCAAGCTATAGGAGTTTATCATGTTTTATGGCTGGAATGTACTCTTACAAAAACCGTCACATACAATACAAGTAAAACATAGGCTGTAGTGACCGGTTACCATCAGGTGGGCCGTACGCTTGTTTGCCACCGACGTGGTATATATAAAAAAACATGACAATATGATAGCATGATAAGTCATGCTAGAAAGACTAAAGCCCTCTTAAATATTATTTTATACTATATGATTCAGACAAGATTAAGTCACAACATGGTTTATAGCCATAAAACATAATTAAAATCCCTTTTGTAGCTTGTGTATAAAAAAAATTGAATATTTCCATAAATGTTACAATTTTATGAGCAACCATACTTTGAGGAATCTAAGTATGTAGTTGTGGCATGTTCGAATATGCATTACTTTTTTGTCCATTCAAACACACCAGAACTACATACAAAAGGAGATTTACTAAAGTTTTTACCTAATATACCTCATAAACCAACTTCAATAAAAGGAGGAAAGTTTTCAGTTTGTCTGCATGTTTGTTGTTATTTTTTTATGTATGCATGTTTCCCGATGACTCTTGACTATGTTGGCCGATTTTGATAATTCTTTTTTTGTTTCAAAGCAGATAACCCATAAAAATTTGGTGATAGTCTAATGGTGGGATTCAGGAGGAATTGAGTGATACATAATTATTATGTATCCATTACTTACGATTTTCCAAGCCACCGCGGACTTCTCCGGGCCAAACTTCAGCAGCACCTCGGCCATAGCTTGCCAGTTTCCTTCATGTTTTTGATCACCGAGTGGCTAGTCGAACTCCCCGTTTGCAAAAAGGGGGTTTGCAGCCATGTGCTCTATTAATTTCTGTTTTTGAACGGCGGAGCAGCGCTGCGGCTGAAAGCGTATTCATCATGCAAATAAGGAAATATGAAACGAACATAATTATTTACTAATATTTTTTTATTACTATGAAAATCTTTAATTATATTTTATAATTATTATAACTTACACTTTCGGCGGCATTGTCGCGATTTTTTTTATTATAGTGGCCCACGCAAAGGCCTTCTTCACTATTCTTACAAACAAAAACGTACTGTTTATATTCTCATTGTTTACAAACAACCGACCACCCGACATTTTAGTTTTCGAACAACGCATCGCTCCGAATATAACCTCAACTTTCGCAGTGTTGCCAGGTCCAATCTGAAAAAGTCTCTACTCAAGTGCTGTACACACCCGAAAAATCAAGATATTGGAATGAAAAATAATAGTCGATATGATTTATATGTCAATACTTACCTAAATGCAGTTTTTTTACTATCATTGTGACAGAACTTATCTAATTATTAATCTCTGTATTGTAAAAAGCGTCAGACGGTTATTTTCAAATAATTATGTTGTTAAAAAAAGTCGGAAGACTAATTTCTCTATTTAAAATGATGCACACCTCAGGATTTTCAACACTAAACACAGTCTACCATGTCGCTATATCAATTCCAAAGGTCAATTTATCATAAAATTTTGGAGGTAGAGGTTGCATTGCAGACTCATAAAATCATTAGAATGTAACCTTCTAAAAAGTTTCCTCCAAATTGCTGGCGGGTAGTGTTAGCGCCGTAGGATTTTAGGTATAGTAATTAATATTGTTATTTCTGCTGTATATAATTGTACAAATATTTTATTTTTATATATTTATATATGTCTCTGTCTAGCCACAGCAGTCAATCGGATAATGACAATATTTTCGTGTCTTGTTCATCCGAATTAAGTAGTATTTCTGATGACAGTTTTAAGAGTTTACCACCTTCACTTCATGACGTTCTAGACGTGGAATTTAGCGACGTCAGCAGAAACTTAAATATTGTACATATCAATGCTCAAAGCATTCCGTCACATTATAACGATTTAAGTGCAACTTTTGATTTAAATAATGTTCACGCGGTTCTTGTGTCGGAATCTTGGCTTAAACCATGCCTGCCTTCTACATCTTTCTCTCTACCAGGCTTCCGCTTGATTCGTAATGATCGCACTGGAAGAGGTGGCGGTGGAGTTGCTATATACCTACGTTCACATTTACCATACTCTATTGTGTCTATATCTGCACACTCTCCGATTTCTGATACGGCTGAATATCTTTTTCTCGACATATCGTTTTCTCATACTAAGTTACTTCTTGGAGTTTTTTATTCTCCATCTCTTCATGTTAATTATTTTGCCTCCCTAGAAAAACTTATTGAGGATCTCCGGCCCTGCTTCGATCACCATATTATTATGGGTGATTTTAACACATGTCTACTCAAAGATGATTACCGTTCTCGCTCTTTAAAATCCCTAGCCCATGCGTGCAAAATGAGTATTCTCCCTTCTGGCCCTACCCACCATTTTCCAAATTGCAGTCCCTCTCTTTTAGACCTCACCCTTACATCTTCGGTCACTCATGTCGCTAAGCATGGCCAGTTCTCTGCTGATGCATTCTCGTATCATGACCTTATTTACCTCTCGTACAAGGTTAGAACTCCGAAGCCTAAAGCTAAAATTCTCCTTCAGCGCAATTTCAGCGGGATGGATGTGGATAGACTTCTTGATGATGCTTTGAAGATTGACTGGGCTGTTATTTCTGGGGCTGCTACCGTAGATGAGCAGGTGTCCATGTTTAATTCTCTACTCACCCAGCTCTATGATATTCACGCTCCAGTCCGAGCCATCAAGGTAAAACATCTTCCTGCCCCTTGGCTGACTAACGAAATCAAGGCTTTGTTGGAGAAAAAGAATTGTGCCAAGATGAAGTATAAACTCAACCCTTCTGACGCCAACAAATCTCGTTATCATTGTATGCGAAATCGGTGCAATACCATTTGTCGAGACGCCCAAAGACGTCATATACATCAGTCGGTGGAAAGTGGTGACCCTGCGAAAGTATGGAAATTTCTCAAGTCACTTGGAGTTGGAAAGTCTCAACAGGATTCATCTATAAAAGACATTGACTCCGACCTGCTTAATCAGCATTTCTCGACTTCTGCCACTTTTAGTGGTCCTGTAAAGGATAAGACTCTTCAATATCTTGCTTCGCTTCCAACTCCAGACTTAACTCCTTTTTCTATTGTTCCGTTTACTGATAGTGACATCAAAAAGAACGTATTGTCCATAACGTCTAATGCCGTCGGTAATGATTGTGTTAGCCGTAAGATGATCATCCCTCTCCTCGACATACTTATTCCTATAATGTCCATTATCCTCAACAACTCTATTACATCTGGTTCTTTTCCTTCGCAGTGGAAAGATGCTCATATCATTCCAATACCCAAAAAGCCTAATCCATCCTCGTTCGCTGACTATCGCCCCATTTCGATACTTCCCTTCCTGTCTAAAGTCCTTGAGCGCCTAGTCCACCAGCAGCTCACATCGTACCTGAATAAAAGCAATCTCTTCAATCCACTCCAGTCCGGTTTCCGTCCTGGTCATAGTACGGCTACTGCTCTCGTGAAAATTACTGACGACATCCGGACGGGCATGAATGTTCAGAAGTTGACAGTATTGACGCTGTTGGATTTCAGTAACGCGTTTAATGCTGTCGATTTCGATATCCTACTTGGGATAATGCGTTCTCTTAATGTATCTCCTGCAGTAATGGACTGGTTTCGTAGTTATTTAACTGGTCGTCGGCAACGTATAAAGGTGGATGATGTCCATTCTTCTTGGTGTCACACGCAGGCCGGCGTTCCGCAAGGCGGCGTGCTGTCTCCCTTGTTATTTTCCATGTTTATTAATTCAATTACAAATAATCTCTCTTCTCACTATCACCTTTATGCCGATGATCTTCAAATTTATTCGCAGGGTACTCTTAATGATCTTCCATCTGTCATCAATGCTGTAAACAATGACCTGGCGCGTATCCTAAATTGGAGTCGTGGTTTTGGACTCACGGTTAACCCCTCTAAAACCCAGGCGATTATAATTGGGAGCTCAAAATTTATTTCTAGAATCGATTTTAATGGCATTTTACCGATTTACTTCGATAACGTCTTGATTCCTTATTCAACGCAAGTTAAAAATCTAGGTATCATTATGGATAGGACCTTATCTTGGGTACCCCAAGTAAACGAGGTCAGCAGGAAGATGTTTTCAGCTGTAGCTTCTCTCAGAAGGCTACGTAATTTCCTGCCCATTGCCACTAGAATTGCGCTTACTCAAACACTCCTCCTCCCTATCTTAGATTATGCTGATGTTTCGTATATTGACCTCAACGAGGAGCAACTTAATAAGCTTGAGCGCCTTCAAAATGTCTGCATTCGGTTCATATTTGGGTTACGCAAATATGACCATGTTTCCCATTTCCGTTGTCAGCTTAAGTGGCTCCCTATCCGTTTTCGTCGTAACTCTCACATCCTTTCTCTTTTGTATTCTACTCTCTTTAACCCCACAACTCCATGCTATCTCAAAGAGCGTTTTAGTTACCTTCTTTCTGCTAGGTCCTCGCGAAATTTGCTCCTTACTTTTCCGTCCTCCTCGTCTAAATTTTATACTTCCTCCTTCACTTTCCAAGCTATTCGGCTTTGGAATTATTTGTCTCCTGATTTAAGGCGTGCTAAATCTCTTGCTGTCTTCAAAAAACAACTTAAGGATTATTATTTGTCACTCCCATGACCCATGACACTTCAGGCTCAGCTCCTTTAGACTTTGTGGCTAACTATATATATATATGTATGTATGTATATATATATATATTTTTATATATGTATATTATTATAAATATAGTATAAAACTGTTGTAATTATTAGTAGGTTTCATAAATTGTTTCTGCACCACCTACTGCGAATTGTAATTATTTGCTTTGATTTCCGCTACCCAAAGGTTGTCTGGTAGAGATCGCTCTTTAGCGATAAGACCGCCTTTTGTTTGCCTCTACTTATTGTTATTACGTACTGTACTGTGTCCTTTAATTGAGGTGTGCAATAAAGAGTATTGTATTGTATTGTATTGTATCATTTTAGGCAATTTTTATCTACAGTTCGACAGAGGCCTATCACATCAAGCTAGTCACGCACGACTCTATTCAGCAAAAGACTCGCTTTATCTTTGTGTAATGGGTGTTACCACTCACATATTGCCATCTTAGTATGGTGTGGGGCGTGCAATATTGGATGGTTTTCAATTCCAGAACTGATTTTCGATATTGGGCTCCAATTCCGGAATTGGGATTTATCTAATTCCTTGATCATGTCATGATACCATGTCTTATAACTATTAATAGGTACTTACCTCCTGAAGTCAAATAAACGTTAACATTACTTAGCCAGATGACCTGACTACAAATGAAACCTTTCATGGCCAAATTCGGTAGAAAACTAAAGCAGTAGGTATGGCCGATTCAGGGCATGGTCCATCGACCATGTACCTTACATTAAAATAGAAAATCGGCCATATTGCTTTAGTTTTCTACCGAATTTGGCCATGAAAGGTTTCATTTGTAATCAGGTCATCTGGCTAAATAATTTTAACGTTTATTTGACTTCAGGAGGTAAGTACCTATTAATAGCTATAAGCTTTTAGTCTTAGCCTTGTGGTAAATCCGCCACTGCCTCCTCGAATGTCAAGTGCTTCATATACACTTATTGTGTCTGCTTACTATTAGGCAGGTCGTATGGTGTTTGCCGCCGTGGTTGCACTATACAATCTTAGGCCTTGGCGTCTTTTATTATGTATATACGATGCGACGTGCGGCATAAAAGAGTATAAATTCGGAAACTGGTTTCATTATGTGGCAACTCCATCAATCATGCTGTCATACGTTCAATAAGTTCAATTCTGAGCTGAGGGCCTAGGTACTCCAAATTTCAAAAATCGAACTTTGTGTCGTGCCGTCTCTTTGCTCTCCGTCCTCACTCTTGTGTTATATACTATATGACGGAAAGGGACGGCGCGTGCGACGGACTTGCTAGAAATTGTAATAGAAAAAAATACAGTGAGTTTTTGGGTTTTTTACGTCTTGTTTGAAAACCTTAATATTCGCTGTATTTTTTCTCCATTATAATTTCAAGCAACGGAAACTAATTTCCGACCTAGATATGCCGGATCCCATTTTGTATACAAAGTTTCATGTCATTCTAGCATGGCGTTTTAAAATGGGAGCGAAACTACGTTTGTATGGAGAATCTAGCTTACTGCGGACTCTTAAGTTACTGTAATTTTATTTTCTTTCCAGATATTTTACAAAGAAAGAAAGTTATCTACTTGATTGTGATAAACAAGTAGGAAACAGCCAAGTCATAACAAATCTAGGAACATTAATCTCCATTGTCATAGCATTATCACGATACTGTTACATCCTGAAGAGTGCCCAGGGTTTGCTACCTAATCCCAAGAAATGGCGTAAGCACAAGATTTTATGAAAGCAACTGCCATCTCACCTTCCAATCCAAGGGAGAATCTAGACCTCATTGTGATTAGGCTTGTTGCCCGTTGGCCTTTTACTTCGCTTCATGGCTGCTGTAAATTTAATAGCAGCCGGGATCAATGGCTTAACATGCCCTCTAAAGCACAGGAGTGGTCAGTTAGTAACCACTTGAAGTGGTCACTGCTGGGCCATGAGCGGTCTTTAACAGGAACATTTATAAGTTTTTTTTTTAGTGCACACTTAATGTGACATAATATTACGAAGAAGTAATAAAATGGACCCCAAATGAAATATAAAATTATATATATGAAATACCTACTATTTTGTTTAATTTATACCTTTACAATGCTACCGAAGAAGATATACAAGGTGGCCCATTCAAATCGGTCAGTATGGGAAAGTCTGAAACTATAAGACATACGAAGATTTGTTCTTAGGAACCATGTCACCGATTTTGATAAAAAGAAAAACTGCATTCATACATTTGAAAAAAAACACTGTACCCAGCTAGGGAATCGAACCCGGTTGTTTTGAAAAAATAAACTTACACTATTTCTATTCAGATATCGTTTGTGTAGGTCTTAAGCAGTAAATGTCTCTAAGAAACATAATGTCTAAAATGAATAAAATGCATTTTTTTCACATACTTTAATTTATCATAGTAGGTGTTCAAAGTGACCACCGTTACAATATTCAACAAGTTCAGGCATGTAAAATTGTCTCTATGGTTGTTTGTACCTCTCTACTTGTAAAATCGGTGACATGGTTCCTAAGAACAAATCTTCGTATGTCTTATAGTTTTAGACTTTCCCATACTGACCAATTTGAATGGGCCACCCTGTATACTAAATGCTACTCATATACAGGGGGTGCGCAGAGGAAGGTGAGTGTTACAGAGACTGTGTGTGAATTTACTCCCACTTGTCGGTTTTCATATATGTCACCAGTAAATATAGTTTGTAAGCTAGTAAGAATACAACTTTGAAGAACTATTATATTAATCTGTGGTACAACTAAGCAAGGTAAGCTATAGCCAGTTTATCTATTAAGTATTAAGGTTGTCAGGAAGAGATTGCTCTTTAGTGTTAGGACTGCCAATTTTCTACCATTATTTTATTTTGTCTTGGTGAACAATGAAGAAGTATTGTATTGTACAATGCCATACAAATTATATGTAAGAAACAAATAAGTGTGACATACATTTTACAATGGTCAGTACTTAATAGATAGAAAAAACTGAGTATAGTAAGATACAATACAATACAACAAAACTTTATTGTACACTTAAATGAATGATTACAGTGAACAATTAAAGACACATGATTATTATATTTTTACTTTAATTACTAAGTAAGAATAAATAGGCTACTCTTTATATATTACAAGTTTAAGTACAAGGCGAACTTATCTATTTAAGGGATCTCTACCAGTTCTTGTCTCTCTCTCTCCTGAATATAGGTTCCATTCCCATCTGAAACTTGGAACCCTGAAAATTATTTTTAGGAACATTAGTAACAGAAGGAAATTTATTTAGACAAAATCGTAGAACAAAAAGGCAGAAGGCAGATGAATACCTTTACAGCCGTTGAATACATAATATACATATGCTTTAAATTTGCCTGTTTATTTTTATGAATCTTAAGTTGAAACATTTGGCAGTGAAATGTTGCACAATACACAGATAACCTTTTACAATACAATATAATCATGACAATACAGATTATTTTGTCTTTCAGTTTAGGTATAGATCCGTGTTTCAGGTAGATCCGGTGGTTGGAAATATATTTAAAGAACTGAATTTGCTTTAGGCTGACAAGTAGTCGCTGTAAACGAACAAACTTAGTACTTATGTATCACAACTTACAGTATACTTTCTTAAAACTTGTGGACTAGTTATTGTTGAGCTAATAATGGTATGTTTCTATTCGATACTTTGCTTTACTTTTTACACGCTTTTCTATGAAAAATTATATTCCTAAATATGTTATGTTGATATTATTTATTACTTTGTAGTTTGTTAAAGTTGACATTGACATTCGCCTCACACTACTAACCATACATTTTCAAAGGCACTTAAGTTTGCTGACCACCAAACATTTCTAAACCATCTTAAATTTATGGTATAATAGTAAAGCTTCCTACTGACGAGCAAACATTCATCTAATATTACCGACAAATGGATTAAAAACCCAAGACTTTTGAAGCTGTCAAGATGTCGCTTATCGATCGATTAGTGACAACTGTCGACGTTTTTATTATATCGTACGTCAAAACCATAGTAAGGATAACGATAAAACTGAGATAAAGACAAATGACATGTGATAGAAGACTTCTTTTTACTAAGATTTTAGACTTAGATTAATAAGTAATACGTGATTTTAGAGCTAAACTCTAGTAACTCAGCATGGACGCCAGTGTGGATGAAGGGATACCACAGGGGGAATGATGTCTACCGATGGTTTACACTGTTAGGTCTTTAGTATACTGTTCGGTTTGTTGTTTGGGGTGAAAGTGATGGTCCTCCCCCAACTCTGGAGAGCTGGGAAATCACCTCTTCCATCTCTGTCGTCTGTGAGGTCTGTTACTTCAACTCCCTGGCCGCCTGGCATCGTTTTGTAACATTTTCTTTAGTAGGTCTTGAGTCGATTAATACGTGCTCTTAGTTTGCGACCGGAATGTAATTTGCTGCTGCCCTGATGAGGGGATTGATGTTGTGTGGCGTAGCATCGAACTATCGCCTTGACGCCAGTGTCATATATTATTTAACTTTTTCAAGCCCTTCCCTATGCAGAATCAGTGTTCCTCCAACCAAGGGGCTCCCACTGCTCCCCTGAGGAACCGATTTTGCAGGGCCTGGAGCTTGTTCAGGCGATACTTCAACAAACAACTAGCTATCATAATGGGTCATGCATATTCAAATGCTCGGCTACAGTGCTACTCTCTTCAGATGTTAGAGTAAATATGCAGATATCTTCGAGCACCCTGATGACTGCAATTACCTTAAACAATATTGTGTAACAAGGAGTTGAGGTTATATGCAGACTTTATGTTCGATCACTGACAAAATTTACTTTTGCCCTATGAAATTTCAACTTCACTTCCACTTAGCTAAGTCCAGCACACAGAAGGTCTCTGTAACATCAGGGACTAGTAAATTATATAGTCTAGCCTTAAGTAGGTAGTTTTACCATGGAGAGGTCTGTATCATTCGTTTTGTATGACACTTAAAACACTTTCTAACTACTTGGCACCATCTGTAAGAAACTTCTTTGTTGTGACACTATTGTGATAGGCAGAGGCCCAAGTGTTATACAGGGACCTCTCCATAGTGAAACTAGCTACAGCAGCCTACCCTAGCTCTACCGCCACTTTATATGGCCAAAATGTACTAAAACATCGCATGAAAGACGGTATTAGCTATCATGCTAGCTAGGCTGGCTCATTATTTTATAGATTTGCCACAATGTATAGGCATTGACAGATTTGACAGTCTATATAATTAACTGGTCTCTGGAAACACTCGCCTATCAAACCTGTATATTTATAAGGAGCATGCAAAACAAAGTTCCCTATGAAACAAAATAGTAGTAAAAATAATAAGCCCTTTATTCCGTACTAAGAGAAATTAACATGTACAACTTAAATGTAATTTATTCTACAGAATGTCTCTTAGTTCGGCGTGCCGGTTGGCAAAGGCCTCCTTCAATTATTTCCATTGTTGCCTGTCTTGGGCAACCCTTCTCCAATTTATTTATTTATTTATTTATTTTATCTTATACATCATTTTAATTATGAACTTTTCTGGTGATTTGGCTTTTCCTATGCATTTGTAACATTGAAGTAGGTGATCTTCATCCTTTTAAGATCTGAAAAAATAAAGATGAAAAATTAAACCTCAATAATAAAACGAATTACCGGGTATCCTCTTAATTTAATGGCAATAAAAATATGTTTTTCTTGAAGCTATAAACTGACCAGAGAGGGCCAAATACAAATAGACATTCTTAGCCAAGTTCCCTGGCAATAAGATAAATGGCAATAATAATGTACCATTGAGGAATTTGATTTCTGGGCTGCTTCATACCTTGTCCCAGACAACACAACAACAATATGATATCTCTAGCAGCTTTCATATTGATTTTCACTGTGAAGAGCTGACAAGTGGTCCGGAACGGACAAGTAGTTCTAACAGAATAGGTAGCGGACCCCGGGCAATCCGGGCATCTTTCAGGATGTAACTGTACTGGGATAACGCTAGGATCATGGTGATGATGATGAATAATGTACATAGCTCCACATAAATATACTATTAATTTGACTGTGGTAAACTTTCTACATATTGTATGCATAATGCATTAAGGTATCTTATTTATACTTTAGATCTAGTTAATCACGTAGGTGCTCTGTAAAACTTGACATAAACGTATACAGGGCATTGATGACATTCCTTGTAATCTAACCTTTTTAGTTCTTGGTCTGTCTTTGGGAAGATACGGAACTATGGATTTCTTTGTGTTCTCCATAGTACCTAAGTAGTTTATAGAGTTGCGTAGCCAACTGTACAATGGAAAGCAACATTCAAATAATTGCAGCTCTGCCCAGTAAAGGAATTTTAATCTATCACAGTTATGGCAAACAAACCTTACGTACCATTTTGATAACAGCACATCAGTCAGAGATTCATCCTTGTGCACTTATAATACCCAGCTAAACATCCGGCTGAGGAACTCAAAACTGGCAAACAGTGTCCGCGAAGACTCTTCGTGATAAAATATACGGCTGCTTCTCAAATTGTAGGTCGATGATGCTAATGTTCCCACAT
Organism: Notocelia uddmanniana; assembly: GCA_905163555.1. Taxonomy (NCBI): domain Eukaryota; kingdom Metazoa; phylum Arthropoda; class Insecta; order Lepidoptera; family Tortricidae; genus Notocelia; species Notocelia uddmanniana. Next base: position 4,999,527 of record LR991064.1, read on the forward strand.
TTTGTACCTAAACATATATACACAAATCATTACTAACTTATACTCGTAGGTAAAATATAGCAGCGTATTAAACTAATTTATATTATTATCACTAGGAAATCAAGTACTCACTTGTTATTTTGGATAAACAAATATTTTACACACGTGAAAGCGTAGCTATATGATATGAGGACGACGTGACATCGGAAGCACAGATAAAATAAAAGTTGGGTTGAGACGTCAAAACGTCAAATCACGACAATTTATCGTATTAACTAACGACCATGTTCGCAAAACGATATCGTTTATCGTTTGTCGTTTATCGCTGTCAAAAGTGGTTAAAATCGTGATAACGAGGTAAACCATGTTATGTATCGATAAATGTCGTGGATAAATCGACAAATTTACCGTTTATCGTTTATCGAGCTCTTATCGACGATCCATCATAGCCCTGCTGATCCTGAAGTAAAGCTCGTCGAAGTGGGGTATGATGGTGGTGGTGTGATGGCATGGTTTGTATTACCTTAGCTGCAGTTTTTAAAATGTAATTATTTAATGTTTTAGTTTAGTACTTTGTTATTTGCAGTCGGTTAAAATTATTTTGTAACATCCTGTGAAGGTGAAGGTTTTAATTCCAAACGTAATTTTTTGACATTATCGTATTTCTGTTTGTATCGTTCTTGTCATTAATCAGATGGTAAACAAATAACTCAGGAGGTTATACACAACACAATTTATAAAATTGTGTTTTTTTTTCAACCGTCGGTAAGAGTTACTTAATGGATTTCTATAAATCAGGTACCATTATCATACTTATGATCTAAAAATTATGTACATTTCTTTGCCTTATGTTTGGTTACACCTGTATAAGGCTCCATAACACATCTCAATATTCGATCATTTATTTATTTTGCAGGTTATCTTGCAGGTGAAACTAAAGGTTTGAAATACAAAATTATTACTTAACGTTGCTGTTTACAGCATATCTTCTAAATATTCATTTAAGGAGTTATAGCTGTTTGAACTGAGTATAGTGTTTTTTAATTATTTATAAAAAAAAACTCCTCGTATTGATCTTCATCGATACAATAGGTAACGTCCAAAGGTCCTGGGAAAAGTTATAATAAAGTAAAGGTAGGTATCTAATCGCCATAGTCGTAAAATGTAATCTATCTCACCGTCACTAAGCGTTCTTTTCTCGAAACATCGTTTTATACACATTTCGTTAAAAAATAGTAAGCAATATGACGCCCTCTAACATTATTCCCTAATCTTGGTCACTATTTATTTATTTATAACCGTCATACCTCGTAAAGCCCAATGTGCAATAGAATGGACAGTAAGCCAAGAAATGGATCTACCACTCTGTTACTTACCACAAAAGCGGGAGACCACTGTAAACTCGGTTTCGATTCAATGTAGGGACGAAAGGAATTCAACTATATGTCCTTATCAACATGATTCAAACTTCAATAAACAAAATTTTATATGATGGACGAGAAAGGGTAAATCATGCCTGAATTTAAGGACATTATATGTAACCCGGAACAAATTAGAGAAGTAGATAACTACCGGAACCCTATGTGCGGATTGCGCGTGGCCCAACACGCACAGAGCCGCTTTTTCTTCTTAAACAATCCTAGAATATATTTATTTAATGGATAGTTAGGTTTAACAAACAAGAAAAAATGATAATTAAAACAACGACTATTAAAATTAAACTAAAAATAAATTAATATTAAGAATTTAAATACCTACCTATAAAAAAAAATATCTCCCAATTATAAAAAGAAAACCCCATCTAACAGGTCCACCTGCGGCATGGACCCCATTATGCTGGCGGCGTTGCCTCTCTGCACCGCTAGGGCGATACGCTGAGAGAAGTACGCACCATTTTTTTCTTCTTTAGCAGGATCAAGAGTGCTCCTGATTCTGCCCAGGATAAACCACAAAATTCAAAATTTTGTCAAAAAAGTGCTGCTTACCATCAGGCAGGTCGTATGCTTGGTTGCCACCGTCGGCGAATTCGATTTAATCTTCTTATGACACCCCTCTGTCGAAATAAATGCATCACAAAACGTAAATGTACAAATCATCCGACAAAACGTTAATACATTCGTTAGATTTTCTGATATAAATAAAAAATATAATACAAACTGAAACATAATGGATTCGAAATACTACTGAATACGTTGTTGCGAATCGAAACAAGCGTGCAAGAACGTAAACATTGCACAATCTCCTCGTGCCCATGCTAGCTATTATAGTGAACTGCAGCGAGCAGCCACTGCAGTGTGAAAACCGACGATTAACGCATTGAGCGCGATAAACGAATCTCTCCGTTAATGGAAGTTTTACTATTTATTTCGACAAAACTCTTCTAAGGCAGCGCGCCAGTCTTCGCGCGGGCTACACGGCGAACGGGTTTCCCGCTCTCGCGACTGACGTTTGTCACAATTTGGCGGGAACCATAGACAACTGCCGTCCAGTGTTTAGTTTTATTCGCGCGGGACCAAGGAATGAGAAAACAGCCTGATTTTCAAGTGATTTTTTAAATATGATCAGTGATAAAATTGTGTTTGTTGTGGAGAAAAAGGAGAAGGGGAAGTATGGTTTCGACAATGCGGGGTTCGTGTATACGGAGAAGGAAAGGGTCCCGAAGAAGGTGAGTTATAAACTTAATAAAGGAATACATGTTGTCGAGTTCCGACGAACGTGCATTTCTTCAGCAATTGACGCAAGGATCGTAAATGCTAAATTAGTGTTGACCTCGCCGCTTACCGCGCCCCCTGGTGCATGACGGTTAATTTAATCAGATTACCTAATTGAAATCAACTGATTCGAGTATAAGTATATCAGCTTGCTCAGTTTGTACCCTCGTATTGCCCTTAAATATCATCATCAACCTATTATATACACATCCCACTGCAGGGCATAGGCCTCCTCTTACAGATGACAGGGAACGGGCATTAGGTATAGTGTAGTCCCCAAGCTGGCCAAGTGCGGATTGGGGACTAGAAATATGAATATTATTTTTATAGATTATGTTCTAACATAGTTGCATATCGGAATAAAACGGTGTTTTATCGGTAACCGGTACACGTGCAGGTTTTATTGTTTTCACTATAATGCAGCGAGCGTTGAAGCCAAATCGCGAGTTGCACGTTTTTTCACATTTATCAGTTTTGTATACATTAATGAAAATTATGTAATGCACAAGTTCTAGATCAAAAAAATCATAAAACGTTAAATGATGCCAAAACCGCGCACTATAACGTGAGCGCTATTGTAAAGTAGAAAATTAGAGGTTTCTAATTCTATTTAATGGTAGGACGTAATGATAAAATAACACCTTCATAAATGAGCCATTAATCACTACAAGTGAAGAAATTTCTAAACCCCTATTCTATGTATAAGTACAGTCGGCTACAATTTGCGAGCGCTTGCGACAACACCTACGTCATATCCCAGGCGAGAGTACCCAAGCCATGAGAATGAAGCCGGAACTGTTGTGAATTTCAACTATTTACCCACGACCCAAAATTTAAGTCGGCTTCGATTTTAGTTTCTTTTAAATATATTTTTTATGCACGTATCTTTGTCGCCTTATTTTTTTTTTCTAAGCGTTGCAAAGATCCTACCCGTGACACAGTAACCGTCATTATTAATTAATTATTGCAAGGAAGGAATAGGTAATAGAAATGATTTAAGAAATAGTTGAAACTTAAGAAAGAAATAGATCACTGGACCCGCATACACTACGTTACGTTGCATTTTTGTTGCATTTCTTCTATTCATTGAACTGTAGTTTTTGTAGTAGGAAGCCAAGAAAATGATCATGATCTACCACATTTTGACTCTATTTAATGTGTAAAAATTCAAAATTGAAACCACTTTCTTGGTTGACTGTGCACTGCATGTAGAAGTCGTGAACCGCCTTTAAATGCTTGCTTTAATGTGATGAGATCTTCTAAAGTATTATTAAGTAATCCATGTGAAACGAAGCAGCACATGTTGGCTAAATGGTGCCGCTTCAGTGGATATTACACTCAACAGTAAAAAATGCGTAAACTTCGTACAATACCAATTGTAGGTCGCCATTTTATTTGCTCTTTAGTGTAGTTAATTTGCTGAATTAGACTCAATTCTTTACGAACTAAATAATATAAAATCAAGGATTTTGGTAAAAACTATTTTTGATTGTAGTCTTGGATACTTTGTATAGTAGCTATCGGAGTAAGCATGAGTGTTATACCTACTTAGCATCTAAGTATATGGGGTTTTCTTTTTTTGGCAATTTCGGAAGTGTCCATAGTTTGTTATTCCGCTTTGCGACAATTTTCCTAGCAATGATATGGCCCGTCACATAGTGAAAAAATATGGATTATTGACGGAACTTTTTTATTTATTTGAATCAATAATGTTCTTGATTCTGAGTAAGAAAAACCTGATATTTCATAACTAAATTAGACATACTACAAAAATACCTAGTAAAAGGGACTTACACTTTTTTAACGCTTTTAGATTTAGTTACTGTACTATTGTTTTGATGGGAACAGGGTTTATAGAAATAGCGTGTGCAACCTGCCTTTATGCACGCAATCTGGATAATAATAGGGCATAACATATATATGGACGTAGTTATGGAAAAAGGATCTAACCCACGCGATGTAAAACTTGAAATTTGAACCTTCTGCTTAAAACAAAAGTCATACATTTCATTTGTGATCTCTTGTGGATTGGATCCTTTTCCCATAACTACGTCCATAAGTAAGAATTTGTGCGAATTCAACCTAAAAGCTTAATTCTTGGCACATGCAATCTTAATTAATAGTTAACTTTCCGCCCTGGGATTAAAAAAGCGTTCGGCCTAAAAACTTGATAACGCTGCACACCGTTCCACTCTGCGTACCTGGTCTACTCGTACTAGTTAATAATTATAATAATATATACCCCACCGGGGGATGGGCAGCAGCATCCCTGGAGTGCGGTGGTGATACTGCGATCGCCAACTCGCATGCCAAGCGGTGCCATTATGGCATTTACCCCCCATGCTGAAATTGAGGGAGGTATTATTCTATAGACGAATTCAGAAGGGGCCATTTCTAGGTTCACTCAACATAGTTGCATACTCGTAAGATCAAAGTTATTTAAATATTATAATGTATGTAGTAGGGTAAGCATGCTGCATGTAAAATTTTGCTTGCCATTTGTATACCTTTTGGTACGGCATAGTGATACACATTTTACCAAACTGTAACCCAACCTAACCACTTTTGCCTAGTTGGTAGTGTCCCTGCCTACGAAACTGGTGGTCCGAGGTTCGAGTCATCAAGGCATATCTTGTGTGATGAGCACGAATGATTGTTCCCGAGCCTTGGAGTTTTTCTATGTATTATTTATAGTATTTCTAAGTATTTATATGTCTGAAAGTGGACCAAGTGCATGAATTTGTGTACTTGGGTTCTTTATTTACAAGAGATGGAAAATGTGATGGTGACATTGAAAGGAGAGTGAAAGCGGGAAATCAGGTGAATGGAGCATTGCACTCGTTTGTCAGCAGCCAAAATATAACACAAAAGGCTCGACTAGCGGTTCACAAAGGAGTGCTTGTTCCTACACTCATGTATGGAAGCGAGACTTGGGTATGGCAGAAAAAGCATGAGAGTAGACTGAATGCGGTTGAAATGAGAGCATTAAGAAGTATGTGTGGGGTACGTTTGTGTGATCGGATAAAAAATAGTGTGATAAGAGAAAGATGTAGAATAGAAGATGAAGTAGTGACTAGGGTTGAGAAGGGTATGCTTTGGTGGTCTCTCCATGAGCTGTAGACGTCACAATTTTTTTTTTTCAAATTTTGAAATTTCAAAAACTGAGTCCCCAAAAAAAATCTATATACATAATTATCGAACCTGCTCAAGAAAATTTAACGAGAATCGGTTGAGAAATGCGACCTGTAGAGGCGAATCCGGACAGACATACGAAAGATTTTTTTGTTGAAAGCTGAAACGGAGGCGCTTCGCTCGCTCGGTCAATAGAATATACGAAAATAATCATATTCTCATACTTTTTGTACGGAACGGGTCGGAGGCGTAACGAAGTTTACGGAGACAGCTAGTATTTTTGTTTTCCCTGAGATTAAACATGTATAATTCATACGCTAAAGACATATTGATCGCTTCTAGAATACCAGAAAGTTTCCTCTACGCGCTAACGAGTGGCAACCCATAAACGAGCTGTTATGTCAACACCGATTACCCACTTTTGACTATCGGACATTATTTTGCAATTTAATCTGTATCGGTGTCCGATTCTAATTGTTTAGACACTTTAGAGCGTGAAGTAACCTTGTAATGTATAAAATTAATTCGATACAATTAGGTCATCGTTTACTTCGTTTGCTTTGAATTGTTAGCTCTCGTAGGTTAACTTGGATTTATAGTAAGTAGGTATTTTACCTTCGCTGCCAATGGAACATAACTGTTCATGGTCGGTAATCGGGGGTGAGTCGTAAGTTAAGAAAGGTCTGAAAGTTGGTATTTTCCGGTAACAATGTCTGCTCACATCTCAGTGGCTGCTAAGTCCTTGTATTCACAAACTGAACTGACTTGGTCTTGTTCTCATCTGTTACCTCACATCCCACCCGTTTTTACATGGAAACTGTCGATCAAATGTCATTTGTCAAATTTTGACAGATTCCATATAAAAACGGGTGAGGTAGCAAGTGAGGACAAGTCGACTTGTGAATTCATAACACCCCAGAATCCGTACACGTAATGACGTCACCGGCTGATAACACGGCGAGGTGCAGAGATACGAATATTGTGACCAGCGCGGTAATTACGCAACGTTTTGGCTGACTGAAATGCAGTGGTGGATACATATGGGGGGCGCAGGGGGTGCGCGCCCCCCATATGCCGCCCGCCGCAAGTGGCAGCACTGCGCGCGCGCCCGGTTCAAGGCAACGGCACGCGAAGGGGGGTATGTATGCGCTCCTCCCTTGAGTTTTTTTTGTATCTGCCACTGCTGAAATGTCGTTTTCCACAGTTAGATTTCCCTATCGTACGTTCGAAAAGTTACGTGATTACCCTGCAGGTAAGTAGGTAGGTAATGTTTCATACAGCTAACCAAATAGGTCGGAAACTTGGAAAGGCAACGCGGCCCCTAACTTTTTCGTTCAGCGCCACTTCCCTTGTTTTTTCTCATTCGGCATTAATGGCAAAATGAGAAAGCTGACCTTAAGGTCAGTCAACAGCAAAAGTAGATGATCATTTTAGTACCTTGTCACTTTCAGTACTTTCACGCATCCCAAACAGTATTGTTACGTAATGCGACAAAGTACTAAAGTGCTCATCTACATTTGCTGTTGACTGTACCCATAGGCATCTAGGGCCTAGAGCGTTCGCTGCATCCGCTCTACCCTTGTTTTTGCGTGGAGAAAACCTGATAACCAGGTACCAAGTCATTGGGGAAATGGCTTGACTATGTGGTATTTCTATCCACTAAAAACTCCACGGTAACCGCCATCCCTATTGTGGACTCCAGTATCTCAATACTGAACGCACTGGAGCCCCCCTCGCCCTTTCCTCCTTTCGGCTCATCTTAACGTCACTTTCCCTGGGGTTGATAGCCAGGTGCTGCCGCCCCTGCCACATGGTGCACTCGCAACCCCGGTGTCCCTATAGTCGCATTTTACGACAAGCAGGGGGAAACTGTAGACCTATTCTTGCCCGAGTCTACCCTACCCCAGGGCCAGCCTTGCGGCAACTTGATGGAAGGTTGTGGGACAGTTTCTAAGCACTCTAAGTCTTGATAATAAGGTCATGTTGATGATTGAGCATGGATTGACCACCGTTAATTAACGGCTTACTTAAATGTGTTACCAACTGAACAAGTCATTTATAAAGGACTTGTAGTCTTTACTATGTAGTGCACGCTATAGTTTTTATGAGAAACGAGCTCGCGTGCTGTTTCTCTAGTTTTATAATGAGCAAAAAAGCGTGTGTTCCAGATTTATGTCCAGTTAATATTAAAACACCTTAATCATTTCGACGGAATCATTTTGACTGCAATGACTAATGATGCGCCAATTATCGTTGACAGGTTTCAGGGCGGGATTCGGCATGTTTTAATGACAGCTCGGGACATGACATGAAGAAGACAAATATATTTATTTGACTTAAGTTCATCGATGCTTTATTTCATTTTGATTTATTTTCTTACTATTTCTGCAATTATCATTATTATGTTTTCTTATAAGTAAAACGAAATAATTTAAATCCGAGTATTTAAAATACCTACATCTATATATGTGCATTAAATAAAATTTCAGTTATATGTATGACGGCAAATATCTTGCTGATTACTCATAATAATGGAAATTTCTTTTGTTTTGTTTTAATAAATATTTGAGGGTCTATCCATATTAATAACTATACATGATATTAGGTATTGACACAAGAATAGCCATTTCCGAGCTCTGCTTATAACTACCTACTTTATTTACTATTTGATTCTGTTCAGTAGCCAGTCCTATATATGATGAGCCGTACAGTCGACCAATTATTTCTTTCTTATACTATCCAGCCTGTTGGGTCACAGCACAGCCTGAAAATAAGATGCGAAAATAGTCTGTCTATTGTCTACGATGGTAATTTAAAAAAATCCCATGTTGCGAGCTGTTAAAAGACAAAGTCTAACACCGGCCAAATTATGCACTCCCGTATGATTTTGTCTTGAATCGCAAAGCTTCTCGAATTTAATAACTATAATTTCGCACCGGCAGCTTCCGGATAATTCTGCCTGAGCATTTTCTTGGTTGCATGTATTTTGAGTAGGTACAAGTTTGCATATAAGATTCATACACATAGGTGCACAGCAAGATAATTCTTAAACTTTTCCATTCAGCGACGTAAATAAAACAGAAATCATATTACTTATTAATTTTCAACCAGTTTGTAAGTTCGTCGTTCTCAAAGAGTAGGTACCTACACTACATACTTAATTCCGAAGAGCCGATTGTTTAAATACATATTTTTTTCCAAATTCAATGATTTCAAAATACATATTCCACTGAAGGAGTTTTTGATTAATGTCCTAATCAAATAAAATCATATGTGCCCAAAATTTCGTTTAGCAGAAAATGCCTTTAGGTTTTGATATTTCGGAATAATTATGTTTTCTTATGTATAAATGACTCTACGAATTTTTTGTGTGCGGGAACTTCCGTTCTCAGTTATACTCGTATAAAAGAATGTCGTGATATCCCGCTCATGTAATTCATTAACGCTCGAACTGAAACAAAAGCGTCTGTGCCAATAAGATTCTCGTTCAATTTCAGTACTTTTTTAACCTTATTTATAAGGGTCGGCAACGAACATGTGACACCTGTGCACAATCTGGAGTTACACATGACGGGCCGTACGACTGTTCGCCACTGACGATAAAAAAGCCGTAAAATATATAAGCTTAATGCTCAGAAGTCACCTGAGCACTAATACTATATATATTAGAGGTCAATGACTGGTATGATCATTAGCTTAATTATGTTACTTAACAACTTTTACAGTACGTATGGTGCTACTTTACCGCACGAGTACGGTAATCAGCAGATTACGTGCATATGTCGAAACTTTAAAGAGCCATATGTACTGTAAAACTTATGTATGTATAATTGTTTGGCACGCTCTGTAGCCTGAACGGCTCGATGGATCTTAGCTTGAGAGGTGTTGTTAAATTCATATTTACAGTCAGAGTGACACTGGGTACTCGTATATCAAAATAAAATATAAAAGAAAATGGCGGATTTTTGGCGCCAAATTCCAAATTCCACAGAAACGCAGTCGGGTTTTTTAGTTTTTTAATTAATTAGTCTTGTTTATTCCACTTTGTGACTTTATATACGGTCGGTCACACAGTGAAAGGAAACCCGAAAAATGTATGAATATTAGGGCAAACGATTCTGTGTTAGAAAAGTCAAAATTTTACTATGATGTGTCAGTGACGTCATGTCAAGGTTGCATCAATGTTACGTTGTTATTTGTGTATCGAACATAGATTGACTAAGGTACATGGCCGCGGATATTATTGGCTATGTGCACGTCTGAAACGTCAAACGTCAAAGGGCCCGAGACAATGTCAAAACTCAGAGATGTCAAATAATGACACATGAATATTTTATTTACTTTAGTAAACGAGAAAGACCCCGTATTGGAAATTTTACTGAAATAAATAAGAGAATAAATAAATACATACAAACGAAACGAATCGTAGGAAACCGTTAAGAAACCAATAGAAAACATGAAAGTAAATTTGACAGTGGTCCCCGGTAAGTACACATTTCTGCCATTGTGTGCGCTACGATCGCCAAGCTTACCCCCACCACCTACTTCGCACAAAGCCAATATAAGACAGGTGTGGGTACGATGTTTCAATCCAAGGGTAATCAACTGGACAAACAGATTATCGAGTCACAAACATCGATAGCGATTAGTGAGAGTGACATATTAGCTATAAGACGCAGTGCCTATTTGGGTAAGGGCCGACACATAATGGAACACACGCATGTGACACTGCATTTTATTATTGAGCTGAGGGAAGCGGAGCTCATTCTTAGGTGACAGATGTATTTCGTTTGAGTTCTTACTCCTCCTAGACGCTTCAACCGATCACGCTCACATTTTGCATGTCGATAGGTGACCCCATGCATGACGATGGTTTAGATTAAAAAAAATTGAAAATCGTACATACCACGGAGGATTAATCACCAAAAACTGAATTTCCTTTTTTTTTGGGTCATGTGTTGGCCAGCAGCCATGCGGCTTTAGCTGGGGGTCCTGACTGGCTGTGGATGGACGCCTCTTATGGAGCCATCCGACAACTCGGGACACCGACAGCTCGGGGACTGAATTTCCATATTTTCAATGCTAAGCGAGTTACTGTCAGGTAGTTTGAGATCGGGTAGACGCGCTCAGCTCAACATTTGCAACCAGCAAACTGCATTGCATACCTAGTAATGTATGTAAGACACTAACTACAGTATGGCACATGTTCAGTTGCGACTGGACTAGCCAGAAAAAGGAAAATGCAGAGTATACACTCGTATATACATTATTAAATCACAAGATAGATTGTCCTCAGCTATTACAAATGCTGAGTTTTCGAGCTCCATCACGATATCCCCGTAATCCAATTACTCCTTTGTGCCCACCGCTTAGAAAATCAGTATCAGGTAGTAACTCCCCGATATGCCGGTTATGCAAGCTCTGTAATAATTGTAGCGACGTGGTGGACATCCATTACGACCCACTCGGTAAATTAATAACAACTGCCCGTAAATGCTAGTGTTTGGTAGTTAGTAATCTAAGTTGTCTTAATTGCATTTTTCTTTTTGTCACTGTTTATATCCAAATTTGTTTCGCATGTGGTGTTTACCTATAAGTGATTGTGACACCCATCTCTAAATGTACCTTTTTAGTTTATAGATTTCGCATGTGCTGATGTCAACAATCGTTGGTGAACCTTGAATAAAAAAAAAAAAAAAAAAAAAAAAAATATCGTACCGCCCCCGCTTCGAAAATAACGATGATTATGGTAAAACAATCGATAAATAGCCACGCTTACGCGTCCGATCCGCGTGAGCCTTTATTTTGTGCTTCGGAGTGCGATCAAGGAGGTACATCTATAAATTAATTGTGATCATTGATTTGTTTGTTCACGTTGCCTGATTGACGAAGTGTTGTTTTATGATTCAAAGTTAAAGTTAGATAAAACAAAGTAAACTATAAATAGAGTAAGCATTGATTTATACTGTTTTTCACGTAAGAAGAGTCCGGTGACAGCTGTCAACCCAGTACAAATTATGTCATTATACGTCAAAAATGACATAATTTGTACTGGGTTCACAGCTGTCACCAGACTCTTCTTACGTGAAAAACAGTATAGTGGTAAACTTTATTATGCGTGTCCCTGGTTTTGAGTATAATGTATCCAGTACTACCTAATGAAAAGATTAGATTAGATTAGATTATTTTATTTCATGATAAGGAATTACAATATAAATTTGCATACATGTCAAAATTATACGAATTGCTATCATGATCGTCATAACAAGGAACATAATGATAATAATAGCACAATGTCAACATAGGTAAAATAATATAAACGATAAAAAGTAAAAAGAAAAACAAATGCATTTTCCATTTGGAATCGTCAAGCCAGTTAAAAAATAATTAATGTCCATATAAATACATTTAAAATTAAATTGATTCAATACAAACATCAGTAATTATTATTTACATTTCCATATCCATATACTCTTTAACAGAGTATAATGGATTTTCCAATAAAAGGTGTTTCAGGCGGCGTCGAAATGCTTCGTCAGATGGTTCAAGTCTAAGATCAGCGGGCAGTCGCTCGTAGTACGTAGGCCCAATGACACGTGGATTCTTGCCTGCAAGTGCCATGCGACGGCGAACTGTTCTCAAACGCCCTGTGCGGCGGAGTGTTTTGCCAATCACATTTACTCTATTAAAATCAGAAAGATTGGTCCTTACGAAAATGCGCTGTTTTGACGGCAAATAACTTATCTGCGTATGTCTTTCAAACTATCGGCAACCTTTTTGCTCTCAAAGGTTTTTGATTGACGGGCCACACTTGTCCTTACCAATTCAGATGTTTAATACGCATTACCCACGTATTGTGGTTTCTCGCGGTGAGATTTGCATAGAAGCGAAAAACGCATAAACCTGACAGGCGCTAAGAAACACGAGCCAGGATCTCTATTCACCGACACACTAATTAAGTAATTAGACTATCCAGTGCCTGGCTTTCAACCACGTTTCACGTCAGATCCGGTGAAGTCATAGAATTTTAATTTGCAAGCATACGCGATTATAGCGCGTGAAGCCACTGTAGCGAGCACACCGAGTGGTAAGGTTCGCGCCTTTCGGTCGGACTAAAGGAAAAAGGGTCTAGGACTAACGTTTTTTTTAACCGACTTCAAGATTTCAAAAGAGGAGGTTATCAATTCGGTTGTATGTTTTTTAGGGTTCCATAGCCAAAATGGCTAAAACGGAACCCTTATAGATTCGTCGTGTCTGTCCGTCCGTCCGTCCGTATGTCAAACCCATGCCCAAACAAAAGGGCGTAATAAGTGCCGTGGCTTCCCTATGAAGATACGACCTTTTTTGATTTACTGTATTGTATAGTGGTTTTAAATGTAGATTAGGAGGTGTTGGTACGGAACCCTTTTCTGTGCGTGACCCGACACGCACTTGGCTGGTTTTTTAATATTTGTTACTCCAGAACTCCATCAGTTCTGCACCGATTTTAAAAATTCTTTTTTTGATTGTAAGTTTATATATCCAAGTTGGTCCCGTTTTTTTCTAAACGCAGTTTTGATGATGGGATCCATGAGGAATCGAGGGAACTCTTCAAATCTTAAAGGCAGACATATAGTGCTTTTTGTGTTTTTATCAACAAATCAAGCATTCATACAAAAATGTGACATTTGATGAAGTGGAACTGCTGATGATGATCAGAACAAAACTCTTCAACGACGAAAAATTCACGTTTGGTGATTTGTCCTCCTAGCTGTGTTTGTTAAACAACTTCTATTTTCACGATTAATTTTTGTCATGCTCGAGTTCTGATGATGGGATCCACGAGGAATCGAGGGAACTCCTCAAATGTAAAAGGCATACATATAGTGATTTTAGTATTTTCATAAACAAATTAAGCATTCACATTTAAATAAGTAACATTTGATGAAGTGGAACTTCTGATGATGATCAAAATGTAACTCTTCAAGGACGCATAGCTCACGTTTAGCGATTTAATCTCTTCGTTATGTTTGTCAAGCAAGCTAGGTTTTCAAGACACATTTTTGTCAAGCTTGAGTTCTGTTATGATGGAGGATTCCATGAGGAATTGAGGCTACTTATTGTTAGTCTTCTACCATTATAAACATACTTATAGCCATTTTTATTTCATTGTATGGAATCTAAGAGTGCACCATCTAAGTATAATAATCTTTCACCGGCCTCCCCCATTAAATTCGTTTTTTTTTCTTTAAAATTATTTAATGATATGGTGTCAATGCAACGTGTGACTGTTTTTTGTGATCTTGTCTTCTTTTTCCAGTTTTTGCTTACATTTGTCGCAAAAGAAAACTAAGTATTTAATAACCACTTGTGTTTCTTATACTTTTGTCAAAAAAAACCAAGTCCTTTAGACCTTTCGGAACTTTCAATCTGGAGGTCGTGGGGTCGAAACCCGGCTTGTGCCACCGGTGTTATTCAAAAAAATCTTATGCCCGACATATAGTCTGATAAGCTAGTTGATTATGATTACGTTACACGTCAAACTTACAGAAGTAAGGTTAAACTGTCAGTTGTGTTTTAATGACATTTAGATACCTTACGCACGTTTGTTAACGTTTCGTCTTTGGTCCTCTCTATGATCTTCGGTCTCTGTTCTAGATTTCCTCTGGGTTGGAAAGTCAGATGGCAGTCTAGTGCCAACGTCAAGCGATAAACATATAGTATAAGCAACAGCAAAAGTAAATGATCACTTTAGTACCTTGGGGAGCGTTCAAGTATTACGTAACGAATTTGGGGGGAGGGGGGAGTCTTGTAAAACGTTACGATGCGTTACAGAGGCGGAAGGGGGTATTTTGAACTAGGCGTTACGTAACATTGTTTTTTTAACCCTTCAGAAAGGTTGCCTAGAGAGATTCTCTCACGCATTTTATTAAACATTATTTTTTTCAAAATTTCAAATGGAATGCCTACTCTAGGTAAAAATGGTCACTTGGTGGTCACGTAACGTTTTACTAGGGGGGAGGGGGGGTACCGAAAAACGTTACGGCACGTTACAAGGGAGGGGTGGGGGGTCAAAATCTCCAAAAATTGCGTTACGTAATACTTGAACGCTCCCTTGTCACTTTCACTACTTTGACGCATCCCAACTGTCGCATTATTGTTACGTTAGTGCGATAAAGTACAAAAATGATCATCGGCATTTGCTGTTGACTTTACCCCCACGGTTACAATCTTTTATTGATTGTGTTTATGTAATGTTCACTCTTTTTGAAGGTCGTAGATAATACCACCAACTCCCTTAACAATCGGACACTTTACGCTCGAAGTTGTAGACGATTACGTATACCTAGGACAGACTGTCCAGTTAGGTAGGTCCAACTTCGAGAAAGAGGTTAATCGTCGAATCCGACTCGGTTGGGCAGCGTTCGGGAAGCTACGGCACATCTTTTCGTCCAATATTCCGCAGTGTCTCAAGACAAAAGTCTTTGATCAGTGTGTGTTGCCAGTGATGACATATGGCACTGAAACGTGGTCGCTTACTATGGGCCTCATAAGAAGGCTCAAAGTCACCCAAAGGGCAATGGAGAGAGCTATGTTGGGAGTTTCTCTGCGTGATCGCATCAGGAATGAGGCCATCCGCAGCAGAACCAAAGTGACCGATATAGCCCTCCGAATCGCTAAACTTAAGTGGCAGTGGGCGGGGCACATAGCACGTAGAACCGATGGCCGTTGGGGCGGAAAGGTTCTCGAGTGGCGACCACGTACCGGAAGGCGTAGCGTGGGCAGGCCCCCCACTCGGTGGACTGATGACCTGGTGAAGGTCGCGGGTGTCCGCTGGATGCGGGTGGCGCAGGACCGGTCATTGTGGAAGTCTTTGGGGGAGGCCTATGTCCAGCAGTGGACGTCTTTCGGCTGACATGATGATGATGATGATGAGATAATTACAAGAACATCCGGTATAAATGTACAATCACCATGTTTGTAATATCACGTTGATTTCAGACGTTATTAGTGTCAGACACACGTGCCAACGTCAACACATTTATAACAATTCTTATTTTCCACTTATCGTTTGCTTTGCAAATTAGACACGGTATGTCGAACCAGAACCTTGTTATGTGCCACGGTGCTAATTTCATCAGTACATGCGAATCAGAGAACATTATAATCTAGGTACACTTACAGTAACTTAGGGACCTGCCACCTGCCTATGCATCTGTTTTCAACCTCGGGTGCAAACGAGGAGTATTATAAGTGTGTACATGGGTATCTGTGCGTGTACGCGGTCGTGTTGGTTTTCCCCTGGATTTTCCTCGGGCAACTGTCCCACCACGCATTTCTATCGCTTTAAGAGTCCGCAATAAGCTCGGTTCTCCATACAAACATAGTTAAGCTCTAATTTTAAAACGCCTTGCTAGAATAACATGAAACTTTGTATACACAATGGGATCCGGCATATCCAGGTCGGAAATTAGTTTCTGTTGCTGGAAATTATAATGGAGAAAAAATACAGCGATCTTTAAGGTTTTCATACAAGACGTAAAAAACTCATAAACACGCTGTATTTTTTTTCTATTCACACTCAGGTCCAAAAAAAACTGTGCGTGTACTCGTGTTTATATCTGTTTGTCTGTCTGTGGCATCGCAGCTTCTACATGGATGAAGCGATTTGAGTGCGTGTTTTTTTTTTATCGAAAGGCATGTCCGTCGAGATGGTTCTTAGGTACGCTGGTTGTTATCGGCGTATTAGTTTTTATATATTTTTGGGTTACTGTTGGTACATGATGAAGTGTACAAAAAAGATCATTTGAATGGAGTAGGGAATAGCGCAAGGTAATCTTACGTAGAATGTTGCAGCCTTACTTAAAGTAAAACCATTAAAAAAATTCACAGATCTCGTGCACTACACGACCATCAAGGTACATTGAAAATGAACTCAACAAAATAAAAAAATGCATTACATTTGCTAACGTTATGCCAATTTGGTTGATATATAATATATAAACATAGCTCACATACAAAATTCCTATTAAATTGGCAATTTTTTAAAGCGCAGCCAAGTTACGGTAACCACATAAAAAGGCATTTGCCACTTTACTAATATTCACGCAAGATAACGGCGACTTCAAATTAACTCGACCTCCAAACTCCGACTATAACTATAACAAGAATTTTCAAAGTCGAATTCAACATGACACCCTAGGCCCCAGGAGAAGGATAAATTATATGATATCATAACCTTGATTATTTGTTTAATTTTCTCGCAATCGAAGTGAAAAGCAGATGTATAACTCATGTATAAAACTCATTTTATCCTCTACTTTATATCGACCCTTGCCTGCGGCTCGGGACGATAAATTGTCTCGGATAAAATGGCTTGTTGTATGCAATCTCAATCAACTATTTTATTTGCCAAGGTTTTGGAAGATATTGGTCTTCCAAAACATCATTAACTTATCCACGAATTGCTATTTCCCGGGCACTGCAATAATGTGCTATTGTTGTCTCGAACTATAATTAATAATAATTTATTATAGAAACAATACATGTTTAATTTAAACAATTTGAAATATAAAACTAAAACTAACTACAATTGTACAATTGTGTAAATTTAAAAAAATATATATTACCTACTAATAGTCGTTCTGACTTTTTGACTTCTTTCAAAAAGGTTAGGCTACAGCGCAAACCCTTGACCCGATCGTCTTTGTTTTAGGCTCAAATTGTAGCCGACTAAATTGTCCAGAGGAGTTTTGATCAAAATTTTGATATCATTCTTCGTTTCCAAAATATCGAGTGCCAAAATGAAAAAATCGGAGGAAATTGAAGTTTTTTTTCACTATTTCGGCCAAAACTTTTTTCGTTCTGGACTTTCTCAAATAACTTTCTTTGCATCTTACACATCTCGTAAATACGCGTCTTTTGAGCTTAGTTTGAATATCATACCTTCACAACTCTCTGAAATATAAGGGGATCGCACTATTTCGTGAAATGGGACCCTATACTGGAGCGAACAAAAGACATTTTCAATGTCAAAACGCAATGATCTACTCAAATTCGTCATATTAAATTAATGCATACATTTTATAAAGTGTTAAATGTATTGTTTTTAGATCTTTCTCAGCCTTTTGAACAAAATGGCTCTTAAAAAACGTGACATAGGTACTCAAGGACATCACAACGTGTCCCAATTGTAAGAGAAAACTAGAACGCGGAAGGTTCCCTTGACCTGTTGAACAATTCACCGTTTGGGCCGTTTGCCCCTGGTTAGGATAACTGGTTAGCGAATTAAATGAAAACTGTTCCTTTCATTTTTTTCTTAAGAATTTGGAATGTTTTGGTTTTTATCCTACTCCTAATCATGAGAACTCTTAACTCTGATATACTTAGACAAAAAGTGTTCGCAATTTTTCATATATTTTTAGTTACCATTTTGTGACAAACGTCCCATAATGGAATAAAAATAATTGACACTTTTCTTTTCTTCATCGAAATAAATTTCACACACACACACGATAAAAACTCCACAAGTTCTAAAATCTAATAAAAATTAAAAGGTAGGTTTAATTAAAAACGCGCAGGTAGAAAGATAACATAAATAAAAAAAAACCAAGCAATTGCAAGTCAGATTCGCAAATGAAGGATCCCGCACTACCATAAGTCTTTCAGACATTTATTAGTAAAAAAGAATGTGTCCTCATATTTCATATTTAGGTACAATTTTTAGATTCCCACTACACATGTGACCAAAATAAAAGTATTTTTTATTATTAGACGAAAAAAGAAATAACGCTTAAAAATTCGCATCCAAAAATCTTGGATGGATGTTCTCTATGTATTTAAGTATGTATTTATCTATAAAAGTATGTATATCGTCGTCTAGTACCAATAGTACAAGCTTTGCTTAGTTTGGGACAAGGTCGATTTGTGTAAGATTATCCCCAATATTTACAATATTTAAAAAAGAATTTATTCTTGAATCTTGCCGTCCCATAATAATTCCAACTCGCGACATATTCCGATTCGAAGTGACGTCACCGCTTGTTGGGTGTCATTAAGTATGCGTTGGCCTCGACATTGACACTGCAACTGGTTCGCGGCACGCGGCGGAACGGATAGATGCACACGGTAACTATGGCAGAACTTAAAATAGATTCATATTCATATACAAAGTGTAGGCTCCAAGAACCAATAGCTCAAAAATAATCAGAGCAGAAAAACTTAATTTAAAATGTAGGTGATTTTTTTTAAAGATCTACCTAAGAAAAAGACATACATGTCAAGGGACAGACGCACACGGAAACTATGGCAGACCTTAACATACATGGTGTGGCTTCTATAGGAGGAATTAATAATTTGATAACTTATTAAACTTTTAAAGCAAAAAAAACAATGTGGTTAAATTTAATAAAGGGGTTACGCTAGCAAGAACATCGCGCTTACCGGTTAATATATCAAAGCCCAAACAGGGAATGAAATCCGTTTACCGGTTAGAAGAGCGGTTTCTCCGTGTGAGCAAAGTCTACAGACCTATGGACATGGTAGGTAATGTAGATTAGATTTTTCGTTTAGTTGACTATCGTTATTACATTGCCTAGTTTAGGTACTCGATTTTGCCTTTGCTGCTTGCTGGATGATCACTTAACTAAAATCTAACCTCCGAGGAGTCGAATCCCTCCAAATCCGAAATCCTAGGTTCGCAACTGGGCGTTACACCTACTCTTTGTAGTAAAACGCACCTATAGGCAGTAGCCTATACCCTATACCATATTCATTATATCATTACAATCCATGTAAACAAATCACATTTAAATCGGTACTTTAAAGGGACAGCTTCAAGTTTATGATTTCGGGAATTGGACACGTAATCACGTTATAAAACGGTCCATTTGTTGCAGACTTCTGTCTATTTAGGTTTTTTTACATCTATGAAACAAATAATGATTAATTTTTTAAATCATTATGTATGGTTTTAATGATTATCAATACATGTGGATACTTATGCTTAAACCGACATCATGATTAGGGTTGGTAACTATATTTCTTTCTTGGATTAACTTAAAAGTTCTCCATTTAAAGTACTCAAATGAGATTTGTTTACATGCATTGTACTGGTAAGTATAATGATTCATGAATATAGTTTAGTAATAAACAGTATATCTTCTAATGGCTCACAAGGTTTAGCCTATCGCAAGCCTCTGGTACATATATATGGTCAAGTGACGAGTCACTAACTGTTAGCCGCCGTGTGAACTTAAATATGTACGTAATAACAGGATGTAGGTGTTTTCAGAGGCTTTGTTTAGCTTACATTGCGACGGAATAAAACAGTTCGATGTTCAACAAGGCACAGTTTTACCTTTCCACAAATTTTGATGGAGTGGCCGGGATACTTGATAAAACTCCAGCTGATTAGACAACCACTTGGTTTTCATCAATCTCTCGCCCTATTCTGATTTATGTGGGGTCAGCGCAGCATATTTTCTTCTTCCTCACATCTCTGTCACGCGTCATGTTGTCATTCCCTTCCTTCTCAATCTATCCACCTTTTCTTTAGCACGCCTCGATTATTGCATCCTTCCACAGTACATAGGTACTCTTCTTGTTACATGGTTTCCATCCCTTCTCATTACACTACTTCGGTTCTGTGTAATCTTGTTTTATTAACGTAATAAAATGAATAAGTGCGTAACTTTTATTCAGTAGAAATCAATTATTACAAATTTATCTCTCATTTGCTAAATATGGCGGAGTTCCAGACCTAAGCTATTTATGAAATTATTATTTTTCCGAAATTGTAATAGTTATTCTGCTATTCGGGGCGGAGATGAATCAGAAATCATTAAAATCGGTCCAGCCATTCTTGAGTTATAAATAGTGTAACTAACCCGACTTTGTCTTATAATAAAAAATATTATTACTTAGATCAGCTAATATAAGCGAGCTGTCAATTGCGGAAGACGGCGGAGCTCCAACCCTTATTTATTTAAAAAATATATTTAATTACCTACATAAATAATTTAATAATTATTCTGCTATTCGAGGCTGAGATTAATCCAAAATCCAACAAAACAGAGAGCATTAAAATCGCTAAATACCTACAAGTAGAACAACGACCTCGTCAACGAGTGATACGTAAGTAAAATGGCATCATTTGTGGTCCATAAAACTATAAATAAGTTTATGAATAAATTGAACTATAACACATTTGTACCTAAGCGGATCTGGGACTAATTTTCGACTTAACCACAGTAGATATATATCTTAAAACAGTAAATCAAATCCTTTAAAACGTCCAACTTGACGCACTCACACAGACACGCATCCCTGCAACAAACGAAAGGTCCGGCCGGTCACACCGCTGCTTAAAACGCACTGACGCACCGTAAACGCAGTGACGTGCCTCATGCGTGACGTTTTTAACTCATAAGTTTCTCCCTCTCGTTCACTGCGATTCCGTACCGTTAACATATTTTAAGCACCAATATGGCCGGACCCTTTTTCGCTTAATTTTTCTTTCTCTACTACATAACATAAAACTCATAAGATAGTTCCGTTACTATCTAAAACTTTAATAAAAGCATCGTATCCATTAATCACTTCACTGGAATTATCAATACATTTGTGTTGTGAATAACATTTAAAAAATTGTGAGGCATCTTAAAATGGTCGTGAAAGTTAGTCTACTGCTAATGTATTAACTATGACATAACTTTTAATACCCATAATTTACTATCGCCCCAAATGTCAACCTGTTTCTTTTTGTTTCTTTCGAAGTACGTTTTTTTTTAAACTTAAGTTGCAATATAAAATAAAATTTAAATAAGTTTTTGTCAAAATAAAACAGTTTTTGGGACAAGCTTTTTATTTCCGACTGTATTTTGTTTCAAAGTCATCAACAACTTGTTGGTAGGGTTCAAATGAACTCAAATACCACGGCTTTATTTTGTCACCCACCTCTGTATACGCGCACGAACGGTATAGGTGAAAAACTTAAGAAAATGACCTGTTGTAGGTATGTAGTTGTGAGGGGTTCGAATCTCAGCGAGCAACATCTTAGGCCTTGTCATCACTTTCCATCAGGTGAGACTAAGACCAATAGCTGGTCAGTCTATTATAAAAAAAAAAAGAATCTTAGGCGTTTGTTTTGTTTGTGTTGCACATTTTAAATATGTAATGTCTATTCGAACACGCTACAACTACATACAACAGGTCATCTTTTTAAGTTTTTCACCTATATTTTACTGAATCAGCAACTTTTTAAAACAGTTCAATTTAGTAAATACTCGAATTTAATACATAGAACCTATATTATATTATATTACTGTATAATAATCATCTTAAAATGGACCTAAAAATGAAAGAAAATATATCTAAATTAAAATTAAACTAAACTAAAATATATCTAGAAAATTGGGCCCCCGTGGCATGGTGCCGAGGATGCTGGCAGCGTTTCCTCGCTGTATTGCAATACTAATGCGTTGGGCGAGGAAGCTGCCAGCTCTTCTGTCACCAGTTGTGTCGATTAATCTCTTGCTCACCTCTTTGAAAAGGAGGTGAGCACTGGGACTCCATGGGCCAAGGGTCTCGACGCCAAAAGGCATAAAAATAAATTCTGGTCCGAGATCCCTGTATTTGTGGCTCTTTAGGTTTTCAGCCGCCTTAGCCGCCGCACCACACCGAATGCTGGTACCGCTGAGGTGGGAAGGAGCAAGTGTGTCCACGCAAGTTGCGTCCCACACCAGAACCTTTCCCAACTTCCACGGAACCAATGACATCCCATCCGGTCTCTTTCCATCATCTCTTGCTAAGCCGGTTGGCTCGAGAAGGGCTGGCACGTTGATTGAAGCAAGAGACCGGCGGATGATATCATTCAGTGCGGCGTGGCGAGAAAAGCGGCCTGCGCTTTTTGGACAAGAAAGCCCATGGTGTCCCAGTTCATCGACTTCACTGCCGCAGGGGCACCTGTGTGGAGTGCAGACTCTGACGCCTAGCCGGAGGGAGGTTGCCAGGCGGATGGTGTCAGGCTCCAAGAAGGTCCCGGTGTTTGGCGAAGGATATGCATGTAGCCATTCACCGGACTCTTTAGCACCTGACGCGAGCAACCTAGCCCGCTCCAGTCCGGTGCTATTGCTTAGTAATGAATTATAAGTAATTTGGCACAATTGGTCGTCCCGGCTCCTTTGGCAATTTGGATGGTCCGGCACATCTTTTCCCGGGCAAGCAATTGACCAGGCATTCTTGGCCTCCTCCAGGCCAGCCAACTCAAAGTTTGACGGGAGACCCCGTAAGATTTTACCAATGAGAAAAGCTGAACTGTGGAGGGAGGACAAAAAGGCTGGTAGCGAAACATTTGAAATTTTTCTGATCCCTAGACCACCGTGCCGAATGGGGAGGGATGCTTGGGTCCAGGACTGGTCGCTGAGCTGTATATTCAAAATAGACTCTAAAGTTGATTTGATAAGGTCGTCTAAAGGTAATAAAATATTTTGGAATTTCCAAAAATGGCTGCAGCGGAGGACATATGTTAATTTAGGTACGAATAGACAAAATTTTATTATAGACATTGCGTAATGGGGGCTTATTTCGAGGAGACGGTTTGCATAGTTTAGGAATTTAGATATTGAATTTTGTACATAAATAGGAAAGGAATTTTCGAAAATTGGGGACCCTAGGAGGTACAGAGAGTTGTTATTGACTAATGTTATGTTAGGTAACAAATTGCTAAACTTTTGTTGAATTTCAGAAGAATTTAATTGTAAATCCGGAATATAAAGCTCACATTTATTGTAATTTAAATCTAAACCAATGTTATGGAATTCGGTCTTGATGGTAACTAGATCAGAAATAACAGAGTCTACATCACCTCCTAGAGTCCCGTCGTCCAAATACCACACATTAAATTTAGATTTCAATTTTTGTATAATAGGGTTTATCGCTAAACTGAAAATTGCTGGCCCGAGAGGATCACCCTGTTGACAGCCTACTTCGGATGATAGGACGTTTTCACGGTATAATAATTTAGTTAGTATGAAGTTTGTAGGGAAATATGTCTAATGACGTCACAATGTTCTATGACCATATTACGTCCTTTTTCCAGGTTTATGTATTTAAAAATCTTTAAAATTGCATAAAAAAGCTGAAGTTTGTTTTTTCCCAAGTATTTTCGCAAAATTTATTTATAGGTAACGTAAAGAAAATATTTTAGTGTTGTAAAATACCGTACTGATACGAATGTCGTTATCATCTTCTTAGAATTTTCCCGGTTGTATCCTAAAGGAGCCTGGAGTTCGTTTTGGCACCTACATACATATACTCACGCCCGTATCCCATTGGGGTAGGCAGAGACCAGAGAATGCCAAAAACTACGGTCCTTACATACTTCTTTCGCTTCAAACACTCCATACATCTCCTCATACACCTTTTGGCACCTAATCTTAAAATTTGTCGTAGGCACTAGTTTTTAATAAACGACTGCCATCTGACCTTCCAACCTAGAAAAAAAAATAGGCTTTGTTGGGATTAGACCGGTTTTCCCGCGATATTTTTCATCAAACGATATTTCGTAGTCTTTGAAAAATCCAGTGGTATGAGCTGAGCTAAGCCAAGTTAGAGGCCCTCGGGCGGCTTGAAAACTTCCAACAGACACACTTCCAACAGAGAACAGTTGCCTACTCATTTGACAAAGCCTAATCCCAGTTAGGTCTAGTTTCCCCCGTGGGTTGGAAAGTCAGCAGGTGTGGCAGTCGCTTCTGTAAAAACTAGTGGCAACGCCGATTCTTGTGATTAGTTAGCGGACCCCGGACATTCTTCAGGATCTAACTGTACTGGGATGACACTAGGATGATGATGATGATGATGAGTTACTACATTTGCAGTGGATTCGAATCTCGACATCATAATTATACGGGAGCCGTGCGCTGAATACCTCGACTATTATCCAAATATAGTATTCCAAGATTAGTTTATATGATTTGGACATCTAATCTGAAATTATGAGGTTGAATAATTCTCGTGGATAGTATTAGTACAATTGGCCCTTGCTGACTTTCTTGTTTTGCGTACCTGGTGGTGAGTAGTGTCGCCCAAGCTCCCGCAGGATATTCTTGATTGAGAATGAAGGACCTGCATCTGCAGTTGTCAACACCACTCTATCCTTCCTGAATCCATGCTGGTCTTCACTCAAACTATCATCCACTCTTAATGTTATTCTATTTTGTATAATTTTGAGTAGTATTTTAGAAACATGCGAGATCAGACTGAATGTCCCGTGTTCTTCACATTTCAGAGTGTTAGCTTCCTTAGGTAGGTTCACTGTTTTGGTGATTCTAAAATCATTCGGTATCTGTCCTGTCCTATAGATTTCCCTTATTAAACTGAATAGTTCATCTCGTAAGTCAGCATTAGAATATTTGACAAGTTCTATTACTTTAACTAAGCAAGTCTCGTCTCCAGCTGTCAACACCACGAATCCTTAAGTCAATAAAGGGAGGACAACGCTTGTGACTCTTCTGAAGTAGCAAGCGTCCATAGGCTACGGTGTCTGCTTCAGGGAGGCCGTAAGCTTGTTTGCCACCGTCGTTGTATAAAAAAACTTTAGAAAGTCGATAACATCATTCATCTCTTAGAAGCGTCGCCTTGAGATCTGACACTTCAGAGTTGGCACATCGGACAAGGCCATATAATTCTCTTTTTTTTCGATTATGTCATTTATTTTAGCAGAGTAATGGAAAAAATGTAAATGCGATTCGACCTGGTTAGAACCGATTATACGCTTCACGTTGTATGACGCCATCTCACATTTTGACATCAAAGACAATTGCTGACGATGTTTAAGCAAAATATTATGGATGAAATATGTAAGAAAACAAATTTAAAAATTAAGATAAGAAGGTACTTTTTTTGTAGGATTGTAGTAGTTTTAGTAATTATATTGTAATTCGAATCTTCCTTTTGAATCATAATAGTTAATGTTATTTTTTAGGTATGTGGCTAATAGAAGATTTTTTCTGATTCCACTATGTAATATATATTTTTTTAGCTCGTCACATAGTGGAAACCTTAAAAATACCTTAATAATGTATTTATGGAAACGTAGTGAGATAAAACGCCTTCAGCAAGCAAACACATTATTACTTTTTATCATGTACTAACTTACTACTTATATAATACTGATAGTTAGTACGCTAAATTAATTAGTTAAAGACAATTACGTAAAACTCACACTTGGCCCTTGTTCTTCATTAAAATAAATATTATTATTTATATTATTTCATTTTAATAAAATAAAAAAAGTAAATTTAATTTAATTTAATTAGGTATTAACACTATAGTTTTATTCATTCACTAACAAATTTGTATGGACATGGTCTGAATTAAATTATTATTATTATTATTATTAAGAATTGACAAAGAGTACATTACAAATGACTCTAATTGCAGTATCAATCTAAAGGAATCTCATGATCATTATAGATAATGAAGTGTTAATTATCATGAAGAATGGATTTGTTCAATAAAGGATAACTTACGTTACTTAATGTGCCGAGTCTGCGCCTAGTAACTCGTAAGGCTTTAGTTTTGCAAGTTAGTATGTAGGGGGTAATCTCCTGTGCTAATTATCCGATTTCAAAAATTCTTTCACTAATAGGGTGTGTACCTAATAGAACGGGCCTTTGGAATGGACGAGGGTATCTCGCGGGTTCAACCGTTTCTTTGCAATACACGGGCGGAGTTTTGCTATATAACAATTTTCAATAAAAAATAACAACGTACCTACAATAAATAAACCATCTAAGTCTTGAATAAGAATGAAAGAATACTATGAAAGCACCTGTGGTAATTACAAAACCTCATGTTCTGGGGAGAGGACAAAAAAGTTACACAGCGTAGCCCCACTTTGGGCGCCAACTGAAACCAAACTTCTCCCTAGAAGCTCTTGCTCGGCTATGCCTAAAAGAGGCTCAAACAAGCACAAAAGTAAGAAAAGTAAATAGTAAAAGTCTTCACTTATATAGTGATGCCTAAATTGAAGAATAAATATATACCTATGAATGTCAATAAACTACTACTACATACACAATGGTTGCTATAAATTACTATTACTATTACAAAGAGAGTCAGTGCGCATGAACTTTTAATAAGCACTATTATTACTATTTTTGATTTCATTTTCCTGAATACAATATAATTGTACTTATACAGATTACAATTACGGACATTAGGTACAATGTTCATAAATCACGACGCAACTTTTCCCAATATGACTAAGCTGAGTACAGTCCAAGTGAATGATTTACACTATTCGCCTTATTATAATGGTATAAGGTACAAAATTGCACGTTTTTATCGGTGGTTTACAACATGACCTAAGGTCCCGGCATAATTTCCTGGTAACGCGCGTAAACGGACGAGCCCATTTGACGTACACAGAAACCGCGGACTGTATGGCTACTGCCGCTATAGCGTAGTCAATGCTCACGTACACACCCCTCTAACCCTTTGGACGCCAGGAACGTAAAGGTGTTGCGTATTGTCGTGGTTTCGGCGCCAATAAAGTCATGGCGTAGACACCTTCGTACTTTACACTAAGGTTCCTGTTCAATACATCTTATAGAAAACAACTTGACGTGTAGGTGTCACAGGCGTATAGGAGAAAAACTTAAGTAAAGTACGAGTATGTATGTATACCCCTCTTGTATGTAGTTGTGGCGTGTTCAAGTATTTAAATTTTGTAAGACAAACAAAACAAATGCTTATTCGAACACGCCTCAAAGACAAAGAGAGACTATACTAAGTTTTTCCCCTATGGGTTTAAGATATGAAATGGTTGGTAACTTGCTGTTTTTAATGTAAACAAAATTTACAAACTCAATAATATATTTTTCGTAAAATGTACATATTTTATGTAGTTTTATTATCTAAAGATTAAAGTAATTTATTGATTCTAGATATTTAATAAATATTAACGTAATAAGCTAATATTAAACAACGTGAAGGCTTCCTCCCACACTTATTTAATTTATTTATTCTTGTATGTTTTAGTAATGAAAGTAGATATGATAATTAGACATATTAATTTGTCTTTAGGTATGTTCGTGGGTTGGCTGCGAATCTTGTTGCACAAGGAAAAGACCAGTTATACCGGATTATAATCAAAGGAATACACGTAAAATAAATAACATAATCGCAAAGCAGGACCTGCTAAAATGAATTGGAAATACCGCGCTCACATACTCACTAATGCATAGAACATTTTCAACAAAGGTGGGAGATTTTTTTCATACGAAATTTTGAAAACATTCACGAGAAATGAAGTCAGGATTTGATTCCGGGAATATCGATTCGAGAAAACTAAATACCTATACTTAAATTACTTTGATTTTTTCCAATATGACAGTTTCGCAATTTTACGAATTCCTTGCGAAACAAACCTATTCTGTGCTCAGTCGAAAAATATAATATAGTATTTGACTCCATCTCCAGTATAAATTGATCTATAAGTTAACTGTTTACAACTTGTGCTACAACCATGCGTCAATCACAGATTAGATATACATAATAGAGTGGTTAGTTTGTAGTTGTCAGTAAGCGTAATTCAATGGATGAATAATCTTACAATTGAATTGATATGCAGTAGAATCAATTGATTGATCGTAATAAATTCTGCGGACACTATTTTATAAAGTCTAACGTGGTATAAAAAAACACGTTTATTTTTCTCACTTTGAATGTCACGGGTTTGATAATTTCAACCACTCTTATTTGTCTTCGAATACTCGTTAATGGACAGCTTTAATAACAAATCGTTGATAAGTGGTGGAATTTGTAAATATTTTGCCTTCTCGGGTGAACAGAACCGGGGGTGTATCAGACTGGACGTATTAGATTCAAATTAAATTTACATTTCGGACGTAAGACGCGCGCAAACCTAGACTCAAGAATGAGTTGGCGCAACAAATGTTAATATGATATGAATACGTTGATTCAGACTTGCCAGGTGACTTTGTTGGACGATCCATTGCATACGCACTCCGGTGACTCTGGCCGACTCAGGGGGTTTTCGAAAACTTCGCCACTACAATATCCATAACGTGTTTATAAGGAAAACGACGAACCAGTAACATATAAACGTAGGAGCCGACGACACGGGCCCATTTGAATCTGTTCCCTATCCTAGTGCATTGATTTGATTTGTGGAAATGGAGTTCGATAATTTCGGTTTGGATTTGAAGATGTACAAGATTTATGAAGATCCTGAAAAGGACACACAGGTCAGTGACAGGTTTTGATAAAATATAATTGGACTAATTGAATTAGGCATTTAAAGTGACGTTTCGAATTTGACAGTTTTAGAGATGGCCCATCATGAAACTTCAAGAAGTATAGTTTTTATATTATTTTGTTTATATTGCTACCGAATATAAATGATTTTTCATAAATATTTTCAAAATTGTATGCGTAATCCGGAAAATTTTAAAGTGTCACAGAAATCATCGTAGTTGAAACACACTGTAATTAGTTAGATTCCTTCAAATTAAAATATACTAATAAAGAAAGGTAGGTATGTATGTACTGGAAAGATAAATGAGGACTTTTATTAAATAGTGAACATTTTTATTCCTCTTTCAATATTTAGATAATTTTTGATTTTCCTGCTCATGAGCATTAGTTCGAATAATCGTGTCTCCAACTTGTTATTATTTTTCTGGTGCCACTACCTGACCGACACTGACCTTATCAGGCCCCTTTACCACAAACCTTTAAGTCTAGAATTCGATAAAATTGTACAATTTTCCATAATAAAGTTAACAAGTTTGTCACATTGTACACAAATGTTAGTTTTGTGGTAGGCCCCAGGTAAAAAATGACGGACAGTGAAATAAAAAAAGAGTGGACACTTTTTTCTTCAGGTACATCTTCTTACCTAAATCAATCTCCTCTTATACCTTTATTGCACATACTACAGTATGGGGACAACAGTATAGGGGTTCTTCAAGAAGGAGTGTATAAATTTTTAAACTGTCGGCAACGCGCATGTGACGGCCCTGGAGTTGCAGGCGTATGGTGGCTGCGGTAACCGCTTACCATCAGGCGGGCCGTACGCTCGTTTGCCACCGACGTGTTATAAAAAAAAATCAGGCTTTTCCGTGGTCGCTTTCCTTTCCTCCTCATCTTGGGGCACAGATCAAAGAATACTGGTCTTGGGGGCTATTTTTTGTTAGTCCGTTTTTGCATAGACAACATCCAGCCAACGCTTTATAATTTTTGAAGTCTTCTTTTTGGAAAACTACTTGTGTACAAAATGATTTTGGAGCAGTTTTACTGATTTTTACACACATACACATAAACGCACGCCTATATTCCCAAAAAGGGTAGGCAGAGCACATGGAAATTAATTTCAGTGCCACTTTTAGCAATTGTAGGTTTATAGATGGAGAAAATGTGATATTGCAGTGACAGGTTGCTAGCCCATCGCCCTCAACACACTTCAACCTGGTTACCTTAGGCAACTCTTACGACACCCAAGGGAAGAAAGGGGGTGGTGCTATTCTAACCCAGCACCACACGGGGAACTGATTTTTACTTGCTTTTATTTTGGTCACGAATGTATGTACCTATGTTACTTAAAAAATGTATAAAATGTCACTTAGTTTGTTTATTAGATCAACTCATGTAAGTCAAATATTACCAACTAGCCGTTGCCCGCGACTTCGTCCGCGTCTTCGCTCCTATTGGTCGCAGCGTGATGTTATATAGCCTAAAGCCTTCCTCGATAAATGGACTATCCAACACAAAAATAATTTTTCAATTGAACCAGTAGTTCCTAAAATTAGCGCGTTCAAACAAACAAACTCTTCAGCTTTATAATATTAGTATAGATTTCTCGAAGTCCAATCGATTGAAATGTAAACTTATGTAAATGAGATGCCAATGTAATATTATGATACTATCAATTGAACTCGTCTGATAATGGAGATCGAAGATACGTAGAACAACTTCATACTTAAGACAAACCCTTCTTGTTTGGGATTTGGGCAATAAAAAGTTATATCAAAGATGACATTTTGACATTCAGAAACTTGATACGGCTGTTTTATTCCGTTCAATTCGGTTGCCGGAATACCGGTTGACGTACCTAACTAAGCAATTTTGGGCATTTGCCCTACAGTTGGGATTGGGATTCGTTCCTGCAACCTTTTATAGTATAACTTTTATCTCCCAATACGCATAGTGGATTGAAAACATTTCAAATTTTTAAGTAGTATGAAATCTTAACTCATTTCGTTAATTTGGGAACAAGAAACCCCAAAATATTTATTTTTTATTTTTATTGCCATTAGATTTCTAAATATTCACGAAAATGTGAAGAAAGCCCATATCGTAGTACTTATAATGATGTCATTACTATGAAATTGTGACAGTCACAGCGGACAAAAAGAACAGCAGCTCACTTTCTTTAGTAAAGTCTTAGTAACAGTGCTTCTGTAGGATTTGTTACGCTGTGACGCCTTACTTGTCACTTACTCTCTTTTAGAATTAGGAACTTTTGAAATTGATTTATTTATATGAAATGGGGATATTTTCGCGAATTTAAAAATGTGGTTTTACTTAACTTTTTATCCTCTATTGGATTTCATCGGAAAAAAGCCTGCTTAAAAAAATGAAATGTTGTCAAGTGTGTGCGCATGCAGACGCATATTTATCCCTTGTGAAGGCAGAGGCGATTTAGCGATTACATACTGTTATAATTCTGTGATATAAGTATCATTTTAGATTGCATTTTCATAATAAGTGAATTGTTT
This sequence comes from Notocelia uddmanniana, assembly GCA_905163555.1. Lineage (NCBI taxonomy): Eukaryota > Metazoa > Arthropoda > Insecta > Lepidoptera > Tortricidae > Notocelia > Notocelia uddmanniana. Next base: position 5,031,133 of record LR991064.1, read on the forward strand.
TGAAATAAATTACCAAAACGTAACTTTGTACATATACAGGGTGTTTGTTTGGTCCATCATTTGCCAAATTAAAATGGCGGATGGGTCGGGTCATATACTATCTGAAAACCAAAGTCAAAATATTCTTTATTCAAATAGGCCTAGCAACAAGCATTTTCGAATCTCAGTTTAAAAAAATCTTAAGCTAATTATTTTGAGCAATTTATTGATGGTACGAGTATTATCTTAAGGCGCAGGGCAGGGCAAGCCATTCTACATACAAATGTTGTGCAAGTTTTTTTGCGTTAGTTTTGGCACTACAGTTTTTATTCTATTTTTTGTTGGTACATATTGGATATACGCAGAACTTGATGTTGAAATTTTGCATTATTTCAAAAATAAAAAATACAGAAAATCATTTAAATTAAAAAAGAAAAACATCAAGACATAGCTAACAAAAAAATAAGCATATGGACCAAAAATAGTAACTGGAGTGCAAACACAAACGAAGAAAAACTTGCACAAAGTTTGTATGGAAAGAGCTTGCCCACCCCATCGCCTTAAGAGTCACAATCACTTTGTTGTTCCATATGCAAGAGGTGAAAGAGATTTATTACCCTTATTAGAGGAGTCAAAGATTTAAAAATCTGCTACGGGAAGCGGAAAGCGAGCGGGAGAATCTATCCACCATTTCAATTTGGCAAACGATGGACCAAAACACCCTGTATTTTGTTTTTTGTAAAGCCTTGTAACAAAATACATGCAGTAGCTCTAGTAGTTAGCTCTGCATTTAAGTAATTATTTTAATTTATTTGAAGAATAGCAATAAATGCTCCACTTTTTGCATATTTTGTGAAATGACCAGTTGGTGGCCAGCAACTGGCAATTTACCCTAAGTTCTTTCCAACAGAGGCACATGCATGAATTTTTTGCTCCTCTACGATCATGTACTGACCATGCAGAGAACGCGTGCGTGACTCAATCAATTGACCAATATTAATATACGAGTTGTCAATCAATCAATCACGTGAATTAGAAGTTTCCTGACTGGGATCACCTGTCATACCAAGAACATTGGGTCAATACATATATAACACTTAAAGCTCACGCGCTTCTTACAAATATTTCCTAAAATAGAGCATGTGAGCGGCTAAACCGATGTTTATAGACCTTTATTTATTTCTGACGTTTCGACAGGGGTTGCGCTATGTAAATAGCTTAAATTTCCCTATATTGTATGGGATGAGGTTGCACTGTAACAGCAGCAGGCATTGTAACAGATACTCAGGATATACTTCCAGATTCGTGAGAATCTGTCAAGGAGACCCGAGTCATCTGACCTTCCAACCCAAAGGTGACCTAGACCATGTTGGCTTCAGGCTTCGTCACGTGGGTAACTTGGCCAACATAACTGTCAAAAGTTTTTAAGCGAACAGCTCGAAGGCCTCCAACTCGGCTTCTGCTATCACGCACAACAACCGAGATCAACAGCTTAACGTGACTTCCAAAGTATGCAAGCTCAGATCAAATCGACTGACGTTTCACGTGCACAAGCAGAATCGGTGTGCTCATGCAGATAACGCCAGGCCGATTTGTGCTCCCGGATATGTCCTAAAACTACGACCAAGACCACTGGGGGATGGGCAGCAGCATCCCTGGAGTGCGGTGGAGATACTGCGAAAGCCAATCCGCATGCCAAGCTTCGCGATTATGGCATTTACCCCCCATGAAATTGGGGAAGGCCCATGTCCAGCTGTGGACGTCCTTCGGCTGATATGGTGGTGATGGTGGATGTGTGCTACGTGAGATTAGTAGGTAGTTATTTTGACAATTTACCCTGATCTCTGGGAATCCCTAGAACAGAATATTAGGTTAGGTACCTAACTAACCTGCAAAGTGGTATCTTATTTAAATGCAGGAGAGGGCAGTAAATTGTGGCACATATGTTAAATAGCCGGAAAACGCTGCCAGCAACGTAAAACACTTATATTAGGTTTAGTAGGTACTGAAAGTTTCTACTTGTGTTTGAAAACTTTGTTGCTTGGATATTTCGCAATTATAAATAATTAGGTATTAAATCATAGTAGAGCGATTAAATAATGCTTTTTGGATCTTAGGTAGTTCTCTATCAAGTCTATCATATGGCGGGCTTGTGGTTCATATCGATGAAATCAACGAAAATTTCCACTTCATTTGTCCATAATAGAGTTTATTTCGAGAACAACTTATTTCTTAAAAATGGGTATGCCGTGTCACAGGTAAGCTTTTCTTCGGAACTTTGAACATTATGTGACTTTTTCAGTTATTTTATGTGACGACATAATAGAAATTGAAATATTGGCAAAACACGATACCTTTCTCATCAGAAACTATATAGCAGTGTATGTGTATAGCTATGTATTCAGCCGTGTTTCTAGTACGAAGGAAAAGTCCAAAGCGGTGATATCATGGGCTGCCAATTAAACATGTTGAATACGGTCCCTGTTAGCGCCGTTTGTTTGATTTGTTTGTCAGCCCTACGTGTAGTTGTACGGAACAACATAGTGAGCTCACCGCACCTTTGTGCATACAGGCCATTACCGCGCACGTGGTCGTTGTCACGTGGCCAGGGTAAGGTCAGGGCCAGCACAGTCGATCGCCAAATGGTCCGTCGATCATGAAAACCTATCACATGTCGACCCATATTTTGTTTTGAGATGCGATGGATGGAATGATGACGAATTGAATTGTTTGTATGTTTCACATGAATATATGATTAAACATAATTTCGTTTATGTTTTTATCATTCCAAATCGAATCATCGCTCTCACTGTTTATTTTTATAATGAAAATACCTAAACTTCTAAACTCAGATGAAAATGCAAAACAATAAGTGGATAGGTCTTTATTAAATCCATGATCGACGTGTGCCGAAGTACTAATGAAGGTACTTATGGAATACCCATTAACTTTTAATCAGCATACTTTTAATCAGCATACTCTTCGGGAATGGTTCTAAATGATTTAATGCTAGGTACATTGCATCTTAACCAAACCTAAAAGTAAGTAATCATTACTATAATGTTTTAAAAATAGCAAATTATTGCGTGATTGAAAAAGGTAAAACTAAAAATAAAGCCATTAAGGTTTTGGTTCCAATCATCAACGGTCGAAATTTTTTAACGGAAAAACATAAGACGGTCGCAATTTTCCTAGTGCGATATTATTTTATTATTTAATGCTAGGTACATTGCATCTTAACCAAACCTAAAAGTAAGTAATCATTACTATAATGTTTTAAAAATAGCAAATTATTGCGTGATTGAAAAAGGTAAAACTAAAAATAACGCCATTAAGGTTTTGGTTCCAATCATCAACGGTCGAAATTTTTTAACGGAATACATAAGACGGTCGCAATTTTCCTAGTGCGATATTATTTTCTTTCATCGATATCGATAATTATTTTATGGGAAGAAATTTTGAAATACATTTTCAAAGTCAATTCATTTACAATTTGCGTAAAAAGTGGTAAGTTACGGAATTGCATTAAGTATTATTAAATAATTACAACATTGTAATATTAATTACTCTTTTACTATACCTAAATCACTTCATAGTAAAAAAACAACGGACTAAATCCAGATAATGTTGAAAAATTAATGGTTATTTGATATTTGTCTCCCTCCGTCTAAAATGTGGAAGTTTTTTTTCCATCAGTTTTATATATGTTTATACAAACGACATCTTACGTAAGATTCTCTCTTAAATTTATTTTTTCATTTAGTAGACCATTTTTTTTGTGGTCCACGACTATCGATATAGTTTTTTTTTTCTTTCTACAATACGAGTAAGTTAGATTGCAACAGTCTTATGTTTTGCCGCGAACATTCCGCCCTCTGCTAATCATGTTTCCATTCAAACAAAACCTCAGTCTGAATTTATCATGTAAAGAATATCAAACTAGTATGTTGAATTTCAAATCTCAAATACAAAAACCGGCCAAGTGCGCGTCGGATCACGCACAAAGAGGGGTTCTGTGCCGACACCTACTAATCCACATTTACATTACATTAAGTCATAAACCACTATACAACACATTGAATCAAAAAAGTCGTTCATAAGGAACTCACGGCACTTACGTCCTTTTGTTAGAACAAGACGGTTTTTCAACGATAACACGAAAACCGTCAAATTTATCTAGTTCAAACCAAACAACGTTGAAAGTATTTATTAATGTACACCACCTCAATTTTTTCCGGATTTTATTCTTCATAGTTTGGAAATTAGAGGGAGGGGACATACTTTTTACGACTTTGACAGCTAATATCTCGCCAACGGTTGACATATAAATGGAAAATTTTGTAGAAACCTCTATATCATTTTCAAGCTTGAAATGCACAGGGCGCGGCGCAGCGTCGTTGCGTGGCAGAGGCGGTTTGTCAGTAAGGCGACTTCCTGTCTTGGCGGGGCGGGGTCGACATGTCATAGGTATTTTGTTGTTTGACGTAAGCTTACTGATGTGAAATTTCCTCACTTGACTAATTACTGTCAGTATTACGTTAATTACGTTTGCGCAGTACTAATACGATGCGCAGAAGTGAGACAGTACTGCATTGATATCGGTTGACAGCTGACAGTTTTCTCATATCGTACCGCCTCCGCATCGATAAATCAGAGGGCCTACTCCGAACTTCGAAAATCGAACTTCGTATCGTGCCGTCCCTTTCCGTCATATACTGTATAACACAAGAGTGAAAGGGACGGCACGACACGAAGTTCGATTTTCGAAGTTCGCAGTAGGCCCTCAGGAAGGCGCCTAAAGCGAACGCGGTCGGGGGATGTCGTACCAAAAAACCGCGCGGGATAGCGGAGCAGAGGCGGCGTGTGTGACATATTAATCAGTAATCAGTCAGTCGACAGTTTCGGAAAAATCATAAATTCAAAGCCGCTTCCGCCCCGCACCGCGCAGTGCCAGGGGGCCAATTCTCGGGTTCGATCGAGATGATCTCTATTAGAGATTCCATACAAGTGACTCTACCATTCTATACAATGTCACGATAGACATGCATCTCGATCGGACCGAGAATTGGCCCCCTGCTCTGTGCGTATAATAGATGAAGGGTCCACAGAAAGCACATGTCTGTTTCTTTAAAATTTCAAAGCAAGTTTGCACCTTATGTCTTTATAGGTTAGGTTGCTTTTTGTTCTGAAATTTAAATGGACTAGACATGTTTTTCCGTGGACCCTTCAGATACCCTACACGCCTCTGTGCATTGAATTTTTTTTTCATCCCCTGGTTACATATACTCGTATGGGGTGCCCCCCTTAATTTAGATTTTTTCGTAATTTCACAACATTTTTTTCTAGCGGTTTATATAATACACCTTTCTAGAAAATTTCATAATTGATAGATAGTCTCCGAGTAAATCAACTGTGAAATACGGACGGACGGACGGACAGATACGACGAAACTATAAGGGTTCCGTTTTCGCCATTTTGGCTACGTAACCCTTAAAACGGGCATGTAGATATCACCCTAAAAACGAATTTAAAAATCTGTCATGTTATGTAATTTATTCGTGAATTGTCATGTTTTAATATGTAACATTCATGTAGATAAATACATAATGTGACTACTTAAAACACAGTTTGTATTCTTGACAATGAGGATGGACAATGGAAACTTTGTAATAAGCTTGAGGCAGACAGTCTACGGGTTTTTTATTTGAGGAAAATGGGACGCGGAAACATAATAATTTGCATGGGTACCTACGCTGGCGGCATATTAAAATCAATGTGCTCATTCTGTGTATAAAAAAGTAACAGGATAATTTTTAATTTGAAACATTGTTACATTTGAAAATCCATGTCTGAAAAATCATGCGTAATCTCCTAATCTCTCTGATATACCTGTATATCAGAGAGATTAGTCGTAGATGAATCGTAAGTCGTGAATCGTATTCTATAGAATATGATACTCTTCATAATTCTGAACTATTTTTATTATGGGATCAACCTAATCCATGCGAAAAAAAAATCAGCTGTTCCATAGGATTCGACTTTTGTCTGGATATAACAATGTATGAAATGGCTATTTTTTTGGCACGGAAAAGGTTGCTCCCATAGTAAACTTTGTTCAGAATCATATTCTATTATTACGATTTACGACTTACGAGTCATTCTGTATATGTAAATTGTAAAATTATATATAATATTTTTAAACCAGCAGTTCTTGAGATAACTTTTAAAAGGGCAATTATTTATTTACATCGGAGATCTCGGAAACGGCTCTAACGGTTTCGATGAAATTTACAATTCGGGAGTTAACTGGGGCGAAAAATCGACCTAGCTAAGTCTCATCTTCGGGAAAACTCGTATTCTCCGGGAAAAGACGAAAGATGTCGAGCAAAGCTCGGCCTCCCAGGGAAAACATTTTATGTGACGCCTAGCTAGCATTATCGCTTTTATGTTGGACATTTAGCATTAGTCCCTCTCACACTTATATACGCGCTTGCTACTAAGGGGTGATGGCTATATACCTGCGCCCGATCAGCTACTTAGCCAGGCAGATCTTCTCATCGTTCACACAAGGATGCATAAACTCATCGCACCAACATTTTTTTTATTCTTGTCTTCTTCCTCGATCCTTCATTACTGAGAATCGCGAATTCGTATGGCCTGTCTCCATAGAATGCCGTCATAGGCCATGTGGGGCGCACGCTGCATACTGCAGCCAAACACCATCTTCACAGCATCAGACCATGTCGTGGGTACTGTAGCTTGAGAACGCCTGGTGTATATTTGACCTGATAAGTCCTTAAATATTGCCAAGCTGTGTTTACCTACGATGCATTGCTAAAAGCTATTTGTAAGTATTGAATGTACTAACTGTTACTAAACCTTTTAAAGTAAGTAAAATAAACTGATGTTATAATACGAAAATCTTCCAGAATAACATACATACATACATAAATAAACTCACACCTATATTCCCAAAAGGGGTGGGCAGAGCACACGAAAAATAATTTCAGTGGCACTTTTAGCAATTGTAGGTGTATACATAGATGGAGAAAATGAAGAAGAAGTATATACGGTCTGTTGTCTATTATTGTGTGTTATCACTTATGTACTTTCTGGGATTTAATATCACGCATCTTTAATGTATTTTTTATTTGTTCCAGGTAATTAAAAACAAAAATAAGCAATTCAACTACAACATGCATTTTATAAGTTATTTCAAGAACTCTTCAGTGCAGAGGTACTATTATTTTAATAGCTAATAGAAAATAGTCAACGAGTACGTCACTAGATTAGTAAAATGTTTAGTAAAACAGGTAACATGTATCTTTACAGTATTTAGCTTGTTTATAGCGATTGCGAAGACAAATAAGCAGAGTAGGTAATAAAGATTACCCGGAGACGCTTGACGAATACATAATGTCTCATTACTTGTACTAAACTATTAAATGAAATGACAAACACGCCAATAGCGTGTTTAATATACGTCAACAAAGACACAGTTAAGTGATACTTTGTATGTCCTGTGATCAGCGATGTTCGTGACACGGCAATAGGGTAGTTTCCTCATTTGTAACTTTATAATATATTGCCGTTATATGGATAGTGTACCACCAACTTAACACAATAAAAAAAATTGAAAATAAAGTCAGAACAATAATAAGTACTCCCATCTTAAAGGCCGGCAACGCACTTTCAACCCCTCTGGTGTTGCGAGTGTCCATGGGCGACTCTAATCGCTTACCATCAGGCGATTCGTCTGCTCGTTTGCCACCTATGTCATAAAAAAAAATACGACACTTGAAAGTTTCCAAAGAAATATGTATTTTTTATCATCTAATGTTAAATAAAGGCTACCAATAGAATTTACATTATGCAATAAAAAAGAAATTGTACGTCAACTATGTACGTTAAACGCAGTAATTCACGATTACAAGTAAATTTTTAACAAAAAAACACCGACTCCAAACTTTGCCAGACCCCGTCCTCCTGCTATATAATTTGAGTTCCTTCGATTTTGCCTTACTTACCCCATCCTCTTGGTATATAATTTGAAGAGTACCTTCGATTTAGCATTACTTACCCCATCCACTTGGTATATAATTTGTGGTTCCCTCGATTTTTCCAAGATCCCGTCATCAGATCTAGACTTGGTGACAATGGAACCAACTAGAACACATACTCTTTCAAAAAAAAAAAGAATTTTTGAAATCGGTCTACTAGTCTCTGAGTAATCAGTAAACATACGTAAAAAAAAATCTGACGAATTGAGGACCTCCTCCTTTTTTTGAAGTCGGTTAAAAATTGCAATTTTCTTGTTTTTCCTTACAACGCAAATACGGGGCTTGTACGTTGTGACGTCATAATTTTCTCTCAATTATTATTATGGAGGGTTTTTGGTGCCTGATGGGAACAATATCCACCTTCGACCCTTATTTACGGCTTTTGTTGTCCTTTAATTGTAGTTAGTCCCATACAAACTTTTAATCCCCTTTCAAAACTGGTTCGAAGGGAATCGTTAATATTTTTTTTGGAAATTAGCCTATTGCGTAATATAGGGCAATTCAGGTGTTATCGGATCAAAAACATGGCATACGGCAGCATTCGTATTACCGTATCCTGGGACCTATTCAACAAAAAAAATATTTGTCTTATAGTATGAGAATTTTCCATAAACACCCTAATCTTATCAGCTAATAATAAACGAGCAACATAACATTAGTAGGTTATGTTTATTTGTTTGTAAATGGATTCTCGATAAAGGCACAAATATTTTCGATGAGAACTGCAACACGGGGGATTAGGGGGGCGAAATATTCATTCATTCATTGTATATCATTCCTGGAAATGTCGTTTTCTCCGAGTTTTCACTCACGACGTTGAGCAAAACTCGTTCTCCTAAGTAGATTTTTATATGAAACGGGACTTTGGGGTCTATTTGAGTAACGCATAGATTGGTTTTGTACCTTTTGTGCGCCAGATATATTGAGTTATGAACCAAATTGAGCTGTCGACGCCCAATCAATGAATACGGTTGCAATTATAACGTAATAAATGTTTCATCTTACTTCACGTGATACACGCCAGGGGCTAAGGATGGACATTCCAATTGAATGACCGATTGTCTATTCAAAATAATTGAATGTGATTGTACCCAGATGGTACAGCGTTAAAATTTGTTTTCTCTTTGTCTGCCGCTCAGAAAAGAGACAACACATAATTTTTCAGGGGGTTCAAATAAGGGGTTTAAATCCTCTGTTGGTAGTCGTCGAGTGTAAGGCCGCGTTCACACATAAGTACGAGCAAATCCGCGCGACGCCGCACTGTCAGAATGTATGGAAGGAATCTAGTTTAAAGATCGACATCCATTTGCATGCAGTTTTCATTACATTGCGAGGCCACCAGCGACCGAGGTAGCAGAAGTACAATCAAATCCAGCATTAAATGCATATTGCTTGCAAGTTTTTACAAATATACATCGGTCTTTACGAGTTTGGGAAGCATAGCATATCTTCTGTGTGTAAACACGGCCCATGTTTGTAGCTCGTTACAGTTAGAAGCATTTTCCTGTAAGATTTAAATGTTTAATGATTTTCCTGTTAAATCTCGACCGGAAATATTAATTAATCGCGCGCAATGATTAATGTTTTTTTATTACGTGCGCATAATTGGTTGTACATTAGATTGTATTCAATTTCAACTACTTATATAGACACATTGTGAGATTGTAAAATACAACACGGTTGTCACAGTTAATGTGTTGGGAGCATTAATAAGTTTACGATGGCTTGTCGAAGATACGGCCTGAATACATATAAGTAGACAGGTAGCGATGCTACACCATTCATCCTGTTTTAATAGACATAAAGTGAAGAATACTTAGTGAACATAATAAATAATACTTTGTTTACCAGAAACTATGATTAACACTTTCACTGCGGCAATAAGTTAACCTGTAATTAGCTATATGTACATTGTATCGGGCACTTTACACCCGATACAGTGAGGGTAAATTTTATTAACAGTATTATGACTACTGGCTGATTTGGTTTTACATGATCGAATGGCAGATTGGCGTGACATGTCAGGTTTTATAAAAAGTTTTTGATGATATTTAATTTATCCCGACCTAAAATACAGTTTTAAAGTAGCGCAAATCTCTCCGCTGATAATCGAATGTTTTTATCAATCGAAATGATCGAATAAAATACAAAAATACGTTGATATTGATAAGACTAGACATAGATATGATCTAGTATTATCGTGGCTTAGACGGATAAAGCGCGTTCGCAGGCAACTGAGACGTGCGTGTAGTAGCACGCGCCCGTGCATGCCTCGATGCGCCACGCATCAAAGCGATATGCAATACAAGCGGATATTATATAATGAATTGTTTGCAGTTTAATCGAATTCGACTGTTTGGCACTGATAAACGGCCATGAACTGAACTACAGTAAATCAGTCCAAACCATCTAATTCCTACTGGTAGAGGTACAGTCAGACAAAAACATGGTCTAAAATTTACGAACGTTAATGAAGAATTCGAATAGTGGTAGACCACTTACTAAGTTTACTGTACATTAACCCATAAAAAGTCCCGCCCCCTTTTCATCCCCTTAAGGAATAATTTCCGGTAAAATACCTATTATATGCCCTTCCCCGTCTCAAACGCGTTGATAAACGTGGAACTGAAGAGAAAAATCCCAATAAGAGACAAAACTCACTTTAAAAAAAACAGAGCTAATACTTATGACAAGAGGAAAAGCATAAGGAAATGGCAGTTCTTTCTATTTAGTCACTTGATTTGATACATTACGTACACTTATTTTTTCTAAATCAATCTAATTTCTGAACTCGAACTTGCAACCTCTGGTTTAGTAGTCCATGTTCTATCCATTGGAGGTATTGTGGTACTCAATGAGCTGTTTTACCAGCAAAATAATCATATACCTAGTACGAACTTTATGAACTATATGAGTGAACATAGGATAAATGATTTTCTTAGGAATGTAACCTAGTTAGATTGTTTTTTCGCACCAGTAAATCACGGTAGTGTATACAATAGGTATCTAACTCGTTAGAGCCGTTTTCGAAAACCCATTGACATGTAAACGTTGTTAGTCCAAAGGTTGACTTGTAGAGAAAAGAATGAAGTCCACTTAGTGTAAAGTCAACAGCAAAAGTAGATGAGCATTTTAGTACCTTATCGCTTTCACTACTTTGACGCATCCGAACTGTCGCAGTATTGTTACGTTAGTGTGATAAAGTACAAAAATGATCATTTACATATTTGCTGTTAACTACTATAAGATTTTATTTGCAGAATAAATTTAAAATTAATGAATAGTATAGGATTGCAGCAATGCAAGTGGGATTGGCCTGCCTCTATGTTTATGGCGTCAAGTTTCTCCGCTTATTCATAACATATACCTATAATACATATTGTCTGCGTACATTTCAGTCCACAATACAGACACACCTCATTCTGAGTAATTTTATGATGACGCCTGTCGACGCACGAGGAGGACTATTGTGGTACAATTATGTGACCCTAGTGAAAAAGGGTATAAGTGCCGTACAATTGCATAGGACTTATACCCCTTTTCACTAGAGCCACAGAATTCGAAACCGGTGTTGTATTACGAATAGCGTCATGACACATGTATTGGAACGTGGATTTGATGCAAAACATTGATTGCATACTGTCGACATATTTTTAATTTATATTTACAATTATAAAGACCGCGGTTCAAACCAGGATGAGACTCAGAAGTTAGTTTAGCTTTAATTATATTATCTGTTATTATTTTAACTATGGATTTTAATTTAATAAAATTTAGAAATTATCAAGTAATAGTTAGATGAGACTATGACGAGACCGGGATAAGTGCTGGACTCGCAGAGAGGCCTATGCTCAGCAGTTGACGTTTACAGACCGAGAATAATGATGATGATTCAAAATCCCATCAAAATCATAAATGTGAAAATGGGAGCCAAGTTCAATATTAATAAGAATATGCCATGCTTGGTTGTCGTCTTCACCGACAAAAGAATTGAGATCTAAATGGGTGCCAAGTTCCGTAGATTCTCTAAATATCCAACAGCTTTTATGGTATTATAGAAAACTGCCAAGTTAAAACTCAAAATGCATTAAGCCGCAGTAAATTAGTTTTACTGTAAACAATGTAGTACCGGACTTGGCAGCATTTCAGAGAATCTACGGAACTTGTAACCCATTTAGATCTCAATTCTTTGGTCGGTGAAGACGACAACCAAGCATGGCATATTCTTAATATTAAACTTGGCTCTCATTTTCACATTTATGTTTTTGATGGGATATCATTACTTTTAGTTAATATTTGCCAAATGGTGCTTTTTAAGAGCGAATGCACGAGTTAATATACAAAATACCCAAATCGCTATAGGTGCACCTCAAATATTTGAAGAGTTCCCTCGATTTCTCCAGGACCCTATGATCAGATTCTTACCTGATAACTTTGGGACCACCCCTGAAGTATACTGTTTCATACAAACAAAGAATTTTCCAAATCGGTGAATAAATGACGGAGTTCTGAGGTAACTAGCATAAATAATAATAATAAAACTAATAAAAAACACACACAATTATCATGCTACATGCCAAATTTCAGCTTTCTAGGTCACCTGGAAGTGGGTTAGGTTTTTGATTACTATAGGTAGTCAGTCAGTCAGTCAGCCAGTGGTAAAAATGCCGTTTTTTGGAATTTTATATCTACTTATAAATAACTCTTAAACCTATATTTATGAAATATGGGTTTCTAGTGATTCTAAAGGATCTTAATACGTGTACCAAATATTTTTTTTTATGTTAGATAGATTTTGAGTTATTGGGGGGTCAAAAGTGGCTCCAAACAGTTCGTGTAAAATAACACACGGCTGCTGTCCGCCAGTTCCTAGGGTGAACTTGGCGCGTGTCTAAGGTAGATATCTACAATTTTGTGTACGATAAGTACACAATATTACTTAGCTGCAAAAATCTCTGCGTGTCTGTAGAACTTAACGCGTTCAATTTTAGGCAAAGCATGCTTTACAAACACTGTCACATTGTATTTATTTATTTAGGTCTCGCCAGAAGATCAGCGCCGGCTCCCTGAGTCGGCATTATGCTAAGCCGAGACCTGTTCGTGGCGATTTATGTTTTATTTCCTTTATATATTTTTGTAAACTGTGTTTTTGGTCGTATGCATTATTGTCACGAATATGAATGTGTTTCTTTTTCTTTTTTCTTCTTATTCTTAACAGTTCACGTTCAGTTCACATGTGACAGTTTATATGTATAGGCAGTCAGCAACCTTAGTCATCGTATAGGCATAGATAAAAGAGTCTACATTCTTTGGAAGAAAAACAATATTTATAAAGGTATAAATATCAGAGGAGGAAATTACAGACAGCCGTGCAAAAGAATTTTCCTCTTAATTTTTTTTATCTCCTAATATTTAAGCCGGTTTTCCCGCTTAACCTTGATATTTTCATACTAGCAGGTCAACCTAAGCTGCAAAGTTATTTATCACTGGTATGAGAACATAGAATATTAGGTAAGCTATGGTGGAAAAACAGGCCAATTCTCACCTGCGGGCATAAATAAGTACACAGCTGTGCCCCTATATGGTTAAATATTTGGTTTCCTCGACGTATTACCATGCTGTTCATAAATTTTTACATAACTACGCACAAGGTAGACCAATATAAGCCTGACCTCTGACTATAGCATAGTTGTTCTGAAACTAAGGTTCAAGTTTTACAAGGATAACTGACTTTTGTGATTATAGAGGTAGAGCGTGCGTCAGAACCTCCGTAGGATCTCATAAGTCTCGAATTTCAAGGACACACTCACCTAAGTCGGTAAATGTGTAATTATAAAACAGCAATAAGTTTTGAAGCCTCGATTTATTCTCCTACATCTGGTTTACATAAGTATTCAGTTGCCATGAATGAAGTAAACTTGTAATTTATTAACCATGTTTCTACTCAAATCCCTGTTTGTAACTTGGAATTTATATGCTGAATTATATTAAATAGGTATTTATGGTTTAGGATAGTGTTCGCTCGTTGATATTTTGTAATCATGTTGTGGATACATGTTTTGGATGGCATTCATAATCAGAACCTCTTGATCTTTTTTTTCTGTACTTGTAATAAATGTCATGTGTTTTGTATGTCTAATGAATTATAAAATAAAATAAAAAGCTTACGTGCGATATTTTTACTGCCTTTAGATAGGTATCTACATTTCGTATTTTCTTATAGCTTCACGTGCGTGGAAGAAAATGTTGGCGTGGTTAAACATCGTTAACTTACCAAATACTCTTTATTCTGCTCATTACTACTGTTGTCATGTCACAAATGCCATATTATATTAATAAGTATTTTGCTTCTTACAGAACAAACATTTGATTTTGATTTTGAGAAGTGACCAGCTGTCGTATACATATTGCCAGTGGCAATTATAGTGCGTAAATAGTGGTCCAGTGTATATTTAGGATCGGTTGAAGTCGATTATCTATTTTTGCATTACCTACCATATTGCATACTGAAGAATTCCAGGGTCCGCTTAGAACCAGCTATAGTTTATTACGTGACTCGTAACGTGTTAAACTTGCGTTCTGTAGATCAAACTGTCATTTAACCTTACTCCCGCTTACCATCAGGCTTTAGGTACGCTTGTTTGCCACCGACGTGGTATTAAAAAAAACTCACGCTTCTGGATCCGCTTGGACCAGGGGGCCGATTAGACCCCGGAGTGCGCTTGGAAAATTGTTTATCGTACATTGTATTCCTAATTAATTAGTTTGTTATAGTTTTAACCCATTTTGCTCGTCCTCGACCTACACGATCGATACTGCACCGCATAGTATTTAAACTGCTGGCCTTGACTGTGAACTAGTGCTTGCGAGGTGAAATTGCCGCAACGAAATAAATTGAAAACAAAATACCTATACATGCTCTACATTGTTCATTATTGTTCACCATGAAAAGACAATATAATTTAATACAAATCTCAATTTTAATTTTATTTCGAATGTTTTTTACGCTAGATAATCATCGGCATCGCTTGAAAACATATTGTTTTTCTTATATAATATGCTTCGAAATCTTGCTTAATAAACCTCAGACCGCCGAGTTCTAGTCTTTTTGAGAACATTGCAGCCCTAAAACGACCTTTGTACTTAGTGCTGTATAAAAATTACCAATACCAGGAGCAAAAACGTAACTACCTACTTTATGTTGTAAAATATTGCAACGATAACATATCTGTTGAGACCGACACAGTTTCCACTCGCTGAGGACTTCATGATTATCAATAGCCACTTGATCGCTCGTTGTGATTATATTAATCAACATGTATTTATATTCATTATAACTGCATGCACCCACTTATAAGTCTCATAACATGGAATACGTGTAGATAGACATGTCTTACTAATATAGCAGTAGAATATTTTTGTCAAATTAGCCATACAGAATTGAGGAGGATCTTGGAGATTCATCCATTTTTGTCTCAAAACCTTAGTAGGTATGAAGAGCGTAGTATAAAAATCCATCTTAATGACCGACACAATAGAAAAACTACAAAGTTGTCTTACTCAAAACTCAATGAAAATATTTTTAAGTTATTTAATTCTGAACCAATGATAAATTTAATGCGGAAAACACTATCATGACAACAACCTACATTAAATAAAAAACGATGAAATCACTCAGTGGTACTGTTGAGTTAGGCCCTTAGAGTACGAACTACAAACGATACGCCATGAGATATGTATGCCATGTATGAGTCGACTGCACTGCTTCAGTCGCTGCCGTGCCCGTCTCAGCGCCCTCAGCGGTCAGTGTCGTCGCGATATTCAGGAAAATAGGCCGCCGACCGGCAGCCGTTGCCTGAATTAATAAAAATATATATCGAAAGTTTACTTTTAAAATAGTTCGAGATTCGTTTATGTTTTAATTGTAAACTGCGGTTTTGATTCCGGCCAGTTATTTTAGAATTCGAGCGGTATTTTTCGATTACTTTTGCTGAACTGGTAAGTTAATGCACTCTTTATGGTACAGTCAAGTGCAAAAATATGTAAACAATTAATCCTCTCATAAATATGTGTCTTAATTCGCCGAATAAGCGCCACAAGCCATGAGATATATTTTTTTAAGTAAATTGTATGCACGCATAATTTTTCAGTTGACTGTACATGTGATTGATATGTTTACTTTGTTTTTTTCTACAACCATTAAAGTAAACAGAACACATTTGAGGCACTTCACTTATGTATTTGCAAAGATCGTTGTATCATCTTATAAAAACAAGTACCTCAAGATAAACACTTATATACATCTACCTGCTTTTTACTATATAAGATTGAAATTATCTTGTTTGAGATCTTTATAAGTATGAAATTAAAAGATTGTAACTCTAATCTGCTTTAGTACTTAGATATAATAATGAAAGCCGCACTACAACGGGAATAGTCTATCATAATACGTTTAGTAAAGTAAATAAACGAGAGATTATATTTTATTTCTACATACATTAACATTACATACATAAGCACTTCATTACTGTTAGTCCTCTATAACACAATTACTTGTAATTTATGGCCGATAGGTCGATTAGCGAGCAGCTAATTTGATGCACCGGTTTGCGGGACCACTTGTCTGAGTTGATGAACTGAAAGGATATTTTCTCGTCTTTTTAATGGATTCCAATTCAACAACTACTTAATAAAATGCATACCTACCACTCACGCTTTCTTTAGGGTCTGTATAAAATATTAGTATTTTTAATTGAATTAAAAAACTCTTCCTTTTAGGTGGTCGCAAACTGACACTGGTCGCCTAACCGGACTAGCGTCCCTAAATTTTGGTTAGACTAAATTAACAGCAGTATTTGCGATCCAACTAATTTCCAAGATCAAGATCCCCCTCATTAACAGGGTAAGAAGTTAATCAGCTACCGTAGTTTAAAAAACATACCAAATTAATAAATATATGAAACTGCAGAATTTAGTATCTACCTACCTACAGTAAAAATATTAAATATTTTAATATTAGGGGGCAATCTACAGAAATTGAACTAGTCCAATAGTAAGCTCAATAAGGCTTGTGTTATGGGTATTAGACGACGATATATTCAATAGGTATATACTTAAATACATAGGAAACAACCAAGTCTCAGGAATATTAGTGGTTATTACACAAATAAATGCTCTTACCGGAATTCGAACCCGGGACCTCTATCATCGTAGACAGTGTCACTCACTACCCACTAGGCAAAGCAGGTCGACCTATGTGACGTATGATACGATACGACGGAAAAAATATATACATACCTATTAGTATTTACAAATACTTTATTTTTTCGTATTGTGTTTATTCGTGTATTTATTCGTGACTAAATTAGATAATGTTATTGTCTAATGAAAAATAATAACATCATTAAGTGCTTTGCAATCACACAATGGAATCCGAAAAACTTTTGTATGAAAGTTCACACTGGCATGCACTATCCTTACCTTAAATGAAAAAGACTCTGGCAAGTATTGTGTCAAAAATCACCAAAGTGTACTAAATTACAATTTGTCAATGAGTAGGTAGGAACAAAAAACCAGACGCGAGATAAATACCAGACACCTGTGATACTAAACTGGCCATCTGTTTTGATTTCGCGTGCGTCAACAACAAATAATGAAGTTACGCTGGCTCCACACTTCTTACCTTTCAATTTATGCAAGCATGATAGTTTAGTTTAGTTTATTTACTACATGTTCCACCACCACCACCTCAGCCGAAGGACGTCCACTGCAGGACATATGCCTCCCGCAATTTCATGGGGGGTAAATGCCATAATCGCCACGCTTGGCATGCGGGTTGGCGATCGCAGTGTCTCCACCGCACTTCAGGGATGCTGCTGCCCATCCTCCGGTGGTCTTGGTCGTAGTTTTAGGACATACCCGGGTCCATGAACAGAACATGTTCATTACATGGTAACTCAGAATTTAACAATATAAGAGAATAAATTTACAATAAAGTTTTGTAGGGGACCCGGGTATGTCCTAAAACTACGACCAAGACCACCGGGGGATGGGCAGCAGCATCCCTGGAGTGCGGTGGAGATACTGCGATCGCCAACCCGCATGCCAAGCGTGGCGATTATGGCATATACCCCCCGTGAATATGGGGGAGGCCTATGTCCAGCAGTGGACGTTCTTTGGCTGATATGGTTGGTATGGTATGGTTTGTAGTACATATTTTTAGGTCGTAGGGTCGGGTCGTTACTACGGTTCCACGACCAGCGTTAATTTGCAGGCACCCCAAGGACAAGGCTTTATCAATTAGAGACCCTTAGAACAGTAGTATGCCTTACCTTTTATTTAGTAGTTTTTGAATTGAAATCCGTAAAACAAACGAGAAAATGGAGCGCCTTATCTACTACAATAAAATAATACTAGTATGGCAGTGCAGCGGATATTGTGCGCTATCGCGAGTAAGCATTGACCCGAGAGAAACAATACAGAAATAATACAAAACTTATAAACACGATAAAAATGGCATATCAAACCAATAAAACGTGACTGTTTTTTTATATTTTTTGACATAGTCATTGGACCTTTATAAAACCGAGGCTTAAAGGACCTTACCTACCTGCGATGTATATTGTAAATCAAATATGGCTAGCTATACGTTTTCATTTGCGTAGAGTTGGTAGCGCACATCGAACAGCTTTAAGTCGGCGGTGTCATTGATCTGTTTATAGCGGCTACGTATAAATATGTATTATACGCGTATGTATAGGAATCTGAAAAACAAGTGCCGCATGCATTAAATTACAGAGTGCAGAAGGAAAGGAATTTCGCTCGAACCGGACGTGTCGCGGTAAAAACTGCAATGAGTTTCGAACCTTGCTAGGGTTGTGCCAACGCTTAATGTTGTTTTCGTGCAAACAGGCCTTCATACGAAATTTTAGTTTAAGTTCAATCGATTAGTCTTAGATGATGCATTTATTTTATAGAATAGAGCATAAAACAGAGAGCATATTTTTCGACAACTTACACCAATTGTAAAATTTTGCGGACACCTCGGCTCGGTAATCCAGTCCGGATTAGCGAGGCTCGGCTGTAAGTAGGTAGGTGGTCTTATCGCACTGCGGACAAGTCGGCATGACTTACGTTGTGCACTCCGGTAGTCTGTACAGAACGTTAGTACGCTTCTTTGGATACCTACTACCTTTGCTTTGATTTGCTTACTAAATTGTCATAATATATCTCTTAACATCGTAAATACTTTACACGTGTCTTTATGATTTTGCAAATAATCGGTATCGATTATATGTCAAGTTGTCTTGACGTTGAAGTTACCGAAAGGATATTTGTTGTGGAATCTTCTGGGTGAGCTCGCTTCATCATCGGCCTCATCTTTGCCCCCTGGCTAGATGCTGGCCAAGAGCAATCCCATTTCAAATAAAAAATAGTACATTACTACAGAGGCCGGGACGAAAGGGGTCGCCGGCCGAAGACATATAGACGGCCGAGCGAAACGAGGTCGGATAGGTCTCAGGCGGGCAACCCCATATTTCCCGCCGAGGTATGTATAGTGCTTTTCTCAAACATGCAATGAAATAAACAACAAAAAAATCAAAGTTAGTGGCAGAATGTCATGACGCCTGTGCCACAAATTTATGTGGAATGGAAATTAAAAAAGAGGACTTTGCCGGCAACATTTGTATGAAATTGCATTTACGACCTCTTGTCCTAGCCGCACCTGAACCATACTTCGCAGCCAAGGAACATAACATCAATATTTCATTGCATGTTTGAGAAAAATTAATTATTTGTGATACTCGTATTTACTCGTAATAATCTTTGCTTTATATCCATATCTAGCATTTTATCATTTATTGATTGCTATTTTATCGTATTTATTGATTGTTATTTTTATTGTCGGCCTATTTAGCCTAGTTGGTAGTGCCACTGCCTCCGAAGCTAGAGGTCCCGGGTTCGATTCCCGGTAAGGGCATTTGTTTCTGTGGTGAACAGAGACATTTGTTCCTGAGACTTGGATGTTTTTCTATGTATTTATGTATATATCTATTAAATATGTCGTCGTCTGGTACCCATAACACAAGCCTTATTGAGCTTACTGTGGGACTAGTTCGATTTGTGTAAAAAATTGTCCCAATATATTTATTTATTTTATTTTATGGCAAAAATAATAGGATTAAATTAGGTACTTGCATATCTGGCTTATTATTACTATCCAGTCATATCTATTGTTTTATGAAAGCTAAAGTAACTATGTCTGGTCGTTAACGAACTGTATCTATGCATGACTTAAACGATTTAAAAGAAATTTGGTATCTAGATAGGTAGTTTGAGATTAGGACACGGGAAAGGAAAAAAGCTACTTGAGTTGAGCTACATACATTAAATATTATTGCATTGCATAGTAAGCGTCTTAGCATTTTTCCGGATCATATAGGAGCATCGAGTTTAGGAAACATTCATATATACTTCTCGATCCGGATGTCAAAATTATTGCCGAATAAAAATCGTGAGAAAAAATAAGGAACCGCGTAAATCTTATTGTTGATGAATGATGAAAAAGAAGCACGTAGATTTGGTTTTTTATATCGGAAGTTTATTGTAAAGGGCCGTCAACGTCCATTTTATTGCCTTTTATTATTGCAATGTAATAATCAATCAGATCATTATCCTTGTCGGGTTCAAGTAGTTATTTACTTATCTGTGCTTGAACTACAATGCTGCATTTACCTAAACAGAGCTTCAATTTGTTGTCGATCGTAAATCGTTTTTGATTGAGAAATCCCCCGCACGCTCGACTGAACTCGATTCTCCATACAAACGTAGTTTCATTCTCATTTTAAAACGCCGTGCTGAAATAACATGAAAATTTGTATACCTTACACAATGGGATCCGCCATATCTAGGCCGGAAATTAGTTTCTGTTGTTAGAAATTGTAATAGAAGAAAAATTGAGAGATTTTTAAGCTCTTTAGGTCTTGTATAAAAACCTTTATAATCTCTGTATTTTTTGTCCATTATAATTTCAAGCAACAAAAACTAATTTCCGGCCTAGATATGCCGCCGGATCCCATTATGTATACAAAGCTTCATGTTATTCCAGCATGGCATTTTAAAATGAGAGCGAAACTACGTTTGTATGGAGAACCGAACTTCCTGCGGACTCTTAAGAACCTCGATAAATTTACATAAATATGTAAATTTAATTATTGTTCCCGTTTAAACCGGTTTTGATGACTTGAACATGACAGATGAAGTAAAATTACATAGTTATCATGCGAGAAAAAATGTACAGGAAGAGCAAATCACTTTAAGTGTGCTGACGATTATAGGAGAGGTAATCGGCTTCGCGTGCTATAATTTGTATAGCGACTTCATTTTTAGACATAATAGGTTAACGGAATATTCATCGTTGCAGAGTTCAAAAGGGCATAACGCCTGCCAATAAAAAATAAAAAAAACATTTTGTATACCAAAGCCCGCAAACCTATTTACGCTTGCAATTCTCTTTAAAAATGTATACTCTCTTAAACTCCCAGCATATATCCCCATATAACTGTCGAAAAAACTTTGGTCTATTCCACCGGGATACACAATTATTACATTCACGTAAGGTCCAAAATCGCATCAAGTTTTGACGGTCAAATTCATTTTTCCGGCCTAGCTTTCATTCGTGAAGCCTGTAAAATTCTCGAAAATTATTTTTCACCTCAGCGGCTCGAAAATGGCGGTTTTGTTGCGTGAAACCAGTGAGCAAAATTCAATTTTGCTCCGAGCGCGAAAACGACTTTTCCGGCTTGAAACCAGTGAGCAAAATGCAATTTTGCTGCGAGCGTGAAAAAAACTAACTTTTTAATTTTTCATATCGTAGGTTAGTTTAAGTAACTTCAGTCTCTATCACTATTCCTTTGCGTTATATGTTCTCGCCGCTGAGGTGAAAAGTTGTATGTATCACACGAGAGCAAAGATATTTGCATCACGTGTCTTTGAGTCCCTCGCTACGCTCAAGATTCTAATTTCTAATAATTATAGAATCTTTCGCTTGCTCGGGACTCAACATCAACACTCGCAGCAAAAAATTACTTTGCTCTCTTGTTGAACAAATAACTATTTCACCTTAGCGGCACGAACATAGTGGTTTTGCTGCTTGAAACCAGTGAGCAAAATGCAATTTTGCTGCGAGCGTGAAAACAACTTTTATCATATCGTAGGTTAGTCGCCGGTCATCTTTTCATACTGCGGGGTGTAAAAAAAACATTTAAACTTCATTCTCTCTGTTACTATTCCTTTGCGTTATATGTTCTCGCCGCTGAGGTGAAAAGTTGTATGTATCACACGAAACCATAGATATTTGCATCTCGTGTCTTTGAATCCCTCGCTGCGCTCAAGATACTAATTATAGAATCTTTCGCTTGCTCGGGACTCAACATCAACACTTGCAGCAAAAATCTACTTTGCTCCCTTGTTGAACAAATAACTAATAAACTAAACAAACCTGCTCAAGTTATTTATTACATTATATTATATATATTTTTTACGAGTATACCTCCAAGTTTTTATCAACTGACACATCAATGAACCAAAGAGTAAATATTGACAAAGCCCTGTTACGATAGATTAACTATTGGGATTAACCGATTAGAGTATCACTATATCCATGCAATCTGCCGTTATTTAATCCTTTGCCCACGAGCCGAAGACGAGGATATTAAACAATAGATATATACTTTTCTTTTTTTTAATACAATTGTTTTTTATGCCACGATGGTGGCAAGCTGGCATACAGCCTGCCCGATAGTACCTAAGGTATCGAGGCCTACGGAGGCTTGCGACTCCAGCAGACGTCTCACTAATTACTAATTTTATTTCACTGGTCAGAGTGGTCAGGAAATCGGATTTTCTGCTAAAGTCCATTATAGTCGATTAAGCGGAAGTCCGTTTAAAATAAAAGACAGGATAAAAGTAAGGCTGAATGCGGAAGCGGATGTGCAGAGGCCGTCCTTACTCGACATGTCAGCTTCATATCGCAGCCGCCTTACACATGAGCCAATTAACAATATTAACATTTCATTAGTCGTAAAGGTTTATTGATATAACAATCTTAGTACCACCATATCCACCATATCAGCCCTAGGACGTCCACTGCTGGACATAGGCCTCCCCCAATTTCATGGGGGGTAAATGCCATAATCGCCACGCTTGGCATGCGGGTTGGCGATCGCAGTATCTCCACCGCATTTAAGGAATGCTGCTGCCCATTCCCCGGTGGTCTTGGTCTTAGTTTTAGGACATACCCCATATCTTAGTACCAAAAGCATAATAAATAAATAAAGAAAATAACCTAATTAAAATTACAAATAAAAAAATTTGCCCAAATCGCTGTCAATGGGGAGGGTGCCCAGAAAGCTGGCTGTATTACTTCGCTGCACGGCATTACTTATTCGCTGAGTGAATTAAGAGGCCAGCCCTCTGGTCACCTGAAGCCTCTATTAGGCGCTTCAATTTCATTTAGCATAGTGCACCTATAAGTGTCGTAATTAGAATTACCAGACTAGTTGCATGATCGCTTATAATAAGTAATCATAATAATAATCGGTGTATCCCTTGCATTACATTATTGTCAAAAGGGCCTCTACGTTTTGGCTATGTGGTACTCGGTTGGTACTTCGGTACCTCGGTACTTCGGCTCCGCGCACGCCTTCCAAAGGTTCGGGACACCGTTGTCCGGTGAGCGGAAAAGACATAAAAATAATAATCGTATGGAATTTATTTTTTGAACCGTGCATGAGATCGTCGTGAAGACATGGTTGCCAGTTTTAGCACCACCCAGCAGGGGTCACGTGTAGGGTAACTGTGAACCCCTTGTCAAGTGAGTGGGCAACTTGACTGTTAGAAGTTCTCAAGTCGCCCGAAGGCCTCTAACTTGGCTTAACGACTGGGATCAACGGCTTCACGTGCCTTCTAAAACACGGGAGCGCTCAGTTAGTATAACCATTCAAAGCGGTCACCCATTCAAGGACTGACCCAGGCCCACGTTGCTTTACCTCTCACATACCGCATGCGGTACGCGGGCACCGCTGGGCCACGATCACGAGCAATCCTGATCCTTATCGCTTATGGGCGAGTTTCGTTCAGGCAGTAGTGTATTTCTAATATCTCTATATATATAAACGTCGAAGTCCTTACTGACTGACTGGCTGACTCACTTAAATCAACGCCCAGCCCAAACCGTTGAACCCAGAAAGCTGTTTTTTTCACAATTGGTAGATTATACATGTAACGAAAATACCCACTAAGAAGGGATTTTCGAAAATTCCACCCTCAAGGGGGTAAAAAGGGGGTCGAAAGATTGTATGGGGATGGAGTAAAATTTCAACTCACTCGAAACTTTGTGTGTAGACTACTTATTACTATACAAAAAAAGGGTAATTCTATTAGGGTTTTGGAAAAACCCACTCCTAAGCGGGTTAAATAGGGGTACAAATTTTGTATGAGGATGGAGTAAAATTTTAAGTGAGAGACTTGAAACTGTGTTTACTTCTTTATTACAATACAAGAAAAGTAATTTTAGGGTTTTAGAAATAAACATAGGCTACAGTCTATTGTTCCGCGCGTGCGAAGCCGCGGGCAAAAGCTAGTCACTATACATATATTACCCTAAAGCGGAATGACCACCCGACAGATACTCCCCTTCCCAGCAATCTTGGCTGGAGCCGTGCCTGACGCATTAACCACTTTGAGGAATCTCGTTATTGTCAATAGCGTCCAGGTCGATTCACACGAGCTGGCGCGGAATGTCTATTAAATTAGTGACAGTTTCATACATTTTCCGCGCCAGCGCTTGTGAATCGACTTTATACACCTATCATTATCAACACATACGCGCAACTGTGACGTGACTTACCATAAAATACAAAAATACGGAAAGTAACTTATGATTACGATTCTGATGATAGTCCTGATACCTAATTTCAGTCATGGCGGATAATTTAAAGTGCCTAATAGGTACAAACAGGTAGGAACTCCACTTAGGAGTAAATCCATATCTTCGAAGTAAATCCATATCTCCAAAGCCCCAAGACAAACTAAATATACCTAAGCAAAATTATCGGATTCCCTAACCACCTACCTTACCTACTTACTCGTATGAAATTCCGTTTTTCTAAAATACAACAGCGATATTTTAACGGTAAGATGGTAATCTACTTGTTTTGTCAATTTAATAGAAAAACCTGACAATATCCATATTTTACCACTTTTCGGACTGGTTGTGAAATTTTTGACCTTACCTTACATTTACCACTTATCTCATTACATGTTTTACTGATTAGTAGATAAGTAGGCACAGACAGATTTCAAGATGCACATAATCTCTACAGATAATAGATGTAATCTTACCTATTCGATAACGCAGTGAGGTCTCCATCACGATTGACACTTGGAATGATAAGCATTTGTATCATATAAGTATGTGACTCGCATTGCATATGTATTGTACCTGCAAAAAGATTAAAGATGGAAAATTTTCACAAAGAATTTGATGACAAATGTTTTACTTAGGTTGATGACAAAAAGAAGAATTTGTTTAAAAAATATTGGAAAACAAAGAAATGAGAAACCACCAAGTCAGCTTATGAATAATATAAAACCTATAGTAAATACCTTAATACTAGTGTTATTTTATTGTATGTAGATTGACGAGAGATATAATCCTGTTCTGGATTAGTTTTATTGTTATTGACGCTTAGAGACCTTATACATCTCTTAACAATATTAAGTTTGCTTATTTTAATTTTAGCGCTTAGAGATCATTTACATCTCTAAGGACTTTGAAATAATTGTTATTAATCGTATTTGGACGCTCAGAGACCATATACATCTCTGAGATATTAATTTAATTGTATATACTTTTTGTTTATTCGGACAAATCGTATTAATATTTGTAAATTTATTTTCATTGAATTAGTTAATCAGTATATTTTTTAATCATTATTATTAAGTAAGATTGTCAGTTTTTTTTATTGTATAAATTCACGCTTTGACATGTAAAAGTGCCCTTGTGGCCTATTTGCAGAATAAATATTTGATTTTGATTTTGATTGATCTATGAACTTGAAATCATAATTTCAAAATTTAATCAAAATTAAATGTCATTAAATGAAAACAAAACTCAAAGATCGATTAGAAAAGTATAAGTATTGTAGAGGTATTAGGACCTAACAAAGCGTAAGTATACTCGTATGAAATTAATGTACATCTAATAATATCCCAGATATGGTTTTTGGTGTCTGCTTCCAATTACGATTAATACTAATTATTCGAATGTCCTTAGAGATAATACAGTCCGTAAGGGATAAGATCAGAAAATATGAAATAAAATGAATTTACTTAGATATGCATAGTGATGTGCCGTTCCCAGGAATATTCCCACACACAGGGAACATTGGGGAATTTTGAAAGTGTATAGGTTTACATTTTGAGTGATTGAGGATTATATCAAAACTTTATTCATTGAACTATTTACCGACACATTAAACAGTGTAACTCTCTTGCGAAAGTAAATTCCCAATGTTCCCGGGAATATTCCCAATATTCCCGGGGTATATTCCGAATATTCCCAGGAATATTCCCATAGTTACTAGGGAAGTTGAATAATTTTTTTTTTAGAAAAGTATTTTTTATTAGCAAAAACTATAGAAATCATCACAGTTTCATAAAAAAATCATAGTAGTATATCAATTACTTTGGTTCTTGTAACGGTGCAGTACTTATTAGGATATAAATACTAGGACCAGCCTGTCAATTTTTTATGCATTCGTACTGCACCGTTCAAAAAAAGACTAAGATAAAAAATATTAAGACATGTTAGATATTCATAAATAATAAAGATTAATATATAGGAAGGGAGACAGCCATTGAAAGAAAGAAACGGCATCGCAAAAAGATAAACGATTTTGTGATCGAAACAAAAGCTAAAATTTTATTATATAAAAAATGTATTACGTGTATCTAATAAGAACACGAGGTTTTTTGCAAAAGTCATTTAATTCTGCAGAGTACTTCATTATTAGCTAACTTTAAAAAAAATTGCCCAATCTGGTTTGAAATATTCCCCTGTTTTGGGAATATTCCTGGGAACAAAAGAAATATTCCCCATGGGAATATTCCCATTCCCGGGAATATTCCCACGGCACATCACTAGATATGCATAAGGTCTCTAAGCGCCAATAGCAATAAAACCAACCCTGAAATAGAATGATGCCTCATCAATTCTCAATAAAGTGACACTCGTAAGTGATATTAAGGTAAATACCTAGTAAGTATTTAGTTACTACATGAACAAACCGGACAATTATTACCCGAACACGAGTATGACGCGTATCTCCGCCATCTAACTAACGAATGGAACTTGGATTCTCCCTTGCTCATAAAATAATTTAACCTTTGTACTGAACTTAAGAGGATGATCACTTGGACATTCGGAAACTCAAAAGTTCTGTCACTGGTCCACGGATCACTAAAAATATTCACAACATAACAAACCATTACTTGCTATCATACTCGTACAGTCTCGTATCTCGATGTCAACATTTCTACATTTCACTTGAATCCTCGAAACCGATATCATCTTAAAATAGTGTCAAGAGTGCTTGCAAAACTGATAGGTTTTATTGATTAGCGAATTGTTTACGATGTTTTGCCGGTTCGGATCAGATATGGTGACTTTGGGTGCGGTTTCTGTGTTTGGAGCCCCCGCACTAGCCGGGGCTCTAGTGGTTAAGGGGACAGCAGGAGTCTTCAGTGGGGTTATGAGCGAAGGAGGCATGGGTGGTTCTGGATCTCGTTATGCGGTAAATATCCCAATATTGTAACGTTTATTAGTAAGTAAGTATTTTTTATTTGTAAACATAGGTATATACAGAGTGGTGGTGTAAAAGGTACAGAGTGGCACTATGTTTCGCCGGTAGGCATACAAATTTAAATTTTTACATGACATTATAATTCATAACATAATTATTAAATATAAGTAGAATAATTGAATTAAAATAACAATATGTCCCGGATATACATTAAACTCGTAATTAACACTAAAAAATAAATACCAAACACTTTAAACATTAAAATAACATAAAATAATTCAACTTTTGTCCGCAAAAAAGTCTGTCAAGGAATAGTAACATTTGTCACTGAGTAATTCGCATAAATTATTTTTAAATGTAGTCAGAGGTGCCTGTCTTAGAGGCAAGGGTATTTTATTATAGATTTTACTTGCCAAGCAGAACACGCTTTTCCGCATCAGTGCAGTACGTGAGAACACTGTACATAAATTGTGAGCTCGATAAGTATCTCTATATGTATACTTCAGATACTTGTTTGAAATAAATAGCCTGTGGGGTCGCAAGTTGCAACGCTTCTTTCACGGTGTCATAGGTAGTTAGGTAGGTACTATTTATTGAATTTCAGTGAGACCTGGCTTTCGAAACCAAATTTGGATTGTAAACTTTTGGGAGTCACGCTCATGATGCACGTAAAGACTTCTACGGTTAGCGTCTAGAACATTATCATTAACATCATCAACTATTGACATTAACTATAATATTTACAAATAGTCGAGAGATTAGAGTGCGTGGGTTATACTAGTTTATTTCATACAGTTTTGCCTGTTACACAATGAAAACTAAACGCAAAAACACGAATTTATTTGTAAAATATTTTTACTCGTATAATAGTGAAATCATAACGTATAAGCCTACACAATATGTAAACACGATCGTTTGGGAACGACTCACGTTTTTAAAACGTATCGAATGCTTTCTTTAACGTTTCAATTTCACTTTCATGAAAACCATTACAAATACTTTACCATAACAAAGCGGCTGGTGAACGCGCGCTTTCAGGGTTTCAAAACTACTTTCCTAGTAATTGGTGTACTATGAATGAGTTTTGTTTTGCACAACTATCATAGCAAGGTCCGCCGTCCGACAAAGTCCGGGACAAGGAGATGAATATATGCTCCTCGCAAACAATAGTCGTTATGCACGAGGCCATAACCCCCAAATTTCTACTTAAAATTATTGCACTCATTCAGGTTTTGGACAAAAAATTAAATATAGCATATTTAACGACCTGTTTAGCCTAGTTGGTAGTGACACTGCCTCCGAAGCTAGAGTTCGAATCCCGGCCAGGCCATTATTCGTGCATTTAGCACGGATTTTGTTCTTTGATCTTAGATGTTCTCTATGTATTTAAGTCCAATCACTCGTCCAATATCTTTGATCATATTTCTTTGACAGAGGCCCATTGCACTCATCCAATATCTTTGTCCAAGTTTTTTTTTTCATGCGTAGCCATATTGATTTAACTGTTATCGGAATCTTTGATCAAATGTCGGGGTCCCATCCAAGTTTGATGAAATCATCCAATTTCTTTGATGAAAGATATTGGACAAAGATATTGAATGAGTTTAATACGGGGTGGTATTCTACTCATCCAATATCTTAGTCCAATTTCTAAACCGACTTCAATGGGGGAGTCCGGTGAAAGATTATTAATCTTAGATGGTGCACTCTTAGATTCCATACAATAAAATACAAAAATGGCTATAAGTATGTTTATAATGGTAGAAGACTAAGTAACCTCAATTCCTCATGAAATCATGGAAAAAACCTTGCTTGCTTGACAAACAAAACGAAGAGAACAAATCGCCAAACGTGAACCACGCGTCGTTGAAGAGTTCCGTTCTGATCATCATCAGCAGTTCCACTTCATCAAATGTCACTTTTATGAATGAAAATGCTTGATTAGTTCATGAAAATACTAAAATCACTATTTGTGTGCCTTTCACATTTGAGAAGTTTCCTCGATTCCTAATGGATCCCATCATCAGAACTCGAGAAAAATCAATCGTGAAAATAGAACTTGCTTAACAAACACCGCTAGAAGGACAAATCGCCAAACGTGAACTTTTCGTCGTTGAAGAGTTCAGTTCTGATCATCATCAGCAGTTCCACTTCATCAAATGTCACATTTTTGTATAATAATGCTCGATTTGTTGATAAAAACACAAAAATCACAATATTTTTGCCTTTAAGATTTGAGGACTTCCCTCAACTCCTCATGGATCCCATCATCAGAACTCGAGCATGACAAAAATTAATCATGAAAATAGAACTTGCTTAACAAACACAGCTAGGAGGACAAATCGCCAAACGTGAACTTTTCGTCGTTGAAGAGTTCTGTTCTGATCATCATCAGCAGTTCCACTTCATCCAATGTCACATTTTTGGATGCAAATGCTTGACTTGTTGATAAAAACACAAAAATCACTATATGTTTGCCTTAAAGATTTGAGGAGTTCCCTCATTTTCTCATGGATCCCATCATCAGAACTGCCTTTTGACAAAAACGGGACCAACTTGGATATATATACATACAATCAAAAAAAGAATTTTTCAAATCGTTTAAGAAATGACGGAGTTATGGAGTAACAAACATTAAAAAAAAAAAAAAAAAAAAAAAAAACATACAACCGAATTGATAACCTCCTCTTTTGAAATTTTGAAGTCGGTTAAAAAACAATCGAGTATAGATTCTGATCTGATGATGAAAGGCTGGAATCGACCTTACAGGAATACCTAAAGACTTAATCGCGATTAAAATGGTGCTACGTACCGTTTAATGTATATTTTTAGTTTACATTTCATTTTTATTTATTTTGAAATGTAAACTAAAAAAATTGTATAGAATTATTGCGTTTAAAGGTGCTCCCACACTGGCTGTTAAACCTTAATGTTATGTAACATCAACTATCTTTCTTCAACATCATAGTATTACATAGCCTTATCCCTGTTGTACTGTGTTATGTAACATTTATAACAGCCAGTGTGGGAACACCTTTAAACGCAATTATTATATTAAAAAAAAACTAGAAATGTAAACTAAATATATATATTGAACGGTACGTCGTCGCTGTTATACCCATCTTACAAGGGGCTTACCACCTTTGTACCTTGTCGCTTTAACGTCATGTTTAAACTGTCATCACAAAGTATCAAAGTGTCTAGTTCGACTGCCTCGTCAACTTAAGTGTGTAAAGTGGTATTATTATTTGACGTCTACTCTGGTTTAGGTTAGTATATATCTTCTTTGACTCTGGTTACTCTGAGATGTAGTATATACGCGCTACACGTATCATAAAGGAATTAGTATTTTATAGGTAGGTATTTATTCGTATGATCTCGATAATTTATCCACCTACAGTCATTGGTATTTTAAACTGAATTGATTGTAAACTTTATGTCGTTCACGTATTAACTTTATTATGGCATCGATAATGAAAGATGCCAATAAACATGCGATAAAATAAATTACAGATAAGATTGGGACTTTCCTTATAATATAAAGGTTTGCTTATGCCTGCTATCTGCCAATAAATGCTCTAAATACCTATAAAGGTAATTACACCAGCTTATGCCCGCAACTTCATAGGCGTAGAACTCGTAATCGCCTTTAGAGAAATAATTGCTATTTAATTTGTTTAGTCGCAGACACAAAGCCGGGCCACACTCCTGTGCGTACGCACGTGTGCAGCTCGTACAGTTGTTGCGTAAATACGCGCCAAGCCCGCCAAGTGTGGCCCGTCAAATACGCAGCGCAACAAATGTAGGAGGCCCGGCCAAAAATAACTGTCCATTATTAATAGATATCCAATGGCTGCTTCCAGTGTCATAGTCACGAGTAGCACGAGCATGATAATTATTCTCACAGCTACCCGCATTTATTAGATACACTCGTTACATATGGAAAACTATATATTACATACATACATACGAGTAATATGTATGTAGTTATGCAATGAATAGTTGGAATAATATTCAAGAATATTTCTTACATTATTGATTACTTGTGCAACAGCACTGTAATACGCATTACTATGGAAATATGAGGTTTATACTTAATCAAGCATGTTTCTATGCTGTAAATTGTATATAGCGTAGAGCGTAACATACTCGTACAGTTAGCATCAAAAGTACCTACGTATATGAAGGTGTACCTTCAAAGTGTACTTTTAAAGGTCTTATTTATTCCCTTATAATAGACTTTTGAACTTTTCAAATGCGTAGCTACTTTTGATGCTGACTGTACATTATCAATCAAGTGCAAATTCTGGCGCTGGATTTGCAAATCTGCGGTCAAACTAAGTAAGTACCTACATTTATTGGAATAGGCCGGTCAAAAATAATCTTACTTTAATCAAAGGGACAAATTGTATGTACGAATAAGTAGCCTAAGTAGGTCTTTATTTTTTTTCATCACACTTACTCGTAAAGGGTCTTATTCTACGCAGGCGATAGATGAGCGATGATGATACTTTTAGTAGGCGTCCGTACCACAGGTGATAAGTATGTGGTAAGGACCCAGGCGAAGATCATGTCAAATGCCCATGTAGCACCAACTCCCGTAACAATCGGACACTTTACGCTCGAAGTTGTAGACGATTACATATACCTAGGACAGGCTGTCTAGTTAGGTAAGTCCAACTTCGAGAAAGAGGTTAATCGTCGAATCCGAATCGGCTGGGCAGCGTGGCTGAGGAGCCACGACACATATTTTCTTGAATTTAAACTTTCGTGAGTCATTTCAAAATTATATTACGCAAACGGTTAGAACTCACGTATAAATTGTACAATCGCACACTGTGCGAGGCGCGCTCGTCGCAGGTGCACTCGTCCTGAGGAAGAACTCCCGAAGAGTTCGGAACATGTCGCCCGGAGTGACAATTTATACACATATTTTCGTCCAATATTCCGCAGTGTCTCAAGACGAAAGTCTTTGACCAGTGTGTGTTGCCAGTGATGACATAATGGTACTGAAACGCGGTTGCTTACTATGGGCCTCATAAGAAGGCTCAAAATCACCCATCAGAGAGCAATGGAGAGAGCTATGCTGGGAGTTTCTCTGCGTGATAGCATCAGGAATGAGGCCGTCCGCAGCAGAAACAAAGTGACCGATATACTCTTAACTTAAGTGGCAGTGGGTGGGGCATATAGCACTTAGAACCGATGGCCGTCGGGGCGGAAAGGTTCTCAAGTGGCGACCACGTACCGGAAGGCATAGCGTTGGCAGCTTCCCTACACGGTGGACTGATGACTTGGTAAGGGTCGCGGGTGTTCGTAGGATGCGGGTGGCGCAGGACCGGTCATTGTGAAAGTCTTCGTGGGAGGCCTATGTCCAGCAGTGGACGTCATTCGGCTGACATTATGATGATGATGAAAGACCCAGGTCCAAAAAGTAGAGGCCCTATTGAGAAGAAGTTTGATGTAATGTGGTACACCTACTAGAACCCATTCACGGGTAAGCCACATTACCACGAGCACGAGACCGTTGTTTTCCTATACCAATTAGTTACCTGTAGAAAAAAGAACCCAACGTTTCGATTGGCTGTGGGTACACGTATTGTAATTGATGGATTTAATTTAGATTGGTCAAATTAAACTGTTTTGTAAATCATAACGCCTAATTAAAGTGACTGGTGGTAGCTGCCCGGCCAGTGCGATATGGAAACACTGGGACTCCGTTCACATGGGGTCCAGGGAAAGCAATATATATATGGCATATTTTAACTAACGTAGGGTGCTGGTGTGGGATGCTACATGTGTAGATACACTAGCCCCGTCGCATCTCCACGGAACCTCCACGAGGGCGGCGGCTGCAGCGGAGGCGGCCGAACGTGCTAAAATCGGCAAATACAGCGGTCTCGGCGCCGAATACTTGTTCACCCCTTTCGGCGTCGAGACTCTCGGTCCGTGGGGTCCTGGGGCTTTAAGCCTCTTCAAGGAATTGTCGAAGAGGCTTATTGATGCCACAGGTGACCGAAGAGCTGGCAGCTACCTCGGCCAAAGAATTAGCTTGGCTATTCAGAGAGGAAATGCTGCCAGTATCTTCGGCACAATGCCGTGGGGGCCATTTTTATAGAAATAGAAATAGAAATAGAAATACATTTATTCGTAGCACATAAAAACATAGATGATAAAAAAAATAAAACAATAAAAATAAGAAAGCGCCACGAATTGGTCCCGACTCAGCATAGTGCGTGTTTTAGATTTAATTTAGTTTTATTTCAGTTTTGTAATTAGTTTTAATGTTATTGTAATTAGTTTTACTTTTGGTAATTAATCTGTTTTTATATAACGTTCTAAATAAATTCCTACACGTAGGGGTTTAACAAAATAGATATATTAACTAACATAGGAAGAGTATTTTATATAGAAGACTATTTTATTTAACTAATATAATTTAATGTATGGACAACGTCTGAATTAAATACACATGATTAAATAAATTGAATTGAATTGTAGCTGTTCACCGAGTCAAGATCAAACACGCGGCGCGCCGCATTGTCAATGTCAATGTCAAGTGCGTGCGACCACCTGCCAGCATCCTTGTGGCCATGTTAGATTCTACTCGCATCGCAAGTCTAGCAACCTGTTACGGCTCGCCTCCTCCACCACCACCACCATATCAGCCAAAGGACGTCCTCCCCCAAATTCACGGGGGGTATATGCCATAATCGCCACGCTTGGCATGCGGGTTGGCGATCGCAGTACCTCCACCGCACTCCAGGGATGCTGCTGCCCATCCCACGGTGGTCTTGGTCGTAGTTTTAGGACATACCCGGGTCCGATGACTTGAATGATTTATATTTTTGTATTCTTACTATGTTTTATTAGTTAATAACACACTAGCCACGGCACGGCATAAACACGAGCCTTTAAGGCTAGGTTGTCAAGCGAGTTAGCGTTTTCGAGCTTTCTAAAAACAATCTGAAACGTAGAATAAGGGTTTTAAAAATTAGAATTTTTTTTATGTTTTACTTAAGGATCTAGTCTAGTCAAAGTTGTACTCAGTTACACGATCTAATGAACTTCGCTCGATAGAAAGAGACCCCAAAGTTACTCCTTTTTGTAAAGCAACGTTTTGGAAGATTGTATGGAACTGCAATTACTGCTAACTACGAAACGATTCCAGGCATTAACAGTGCCTGAAAGATACAGTACGAACTTTGTTGCTACTATAGTTTTGTAGGCGTATTTAGTAATTTTGTTTCTTACGTCTATTGATAATATTATCATTTTTAACCGGATTTTATTCTTTTTCGAGTGTGGCATACGGTATCTGGAAATATTGCAATACGATAAAATTTCTATTGTTTTTTTTGAAATAAATATTTTGACCCACTTTTGACCTATGTCAGTCAACCTACACGTTTCAAATTTTGTCACTATGTCACTAGATGGCAGAGTTTCCAACGTGCACATTTCCATCATCCGTATTGTAGTCTGTGGTCTTTTCCTAAACTATTTTTTATCCTTAGATAATCTGTGTGAAATGATCGATGCTTAAGTCAACGCAGAAATCAGAAATTCTCGTGAGATATTTATGTAAAAATTCGGTATCACATTACGTATATCGGCTGTGCTACCGCGAACTTTGAAAATCGAACTTCCTGTCGTGCCGTCCCTTTCCGTCATATAGAGTATAACACAAGAGTGAAAGGGACGTCACGACACGAAGTTCGATTTTCGAAGTCCGCGGAAACACAACAGGGTACACGTATATCCTATATCGGAGATTTACATTCTACCAACAAAATAAAAATGTACCATTTGATATTATCGGTTTTTCTCCCTAGTTGACTAACTTGGTCGAAGTTCCGAGCAGAGACATTTAAGAGGCGTTTTTCCGTTTCTAATATCATGTCAAACGTAGTGTTCTTTACAACCAATCACCAAACGGAACGTCTCTGACAAGGTCACATTGACTACCTGCCATTGGTAGTTTAGGTTGTTCAAATCATTTACACAATGATAGTGAAACCGTCTTTTCTGTTTTCATAACAGTGTCAGCTTGTTATTGTGAATTTTATTTCCGTGCAACGTAAATACGTAAACTAAACAGTTTGCACATAGCGTATTCGCGATATGGACGTTTGATTCGCAGTGCTGTATTAGCATTTGTTCAATTTAAAATGAGGTCGTCTCTATTCCGACGTAACCATGTCAGTGACTGTGAGACTGAGCCACTTTTGGCTGCAATTCCTGCAGTGCCTGGACCAAGCATCTTCCAAAATGAGGTAATATCGTCATGAGATCGTGGCCATTGAAAATGCCATTACTTTTTTTAATATCCTTCCTAGCAATGGCTTATAGTTATAGCGCAAAACTGATCTCTAGGTCATTACGATACCTTTGTTAATAATTATAATTATATACCTGTTCATGAAGTGTCTTATTGACCTTTAAAAATACGCCAATTAGCATAAACAGTTACCTCTTTAGCTAAACATGCTCCCAGCATTATGGACATAGAATAGCATGAGGCTCTGTTTTGTACATGATGAGAAGTTGTTTTGTTGTTTCAGTATTTTTATGCTGCTCACATCCTATCTTACTAGATAACAATATTTACGGACACCTACCACATGTTGAAACTGTTATGTAGATTTTTGCAAGATAGTTATGAGAATCTATCGGAGATAGTTTTAGGGAATATGATCAGGTCTAATAATGAGATGGGGGATGGTGTTTTACTTAAAATGTGGTATTTATTTTATTCAGTTACCCCATTTAACTGAATTTAGTCCCTTCATCATCATAGCATCACATATGGGATTGGTACTTACAATATTACTTGTGGGTGGTGACCAATCAACAGATAATGAAGTTGTTAAAATTATTATAATTACAAAAAATCCAAAATTGTTAAGTAAAACCAACTAGACACTCCTTTCAATTAAACTTTTTTATGTCTGTTGGTAAGATTCAAGGCACTGCTTTCTTGATTTTTTAATACATTTTAGAGTGGTAATATAGAGTGAGTGATGTGATGTGATATCGCAACTCAGTTATGATGAAATGAAAATGCATAGTGCTTTGTGCAAAAACAAGTTTGTAGAATGAGCAAGCAAATTACCAAAGTGGTTGAAGGGATAATAGGGGTTTACAAGTTCACAGTTTTGGGTTCACTTTCTAATGACAAAATATATCAAACCAAATAATTATACGGCACAATCTCCTTGTGAGTCAAGTTCATCATAAAACCCTGATATTGGCAAATCCTTCTTGCTAAAATAACCGAGGAGTAAAAGACATCTTAAAAAAAAAGTTCAGGGTTGACTTTGTAATGAAAAAGAAACTTTCTAATATAAATGACCTATGCTAAATACAGTTGCTTTTACTTGCCTATGGATGCTTTGCAACTTGAAAAGTGTTACATGCTCATCAAGTCTTTCATCATCAACCCTTTATTGATTTGAAGTTTTACAGTTTCATTTTGTGGTTAATAGCGAGATGTAAATGCCAGTTCCCTGTTCTCAACACGTTGCATTCTTGTAAGCTTTGGCACAATGACCAAGAAGCAAATCAAATTAAATAAAAATATTTAATTTTACTTTGATTAAATGGTGATGTTGGAAAGATGGGAGAAAATGAGGCGCTGAGGCTAGAGAGCAGATCCAGTAGGGAGGTGACCCTTGGGACATCGTGGAAGGATGTTGTCTTATCAGACCTGCGCATTCTCCAACCCTTTAGTAGTTAGTTAAATGGTTGGCAACATTGGCTTAAGCCTTATGTTTTTTCTATTTCAGCGCACTGACGGGATGGCCAACATCGGAGTGTCGCACGACGTTCTCGTCGAACCGCGCGATACCGGCCGCAAGCTGCCGCAGTACATCGCTGCGCTAGCAGGTACATATCCCACTCTGTTTTCGTTTTGATTTTTTGATAGTTGGTAGTGACACTGACTCCGAAGCTAGAGGCCCCGGGTTCAAATCCCGGTAAGGGCACTTTTATCTGTGGTGAGCAGAAACATTTTTTTACTGAGGCTTGGATGTTTTCTATGTATTTAAGTATATTATCTATTAAATATATCGTCTAGTACCCATTATAACACGAGCCTTATTAAGCTTATAAGTCGATTCACAAGAGCTGGTGCGGAAAATGTATGAAACTGTCAATAATTTCATAGACATTCCGCGCCAGCTCTTATGAATCGACCTATACTATGGTACTTGTTCGATTTGTGTAAAAAATTTACCAAATAATTATTTATTTATTTTAGTATTAGCAACAAAATCCTCATTATCCTAGCGTTATCCCAGTACATTTGCATCCTGAAGCATGACCAGGGTCCGCCTACTCCCGAGAATTGGCGTAACTACTAGATTTTACGGGAGCGACTAATCTGGCCTCCCAACCCAAGGGGGAAACTAGAAGTTATTGGGATTAGGCTTGTCAAGTGAGTGGGCAACTTGACTGTTAGAAGTCCTCAAGCCGCCCGAAGGCCTCTAACTTAGCTTAAAAACGGCTGTCATACACAGCAGCCGGGATCA
Source organism: Notocelia uddmanniana (assembly GCA_905163555.1). Lineage (NCBI taxonomy): Eukaryota > Metazoa > Arthropoda > Insecta > Lepidoptera > Tortricidae > Notocelia > Notocelia uddmanniana. Next base: position 5,069,566 of record LR991064.1, read on the forward strand.
ACCGCTTAACGTGCCTTCCAAAGCACGGCAGCGCCTAGTAACCATTTAAAGCAGTCACCCATCCAAGAATTGATCAGGGCCGACGTTGCTTAACCTCGCATACTGCACGCGGTGCGCATGCGCCAATGGGCCACGCGTCTAACATAAACATTATCATCGTCACCCGATGTACGTCCCACTGCCGCGCACAGGCCGCCTCAAATCCTCACATAGATGAGTAACACCACTGGCCCAGGATAAGTTGGGTTCTTCGCATTGAATTTCTTTGGCAGTAGTCCCCGCGCTGGAACAGAGGTCTAGGTTCAATCAATCAATCCATCAATCAATTTATTTGCCGAGAATACAGTCTTATAAGATATTACATTTTTTTTTGTTTCATGTATTCAGCCATGTAAGGCGTGCAAATATTTTACAAATCATATTAATTATTATAAGAATTAAACATTTTTTTTTATATTATATTACAATTTAATTTGAATGTCACATAATTAATTACAAAAATATAATCTAATACTGTTTTTCGAGAAAATAACGAACCCGATAGAAGCACTTCTCCATGAGCCAGCTATTTAACGTGGACTTAAAAATATTCCCTTGGAGCTTTCTCAAGCCTTCAGGCAAGCGGTTTCCTCGTGATATTTTCCTTCACCGAAAAGCTAACGGTAAATAACAATTGACAGTCCTTATATAAGTTCCGAAAAACTCATTGGAACAGTCAACAGCAAAAGTAGAGGATCGCTTTAGTACCTTGTCACTTTCACTACTTAGACGCATCCCAACTGTCGCAGTATTGTTATGTACTGCGATGAAGTACTAAAATGATCATCTACTTTTGCTGTTGACTGTACGAGCCGGGATTCGCCCCAAAAACACCGATTGAAAGACGCATGCTTAGACCTCTAGGGTATCATAATAGTTCGGATGTATTCTTTGAGCTAAGTCTTTAAGTTAATTGAAAAAGATACCCCTAAAACACGTCAAGATATATCATTGCCATTTATTTAATTCTCGAGCATAATGTCCATTAATTCGATGTGAATAAGATGCGGCGATTTCCCATTGCGTTTTAGTTTTCTTGAAATTGGCACATTTATTATTAATATCCCATGGTCTGCACGCTATCTAGTTCCAGTAATTGGCTTAGGCAATAGTACTTGTTGAAGCAACTGCCATCTAACTTTCAGAGAGGAAACTACCTTAATCGCAATTCGCATGAGTGTCTTGGCAATATCCCGTCAAAAGTCTTCGCTGTTAGAAGAAAGCCCGAGAAACGAATCAAACGCATGCAAGTTTAATTATTGCACTTATCAAGGTATAATCAGTTCAATCGATCTTTCAAACCGCGGAATGTAGTTACTTGTGATCAAAATGGGGCTTAAGAGTCGCCAGTACGCTCGGCTGAACTCTATTCTCCATACAAACGTAGTTACGCTCTCATTTCAAAACGCCATGCTAGAATATCATGAAACTTTGTATACACAATAGGAACCGCCATATCTAGGTCTGAAATTAGATTCTGTTGCTAGAAATTGTAATAGAAAAAAAATACAGCGAGTTTTTGAGTTTTTTACGTCTTGTATGAAAACCTTAATAATCGCTGTATTTTTTCTCCATTATAATTTCAAGCAACAGAAACTAATTTCCGACAGATATACCGGATCCCATTGTGTATACAAAGTTTCATCATCAGAGAGCGTAACTACGTTTGTATGGAGAACCGAGCTTACTGCGGACTCTTAACTGAGCTCGACTATCACTGTCATAGACAACAACCAGTATCAACGGCTTAACGTGCGTGCTGCATAAACGATTCAAATTCGAAAACACTGCTGATTAGTAAATACGTGTTTACGAATTTCAAGTAGTTCTCTCAAAACATAGCAGCAATTATATTAAGATTTTTTATTATAACCTTGTCTATGTGCAAGACTTATTGTTAGCTTGGTATCTAGCGTGATAAATTGTTATGATTGGCAGTCATGCTATATTTGAAAATTAAGCCGTATCGTGCAGTAAACGTTTAATTAGTCATTGTAAAAGACGTTTTTATTTTTGGTATGGCGTAGGGAAAATTAAAATACATACCTACATTACTTTTCCATTGTGGTTTGTAATTGTGTGGAATACGGGTGATTTGCATAATAATGTGCCATTTACCATTAGAATTTTCAATGTTATGCTCTGATTCTTGGGACTAGGTTTTTGTTTTTTTTATTTATTTATTGATAAAGGGAAACAAACAGCGAAAAATAACACATACAATTAAATACATTTCAATACTACATTACGATGTTGTAAAACAAAGAAAGGCCGATATCGCAGATTTTTGAGGCCCGAGCCGCAGGCGAGGGCTTTCTGTTTTACGACCCGTGTTTCGTACACAATTTTACGTCACCACTTGGCCAAAAAGTGGCGGAAAAACGCGCTTTTTGGCAAGGTGTGGTGTAAAATACATTACAAAAGCCAACACAGCATGTTGCAATCGATATAACACATAACACCAAGAATAGAGTCATAAATAAAAATCTACCATGTATATAGTAGTCACAAACCAATGTCAAATATGAGGCAGCTCGGTGGAGACGACGAACCTATCTCATTCCAATTTTTTTACTCGTAACTTTCCAATCCGAAGGGAAATCAGATATTGCACTCCTTACTATAGAAACTGCTGTGAATGGAATGTGTATTAAGCCCCAATTCTCAATTTCAGCTACCCTGGGTGCGCTGGCGGCGGGTTCCATGCTGGGATGGTCCTCTCCCGTGGTCTTCAGGATCAAGCAGGCTAACAGCACCGACTATGACTTCACTGTCTCCGAGTCACAGGGCGACTGGGTCTCATCCATGGTGAACCTTGGTGCTGCCGCCGTCTGCTTCCCTATAGGTCTCATCATGGACGCTATAGGTCGAAGAAAAACCATGTTGCTCCTAGTATTACCATTCACCATTGGCTGGCTGCTGATCATTTTCGCTTCGAACTTGGCCATGTTATTAGCAGGCCGTTTCATCACTGGCATAGCCGGTGGGGCGTTCTGTGTAACCGCTCCAGCGTATACTAGTGAAATCGCCCAGGATCCATTAGAGGCACCCTTGGAAGCTTCTTCCAACTTATGATCACCGTTGGTATCTTATTTGCCTACGCCGTGGGAAGCTACGTCTCTGTGGTAGTGTTCAACGTTCTCTGCGCCTGCATTCCGATTATCTTCGGCGTGGTATTTTTCTTCATGCCAGAGAGTCCCAACTATTTAGTGGTGAAGAACCGTCCGGACGAAGCGCGTGATGCCCTGATTCGGCTTCGCGGAAGAAACTTACGATGTTGATTCTGAGCTGAACAACATGCGAGCGAAGGCTGAAGACTCCAGGAACAACCCAGTGTCGTTTGCCAACGCCATAACTAAGAAGACTGCCTTGAAAGCGCTCCTGATCTGCTACGCTCTCATGTTCCTCCAACAGCTGTCTGGCATCAACGCAGTCATCTTCAACACTTCGGACATCTTTTCTGCCGCCGGCGCTACGATCCCTGCAGCCATTGCCACCATCATCATCGGTATTATCCAAGTAGCAGCGACACTCACATCTAGTTTAGTAGTCGACAAGCTCGGCCGTAGAATTCTTCTTCTGCTATCAGCTCTGGTCATGTGTTTATGCTCGACGGCTCTGGGAGTTTTCTTCTTCTTGCAGACGACTCATGGTCCGGATGCATCGATTGTAAAGAGTATATCGTGGCTGCCGCTGCTGTCGCTTTCTCTTTTCATCGTGGCGTTTTCGCTTGGTTTGGGACCGATACCCTGGATGATGGCCGGTGAACTATGCACTATCGACATTAAGGCGTTCGTAGGATCGACTGCCGGTACCCTGAACTGGCTTTTAGCTTTCACTGTGACTAGCACTTTTAACGCTCTGAACGCAAGCATCGGTCGAGGCCAAGTCTTCTGGTTATTCGCTGGCATTATGCTCATAGGTTTTGTGTTCATCTTCTTTGGTGTACCTGAAACCAAGGGCCGTAGTGAGGATGAGATTCAGGTGTTGCTCGGCGCTGAACCGCGACAAAGCGTCGATGAGAAGAAATAAATAGACTGAGTTTAGTATTTTGTACTGACTTGAGGCGTTTGCCGTTAAAGAGCATTCCTATTTTGAATTTTTAACCTCAACTTGTCTCTTGGTTAAAACTAGGTAAGTCTAGTTATAAACTTGTTAGATGAATGTTTGGCAGAATTATGTCCTAAACGTTGTCTTGAATTAGTTTTACATTCTAGAAGTCGCCTGTTTTGGTCATAAAGAATATTTTGAGGTTAGGAATTACCGAAATATGAATGAGTCTTACTCGTAGCTTCATTGGGCGAGTAACGCTTCGAGTGACGTTTATTTATTCTGAGCGAGTACCAAGACTTGTCCCATTGCGCTCTGTGGCCGATTAGTTAATAAGCCCTATGTTGAATTTATTTAATTTTAAAATATTTATTATTTACGTTGTTTGAATGTATGTGGCAGCTTGATGGTTGTGTGCTGTGTGTATATGATATCATTTATAGAATAATTCGCTGGTACGTACAATTTCTTTCTGTATCTTGTCTTATTTGGTTGATAACCTCAGTTTACATGATCCTCGGTAGATAATATGTCAATCATGACACCTTTGTAATTTTTTTAATTGATCCTTGTGAAATGTCATATTTTACTTTTTATCTCACTAAGACTAAACTAGTAATACTCTAACATACATTTTGAATGAAAACCAAGTAAGTCTCGATTTTGAAGATCTATGCTACAATTTCGTTTGGGTTTTTTTTATTAATGTGAAGATAGGCTGATGAAGCCGAATATTTGCCAAAACAAGTCCATTGTGAGGTTCAGTTTCCAAATAAGATGAGAAATTGTGGTCGGAGAACGGATTTAGAGATAATTATCACGCTAAGCTTTAAAAGACCAACGGCAGGCTGTAGGGCGTCTGTAGGAACCATTTAAAACCACCTCAATGCTACACCATGGCGATATCTTCATCCATATCATTAAATATGAAATATCAAAGCTCACTATTCACTAGAATCATTCATCATTAGACTATAATAGATGTATGCAAATGATAAAATCCTAAAAAAAACGCTACGAGATAAAATGTTCATTGTAGTTTTTATATAAATATAGAAATATGTGTTGTTATAATAATATATTTTGAGATATTTATAGTAATCACCATGGTTATACATGTAGGAAAAAGTATAAACCTAATAAGACAATGTATTTATGAGGTCACAATGCCTAAGTGAAATTTATATTATAGTTATGTAAATTATATTAATGATATTATAATAATTACCAATTATTTGAGCGGTTAATGTAAAGTTAATGCATAAAGTGCGTGTCACGCGCCATACCTAATTGTAATAAAAGGGAATATAAGACTAAACCCTATTAACAGATATAATTGGGGTTTTAGGCTTTCCAACTATTAGGAATATAGTCTTTAGCAATGTGACAGCCACAGTCAGAGACTTTAGGCATGGTTGGCGCTAAAAGATTAAATATTGGTGTTCTCTAAAATGTTCGAGTTTTTTGGGAGGATACTTGAAAAAAAAAATTGGTTGTTTGTAAAGTAGGTTTACGATCGAGATGTTTACGTGATAACGTGACAGCTCTCGTTATACCTGCGATCGCGCTCGTGAGGTTTTGGTGTGACACAAGTTTCTGAACATGTCACCCGACTAAAACGATTTTAAAGACGTTATCACGTCAAAAAGTTAAGTTGTACCTCGCATACGCCATGGTTAGTATAATATCCTTCTGTCATGTATTTTGTCTCATTGGTTTTGCAAAAATATTTATTGTTGTAATTAATGAAAAACAAGAATTATTGAATGTTTTATGAATGTTATATTCATGAAAAAGAAGTCTACTTAGCCGTTACCCTTATACTTAGTCCTTAGACTTAGGAGCCATTTTGACTGAACAATAAATTGTTGACCAGTCAATTTGATGTTGTTCCTTTGTTTGCCACTTGCCAATTTGCCATAACACAATAAACACGTAATGCAATTTGTATACAATTTTAAAAATAATGACAACGATTTCATACTTTTGTACATTTATTTAATTTGCCGAATTTATGATATTGTTTGCTAATTATTTGGCGTAGATTAAGTTGACTGTCCTGCGTTATAGTGGCCGTGCTGTGAGCTATTTTAATTAGTTAGGTTTAAAATTTATTTACAAAATATAATGTTGAATATAATAGTATTTTTGTATTATTTCATTAAGGGTCCCCGCACGCTCGACTGAACTCGATTCTCCATACAAACGTAGTTTCGTTCTCACTTTAAAACGCCGTGCTGAAATAATATGAAACTTTGTGTACACAATAGAAACCGCTATATTATTATCTAGACCGGAAATAAGTTTCTGTTGCTAGAAATTGTAATAGAAAAAACAGCTAGTATATTGAGGTCTTATACGAAAACCTTAATAATCGCTGTATTTTTTCTCCATTATAACATGGAGAACCCGTGAGACTCGCTGTCTTAACTATCACGGTTCATGAGATACAGCATGGTGACAAGCAGAAGGACGGACAGCGGAGTCTTAGTTATAGGGTCCCTATTTACCCTTTGGGTACGGATCCCTAAAAACGATCTAGCTAGGTAGGTGTCATCAATTCATCATTGGGGAAAACTTATACTCTCCGGAAAACCAGCCAGCATCAGCATAGCTCGGTTACCTAGGTACTAGGTATTTATAAATCATTGTTGTGAACTGTTAGTCGAAGAGCTATTATATGAATCTGTCCGGCTTAGCGTTGTAAGGGCCGGTCTTAGCCCTTGATCATTATGGAGCGATTTATTTTCCGCCAGTCAAAATTTCCCAGGCCCCAGTTCACAGAATAAGTAATAAATAGTACAGCCAGTTACCTAACTCGGTCGCTCCATTTGCTATTAGAGCCGACCCTGGACGTTGTCTTGGGGTGTAAATATTCAATACTTTCGCAATGTAATGATACTTATCTATGCATTAATACACCTCGGTACGATATGATTTGGGTCAAAGGTTCGAATTTCAACCGCAAACACGAATCATTCAACTCGTTCAATACAACTGATACTTAGTAATTTCTACAAACTCGTATCACATTCAATTAGGTATCAAGTTGCTTCGGTCGTGTTACCAAGCATTTAGATTTAACAATTCAAGTTCTCTATAAGTAGGTGTATTTTTTAAATACCAATTACAACGCCGGCAAACATGCATCGGATTTCCTGATGGTGGTGATGGTCAAAAGACACCGTAACCGGCAATGGACGTTGGGACTCTGTACTGTAGCGTACTATCGAGTCTTTATTAGGCTGGGTTGCACCGCGTTAAAATTACGTGTACTCTGCAATTACAGACCGGTCAACGTTAAAAATGGCGCCGGCAGCTGTCATCCCATAGAAACCTGTCAAACTTGCCATACAATCGAATTTTAACGAACACCGCTTACCTACGATTAATGCAACCCAGCCTTAATCTGTGGATTCGATGTCTCGGCAGCTAGAAACAAATGCCCACATAGTAAGTAGTGGTGTTATTGTGGCTGCAGTCCTCTGTGTAAGGTAATTAAAAAAAAAAGGTGGCACTTCCCCAGCTGGACTGATGCAAATGTAAACGAGATGACATTCCTCTGTGCCCTACATGGCCTACATAGTCGAGGGCATAAATATGTATCCAAATTTTGACAAATGTATTTACGCAAACATGCAATGAATATTGATGTTATGTTCCTTATAATAGGCTGCGAAGTATGACGTTTCAGGTGCGGCTAGGACTAGAGGTCGTTAATGGAATTTCATACAAATCTTACAGGCCTAGGCCGGCAGTCCTCTTTTTTAATTTCCATTCCACTTAAATATGTGGCACTGGCATAATAACATTCTGCCACTAAATAATAATAATAATAATATTCGGGGACAATCTTACACAAATCGACCTAGTCCCAAACTAAGCAAAGCTTGTACTATAGGTACTAGACGACGATATACATACTTATATAGATAAATACATACTTAAATACATAGAAAACATCCAAGACCCAAGAACAAATATCCGTGAAAAATGCACAAATAAATGCCCTGGCACTATGCGTTTTAAAAATAAAACTGATTTTTTTTGTTGTTTATTTCATTGCATGTTTGTGAAAAGCACTATACATACATCGGCGGGAAATATGGGGTTGCCCGCCTTAGACCTATCCGGCCTCGCTTCGCTCGGCCATATGTCTTCGGCCGGCAACCCCTTTCGTCCCTGCCTGTGTAGTAATGTACTATTACACCACACCTTGCCAAAAAGCGCGTTTTTCCGCACGCTGCGCGTCCGGAAAACCCCACTTTTTGCCCGAGTGGTGACGTAAAATTGTGTACAAAACACGGGTCGTAAAACAGAAAGCCCTCTCTCGCATATTTATGACCCTCGCCTTATATCGGCCTTTCTTTGTTTTACAACCCTTGTATCGTAATGTACTATTATATTGGTACCTCTCTATAGTAATTTAGGTACTCTGGTATGAGTTAAATTATTTTTTACACCACATATGCTCGACATTGCCCAATTATATATCATGCAACCTCACCTAAAGTCATTATAGCCGTAAGAATTCCACCGGGTTGTACTAAATCTCATTACAACCCGCCGGGTCATAGATTTGATTTCCTATTCAAAATTACAATTTATACGTTTTTTTAACCCTTTATTTGACAAAAAAATATAAATGCCCCTAATTCAAGCCGCGGTGCGGTGGCACTAAATAATCCAAACAATTTCAGTTAGAAAAAAAAAAACAAAAAGATAGGTAAATAGTTTGTATATCCTGATATAAATTTCCAAATAAAGGGTTAAATAAGGTAGTACCTAAGGTAGTTTTGATAAAACGTTGTTTCTAGTAAGTAGCCTTGCTTTTCGTTGCCTCGTAAAAGGTGAAAAAAGTAGAGTATTCTCCTTAGCAATAAAGCTGTCTTCGTCTTGGGCGAGCTTGAATCCCTCGCTGCACTTAGGACTCCGTTTTAATTTCCTCGCTTCGCTCAGGAATTAGCTCGTAACACCCTCGCTACGCTCGGGAGTTAAATCTGGAGTCCCTCATTTGATCAGGATTCAATATCGCGCCCGTGACATAAAACAGTGCTTTATCCCCTCGGTATAATATACTATTATTTACATCTCTATGCAGCACTGATTATTCTGAGTGCATTTGTTTGTCAGACATCTCCATTCAAAATGCAGTCGTAAATTATTAGTGATAGATAAGGTTGGTTGTAGGACTTGAAGGTGAAATGAGTAAAGCACAGATCAGTAAGTACAAAAATAGGTATATAATATCTCTCTACAATAATAAATTTGTTATGACATTCATTCTGTTCTAGATACGATAATGCTACACACTTTTGAGTAGGTAATACTAGTTGTCAACAACGTTAACAAAGTTGTTAAATAATAAATAGAAAACATGATTTAAAAACGTGAGTTAAAATACTCATGATTTGCTACGCATTTGAAGAATGGGTCCTTTAAATGACTTCGTATTAAAATACGTATTTGTATTTTACATCCATACCAATTGAATAGTAACCAGTTTTTTTCACATGCGATGATCTTCTAGAAATCTATATACTTAATTAAAAAACCTCTCTTGTCCTAATCATAAGATACCAATATTTTATATATACATATTATAACATTTTGAGTTCTTCATCAATGTAAATATCATGACATTTGATTGTAGGAATTAAATAGATGTGTAAGTAGGCTATTATACCTATCATAATATTATTATAATAGTAGGTTAGGTAGTTACCCATTGCTGGCTGTATTTATCTACTTTTGGCAATATAACATGGCTTATACCATTTCTAAAACGAAAATACTAATGCCTACATGCAAGGAAATTGCTGAAAGCCAAGTTACTGGCGAGTAATGAAATGATAGTAAACAATCTTAAATATTATTTCAATTGAAATAATAGCAAAATTGCATGATGTGCCAGTGCCAAATTTAAGTGATGAATAAACGGTAAACACTCATTAGTGAAAATACCTTATTACATTAGGCTACTTGGACTGCTAAAATAGTGGCCACTTTTTGAAACTCCTAGGTACAGTCACCATACAAAATATATGGTGTACCGAACTATTTGTCCACTGGCTGCTACATACTATACGACGCTGACTGTACCGACACTAAATATAACGGTATTTAATCGATTAGGCGTTTTGAATACAAATCTTTTGCAAATTCCATAAACAGGAATGTACATAATAAACTTTACTCAGTAATATTTCTATTATAACCATGCACAAAATAAAAAAGATAGGTAACATCCTAATATTGATGAAAAACAGCCGTAGATACACAGCAAGTAAAATAACAACAAAATTTGGTACTTCAATTAAAAATATTTATACTGATCCAAAACAATTAGGTATTTGACTAATTTTAAGGTAGAACACAAATGTAAATGTCTGTGCACCTTCCTGGTTTGCACAGATATTTTTATCCTATTATAAGGTACAATCATCCTTTGGTAACATATTTTGTGTACATGTGTCAGCTAAAATCTATACAAATGAAAAGTTCAGATTCACTCTACTTCTTGTAAACGACAGCTGTGTTCTTGTGTAGGTACAGTCAGCATCAAAAGTAGCTACGCATTTGAAGCGGTCAAGTCTATTACAAGGAAATAAGTTCTTTTAACCTTTTCACATGCTTAGCTACTATTTTTGCTGACTGTACAGTCACCGGCAATAGTATCTTCCTACACGAAGGCCGCAAAAATATGTGACACGCTCTTATTTGTAGGGTCATAAGAGCGTGTCACATATTTAAGCGGCCTTCGTGTAGGAAGATACTATTGCCGGTGACTGTACCAGTGGCGTGGCGTACCTACATCATATCCACAATCAAAGCGCAGTACTGCAGGGCTAGTATTTACATGGAGTTGGTGGTCAAGTTATATAGCCGCCTCGCCACTGTTACCTACTTCTGAGCTCTTCACCTGTTTAGTTACACATTTTCTGTCGAAAAGTGTAGTCATCTATCTATATGATGCTGACTGTACACTAATCCATCTTTGGGATTTCAACATCAGCCTCGAAGCTACCTCATAACTGCCCTAATTCTAATACAATAAACAAGTTGCAACATTTACAGATAACCAATATCATACAAACACTTACTTATAGATAACATACATATGTACATTCACTTTACTTTATAATTAATTTTTTTGCGAATTTACGTATACAAACTCCCGCCACTCGAAAAAAAATTGAATAATTGCAAACACGTGGCCCACGCGTGTTTCAACATCCTTGTTATCAAGCCGTTAGTGCAAGTTGATCTCTATTCTACCCTCGACACGTGTTATTAAAGTTAATTTTGCGTTTAAGATTAAAAATAATTTCCAGGATAACAATAAATAACTACAGCAATGGGAATTTACGTTTTTTTTGCGAGTGACGCGATCTGCTATAATAGTTAAGTATCTACAGTAGGTTCAAACTGGATCCGCCCCCTTCTATCTTAGAGTATGCGCTTCTGTAGAAGTTACAGCAAAATAATGAATTCATAGTAGCATTGAGGGAGGAGGAACTCTGAGTGCGGTAAAGTCCCGAAGATACCTCGTCACAGCGGGGCGCGCCCATGAATGTATGCAGGTCGCTTTTAGGGAATCCCTCTTTATAGTACTGTTTAATAGTATCATAGGCATCCATTATTACAGAAATGAATAAGCTCAGAACAACATATATGTACAAACTGATGAAAGAGTATAGGTATATACGGCTGAACCACCACAGAAGATGAGACTTTTTGGACATAACAGAGAAGGTAGCGAACATATCATCTCCGTTTATCAAAGAGAATAGACACTCTGAAGTGGTGGCAAGTGATCTGAACTTCATGTGATAAGGTCCTAATATCAACCAGCCACAGAATGTAAAGCCTGCATACAGAAGTAGAGCACAAATTGAGAATCTGAATATTTTAGGAGCTGCTTTCTTTAATGTAAGAATGACTACATTGTAAGTCTTGAAAAAGCCCAAGTATCTTAGCACTCCGAACCAAACTAAGAGGTTTCCTGTACCCAAGAATAGTGAGCAGACATTCCATTGATCATTGGTGTACTGATTACGCTCTATTTGTTCTTTGATGGCAGATCCCATAATTATTAAAATGTCATTGGCAATGATCATGATATACCAGACGTTCAGGAATTCTAATCGCCCATCCAGACTCAGTTCTTTATTGTAGGCCTGTCTAAAGAATTGAACCGTCAGCTCTTTCAAAAGTTGTGCTCGGTAGATTGCCCGACTGCAAAGTATTAGGGAAACTGAGCATATCAAAATAACAAGTATATTGAGGATGCTCCGTAGTATCTGATCTATTTTATTATCTGTCACATATTCCTTGTTGCCTTTACAAGTTAGCTTATAGGGTTCAGCTTCCAAGCTTAAAGACATCTGACCATCATGGTCTTCATTGTCAAAAACTACAGCTACATCAAATCGGAAACAGTCTGGGGGAGTAATAGGGCCTGCAGCTCTGAAATTGATAGTTTTGATGGAAAACATTAGCTCAGCTCTGACTAAAGACGAAAAATCCACTTCCAAGTTAGATTCTTTGATAAAACTTCTAGAACTGAACAACCCTTCAGGTTTAGTAAAATTGATACAGGAGGATACAATTTCCGCATTAAACTCATAGCTTTCATTGAAGCCATTAATAATGCCCCGTTTGTAGTTAAACTGGCAGAACACTGGAGGGGGCGGATTGTTATTTTCATCATTGTACGAGTACGGGCCGATGGCATTGGAAAGGTTGTAGTAGCCAGAGTAAGCATAATCTAGAGTATTGTAGAACTCATCTAACTTGTAGACAGCCAGAGGTCCAGCGCCGGGTGGGTACGTGTTGATCTCGCGAGTGGAGTCCCAGCCGAGCAGAAACAAGTGCGAAAAGCTAACTTTATTATCTTCCGTATAGTTGACGTGATTGTATCTGTTGTGTGCAAACAGACACAGTTGGAACGTGACTAACACTATCTTGATGAGCTGTACCACGAACTTGTATGGAAATTTCCGCTTAGCCTGCCACTTCTCAATCGGGTTCATGAAGAAAAACTGCAGTTTGCGTCGCATTTTTTCTTCTAACTGTGAAATATTCGCGGAAGAGGTCGCTTGAGGAAAACCTTCATTACCATTGCTTAACGGAGAATTCCTTGTAATTTTTCTCTCTTCCTCCCCTTCGGAGGTGGTGTTTTCTTCTGGCGAAGAGCTTATAGCCTCCATTGCTATCACTTCTATTATAATTATGCAAATAAACAAAGATCAGATGACTCTTTGAAGTCTTTGTTCAGATAGGCAGCAATATACATAAATATGTTATAAGTACAGCCCTGCCACGATTAAGATAATGTAGATTTATTGGTATTATAAAACTGATTTACGTCCTTCCTTTGTCAATCAAATCACTGCATTAGAGCATTTTCTTTTCTTATGATTTGACACAACTCAATGTTTCACATCACAAATCACGTTCGACATAGTCCATCCGTCACCCACTCACGTCAACTCAACATAGATAACGTATAAACGTAATGTAAAAACCATCGTGGAAATAGCGTTATCATTGTCTCAATATACTACACAATTCCATGCTAGGCAACGTCAAAATATAAAACGGTAACGATTTGACAACACTACAAACGTCAATTTTTTAAGAAAAAACTATCTAAGCTTATGGTTCATATTGTACAATACACAGTGATGTCAGATTGGGGGGAATCCCCCCGAATTTGGGGGTATTTTTGTGTCTTGGGGGAAAAATTGGGGGGATAAACAATTTGGGGGGTTCCTTGGGGGGAAAAATACGAGTTGGGGGTAATTTGGGGTATTTTGGAAACAACCTCATACCACGATAATACTGACACTCCAGAATTGCACGGTGTGTAATTGGGGCCTTTTACACGGTCAGTATCATACGATACACACATATTACGATCCGTATCACGTGAATATTGAAGAAAAATCCATACAATTTCGCAAACCGCGATAATATTGACATCCCAGTATTGTGATAATCATGTAAAGGGCTGGTGTTGTAAATGTGAGTTCTGAATATTATATTGCGTTGTTGTTAAATTGTTACCAGTTAAAAAAAAAAATCCTCATATTGGCTATGTGTGAAGTAGGTGTTGGGGGTAAGCTAGGCGATCGCAGCGCACATCACGGCAGAAATGTGTACTTACCGGGGACATCTGTCAAATTTACTTTCACGTTTCTTATTGGTTTCTTAACGGTTTCCTACGATTCGTTTCGTTTGTATTTATTTGTTTATTTTCTTATTTATTTCAGTAAAATTTCCAGTAAGGGGTCTTTCTCGTTTACTTAAATAAATAAAATATTCATGTGTCATTATTTGACACCTCTGAGTTTGTCATTATCCCGGGACGGTTGACGTTTGACGTTTCTGACGTGCACATAGCCAATAGTGGTCGGCGGTTAAGAAGTCAATCCTGACAGCTGTCATTCCCATACAGTTTGTACAAAACGAAAAAAATAATTTACGATATTAATAAACTAATCATACGAAAATACTGAAAAAAATCAAACTTCAGCTTATTTAATGCATTGCAGCTTATGCAATGTTAAATATTTACATAACCATAAAAAAAAGGATGCCGCTTGAACCCTAACCGAGCGTTTTTGACGTTTCGAAAAAAGTTGTTGATTTGACTATCAGTTAAATACCGTATTATATTGCTGATAAGGCTTAAGATTCATGTTTTTAATTAAAAAAGCGTAATAAGTAACTTATTAAATTACTGGGGGGATTTTGATCAAAACTCCCTAATTCTGGGGGAATCTGAGTACGGTTTGGGGGTTATTTGAGTCGGCTGTCTGGCAACACTGACAATACATCACGTACACGACTTTTTTGAGGAGTAATTCGAAATTATTCACTTTCGTTCTTTATTATACAAAATAGTGTAAACCTTAGTAATCCATAGTTTATGATCTCACTTTTAAACCATGGCTTTAACAGCGGAGAGGCTTAGAAACGACGACAGGTACTGACCATTACGTTCGTTCTACTTACGTATTGTGGATATTCAAGGGAAAGTTTGCAATAAAATTTGCCTATTGATCTTATGTGCTATATTTAAGGCATTCCATAGCAGAGGAGTGATTAAAGTGTTTATTTTCAGGTTTTCGGGCGAGAACGTTACGCAGTTTCTTCTTTTTTTGCCATTTGGACTATGCCTGTTTGTGTTTCGGACAATTTTGGCTTTAATCTTATGGATCGCTTCGATAATATTGCCAAACAAATCCACGGTGAGGCAGATGCTGTCAACCCTCGCCTGTTGGACGTTCGGTGAGTGCTCCTTTACAACTTGCTGTAAACTCAAAACAAAGTGTCATTATGTATTTTTCATGCTACATCTGTTTTAAATTAGGATTTCCTGCTTGTTTATTATTGCAACTATAATCTTTGATACATGGTAGAGTACAGGTCGACGCTCATATCCTTTGATTGTGCACACTATATTTCACATATTGGTTAGCATCATTTTGAGGATGTGTAAGAAATATATACATACATTGGTAGAGGTGATACAATGGATTTTTGTTTTTTTTTTATTAAGCCGTGGAACGAAACATCATTAAAATGTATTGTAATTTCAACTATAACTATAACAAATCTAGGTTAAAAATTCAAAATTTGTTAGGAGCACTCATGTGATACTAGCGCACTTGACAGGTTAATAGTTTTGATGTTATTGCATAATCAGTACTATGAGTTTCAATAAGATGTCTGCAATTCTAAGATCGGCTTTGACCCTAAATCAGTCTATTAAAAGAAGCAATTAAATGAACCAGCTGATATTGTGTTCATATTATATTGTGAGGCACTTTATTTCCTACTTATGTAAACTATTTCAACCATGAAATTTTTATCAATATATTGTAACATGATAAAGCATGTTATATTTATATTACGGGCCTGGCAGTGTCACTTATCTATTAGGGATTTGTTGATTTAAATCACTACACACTAATTATCAGTAGTTGGTAACATGTGTGCTATTGTTTGTGTTTTATAAGGTGCCCCATACTTGTGATTTTTGGGCTTCATGCCTACCTCTAAAATACCTCTAAAGGAAAAAAACGGAACCGTTATAGGACTACTTGTGTGTCTGACTCTCCAACACCACTGGACTAGTTGAGTTGAAAATTTGGTACACATATGTTGGTGACCTAAAGATGGATCCATAACATATGTAAATGAATTTAATTAATTTAGAAAATAAAAAGTTTTCTAAACTATATTGTGTGATATATCTAATAATTATGACATAAAAAATTCTGAAGTTATTTAAGAAAACAGAGGAAAGCAACCATATATGAAGAGTCAATGCAAAAAACATGTCTAGTCCATTTAAAGGGTCTAGCAGGCTAAGCTAACAAGAGTGGCCCCCGCAAGGGATTTGGTTGTAATTTGAGGTGCACTATAGTTTGATAGTTGTGTCTCCGCGAGAAGTGGCAAAAAATGAAGCGAAAAATAAAAAACTTTTTTCATCCAAGTTCAAGGATATGCATGTCTGTAAAATTATGCATTATGAAACCCATTTTATGCTCCCTAATTCTGAATTTATTTGGTTACTCTCGCTTGCTTGGTTTAGGTAAAATAACAGGTTAAAAATTACCTTGATTTTTTGTCATTTTCGTGAATAAGTCTGAAACAAAAGAAGATTGAAGGCTGATATTAGGCATACAGTGTTCTTAGGTCCTGCCACTACTGCAACTCAAGTTACAACCTCCCTTGCGGGGGCCACTCTTGTTAGCTTAGCCTGCTAGACCCTTTCAGAACAAAAAGCAACCTAACCTATAAAGACATAAGGTGGAAACTGGCTTAGAAATAGACATGTTCTTTCCGTAGACCCTTCATATACTGCCTTTTTTAATTCACAGTATAGCATATTACTAATATGGGTATGGCACCCTTAGAAGACCATATACATCTTTGAGATATTTCTTATTTTATATAGTTTTGTTTATTCAGATAGACATATACCTTCCCAGCGACCACTTATCCCTAGGGTTAAGTGGTCTGTGTACCTTCCTAACATTACCTTCCAATTTTGATAATGTCTTGTAAGTTTATTTTCATTGAATGACATTAGTTTTGTTAATCAGTATAGTTTTGATGGGAGTTAGGCGATCAAGGGTTTGAGGAACAAGGGATCAACAGCTTAACGTGCCTTCCAAAGCACGGGAGCGCTCAGTTAGCAACCACTCAAAGCCCCAACCTATACAAATGCTATGAATAATACAAGTTACGACAGTTACTAATGTTATGTTAGATTTCTTGTCAAGTTATTTTTGCCGCTACTAATTTACATCCAATGACGAGCTGAAAACCATTGACCTTACTCAAGTTAAGGTTGTAGTTTTCAATGAAATGTTGTTTTTCTCGTTACATTTAATAGGCATTCGTTTTATGATTGACGATCATTTTGGCTTAGTTGGAAGTTGGTAATGACCTAATGACCCTGCCACACGTGTCTACGTAATTTTTTTGACATTTGTCATGTGAATACCCTATTGCGCGGGTGCAGGTAGTTAGCACTCCTCCTTAATACTCAAAATAAATAAATTGGGATCGAAATTAAGAATAAATAAATAACATCATCAGTCTAAAGAAACGAAGGTACGTCGTCAGTCCCAATGTTCTGTCACAAATGAAAATAATGATAAAAACAAAAGTACCTATCAGTTTTTAATAAATTATATACCAATTTAAAGTACGTCTAATAAAGAATTAAAAATTACATAAAATTATTCAAAATTACCTCCCTTGTTTTTAATACAGGCCCTTAATCGGCGCGGCCAGTCGTCTATCGCAGCACGCACCATTTTCATGTCTATTTCAGCGACTGCTTTTCGTAAAGATGACTTAAGGCTCTCCATATTTTTATGGGGATTAGCACAGACCTTCGCCTCTAAGACCTGCAAAATTTTATAGTCCAAAGGATTAAGGTCTGGACTGGAGGAACGTCAATCTTCGTGTCTTATAAAGTCGACTTTTTGATGGTCAAACCAGGCTTGATTAGTCTTGTTTTTGTGTGCTGGTGCAGAATTCTGCTGGAACACAAAATTGTCCTGAAAATAGCGTGTTGGGCAGATCTTTGACAAGCTTATCCAAAACCGCCTCTAGGTACACTTTCGCACTGATTTTGACCCCTTATTCGCAAAAATAATAATAATAATAATAATAAAGAAATTTATTTCGCAAAACATAATTTAGGTACATACGATTACTCATGTGTTTTAAAGTGCGAAAAAGGAGTCCACTCAGCACAATGTCGGGCCACAGTAGATGACCCGACGCTGATATTATGTGGATCCTGTTGAGTGTCACATGACCGCACTTAGGTGATTTATATACATGTTTATTATATTAACCACATACAATATTTTTCTAAAAATTAACAATATTTGACCTAGGACCTATTATAATGTACAGCTCAGAAATGAACACATATTAAGTTATAAATTAAATCTACGGTTGAAGCGCCTAATAAATTAAAAATTAAAAAAAAACGACACGGAAATGCTAAGCTGGATTAGTCTGATGTTCAAGTAGAAACTTTTTAAATCGTTTTTTGAAAATGAATACTGATGGAGACTCTTTAATAGGAGGAGGGATATTGTTCCAGCATTTCGTGGCAGCATAGCTAAAACTGCCACGAAAAGCTGCAGTTCCGTGTCGAGGACAAATAAGACGGGGAATCCGCCTGGCTTTAGGATTCATGAACCGAAGCTTCTGAAAAAGGTATGAAGGCTCTTTGAAATTAATGATTGATGATTTGAAATTGATGATTTTGAAAATGAACCTCAGTTGGCCCGTAATAAGATACACCCAACCAGACCACCACTGATGATGGATGATGCCCATGTTGCACCCGCGGAACTCTTTTTCCTGCTTCTTCAGAGCTCCTAGCGTACACTCTATCATTCTATATTCTATATTTATTGTACTTCTTTTCAATATCGAAAATCTTTTCGTCTGTAAAAAGGATATCACGGTGTCGATTTTTCGCGTACCGCTTTAACAACTTCGGGGATCGTTTAAGCCTTATTGTTTTTAGACGGGCATTAAGTAAGTGCCCACTCTTTTTTTGTATGCTCGTAGACTAAGATCTTCGTTTAAAACCTTTTTGACGGTTTTTCTACTGACACCCATCTGCAAAGCCATCAACTTCTGTTTTTGACAGGATTTCTTGAAATGCGCGCCTTGATCGCTTTGATCACTGCTGGTGTTCGTACGGAGCGAAAACCTAAGCGTTATATTGAAATTTTTGAGCAACTTGAAAATGGTACTTGGCGAGTGCCCACAGCGGCGGAATGCTAAAACAACTATTCGGTTTTCTTTCAATGTCCACTCCATCTGGAGAAATATCAAGGTTTAAAAGAAGCAATTGTTTTAAAAGAATTGACAAACGTTCAAAAATGGAATTCATTAAAATGTTCTTAAAACCATGTTTTAAATTTAAAAATAATGTGCCAGTGACAGAAATTTGGGACCGCCTACGTAATGTATATGGCCCACTCATGGGCCTGTGCCCAGGGTTCGCAATTATCAAGATAATTAAAGTCTTTGATAACTACGAGGCTTGCACTGAAAGTGGCGGGAATCGAATACTTATTAATTTATTTTTAACATGTATTATACCTTTTTATAATCTCTGAAGTTTCCTTATCTCAACACACTGGCCACTTAGAAAAAAAAAAGTATGGTTCGGTTTCAATTGTTTATTGAAGTCGTCGAGTCACTGCTTAAAATGGAATTGTGCCGTGAAAATTTCAGAGCTATGATTTATTATGACTTTAAAAGTGGACTAACACAAAAACAATGTGAAGAGCGGATGGTTGCTGCTTTTAATATTGAAGCTCCTTCAAAGACTACAATATACAGGTGGTATTCAGAATTTCAACGCGGCCGTGTATCCCTCACCGACGAAGTGCGTGAAGGTCGACCAAAATCGGCAGTCACGCAAGAAAACGTCGATGTTGTGCGTCGTCTGATAAATGAAGACCGACATGTGACATATCGGGAAATTCAAGAGCACCTGGGTATTGGAATGAGTCAAATACAAATTATTTTAAAAGAAGAATTAGGCGTGAAAAAGTTATTTTCCCGTTGGATACCTCACCTATTGTCTGACGAGCAGAAAATAGTCCGTGTCAATTGGTGCCGCAAAACTTTGAAAAGATTTAACAAGGGACGCTCAAATGCTGTTTTTAGCATAGTATCAGGTGACGAGTCGTGGATATACGCTTATGAGCCTGAAACTAAAAACCAATCCCGAGTATGGGTCTTCGAAGACGAGCTCAAACCCACAAAAGTTGTTCGTTCTCGCAGTACGGCTAAGAAGATGGTGGCTACGTTTATCTCTAAATCTGGTCACGTAGCTACTGTGGCTCTTGAGGATCGTAGAACAGTCAATGCTGATTGGTACACCACTATTTGTTTGCCGAACGTCTTTGCTGAACTCCGAAAAACAAACCCTAGTCGTCGCATCATCCTTCACCACGACAACGCCAGCCCACACACCGCTCGGACAACAACTGAGTACCTGGACGGTGAAAAAGTCGAAATATTGGACCACCCTCCATATAGCCCTGACTTAAGTCCCAACGACTTTTTTACATTCCCCAGAATCAAGGACAAACTGCGTGGTCAGCGGTTTCAGACGCCAGAAGA
Source organism: Notocelia uddmanniana (assembly GCA_905163555.1). Lineage (NCBI taxonomy): Eukaryota > Metazoa > Arthropoda > Insecta > Lepidoptera > Tortricidae > Notocelia > Notocelia uddmanniana. Next base: position 5,090,347 of record LR991064.1, read on the forward strand.
AGCAGTGGAGGCCTATAAAATATCCATTTTGTCGACCCCTACTTCAGAGTTCAAAAAGTGCTTTATGGACTGGTTTGAACGCATGCATAAGTGCATGAAATACAAAGGAGAATATTTTGAAAAACAATAAAAATAAATAAACTCACTTATACTGCATATTTTCTTCTATTCCCGAAACTTTCAGTTTTACCCTCGTATCGCGATAATTAGCTGATAACTATTCGGATAATTGTTCCCGGAATTCCGTCCAGAAATTGACATTGACGTTGTGTGACACCAAAGTATACAGCTGTTTTAATGTAGTTCTTTCTTGTGTGTGGTTCCAGGGGTGTACGTGAAAGTGAAGGGGCAGCGGGACCCTCGCTGCAGCATGCTGGTAGCCAACTACGCGTCCTGCCTGGACTCTCTGGCCGCTGCACACGCGCTTGGTACCATTAGTGTGAGTATCAGCGGCTCGCGAGCGCTGAGGTACCCAGTAGTGAAGGTGTATCTCGAAGTCGATGTATCTCTTCATGACACTTATACCTAGTCTGTAAACACAGACTAGGTTTAGATTGTTTACAGGCTATATTTATTAGAAAATAGTCGGAAACAGTACCGACTGGCTATCGATATTAAATAAATATCCATGACGTCACAATAAGTACGATGCGGAAATCATTACCCGTTCAATTAGCATTACAATTATGTAAATAGAGAATAGTCACAGGGACAATGTAAATAAATTAATTACCTATTTTATGATTATATTGCAGTTACGGAAGTGGAAGGTGCCGCCATTTTTTGCGTCGACGCTAGGCATCAGAAATGCAGCCCAGTTCGTGAGAAAGTGAGTATAAATAAGTCGTGTGTGTGTGTTAGTTTCAAAAATAATAATACAATTGTGTTTAAATAATGCAAACCTACTTTACTCAATTTTGACCTTGCTTGCTGGATAAATCGTTTTTGGGCGTGTGGCTTTTGTAGATTGTGGGGGTGTTTATGGTTATAAATATTTTCATAGTCTTCACACAAATATTTTCCCTTTCCGTTATTCGAATCCAGGGCTGTCAGCTTTGTAGGCAGGGTCACTTACGACTAGACTAAATAAATAAATATTGGGGGACAATCTTACACAAATGGACAAAGTCCCCAAGGCCTACACGTGACGCCCTGCAAGGGCACAAAATTGCAGCATTTTTCCTGAGTCTTGGATGTTTCCTATGTATTTATCTATACAGGGTGGGAATGAGTATACTGACAGATTTTAACCAACGATTCTAGTGTCTATTTGGACAAAAAAAAAAGTATTATAAACATTGCTGGATAACGCTTAATTTTCGAGATATTAATTTTATTCAGTAATTAATAAATCTCAAAGGTAACACGCCTTAATAATGTGACGTCACCACACTCACAAGCACACACGCAAAACTAAAGTGGTAATATCAGTATTAGCTGACATCTGCCATAATTTTGACTACGAATATTATTTAAATAAAAGTTGAGTTTAAACAGCAAAAAGTTTTCATTAGGTATTGAGAGAAATGAATGTTATGTCTAATTTTTATTGCTGAGTCCCAAACTAAGATACAATTAGAAACTCATACTTTTGCGTAAGATATCTTTAATCAGAATAAGTAATACCCAAAGTGATCAACTTATTATTACTAGCTTGGTCAGTAGTTTTACTTCTGTTCTCTACCAACGAGTCGGCAAGTGTGCAATCTTTTTTTGGTGAATAACGTACTGGCCGTTAATCAGATTTTAAAACGTAGGGAGTCGTTCGTGAAGTGTGAAGTTTTCTTTGTCTATCGCTCTTGAGACTAATGTTTCATTCACAAGAAAGTACTATCGTTAATTAATTATTTGGTTCCAGAAATTAAGTAAGTTAAAGAGGCAGTTTTGGACCCATGATGATATAACATTATATACTCGTAATACCACCAGGAATCTATGTTTAAAGTTTGTCGGTATACTCCTTCCCACCCTATATAAGTATGTATATCGTCGTCTAGTACCCATAGTACAAGCTTTGCTTAGTTTGGGACCCAAACTACAACAAACATGTAGACCTATTTTTAATTCCATCTTTGTAACTGTAATGTGACTTGCAATAAATTATTTTGATTTTGACATTATTCCTTTTTTAGGGTTCCGTAGTCAACTAGGAACCCTTATAGTTTCGCCATGTCTGTCCGTCCGTCTGTCCGTCCGTCTGTCCGTCCGTCCGCGGATAATCTCAGTGACCGTTAGCACTAGAAAGCTGAAATTTGGTACTAATATGTATATCAATTACGCCGACAAAGTGGTAAAATAAAAAGTGGAAAAAAATATTTTATTAGGGTACCTCCCCTATACGTAAAGTGGGGAGTGATTTTTTTTTCATTTTAACCCTAACGTGTGATATATTGTTAGATAGGTATTTAAAAATAAATAGGGGTTTACTAAAATAATTTTTTGATAATGTTAATATTTTCGGAAATATTCGCTCCAGAAGTAAAAAAAAATGTGTCCCCCCCCCTCTAACTTTTGAACCATAAGTTTTAAAAATATGAAAAAAATCTCAAAAGTAGAACTTTATAAAAACTTTGTAGGAAAATTATTTTGAACTTGATAGGTTGAATAGTTTTTGAAAAAATTACAAAAACTACGGAACCCTACACTGAGCGTGGCCCGACACGCTCTTGGCCGGTTTTTTATATATTAAAAATGGGACTGCTCTTCTTGGCCAGCATCTAGCCAGCATCTAGCAAAGATGAGGCCGACGATGAAGCGAGCTCACCCATAAGATGCCTATTCACTCGTGGCTTAAAAAGGTCTAGGTTATAACTCGTTCGCGATAAATGCACAAATAATGGAACAGGATTCGAACCCGGGACCTCTGGCTACCAACGAAGCCAAAGTGGTCGTGAAGACTGATTGCCTGATGGTTTTTTTGTTGTAGAGAGCACTTCGGCGAGTGCACGAGCGCGCCGCTGCTGCTGCAGCCGGAGGGCGGGCCGGCCAACGGCCGCGGCCTGCTGCGCTTCGGGGACTGGCCCTTCCCGGTCGCGCAGCGCGTGCAGCCCGTCGCCATTGGTAAGTGCACCGACTTTTTTACCAACTTCAATAGAAAGAAGGAGGTACTCAGTTCGTCTGCATGTTTGCTTGTTCTTTTTTTTATGTATGTATGTTCCCCGATAACTCTTGACCACGTACCCCGACATTGGTCCCATATAAATTTGGTGAAGGTCTGATGATGGGATCTAGGAGGATCGAGGGAAATCCTCGAATTTGATAGGCACGCATATGCCGATTTCGGTATTTTCTGTAGGTAACCAAGCATTGGCTCACGGAAACCACGAATTGTGGCATAGCAAGTACAAAATTGAAGTAGTTTTTTTTTGGTATAAATTATTAAGTAAATGTAATACCTGTGCTAAGGGGCACCGCTCTTCCATGAACTGGTATCAAGTAGTACATCTGGGGTAAGTAAAGTGGTAATATAAGGGAATTGTTAAGTTCTCTTGTGTGTTGGTGACTGGGAGGAAGCCACGGTGGCTGATTATAAGCGGCGTTGTATAAAAAAACCGTGTTAAGTAATCTTGAGAAATGAGGAATTTCTTAGGAGGACTAGGGTCGTCGACATAGCTCAGCGAGTTGCAAGACTCAAGTGGCAGTGGGCGTGGCACATTACTCGTAGATGGCCGTTGGGGCAGAAGGTTCCAGAGCGGCGTCCACCCACCGGTAGACGCAGCGTGGGAAGATCCCCAAAAAGGTGGAAACGACGATCTGGTAAAGATCGCGTGAAGCCGTTGGATCTTTGTGGAGATCCTTGGGGGTCTAGGTAATGTCCAGCAGCGAACATCTGTCGGCTGATGTGAAGTTATCTTGTCTGTATTAGGTTAGTCAACTGCCGAATGTTTCTTAAAATAAAATATATACTGGGATTACTGGGTGTATAGGTATGTTATACAGATGTGACTGCACCGCTTGTTTGTCTTGTACACATTTTTCCACTCTGGGTCCACGGAAGATCAGCGTTGTGGCGCTTAATCGGTGGCGTGACACAGTCATGCTGAGTGGATGCCATTTTTGCCACCATTTTTACTCTCTAAGTTTAGTTTAAGTTTACCAGTGTAATGGTTTGCAATAGTTATTTGTTCAACAAGAGAGCAAAGTAGCTTTTTGCTGCGAGTGTTGATGTTGAATCACGAGCGTAGCGTTTGATTCAAAATTAGAATCTTGAGCGTAGCGAGGGGCTCAAAGACACGAGATGCAAATATCTTTGCTCTCGTGTGATACATACAACTTTTCACATCTGTGGCGAGAACATATAACGCAAAAGAATAGTGACAGAGAGAATGAAATTTAAATGTAGTTTGTATTACACCCCGCAGTCTGAAAAGATGACCTGCGACTAACCTACGATATGAAACTATTTTTTTCACCTCAGCGGTTCGAAAATGGCGGTTTTGCTGTTTGAAACCAGTGAGCAAAATGAAATGTTGCTGCGAGCGTGAAAAAAACTTATTGTTTTCATTTTTCATATCGTAGGTTAGTCGCAGGTCATCTTTTCATACTGTGGGGTGTAATACAAACTTGGAACATTTAAACTTCATTCTCTCTGTCACTATTCCTTTGCGTTATATGTTCTCGCCGCTGAGGTGAAAAGTTATAGGTATCACACGAGAGCAAAAATATTTGCATCTCGTGTCTTTGAATAGGGACTCAAAGATACGCTACGCTCTACGCTCGTGATTCAAATAAAGAATCTTGCGCTTGCTCGGGACTCGACACCAACACTCGCAGCAAAAATCTACTTTGCTGTCTTGTTGCACAAATAACTATTTTTAACCGACTTCAAAAAAAGGAGGAGGTTCTCAATTCGTCAGAATATTTTTCATTTTTTTTATGTATGACATTTTTTTTATGTGGGACTGATTACTCGGAGACTAATGGACCGATTTCAAAAAATCTATTTTTGTTTGAAAGGGTGTGTTTTCTAGTTGGTCCCATTGTTACCAAGTCTGGATCTGGTGACGGGATCTTGGAATAATCGAAGGAACTCCTGAAAGTATATATACCAAGAGGATGGGGTAAGGCAAAATAAGGAGCTCCTCAAATTATATACCAAGAGGATGGGGTCTGGCAAAGTTTGGAGTCGGTGTTTTTTTTGTTAAAAATTTACTTGTTCATCTTCTTCTATTTGACTTGTGCAGAGGTGGAGCGTGCGTTCACCCGCGTGACGGTCCACAAGGGGAGCGGTGTGGGGTTCCCGTGGCGGGACGCGCTGTGGTTCCTGCTGTCGCCCGTGACGGTGTACAAGCTGACGCTGCTGTCGCCCGTCGCCGCGGGCGACAGCGCGGCCACCGAGCTGGCGAGCGTCATCGCCGAACACCTGCAGGTATCATTATACTCACTGTTTACAGTCTACAAATAAGTAATACCCTCTAGTTTCAGAAATTTGGTTTTGAAGTACAGCTTCGTGCTTTTTTCAGAAAAGTACCAAAACAAATTGCAACCCAGAAAACTCAACTTTAATAAAAAAAAATAGCTTGTTTGAAAATATCTGCACTTTTTTAGCTTTCTATAAAATTCAAGTTCGTCTATGACAATATTTATTTATTTAATCTTTATTGCCCTAAATTAACTTTACGTACAAAAGGCGGACTTAATGGCATATGGCATTCTCTACCAGTCGACCTTAAGGCAAAGCCGAAAAAATGTAGGTGTTGAATCTAACAACTAAAAGGAAAATCGAGATAAATTACATTACTTTATATCAAACTTACATATTTGTGTGTTTAATATACCTTATGACCTTACTTTATAGCGGTGTACCGTTGGATAAGTGAACGGATTGTGTTACAGATAGAAGCAACAGACGTGGAGTACTCGCAGCTGTACCGCGCGCGGGGCGGGGGCGGGGACGCCGGCGCGCGCGCGGGGCCGCCGCTCGAGCTCCTGCGGCGCGCGCAGCAGGTCAAGGAGGTGCTGCCCCGAGTGCCGCTCAAGGACATCATGAGGGATCTAGGTCACTATAACACACACACTATTGACATGCCACGTGACTCGATGGTCGACGCCACGTGACTCGATGGTCGACGCCACGTGACGCGTGTTTACTCGAATCAAGACTCTAAGACCAGAAACAAATGAACACCCGATGCGCCACAGAATCCCCGCCGCCCAGATCGACAAGTTGACGGTGGTGGGGGGACGTTGACAGTGTTAGTAGTCGACACCTGACGCCAGTTTTACTACTTTCGCAAAACTCACACCGACATACAATATTCACAGCACACTACCCGTACACGTTCACTGCTGTATTCAGAAATGGCAAACGTGTTGAGGCGTCGCGTGTTGGTAATGTGCACGTGGGGTGTCGAAGTCGACACTGTGGGTCGCGTGGCGTGTTAAGGCGCAGTAGGTTCAACGAAAAATATCGTTTCAGGGGGTGAGGAAGCCGCCGAGCGCGGGGAGCGCCCCACTCTCCACGCGCGCAGTGTGAACGCCCTGTTACACAGTAAAGGCATGAACAGTACTGCAACTATGTGTGAAACTATTTTTCTTGTGCAGGCGGCGCAGATATATTTTAATCTATATGCTAGTTGTCACACGATGCTGAGACAAATAAACAGACAGACAACCAGATAAACAGCCAAGAGACCAACATTCTAAAAACTATTAAAGTGTGTTCTGTTACCATAGATGGGCGTAATCGATTACTTTTGTAATTGATTACACGCCTATATTCCAGTAATCGTGATTCCTCAGTAATCGATTACTTGGATAATTAAAATTACTGTAATACGAGTACTATGATTACATTTATAATCCATTCTTTTGAAATCGGTATTGTAAACCACTATAATAATCTTGATTCATGAGTAATGAAGTATTTAAGTAATCTGAATTACTTTACTCCAATTCCAGGACTACATTACCTACTTCATTGGCAGACCTTTTTTTTGTTAATGTCATGTCACTCAAATAAAATTGCCTCAAGCCCATCAAGAGCAGGAGCACCTCAGAACATAAAAAAAGGGAGAAGTGCCATACTGCTTCATTACAACGAAATCCGATGTCTCCATTATTCCCCCACCGCAGACCACACACACACACTGAACCGTGTAAAAACAAAACCTCGGGCGGAGCCACCGAACCTACGAGAACATGCAAGCAAGCGCTGTGATTGGCTTCGCGCACCCTTCAAAACAGAGCAATATGCGCAGGGGTGGGAACAAACGTTAAAATGAGTTTTATCGACATCGATATTTTAATTATTATGTTAGGATGTTGGTGAATATCGAAATAGTTAGTTTATATAGTGTTATTTTACCATATAGTTGTTTAAATAAAACCAATCGAATAAATACAGTTACATACAGGCAAAAAAAATGCAATGAATGCGATGAATTTAGACCAACAGAAGTATATAAATATAAATACTGGGCTTTTATAAAGCAGTACCTACTTATATATACATTCATGATTATGCTTTCATCAATATTTTTAACCTGTACCGGGCTTGTCCCACTTGCATTTTGGCGCGAAACGACACTGTCTGTAGTAATTTTAATATTATAACTTTATTATTTCTTATGTTGAAATTGCATGCCACCATGCCGAAGTCTGCACACCTGCTTAAGCATTACAATTTTACTAAACAAGTAATACCATTAATAATTTTCCGATTTTAGTTAACGTACGTACATTTTAACGGACATTATAGCCTCAGTACCGGATTGGCTCATAGTTTCCTGTGTTTATTTATAGAATATGTAAGTATAATATGTAGTTCCGTTAATTCCTTACCTTCAGTTTACTCATCATCATTTCCAAAACAACATTTCTATTTGGATAAGCATTAGTTGCTAAGTCAACAAAATCTCATCGGAATCTGGGAAGTAATCATCACCAGTTCCTCTTCACCAAATTTGTGGTTTCCGAGAGCAAAGGCATAGTTCACTAAAGAAAATGCCGAAAACACCAAGTGCGTGCCTATCACATCTGAGGAGTACCATTGATTACTCCTTGATGTGATCTTCAGACCTACACCAAATTTATATACAACCCCTCTGAAGATTTCTTTTCTAACAAAACATAAGTATCACAATTGGACAACATATTAAATAATTATTATAGCTGTGTATATATATAAAATAAACATGAACACGCACTGAGATCCTCCTTCTATCGAAGTCGGTTAATAAAACTACTTGAGAAAATAGTTTGTAGTAATTTGGAAGATAAATATAGTGGTATTAAATTATGATTTTTGATTTAATTGTTGACACTAAATTACTAGTACGACATCGTTTTTATCGATAACGCATAAACGGCAATTACAATTGGCACCGCTCTAATAGAATTCGCGCGAATTTCACGAGCAGCGGCGGGCAGCGGCCTCGTTCCTCGAAACAGTTCACGCAACGACGATAGCTACACTGGTTTGTTACATTGCGCCGTGGTTTAGCGCGGTACGGGTTGGTTGTTGTACTGAACGTTCAATGTACAACTTTTAGATAAAAAATACGCTTTTTCATACGATATCTTAGCTCGAGCGTGCGGCGCTGCGTGTACTTGTTAAAATATTGTTTTTTAGTGATTTATAAGTAGAAATTCCAATACTTACACGTGGTAAGTGACTCCATTGTTCTTGTAGTTTTTGGTTACACTCCTATTTTTGCAGGTAACGACGGAACAGTTCGGCATTTTACAAACATTTCATCGGCACGGCTAAATTGCGACTAAACGGCGGCGGGCAGTGTCATTGCTTTTTGGCCATGTCGCGGCGACACGCGCCACGCCCCCGTTTCATATCTATTCCTTTCTATGATCTGAGAGGAGCACGCTGAAGACTTCCCATGTTGTGCGTCTTACGCGAGGTTCCGCTTTGGTGTTGAATCAAAAATAGTTAGCAAGATGTACCAGGAGCGCATGAAATATACGGAGTATAGTTTCTCACAAACGTTGGTTACTGCAGTATGCGGGGGTCCTAGTTACTGGTCGTATATGCGAGAGTTTGATACATAGGAAGCGTTCCGTCCAGTTTATTCTGGCATATAGTGCAATGTGAGAGGTCAGCTGGCTGGGCGTAGATACGAGAGCTTCGTACAAGAGTGCGTTCCGTTCAATTTATTTAGATCTCTCCATTGTTGTCTTCCAGATCCATTATGCACTCCTAGTCTTTTTGACGAAATAAAATTAATTTACTTTTTTATTTTTTAATATGAATATTGAATAAATACAACATGGGGGAAGGGAATTATATAATTAATATTTAGAAGTAATCTGGAAGTAATCAAGTCAACAAATCCAGTAATTTGGAATCGACATTGATTCCCAATTACTTGTAATTATAATATTTGTATAGATGATTATTGATTCCTTAATATGGAATGGTAATTCACCGTTTCACGATTACATTACAAGTAATCTGATATCCAGTAGCGGATTACAAAGTAAATCGATCGATTCGAATCGATTACGAAACGCCCATCTCTGTCTGTTACGTATATGGATTCTAAGTGCCCTCCATTGATTTTTTGCCATGTACAGATTTTGGACACTACAGCTTTATTACTCGTAGGTTCTATCTTTTGCCCGCGAATATTTATCCAAGTGATATGTTAAACTAGGCTATAATCTATTTGTACGAGTAATTACACGCCGGAATCCAAAATTGAATAAAAACAATGGACTGAACCAGGGTGTTTGGCTCTTCAAAAAGCTATGGCTGTAAACACTGGACGAGTTTGGGATAGACGGCCAACTCGTAGATGAGACCGGATAAAACGAGTCCTGCAATCCCTGTTCCGGCCGAGGATTGTATAGTGCGTTTCTCAAACATGTTAGAAAATATTAAAACAAAAATATCAACAAGAGATCAATATTATAAAAACAAAACAAAAAAAAAAAGAAATTACCAAAAAAATAAGACAAATGAAACATTATTCACTAAAAAAACGAAAAAACTTAAAAAAAAGTAAAACAAAAACCAAAAAAACGAAAAAACTACAAACAATACCAAAAATACAGGAAAACTGTAAAAATACGAAAAGTAAAAAAAATAATAATAAAACTAAAATAAATATTTTTTTATTTTATTGAACAGTATAGGTATAATATATTTTTTCCGTGATTTGTTACCCTATTAACTTAACTTCATAAAATTTGTCAAATACTAGTTTGATACCTTGGAACTAAATTATACAAATTCACTCTCTTCATTATCTTTGCAAAGATGAGACCAACTAAAAAACCTAAACACTGAATCAACTAAATACTAAAAAAACAAAGGGAATATCCAAGACTCCGACACAAATATTCAACTTCGTCACACAATTATTTGCTTCTACCGGTATTTGGACTCAGTATCGTCAGCTTTGTAGTATACTTCGCTAAACTTGTAGTCAAATATATGAATTATCTATTCATACTACTTCACTCATTAAGTAATGGGCTGGGCGATTTGTACGCGTCTTCTAAAGAGTGAAAAGTTGTACTACTGTATTTGAGAGTTTCTACTGTGGGTACACGCATTAAGTACTTACCATATTGCATTCGTTATTCTAGCATTCACGCTGGCTGTAATTAAATGTTTCAGCCGACTGCGTTATATTTTATTCCTCTTTTTACCTATATTTGTTAATAAAAACACGGAATAATCTGCGTTAATTGTACATTAGTGACGCGGAGTTGGAGTGACACAGGTCCAACCTCGAACGCAGCTCGCTGAGCACTGAGCGGCCGGCCGTGCACGGGCGCGGGTTCGCGGAAATCAGTATTTATGAAATATTATTTTTAGTTATTTTTATTTCAGAAAAAGTAATCGATGTTGGGAATCGAGTACAACATTACGCATTTATTGATATAATTTCCATGTTAATAGTTAATGTGCAAACGTAGTAATTTCTTTTTAAAGGTGTAGTTTAGAGGCATGTTCACGATTTTTTTCTATCGAGCAAAAGTTGTTAAATCATGTTTCGAATCGATAACGTCACTAGAGAAAGGTCTGAAAATTAATTTCCACATTTTTTGGAAACCATATTATCATGTACAAACGCGTAAAATCTTTTGAAAAACTCTATTTTCTGACCGCACTGGGCCTTAATAGTGTTTCTTTAAACTATGCAGCGCACATATTACAAAATGGGTTAGGTAGTATAGCAACATGGTTACAGAAATGGACAATAAAGGCAAGTGCTTCGAAATCAGTGCTGGTTACTTTTAATCTGAGGAAAGGTCCCGCCAGTCACACATGAAAATATCGTACTTCCCCACCGTGACCATGTTCGATACCTAGGATTGCATCTTAATCGACGACTAACCTGGAATCATAACATAAAAACCAAAAGAGAATTGAACGATAGGTATACAGAACGTTGAAAATACTTTGATAATGTTTAGCTGTGTTCTACCTTATAGCGTATAAAAGGGTTTCTCAATCTCACAATTGTACTACATGAGTTACATAAATATTCTTACCTATCAAATTACATTATAGCCATTTAGTCATGTCATTGAAATGATTACCGAATAAGAAGCATTTCATATTAAAAAATATATTAAGGTTTTTTAAATTCTTTAATGCTATCTTTATCTCGAATGGCATTTGGTAGTTTGTTACACTTTTTGGGGTCATACCTAGCATTTATTTAGCGAATTGCTTCGTTTTTGATGGGACATTTACGAAGTCTTTAGCTTGAGAAATATTTAAATGGTTCAGAAATGGGAGAATTTATAAGTCTATAAAATGAGGTTTACGTGTTTCCACCACCACCACCATATCAGCCGTAGGACGTCCACTGCTGGACATAGGCCTCCCCCAATTTCATGGGGGGTAAATGCCATAATCGCCACGCTTGGCATGCGGGTTGGAGATCGCAGTATTTCCACCGCATTTTAGGAATGCTGCTGCCCATTCCCCGGTGGTCATGGTCGTAGTTTAAGGACATACCCGGTCCCGGTCCCGGGTCCGGGTTACGTGTTTCAGTTTGGCGCAACTCACATATGGCTCGTATATATACACTTTTTTTTTGTGCACGGAATACACATTCACGATTGGTAGAATTTCCCCAGAAAATAATACCATACCTGAGTGTCGATACATATTATGCATGGTATGCAGTTAGTATTTCGCGAAACATCTACAATGCAATGCAATTAAATAATTCTGTTCTGATATATCATATAAGAATAGATACCGTTAAAAAGCTTAACTTCGTCCTTGAATTTTCAATCCAACACGACATCAAACAAAAATAGGCAGTACAAATGAAGTAATAAATAACAGGATTTGAAGGCACCAATTAGCACATATGGATGAAATAACACCAGGCAATAGGTGAAGTTACGAGTTTTAAAGGTACCATGGTATATGCTTAATCAGGATCACTACGAACCACGAATTTCCGATGACGTGATTTGCCGTCTTTGGCGGTCAAAAGGTTAAAATAACTTAATACATATACAGACCACGGACTAAATAAAAAATATATATAATGAGACGGGTCACTCACGTCTTTAAAGATTTATCGTTCGACATGTTTCAGACCGGTTCGCGGTCCTTAATCATGAGTATTTATCGCGGCGGCGGTTCTATATAAAATAAAACAAGTTAGTTTTTTTTATTTCAGTTGTAACTCGCAGCGTAGACGTCACAGTGACAAATTTCCTCGAGGGCGTGACTCCGTACAGCCCCGAGCCGGCGCCGACGCCGGAGCCCGCGCCGGCGCCGGCGCCGGGCCCCTCGCGCGCGCGCTACGTCACGCCGGCGCCGCAGGCCCCCTTCCCCAGGAGCGCCAAGGAGCGCCAGCTCAGCTTCCAAGAGCGGAAAACACAGATGATCGCCGAGGCGCGCCAGAGGTATATAGAGAAGCACGGTCTCAACCTTACTGTGACCGGCTAACACGAAATGCTCCGATGTTATTTGATATATTCTATTTAAAATTTGGGCATTTACATTTAAAGTTGTATGGCTAATGGAAAAATTAAAAATGATGTAATGGTTACAACAGTTAAGGTCAACTAAAGTGATCTTTAAGTCACGTCAAACTTGTCAGTTGTGTGGCGAAACATGCGTTTGACGTTCAGATATGTGACGGCCTCGTAACCGTCCGTTATGGTACATATTTAAATAAAAATGCCCAATTATAGCCGCCGGGTCGATCGACTTTTGTGGACGGCAATATGTACGAGTAGTTTCATAAGGTATCCATCAACAACGTGCGGAACTGTGATTTTTTACATATTTGACACCGCAACTTAAGGTCGGCGACGGAATTACGATTTAAAAATGTAAAGAAATGGGCTGCCACCATAATAAAATAAACCCAAGCAATGGATAAAAAAACAATTGAAATACTTGAAGAAAATTACCGCGTTCAGGATTTCAAACAAAATAGTATGAATACTTTTAAAATCATTCAAAATTAATGGACCAAGATCATCTAATATTTATTTAAATAGAGCCATTTTTAATAAAAACTGTAGAGATATGATTTATGTTACAGGTAGTAAGAGGTTGTAATAACCTAAAATATAATAAAACCCCCTACAGTCATCATCATCATCATAAATTTAAGAGCCTTGCTCTTGTCGGTGGAGTAACCGCCATTCCGCTCTTCTTTGTGCTACATCTTTGAGCTCCTGATACGACTTAACATTAACCTTCTCCTTAGCCTGATCCATAAACGCACGTCTCGGTCTCCTCCACGTCTTGCTAAAAACTATCCACACAAACAATACTTTTGATTAAAAAATCCGCACTCTAATCGATTTATACATTTGGAGCCTACGAAGCCACAGAAAGACACACAGATACATAGTTTAACTAACACCTCTTTTGTGTCGGAGATTAAAAGGAAAGTCATTAAATCTCTAATTCCATCTCCGACCTCAGGACCAAATGTATGAAAACACATCTTCGCATGTATCTGGTGGATGATGAATTGATCACCCATAACGATGTAATCGATAGGAGAAGGCTTATGCCGAAATCATGTTTCGTAGATTTGTAACTTGTAATTTTATTGTAATTGTGGCAAAAAGTTCTAAAATTTGATCGACCCTGTTAACCTTTTTACTGCTGTCTTGTATGAGTGACGAAGCGGGTAGTGTACGCGAGTTCATATTGCCTTGATTTGTTATTAACGTTAAAACATTTTTTTTCATTTCATAATATGGAAACAGGATTGTTGATTAGCTGCAATTATGTTTTCTTTATGCTTAACCGTTATTTCTGATTAGGTGTCATCATCATCACATATGAAATTACGTTTATTCAGTATAACATTAATATGTGACCATAGAGTGAATACGTATGCAAATATATTTAAACAGATGACAGACATATTAGATCAATAATATAATTTAGTTCTTATTTTACTTATTAACCGAGATTGTAACCTTTTCTACACTACACTATACATTTAATTGCTAGTGATTTGAATCTAGAATGTCATCCGTTTCGATATATTTCCCAGTGACTGTTTACAAATGTGGCTACCACGAAAATTTAACATCGAAGTACTTACATCTCCTTCTTAGTCACTGCAGTATGTAAACGCAATAGAGACGGAAATATCTGAACCTGGAATTACGATTTTTGTGCAAGAAATACGTGAATGTGTAAAGTTAATTTTATGTAACCATTGGTTTAATTTGTTTAGGTGCCTCATATTTTAATGCATTCTCTTCAATCATTAAATTTGTAATATCATAAACGTACTTGCCTCGCATGAATTTTTTAAATTAGATTAGTTTTAAATTCTAATATATATATATACATACATTGTTTCACTTTACGTTCACAAAAAATGATTGTATATAAGTAACATGTTTATGACCTTGAATGAAAAGGGATACACGACTTCAGTCTTTCGATGATTAAAAAAGCATTAGATATGTTTCAAGAGATTATTAACAAGCAATAATATATGTAGCTGTATTTTACGTCTCAAATGTATGCAAATTAAGACGTTATACTTTTGTAAGAAGGCGGTTACGAAAATAGGAGCGTCAAATTGGAAACTTAAGTTATTATCAACGCGATTGCACTTTACCTCGATCTACATTTATGTTCTATGAAGAAATGGTTGGTTTCCTACTATTAGTCTCAATCACTAACCCGATATAAATAAGTTTCTCTGTTTCAACTGTGCATTTTTACCCATTTGACCGCCATTTTTTGCAATGCGTGATTACCATTTCGATAAAAGGACCACGGGCAACTTTGTATGGAGTCTGGTCGTAAAACCAACAAAGCTAAGAGTTAGGTCATTAGATAGGTATTTCAATCTACTTGAATTGAACTGTAATTTTACATTTAACTATACAATGTATATTGTTTTGAAAAAATGACACCTCGCCGAGTTTCTTACGCCGGTTCTTCTCGTGGCAGAGGTTTATTTTTCCGAACCAGTGGTAGTTTATTGACGTTCATAGATGCATGTAATATGCCTAATTTGAAGAATAAACTACTTTTACCTTATTTCGTTCTGTGGGCACCAAGTTGAATTCCATTGCAGAACTGAGATACTCATATTTTGGTCTGAGTGAATACGAGCTAATAGTAGATTAAGGCTGGGTTGCACCAAACCGTCTGTAATCGTAAGCTGTGTAGTGTGTTCGTTAAATTTTGTATGTATGGAAAGTTTGACAAGATTCTATGGAATGACCGCTGCCGGCACCATATTTAACGTTGATCAGTCTGTGATCGTAAGTCGGTGCAACCCGGCCTTAGGCTGGGTTGCACCAAACCGTCTGTAATCGTAAGCGGTGTTCGATAAAATCTGATTGTATGAAAAGTTTGACAAGTTTCTATGGGATGACAGCTGCCGGCGCCATATTTAACGTTGATCGATCTGTGATCGAAAGTTGGTGCAACCCAGCCTTAAAGACCGACGGTTAACTAATGTTGTAAACTATTTTGGTTTAACTGTCCCTTAGCATTACTTACAATGTTGTATTTAACATGTTTTAGTTTCTACTGTTTAGTGTTTACCCTCTTTTCTACTGAGATTATGCTCGGCCACTTTGCATGTTACCTAAATTTAAGTCAAAAATGTTTTCTCAGTAAATGATTTTGTAAATCTTATGAGAAATAAATATCTCAAAGCATAAGCCATATTTAATGATCTAACTTTCAGCTTTGTTTGGATTTAGGACCATTTTGACACATAGTCCTTTAATTGTGTATAAAAAAATGGTGGATCGTGGTTAAAGAATTTTAAAATAACAACAAATGTTTAGGATGCAACAGCTAGGTTCGATTTATTATAGCCATAAAAGGATATAGCTTTTCTTTCACATAACAAAAGAAAGGAAGAAGTCTCCCTTGAACAGTCGTTGATGTTGGATAACAATATAATTATGAGAGAATTATATGTTAGTTTTAGTATACATGTGCCTAAATGCTGAATATTGTTCACTGATAAATCGTCGAGTTAAGAGGCTGTAGAATAAATAATGAATATAAGTTATATGCTGTCAACAGTGGCAACTTTGTCTCCTTTAATAGTTTTTCAGAATTCAATATCGGTGGACCGATGACCTGGTAAAGGTCGCGGGTGTCCGCTGGATGCGGGTGGCGCAGGACCGGTCATTGTGGAAGTCTTTGGGGGAGGCCTATGTCCAGCAGTGGACGTATTTCGGCTGACATGATGATGATGATGAATGTCGAAAGCCACAGTATTTGTCAAAATAATTCATTTCACAAAGCTTGTATCTTTTAATTCAAGCGGGGCCCTCTTTAAATATAATGAAACGTAAATCATTGTGGTCTGATGACCTGGTAAAGGTCGCGGGAGTCCGCTGGATGCGGGTGCCGCAGGACCGGTCATTGTGGCACTCTTTAGGGGAAGCCTATGCCCAGCAGTGGACGTCCATCGGCTGATATGATGATGATAAAATCATAGTACTTGTTGTTGTGTACGAGCTGCCGCCACGACAATGATCATGAGTCGGGACCGCGCATCGGTCTGAAACATGTCGAGCGATATTCGACCTTAAAGACGTGAGTGACCAGTTAAATTATATTTTAATATGTTTGAAACTCACGGGAGTTTTCTATATACAATTCGGAGACATCTTTTCAACTCCTATTAGAAAGAGACTTACTCATATGACATGATACAAGCCTTGGTGAAATGGGACCCTGGGCTCTGTTGGCAGTTGTATAAGCCGTTGTGTACTTTCTTGGTGTTCCAAAATAAATGTTACTCTATTCTATTGTTCAATACTGAGGTGCTAACAAATAACAACTGGCTTTTTAACCAGTGTTTGCCCTTGTAGATTTGTAAAACTAACTTGTTCTTAGAAATTGTGTTCAATTTGAATGATTGGAAATGCGTAATTCGTGTAATTTTAAATAAGTATAAATTGTAAATCTTTGTCTCGCGGAAGCGTCCGCCATCAACATTATAATTCAATCGAAGTGAACAATTGATCGCCACGACGATTTTAATATTTGAACACACCCATTTCTACCCTCTGCAACCCGTGCATATATTTATATATTTTTTTATTTTTAACATTGAAATAATAATTGCAAGGATGAGGACCATAGTCAAGGCTTTTGATTCTTCTACAATTTAATTGATTCCTTTGTGACACGAAAGTTATTTGTATAAATTCTGTGTCAAATTCTCGTGTCGCAACGTGAATTACAAGCCTCGACTATGGTCCAAATATTTGGTTTATTAAGAGGGTTCGTAAATAACTGCAATTATTTGTAATTAACCATAGATATTTATAAAAGAGGGCCACTAAATACTGTATTTTGTATTAAGTTACTTTTTAATACATCAAACTAGTTATTACGGCTGGATGCGTCGATCTATGCGTCCAAAGTTAAAACGGCCGTTTTATTTTTGACCTCATTGATCGACGAATCCAGCAACGTAATAACTAGTGTGATGTATTCAAAAGATACTTAAGTACAAAATACAGTATGAAGTGGCCCCTATTTTTATTGGCTATCGTTAAATTTAAATAATCACAATTATTTAAAAGTGGCGCTAGTGGATACGTTAAAGCCCTCTTAATGGCTACAGAGTTGCTACAGTTGATGTATTCGTAATTTTTAACAGCAATAACGTTAAACGACTTCCATTTTGTAAATATAATACTGTAAACATTACTTAATATGTACGAAATTGTTCAATTTGTCTAAATTACTCGTAGAATTATCGCATTAAAGTGTACATTTCTCAAATCGCCTGTCTAATTTGTGACTAAGAACTGTCGATATTTTGAAAAGCGTGACTCGCTCTGTAAAAAGTGCTATGTGTATATGTAACAGTATGTGCCGTGTGTATACAATTAAAAGTGCTCCTTCATACATTGCAATAAAGCCTAATATAATTTGTTGAACTCGTTAAATTATTGTTTACGTACGAAGCAACTCTAAGGCTGGGTTGCACCGACTTACGATCACAGATTGATCAACGTTAAATATGGCGCCGGCAGCTGTCATCCCATAGAAACTTGTCAAACTTTCCATACATTGAAATTTTAACGAACACAGCTTACGATTACAGACGGTTTGGTGCAACCCAGCCTTAAAGGAAGAGACATACAGTCCCTATACGCGTGCGTCTTTTTGGACAGAGAAGCTTCTATGCTTAATTAAAGTCTCTTGCCATTGTCAAAAACAAAAAAATTGCATCAGAAAAAAATTAGAAAAGGTAAACAGTAGTCATACTCACAAAGTACAATACTTACCTTACTTTAGTACTTAGATAGAGATACCAGTGAAATACTCCACATAGATCGTAGCGCCGTTGTAAGAACTAACCGCACGACCGCTTCATCCCTGTCACTTCAATGTGCAAGTGAGATAGAGATAGCACCCAGTGACATCTGGTACAAATAAGTTAAGGATGATTCACAGTAGGCCGTTCCGTGTCCGGGTCGGCCCGTTTTCTTCTAGAGAAATACGCCGGCCGTTGCGTTTGCTGTCATAGAAAACGGGCCGGCCCGGACACGGAACGGTCTACTGTGAATCATCCTTTAAACTAACATTTCCTTAGAAAAATTCGTACTTCGAGCTGAAAGGCCCCTGGTCATACTCATCTTAAGATTTAGACTGTGCCCTATAAAGGGTTAAAAACAATTAAAATGGCTGACGGCTAACATAAACAACCTCCTTAACTTGAGCGGGTAATTGTTTGCTTGTCTCAAAGCTATATCAAATAGTTTGAGGCAAACGGTCGCGTTTGAATCCCAGCTCGTACCAATGAGTTTTTCGGAACTAATGTACGAAATACCATTTGGTAAATACCGCTTGCCTTTCGAGGAAGGAGACCTGCATACATCTGCGAAGAACTTCAAAAGTTTTTGTATGTGTGTGAAGTTCACAATCCGCACTGCGTGGAGACTAATACTCAATCCCTGATCTCTAAGAGACCTGTGCCAAGCAGTGGGACGTATAAAGGCGGATGATGATGATGAAATTGATGAAGTGCACACTACTGTAGCGACGACGTCCATGACCGTTGGAACCTCACTCCCTTCAGCTAAAGTTCTTTGTGAAGGGAGACCGGAAGAAGACCAGAGTTCACATTGTGGCGACTTATCGCCAGACCTGTATGAATAACCTGGCGCAGAAACTGCAATTCCGCCGTTGCGGAACAGAGCGGAGAAGTGCAAAATAGACAATCAAATAAGTTCATCCGCTCCGCTGCTCTCCACTTCGATGAAATAGGTCGAGGGTCCTTATCAGTTGAAAACGTTCATCTATTTAGGCTATTTTCTGTGCGAATTGAAACGTATGCACAAAACGACATTTCCCTTTAAAAATAGATTTTTCATTAAATAATATCGTTTCAAACCACTTTAAATCGACAGATTTTAAGCTAAAAACAGGTTTTTTCCGATACGGTAAATTCTACAACACTAAAGCTTAAGATAGCTTCGACACTATCTAAATCTTAAATAAAAGCTTCGTATCCTTCCTTCGGGAGGCCTATGTCCAGCAGTGGACGTCCTTCAGCTGATATGATGATGATGATCCTTTAATCAGTTTGTTAAAATTTTAGTTCAAAACGTTTTGAAATTAGCAAGGCCTCTTAATGTATTACTTTGAACTTTCAATTGCGCACGTCTCCCCTACGCTCCGCCTCAGTAGATCTGTGCATTCCATGATACGTAACTGAATATTCCATACGATTTTGTTAAGTAGATTTGAGAGGCTTTGTCTTTGTATATTGTCATTCTTAAGAGGGCGCAGTACGCTCGGTCTGGCTCGGTTCTCCATACAAACGTATTTACCCTCTCATTTTAAAACGCCATGCTAGAATAACATGAAAATTTTTACACACAATGGGATCCGGCATATCTAGGTCGGAAATTAGTTTCTGTTGCTAGAAATTGTAAAACAAAAAAAAATACAGCGGCTTTTTGAGTTTTTTACGGCTTGTATGAAAACCTTAATAATCGCTGTATTTTTTCTCCATTATAATTTCAAGCAAGAGAAACTATGGTCCGACCTAGATATGCCGGATCCCATTGTGTATACAAAGTTTCATGTTATTCTAGCCTGGAGTTTTAAAATGAGAGCATAAATACGTTTGTATGGAGAACCGAGCGTACTGCGCACTCTTAACATGTCCAGGGAAACATGTTTCAGATGGTCGTAATCTCGAAAACATTTTGTAAAACTTCAGAGACACGCTTCTACACTTCATTGGCAATGCTAGGTACCGACGACTCGGCTGAAAATGTTCAAGTATCATGTAAAAACAAACGTGCTCTTAACTACGTTGTATAAGTACTTTAGTATCTCGTAGCGTAGCCATATTTTATTTAGCTGTTCATGTTTATATGAAGACGAGAAATAAAATAGTTTAGTTCTGTAAATCATGTTTTATTTCGGTCTCTTATAGTAAAATTAAATACGTGGTTGTAACTTTCTAAAACTACGAGCGTATCTTAGCAGTGAATGAGTTAAAAGAGTACATATATTTCCTGTGAAGATCAACTCTGTAACAACATATACATTATGACCTCTGTCCTGAACAACAATAAAAGGTTGCTATTACTAACCAACATTGTAAAAAAGCAAAGCGATTATACCGTTATTTATTGATATAAGTCGATTATCACTTTTAACAAGCCTTTTTTTCCTCTTTAACTGCGATAATCAACACAACGTAAATGGTGGCTAATTAAAACTTCGTCGGCTAAATAACTCGCCAACGAACAAAACAACACGTTCACGTAGTTCCTCTTAATTAACCTTGTAACCGCCATCATCTGATATATGATAAATGGCATGGTGTATGGAATGGTGTGGTTGCGGCTGGACAACCATATGTTAGGGCACTGGGTTGACAGTGTTACAGGGAGGATGTAGAACTGCCTATTATTTAAAATAATTTGATTTGACCGAGTTGTATTAAATTAGTCCATTCAAAAAGCGTCTTTACTGTTTAAGCAAGAAGGTTCAAAACCTAATGGCAGTTTTTAAACGCTTTTAATAATTTCGATAACACTAACACGTACTACTTAATTTCTTAATTGTTTTTCTTTAATTTAATGTAATCACTAACAAATATGGATTCTTTGCGTCTGAATTAATTGGTTTTTATTTTATTTATTTATTTTTTAAATTGACTTAAACAGAGTCGAAAATTGGGAGTAAAATTGTTGACTTCGGCGGTTAAAAGGTTAAACACTAGTAGCTTTGCTCATTTTCACATAATTTACTTCAACGTTTCGATGCGAACAGTGTTATCCTAGAGCCCTAGTCTTGCCGGCGTTCGCCTTGGGGTGCTGAGTCCAGGAGTAGCGATCTCCTGTTTGATGGGCACGTCTTGATCCCGTATCTTCCTGTCTTCCGCCATCTTCAGTTCGGCGGCTTTCATCTCTTCCTCCATTCTCTGAAGGTGTACCGCTGCCTCTTTACGCTTGTCGCGATGGGACCTGGAAATAATTAATTATACTTAGTGCCTATAATATAAACAAACATGAGAGCGCGCCATATGCTTCATGGGTGGAATGCAATAAAATTGTACATAGTTAAGGCCTAAATTTAATCTACGCTTTAATTTTCAGTTTCGTAACGATAGTTACCCATATAAAACATATGAGTAATTGTCGTTACGAAAATGAGAAAATTGAAGCGTAGATTAAATTAGGGCTTTAACTATGTCCATATTTTTAGCATGCCACCCTCATATCTGTCTGCCTCATATTGTGCGGGTTCTTCAAACTTATAATACCACGTCCCCTTTTAAATACAAGAGCAGACCTATTTTTAATAAAAAAAAAACTTCACGATCACTGCCCACTGTGAAACCATGACATGACAGTGTAATAGGACATCAGACCCTCCACCAGGAGGCATATATTGGTTGCCATTTTATCACTTATCGTCGTACATAAGACACCCGTCACTGTCGCACTCGCCTACTAGCCAGAATGTGACGAATGTCTTATCCACGACGAAAAGTGATAAAATGGCAATCATCATACACCTGCAGTGCGTTGATAAGTCTTAATACTGATTATTATTAGGTAGACCTTAATATAGTATGCAGGGAGCAGAATCATGTAGTCGACCTTGTAAGTAAGTCAATCTATAGTATAAGTGTGCTAAGTATGTCGACGTACGTCCAACCTTAAGAAAAAATAGTGCATACACAGAATAAATACAAAACTGCACAGTGATCTCGCATACAACCTAAGTGAATCGAACCCGCGCCTCTGGTTTGCCGAGCCAGCGCTCTTACCACTACGCTACGGCGAATAATTCGCTTGCATTCCGAGCCGCTACGACTGGCGCCCCACTGCATTTTTCTTCAATATCTCATAGCATTCCGCAACAAACTGGCAACCGTGCTGACTTCTCGAACATTTCACGGTTAGTTTCAAGTAAATGCCAAACGATTATTATTATTATAACCACAAAATAATTATGAATCCGACTCACTTGCCAGTCTCCTTGACGGAGAAGAACATGGGCCCCAGCTCAGCCAGCCACCGTCCGTCCACGGCCGTGACGCAGTGCATGTACTCCTTGGTCGTCATCATCAGCTCGTGGTACACCACGTAGTCCGGGGAGTCCCCGAGCCCGAAGAGCGCCGACGTCGGGTGTAAGTGGCACGGCATGCCGGTACGTGAGTTCACGTATTCTCCAATGCCTTTGAGACGGGCCGCTTGCTGGAAGTATGCTGTGGAATCGTAATAAGTTGTTAACGCTTTATCGGGCCAGATATTCAAAATGACAATTGAATGTCAGTGTTACTCAAACATATTGAAGAGGGCTCGTACGCTCGGTCTGGCTCGGTTCTCCATACAAACGTATTTACCCTCTCATTTTAAAACGCCATGCTAGAATAACATAAAAATTTGTATACACAATGGGATCCGGCATAACTAGGTCGGAAATTAGTTTTTGTTGCTAGAAATTGTAAAAGAAAAAAAATACAGCGGTTTTTTGAGTTTTTTACGGCTTGTATGAAAACCTTAATAATCGCTGTATTTTTTCTCCATTATAATTTCAAGCAACAGAAACTATGTTCCGACCTAGATATGCCAGATCCCATTGTGTATACAAAGTTTCATGTTATTCTAGCATGGCGTTTTAAAATGAGAGCATAAATACGTTTGTATGGAGAACCGAGCGTACTGCGCCCTCTTAAGTACTATTTAGATTGGTTGATGTGGGAAGAGGTATTCCCTTAGCCTGATAAAGGGTACATAAGTATCGGCCTGTTTAGCCTAGTTGGTAGTGTAGTGACACTGCCTCCGAAGCTAGAGGTCCCGGGTTCGAATCCCGGTACGGGAATTTGTTTCGGTGGTCAGTAGAAACATTTGTTCCTGAGACTTTGATTTTATATATTTAAGTATATATCTATTAAATATATCGTCATCTAGTACCCATAACACAACCACTATTGAGTTTTCTATGGGACTATTTCGAACCCGGGATCTCTCGGAGGCAGTGACACTACCAACTAGGCTAAACAGGCCGACATGTTATGACATAATATGTTATGTAACTGTTGTTGTATACTAAAGTCGGCTTGAGTACACTTTCACTCACCAGAGCAGATGCACTTCCGTACAGTGTCCCAGTCGGTCCCGCAGGACTCCAGCGGCAGCCGCTGCGCCTGCATGATGTCCTTGAGCTGCTGCCTCACCTCGCGCACCTTGCGCATCGCCTTGCCGTGCACGAAGTGCTCGGTGCACCAAGAGCTGGAATAGCTGGAACGTTTCACATGCAAATGTTAGGCTTGGGCAAAAATGCTTTCGTGTGGCGTCCGGCGGATGTCCGGATGTTCTCGACAGATGAAATGTTGCTAGCAGGTTCGACAATTATACGGTATTTTTTGTCAAAATACTTTTATTATTTCCAAACGGAGTGAAAAATTTAGCAACCCGGGCGGGATTTGAACCCATGACCTCTGGAGTCCGTCCATCGCTCTTTCCAAGTGAGCTATTGCGGGTAACCCTTCCTAAGGCTTAAGAGGGCGCAGTACGCTCGGTTCTCCATACAAACGTATTCACGCTCTCATTTTAAAACGCCAGGCTAGAATAACACGAAACTTTGTATACACAATGGGATCCGACATATCTAGGTCGAAAATTAGTTTCTGTTGCTATAAATTGTAAAAGAAAAAAATACAGCGGTTTTTTGAGATTTTTTACGGCTTGTATGAAAACCTTAATAATCGCTGTATTTTTTCTCCATTATAATTTCAAGCAACAGAAACTAATTTTCGACCTAGATATGCCGGATCCCATTGTGTATACAAAGTTTCATGTTATTCTAGCACGGCGTTTTGAAATGAGAGCGTAAATACGTTTGTATGGAGAACCGAACGTACTGCGCAGTCTTAATTGGAAGAGTGAACTGATTGAAAGAGACGTTGCTACGAGCGATAACTGCGGTAGCTCAGTTGGACAGAGCAATGAACGGATTCCAGAGGTCGTGGGTTCAAATCTCGCCCGGGGTGATCAATTTTTCACACCGGCTGGAAATTACAATTTCGCTAAGCGGACAATTACGCTTGTAAAAATATTGTAAACTCAGTTTTTCGAAGAAATTCAATGTGGCGGAGCCATAGGGGTTGAAAACGTAAACAATATCATTGGCGAGGTCTACAGCTCAGATCCACTAGTATCTAAGTGTCAATAACTTTCAAGTTCAGTATCAACTTACACGTGATCCAATAGGTAATAATGAACGATTTTATTTGACGACGGGCCGTAGCAAAATCTTTTAATTTGAAAATGTACGCCTAAATAAATATTTAATATCATTGGTACCGATGAAACGAGGTCGCTTACTATGGGCCTCATTAGAAGGCTCAAAGTCACCCAAAGAGCAATGGAGAGGGCTATGCTGGGAGTTTCTCTGCGTGATCGCATCAGCAATGAGGCCATCCGCGGCAGAACCAAAGTGACCGATATAGCCCTTCGAATCGCTAAACTTAAGTGGCAGTGGGCGGGGCACATAGCACGCAGAACCGATGGCCGTTGGGGCGGAAAGGTTCTCGAGTGGCGACCACGTACCGGAAGGCGTAGCGTGGGCAGGCCCCCCACACGGTGGACTGATGACCTGGCAAGGGTCGCGGGTGTCCGCTGGATGCGGGTGGCGCAGGACCGGTTATTGTGGAAGTCTTTGGGGGAGGCCTATGTCCAGCAGTGGACGTCATTCGGCTGAATGATGATGATGATGTTCATTGGTACCTAATTAACATTTTTAGTAAGCTAAATGTACAGGTGAAAATACAAACATCCTCCTAGCGTTATTCCCAGTACAGTTGCATCCTGAAGGATGCCTGGGGTCCGCTACCTAATCCCAAGAGTTGGCGTAGGCACTAATTTTTACGGAAGCGACTGCCATCTGACCTTCCAACCCGAGGGGAAAACTAGACCTTATTGGGATTAGGCTTGTCAAGTGAGTGGGCAACTTGACTGTTAGAAGTTCTCAAGCCGCCCGGAGGCCTCTAACTTGGCTTAACGACTGCTATCATAGACAGAAACCGGGATCAACGGCTTAACGTGCCTTCCAAAGCACGGTAGCGCTCAGTTAGTAACCACTCAAAGCGGTCACCAATCCAAGGATACCGCACGCGGTACGCGGGCGCCGCTGGGCCACTAACGCTCTTAACATCATACGCGTAGTCTAGCCATAAATTGTGTCCGAAGACCTATGGACTATGTCTGAATTAAAATAAATTGAAATAATAGATTTAAAATGATGAAAAAGTTAGGACAAATTTTATACCCAGACTACGTACAGTCTTCTGTGAGATGCAAGTATGTCCCATAATCCAAATGTGTGCTGGATAATATTCCACTGTAAATTCAAAGAATATGAATTAGCTGTTGTGGCTCTGCGACGAATTGCTACCTCCACGTCACTATACCGCCGCTTTTAGAGGAAGTTTCAAATACACAGCAACCAAGTGCTGGAATAATATACCTCCACCACTTAGGAAATGTACCCTAAATAGTTTTAAATTACAGTTTAAACGTCAACTTCTAAAGTTACAAGAGGCACTTCCTCCCGGCAGTCGAGCTGTGCCGTCCTATATGTGACGATAATGTTATTTATATTTATTTTTAATAGTACTTACTTTCATTTATTTATTGTTTTTTTAACCAGGCCGAATCTTACAAACTAACTTCTATACTTCAAGATATACACACAAACATTTACACTATACAGTCTATATATATTCATAACATGAGACACTTCGTTCCCGACCAACAGCAAGCAATGGATTTATGATGTTGTAAGGGTCTGCCTGAAAACCAGCGTTGTAGAAGTTGCTGCAACATTATGCTGAGGCAAGCCCCTTTTTAACATCACAAGCATAACAACATGTTCATTTTAAATTGATATGTTAAGATATACATTGTTAAGACTATTGTTAAGACATGCCTTGTGATGTTGAATAAAATATTTCTATGTCTATGTCTATGTCTGTTTACTTGTTGGATTTCCACTGGTTGTAGAGATGCAGCAGCGTGAGATGATCGGATTCTGGGACTTGGAACTTCTCCTTCACGGCGTCGGCCTCCTCCTCGCGGCCTTGAGGCCGATAGAACACTGACGGCACTGACAGCATTGATACTGAAAACCATAACAATACAAGTAAATACTTACGACCACTTTGGCTTAGTTGGTAGTGACTAGCGACCCTAACGAAGTTGGAGATCCCGGGTTCGAATCGCAGTCAGGGCATTATTTGTGTAATTAGCACCAATATTTCTTCCTGAGTCTTGGATGTTTTCTTTGTATTTAAGTATGTATTTATATATATAAGTATGTATATCCTAGTCTAGTACCCAAAGTACAACCTTTGGTACCGTTTAGTAGCCAAGTTATGTAACTGCCTACGAACAGGGATTTTCGGATTCCTATTTTGTAGCTGGCTACCGGATGGGCCTGCGTAGTTCCGTTTCGTAGCCAAGTTTTGTAACTGGCAACAGAAAGGGAATTTAACAATTCCCTGTTTGTAGCCGGTTGCGTAATGGGCCTGTCTAGTGCCGTTTGGTAGCAAAACGTGTATAAAACCTTGGGCTGGTTTGTAACTGCGGTTACGAATCGGTAATTTAAAATTCCTGTATTGTAACCAGTTACAATACGGTTTTTTTTCCTCTTTCGAAGCTGGTTCGTAACCACGGTTACGAATCGGTAATGGAAAAGTCAAAGCCAGTTACCGAATGCGTTTTTTTCCCGTTTCGAAGTAGGTTACGAACTTTTAGTTACCAAACGGTACCAAAGGAGCTTTGCTTCGGTTATTATAGGCTGTGGTCGGTAAAAGCTGTGTGGCATGTTTGTAATTTTTCTATGGGATGACAGCAGCCAGAGCCATATTAAACGGTGATCGGCCTGTGTGGATGCAACTTACCCTTGGTGTGTATGAGTAGAATGTTCCCGCAAGTTGTGCACTTGCCTACGATGAGTACTTCAGCACTGCAGCCCATCTCAGCAGAGACGATGAGTATCTTGCACTGTATAATGCAGAGTACTTAAAAAGAGCCACGCGTAACACGACAAAACCTTCACGGTGCGGCTGCTGATGGGGTACGGACCAGAAAAAAACATACTGGCCGGCAATAAAAAACAGTATGTACAATCTATTCACGAGTTTCGAGCACTGCGGCGGGTCGAGAGGAAACTCAGCCATCTGTTGACCGACGGGCGTCAGCGCGCCTGTTCCGTCTAGGGCGCCTAGGATCCATAGCTGGTACATGGAGTCCAGGACCGTTTCCTGTACAAGGTACACTCACCTACGATGAGTACTTCAGCACTGCAGCCCATCTCAGCAGAGACGATGAGCATCTTGCACTGCGGCGGGTCGAGAGGGAACTCCGCCATCTGTCGACCGAGGGGCGTCAGCGCGCCTGTTCCGTCTAGGGCGCCTAGGATCCATAGCTGGTACATGGAGTTAAGGATGGTATCCTGAAAGCAAATGTAAATAATTAGGTAACTATAAGTAGTCTCGGAAGTTTTCTACTGGATTACTCTTCCAAAAATCGTTGATTGAATGCGGGATGGCCTCTAAAAGAAGGGAGAAATAAGTCTTCGTAACCAATTTGTAACTGCTGACTAATCCAGGTTCTCGTACTGTACCTACTTAGCATTAAGTTGCATGTGTTCTGGTATGAGAACAAATAAGTAAATTGAAATTAACATCTCAGTTCATCAAGATTTACAGCATTGAAGGGATGAATACAGGGAGAGAGTTCGCTTGTGGAAGTGGAGCCATGAAGTGGAACGCCACCAGTAGATCCTCTACTTCCGACGATTTCAGCAGTAGCACAGTATTAGCCAGGTTAGTACGTTGTATCTCAGGTACGGTGGACGCGAGTAGCTCGAGCGTATACTGACACTGAATGTAACTCTAGTCCTTTTTTACTAATCACTCACCTGTGGCGGTGGATCCATGAAGTGGAAAGCCAAAAGATCCTCTACTCCCAACGATTTCAACAGCAGCACAGTATTAGCCAAGTTAGTCCTCTGTATCTCAGGTACGGTGGAGGACAGTAGCTCGTGCGTGTACTGTCGTTGCGTATAGAGACAGTAGGCCCGGCCGGGGCCGGTGCGGCCGGCGCGCCCCGCCCTTTGCCGCGCGTTGGCTTGGCTTACTGGGTATATCTGACAACAAAATATGTTTCATTTTTTGGCCTTTTATGACCAGCGATGAGATAAAAATCGGACAAGTGCGAGTCGGACTCGCCCACCGAGGGTTACGTACAAATTGGTAAGGATTACGTACCTACTTAAAATAAAGACTGTATTTTTAATGATTTAATAAAAAATGTATAGCTATCGGAAATTTCCCTGTACTTGTATTATAAGACGATAGGTTAACGAAAAGTACCCTATAAATTTTGTTTCCTTTGAGAGCGTCGAAATATACGTTTTTTTTACGTAAACTTATAAGTTTGATTTTTTTACAGCTTCGAGGGACTGTAGACCTGAGTATATGGTTTTAATTTCATTTCGATACCTCCGCGACAGACACACAGACGGACAACAAAGTGATCCTATAACGGTTCCGTTTTTTCCTCTTGAGGTATGAAACGCTAAAAATGGCTTGTCGAGCACACATTCTATAGCTACGATGAATTTGTGAATATAGTGTGATTATTTATATTTAAATATTGCCTGTTAACCGAATAATAACTATTAGGTATGTATTAACTTATTGTAGACAGAGATGATAATGTTGTTATAAAAACCCTGACATGTAATATCGACACTTACGAATAAATTAATATAATTAATATAAATATTAATATGGATACCAAGAATATAATTAATACTAAAAAAACAGATAAATGAATTATGAATTACCTTTATTGCAAGATCATGATGCATTAACAATGGTAGTGAATAAATGATGAATTCGGGAGATAAACGGCGTAGTTTCTTTCGTTTGAAGTTTAAAAACAGATGTTAAGGCGAAAATTAACAGAAGGCATGCACAAAAAGAATGTATTGAAAATAATGTAGACCCTAATTATGTTTCCCCTAGACTCTATATTAACACAAATGCTACGGTAATATACTATTTCATTTGTGTAAAAAATATTGCCTTATTCTTTGACTCGCGTCTGTTGTTACCTTAATCATGTTATGATATAGTGTTGTTTAAGGTTTCAACTTCTACTCTGTGTTAGAAAATCAGATGGCAGACGCTTCTTTTAAATGTTCCAGAAGAAGTAGAACAACTATACAAATTGACCCGCTTTCGTTGCTCTAGCTATGTTATACTATTGAAACGTACCTGCAATGCGTCCATACCAATCCTAGGGTTGTACACTTTAAGCTTGCAGTAACCGCAGTCGATCACGTACATTATCCCGTCCACAGTGAGTGATGTTTCTGAAATCAACATGCGTTTTTAGTATGGTATCCTTAAGAAAGGGCGGCTTTTGAGGGTGGCGATCAGGGCAGCCGGTCGTGGCCTCGCTCTTGTCCCTACAAGGCTCGGCAAGCGCAACTACTCGCGGAAAATATTAGGTACTAATAAGTAACATAGGTATAAAGACAAGGGCTTGGCAAAAATCTACCCGCCCGGAGCCTCGCAATAATTAAGGCCACCCCTGAGAGAATACAGGGAGTATTTTTTATTAAAGGATCGCTCAGGTGGAATCAGTACATAAAAAAGCGTTTAGTATATCTTGCGCTGGATTCCTCAAGAGCAGAAGGTCAGCGTGGCCGGATTTGCGCTCTGACGTTTGACTCAGTTTAAGCTGTCACGTCAGAGAGGTTCAGATGATTGTGAATCTAGTCTTACTAAATGTTAGAATCCGATAACATTGTGCCGCGTCACGATATGTCACGGCATAAAAAATATGAATCCGGCTTTAGGATTCAGTGGTCTGTTGTAGAAGGTGACTAAAGGGGGTAATCGTCGCCACTACTCTTTCTGGTGGGGGCCCTAACGGTAGTCTGCTTCAAAGAAGGAGGCGATAACACTCTAGAACGACTAGGGTAGGTTCCCAGACTGTCGGAGGTTCGCAGGTTTGTTGTTGCGACTATGCACTTTCGCAATCTCTGCGGCACGGGCTGCAAAAACTTAGCCTGCAGGTCAGCTGGCAGCTGCGAGTAGATCGGAAGCACGGTTAAAGGTGGCGCGCTGCCCTGATCAGCCAGCTTCTCCTTCAGGAACATCGTACATGGTTATGCCGCTCAACTGTGATGTTTGTAGCGACGATACTTTTGCGCAGTCTTTGCGGCGCCCGCTGAAAGATCTTGGTCTGCAGGTCAGCTGGGACGAAATTACGGTCAGAGGTGGTGCACTGCACTGCTCAGCCAGCCGCTCCTTCAGGAACATGGTACATGGTTATAACGCTCAACTGCGATGTTTATGGCGACGATACCTTTGCGCAGACTGCGGCGCCCGCTGAAAGATCTTAGCCTGCAGGTCAGTTGGCAGCTGGGACGGAATTACGGTCAGAGGTGGCACAATGCCCTGGTCAGCCAGCCGCTCCTTCAGGTACATGGTGCGTGTTATAAGGCTCACCTGCGATGTTTGTGGCGACGATACACTTCCGCAATCCCTGGGGTGCGCGCTGGAAGATCTTGGCCTGCAGGTCAGCTGGCAGCTGGGAGTAGATCGGCAGCACGGTCAGAGGTGGCGCACTGTCTAGGTCAGCTAGACGCTCCGTCAGAACCTGATGACGAGAAATGCCCTGATTTTATGGCCTGAGCCCTGATTGCATACAATTTCGTTTCTTAGTAAACATTTTATTTGAAATCGTTAAGTTTTACAATGTTTTTGTGAAATGGCTTCTCTCGTAAATATACAATTAACTTTTAGAAATAAGACGACGACTTGACGACCTGTTTAGCCTAGTTGGTAGTGACTCTGCCTCCGAAGCTAGAGGTCCCGGGTTCGAATCCCGGCCAGGGCATTTATTTGTGCATTTTTCACGGATATTTGTTCTTGGGTCTTGGATGTTTTCTATGTATTTAAGTATGTATTGTCTATATAAGTATGTATATCGTCGTCTAGTACCCATAGTACAAGCTTTGCTTAGTTTGGAACTAGGTCGATTTGTGTAAGATTGTCCCCCAATATTATTATTATTCTCTTTATTTTTCTTACAACTTAAGTTAGGTTTTTTACAAAACATTTATAAAAGTAAAATATAATAATACACATACAAAATATAAAAGCATTATAAAAAACCTAACCTAGAGTGCCGCCGGCAGCGAGGCGGGGCCTAAGCTACCGGTGGTTAGGGCGACAGAGAGAGGAACCTCCGGACTATCCGCGCCGTGTCCAGGAGTACCGCCTTCTGTATCTGACCCTTGACCCAACCATCTAGCGAGAGTCTCTTGAGATGTTGGTCGAGACTCTTCGCAATTAGACCGTTCGCAGAGACGACTATCGGGACAATGATCGTCGAATCAACATCCCACATGGCGGTTATCTCGTGTGCCAGGTCTAGGTACTTGCTAGCCTTGTCCTTCTCGGCCTTCACGAGGTTCTCATCATGGGGGACGGTGATGTCGACGAGCACTGCCTGGCGCTTCAATCGATCTGTCAGCACGATATCAGGTTTGTTGGCTATAATAGTCCTGTCTGTGATGACAGATCGATCCCAATAGAGCGTAGCATGACCATTTTCGAGAACTGGCGCGGGTGTGTACTTATAGTACGGCACTTCGAACTCCACAAGAACGAACAGAAGAGCAAGCTGCTGGTGAATAATCTTGGCTACCAAGTTATGTCTGTGCAAGTACTCACCGTTAGCAAGATGACCACAGCCGGAAATGATATGCCTGAGCGACTCTCCGGGACGGCGGCATGCCCGAAAAATGTCGACCGTACCGTCCTTCAGGATATACCTCCGGTAGTTGTTCGTCATGATAACTTCGTCCGCAATTGCACAGACAAAACCTTCGGTTTCTGCAAAGAGATCCCCGAAACGTAGCCAGTTCACCGACGCGAGCAGGTCTACGTCGGGCCCCGTAAGAGCCTTGTAGAACCGCCCATGTAGCTCCTTACTCTTCCATACCGCCCTGCGGTCCTCGGTGCTTAGCACTTGAAGTCTGCGCCAGTTCTTGTTAGCCATGGAGAGCGGGGTGAAAGATGCGTCTACTGCCACTACGTCACGATGCATCCCACAATTGCTATTTATGAAATAATCCCTGAGACTACACACCTCGCGGTTGTGTAGGTCTTTGGCATTTAAGAAGCCGCGACCTCCTAATTTCCGCGGGATGTACAGTCTCATAACAGACGATCGTGGGTGTAGCATACGGTGCGCAGTGAGCAAGCAGTACACGCACCCTTCGATCCAGGAAATCGAGCTCAGTCTGAGTCCACCTTAATATGCCAAATGAGTATGTGAGCAAGGGCATCACCCAGGCGTTGAAGGCGCGCACCTTATTGCCGCCCGACAAAAAACTGTTGAGTACTTTTGTCAGGCGACAGAAGAAGCGCTCCTTCACCGCCCGCTTGATGTCCCCACTCTCGATACCCAAAGACTGTGACATACCAAGATATTTATAGGTTTCTGCTTCGGAGAGAGTTCTGAGAGCCATTGTCTCAGAAATCTGTAAATTTGTGGAATTTATAACTTTCCCCCGCTGTACATGCACGACCGCACACTTATCGACACCAAATTCCATTTTGATGGCACTACTGAAGGTCTCTGTGGTTTGCAGTAGCTCCAACAGGTCATGTTTATTTGGTGCAAATAGTTTAAGGTCGTCCATGTAGAGCAGATGAGAAATGACCTCACCCTCTCTCCGTAGCTGGCAACCTAGCCCTGAATCGTTCAGCAAGGTACTGAGCGGATTCAGCGCAAGGCAAAACCATAAGGGACTCAAACTATCACCCTGAAAAATACCTCGCTCAATCCTGATGGAATACTGCGGGACAGAGGGGCCCTCTCCTCCCCCCGGTTGACGAAGGAATGTGGTCCACCGCCCCATGCACGCAACTAAGAAGGATCTCAAAACTGCATCAACTTTATACAGTTCTAAGATCCTCCTCAGCCCTGAATGAGGCACTGAATCATAGGCCTTCTTGTAGTCAATCCAGGCGAGGGTCCCTCTGTTTCGCCGGACTCGTTGGCAAATGGTCATGTCTATTATTATTATTATTAAGACCCTTTATGAAACGTTTTTACTGTACACTGTAACAACCGTTTCGTCGATTCGTTCCGAATCGTAGATGATATTTTCAATTTAAGACGATACATATGAGCAGCTTTACTTACGAATGTAACACCCTCGATATCATCATCATCAATATCATCATTTGCCATCAGTGGTCAAATGCTTACCTATTATTCACATATAAAAAAAATGCTTGAATCACTTAAGAAAAAATGGAAAGTTGCTAGGTGTTGTGCCACTACTTGCTCCTTAGGTGGTGTTGTGTTCCTGGTGGTGAGTAAGGTCGCCAGAACTCCCGAGGATACGCTGTGTTGAGTGAGGGACCTGCATATGCCTCTAGCAGTCAACACACCGAATCCTCAAGTTAATAACAGAATATTCTATAAAAAAATATTCTTATAGAATATTCTGTTATTTGAAATTGTAATTGCCTTTTCATAAATTGTCCTTATTTGGTTTGTTAAATAGATGGTATTTGCCAACCTTCCGGACTCACTGCGCCCTAAAATACAGGTTTATTCCTAGCTT
Organism: Notocelia uddmanniana; assembly: GCA_905163555.1. Lineage (NCBI taxonomy): Eukaryota > Metazoa > Arthropoda > Insecta > Lepidoptera > Tortricidae > Notocelia > Notocelia uddmanniana. Next base: position 5,124,956 of record LR991064.1, read on the forward strand.
AGGGTTCAGGGATTCATTTCATTAGTTACCTTCTGCAAGCCACTGAAATGTAAAGTACTATATTTTTGTAATCCTTAGTGAAATAAAGATTATTATTATTATTATTATTATTATTATAATAAAGGGTTGGCGACGCGCTTGTGATTCTTCCGGAGTCGCAAGCGTCCATAGGCGACGGTGTTTGCTTACCAACAGGCAGGCCGTAAGCTTGTTTGCCATCTTTGTTGTATAAAAGTACACAAATATTGGATTACCTAGTGGACATAAGGAAATATATCGACCTACTCGTATGTTTAACCCTTACAGGTCACAAATGTAAAAACAGTGAGTGACTCGTTTGGCAAGCAACTGATAATTTACCTCGCAGGTTACTTCGATGTCCTCCTGACCGGGCATGAAGATGAGAATGTCACCTTCCTCCGGCTGTAGATGGATTTGCAGGGCCTGAAACAATAATAAAAACACTAATTAGTACCCCCACGATACTGATAGAGCTTAGTGTGGGTGCTGCCCTTAAATTAACGTTGACGCAAATGGACCTGAAGAACTGTTTCTATTCAGAATTTATGAAATACTCGTAATAAAGGAATTTTGAAAAGTAGATTCTGTCGATTATCTATTTTTTACAGACTTCAATAGAATGAAGGAGGTACTCAGTTCGTCTAAATGTTTGCTTCTTTTTTTTTCTTTTATGTATGTATGTTCCCCGATAACTCTTGACCTCGTTGACCGATTTTGATAATTCTTTTTTTGTTTCAAAGCAGGTACCCCGACATTTTTCCCACATAAATTTGGTGAAGGTCTGATGATGGGAATAGGAGGCATCGAGGGAACTCCTCAAATTCAATGCCAAGCTGCCAATGCTGGCCAAGAGCAATCCCATTTTTTAATAAAAAAAAATAATAATTTGATAGTCACGCATATGCCGGTTTCGATATTTTCTGTAGGTAACCACGCATTGGCTCACGGAAACCACAAATTGTGGCATAGCAAGTACAAAATTGGAGTCGGTTTATTTGGTATAAATAAATGTTTAATGTACGAGTATGTAGCACGGATCTATACCTAAACCGGATTGAGTACTGTGACCGAAAAAGTGTGACCGACAGAGAAGCCAAACTTGAGGATTGCATCTCGTTTTAATTAGGGTGACCAAGTACATCTGTGGATATGAGGATTATTATCAATATAGGTTCTCTGTAAAATGAAAATTTACACTAAATTAGGTAGTAAATAAAATAAGAATATTTTTCAAAGAAATATTTATTTTCGCTAATCATAAGTTTATGTATGTTAAACATAATAGTCTTGTGTCATTTTTGCCTAGAAACTTCTAAACTGTACTTTATTTCCCAAATCTCTTAACAAATGTGTTCTCCCGTGATGAGCCATGCGTAAATTAAAAAACCGGCCAAGTGCGTGTCGGGTTACGTACAAAGAAGGGTTCCGTACCGACACCTCCTAATCTACATTTAAAACCACTATACAATACAGTAAATCAAAGAAGGCCGTATCTTCATAGGGAAGTCACGGCACTTACGCCTTTTTGTTTGGGCAAGAGTTTTTCAGCAATAACTCAAAAACCCTTAGACCTATCTTGTTAAAACCAAAAATCGTTGAAAGAATTTATAATTTTACATCATCTTGATTTTTTTAGAATTTTAAATCCCATAGTTTGGAAATTAGAGGGGGGGGGGACACACTTTTTACGACTTTGACAAGTTTGACAGCTAATATCTCACCAATGGTTGACTTAAATGGAAAAGTTTTATAGAAACCTCTATGTCATTTTTGAAAGCCTATCCATAAATACACCAAACGCCTATAGGCATTGAAAAAAAATTTGGCCACCCTGTTACATGGACGGACGGACGGACAGACATGACGAATCTATAAGGGTTCCGCTTTGGTCATTTTGGCTACGGAACCCTAAAAATTGGAACGACAACTTGCACAGTTTAATCACATACAGTCCAAGTTAAACAAAAGCTCGTAATGATAAGAAAAGTTTAAAAGATTGAATTTCAACTGACCTTGAGAGGTTTTCTCACTAAACACGTACTAACGAATATTTCTGCAAAACCAGCCCAAGTCATGGTCACCCTAATAAGTTTGACATTTGTCTTGTCGTTTTATCGTAAAATATAACAAATTGTTCCCTAACTGTGAAATGATATTCCACAATTAATAAAACTTTCACTTTTACAACCCTTTGAACATGTTTTCACCATTTTCAACTAATTTCATAAGCTGGTAATTTTCATAATTTCAAATTTGACACGATTTACGTTGGGGATACCAATCAATATTTGAAAAATACTACTTTATTTATTGCAATCCTTGGTTTTAGTCAGTTAATAATGTTGATATTTTATACAATTACAAATGAGGTCAAATGTAAATTATCCCTAATAAACATGCAGTACTAGTTAGTTTAAGCAAGTAATTATTCTCAGTATTTTAAAATACCACAACATATATATTTTTTACATTGGCAACTTGTGCGAGTGGGACACCGTCCTCCGGTTGGTTGCTCTCGCTCGGACCGCTTTCTCTAGTCTGTCTGTCATAACAGAATATTAACTGTATTGCGCGGGAATATGGTTCAATTTTGATTGGCTCATAAACGTTTGAACTCAATCCGGTTTAGGTATAGATCCGTGGTATGTAGGTACACAAAACGGGCAATAACAGACATACGTGGCGCCAGTATTTTTTTTAAATTCACCATTCGTACCGCAGTGATTAATTATGTAAAAAAAAAAAACTTAGGTACTTCCGCTCTTTGGTAATGAAGACGAGGAATTGAGAGTAATGCGTGTTTGATTGTAAATAAACAATGCTTATGACAGTTATGATATTTATTTATTTATTTATTGGAAAACCAACAGCACACGAAACAACTTGGCAATAAAAGTAAAAGTAAAAAAAAAGTAAAAGTAGTTTATTCTTCAAATTAGGCATATTACATGCACCTATGAACGTCAATAAACTACCACCGGTTCGGAAAAATAAACCTCTGCCACGAGAAGAACCGGCGTAAGAAACTCGGCGAGGTGTCATTTTTTCAAAACAATATACATTGTATAGTTAAATATAAATTACAGTGTCAGCTACTACAAAATAACTGAAATAACAATGCTACAGTAGAAAACATATTTTCGCGATAGATTACCCGTGCAGGACGCTATCACTGCCAAACATCCCTATCCATGATGTAATCGTTTATCTTATAATATGCTTTTGAAATAAGTGTTTGTTTTACTACAGATTTGAATTTAGAATTACTAAGTTCAGTAATGTGTTTAGGAATTTTATTGTAGAATTTGATACAATTTCCCAAGAACGACTTTTTCGCCTTTACTAGTCTATAGAAGGTTACTTTCAGTTTCCCAGTATTTCTCGTGGCTATTGGTTTATCAGCGTTCGTTGGAAAATTGCCCAAATTCTTCCTAACATACATTATTATTTCGTTATATTATTATACATTATTAATATATATTAAAATCGGAGGCCAATTATAGGTTCTCACAGATAGATAGAAAATATGTATGTATTTACTAGGTATAAGATCTGAATAAAAGCGGTGAAGTGGTTTTGACATGTTAATACTGAGTTTTCTCATCTCACATGCTATTAGGTGGATTGCAAAAAACTATGTAAGTAACGCAATTGAAATATTCACAAACTCTTAAATAGGTAGAGGAAATAATTGAATGCTAATGTGTTTGGAAAGTGGTCTGTGTATACGGCTTACGGCGGTCTGTTGTACAAAGGCGAACTTATCTCTTGTAAAATATCTCTTTTTCTCTTTCTCTTTAATGTATAAAATTTTGAGGTCAGGTTTGTAAATTGTGCTTGAAATTAAACTAAAATCGTGGACTCGGCCGTATTTTTTTTGACCAATGGAATTATTCAAACTTACATTCAAATCCGACGCGCAAAATGGATCACTCTATAAAAATAAGCGCACGTGACAAAATCTGCTTAAACATAATCTAATAACTCTTCAAGCTTAGCTAGTAATCCACTGAACCCAGGTTCAATAGGATTACCGTTGCACCGCACTGACGTCACAGTTACGGCAAATAGGTATTACGGGATTACCAGAACAAATTGTGATACGGGAGATTTATAGACTAGACATACGTTTAGTGTGTTTAACGTAATTGTATGTGATAGTGAATGCGTCAGAATTGCGTCACATGCCGTATTATGAGTCTATGAGACCAAAATTCTGTAGTTACTTCTTTATTTGGAAATTTAAGATATACATCTTGTGCTGTACCGGTTCCGTGACTTTTGACAGAAGGGGACTTATTCACACTTTGATATTTCTGTTAGTGTTATGGCATTGACATGATCTAAATTGGCTTCATCTTAACAGTACTTTAACAAAATATCTTAATTAGCAAACCCAAAAAATATGTTAATTCATTATCACGATTTGAAAAATTTTATTCGATCGCCCAGATCAATTAAATTAACAAAGATTAGAGTTTGAGCTATGATTAACATTTCACTTTGACGGTTAAGATCATATCAATTCTTTCCAGTTAAATAGTGTTTACAATAGCAACCTATATTTAGTAGAGTTAATTTAATTGTAATAATTTATTGAACTAGTCTATAAACAATAAACTATACAAAATACAAATATATACAAATGATCAAATATTCACATATGCGAAAAAAAATCGTAAATATATAAAGTTATAACTATCCAAAACGAGCCAATGCTTTTAAACTTATTAATATTTCACAACAAACTTATCCAATCCACCAAACCAAAAACCAATCTACTATAAAGCCAATATTCCATATTGCCTTTTAAAAATAATCAATGTCCAATAAGAGTACGTCAACGTCATAAGAGTTATACAGGTTGGTACTATATATAGTGGTGGACGTAGAACCCGCCCTTGGGGTAACCCTGACCTGTACTAGCTGTTTACTATACTAGCGATGTACATTTATTGATTTACGTTAGAAGCTGGGCGATTAAAAGTCAAAAGTCACTTCGAGTTTTGTTGTGAGTTCAGAGAACTTCTGCATTGGAAAACCAATTTCGACTTCATTTACTCGTACAAATAAAGCCAATGTATTATTTATGCTAATGAATTTATGATTAATTAAATTGCAAAGCGACGTAAACCGTGTATTAAGACCGTCTTTGAAAGACTTACAAGTAGGAACGTACGATGTAAGTTACAATGATGTCATTGTAAGCAGTGCTTTGGGTTTTAAGTAGATGTTGACAACGTTTGAAAGAGAAAATTATTAATTATTTAGCCTGCCGTGGACGCTCCACACATTTTCACGTTATACATTGTAATTAATTAAATATTTAACGTAAAAAACTAACTTTGACTAGTGCTACAACTATTCGGGCATTACTATAAGCTTCGAATTCCCAGCCAAACGCAGATAATTTTAGGAATTTCCCAAGAGGTGCCTAAATAAAACGGTTGCCTATTTTTCTGAAGCTCTCCTTTAAAGTGAAACTGAAAGAGTAAATTAAGTGGCTGTAAACCCTTGATTGTTCTTCAGAACTAAATGCCGTCATACGTCACAAATTTTCAGTAATCAAGTACCACTCAATTAACATTAGGACCAAAATTTTGTTTTAAGATGGTGGTTACAGACTGAAAACCAGATCAGTTACGCAGTCTTTCCATTTTTAACCGACATCAAAAAAGGAGGAGGTTCTCAATTCGTCAGATTTTTTTTATTTATATTCACCGATTACTCGAAGACTAGTGGACCGATTAAAAAAAATATTTTTTGTTTGAATGGGCGTGTTTTCTAGTTGGTCGCATTGTCACCAAGTCTGGTACTGATGACGGGATCTTGGGAAAATCGAAGGAACTCCTCAAATTATAAACCAAGAGGATGGGGTGAGGTAAAAATAAGGAACTCAAATTGCCAAGAGGATGGGGTCCGGCAAAGTTTGGAGTCGGTGTTTTTTGTTATAAAAATACTGTTAGGATATATTTTCATACAATCTATAACTTGTACTATTTGGGATGGTCGTGGATTTGGACGAGATAACTTTGTCACAGCGTGGTTATCAAATCGACTGGTTAATCAAACAGTTAACGTCACCAAGTGATTCCGTTGTAACTCGTAAGTTTTCCCGACGGACTACAGTATGGGGTTCTTCAAGAAAGGAGTATATAAATTCTTAAAGGGTCGGCAACGCGCATGTGACATCCCTAGGAGTTGCAGGCGTCCATAGGCGGCGGTAACAGCTTACCATCAAGCGGGCCGTACGCTTGTATGCCACCGACGTGGTATAAAAAAAAATTGTATGAAAAATTATCGTGTCACAAGTATTAATTGTATTAAGGCTTTACTATGTTCCAAAAGTTTGGTCCTCAAAACATTTCAACCCTGCCATGACTTGGCGCCATCATCATCATCGTATTAGTACGATAATTTGTCATACAATTTATATACGAGGGCTGTTCCGAAAGTTTTTAGCTGCTCTACCTCTATTCATGCGATATATGTTTTAATGATACCATTATGCGGGTAATTTCGATACATATGTCTTGGGGTGAAACTGTTGATGAAAGTTGCTTGGGTTTTTTTTTATTGTGTTTTAAGTACGACGTGTCAACAACCCTATCGAATATGCGATGAACGGGTCACAATACCAATTTTGTGTTGCGGGCCAATATTAATTAATACGTCACCACAACTAAACAAAATTTTATACACCACAAACTATGAATCTTCCCTGTCTCTACCCACGTAATCTATTTCGATTGCATGAAAATCAGCGACAATGAGCAGGTGTGTCGAATATTAGTCTAGGTCGCGAGACTAGGGACTGGTCATCATCACAAAAAAACTTAAATTAAATTAAATCATTTAGTGATTTTACATTAAAATCAGCAAAACTAAGTTAGGAAGTCATCCCGGTTGTTAGGGATTTAGATGTCAAAACTATTTTTAGGTATAGTCCATTTCAAATAACATGGCCCGATTCCACTTGAGACGGTCATTAGGCTTAAACAAGAGGATTAGTGATAACAAAAGATACCTGTCCAGACCCTTTTGCGGCGTGGTATTTTTTTACGCTTTAGTTGTATGCAGATTGTACCGACGCGTGCCAATTTTAAGTGCTAGGGTAGTAAAGCAATTAGCAAACAAAAGCCAACTATTATGAGCCCTATTGTTAAGTTTTAAGTGCAATCGGGCCATGGTATTTGAAATGGACTATATCAATAATGGCAAATTTTTAAAAACCCATATAAAAGGCCTTTTGGTAAAAAAAATGTTGTGAAAAAAATACTTGCTGCTTACTAACGATTTTATCCCAGCTCATAATTATTGAAATTACCCACATAATGGTATAAATAAAAAATATATCGCATGAATAGAGTGAGAGCAGCTAAAAACTTTCGGAACAGCCCTCGTAGGTAACTTAAGTGTCATAACGGAATCACTAGGTCCTTACCCGTATCACTGTTAAATGTTAAATATCGTAAAGTCTGATAAACTTTTTAATAATTTGCAATTTATTGCAATATATTGTTGGTGTATAGTCAACAGTGGACCCGGGTATGTCCTAAAACTACGACCAAGACCACCGGGGGATGGGCAGCAGCATCCCTGGAGTGCGGTGGAGATACTTCGATCGCCAACCCGCATGCCAAGCGTGGCGATTATGGCATATACCCCCCGTGATTATGGGGGAGGCCTATGTCCAGCAGTGGACGTTCTTTGGCTGATATGGCGGTGGTGAATGGTATAGTCAACAGCAAAAGTAGATAATCATCAGTATCTTCAGCGTCAGCTTCATCTTTGCCCCCTAGCTAAAGTAAGCACCAGTTGAAAACGAAAAATGTGTATGTTATTGTCGTTTTCAACTGGTACTTAGATGCTGGCCAAGAGCTAGTACTCTGTCACTTTCACTACTTAGACGCATCCCAACTGTGCATGTATTTTATTAGTGCGGCAAAGTACAAAAATGATCATCTACATTAGCTGTTGACTGTACGAGGGCTGCCTTTTAAGTTCTGTCGTTTGCAAACCTCCCGTGATTGCATAAAAAAGAACTAGTGTCATCTTAAAATATTTGAATTTAGAATTCGAAAACATAAGAATGACTCGAAATCGGCCCAACCGTTTTAGCACAGCGTTCGTTCAAAGTTGACAAGTCAGATGTGAAAATGCAACGACTTCGTGGTCAACGGTACCAGACGCCTGAAGAAGCGGTTGAGGCATACAAAACGGCCATTTTGGAGACCCCGACTTCGGACTGGAATAAGTGTATCGAAAATTGGTTCGATCGAATGATAAAGTGTATTACATATCAAGGTGATTACTTTGAAAAACAATAAATACCATTTAACACTTAAATTGTCTTTAGTTTTTCCAAACGACACAACTTAAAAGGCAGCCCTCGTACTATCTGTATAGTAACACTATCCACCACCATATCAGCCCTAGGACGTCCACTGCCGGACATAGGCCTCCCCCAATTTCATGGGGGGTTAATGCCATAATCGCCACGCTTGGCATGCGGGTTGGCGATCGCAGTATCTCCACCGCACTCTAGGAATGCTGCTGCCCATTCCCCGGTGGTCTTGGTCGTAGTTTTACACTATATTAGTACCCAATTGCGCAAGTTATAGCTTAACGAAGAATTTTCTAAAAATAGAGTGCTCCTGATGGCAGTAGAAAAGTAATTCTATTAGCCTTCGGGTTTACAAGCCATCCATTGTCGTCCATTAGTTCATTACTAATAGCACTCTATATTTCTGAAATGTTGGCAGCAAAGTGAGATAAATTTTCCGAGTTGCTAAGAATTGTCCACTTTTAGTTCAGTTAAAAAGTACTTCATTGTGGAGATAAGGAACTCGGGAAACTTGTAGGTTGGGATTACACCATAAGTCACAGTTTCTATCCACTTTTACTGATATTTTCATAGAGATTGAATTTCTTGAGGCAAAACATAAGACTCGCAATGTTCAAAGAATAATAATGATTAAGTACACAGAGTAGTAAGGGTTCAGACCGCCAACTCACGAACCAAAAATATAGACCGTAAGCAACCATATTTAATCTGTACCCGCTGGTAGATTTTTGACGTTTATTTTTTTTAATTATTTAATGACAGTGGCAATGGAACTTACTGTGAACATCCAACGATAAATATATATAGCTAATTTAAATTTAAGTTTGTGTAGAAGTTTTTGAACACCTTCAGAACGGCCTTACCTATTTTTGTGTAATTATATATTATGGTAAATAATTGTTAGGGTAAGGTTTGTGTATGAACAATTAATGAAAAAATTGGGTAAAAATATAGTGCCACAGAAGACATTAGGCTTCAGCCGCTTCAGCGTAGGCAGTTTTTATAGAAAGCGATAATTATTCTATGAAAAAAAAAATTAAATCATTAAATACGGTCGATACTAGACCGCTGCAATTTTCACTTAATTATGCTCCTGACGACATCGACTTTATGTAGGTATATATTTCCACGGGACAAACTTTCGGTCGCTGACATATACAATGTTGTGACGAAGATGTGAAGTAGTCCGTTTTGTTCTACGATTTTGTTCACATCGTAGGACAAACCGGACAAATAAAATCCGTTTTGTTCTATGGCACTACATGTAAATTTTCGTAGGACGACACAAGTAGGTATGCTGAGGTGAATGGTTAGGTATTCACATTTCGCACGCAAATATAGACTGTGCAGGTAAGCCCCGAATTAAGTTTCTGCTATGTGTCGAGGCCGAACAATGAACTGGCCAAGCCCTATTTCCACGGGACAAACTTTTGGCCTCTGAGATGTACAATGTTTTGACGACGACGCAGGTATGCTTACACATTCACGATTTGCACCCCCATATCGCTTCTGCAGGTGAGTGCCTAATTAAATTTGTGCTTTGTGTCTAGGCCGAGCGTTGAACTGGCCAAGCCCCTACAGTGTTGGTCGGTTACCTTCACAAGTCATTACTGGCTTGATGGACATTGACAGGCGCTGCCCTTTTACAGCCAATTAGTAACTAGATATAATTCTAACATTTAGCGCTAAGGTCAAAGAGGTTAAACGAAATTATCAACAAAAATACAAATGTAGTAGTAATTACAATTAAGTATATATATTTATCAGACGGTTAGGGTTGTCAGGCCCAAAACTTCAAAAGCCGGTCATGGCGTTAAAAAAAGCCGGACATTTTGACCATAAAACCGGACATACCTATTTTACCAGGCCCTAAACTTCATGAACGCTAGTCAGGTAACCTCCACGAGTGTCTGGGTTCTTCCAGTTCCTCTGGACCCTCACGGGTCTGGGGGAAGGGGAAGGGGTCTGGCCGGTGCGCCCTGGGGGCAACGTTAAGTGATTCATCCAATCCAATCTTTCAGTGATAGTCTCGACGATTTGGGCATACTGGCCGATAAATTCAACAAACGCAAATGTCCCTACTGCTCGCACCTGGTCTACGAGCATTTCATAAAGGAGAATAGGTACAGTAGGGATGAAATAAGATGGTTACTAATTTTTGGCCAACGTTTACTTAGTCGCCAACCCGCAAGCCAAGCATGACCATTATGGCATTTACCCATGGGCCCATGTCCAGCAGCGGACGTCCTTCGGCTGATATGGTGGTCTACTTAGTAGCTTCAATTAGTTAAACTATTATAATATGTTTTCTTTGATACTGTTATAGATAAAAAAAAACGTAGACGCGTTTGTAAGGTAAAATTCTAATCCTATACTATTCAACTCTATATGTATATTTATTTGTAATTGGGTTCTAATAAAAACGGTTCGAATGATTTGAATTGAATTTACGATATGGGGGTTTACGGGGGCGATGAAATTGATCTAGCTAGGTCTTATTTAGGAAAACTGGTTTCCTCCGATAAAACTTATTCTAAACTGGTTTACTCCGATTAGAATTGAGTCGAAAACTTAAGCCGGTTGAAACAGACACGACACTTGCGAGCAGATTTTCACCAAAGCCGACTATCAGTACATAATACGTATATAGGCAAAGAATACGCCATATGTAATGAATGATTCGCGAATAGCGAGAGCGTGCCGTGTTAATATGAACAAAGGTGGAAGATACGGAATTGTTGCATAATACTAACATTGTTTACGCGATATTGTTAAACAAGAACAATGACGGAGGACTCGCGGTTCATTGACACCGGTGAAAAACAAGAGTAGGACAGCTAATTCGGTTAAATAAAGAATAGGTTTACGAGTACCCCTGTCTGTCGTAAAATACGACTTTATACGTGGTCGCAAATGTTCTTTTTCGGTGAGGCGGGGGCAGTCAAATAACGATCCCAGGGATGTATCTCCAGGACTAACCTGATGTAGCAAGGAGCAAAGAGAACACCATATATAGTTCGGTCATTATGAGATCCGTGAGTCTTCTTCCTCTATTTTTGACCATAAGTTTTATAAATAAGTATGCACGAGTGTTCATAAAACTACTAACTTCGCTGCTGTATAGTAATGTCGTCGGTAGCTGAAGTGCAATTTGTGCGTGATGCGACAACCGTCCGCGTCGGTTTCGCAACGCAACTATGGGTTAATAAATAATAAGTACAGAGATAAGAGTATTTCAAAATAATCTTTTTAAAAAGCTGAACTTGTAAGACGGGTGGTACTCGAATACATATTTTTTTGTAAAGTCGAGACGGTCGCGATGGGCGGGACGCCCTAAATAGAAACTTGCCACCCTATCAGATTACCTGTTATTTTGTACTTCTATTACTACTCTGCAAGTATAATGAAAGCTATATTTTGCACGTGATAACATAAATTTAAAAAGGCTTTTTTATTTTTATAATATAATCTATGAGCGTGGCTGATACCGATTTAATCGGTATCAGCCACGTCAGCCAGGTCGTTAATGTTTTTAATGTTGCAATAACGAACAAAAATCCATATTCCAACACGCGAATTAACTATTGCGGATTTACTTAGCTAATAGGTACCTAAAACATTAGGCTCACGGCAACACGATACCAAATTATTTGTAACAAAAATCGTAGTTCGATAGGTACGTTCTTTGCTTTTGGAACTGACTAAAGTGTAGGTATTAGTTTTAGATTCAATACATACTTAGCAGTACTTTTTGTAACAAGATGATTGATAACTTATAAGGTAGGTAATCGTGCTAAGGAAAATCGATTTATAAACTGGAGCGAATAAGAGAGACTTGTGTCAGAGCTGTAATAAATTGAGGTTGAATTGGATAGAGTTTGTCAAATTATAAGCATAAAGATCAATGACATAAAGGAAATTGCACAGTCACGAATGAATTGCTCAAAGTTATGGATTTTATCGTCATGAGATCGATATTTAACGGAACGGCAAAAATTGAAACTGTTCCATTGCCACTTTTTAATAATTTTCTTTTAAACAGTCCATATTGAAGCTTCCCACGACAAAAAATATAATGCTATAGGTAGTGTCGATGTTTTTAATGGCATTTGTATATTTTATATCATTAATAATAATCGGGGCACATAGCACGTAGAACCGATGGCCGTTGGGGCGGAGAGGTTCTCGAGTGGCGACCACGTACCGGAAGGCGTAGCGTGTACAGGCCCCCCACACGGTGGACTGATGACCTGGTGAAGGTCGCGGGTGTCCGCTGGATGCGGGTGGCGCAGGACCGGTGATTGTGGAAGTCTTTGGGGGAGGCCTATGTCCAGCAGTCGACGTCTTTCGGCTGACATGATGATGATGATATCATTAAACCATTAGAGAGGACCGCAACAATGATAAGACTTGAGAGCGAGGGATGAGCTTCTAACGCGTTGTCACCTCAGCGAATCTTCAAATCAATAAAGGGACAGCAGCGGGCATGTCACTCCTCTGGAGCTGCAAACACCCATAGATTGTAGTTTCGGCGTACAGCCGAGGAATTTCATTTGTGGGCCACTTCGTACCTCGTCACAGTGACAAGAATATGAGATCTCAAGCAGCTTTCATACTGGTTTTCACTGTGACAAGGTACGAAGTGGCCCAGAAATCAAATTCTTTGACTGTACATCGAGCAGGACAATAGGCGTGTTCGCCACTATCGTGGGATAAAAATTACAAAGAGCACTGTAATCTATTTATTTATTTACTTGAACGACCATATATTTTTTTACATAGACAATTAAACAATAACCATTAACTCCTGGCTGAATTTCCAGAGCACATTAAATTAGATATCAGAGTCACTTTTGGCAATTAATTAATAAGCTTAAAGACGGAGAAAATGTGATAATACCACAGTGATACTGAGTTTCATATTAAATGATAACGTATAATGTACATTCAGTATGTACACATTACCCACTGTGTTTAACACGAGCTGATCACGAGATTTATATCGTTATTGCATAACTCGCACACTTTAATGATTATGTCAACTGTAGCTGCACTTAATTACGAATCATCACAGCAATTAACCTGGGAACGGTCTTTGGACTAGATATCATGTTTGTGCGATAAGCAAAGTTGATGAACTTGCTGACGTGGGACATTGAAATGTAAACCTTGTACCACCGTGATATGGTTGTTTTAAGTCGCGAATGCATAGTATGGTATTACTATGTAGGTCCACTGTTACTATGAAGTTTAGCTTTCCAACTTTGACACTGATAGATAACTTAATATTTATACTGATGGTACAAAGGTCGGTAAAATCGGTCATGACACGAGAACGCTCTTTGGCTAACGGCAGCGGCAGTGGTGGACCACTGCTCTTCCATCTATACTAATATTATAAAGCTGAAGAGTTTGTTTGTTTGTTTGAACGCGCTAATCTCAATAACTACTGGTTCGATAAGAAAAAATCTTTTTATGTTGGATAGTCCATTTATCGAGGAAAGCTTTAGGCTATATAACATCACACTGCGACCAATAGGAGCGAAGTCGCGGGCAACAGCTAGTTTAAATATAAAATCTAACTTCGGTATAGAGGTAAGATACCTCGGGACCCGGGTATATTCTAAAACTACGACCAAGATCCCCTTGGGATGGGCAGCAGCATCCCTGGAGTGCGGTGGAGGTACTGCGATCGCCAACCCGCATGCCAAGCGTGGCGATTATGGAATTTACCCCCCATAAAATTGGGGGAGGCCTATATCCAGCAGTGGGCGTCCTTAGACTGATATGGTGGTGGTGGTGGGTAAGATGCGCACCGGCTCCTGCCGTTTAGTGTGAATCGTACATTTGAATTCCAGTTTTGCCTTTTGTTTCTAACTAAATATACAATGATGATCGACGGCCTGCTCGTACAGTCAAGTGAAACTTATGGGTGTATAAACCTTAATTCGTCGACATGAGAGTCATATGATATATTTTTGAGTAAGTCGTGTATAGTTATTAAAATGACGAACATTTTAATAAAACTGCCATTTGAATTTGATCCTTCTTGCTTTTATGGTAAGGTCACTATTTGAACATATTAATTTGATATAAATCGGTCATTTTAAATAGGTATACATACACCGCCTACTCAAAAATATAATTTACACCACACCTTGCCAAAAAGCGCTGCGCGTCCGGAAAAACCAACTTTTTGGCCAAGTGGTGACGTATCATTGAGTACAAAACACTGGTCGTAGAACAGAAAGCCCTCTCTCGCATATTTATGACCCTCGCCTGCGGCTCGGGCCTCAAACATCTGCGATTCTCCTTTCACCTTTCTTTGTTTTACAACCCTTGTATCGTAAATAGCTATTCTTATTAAGCAGTAACGCTGCTAACGAAAAATCTGAATTTCGAATTTTACGCGCAAAATCAATATTATCAATATTTTTTTTTGTTTTTTTTCCCTTTAATTAAAAATTTACTCAAAAATATGTCGTTCAAAATTAGTATTCGGTATTTATTAGGGGATTAAAGCGATACATATTTTTGCACTTCACTGGACCATAAAAGAGACCAGAACTTTATTGATGCCCATCATTTCCTCTAATCATCTACGTCTATGCACCGCCGTTTACATAACACCAAGACAGCCCAGTTATGGTTATGGCCGCGTTACGCGCTGTCATCAATTTTAACCGTTGGTTAATATAATAACCGCGGTTTATCGGGTCCGTTGGACCGTGACCGTTCTTCCTTGTGGCTGAATTGTTAAGTAATTTATACAATATTTTGGTTTTATCAATGTAGAAAGTTTGTGTTATTGATTGTCTATGTCACCATGGTATGTTTTTTTATACAACGACGGTGGCAAATAAGCTTACGGCCTGCCTGATGGTAAGCAGACACCGTAGCCTATGGACGCTTGTGACTCCAGAAATATCTCAAGCGCGTTGCCAACCGTTCATTGCCTTGAGGATTCGTTGTGTTGACAGCTAGAGACATGTGCAGGTGCCTCACTCTCAACACAGCGTGTCCTCTGGAGCTCTGGCGACCATACTCACCACCGGGAACACGACACCACATACCTTAGGAGCAAGTAGTAGTGCTATTTTGTCCGCAGTCTTTTGTAAGGAGGAGGATGTTCTTAAATCTATATCTATATCTATCTCCCGCGTGAGCTGGAGCCCTCATTGACCACACAAATAGTACCTATCCAATTCGTATCAATTGCATTTTCCTGAACGCAAAACCGATAAGGATGTAAAATATGCAAACCGGTGGGAATCTGATTTTTTCGGATTGTAAGTACCCTTCACTGGTAAGACGCTACTCGTGTATAAGTATTAGTATTGTGACATAGCAACTGTCTTTTTGGGACGTCCATAGTATCAAAATAATACGAGCTCATTAACTTCACCTAAAATTCTGATGTCAGACATTATAAAAGGGTACTAATAAAAGCTCCGAATATAAACTAACCTTTATTCTATTTTATTTATTGGCCAAAATCCATGATACAAAAAATAATACATTGATTCACCAGCGGAAACCTCAGGGGTTTATATGCTGAGTAGTTCGCTTATGGTACATTTACTACTGTTAGTAGCTTCAGATAACGTTAGATATCTTTTTAAAGCCACGCTTCAAGCTGTTTAAGTATCTATGTTATGTACCTAACCGAACCTACAAAAAACTAAAACGTACTGACTGAAATACTAACTGTGCGAATACTCCGTGAGCGAATATTGTTTTTTTTTTTACTTTTTTTGGGTATACAAACAGCCACTACAATGATTACTTAAAAAAGGTTTTAAAGAAAATGTTTACAATATGTGTGGCCCACACCGTTAAACACTGGTTAAAGATTCGGAGAGTAAGTATTTTAGTCGCACGTTCAGTTTTTCTGTGTACTGGTTTATTATATATTTCTCACTATGATATCGTTGGAAAACCAGCCATCACCATGTGATCGTACTCGTATGTCGGTCCAATATCGTGAATAAATATACTATTATTATATATCATCATGTCAGCCGAAAGACGTCCACTGCTGGACATAGGCCTCCCCCAAAGACTTCCACAATGACCGGTCCTGCGCCACCCGCATCCAGCGGACACCGGCGACCTTCACCAGGTCATCAGTCCACCGGTTACCCGGTTACCGGTTATTATATATACCTAGAAGTAAACCTGAGGATGCGCTGAAATACAGCTAGAGACGTCTTTAGGCTACGGTAAACTCTTTCTTTTTATCCGACGGAATGCTTATTTGAGAGAGAGAAGGAGATCATTTATTACTGGAGCACATTTGAAGATCTTAAATAATACCTATTTATAAAAACATTTTTAGTCTCACTAAGTAACTATGATCTGCGAAAATTGGCGTAAAAATTTTTTGCTACCATACCTCTAGTAACAAATACAATATACATAATTGCTGTAGGTAACGCAGGCGTAACGTCCTTTCGTTTCGATCTCACTATGAAATGAGATTTCGGATTCGTTGAGGCCAAATTTCATCAGCTGAATTTAAACGGTATGCCATACTATTTGGATGAAATAATTATGTAAGACATCTCATTTTAGAAATTGGTACTTATGGATTTCGAGGGTCCGTCTGCTCGTAAAGTTGATAATATATTTTGAATATTATTAATGACATTCTTGACACAAGTGTTTGCTAACAGTTTGCCGTTGACTAACAAGATTTGATTGCAGAGAATATAGATCGCTCATAGCGCTTCTTAGTCAATTGAATGATCAAGGTATATGGTCTAATAGACAAACCGATCTAAACCCAACAAGGTCTAATTTTCTTTATGGTTTGGACGGTCAGATTCATTAATTCATTTATTTCATTGCTTTGTGTGTACAAAAGATCAATGATAGTCGCTTTCGTAAAACTAATGCCTATGCCAAATCTAGGGATTATCTAATCCACCCAACACCAAAAGCGGACACCGGACTCTTCTTATAACCTAACCCCTCCTTTAGAAATTCGTCTCTCTCAGTCCTAAGACACAACTGGGAAAAAGCTTGGAGAACGATGATAGAGACTCGACGAATGTGCAAGCCTCATCCCTTATTAAATCCTAATTAAACACTGCACTAAATACAAATATTGACCTAATGAGATGGAAATGAATTGTTTCGTCGTGGTTTAAATAATTTAATTAATAGAAGGCTTTACCCACAGCTTAATAGTTGGCCTTATTACGTTCACGAGTAAATATCAAGGAACGTTTATAAAAATGCACTGTAATGTCATATTAATATACCAGTTTCATTATACATATTTCCCTTGGAGCCTACGACACATTTTTATGAATACGGAATTGATTTCATGTTTATGTTTCAGGTTTGCTGCTATGCACTGAACAAATGAAGAATGCAGAACTTATCGTAGAAATAACAAGAACTGTTACAAGGTAGGATGATCAAGAAAATATCAAGTACGAGTCTGATGCCATCTACTCATTTATGCTAGTGCAAGAGTGATGGACGTGCTGTCCATAGTGATAAATAATAAAATAGCAATTAAAATTACCCAGTAAAATTTCTTACACTTATATAGCAAATTCGCACAGACTCAAAGGGGTTTGTGCGGATCTGCTGAATGCAAGCAATGAAGCAATGCAGGATGGGCCACGGCGTGTTAGGTTAGGACAGACTTGGTTTATAGTTTTTTTTACTAACCATTGTAAACTTGTATGGAAATAGAAACATGGACGGATCAAATTCGTTTGCTATATGACAATAGAGCACCTGCGTCTGGTGTCATGAAGGACGACCAGATGGAATGCTACGTAAGTCTTAGGGCGCACACATCGTGGGTCGCCTCACAGGGAAAGAAGCATTCGAGAACGAAGAGAATAAGGAACTTTGTACCTGTTTAACAGCTCCGTCGACGTAGTCTTCACAGACGTTCTTCGCGAAGAAGGTCTCGACGGGGAAGGTGCGGCCGGGGATGGTGAAGGTGGGCACGTTTCCGAAGAAGGTCGAGAACTTGGACGAGTCCATGGTGGCAGAGGTCACAATCAGTTTGAGGTCGCTGCGTCGAGCTACCACCTGGAAACAATTGGAAACATTCCACTATTAGCATAGTCTTTGCCTAGTGTAGGAACCATGTAAAACACTGGAAAGTGCGCAAACCAAGCATGAAGATTCTGTATGTCACCTTTGAATGATTTTAGAATGTAAACTTGTCTAAAATTTGTAAAGATAATGAAATAAATGTTTTAATGATAATATTTTTTTTATCTAGTTACTTAACTAATGATTCTAATGTAAACCGTCTGTTTGTGTTGGCATTAAGTTGAGATAATTCATGCATCATATAAAAATTTAGTAAACCTGTAATTTGTTATAACTTCGTAAAAATATATAAGACATGCAAGTAGACTCATGTCTTTTCTAGCAAGAACTACAATACCTAGTTTTTATTTCATCGCGCTAACCTGCACTATATGAGAATAAATAGCAGCAACTCTAAACATTGATGTAACAACACCTGTACAATATCAGCTTTCGACTACGGTCGGCGTCACATATACCGTAGACATAGGGTATAATTTTGCACCCTATATCTTTACTTAGGCTCAAAACTTGTACACATCTTCAACGTCGACTGTACATACGTAAAGTAATGCGTGTAGAACTGTAGAAACTTGAAAAGGCGTTAATAATAGCAATTACAATTAAAGTACGATTTCACGCTCCGTCAGGTCGGATGCTATTTGCGCAACATGCAAAAACGCCTCGTATTTCTTCTTTATTTTGATTCAAATATCAACCCTATTCTAAATGAAATAAGGTTGCCTTTGTAAAACTCTGTAATGAGTTAAGAAGGGCAATGTTACTTATTCGAATTTAATTCGAATTATAAAGTAAATGCCTTTGTGTTTATTTATAACGTTCTTTCTTTATCGATCACGAGTCTTTTCTTGCCTTTGTATTGTGTGATAATACTGATTTTTGTAAATTGATTTTATTTGCTTTTTCCTTATTTGCTCCATAATAAATGGGATCCTGTATATCTAGGTCAGAAATTAGTTTCTGTTGCTTGAAATTATAATGGAGAAAAAATACAGCGATTATTAAGACCTACAAATATCCAAAAACTCGCTGTATTTTATTTCCATTCCAATTCCTAGTAACAGAAACTAATTTCCGACCTAGATATGGCGGATCCCTTTGTGTATACAAAGTTTCATGTTATTTCAGCATGGCGTTTAAAAATGAGATCGAAACTACGTTTGTATGGAGACTCGAGTTCGGTCGAGCGTACGTTTACCTTATATTATTAGTATGGATTTTCAACTCCAATGGAACTTAAATCCACAAAGCCCCCTTATCAGTATTCCGCAGACCCCCAGGGCTCATTTGTTCGCTTGATTAAATCCGATTCAATATCCCCGAGCCTCAGCCGGGAGGTTCACGGCAATTTGAACTTAATGGGACAGATGATTGGATTCATTTTATCAATTCTCGTCAGGCAGGATTAATTGTTTTTTGTAAAGGGATTTCTGAAAGGATTTGCGTGATATAATGTTGTTGGGGTATATTGAAACAGGTACAGCCGCCATCATACAGGATGTAACAAAAATGCCGATGATCCGTTTAATGCGTTAATTGGTATCGCATTCCGATTAGAAATAATTATGAGTAAAAAAAAATACTCAGACATTTTTTTGGTTTGGAATGGGGATCGTCAAATTTTGAGTCAAAAATCATCGGCATTTTTGTTACACGCTGTATAAACACAAGGATGTAGAAAATTACCCATTTAATCTATAAAACTTAACATTTTTCTCACAAACGCAAATATTTAAGACTGCGCAGTACGTTCGGTTCTCCATACAAACGTATTTATGCTCTCATTTTAAAACGCCAGGCTAGAATAACATGAAACTTTGTATACACAATGGGATCCGGCATATCTAGGTCGGATCATAGTTTCTGTTGCTTGAAATTATAATGGAGAAAAAATACAGCGATTATTAAGGTTTTCATACAAGCCGTAAAAAACTCAAAAAGCCGCTGTATTTTTTTTTTCTTTTACAATTTCTAGCAACAGAAACTATGATCCGACCTAGATATGCCGGATCCCATTGTGCATAATTTTTTTATGTTATTCTAGCATGGCGTTTTAAAATGAGAGCATAAATACGTTTGTATGCAGAACCGATCCACACCGATCGTACTGCGCCCTCTTAAGGCTGGTTTTAGTGTCACGCGGATAGATAAAGATTAAATACATGTTGACCGGCATTTTGGTTAGTACATGCTTAATGAATGTAACGAATGAAAGGCCGGTTGGTAGCTGACTGACGTTTATTCATATGTTTTTCATATAGTGTCAATAGTGTGCCAGTTCTATCGGGAGTCTAGATATATAACCTATTTACACAACCCTTACATCTCTCCCTCATAAACCTAAGAACTACAAACACAAGTTGACACATTTCATATCACAAAGGAAATAACTAAAACACAAAGAGATAAATCAAATACAGGTTTACCCTACAGTAAACAAAACTAGGATTATTTTAACAATACGAAATAATGAAATACTTTTACGTGCTCACAAGCTATCCGTTTAAAGCTCCCTACACACCTCACCATCCGATACATCATCAGACGTCTGACCGGTGTCGCACATTGTTACCAGTGCAAACTCCGAACCCACGGGCTTGTCCAGTTCACGAGGAACAGGATTAGCAGTAGATGCCATTTTATCTTCCAACCGCTTCTCCCTCATAATTAATTGATGTGGTGACGCCACGCCTGTTGTAGTAATCACTCGGTGTTGTTGCCGTTGTTGCGCGCGAGACAATTGGTCTGACCGTACCGCACCCTGCTGGGTGTAAAAGACCCGCTCAATATAATCACGCTGGCTCGGGGCGTGCTCACGTGATGACGATTTAAACTCGGGTCCCGCGCGAAGACTAGCGTGATCGGTAAAAATCCCTGACAACTTGCCATAGGGCTGAGTCACAAGGCCATCATCTACCACGTTCAAACTAACCTGATTTAGTTTTAATGCGCGCATCCAGTCGCGCCCCAAAAGAGGCCGCGCTCCGTTTTTAATAATATACAATGGCAAAGTGGTAACTGTAACGTCATTTAACGTAACGTCCACTGATATACATCCAAGAGCTTGGATTTGTGACCCATTATAACTGTGCAGATTTAGGTTATCTGCCGTTATCAATTTACTCGCAAATTTTCGCCTGTACATTGCCTCGTTAATAGCAGATATCCGACTACCAGTGTCGATCTCACACACGATGTCCTGCCCGTCTATGTTAACTGTGCAAAAGAATGGCTCTTCCCTTAGCGGTGACTCCTGTATGTGAAAGAAATCATTATCCGACTCACCACACATAAAGTTCTGCCGCTCGGCTGAGAGGCCCGTACGACGCACTCCGTCACACATAACCCTCAAATGCCCTCGTTGGTGACATTTGTCGCAGTTGTATTGTGCGTATTTACATCTGTGGGATTTTTGCGCCTTCCCGCACCGCCAACACTCCGTCGCGTCGTCGCTCGACGAGTTCCGCCGGGCCGCAGCCTTCTCGGCGCCGGCTCCGTCTCGGTGCGCCCTCCCGCACCGACAACACTGCGCCGGGTCGCTACACGGCAGGTCGCGCCGGGCCGCGGACTCTCCGCCGCCAGCTTCGGTCCCGCGCCCTCCGCCGCGCCGCCCGCGCCGTGCACTCGCGTGGTGCAGGTCTTCGTTCTCATCTACACCGCCGCCGCCGCCGCCGCCCGAGGTGCTCGCCGGCGCCGCATCTGCGCCGCTCACCTCCGCGTGCTTCTCCGCAGCCTCGAGTGCGAGAGCCAGCTCCACCGCCTCCTTATACTGAATGCTCTTTTCGGCAAATATACGCGAACGCATGACCTCACTTGCTAATCCCGACACGAATTGGTCTCGCAGATTCTCTTCGAGCGTCGCCCCAAAACTGCAAGTGCTCGCGAGATGCTTTAAATTCTGCAAGTATTCGGCGAGCGGCTCGCCGACGCAGCCTAAAAACGTGTCGCTCGGCGATCTCCGACCGTTGAGGTTCCATGTGTCCGGTAACGAGATCCACGAGTTCGTCAAAAAGTTTTTCCTCTGGAAGATCCGGCGAGCACAAGTCACACATAAGGCCATACGTGACGTCTCCGACAACCGTTATTAGCAAAGGCACCTCGAGTTCGGCCCTCACTTCATTTAACAAAATATATTGTCTTACTCGACGGATATATGCCGGCCATTGCTTAGACGTTAGGTCAAATGGCTCTAACTTTCCTATGGGCATGACTTATACGCTCAACTGCACGATATAACCGAAATAATAAATAAAATTTTATCAACTCGTCGCCAATGTAACGAATGAAAGGCCGGTTGGTAGCTGACTGACGTTTATTCATATGTTTTTCATATAGTGTCAATAGTGTGCCAGTTCTATCGGGAGTCTAGATATATAACCTATTTACACAACCCTTACAATAAATAAGGCTATTCGACGGCCTGTTTAGCCTAGTTGGTAGTGACTCTGCCTCCGAAGCTAGAGGTCCCGGGTTCGAATCCCGGCCAGGGCATTTATCTGTGCATTGATTACGGATATTTGTTCTTGGGTCTTGGATGTTTTCTATGTATTTAAGTATGTATTTATCTATATATAAGTAAGTATGTATATCGTCGTCTAGTACCCATAGTACAAGCTTTGCTTAGTTTGGGACTAGGTCGATTTGTGTAAGATTGTCCTCCAATATTTATTTATTTATTTATATGTATCTTAACACGTCTCAGAAAAAAAATAGAAATATTGTCTGGAGAAACTGCGATCACCAACCCGCATACCAAGCGTGGCGATTATGGCATTTACCCGCCATGAAATTGGGGGAGGCCTAAGTCCATCAGTGGACGTCCTTCGGCTGATATGGTGGTGGTGTATTGTCTGGAGGAGATCGCTTGTTTTACCGCTCGGAGACAGTATCGTTGTTAATTCTTATTGTATATGATGATGATTATATGAGGTGTACAATAAAGAGTATTTGTACAATACAAATACTCTTTATTGTACATATTTTATGATATGTATTGTCAAAAAGGGTGCCCGTGACGACGTGCTTAGCTCATGCAGTTTCATTATTGAAAGCAGTGATTTAAGCCCACAGTTTAATTTTGATTGGAAATTCAATAAAAAATATAATTTGTAATTTTTTACAGTGCTTTGTAAATTAGGATGTGGTGATATTCTATCATTTGATAAATAGGAGCCGCCCTCTTTCGCAACCAGGTTCTTCCTTGCCTCTCATCTCACCCGTTTTTATATGTAAACTGTCAAAAGTCCTCTGTCCTGTTCTCCAGAAATTTGAGAACTGAATGAACTGTCGCCTGCCGTATTTCCGGACCGATACGACCTTCAAACCTTCAAGAAAAGAGCGTACTCCCATCTTAAAGGCCGGCAACGCACTTACAACCCCTCTGGTGTTGCGAGTCCATGGGCGGCACTAATCGCTTACCATCAGGCGATTCGTCTGCTCGTTTGCCTTCTATGTCATAAAAATTTTAACAGTTTCTAGTGAGGTGAGGACGCGTCGGTTGTGAATAATAGCCCTCTGCTGTGTACCGTGTACCTATCTCATTTTATAACAACTCTATGTCGTCTCCCATATTTTTACTGCGCTTGCCGTGTTTCGCAAGTCGCTACACACCGATGCAGGAGATAAAACATGTTCAGAGATGAGCAAATGTAAAGGGTTGTCACAAGGGTGTTGCGACAGATAAAGGCCGGTGCACTAGCGTGACGGAGCACGCGATGGTGACATACATGGGGTGAACATCCTTGCAGAAGAGTTAGCGCGTTGTCTGTCAGGCGCCTATAAAATATGCTTAGTCTACGAATCTGTTTTTTTTTTAATACTCGCGGACGTTACTCGCTACATATTGAAAGGCGAAGTATACAGTTTATGATCAGCTAAAAAATTAAAAAAAATCAAACATTGCATATTATTAGTCGAATCTCAAACTTTTTAAAAAGAAAAACAGCCATGTAAAAGATGGAACAGGTCGTATATTATAGCCAATTGAAATCGTATTATCCTGTTGGAAACGCGACGTTTTTGTGTGTTTGAAAAATGCGGTTTTCGGTGGAAAAATACACTTCCGATTCTGTTTAAAAAATAAACGGCGTGAGAATGTTAACTCTCATTTTTAGCTTCGGCTGGAATATCAATTGCAGGCTTCATGTTAATTTAACGGACTCCAAAGGTCGTCTAATTATAACAGCTTGCAATTGCCTCCTTCCATGCCTCGACATAATGTACAAAAACGAATGAAGTTCATGTATCTCCCTCTCTGTCGCACTTGCTTGTGCGAGCGACAGAGCGGGAGATACACGAAGTTCGTTAGTATTCGATTGGCGGTAGCAGCTCAGGAGGCCTACTACGAACTTCGAAAATCGAACTTCGTGTCGTGCCGTCCCTTTCACTCTCGTGTTATACACTATATGACGGAAAGGGACGGTACGACACGAAGTTCGATTTTCGAAGTTCGGAGTAGGCCCTCAGTCTCCCATCTTCTTTCGAAGCTATCACTCACGTCAAAGAACAATAACATAGTTTATTACGAAACTGTGTAATGACAATGACGTCCCATTTTACTTTCTATCCTAGCCGTATGTCATTGTAGAAAGCGAGTGTGGCTGTCACATGATCGCATTGTAATGTCATGTCACACATCCCGAATCCAAATTTACTGTCGGGTCTGAAATATACAAATTTCAACCTTAGTCCGTGGACATAAGATACTAGGTGGTTGGCATAGATGCCCTTATAGAAATGTGCGATTTATGTTACGCACTGTTTACGAACATTGACAGAGGGGAAAGGTACTTTCAGATGCTATTTGTCTGACTGAAATCTATGCTGGTTTCAAAAATAGTTTATGCAATGAAACTGTCAGTACGTTTTTAGGGTTCCATAGTAAACAGGGAACCCTTATAGTCTCGCCATGTCCGGCCGTCCGTCTGTTCGCGGCTTAGCTCAGTACCGGTACTAGGTACTATAAAGCAGTAATTTGGCATTATTATACAAATCAATCACGCCGACAAAACGGTAGGATCAAATTTGGGGGAAAATGTAGGGGACCTCCCCTACACGTACAGTGAAGATGCACTATTTAATACCATAGAAGCATTTCTCTATCAGCCATTTTTTTCGAGCAATTTTACTTTTTTTTATAGGTTAGTCTTTTATTACATCCAGAATTCTATTATACCTAATTTTTTATACACATTACATATGCGTGTTTTACACCTAGTGAGAGATTTGTTGCAGGAACAAATAGTTTGTTGCGGTTAATGTGAACGTGTAGGATTTCGGTATGTTTCTTTAACTTGCTGAAATAGACGGCCGTGTTCATGTACAAATAAGGCTGCATTGAAAATGTAGATACACGGGAGTGACAAAATATTGTGACGCCTAAATACTACTTAATCGATAAAGTGCAAATTTTTGTTGGAGTCAACCCTCTAGTAGCAAAATGCATTTAGAAGGAAAACTATCACAGCTAGTCATTACTACTATTACTAGTTTAGTTACCGAGTAATAGCCGAACTTAAGAAATTAACCTGACAAAGTAAACTTTCGTACAATTTCCATTGATTAGGTACTTAGAAACGGTGTTAATTGTGTCAAACATAGTCTAGTCTTCATCACAAGGGAATAAGAAGATGGTTTAGTGGACGTTTAGAAATAAGGAAATAACTAGATGAAAGCCCGGCTTCGCTCGGGTGAAATAAATACGAAAGAAATAAAGTAAAAATTTATTCGTGACAGTTATGCAAACGACGAAAGAAATAGTGTACAAAAATGTATAAAATAAAAACATTACAACAACGGATTATGATGAAACTTCGTATAGAAATATAGTCTGTAGTCTGGATTAACATATGGAATAGGGAGTAAAAGATTACGCTGACGACGTCACGGGCAAAGGTCTTTGCAAGTTAATCCTAAGCATTTTTATAAGGGTAGTATTTAAAGGTACTTAAAAATTTTGACACCGTAATCAGTACTGATTTGTATAGCTAAAATACTAATCGTTTATTAAAATTCAGTTCAGATGTGCAATTGTTAAATATTGATGTGCCAGTCAGTATTTTTGGTGCGAAGTCAGAGCTGCTAACGCGAACGAAAACAAATGAAGTTCGTGTATCTCCCTCTCTGTCGAACTTGCAAAATCGAGCGACACAGAGGGAAATACACGATGTTCGTTCGTTTTCGTTTCGCGGTAGCAGCTCTCTATTCTCCGCCAAATTATATTAAGTGGGGGCCTTTACACTCAATATTATGTGTCAATATTATCGCGATTTTTTAAATTGTATGGGGTCTGTTACACGCTTAATATTATCACAAAACTGGTGTGTCAATATTATCGTGGTTATCAGAATCGTATGGATTTTTCTTCAGTATTCATTGCACGTGATACGGATCGTGATATGAGTATATCGCGTGATAATAATAACCATGTAACAGGCCCCTATGGATGTTGCTTCAATATTAAGTGTTTCGCGTGATAATAATAACAGTTGGTAATATTTTCTCCAATTAATGGAAGCTATTTAACAACTTGTTCCGTTTTGCCAAAGGTATTTCACATTCCGATACGCGCGCCATCCAGGAATAGGAGCCGTCAGACCAGAGGGCCTACCGCGATCTGAAAACGAAGTATTTCCCTCTCAGCGCTCGAAAATGCAAGTGCGACAGAGAGGCATACATATATATTTAGTTTTCGGTTGGTAGCACCTTAGTCCGAGCGCGGCGGACAGTCGAAGAAAGTCAAAGAACATTCCGTGTGTTGTCAGTCACATATATAATTTTTTAACTTCCCATCGACCTATGAACTTGAAATTAGGTGATAATGTTTATTATGAAGTATATTTTACCAAAAATATCAATATATTGATACGAGGGTAAAACTGAAAGTTTCGGGAATAGAAGAAAATATGCAGTATAAGTGAGTTTATTTATTTTTATTGTTTTTCAAAATATTCTCCTTTGTATTTCATGCACTTATGCATGCGTTCAAACCAGTCCATAAAGCACTTTTTGAACTCTGATGTAGGGGTCGACAAAATGGCTATTTTATAGGCCTCCACTGCTTCTTCTGGCGTCTGAAACCGCTGACCACGCAGTTTGTCCTTGATTCTGGGGAATGTAAAAAAGTCGTTGGGACTTAAGTCAGGGCTATATGGAGGGTGGTCCAATATTTCGACTTTTTCACCGTCCAGGTACTCAGTTGTTGTCCGAGCGGTGTGTGGGCTGGCGTTGTCGTGGTGAAGGATGATGCGACGACTAGGGTTTGTTTTTCGGAGTTCAGCAAAGACGTTCGGCAAACAAATAGTGGTGTACCAATCAGCATTGACTGTTCTACGATCCTCAAGAGCCACAGTAGCTACGTGACCAGATTTAGAGATAAACGTAGATACCATCTTCTTAGCCGTACTGCGAGAACGAACAACTTTTGTGGGTTTGAGCTCGTCTTCGAAGACCCATACTCGGGATTGGTTTTTAGTTTCAGGCTCATAAGCGTATATCCACGACTCGTCACCTGATACTATGCTAAAAACAGCATTTGAGCGTCCCTTGTCAAATCTTTTCAAAGTTTTGCGGCACCAATTGACACGGACTATTTTCTGCTCGTCAGACAATAGGTGAGGTATCCAACGGGAAAATAACTTTTTCACGCCTAATTCTTCTTTTAAAATAATTTGTATTTGACTCATTCCAATACCCAGGTGCTCTTGAATTTCCCGATATGTCACATGTCGGTCTTCATTTATCAGACGACGCACAACATCGACGTTTTCTTGCGTGACTGCCGATTTTGGTCGACCTTCACGCACTTCGTCGGTGAGGGATACACGGCCACGTTGAAATTCTGAATACCACCTGTATATTGTAGTCTTTGAAGGAGCTTCAATATTAAAAGCAGCAACCATCCGCTCTTCACATTGTTTTTGTGTTAGTCCACTTTTAAAGTCATAATAAATCATAGCTCTGAAATTTTCACGGCACAATTCCATTTTAAGCAGTGACTCGACGACTTCAATAAACAATTGAAACCGAACCATACTTTTTTTTTTCTAAGTGGCCAGTGTGTTGAGATAAGGAAACTTCAGAGATTATAAAAAGGTATAATACATGTTAAAAATAAATTAATAAGTATTCGATTCCCGCCACTTTCAGTGCAAGCCTCGTAAATCACATTTGTTTTTTAGTTGTACGGAACCCTCAGTGTGCGACTCCGACGCACTTGGCTGGTTTTTATTAGGGTTCCGTAGTCAACTAGGAACCCTTATAGTTTCGCCATGTCTGTCCGTCCGTCTGTCCGTCCGTCCGCGGATAATCTCAGTAACCGTTAGCACTAGAAAGCTGAAATTTGGTACTAATATGTATATCAATTACGCCGACAAAGTGGTAAAATAAAAAGTGTAAAAAAATATTTTATTAGGGTACCTCCCCTATACGTAAAGTGGGGAGTGTTTTTTTTTTTCATTTTAACCCTAACGTGTGATATATTGTTAGATAGGTATTTAAAAATAAATAGTGGTTTACTAAAATCATTTTTTGATAATGTTAATATTTTCGGAAATAATCGCTCCAGAAGTAAAAAAAAAATGTGTCCCCCCCCTCTAACTTTTGAACCATAAGTTTTAAAAATATGAAAAAAATCTTAAAAGTAGAACTTTATAAAAACTTTGTAGGAAAATTATTTTGAACTTGATAGGTTGAATAGTTTTGGAAAAAATTACAAAAATAATTTCTGAACTAAGTTTGTAATTTAACCGTATAAACAGGTGTTTATTGTACCTGTCATTTCTACAAAATCACAATGAAATGACGTGCTTTCAAAGGTTTTGTGTTTCTGTACTTAATATGTCAACTTAATGTGACGGACGGAAAACTACGGAACCCTACACTGAGCGTTTTGCATTTTATTTCTCTTATAGTAAAATACCCTATTCGATTTAGAGTTGACGCCTGAGGGCCTACCGCGAACCAAAAACGAACTACCTCTCCGTCGTTCGAATATACATGTGCGAGAGAGAGCCAGATACTTCGTTTTCGGTTCGCGGTAGCGCCTCTAACGTCCGAGCGCGGCGAACGGCATGAGCTGGGGGTCTACTCCGAAATTCAAAATCCTAACTTCGTATGGTGCCGTCCCTTTCACTCTCCTGTCATAGACTGTATGAGTGAAAGGGACGGCACCATACGAAGTTCGGATTTCGAATTTCGGAGTAGACCCCCAGTACCACTAAATTATAAGATAGAGCGAGATAGGGATATAATTTTGCTAGACGTTTAAAAGCCATAAGTCACCTAGTAGTTTGTCACAACAAAACAGAAACGCAGCTTTAAGATGGCGGACAGACTCAGCAAACATTCAAGTGGTGTCCTTTACACGATTAATATTATCACAATACAGGGGTGTCAATATTATCGCAGTTTCCAATATTGTATGGATTGTGCTTCAATATTCACGTGATACTTATCGTGATATGAATGTATCACGTGTTAATAATAACCATGTAACAGGCCCCATACATTCGCTTTGAAGGCGGTTGTTGTGACAATCAGCCTAGCTAGCACGGTAGATTATACCGTTACGTTTTATGTGAAGTTTTAATACATTTCGCCAATATAACGTGACGGTATAAGTTATCATGCTAGCTAGGCTGATAGGTGTATAGAACGCTAGAAAACTACAAAAACAAAACGCTGCAGACGCGGCTAGCCGAATTCACACAATGGGTGATGATGGCCCATCACCCAGAACGCAGCCCAGCAACCTGGGCTGTGTTCCGAATCACGCTCACAGCGCTCTGAGCGCGCTCACGGTCGGACCGATTCACGCTCACAGCGCTTACACGAGATTACGTGACGTCATTGATGACGTCATGGACGGCGCTCACGGTGCTCACACTCCCAGCCGTAAGCACCTTGAGCGCAAACGTCAAGTTGACGTTTGACACGTTATGACATCTCATTATAGGCGCGAAAAAACAAAACTTCACAGGTTATATTAGTTTGTTTATTACTATAATAATAATAATCATTTATTTCACCATCTCCTATGCTACGAGATCAATCTCAATTTGGTACTGGAACATGTCGTTCGGAAACTGCTGTCACAGGATTCCGGAATTGAACTAAACAGAAAACATAGGCTGATAGTGTTGACCCTATCAGTTTATGCTTTCTACGCGTCTACGCAGACTTTGGTTTGCTAGGCAAAAACCGAGAAAAGGTGGAAAAGTCAGCTCGAAAATGTTGGATCAAGAAGCAGCAAAAGTGGGGCTCAGGATTAATCATGGAAGACGGAATACCTCCACATGCGTTTCAGAAACAGTCGTGCCAAACGAGAAGTCCTACTTGTAGGGGAAAGAAACCTCTTACAAGGGAGTGTCCAAATTAATACCTCGGATGCATTGTCACTGATACGCATGCTAGAGAGAATGAAATTAACACCCGTATCCAGAACACCTTACGCTGCAGTGTTGCTCTGAACAGAGTGTTGGCGTCCAAGCTCCTCAGTAAACGATCTAAACCTCGGATATATAAGATCGCAATCCGCCCCATCTTAATGTATATGGGTGTGAGGCCTGGACGCTAAAAGTTAGGGAGGAGCACAGCCTGTTAGGAGGAAAACGTATAAGGTGTTCCGAAAAATCCTGGGACCAGTGAAAAGAGACGATGGGAGTTGGATGATACGTTAAAATTCTGAAATAGAATAGCTGGTGGCTGAACCAAATATTATGGGTGAAACCAAAGCGCATCGTCTTCGCTGGCTTGGTCAGTTCGAGAGGATAGGAAAAGATCGACAGGTGAAGAGAGCATACTTGGGCCGACCGACCGTACGGCGTCCTGTGGATCGCCCCAAGTACCGCTGCAAGGATTTGGTGGACGAGGACCTGTGTGAGCTTGGAGCCGGTGCAAGCTGGCGAAAAATAGCGCAGGGCCGAGAAAAGTGGCGTGCTCTTGTCTCGGAAGCCAATACTCATTTTGGGTCGTCGTGTCAGCCTAGTTAGTTAGTTTTATATTAGTTAGTTGCAGATTGCGATTAATTTCAATTATCTACAAATCAAAAACCCAGCCCAGAATTTCCTACTACGATTAATTGACGAACTCAAAATTCAAATTCAGTTGACGTTGACATGAACATGACAGTGAACACGC
This sequence comes from Notocelia uddmanniana, assembly GCA_905163555.1. Lineage (NCBI taxonomy): Eukaryota > Metazoa > Arthropoda > Insecta > Lepidoptera > Tortricidae > Notocelia > Notocelia uddmanniana. The sequence goes on from LR991064.1 coordinate 5,156,544, forward strand.
TTATGACTGGTCCGAAACAAAACACCACTTACGCGGCCTTGAGCGCGCTAACTGATTCGGACCGGCCGCCAGCACTGTAAGCGTTGTGAGCGTTGTAAGCGTGATTCGGAACACAGCCCTGGCCAACACACCGGACGCAAACATAGTTAACAATTTCCGAACGTACCCAACCCGACGCTGTCAACCAACGAATTTAATATGGTCGGCCATTTTGTCATGTTTGTCATAAAATTAACACTTTTAAATGCAAAATACGCGACAATCCGAATTTTGCGGATACATATGTTCTACTCGAAATCGTTATTTTTATACGTTCTTTAATTTGAGACAGGTCTCGTTCGGGTCTACCGTACCCCTGCACGAAATTATTAATATAGATAAGTATCTTCTGTTGGCACAGACAGGTGTTCAGGAAAGAGTAGTAAGTCTTTTAATGTATGAGCAAATAAAAAAAAAGAGCATTTGACACCTTCATATACGTAGCTACTTTTGATGCTGATTGTACATGTGATAATTGGCAACTGAGATAAGAGTTTTTAGCTTGGTCTATGACTCCTACATAGCTATTTACTTTGTAATTATTATAAATCACGGGCAGGATGACAAATTTTTAATTAAATGATAACCCCCGTTTGAATTTCTGTTCAAGTAAAAAGAATGTGTGTTTTTGGTAACTACCATTTAAAGTCAAAAGTATTTATTGATTGAGACAATTGGGTTACATTGCAGGTATGATACACAATTTTAACACATAGTTTCGCCAAGCGTCTACCTTTCAGGTGTAGAAACAAAATTATATAATTTAAAAATGTGAGTATCATCATTAATTCATTACATTCAAAAATATATCTCTGTAATAACAATAATAAAAAGCAATATAAATGTGATGCTTATAAACAGGGTAAATCGATTACTGAATTAGTTGTTCTGGTTCCTGATTACCGACTATGAATCAGCGTGTATGTCCTCAGTCCTAACTTAGTACTTTATTAAAATATAAGATACAAACTATATAAGCGACGACAGTTCTAGGCAAGACATCTAGTGTCTGTACCCAGACATAATAATTTTCAGCCGTCAATTAAGTAAAATTAATTGAATTACTCTACGCATAATTGTTCTTGGCTCACAAAACTATGAAGTACAAAAATAAAAATCCTCAAACATTTGATCAACCTTCATCACGTGACAAATGTTTGGCCAAGACATTGGACTATCAGTTTATAAGTAGTGAAACCGTTGATCGAGTAATAAAATTTAAAATAAGAACATTCCGAACCGCCGAGCCCCCAGTCACGTGACGCTATTTAAATAACGTTCGTAACAAACGACGGTGTCTCATTGGTGCGTTTAAATTTAGAATGAGTTCGATTACTCGGCAGTTTGCCGAATGTCGTGCTTGGCGTGCTTTTACAAAATACCTATGAAATAGGATCATGCTTTATAGAACAATAAACATTATTTTGTTGGCGATATATAGGTAGTATACTTTCTTTAATAATTGTAAATCTAACGTGGTTTTACTATGACCTTCGGCATAACGGCAACGCCGATGCTTTTTCTAGTATTGTATAAATATATTTTCTCAAACATGCAATGAAATATTGATGTTATGTTCCTTATAATAGGCTGCGAAGTATGACGTTTCAGGCGCGGCTAGGACAAGAGGTCGTTAATGGAATTTCATACAAATGTTGCAGGCCTAGGCCGCCAAAGTCCTCTTTTTTAATTTCCATTCCACATAAATTTGTGGCACAGGTATCATGACATTCTGCCACTATGCGTATTAAAAATAAAACTTAGATTTTTTTGTTGTTTATTTCATTGCACGTTTGAGAAAAGCACTATAGATACCTCGGCGGGAAATATGGGGTTGCCCGCCTGAGACCTATCCGACCTCGCTTTGCTCGGCCGTCTATATCTTCGGCCGGCAACCCCTTTCGTCCCGGCCTCTGTAGTAATGTACTATACCTAACTTAACGGTTGATAATGTTATGATTATTAACGTTTAGATAACCTGATTGACTTATTTATAGCAGAGGATTTGTTTTAATTTGACTGTAAAATATATTCTTACAGAAAAACCCTTATGTAAGGATAGGAGAGGATCGCAAAGTGAAGAGAACTTCCCGTGGAGGCCAGGCCGCAAGGTCGACGTCGACGCCCTATCGAACTACCAAGGTATCGTACATGATTGAGGCGGATCAGCAATCGGCAAGAGTTAGCGCAGAACCGAGGAAAATGTCGCGTTCTCGTTCCGGAGGTCAAGATTCATTTTGGGTCGCTGAGCCAAAGGAGTAAGTAGGTAAGTACTAAGTAGTTAGAAAATAATTATCTGCGTAATCGCATCAGGAATGAGGCCATCCGCAGCAGAACCAAAGTGACCGATATAGCCCTCCAAATCGCTAAACTTAAGTGGCAGTGGGCGGGGCACATAGCACGTAGAACCGATGGCCGTTGCAGCGGAAAGGTTCTCGAGTGGCGACCACGTACCGGAAGGCGTAGCGTGGGCAGGCCCCCCACACGGTGGACTGATGACCTCGTGAAGGTCGCGGGTGTCCGCTGGATGCGGGTGGCGCAGGACCGGTCATTGTGGAAGTCTTTGGGGGAGGCCTATGTCCAGCAGTGGACGTCATTCGGCTGACATGATGAGGTAGAAAATAAAATTTGACATTATTGCCCCCAATGTATTGTCACTATATTATACTTGCATGTTTGTAATTAAAATTGTATTTATTGCATAGAAACATCTTTTATTGTTTACATAATGACCGAGACACACCATGTCAGCTTCGCACACAGTAACAACACACGTAAAACACATGTATAATTCATCTAGTTACAAATACAAGGAATGTTGTTATATTGAGCACAATACATTTTTAACCAAAATCAAGTAAAATTTCGTATATCAACTTGAACAAACTTACATTGTTCTCAGCGAGACAATCATTAAAATCGAATACTTTATTTATTTTAACTGTGTACATAGCAACAGTTTAAAGTATTTGAATATTCAGAAGAAGTCAAAAGAATGTGACGTCAGAGATGACGTCAATGGTCATGACACTCATGTATAGTGTGTAAAATTACAGCAACTGAACCAGAAATAGACGAGCTATGCTATTATCGAGGTAAGATTCTTTAACGGGGTTAGATGCCAAAGATTTGTAAGTTTTTTTAATATAATCGTCGCCGACGCCGTGTCCAGCGAGAGCGATCAGTTGTTAGGATTATGGAACGCTCTAAGCTAAGCTCTAATGTGGTTCGCAAAACCAAATTTTGTTTTAAAAGTGCGGCTACACGGTACGGAATTAGGGTTGCCAGACCCTAAACTTCAAAAGCCGAACTTTACGTTATATTTGTTATTGTTTTGCTTTTTGTATTGGTTTTATATTTAGTCGATAGTTAATTGGCAAAACCGGATAGGCCGGACAATCCGGACAAGTAAAAAATTGGCCGGATAGGAGCCTAAAAAGCCGGACACCTGGCAACCCTATATGCAATGGAACTATCGAGCTATGTTGTAGGTATAAGTACATGTAGGAGGAGGGCTATGGCAGTGTCGTGCGGATATGCCACTTAGCATCTAGGTCTTCCAAACGCCGCTGTTTACATAAAACTTTTCTATGAACAGTACAGCGCCATTCAATTGTTTTTTCAATACTACAACGGTGGCGAACATGCGTCCGGCTTGCCTGATGGCAAGTGAAAACAGTAACCTGTAGAGGATAGGCGCTTCCCACTTTTTACTTGCAACTCCAGAGTACCGACAGTCCTTCATCAAGCCTGATTTACGCACGTACAGTCGTACATTGTGGCGTTACATAAATCGATCGACGCCGACTAACTAGGAGAGCCGACTCCACCTAAAGTGGGAATACGCTAAGAAGAAGAAGAGGAGAGAAGACTAATTTATAAACACACAAATTGAACTATGTACACTACCGCTCATAATTATTTAGACCATTATTAATTGCTGGTCCACACAAAAGTGTAGTGTGTTTGTACGAACCAGCAATTAGTAGTTGCTTAAGTTATTGCAAAAAGAAAACTACCATTTTAAAAGGGGGGTTTCTGGCACCGGTTTAAGGCTCAATAAAAAATGCAAAAGACACGCAAAACTGTCAAGGGACTCTGACTTGGCAGTGTTTTCAAAAAGTCATTGTTGTATACAGATCTATGGAAAAAGGTATGGGGTGCCTAAATAATTATGAGCGGTAGTGTACATAGTTCAATTTGTGTGTATATAAATTAGTCTTCTCTCCTCTTCTTCTTCTTAGCGTATTCCCACTTTAGGTGGGGTCGGCTCTCCTAGTTAGTCGGCGTCCGGACAGTCTGTCTTGTCAGATTGGGTAAATTCTCCGCTTTCAGCAGCTTCGTCATAATAGCCCACCCGGTAGCAGTCTTCACTCATTAGAAAATTAATTACATCAACAGAAAGAGACAAATACCTGGCCGACTACGGTTTGTCAGACTTGTTTTCCAAATTATTGGAATTGTTAGATCAATTTTGTATTAAGCAGTAACTTTGCTACCGAAATTCCTAAATTTCAAACAAGGGAAAAAATTTGTGCTCCGAGCAGAACTCGAACCTGTGACATCTGGCATACGCCACCAATCGCTGTAGCCACTGATAGAGCTTTTTAAAATTTTCCCTTTAGATTGAAATTTAGAATTGTCAGATTTCACTATTTTAATCTATATCGATAATTCTTGTTGCAGCCTATGTCGCATGTCTCAAACTGGTTTAATTAAGCAAAAGATTGGTACAATGAACTCGCGCAAAGACAAAGAAATCGCAATTAAAGGTACAATTATGATTTCTTTGTTGAAGCAGACGGAGCGGCATACATTACAAAAGTTGACTAAGGCGGCAGTTGTATTAAGCATTTTGGTTTGACAATGAAACTGAAATTCTCATTGCATAACATTAACATCAAGGCCTAACAACGCCAAATCTACACTCCGATAGATCTAATTTCTCTGTCCGTGAGACCTGGGAGTCAAGTACAGCGGTGATTACGAGTATACAACTATACCTCGCAAAATGTCTATACAGTGGGCTGAAATCTTCACTAACTCCTTATGAACAAGAAGTGGTAGAAAGTTGTGTTTAACTTTAAACCGTTTCATTAAACGTGTCTTTAAATTCCAATGTCACGAGTCAGAAACGCTAATACAACCACCGTATCTACACTCGGATAATTCTAATTTCTCTGCCCGTGGGTGCTAGGAGTCAAGTGCACCGGTCACGTGAAGATGCCCACGTGACGTAACCAGCGAATGTTATTCAACTCTATAATGATAGAATGTAAACGAGTAAACGAATAAGAATTTTTGGATGATATGTCAACAGTTCCTGATAAAAATTTGCTGTATATACCTCGGCTAGATCAGTATCAATTGTTCGATGCATTACCATCAAAACTTTAGTTAAAATTTCAATTGTGTAACACATGTCAGAATTTCCTTACTAGTCGTAACATGAAATAATGACAGTAAATTATTCCATGTGAAACATATAACACACAAGCAGCCGTTATTAGAACGTCTTTATAGATTTTCTTTATCCTAATGGTGAATCATGAAAACAAGGAACATGTCTAGGCAATTTCGACTTTCAGTGGATGCCACACATAGGTAGATCTATAGTCTAGCTAGCCGGCGAGCGCCGCCAAATAGGGCAACAGACGCGTTAACCTGCCTTTCAACTTCGACAGGGAGGAGGTCTGTTTAACTCGACGTATTCATATCATATTAGTAATTATAAGATTTATAAGCTACAGTACCCGAGCGGCACGGAACACCTCTGTTCTGTTTGGAGGTCGTGAGTTGAAACCTCATCGGGGTTTGTTGTTTAACAGTAGCTTTTCGGTTAAGGAAAATATCGCTAGGAAACCGGTCCTAACAAGGTCTTGTTTTCCCTCTAGGTTGGAAGGTGAGATGGCAGACGTTTTCTTAAAACTAGTAACTAGGTAAACTAGTGACTCGGTACGTCAAATCTTGGGATAAGGTGGCAAACCGGACTCCGGGTTCATTCGGTTACAACCGAGAAAACGGTTAGATGATGATGATTGATATCATATTGGTATGAAATTTTTTGCGAACAGACGTTCTAGCACGTTTAAGTCAATGCGAGCATCAAACGGCATACAAATATGTCATACAAATGTGCACAGCCGAATAGACCTCATGTCTTGTCTTTTTGGGTTGTAAAGTTGCTCGCTTTTGGTGATAATGTATTAGTCTGGCTAGGATGGCAATTTTAGTACGCCCCTTTCATGTCATTTCTGTAAAACGCCTGATAAGGGTAGTGAATGCATTACAGGAGGTACCCGAGGCGTTTACTTTATTTTAAGAAATTATTATCTTGGTTATAATGCTGGCTGTTACTGGCTGTGTCCTATTTGTCCCAATATTAAGTAGAATTTAATACATATGAATTTTAATATCGAAGGGGCTTTCGATCTTTCCAAAAATCCCGGTCTATTACACTCTATATTATACTAAGTACGAATGAAAGTTATTTTAGTGAAATAAACACTTTCATGTTTTAAATCTTGACTGATCTTGGTTGATATAACAGAACAGTGTGATATTACTGTTATCAGACAAGGAGAAAACCAATTTGCAAGTTTAAGTCAACACAGTTTATGAGCTTGTACTTGTACAGGTATACTTTATGAGTTTAAACCCGTATTAATATCTAGCCAGCTTTCAAGACTGGTTCGCTAAGTGCGTGGTAGGAATATATTTCTTTACTACAAAGTTAAAAAAGCGTAAAATAGTTAAGAGCTGATGAAACAAGCCTAATCGCTGTCAGTGTTTCGGAATGAGAATGTCAGGATTGAGACTGTAGAGAGACAACTAAAAAATATTATGTATGCGAAAGTGCCTCTGACTTTCTTTCACTATTTAAAAACAAACTAAATAAATGCTTAATATTTATTTGTCGCATTTTTTATTTTGCATATTGTTCAGCATCAATTTGTGCACAATGGTGATTTTACTTAGATGTTTATTACGGAAATGCACCTATCATCCTTAATGGCCTCTCGAGTTTATTGCAGACTTTATATTTAAACAGTATCAGGGGGAAAGTCAACGACTTTTATGGTAAAGCAATGTGGAAGCGTTATACACCTAATATTGTGAAGAAAAATGCACTACGTATGTATAGGATGTTTATTTTCCCAGACTAGTACCAGTACCAGCAGGCGACGGAATATAACCAGTAAAAATGTTATGCATGCCTTAATCAGGTCAAACGTGACACGATCAATTACCAATGGTACATTGTGTCCACCACGGAACATGAGTGTGTTATTAGCGTTATTACCATTTCGGTGCATACCGGTTTGCATCGGTTGACACCAGTTAAGCGTAGTATGCACTAGCCCTTTGTTAAGGTAATTGATAGGAAGCAGGATGTGTTGTGACGATGCGCATGATGTATTTGTGTGTTTTCTACCACTATCTAGACGCGGATATTTGCCATGTATGGGACTATTATTTATGCGTTCACGAAGCATTGCGGACGGATAGTATTTGTTGTGGTTCGCGATATTGGAGAAGCTGAAACTGTAGTGGAGTTGATGAGGACACGAGTCGGTCAAGCTGTTCCGGGATTGGTGGTTTCGTAGACACTCGTATCATATTCTCGACAGTGCGTTGACGACGATATGATCATGACAGGGACGATTATTGTATTTGGAGAGAGGCCTGTGATCAGCAGTAGGCAACCAGCTAAAAATGAGGATGATAGTCTTCAATTATATCCTCGAATCGCATTCAAAGGTATGCTTAAAGACTAAACAGGTAGATTTGACTACACATAGTAAAATTTCTCAGAATAACCCAGGCCGCCGGCCGGTTCGCTACACGTTAAATTAAAAGTAAATGTTCGTCATCCCAACACTGTTTTTTACCCTAAAATGTAATTTCTAATCGTATAAATTAGCACACTATATATCGGGATATAAGTACATTAGGGATTAGTTAGCGGACTCCAGGCATTCTTCAGGATGCAACTGTACTGGGAATGACGCTAGGAGGATGATGAAGTACATAAAGCTGCACAGGTTTTGCCGGTGCCTCCCACGGGAACTAATGCAAGTATTCTGAATAGTTGAACTAAAAAGGCGGGGGTGTACTGGTTCGACGTGTTTAGTACGACTTAAACGGATTATCATGCGGCTCCCATGATTGCTATTCAGCAACAACCAACGCTCTCTGCAATTCACAACCTGTCTTGATTCATCTCGCTCGTCATCTCTTAGTAGGTAAAACTTGATAGAGATTCGCAATAACTATGCGTAGCCTTTAAACCGAAGGGAAACCTTTGCCTTCTTGTGTGTATTGTAGGTAAGTACCTCTAGTATAAAGGGTTGACTTTGAAGTACTGTCTGATAATCATGTCATCAGCGCGTTTAGCCTTACACCTTGAAAACTAAATGGTCACGCACGGTACGGATCTCGAGGAATTTCCACCCACGAACGCTTCGTCTGTGGAGTAAACTCCCTGCCACGGTTTTCCCGAGGGACTTCTTCAAGAAAGGAGTGTGCAGTTTTTTAAAGGTTCGGTAACCCGCATTTGAGTCTCCTGGAGTTACAGGCGTCAAAGGCTATGGTAACCGCTTACTATAAGTCGGCCTGTATGCTTGTTTGCTACAAACGTAATATGGGAGGTCATACTGGGCGACCATGCCTGGGCATTGGGCGTTTTGTAGCGAGTAGCTGGGAAACGTTGTGAATAGTACCTTGCAATGCAAGTTATAAGTTCAAGCGATCGAATGACTGGTAATAAAATAAATTGATTGGTGATCGGCGGGTTGCATCTGCTTACGATTACTGACCGATCAACGTTAGATACATGGGGCGGTAGCTGTCATTCCATAGAAACTTGTCAAACTCAAAAATACTGATGTTGACGAACACCGCTTATGATTAAAGACGGTTGGCTAAGAAAATAAACGTTTTTGTTTTGTTGTTTTGCGATTATGTGATGTCGGTGAGGGAGCAAGATTATGTGACTAGTTAAAATTTTCCAAAAGGTTTCTACTGACATCTCTATCAGGTGCATTAACTGATCATTATATTGTAGGTACGAGTAATTACCTTACATAACAAATACATTGCTTGTGTAGCCATTAAGCCGCGACCAGAAATTGAGAAAAAATAAATAAATCTGAACTTTACCTTCAGCTGTGTTAGCGAATTTGTAACGGTCAGCTTTCCTACCTCAATAATTAAAGCATCCGTATAATACTTATTTCAAGAGCATATTATAAGATATACGATTCCATCATGGATAGGGATGTTTCGCAGTGATAGCGTCCTGCACGGGTAATCTATCGCGAAAATATATTTTCTACTGTAGCATTGTTATTTAAGTTATTTTGTAGTAGCTGACACTGTAATTTTATATTTAACTATACAATGTATATTGTTTTGAAAAAATGACACCTCGCCGAGTTTCTTACGCCGGTTCTTCTCGTGGCAGAGGTATATTTTTCCGAACCGGTGGTAGTTTATTGATGTTCATAGGTGCATGTAATATGCCTAATTTGAAGAATAGACTACTTTTATAAGTACTTTACTTATTTTTTTTTATTTAGCATCTAAATAACGGCGGGGAATTTAATCATCTCACTCTAACGTACTGCGGCTCTGTCTTTAAAAGACTGAGTTAGGAAAGTGTAATAAGCGCGTTAGTTAGTATCCTGGACTCATGAAGTTTAGCCATCTGTAATCTACTATGCTCGCCTCTCACAGACGCATACCCACACGCACGCGCGCACAGGCACACAGACTAGACACTACACTACATACACTGGATCGCTCGCCCATGACGCGCGCCAGCATAACCGATCCAATCCACAAGCCTTCAGTTCCCCGTGTGTCATGCACTTCATTATATTAACTATTTTTTTTGCACTTTATTATTTATTATTTTATTGTCGCTCGTAAATACATCAGTGCGGCGTTTCTCTTCCAATAATTATAAAGCATCAGCCTTGAGATCGAGTCTTCAATGGGGTGAAGTATCTGGAAATGTTAGGCCGCCTGGTAGTTCTCGTATTAAGTGGTATACGGAAAGCATAAATAAAATATAAGTGTATGTATAGTAGTCGGCGGTTAAGAGGGCGCAGTACGCTCGGTTCTCCGTACAAACGTATTTATGATCTCATTTTAAAACACCATGCTAGAATAGCATGAAACTTTGTATACACAATGGGATCCGGCATACCTAGGTCGGAAATTAGTTTCTGTTGTTAGAAATTAGAAATTAAGAATAAGGGTAGACGGTTAAGAATAAGTTGCTGTTTAGAGGTATATATACTTGAGATATTTTATTCATGGTTTTGACAACAAACCTATTTTCATCTACGAACAGGCTATACGGGACATCATATTCAGCTAACATTAACAAGCGAATGAAACCAAATTTTGAAAAATGCGTGCCTTAAAAAAATATTCCGTTTCATTCCCGCTGTCGCCTTGTTGACGATTCACGTTCTGTTGAAGTATGTAAAACAATGTCGGAATTTGGCGTCCCAACGCGGAAGTGGCGTGGAGGAAGCAATCTCCTTTATTGTGCAGACTGCATTAAATTTAACGATAAGGTCACTGTTGCATGTAACGATAATCATTACCATTAAGCCGCGAGCATCGATCGGTCATCGAATGGTACGGCGGGTCAGCAATGAAATAAAAATATTGGGAACGAACGTTAACTCAGCATCAAAAGTAGCTACGCATATGAAGGTATCAAAAGCTCTTATACCCTTATAATAAAGACTTTTGCTTTTTGATGTTGACTGAACCGACATACATCGCAGTTATATATATTAAGGGCGTACAATGAAAAATATCGTGTTCGCCGAAACGCCGTTCTAACGAAATTAGGAAACGATAAAGACTGATTTTCAGATTTGTCATTATTGTCAATATTGACTATATAATTGGGATGTTGACAACAATAAAAATTAATTACTTTTCTATTACCAATAAATAAAGCTCACAAAAATACTCGGAAAATATCATGCATCTACTTATTTTTGCTATTATAAAGATTTTTAAATAGATAAAGAACAATAAATGGACGCTATTTTGATCATAGAAAAGGCGTGACGTCACTTTTTGTTATTTCCCTACAAACTTCATACTAACAGAGCGTTTTTGACGTCTCATTAAAAGTTGCTGATTTGACTATTAGTCAACATCCCTATTGTTTCACTGACTAGACACGAAACATGATTGCTTAATTTTTTCCTAAGATTAGTCTTTATTTTACTTTTTTCGCTCAGACTACTCGACAAATACATATAACCAATACACGACACAAGGAAGTTAAAGTGGAGGTATTTACTTCATTTAAAATCTCACATGAGATAACATGAATAAAACTACACAAAGTCAGATATTTAACGAAAGTCCATAAAAGTCATTCTAGGAGAGTGGTGCATCTCGTTTTGCCGTTCTGCGCGGAAGAATGAATATGAGTGAATAGGCATCTTCTGGGTAAGCTCGCTTCATCGTCGGCCTCATCTTTGCCCCCTGGCTAGATGCTGGCCAAAAGCAATCCCACAAAAAAAAAGACATACGTCGGTCTTTCACACAGGGGACGCGGTTTGCCGAGGCATCCCTTTAACACGCTCTTAAAATTGATGACATTTCACAAAAAATATATGTAATTCGAACCTTTAGTATTATATATCTATCAATTTGTCAGAACCTCCGACTTGAAATTGAATGATTGCTGTCTCTCTCCATTTCATAGCCTGCGTCTCTAGGTTGTTGTGCCAATTGCAACCGAAAATAATAAATCAAGATTTCCGTTTCTGAGATTTACTACTGTAAAGTAATAAGGATGTAATACTTAATGAGGTTTATGATAACGAGTTACCGTCCAGATAATAATTGTCAGTTGGAACATTTTCATAAATCCCGATATTGGCGACTGTAAAACAGCCAATAACTCAGTCAGTCAATTGGTGTCTTAATAAAAGTACGCTCCAATTAGATAAAGGGAATCTGTTGATATTTTATTATACACTTTTGTGGTCATGATTGATATGTATTATACTCATCCCGGACCCGGGTATGTCCTTAAACTACGACCAAGACCACCGGGGAATGGGCAGCAGCATTCCTAGAGTGCGGTGGAGATACTGCGATCGCCAACCCGCATGCCAAGCGTGGCGATTACGGCATTTACCCCCCATGAAATTGGGGGAGGCCTATGTCCAGCAGTGGACGGCCAGGGCTGATGTGGTGGTGGTGGATACTCATCATCATCATCATCATCATCATATCATATCATATCAGCCGAAGGACGTCCACTGCTGGGCATAGGCCTCCCCTAAACAGTGCCACAATGAGCGTTCCTGCGCCACCCGCATCCAGCGGACTTCCGCGACATTTACCAGGTCATTTATATGTATGCTTATGCCAAACTATAGCTTTCTAGTTGTAAAGGTTACTGACCTAAACCGCGGATAATCGGACAAACGGACGGACGGACGAACATGGCGAAATTACTACGGAATCCTACATAACACGAGAGTGAACCGCGGAAATATAGTCATCCCATCACGAAAAGTCGTTAAAACCTGCTGAATACAGTAAACAAACTAGTGTTTCCTTTAGGAATCGGAACCAAGCACCTCTAAAAATGTCAAGAATTTTAGACAAGTTTGGCAAGTCAGTATTTGACGTCACATTCACATGTCCGTGTGCTGTGCGTCAACGGAAGTTGGTGGGCGATCACATATACGTCGAGAACAATAGGAATTAAGTTTGAATGATTTACAATTCATACGAGACTTTGGATACGACTAGGTCTGGTAAGTTTTTTTTTATACCACGTCGGTGGCAAACAAGCGTAAGGCCCGCCTGATGGTAAGCGGTCACCGCAGCCTATGGACGCCTGTCAACTCCAGGGGTGTCAATGCGGGTTGCCGACCCTTTAAAAAATTATACACTCTTTTCTTGAAGAATCCCATACTGTAGTTCCTCGGGATTACCTCGGCAGGGAGCTCATTCCACAACCGGAGCGTCCGAGGGAAGAAGTTCCTCTGAAACCGTACCGTACAAGACCATTTAGGTTCTAAGGTGTGAGGATGAATGATAGAAAGCGGCCGTGGGCATCATATCGAACAGTTCTTCGGAGCACAACTTATTATACAAGCACAACCCATTATATTAGTGATGCGTAAACTGGCATACGGTCCGCCTGATGCTGAGCTGTCACCGTAGTTTATAAACGCTTGCAACTCCATGGCTGTCACGAGCGCGTTCTCAACCCTTTAAAAAATAAACTTATTTTTCGGAGAACCCCATACTGTATAGTCTCTCGGGAAAACCTAGGAAGGTTCATCCACAACCGAAACGTTCAGAGGATAAAGGTTTGAAGGACAGTATCCTTATATGAGTTCATTAGAATGTACATTAATACCGGATGTTACTTTTTATTCATGAAGAGGTCTATGCCCACAGAATCCACAGACATAACGGGCTATCATACATTTAGTCTGGTCAAATCTCTCGTTTCGTAACGGCAACGCGCAAGGTATCTTTAACAACCTTCATTGGTTTATACAAATAAATCAGTTACAGAGAAAGTAATCGTTTTACATAATAACATCTAACGGATAACCATACCGTGGAAGCTGAGGCCTAGCTGGCGTTAAAAATGGTATTTGTTGCACCGCTTTCGATAATGTGGCATTTCCAGAACTAATATAAGTTTGGTAATAAATGGGGTAGAGCATTGTCACTAACGATGGTCAATGTGTCAGTGCCAATACTGCCGAATAACAAGCCGTAATAATGTAACGCGGTAGATGTCGCCCCAAAGGCGTAATTAGAATTTCAGAAGAGTGAAGCGATTGAAGGGTTCGTCAGCACGAGAGATCCCCACCCCACGATAGCTCAGTTGGTTCAGAGCACACAATGCATAGGTTGCGGTTGGGCAAATTTCAGAAATTTTAAACGTTCGGTTCGGACGTCACTATCGGCTAACGATTATCTACACAAACACAAGAACTTTGATTAAATAAGACTCCGAACTCAGAACCGATATTGGTTAAAAAAAACGCTGGAATATGTTTTTTTTCGACATTGTCGTCTTAAGATAACCGGTGTGTTAACCAATATCGGTTGTTGGCTGAGCTGGGTCCAAATACCAGGCATGACGAATAATTTTTAAATATTTCATTTTGATTGGAAATTTTAACTCAGGGCACGCTTTCACTTAGTAAAATAATTGATAGAAAATTATTATTATTCGATACGAGAAATGAGGTTAAATACGTCTAATTGATTGCGATAAATAATACTTATAGGTATATTTCAATGCATAAGTGCGTGTTAATTAAGAGTTTAGTTTTATTTTTAAGTGTGTTATACGCCGTGATCTGCTCCAGCTTCGAGAAGACAAGTAAGGTTGCCAGTTTGTTGTACTTTTACCACCACCCAGGGGTCACGTGCAGGGTAATGGTGGGTAAATTAGTATCGAATAGAAATTTTCCTTGAATTTTTTTTTTATTAAAAATGGGATTGCTCTTGGCCAGCATCTAGCCAGGGGGCAAAGATGAGGCCGACGATGAAGCGAGCTCACCCAGAAGGTGCCGATTCAGTCGTGCCTTAAAAAGGTCCAGGTTATATGAACTCGGAAATACAGACGCCGGCAGAGAATTCCAAACCTTAGAAGTGCGCATTATAAAAGAAGATGCAAAGCGCTTGGTTCGAATTAGAGGAATTTCGACCAGGTAAGGATGGTAGCCAGCCGTACCTCTGGATGTCCGATGGAAGAAGGGGGAAGGCGGTACGAGCTTATACTTCAGTACTCAGAGTAAGGATTTCTATAGAGATCCTATACGAGTTTCACCAAGGGGGACAGAATAGTACATTACTGCAGAGGCCGTGAAGTAAGGGATTGCTGGACGAGTTTGGGATAAAACGAGTCCGGCAATCCCTGTTCCGGCCGAGGATTGTATAGTACTTTTCTCAAACATGTTAGAAAAAAAATACAATGAAAAAAAAATACAATGTAAAAAAAAACCTAAAAAATACAAAACGTCCAAAAATAGCAAAGCATCACAAAAAATAACGGAAATTAAAAAAAAATGTAAAATGCTACAGAAAAATCCAAAAAATACGAAAAGAACCAAAAATATCAAAATAATTAAACATTAAAAGCATAAGAACACGAATAATGCTACAAAAAATACCAAAAATCATGAAAAGACAAAAGACTGATTAAAAGTACATGAAAAAATTCGAAAAAAAAAATACTAAAAACACGAAAAATTCTACAAAATACCAGCACCATTTAAAAAAAAACATGAAAGAACTAAAAAAATACCAAAAACACGTAAAAACAAAAAAAATACCAAAAAACATGAATAAACAAAAATCTTGACAAAAAGCCTCCAGTTGGCCCCGACGGAAGACCAGCGTTGACCGTAAGGTTGGCACTATGCTGAGTCGGGACCAATTCGTGGCGCTTTCTTATTTTTATTGTTTTATTTTATTTTTTTATCGTCTATGTTTTTATGTGCTACGAATAAATGTATTTCTTTCTTTCTATTCATAATAACGCGTTGCTGCGCTACGCTATGGCAAAAACATAACCGAAATGAGAGAATGCCTTCGAAATTGAACGAAAAAAAATGCTTGACCCCAAAAACTGCCTTCTTACATAGGGCAAACGAGTGTCCTCTTACCTCGCACTAGCAGACAATTTTCACAGAATGTATTGATTCGTAGAACATTCATTTCATAGAAAGCTTTTTTTTCCGAAACCGTTAACTTTTTAGGTAGTTTCTTCGGTAATTTAATTATGTGGAACTTATTTAGTTCTACCATAAAAGTAGGTTAAATTATGTTAGAACTGCGACCCTTTCTGAAAGAATGCTCTCTATGAAATTAAAATTATAGGAAATATACTTTCTATGAAACTTCTGTCGCGAAACAAGGCACAACCACAGCACAACAACAGGTATAATAAAGTGTCTAATGTTGTATAGATAATAGTACGGAACCCTTCGTGCGCGAGTCCGACTCGCACTTGGCTGTTTTTTTTTAAAGCAAGCCAATTTGGAGATCGTCTAATATTAACGGGGAGACTGTTCCAGAAGCGGGCTACCTGAACGAAAAATGATTCTGATATAAGTACAATAAAAAGTGAAACTTTACATATTGTTTCCACATTCAACAGAAAATTCGGTTCCATGTTCCATACTATATCCGCATACCAACACGCAAACAAAGCCGGTTCATTAGGCTGATTATATTGACATTTAAAATAGTCTACCAACGTCAATTACCCTGTTGCGTGTGAAAATGGGAACATTAGGTTAATTAATTAATGACTTCTAGCGCCTATGGAAACGGTTTAAAGTAACGTATTGAGGTCAGGGTCATTTCAGTCAATATAAAAAAAATCTTGTCGCATCAGGAATGAGGCCATCCGCAGCAGAACCAAGGTAACCGATATATTTAGCCCTCCGAATCGCTAGACTTAAGTGGCCGTTAGCGGGATACATAGCACGTAGAACTGATGGCCGTTGGGGCGGAAAGGTTCTTGAGTGGCGACCACGTACTGGAAGGCGTAGCGTGGGCAGGCCCCCCACAAGGTGGGTTGATGCCCAGGTAAGGTTCGCGGGTATCCGCTGGATGAGGGTGGCGCAGGACAGGTTGATGATATTTGTTCACGTGGTGAGCAAAAACATTTGTCCCTGAGACTGGAGTGTTTTCTATGTATTTAAGTATATATGTATTAAATATATTGCCGGTCTAGTACACATAACACAAGCCTTATTGAGCTTACTACGGGACTATTTGGATTTCCCTAATATTTATGTATTTATTCATTACATACATACATATACTCATAGTCACGACTTTGAAGAACCGACAAAGAAAGGTCACACGTGTGGAAACTAGTTCACAACTTCAATATATGGGGACGTGTAGTTTTTAAGACAAGGTCGCGTCGCGTCCCAGTTCTCAAATGTCTAAGCAGATGTACTAAGTATGCCACACGAGAACCTAAATGGTTGCGTACGGTATCGTTTTAGAGGAACTTCTTCCAGCGAACTGACTGTGGAATCCCACCGAGGGTTTTCCCAAGGAAATATATCTTATTTCTTATTATTTTAAAATAAATCGGCAGCGCGCATGTGACACCCCGAAAGACACCCCAGTCGAAACCGAGTAAACGTTGAGGTAGCTCATTAGTAGTCATTAGCTGTGTAATTGTTTAAGTAAGAAAAAGATAAGTGGTTTGACTCCACAGGCGACGATAACATCCCGCAAAAACATCACCAGCACATACATATACTCGTATATTCATTAGTCATTTTACAACTAAACTCGTAAAACTAGTGAATACGCCAAATCATAGTCCTAGTTGTCAAAGAGGTTCGCGGGCTCATTCAGTTCATGGATCAGGTTCATGGTTTTCACGGTTGTACACAAGCGGGAAACCCACATGAAGATGAATATTTATTTATAGGAAATATCATTTGATATTGCCGTTTAGTCAAAAGCGAAAGTGCTTAATCGATTATTTCGAGTAAGACAGACAATTCAAGTAACTTTCTGGTTGTAGAAACTTAAGGACGCTGTATATTAAAGTTCAGGTTGTGGAGTATATGAGGCATTTACCCCCACGAAATTAGGGGGGCCTACATCCAGCACTGAACGTCCTTGGGCTGATATGGTGGTGATGGTAGTGTGGAGTACCCGTAAATCACCCTACAGTGCCTTGTACTTGTTGCAGTTTTCGCCTGTGTTAAAATTGTTGGTCTCAATAATTATTACGAACACGAAAGATAAATCATCTTTAAAAAATAAATATCTTAGTATGATCATAAATAAAATACATATAATGTATAGATTCTCTTTGGTCTGATCTATATGTTACTTTTTGCAGAGTTTAATAAATAATGTAAAGAAGTGACTCGACGAATTGAAAGCCCGACGGACATCCACTAAAATTATTTCGGAGGGGTGCTAACCTATAGGTGGGCTTCTACATTCTACTCAGGGACAGACTAATGTCAGTCACCTGAGGGCTGACAGATGACGCTTTCTGTAGCTAGTTTTAATCGGCCAGAAATTATGATGATAATGAAGTAGTTTCTAGCTTACAGGTAGCAGCAGCAGTATGTTGCCTACTACTTGAAGATCAATAATGATCAATGACGCGAACAATTATAATGATGGTTTCGGGTTGATAGGCGCGATGAATGGGCACACGACGAGCTATTATAAGACCGAATTCGCATTCGGACAATTGATTTACTCGTATCTGCAATTGGAGAGTGTGAAGAGTCAATGATTCTCTACCTAAAATCACACAAATCTAACGTAACGTAAACATGCTCGTATAGAAATACTAAGAAACCCACACATTGAAACAATGTTTAGTATGAGTACTAAATTATAGGAGAGACGCGTTTCCAGATTGTCATACAAACTGATTTACAGTGAGATCTTGAAACTATTTTTAGGTCTGTACTTTTCTCTCGCTTGGTCTTATACGTTCGTATGTCAAAATTATCACATTCAGAGTAACGTCTGCTTACGAAAATTTTGTTATACACTCGTAGTGTTGTTAAAAAAACGCACCTCTATGAAAATCAGGACCAAAAAAATCTAGCTCTTTTCTAGGACTACACTCTTGCTCGGAGTTAAATTTTTCCCATTAATTTTGAATGATCAATTTCAGCCGAACCCTTAGGTAAGACTATTTTAAGAGACGGACTATACAGTATTATTCAAGCTAAAAAAGCGAACTAACACTTTTCGACTCTATTATTTGAACATTAAAAAATGGCAGACTAATCACTTGGCTGTCTTGTATAGTGTTTGTAAATCTAGTCCAGACAGTATTGAAGTCGAAACGAATTGGTTTCTTGTCAGCCAACTGAGATAGCAGCAATTGCGGTAAAACTAGACTAGAGCAATCACTCGATCACCCCCGTTTACTTTCTTGACAGTCGTGTACCGTCTGTCATTATCTCAGATCCCAGCTCTCTTCTATCAAGTTATTGAGCTCAGTCGATAAGAGTCTCTTAATGTCAATTTGATATTCGTGTAAAACTAATAAACTAACAGCTGTATATTACAGTGCTCGAAGGTTTAAATCTCATCGAAGGCAGGGCTCAGAACCGGTTAATCTCAAAATCCTGAAAGAGCCAAATATTTTTAATTAGTTTATGCTCTTTATGTAGGACTCAATAATGTATTTGGGTTATTACTTCATATTGTTAGATTGCCTGATTAAACATGAAATAGTAGACGAAAGAACGATAAGAACTAAAAAACTACCGGTATTTTTGTATGGACAGAATACCGGTTTCCGAGCCCTGATCGAAGGTCATATAATAAGTACATATTAGTCCCAAGTAACAAAGTAAAAGGAACATGTAAAGATTGCGTCGTACCGGGAGGGACGTAAGAAGCTGGCCGCGGACTGCATCCACAGGAGCCCAACTCTTAACAAGACGATGATGACGAAAGAAAATATTAAGTACGACTTCATCACTTTCGAGGAAATAAAGAAACCGTCACGAACGGACGAAAATCCCTAAATGTACATTATTAGTCAAATACAAAAAGATGCAATGTATATCAATTGAAAATGCCATGTAAAAACGTGCAAGAATGGTTAAGACTGCGCAGTACGTTCGGTTCTCCATACAAACGTATTTATGCTCTCATTTTAAAACGCCAGGCTACAATAACATGAAACTTTGTATATACAATGGGATCCGGCATATCTAGGTCGGATCATAGTTTCTGTTGCTTGAAATTATAATGGAGAAAAAATACAGCGATTATTAAGGTTTTCATACAAGCTCATTTAAGAGAGGTAGGGCACAGCGAATATCATCTCGCTTGAATCCGGAGCAGCCCAACTGGTGAAGTACCTCCACCTTACAGAAGATCACAGCCATAATAGCACTGCTACTTACTCTGTAGGTATGTAGTGTTGTGTTCCTGATGGTGAGTAAGGTTCCCAGAGCTCCAAACCCCCAGCCTCCCCTTAATGATGATGTTCGCGCAGTTAAATTGGCTACCCCAGAAGGGTACTAGCTGCGCTAGCGCTGGAGAATCCCTCTCTGGGCTTCCATGCTCAGGTAACAATATGCCTGAGCGTGGACGCCGAGACTGCCCCGTGTCGTACTCTGGGGGGGGGGGCAAACCGCGCTCTGTCATCTGCCATCTGCCCGAGGCAAGAACAAGGCAGCTACAACATCCCCTGCCTCGCTGGCCGTGGACTTCTGCAACATCAGGGGCTTACATTCAAACCTCAATGCTGTCCACCAACACCTCGAGACAGCAAAGCCGGCCTTGTTCTTTCTGACCGAGACGCAGATATCATCTCCAGCGGACACATCTTATCTCTACTATCCTGGGTACGAACTGGAACATTCCTTTCTACCTAGAGCTGGGGTATGTGTGTACGTTAGAGATGATATCAGTTCTCGCCGCCTCAGCAATCTTGAAGGTAGGGATCTCTCCACCTTATGGCTGCGAATTGACAGCGATGACCATCCTCGCGTCTACGCATGCCTATATAGATCCCATAGCGGCGATGCTGAAACTGACCGTCTCTTGGAGCAGATCCAAACTGCTGCAGATTCCGTGCAGCAGCAGATCCCATCCGCTGAAATCATAATTCTTGGTGATTTTAACGCCCATAACGCCGATTGGCTCGGCTCTAGCAAGACCGATCATGCGGGGAGATCTGTTTACGACTTTGCTCTGGCATATGGCTTAACACAATTGGTTACGGCGCCTACGCGAATCCCTGATGTGGAGAGCCAAGCACCTTCCCTGTTGGACCTTCTGTTGACTTCCCATCCGGTTGGCTACCATGTATCCGTTGAAGCCCCTCTCGGCTCCTCGGATCACTGCCTGATCCGGAGTACGGTGCCTCTCACGTGCCCGCCGCGTCGGCGAGTTGCATGTAGCCGCCATGTGTGGCACTATAAGTCAGCAGATTGGGACGGAATGCGGTCGTTTTTTGCATCCTACCCTTGGGGGCAAATCTGCTTCACGCCGGATGATCCCAATGTCGCTGCTGATTCTGTTGCTGATGTGGTGCTGCAGGGAATGGAGCTTTTCATACCATCCTCTGTAGTTCCCGTTGGTGGCAAATCGCAACCTTGGTTTGGTCAATCTTGCAAGAAGGCTTCTCGCCGAAAGCAAGAGTGTTACCAAGCCTGGGTCAATGCAGCGGCGGTACGGGATGGAAAATCCAGCGCATTAAGAAGGGAGTTTAACTTTGCCTCCAGGTCCTTCAAAAGAGTTATTGCCAAAGCAAAGTCGTTGCACATTGGTAGGATTGGCGAGAAACTAGAACGCCTCCCTTCGGGAACTCGTGCGTTCTGGTCTCTAGCCAAAGCTATCCAAGGGAATTTCTGCACGCCGTCTTTTCCACCTCTGCACATGGGAAATGATTCATTAGCCCACGACGCAAAAGACAAAGCTGATCTTCTGGGTAAACTCTTTGCGTCCAACTCGACTTTGGATGACGGGGGCCACGCGCCGCCGACCATTCCGCGTTACGGGAGCTGTATGCCGGATGTTCGCTTCCACCAGAACTCAGTGCGTAAAGCTCTTCTTTCCCTCGACGCTCATAAGTCTAGTGGGCCCGATGGAATCTCTGCCATTGTGCTGAAGATGTGTGCTCCTGAGTTGGCACCAGTTTTAACGCGTCTTTTTCGGCTCTCTTACTCTTTTGGCATAGTCCCGACCTCATGGAAGTCAGCTTTGGTGCACCCCATCCCTAAAAAAGGCGATCGCTCAAATCCGTCCAACTACAGGCCAATAGCTATAACTTCCCTTTTCTCGAAGATAATGGAGTCCATTATCAACTGCCAGCTCCTTCGGTACCTGGATGACCACCAGTTACTTAGTGACCGACAATACGGTTTCCGTAGGGGCCGCTCGGCTGGTGATCTACTGGTTTACCTGACACATCGTTGGGCACAGGCGATCGAGACAAAGGGTGAAGCATTGGCTGTTAGTTTGGATGTAGCGAAGGCCTTTGATCGCGTTTGGCACAAAGCACTTCTCTCGAAGCTTCCATCCTATGGGCTTCCCGAGAAATTATGTGAATGGGTCAGCAGCTTTCTAGCAGACAGAAGCATAAAGGTCGTAGTTGACGGTGTATGCTCTGACGCCATGTCTGTGAATGCTGGTGTCCCTCAAGGCTGTGTGCTATCACCCACGCTATTCCTTCTGCATATCAATGACATGCTGCAAATCAGCGGCATTCACTGTTATGCGGATGATAGTACGTGTGATGCCTCTTACACCGGTCGCGCCAATATTTCTCGGGAAAACGTCACTGTGAGCCGAAACAAACTTGTGTCTCAGATTGAGACTTCCCTGGATGAAGTCTCAGAATGTGGTCGACTTAATCTGGTCCGCTTTAACCCTACAAAGACGCAGGTTTGCGCGTTTACTGCGAAAAAGCTTGCGTTTGTCGCATCACCTCGTTTTGAGAGCACTCCCCTAACTGCCACAGCCAATATCGAGATCCTTGGCGTCGACATCTCGAGTGAAGTCCAGTTCCGCGGTCATTTAGAGGGTAAGGCCAAATTAGCCTCGAAAAAGCTCGGTGTGCTAAACAGATCGAGACAGTATTTCACGCCGGCCCATCGCCTACAGCTTTATAAGGCACAGGTCCGCCCACATATGGAATACTGTTCTCATCTTTGGGCAGGGGCACCACAGTACCAGCTTCTCCCTCTGGACCGCATCCAACGGAAAGCGACTCGAATTGTCGGCTGCCAGCGGGTTTCGGAACGGCTTGACTCCTTGGCGCTGCGTAGAAATGTAGCCTCGCTCTGCATTTTCTACCGCATGTATTACGGGGAGTGCTCCGAGGAATTGTTCGGATTAATCCCTGCCGCTTCCTTCCGCCATCGCCCAACGCGACAAAAATTCCATCCTCACCACTTAGATGGTTGGCAGTCCTCAACTGTGCGTTTCTCCAGAAATTTCTTGCCTCGCACAGCTAAACTGTGGAATGAACTGTCGCCTGCGGTATTTCCGGACCGATTCGACCTTCAAACCTTCAAGAAAAGAGCGTACTCCCATCTTAAAGGCCGGCAACGCACTTACAACCCCTCTGGTGTTGCGAGTGTCCATGGGCGGCGCTAATCGCTTACCATCAGGCGATTCGTCTGCTCGTTTGCCATCTATGTCATAAAAAAAAAAAAAAACAAGCCGTAAAAAACTCAAAAAGCCGCTGTATTTTTTTTTTTTACAATTTCTAGCAACAGAAACTATGATCCGACCTAGATATGCCGGATCCCATTGTGTATAAATTTTTTTATGTTATTCTAGCATGGCGTTTTAAAATGAGAGCATAAATACGTTTGTATGCAGAACCGATCCACACCGATCGTACTGCGCCCTCTTAAATAATTATCTTGGTAGTCGACTGTACCTACTGATAGTGCCGATGAGAATCTAATGTCACATAAGAGACACATTTTAAGTCACGAATCGAGCCCTCGGTCATATTTGTATACGTGACCCAAACAACGTACGTATTAGCCGTGGAGTACGTATTAGCTACAGGGGCCGGAGGGCGGTCAACGGCTGTGTGCAACTGCGTCGTAATCGTATAATGATATTTTCCTAAGCCCTTGAACCCAATTCAAGATTTAAAGTGAGATTTGACTAAGATTATGGCAGTTTGGGACGTCTCGTGTGTATTGCTTTTCTTACTGCACATGAAAGTAATGTCATATCGGGACTTCACTTTTTAAATCTGGAATAGTTCGGTCACATTCGGTCACGTACCACTAACAATGTAGCTACGGAGCCGAGGGCGATCAACGGCAGCGTAAACCGTGTCATCGAATAATCATAATAATAGGATTTATTTAAGTAACAAATGAAGTAACAATGTAAGGTTGGGATCTCCGTAACTGAATGGACACCTGTGACACCAGGAAACTGTCATATTTTTTTTTTTTCAAATTAGGCATATTACATGCACCTATGAACGTCAATAAATTACCACCGGTTCGGAAAAATAAACCTCTGTTACGAGAAGAACCGGCGTAAGAAACTCGGCGAGGTGTAATTTTTTCAAATCATTATACATTGTAGAGTTAAATATAAAATTACAGTTCAATTCAAATCATTAGTGACATAAATACAAAGCAGTATAAACCAACAAATAAATACCTGGGCACACTTTCGATGAACTTATCCTATAATACAGAGATGTAAAGAGTCTCTATGGTCAAAAATATTATAGATAAAAGCGGAGGTGTAAAGAGTCCCCATGGTCAAAACATTAGGTTTTAGAGATGTAAAAGGTCTCTAAAGGACAAAATAAAAAATTGGATATCAGAAATAACAATTCCGTGTCAGGAGACTGTTAAGCTAGCAGTCTTTGAGCTAATGCTAAGGTATACATAACGGTATTATGTAATTATATCGTAATTTTTCGAAACCCTTGCCCGGCCTACGTTTTTTTTAATACCACGTCGGTGGCAAACAAGCGTACGGCCCGCCTGATGGTAAGCCGTCACCGCAGCCTATGGACGCCTGCAACTCCTAGGGGTGTCACATGCGCGTTGCCGACCCTTTAAGAATTTATACACTCCTTTCTTGAAGAACCCCATACTGTAGTCCGTCGGGAAAACCTCGGCATTCGGGTTCATTCCACAATCGGAGCGTCCGAGGGAGGAAATTCCTCTGAAACCGTACAGTACACGACCATTTAGGTTCTAAGGTGTGAGGATGAATGCCCTGCCGACGGTGAGCGGTGCGATGGTAGAAAGCGGCCGTAGGCATCTTGTCGAAAAGTTCTTCGGAGCACAACCCATTATATGTATAAGCGATAGAACACGCACAAGGAGGCAAAATTTCTCCTTAAACTCAACGGCTCAATATCGCTCATGAGCTTGGGATCGTCCAGGATTCGCACAGAACGTCTCTGAAGCGAGTCAAAAGGCCCAAGCTGGTATCCAGGTGCCCAGAGGTGACAGCAATACTCCATATGGGGACGGACTTGCGACTAGAAGTCTCTGTCCCGGGGTGAAGTATAATACGCATACTCCAAAACGCGCAATAACCTTGGTAATGGGTATTGAATAGCGAACAGGTAAATAAACTTGGTATATATTGTTTCACCTTAGAAGCTCCTTCAAAAAGGCGTTGTTGTGATATAGTAATCAAGAGCATTTGGGAAAATAACAAAATGGAAGGATGTAGTATTAAGATGCATGATAGAGTGAAATGTATCCGAAGGCGATGTCGAGGACAGAGGGAAGGAAGATAAGGAAAGATTACCCTAACCTCTTCCTAGCTAGGATAAGAACTAAGAAGAGAGAGAATAGTCAAGCGCATGAACAGGCACTTTGTAGAATTTATGATAGGTCTTGGATCCGTGGCACTGGATTAGCGCAAGATTAAAGCTAAGCGCATTTTAACACAAGCACAAGCAGATTTCTTCAATCAAAAAAAGGTATGACAATCACATAACTGTCTCAAGGCAAATGGTATCTGCAACACAACAGCAACACTTCATTATACGCCTAATTAGAATACAATTACGTTCGAAATTTTAATGACTCTCTCCAGTCATCCATCATGTAGTTGCAAAAAGGTATCGGCAACACAGCAACAAAACTCAACTTAACACTTAATCGGTATACAAATAAGTTCGAAATTTGAATGTATCTATTCAGTCATTGACGTATAGTTTGAAAGGGCATACGCACTTACTACAAATCGTCGGGACATTCGATACGTCATGTGTTCGAGTATCCGATGGCCGGTCACGCACGTGGCTGGGAGCGTGGGCGCCGTCTGGGTTTGCGGGAGGGGTTGCGAGGCACCGAGCGGATTGAGTTAACGTAGAAACCCTTAGGAATTCCAGCTAGGATAATCTACGTATCTTCAAGTGATACATAGCTTCGCAGCTTACCTTAGGATTTTCATGGATAGCTCTTATCGTAGAGCAAACTAAAGTTACTGGAGGTAAATTTTGATACTCACTTCGCAATACTTTTTAATGGAGATCTCTTCCATTGGACTTAAGAGGAATTATTGGGGACAGCTGGATAAGAATGATCATTAATGGTCTGCTTAAAGATGATGTGATTGCCGCCATGCTGTCAACCACGAATTAAATTTAAGCAGAAGGTGTGTCAGCCAGAGGTTCTAGATTCGATATTGTACTATTTCTTCGAGGGACAACCATGGCAACTGGTTTTAGAGCACAACACCACTTTTAAGTGGTCAGTGTTTTTAAGGAACAGTTTTCCAAAGAATCACATATTTACTTACAAATCTAGCAAGATCAATGCCCAAAGAATCAGTACACAAGCCCAACCGATCAAAGCTTTAGGACACGCTAAAGACGAGACACAAACTAATAGGACTCAATGAGAAGAAGTGAAACGGTTGCTATGCTCACTCGAGAATGAATGCTTTTCGTTTTGTAGATTTGAAATTACAACCTTATAGAAAAGTAAACACGGTAATTCTTACTAATGTATTCCATGTTTGTAAATTATGTGGTTGTAGAATTTCAATTCAAAGCAAGTTATTCAAACATGTTCAGATAAATCACAAGAATTGACAATATGAATCACGGCGTACATAAACGGTGTCATGCGAATCGTATATTTGATTAGGCGATTACCATACACACCTGCGTTTCGCTGCCCTTTAATATGTGATTTATTGTCACGTTTGGATACAGAACTTTCGCTATAACATATTCGTGTACCGTTACAATAATGGATATTTGAGTCTCCCCTTGTCACCGCTTTCCCTGTCACGTCACAGGCGCCTTTTCAATTAAATGGTAGACCTATAGAACTATCTTCTTTCTCAGCTAAATCGGTTCAGCGGTTGAACTTGGAAAGATAACCAACTTATATTCTTTACAGGGCCTGGGTAAAGGAGAAAACCCTGGAGGTGCTGGCTGGACGTTTTGAGGGATGACATGCATCCTCTCACAAAGACCGTGTGAAGTGGAGGAGAAAAAGCAGGGAAGCGGACCCTGAGCTAAGCAGAAGCTGAGGATGCAACCGGGACAGAGACTTACATTCTTATTCATAATATTAATATTTACTCGTAGTATTGTATGTGTACATTCATTAATGCCACTTAATGCTATGCAACATCGACTGCGACAAACACTGGTTTAAAAATAGAATTGCGTATGCGGTCATACCTGCGTCAAGTGCATTTTAATTATTTATTGTCAATAAGGGAATTCATTCTGGATTTCCAACTCGCATGCATTAGTCAATTGTTATAAGCTTGAATGGCTATTAAATAATAGTACATAAAGTACAGTCAAAAAAATTTGTTTTGGCAAGACAGTTTTTCAGCAATAACTCAAAAACCGTTAAACCTATCTTGTACAAACCAAAAATCGTTGAAAGGATTTATTAATGTACATCATCATGATTTTTTTCAGAATTTTAAACTTAATGGTTTTGAAATTAGAGTGGGAGGGGGGGGGACAATTTTTACGACTTTGACAGCTAATATCTCACCAACGGTTGACTTAAATGAAAAATCTTTTAGAAACCTCTATGTCATTTTTGAAGGCCTATCCATAGATAGCCCACACGTATATGCCTATTGAAAAAAATATTTGACCCACCTGTTACATGTATGGGGTGCCCCCCAGTTATACATTTTTTTTCGTAATTTCACATCATATTTCTATAGCGGTTCATAATATACACACCAAATTTCATAATTGTAGTGGTCATATTCTCCGAGTAAATCGGCTGGGACATACGGACGGATAGACAGACAGACATGACGAATCCACAAGGGTACCGTTTTTTGCCATTTGGCTACGGAACCCGAAAAAAGTGCTTTCTCCAGGCGGCTTGATCCTAAAACCGTGTCAGAGAGCAGAGAAATGGATTCGGGAAGTCGACCTTAATGATGTAAATATAACTTATTTGACTGTACAAATCGTCAATCCCCCACTAATGAACTTTATAATGACTGTAAATTATTAACCATGAGAAAATTATATATCTTAAATACAATTCTAAAATTACATAAGACACTAACCTACAAACCACACAAATCTTCGCGGCGTAGAAGCGACAAAGTAGTTGTGGCACCTATCACAAAATCGATATTTGCCAGAAGACAATTTGCTGGGCAATCAGCTCATTTATACAATACAATAAATAAAATTATGCCAAGTTAAAGCTCAAAATGCATTAAGCCGCAGCAAATTAGTTTTGCTGTAAACAATGTAGTGCCGAACTTGGCACCATTTCAGACAATCTACGGAACTTGGCACCCATCTAGATCTCAATTCTTTTGTCGCTGAAGACGACAACCAAGCATCGCATATTCTTAAATTGAATTGGCTCCCATTTTCACATTTATGTTTCTGATGGGATATCATTTGTTTTTGTCAATCTTCGCCAATTGATGCTTTTTAAGAGCGAATGCATGAGTTACTTTACAAAATACCCAAATCGCTATAGGCGGACCTCAAATATTTAAAGAGTTCCCTCGATTTCTCCAGGAACTATATGACCACCCCTGAAGTATACCGTTTTCAAACGAAAAAGGATTTTTCCAAATCTGTTAATAAATGACGGAGTTCTGAGTTAACTAGCATAAATAATAATAAAAAACTAATAAAAAACAAACACTGTTTACTGATTTTATTTTGGTGTACACACACAATTATCAAGCTGCATGCCAAATTTCAGCTTTCTAGGTCACCTAGAAGTGGGTTAGGTTTTTGATTACTAGTCAGTCAGTCAGTGGTAAAAATGCCGTTTTTTGGAATTTAATATCTCAATAATTATTAAACCTATATTTAGGAAACTTGGGGTTCTGGTTGTTCTTAATACATGTACCAATTTTTTTTATGTTAGATAGATTTGGAGTTATTGGGGGGTCAAATGTGGCTCCAAACGGTTCGTGTAATATAACACACGGCTGCTGTCCGCCAGTTCCTGGGGTGAACTTGGCTGGACACGCTGCCGCGTGTCTAGTTATGGATAGGGATACGCGGCCTGCAGCCCGAAGTTTCTCGCCGAGATTTGTATAATGCTTTTCTCAAACATATGCAATGAAATAAAAAAATACACCACTCAAAAACAAAATTTAACAGACGCCATGCTCGACATTGAAAAATTAAAAAAATACTTCCCAGCCTAGGCCTTGAATTTTGTATGAAATTCCTTTACAGTTCTCCCGAGTACCAAGTACGTAATGACGAAATTTCCATGATTAAGAAATGAACATTGCCGGCCTACACCATCACACGGCGCGCCTCTAGGAAATCTCTAGGAAATCTGAAATCTGAAAAATCGCTGAAAAGTCCCATTTCACATCTTTGCTTACATTTACTATTTACATTAAAGTATTTATTTTTCTATTGATTTTTTTCGTATGTTTTTAACAACACGCTATATGTGAGGCGAGGCAATGGCCAATGGTATATCTCCATTGGTCATAATATCTCCAATGGTACGAGTACACTGATACTCGGCGGGTTTTTATTATTGCCAATAAAAGTATGTACTATACGTACTTAGTAAACTAGCTAAGTACTAAAGTATAATAGTAAAACGGTAACTAAAGTTCAGTGCGCGAGTTAAACTTCAACTATCACTCGACTTAGTAACCCCTACATATATTATATTACACCCCAATACAAATAGCGCTCCTCAGTGTCTATCTGGAATCTTACTGCAATGAGTTAAGGTTCACAGAGGTTCACTAAAGTTGTCATCTGTACGTGACTGAGCTAACGTTAAAACGCTTTTCCTTGGGCTACTTCTGTAGCCTTCGCATAAATTTTAAGTACTTGGTCCCGGTCTCAGACGGAGACGGTTGGGAGATATTTATAATAATTCATCTCAAGGATAATGCCCTTGTTGTGTACTTCAAAATTACAGTGAAAATTCTTTCTTTATATAATAAAAAAATACTGAATGACATTTCATGCCTTCTAAACTAGCGGTTTTCAAATTATTTTGGCGACGGATCTCATTGGAGACAAAGTTTTGCTGATGGTATCCCCATAATTATTTATTGAGCTCTGAACGTCTGATTTTTCCAAATGCACAAAAAAGTCAAATGTCAAATAAATTCGTTATGTTTCTTCAAAATCGAAACACAAAAGATCACCTGAAATTCTGATATTAAAAAGAAAAAACGCAACTTTGATGCAGTAGCCCTGTAGCGGAAAAAATAAATTAAATAATAAGTTCAATACTCGATCTCGTATGACTCGTATGCGCAAGAGTGGCCCCGATAGCGCTCACAAACACTTTAATAGGGAAAACGATAGTTAACCGTTATTTTGCTATTCACTCTAATAACTAAAGGTCATTGTAAACAACTTGCTTTTATTTTCATATCACTTATGCACGTTATTTAGTATGAAACACTCCCACTTGTTTCTGTAGACATAGTTATGTAGATTATTGAATCAGTGGACAATCTTCCTACTTCTTCCTAAGCTATGCACATAACTAAAAAAGTACGCAATGAGAAGAAGGGGCGGGGGGGGGGGGCATGTCTTCTTGATTACCCAATTCATAGTATTTCGTAGTAGTAGAATTCAATTTGCCACATATATAATCATGGAGATGAAATTAAAAGGCCTACCCAGAACCCGAAGGCGGACAATACATATAATGGCGGTGATGTTGCATGAACTATTTCGAGAGGTACAAGATACCTGTTATTTGCATGTCAGATTGCTGTTAAGTCACTGAATCCAAGTCATCAGGTTAACGAGATTCGAACACGCAAACTTCGGATTCGTACTATTGGGTCAATCTATATAACACTCAATACGATGGAGTCAATATTGATACAATTTGTGTGACAATAAAATATTCTATTATGCTACAGATAATGGTTATTGTACAGGCTGAATGGATACAATAGAAACCCAATAAAAAGAAAAGGCGCTCAATATGTAAAGCTCCTAATAGTGTCAAGTACACAACGTAACCAAATCGACAATTAATTGCAAGCATGTGACTAACGCGTACGCGGTACGTGCCTCGAAATGTGTACGTGAAGTTATCTGGCCGTCTGCCATGGGCCCACAATTTACTACTAACAAGACATACATAAAATCATAACATACAAAAAGAAACCTAATCGAAATAACTTTAAGTTCAATTTCTCTTTAACACGAATGGTGTTTAGGACCTTTCGTTTTCGAGTTTTTCAGCCTTGATTTTAAAGTAATACTCTTGTTTTTACAAATTTTTTCGGGATCAACGTATTTTTAAGTGCAAATAGCGCCCATTGTCAACGAAAATGGCTTTGCTTTTTAATGTAGGTGCTTACAGAAAAGTCGCGATGTTTTTGTGAATCGCTAATTAGCCTCTGTAATTCGTAAAGGAATACTGATTTTTAGAAATATTTAGTGTTAAATAATTTATACCAAAAAAAAAACCGATTCCAATTTTGTACTTCGCTATGTTATAATTTGTGGTTTCCGTGAGCCAATGGCTACCTACAGGAAATACCGAAATCGGCATATGCGTGCCTATCAAATTCGAGGAGTTCCCTCGATTCCTCCTAGATCTCATCATCAGACCTTCACCAAATTTATATGGGACCAACTTGGGGGTACCTGCTTTGAAACAAATATGAATTATCAAAATCTGCCAACGTGGTCAAGAGTTATCGTGGAACATACTTAAAAAAAATATGCAGACGAACTGATAACCTCCTTCCTTCTATTGAAGTCGGTTAGTAAAAAAAATTACATCGATTAAAGAACCTTTACAATTTTTAGCATTTCACTAAACCGATTTCGTAACTATAATTGCAACTGCTACTCATCTCAATAACAAGCCACTCATGTTGTTAACTTACACGCAAATTGTCTCCATTTGCTTGAAAGGTGAACATTAAACGTACCTAGTGTCCGATCATAATTCATTCAGAAACATTATTAAGTGACGAGTGTTTTGAAAGTTATGTCTAATGCATTAGAGTCTTGGCAGTCATCCACTAACACTATACGTGTAAACTTTCTACTCAAAATACTTGAAGAAAACTAAATGGAGTGCAGTGTTGCGAAAACACAAGAACAATTCTGGAACGACATTGACCTGACACTCATCTTTTGTTAACAATGACATCTAGAATCGTCGACAAATTGTTTCAGAGATCAGCTCCCCTAGATTCGGTAGATTTTGCCATTTTAAATAGATAACAATTATGCAGGAACGGACCCTGGGGAACATTAATATTTCATAGGTGCACAAAATGGAGGTTGATTTTGGCTAGTTACAAACCAGGACGTAATCATTTGAAGCTTGAAAAACAAAAAATTTGTGACGTTTCTATTCCTGGCTTGAAGCCACCAACGCCGGGCGCTCGCTTGCTAAAATAAAGATGTCCAAGATGAGTACGAGCTCGTCTAGCCTAGCTGATACCGTAGTGTTTGCGTGGCGCCTGCCAAGAACCAGACTTGCAGGCACAAGGTCCTATACGACATTACGACTTCACCAAGATATGACTCTGTGTTAGAGAGCGAGTGGAATGTGCGTGGTACTGCAATGCTTGCAGGGAATGCAATTGTTACTAATAATACGAGGCTTGCACTGAAAGTGGCGGGAATCGAATACTTATTAATTTATTTTTAACATGTATTATACCTTTTTATAATCTCTGAAGTTTCCTTATCTCAACACACTGGCCACTTAGAAAAAAAAAAGTATGGTTCGGTTTCAATTGTTTATTGAAGTCGTCGAGTCACTGCTTAAAATGGAATTGTGCCGTGAAAATTTCAGAGCTATGATTTATTATGACTTTAAAAGTGGACTAACACAAAAACAATGTGAAGAGCGGATGGTTGCTGCTTTTAATATTGAAGCTCCTTCAAAGACTACAATATACAGGTGGTATTCAGAATTTCAACGTGGCCGTGTATCCCTCACCGACGAAGTACGTGAAGGTCGACCAAAATCGGCAGTCACGCAAGAAAACGTCGATGTTGTGCGTCGTCTGATAAATGAAGACCGACATGTGACATATCGGGAAATTCAAGAGCACCTGGGTATTGGAATGAGTCAAATACAAATTATTTTAAAAGAAGAATTAGGCGTGAAAAAGTTATTTTCCCGTTGGATACCTCACCTATTGTCTGACGAGCAGAAAATAGTCCGTGTCAATTGGTGCCGCAAAACTTTGAAAAGATTTAACAAGGGACGCTCAAATGCTGTTTTTAGCATAGTATCAGGTGACGAGTCGTGGATATACGCTTATGAGCCTGAAACTAAAAACCAATCCCGAGTATGGGTCTTCGAAGACGAGCTCAAACCCACAAAAGTTGTTCGTTCTCGCAGTACGGCTAAGAAGATGGTGGCTACGTTTATCTCTAAATCTGGTCACGTAGCTACTGTGGCTCTTGAGGATCGTAGAACAGTCAATGCTGATTGGTACACCACTATTTGTTTGCCGAACGTCTTTGCTGAACTCCGAAAAACAAACCCTAGTCGTCGCATCATCCTTCACCACGACAACGCCAGCCCACACACCGCTCGGACAACAACTGAGTACCTGGACGGTGAAAAAGTCGAAATATTGGACCACCCTCCATATAGCCCTGACTTAAGTCCCAACGACTTTTTTACATTCCCCAGAATCAAGGACAAACTGCGTGGTCAGCGGTTTCAGACGCCAGAAGAAGCAGTGGAGGCCTATAAAATAGCCATTTTGTCGACCCCTACATCAGAGTTCAAAAAGTGCTTTATGGACTGGTTTGAACGCATGCATAAGTGCATGAAATACAAAGGAGAATATTTTGAAAAACAATAAAAATAAATAAACTCACTTATACTGCATATTTTCTTCTATTCCCGAAACTTTCAGTTTTACCCTCGTAGACCATAGATCGTAATATTATCAGCTACATAAGATGTCAATTTGGCAATTTGTTGATAAGGGTAAATCTAGGCATAGGTATCTTGTGGGTGAGCGTGTTCCATCTTAGACTTTGTCTTAACTTTCCATCAGGTTAGACTAAGGTCAAAAGCAATCCCATTTACAATAAAAAAAAAATCTACGTTAAATTGTCACAATAATACCGTAATAAACACCAATACATACATGTGTTTAGAGGCCTCTGTGGCGGTTATCGCCGAGCGGATCCGAATGGTGCCGAGCACGTGGCTGATATTCATATTGCCTACTGAAGTAAGGAAAATTCGTCTCGATGAACCAGTATTAGCCTGACCTCCGATAATGCCCATAGTTGTTACGAATATTGAGGTCAAGATATAACAAGACCATAACATGAGGAAACAGTTGTTTATATCATGGCATTTGACAAGTTGTCATTTAAAAAAAAAACCCTAAAGATATTTGTACCCATTTTACTAATTTGAATCGTCTCGTCGTGGGTAAGATAAAGTAGATTTACGCATGCCTTAATTTTAGTTTTTACGAACGTGGTTTTAAATTGAGTGATTTCGCTTCTACTTGAAAGGAACATTGTTATTTTGACAGATTTAATTCGGGTCTGTGACTTATTATAAAAACTCAGTGCATTTTATATATACATTGATTTGAGAAGTAACTTCAAACAATAAAGTATATATTATGTATAGGGAAATAAAGTAACGGATTTGAAGAAGAAAGATGAACGAACGGGAAGACATTCACCCCAAAGAACTAGCACAAGGGCAATTGAATATTAATAACGCTAAGAAAGCCGAAGAGATGATGTTGAGAAAACATATCAAACTGGGGTTTCTCCGTACAAACAATAACTCACTGAAAGAAAAACTTCAGGCTGTGAGGTGAAAGAAAAGATTTGCAAAGTAAACGAAAAACAACCGATCAAAATACATAAGTACGTATGAATGGTGTCTAACTCCAAAAATATGTAAATACTAAATTCCATGTCAAGCGGTTAGCACAACTTAAAATTGGGGTTAATTAATGTAAGACTTTTCACTTGGTCATTGTACCGGCATAAATGGAATATATTTGTGTCTTTTCGTATAATGCTGCATTATGTATGTACGTAATTAATATTTGCATCATGGCACTTGGGTATTTATACGTGGGCGACGACATGATGCCAGTTTACAAAGTCCACTCACTATCGTTCCAGGTTTTTAATTAAGTTGTATTTAATATATATTTTAAAACAAAAAAATCAATCACTATTATGACTCATAACTACCTTGAAAACTGCATTGACGGGCACGCTATAATCTCGTGGTGTCAAGATCCATTCCTCGGAGGTCATAACCTTAGATCAAAATTTATCCGAATAGAAAAATATTAAAAATATTGGGACACAGGGAGTTACTGCGGATGTTCGAATGAAGCGTCCTTTTTAATATTTGCTCCTGTAACAGGGTCCACCTTGTATAATTTTTTGAGATACAAACCTTTTACATATGCACATACAACTTTAAGTTTTGGCCACAGATCATACGAATTTTGCTTTTTTGTTTGTGTCTAACTCCAAAAGAATATCCTTTGCTTGTATTATGTATTACATTATCAAATTGAAAAAAAAGGTAAGCTCTTAATACTTCTGCACTCCCCACTTAATAATACGGCCGTTACTCCTAGTAACAAAGTCCTCGGTAGTTGTTTCTTTAATGAGAAAATTATCATTGAGCCACTATTGACCTCTGGCGTGGTGAAATTAATTTAAATGGTTTATACCTATCAGTATGATTGCGGGCGTGCATGTCAGTAGAAAAATAAGAAACATGAGCCAGCCGAAAAACATTTAATTTTCTGCAAAATATTTTAGATTTAATTCAAAGTTATCGATTACGAGAAATATAGAACACTATTGTTTACCTCTAGGTACTCTACGTAAGCTTATGATCTGTATTGTGTTTGTCTTGAGGTTGTATTTGTTGAGTCGTATTGTAGTACCTATATATTACTAAAATATGCAGTCTCAGTAACAGGAAATACAATTTAACATCCATTTGATGATGTACAGTCAGCAGAAGACGTTAGCTAAGCAGAATAACACGTTCAGATTCAGAGTGATGATGATGACGAATGATGCTTTATTCTCTGTAGATAGAGTCCGTGTGCATTTTGAGCACTAGGTCCTTTCTATTGCTGACCATATTGTGTCAATGGCCGACCTAGAAATGTTTAAGACGTGTACGCATAAAATTTATTTACCATTTTAAGTGTGAATTACGATATAATACAAGACCAAATTAACGAGTTATTACTTATAAATTAAAACGACTTAAAAATTTACTATCTACAAACTGGTGACAGGATAGCCTTTTTCCATACTTACAAATTACTCATTTAATTTGACACTCGACCAACGCTTGTTTCTTGTATTTGTGAGTCATTGACAGAGTTCATTGACTTTCGAATTCGTTAGGTAAATTTATACCTACATAATCAATACCGTATAAGTTCATCCATATGTATAAAAAATGGAGTTGAGCTAATACGGACGATACCGAATATTATATGTCAAATACAATTTTCCCCAATTTTCCGCTATTTCATCTTGCTCTGATCGCAAATTAAACACTTAAACTACATTTCGTATAAAGAAGAAATTTAACGTCTCGAATTTGGTTTAATTTAACCTAGATCACAGAGTAAATAATATATAGGTATTGTTGGGATCTTTTGTGGTAGCCGATATTTTATAAAACTGTTATTGGATCTCATCATCATCATCATTGGCCTTTTCATCTTTTCAGATGTTTGTTACAGCTGATTTGTCACATATTTTCTTGTGGCTGGACAGACCGATACGGGCTCTACACTGCTTGCCACAACGGTCGCAAATAAATACGGCGTTGGGTGGGGGTGCCGCTTGCTTCCTCTCTAGGCGCTTTCTTCTAAGTTTTTCCAACCACTGGACGTCGTGATTAGTCCTACCCTTTCGTAGTAGGTGCCTCCATACCGGTCTGTCCAGTCCCAGGAGCTCCCAGTTTATTGGATCGATTTTGAAGTCCTCCATGTCACGCTTGCACGAGTCCTTAAACCTGAGCATAGGACACCCGACAGGTCTACGAACAATATCACGAACATACAAAATAAAGTTGCTTTTTGCACGGATTACTTTGACATAACTCTCTGACTAACCTATCACACCTAAGAAACAATTACAACACCTTAAAATGCCGAAAATAAACGCCTTTTTCACTTTACATTTTTTCATTTGTCCGAAGAACATTTTCTATTTACATATTTTTGTATGGACACAATTCTATTTACCAGTTGTTTTAAAATTCCGTTTATTATATTCCGTCTGACCCACTAGCGAGTCGACGGAGCCCCTCTTTGCCGGGCTCCTACTTTCCGCTCTGAGGGACACAAGGTTACAAACGAACGTACCTGGGGAAAGCAGCTATGGTTTGAGCTATTTTGACCCACCAGCGAGTCGACGGTCTCTGATCTGATCTTATTCCAATATCATTGGGTTCAATGATGCGATATCAATATCATAATTAAGGCACAGGGTAGGGCAAGTCATTCTCCATACAAAAGTTGTGCAAGAATTTTTGCGTTAGTTTTGGCACTACAGCATTTAATTTTATTTTTTGTTGGTACATATTGGATATACGTAGAACTTGATGTTGAAATATTGCATTATTTCCAAAAAAAAAAAAAACAAAATAAAATAATACAAAAAAATATTAAAATTAAAAAAAAAATCAAGACATAGCTGACAAAAAATAAGCATATGGACCAAAAATAGTAACTGGAGTGCAAACACAAACGAAGAAAAACTTGCACAAAGTTTGTATGGAAAGAGCTTGCCCACCCCTTCGCCTTAAGGTGCGAGTAGAGCATATTTCTATATTAGAGTACTGTCAACGATTTTGATAAGAAACGCTCGAATACGTCATCCGTACCGTGTCAGGAAACATGATGCAGTAGTAGGTACCTAATTGCTTTGGACATTACAAGTTTACAGAGCAATACAGGTCCTTCACCAGCTGAGTTACGAATTATATACGATTGAAATTGAAGTGTTTTAAGGAATACCAATATTTTTATTGCACACGTCAATAAAAGCACAAACAGTTCAGAACATAGCGAGATATAAGCAGAGGTAAACAACAGGCGGTGTTATCGCACTTATCGCCAAAGAGCAATGTCTTCCAGACTATCTTTGGGCAGCAGAAAAAAAATAAACAAACATAACCACTTCTTTACTTTCCTTACAACACCATCTTGAGGACGTAAGTTAATTTCTATTATTAAAAGGAATAAACTAACGAACGCTCTCGTATCTCACGCTATATAAAGGCTCCCTTCAAAGCTATTTTAAGAACAAGTTGATACCAAACAAGGACGCAGACCGCATTCTGCCAGGCTGCGAGTGACCGCTATAAATGGAGTTGAGCGAATTAAACCTAAGTGTTAAACGTAGCGATTATGCCGAGACAAGTCTCGGCACTTATGTAAAGGTTAGTGTTCTGCAAGATAATTATGTAAGATTTAAAGCCGTTGATTTGATCCGTCAATTAGAAACTGGATAACCGACAGACGATCCTTTCAAAAATGAAATCACGGACACGCTTTTCGCGATGAGAGAAGTAAAACGAATATACGGAGCGATATAAAGGTTATATTATGATTACAATATGAATGATAACGGCTATTAAAACAAGTAACTTAGTCGCTGAATAGATAATGCACAGCCTAATTTAATGAGCAAAGATATTTCCTTAACGACGGGATTATACTGCTAATTACAATATGTATAAAATTCCGTAAACATTCGTTCCTTACTAAGCCTCTCTGGTTCTTACATACAATGTGACTGCACTCACAATATGAAACTGAATTAATACGACAAAAGTGGAACGCGGTTGAAATGTTTGTCTGCTTGAACAAGTTTTTGAGCTGAATACCTAATCTAACTAGCTTGTTTCCGTAGAGCAAGATACTAAAAAACAAGCCTGGAGTAGTAAATATACAACAGACAAGGCATTAGCAAATATGATTTATTTTACAGTAATGTAATTTATTTTTTAATGTAACTCATAAGTATCAGACGCAATGAATGAAATTTAAATAAGCTCAAACTACCTTTATCGATATTAGAACTAGTATATTTCGATATTCATACATGTAAATTAAAATTTATAAACATTTACCGAACTCTATAAAAAACCACGACGAACCCAGGGTTTTCATTACGCACCTTAAACATATTTAATAAATAAAAGTTTTTACAATTTAACGAGATATAATTAATAAAAATATGTATTTATTTCTTTATTTAAACTTTATTGCACAAAAATTAACCGTACAAATGGCGGGCTTAATGCCAAACGGCATTCTCTACCAGCCAACCATGAATATATATTCATTTTGAAACATAAACTAAGGGAAAAAAAACAATAGCAAATTATTCTAAAATAAGGCTTAATTCTATAAACTTAAGTTAAATTAAAACTAACCTAATTCTAAACATGACCCCATTAATAAATAATTCGACAGCTCAAAATAATCCTGCTCATACCTAAGTAAGTGTGAAAAAAGTATGTAGTCTAAAAATATAAATAGCAACTAAGTTTTAGTTTAATTATTAATTTAATTTTATGCAGCAATAAGGCTTGTTCACGAAATAAAGTAGCCATAATAAAATATAAATAAATCGTTTACTTCTAACGGTACTGACAACAAAAAAAGTTAATTCTATGTATAAACATTTAGAAAAATAAATACAATGCATTTTTTAGTAGAAACGCTAAGAGTTCGCGAATTGTTTGACTTTAGTTCGAATGCCTGCCATCAGTGTACTTACGTATTGATGTATTAGTAAACTGACGAGTGGCTGTGTTCCATATTTTTTTGAAGTCAGTTTCAGGCTAGGTCGTCAAGCGAGTTAGCGTTTTCGAGTTTTCTAAAAACAACCTGAAACGTAGAATAAGGGTTTTAAAAATTTGAAAAAATTATATGTTTTACTTAAGGATCTAGTTTAGTCAAAGTTGCACTCAGTTACACGATCTAATGAACTTCGCTCGATAGAAAGAGACCCCAAAGTTACTCCCTTTTGTAAAGCATTTACAATCTGACGACTAAACTATTGATGTTTTAAATAAAGTTTTTGAACTAAACTAAAGCCATTCAGTATTTCTAGACATTTTTGCAGAATTTAAAAAGATAAAATGATTGTATTAATTAATATGTTTAAATACCTACAAAATGCCGAGCGCGGAGGCTCGGCAGGCCCGATCAGTCGCGCGCTGGCGCTTACGGACAACGGACCTGTGTCAGTTTTATCCGCGACAGTTTCGTGCACCAAACAAGCAGTTTTTGACGAATTTATATAATTGTTGCAAGTTATTTAAGAAGGGCAATAAAAACCCAAACGAAAAACGTCGTATTTATTAACAAATAAATTATGGTCATAGTGCCACAGTATAGAAATGACAGTATAACAACTAAACTGAACCCCTGCAGAAATGGAACCAAACATGGTAAAATTATAAATGAAATGTTTATTACCAGAAATTATAGATATAGTAAGAGATCTACTTATACTGCTTTGAACATGAATATTTTTATTAAGCTATGAGCTTCACCACATTAATTCCGACCGTCTTTTTTTTAATACCACGTCAGTGGCAAACTAACGGCCCGCCTGATGGTAAGCGTTCACCGCAGCCTATGGACGCTCGCAACTCCAGATGTCAAATTCGCGTTGCCGATCCTTTTAAAATTTATACACTATCTATCTTTCTAGCTAATCTTCTTTTAATAAATCTACCCATTTCCAGATAGCTACTCGTACCGTGGCAAGTTTGGTATCATTTCATATACCATATTGATTCTATTATCATCTTTATGTACTCGTAAAAATCATTTCTGGTATTTATTTTAAAAGAATACAGTAATCTTTCGCACAAATAGTAAAACAGTAAAAACTTCGCAATGTTTTTTATGCTTTGAG
The DNA here is from genome assembly GCA_905163555.1 of Notocelia uddmanniana. Lineage (NCBI taxonomy): Eukaryota > Metazoa > Arthropoda > Insecta > Lepidoptera > Tortricidae > Notocelia > Notocelia uddmanniana. The sequence goes on from LR991064.1 coordinate 5,197,504, forward strand.
AGCTAATAACTTTAGACGAATAAATTAAACCACCAAAAAATATCTGTTTTTTATTAAATTAAATTTACGTTTTTTCCACGCTCGTGGCACCTAAAGTGTTAGCTGTTACAATAAAGCTTAAAACTAGTGGCTCTGTGACCACGATGACCACGTGATGTAGACCACGCAACAAAAAATATTTTTTCAAATTTCAAAATTTACAATAACTGTGTCGACAATAATATAATTAAACCTATATAATTATCGAACCTGCTCACAAAATGTCACGAGAATCGGTTGAGAAATGCGACCTGTAGAGGAGAACATTCGAACAGACAGACATCCGAAAGAATTTTCGTCGAGAGCTGAAACGGAGACGCTTCGCCCTCTCGGTCAAAAAAATATGTTAGTATAATTTTATGACAGTCGTGGTTCACTACTACTGGGCCTGTGTATATGAAGAGTCGAACATTATCAACTTATATCCATGCGCTTCGTCCGGTTTTACAGTAGACTGAGGAGTATACCCTGTTGCCTGTGCCCTCTGTTTGCCGTTTGTGGATTACGAGAAGGCCTTCGATTCGGTTGAAACCTGGGCTGTATTACAATCTCTCCAGCGGTGCCAAGTAGACTACCGCTATTATCGAAGTACTGAAGTATTTGTACGACAACGCCACTATGTGAGTCCGACTCCAGGACCAGAACTCGATACCTATTCCGTTGTAGCCGCGAGTCAGGCAGGGAGATGCTATTTCTCCCAAACTGTTCTCCGCTGCACTGGAGGATGTTTTCAAGACTTTGGACTGGAGAAGCCTAGGCAATAGGCATCAACATAAACGGCGAGTACATCACTCACCTTTGGTTTGCTGAGGATACAGTAGTCTTGGCTGAGACCATACAGGATTTAAGTACCATGCTCAATGACCTTGGTAAAACCTCCGTGAGAGTTGGTCTTAAGCTGAATATGTACAAGATGAAGGTCATGTCAAATTCCCATGTAGCACCCACTGTCGTTACTATCGGACACTTTATACTCGAACTTGAAGTTGATTATGGTATACTAGCGACCCGCCCCGGCTTCGTACGGGTGCAATGCTGATACTTATTATAATTATATACTACAGAATGTATTTATATACAACCCGGCCGATACCGCCGCAACCGCTATGTTCCTGCATTTTAAATCAGTAATATCTTCAAAAATATTCATTTAAATTACATGCTGTCAAGTGCCATATTGATCTATATAAAATGCAAAATGTATTTAAGGTATTTTATTGGAGAAGGATTAATGCTGTATTGCTTAAAATCGCTTCGTAAATAAGCCATTATTTTTCGTAAAAAGTAAAGGATATAAAATGGTTATTGTGGGTTATCCCTAAGAGATAGACATATACCATAATCGACTTTTTTGTAGACCTTTTTAAGTTGTACAATACTGTAGTACATTATTTTGATTTATCTCGTAGGGTTCAGCCAGCGTTTGCAATGTAAGCGCAATAAAATATGTTTATTTACGACATCACAATAGAAACCTATTAAATTATCTGTGTTTCTCTACTATACACCTGTAACCAAGAGGAAAGAGCAATGGAGAGGGCTACGCTGGAAGTATATCTGCGCGATCGTATCAGAAATGAGGCCATCCGCAGAAAAACCAAAGTAACCGATATAGCCCTCCGAATCGCTTAAATGGCAGTGGGTGGGGCACATTGCACGTAAAACCGATGGCCATTGGGGCGAAAACGAAGGTTCTCGAGTGGTGACCACGTACAGGAAGGTGCAGCGTAGATAGGCCCCCACAAAGTGAACTGATGACCGGGTAAAGGTCGCGAGAGTCCGCTGGATGCGGGTGGCGCAGGACCGGTAATTGTGGCACTCTTTAGGGGAGGCTTATGACCAGCAGTGGACGTCCATCAGCTGATATGATGATGATGTTGATATATTTACATGAATAGTTGTTATAGTGTATACAAGCTTATTAGTTTTACGTGTATTCATAATCTGTCATTGCTTTCTTAAATATCCGTGTTTGTGCAAAATTAGTTTGTTGCCTTGTGTATACTATATTTATTTTTCTCATTTTCTCGAAGGTTAGCTGGAAGAGATCCCTTATAGGGATAAGTTCGCCTTTGTACTTTTACATTTTGTTATTTTGTTTCGATTGTTATTGTTTTTTGTGCAATAAAGTGTTATACATACATACATATACATGATGATGATAACACGCACACGACAAATAAATATAACACCCTGTATAATATAACACAATTAGATAAAAAATTGCATGACCTATTAAACAAATCGAGTAGAAGGGTATAAGACATATTTCTTAGGTTCTTAGGTTTCATAGATTAAAATAACGAATTTCAGGGTTGTAGGTATGTACTACGAATTCTGTTTTTTTTTTTCATTATAATGGATCTTACCGTAAGTTCGACTTTCAATTATTTATTTACTACCTTATTAAAAAAATATATCAATTACATACTAAAGTTTAATCATAATTAATGCATTTCTTGAGTCAAATTACAGTTATATTTCTATACTGTGACCAGTATGAAGCTAGCGGGGTCATCCGAGTTCACAGTCGCTTCGTCCGCGCGGGCTTGTTCACGCACCGCCAGGACAGCGCTAAATACCTACTCTCGCAGAACTAGAGGGCCTTCACTGTCGGCCACTGTACCTTTCTTGAGCAGGTATCGCTTGATATTTGACCAGTACCTCTCAATCGGGCGAAGTTCTGGACAATTTGGCGGGTTCATGTTTTTCGCTACATAACTAATATTCTCGTTATCAAGCAAATTTAAGGTGGCTTGAGCATAATGAGCAGAAGCTAAATCAGGCCAAAATTTTGGAGTTCGTGCATGTTTTCTATATAAGGGCAATATTCGCTTCTTAACACATTCCTGTCGGTAGACATCTCCGTTGATTGTGCCGGTAGTGAAAAAGCTCGAACTCTTCAGCCCGCATGAGCAAATAGCTTGCCATACCAGGATCTTTTGGGCGAATTTTTCAAAAGCCACGCATTTATGCTCTTCTGACACATGCTCGCCTGCCGCACACGTATAAAACTGAGGCCCTGGTAAGGTTCTCATGTCTTTTTTTTACATATGTTTCGTCATCCATTAAAATGCATCGGTCGCGATTTTGAATTAAAAACTTGTTCAAAGTTTTAGCTCGAGATCTCGCTCTTTCGAGCTGGGCAGCAGTCTTTTTCGGGATTTTCCGTTTCTTCCTGGTCTGTAAATTATTTCTCCTTTTAGCGTTTTGCACGTTCCTAACCGAAGTCTTTAATTTTTTGGCTATATCTCGGGTAGAGGCCGATGGATTGTGGCGGAACGAGGCAACTATTACCGAGTCCAATTTCGGCTTCACGCAGCCTTTTTTGCGACCTCGTCCTGGCAGATCACCTAGAATATTAAACTCCCTAAACTTTTTTATAACTTTTCGCACACCTTCTTTTGATATTTTGTATCGTTTTGCAAGTTGTCTCATCGAAATGCACTTCTCTGTACAATAAGAGACTATAATTAATTTACGAATATTATCGTTTATTCTCGGCATGTTGATTTTATTTAGTCAATGACATCTAATATTTATTTATCTTAAACTTGATGATACCTATGTTAGAATGACAGATATTAGCATGTTAAAATGTTTCTATATACCTGTTAAGGCTCAATTTTAGGTGGCTACTTTATTTCGTGAACAAGCCTTAGTTTCATAATGTAAAGGCGAGAAACGCCTCTCTCACATTTCTTGCTATGCCCATGCAGGGTGTCACATGAATACCTAATTGTATGTTCCACCTGTAAAATGTTAATGTGATCTGCAATAAGAAAGGCATTTTGGAGGATATTTCATCTGAAACTGCAGCTTTCAGAATCAAATTCCTGCTGTTACCATTAGGAGATTATGAATCGAGTTGCATTGGCTATCTTTTCAAAAATCACACTTTCAGTGGCAGGAATCCGCTCTGCTCGTAGATGGGTTTTCGCATGTTATCTACGAGCTCAGCACTACTAATACGTTCGCACTGGACGTGATATGAAATCAATAACCGTCCTTTTTAAAATTTCAAGATTTATTTTGATTTAATTTATTATTATTTTAGAGTACCCTAAATCGGCGCGCATGCATGAAGAATATTATGAGAGTTCATGAAGCGAAAGTTGTATTTCAGGATGGTATTAGCAAATGAAAATCCGTGATCTTTGCCTACCCCACTGGAATACAGGCGTGACTATATGTATGTATGTCTTTTTATTTTCTGGTACAACATCGTGTATCCGGTTGATAGTGCACTTTAATTGGATAAGTTCTGTACTCCATTACAAACACATATAGAACTGTATCTCAGACTTCACGCAGCAGTATTTCCTCACCAATTAATCAGGAAACCGGTAATTGGTATCACTCATACCGTAAGCGTAGTATCGATGGAATTCGCACCGGTGCAGTGTAAATAAATTAGAAAGTGACTATATAATTATCAACGCAGACTGGTTAGAGGTTGCAATCCCCATTACACAGTCGATCTATCTTATTTTATAGGGTTTCTAAGTGCTTCTCATGTTATGGACTGTATGTTTTGGCTTAACATCCCCGAGGATATTTCCCCAACCCCAAAATGGTCTAGTTTCGCCTCTGGAGAAGTCACAAGCGCATTAGTGATGATTTTCTGATGTCCCTAATTATGGACATAGAGCTTGCAGAAGAGTTCTCAAATTGCGCGGCTTCTTCCAGCGCTATCCTATCCAGTCGAGCCCCGTTGAGCCAGCCTCTTTCTGAACTGATCGCCTCACCTCCAAGTAATTCGACGACGGTTCCAAGCGTTTTTCCAGCCAATATTGATTTGAGGATTTGCATGTTGACGACATTACTACCATCAAGGAACTCAACACAACATACAGAGCTAGCTGATATCAAGGCTATTTGTATTTTTTTAAATTTAAATTTTTGGCAATAACCATACATCACAGTTTGAACGTGTAATGGGTATTTAAATGTCTCGTTGGTTGAGCCGTAATGTGAGCTATGCGAATGCGACTATGTGCGTGTGGTTCATTGGTAAAGGGTCTTTAGAAAGCGGATATCGACGTAGAAGCATGAAATTAATGTTTAGTTTGTAGAAGCATGAAAGGGCAGCTGGCAACACCGCCAAGCGTAGACGTCAAATTTCACACAGCTGATTAATTAAATAAAATAAATGTTAATAATGAATAACTAGTATTCTAGTTAAGTTAAAAAGTGTTTATTAGTAGCAAGTATAGTGTTAGTTATAAAATTCATCGAAAGAGACAGTGCAAAAGAGAAGAAAGAAGATCTCTAGAATTGCCAAACGTCATCGTAACGGAACATCGTTTGAAGCTTCAACGATAAACCTGGGGAGTAATTGTGTTCAATATAATTATAAATAAATCAGTAGTGTAACTTTTATTACATTTAAATAACGTCTACTTGAATACTTCCCAAATAAATAAATATTTACAAGCATAACCTCACTCGGAAATGAAATTGCACCCGGTCAGCTGAGTCATAACTTTTGTACTTGTTGTGTTTCACTCTGCCTAATAGTCATTTTATAAATCCTTTAACGACTCATTTCTCCATTCCATATTCATACTTACATTCTACCATCACACTAAACTGTTCACTCCTGCTATCTCTCTCTCTCTTTACTGGTCTTTCTCTGCTTGGTGTTTAGTCGCGTTGCCGTCTCATTTCAGGTGCTGTGGAGAGCTGTATGTCAAGCTAGTTCACCATGTCTAGCTCATTTATGACACGCAAGGCCACAGTACGTGAACTGGAACATAAACTCAATGCAACACTCAAAGAACTAAAGCAGTCTAAAACTCTATGTGACCAGCTACTGCGGGAACGCGATGAAAGCGAAGAGGAGGTTAACAAGATTATTCAAAAAAATACAGAACTCAAACGTGATCTAGCCAACCTGGATGCTTTGCATAGGGATAGTGTGACACAGCGTGACCATCTGCTGGTCAAATTGAACAGTGTTCAGGAGTGCTGTGACATCCATGAGCGGACACTGCAACGTGTGGATGACCTGGAATATGAGCTTTCCGATGCCCACAAGGTGGTCCGTAGATTGCAAGAGGAAGCACAGTGCCAGCAACTCAACACCACCCGGCGGCTCTTTGATGAACTTGTGACACCAAACACTTATGCAGAGTGTCATAGCAATTTTGGACCTTCTAGTGTGATTGATTTGACAGAGGACTCCCTTTGTAGTAAACAAGTTAACTTTCTAAGTCACAGGAAATACAAAAAGTATATTAAGCTAAATAGATTTATAAGAAAATCAAAACGACTGTACAGACAGCATATTAATATTCATAAAATTACTACATTGAGAAAAAATCATGTCAGTGTTCTGAAAGAATTAAATTCTTGTAATGAGCAATTATGCTACAGTAGAACCATTTATGAAACTGACACTGAGAAACTGCAAGCCGAACTGAACATATTAGAAAATTCTTTGAGAGATTTAAGTAATAAATATGTGATATCCCAGAAGCAAATCAGTGAACATATTCTGGCAGCGGATGAACTTCTGGAGCTGTGCCACCACAACGAGGAATGTTTGGAAGCACTGCTTACCAAGCAGTCTTCGTATGAATGTGAGTGTGGGCTCCGGCAGGCTCATCCTATGCCCGGACATGCAGTATACTCATCAGTGCCGGACAGCAGCTTGTCGGTGTCACCGGAAACTATAACTCCAGCCTCTAATAATGTGAGTAGAACCCTTGTTTTCTCAGATAGGATAGGGCGAGGATTGGGCAAAATTCTATGTAATAATATTCTCAACAGCTGTGTTATAAATCATTGTATGCCCGATGCCTCATTTCTAAAAATTATAGATAACATCAAACATACCCATATAGATGAACAAACAACAATTGTATTAATGTTGGGTGATGGTTCAAATATTAGGTACTCTGAGATGAAGGCTGAGTTTGACTGCCTGTCTAAGCTAGGTGCTAAAAATGTTATTATAGGCGCATTACCCTATTCTGCTTCTCCATGCAGTGCTAACAGTCATGCGTGTAATCTTAATAAGCTTATATATAAGCTGACGTGCCGTCATAGTGACGTTATATTTTTTGACACTAATAATGCTATTAGTGATTACCGTATTACAACTGACAGACTTGCTAAATCTTTAGCATCTTTTATTAATTCCGTTTTCGGAAATCAAAGCTCCCTCTCCACCTTGGATAGGACGACATCTCCAACTGCGGATTTGTCTTTAAACTGACTGTTAGGACAACAGAGAAGCACAATAGTGTAACTTTATTACACCAAAATATTAATCGCTTCACTGGCAAAATACTAGATTTAGAATTATTTACGGAAGAGTTTAATGTAGATGTAGTCTGCTTAACAGAAACTTGGTTAAAGAATCACATGATGAAATTCAATGTAAATAATTACGTATTGGCCAGCGCGTTCAACAGAACTACTGCAGAGGGTGGTGGATCTATTATTTTAGTGAAAAATGGTTTGACTTTTAAGGAACGTAGAGACGTCTCAGGCTGTTCTGTTGATCGTGTTTGCGAGATTGCTTGTGCAGAGATGGATCAGTATCTGATAATTTGCATTTATAAACCACCATCAGGTGATTTAACATCTTTTATGGAAATTATGGAGGATGTACTCAGGAAAGCAACAAGTGGTAAAAAGTCTGTAGTGGTCTGCGGCGACTTTAATATCGATATTTTATCACAATCAGCTGAAAAAGATAAGTACATTACTCTTTTGAAATCTTTCAATTTTGACTACTTGTTTGAAGTACCTACCAGAGTTACTCCGACCTCGGCCACTTGTATAGATAATATTTGGTTAAACAGTTCTCATATAGACAGTAGCATAGTGAATGGAGTTCGTTCGGATCATAAAGCTCAGATGGTCAGGCTACCTTGCGAAGTAAAACATCCAGATCGCGTTATAGAAATAAGACCGCTGAGTAGAAGTAGACTAGAATTACTAAAGTCTAATCTACTAGTCGCCATGCCGAACACCCAGGTAGAATCAAATGATCCGAATGATCAATTCAAAATGCTTCTGAATACAGTGTGCAACGAATTTAATAAGACTTGTAGTAAAAAGCGTATTAAGATAAATAATAAAATGAGATTTAATGAGTGGGCAACTACCGGAATTCGGAAAAGTAGAGATAACTTATACCAACTTTATGAAAGGAGATCTTGCACCACTGACGAATGTTTCCATCAGTATGTTAGGGATTATTCCAAATTGTTTAAAACAGTGTGCACAAAAGCAAAAGCAATGCACTTGAATAATAAAATTAAGTCCTCAGATAATAAAGCCAAGACAGTCTGGAAAATAATAAACACAGAGACTGGGAAGAGAAATAATAGAGAGTTCACAATTTCTTTGAAAGTAAAGGATAATTTAATAACTGATGCAGTAAAAGTAGCTGATGAATTTAATAATTTCTTTTCTAAAATTCCTATAGTCACTACTCAAAGTTTAGCATCATCTACCACAAAAGCTGAATCCCTTCTGAATGACAACGTAAAATTAGAATCACTAACTAATTTCAAATTTCATCATGTTTCTCCTCTAGATGTACTGAAGTCCTTTGAAATGTTAAAAATAAAGAGCACTGAGGACTTATGGGGCGTGTCAGTCAAGGTACTGGAATCTATTCTGGAGGTCGTTGCACCAACTCTAGCTCTCATTTTTAATAACTGTATAGACTATGGCATTTTTCCAGACTTAATGAAATGTAGTAAAGTAGTTCCAATTTTCAAATCAGGTCATAGAGATAATCCTTCTGATTATCGTCCAGTTTCTATCCTACCTGCGTTTAGCAAAATATTCGAAAAAATAATGCTTACGCAATTGGTTTCTCACTTTAATTCTCACAATATTTTGCACGCACAGCAGTTCGGCTTCACGAAGGGTAGGTCAACTACTGATGCAGGTGCAAGTTTATTAAAATTTATTTTGCAGTCTTGGGAAGAGTCGCACGACGCCATCGGAGTGTTCTGTGACCTTTCCAAGGCTTTTGATTGTGTAGATCATGGTACTTTAATTTGTAAACTTAAGTTTTATGGCATCAGAGGGCACGCATTAGATCTCATGAAGTCATACTTAACACAGAGAAATCAAAAGGTAGCGATAAATAAAGCCATTTCGTCAGAGACAGTGGTAGAGATGGGAGTACCTCAGGGGTCTATTCTAGGTCCGTTCCTGTTCCTTGTTTATGTAAATGATCTGCCATATATGGTAAGCCGAAGATCAGGCATTGTAATGTTCGCAGACGACACCTCATTACTGTTCAAGGTAAATAGGAGAGATACTGAACTCATTGAACCAAATAATACCCTCTCCATGATATCTGACTGGTTTGCTGCCAATAACTTAGTATTGAACCCGAAAAAAACGAAATGTATTAAATTCTCTCTTGCGAACTCATCAAACAGAAACTTATATACAAATATTAGACTTAATGGTCAAACATTAGAATTTGTTACTTCTACTGTATTCTTAGGTATTACATTGGACTCAAAATTGCAGTGGGGTTCCCATATAACAGCGATAGGAAGTAGGTTGAGCTCTGCTGCATTTGCAGTCAGGAGAATAAGGCAGCTTACCAATGTGGCAACGGCACGGTTAGTTTACTTTGCTTATTTTAATAGTATAATTACTTATGGTCTTATCTTATGGGGATCAGCTGCAGATATTGAAACTGTTTTTATTTTGCAAAAAAGGGCTATCCGAGCAATTTATAACTTGGGGTCACGTGAGTCATTAAGAGAATTTTTCAAAGAAATAGATATTCTAACCCTGCCGTCCCTATATATATTTGAAATAATAATGTATGTTAGGAAGAATTTGGGCAATTTTCCAACGAACGCTGATAAACCAATAGCCACGAGAAATACTGGGAAACTGAAAGTAACCTTCTATAGACTAGTAAAGGCGAAAAAGTCGTTCTTGGGAAATTGTATCAAATTCTACAATAAATTTCCTAAACACATTACTGAACTTAGTAATTCTAAATTCAAATCTGTAGTAAAACAAACACTTATTTCAAAAGCATATTATAAGATAAACGATTACATCATGGATAGGGATGTTTGGCAGTGATAGCGTCCTGCACGGGTAATCTATCGCGAAAATATGTTTTCTACTGTAGCATTGTTATTTCAGTTATTTTGTAGTAGCTGACACTGTAATTTATATTTAACTATACAATGTATATTGTTTTGAAAAAATGACACCTCGCCGAGTTTCTTACGCCGGTTCTTCTCGTGGCAGAGGTTTATTTTTCCGAACCGGTGGTAGTTTATTGACGTTCATAGGTGCATGTAATATGCCTAATTTGAAGAATAAACTACTTTTACTTTTACTTTTTTACTTTTCCCATACTAATTAAAACTCTGAATATACCGGTATAAATATTATATATATGTAATGAATAATCCCCTAGACCACACTTGTCCTGTCTGCGTTCATCTCTTAAATACTTCATTAGCTCTTTCACTCTACATCCTTCTAGTGTTAGTAAAAAAAAGAAGTTTGGGCTTTGGCACCTAATCCGAAAATTTGGCATAGGACCTAGTTCTATCGTGACTGTTATTTTACCTTGCAATCTAAAGGGAAATCTGGATCTTGTTGGAATTATACTCGTACCGGATATCTCACGATGGATCTATCTAGTATCTCTTAAACTAGGTATTCGAAAACAATTCAAGCCACATTCACTGATTCAGAATTCAGCAACGAACAGCCAGTGTCATCATACTCATCATATACTCGTACTATCATCAAATAATATCTACCGATCCCACAAGAATTTGTTTTCTATTGGTTGTATAATCTAATGGTCTAAGCCACTAATGGCGCAATGTGAAAATTAAAGGGCAACTCCTGACTACTAGTACATGGATGGTAACCATTTGGCCGTTATTAGACATAGAAAGTTTCTTGATATGGTCATGTCAGAAGATTAGCAATGTCAAGAGTTGTCAATGATGAATTGCGTCCAAGGAGTGAAGTCTTAGTAAGTATAGATAGAGCGACAGTATTGTAGGGGTGGATCATTATGACGGGTTCGCGTTAAATTTTCTTTTGTACATAGAGATGAATTTGCTCTTCACTTTACCCTCAAAAAAAACTCCGTGAAGTGCGAGTCTTTCCTTCCTCCTTTCAGTCCTTTTTGGTACGGAAACCAAACATTAAGCTGTATTGTATACAGTAGACCAGAGGGGTTATTATTATTACGTACCCATGGTTTTCGAGCGTGCTTAAGGTAGATCTAAATGACATTTCCCATATTAATAATTACAGATAGATGCAGCTAGCGTAAATTTGACACCAGTAACGGTCACTCGTGTCGGAGGCCAAGACTCGCTTTAGGACGGTAAGCCATTGTAGTTAGTTATAATTAGTGATTTGGTGCAAAGGTTGTCCATCGCCATTCAACGTGGGAACGCGGCAAGTGTGATGGGCACCTTTGCGCCAGGTACAACTCGCGGGGGCTTGTTTGACTAGACTTATTTTTGTATTGGAGCCTTTTATGTATTTTAAATAAATGCGTATACTGCTATAGACTCCTACACGTTTATAAAAGTGCCAAAGGCATGGAGCTTCACACGCGAATACAAATCCTTGAGCACATGTTGAACACGCCCTAGAATACTAACGGTCACGTTGACAATGCCCTTTAAAATAGCAATTTGAAAATTTTACGATCAATAAAATGGAGATTGTCACACTGTTGCAAAATATTGCTGATAATACATATAACAATGTAAGTAGAAAATATTAATATTTTCTAGCTTGGTTGACTTCATCTACTTTTATGATGTGATCTAAGTCGTTAGAACTCAAAAAATACCTACTCTAACCACCCTCTACTCTGACCAGCAAACCATGTCGTGGCATAAACGTACGAAATAGGTATTGGTTTGGTAATAGGTTATTTTTTTGATAGGTTAAAAATAAAATAAAAGCCTTGTGACACTTACTGGTCAGAGTATATATCTTCAATATTATTAGGTCAGATTCTTTGTTGAATACGCCTGGTGTGGTACGAGTACGGGAATGTAATGAGGACGGATGAAAGCCATGTATGTAACCAGAAGAGTATTAGGTATGAATATAGATGCAAGACGCGGGGTAGGTCAAAGAAAAGGAGGGATGCATTGTATGAGAGACGATAATGAATAGGGAGAAAGTGAATGACCAGATGACGAGTGACTGTGATGAATGAAACCTGCTGCGCCGATCCAAAATAACTGGGAAAAGGGCAAGCGAAAAGTGAATTTATATTTTTTTTTAAACTTCTACCATAGAGTTCTCCAGGTGGACCTGATAGATGGTGAGATCAAATCAGTGCACCTGCAATAATATATCCACGAGGCCCTTAACATAGCGGGTGATTGGTCCCAATGGAAGTATTTGGTCAGCGCACGCCTTGACCAGACGCAACGAACTGTAGCTGGAAGCCTGGTAAGGAGAGGCTGTACTATCGGCCGGGCGCTTGGTAAATTGAAACTAATCATGGAGTCCTCAGCCGAACGCTCGGCTTGATTTAAGCTGGACTGGATTGTAAGTCACCGGTCTTCATTATTTTTATTGTACTGAGTGCTGCCTTTTTACTTTTTGTTTTCGTGCACCTGCACGAGGAAACTACATAGTTTCCTGTTTCTTTACTTTAAACTGTGCGGGGCGGGTAGCACTAGCAGGCGATATCTGAAAACTTATCGCGCCACGAAGGCTTGCCACTGTACTCGTTCCATGTAACAAGAGTACAACGAAATCGTTACTCAAGGACCAGGCAAAACGAAGCCCATCACTTAGTTCCACAACCAACAAGGCATACAAATGATAAAACTAACCACACAAACACTTGATACTTGTTGAGTGTCAATAAATTGTTATGATGTCAAATGTTATCGCGAGCGTTTGACCCGACCGATATAAATAGAATTTATTGACTGCCAGATAAGAACCACAACGCGGTCTTACCACGATACAACTCCAAAAAGATGCAAGAGACAATATATTGATAGTATTTTACTACATAATATAGTTTACCAGATATCGGAATACGCCCAGCTTAAACAATCGACGCTAGAAGTTCTAACATTAGATAGAACGGTATAACCGCAAAGAATTACCAATTTACATACGTCTGTTTATGAAATGTCTGGAACTGGGCTAAAAGGATTCAGATTTACGGAAAATTCCCTACCAGTACTCTAGACTCTAGAGGGTAAGTATTCGTCTAAGATAGTTCATAGTTGAGATATTGGAGTTTCGGTGACAGATAGCTATAGCAAGAGGCTGCTTTTGGAAGACATAACATGAATCCGCAGCAGTCGCTTATGCTTGCATAATTTCACCATGATTGTTAAGACTGTACTGATCAATCATAGATCACCTGATTAGGCAAGAAAACGTAATAAACAGACATAAAGATAGCAGTTATTTTCCAGGTCAGAATGCTAAAAAGTATAAAATTTATAGATTGGAGTTGTTTTTTGGTCCGGGAAATTAAATCGAAATCCTATAAAACGTACTGAAATTGTATTAGGTACTCACGCTCATCGCAGCTCCAACTACATAATTATGTAGGTATTCCGAATAACTGAATGGAACTTACCTGGAATAAAAAAATGAATTTAAGTATACCAAAAACATTTCATATTTAGGATGATGGAACACAACTGGAACTGGAACACGAATATTCGGCACGGTTGATGATATACACACCCACAACAACCTGCACGTTGTTTTTTGGATCTAACAATTCTGGGAGATTGCCTAATCTTCCTATCAAGTTTTAAGATAAGGATTAAGTGTGTTTATAGTTTAAGGGACAAATGCCCTCATCCTTAAGACGCGTATTCTCAAGACCAAAGATATTCGTAGTCAACATATGGGTTGAACAAGTGGTTAAGTAAACAAAATAACGTATGTAAAAATAGCGGTATCGCTAGAGATGTTCCCAGTTTCTGTGATCCTTTGAAATCTCTGGAGAATCCGGGTTTACAGATTCCACTGTACAGCTATCTAAACGCAAACACGCCACGTAACAAAACCAATTCTGTTCCTCGGGACGTGCCTAGTTACCATATAAAATGAATCCACAACACAGATAGGACTATTTGGAGAGATACCAAAACAGCTTAATTTCACAGCAATTTTACCAAGCCTCGTGACATCTGATGGAGTCTCATTAAAACGGAATGTAAACATTGTTCCTTAAATACTCAGCTATATATCACGATTCACGACGCAGAGGTGCCAAATGGCCAGCTGATGTCTTATGCCAAAATGTTGTATGTCGGTATTAGTGACATAGCGAGTTAAGACTTTTTCAAGTGAGGTGATGCATGGCGCACCTTATATCGTTGATAAACAGAGAATAATGGATTAGCGACATATGTTCCTTAGCCTTGACCTAAAATAAGATACTGTTAGCCATTAAAAGGATTTGAAGCGCAGTGACATGTTTTGTGTTTGGTAAAAGAATATCATCATCATCGTCATCAGATTATCCTATATAGGTACGACCAAGAAGAAATTCAAAGGTGTATGTGAAGTCCCCAACCTGCACTGCGCTAGGGGGGTGGGGGGCATCTGCTCATTCTCTCTTATCTATGAAAAGATATACTTAAACCCAAAACTAAGACACTACTAATAGTCACTACTACAGACTACACTACTGCTGACCACTAGTCACCAACTACACTACTACTCCTGCTGCTACTACTACTACTGATTAGACTAGTCAGATGAGACTAAGGCCAATCGCTGGTCAGTCTATCATAAAATAAAAATAAAACCCAGCAGTTTCGCGAACAACAATTGAAATAAATAAAAGCAAACGTTAATACTCACTGATGGTACGAGTAAGAGAACATAATAAGGTGTTTCGTAGGTACGAGTAATGCCCCTAGATGACATGAAACCCACAATATTATATAACGATTTCGCAAACGATAACAATAAGTACATTAATTAACCTTCAAGCGCGTGTTGTGCATTGATCCCCGTTAATCAAGAGATTAATTGTCTTCGTGGTATTTATGTAAGTTCCAATTAGGTATTAAGTGCTGATTACTGATTTGTGTTAGCAAATACGTCTTCATTTGTTTATCAAAATTATTTGTACCTTACAGCTAAGACCAGAGCGGTACAAATTCCAACATACTTAACAATAAAATTACAAAAGACACGTTATAAATAAACAGATTGACCACTATGATTATTCATTATTATTATTATTATTTTACTATCATCATCATCATGTCAGCCGAATGACGTTGACTGCTGGACATAGGCCTCCCCCAAAGACTCCACAATGACCGGTCCTGCGCCACCTGCATCCTGCGGACACCCATTATTTCACTATGATTATTGTTTTTTTTATGGCTGCGGTGACCGCTTACTATCAGGCGGGCCGTACGCTTGTTTGCCTCCGACGTGGTATTAAAAAAAAGCATATCTTCCTACGCTAACGAAATGTTCAGTGTAATAATTCAGTGTAGAAAACTGGTGTTGTTTATGCTTACCTTGGGCTTATGATAATTTGTAAGATCGCCTATCTCAAATTAAGGTGATGACAATTTTTCATGGGTCAACTTTATGTTTCTGTAACTTGGTGCGTAGCGATGTTCGTCAGTTCGCCGCGCCGGTAACATTGCCACTTATATATAAATAGCCACGTGATCATACGACTAGAAACTAACACTAGTCGAATTTCGTCCTTTTAAAACAAAGGGGAAATGGTACCATTGCTACTTTATTCCGGAGTGATCTAGTAGGAACAAATCGACTTAGGTATTACTAAGTTTCTTAGTCACTCCGACCGACTATCTGCTTCAGGACATGATTCAGATCTAGACTGAGATCATTCGATATAAATGAGTTATGGACGTATGACTGGATCTGCGTACGCTTTAAAAATAGATAACAGTTTTTTCAGTAGTTCCAACTCAGACATAAGTGATATGACAAATGACATATTCAGTATATGTCTTAATCTGAATGTTACTGTGCGCTTACAACAGCTACGCTAGAAGCAGCGCCTTGAAGGTAATTGCGGTTTTCGTAATAAATAGAAATTTTCGTAAGCAGCGACTACACATTTTCGATTGACCAATAAAATAAACAGATTAATTAGAAGCACAACATGTTATTCGCAATTCATCTAGGAAAACATTCTAGATATTTAAAGAAACCAATAGGGAAGACAAAAACATGTTATGAGCCCTAATTGAGTCGCGGAAGTCCGTATACGTAAACACCTGCACGCCAATGTTGGTCAATGTCATTGTCAAAGTACAAAGTGCATCGATGTTTGCTCAAATGATTTGTTTTGTCCTCCATTGTTGGGAAAAGTCATCGCAAAAATACAGTTTATAGGGTTCCGTACAAAAAAATTTATTAATAAAAAAATGATTTTGATTTTCAAAGGGTAAAACGGGACCCTATTACTAAAACTCTGCTCTCCGTCCGTCCGTCAGTCTGTCTGTCCGTCTGTCACCAGGATGTATCTCATGAACCGTGATAGCTAAGACACTTAAAATTTTCACGGATGATGCATTTCTGTTGCCGCTATAACAACATATACTAAAAACAAAATAAAATTAATATTTAAGGGAGCTCCCATTCAAAAACACTTTAAAAAAGTTGCTCGTTGCCTTCATCAGGCGCTGGGTCTCAAAATGTAAGTATTGGAAAACTAAAATCCGACTTGCAATTGACCAAAATTCTACGTGATATTTTAACGTTATTATTATTGTTAAAATGAATAAAAAAATGTTATTATATTTACTTATAATTAAATTTAAAAAGGTGTCTAATGTTGTATAGACACGGAACCCTTCGTGCGCGAGTCCGATTCGCACTTGGCTGTTTTTTCTTTTTACTACCTATAGATGATGGCTCCTCATTCTCCGTAATATATGACTTTTGTTCATATTCTGTTATTGCCTTGCATAAATATATAATCTTATTCTATTCTAAGCGCCAAATATTACGGCAGCAGCGACAGAAGAGCCACAAGAAACGAGGCATTTTGATTTTAAAAGACAGGCATGAAAATAAAATTCTCCCTATGAATCCGGGAACGATACATTTTTGATCTCAAAAACCTAGGTCCCAATTTTATCCGCAATATTTGATGTAAGGAGACATACCTCCACTTTTATGTCCCTTTCAAAATCAAAATAACGGAGACATGTATTAAGTATTGTGGACGTGGCCCTATTCTAATACCACAGTGGACACCAATGTTGGCTCAAATGTTGTCAGCTTAAGCGAAGGTCGAAACTGCAATGATGCGAAATGCGCACAAGATAACGATAACACTCGACGCGTCGCGTTAATGATAGTCGTGTTGTCTGTCGCGTCATTGGAGATTTATAACGCGTGCGTGAAGGGCATTTTCCAATATACTTATGCGGATAATTTAATGAGACGATTGTTTTACTTGTTGTTTCTGATGTTGTTACAGCAACGGAAGGTAAGGTACGTGGACTGCTGAACGCATTCCCGCGGCGTTTCTTAACAAGGCGGTCGGTCGAACTAGTCTAGAACAACTTCAAATCTGAAGACATATCCTATAAAACATATCTAGACACGCGGCAGCGTGTCCAGCTAAGTTCACCCCAGGAACTGGCGGACAGCAGCCGTGTGTTATTTTACACAAACCGTTTGGCGCGACTTTTGAACCCCCCAATAACTCCAAATCTATCTAACATAAAAAAATGAATTTGGTACATGTATTAAGATCCTTTAGAACAACTAGAACCCCAAATTTCATAAATATAAGTTTAATAGTTATTAAGATATTAAATCCCAAAAAACGGCTTTTTTAACACTAACTGACTGACTGACTGACTAGTAATCAAAAACTTAACCTAACCCACTTACAGGTGACCTAGAAAGCTGAAATTTGGCATGCAGCTCGGTAATTGTGTATTAGTTTTAGTATTATTAATATTTATGCTAGTTAGCTCAGAACTCCGTTATTTATTAACCGATTTGGAAAATTCTTTTTTTATTTGAAACGGGTGATCTCATAGTTATCAGGTAAGAATCTGATCATAGGGTCCTGGAGAAATCGAGGGAACTATTCAAATATTTTAGGTGCACCTATAGCGATTTGGGTATTTTGTATAGTAAATCGTGCATTCGCTCTTAAAAAGCACCATTTGGCGAAGATTGACAAAAAATAATGATATCCCATCCAAAACATAAATGTCAAAATGGTAGCCAAGTTCAATGTGTGATGCGTGGTTGTCGTCTTCACCGACAAAAGAACTGAGATCTAAATGGGTGCCAAGATCCGTAAATTCTCAGAAATGGTCCGGCACTACATTGTTTACAGTAAATCTAATTTACTGCGGCTTAATGCATTTTGAGCCTTAACTTGGCAGTTTTTTATGCAGTATGTTATAATACCATAAAAGCTGTTGGATATTTAACAAAACTGCCAAGTCAAAGCTCAAAATGCATTAAGCCGCAGTAAATTAGTTTTACTGTAAACAATGTAGTGCCGGACCATTTCAGAGAATCTACGGAACTTGGCACCCATGTAGATCTCAATTCTTTTGTCGGTGATGACGACAACCACGCGTCGCATATTGGCTGCCATTTTCACATTTATGTTTTTGATGGGTTATAACTACACATTTCCCGCTGGTCTGAATATCGTCACCCAAAAGGACTTTTGGTCGTCGCTTGGAAAGCTACTTAGGCATAACACACGCGTGTACAAATTTCTTAATGTTAAAATAATTCCACCAAATTTTCATTTCAGAATCACACGATAAACGAAAGGATCCACTATCTCTCATTTAGGCTCATATATTTTCTTCGACCTTACAATACAGAGTTACTGAACTAATAAGCAAGCACTGGGATGCCCCAAATTCTAAACACACCCTAGAAAGTTGCCGAAACCTGTACCATGCGTAATGCTAACAGCATTAGCTCGTAAAAATGCCGCGGAGGTGCGACCGAGTTCCGCGAACCTCGAAATTGGCCGGAATTCCACCTTCGATCCGGCTCGAAGGACCACTTGGGTTGTTTGTGAATAATAATTACCACAGACGCTATGTAGTTTAATTAGTAAAAAATTGATGTCGCGATAGTTTAAACAGGTTCCTATAGAAGATACTTTTTCAGCTGACTGAGCGGAGCTGTAGGCATAGCTAATAGTTACCTACAATGGATTAAAGTATAATAGTTATCAAACAATCGGTGGGAAAACAGGGAAATTAATTGATCACCACGATTACAGTTCGTTGCAAAGGGTAATCCGCATAATCAATCATAGATAAAAATTTGGTATTTAATCTATTATCGCTACGCACGTGACGCAACGTTTTTACTATCGTCTGGTAAAACGATAGTAAAGAAAACGTGCGTTTCGGGAATGTGTTGTAGTTGTTCGGAAAATTCCTGTCTTAGAGATAAACTGTCGACCTTATGACCGCTCACTTCTTCCTATTATAAATGCGTGCCTTGTTTCACCTAGCCACTGAATGGGTGTTAGTATTAACAAATAGAATGGCCAGGCTTCGCCCAGAACTGAAATAAGTCAAGCAAAGTCATCCGCGTGCCGAAGGTTGATGTTTAATCGACGGAAATGTGCACAATCCTATGAAAGTGATAAGTTTGATCTACCAATTTTCTTCTCGATTAATTTTATATCAAAAGTGGTACCACATTCTTAGCTGACTCCACTTTTCACTCCACCATCCTTTTACCCCTTGTTTTAGAACATACCCGGGACCATAACCCGTCCGGGATAAATTGTACCATTTGTACCTAACTCATCATCATACTCGTATAAGTCTCACTGATGGGCACAGGCCTCAGTTTATCTCATAGACGTACTTTATCATTTTAAATATGGGGAGAGTCTAAGGGAAGGTGAAGGTGGGACGAATCCTCAACTTCAAGTCAATAACGGGGTCTGCAGTGAGCTTGAGATTATTTTGATTACAAGCATCGATAGGCATCAGTGTTTGCTTACTACCAGGCAGGCCGTAAGCTTGTTTGCCACTGTTATTGTATAAAAATGTTGTAATAGACTAATATAATACCTCAATGTAGATGAAGTATGCAACTGATTTTGTATCAGAACAACATGTATAACACAAATAGCAGGATTGAGTCGACGCTCAACGGAAGCGCTTATCAAACGTGGGAATGACAACATAAACAAACTGTTACACAACAACATGTAGAGTAAATATAGTCTGCATGGCGGGTGTGATTGACCCTCGCGAGGCCTCGTTCTTATGAAGATAATAGGAACGGGTATCTACATACCTCGAGGAAGTAGATGCGCTTAAGGCTGCATTTCCATCAGACATGTGCGAAGATGCGCAGCGAGGGATGTTTGTTAAGAACCAATAGGAACACTTCGTTAACGTTTTCTTGCTTAGCGCAGCGCGCATGAAGTGATTCTATTGGTTCTTAAAAACACATCCCTCGCTACGCATCCTCGCACATGTCTGGTGGAAACGCAGCCTAAAAGCCCACACACATAGTAGACTCGCATGCCAGTTTCATTACATTGCGGGTTACCGTGGTACAATGAGTTCGATCGAAATGTCAGACCGCGCAATGTAGTGAAACTCGCATACGAGTTTCGTACGTGTGTAAATGAGGCTTAAAGAAATGACTGAATTCTGAAAAACGCAAGAGAAAACGAGGTACAAAGCTCTTCGGGAATTTGTTTTTTTTGTCAAATTTCGATAAGTACCTGAATTTGTCAAGTTTTATTCATATTTCCACATCATCATCATCATCATCATCATCATCATGTATGCCGAATGACGTCCACTGCTGGACATAGGCATCCCCCAAAGACTTCCACAATGACCACATATGAGAGTTTAAATAAGGTAAAATAAGGTAAACGTCCCAATGCTTGACACCTTAATACCCAATAGATGACACCTCTGTCATTTTAACATAAGATTGAAAGTGCCATGTATCGGATCAGTGGCGTTTACCTTATCATCATTTTAATTTCATTGTGTCGTTTAATAATGTATTATTATAGTAATACTTCTAGGCATAGTAAAAAAAGGAAATTAGAAACTCAACTTTTGATCTTTGCTCTATCGAGAATATTTTAAGCAATCGTGTTTTGGCTCTAATCATAGAAACAATCATATATCTAAAAAAACAATCCTTATTGTTGCCTCGTCTGGTCAGAACTGCGTTTCAAAAACGCGATTTTTTTGTTGGACGTTGGATATTAAGTACCTATATATGCTTGGGGTATTCACAAAATCCAATATCCTCCTGGCTAGATGCCGGCCAAGAACAATCCCATTTTCAATAAAAAAACAGCATTAAAATAGAGTTAAAAACAATGTAACTACTTATTAAAAAAGTAAAGTAAAACTAATTTACTGTGGCTTAATGCATTTTGAGCCTTAACTTGGCAGTTTTCTATGCAGTATGTTATAATACCATAAAAGCTGTTGGATATTTAAGAAAACTGCCAAGTTAAAGCTCAAAATGCATTAAGCGGCAGTAAATAAGTTTTACTGTAAACAATGTAGTGCCGGACTTGGCACCATTTCAGAGAATCTACGGAACTTGGCACCCATTTAGATCTCAATTCTTTTTTCGGTGAAGACGACAACCAAGCATAGCATATTCTTAATATTAAACTTGGCTCCCATTTTCACATTTATGTTTTTGATGGGATAGACATATTAGCTTATTCATATTAATATCAGAAATGCTATTTAAGTAAACTTTCGAATGGAAATGCAATCAATATAAAAAAGTACACTTTTCTTTTAAATTTCTATACAAAATTACCTATTTTTAGAGTGTAGTTCGATTCCCATTGGAATTGTTTTATCTCCGAAATCATCTGTGGTTCAAATTTAGGATGGATTTAGTTAACTCCACGTGGATAAAGTCGGGGGACAATCTTTTAGCTTCATATCTACATCTACTTACATGCATAATATACGCAAACTTCTTTACATATGTGAAACATTCGAGCATTGCAAACCTATTCGTGCACTAATTAGATTTCAGATAGCTGTGACTAGGGTAACCATCATATGTTTCTCATGCAGGACTATTTTCAGATGATGTAATATAATTATTTATTTATTGGTTTGCTTCTAATTAATAACACTCAGGTATATTATCTACAAATAAATATTATTATACGAAAGAATCAACATGATATAGCGCATTGAATTAAAGTCTGTTATTGAATTCCTAACCTATTCGTATCATTTCCTACGATAACATTTTCTATCCAAGGTAAATGCAAATATTCAGATAACAAAATCCTGTAGCGGGCTCAAGGGCGCCATTATGCAGGTTTTGTTGAATAAAACAAAGAAGAAGAACCACGAAAGCGAGGTATCTGAACAAGGGATAATTAACTTTCTAGCATGGTTACAAGGATTATGTGAGTTGCATAACTTACGTGGCATTTTATACTGCCACTGCGCCAGCCAATTGACGTATGGAAATATTTTTCAATGAAATGAAGCGACACCATTGGGGATTAGCTGGGAAATATCAGTACGTATAAGTATACATGTTACATACAGACACAATAGAGCCTTTATTTAGAAAAAGTAAAGTTGGTAGGAGTCGATATCTTACATAACTAATACATAAACAATTTCACCGCTTAAAACAGCATTGAGAACCGCGTTACAGCTAAATGAATTTCAATGATAATTTTTACTATTGTCGTAAAAAGTTAAATAAGGATTTTATGGAAACATAAAATTGAAATTGGCGAAAACCGCGACTTTGTGGAATGCTTATGCTATTTTTGTAAAAATTCCAAATCGTTACTCACTATTCGCGCCACTCATGAGAGTATGAGTTGATGTTCCTAAGCAGTGTGGTGCATATCATATCGCTAACTGCACGTGCACTTAGGTAATTTAAGAAACGAATGTATCACAAACAAATTGAAAACTATACAGGTGTCTGGCTGCTTATTATAAATTCGTAGCAATATGGCCTACTTATATAATTCGATATTTCCCATCTGACAGGCCCTGCCTTCAGAATCCGTATTAAGAAATATCCCGTACAACGAGATTTTATGGCGACATTAGTTGCGCATGCACAGCGCTATTTCTCACGAGTCTGTGGGAACCGGCCTCACACCTTCGATTGTTACGCGATCGAGACATGCGAATACGCCGATTTCTAACATGACATACCACATGAGACACATATATTTTATTTTTTTATTTTTAATTTTCTTTATTAAACAGAATACAAAAACTTATTCTATATCAATTCCCTGCAAAACTGTTTTAACAGTTTGCCTGCAGGTAGGTACACGAGTCTCTATACACATATTTAATCTAAGTCGTTATCGCTTAGTGGTAAGTTACGCATAGCTATATTATGATCGATTGTGCTAAATTGTTTCAAGTGGGTATTTTCTAAGTGCTTCTTTGAATTTACACTTATTTGGCTCATGTCGAATGCCTGAATGCCTTAGGGTAAAGTGTTTACGAATTTCTACGGGATTCTTTAGACTCTGGCCAAAGCTCTACTCAACTCAACACTACTCTACTCAACTCTACTCTAGTGCGGTCTCCAAAGTAGTTATACATTCGGGGTACTTCATACTTACCCGCGGACACCGACCTTGTGCCATGTTTGTGCTCTATAGGTATTGGGATGTGCACCTGATTGTTACAGGTATTTATGTTTCTTTCCCTAAGACACTTTCCAACCAAATGGAATCTCCTGATTCAATAGTTCAACAGTGTGTATACATACATACGTATCGGCGATCTTGAAAATGTGTTTTGTAACAATAGTTAAAAGTCCTTCAGTACGGGCAGTGTCATATCATAACACAAAAATCAAAATGGTAAGGATCAGTTTTGAGGATATTCTTGGTTGATCAAATTAAATTGACATTATGGAGATTCATTATGTGAATGTCTTGTTTACCAACCCTGAATACAATGAAAGGAAATCGAAATGAATGAGAAGGGTAAAGTAAAAACGTAAATACTATATCAATATCACACAATTCCTCTCAGCACTTTGTATATTTTAAGTAATAACCCTTATTCGGGTTGGGACCACTCTTCACAAATGTTATTTTATTCAAAATAAACTATTATCTGCGATCAATAAAACTGTAGTTGGTTTTGAGGGTGTAAATCATGTGATTTACCTATAATTCATATTAATTTATTCCTTGAAACCACAGTACTTGTAGGATAAGTTAATAATTATTTAGATATGCAGCCAGTGCAAAGCATTACTGCATGTTATAAAATTACTTATATATTTGTTTCTAATCTACATATGTAAAATGTTGAAAATCAATTTTGACTCATCGATAGTTTCGATACGCTTGAAATATAAGGTGGTTCAGTACAGTACCTATCAACGAAGATCTCACGCAATACATATGCAATAAATCTACAGACTAGGTATATAGCTGCATATAAAATATAGACAGCAACTGATATTATCATCACGAGACACTTTTAGATAACTTGCTAAGCTTAGGTAGTCACAAGTTCTAGAAAATTTCGATAAGATTAATTGTTACAAAACAAAAACAACATAATCTGCACGAAAAATCAGGTACCTATGTACCACATATCAGATGACAACTTACTCGATATTCTCATTTGTATGGGGACGATTTACTGGCTTTTTTAAAAAACAAATATACAGGGTGATCTTGCTCACGTCTCCCGAATTACCCAGTATACAAACAACTCAAATATGTAGATTCGGGTTTACCCTGACGTTCGAGTTTCGGCTTTTGGTTTTTGTTTATTTTTCCTATACCTATTGGGTGGGAAGAGCAGCAGACGCAGAATACCCAACCGCTGGTTTGACACTTGTCAAACTCTAAGGCTCTAGATGGAAGGCAGAATATTAGTAATCTTCATGAGCACTTTAAAAAGTGACTTATGGAGTTGACGATAAGGAAGAAGATACGAGCATTTAGAATTTAAATCTATTGCAGTACGTACGGCCAAATGATTTATAGGCAGGTACGCAACGCAACGATATTATGAAAATGAAAGAGGAAGTATACATTTTCGATATTACTAGTTTTAGGTCATTCATTGTAAGCATCAATTATGATACTATTGTATTAACAAAGATTCGCTGCCAAAAGGTTTTTAAGAAAAACGACTACGGCAGACACACCACACCGTCCACACCACACACATAATGGTTCCATAATAGGATAAAGTTTCCAATTTCGGTAGAACAAAAGTGTATCAATAATTGAGGCATTATACAGTTAATTAAAAGCTTTCTTTAAAAGGCTATCGATTTGTCCAGATCGCTGAAAATTCCAGGAAACGGTGAAGGTTATTTACGGCGGAAATCCGAGTTTGGTCACAAAACGGCTTTTATTCTTGTTAAAGTTTTTCGAGACCGGTTCGCAGCTGCATTAATGAATTTATAGTCCGCTAATACGAAGCAATGAGGTAAGTATTATAAACAGTTTTGCAACTACAGTGAGGAACCAAAAAGTGAGATGAAAATGAGCTAAGCTGCGGACGCAGGCGGACATGGTGAAGCTATAAAAATTCCATGTTGACTATAAGAAACCCTAAAAATTAATTAGCATGATTACTTGGGTGGGAAACCGCGGAAAATTGACGGAATTGGATGTGTATACAGACTTGCTTAAGATGCGTCAGATGAAGGGGATAAGCCTCTTGCAGAAACCGCGAACTAGTTGACACAAGCAACGTGGAACAAGGGAGGTTTGGCCTACATGGCGTCTAAATACAAGCGTCTCAGCGT
The DNA here is from genome assembly GCA_905163555.1 of Notocelia uddmanniana. Taxonomy (NCBI): domain Eukaryota; kingdom Metazoa; phylum Arthropoda; class Insecta; order Lepidoptera; family Tortricidae; genus Notocelia; species Notocelia uddmanniana. The sequence goes on from LR991064.1 coordinate 5,223,319, forward strand.
AATAATGACGTAATAACAGGATAAAAATAGGTTCAAACTATTTTCGAGGAAGAACGGAGCAACGTATATAAGGGTTGTTATTTTCCCCAAGTCCCATAAGGCCCTAAGGGAGAAGTCTAGAAATAGATTTCAAGGCAACGCAAACAGATTTATTTATAATCACATTACTAGCTGAGATGCTGGTTTTATCCTCAGTAAACCTGTTTCTGATTACTTAGCAAATTTTGTAGAAACTAGGGATCAATGTTTCGCATTTCAAAATGATTTTGGTTTTTTCGCGCTTATTTTTACACATTAGGCCGTGTGTGAGAAAGTGTGATAGACCCTGTATTTGAATTTTCTTTTTGTAACATGTATCCAATTTTTTTAAGCATTTTGCCTACATTTTATAGGTACCTACACAAACAGCCTCTCTCGCGGACTGAAAATGTTAGTCAGTTTTCAACTCTATTTTAATGCCGTTAAAGTTTAAAGTCTACAACTGACGAACCTTGTCATTCCGCTAATATACTCATAGCTGAATAAAAAGCGTGTACCAGACGTACAATACGGACATGTACCTATCGTATGTCCGTCCGTGTCTTATGGTATAGGGTAGGGGTCCGTTTTCGTTACCATAAATACGTAATACAATTAGTTAATCATTTAATTTTACTTGTTCTATCCTTTTGTCGAGAGTTTTCTTTAAAGCAATACATACTTATCCTTATCTTCCTTTTTTTTTCAACACATTTGCTCAAAGGTTAGCTGAAAGAGATCCCTTAAAGGGATAAACTCGCCTTTGTACTTCCACTTTTTGTTTCTTTGTCATTTTGCCGTGTTTATTTTTCCTATACCTATTGGGTGGGAAGAGCAGCAGACGCAGAATACCCAACCGCTGGTTTGACACTTGTCAAACTCCAAGGCTTGCGTGTGTTGTGTACAATAAAGCAATAGATAGCAAATAAAGCAATATTTTACACGGTTTTTTTAGCGATTTTTTTTGTAGGAATCTAGTTAAAGTAATGACAAGTAGGTGCATACAAGAATCCCCGGTTTTTGAGCTCCTGAATTGTTGTGGAACCATCCTGTGCAACTCAAACAGACCCAACTTGAACTTCACTAAGTATTAAAAAAAGGCCAAGTGCGAGTCGGACTCGCACACGAAGGGTTCCGCACTATTATCTGTACAACATTAGATACTTTATTAAAACCTATTACAATTCAATTTAAATTGTAATAATAAAAATTTACAGCAATAATAACGATAAATAATATCAAGTAGAATTTTGGTTAAGTGCGAGTCGAATTTTAGTTTTCCCATAGATTTTGAGACCCAGCGCCTGATGAAGGAATCGAGCAACTATTTAATAGTTTTTTTTGTATGGGTGATGAGATATTTATTTTATTTTGTTTTTAGTATTTGTTGTTATAGCGGCAACAGAAACATATTATCTGTGAAAATTTCAACTGTTCACAATCAGGGTTAATGAGATACAGCCTGGTGACAGACGGACTCGAGTGGCGACCTCGTACCGGAAGGTATAGCTTGAGCAGGCCTCTCACAAGGTGAACTGATGACATGATAAGGGTCGCGTGTGTCCACTAGATGCGGGTGGCGCAGGATCGTTCAATGTGGAAGTCTTTGGGCGAGGCCTATGTATGTCCAGCAGTGGACGTCCTTCGGCCGATGATGATGATGTATATATGTTTGCAAGTTTTGGAAAGATGCACGTCTCTGACGTCGCTTGTGCGTAATAATTTATTAACGAGGGACTCCTTTATTATTGTTAGGTGTATTCTTTGATCTGTGGTTAGGTCTAAGTAAATATATCAGTACAAACCTAGATCACGAAAACTAGATAAGTGGCGCATCAAGGTGAATGCAGATTTCTTATCGATAGCGTATCAAGATAAGTTAAACGTGGGGCTTACACTATCGCGATCTCATCACGTTTCTTGTAATCTTAATGGGACGTCTGATTTAGAGCGTTGTATAATGTTATACCATTCCGTGGCGTTGTCTAAAATACGTGAGGAAATTTGCAAATTATAGGAAAAAAACATGTCACTGGACACGCTCGATTAGCCTGAAAATGTCGCTGGACGCGCCCCGCGTGGTATTGAAACAAGTGTTAGGGTTAGTTATGTAACAATACTTTTGAGTCAATTAATTTAAAAGTATACTGGCATTTTCATAAAATATATCCACTGGCAACACTGGTAGAATCTGTCATATCTCTTGCCGCCACTTGGGCGACCAATCAGAAGCCAGCATTTCGCGGTTTGTGATTGGTTGTCGATAATGTCGATCGACCAATCACAAAGCGAAGTTTTAGCGGCAAAATGAATGGCAGAGTGGGGAACGGGAACGAGCGGTTGAGCATTCTCTCTTGAACTGTGGAACGTGATAGTTGTGAAAATAAAATACTGTTTGTTCCTTAAATATTGCTTTTACTTGTTTTCTCTGCTTCCCCGGTTGGTGTTGAGATAACATTGAAGTGAGCTGAGTCCAGTAGTGATTACCCTCTTACACTTCAGAAGTGGGATAAGAACAATTAAAATGTAAGTACACGCCCAAAATTCTATGTTACCATTGCGTTTAGAAGTATGCTCTATTTAGTATGGAAGATGAAGTAAAATATATCTTTGTTCTATAAGTTTCTGTTCTACCCTGATAATTTCTATTATACAAACTATGTAATAAACTGTATTCACCATAACGGAGAAATTCCGGAGGTTTATATGGTCAATCATACATGTTTATGTCGCCAAGGTACTCCTTGGAGATGGGCATGCTTGATTTTAAACATATCGTATAAAATGAACGGTTGACTAAATAGTTAGATTTATCGTCATAATACTCATAATTGAGGGTTTCTAGAATTCTTTTAGTGGTAAATTTTAATAATTAAACTGTATCTACCCTAACGGAGTTATTCCGGAGGTTCATGCAGTTAATATTTTATGTTATTCTTGCTAGGGTAGAAAACTATACTTGATTTGCATATAAATCTACCTCTATTTTTGGTGATCTTAAAGCGGTCAATTATTTTGACTAGTTCTGTTAAATACATAGCAAACATCCAAGTCTCAGGAACAAATGTCTCTGCTCACCACAGAGACAAATGCCCTTACCGGGATTCGAGCCCGGGACCTCTGGCTTGGGAGGCAGTGACACTGCCAACTAGGCTAAAGAGGCCGACAAAATGTAATGCTCTGATACTTTCTCTTTTATGCTCCTATATTTTACTATCCATAATTGTAAAAAAAAAAAATATTAAAGTGAATAACCAGAAATAATAATAATAAATAAAATAATAGTACCCCGTTATAGTAAGTACTTCATGCATGAGATATTCTAAGATAAGATTTAAAGTAAATAATGAGAATAATAATAATAAATAAAATAATAAATAAAATAAAATAATAATACCCCGTAATGGTACTTCGTGCATGCGATGGGGTTATTAAAAGGGGTCAAAAATTTCATTAGTTTTGGCGTAGCACGCACCGTTATCGAGATATCTGGCAATACGTCTAACAATCTTCAGATATTTTTTATATAAGAAAGGTGCATTAATATTTCCTCCTGGTCCCTATCTTACTCATTCCATACATTTTTACGTACAAAAACTAACACCCCTTGTTACAAGTTTCAGATCATGAGTAGAGAGCGCGAGCGTGAACGCTCTTATCCAGTTCGGAATCTGCAGACCCCTGATCGCGGTGCACGCTCGCGAAGCCGAAGCAGCTTGCATGTTCGAAGCCGGAGCCGAGTAGATGATCACGATGCACTGCTGGGACGCCAAAGAATTGAGATGCTGGAAATGGAGCTGTGTCGTGAACGGGATCGACTTCGTGCAACGGAGGAACGCCGCCGTACATCCTCGCGTCGGCACAGCGAGCAACGCAGATCTATGCACTCGCGGGCTGAGCGCCGGGCGGACTCGAGGGCTGAGCGCCGGGCGGACTCGCCGGCTGAGCAACGCGCAGAACAACGACACAGCAATGGCAACACAGGACGTCTGAAAAGGTCACGTAGTCCATCTTTTTCTAGAAATGATCTTGTTACGATGTTGAAATTATTTAAAGAGGATTTGTCATCCCAGCCTCATAACCAGAGCGCACAATCATCTCAAAAAATAGACCATAAAAACATATTACCCAATTTTGATCCTTGCACTAAAACCCAACGAATAGACGTATGGTTAAAAAAAGTAAATGAGTGTGCCTCTGTGTATGGGTGGGATGACAGAACTACAACGCACTTTGCCATGCAAAAACTCCAAGGCCTGGCTAAAACGTGGTACGAGAGTTTGAATTCAATTCTTTTCAGTTGGAAGGAATGGCAAGATAAATTGATAAAGGCATTCCCTTACGAACAAAATTACGGCCAGACCTTGGAGGAGATGCTGAAAAGGAAGAGCAAGTTCAGCGAGCCCATCGAGTTGTACTATTACGAGAAACTTGCTTTAGTTAATCAATGTGACTTAGAGGGCAAACGGGCCGTGGACTGTATTATTCATGGTTTGAGTGATAGAACACTCAGATCCGGAGCTCTGGCACTGCGATGCAATCACCCCGACCAACTTTTGCAGTTTCTTTTAAGCAATAAAGACTCTAATCAGTCCACTTTTGAACGGAATCAATTTAGAAGTAGAAATGTAGATAATGGGACTGGTAATAACAATCAAATGCGCGCAAATAAGTTCATTCCTAAGTCAGGGCAGACGAATGGATGTTATAACTGCAAGGAGAAAGGCCACAGTTTCCTACATTGTCCGAAACCTCTTCTGAGGTGTCAACGCTGTAATAAACTTGGCCATACTGTAGAGACTTGTTTTAGCAAAACTGAAGAGAAAGCACCAGCGTCATCTCCTAACACTATGCACAAGACAATGCGCATAGATTATATTGGTAATAAAACTGCCAGTTCTAACTCAAAATTTATGAAGGAGGTGATTGTTAACGGGGTGCCATTGCAAGGGTTTGTCGATTTTGGGAGCGAGGTAACATTAATTAGAGAATCCGTAACGTTGCAATTAGGCTTATTTCATGACAATACGCCCTCGCAAATGAAAGGTTTTGGGAATGCCATTGTACAATCTCTAGGAGAACTGACGCTCGAGTTGAGTATCGATAGTGTTAGCGCTAGAGTCACGTGTAAGGTAGTTAGTGACTGTCTTTTGGAAACATCTATGCTGATAGGCCAATCTTTCACTGAGCAGCCTCACATAATAGCTCATAAAAGCGTATCGGAGTTGAAATTCTTCGACAATGGTGATAGAATGCCTTTCTCTAACGTCGACATCGATGATGTCAGGTCACTAAAGATTAAATCCTTGGGTGTCACTGAATTCTTTGGTCCTGCCTCTATTAGAGCTATTTTGGAACCTTCAATCAGTGGTAGTTTGTTGGTAAAAGATAGCATTGCAGGTAAACCCAACCAGCAGTTCTCTGTCTATGGAGGACTCTATCATTCGGAGAATGGTCGTGTAAATATAGTAGTTGTTCCTCTTGCCGGTTCCGGTCGCATTCAAAAAAACACCACATTTAGCCGTGCAGAAAAGGTTGATTTTGTTAATAGGGTTACCATAGACCTACCCGTGTTAACTGTCGGAACGGAGAGGGATTTTGACAAAAGTCAAGTTAGCGTATGCGAAACGGTTTGTGATGATGTAAAACAGCAGCTATTTGAGTTGCTTAGGAGGTACAAACACTGTTTCGCATCATCATTAAAGGACTTAGGATGTACAAATGCAGGTCAGATGAATATAGAGTTGAACAGTCAACGTCCGGTAGTGTACCGCCCATATCGGCTCTCTCATCACGAACGGTCAGAGGTTCGCACTATGGTAAACGAGATGCTAGAGGCAGGTATAGTTCGCGACTCGTCCTCCGAATATGCTAGCCCTATTCTATTAGTGCGCAAAAAAGATGGGTCGCCCAGGTTGTGCGTAGACTATCGGTTATTGAATTCCATCACCGTCAAAGAGAGGTACCCCATGCCAATAATTGAGGATGAAATTGCTCGTCTCTCAGGTCAGGCTTGCTTCATTTCCCTCGATCTCGCATCTGGATATTACCAGGTACCCATTACAGAGCAAAGCAAGCATTTCACCTCATTTGTTACACCGGACGGCCAATACGAATTTAACCGTATGCCGTTTGGTCTAGCAAATGCGCCCGCTGTGTTCCAGCGCACAATGAATTCTATCTTGGGGTCCGCTCGTTTCAATAAAGCTACTGCTTATATGGATGATATCCTAATTTTTGGGAAAGATCCATCAGAATGTCTTAAGAACTTAGAGGATATACTGAAATTACTTGAACGAGCGAATCTTACCCTGAATTTAACTAAATGTCGATTCTTGCATGATAAAATAGACTATCTTGGCTATGAGATCGGAGCGGCAGGCGTGAGGCCAGGAGAAAAGAAAATACTTAGCGTCATGAATTTCCCGCAACCTCAAAGCTTGCATAACGTTCGCCAATTTCTGGGGCTGGCGAGCTACTTTCGGAAATTCGTTAAAGATTTTGCCCGAATAGCTTATCCTCTCAGCAAGTTGTTAAAGAAAGGTGTAGCGTGGGAATGGGGCGCTAGTCAAGAGGCTGCTTTCGTAGACTTGAAGGCTCGGTTAGTAGAAAGACCTATTCTCTCGATATATGACCCGTCAGCTGAGACCGAACTCCACACTGATGCGAGTAGATTAGGTGTTGGGGGCATTCTTCTTCAGCGATCATCGGATGGAGCATTGCGGCCGGTTGCATATTACAGCAGACAAACGTCGCCAGAGGAGAAAAATTTTCATTCCTACGAATTGGAAACTCTGGCGGTGGTTTGTTCTCTAAGGAAATTCAGGGTCTATGTGCTAGGAAAGGATTTTAAGATCATTACAGATTGCAGCGCCCTTCGCTCTACTTTCAGCAAACGGGATCTCATCCCAAGGATAGCGCGTTGGTGGCTGCAGCTGCAAGAATTCGATTGCACCATCGAATATAGGAGTGGCGTTAAGATGAGTCACGTCGACGCTCTATCGCGTAATCCCGTAGCAGAATCTGAAGAGAATGCATTCGACACGCTTCCAATCGTTATGGCTATCACCAGCGATGATTGGCTGCATACTCTTCAATTGGGCGATTCGGAGCTCAGACGGATTAGGGAAATATTAGATAGTAATTTAGATGAAAGGGGCCTTCAACATGTAAAAGAGAACTATGTCGTTAAGGACAATAAATTATTTCGTTGTTTAGGCAAGGAACATGGTGAGATTCGATGGGTTGTGCCGAAAGGCGCGAGATGGCAATTGTGTCGAATAAATCACGACGAAATCGGACACTTTGGGGTCGAGAAGACACTAGAGCGCTTAAAACGGAATTATTGGTTCCCAAAGATGTCTCGATTCGTCAAAAAGTACGTTAATGCCTGTATTGAATGTGCGTACGCAAAAAACAATCAGGATAAACGTGAAGGCTTACTCCATCCAATAGCCAAAATCGAAATACCGTTTCATACACTCCACGTCGACCATCTCGGGCCTTTCGTGAAATCAAAGCGTGGTTTCACTTATCTTCTAATCGTTGTAGACGCGTTTACTAAGTTCTGTTTTGTCAAACCGGTAAGAAATACGCACGCTCAAAATGTCGTCAGGGTACTAGAAGACATATTTAGGACTTTCAGGCCACCCGATCGTCTTATTAGTGACCGCGGCAGTTGCTACACGTCTCATATGTTCAAGAGATTTTGTTTAGATGAAGGTGTTAAGCATATTCTGAACGCGGTCTCTTGTCCAAGGTCAAACGGTCAAGTCGAGCGGTACAACCGAACAATTCTCGACTCAATGAAAGCCCTATGTGTCAAACATGGCGAGAAAGAATGGGACAGTTATGTAGGGAAAATTCAGTGGGGACTTAATAACACGATTCAGAAGACAACCGGAAGGACACCTTCTGAAGTGTTGTTTGGCCCCTGTATGAATGTCGAAGTAAATCCCATTCTCAATGAAATTACTGAGAAAACTCGCGAACAAACCGATTTGTCAACTATTCGCCAAGGGGTTAAAGATAAGATAGATAGTGCGCAGATTAAGCAAAAAAATTACTATGATAAAAATAGGAAACCTGCTCGCGTATATTCAGAAGGCGATCTCGTCAAAATCACGAAGACTAACTTTAATAATGACGGACAAAGTAAAAAGCTTCTGTCCTCCTATGTGGGTCCATATCGAGTGTCAAAAGTGTTAGGTATGGACCGGTACGTCGTAGCTCCAGTTGAAGGGCTGACTAGTACACAGAATAAGCGCTCCACAACTGTTGCAGCGGATCGCTTGATGCCTTGGATCCATATTGCTGCTCTAGAGGTTAATGAGGAATCAGAATCTGAAACTGATGACGATTAACTAATTATGCTTCATCTTATTACTCGTAATACAATGAAATATGCGACTACAGAACTGGTATTTCGTTACAGATTGAACGGATAAAAGAATCGATTGGCTCGCGTCTGATCATCGGTGCCAGAGCTATTCGTCTGGGCGACAACGCGCAAGCTTAATCGATCCGCTTGCAAGTGAGCGAGAGGTCTGCCAAAAATCCCTCGAATAATCGATCCTCGAGGCTCGATGCGAGAATCGATTGGTTCGCATCGTGAAGTTAGTGTTAGAACCGTAATTGTCTCACTGATCACATTTAAGCTTAATCGATCGGCTTAATTTAGTGATTAGCAGGGACTGCCTTGATTAATCGATCGTCAAGGCGGGTTTTCTTTATTTCGGGTAATTGATTAATCGATCGTCAATTACATTAGTTGTTATTCATATTCCCTTTTTACGTTTAGTAGCATTCGATTGGTTCCAAGTTGAGTTGCTCTTCTTTTTAAGTCTACGCATTGTCAACTTCGATATAAGACCTTTTATATTTTATCCAGCTCGCCTATGCATCCTTTGATCATAATTGTTAAAAATAATATATAAATTATTACATAATTGTGAAAAGCGCAGGCATGTCAACATAATCAGTCTCAATTTAAAAATTGTAATAATAAAAAAGTGTATCTTGGCTTCTAATATAACTGCTTATTTAGTGTCTGTATAAAAATAGACTTTGTGTATATATTGTACAGTATGCTCAACCGTTGACACCCCGAGTGTTAGGGTTCCACCTGGCACCGTGTGCGGGGACGCACACGAGGTCAGGATGGTCGAGTGTTAGGGTTAGTTATGTAACAATACTTTTGAGTCAATTAATTTAAAAGTATACTGGCATTTTCATAAAATATATCCACTGGCAACACTGGTAGAATCTGTCATATCTCTTGCCGCCACTTGGGCGACCAATCAGAAGCCAGCATTTCGCGGTTTGTGATTGGTTGTCGATAATGTCGATCGACCAATCACAAAGCGAAGTTTTAGCGGCAAAATGAATGGCAGAGTGGGGAACGGGAACGAGCGGTTGAGCATTCTCTCTTGAACTGTGGAACGTGATAGTTGTGAAAATAAAATACTGTTTGTTCCTTAAATATTGCTTTTACTTGTTTTCTCTGCTTCCCCGGTTGGTGTTGAGATAACATTGAAGTGAGCTGAGTCCAGTAGTGATTACCCTCTTACACAAAAGACGGTCTCTTTGCTCCCAATTTTGTATGAAATTCCATTATGGACCTCTCGTCTTGCGGCACCCGTAACAAAAGACTGTAGCCCATTCTAACAATCATAAATCAATAAAAAAAATCGTCAATGTTTCATTGCATGTTTGAGAAAAACACATTGTCTCTTGGTGCAGACATCCCGCACTTATTATACCTCTATATATTTATAAACCTATGGTTACGGCAAGGTGTTAGAATAGAATAGAATAGAATAGAAAATCTTTATTGTTTAACCGTGTTACATAGGTGATATAATAAATGTTTAGGTTCCAACGGTTACCCATTTCGGGTGTACAATATTTACCTAAAAACTAAGGAAACAAAACAAATATATTAATTATACATTATTTTTCTTCTAAGACGAAAATCCAAAAAAATCTTTTAATGAGTAGAAACCTTTCTTAATTAACCATCTTTTTAAATTACGTTTAAATTGTATGTCATCCAACATTTTTAACTCATTTGGAAGCTGATTAAAAACTCGAATGGCGCTAATAAATGTGCTTTTATCATAAGTTTTATTTTTTACCAAAGGCAATGTCAAATTGTACCTATATTGAGTGCGTAGGTTATCGCGTTGAGAAGCTAGTGTTGTGAAGTAATCTTTATTACTTTTAACAAAGTTACAGAGCTCGTATATATAAATGCTAGTTAATGTTAGGAAGCCTTGCTCTTTGAAAACATTTCGGAGTGATTGTTTGTTGTTCATGCGAAAGATAATTCTCAAGCACTTTTTCTGCAAAACAAAAGTGGACTGTACGTCAGTCGAGTTGTTGTAGGGCTTTAGGGTTGTTAAGGAGATAGGCCAGTTAGGTTTTGTAAGCTACAGATCTTTCCATAAGCTGCTAGTAGTAGCTAGTGGACTTTTATGAGAAAAACGTGTTTTCTCTATTTTATTCTAGTCTGTAGAATAAATAACAGGCCATTTACTGGGCATGACGTTTTTATGGGAGACGGTGTTTATCATTTAATTGTTCCTTAGTCTGCAGAAAAGAATAAAAGCCCTGTGACGCACAACGCCTGTCAAGATATGCGTACAGACCTTGAGAACCTCTAAAAGGATTATTTGCCAGACGACCTCGCATTGATAAGGGCATTTGTGCTAAAACGGGGGTATGTACCGCTAGTGTAATAACATAATAAGTATTATTAAATATGCTAGCTGTTAATAACGTTGAACGATAAAAACAAGTACTATTATCTAATCAGTGTTACGCATTGTAAACTTATAAAGCCGCCCAAGAAAACTCTTTTAAACTTGTGTTTCGTTAACCTCGTTACAATTAACGGTATTATTTTTTATTCTTAGGCGACAAGAGCGAAAACGGGCTCATGACATGAAAAGGGATTCCCAAGGCCGTGCAAAGCAGAAATAAGCGCCAGGGCCAAAAGGCATGATAACGCTGGATTTAAGAACTTGGTCGGATACTCGTGGCAGACTAGTCATGGGCAATCGATCATAGCAAAGTTATTTAGTAAGTAAGAGTAAGTAACACTACATGCTTAAGACGCACCTAAAATGAAAGTATTAATGTTTCATGAGCATGACGCGACAGAAAGGTCACGTGAACACAACTATTATGTTTTGCATATCGTCATTTAGTTAAATAAGTGCATAACATTGAATAATAAACAAACACAATTAATGTCTCGCGAAAATAATTTGACCTATCCATGACAACAAATATTACGACTGCACAAATACTGCGTGTTGTAGACATCAAACAACAAAGATAACAAACAAAGTCTTAAACATATTTGTAGAAATGAAATAATAAAGTAAATTGTAAATCGTCGATGCACGGGTATGCCGAAAAGGCGGGGTGACTTGGATACATTTTGAAGAATGACAGATATGTATTCGTATAGTCACTATTTTTTAACCTTAATATACCATTAATAGACTCGAAAAGTAGTCTCACAAAAGAGTTTACCGAAGAAAGTGCGAAGAAAAAGGACGAAAGTGGAGCCTGGGCTCCGAAACAGTAGCTGAAGATGCCACCGGGATTAACGCTAAGATGAGAGACAGAGAATAGACTCGAAAAATGGTAGACCACTTTCTTGGCCTACTATAAAATTATAAGGGCTAAGTGGACGTAGCATGATTTGCAAAACAATGGAAAACCTACAAAACCTAAATCACAACAAAAACTGAGCAGTTTTAAGGCGTATTTACATTTGCAAGTAGGATGCAGTATGGGGTTTTTCAAGAAAGGAGTGTATACAATTTTAAAGGGTTCGCATCGCGCATGTGACTCCCCTGGAGTTGCAGGCGTCCATAGGCTGCAGTGACCGCTTACCATCAGGCGGGCCGTACGCTTGTTTGCCACCGACGTGATATATAAAAAAGGCTCGTACGATCAAACCCTGCAATGTATTGAAAAATGCCTGGAAATATTTGCAATAATAAAAAAAAGCGACTTTAGTCTAAGAGTTTGTGGCATCTCGTGTATCTTCCTTTCATTAGCTGATTGATATGCCTTATTTATTAATAACAACAGATACTCTCAGTTCTCCCCAAACATAAATGGGGAATAATCATAAAAACAGATACTCTCAGTTCTCCCCAAACATAAATGTCGAAATAATCATAATAACAGATACTCTCCGTTCTCCCCAAACATAAATGGGGATATAATCATAAGAACATATTCTGTCAGTTCTCCCCAAACATAAATAGGAAAACAACCTAAACATTTCAGTTTGATCGTCAGTAAATCTGATGGAAAATACCACATTTGCTCCAAATCGAAACTTTAACCGGTTGTATCACAAATATGTATAAGTAACGAAAGTCAAGTGCGGTCAAATGTCAATATGATAAGTTATATCATTACGTTGTCGTGTTTACCCAAATCTTAATGAGGTATTTCACACACAATATCAGTAACGGTCATGTTATCAAAGTCTGGTAGTGGTGCTATTATAGACTCGATAAAGCCAACGGTTATTTTTTTCCAGAGCTTATATCAGAACTTCTTTTATACGGAGTGGAAGTGAAGCTTAAATTGGTATTTTGGTTACAGCAGGGGGGCGACACGGCCTATCGGTGTGAGCCGAGCGCCGGTGACCTTGTAACGTCACGTCTGTTGCATAGGGTTGGCAATGTAGCTTGGCAAGAGGAAATAATGTTTATTCAATGATCATGATATTCATCAATCAAACACCGGGAAGCTAGTCAAATTTAATCTATAAGTTTTGATTACAAACAAAACAGAACTTTTCTTGTGTAAATCTAAGCTTCACATGAATATAATTGTATACTAAAATAATAACAATAATATAAAAATAAGTTTTTAAACCTCAATCCATAGAAATTATGTGACATGAAATGAAGTCATTCACTGCGACCGCGACACGCGCGTTAAGTATAATTTGAAAGACTCAATTGACATTTGATCTATTTCGCCATTTCATTTTTTTTTGTTTAATTTATTCCGAAGATGTAGGTACTTCTTAATGTATTGCAAGTCAAAATGCATCCATACTCATACCAACCTTTCGTCTTTCTTTAGTCTTTCGAATTAATAAACGGATTTTAGGTGAAGTCTTAATTCTAAATGTAGGGAAGGACACAACATATAAAATTTTATAACTAACTTTATCTGGATCGGTAGGTAGCCTAAAGTAGCTTTTCCCTTTGTGGCTTTTGGTATTACTGTCACAACCGTAGACACAGCAATAAAAAGCTCCAGCCATAGTTGATTACATTGAATTACAAATGATAAATTCTAACGAATTTCAAGTAAAACTACACGCCCGCTACCGGCCGATCGATCTCTTTTGTGTGAGCGCACGTCACGCGAGCGAATGTTGAAGTGAGCGGCACCCCTGCGATTCATCTTGCCGCGGCTAGCTGTCCACACACCGCGCGCCCCTCGCGCACCCCCGTTCACGTCCGGACACGCACACATAGCCGCGGGACGGGTTTACAGCACACATGCTTCGGTGTCGCTTCTTGTTACGTTAGTATATATCTTCTTTGGTTACAGACTATTTCCTAAGCTGATTTATAAAAAAAACAGCCTTCAATTTAATAGTCAAAGTCGAACTATCCGTAAAAAACTCTTCACTGAGGAGTTCCAGTGGCCAGTTCTGCTCTTCATGGTGAAAAATACCGAGAGCGAATGCACGTATTACTTTCAAAAATAATATAATCGCTATAAACGCACGAAACATTACTGTGGCACGTAAAGACACATTTTCAAAGTGCATTACGTAAACAGTGCTTTAGAGATGGTTACCACTGTTACATGTTACGTTATTCAATAGAATCTATATCTCTCTCAAGAGAGTAGAGGTGAGATTGGATGGCAAAAACATATTTTTCCTCGCGAGTGCAAGCTAAAATTATACTAAACATTTCCATATATCACAAAACGCAGCGTCGTAGAACTCGTAGAAGTCTCGTGTCTCGGTGTGTTTACCTAAACTTATCTCGACATTTACACTCAGTGATTGAGGAAGGTCAGACAGAAATAGCAGCAGGTTACGCGACATCAGTAGCACCCACTGAAATGTCATGTGACGTCATACCGGGATATTAATGTCAAACAAGTCATGATGTGACGGCTGTGACGCAAGTTTAACAATTCCTATGATGAGAGTTTATAGTGAAAACCGAAGGCACAAACATGCCTTCAGCACATGCTGCTGATCCACATTAGTTATTGACAGTCGTCATATCGTCATTCTTGTGATATACATATCATGATTTTCTTGTGTGATGGTTTTAATTTGACCACTGATCATCAGGTGGGCTGTCAGCTTGTTTGCCACCGACGTGGTATAAAATTTACTCCCAATATTATTAGAGTATATATTGGGAGTAACTTTATACCACGTCTAGATATGAGTATAACACATATATAGATAATGAGTATGAAGTGTTGTGTTGTCTGTGGAAACATCTAAAGGCTAACTTTCGTAGCTGGACGTATGTACAGCGAAGCTCTGGGGTGGAGGAATGAAGAAGACGATAGACTTTGACCTAAATTTATTCACTGCATGGTACAGGAACTACGACCTCACTACCGCGTTGACATCAGAGCCTCGTCACCTTCGTCTGTACCTTTCGCTATGTCTAGAATAAATGAAGTTAAAAGTCTATCGTTTCCATCCTTCATCCACTTCTGAACTTTTTTCCTTATATTTATTCTGGAGGGCACATGCGATTTTATTTCTGTTTCAGACGAATTCGTTACTATTGGTGATTGTATTGTTTACAAGAAAAACGCCTATTTATTTTTCCTACTGTTGACTATCAGATATATACAATTTTTTTAAGAGCGTTTAACCGTTAATTTCAACTTCTTAAAAGAAAGAGCATCTAACTACAAGGAAAGCATACAACTAAAACCCCACAAACAACCCCGTCGCTAGACCTCATCATCACTTATCATCAGGTGAGATAGAGGTCAAATACTTAAATATTATATTAATATAAAAAAAAACGAATACCAGCAACGTTGACTTACAGACTCATAATATTATAATATTCGTGTTTGTATGATATGAATCACGTGCTCGGCATTGAATAAGAAAATTTGCATACTAACAATATTACTTAAAGCATAGTTTTTCCTGTGGGTATTTCTGCCATGCATATTATGAAGTAACTATGATAACTTTGTATATTTACCGATTGTCCACTTGTGTTACCGATGTTTAAACATGCCAAATTACAGCTTTGTAGTACCTTCCAAGAGTTCGCTGAGTTAATGACAGAGAGCAAACAAACGAACGAACATGAAGAAACTATAAGGCGTCTGTCTAATTGTCAACCTAAACCATCTAGGGACCCATTGTAAAAATCATCAAAATCGGTCCAGCGGTTTCGGAACAGTTCAGTGTCATCCACACGTACAGAAGAATTATATGTAAGTATATAAAGGTATTGCAGATTTCGTTTGTACTCCCCGTGCCTCTTCTCATCAGTCTACGGCTTCTCCATTCCATTGCTTTGTGGCCCTTCGATCCGGATAAGTTTTAAGATTTCCATGTTACCAATTAATCTAGTTTTTAACGAAAGCCGGAACAAGATTCTTTCATTGGCATCCGACACAGAAAAACAAGACGCGACGTGTTTTTAGTCCATATTAGCGCTGTCTAAAACAGAAATAGATAAAATAGAATAAATGCAACTTTGTAATATTGACTAAAGCAACCGAATCAAGTGAGTTTTTGTGACTACAGGCTTATAAAAAGTCTATAAACACGTAGAAACGGGTCTGTTTTTGATACACGAGACTTTAAAACCCTTTTTTGTGACATTTTAGCAAAAAGACCAATGGAATGTGAATTTAGGTATCAAATAACAAGGTCGTGTACATTCCTGTTTTTTAAAATTCCCTTAGATCAAAACAAGTTTGCTCAACTGCGTATTATGTGTGCAAATATCTTCAATGTTTGTCTGACTTTATTTTAGGTTACGACCTATCTCATATCAAATGGAAGGTGTCTTGTGATTTGTTTACGGTTTTTAATTAGAGATGAACGTGGGGTATTATAGGAATCACCTTTTTATGTATCCAAAATATATACCTAATCTTAACTTTATTTGAGCCACCTCGAGAGATAGAAGAATCATAATGAGCCAAATCACGGACAAACGCACCTGAAGTCAGATCCCAAAAAGATGGTCTGATACCATCGAGAATGCTTGTGGTGTGCATAAAGCAGCTTACATGGCCATTTACTGTGTCGTATGGAAGGACATCGTAATTGGTCACGATCCTCAGTTATGAGTGAACAACGACGAAGGAAGAAGTTTTTTTAGAGAGAGTAATAACTGTGAGAGTGTATGCACCTGTCGGTATTGTCACTCGTTTACGATCTAAGTTAAGATTATATTTCATGGATGTACTCTTTTATAGGTATATTCAACAACACCGCCAAGCGTAGACGTCAAATTTCACACAGCTGATTAATAAAATAAAATAAATGTTAATAATGAATAACTAGTATTCTAGTTAAGTTAAAAAGTGTTTATTAGTAGCAAGTATAGTGTTAGTTATAAAATTCATCGAAAGAGACAGTGCAAAAGAGAAGAAAGAAGATCTCTATTACTCGACACACACAATTACTCGGCCTGGACGCGGATCCTGTAAAATCCCTTAACAAAGCCAACGCTTTCTTCACATCAGTTGGTAAAAATCTTGCAGAAATAGCTCTTGAAAAGACAGACGAGAGTGAAGAAAGTCTAGCTAGACTTGTTCAGGGGTCTGTGCCACCCCCATCCTCGTCGTTCTTTTTTCGACCCACAGACGAGTATGAAATTGCCTCCTTCATTAGGAAACTAAAGTCTGGTAGTGCGTCTGGCATAGATGGCATAACCACGGACTTAATAAAAATGTGCATGACCCATCTGACCGAGCCTATTACATATTTGTGTAACCTAAGCCTAACATCGGGCAATTTTCCCGATGTCCTAAAAGTAGCTTTAGTCACACCTATCTATAAAGCTGGTAACCGGAATGAAGTGACCAATTATAGGCCCATCTCTCTTCTCAGCGTAATCGGCAAACTTATTGAAAAGGTTGTTAACCTTCAAGTGCTAAATTTTCTCGAGCGCAATGCACTCCTGTCAACGAATCAGTTTGGATTCAGAGAAAACCATTCTACGGAACAGGCAGTCAACGTACTTGTTAACAGCATAGTAGACTGTGTCGACAGTGGAGACAAGCGTGTAGGGGTGTTTTTGGACCTCACCAAGGCCTTCGACACAGTCTCTATTCCCATTCTCATAGCCAAACTCGAGCGACTCGGATTGAGAGGTGTAGTACTTGACTGGTTCAAAACTTATCTCCAAGGTCGAAAACAGTGTGTTCGTGTGGGCGACCACTTTAGTGAGTTTTCCGATATTACTGTTGGAGTGCCTCAAGGCAGCGTACTAGGACCGACATTATTCTTGGTGTATATAAATGATCTCTGTAATTTCAATTTGCATAACACTTCCATTATATATTTCGCGGATGATACAGCGATCTTGGTTAAGGGCAGGGACTGGTCAGAGGTACGAAAGCAGGCAGAGTGCAGTATGGAGGCAGTCACAAATTGGCTTGACGCAAATCTACTTACACTAAATGTTAGTAAAACAAAGTACATATGCTTTTCCATTAATGCCAGAGGCCAACCGAGCGATGATTTTTCCATAAGAGTTGATCCTCACCTCGGAGCAAGCAGTGGCAATACCTTTGAGCGTACAAATTTAATTAAATATCTAGGTATACTACTTGATGCGCACTTGAGTTGGCGTCAGCACATAGCATCCCTAAAGTGTCGCGTTCGCAAACTGATGTTCGTGTTTCGACTCCTTAGAAATGTCGCATATCCGGAGCTACTAAAAACGGTATACTATGCACTCGGGGAATCCATACTGGGATACTGTAACTCAGTCTGGGGTGGAGCAGCAAAGAGTATCTTGATCAGCTTGGAAAGGTCACAGCGATCATTGTTAAAAGTTGCATTCCGCAAACCATTCCGCTATGGCACTAAGGCTCTGTATATGGAAGCAAAGGTTCTAACGGTGCGACAACTGTTCCTTAGAAAGGTTATGCTGGCTTATTGCAAAGGATATGGTGAAAAATTTGGCGCTGATACAGGGCGACGAAAACGTTGGAAAACACCGAAATTGAAAACCAGATTTGCCCAGCGGTTCAGTGCATTTATCTCCCCTCTAGTTTTTAAATGTTTTTGTAAATCATACAAGGCCTTCCGCCCCCCAGATAAAAATATTTTAACGAAGTGGCTTGGGCAACATGATTACCGTGACACAGAACTGCTCCTTTCCGTTCTACAATAGGCAACTGTCATTTATTATTTACTGTTTGTTTAAAATATATAATGTAAAACCTGGCACTAATTACATTACATCATATCATATTATCTATAATAATATTCAATTTATTTTAAGACCAAGTACTTTTATTCTATACGTACACTACACTGCACACTTTACATACCTGAACAAAATTAGTTAAAGCTAAAATTTAAACACATTGTTCTTGAGAAATATTGTTTATTAGCTCTGTACGATTGCATGTCTCGATTTTAATGCTTGTTATTCTACTGGGTCCTGTAACACAGGGAATCCTAGCTCAGGACCCAAAGACTTGTTTCTTTGTTGTAAATGTTTTTTCAATAAATATTTCTATTTCTATTTCTATTTCTAGAATTGCCAAACGTCATCGTAACGGAACATCGTTTGAAGCTTCAACGATAAACCTGGGGAGTAATTGTGTTCAATATAATTATAAATAAGTCAGTAGTGGAACTTTTATTACATTTAAATAACGTCTACTTGAATACTTCCCAAGTAAATAAATAAATATTTACAAGCATAACCTCACTCGGAAATGAAATTGCACCCGGTCAGCTGAGTCATAACTTTTGTACTTGTTGTGTTTCACTCTGCCTAATAGTCATTTTATAAATCCTTTAACGACTCATTTCTCCATTCCATATTCATACTTACATTCTACCATCACACTAAACTGTTCACTCCTGCTATCTCTCTCTCTCTTTACTGGTCTTTCTCTGCTTGGTGTTTAGTCGCGTTGCCGTCTCATTTCAGGTGCTGTGGAGAGCTGTGTGTCAAGCTAGTTCACCATGTCTAGCTCATTTATGACACGCAAGGCCACAGTACGTGAACTGGAACATAAACTCAATGCAACACTCAAAGAACTAAAGCAGTCTAAAACTCTATGTGACCAGCTACTGCGGGAACGCGATGAAAGCGAAGAGGAGGTTAACAAGATTATTCAAAAAAATACAGAACTCAAACGTGATCTAGCCAACCTGGATGCTTTGCATAGGGATAGTGTGACACAGCGTGACCATCTGCTGGTCAAATTGAACAGTGTTCAGGAGTGCTGTGACATCCATGAGCGGACACTGCAACGTGTGGATGACCTGGAATATGAGCTTTCCGATGCCCACAAGGTGGTCCGTAGATTGCAAGAGGAAGCACAGTGCCAGCAAGTCAACACCACCCGGCGGCTCTTTGATGAACTTGTGACACCAAACACTTATGCAGAGTGTCATAGCAATTTTGGACCTTCTAGTGTGATTGATTTGACAGAGGACTCCCTTTGTAGTAAACAAGTTAACTTTCTAAGTCACAGGAAATACAAAAAGTATATTAAGCTAAATAGATTTATAAGAAAATCAAAACGACTGTACAGACAGCATATTAATATTCATAAAATTACTACATTGAGAAAAAATCATGTCAGTGTTCTGAAAGAATTAAATTCTTGTAATGAGCAATTATGCTACAGTAGAACCATTTATGAAACTGACACTGAGAAACTGCAAGCCGAACTGAACATATTAGAAAATTCTTTGAGAGATTTAACTAATAAATATGTAATATCCCAGAAGCAAATCAGTGAACATATTCTGGCAGCGGATGAACTTCTGGAGCTGTGCCACCACAACGAGGAATGTTTGGAAGCACTGCTTACCAAGCAGTCTTCGTATGAATGTGAGTGTGGGCTCCGGCAGGCTCATCCTATGCCCGGACATGCAGTATACTCATCAGTGCCGGACAGCAGCTTGTCGGTGTCACCGGAAACTATAACTCCAGCCTCTAATAATGTGAGTAGAACCCTTGTTTTCTCAGATAGGATAGGGCGAGGATTGGGCAAAATTCTATGTAATAATATTCTCAACAGCTGTGTTATAAATCATTGTATGCCCGATGCCTCATTTCTAAAAATTATAGATAACATCAAACATACCCATATAGATGAACAAACAACAATTGTATTAATGTTGGGTGATGGTTCAAATATTAGGTACTCTGAGATGAAGGCTGAGTTTGCTTGCCTGTCTAAGCTAGGTGCTAAAAATGTTATTATAGGCGCATTACCCTATTCTGCTTCTCCATGCAGTGCTAACAGTCATGCGTGTAATCTTAATAAGCTTATATATAAGCTGACGTGCCGTCATAGTGACGTTATATTTTTTGACACTAATAATGCTATTAGTGATTACCGTATTACAACTGACAGACTTGCTAAATCTTTAGCATCTTTTATTAATTCCGTTTTCGGAAATCAAAGCTCCCTCTCCACCTTGGATAGGACGACATCTCCAACTGCGGATTTGTCTTTAAACTGACTGTTAGGACAACAGAGAAGCACAATAGTGTAACTTTATTACACCAAAATATTAATCGCTTCACTGGCAAAATACTAGATTTAGAATTATTTACGGAAGAGTTTAATGTAGATGTAGTCTGCTTAACAGAAACTTGGTTAAAGAATCACATGATGAAATTCAATGTAAATAATTACGTATTGGCCAGCGCGTTCAACAGAACTACAGCAGAGGGTGGTGGATCTATTATTTTAGTGAAAAATGGTTTGACTTTTAAGGAACGTAGAGACGTCTCAGGCTGTTCTGTTGATCGTGTTTGCGAGATTGCTTGTGCAGAGATGGATCAGTATCTGATAATTTGCATTTATAAACCACCATCAGGTGATTTAACATCTTTTATGGAAATTATGGAGGATGTACTCAGGAAAGCAACAAGTGGTAAAAAGTCAGTAGTGGTCTGCGGCGACTTTAATATCGATATTTTATCACAATCAGCTGAAAAAGATAAGTATATTACTCTTTTGAAATCTTTCAATTTTGACTACTTGTTTGAAGTACCTACCAGAGTTACTCCGACCTCGGCCACTTGTATAGATAATATTTGGTTAAACAGTTCTCATATAGACAGTAGCATAGTGAATGGAGTTCGTTCGGATCATAAAGCTCAGATGGTCAGGCTACCTTGCGAAGTAAAACATCCAGATCGCGTTATAGAAATAAGACCGCTGAGTAGAAGTAGACTAGAATTACTAAAGTCTAATCTACTAGTCGCCATGCCGAACACCCAGGTAGAATCAAATGATCCGAATGATCAATTCAAAATGCTTCTGAATACAGTGTGCAACGAATTTAATAAGACTTGTAGTAAAAAGCGTATTAAGATAAATAATAAAATGAGATTTAATGAGTTGGCAACTACCGGAATTCGGAAAAGTAGAGATAACTTATACCAACTTTATGAAAGGAGATCTTGCACCACTGACGAATGTTTCCATCAGTATGTTAGGGATTATTCCAAATTGTTTAAAACAGTGTGCACAAAAGCAAAAGCAATGCACTTGAATAATAAAATTAAGTCCTCAGATAATAAAGCCAAGACAGTCTGGAAAATAATAAACACAGAGACTGGGAAGAGAAATAATAGAGAGTTCACAATTTCTTTGAAAGTAAAGGATAATTTAATAACTGATGCAGTAAAAGTAGCTGATGAATTTAATAATTTCTTTTCTAAAATTCCTATAGTCACTACTCAAAGTTTAGCATCATCTACCACAAAAGCTGAATCCCTTCTGAATGACAACGTAAAATTAGAATCACTAACTAATTTCAAATTTCATCATGTTTCTCCTCTAGATGTACTGAAGTCCTTTGAAATGTTAAAAATAAAGAGCACTGAGGACTTATGGGGCGTGTCAGTCAAGGTACTGGAATCTATTCTGGAGGTCGTTGCACCAACTCTAGCTCTCATTTTTAATAACTGTATAGACTATGGCATTTTTCCAGACTTAATGAAATGTAGTAAAGTAGTTCCAATTTTCAAATCAGGTCATAGAGATAATCCTTCTGATTATCGTCCAGTTTCTATCCTACCTGCGTTTAGCAAAATATTCGAAAAAATAATGCTTACGCAATTGGTTTCTCACTTTAATTCTCACAATATTTTGCACGCACAGCAGTTCGGCTTCACGAAGGTTAGGTCAACTACTGATGCAGGTGCAAGTTTATTAAAATTTATTTTGCATTCTTGGGAAGAGTCGCACGACGCCATCGGAGTGTTCTGTGACCTTTCCAAGGCTTTTGATTGTGTAGATCATGGTACTTTAATTTGTAAACTTAAGTTTTATGGCATCAGAGGGCACGCATTAGATCTCATGAAGTCATACTTAACACAGAGAAATCAAAAGGTAGCGATAAATAAAGCCATTTCGTCAGAGACAGTGGTAGAGATGGGAGTACCTCAGGGGTCTATTCTAGGTCCGTTCCTGTTCCTTGTTTATGTAAATGATCTGCCATATATGGTAAGCCGAAGATCAGGCATTGTAATGTTCGCAGACGACACCTCATTACTGTTCAAGGTAAATAGGAGAGATACTGAACTCATTGAACCAAATAATACCCTCTCCATGATATCTGACTGGTTTGCTGCCAATAACTTAGTATTGAACCCGAAAAAAACGAAATGTATTAAATTCTCTCTTGCGAACTCATCAAACAGAAACTTATATACAAATATTAGACTTAATGGTCAAACATTAGAATTTGTTACTTCTACTGTATTCTTAGGTATTACATTGGACTCAAAATTGCAGTGGGGTTCCCATATAACAGCGATAGGAAGTAGGTTGAGCTCTGCTGCATTTGCAGTCAGGAGAATAAGGCAGCTTACCAATGTGGCAACGGCACGGTTAGTTTACTTTGCTTATTTTAATAGTATAATTACTTATGGTCTTATCTTATGGGGATCAGCTGCAGATATTGAAACTGTTTTTATTTTGCAAAAAAGGGCTATCCGAGCAATTTATAACTTGGGGTCACGTGAGTCATTAAGAGAATTTTTCAAAGAAATAGATATTCTAACCCTGCCGTCCCTATATATATTTGAAATAATAATGTATGTTAGGAAGAATTTGGGCAATTTTCCAACGAACGCTGATAAACCAATAGCCACGAGAAATACTGGGAAACTGAAAGTAACCTTCTATAGACTAGTAAAGGCGAAAAAGTCGTTCTTGGGAAATTGTATCAATTTCTACAATAAAATTCCTAAACACATTACTGAACTTAGTAATTCTAAATTCAAATCTGTAGTAAAACAAACACTTATTTCAAAAGCATATTATAAGATAAACGATTACATCATGGATAGGGATGTTTGGCAGTGATAGCGTCCTGCACGGGTAATCTATCGCGAAAATATGTTTTCTACTGTAGCATTGTTATTTCAGTTATTTTGTAGTAGCTGACACTGTAATTTATATTTAACTATACAATGTATATTGTTTTGAAAAAATGACACCTCGCCGAGTTTCTTACGCCGGTTCTTCTCGTGGCAGAGGTTTATTTTTCCGAACCGGTGGTAGTTTATTGACGTTCATAGGTGCATGTAATATGCCTAATTTGAAGAATAAACTACTTTTACTTTTTTTTACTTTTTTTACTTTTACGCTTGTGAGAAAGGTTCAGCTGGAGTATGTCCTCAATTTGAAAAGAGTAAGGGTACAGGAAACAACGGGAAACCAAGGCAGATGATTTTTATTTTAAAATATTCGAAATATAAAGTTGGAACAGTATACATTTAAAGGTAAATTAAGTATTTTAAATAATCAGCATAACTGCACCTATCGGTGTTAATCAATCAGAATCCAAGATCGTACTGGACTTCCAGAAAATGGCTGCGCAGTGTCACGTGGAAAATGTACTTTAATATTTGAATTGTGATGAATTTTGAAATGTACTTTAATATCAAGAATTTTGAATTGTGATCAACCAGAAAAACAGCAAGAATATTTTTGTGTAACGTTCCGATACACGCTCGTTACATAAATCACCAATGGCCAATGGAGTTACCTGGAGGTTCTTGAAAGAAAAATTGTGATGGACCCAAGTTATTATCTTTCAACATTGAAATTTCAGTTTGCTTATTGTATAACGTCATCGAATACCCCTTGATTTTTTCCCTAAAAATTACGTCGTATTAAACTGTCTAAAATCAATAAAATACTAACGATTGTCACATTATTTACGTCTGACCTAGTTTGACCCAGTTTCCATGCCTATCAAACTTTTCAGCCCCGTATTCTGTGATTAAATATTCAACAAATCACTAGCACGCATCGTGTTAATGTTCTATTCACGTTCTATTATAACGATAGTTTATATTTATTTACATCTGAGGTTCTATTCGAGAAATGTATTGAATTAGGTTTAGTATTTTTTGCGCGCCCGTATTCTTTAGCCTCCGTCGCCTTTGTACAATTGTTTTTATACTGTGTACCAACGCGGCTGAACCGCTGTTTTTATACAACATCATTGGAAACAAGTGTACAGAAAGCGTGACCGAATTCTGTGGATGCCTGTAAGTTTAGGGCAAACATATGTGATCTGCGTTGCCTACCTTTTAAAAACTTTCAAGCACCTACACTCCTTTCTTGCAGAACCCCATACCACAGTCTCTTGGCGACACATAATAACCGTTTGCTCAAGACATCACCAATCAACTCCTCAGGGTAGCTAAATACATAGAGGCGACCGAGTCAAAGTAAATGCGACGTACTTGTTATATTAAATTTATTTAAAAATTAACTCTAAGTTTGTAAGGAATATTTGAATGTTTCTTACTCTTTTGGCACGCAAAAAACTCTTCTGCGATTTTTCATGAAAGTTTCTTGTAACTTTATTTATTTAATTCAGGCATCAATATAAAATCTTCGAAACAGTATGAAAATAATATGCATGTATGCTTATGTGTGTAGGAATGAACAAGTTGCTGGCGGAAGCTAAAGAAAAGGAAAAAAAAAACAAAGCAAAAAATATAATAAAATAAAATAATAAATAATAAGTAAGTAAGTTTGTTGGTTATACAGGGTTGTGGCCTGTAATAGGAGCAATAAATTTAAAGGACGCTTCCTTAGAGAATCTACAGTAACCTCTTGTGTCCAAATTTTTTTTTTATTTTTTCAATTGGGAGAAATTATGATCTAAAGTTACGACCTCCAAGTAATGGATCTTGGCACCCAGAGATTATAGCGCGGCAGTCAATGCTGATTTTGAGGTTGCTTCAAATTATGACTCATATCCGTTGTCTCATTTTTGGTTTGAAAGAATATTTTTGGGATTAAAAAAATATATATATAAATTTTTAGTCTTTTTTGAATAAATTGTTATTAATATCACTCCAGTAGAGTAAAAAAGTCCGACTCCAGGACCAGAACTCAAAGCCTATTCCGTTGCAGCGGGGAGTCAGGCAAGGAGATGTTATTTCTCCTAAACTGTTCTCCGCTGCACTGGAGGATGTTTTCAAGACTCTGGACTGGAGAAGGCTAGGCATCGACATAAACGGCGACTACCTCACTCACCTTCGGTTTGCTGACGATATAGTAGTCTTGGCTGAGACCATGGAGGATTTAAGTACAATGCTCAATGACCTCAGTAAAGCCTCCGAGCGAGTTGGTCTAAGGATGAACATGGACAAGACGAAGATCATGTCAAATGTCATTGTCGCACCAACTCCCTTAACAATCGGACACTTTACGCTCGAAGTTGTAGACGATTACATATACCTAGGACAGACTGTCCAGTTAGGTAGGTCCAACTTCGAGAAAGAGGTTAATCGTCGAATCCGACTCGGCTGGGCAGCGTTCGGGAAGCTACGGCACATCTTTTCGTCCAATATTCCGCAGTGTCTCAAGACAAAAGTCTTTGACCAGTGTGTGTTGCCAGTGATGACATATGGCACTGAAACGTGGTCGCTTACTATGGGCCTCATAAGAAGGCTCAAAGTCACCCAAAGGGCAATGGAGAGAGCTATGTTGGGAGTTTCTCTGCGTGATCGCATCAGGAATGAGGCCATCCGCAGCAGAACCAAAGTGACCGATATAGCCCTCCGAATCGCTAAACTTAAGTGGCAGTGGGCGGGGCACATAGCACGTAGAACCGATGGCCGTTTGGGCGGAAAGGTTCTCGAGTGGCGACCACGTACCGGAAGGCGTAGCGTGGGCAGGCCCCCCCACACGGTGGACTGATGACCTGGTGAAGATCGCGGGTGTCCGCTGGATGCGGGTGGCGCAGGACCGGTCATTGTGGAAGTCTTTGGGGGAGGCCTATGTCCAGCAGTGGACGTCTTTCGGCTGACATGATGATGATGAGAGTAAAAAAGTACAGATAAGCTACATTTGCGAAAAAAAATCCAAAAAAAAACTTTTTTTTCCAATTAAAATCATTTGGAAATAATTGCTGGAGAGCTCAATAGTGTACCGTTTAATTTTTTGCTCCTATTAAAGGCCACACCCTGTATATAAAGCAACCCGTAACAGTAGAACATCTGCAGATTTTTCCACAAATAGTCAACTCCATATCAACACCGTTTCAGCGACCGCATGTAAACCTAGTTAAATAATATCACCCTTAAGACGTTGTCGTGAAGACTATTATCGCTTGACGTTTTAAGTGACCTGCTTGCTATTCTAGTATATGTAGGGCAAGGCTTAGCTTTATTTGGCATAAAACTTTACGGCCCATATGTTAGACTTCATTGATAACGTTTTAGACAACGATATGGGTTAAGATAATAGAAGTACCTCTTTTGTAAACTTTAGGGCGAAATTCGACATTGCTTAAAAATATGACTAGCAACTGCACACAGTGGCTTAGTAGCAGAAGTTTGTATGCAGAAGGGTCTTCTCTTTGCAGCTGACTGCGTATTATCAATGTACGTGATTCAATAAGGCTATTGCCTGTATCACCATGACATCCCATTGACTGATGCCGAATTTATATTGAATACTTTGATTGTTCAAGTGTTGAACACCAGTAATATATCACAAATGAAGTTATAGAAAATTCGAGAAGCCATGTCAATTTTTGATTTTAAATCCCATTTTGCAAGGACATCCTTTGTACTTCATATAATAAAAGACCACTCTCACAAACTTGCCATCATTCATACAGGAACTTCAAATAAAAACTATAACCTTTTTAACAAGATTAAAAGAGAAATACCAAAACACACTTCAAATCAAAAACCAACCTTCACACCTCAAAATAAAGTTTATTTTGCAATGTGCTAGTTAGCCAACTCGTGCATTCAAAAAACTAGTTTATAACTGAATCCTAAAGTTCAATTTAGAATGGGCTAAGTCAGGGCAGTTTATGGATCGTTGGCAGCTTACGTGACTCTACTCACGGACCGAATGTTGACAGCACACCAAAATACGCGTTAACTTGGATTGTGTGTCATACACAATACACAACTTGTGGCACCATGTCGGTTTAACACGTTTATTGCCCCTTGATCAAATTGATGCACCTTTAATGACGTCTAAGCGATAGGGACCAAGAGCTTAAACTTAAATGTTGATTTTTGTTATTTTTTTTGACTAAATAATAAAATTAGGGAACAATTTTTACACAAATCGGAACTCGTCACATAGTAAGCTAATAAGGCATGTTTTTTGGGTACTAGACGACGATATATTTAATAGATATACTAATACCCACAAATAAATGCCCATACCAGGATTCGAACCCGGGACCTCTAGCTTCGGAGGCAGTGTCACTACCAACTAGGCTAAACACTAAACAGGCCGACTTTTAGATTATATCAAATTAATAAATTGTTCGAAACCTAATAACGTACGTTTAGTCTTTCTTCAAAATTACCATTTAAGTTTGCCATTTTACTTCTTTCGTCAAAATTAGGGAATTCTTATTCAAAATTACTAATATTCATTGGTAAAGAAAAAAAGTGCTTACTTAAAGACGGACCCTACTTTTTGTGAAGCTATTTTCAAAGTAAAGTAATAACTTGTTCGTTTGGTAATAAGTTATTGTTTTTATCAGAATCATACCATAATAAAGAAATCATAAAATATACATTTCAACAAGTAGTACGAAATCTTAACTCATTTCGTTAATTTTTTAGCAAGAAACCCAATGTTTTAAATTTGTTTATAATAATTAGGTTTCAAGGTATTCATGAAAATGTGAAGAAAGCCTACCATGTATCCATGACATCACAAGGCTGCATTGTGTCAGTCACAACACACAAAAATAACTAGCTAAGCAGAACACCACGTTCATAATAATCTACAATCTAAATATTGCCGTATTCTCTTGACATTAGAGTCCCTGTGTGTGTCTTTGGGGGAGGCCTATGTCCAGGAGTGGACGTCTTTCGGCTGACATGATAAGAGTCCCTGTGTAGATAATTTTGATTACTAGACCCGCGTCTTTTGCTGCTGTCTGTATGAACCATTTAGCTCTTTAATTCTACGTTTTTTAATTTTATTAGAAAATGTCATTGTAGGAGCTACATACTTACAAAACATTCTTTTTTTATTGATAAAAAAGGACTTGTCGCCAGGCGAACCATACCGCCCCGTAAGGCCAATAAAATTATTACATCAAAAAAAACTTAAACTCTAGATCTTAAAGCTACCTCTGCTAATTTGTACAAAATCTCGGCTTTATCCCATATAGGAACAAACAGAATACTATAAGTATATAGGAATCCCGTGTCCAACTGGTTCCTCTCGAACCAGGCAGCTCTCATAGTCTCGCTCCGAACACACTCCATCAGTACATGTATTACATCTTCAATAGATTCACACTCATAACAATTTGCGGAGGACACTTTTTCCATCAAAAACGCAAACTTGCTTGATAGAATGTAACCGGAACGTAACTTGAGTGCAGTTTTAAATTTAATTCTATTACACGGTGCTGCAATACAATACAAATAGGCACCCAAAGAGCAATGGAGAGGGCTATGAAATGAGGCCATCCGTAGTGGAACCAAAGGAACAGTTTTCGAACATTTTCCGAGTAATAAAAGTATACATATTTTTTCAAAACTAACATTCTACATTACATCGGACCTATACAGGGTGATTCAGGAGACGTGAGCAGGACCAACACTACATACATAGTAAATGGGAATTAATCGTTCACCATTGTATTCAAGTGAAACACCCATTCCTTTTTCCTGTATTTTTATTTTTGTTAAGTTAAAATTTAATTCTCTACAATCATGGTCACCCTACCACAACTGGTTTATAAAGATTAAACCTCTAACTGTTATGAAAGACAGCACTTTAATTATGAAAAAAATAAATTGTCACATTGAGTGAGTATCACTTGACTGAAGTATTCTGATTGTAGAGTGACCATGAATTTCGTAAATAATTTAAAACATTTTTTTAACACCAAAGATAAATGAACGTTAATTTCACTAATAGTGGCACGAAGCAGTAGCTTATGATCTACTGAATCTGTAGTGTTGATCTTGCTCACGTCTCCCGAATCACTCTGTATATTATTCTTTACTAGGGTAAACCCGCCTACGTGAATTGTGTACTGCTGCTGTTTAAGTAGTCATAATCATAATAACAACCTCATAAGAAATCCCAATAGGGTATTCCCTGTCCAGATATACCTACAACCTATTTATCTACTCGTACCTGTCTACATTAACAGATGCAACAAAGTGCAATAGATGTCGTATTAACTTTGTGAGTCACTGTGATTGTCGTTCATATGAAAATGCGTCGTTTGTAACTATTTACTTCGATAAGATTACTATGTCTTATTTATTAGAATCGTAAATGATTAATGTATATTTGTAACTAAATAAAAATAATCGTATCGGTGCATCATTTATGATTAATAGTCCAATATCTCAGAGTACTAATAATACTAGGAATCCGTAGATATACAGGATTGATGGTTGAGATTTTTTATAATTCAAACTCAAGCCAAACATGTAACAAGCCATACAAACAAGCCAAATTCGATGCCCGTTGAAAAAGCTTTGTCCCAAATACAGACATAAACACAAATTCATTATCTTAATTATATGCGTCCACCATGTAACCAGCACATACAATAATTGTATGATACAATGTATCAGTTGCAATTGTGACCATAAAGGTAGGGCACACCCAATGACATCTTGTTCAAAGGAGTAACCCAACTGACGAAGTAAAATAACGCTACTTACTCTGTTGCAAAAGCGTTACTTAAGGTGGGTTTCACCAAACCGTCCGTAATCGTAACGGTGTTCGTTAAAATCTGATTGTATGGAAAGTTTGACAAGCTTCTATGGGAGACAGCTGCCGATGCCACATTTAAAACGGTGATCAGTCTGCAATCCAAAGTTGGTGCAACTCGCCCTTATACAGACTAATCTGCATTTTGTGCAAACACAGGCAATCTATTGCTTACAGGGAGACCCCAACCCTCTGATCATGTACCACATTTTTATTATGAATGAAGAATTTTGTATTTGTGTCCTTGGTTTGTGAGTAAGCTGCTAGAGCTTCTCAGGATTCAGGATATTAGGTATGTTATTAGGAGGGAAAAGGATCTGCGTACCTATGTCTCTTCGGCCGTCAATACCTACAGTAAATCCTCAGGTACCTATAATTTAAAGCCGCAAAGATCTACAAGTTTCAGGTTTTGATTACCATCGCACGGTTTGTGTACTTGTTTTCCACAATTGTGATACAAAACTGCAGATTCAGCGCACGATAACAGCGATCTAATCTTATCGTAGATTGATACGAGTAGCTCTTAAATTCGGCCGCGCAGTGGAACTTTACTCGTGCTTTTCTTTTTATCTACTTAAGTGATAAGCATGTTTGGTTCTGTAATTACACTTTGAAATAGAAATAGAAAACATTCATTAGTGATAATAGAACACAACAAAAGAGAAATAGTAAAAACAGTAATAATGGGTATTGCACGAAATGGTTCCATTTCAGCATGGTGCTGGCGCGATTCCCAGCGCTAATCTTCCTATGGAATCATCTAGTGATTTCCCAGCAGGTAACACATAAAAATAAAAGAAAAACAAACCTATGAAAACTTTTTTATCATTACCTACCAGTGCTTATACACATTAAAGTGTTTTTTAACCGACTTCAAAAACAGGAGGAGGTTCTCAATTCGTCGGAATATTTTTTATTTTTTTAAGTTGAACGATTTCTGTAAATCTAATCTATTCTATTGACGGCCTCTTTAGCCTAGTTGGTAGTGACTCTGCCTCCGAAGTTAGAGGTCCCCGGTTCGAATCCCGGCCAGGGCATTTATTTCTGCATTTATCACGGATATTGGTTCTTCGGTCTTGGATGTTTTCTATGTATTTAAGCATGTATTTATCTATATAAGTGTGTATGTATATCGTCGTCTAGTACCCATAGCACAAGCTTTGCTTGGTTTGGGACTAGGTCGATTTGTGTAAGATGGTCCCCCAATATTTAATTATTATTTATTTATTTATGTATGTTCGCCAATTACTCGGAGACTAGTGGACCGATTTCAAAAAAAATTTTTTTGTTTGAAATGGTATGTTTTCTAGTTGGTCCCATTGTCACCAAGTCTTAATTTGATCACGGAATCTTGTAAAAATCGATGGCACTCCTCAAATAATATAGCAGGAAGGGCCGAGTGTGAGTATTTATTTACTTGTTTATATTAACTGATAAGATTTTATTTTTGGTGGCATCAAATGTCATTTGCCGAATTTCGTCAGGTTCCATGTAAAAACGAGTAAGGTGACAGATGAGGACGAGTCAAGAGTAAATCTATATGTCGTCTATATGGCGAGTTGGCGACTACCCTGGTCAATGCAAATAGCTGCAGTTTTCTGTGTTTGTGTTCTGCATAATCCAAGCTGCTTCTTGTGTGCTAGAAAAACTAAAAGGTGTTTTGTATTTCAATATATTTAAACGGAGAAAGTAAGTAGAACATTAGTTCTGTCGGAAAATAATTTAGTATCTTCATAAATAATGGTCGGTCAGGTCGCGTAAACACTTTCATCGATCATTACCATGTTTAAACATTAAAAACTTCTCGGAACTTTAACAGGTTAAGTAGGTAATATAAATTCCATTATTAATTATGCCTACTTTGATAAATGTAATCAATATCAATATATAAGCATTTTATCACATGTTATATGATCAACAAACACACAGAGTGCTTAATGGTATGCAACTTCTAGACCTCAAGATAGCCACAACTATTTACCAACTATAACAATTAAGATAAAATCGCCCAAGTTCAAAATGATTATGTTTTTGATGGAATAATTTGCTGCCTAGTGTTCATTTACGACGACAGTGATAAACAAGCATAAGGCCTAATGGTAAGTAGACACCGTAGGCTATGGACACTTGCGATTCCAGAACCAACACAAGTGCGCTACCCACTCTTTTGATTTGAGGATTCGTTGTATTGACGACTATAGACAAATGCAGGTCCCTTACTCAAGACAGGACTTCTTTTGGAGCTCTGGCCACCTTACCCACCACCAGGAATAAACACCATACCTAACCTATTATTAACTACTAGCTGTTACCCGCGACTTCGTCCGCGTCTTCGCTTCTATTGGTCGCAGCGTGATGTTATATAGCCTAAAGCCTTCCTCGATAAATGGACTATCCAACACAAAAATAATTTTTCAATTCGAAACAGTAATTTCTGAGATTAGCGCGTTCAAACAAACTCTTCAGCTTTATAATATTAGTATAGATTTCGTAATTATTTAATGTGCTCCAGAATTGATTATCGGAATCTTTACATCTATCAATCTTCCGTAACATCATTTACATAATGACGTTGTTTAATGTTTACCTTTGCTAATCACATAAATCTCCGTGTTATGTCACTAAATCATCACGCTGACGTATCATTGCGCAAAACGCCATGTGATCCGATGACTGTATATGTGTATATTTCTAATGACGAAACGTCATTGCTTTGCGAATGAAATGTGATATAGATAGACTTGCCACTATCACTCATATGTAGTTGAGTATGTACGGACAACTTCATTTCTGGGCCACTTCGTACCTTGTCAAGTTGTCACAGTCAAAATCAATACGAAAGCCTCTAGAGATTTCATATCATTGCCATTATAAGGGTCGCGGGTGTC
Organism: Notocelia uddmanniana; assembly: GCA_905163555.1. Lineage (NCBI taxonomy): Eukaryota > Metazoa > Arthropoda > Insecta > Lepidoptera > Tortricidae > Notocelia > Notocelia uddmanniana. Next base: position 5,256,699 of record LR991064.1, read on the forward strand.
CACTTGATGATGGTGGCGCAGGACCGGTCTTTGTGGATCTCTTTGGGGGAGGCCTATGGTCAGCAGCGGACGTCCTTCGGCTGATATGATGGTGATGATAACTTTCTAATTTCCACGACATTTTTGAGAAAAGGACTATACATGCTTCGACCGTAAGTGCCATCCTGACCTCGTATAGCTGCAGAGAAACGTGACCCACTCTGCGAACAAACTTCTATGCAGAGTGGGGGTCACGTTTCTCTGCAGCTGACTGTACAAAGTAGGCCAGAAATCAAATTGGTTAACTGTACTCTATGTGGACAACGTGGACACAAAAAGAGAACTCTGTATTCAAGAGATATCCTACGAACTACTTATGTTATGAGCTATAAATATTATATCTATACTTACCATTTATACTAATCTATACCGAGGGTGAGTTGCACCAAACCGTCAGCAATCGTAAGTAGCGTTTGTTAAAATCAGATGGTAAGGAAATTGGACATGTTTCTATGAGACGATAACTGCTGGCGTCATATTCAAAGTTGATAGGTCTGATCGTAAGATGGCGCAACCTTCTCTAGTATTTTTTTTTTTAATCGTATGGCATTTATTTACGAACCGTGAGATCTTCGAGAAGACAAGTACGGTTGCCAGTTTTTGTTGCACTTTTAGCACCACCCAGGGGTCACGTGTAGGGTAACGGTGGGTACTCCCTACGGACGTGGTGCAACTTCGACCCCCGAACTTCTCTAGTATTATAAATATTTTCTACTCCAGCGTCGTAGTGTGTCAGTCAATTAAATGACTGACAGCAGTATTATTACAATAAAATTCACATACCAATTCAAGTCTATACCATAGACAATTCATTATATGACTGGTGGGAGAATCATAATGGATTTCCCTACATTATTTTACAATTCTTGTCTTCTTTATATTTTTATAAGAGTCACTCGTCAATGCACGTATTTTGTCACCATTTCGATTTTTAATTTGAATCGAATTGTTTTTCTGTCGTAAAAAAAATATTGTATGCGACGTTACATAATAAGGTCTTAAAATTCGAGAGTCGCTGTTAAAGACTTGAGAAGAATCCTTATTAAAAAAATAATTAAAAACTTAACTTTAATTGTTGCATAAAATAAGAGGTTGATATTTAGTTAATTTCTGAACCTGCTCATCAACATTCGGTTGTATATTGGGGAACTGCCGGCCTAAAAGGGTCAAGCTATTATATCTATAACTGAAGTTAAAGTAGACACCTACCTACATAATATACAGGATGCGGCCTGTAAAAGGAGCAAAAAATTAACAGGACGCTTCCTTAGAGCATCTGCATTAACCTCTTGTGTCCAAATATTGTATGTATTTTTTAATTCGGAGTAATTTGGATCTAAAATTATGACCTCCAAGTAACCTGACCCGGCTCTTGACACCACGAAATTATATCACAGCAATAATGCTGATTTTGAGGTAGCGTCTGGTTATGACTCATAACAATCGTTGCATTTTTGGCTTTTAATAAGTGATATTTTTGGATTTTTTTATTTATATATATTTTTTACTTTTTTAATAGACGAGTAAAGAAATACACGTAAGCTATATTTGCAAAAAGAAAAAAATTTTCAATTGACACGCCTTCGAAATCTTACGCGTATTTTTTTACTCATCTATTTAGAAAATTGTATGTATATAATTGAGCTCTCTAGCAATTATTTCGAAACGGTGTCAGTTTAAAAAATATATTTATTACTATTTTATGCAAATATAGCTTACGTGTATTGTTTTACTCGTACGTACAGTTTCATTTTTTGCTCCTATTACAGGCCACACCCTGTATACCTACTCATAGCTAATATAGCTGCTGTTGTACTAGTGGAGTAGCTGCCCTGGCTCGATATCTGATATTATCACTAATACAATGCCTAATAGCTACTACATATGTCTTGTCTAGGATAGTCTTAGAATTATGTTGTGGCGCCTTATATATTATATCTAATCATTAGTATCATTACAATAGATATGATGATGGCTTGTTTTGATGAAAATTGCAGTTTTTATCACTCGTTTGATCCTACTGAGCTGATATAAATATGGTATGTAAGATAATGATTGCTTTTGATTTCGTAAGCCGAAAACATAAGCTCACGTATACTAGCCGATTAAAACAGTAGATTATTTATCTATTGGGAACACGTTTTCTTTTATTGTATATATTTGATGTATTCGTCAAATTCGTTATTCATCACGTTTTTAGTCATAGTCATCAATTTATCTTAGATCAGATTAGTTTCTCGAATACAGTGAATAAGTCTGAAATCGACAGAAATAACGACAAAGAAACAGTAGATAATGAAATGACTGACACAAGAAAAAATAAACAAAGAAATGTGAATAAATGTTAGTGCGTGGCTAATACGGAATTTAAGAAGTGTAGAAGTAGTGAGGAATATACAGTAACCAAACGTGAGGCAAAGATATGTACTAACCACACATTTTTTAGATATCCTGTATTATTTGTTTACCATCTTATCAATTACAAGAACGATATATAAAAAAAAGACATACATGTCAAAAAAAATACGTTTATTACCTTCACCTTCACATGATGTTCAAAATAATTTTACCCGACTGCAAATAACAAGTATTAAACTGATAGCCACTAGCCAGCTTAAAGCTTTGCTTCAGGATCAGATTCGTACTGTATAAAAGAAAAGTGTCTAAAAGTGTTTTATTTTTTCAGTACTAAATACAGGGATATAATAATTGTTGTCCTTGTCACAGTTCCGCTTTTCTTTATTTGCCTCAATGTCATCTAAACGTCATGTCAAATAGTTAGAGGCAAATTAACGATTACCCGCCCAGATTAAAGAGGTTGTTTATGGTGAGCAGCCAGGCGTTTAAGATATGTTTTCAATTTAGCTGCTTAAGAGCTTTTCTGTCCCCCTTGGTGAAACTCGTATAGGAGCTCTATAGAAATCCTTACTCTGAGCAATATATTTATGTAATTGACTAATGGAACTGAGATTGTGAAGTATATACAGCAATCCAAATTGACAAATAAAAGACGAGACGCCGCCGCCGCCGCCGCCCAAAATGCAAATTCAGGTGTAAGTTTACAAATGAATTTGCCATTGTTTATGCCCACGAAATGTGATAATCCGACCTTGTACCGGCTGCTCAGGCTATTCATAACCTATCTCGACTCACATCACCAGCTAACTACCCATAACTTGACAGAGAGATTTAACAACTATGAGTTCTATGGGGGTCTAGTTTATACTGGTTGGTTAGTCGTACCGTTATGAATATCAGCCTAATATGCCAGCTCACCTTGAGCTACTGGACTCCTACGTCTCATCATACCTAATAGTTCCGGATGACCTTCCTAGTACGAAATTTCAAGTTAATCATTAGCTAGTTCAAGTATTCGTGTAGTTGTAGATATCAGTTGGAAATTGAACTTTAAGCACAATTATGTAAGGTTGCAATTTGGATGTTATACGAGATTGATTGTCATTGTTTTCTTACTTAATGTTAGGATTAAAGTTGTACATGGAAAATAATCTGTAAATATTTTCCATGTACAACTTTAATTGTTATTGTCACTTGTTTTGTTTGTTGTGATTTGTTTTACGAAATGTACGAAATTCGCTGTGATAAATATGCCAAATATTATGACAATAAGGGTTGCGATAGTTAGAAGATACGTACGGAGCCTCACTTCATAGGGAAAATACAAAAATCTCACACCTAGATTATAGGATAGCATTGGGAACCTAACTTTTGTGGTGTTCTAAATTATATCCATTTAATTTCATTTAAATTATAACAATTTAACGTAGAATGTATTAAGATCATACTTGGAATCGTAATATAATAAGATTAATGAGGACTGAAAGAATAATGAAAATAAATGTTTGTTAAAATTGTTAGTTTAGGATTTTGACACAATTCTCGATTTTTCAAAGTATAATTAAAAAGATCGCTTAAAAGGCGTAAATAAGTAAGAACATTTATATAGAATAGAGTTCTACATTTTATCGCGTCAAATATATTTACGAGTCAACGAAGACTGGGTTATTTTTGATGCAGTCAAAGGGCAATTTTTATTTACAATTTTTAATTAATATTTTAATTTTTATTCCAATCACGAAGGTAAAACGTCCAATTTAGTCTTCTACAATCTCAATCGTAATTCAAATTAATAGGTACTTGTTTTCAAAGAAGCCTCTTATTAACTTAACAAAGCTGGAAGCAGCCTCCCACGCAGCCGAGTTGAAAGTAACGAATTCATTAGAACAGTAACAAACCAAGTTTTCAGTATAAATATAACATTTCCGGACTTGAGGAATTCTATATTCGTGATTGGGAAGTTAAAAACAATTGAAAGCTAACAGTGTATTTTTTACTCAATGATCTTTTACATTAAACTAAACTAATAGTCACATTTTTCATTTGTATTTGTTCTTTGTATCAAATAATTGCAAATTTTTATTATGGTAAAATTAACACGAATAAAAAAACCATCCTCTTGATGTGTCGCTTCAATCTACTGAATAAACTTTCTTGGAAGTATCTCACGGGTACATTTCACAATACAAACTCAACCGGAGCAGATTGCAAGGTTTGTGAGGCATCCAATTACTTAACAGCAGAACATGCCCACTCGAACTCGCGCACTGTGGGTTCCGTAAAAAATATTTTTATCATATAATGTAACAAAAAAATTACGGTTTACGCAATTTTTCGTTTATTTGTGCCATAAGACGTTGCTTCGAACCAAATTTCAAGATTCTGAGTCACGGCACGGTACGGTACCCTGTAGGTTTTGATTCCCTTGCGACTGTCGAAAATTTGCGGCGTAAACGGCTGTATCCTTTGATTGCGTTGTCTTAGAAGTTGAGATTTTTTCACAGCTCCAAGGGACAGTAGACCTGAGTACTTGATATAAATTCCAGGTTGATAACTCCACGCATTCCTGAGAAAAAGGAAGAAAAAGGGACGGACAACAAAGTGATCCTATAAGGGTTCCGTTTATTCCGTTCGAGGTACGGAGCCCTAAAAACGTATGACATGTAGTGTAGTTGTATGCACTGTCGTGAGTAAGGGTTCCTATGAATGCTCTATGTTCACTGGGAGGTACCCGATAGCGAATGTCCCAACTCTACATTTTAATAAGACCGTAGGTTAGGGCACCTGTCAGCCATCCTATATCGTTAGAACGTAGGATTATTTACCTGCAGGTCTAGCTATATACTTAAACAAGATTAACTAGTGGCTGTGAGAGCTGAAAACCTCACAAAACAAATATTTTTCAAACTACAAAATTTCCAAAAACTGACATAACATTTTTTTTTTTAAATATAATTATCGAACCTGCTCACATAATTTCACGAGAATCGGTTGAGAAATGCGACCTGTAGAGGAGAACATCCGGACAGACATGAAAGAATTTTGTCGAAAGCTGAAACGGAGACGTTTCGCTCGCTCGGTCATAAATATCGCATAAATAGAACTTCCTTTCCGAATTGTGGATCAGAAAGTCCAATCCAGTACTTTTTCCAATACTTCAGTTGAAACTAGTGGCTCTGTCAGCTGTAGGGCTCGCAATTATCTTTCAAATTTCAAAATTTTCAAAAACTGATTTCCCCAAAAAAATCTACATAATTATCGAACCTGCTCAAAAAATTTCACGAGAATCGGTTGAGAAATGCGACCTGTAGAGATCATCCCGACAGACATACGAAAGAATTTTGCTGGCCTTAAACTGTTCTTAGATAATGTTTCGGATCTAGGTAGGCCTCATGTTATACTAGGGATGAGAGATGAGGTTTGGCATGTTGAGAATCGCTCCAGTAGTTTCCCCCAACGCATTTTTGTAGTAAATAGGTCAGAATCTTTATCAAGGTCATCCTGTCAGTAAGACGGATAAGGGTTTTCCATGTCTCAATAAGACGATCACTCAATCCCGCAATATAAGGGCACCAACGCAAAACTTGGTTTGATGTAGGCGCAAACATTTTATAATGCTTTACTTTGATACTGCTATAAATCAGCGTATATAATAATATAGCGTTAATTCATAAGTCATGTGCAATGGGGCATGGGGACCCGGATATGTCCTAAAACTACGACTACGACCAAGACCAACGTGGGAAGGGCAGCAGCATCCCTGGAGTACGGTGGACATACTGCGATCGCCAACCCGCATGCCAAGCGTGGCAATTATGGCATTTACCCCCCATTAAATTGGGAGAGGCCTATGTCCAGCAGTGGACGTCCTTGGGCTGATATGGTGCTGGATGGTGGTGCAATATTAAGATTACTATAGTGGTCGGCGGTTACGAACTCAATCCTGACACCTGTCATTTCCATACAGTTTATAACCTCAAAATGACTTTTAGGTTACAAAAACTATGGAAATGACAGGTGTCAGGATTGACTTCGTAACCGCCGACCACTATAGTGGATGTGAGACTTACCCGGGCTAGCGCTGGCTAGCTGGATTATGGGTTAGGGGTTCCCATAATCCAGATGCATATAATATAGACGGAGGTAGGTAATTGATTCCTTAAAGGAGTTCCTTTAAGGAATACATTTCGGGAGTTAATACCGTTGTATTAATTTTATGTATTCGCATGTGAACTTGGGAATCATAGAAGTCTCTCTTGGACGTATGTCCAATAAAAAAATAAAATTTCAAAGTTATAATACTTACGGTACCTAATATAATAAGACTCTAGAGGGCCTACCACGAACTGAAAACGAAGTATTTCCCTCTCTATCAATCGAATATGCAAATGCGACACGATCATTCCTCTCGCATATGTATATATTTCGTAGCCTCAAACCCGTTACCACGGAATTGGAAACTCGAAGTTGGTATAGCACCATCTCTAACAGTCCAATAGGCAAGTGCGATAGAGACCGAGACATACGAACAGTGTATTTCGATATTTGTCGTAAGGCCTGTCCAGATCATACGGACTGTCCGGCAAAAAACCATAAGGTGAACTACATACATTGAAAGCTACCGAAATAAACAATGATTAATTAAAAGATTTTGATATATATAGATATATAACATTCGACCCTAAACGAGTAAATTAGATTAGCTTTGATGTATCCTTTTACCACATTTAAGGCCACTACTCGTCTGTATCCGTCCGTACCTACTTCTAATGTGTCTCGTCAAGTGACCATGAACCTGAAAAAACTTGCAGACCACTGCTTACTATAAGAGTCAATGATACTTAATATGCCGTGAAACAAAATTTGCTGAACACATTAGTCAACAACTCATAATAAATACGTGAGGGCATTTTTAGCGGGCACACAAAAACTACGTCAGTCACATAGTTGGAGCTAGCACGTGATAAAACAAAAGCATGATCGAATTATGACATAGAAAAAACAATATTAACCGCATTAGAAATTTACTCTATCTTGGACTTTATTCTGATTGAAATACATACGATTGTGGTGCGTTAGGCGCTAGGTCGTTCAGGACTTTTTAGTCAGTGACACGATAATAGGTTTCGTGTAATTGGAATTGCAAAGACACGACTGTAATTAACACTGCGCTGGCATTTACTTAACGTTGACGTTCTAATTGAGTAAGTTCTTTAGTATGATATTTCACGCGTGTTGCAGTGTTGTTTGCAGTGTTGTACTTACTCCTGTCCTGACAGTCTTTACACGGGTAGGACAAAACAAAATACGCTCATATTTTACTTAGGTACATAGCTTTGTAATTTAATTCACATAGACATATGAAAAATATCGTAGACGGCCTATTATTTTACCTCTGTCTCCCTGTACTTTTTGTACAGTTGCGGAATGAAAAGGTTCGTCAATATTCAACTATTTGAATGCCGATAAGGTCGAAAAGTGTCCAAACTTTTCATTTCGCGACTATACATGCTATTTTTATTATGACAGGTGTGCAATAATAATAGGTACATTACGAGTATTGTCGAGGCTTGGAAGGAGGCAATTGCAGGCCGTTTTAAACGGACGACCTTGGGAGAAGCCTGCGATTGACATTCTAGCCGAGGCTAATATAGTGATTTTCTCAAAAATGGGGGAAAAATACTAAATTGGAATCAAGTTTTGATAAACATAACCCTAAAACGTCGAAATGTCTCCCCGTTGTCTTTTTTTAAACAGAATCGTATGTTTCATTTTTCAGACACGTACCTACAAAGCGCCGCGTTTCCAACAGAAAAATACGACTTGAATTGGCTGTATACGACCTGTGCCATTTTTTATATGGCCGTTTGATCTTTTTAAAAAGTTTGTAGCTAGACAAATAAAGGAACTTATATGTAACATTGTAGTGTTTAAACTTTCAACGAGCCTGCAATGATTGAATTTCAAAAATTTATGACAGACCACAATTGTACACTTCGCCCTCTCCTACGTAGCGAGTTATGTCCACTTTTACGGCCATTTTTGAGAAAAGAATATTTTCTCTAACATGCAATAGCAGAGTGGGGAGCGTTCGTGGCCCAGCGGCGCCCGCGTACCGCGTGCAGTATGAGAGGTTAAGCAATGTCGGGCGAGGTCAGTCCTTGGATGGGTGACCGCTTTGAGTGGTTACTAACTGAGCGCTCCCGTGCTTTGGAAGGCACGTTAAGCCGTTGATCCCGGTTGCTGTCTATGATAGCAGTCGTTAAGCCAAGTTAGAGGCCTCCGGGCGGCTTGAGAACTTCTAACAGTCAAGTTGCCCACTCACTTGACAAGCCTAAACCCAATAAGGTCTAGTTTCCCCCCGGCTTGGAAGGTCAGATGGCAGTCGCTTCCGTAAAAACTAGTGCCTACGCCAACTCTTGGGATTAGGTAGCGGACCCCAGGCATCCTTCAGGATGCAACTCTACTGGGAATAACGCTAGGAGGATGATGATGATATTGATGATGCAATAGCAGAGTGGCCAACTTCACAGCTCAAAAAAAACTCAAGAGAAGAAGTTTAGTCAGTGATTCCTGTTAAACTCTTTAACCGCCGCGCCGTAGTCAAAATATCCAACTCATTTGGCCGCAGTCTGATAAAATAATAAAAAAAAGCATTTTATTTCAGTGCAGATTACAAATGAAAATAATGTTTTAAACCTATGTTAGTATTATACATTTGGTTATAATATAAGCTTAGTTCTGTAATTTAGTTGTAATTTTTTAGATGTTTATTTATCGTGTGTTAGATATATTCTATTTTTTATTTATTTATCTGCAAGAACCCCTCTGCAGGTGAAGGCCTCCTCCAAAGATAGCCAGTCCTCTCTAGATTGGGCTACTTGAACCCAGTTGTGGCCAGCCGTTTTTATGAGTTCGTCTTCCCAATTAGCTACAGGTCTACCTCTCCTTTTTTGCCTTGTGAGGTCCACAAGGCCCATGTGGTCACCCTTTTGGTCCATCTCTGGTCTCGTAGGCGCGCTACATATAAATAGCGCAGTCTGATAAATAAGTCAAATATCTGGTATGTTTATTAACAGGATATTAATTTCTCTCACTGGTTAAAATTTGATTAATTTACTCATAAAAGATTGTGTAACTTCGTACCGGCGGCAACCCGGGCATGTTCGATGAAAAATTCACGGCGGTTTAAGGGTTAATGGTCATGTCTCACCTGTCACCTTGTATATGTATACAGTGTGACATTATTTAATAAGATTTGGAATTGAGCCGTGAAGTATCTTGGCTTGTCTAAATACGCAATTCGCAGACTGAGGGTGACCGGACGACCTCAACATCAAGTTCAGTGCAAGTCGTCGAACTAGAAAGTCGTAAATCATTCTGAGTCATTCCGTTCTTTTTGACATAAGTAAACAAATGCGATGTCAATTACAATTTTTAAGTGGCGCTTTTGAAGTATTAAGTTATTGTCTAGTAGACGAATTTACCTTGCTCTTGTACAATTTTTTTAAGTATATCTATTCAAATCTAATCCAATCCTAACATTGAGGATGAAAAATTCTAATCAATCCGTGCATCCCGCTCAAACTTGGCTATTGTAAGAGCGCACATAAATCGAAACGATTCGCGTATATTTTTTGCTTTTTGGTTGGTTGACTGGTCGAGGATGCCTTATACAGGGTGGCCCATTCAAATCGGTCAGTATGGGAAAGTCTAAAACTATAAGACATACGAAGATTTGTTCTTAGGAACCATGTCACCGATTTTACAAGTAGAGAGGTACAAACAACCATAGAGACAATTTTACATGCCTGAACTTGTTGAATATTGTAACGGTGGTCACTTTGAACACCTACTATGATAAATTAAAGTATGTGAAAAAAATGCATTTTATTCATTTTAGACATTATGTTTCTTAGAGACATTTACTGCTTAAGACCTACACAAACGATATCTGAATAGAAATAGTGTAAGTTTATTTTTTCAAAACAACCGGGTTCGATTCCCTAGCTGGGTACAGTGTTTTTTTTCAAATGTATGAATGCAGTTTTTCTTTTTATCAAAATCGGTGACATGGTTCCTAAGAACAAATCTTCGTATGTCTTATAGTTTCAGACTTTCCCATACTGACCGATTTGAATGGGCCACCTTGTATATCGCTGTGTATTATCCCTATGTTTGTATTTCTTCCAAACGCTAAAAAATATTTCTTCTTCTTATTCCTTATGGCATTAAGTCCGCCATTTGTCCTTTTGTTATTCCACAATCAAGTTTGAAATCCACATCAAAAGTGCCACTGAGTTTTCACGTGCTCTGCCAACCCCTTTTGAGAACAGGTGTGAGTATGCGTCCGCATGTTATGTTAAAAGCGCAGTCCGGAATTAAACCCCTTACTATACACAACAAGCTCCACATATGGCAATACAGACAATCCATCAGAATGCAACTGAGGTCGACCACTCCGCTTCCGACATGAGTCTATTCAACAAAACGTATAGAATTTAAATTAAATTGGCATTTTAAATAAAAATTATGTAATTTGACTCACGTGTCACTACTGCCGAGATGTTTCTAACTATTCGGGAGTTCCTTAAAATGAGTGTTTTCACGGCGATAAGGCTTTTTGAACAAGTCGTTATGAACTTCCGAAGAGTTCGAAACATGTCACCTTTAGTGACAAATAGGTAGGTAAGTGAGTATAACCTACATTCAAGTATTTTTCACATAAATTCAAAAATTGGTAATTGTTGAGCGTATGTTCTGACACGTTAGGAAGCTATAGAACGCACTACAAATACCAATATGATTACAATTCAATACGTCTAGTCAAAAACTTGTTAGTTTCCGATGCGTATACTCGGAAGAAATTCTCTCCGTTGCAGCTTACCGCAATGAACATTCTGGTACGAACATGTCCAAAACTATGTACACTAATTTCAATCTTATCTCAAAGATACAAGGTGCAAAATGTATCGATACTGTTAGAGTACTTGCTCAGGCTCTTTTGCATTAGACTTTGGGTAAGGTAGCAAAGGAGACAAATTCTCAGATGGTTTACTAGTAAATTATTTCCATGGTTGGGAGTCTTGGAACGGGATTGTATGGTGAGTTATGGTACTGTTTTTCTGAGAGTGTAGTAGTTTTATACATATTTATTCTTCACACAATTAATACACGGATTTGACTATCACATAATATATCGTCTATCGCTTCATAGCGATAAGGCATCCTCGCGTCTGCCTGTACATATGTGTTAGATGTTTAATTTAATTTTGTTTTCTTTTGCAACATTTAGCAACCTGTGTAAGTTACATATTATCACTATTCTGGATAATGAAGAATGTGATGAATTTTTCGACAGTATTTTTATTACACATACAATGCTCTAGGAAAAGAGTTTACTCGAGTTTTTCTTTTGTGGTACAAACACGCAGCGGCCTGATTTACATAATCCGAAAAAAACAATTGAATTTGCTAAAAGTTTGAAATATTTATCTAGGAATGAGGCCATCCGCAGCAGAACCAAAGTGACCGATATAGCCCTCCGAATCGCTAAACTTAAGTGGCAGTGGGCGGGGCACATAGCACGTAGAACCGATGGGGCGGAAAGGTTCTAGAGCGGCGACCGCGTACCGGAAGGCGCAGCGTGGGCAGGCCCCCCACACGGTGGACTGATGACCTGGTGAAGGTCGCGGGTGTCCACTGGATGCGGGTGGCGCAGGACCGGTCATTGTGGAAGTCTTTAGGGGAGGCCTATGTCCAGCAGTGGACGTCTTTCAGCTGACATGATGATGATGATGATGATCGTACATCACATCCATTTTATTCTACGCGCAATTATGTCAATGGCTATTGAAATATGTCGTAGATTGCCATAAATATTCATCGTAGGTTAAACCTCAAAGTGTTCATGCGAGCGAATTAAAATCAAAGCAATGCTGTGTAGACCCCACCCGGCATAATGAATGGGTGTTTTACCCCACTATTAGGTAACGATATATACGATAGCAAGAGGAGCAAAAAAGGCAAAAAACTCACGGAGTTTTGTATTGAAAATCACTTACACATTATGAACTCGTATTTTAAAAAGAAAAGAAAACAGAAATGGACTTGGCGTTAACCTGATAATAGCACATACAATGAAATTGACTATTTTTTAACTAATAATAAAAATAGAGTAAGGGATATTAACGTCATTAGCACGTCCCACCCCACCGACCATCGAATGATACGCGCAAAGTATTTGATTGGCGCGCAAACTAAGCCAAGAATGTCGTTCAAATGTAGAGTAAGTACCATGACACCACTGGAACAACAAACACTTGTAAGCAATTTCACCAAGTTATCAACATCTCTTACCATAACAGACGATGTTGAAGAGTCATACTCAAATATAATAAATACAATAAAACAGTCAGAGTCTTCGATAAGGAAAACTTGCGAAAATCTAAAAAGTCGAGTAAGTATCCCTCCCAGCATCGCTGAACTCATGGAACGTCGCACGCTTCTAAAAGAAAAGAAAAATAAAACAAAAGCTGAGAAAACAGAACTTTCAAAGCTTTACAGAAAAATTAAGAGAAAAATTAAAAAAGAAGAATACAGCTACAAAATGAAAATAATTGAAGAAGAACTAGTTTTGCATTGCTCAGTGAAAAAAGGGCAGCGACGTTTAAATCAAGATCGCAAATGGATTCCATCATTAATTACAAAATCAGGAGAACACGTCTTTCAAAGAAAGGATCTAATAGACACTGCTACAACTTTCTACGAAAATCTGTATCGACAAAGAGGCCACATCAATGACACTTATACAATACGACAGCCAGAAGACCAGTCTATGGATATTCCAGCATTTATAGAAAGTGAAATATACCAAGCTTTGAAATTACTGAAGTCCTCTAAGAGCCCAGGAAGCGACGGAATCACTAATGATATCCTTAAATATTTTAATTATTCACACAAGTTCTCCAAAAAAGGATTATGCCTATCCTAGAATCCAATCAACCTAAAGAACAAGCGGGATTTCGTCCAGGGTTCTCTACTACTGACCATATATTTACATTAACTCAGATTATCGAAAAGTACGAAGAATACGGTAAAAAACTTTACCTAGCTTTCGTTGACTATTCGAAAGCTTTCGATTCAATCTCACACGAAGCTCTGTGGTCATCCCTGCAACAACATGGAACTCCAGTAAAATACATAAATATACTAAAAGAAATATATAGAAAAGGTAAGTCAAAAATCAAACAAGAGAGAGAAGGAAGGTGCTTCAAAATACAACGTGGAGTCCGACAAGGTGACCCGGTATCCCCAAACTTATTTACTGCCCTTCTAGAATCCATATTTCGCAACCTGGACTGGAAATCAATAGGCATAAATATCAACGGCGAACTGCTAAATCACTTACGGTTCGCCGACGATATCGTACTCATTACTGATAACCACTATCATTTAGAGCACATGCTGAAAACTTTGGACTCAGAGAGCCAAAAATGTGGGTTGAAGATGAACATGGACAAAACCTGCATAATGACCAATAGCGAGAAAAAAGAGACAAAGCTATCGAAATACTTTATAAAGTACGTAGAAGAGTACGTTTACTTGGGACGCAAAATAACATTTAAAGAGCAAACAATGGGAGAAGTAGAACGAAGAATTAAAATTGCATGGAAAAGATACTGGTCCTTAAAGCACATCTTCAAATCCAAACTTCCCATCACCTTAAAGAAAAAAGCTTTCGATACAGTTGTCTCTCCTACACTTCTCTACGGATGTCAAAGCTGGACTTTTAATAAAGAAATAATTAACAAACTACAGGTTTTCCAACGGGCAGTAGAACGAAGTATGCTGGGGCTTAAATTAAGAGATAGGATACGAAGTTCAGATATAAGAAATAAGACCAAACTGATAGACGTAGCTGATCTAGCCTGTAGGTTAAAATGGCGCTGGGGCGGTCACGTGGCCCGCGCGAAAGACGGTCGCTGGAGCGAACGCGTGCTGCACTGGTTCGTGCGCGACGGGCCGCGCCGCCGCGGCCGCCCGCGCCGTCGCTGGAGAGACGACATCGAGCAGGTCGCCGGCTGTACCTGGACTAGACTCGCGCAAGACAGGAAATCATGGACGTGCATGGAGGAGGCCTTAGCCCAATTATGGGTCCCCAAAAACTAATTTTACATACAACTCACGAATTGTTAATTAAGTTTAGTTTTAGTCACTTATTGTTTTGTGGGAATAAATGGCTTTATTATTATTATTAGGTAACGAGAGAATATTCACATAACATTTTCCATTATACTGTGAGTCCGTCCCATATATCAGTAGTCAAAATTATCTCAACAATAAATGGTCATTGATCAGCAATTGCACATAATTATCTCACGCAATAAATGATCATTCATCAGCAATTGCACATAATTGCAAGAATGCATGCAGTTTTCATTAGAATGCGGGCTATCCAGTTTGTTATTTTCAATATATGTATTAATATTCCGTTAGTGTTAAATTACTTTTTAAATACTTACCTAAGGTAGCGATGCCCTGGTAAGGCTCATGTTTGATATTCCTACTTAACGTAACAAATGTCACCAAATGTAACATCATAATCATCATCATCATATCAGCCGAAGGACATCCACTGCTGGACATATTCCTCCCCAAAAGAGTTCCACAATAACCGGTCCTTGTATGGGGGGTAAAATGACATCATCGCTACGCTTGGCATGCGGGTTGGCAATCGCAATATCTTCACCGAACTCCAAAGACGCTGACGCCC
This sequence comes from Notocelia uddmanniana, assembly GCA_905163555.1. Classification (NCBI taxonomy): domain Eukaryota; kingdom Metazoa; phylum Arthropoda; class Insecta; order Lepidoptera; family Tortricidae; genus Notocelia; species Notocelia uddmanniana. The sequence goes on from LR991064.1 coordinate 5,271,871, forward strand.
ATCCCCCGGTGGTCTTGGTCGTAGTAATAGGACGTACACGGATCCGATAAAACCCTACATGTCAAAATTGCATGCAAGTTTTTGCAAATGTTAATAGGCCTAAACCATATGGCGCAAATTAAGCTTCGGGAACAACAGCGAAGTTTTCAGCGCACGATCACGAGACAAAATTAATGTCAAGGTCCCCGGAACCACGACCGAGTTGTTAAAAACATTAGAATATGTACGTATCTAGACACCAACTCTCACAAACATGACACATTTCCTTTCATCATCCTCTTTGTTCTTCGTCTTCTTTCCCTTTTCCCACCCACGTGGGGTCGGGTCTCCTTGTCAGTTAGCGCCAGAGATGGCCAGAGTGATCGATTCTGGGTCGTCTGCTCATCAATGTTAGGGTTCTTGAGATCATTTCTAATATTGGCCCACCATCACCACGTGGATTTTGGTCTACATCTTCCTCACGGATATACGAGAAGCTTTGAAGCAATGTTAACGATATGATCTTTTCCTCTACTTGTGAGTGCGGCTGTACCATCGTAGACGGGTTTCGAGAAGTTCGTCTCGGATAAGTCATTAAGTTGTTCGCCAAATTCACATAAGTAACAACAAGAAATAAATCAAGAATAGTACAATAAACTCAACACCTAAAAATAACACACAAATAAAATAAAACATAATTTATAAACATATAAATCTTACACCGTAATCAACAATAGTTGTGTGCATTGCAGATAAACAAAACGGTTCCAACTAAGCGCGAAGCTTTTTTTTTATGATAGGAGGCAAACGAGCAGACGAATCGCCTGAAGGTAAGCGATTAGCGCCGCCCATGGACACTCGCAACACCAGAGGGGTTGTAAGTGCGTTGCCGGCCTTTAAGATGGGAGTACGCTCTTTGCTCGCAAATGAGCAAAACACTGGTATTCAGTCAACAACCCACATTGATACATACATATATCAGATATCACGCTCGTTTCTTCTATCCTATTGGAGTCGGCAGAGACTAAAGAATGCCAAACACTACGGTACTTTTACAAACCTCTTTCGCTTCAATCACATTCATACATCTCCACTTACAAACTGGTCGGTTGCGATGGAACTGGCAAAACGAAGTGTCTCCGTTTCACCTTTCGACAAAAATTATTTCGTGTAAGTATCTGATGTCTGTCGGTCGGGACGTTCTCCTCAACAGGTCGCATTTCTCAACCGATTCTTGTGAAATTTTGTGAGCAGGTTCGATAATTATCCGGATTTTTTTTGTCGAGTCAGTTTATAAGTTCGACAAGAGACCTATAGCCAAACATTTTTTTTTTCGTTTTTTGGACTCCAATTTCGCGTCCTTTGCGCGACATATAATATATGACGTTACACGAATATTTATTCAAAACACATTAGCATTACATTTTTTTTTTATACAACACTTATGAACATTCCTATTGCGTTACGTATTTTTTTTCAACCCAACTAACCGCATATTAGTGTTTTCAAACACTAAGTATTAACATTAACATGTCAAAACCACTTCGCCTTTCCTCAGATCTTATACCTAGTACGTACATACATATCATAACTGTCATAAGCGTTGTTTATTTACAATCAAACACGCATTACTCTCAATTTCACGTCTTCATTACCAAAGAGCGGAAGTAAGTTTTTTTTTATTTACATAATTAATCACTGCGGTACGAATAGTGAATAAAAAAAATACTGGCGCCGGCAAGTCGCGAAGGAGGGGGACCGTGAGGTCAGCTTCGGTGCAACGGAACACAGGGATGGGAGAAGCTCGGCGGCGTTGTTATCGATAGTTATCGGTATTATGATGTCGATTATTTTGTCGATGAAATTGATTTTTGGGATATTTATTTAAGAACATTTTGAGATATTAATAATTGACAAGCCGCATGTTAAATTTTTTATTATATCATTAAATTTGCTTTTCAATAAAAAGTTCTATTAAATACAATAAAGCTTGAAACGCACAGAGCGCGCCATGGCGGGGCGGAGGCGGTTTTACGGTAAAGCGAACGCGCACGATAAAACCGCGCGGTAGAGCGGAGGCGGCGTGTGTGGCATATGAAGCAGTAATCGACTGTCGTCAGTTTCGGAAAGATCAAAAATGCAAAACCGCTTCCGCCCCGCACCGCGCCGCGCCCGCTCTGTGCGTTTCTAGATTAAGAGATAATATAACCCCAAACCTTTACATACCCGTAGTTTGCAGAACTCGTTAGGTAGCTCTAAGGGTAAGAGGCATAAGTCTGATACAAATGCACTTTAACACTATTGACCTTGCGAGTGATATTTTATACGATTACAACACCCATGGCTCCACCATTTTGAAAAAAAAAACAGTAACAGAATCAAAAAAAACGTAATCATTAAATGTGCTCACGGAATTCCACGATAATCGGTTGAGAAAAGCGACTTGCAGAGGGGAACAACCGAGGGCATCCGCAGGCCACATACGAAAGTAATTTTGGCCAAGCTGAAACGGAAACGCTTCGCGTTTCATGCTCGCTCGGCCACCTAGTTAGGGAATTTATGATGGGTGATATAATATGTTTGTTATATCGATGGGATTCATTATGCAGTCAATAAAAGCCAGAATGCAAAAAAAAGCTTGGAATGCCAAGAATGCACATTATACCTGACGTTTCCCGCCACTGAAGTTACACGTATACCTACACACTAGTTTAATAACCAAGTAATAATATTATCATTGTACAAAATGAGAGCACAGTGACATATTACCAACATAAGCTAAAGATTAAAGTAGCACACACACATTCAATAAAAATATTCCACCCAATTGCTGCTTCTGAGCCCTAAATAACGGAATGTGGTCATAGATAAAGTCCAAGCGTATCATTAAATATAATATATTAGTTGTCGCGCCTAACGATATATTGCCCATCACTAGAGAGGTCGGCAGTGGGAAGGCGGCCTCCTCCCTGTTCCACCGCGGCCCCCTCTGCCGTATAAAACCCGGCCCGGCCACGCGCGCCGCGTCTATCGCAGCATCGCCGCCGTATAGCACGTACGTCCCATGAACGCGATCTCACGCGAACAAAATTGTGAAAGTGTTGCATATAAACCGCGATTTCTCGACAGCGAGAGTACCGCGCCCACGGCAGTACGAGTAGTTTGACAATAGTGTTGGTGGGAGTGTGAATTGAAATTGTAAAATCCTAGGTGGTTCAATGGAAGCGAGGTTCGTGACCTGCCGGAGCTTCCAGCAGATCAAGCCGCCTGAGAAGAGCCTCGCGCCGCCGCCGACGGTCAAGGGGCTGCTGTCTCGCTTCGGAAGCCAGGCCCAGGCTCTATTCGCACCGAAAAAACCCCGCTTCGGATCATCGGTAGCGATCCACAAGCTCCGCGAAACAAAGTGGTTCAAGCATGAAGAACAGAACATCTTGTGCGCAGTCCTCGAAACCGGGTTCATCCTTGAAGTACGAGCTGAAGATCCATTACCTCCGGACTCTTGCTTGTCTCCGGACTACCATATGTACGCCATCGCCATGTGGAAGAAGGGTAAAGGTACGTAAAACGTCGGAATGCATTGCGGATGCATTGCACAAAACATCACGTACTTGAAATCGCAGTTTATCATAGTAATTGGGACGTGCGATAACGTTCGCGCGCGCGACACTGGATTTAGCTTTGCACGTAGGCACCGTATTGTAAATAAATCATGTCGTAACACTCGCCATAATACAACATGAATGGCGAACGCTCACGTGCGGCGCCGTATTAACATTACCTAAGGTCACGACGTTAAAACATAAACTTTTTTATCGACAGAAAAAACAAAAAACCCGGAACAGATAGAGGTGTACACCGTTCAACAGAAAGGTGTGCGAAAACGTGTCGTGAAGACAACATTGGGTGCATTCTGGAAGAAAGATTCCGTGATACGCATCAACAACGTGGATGACAAACAGGAGTCGCCGAACAGCGAAAAGGACATTCGAGCAAAGGTAAAAACAAGAGTACACCCAAATTCCGAAAAGTCACTTGGGCATTGCACCATTCTTACGAAATTACAAAGTTCTTAAAGCCATTTATTGCTGGAAAAAATTTCAATTTACACGATTTAGCAGAATACATTAAGGTAAGGTTTATTTAGTATCTTGAAAAAAAAAAAATTGCTATAATGTTACTGAATGATGAAATTTGGTGGAATGCTGCTTTTGAATAAATGACTATTCAGAATTAAGTAGTGTGCCCAAAAACAAGTCTCAACGAGTTTCCAATTCACTACGACTTCTCATATTATCTTGCTTAACGGAGTCATCGTTCTTACGTCCTTGATTAGACTAACGGCTCGCATATTTTAACAGTGACGAGGCGATGTTTCTCAACACAATTTTATCTGTTACCGAACAGCCTTCAATATACTACTTTCGGAGTTCATGCAATGAATCGTTGACATTTGCAACAAACAAGACATAATTATGCGTAACTCTGTTTTCCAAACAATCCCTGTTGCACTCGTTTATTTGAAAACACGTCGCGAATGAAATTCCGTTTCAATTGGCGAAGCATCGTTTTAAATGCAGATTCGTAATGACCTTATTACCGTAGCAGACGCGACAGTCTGGCCAACGTAATTGTCATGCTTCGTTTACGCCTTAAATAGGACATCTGCTTCAATCCGGCACTCTATTGTTTTCGCATCACGCCCTAAGTTCTAATACATTAATGCATGTCTAACTAACTTCTGAACCTTGAATGGTCACATCAATATCTTGTATCGAACTTCGACGTTCTTCCTTCATGTCTAGGCGTGCGACGTCAGAATTGGAAAACTCTCTTTTCAGATTGCGAAAGCCTTGATGAGCTTTCGTTCTTGGGAAACCGTGGGAACAGTATGATGGGAGCTACTAAGGAGCTTCTCCTGATTGCAGCTGGACATGGCCACTAAATCCAGGTTCGAGAGGAACTGGCATAATACCCTGCACTTCGTCCACTGGTGCCGGTACGGGGAGACTCCACAAGAAGCTCGCATGAGACAGGTAACCAAAACTCCTACTAAGCATGAAGTAAATTTTAAATTCCGAACAAGAATTCTAGAACCCTCAATAACGGTCGCTGATTAACGGTTCGCGTAAATCAATTTGCAGCGAAATCCAATTTAGTATGGACGTTTCAACGTCCGCCGTTCATTTTCGGTTCTAGAATTGATATATTTGTGATTGCATGCATAAACGGGATATTTCAACAGTCCCTTCCCCGTATGCATGTAATCTTTTTCATTTAAATTTTTTAAATCAATGCTTATTGTGATTGTCTATGCTAAGCTTAAGTTACGTCAATGTTTCGACGGGGCTTTCTCATTGGAAGACAGAAGCGGCGATCATTCGTGCACAAAGTGTATGGGGCATCATCAGGCATGGCACTGGGGTCAACGAATAAAAAAACGAGATCGCACAACGTAGCCATTCTGTTACAGATCAGCTTAACGACGTCGAAAACACCCATGATTATCATCTTTTGATGGTAATCGTTGAGGCGCTTTGGACTCACAGCTGGCAACTTTAATACCGGTGAGGTTTTATTTTTAATACCGATTGGTAATTGTACCGGAAAATGTGGCCCTTTATATGTGTATGTATTTCTAACGTTTAGTTTAGTTATATCTACTTACTAATATTCTTTCCCAACCGAGACAAAACGTGTCTAAACGCGATAATCGTACTAAACATAGTATCTTAATCTTACCTGATAATTAATACCAGATTACGAAAGAATCTGAAGAATAATCAGTTTATATTCCTTAGTCATTATGTAGGTAGCGATATAGCGGCTACTTGCACGTAATCAATAGAACAAAATATATTTTCGCCAATTTTAATTAGTTCACATATAACTCGTTGGTTAAATAACTGTTTTCAAAGGCATTTTAAATAATGAAAAAAAAAGTTTTATGAAAGAGCTGGTATTTGTTACCTTGGACATAACAATAGCGATGTTTAATCAGCTTGCTGTAAGAGCGTCAATCCTTCGATTTTGCCTGATAGTAGATATGTAAAACTCAAGCATGCAATACTCACAATTTATATAGTGATTCATTCCAAAATACATCACATTACTTAAGTTGGTTAGCCTTTATTAGAAATGATCTAATCCAGAGTGAATTACTTTTTAATTAATGAGGATAATTTGATTATTTACATAAACATTTTCACAGTTATGTGTGTTAAATAAAACATCTTAGTAAGTTGCTCTTGTTGTAAAGTTGTGAGCTCGCTTCATCGTCGGCCTCATCTTTGCCCCCTGGCTAGATGCTGGCCAAGAGCAATCCCATTTTTAATAAAAAAATAAAAAATAAAAATAAAACAAAAAAATCTGAGACTAAACTAAGATAAAATATTTATTTTCAAAGTCATTGACATGGACACAAAAACATTGTAAATTCTTTGAATTCAAAGTCGAGAATTAAAGAGCTTAAAGGCAACTTTGTATTTGCGTCAGCAAGAAGCCGCGGCAAATCTATTGAGGAAAAATAAGTTTATTTGCTTAGGGTTTTTTTAATTTGCCCGTTAATTGAGTTGAATTGACTGGTATCAAGAGCTGCGAACTATATAACGAGTTACAACATATCTCAAAACAAATTTAGTTTTTTTTTCAAGTGTCATTTATGGTAGATATTTTAGTGATAAAACATACGTATATATATAAATGTTTTAGGTATATTTATAATGATGTGTGATGTTTTATTATATTTGAAGTAACGTACGGTGGCTGGTGAATGTGTTTGGTTTGAATTCTTAACAATTATATTATATTGTGGAACTCTTTGGGGGAGGCCTATGTCCAGCAGTGGACGTCCTTCGGCTGACATGATGATGATGATGATGACCGTTTTGTGATGAACATAAGGTACAAATCGCAGTTGATATTTATTAAGAACTAACGCAGACTAGGAATCTAGGATTAACAATAAAATTAACAAGATCAATATTTACAAAAAATTGTTGGACAGAAATGCACTAATATTTGAAGTTCGTTATACGATTGTACGATATAATATAAGTATGTATTGGTACTTACGAAGAGTGTCTGTGCAATATGAACCAATGAGTCATATTTCAGACAAGTATAGTTTGGTACAATAGTCCGATATTTATGGATTATGTGGGAAAAAAGCAGCTCATAGGCATAATGTCACTTACTTGATTGTGAAAAGTTGGTAGAACTCAGGTGCGCAAAGTAAGGTAGTATGAACTAGAAATGTGGTGTTTACTACAGTCCACTATATTTTAATATTTACCCGAAGCAAAAAGTGTGATGAAAAAGGACTGTCAGTAACGTGATCTGAGTATGACATTTTCAATCCATTTTGATGTTATTATGTCGACTTTGTATACAGTTATGTTTGATATGAAGGTCGCTTATTTATAGCTATCGGTCCACAGTAATGCGTACACGGATATACGATACTGTAGAATAGATTGTATTGTTTATTTCCAATAGTTTTTTTTGCATGCTCGATATCTGTGTCAAGTTACTGTAAGTTTTTACGTTAGTGTTATCTGGACGTAAATACGACCAAGCAGTAGAATAGTTGTTTTATCACTTTGTTGAAATTGGACTAAGAATATTTTTACTGTTAATCTCCCAAGCATGGTTTTGCTGTTATCATGCTACGAGTTTAATGCGCAATATTATTTAGTTATCGTTTGGGTTTTTTAATCCTTTTTATAAAATTAATAAGATTTTGTAGTCGTAATTATGGAAACATATTTTTTAACGAAACAATATAATCGCACTTTTTTTGTTAGCAATATTATCGCACTTAAATAATCTAATTCAGAAATTAGTAACTGATGCTATAAATTGTAATAGAAAAAAAACAGCGAGTGTTTGAGTTTTTTACGTCTTGTATGAAAACTTTAATAATCGCTGTATTTTTTCTCCATTATAATGTCAAGCAACAGAAACTAATCTCCAACCTAGATATGCCGGATCCCATTGTGTATACAAAGTTTCATGTTATTCCAGCATGGCGTTTTAAAACGACAGCGAAACTACGTTTGTATGGAGAACTAAGCGTGCTGCGGGCTCTTATGTTATAAATTTACTTTTATTTATTTTTGTATAACTACGCCCGATAGTGCGTAGTGTAATCATAATTATGAAGAACATCGGATGCCGCAACAAGCATACGACTTGCACATAAGAGAACGAGTTACTCGTTTACTCGATAATGACTTAATCACTATTGTTCTCGTAATGGATGTCTAGAAATATGCGTAGTAAAATACAATCTCAACCACAAATGACCTATACGGTTATATAACTATTTTAATCATGTTCAATGTTCATAGATATGTTAACTAGTACTTATCGGTCGTAGTTGTGTACCGATTCTGATCAATTAAAATAACTTATGCTCTGAAAAAGAAACGAATTACTTAGGATTTTGAACATTTGTAATTGTTCTTTATTGACCGACTGAAAAGAGGTCTCGGTTTCAGCTTCAGCAAAAATATTTCGTACCTATGTTGGCGGATTATCCGCTGTTCTCTACAGGTCGCATTTCTCAACCGATTCTTTCTGAAATTTCGTGAGCGGGTTTGATTATTTTAATTTTTTTTTGTCAAATCTGTTTTTGGAAATATATACAGCTCCCAGACCCACTAGTTAAAAAATTAGTAGCCACAGAGAAGATTTTTCATTTATACAATGGCGTAACCACGAAGTCTCTTAGATCGAAGTTCGTATATCGTCGTTTGGCAACCAAACTTCACTAAGTAATAAATATTATCTCAAAACAAAACTCGTATCTCAGTGCCGATAGGTGCTGAGATAAGAAGTTCATATGAGTAGCGAACGATTTCGTAGTGAGATTTGTTGTCAACTGACAAAACCTCGATTCCTATCATTACACACGGGCGATAGAGTAACTCTAATCTTCGTGCCCAAAGCCTTAGAATACTTAAGCGAGAATCATCGAAAAACAGCAAAACAAAACCATAACAAAAATATTTCCCTTGTTGCAGATAAGCGAGTCGCTAAAATGGGGTAACATCGGAATGAACATGGGAGTTATGCTCGTCAGCCAAAACAACGCACGGCCTAAGGCGAAGTCGGTATGAGTGCAGCAGGCCAGCGGCACCGCTGGCAACACCTGCTACGCCTGCTTCTGGCCGCCGAAATTTGAAAACATTGACGACGTTTGAATTTGGAACACAGCTCTCACTTCAGTTCGTTTTATAAATTTCAATGTTTTTTGACTGCCAGTATCTGGAAGTTTGACGATGTTTCAATTTAATATTGGATTTGAAGCCAGCGGGCTTTGATGGTTTGAATAATTTTTTTCGAGCTTTGAGCACTCAGTTGAGTTACTGATTTTTATAAACTGCCAGTGTCTGAAAACATTGACCTATGAACTGTCGCTTGAGTTCCTTTTATGAATATTAAATGTTTTTACAGGCTGCCTGTATCTGAAAGAAGACACTGTTTCAATCTGGAATTGGAACACGTTTTCAAGCTCTCATTTGAGTTCCTTTTTTCTATTTCAAAGTTTTTTTTAATGACTGCCAGTATGTTGCTCCATAGATTGGAAGCTTTAATTTTATTAGATTCTTTGTGACAAAAACGTTCAAGACATTCCTGAACTAAGACAGACCCGTGACGTAATTTAAATAACTGTTGAGGTATTTTCTAACCTATTATGTAACTTTTTAATTAGACAAGTAAAATAGGTATTTACAGATATCTTGTTGTGGTCTGGGATGACACCCTAGTCTTATGTTATGAGTATTTCTAAACGTTCATAATTCTGATCGATAAAGACTGTTCTGTTTTTCCTAAGAAAATTATAAAACCGACTATAAACTTGATCTTCAAATATTTAGCTGATGTTTTTCGAAATCTCTAATTATACCTAAAGGTTTTTATGAACTTGTGTAGTCTGTTATACTTGTTAAACACATATATCTTCTAATCATAGTCGGATCAAGTTACGAGAGTATTTGTGGCGCAGTATGAGAGTATTAATATTTATTTATAAAGCATACTAGGGCCTAATATTTCGAGAGTATTGTAATTTAACTGTTCTATTTATAACGAAGCATTTTTATAAATAAATTATGAAAAAAATATTCTTTCGTATTATTTATATGACAGTCCTACAATAAAAATAAAGGGAAAGTTGAACAAGACGACTCCTAAGGGTCATCCTTCTACGTGCGATTTTAGCTACAAGGCGTAAAAATGCTGGTACTTGCTACGGAGATGTTAACCTATTCAAAGCTCGACAAGACTAGACATCATGCCTCGACGTGCGATTTTCAAACCGGAAATAATGCTAGCACACGTATTAACGTTCATTGGCCTCTATTGGGTTGATACTAGCTTACCTATATGGCTAAGGAATGCATTTTCGGGGTTTAATTTTACCATTTCTCTCTGGTCTATAAACTATATCCTCGCAAGAATTCTGGTCCGACATTTATTTTTCGTGGAACATGCGTAAACAAAGAGTTTCCACGATTTTATTACACGCATAGTTTATCGTTGCAGCTAATTTCATTTGTAAGTGAAAAAAGCATAAAATGCCTCAGTATTCTTTTGTTTTGTAAGTGTAAAGGACCAGCAACCACTCCGAGCGGCAGCGGTTTTCACAATACATTGCGTGTAATCCCAACTAACCGCAGTGCTTTCCGCGTCTCGGCCGCGCAATGAACATATTATTTTTCCGGGTCGCAATTCACAAGTCGTTGGCTGTTAGTCACGAAACTAGCAAAACAACAGCCTGCTACTCGTATGACCTTGACGTTCCCATATTGCTGTCAACGTATTGGAGGCGTCAATAAGGTGGTAAGGTGGTAAAAAACAGTCTTAATTAGGTTAGACCTAACTACTAACCCTAAATGCTTCATTTTTTTATTTGAGAAAAAGAAAAAATACATTTTACATTTACAATAAAAGACTCCAAACTGTGACGTTTGATTGCGAGGACCGCTCATTTTGTATGCTTAGCTTATAATTATAACCTAACCTATTTACTTAAATCTAACAAACCTAATGTTTCATTCAACCTAATGCATTTTTTTCTTAAATAGTAAATTTTATAGGAAAATTGCAAAACCTAACGACTACTAATTACACTGGCCTGCAAAAGAAGGTATACCAGTTTTTGTTCAAGAAAGCTAAAAGTAAAAAAATTACAGCATTTTATAAGGGAGCGTTTTTCTTTTTTTTCAGCCATCTTTTAAAAGGAGGTTGGCGAAGAGGAGTTTAACAAAACAAATTTTTGTACATAATGCTTTTTATTTCAAGTTTCTAATTAAAATAGTACAGAAGTTATCGTCAAGTTTATGAGTGTTATACCTTCTTTTGCAGGCCAGTGTAGATAGATGATACTCAAAGGAAACCCGAAAAGTTCACTGTTTTGAACAAAAATCTATTAGGTCTAGCGAAACATTAGGGCAAAAGTTAGTACTTTAGTGTGGACAACGCGCATGTGACACTCCTGGAGTCTCAGGCGTCCGTAGGCTGCGGTTACCGCTTACCATCAGTCGGGCGGTACGCTTATTTCCCATCGACGTGGTATTAAAAAAAAGGTTCTTTTTATTGAGAATGACATATTTATCGTCTGATCATCAAGTCTTGTGCCCAACTGTGAGGAGGAGGAGATACCATCGGCAATAAAATATTTTATTGCCGATGGTATTTCATGCCTGATTCTATCAAATACTCGTTGAAACGGTTGCAATGAGCCCAAAACACGAGGGGTTTATATTGTGCAGTTTAGGAGCTGCTAAGGCCACCCTCTGTCTCATATCAGATTAGCTCGGTGGTACCATAATCGTGCATTGTCACAAAACTTACATGAGAATGCCAAAATTTCAGCTCAATCGGTTGATGATAACTGGTCTAAAATTCAGTTGCAAGATTTGTCCCACACATTTGTCGCTATGTATCGTCATATAATTGTAACTACAATTGATGATGAGATATTTTTGCAGCCCTGCCCATAGTCACATATATATATGCTGGTGACGTACTAAAAGGGCAGTTAAATAAATGCTAAAAAAGCTTGTATTAAAAGCACGACGTTCCCAACCCAGAATGTAGGAGTTCATTTTCACTATAATTCTAACCTCAACACCGGCGATATACTCGTAGTATCTACTTGGGCGTAAAGGTCAAAAGAAAGGTCATGCTTCAAAAAAGTATGTATAATAAAATGGAATTAAGTAATTAAATGAAACATTAGTCATTAGACTTATATGTACTATCGAACATTCCATCAGATTCCATGCTTGAATGAATGCTAAAATGATCAATAACGAATTGCATTCGCACCGGTTTTATTTTTTAAGAGCATGGAGCTAGCGACATCTAGTTATAACCAAATCAGTTACTGCGACTTCGTCAACGGGTAAGTTTTGATACAATGGTAAGAGATGGCACTGTAAAACAAGATGAACGTCGCGTCATGTCACTCCAGCGTCCATCGTCAACGAGCGCTCAAACTTTCCTTCTGCATTAAAAAGTGCCACATATTTACAATAGATGGCGTCGTGTCCACTTTAGTAAACCAGAGTTGGAAACACTTGCATGCATATTGCAGTTCTTTGGCCTATATCTCACCGGGACACCATGGCGGCGGAACGAATTGCCGCCACCAAAAAAATGTATACACCCCTATGTAGGTTACCTCACCTGCTGTGCTACACTTGGTTCCGGTATTAGAGTTATTTCTGAATAAAACTAACGCCATAAAGTGACGTGTAAGTTGTTAATTGTTTCGGACGAATACACCGTAATTTAAATGTTCAGTAAAATTGCATCCGTCTTGTAATTGATAACGGTGCTACATTCACATTGACCAAGGATGTTTCGATAAATCTCAATAAAGAGCGTTAATAACACGTAATGGCGTTGGCGTGGTCGAAACCGTCACTTATCTCTCTCAACAGTTCAAACACACTGTCAGTCGACAGCGAACGCTCGTGAGCCTCATCCATTATGATCGCGCAGTAGTTATCCAAATCTGGTTCACGACAGCCCTATCGTAACAGTCTGTCTTGTATTTGATGACGGTGCTACATTTCTCAATAAAAACTGTGATGTGTAGTTTTCTCACAAGATAACATTGAGCAAGATGTTTAGAAAAATCTCATTAGATGGCGCTAACCGTCACTTACCTCTCTCAACAGCCATGTCCGTCGACAGCGAACGCTCATGAGGGTCATGAGCCTCATCCATTATGATCGCGCAGTGTCTGGTTCGCCCAGATCCTCTCGTAGAAGTATACCGTCGACAATGTCTTTGATGATGGCGCTGAATTCTCAGTAAATAGTGTTGTGTGGCTTTCTAGATAAAATTGACTTACCTCTTTCAACAGCCCAAACAGCATGTCCGTCGACAGCGAACGCTCGTGTGCCTCATCCATTATGATCGCGCAGTCGTTATCCAAGTCTGGTTCGCGCAGACCCTCTCGTAACAGTATATCATCCGCCTTGTAGATAATTGATGATGGTGCTAAATTCTCAGTAGGTAAATACTATTGTGTGGTTTTCTAGATAAAATTGACCAAGACGTTTCACAAAATCTCAATAGATGGCGCTAACCGTCACTTACCTCTCTCAACAGCCCAAACAGCATGTCCGTCGACAGCGAACGCTCGTGGGCCTCATCCATTATGATCGCGCAGTAGTTATCCAAGTCTGGTTCGCGAAGGCCCTCTCGTAGAAGTATACCGTCGGTCATGTATTTGATAACGGTGTTGGGCGATGTGCAGTCTTCGAAGCGGATCGCGTAGCCCACTTCGTCTCCTGAAAGAAAGATAGGTAATAAATACGGTAAGAAAATAATCATAAAATTTGGCAAATAAAGCTTCTTTAGTTAGATGAGTTCTTCTGAAATCAAGGTTTTACGAATTTTAGATGCTACATATGTGTAAGAGGATAGAGAATTCTTGATCATCCCTTTCACTATCTTGCCTCGTTTCGAGAGAGGGGACTATTCGCAGAAAGACGGCATAGAAAGAAAAGAGTACCCTTGTTTCAGGAAGGAGACAGAAGTGAGGTTGTGAGTGTTCCCAGAAAAAAAGACAGGGGTGGGGAGAGCAATGAGTTAGTTAGGGAGTCGTGCCCTTGTACCAGGGAGAAAAGAAGCAAGGTTGGGAGTATTCCAATAGAGAGTCGGAGGGAGAGAGAGTGAGAGTCAGGGAGAGAGAGAGACACGGAAATGATCGCGGTGGAGGGCAGGGAGTTAGGGCGTCGTAATGTTCCCTAACTTGGTGTTCATCTCGTCAGACATGCGCTTGGCGATGACAGAGGAGGCAAACGAGCAGACGAATCACCTGTACTGGGTCAGTTGGGTCATTTTGAGAGAGGGGATGATTCATAGAGAGACGGCAGAGAGGGAAATGAGTACCCTCGTTCCAGGAAGGAAACGGAAGCTAGGTCGGGAGTGTTCCCAGAAAAAAAGACAGGGTGAGCGAAAGACGAATTATAACGGAATCATGGTGGGAAGAGCAAGGAGTCGTGCCCTTGTTCCAGGGAGAAAGATGGGAAAAAGAAGTGAGGTTTGGAGAATTCCAAGAAAGTCGGAGAGGGAAAGAGAGTCAGGGAGAGAGTAAGAGGGAGGAAAAGCGACACGGAAATGATCGCGGTGGAGAGGGCAGGGAGTTAGGGCGTCGTAATGTTACCTAGCTTGGTGTTCATCTCGTCAGACATGCGCTTAGCGATGACAGAGGAGGCAAACGAGCAGACAAATCACCTGTACTGGGTCAGTTGAGTCGTTTTGAGAGAGGGGATGATTCGTAGAGAGACGGCAGAGAGGGAAATGAGTGCCCTCGTTCCAGGAAGGAAACGGAAGTGTGGTCGGGAGTGTTCCCAGAAAAGAAGACAGGGTGAGCGAAAGACGAATTGTAGCGGAATCATGGTGGGGAGAGCAAGGAGTCGTGCCCTTGTTCCAGGGAGAAAGATGGGAAAAAGAAGTGAGGTTTGGAGTATTCCAAGAGAGTCGGAGAGGGCGAGAGAGAGTCAGGGAGAGAGTAAGAGGGAGGAAGAGAGCCACAGAAATGATCACGGTGGAGAGGGCAGGGAGTCAGGGCGTCGTAATGTTACCTAGCTTGGTGTTCATCTCGTCAGACACGCGCTTGGCGACGGACATGGCGGCGACACGCCGCGGCTGCGTGCAGCCGATCATGCCGAGCCGGCTGTAGCCTTCCTCGTGCAAGTACTGGGTCAGTTGCGTCGTTTTACCGCTGCCGGTTTCACCTGAATGTCAACAAAATTATTTGTTCATTATTTTTGAAATTCCAATAGATATTGTTGGCACCGCTATGTTGATAGTCAAGGGCGATTTTAATTGCATAATTTAGGCGATACGAATGAACTACAAAGCCATATTGCGAAGGAAAGTCATGCCTTAGAATTCAGGTCAAACAACATCCAAGATTATTCCATCAAATTATTTTATACACAAATGCCCATCCCCTAATACAGTGAAGCAATTCGATTTCTGGGCCATTTTGTACCTTGTCACAGTGGAAATCAATATGAAAGCTGCTCTCATATTACTGTCACTGTGACAAGGTACGAAGTGGCCCAGAAATCAAATTGGTTGATCGTCCATTAAAGGAAATTGTACTTTTGGGAATATAGGCGTGAGTTTATTTATGTATATATTTAGATGATTCTTCTTCTGAGTCGTATTGTCGTGTCCATGACAGCTTTCCACAGCTTTGTTAACGAATTGCTTCCATCTACTCCGGTTGGCGGCTGATATAGGCAGCCCTGCGGTTGGCCAATAGACCGCAAAGTTTCCCCTCTATTTTTCCGAATGAGTATATCGAGGCTGTCTGTTCCTACGCGGGCAACATGACCGAAATCCTGTGGCCAGTGTGGGTTATTTAGATGATAAAGATGGAGAATCTCACCGACGATGATGACGACATTGTTCTCCCGGATAACTTGCATCAACTCTTCTCTCACAGCGAACACCGGTAGGAACCGCCTCTGCTCCTGAATAGTATTGTTTTTCACGAATGAAGACTTGGATTCCGGCTCTTTGCCGTCTTTTGTGGCTGAAAAAAAGAAGTAAACACCCATTAAGGCATTTTCTCGAACACAGATAGTAGACTCGCATGCGAGTTTCATTACATTGCGGGTTACCGTGGTATAATATATTATTAAGATAACTGTTAACAATAGGTATATTTGTATGACTGTTTGTTTCAAAATAAATAAATAATGAGTTCACTGGTCGATTGACCGCGACAAACCACGCAATGTAGTGAAACTCTCATCCCATCAAAACATAAATGTAAAAATAGGAGCCAAGTTCAATATTAAGAATATTATATATAAAAATAAATTGGGATACTTGTGCCTTAGAGAAGATTACTTTATTTAATCTCAGGATTGTGCCCTCGCAATTAACGGACTTAAATAAAAACATCCTGTAGACTAGATGCTGGCCTAGAGCAATCCCATTTTTAATTAAAAAAAACTATATTCTATTCTTTTTAATTTTGTAGTACTATAACTTACTATTATGCATGCAGAGGTTAACCACTCTATTGTACACTAAAGATCTAGTTTTTTAAATGATTTATATATTATGTATACTCTCAGTGTAACAATTACTGGTAAACCAATGTTTGGTTCGCGGTGCACACTCAGTTTCACTCACACTATATTGCAGCTATGCACTATATATTATATATATTGCAGCTATGCACTATATATTATATATATTGCAGCTATGCACTATATATTATATATATTGCAGCTATGCACTATATATTATATATATTGCAGCTATGCACTATATATTATATATATTGCAGCATTGCACTGTATTGCAGCAGTCACACTATATTGAAGCAAGAACGATTGAATGGGTCTTTCAATAATAATTTGACTAGAGAGCAATTTCAATAAAGGAAGTTAATGATTCCCTATGTCCACTACCCCGAGGGATTTAAATAAGAAGAGATTGTTGTTGTGGGTTACGTTTAAATGTATCCCATCAAAAACATAAATGTGAAAATGGGAGCCAAGTTCAATATTAAGAACATGCGATGCTTGGTAGTCGTCTTCACCGACAAAAGAATTGAGATCTAAATGGGTGCCAAATTCCGTTAGATTCTCTGAAATGGTGCCAAGTCCGGCACTAGATTGTTTACAGTAAAACTAATTTACTGCGGCTTAATGCAGTTTGAGCCTTAACTTGGCAGTTTTCTATGTCGTATTTTGTAACACCATAAAAGCTGTTGGATATTTAAGAAAACTGCCAAGTTAAAGCCAAAATGCATTAAGCCGCAGTCAATTAGTTTTACTGTAAA
Source organism: Notocelia uddmanniana (assembly GCA_905163555.1). NCBI lineage: Eukaryota > Metazoa > Arthropoda > Insecta > Lepidoptera > Tortricidae > Notocelia > Notocelia uddmanniana. Next base: position 5,289,185 of record LR991064.1, read on the forward strand.
CAATCTAGTGCCGGACTTGGCACCATTTCAGAGAATCTACGGAGCTTGGCACCCATTTAGATCTCAATTCTTTTGTCAGTGAAGACGACAACCAAGCATCGCATCTTGATATTGAATTTGGCTCCCATTTTTACATTTATGTTTTTGATAGGATATCATTACTTTTTGTCAATCTTCGCCAAATGGTGCTTTTTAAGAGCGAATGCACGAGTTACTATACAAAATACCCAAATCTATAGGTGCACCTCAAATATTTGAAGAGTTCCCTCGATTTCTCCAGAACCCTATGATCAGATTATTACCTGATAACTATGGAACCACCCCTGAAGTATACCGTTTCAAACAAAAAATGAATTTTCTAAATCGGTTAATAAATGACGGAGTTCTGAGGTAACTAGCATAAATAAAAATAATAGTAAAACTAGTAAAAAAGAACTCTGTTTTATATTTTTTTCTGGAGTACACACACAATTACTAAACTGCATGCCAAATTTCAGCTTTCTAGGTCACCTGGAAGTGGGTTAGGTTTTTGATTACTAGTCAGTCAGTCAGTCAGTGGTAAAAATGACGTTTTTTAGAATTTAATATTTCAATAATTATTAAACCCATAGTTATGAAATTTGGGGTTCTAGTTGTTCTAAAGGATATTAATACATGTACCTAATTTATTTATTTTTATGTTAGAAAGATTTGGAGTTATTGGGGGGTCAAAAGTGGCTCCAAACGGTTCGTGTAATATAACACACGGCTGCTGTCCGCCAGTTCCCGGGGTGAACTTGGCTGGACACGCTGCCGCGTGTCTAGATAAGAGTCTGCAAATATGGCTTTATAGCAGACAGGACTGTACTTTGTTTCGAAATATATCCAGCATATAAGCACTAGGAAGAAAGGTAGATGCAAAGATTTTCAGAGTTGCTAGGTATAGGTAGAGGTCATTTTGGACATTCTTGTCCATACTTATTTCGTATTTCTACAAGGATCAACGAATTTATGTGATGGCTTATCATTAGTGAATATCCGAATACGGGTTTTACCGAATACGAACATTGGGCCAAATTTGCCGAATCGAATTTACGGCCGCATTGTTCGGTTCAACGTAATTCCGTCATCAATTGCTTTAAAACATACTAATTTAGTGGTTAAATTCTTGTTCATTATTAAAAGTGAGATGTGGATAATAAAGGAAGTTACATAACATCAAATATAAAAATCACAAGGCAGTGATTTGATCAGATGCTATCGTGGCAACTTGTAAACAAAAACCGTTAAAATTGTTCGGTAAACATTCGGCAGTTGAACCGAACTATTCGACCAAATGCTGAACATCCGAAAATACGCCGAATAATAACCAAATGTTCGGCGCATCTCTAATTATTCATTCCTCTTTTAAATAGCATTCATCATTTATTGTACTACTACGATGGCGGGATTCTTATGAAACTCACCGCTATCCAAGTGCTCGGCGTATTTGTACGCCTGCTTTGTAGGCCCGTCCTCTGGTTCGTCCTCTTTTTTCTGTATACCCATGATGTTACCTGCATACGGAAATATACAATTATTATTTAAATATATATAAGGATACGCTCGAAGCGGTTACTCATCAATGATGAGTATCGGCTGATGTTTCGATGTTCGACAGATAATCTCTCTCGTCTAGATGGGGTCATCATGTTCGCGTCTCCTGCATTGTCGCACGCCGCCATCCGTGCTACTGCCAACCGCGTCCGGGCAAAAATTGACTACATTTCAAATTTTCAAGTAGTATGAAATCTTAACTCATTTCGTTAATTTGCTAACAAAGAAACCCTAAAATATTTTGTTATTTTATTAGCTATTAGTTTTCTAAATATTCACGAAAATCTGAAGAAAGCCTTACATCGTCGTAATGACGTCACAAGGATGAATTGTGGAAGTCACAGCAAACAAAAAAAAAAACAACAGTACACTCTCATAAGCAAATCTGTCTTAGTGACAGTGCTTCTGTATGATTTGTTACGCTGTGAAGCCTTACTTGTCACTTACTCTCTTTTAAAATGAGAAACTTTTGAAATTGATTTATTTATATGAAATAGGTTTATTGTCTTGAATTTTAATAATGTAGTCTTACGTTATTGTTTACACTCTATTTGATATAATCGGAAAAAAGCCTGCTTAAAAAAATGAAATGTTGCCAATTCACCTCAGAGGTGCGACAAGCCAAGCCGAAGCAGTACAAATAAGAGGAACATGTTTTTGCCACGCATAAAGAGTCAAAAATATCCTCCCGCTGAATAAAACTTCGCAGATTTTCGTCACAATGAAAACTATTGTTGATTGGATCCAAAATTCCGGTCATCGAACCAAGTTTTCAGCCCTGTAATCATCATTACCAAGAAACAAGATTCAACATGCCAATAATTTAGGTACAGATTTAGGTAATAATCCGTTCCCATCGTGAAAACTCGTAAATACGACTAGACCCGACGTGGCTATCAATTATTGTATTAAATTATTGACACGTTCATGTCTGTTAATGTGAAACTTTATTAGCCAATGTCATATGTCAGAATGAAAACTGGTTGTATTTTGCCATTTGACATAACAGATCTCAGAGTAAGGATTCCTATATAGATCCTGTTCCACCAAGGGGGACAGAAAAGCTCTTACGCAGCTAAATCGATAACTGGTCTTAAACGTCTGGCGGCTTACCATAAACAACCTCTTTAATTTGGGTGGGTAATCGTTTATTTTCCTCAAACTATTTGATGGGATGTGGACATCAAGGCAAAAAAAGAGCGGAACTATGACAAGTACAACGATTGACTTATCGCTCCGTGTCACTCTTATCCAATTTAGTGCATGACCATCTCGCTGGGTAGCAGTTACTATTATTTGACACCTTCTCTGGGGTACTCTAAGTAACAGATGTTAAATAATTAACCGAGCGAGCGAAGCTTTCGACAAGAATTCTTCCGTATGTCTGTCTAGTCAGTTTTTGGAAATTTTGAAATTTGAAAAAATAACATTTTTTTCGCGAGGTCTACAGCTCACAGGGCCTTTAGTACGGTTATTGATTGATACTTCGTCGGGACTAGTCTTATTTAGATTTTTCATATGGGAACAGATTATTACAGATAAATTACTATGACGAGACGTTTTTGCATTTGTAGTTGTGACATCTGTAGCCAGCCTCACACTAACGTTGACGTGTGTCTGTGCACGTAAACGTGTACGCGTGTCCCTGTAAATATACAAATACTACTACAGATGCAAAAACGTATCGAAAGTAATTTACCTGTAACTACATCGTAAGTTTAAAGTTTACCCTACGTACCGAGTTTGGTGCCCTCAAGTTTCCAATGCTTCTTCTGCGCTTTACGTCGCTCCTTTTCTAGTCTGAACGCCTTCACCAGCGCAGAGCCTTTGCGGGCGTTCAGTGCCATGTCCGATGTGGGATCCTTTACCTGTAAGAACAAGCCATGTCTAGTAGACATGTCTAGTAAATTCTGGAACTTGCGTCGCAATAATATAATTGATTCACAATAAAAACATTATTGGAAGAATCAACAAGTCCTATTCAATAAAAGTATAAGTTAAAAATTTCTTGTCACTTGTCAAAAAAGGCACTTATCATACCATATACGGTCAAGTGCAATTAAAATGGGTACACTTTGTATCGTATTTCCTTACAGACTGACCCGTTTTAATTGCTTCCAAGTGTAGTATGGCCTAAATATCGAAACGCCAATAGGATTATTTTCTTCAAGGGTGTATCATTTTTTTATTTTAAAGGGTCGGGAACGGATATGTGATGTTACACCCCTGGAGTTGCAGGCGTCAATAGGCTGTGGTGACCACTCGCCATCAGACGGCCCGTCCGCTTGTTTGCGACCGACGTGGTATAAGAAAAGTCAAAAATACGCCGGACCACTCGCAAGTACTCTTAAGACCCTCCAGGGAGCGATCAAGAGTTCAGACCCAATGTTTTATATAGTCAAACCACTACCAATGTTGACAATTTAGACTGGAGTATGCTGTAGGTAGCTTTATGAAACGTTTTCCACTTACCGGTATGACGGGCTCAGGCTGCTTAGTGAACACAATTCGTCCATCGAGGAACGGCGGTACAATGTTGTGCACCAGCAGATGCACTCTGTCTACGCTTTCCTAAAACAAAACAAATCATTAACTAAATAAGCCTTTTTGGGTTGGCGGAATGCTTTGATGCACCATCCGCCTGGTCGAGAGACTCAAGCCCCGGACTACCCACTAACTTACGATTATCCAACCATGTCGCTTCCAAACGTTCGTATTACGAATTCTATTTAAAAGTCCAAAACTTGCGCAATAAAGAAATAAGCCTGACATGAATGACCTGAATGGTTTTACAGCCCAACTCATTAGTTAGGGTCAGTTTAACCCGGTAACATATGTCAGTATGTATAACACTTCTACGTGCAATGTGCTCTGGGCACTGCGACTTAAGTTTAGCGACTCGGGGGGCTATATCGGTTACTTTGGTTCTACTGCCGATGGCGGTGGCGTATCGGAAGGCGCAGCGTGAGCAGCCCCGCCTCAAGGTGGACGGATGACCTGGTAAAGGTCACGGGAGTCCGCTGGATGCGGGCGGCGCAAGGATCGGTCATTGTGGGGCTCTTTGGGGGAGGCCTATGTCTAGCAGTGAACGTCCTTCGGCTGATATGATCATGTATAACAGTTAAAATACGGATCTAACGTGAAATTATATTTATTTAGCTTCACGTTTCGACACGGGTTGCATCGGTCATGATCGCGGCAGAACTGACGTCTTAGCAATTTGTTATTAGAGCTACGGGTACACAACATTTAACTACCCCACAAAAGTTTATATAAATGTGAAAGGTAGACCCGATAAAAGTTATTTACCCGTCCATTACGCTATCAATTGTCCCCGGCCGGGGCATAGAATAGGGCTACGGCATCCTCTGCCTGTCGTAAAAGGCGACTAAAAGGGGGTCCTTGGGGTCGAAGACGGTCTCACAGAGGTGTGACTCTAGGGCGGTACTGGTGCGTTCCGATGGAGATCCCAGAGCCGTCCGAAATGATTTGAGGAGGACGATCAGGGGGTTTTTAGTCGGTACAAGTCCGACGTAACCTCCGCACTGTCGCCGCGGTGCGGTGGTATCCATAATGGATTTTCCCCCCGCGAAAAAATAAAAGGGCACAACACAACACTGGACAATTACATCCTGTATATACCGAGTTTAAAAAAATCTCGATAGCGCGATTCAGATCAATCCAAATTCAAACGTACCTCGTCCATATCACTATTCACGTTGACCGCGTGCACGACACCGCTCGTGAGCATGCGGTTCCGCTCCCACAGCTCGTTGTCTCTGTCGCTTTGCTGTCTCTGCGCTGACACTTTGCGGTTGCGTCGCTTCTCTATCTGCTCCTCTTTCTTGGCAATGTATTCAGAGGAGGTGCCCGCGAACGGGTCAGATTCATCTGTTTCGCCTGTAAAGAGATTATGGACCGTGGATGAGAAAACTTCGTGACTAAGAGACTATTCTTGTTTTTTTTTAGTTTGCTAAGCTAGCTAAGTTTCTGCAATGAAAGAGATGAGTATATGATTCACTAACTGGAGCGTTCTTGGCCTAGCGGCGCCCGCGTACAGCGTGAGGTATGCGAGGTAAAGCAATTTGGGCCCTGGTCAGTTCTTGAATGGGTGACCACTTTGTGCGATTACTGATTACTAACTGACCGCTTCCATGCTTTGGAAGGCCCGTTAAAGTGTTGATCCCGGCTGTCGGCTCTGCCAGCAGTCGTTAAGCTAAGGTGCAGCCTTCGGGCGGCTTGAGAACTTCTAACAGTTAAGTTGCCCACTCACTTGACAAAGAGGGGTCGAAATTGCACCACGTCCGTAGGGAGTACCCACCGCTAGCCTACACGGGACCCCTGGGTGGTGCTAAAAGTGCAAAAATCTGGCAACCGTACTGTCTCTTCGAAGATCTCACGGATGGAAATGATTGCCATACGATAAATAAATAAAACTAACGGTTTTGGCCCCCAAACTAAAATACTTACACAGTAAATCTAAAAAATGGGACTCATTAGACACATTTATGCTTTCCAGATTTTGAATTCGGGAAAAATCTATTCAGAGTCGCGTCGTTAAATTAAGTATGTGCTCGTATATCATATGTCTTTTTTTTTATATTTTTGGTCATGATCTCTTACCTTCTCCCATGTTGTACCATTCTCGGTCTAGTTTCTTCTCTGCCTCCTGCCATTCAGGGTCATCTACATCTAAGCCCCGGCGAGAGCTGACCCATCTGTAAATGAGAAAAACATGTTAAAGAATTATCAGAATCGGACAGAGTGAATTAAAATTGCTGAGCATCTTCCCACTATAACAATTTAAACTCTAATAAACAAAATAAATTTCGTGTAAGACCCCTGTACGAATATTTTAAGTATCCGCCCACTGTTAGTGAAGAGGTTCTTGCCGGACCTGCATACTTACTTGTGAGGTGTAGCTCTAGGAGTGTTGTCGTAGGGCCGCCCTTTGTAGTCCCTCATTGGCCGCCGCTGGGAGCGTTCCGACCCAGGCCCTAGCTCCCGCGGCTTGGGCGTGGGGAAGTCCCAGCTGGACTTGCGCGGCGGCGCGCGGTCGTCGTCATCATCATCCCAGGCCGTGCTTTCAGGAGGCTTTAGGACCTTCATGCTGAAATCATTGCTAAAATTAGTAGGGATAAGGCTCAAAATATTTGAAAACAGTTGCCTTGGCGTGCATATTACAAAGAAGGCTGGCTATATTATAAGTCCACTCATTGGTGATTTGTGGCACTTAGGCAGCACTTGACAATTCCTAATCGACTTGTGATGTAATAGTGTTTTTCCTTTACAAATTAAGAAAATGAAACCAATTAACACATTTGTGATTAATAATTCATATTAAATTCTAAGTTTTTAACTCCTTAAATGGCTATAGTTTAAAGATAAGCATTCAACCACCAAGACATGATTCTTTTATATAAAATAAGCAATTTTTTTATTATTAAATCATTAATATAGCTTTTTATTTCCATAAAGTATTTTCATTTTAAAGAGTTTGTTAGAATTGTTAATTTTTGTTCCTTATGTAAAGTGTTAGTACATAGTGACAGTGTTTAGCTGTTTCGTTGCAAGTTAAACATATCTTTATAAGTTAAACAACTTACTTTGGAGTCCGAGGTTCATCTTTGAACCTAGGTTCATAATAGCTCCTCCGAGAGCTATCTCTGTTATTCCTCTCACTGTCTCTGTCTCTTCTGTCACTTCGATCACTCCTGTCACTTCTATCACCATCCCTCCTCCTCTCACCATCTCTTTTGTCCCGTCTATCATTGTCTTTCCTTCTATCTCTATCCCTGTCTCTCCTGTGGTCATCTTTATCTCTGTTGCGACGATCATAGTGGTGTCGGTAGTATGGATGGTCTTCGTCTTTTGAGCGTGCCTTTTTCTCCTCTTGAGTCGAGTTGTGAACACCTTTCTCTTTGGCCTCTTTATCCTTTCTGTCAAGAATAGAAACATTTCATTTAAAATCAAATCAAATTATAAAATTGTATGAAAAGGACAATGGGCAACTTTGTAATGGGTGTCTGGTCCTAAAACCAATAAAACTGAGAGTTAGGTCATTAGATAAATAAATGACTATTTAAAAAAATTAGAAGACAATATGTAAAAGGGCAATTAGATCGTCTTTGATCAAAATGTTGGGCCATGCAAAAGTCAGGCAATGAAGATGCTGAGATGGTCTGGAGGCATGACCCTCAGAGAGAAAATAAGGAACAAATAAATAAGGGGAACTTTTAAAGTAGCAAACATAACAGATAAACTAAGGGTAAATGCACCATAAAAGGTCTAGGAGAACCGACCCCAAGAGGTATGGGATATAGGCTCAGAAAATGATGTTTAGGACACCATTTTTTACACAAATTGAACTAGTGAATAAGGCTTCTGTCATGGTTACTAGATGACTGTTTCATTTCGTTCTTTTGGCATAAAGTTGAATTCTATTGCAGAACTGAGATAATTATATTTTACTTCAGTGAATATTAGCTAATAGTAAATTTAAAGACCTATTTAATGAGTTAATTGGTCTTAGGATCATGTTGACACATGGTCTTTTGAGTGTTACTTTGTTTCCTTTGGTTAATAACAGTATACACTGTCCACACACACACTGACACTGTGTGTCTATCCATGGACAAGTTAATCTTTTGTTAATTGGATAATTGTATGTGATGCTGATGACACAGAAAACTATTAGCATGAGTGTTCTTACAGTTGTGGCAAACATCAAATATTAAATTAAGGGTAAGTTACAAAGTGCGCATTTCACGATATTTTACTAAATTGCACAACAAAAACAAACAACATAACCTCAAAAACAACCAATTTAACAATTTTTTTACCTCTGCGACCTCTCTAACTGCCTTACAAGGGCCGCCTCTGAGATACCACCCGTGTAGGTCGGTGTTTCTTCATTATGCTTCCTGTATTTACGCTCTTTCACACCAGAACTCGCTGGTTTGTCATTCTCCTCATTTTCTTCTTGTTGGAATGAGATAAGCCTATTCTGTTTCCTTTTAGCGGCTGCTAGCTTATCCAGGCCTAGCAACGAAGGCCTTGCGAACTGAAAATCGGCTGGCTGATCCTTCTTTTTGATGATTAGACCGCCAACTGCATCCCCAGACGTGCCTTCTAAACGATGAAGGTTTTCTTCGTTATCCGACATCTTGAGATCTTTTTTTCAAAGACAATAGTTTATGAAAACCCGGCAGGTATGATTGTCATTACTCATTGGAGTTTTAATTATTAGAATACTATGAAAACACACAAATAAATAAGCGCGCAACAACGCAAACTTAATTTGAAGTATACCAGCTGTCAATCTCAATAATATCAATGTCAGTCATATGTCATCTATGTCACTATGACGCTTGTGCTTGTGAAGAACACATCAGAGAAAATTTTCTCTGTTATCTGTGGTAAAGAATTTCCACAGAATTGACAACATTTCATAATGATGCCTAAATTGAAAACCATTTCGGTAAATATGCTACTTGAACGTAATAAAATCGATTTAAGATTTTTCTTTATTAGTTTCCAAGAAAATCACGAGTATGTGTAAACCGGAAGTGTGATTACTGTGGCTGTAAAGTGACAATACTTAAGTTCACTAAACGGTCTAGACTTTAAAAAAATGAAATCAGTTCCGTTTGTCACTAAGTTCACATTTAATCTGTCAAATCAAAGACTACAAATATACATACTCAAGGTGGTATTCCACTCGTTTAATATCTTTGTCCAATTTCTATGTCAAATCTTTGATCAAAGTTCATTGACGTAGGCCCATTCCACTCATCCAATATCTTTGTTAATTTTTTTTTTCATGCGTAGCCTTATTGATTTAACTGTCATCGGAATCTTTGATCAAATGTCGGGGTACCCATCCAAGTTTGATGAAATCATCCAATTTCTTTGATCAAAGATATTAAATGAGTTTAATACAGGGTGGTATACTACTCATCCAATATTTTTGTCCTATTTCTTTGTCAAATCTTTGATCAAAGTTCTTTGACGGAGGCCCATTCCACTCATCCAATATCTTTGTCCAAGTTTTTTTTCATGCGTAGCCATATTGCTTTAACTGTCATTAGAATCTTTGATCAAATGTCGAGGTCCCATCCAAGTTGGATGAAATCATCCAATTTCTTTGATCAAATGTTGGTATATAGGACAAATATATTGGATGAGTGGATACCTCCCTAAGATAGACTGGCAATTCGATCATATTTAAAGGCTTGATTAGAGGCGCTATCTATATTTGAGCTGGCAAACTTTTTAACCAACTTCAGTTATATTAGAATAGTAAATTACGATACAAGTGCAGAGAACAGGAAATTCGCAACGAGTGGTGATAAATTAAAACACGACCGAAGGGAGTGTTTTAAATCGACACGAGTTGCGAATTACATATTCGCACGTGTATCGTACAACGTTTTACAGTACATATGGCTCTTCAAAGTTTCGACATATGTACGTAATCTGCTGATTACCGAACTCGTGCGGTATAGTGGCACCATATGTACTGTAAAATAATTTATTTAATATATTTATTGTAATAACATTGTTCTATAACTCATCATCCTCCTAGCGTTATTCCCTGTACAGTTGCATCCTGAAGAATGCCTGGGGTCCGCTACCTAACCCCAAGAATTGGCGTAGGCACTAGTTTTTACGGAAGCGACTGCCATCTGACCTTCCAACCCGAGGGGGAAACCGGCCTTATTGGGAATAGGCTTGTCAAGTGAGTGGGCAACTTGACTGTTAGAAGTTCTCAAGCCGCCCGGAGGCCTCTAACTTGGCTTAACGACTGCTATCAAAGACAGCAACCGGGATCAACGGCTTAACGTGCCTTCCAAAGCACGGGAGCGCTCAGTTAGTAACCACTCAAAGCGGTCACCCATCCAAGGACTGACCTCGCCCGACATTGCTTAACCTCGCATACCGCACGCAGTACGCGGGTGCCACTGGGCCACGAGCGACTAATACTAAATAGCGTTTATCAATAAATATTAATTCAACATTTCCTTGTGATGTTTAAAATTTTCCAAACGGATTTCATGCAGACAAATTTATTGTGCTACTTATTGGCTATGTGCACGTCCGAAACGTCAAATGTCAAAAGTCTCGAGACAATGTCAAAACTCAGAGATGTCAAATAATGACACATGAATATTTTATTTTATTTAGTAAACGAGAAAGACCCCGTATTGGAAATTTTACTGAAATAAATAAGAGAATAAATAAATACATACAAACGAAACGAATTGTAGGAAACCGTTAAGAAACCAATAGAAAACGTGAAAGTAAATTTGACAGTGGTCCCCGGTAAGTACACATTTCTGCCATGGTGTGCGCTCCGATCGCCTAGCTTACCCCCACCACCTACTTCGCACATAGCCAATAGAAAATCAAAATCTCCTCATTATCAATTTCCCTTTAGCATCAAATTATTTTAATGTAACTGATATTTTAGTTCTACTTCTGTGGTATAGATGGCACTGTTTTCAATACAAATCTAGATGTTTGCTTAGTTTTAAGTTGCCATAGCATGACTGCACGGCTGTTTATCTACGTAGAACGAAACGTGTATGATAGCGGCCATATTGTGTCAAAAATATTTTGACGACATACTTAGCTCTCATTGGCTACTGCCTTGTCTACCAATGGACGTCAAACGTCAAAATAAAGTGACAAATAACAATAAAATGGCGTCTCCTCGGAATTTCGTCTAGTCGTCTCTGAACATTTTTTTCATTTTTGCAAATGTTGTTATTTAATTTGTAGTATTGATAGATTACTATGCAATAAACAAACGGAACAGTGTGTAGCTAATCGAAAATTCATCTGGAAACGCGTAATAACCATTGTTTGGACAACAAATGGAAGATAGTGAAGTGCTTCGTATGTGGCATGGCATGCAAGTTCTCATTTTGCAAAATGTACGAGTGTTGTGGTTGTAAAACGTAGAACTCTGTGAAAGGACAAAGATATATCGTTTTCCCTGATACGAAATGAGATACATTAAAAAGTAAATCTGTTGATAAGTAAATTGTTTGTTTCATTTCATATAATACGGCACAACATAGTTCACGGTATTTCAATTTAACACCAGTTAAATTTTACATTTATTTATTTATTTACAAAATATATATATCACTTACAGATGTACCAAAACGTGATATATATTACAAAAAACAAAAATATTTACAAAAATAACACAAACAAACACAACAACAAACAAACAAAATACTTATAAACTACATAATAATAATTACGAAAAACTTAAATGCTTACATGCGACATCTGTGAATTCAGTCAGAGTGCAGTTAAATAGGTCAGTTTTGGTAGAAATTTCATTGAGCATGTTTATGGCCCTAACAAGGGGTGCATTGGCGAGTAAGTTGGTACGCGCGGTCGGGCGCGCGAGCAGGCGCGGCGCGCGCCGCCGCGGCCCGCTCGGCACCGCCAGCCCGAGCAACTCCAGCACTCTAGGGTTATGCAGCTTTCCCCGTAATACCCTAAATATATATGTGGCCAGCGCTACATTTATTCTTACTTCTAACTTGACATACCCTACCATACCTAATACGAAAAGTGTTGGGTACATTAGGGGGTAAAATGGATATACCCCGTATTGTTTGAAATACAGATGCCTGACAAATTTATTTTGTATTTTCTCGAGCATCTGGACGTATTTCCTTTCGTGCGGGTTCCATATAATTGCCCCACTCTCTAGCCTGCTTCTCACTAAGGCGTTATATGCAATATGAAACCTAAGTTCCTGTAAGCTTTTTTACAAATTTCTACTATGTGTTTCCGGAAACACAGATCAGATTCAACATGTAGTCCCAAGTCCCGCACCGCTGACACGCGCGCGGCCGGCTGCCCATCTACATTATAAGCGTGATGCAACGGAGTAAGTGCTTTGCTGTAAGAAATTATATTACATTTAGATAAATTGAAATACAATTTATTTACATGACTCCAATTCACAACCCTGTCAATGTCGCTTTGCAATCGTTCACAGTCACAACTATTATTGACTTTTAGTAGTAGTTTCAGGTCATCTCCGAAAAGTATGCAAGTAGCATGCTCGACAATTTCAGGAAGATCATTGATCATTAGGACGTTTCGGACGGAGGGATTACATCGGACGTTTGTGTTCAATTGGAAATACCTTGAGCTTCTACACAAACCTAAATATAAATGAGCTATATATATATATATATATATATATATATTTATTTATCGTTGGATGTTCACAGTAAGTTCCATTGCCACAGTGTCATTAAATAATAAAAAAAAATAAACGTCAAAAATCTACCAGCGGGTACAGATTAAATATGGTTGCTTACGGTCTATATTTTTGGTTCGTGAGTTGGCGGTCTGAACCCTTACTAGTCTGTGCATGACTGACACTACTTCACAGTGCACTACTTGACACTGACGTGAAGTGAACGAAATGGGAACGCTCACGCTCCAAGGTTTTTTAGAAAAATAAGTGGCAATAGTAATACTGCTGTCATACAGCCACCGTAATGACGACATCTCAGAGTAAGGATTTCTATAGAGCCCCTATTGTCTATGTGCACGTCTGAAACGTCAAACGTCAAAGGTCCCGAGACAATGTTAAAATTTAGAGATGTCAAATAATGACACATGAATATTTTATTTACTTTAGTAAACGAGAAAGACCCCGTATTTGGAAATTTTACTGAAATAAATAAGAGAATAAATAAATACATACAAACGAAACTAATCGTAGGAAACCGTTAAGAAACCAATAGAAAACGTGAAAGTAAATTTGACAGTGGTCCCCGGTAAGTACACATTTCTGCCATGGTGTGCGCTACGATCGCCTAGCTTACCCCCACCACCTACTTCGCACATAGCCAATACGAGTTTCACCAAGGGGGACAGAAAGCTCTTATGCAGCTAAATTGAAAACTTGTCTTAAACATCTGGTTGCTTATCATAAACAACCTCTTTAATCTGGGCGGGTAATTTTTTATTTGCCTCAAACTATTTGACATGACGTTTAGATGACATTGAGGCAAATAAAGAAAAGCGGAACTGTGACAAGGACAACAAATATTATATCCCTCTCCGTCGCTCTTATTCAATTGATGTATATGACCATCTCGCTAATAGCGGTATATTATTTGACGTCTACTCTGGTATTTTGAGGACGACATAATTTACTTACAACCTTCTGGAGTTCGCTACTTTTAGATTAGTAATTTTAGAAAGAAAACTAGGATTTCAAGAGAAATAAAAAAACACGTGAACCTTAAAATTTCATTTTCTATCGGTCTAGATCATAAAACGGCCACCTTGAAAATATGAAACGTTGTCAATTTCATAGGGGCTTTTTACATGAATAATATTATCACAATAATGATGTGTCAATGCCCAATGTCCCATGTCCAGCAGTGGACGTCCTTTGGCTGATATGGTGGTGGTGGTGGATGTGTCAATATTATCGTAACTTATAAAACTGTATCGATTTTGCTTCAATATTTATATATTTTCACGTGATACGGATCGTGATATGAGTGTATCGCGTGATAATATTCACCGTGTAAAAGGCCTCATACAAAATAATTAGTGCGTTTATAAAAAACACCGTATATGCCTGAATCACACTGGCGCGGCCTGCGGTGGCGGAAGGGTGGCGGTCAATAGTTGACAGCTTACCACCGCGGCCAGGCTGCGCCAGTCTGTGAGAGGCTTAGGTAAATGTTTCACCGAGTTGAATAGTACCATGATACTTTAATGAAATGATTCTGTTTATTTGAATGAATTTACTTTTAGGGCGGTGCATAAGAGTTCAGACAAGATTTGATGATGATGATGATCAATATGAATGACCCTTTACACGACTAACATTATCACAATGTGATGTCAAGCTTGACTTGAGAAAAAAATGGATGCTTAGGTCTTAGGATTAGCACATCATTGGTCACCCTTCGTGGGTTTTACACCCAAGGGATGGCAATAAACTTGTGAAACCCAGGAAACATAAATATAACCTCTGTTGTTATAAGAGAGCTTCTTAGGCATAGTCGTAGTCTTTATTGCCGTTGCTTACTATCAAGCAGGCCGTATGCTTGTTTGCCATCATTACAAAGAAACACATAGGTTTGCTATTGTTAGTACATAAAACTCCAAAATAAACTAAATAGGTTTATCATCCCAACTCCCAACGCCATTCCCAATTAGTTTAATTAATACGAAATATTAAAGTGATAATTTATATTAAGACTTAATCGCTTTAGAAATATTAGGTCACCTAAGAGCCATAAAGTTACATTTGAGTAAGTGACTCTACGCTGCCATAGTGTAGCAACAATTTTGAACTAAATGCCTTATTCAGGAGCCCGGATCACGGGCATGTGTTTCACGGTTACCACTAAAGCTAAGCCCGTATGAATTCGCTTTTAGCTGTGCCAGACAAATGTATTCCGATTAGCTTTAGCTCGCGAGTTCGTCAGCAAAGAACTGAATTGCTTATGGGATTTTTACTATTCAATTGTTGCAGGCGAAGATCTAATTGTCGCTGAGATACTCGTAATTTCTGAGATAAAAATTGTGTCCTGCCATGGTCTTGCCTAGCTAGCTGAAACGGAGACACTTCGCTCGCTCGGTCAATAATATTAGTACGGATAGTATTTGTCCTTTGGCTCGCATAGGCTTCCGGAAGCTTGTGGCGGCTGGGTCGCGGGTCGATTTTTAAGACAAGTTACAAGGGCTAACTGATTTTAATAAATAGTTGGTCGTATTTATTTTTTGTCAAGTACCTATATTTAAAAATGTTTGAATTGTTATCGATCATGCTCACGTCTGTATTCTTAATATTTTATTGTCAGTGACACTTCAGTAATTGGTACAGCGATCAAACTGAATCCAATAAATTGTGCTACGATAACAAACATTTTCTTTATCCACCCATTAAGTAGGTAAAATATCTAATATCTATATCTAATCTAATATTGAATGAAATACAATAATTGTAGGAGACAATACTTAAAGGCAAAATAATTAAATAAAACTAAAACTAAAGGTAAAAAAATTGCCCCAGATCGCCGCCAGGCGGTAGTGTGCCCAGAAGACTGGCAGCATTGCCACGTTGTATGGCAATGCTGATCCTCTGGGCGAGGTAAAAGCCAGCCTTCCGGTCACGTGAAGCCTCGACCAAGCGCTTGCACAATCAAATATAGATTCGGTGCGCGCCCGGTCCCCATGGTCCGAGGGTCTCTACGCCGAACGGTTCAAATATGAAGCCACTGTCGATGGCTTCATACTTGCGCCGTTTGAGACTCTCAGCTGAGTCAGCAGCGGAACCAGCCCTGCATGAAGTCCCCGGAAGATGTGACGACGCCAGGGTGTCGACGCACGTGGCGTCCCACACTAGGGGTCGGCTCATCTTCCAGGGAATGAGCGTCATTATTTAATTAGCGTCAGCTAACTGATGGTGTTCGGTGGGAATTTGTCGCTTATCGAGGGTGTGAATGACATCTCAGCCTGGCCGTAGCGTTTGTGCTGGCTTGATATAGTTTGTGAAGGTTTGCCGAGTCTCCTCCCGAAGTCTTTGATTTAAATTAAATCCTTTGTAGTTAGACGATGGCTTTTGACGTTTCGTTATCCGCCAAGTTGAAGTTTTTATTAAATGTTCTTAGTTTATTGTGTTTAATAGCCCGGGAGACGAATATTATTGTTTAAGGATTTGAGTTTTTTAGTTTGATAAAATGCTGTTGTGTAAACTGTGTAGGATTCGGATCGTGCAGAACTGTTAATACGAAGGAAAGCTTTCCTGTAAACATGACCGCTCTGTGAAATCCAATAACGTGCTGAGAAGTGTTTTAAATCCAGACATCGGTAGAAGAAACGTCTAGGTATGTACTTAATAGCAATCCATGGTCGGAAGAAACCAAAGGGTAAAAAGACTTAGGGGACAGAGAAGTTTCAGACAAAACTGCAAACTTCATAGGGGTCGTAATAGATTCCGCGCTTCTTTCTTTGGCCTCGTTGCTCGGTGACCTCGGGTCTACTCCTCAGCTATCGGAGTCCGCCTTAGTTCCGGCACTGCGGGAAGAGTAGCTCTTCTGCCCTGGCGTGTCAAAGGACGGTTGACCGTGCCCCGCTACGCAGATTCAGTTTGCTGACTGCCCTTGGCTTTAGCTGGTCACCCTTTGCTACGGGCCCAATCCATAGTTCGAATCCATAGTTCCTATGATGTAGTTTCGTAATAAAAACCGGCCAAGTGCGACATACTCGCGCGTGACAGTTCCGTACCTTACTCGACTTATCTCGATAATTATGTTCATACGTCGCACTCCAGCGGGCATTTCGCGGGCACGTCATAATATATGGTGTGGTTTACAAAAAAAACTTCTTAATTTGCTAGTATTTGTTACATACCTGTTATCATATATCAATCTCAAATTGTCTACATAATGTGAAATCCTGTACTAATAATGTTGTTACTTAGTTTTATTGCTGTTGGTTTTCCCATAAATAAATAAATAATGTGTGAAGACTCTTTAAAGCGATACACCTATTTATGTGGGCACTTAATACATGAAAATTAATATCTGTAATTCAATCTTATATTGGTATACTAGCCTTTGCCCGCGACTTCGTCCGCGTATAATTCGTTCTCGCCTTAGAATGATTTGTTTTCCCATACAATCTTTCTCAAGCTCAGGTGGACACCAGGAACTCAGGGATGACATGTTGGAGAAGGAAAGTCACGAATAGATCGGACTGGAGATATTTGCTTGACCAGGCTAGCCTAGGGCCCACCCGTGGCTATAACGCCTCAGATGATGATGATGATACAATCTATCACCCTTCTTTACACCCCCTTATGAAATGATTTCAGTCAATATGACATTCCCTAGAAATCCTATTGTCAAAACGAATGATTAAGTGCTTATTTCGGAATATCAAATGTACCGATTCTAGACGAATAAATCTCGTCAAAAACATGACATGTACATTTTACAATGGTAAAAGTCTCGCTACGCAGTTCTGTCACGTCAGACAAGAGAAGCTATACCTAGTTTAAAATAAAAATATAACATTTTATTTGATATAATATATCTGATGACGATTAAACTTACAGAATTTTTGAAAAACAAAATCTTACAAAAATAAACCTTCAATGCCAGTGTCTAACTTTCCCCTTCATGAATGACCAAATAATGCGCACGGAAAAAATATATTCTGGCAATAACCGTTAAATTTAAAATGATACAATAAACCATGTCCTAGGTCGTTGGTCCATCGGACCATTAAGTGAGGATGTCCTGACAAGGGCATCTTTTTCATTAGTATCAGAGGTTTGACATCAAATTCACATTTCGAACGCGAGCTCGCTTCCTTCCGCGTGAAACTTGATCTTAGTCAATCTCAATAAGCTTCGTACTTGGCTTACTTGACTTACATTCCTCTGTCTCCTATGTGAGCAGAGGGCTTCCACAGTGCGCCCCCATCCCATCCGGTCTTAAGCTTTTGCGCTTCAATTCACTCTAATCTAACTCTCCCATTAATGTGATATCAAACCAAAACGTCGAGACGAATAGACCTAAGAGCAAGACACAGGATGTGCTCCAGGCAATAGATTAATGACGGCAATTCGTATGCAGAACTGCCTCATTTGTTAATAAATATATCGTGACGCTTGGTCAAGATTCAGCAAAATTGTTTCCAACGTGTTTTAGGCATATTTTCCTAATTTGGCATTATTGTTTCATTGGAAGTGTCCTAACGCAAGCTGAGGATCTCGGGTTAGGTTACATATACAGTTTGTTAGGGCGAATCCTCCGCGTGATCTAGCAAAAAGGTGAATTTGAGCCTAACTTAGTAAGTTAAGCTACCAAAAATTCTGAAATAAATGATTTGAACTGGTAGTTTTTCTTTTCTTTGTAGTTTTTCAATTTTCTTTGTAAAAAATATGCAGCTGATTGTAAACCACATAAGTATAAAGCAGTGGCTCTGTGACAGCTGTAGAACTCGTGTTTTTTTTACAAATTTAAAATTTTCTAAGAATTTACTCGACGAAGACCTGCGTTTCACTTGGTCAATGATATTATGACCGCTCTTTCGAGAAAATAATCAAATTAATTATAAAAATATTTGTAAACGATCTTACAACAATCGAGTCCCAAACTAAACAAAGCTTGTACTAAGGACTGTTCAATTTACTAAGCGGACATATTAAACTCAAGCTTTAAACCTTAAACTAAAACTAACTAATAAGTACTGGCCGGATATAAAATGACCATGGATAATTCTATCAAGTGTGTACCCGATGCCGAAAAAGCCATAAAGATGGACAAATTCGGTAAGAAAGTTCTTATATAGCAGGCAATTTGTTCCTGTGGCCTCAAAAGTAACTCTTATTTTGCAACCGGCACTATTAATGGCGAAATTTATAAAAAAGAATGCATCAAAAAACGGTTGCTTCCAATATATAGAAAGCACAGTGTCCCCCCTTTGTTTTGGCCTGATTTAGCAAGTGCTCACTATGCTGGTGAGACCGTAACGCTGTTAAATACAAAAAACGTTGAATTTGTTAAAAAGGTAGACAATCCACCAAACTGCCCGGAGCTCCGCCCAATCGAGCGATACTGGGTCATTGTTAAGAGACACCTGAGGAAGGATGGCCGAGTAGCTGGTTCATTAGAAGAATTTAGACGCATGTGGTTTTCTGCATGTAGAAAAGTTTCAAAAAGTGACGTGCAAGCACTTATGCGGCGAATCCGGGCTAAAGTCCGAAAATTCTACCGTTGTAATTAAATTTGATTATTTTTGTGTTTATATTGCATTATTTTAAAATTGTAAATAAATATTCATCATTATAAACTTATTTTTGTAATAAGAATTTCCTATATAAACCGATTTTTGATGTCCGCTTAGTAAATTGAACAGTCCTTATGGATACTAGCCAGCGATACATACTTATATAGATAAATAAGTTTAGTACTTAAATACATAGAAACGTATCCAAGACTTAGGAATAATAATCAGTCCGGTTTTGCTCAACGCATTTATAAAGCATTCGTGTACAACCTATTTAATTGCGAATTTATAAATTACCCGAACATGTAGAATTGGACATTATTGTTGTAAGCATAATGTATGTATGTATGTATAACACTTTATTGCACAAAAAAACAATAACAATCGAAACAAAAAAACAAAATGTAAAAGTACAAAGGCGAACTTATCCCTATAAGGGATCTCATAATGTTTACATTGGAGCGTGTGCAATTAGTGAGGTGCGCTTATCGCTACCTGCGACCCCGCTCTTCACCCCCGGGCGCTCCAGTGCTGACTTGTAAACAAGTTTGGATATCGTTTGTTTTGCTACTTACTCTACTCACAACACCTTGGAAGATGCCACCTCCGAAAAGTGGTAGCCGGAACTTCCTGCTTATGGACGATTCATACCAAACGGCTGGAGTCGGCGCGCGGGGTGCGCGCCGCCTCCAGCCGTTCCGTAACTAAATGGTAAAAAACGGAACCCTTATGAATTCGTCATGTCTGTCTGTCTGTCCGTCCGTCCGTATGTCACAGCCGATTTACTCGGAGACTATGAGCACTAAAATTATGAAATTTGGTAGGAAGGTGTATGCTATAAACCGCAATAGAAATATGATGTGAAATTTAAAAAAAGATATTGAACTGGAGGGGCACCCCACACTTGTAACAGGGGGGATAAATTTTTTTTAATGCACATAGGCGTGTGGGTTATCTATGGATAGGCCTTCAATTATGACATAGAGGTTTCTAGAAAACTTTTCCATTAAAATCAACCGTTGGCGAGATATTTGCTGTCAAAGTGTTAAATAGTGTGTCCCCCCCCTCTAATTTCCAAACTTTGAAGTTTTAAAATTCTGAAAAAAAAACAAGATGATGTAAATTAATAAATACTTTCAACAATTTTGGTTTGAACAAGATAGGTTTAACGGTGTTTGAGTTATTGCTGAAAAACTGTCTTTCCCAAACAAAAGGGCCTAAGTGCCGTAAGTTTCCTATGAAGATACGACCTTTTTTGATTAAATGTATTGTAAAGTGTTTTTAAATGTAGATTAGGAGGTGTTGGTACGGAACCCTTCGTGCACGAGTCCGACTCGCACTTGGCCGGTTTTTTATATGGAAAAGCTCTCAGAATTTGACAAATGACATTTGACAGTTTCTATATAAAAACGGGTGAGGTGTGAGGTGAAAGGTGAGGACGAATCGGTTTGCAACTGACATCGGCCGGCCGGGGCCCGCTACCGCCGTCTAAGTCGCCGACCACCTGATCCCGGCCAACAAGATGTTACTGAAGCAAGCTCGGCAATTGAGGCTGGACCATAACTACTACTAGGGATTCGTGACTGTAAAATGTTAAAAAAAAATCGATCAAAGCAATAGTTATAACTGTTATAAGTATCTGAAACGGTGCCAAGTCCGGCACTACATTGTTTACAGTAAAACTAATTTACTGCGGCTTAATGCATTTCCGTTATAATACCATAAAAGCTGTTGGATATTTAAGAAAACTGCCAAGTTAAAGCTCAAAATGAATTAAGCCGCAGTAAAATAGTTTTACTGTAAACAATGTAGTGCCGGACTTGGCACCATTTCAGAGAATCTACTTGGCACCCATTTAGATCTCAATTCTTTTGTCGGTGAAGACGACAACCAAGCATTACATGTTCTTAATATTGAACTTGGCTCCCATTTTCACATTTATGTTTTTGATGGGATACATTTAAACGTAACCCACAACAACAATCTCCTCTTATTTAAATCCCTCGGGGTAGTGGACATAGGGAATCATTAACTTCCTTTATTGAAATCGCTCTCTAGTCAAATTATTATTGAAAGACCCATTCAATCGTTCTTGCTTCAATATAGTGTGAGTGCTGCAATACAGTGCAATGCTGCAATATATATAATATATAGTGCATAGCTGCAATATAGTGTGAGTGAAACCAAACAAAAAGTGACCGATGTTTATTTATTAGGTTTACCAGTAATTGTTACACTGAGAGTATACATAATATATAAATCACACACAATATTAAAAACTAGATCTTTAGTGTACAATGGAGTGGTTAACCTCTGCATGCATAATAGTAAGTTGTAGTACAACAAAATTAAAGAGAATAGAATATAGTATATTTTTTTTAATTAAAAATGGGATTGCTCTTGGCCAGCATCTAGTGTATCAGCATCTAGTAATATAGTATATTGATTAGTTAAACATGTAATTACCCACATATAATAAGTACTATTGCATGTATTTCTATTAATTGCAAGTCTATTTTTTATTTATTGTTTTTTATACTGTATTCCATTCTATTGCGATGAATCATGTCATGACATCATCATCATCATCATGTCAGCCGAATGACGTTCACTGCTAGACATAGGCCTCCTCCAAAGACTTCCACAATGACCGGTCCTGCGCCACCCGCATCCAGCGGACACCCGCGACCCTTACCAGGTCATCAGTCCACCGTGTGGGGGGCATGCCCACGCTACGCCTTCCGGTACGCGGTCGCCACTCGAGAACCTTTCCGCCTCAACGGCCATCGGTTCTACGTGCTATGTGCCCCGCCCACTGCTACTTAAGTTTAGCGATTCGGAGGGCTATATCGGTCACTTTGGTTCTGCTGCGGATGGCCTCATTCCTAATGCGATCACGCAGAGAAACTCCCAACAAAGCTCTCTCCATTGCTCTTTGGGTGACTTTGAGCCTTCTTATGAGGCCCATAGTAAGCGCCCCCCCAGCTTGAGTTGTTAAAAAAGTTAAACCATGTCAATTTTGTGACGTTAATTAAGCATTCAATTTCTGTGAAAACTTATTTATAGTATATTTTTATCAATTATATGCCTTATCACAAAACATAAAAGGCGAGCATAGTTATTTTTTATTATCTTCACAACACTGACATTCTGTAACTTTTTTAAAAACTCACGCTCATTTGGTGGATTTATTTCTGAAAATGCCCATCTACAAGGACTCACCAAATCACTATAAATCACTAGTATCCCAATTCGTACTATTTCGAAGATAATTCAAGAATTTATTTTAGTTAATTAACACCCCTGGTATAGTATAAAAGTTCCTCAACAATTAAACAATGTTGGCGTGTGTGTCATTCGAATTCCGAATTGTCATACTTGACATTAACTTTTGCTTAACTCTACGTTAACACTTAAGGCCGGTTTTGTTGGCGATATATTCAATCATTTTGTATAAAAATGAAAAATATTTTTTTTTCTTGAATTTTGAAAAACAATTACTCTGTATATAAAATCATGTGCAATAAGTTACATGTCCGACATTACGAGTACTCCGTCAAACTAAATAAAAATTCCCTCGTAGACATTAGTACGAAATCTTTGTATAATAGTGTGTACACAGTTCAATATATATACATAAGGAAACTGCAGGTCTAAATTGTAAGAAATACAACTTAAGCAATTTTTGTAAACGGCTTTTTGTTTCTGAATTAAATAATAACAAATAATAAATTGTTAAAAGGGCTTCTACGTATTGGCTATGTGGTATTCGTCGGTGTCGGTACTTAGGCTCCGCGCTCGCCTCCCAAAAGTCCGGGACATAAATGTCGCGTGAACAGAAAAGACATACAATAATAATAATTCTTTATTTCAGACATTATCAGCGGACCCCAGGCATACTTCAGGATGTAACGTTAGGAGGATGATGATGATGATGACATCCATAGTTTAATCATCCATAATGATTCGTGCTTATCTCACAAACGTGCCCTGTCCGGTATTCGTACCTGGACATTTCACTAACTTCGTAGACACTACCAACTATCTCATCGCTGAACGAAAACTTCACTGTTTACGTTTGTGATATAATAATCCGTTTTCGCAAATCATTAGCGAGCTAGCGAGACAAAATTTAAAAGGCAACATTCTCCTTAACATTGTATGCCATGCTTCATTTAATGTATTATATGCGTTGTTCACTATCTATAGTATAAGTATATACGAGTATGTATATATTATGTAAGCACTTGATTGTGCACAATTGCATGTTAAAACAATATATGTGTCATATAAAATTAAAGTACAAAGGCGAACTTATCCTAATCTTTGGGGAATTGAATGGAAAGTGGGAAAATGAGATAGACAAACTTACACCGTTTAGAGTTTAGACGAACGTTTCAATAAATGAAGGTAATTTGTAGCTAAAACCAGAACTAAAAATACCCATCTATTATTGAGCCTATGGCGTTCTAGATATATAAAATATTTTTACGTGTTTTCATCCGTTGACTAATCTTATATACAGCAGTAAAATATCTGTTTCAAAAATAATTTAATTACACAGATGCTCATCACAGCAAAAACCAACGTCTGCCATTATTCAAATTGTAAATAAACAAAGTTTCTGCGGTAAGAGCTGTGTGAAGCACCTGTGCCTCATCTTCTTTGAAGTACGTCATATTCGGATTCGATGTTGTAGTAAAATCACTAATGATACCTCTACGCTTTGTCTAATGGAATTCTTAGAAACCAATCGGCAACTATTTATTCAATCAATTGCTTGAGAATTAGACTTTGGCATAGCAACTCTAAACAAAATTTAAAAAATACGTTACATTAAGACAGTTGCAGACGCGTTTTTCGCGAAGGTGGCAATTAAAAACACATCCAGACACACAAAGTAAACTATAATAAATCAAATTCGTTCTGTACAATTGCCGGCGCGGCTGTATACAAACAATAATTCTCGGTCTAATTGCACGTGCGAATAAATCTTTTCATTTTGTACAATCAACTAAAATAGAACAGTGTTTGACCAACGTCAGTCGCACAGGGACGTGTGTGCGGGACTTAAAAAAAAACAAACGCACGCGAGTTGGCGCGAAAATACCAAGGCGCGAACGTTTTTAAATTATTTTTTATCGAAAAGGTTATTTTTTGCCGAACATACGGAGTTTGTGATAAAAATAAGAGCCATAATTTAAAAAAAATGCTCCACAGTGTTTTTGTGTGAAACGATGCGTGACAAGGTGGATTTAGTGACAATTTATAGTGTATGACATAATAAATCCAGTGAATTGTGTTGTGAGTGATTTGGTGTTATTAGTTCTGTTATAATGACCGACGGAGAAATTCCAGTGGAAAAAAATGAAGGTAAACATGTTGTTGAAAATGTTACCGATATTCCGAAGGTCTCTTTTAATTGCTCGTTAGTTTGGTATTTTACCCAAGGCAACCATACCGCAAGATACCTACACACACCACAACGTGTAAATCTTCATTTTCCAAGAAATAGCTATTAGACGAAAGCCGCGCGAAATGATAACATATTATATTCGCAACTACTTTTATTTTAGTAGTGGCCTCTTAAATTAAAATGACTGTCTATTACACGGTTCTTTATAACGTGGCAGGAGCAGGATACAATTAATGTTGCTTGACAACAACAAAGCTGGGTGGACTTTTTTCTTGTCTATGGAATTATGGATACGAAAGATTTATTTTCCTGAAAAAGTAAAAAACCGGCTAAGTGCGAGTCGGACTCGCGCACGAAGGGTTCCGTCAACATTAGACACTTTATTATAACCTTTTTAAATTTAATTTCAATAATATTTTTTTTCATTTTGCGAACAAGAATAATAACTTTAAATAATAGGTATCAAGTAGAATTTTGGTCAAGTGCGAGTCGGATTTTAGTTTCCCATACATTTTGAGACCCAGCGCCTGATGACGGCAACGAGCAACTTTTTAAAAGATTTTTGTGTGGGAGCTCCCTTCAATATTTATTTTATTTTGTTTTTAGTGTTTGTTGTTATAGCGGCAACAGAAATACATCATCTGTGAAAATTTCAACTGTCTATGGACAGACGGACGGACGGACGGATGGACGAACGGACAGTGGAGTCTTACTTAGTTTCCGTTTTACCCTTGGGGTACGGAACCTTAAAAAAGAACCCTTATGGTGCCGCTTTGTCTGTCTGTTCGTCTGTCATATTGCTAAATATCTCAATTGATTTGAAATTTGGAATAGTTACAAAGAAGGCTAACCCAGATGCGTTGAACATGTTTTTTTTCAATATATTTTTTTCTTGATGTTAATCAATATAAGTATTACAGGAAAAATATAAGTATATGACGGCGGCGTCGCCGTGCTGCAAGCTAAAATTTGCAAGCAATGTAAACAACACCTGCAGCTTGCTGACTTGTCAGGCCATTGTGACGTCACGCTACCACCTGCCCGGCTAGTATGATAGCTTATACCGTCACGTTTTATGTGACGTTTCAGTACACTTTGGCCATATATCGTGACGGTATAAGCTATCATACTAGCCAGGCTGGCGCCATTACCTAAATCAAAGGGTTATAAATAGACCCACTGTGGTTGGTGGGGGCATTCGTGCATTAGAGTTGGCCGAGTGCACTTGTCGGGCTGCAAAAATGTTGTCTGATTATTTATTGTGAAAATGTGTTTTACTTAATTTATTGTCAAGTTGGTTCAATTATTGTGGATTGATATTAAAACAGTGATCTAATTACTAAATCTAGTTGTTACCTTGTATTACAGGAGATGACTCGCCCATATATATTATATCTAAATTATATATTTTATTATCGTCAAAAAACATAATTTCAAAACTAAGTTTGTTTAATGCTTCGATAGATAGCGCTGTACCCATTGTGTTCATTTTCTCCCGAATGAATGGGATCGGTACGGGTACCACGATCATTGTACGGAACCCTCGGCGCGCGAGTCAGACTCGCACTTGGCCGCTTTTTTATTTTTTGTTAAGTCCTCGCTGACTTCAGAAAGTCACTCAATTACAGTCATTGTCTATCGAGTTTCTTCAACCGTTCTTACACATATGTGATATTTGAGCTGAGCGAAGCGGAGCTCATTCTTAGGCGACAACTGTATTTTGAGTTCGTACTCCTCCTAGACGCTTCAACCGATCACGCTCACATTTTGCATGTCGATAGGTGTCATCATGACGATTGTGTAGATTTAAAAAAATTCAAAATCGGACATACCACGTAGGAATAATCACCGAAAAATTGAATTTACGTATATTTTAATGTAAAAATTCGTGCACGCGCAAAATTGATGTAAACAATGGAAAATAACTAGAGGGAGTTTGGGACCGGATAGATGCACTTAGATCAACATTTGCAACCAGCAAACTGCGTTGCATGCCTACCTAGTTATAAATATGGTCTTATTTCCAAACAGGATGAATGGAAGGATTGGCATCTTCGTTGTGTCTAGTATTTTCTACGGAATGAACTGAAGTGCGTCATGGAATTTAATTAATGATATAACGGAATACGAGTATAAACCCCGACACTCGACGAAACACTTTGATTTAACACTGATACAACGCCAAGTCATGGAGAAATATAAATATTGATTTCCTGAACAATATTATTATATGGTCGATTTCACTCAAAAGTGTACCTTTTATTTATTATTCTCAAATATTCGGACGTATCTTGTGTTTTTCTGCTCGGAATAATGTGTACGATTGATAAAATAAAAATCATCGAATACCCATTTCTTTAACAATATTATTTTATAGTATTTTTTATTCAAAAATGTGCCTTTTATTGATTGTTTTCACATATTTAGACATTTTGGGTCTTCCTGCTCGGAGTTTTGTGTATGATTGATATAAAAAAAATCATCAATTTTACTTTTTTTGTGTTTTACATATATGACAGAATGGAGTGGTACAAAATTTGAGGACACTTTTTAAAATTAGAATTGAGAGAGCTGATTCGGAGTACGAAAAATCCAAATGTTCCACATTTAATATTTATGTAGCAATAAAGAGTATTTGTATTGTATTGTATTTAAAAAGGTAAAAGGTACACTTCTGTGTGAAAAGGCCTATGTCACCCTACCAAATGCCTCCAATTAAAGTCCTAGAAAGGCTAAGGAGCTAATTTGACTTGTAAATTTAATAATCACGAGGTCGCTAATGAATAATTTTAATGAATGTTAGGATTAAAGTATAAATTAACTTTGCCTCGGCTGCGGGAAAAGTTGTAAGGATTATTTAATTATTCAGTAAAAGGTAAACATATGTTGAAAATGATTTTCCAAGAATTCGGGTAGTAGATACCGAGGTAGTTCGTATTGTAGTTAAGTTTTCTGAGCTAAGCACATTTTTATAATAGTAAGAAGTTTTTTTTTATAATAGCTTGAACTTTAACATATGACATGGTCATGGAGAGATATAAGTATTTGTCCAGCGCGGGGGCTGGTCGTGATGAAATTCAATCTGAGAGAGAGACAATGGTAGAGCGAATTAACTCAACCTTGAGTTTTGTCTCCCAATGGGGTGATAACAATCTGGTTAATTTCAACGCCACCAAAACGCAAGCGTGTCTGTTTACCGCAAAAAGGAGCTCATTCAATCTGGCTCCTACTTTCCGAGGTACAACCGTGTCTGTAGCCAACGATTTCGAGCTGCTTGGCATGACGTTGTGCTCAAACCTTAACTTCGGCACTATCATCGAGTCCAAAGCTGGAACAGCGGCCAAAAAGCTCAGCATCCTAAATAAGGTCAAACGGTACTTCACCCCTGGGCAGCTTCTATCTTGATATAAAGCCCAAGTCCGGTCTTGCATGGAGTATTGTAGTCCCCTTTGGGATGGCTCGGCTAAGTACCAACTTGCCGCACTCGACTCGCGATTGGCGGCAGTACGGTAGTGGGAAATAAACTGCAGAGCTTAGCACATAGACGCAAAGTAGCATGTCTGTGCGTCTTCTACAAACTGTACTTCGGTAAGTGTGCTCAGAGCTCCATTAGCTCATACCGCCTTCCCCCTTCTTCCATCGGACATCCAGACGTACGGCTGGCTACCATCCTTACCTGGTCGAAATTCCTCTAATTCGAACCAAGCGCTTTGCATCTTCTTTTATAATGCGCACTTCTAAGGTTTGGAATTCTCAGCCGGCGTCTGTGTTTCCGAGTTCATATAACCTAGACCTTTTTAAGGCACGAGTGAATAGGGATCTTCTGGGTGAGCTCGCTTCATCGTCGGCCTCATCTTTGCCCCCCGGCTAGATGCTGGCCAAGAGCAATCCCATTTTTAATAATAAAAAAAAATGTGACGCCGTATTCTAAATGTCCTGTTAACCATAATATTAAAACAATATTCGTAAAGGCAAAGGTTACGCATCGTTATAGGCCAAGTTCGTATGTATCTGAATAAAATATCTAAGTATTAAATTCGTATTTGATCCACCGCTATTATCTTTGATTTCGATACTTTAAATAGGATACATAAGTACTGTAATGGTCATTTGTTTGAGATGAGCACTGTATTTCCCTCAGCGGAAACCGGGATTGCCTGACTCATCCCTTGCCAAACATCTTGTCAGACGTCAGGCAACCCCTTACTTTCCGTTCAGCGGCAATAATGTACAGTCAGCTGCAGAGAAACGTGATCCCCGTTCTATGCAGGGGGGTCACGTTTCTCTGCAGCTGACTGTACTATTCCGGCACAATTAGGTTTAAAAATACAAACATGTTAATAATTGATTAAGAGATTGTTGAAATTATGCTGTATTGTGACTGTTGCTAATAAAGTCTATCACTGAAATATTCGAAATTTTCCATTTGAATTTCGTATTATCATTGAACCTTTTCGTATCAATGTCAAGTCGTAGATAAACACATTTATTTATAAAACTTTTTAATATAACTCAGCGTCTTTGTTGCCAGTACTCCCACAGTATCACTGGCCGCTGGCCGAATATAAACGACTGAACGCATGAATTATAAAAGCAGGGACACAATTCCCGCCGTTTAATAATTCATAGAAAGATCGTGTGTTTGGCTCGGATTGAAAACAAACGAACGCTCGTAAGAGTATCTACTAATAGGTCTCACCCCGATGCAAAAAAGTTTTTGAATGGTCAGAAGCGCTACCGCGAACCGAAAACGAAATATCTGCCTCTTCGTCGCACTTGAACATTCGAGCGACAGAGAGGGAGCTACATCGTTTTCAGTTGGCGGTAGGCCTTCAGTTAACACGTTCGCTGCGTGACTCGATTTTGGTGACTTTCAGTATGGGGTCTTTTAGTACCGAAGCATAACTTTTTTTGCAATCTTCATTTTATATATTTTGATGAACAACAACTTTGTTTACTGACTTTTTTGATACAATGATTCGTTTTATCAAAAACTTGTATCCTGCTGATTTTTGCAAGTTTCCGCGCGCGGACGAACGAGGGCAGCACTGCTAGCTCAAGACGGCGCGCAAGATATACTATCCGTCTCTATCTAATGGGTACTCACGGAAAGAGACGGATATTCTATCTCGCGCGCGATATAATTTGCGTGCCGTCTTGTGCTAGCGGTGCTGGATACCGAGCTACCACTAGCGAGCGAGCAAGACAAAAAATTGGCGGCGGTCGAGTCATAAATGTATGAATGAGCACGCAAAAAATTAATTGCGATTAGAATGTGAAAAAGATAAGCCGTATACGGCCCCTGACTGTGTAGTTCATTTCGTTGTGCTGTTGTGTATTTTCCGTCGGTACTTTTGCGTGGTTAATTCTCATAATTTTTCGCTAGGCTAGGATAAACATATTTAAGACTAGCTTTTGCCCGCGACTTCGTCAGCGTATAATTCGTTCTTGCCTTAGAATTATTTGTTTTCCCATACA
The DNA here is from genome assembly GCA_905163555.1 of Notocelia uddmanniana. Lineage (NCBI taxonomy): Eukaryota > Metazoa > Arthropoda > Insecta > Lepidoptera > Tortricidae > Notocelia > Notocelia uddmanniana. Next base: position 5,319,459 of record LR991064.1, read on the forward strand.
ATCTTTCCAAGCTCAGGTGGACACCAGGAACTTAGGGGTGACATGTTGGAGAAGGAAAGCCACGAATAGATCGGACTGGAGATATTTGCTTGACCAGCCTAGCCTAGGACCCAACTGCGGCTATAACGCCTCAGATGATGATGATGATACAATCTTTCACCCTTCTTTACACCCCCTTAAGAAACGATTACAGTCAATATGACATTCCCGAGAAATCCTATTGTCAAAACGAATGATTAAGTGCTTATTTCGGAATATCAAATGTACCAATTCTAGACGAATGAATCTCGTCAAAAACATTACATGTACATTGTACAATGGTAAAAGTCTCGCTACGCAGTTCTGCCGTAAAACGTTATCCCAACAGAGCGAGTTCTTCATGTAAGTATGATGACCGAAGGCCGGAAGCAGAGCGGCAAGGCATGCGAGAATAATCACACAGAGCGGGCTTCTCATGTAAGGCTGAGGGCCGCCGGCCTGAAGCAGAGAGGCGAGACACGCGAGGCTGAAGGCCGAGCCTCCCAACAGAGTAGATTCTTCATTTAAGGTTGATGACTGCTTCATTTAAGCCGAAAGAGAGTGGCAAGGCATGCGAGGCCGAAGGCCGAGCTATGTCGTCGCCGAAGATCCAGTTGCCATATTAATGAGGGTAAATTATACTCCATTCGTTCATTTTCACGTGATGCCTAGACATATAAACAGACAGACAAACAGACACTAATTCTTAAAACTGTTGAATCGATTTCTGTTATCGATTCTAAGTATCCCCAGCTAACTTTTTTTCGAATATCTTCCATGTACAGACTTTCAACCCCCTTCAGCGTTATTATATGTATAGATATAGATGCATGAATATTTATTTGAATGTTTAGGTTCAAGGCGGTTGACAAACGTGACGTTTGTTATTTTATTTTTTTATGAAAATGGAAAAGTATTTTCAATACAGACAGAAGTTAATTTTGGAGTAATGCTACGACTACGGACCGTACGAAATGTTTAAGATCTGTACGTGGTATTAAACCCGTCGATTCATGCAAGCCGCATTTCATAGAACATAAAATATTGACTTGCCTGTATTTGTACGAAATATCAATGTATGTAAAATATAACATGAAATAATTTACTAGATTTAACAGCTTGCGGCATCAGGGGAAAATTAATAGAAAGTCTTCAAAAACCGCTGCAAGCGGTACACTGCTGCACTGGAGTTGGAATTCAAAAGTGTATTTGGTATAACCCCGAATATTTAATACCACCAGCGAAGATCTGAAAACTAGAAAGCGCTAAAGAATTAAAAACTCGTTTATTTTTTTAGCCTATTATTCCATTAAAGAACATGACAATGACATTGATTCTTAGTATTCTGTAGTATAAGCAAATTATGCATGCGATTGACGTGACATGACATGACATCTATTTGCATGTCCTTGTGACCAAATTAGTAAATAGTTCAGTAGAACTATATTGTTAGAAAATCACCTATTTGGAGCATGTTTTAGCATATAACTGACTGATTATTGAAGTAAGGTCAAACTAATGTCATATACATTTTTGTAAAAATATCTTCAACCATTGATTATTTTGTCGTGATAAATAGCTAAAATTGTTTAATAACACTATACCTCAAAATTGATTTAAAATACGATTTTAGAAAAAAACATACATACATACATATAATCACGCCTGTTTCCCATAGGGGTAGGCAGAGATCACGGATTTCCACTTGCTACGATCCTGACATACAACTTTCGCTTCATGAACTTTCATAACATTCTTCATGCATGCGCGCCGATTTAGGGTACTCCTGACCTGGCCTTTCTGCAGAATGTCTCCGATTTGGTCGGAGTACGTTCGCCGAGGTCTTCCCCTTCCAACTTTTCCATCCACTCTTCCTTCATACACTCGTTTTGTCAATCTTCTTTCATCCATCCTCTCTACATGTCCAAACCATCTTAGCATACCTTTCTCAATTTTCGTCACTATATCTTCATTCACTCCACACCTCCGTCTTATAACGGTGTTTCTCACTCTATCTCTCAAAGTAACGCTACACATACTTCTCAGCGCTCTCATTTCCACTGCATTCACTCGACTCTGATGTTTCTTCTGCCACACCCAACTTTCACTACCATACATTAGTGTCGGCACCAACACTCCTCTATGCACGGCCAGCCGCGCCTTTTCTGACACTTTCTGGCTACTCATAAAGGCGTGAAGTGCCCCATTCACTCGATTCCCAGCTATCACTCTCCTTTCAATATCTCCTTCATGCTTACCGTCTCTCGTGAACAAAGTCCCCAAATACACAAACCCATCCACTTGCTCCAACCTCTCTCCATCTACAGCAATTTCACAAACTGTCATACACTCATCTCTTTCAAATACCATCACTTTCGTCTTGCTTACATTCATTTTCATTCCTTTTCTCGCAAATAATCTGTGCATGCTAGTTACCATCTTCTGTAGCTTCTCAGCCGATGACGCTAATAAAACCTGGTCATCGGCGTAGAGTAGACATTTGATAAGCAACCCATTCATTTCCAACCCACATTCATCGTCTTTCAAATCTTGCAAACAACTGTCCAGAAATAGATTAAACAGCCACGGTGACGCTACACATCCCTGTCTAACACCCTTTTCGATGCTAAACCATTCAGTGTAGGACCCGTTTACTCTCACGCAAGCAGAGGAATCCTCGTAGAGAGATTTCAGAGCTTGAATGAGATGGTCGCTCACTCCATATCCGGACAGTACCGACCAAAGTTCATTCCTCACCACTCTGTCATAGGCCTTCTCCAAATCCACGAACGCGCAATAGACCTTTTGACCTTGGGCCAAATATTTTTCGGCTATGCATCGTAAAGAGAAGACCTGATCCGTACATCCCATACCTTTCCTAAATCCCGCTTGTACATCCCATATTTTCTCATCGGTTTCTTGCATTACCCTTTCAATCAACACTTTCGCATATAATTTGCCAACGATGCTGAGTAAGCTAATGCCCCTGTAGTTCTTGCAGTCAAGTTGTGAGCCCTTTCCCTTGTACAGTGGCACGATGACCGCCTTGCACCAATCTTTTGGAACTATGCCGGTATTAAAACATAAGTTGAAAAGGCGATACAACTGACTTGCTACGACGCCTTGCCCAGCCTTCAGCATCTCGACTGAAATTCTATCATACCCCGCTGCTTTTCCTGGTTTCATTCCTTTCAAAGCTTTTACAATTTCATCCATACTAATACTACACTCCTCATGTGGCAGTGCATTATCATTCACTCCTGACGTATTTTCCTCTTCTCTCTCAAACAAACCTTCAAAATATTCCTTCCATCTCCCTAATATGCATTCCTCATCATTCAATAAACTTCCATGCTGGTCTCTAATCGAGGTTAGCTCTGAGGTCTGAGTTTTACCTCTGGCTAGTCGAATGGCTTTCCAGAAAAACTTTATGTTTGCCCGGAAATCCTGAGACAACCTCTGATCCATCTCATCATTCTGTTCATCTTTCTTTCTTTTAACTACCTCCTTTACCAGAACATTCAACCTTTTATAGTTACTTTTCCTTTCACTCACGTCTTCAAGCGTGGCTTTTTGACTTCTTTGGTCAGCTCTTATCGCCAACCAATCTAGCCACGCTTTCTTCTTCTCACTTACTGCCTTTTGTACCTCTTTATCCCACCATACATTCTTCTTCTTCTTCCCTTTGCTCCTTTCTTTCACACCACATACATCCCTGGCTGTACTTACAAGCTTATCTTTAAAACCATTCCATAGTTGATCAATCTCGCATATATCATCTATCTCTCTAAGATTTTCCTTTAGTTTATGAATATACTCATCAGCCACACTTTCCTCTTGCAAATTTTCTACTTTTATTCTCTCCAGAACACTAGTGAATATACGAGGTCGATGCCGCCATCCTTGAAACAGCCCTTTCATTCGGCTCATCACCAGGAAATTAGAAAAAAAAACAATACTAATTGTAGCATTTGCATTCATAATTTGGATTTTTTTGGTTTCTCCTGCTCAGAATCACGTGTACCTCGTTGTTGATCCTGATATTGAAAAGATCACCCCAAAACCATACAAAATATTTTAAAAGTCTCTAATGTGACGATCAATACAAAATATATGTAAAAGATCACGTAGATAAAAAATTTGGGACATTAATACTCGTATATTTTAATAGGATCAAAGGGTGCTCATGGTTTTGTTCTGAGCAGGAATAACCAAAATTTTTCGAAATCTGGAAAAAAACATAAAATTACAATTTTGTGTGTAAATGCCGTCCACGTTCTTTGTTTTTACTTTATAATTTTGTTCAAAAATCAAAGCAATATGTAATTGGTTTGATACAAATTACAAAATCTCTGAGTAGCCAAAAAGTTGACAAACGAAATGTAATTTAATACGGAAAGTTACGAACATGACAAGTTGACATGTCACACAGACATGATGATATTGTATGTTTTGTTTTTTTTTTGTTTCAATGAGCCTGTAAGCTATTTTTTTTTATGACATAGGTGGCAAACGAGCAGACGAATCGCCTGATGGTAAGCGATTAGCGCCGCCCATGGACACTCGCAACACCAGAGGGGTTGTAAGTGCGTTGCCGGCCTTTAAGATGGGAGTACGCTCTTTTCTTGAAGGTTTGAAGGTCGAATCGGTCCGGAAATACCGCAGGCGACAGTTCATTCCATAGTTTAGCTGTGCGAGGCAAGAAATTTCTGGAGAAACGCACAGTTGAGGACTGCCAACCATATAAGTGGTGAGGATGGAAATTTTGTCGCGTTGGGCGATGGCGGAAGGAAGCGGCAGGGATTAATCCGAACAATTCCTCGGAGCACTCCCCGTAATACATGCGGTAGAAAATGCAGAGCGTCAAGCCGTTCCGAAACACACTGGCAGCCGACAATTCGAGTCGCTCTCCGTTGGATGCGGTCCAGAGGGAGAAGCTGGTACTGTGGTGCCCCTGCCCAAAGATGAGAACAGTATTCCATATGTGGGCGGACCTGTGCCTTATAAAGCTGTAGGCGATGGGCCGGCGTGAAATACTGTCTCGATCTGTTTAGCACACCGAGCTTTTTCGAGGCTAATTTGGCCTTACCCTCTAAATGACCGCGGAACTGGACTTCACTCGAGATGTCGACGCCAAGGATCTCGATATTGGCTGTGGCAGTTAGGGGAGTGCTCTCAAAACGAGGTGATGCGACAAACGCAAGCTTTTTCGCAGTAAACGCGCAAACCTGCGTCTTTGTAGGGTTAAAGCGGACCAGATTAAGTCGACCCCATTCTGAGACTTCATCCAGGGAAGTCTCAATCTGAGACAGAAGTTTGTTTCGGCTCTCAGTGACGTTTTCTCGAGAAATATTGGCGCGACCGGTGTAAGAGGCATCACACGTACTATCATCCGCATAACAGTGAATGTCGTTTTGTTATGTCGTTTTTTGAAGGTCGTTTTTTTGCTGTTCAATTTCAAACATCATGGACCACTTACAACAGCTTCAGAAAAGGATGGAGGAGCTGAAGGAGATGTTCACAACACAGATCCTTTGAAAATTCTATTTCTGCAGAGAAGGATAGTCAACAAACATCTCCGGTGGAGAGCGACTTCAAAAACTTCAAAGCGGTGATATGGAAGGCAGTGGACAGCCTACAGGCGCAGATGGGTTTCGTGCTGGCATCCTTGGAGGACCTGGAAACCCGGTCTCGTTCAGGCATGCTGCTTCTTCATGGAGTCAAAGAGACTGTGGATGAAAATGTGACTGAGATTGTTGTCGCTGCTTGTAGGAACACATTGCAAGTTGAAAGTGTCACAGCGCAATCTGTCTTCGCTTGTCACCGCCTGGGGAGGTCCCGTAAATCAAAGCCGAGGCCTATTTTAGTGAAGTTCCATTGCTTGCGGACCCGAGCTGCTGTGTGGTCGGCCAAGAAGAATTTCAAAGGTACGGGGATTACTGTTTCGGAATTTCTAACTGCGTCACGCCATGCAGTGTTCCTGGAGGCGCGAAGAATCTATGGTGTCCGGGACAGTTGGACGAGTGATGGCCGCGTTGTTGTGCAGCTTAGCGACGGTACGCGTCGAAGGATAACGACAATCGAGCAGCTGCGCTCGTTGCCTGCGCCGGCGGCCAATACTGCAGCCCCTGCTGAAGGCCCCTCTAATGCTGCCGCTGAAGCCCAAGGCGTAGTCTCGGGACCCGCTCACGCCGTGGGTACCAAGAAGCCTGCGCCCACGCAAGTGGCGCAGTCGGAACCATGGCGCCTACGCAGCCGTAACCCCAAAAAATAGTCTTGCCACCTTGGTGACCCGGTAGATGTTCGCATATTTCACTTGTTCTTGTTTTTGTTTAGTGTATTCTCTTACTTTTCAAATACCTTCATCTCAATAAATATAATTCCGTGTTTATGCTAAAGTCGGACGACGGTGTCACTTTGACATTTAACTGACGTTTGATGTTGCGTTTTGTTATGTCAACTTAGAGTCGTATTTTCCTGACTAGAAAGAACACTAAACTTATTCTAGTTTATTAGTATCTCTGTTGGTTTAATTGTTTATTTCATCTATTTATGTTAACTGTAGGCGAGCAAATGAGAAAGTTTTTTAGTTTTAATAGTTAAACTTGTAACAATTTGCATACACGTATATTAGTACATTTTATCTATCTATATATTTTCGTATAGTATATCGTATATTTATTTATATTACAGTATTCAATTTCATTGTCGATGTCCGACGTTTTTAATGAAAGTGTTGATAGTGAGTTATTTTCCCTCTCATCTTCTAGTCACTATGACTCGTTGAGCGAGGCTTCAGACATGCCGGATTTGTGTGATCGGCTACACACTACGTTTGTCTCGTCTACCAAGCAATTTAATGTTGTTCATATAAATGCGCAAAGTGTGCCTGCTCACTACCCGGAGTTTCTCAATTCTTTTAGCTCTTGTAACATTGATGCCATACTCATTTCAGAGTCATGGCTCAAGCCCTCTCTACCCTCGACTCTTTATCCTCTCCCTGGGTACCGTCTGATTCGCAACGACAGAACATGTGCGGTTGTAGGCGGGTCAAGTATGATGCGTGGTGGTGGCGTTGCCATTTATATAAAAAGTGATTTAGCTTGTCAAGTGGTGTGTCAGTCTTCTAATACGAACTCGAACTCCGCAGAATATCTTTTTCTTGATGTGTCGTTGCATCATTCTAAGGTTCTTTTGGGTGTTTTTTACAGCCCAAATTCCCATGTAGACTTCTTTGACAACCTCGAAAGAACCTTGGTAGATCTAAGCCCGCAGTTTGATCATCGAATAATAATGGGTGACTTTAACACGTGTCTTATAAAAAAAGATCATCGGTCCCTCAAACTCGAAACACTTGCGGCTTCTTTAAATTTTAGTATTCTGCCTCTTGGCCCAACTCATTATCCACACAACGGCCCTCCTTCACTTTTAGATCTCGTTTTAACTTCCTCCCCAGATTTAGTTTCTTTTCACGGACAGTTCAATGCCGCTGCCTTTTCATGTCATGATCTGATTTATTCCTCTTTTAAAATTCGCCCACCCAAACGAAGACACAAAATATTATTGCGGCGTAATTTAGGTGGTATTGATATACAGGCGCTTAAAGATGACCTCTACAATATTGACTGGTTGTGTGTCGAGAGTGCTGGTGATGTGGATCTCAAGGTGAGGGCCTTCAATGCCACATTGCTTGCGATTTTTGATAAACACGCCCCGCTGACACCAATGCGTGTAAAACATTATCCTGCGCCGTGGCTTACACCTGAAATAAAAGGTCTCATGGCAAAAAGAAACCGAGCTCGCATTAGACTCAGATCTGACCCTTCGGAGTATAACCATCTCCTTTACAGCTCACTGCGAAACCGCTGCAACAGAGTTTGCCGTGATGCTAGGCGTCGGTACATTCACAAGTCCATCGACGATTGCCCTCCCGCTAAGCTTTGGAAATTTTTGAAGTCGCTTGGGGTAGGCAAAGCCTCTCAGGATCCCTCTGGTGCTCTGGATTTAGACGCCATTAATGTGCATTTTAGTACCTCTCCCGTCACTCTAGACGCCTCCGTTAAACAGCTAACACTTTCTTCTCTTGCCAGTACCCCACTCTCTGTCTCATCTACTTTTGAACTAGGAAATATTTCACCGCAGGAAATCCTTGCCATCTTGAAAACTATTAAGACGAAAGCCGTTGGTGAGGATGGCCTTAGTTTGGGAATGGTTATGCTCGTGGCGGATAACATTGCTCCTATCCTTTCACACATTATCAATTATTCTTTTACCTCGGGTACTTTTCCGTCCATTTGGAAAAACGCCCACGTCATCCCGCTACCCAAAATCTCTAGTCCTGTATCTTTCTCTCATTACCGTCCCATCTCCATTCTTCCACTTTTGTCCAAGGTTGTTGAACACTTTGTCAATCGTCGCCTCCTATCACATCTGAATAGGCACAAAATGTTCAACCCTTTCCAATCTGGTTTCCGTCCCGGGCATAGCACTGTCACGGCTTTGGTTAAGGTCACTGATGACGTTCGCTTCAATATTGAAAACAAAAAACTCACACTTCTTGTTCTCTTAGACTTTAGTAGTGCATTCAATACTGTTGATTTTGATATTCTTTTAGGTATACTTGGTACACTTAACTTTTCTCAAACGACTTTATCCTGGTTTCATAGCTACCTCTTTGGGAGACGGCAGAAGGTCAGGATCGACGATCGGCTTTCCGAATGGTGCGATCTTTCCGCTGGTGTCCCTCAGGGAGGGGTGTTATCTCCTCTTCTTTTCTCCATTTTTATTGAAGGCATTACTAAATCTTTAAAATCGAATTATCACCTTTACGCCGACGATTTGCAAATTTACTCAGCAGCATGTGTTGACGACCTCCCTTCTATATTTAGAATTATAAATAGCGACTTAGAAACAATTCGTATTTGGGCCTCCAATTTTGGACTACAGGTTAATGCAAAGAAATCGCAAGCAATTGTCATTGGTAGCCCTCATTTTGTCTCCAAATTGTCTGATATGGTGTTGCCTGATGTTATTTTTGATGAAACAACAATCCCTCTCTCCTCTACAGTCAAAAATTTGGGCATCATCATTGACCAGACACTGTCCTGGTCATCTCACATTGCGGAGACTAGTAGGAAGTTGTTTGCATCACTACACTCTTTGAGGCGATTGCAGAGTTTTCTTCCTCTTCCTACAAAAATTTCAATTGCTCGTTCCCTTTTACTTCCTCTCCTTGATTACGGCGATATTGCGTTTGTGGATCTTACAGAGGAGCTGCTTGACAAGCTTGAGCGCTTACAAAATGTTTGCATTCGTTATATTTTTGGCCTGCGAAAGTACGATCACGTGTCCCACTTCCGTTCGCAACTTGGTTGGTTACCAATTCGCCGTCGCAGAGATGTACATGTTCTGTCGTTGCTTTTCAACGTGTTATTCAATCCTGCATCACCACAGTACCTTTCCGAAAGATTTAGTTTTATGGCCGCCGCCAGCGGTCACCGCCTGCGGTCTAGTGCCAATCTCTCGCTTGCCGTTCCATCCAGAAAATCGCGAAGTTATTCTAAATCCTTCACTGCCTATTCTGTTACATTATGGAATGAGTTGCCGGTATCTATCAGGCAATCACAGTCTGTTGCCTCGCTTAAGGACAGACTAAAAAAGTTGTGGCTTTCGGAATCCTGACCATGGACATATTGAATACTAATGTTTATTTATTATTTGCTATTATCCTGCATTTATGTATAAAACGTATATATGTGTGTATTATATATATATATATTTATATATTTAAGTATATATTTACATGAATAGTTATGTTATAGTGTAAACAAGCTTATTAGTTTTACGTGTATTCATAATCTGACATTGCTTTCTTAAATGTCCGTGTTTGTGCAAAATTAGTTTGTCGCCTTTGTGTACTACATTTATTTTTCTCATTTTCTCGAAGGTTAGCTGGAAGAGATCCCTTATAGGGATAAGTTCGCCTTTGTACTTTTACATTTTGTTTTTTTGTTTCGATTGTTATTGTTTTTTTGTGCAATAAAGTGTTATACATACATACATACAATGTCGCTGATTTACAGCATGTCATTGATATGCAGAAGGAATAGCGTGGGTGATAGCACACAGCCTTGAGGGCCACCAGCATTCACAGACATGGCGTCAGAGCATACACCGTCAACTACGACCTTTATGCTTCTGTCTGCTAGAAAGCTGCTGACCCATTCACATAATTTCTCGGGAAGCCCATAGGATGGAAGCTTCGAGAGAAGTGCTTTGTGCCAAACGCGATCAAAGGCCTTCGCTACATCCAAACTAACAGCCAATGCTTCACCCTTTGTCTCGATCGCCTGTGCCCAACGATGTGTCAGGTAAACCAGTAGATCACCAGCCGAGCGGCCCCTACGGAAACCGTATTGTCGGTCACTAAGTAACTGGTGGTCATCCAGGTACCGAAGGAGCTGGCAGTTGATAATGGACTCCATTATCTTCGAGAAAAGGGAAGTTATAGCTATTGGCCTGTAGTTGGACGGATTTGAGCGATTTTTTTAGGGATGGGGTGCACCAAAGCTGACTTCCATGAGGTTGGGACTATGCCAGAAGAGTAAGAGAGCCGAAAAAGACGCGATAAAACTGGTGCCAACTCAGGAGCACACATCTTCAGCACAATGGCAGAGATTCCATCGGGCCCACTAGAATTATGAGCGTCGAGGGAAAGAAGAGCTTTACGCACTGAGTTCTGGTGGAAGCGAACATCCGGCATACAGCTTCCGCACCGCGGAATGGTCGGCGGCGCGTGGCCCCCGTCATCCAAAGTCGAGTTGGACGCAAAGAGTTTACCCAGAAGATCAGCTTTGTCTTTTGCGTCGTGGGCTAATGAATCATTTCCCATGTGCAGAGGTGGAAAAGACGGCGTGCAGAAATTCCCCTGGATAGCTTTGGCTAGAGACCAGAACGCACGAGTTCCCGAAGAGAGGCGTTCTAGTTTCTCGCCAATCCTACCAATGTGCAACGACTTTGCTTTGGCAATAACTCTTTTGAAGGACCTGGAGGCAAATTTAAACTCCCTTCTTAATGCGCTGGATTTTCCATCCCGTACCGCCGCTGCATTGACCCAGGCTTGGTAACACTCTTGCTTTCGGCGAGAAGCCTTCTTGCAAGATTGACCAAACCAAGGTTGCGATTTGCCACCAACGGGAACTACAGAGGATGGTATGAAAAGCTCCATTCCCTGCAACACCACATCAGCAACAGAATCAGCAGCGACATTGGGATCATCCGGCGTGAAGCAGATTTGCCACCAAGGGTAGGATTTGTTTGTTTCGGCTCTCAGTGACGTTTCCCTAGTTCCATTGAGCTCTTATAATACCTAGAGTCACAGTCCCGAACTAAATCTGTCACAATAATAGCTCATCACAATGTTGCATTCGAGTAGAAGCGAAGTCACTCAAGTCATAACCCCGGTCGTAAAACTAAAAAGTAAACCATGCGAAAACTTACTTTATCACAACCAAGATATGACTCAAATTAGTACAATGTGAAAAATCATCTTCATTAGCGACATTTGCAACAACTTCATGTCCTTCATACCCAATGTCAGCTGTCACAATGGGAACACAGTTCGAAATGGAGTCGCATTCATATTTTTATGAACAATGTTTTTATGTAAGGATTTATAGTTAGTCGTCGAACTATGTGACGTGGTCGAAATATGTTGATAACAATTCATAATCATTCATGAAAATAAAGTTTTATTATTACTTTTCAAATTACACATGTTTTAAATGTTCTCAATTTAACTGCACACGAGCTTTTCCGTCCCTCGTAGTCGCACGGATATAGCGGCTCTACGTCATCCTTTAAGGTTCTTGGCGTGTCTTTTTAACCGACTTCAAAAAAAGGAGGAGGTTCTCTATTCATGGGATTTTTTTTATGTATGTTCACCTATTACTCGGAGACTAGTGGACCGATTTCATAAATTGCAAATTTCCGATTGCAAAAAATAAGGAACTCCTCAAATTATACACCAAGAGGATGGAGGCTGGGCTAGTTTGGAGTCGGTGTCTTTTTGTAAAAAAAATACTTGTTTCTCTACATATACCTGTATAATTAAATCATCATCATCGTCTTCTTCCTCTTTTAACAAAAGATACAAAAGTTAATCGCGATCTCTACTTTCAAATTTCAAAAACACGTCAGTCGTGTTGTCTCGCGGAATACTCAGAACTAACTGGAAGACGGCGCTGCCATCTGCTGCTGCCGTCTGCAATTGGGTTCGAAATCACGACCGGAGCAACATGACGCCGCGACATGTCGACGTATACCTATCGGATAACTTTACTATCTTAACTTCAATTTAAGTATCCTTCAATCACTTTATTGGAATTATCAATACTTTAGTCATAATTTAAGTTTAAAACATTTAAAAATGTGCAAGACCTTATCACCAACAAACGTCCTCATCATCATCCTAGTGTTATCCCAGTACAGTGGCATGCTAAGGAAACATAATTTCACCTAATTTTTTCATTTATTAACTAACTTTTCGGAATTACTATAATTAGTAAGGGGGTAGCTACTCCACAGATATTTTATTCTGGAGATTGTCAAATTATGCTATGCTGACTCTTTTAAATACAAATTTTAATTCAATAACGATTGGTACTTACTGAAAGTGAGATAACCCACCATTTTTTCTTTTTAGTTCTGCTTGAATTTCTGCATTTAAGCACTAAACATTATGCAAGCAACCGGCAATGACAAGTTGTCTTGTCAAATACTATGATATTCACTACCTGTTTGGACTCGCCTCACCATATATTCTTATTATATCTGGACCTTGAGATTCGTAACAACTATGCATAATCGGAGGTCAGGCTTATACTGGTTTTCTGAGATGAAGTTTTCGTACGTCAGTTGGCATTGTGAATATCAACCACGCTCGGAAGTGTTCGGCTCCGCTCAATGATCCCCGCGTAAACTATGCACATGTTTCTGCTTTTACAGAGCCATTTTTACGACGTGATTGTGATTCTATACATTATAGTATTTCTATGCGTAGTTCATATAATTAAGCCAACGCTATTTATGACCTTGTTAATCGATGTGAACAGAGTTTGAATCACACACCACAGAGCTATAAAGAGCTTGAGCTTTAAAGCTTGAAACATACAGAGCGGGCGCGGTGCGGTGGGGAGCGGAGGCCGTTTTGAATTTTAATTTTTTCCGAAACTGTCGACTGTCGATAAGGTTGATTACTGCTTCATATATCACACACGCCGCCTCCGCTCCGCTATCCCGCGCGGTTTTTTGGTGCGACGTCCCCCGGACCGCGTTCGCTTTACCGAAAAACCGCCTCCGCCACGCAACGAACGCTGCGCCGCGCTCTGTACGTTTCAAGCTTAAAATGGTTAACTCCCATCATTAAGGCTTATCACACACGTACAGTGGGCCCACGAACCTAAACCAGAACAAGGCAGTTTCGCGCGTGATAATGAGGTTGTCAATCAATTTTGATGCGACAAGGTTCTAAGTATGCTCAACATTTTCATGGGCCGACTCGACTGTACGAGACTCGTATGCGAGTTTCACGATATTTCGCGGCTTGACAGATCGATTGAACTCATTATAACACGGTAACCCGCAATGTAATGAAACTTGCATGGTAGTCTTGTGTGTGTGTACATATAAAGGAGTTACTACAAATACAGTCGCCTTCAATTATACCTGTACTCTACACGGTATTTATAAATATCTAAACATGCACTCTAACGCCTTGACAATAGTCTTGTTCAGATATTTTGGGCACTTTATTCACTACGATGTATCTGATGGCGACTGTACGAGATCAAAAGATTAGAAGCCCTAGGAGTCAGTCTGACACTAACATTTCACATTCCAACTAGTTATTGAAGTTTTCTTTTACACTACGACGATACAAACAAGCATACGGTCTGTCTGATGGTTAGCAGACACCGTAGCCCTATGGACAATCACGAGCGCGCTGCCAATCCTTTTTGATTTGAGAATACGTTTTACTAAAAGCTGCCAATACATTGACATCCACACAGCCTCCTCGGGAGCTCTGGCAACCTTTCTCACCTATATACAGTGAAGAGCGAGAAGAAGGGATGTGTTTCGCGGGTTCGCTTCCACTATGTATGTAATACTATTTTACTGATTCTGTGCTTCCACGTACACAGAGTTGACGTGACAGAACAAATGTCGGTCCCTCAAGTCTGAGGATTGCGGGTTGCTCCAGCCAGGGTTGCATCTGGAGAGGATGATCTGTCTCCACGACGAATTTTTCACTTGATCGATCGGTCCATTATGTTGGTGAACGAACTTGCATTTTACCTTTAGTGTTCCCAACATCCTGATATTGAACATGGACCCGGGTATGTCCTAAAACTACGACCAAGGCCACGGGGGGTTGGGCAGCAGCATTCCTGGAATGCGGTGGAGATACTGCGATCGCCAACCCGCATGCCAAGCGTGGCGATTATGGCATTTACCCCCCATGAAAGTGGGGGAGGCCTATGTCCTGCAGTGGACGTCTATGGGCTGATATGGTGGTGGTGGTGGTGGTTCCCAACATGTTCAAAGTTCAGTTTTTCCAAATTTTTGTAGCACATTAATATAATTTTGAAATGAGAAAAGTTTGAACTTAACCGATCCTCTGTCTTAATGTTTGGACACGGTATGTCTCAACGTCAGGAATGGTCTTTGAAGTGCCATTAATAGCTTTTAAACGACAGTGAAGTTTACGAGAGCCGGTCTCGTTGAGAACAAACAAGACACACTTGTCGGATGTTGGTGAAGCGTGAATCAATTGGTTTAATTAATATCGATGAAAACAAGCGTATAGTCCGCTGGATGGTTAGAGGTTTCAGTGTCCTATGGACGCCTCTTGATCTAGGGGACCTACAAGCCCATTATAGACCATTTGTACCCGTACAATCCATTATTGAAGATCTCCATATTGTGTAGTCTTACGGGAAAACCAGGTCAGCCATTCATTCAAAGCCTTGTTTTAATGTATGATCAGATCTGGTGCCCGCTGCATTTAGTGACCCTGTGGTATTATGGCAACTTTATTTATTTATTTTTTTATTTATTAAACCCAAAATATAAAATTACAGTAAGCATACACCTTTTGTTCGCCAAACTGTATATACAGTTTGTTGGCGAGTATTGCGCTCTCTCACACATTCGAAACTCAGGTATACCTACTTACAAAAGCTACTTGATTTACCAAGACGACAAAAACAAGGAACTACCCAGCAAAAATAAGTTTTAAGGATAAGGGTATATGAGTACGTACCCACATGGTATCAGGAAGTGGAAATAATAGCTTTCAAACAGGATTGAAGTTTATGAGAGCTCGTTGCAGTATTGAGAACATATAAGAGACCGACGTTAGTGAAGCGTGAATCAATTGTTTTAATGCATGACGGAGTCTTGGCGGAATTTACATTTAGACGAAATGTGTCTTCGGCAAGCTTTTGAGGAATTATTCAAACGGTTACCGCTCATGGCGTCTCCGGAGCGAGAGGTTAGGGATCAGGGGACGCAAACATCCTCCAAAGCAACTAAGGTCTCGTGTAACAGATCTTAAGTTCCCGGGCCAAAATCCTGTTGCAACATACCTACCCACTACCTGCTGTTGAATTGTTTACAATATTTTTGGTTAGTGTCAAATCATAATTGCATGAAATAATAATCCTTGTGCGCGTGATGACAGAGAAAAATGTATGGAATATTGATTTAAAGCATGGGATTTAACGGAGAGACGAAGGTCTTTATGTATTTTAAAATACCTATTCATTTTGAATTATTTAAAACGACGTCACATTGTAATATTAGAACCAACCGTTGTATGGGAAAATAAGTAAATTGCTGTTATGATCGTGAAATATTGCATTTAGGTAGATAGTATAGTAAATTTTTTTTTGTTTTTTCATAAGGAATAAGTTTTATAAATTTTAATAGATTGCAATTTATTGCGAGATTTTGTTGTTTTACTATCCGTTTAGTAAAACCATGCTTTACATTTTAACATGTGGCAACTAGTGCAACTACCCGATTAATATCATTTTGTTTATAATAATTGAATGCAGTAATAATAAATAACTTACGAAGGTATTTGGTTGGATCTTCATGTAAATCAGTTTCTACATTACGAATGTATAGAGTGAATAGTGTATGTGTAGAGTGAGTAGTGTATGTGTAGAGTGTATAGGCATCTTCTTAACTTTCCATCAGGTTAGACTAAGGTCAAAAGCAATCCCATTTACAATAAAAAAAAATGTAATGTAGACATTCATCATCCTCCTAGCGTTACTCCCAGAACAGTTGCATCCTGAAGGATGCCTGGGGTCCGCTACCTAATCCCAAGAAGCGACTGCCATCTGACCTTCCAACTCGAGTGGGAAACCAAACCTTATTATGATTAGGCTTGTCAAGTGAGTGGGCAACTTGTAATGTTATGTAGACACTGAAACAGAATAAAACTGTTTTTTTTTTTAAATTAAAACTACATTATTTCAGTAAGCAAATTTGGCTTTTATCATGCTAGAAGTAATGACTCGTAAGAATTAATAAATAAATGCTCTTCTTTCGTAACTAAATTTCGGTTCCTCAGTTCATCAGACAGGTAGAGGTATGACTTTTAACTGTAGGTACTATTATTGGACGTATTAGGTACACATTTGTATTACAGGAAAAAGTATAGGCGATTCAGGTGGAACATAAAACTGGTAATTTCACGGTACCTGAAAGTCATAACACAAAACATTACACCGCCTATTTCATGGTTTATACAGCGGTAATTGTACTGCCAACTTGAGGTGTAATTTAATTTTAACTTCAATTGAGTTTAATTAATGATGTTTCAAGTTATCTTAGGAGTGAGCGGAACCTTGACAAAAAGTCATTTTAGGTTTGTAGGCCTTACGGGTCCTTATCTGTTAAAACCCTTCTTCTATTTAGGCTTTTTCTGTTGGAATTGACTCCAATTCGTCTTCGTTACTATCTATATAGTATCGAACTAAATAATATTGTGGCTGTAAATGATGCACTAATCCTGATTGATTAGGCCCAAAAATATAAATGTTTAAAGTGGACTGTATACAAATGACTGGTAGTTCCTCTCGTAAAATAACAGTGACTGACTCTACTCTAATTTTGGTGCCACCTTGGTTCTGCTTTTTCTTATGATTCGTAACAAGTAAATAAGAAGTCCGGACGGATTGTAAATGGCTTATATTGTTTATCACAGATTATGTTCTTAATAAAACGTATTTGGAAGTTAACACTGTATATAATAAAGTTACTTATTTATAATGACTTTAACACTGATTTTATCTAAATCTAGGACACAATGTCTAGATTCCTAAACTTTTCCTGAGCTGAGTTCCCAACGCACTTTTTCTTTCTTGTTCTGGGTTTCTTCCTTGGAGCGTCTCTTCGGTACTAAGTGAAGTACGTTGCGAACTCACCTCCTTTCTTTCGCAATGGCTGACCGTAACGTGAGCACCATGAAGTTGTGCACGCTACGAGGCGCTGTCCGAGTATAAATAGGGAATCTTACAAATCTCGCGGTTTTTCGCGGATTGCGGAGGCTGTGATTATCTCACTGGCCTGTACTAGGACTCATCGAGTCGGCGTTCGGTATGGTCACACGTGACCCTTTATACTTGGACAGTGTCTCCCTAATATTGGCTCTGAGAGGGAAGAACGTTGTGTAAAAACGACTATTCTGAATTTATTCAATCTTAAGAAATTCGCTGCGCGACCATTTCTTAGTGCCTGTGATTCAAACAGGGCTTATAATATGCGCCTCAGCGCCTACTTTATATAATAAAAACCTTATTGTCTCAGAGTCAACTGTTCGTGAGTTAGCTCACAAACATGCCATTTTCATAGCGTAATTTCGATCTACGATCGACATATTTTACATTATTACGCAATCTCTCGCAATAAAGCATATTGTATTGTATTGTATTGTAATCTTTCATTCTACTGCGTATGGAAACTTCCAAGTATTATTGCGCAATCACTCGAATT
This sequence comes from Notocelia uddmanniana, assembly GCA_905163555.1. NCBI lineage: Eukaryota > Metazoa > Arthropoda > Insecta > Lepidoptera > Tortricidae > Notocelia > Notocelia uddmanniana. The sequence continues at coordinate 5,337,543 of LR991064.1, forward strand.
GTGTCATAATACTTGCTGAAATGAATAAACTCGCCCTAAAGAGTTATTCCTTCCGCTTAGTGCGACAAGGTTCTAATATTTACGTAAATATGACAATATTTCTTAAATATTCCATTTTAAATAACAGGGTTACTCTTACATTTACCTAGCTAACGTCTTATCTTTATTTGTTTCTAAATTACGTGCTAGGTACATCAGGGGAGGGTAGGGTCTGTCGTCTACAGTGGCCTATATATCATTTTACATGAATCTTTCGAATTTTCATTAAGATAGTAGTCTACCTTAACTCGACAACAAAGCATGTGCAATGCGATAGAGCCGATTAGCATGATTCGGTGTTATACAGCTGTAAAACACGGGTTTTGTTTTATAGAAAACCTTGTAAGTAATATAAATTATTCCGCGGTATTATTGGGAACACATGCAAAGTGGATTAATGACCTGGTATACTGCGATCGCGAACCCGCATGTAAAGCGTGGCGATTATGGCATTTACCCCCCATGAAATTGGGGGAGGCCTATGTCCAGCAGTGGACGTCCTTCGGCTGATATGGTGGTGGTGGACCTGGTAAAGGTCGTGGGAGTCCACTGGATGCACGGGGCGCAGGACCGGTCATTGTGGCACTCTTTGGGAGAGCCCTATGTCCAGCAGTGGACGTCCATCGGCTGATAGATGATGATCATGATTGCTGGGAATGGGAATGTTGGCAACAGCGCGTCAAATCAGAGCATAAAAAAGGTTGGTTTCTTTGCCTGCTTAGGCTGAAATCGACTCTAGCGCACCTCAGAGGTGTCGGTATACCCGATCGCAATACGGAAAAAAGAGGACGAGCTATGCGACGAGTGCCTCAGAGCAGAATGCCACGATTTACTGCAAACATTTGTTACGGCCTTCTAATGCGAAAGTACTATTAATTATTCTGTGACCCTGAAAAAAATCCAACGTTGATGATCTAAATGGACCAACTTGCTGCAAGTATAATGACGTCGCAAATCACCCGGCTGAATCACCGTATGCTGCGCAGCTCTAAAATGATGAACTTGAACAAAAATGTCACACAATATTCTATAAAACGACTGACATTCGGGCACGGTGCCAACACTGAATCCTAAACCGGCTTTCTTTCATTGGCGCCATTGCCACCCGTTTGTTTAGGCTTTTAATAACTCGAAATAAAATATTTGACGGGATTTGACCCTTCGTTTAAGGTCTTTGGGTACACATACTGGACAGCATATATAAAAATATATCTATGTACGAGTAATGTGTAGGTACCGTTATATACACATTTAAGGGAGGTAATGAATGTAAGGTAGGTAGAATTAGGGAGAAATTATTGAAAGTGCAAATATTGCGGGGTAAATATGAACTGTATAAGCAGAAATAATTCTGCGAATATACGAATGGCCCAACAGCATATAGGAATACTAGACTAGTAATATCTCGATCTAAGTCGTTAGGTTTCCTATAAAACAGAAACGACTAATTTAAGTGTTAACTACTAATTTGACGGCCCATTACGCTGTTTGATGATCAACACTACTAAATGAGGTCAATTTAATGCTTCAGTTTAGTTAAACAAAACAGCCAGTATTCGTTAAAAATGCGCTTTGTCTATGAAATTACAATTGCTATCTATGGAAAAAATACAACACTATAGATAGGAAGTGTTATTACAATATAACAAATTTGAACCGAGGGCGAGTGTGATAATGGAGATGGGAGTGTCTTTCTAATTGAATACTGAAGGTAATTGAGCAATCATTATAAATACGAACTTGTTTGATAACATACGATGAAAAATATTATTTGTTAGGTACCTACGTGTTTTTTTGTGTTTACAAGCACGGCATCCTTGTTTGAAAATAAAATGGCTAGGTTATTAGAAGTATTTATTATAAGATTAAACAAATCTTTGCCAAACGCGAGTGTAACGACTAATGTGTCACTTTCCATGTCTGTCCGACAATGACTTGTTTATTTACACGGCTAATTAGATTATAATGATTTGAGTATGCATTCTCATCTCAAACACACGCTCCAGCTTTTTCACACCTGTCACTCATTTCGATATTTTGTATCTTTGCCCGATGTTGGGTGGAGCGGCAGATGAAAGAAGTAATCTTTACTAGTAAGAAGCTTGTTTATTTTACTATGCATTTTGGCTGACTAAATTATATTTTATTCGAGATGTATAATTTTAATTGAGAAAGCAGTAAGTACCTAATCGATAGTCTAGGTTTTGAGTTGTAGAGTTTTTGTACTTGATGAAAAATTTACGTTTGATCCTTGACATTGCGTGATATTACGTTAATTAGCTATCAAGATTGGCTTAATTTGAAAACTGCGCATATTTTTAAGGAAATATTTATATCTCATTACATTTTGTGGCGCTGAACGATCCCAACCTCACAGAGATCATAATTATGTACCGATCGATGTGTAAACAAGTATGCTGAAATACCCAATTCGCTTTCGCTAGTTCACGACTAATAACTAAGGGATGTTTACATTGTTTACTCTTTTAGATTCATAGGAAATTCGGAATACTATTATCATTTATCATACTCCACATCTGTGCCTAAAAAGGGATAAAGGCCTATATAAGCACGGAATTTGTACCCCTTTTTAACACCACCACCACCATATCAGCCCTAGGACGTCCACTGCTGGACATAGGCCTCCCCCAATTTCATGGGGGGTAAATGCCATAATCGCCACACTTGGCATGCCGGTTGGCGATCGCAGTATCTCCACCGCACTCTAGGAATGCTGCCGCCCATGCCCCGGGGGTTTGGTCGAAGTTGAAGGATATACCCGGGTCCCTAAAGTATCCTATGGCCATTTCCGGATCTATTGGCATACTAAATTCCAACACGAAACGTGTGGATTAGTAGTATTGTAGGCGTTAGATAACATGCAGAATGTTACATTGGCGTTTATTTTATTAGTACCCGATTTCTTTTTCAACCAACCTGTACAATTTCCAACCAAACTTCTAGAGCGTAGGGTACTTAAGCTGGGTTGCATGAACTGACAATTACAGACCGATGAACATTAAATGGAACTGACAACTACGACCAAGACCACCGGGGATGGGCAGTAGCATCCCTGGAGTGCGGTGGAGATATTGCGATCGCCAATCCACATGTCAAGCGTGGCAATTATGGCATTTACCCCCCATGAAATTGGGGGAGGCCTATGTGGACGTGGACGTCCTTCGGTTGGTATGGTGGTGGTGGGAACGTCAAATGCGACGTCAGCTCGGCAACTATGAGCCTGTACTAATTTGTCAAACTTGCCGTACAATCTGATTTTAACGAGCTCCGACGATTGCAGACTGTTTCGTGCAACCCATCCTTACCCACAAAATGTGCAAGCAATAAATAAACTAATTAACCTCCATTGACAGATCCTAAATGTCACTTGAACACCATCGGTTCGGTGACATCGGCCGGGAATAGCGCTGTTGTTGGCCAGAGTCCAGGTTATTCGGCCCTAGTGCGTGATTCAAGTTCACTGTCGGTGCTGCTATGCGTTTTTTTATTAACAACCAATCTTGTATTCCCTAATGTAATATAACATCGAGTTGAGATCAACACTGGGATCGGAGGTCAAACTTTACTGGTTTGATGGTGTTGAGTTGTGAATAAAACCGGATTAATATTTTTATGCCACACCTGGCCAAAAAGTGTCTTTTAACGCACGCTACGCGTAGGATCAGGGAGAGTACAGTTGCTCGGAGGGAACAGTCGCTCGAATGCACTGTGCTGGAAAGGGTAATAGCTTTATGTCTGTCCTCTACGTCAATGAGAAGCTTACGACACGCGATCGTATATAAACTAGCTCGTGAGCCGCTCTGGTGCCATGCGGTTGTGTAATGACGTGTTCTGTTTTTACCCGGCCGAATTTACATTTTCACTTAAGTTTCACTTCCTTTTTTAACTAAACTTGTGTGAGATTCTTGATTACTGTTGTTTTTGCCGATAAGTGTGTCTAATCTATTTAGTATTCACTAATAATTCAATGATCTAGCTCTATGCGTTTGTTTCTACTTTGATCTTTTGATTCCAAAATGGCATCAGGGTCAACAGTAGCTCGTTTCGGAGAAGTACACACTGGCTCGCGAGCCACTGTGTACGTATGAACTTATAAAAATAATACCAACAAAATTTAACTTAATAAATAAATAAATATTGGGGACAATCTTACACAAATCGACCCAGTCCCAAACTAAGCAAAGCTTGTACTATGTGTACTAGACGACGATATACATACTTATATACATAAATACATAGAAAACATCCAAGACCCAAGAACAAACATCTGTGCTAAATGCACAAATAATGCCTTGGCCGGGATTCGAACCCGGGACCTCTAGCTTCGGAGGCAGTGTCACTACCAACTAGGCTAAACAGGTCGTCATAAAAGTCAAATAAAAAATTGTTATTAATTGTTCTTAGAACTTCCAAACCAAATGACTGCTAACAAAATAAAAGTTAAAACTTGTACTTACCTAATATTTACAGAATGCCGCAACGAAATAGATCGCCCTCTACTCAGTGCCCAGGAAAATAGAACGATACGAAGTTACTAGGGGTAATACACAGCGGTTCTATTCCATCCGTAGCCACTGTGTACTGTTAGAACCACTGTATACAGGTGTTAGAGCAACTGTGTGCTAGGGGGTAATAGTTACCTAGATTCCCATTTAAAAAAAAAAAGGTTGTTATATCTTTTTTGGTGAAAGCAATTGAAAATCTATTTAATACATATGAAACTTAAATAATGAACGCTGCTTTGTGCCTACTAAAATATTTCTGGCATCTAATACTTTTCATGCTATCTTTTTTGGTGAAAGCAATTGAAAATCTATTTAATACATATAAAACTTAAATAATGAACGCTGCTTTGTGCCTACTAAAATATTTCAGGCACTTAATACTTTTCATGCTATAGCCCGTTGAAAAAATCCTAGCGACTGTACCCTCCTTGACCCTACAGAAAAAGCCGCTTCCTGACCAAGTGTAGTAATAAAATGATGTACACAACACGGGAAGTAGTAAATAAAGCCCTCGATCGCATATATATACGTCCCTCGCCTACAGCTCGAGCCGCAAAATCTGCGATCACAGCCTTTCTTGGCTTTACCACCCTAGTTATGTAATGTACTATTCTGCAATGCGTTTTTTTATTAAGAACCTATCTTGGATACCTTTATGTAATATAATATCGAGTTTTGAGATCAACACTGGCTGTTTTCACTTTAAATTGTACTTTTACTTTATACTCAGAAAATTAAAATTTTTGGTTTTCGCTGCTCAAAACCATGTATTTTTTTTTATATTAAAAATAAATACTCAGAATTTCCCAAACATTATTTAGGTTTCTGCTTATGTGACGGACCAAACAAAAAGTATGTTGGAATGAAAAGTTAAGGACATTATTTTCTTATCAGAATCAAGAGTCCTCATGATTCTGAGCAGGAACAACTAAAACGATCTACCACCATATCAGCCCTAGGACGTCCACTGCTGGACATAGGCCTCCCCCGATTTCATGGGGGGTAAATGCCATAATCGCCACGCTTGGCATGCGGGTAGGCGATCGCAGTATCTCCACCGCACTAAAGGAATGCTGCTGCCCATTCCCCGGTGGTCTTGGTCGTAGTTTTAGGACATACCCGGGTAAAACGATCTAAATTTTGAGGAATAAATTTAATGGTATAATTTAACGTGAAATCGTGCAGTAAATAATCTCAAAACTTAGCGCACGTAGTTTTACGGAAGCGATCCCCATGTGACATTATAATGTGGAAGAAAAACTTGTCTTATTGTAGAGGTAATTAAGTCGTATAGTATGTACCAGAATATTGCATTGTTAACGAACATAATATGACAAGTTTTAGCGTGATGGGTACTAGCGAGTGTCAAATAGCTATTTACGATACAAGGGTTGTAAAATAAATTATTTATGACCCGTGTTTTGTACACAATTTTACGTCACCACTTGACCAAAATGTGGGTTTTTCCGGACGCGCAGCGTGCGGAAAAACGTGCTTTTAGCAAGGTGTGGTGTAAAGATTATTTTAAAACGAACGATTTACTTATCTATTTGCATGCCTACGTATGTACATTGCACGTTGAATATATTTTTTTAACAATGGTATTTTTTACCATAATTGTCGTAAAATACATCAATCATTTAATTACCAAATTGTTTACCAAGTACAATATAGTATTCAATGTTTGGATGAATTAATAAATGCAATCACATTAGTGGACCGACCGTGTAAAAGCAACATGAGTTGCCGTCGATTTGCCTAATTTGGGCCAAAGTCATTGCGGCACCTAAATAAATTAAATTGGTTGGATTTACTAACACGAAAACCTCTTTGTATGGATACGTTCAAACTCAAATGTTTGTTTTTTTATAAATTCTTAATGTTGTTCTATACATATTACCCACTACGCGAGAAACTAAAAATCAGACAACACATGAACACAGCCATTATTTATTATTATTTCCTCATATCAAATGGAAAAATAGTAGCTATATTAATTCGGTTTCTCTATTGTAGTCTCACGAATTTTCAACGTCATAAGTACAGTCACTACTTTGACGCATCCCAACTGTCACAGTATTGTTACGTTAGAGCGACAAAGTACTAAAATGATCATCTACATTTGCTGTTGACTGTACCAACATGAATGCGTTGTCGTCGGTATTTCAAAACTCATTTGGCATGCTTTTATAAATATCCTTTTCACCTCAGCGGCTCGAAAATGGTGGTTTTGTTGCGTGAAACCAGTGAACAAAATGCAATTTTGCTGCAAGCGTGAAAACGACTTTTCCGGCATGAAACCAGTGAGCAAAATGCAATTTTGCTGCGAGCGTGAAAAAAACTAACTTTTTAATTTTTCATATCGTAGGTTAGTTTAAGTAACTTCATTCTCTCTATCACTAATCCTTTGCGTTATATGTTCTCGCCGCTGAGGTGAAAAGTTGTATATATCACACGAGAGCAAAGATATTTGCATCTCGTGTCTTTGAGTCCCTCGCTACGCTCAAGATTCTAATTTTGTTAATTAAATAATCTTTCGCTTGCTCGGGACTCAACATCAACACTCGCAGCAAAAATTTACTTTGCTCTCTTGTTGAACAAATAACTATTAGACCCAATTTTGGTACAGACTCAGTACAGATACAGGTGTAGCGAATAATGCTTTTCCATCGGCTAAACTCGGAATACGACTAGACCCGAAGAAATGTCAATCAATTACCGTTTTATTTAACATTTGTCATGTCAAATGGCGACGAGGATTGCTAGATTGTTATTTATTTGAATCAACAAGAATACAATACATAACATCACAGTAATACACCAAAGCGTTACATGATTCGAAACTAAGCTAATTATATAATCTATACTCAACTTAAAATTCTAACTTGTGGCTAGAGAGAAACTGTCTAGCTTCCTCTCAAGCACTCCCTTCCATTCCGTCATCAACTTTGCTGTCCTAGTCGTAAACAAGTCACATTCAGGAACTGCTGCGAGTAGGAAGTTGATGAGCGCAGTTGCGCGCAAAACTGGAGAGTGCAAGCGTAAGCGTGTCCGCGCGCGCCCGGTGACTAGCAGGGGCGGCCGCCTCCGCCTGCTGAGGTACTCGTCAGGTACCGATAGCTTTACAATATTTTCAAGAAGTCCAATGCTATCCACCTTTCCTCTCGAGAGTATGAACTATGAACTTCACTAGGCCTAGATTTCTACGTAGCTCCAGAGAGTCATAGCCTAAATGTCCCTGAAGAAACCGTGTTGGGTACATAAAAGGATAGTAGCGATGTATTTTCTTATACAAAGTCCGGAGATATTTTTTTTGCACCTGTTCCAAGATTAGTAATTTTTTTTTCGTGTGGGCTCCACACCACCGCGTTCGTCTCCACAATACTTCTTACAAGTGTCGCATACAGAGCTGCGTATAGGAAGTGTTGCGTAACACAAATCCTAGTCTTTGGAATGCTTTGCGAGTGATGCTTTGGATATGCGGCCGAAACGTGAGCCTCGAGTCAAAGATCACTCCAAGATCTCGGACCTCGTCGACGCGGCGCATAGCCTTACCTCCAATACAGTAGTTGTGGCGGATGTGTGAGGGAGAGAGGGAAAAGTCTATTTCCAAAACTCCATACTTATGTTAGGGAATTTTCCCATAGGTAATCCTTTTTTACTTGTAGCGTTTTTTCTATTGGCAAAGAAGATTATATATTGGCACATTTTCACAATCGTGATTTTGCCTAGTATTGTTTTTCCACAACGTTTAATTTCACTGTCATATTTTTTCCTAAATTGTATTATTCCCTATCGTTAATTTAATATAAATATTTAGCTATTTATTTATATAACATTAGGGTCCGTAAATGAAGCGTTCAATAGCTCATTGACGATCGTTAATTTTATCAACTTAATAAGCACAATTAGGTATAGGTTTTATGTTAGTTTTGCATCGCCCCGAAAAGCGAAGGCCTACTTAAATAGGAGCTCGGAAAAAGCGTAGCTCCGTCGACACTGTTGCAATAGCGATTAACTTTGAAAAATAATGCGTCATGGAAAAATACATTTCGAGAGTAAATGCGACCGTAAAATTGAATGTCACAGAAAAACACAACTAGACAAAATCGCGATTATTAAAATATACGAAAAGGAAATTCGCTACAAAGAAATAACGATTTTGAGAAAATTATCTAATGAATCCCGAGCTTTAAATTACAAAAAAACTAAACTTCAAATTACAAGGAAAATATATTTTTTCCCTGAAATTTAGAAAAAGAGAAACGGTCAATCAGGAGCCAGCTTCATCAGTGGGGTAGGTATTATGGCTGGCACCCAAATAGCAAAATCTAGGAGGTTTCACCCAGTGGCCAGGGGGTCCCAGTCGATATAAAGATGTAAACGATTTCAAGCTAACATGGTCACTAACACTACAAAATTACTGTTCAAAACGGGATATTTACCATGTATTAACATACATAGTAAATATCCCGTATTGAACAGTAATTCTAGTAGTATAAAGATGTAACTTGTAATACACGTGGGATTCTCTTATAAAAGGGTTGAAAAGAGGTTTATGCTTGTATCACAAGTTGCAAGTCATTATGCAATGCCCCCCTGGGGTCCAATTCGAAACGAATTAGTAAAACCATCTATAACTAATTGATTATAATAAGTAACAATTTACACGCTCCGTTACTGTGAAAGCGGCTCACTGATATTCAGATGAAATTGGTATCAACTAAATTTTAATTGCAAAATGTAGTCCTAAATCATAGAGGTACAGTGACTCTTACAACCTCTGACATATTAGGTATATGTATATGTATTACGAGTATATCTGCCTGTGTCCCAGCATGTCTGACCTAAAGGTCACATTCGACTAACCGGAGTGAAGATGTTTTGACAGCCCTAAAACAGCACCCTTGGCGCTTACTCGTAAATATGGTTTTAATTTATGACGGGCGCTCAGCGCTCGCTGCTCAATGAGACGTATCTAGGGCAATGGATGTGTAAGAATGTACTTAATGTTAAACAGAAACACTAATTATATTTTATTGTAGTAAACGTATACTTAAGGCTACTTCCTTGACGGGGCGAAATCTAGAAACCAGATTTCCTCACTTGTCTTTGAACACTTGCTTAGTAGTAATATATTGCTCGAAGGCGGAGCGGCTTCACTAATGCATTCGTACTGCCCAGCTGCTACACATCCTGCGCCAATTAGAAAACAGTCATTTAAATGTAGGGACGCAGTAAGCAATCTGTACTGACCCATGTGACAGTTTTGACACCGACAGCGACAGCTTATGGCCCTTATGGGTGCCGCATCAACAAATGCGAAAGTAGTATTAGGGGGCACAGCCGAATGTAGTTTAGCTCATATTTCCACCGAAGACTGCAGTCATGTAACACTACTACACTAGTTGTTGTAAGTATGTGATGTTGTGTTTCTCGTGATAAGGCCGTCAGAGCTCCGGAGGATGCGCCGTGTTGAGGGAAAGCTCCAAGTAAATAAAATATCGGCAATGCGCTTGATATCTTTAGAGTTGTAGAGCTAGAGTAGTTTTTCAGGGTCTACATACTCTTAGACATATCGTACAAACAAACACACCTGTATTCCTAAAAGGGGTAGATACGGCAAATACAATTTCATTACATTAGGTTTAAAGAAGGTAGCAATGTGATAGTGCAGTGATAGGTTCTAGCCCATCAGTTCTCCTAGTAGTACTAGCGACAGTAGCGACCCGCCCGGGCCTCGTGGGTGTAGTCCAACATTTACATTATAGTATTCAAAATGTGAATTTACTCTAGCTTCGTTGGGACCTATTGGATTTTGAAAATAGGTGACACAAAGATTTCCGCCGGTGGGGGGAGCGCCTACGGGTAAAAAGTAATGTAAAAAATACAGTCACTCGAGCTGGTCAGATATTGATAAGCCGCATGTGTCTCTGATAATGGACGTATGTAAATTTGCCGATTTGGATGGTGGGGGTGGCTGTACAAAGTGTTGGGAGAAAGGAATTTGAACGTACCAGATATTTGCAGGAAACTTCAAGTAGACCTGAAAAGGTTCCCGTTCAATAATCTGTCGAATTGGGCGTGACGCGACGCGAGCTTGTGGCGATTTTATTTCAATTTACTAGTTATTCGATCATATATAGACTTATAAATAGTTGAGCTCAACAGAGTATAAGGCATCCCACCATATTTTAATTGGCAGTGCTTGAGTAAATCCCCAAATTCCCTTACTTATTGTTCAACCCCTTTTACCCATCTAAGGGACGAATTTACAAAAACGCAAAATTACTTTTCTTATATTTTAACTAAGAGTCTAATTCGAAGTCAAATCACTATAAAAATCAGGTTGCCCATACAACCGTTCCACCCCAATTTAACCTGAGTGATTAGGTTAGTAGTGTTTATGAAAGTCTTTGCTTATTCATGCTATTCTAATGTCTAAATTGTCTAATGTCAAAATTTAGGTTAAGATAATGATTTTGTTTAAGTTAATTAGTTTTATTCACCTTTACTTTAAGCTTTTTGAATAGTTGTTTTGTAAAAGTTATAAACAGCAATAGAGGCATATTTTATTTTTTATTAATTTTATTAATGTTTAAATTGTAAGATAGATACGACCACCATGAGATAATGATAATGTCGAACAGTATGTCCCCATTAAATCAAAGCAAGCAATCAAAATGCTAACCTTACGTCATGTTATCTGAGTTTCCTTTTCAACGCATTTGTGAAATTGCTTCGACGCAGAGTATGAATACAGAAGGTTCAGTTTTTGCTATTTTCGATGTTGGTTTGCGAGCAGAAAACACTAGTTTTGAGCGGCATAATTTCGGTCGACGCCATACTTTATTTATTTATTGATTTTATTAAAAATGGAATTGCTCTTGGCCAGCATCTAGCCAGGGGGCAAAGATGAGGCCGATGATAAAGCGAGCTCACCCAGAAGATGCCTATTCACTCGTGCCTTAAAAAGGGTCTAGGTAGTGTATACTTGTGGTATGAACCGAAGATTTCGGTTATAGTTGGTAGTGACTCTGCCTCCGAAGCTAGAGGTCCGGGTTCGAATCCCGGCCAGGGCATTTATTTATGCATTAACACGAATATTTGTTCCTGGGTCTTGGATGTTTTCTATGTATTAAAGTATGTATTTATCTATATAAGTATGTATATCGTCGTCTAGTCCCCATAGTACAAGCTTTGCTTAGTTTAGGACTAGGTCGATTTGTGTAAGATTGTCCCCTAATATTTATTTATTATTTATTTAAAAAAAAAGTTAAAAAGAAACTGGTCACTTGCGTGTTAGGCATTGGTCCCACCGCCGGCGAGGAAGCGATAAGCTCATACAACAACACTCGCTTCTCGCTCACTCGTTCTAGTATTAAATTCTACTCGTTTATCGCTCGTCGCTGGCGGTGGGACCAGTGCCTTAGGCTGCGCACAATGAAGGGTTCCGTGCCTATTCTAATACTACAACTCCACTATCCTGTACGTTGAATTAAGAAAGGTCGTATCTTTATAGAAAACTCACGGCACTTACGGCGGCGTTCTTTTGTATAATTCAAAACTACTTTTCTCAAAATTATTAATAGAAAATGGGATGCTTAAAAAGTCCCTTTATTTGATATGTCACACGGTATAGTTAGAAACATTTTTATTTTTATTTCTAATTTAGCTCACCCCTAACCCCCAGCCCCCAATGTGGCCCTCATTTTTAAAATTCATTGACATATATATTACTAGTTCGTCTTTGCGCCACTGACTTGCATAATAATATTGTGTACCAAATTACAGCTCAATCGACCTAGTGGTTTTGAAGCAAATTGACTGTGACAGATACACGAGTTATCCAATAAGGGAGGTACCAAACCCTAAAAGAATTTGTAGAGATTTACTGTGTAAATTAAATAAGCTATATAAAGTGGATCCTCTGTAGCTAGCTCTATTGACGACTGTCATCTCTGCCGTTAGAGTTATAAGGGTGGAAACTCGTAGCTCCGTTATGACGGTTAGGCAACGAAGCGCGATGCGTGGGCGCCTGACTTGATGAGATATCGCGTGTGTTCTTATGTTTCTTTCAAGTTTTATATTAAAGGTGGAAATATAATATGGAACAGAGAACAATAACAAATATTTACGAAATAAATTGCATTTGTATACATTTCACGAATACACAAAACTTTCATAATATTGTAGTTATAAAAAATTAAATGAAAAATCATCATTACCGGTAATCCCGTATTTCTATATTGTTCCTTTGCAATTCCGGCATTAGATGCTTTTAAAAATGGACGTTTTGTAACAAAATACTGCGATCTGTGGTCAATTTTTTTACCTATATCAGAATCAATTTACAAACATGATTCTGCGCAGGTTAAACCAAAAATTTTCAAGTGGCGAGAAAAAAAGTAAAAGGTACAATTTTAAGTGAAATTGTCGCTTAGTACGGTAACAAGCGTACTCATTGGCCCATTACTCGTGTCACACCGTTAACATATGCATCCCAGTCGGATACGCGTAAAAATCAAGCAACAGGTGGTGTTTATTCGAGCGGTACCGACAACAACGGGATTTCAATGTGTCTGATAAAAAAAGCGAAAATATTTTGCCAAATCTAAAGAAAACCCAGAATGTAAAGGTTTCTACATTGCGTTTCAAAGTGAATACCTATTTGTTGGCAGTTAGCTATCGTGGTACACTGAAAGTTTCCGATTTTAGTTCCGTTACTGACGGTATATGGCGCTAACACAAAAGTGATCGTTGATTATTAACCAAATTTTAAAGCATTAACCCTTTAGCCACCGCAGTCTGATAAATAAGACAAATGTCTGGTATGTTTATAAATAGGATATTCATCTCTCTCACTGATTTTAATTTGATTAATGTATATAATAAAAGATTGTGTAACTTCGTACCGGCGGTGACCCGGGCATTCTCGATAAAAAAAATCGGCGGTTAAAGGGTTAGTACTATAAATACCATGATACTTGAATATTTTATTAATTGATTGTTATTCTATTTAGTTTCGAAAATAAATAGGAAGGCAACGTTAGAAGTATCCACTACATATCATTTATGTTTGTATCCCCAATACAACCTGCTGTTTTTCAGGATCCCAATACTCTCTAAATGGAGAGAGCTGTGTCTTGGAACCGTGGCGCCAAAATGAATGGGTGTTCACTCAACTCGGTGAACGCGCATACTTGTGTCTTGGTGGGGTTTAACTGGACCAGATTATCCTAGCCCCACTCAAAGACTGACTAGAGTGGTCTCAATTTCGGACACAAGTTGTTCGCGACTCTCTATAACACAAAGGAATGAGTCATGTTGGCACGGCCCCTATAATAGCATCCCCGGTGCTGTCATTCGTATAAAAATGTTTGCTGTCAATAGACAGCATGCCACTGATATGCAGGAAAAACAACGTCGGGAATAGCACGGAGCCTTGTGGGACGCCAGGTTTAATGTCCATGCTTTCGGAGCAACACTACGGCTCTTAATTGTCTGCCAGACGGAAAGTTGGCCATCCATCTGCACAAACCCTGGGACAGTCCATAGGATGATAGCTTCGGTAGAAGACCTGGGTGCCAGATCCTATCGAATGCTTTCGCTATGTCTAAGCTGACCGCTAAAGCGTCAACAATGGCTGACGCCCACCGGTGAGTAAGATACACTAGAAGGTCACCAGTAGAGCGATTGTCGTGAAATCCATACTAACAGTCGCTGATCAAATCGTAAAAAAGTAAAAGTAGTTTATTTATTATTACATGTACCTATGAACGCCAATAAACTACCACCGGTTCGGAAAAATAAACCTTTGCCACGAGAAGAACCGGCGTAAGAAACTCGGCGAGGTGTAATTTTTTCAAAACAATATACATTGTATAGTTAAATATAGAATGACAGTGTCAGCTACTACAAAATAACAAAACTACAGTACAAAACCTATTTTCGCGATAGATTAGCCGTGCAGGACGCTATCACTGCCAAACATCCCTATCCATGATGTAATCGTTTATCTTATAATAATATGCTCTTGAAATAAGTGTTTGTTTTACTACAGATTTGAATTTAGAATTGCTAAGTTCAGTAATGTGTTCTACTCGGTATCTTGTAATTGTAATAATTTTGCCACCCTGCTTGTCATGTTTAGTGTTATATATTAAGATTGAAGGTGGCAACGATTGGGACAGCGTCGAGCACTGGGACATTTATCTCATTGTCTTCAAGGCACGTCCGTTAAGATTTAGCAACAAGTGGCGCGCCTAATATTTGTTTAGGTCGAATACCTGTACAGCTAACAGCGAAAATTTATGAAAACAAATTCAGTTTTATAATAGGTATGGTCCTTGGGTTTTAGTTTTGTCCAATCTACTTAAAGGAACAATAGCTTTATTTATTAAAAACGCAAAACACCTGAATGACCATATTATAAAAAGTCGTTACAGCCACCTAGAAAGTTCAATTGATTATCTACTCTATCTCCGTAAGCAATAGGTTACGAGTGCACTGATAGAAAAATGGCGGTCCAGATGGCTTTGTACTTGTACCATTCTCAGGCGTTCAGATAAATGGCGGCCATAAAATTCAGAATGCGTCTAACGTCACATTTCTATTAAAGCAATTTATACTTTTGGCAAAGGCCTTAGAGTTCATAATCCGGTCAAATCTTAATGCATGTAGTCTTCATTTATGAAGTATGCTTATCTTTTATGACGGACTACAATGAGGTAGAAAACCGCACAATAGGACAATGGGTTGGATGCAACCAAAACCGAATAACTATAGATACCTAAAGAAGAGAAGGTTTGAATATGAATCATAGCGACACTAAGCATACAAAATATATGGCGAATCTATGGATCGATTAAGTATCTATGGCTTTTTCACTGTTGGTGGCTCAAAACATAAAAAAGGGAGAAATGCCCTACTGCTTCCTTTCAACGAAAACCAATGTCCCCAGTTTTCTCCCACCAAGTCCACACGCACACATTGAACCGTGTAAAAACAAAACCTCGGGCGGGGCCGCCGAGTTTACGACATCATGCAAACAAGCGCTGCGATTGGCTTTACGCACCCCTCAAAAAAGGCAGTAAACACTAGAGGGAGACAAACGTTAAATGATGTTTTATCGACATCGATCGTTAGATTATTATGTTAAGATATTGATGACTATTGAAATGGCCAGTTTAGATGGTGTTTATATAATCACCAACGTTGTATAACATAGCAAAGCATAATAGCGGTACATACATAAAAAAAATCATTAATACGAACTGAGAACAGTGAGAACCTTCTTTCTTCTATCAAAGTTGGGTAATAAGATCAATTTGGAAGTTGGTCTGCAGTCTTTTGGAACGAAGTTATGTTTATTAAATATTGATGTGTGAATTTACCGTTGATATTAAATTACTAGTTTGACATTCTATTCCTATATTATCGATGACGCATAAACTGCAATTTTAACCGGCACCACTCCAATCGGGCGGAGCCTAACAGTGGGCTGGCGACTGCGCACCACTAAATAATTCACGCAGCGACCAAACCTACAGCGGCATGATACATTGCGCCGTGGCTTAGCGCGGTACGGGGTGATTATTGTACAAAACATTCAATGTACAGCTCGCTGAAAATATAACACTTTTTCATATGTTATCACTTAAACTTCTTTTTGACCATGTCGCGGCGACATGCGCCACGCCCCCGTTTCACATCTATTTCTTTCTATGATCTGAGGTTGGTGGATTTATAGCCTTACAATTTTAATTAATTGTTTAATGCAATACACCGTGGGCTCGATTAATTCGACAAACTTTAATTAATAGTGTTCCTGACCATATTTGAAGACTAAAATATCGTACAAAAATTGCTCGATTAGGTCTCATCATCAGCATTGGCATTTCCGCCTTTATCAGACGATTCAAGCAGCGACCAACACTTCCTTAAATGACTATATATTGTAAGCCTATGCGGGAGCGGCATTGCCTCCCGTAGACAGGACAGAAAAATCGGATTAGGAGGTAGTGGGGTGCTCACTTCCTATTCCGATCATTTTGGAGAAATACTAAATGAAAAAAAAAAGAAATACATAATTGTATTTTATGGCAATGATTTTATCTCTTAACTTTATAAAAAAGGCCCATTCGATTGTGACATTGCTAGTATTGCTACTAATGTAATCAAATCTCTACATAGTTTTGAGATAATATCAAGTTGGTAGATGCCATTCTAGAAACTCATAATAGTTAGTGGGAAAAAAGGTTTGGTAATTATTTTTTAGGGTTCCGTACCCAAAGGGTCCAAACGGAGCCCGATTGCTGTCACTTGCGTGTTCGTCTATCGTCTGTCACATATTTTGTTCCGAAGGTTTTTTTACTTCCCTATGAACTTGAAATTTGGTGATAATGTTTATTATATGACGTATATTTTACTAACAAATAGCAATATATTGATAAATTAAATTTGTTTTTTAGTCGTACGGAACGAACCCTCGGAGCGCGAGTCCGACTCGCTTTTGGCCGGTTTTTGGTGATGTGTGCTTGTAAGCAGACCAAAGGCCAAAGTGAAAAAACACTTCATGTCCTGAACACAACAATTCCATTAACTAAGAAATCCAACTTTATTTTTGTCTGGGTAAATGCATATACGCATCCCGCCTAGCCGGGGAACTAGGACAGGTATGACGGGCTCCCGGGAACCGCCCGGACTACCGTCTAAAACCACCAGGGTATGCCGCAGCATTAGTGGCGGTGACACGGGATTGCCAAGGCACACAACCGCGAACACCGCCTGCTGCGACAGCCGAAGCTGTCCCCTCTCGGTAGAGGCTTGCGCCCCCCACCCGACGGCAATCGTGCAGGGCGACACCACACACTTGCTGACCACGTCAGGCGCCAGGCACGCCAGGAGAGAGTGAAAAACCCCGGATTCACTCCCTCAGGTCCCTTGTAACTTTTTATAGAGGTTTTCTCCCTCGCAGCCACCACCCGGCCCCGGCCTGACGGTGACAGCCGCCACTCCCGACTATAGCGGCCCTCTGCCGAAGTCAGGGTTACGGGTCCGTAATTCTTAAAAACAGGCATACGCATGGCCTGTCCCTCTCGCCGCACCTGGGGTGTCTTGCGACTCCCTGATGTGGAACCTCTATTCCCCCCATTGGTTGCTTCTGGAGTGTCCTCCGCTAAACAGAGGAACATCCAGAGCGACCCCGTCTCCGGGTAATTGGTAGCCCCGGTAAGCGATCCCTCTGAAGATGAATCACTTACCGTTGCCTCCAGGGCGCACCGGCCAGAACCCTTCCCCTTCCCCCAAACCCGCGAGGGTCCACAGGAACTGGAAGAGCCCAGACACTCGTGGAGGTTACCCGACTAGCGCCCAAAGAAAAAAAAAACAAAAAAAACCTAAGAAATCGAACCTAGGTTTTTTTCTTCTTACAACCTCAGAAATTCAGGGTTAAAATCTGTGGGGGTAATTCGGTCCATGGTGCATGTCTGAAACTAGGGTATGCATTTTAGTACGATGTTACTTACAGGCGATAGAGATTTTATCGGTAATTAGATGGAATCAAATCAACATTTCCAGTATATGAACTGTTCTGCTACCGCTACGCATTCGTCTCGGTTTTATTTGGCCGATGGTCCGGTCCGGTTTATTACTTTCCGCGACCGTCGGAAATAGACGAAGGTTAGGGTTAAGTCTGCTAAACCAAACTAATACGACATTAAGAAGTGGTCCGGAAAAAAAGTCATATTAATAAATATATGAGAGACTAACAAAAATTTTCATAATATTCATTTTTAGTGTAACAAAAATTGAGTACTAAATTAATAATATCTACATAAAAAAAGACAAACATATTCATCCACGCCAGAGTTTTCGGACATTAGCTTTCGTTCTTCGTAAGAGTTTGATATGGGCTTTGTCAAGTTTTTCGGCCGTTTTTCTCAACTTTTTGTGAAGTCTTGAATATTTACGGCTTTCGTTTTTGTGTTTTTTATATTGCTCTTCATATGAGCTCAAGTAACGTTCAATTGGGCGAAGTTCAGAGCAGTTGGGTGGGTTCAACTCTTTTGGTAGTATGTGCACATTATGGTCAAAATAAAACATTTTGGCTGTTTTTCCATAATGACAGGTTGCCAAATGAATACAGATGTGTTGTGCTGTCGTAATAGCAGCAAAAAACGTATCTCAATAAATCCCCATACTTACGCAAATTTCGTAGTTCACGTTTTGATGAACTCCTCGATTTTTAGTCCACACGTGCAAATAGCCTACCAAATCACGGATTTGTGTGGATATTTACTGGTCATTTCGTGTTTGTATTTTTTTGCCATTGTCTCTATTGTTAGCAACAAAATATTTTTGCCCAGCAATTTGATTAAAATCAGCAACTACATATGTTTCATTGTCTTTTGCGCAGTAAATTTTTGTAAGGAAGTTGGTCTATAATTTCCCGGCCCGTGTCCTGGCTATTCTGTGTTTATCTGGATTCCGATCTGGTACCTACTTTCTGATTTTTGTATGATTTCAGCCAGCAGACTCCATAACCTGACGGACCGTATACTTGCTGGTATTCTACTTGTCGGCTAATGTTCGTTCGAACAGGTTAGGTTTAGCTACGAGTATGTAGGCAGCCTTGATCTTATTTACCAGTTTTTTTACCTGAAATCCGGTTTGTGACCGGAGCTTGCTTTCCTTTCAACAGTCCTCTCAGTGTCTTTCTGTAAGTCCGCAACACCTTACCTATTGTAGATCTGGGTATATTTTAAAAGTTCGGCGACATTAACATCACCCTTATCCTCTACATCATATGCTACGTATGAAAATAAAGAATTTATTTATTATTATTATTATTTACCTTATTTATTTCTTTTTCTTAGGTTAGATTTTTTACAATAAATTTATACAAGTAAAATATAAAAATATACATACAAAATATAAAAGCATTATAAAAAACCTAACCTAGGGTGCCGCAGGCAGCGAGGCAAGCCTAAGCTACCGGTGGTTAGGGCAACAGAGAGAGGAACCTCCGGACTATCCGCGCCGTGTCCAGGAGTACCGCCTTCTGTATTTGTCCCTTGAGAGTCTCTTGAGATGTTGGTCGAGACTTCGCTATTAGACCGTTCACAGAGACGACTATCGGGACAATAATCGTTGAATCAACATCCCACATGGCGGCTACCTCATGTGCCAAGTCTAGGTACTTGCTGACTTTGTCCTTCTCAGCTTTCACGAGGTTCTCGTCATGGGGGATGGTGATCTCAACGAGTACTGCCTGGCACTTCAATCGATCTGTCAGCACGATATCAGGCTTGTTGGCTACAATAGTCCTGTCCGTGATGACAGATCGATCCCAATAGAGCGTTGCACGACCATTTTCGAGAACTGGCGCAGGTGTGTACATATAATACGGCACTTCGAAGTCCACAAGACCGTATAAAAGAGCAAGCTGCGGGTGAATAATCCTGGTCACCAAGTTATGTCTGTGCAAGTACTCGCCGTTAGCAAGATGACTACAACCAGAAATAATATGCCTGAGTGACTCTCCGGGACGGCGGCATGCCCGACAAATGTCGACCGTACCGTCCTTCAGGATATATTTCCGGTAGTTGTTCGTCTCCGCCGCGACCTCCAAGCTTCCGCGGGATGTACAGTCTCATAACAGAAGATCGTGGGTGTAGCATACGGTGAGCAGTGAGCAGTACACGCACCCTTCGATCCAGGAAATCGAGCTCAGTTTGAGTCCACCTTAATATGCCAAAGGAGTATGTGACCAAGGGCATCACCCAGGCGTTGAAGGCGCGAACCTTATTGCCGCCCGACAAAAAACTATTGAGTACTTTTGTCAGGCGACAGAAGAAGCGCTCCCTCACCGCCCGTTTGATGTCTCCACCCTCGATACCCAAAGACTGTGACATACCAAGATACTTATAGGTTTCTGCTTCGGAGAGAGATCTGAAAGCCATTGTCTCAGAAATATGTAAATGTGTGGAATCGAACTTATCGACACCAAATTCCATTTTGATGGCACTACTGAAGACCTCTGTGGTTTTTAGTAGCTCCAACAGGTCATGTTTATTTGGTGCAAATAGTTTAAGGTCGTCCATGTAGAGCAGATGAGAAATGACCTCACCCTCTCTCTGTAGCTGGCAACCTAGTCCTGAATCCTTCAGCAGGGTACTGAGCGGATTCAGCGCTAGGCAAAATTACAAGGGACTCAGACTATCACCCTGAAAAATACCTCGCTCGATGTTGATGGAATCCTGCGGGCCAGAGGGGCCCTCTCCTCCCCCGGGTTGACGAAGAACTGTGGTCCACCGCCCCATGCAAGCAACTAAGAAGGATCTTAAAACTGCATCAACTTTATACAGTTCTAAGATCCTCCTCAGCTATGAATGAGGCACCGAATCATAGGCTTTCTTATAGTCAATCCAGGCGGCCGAGAGGGTCCCTCTGTTTCGCCGGACTCGTTGGCAAATGGTCATGTCTATGAGGAGGATTATTATTATTAACTTGACTCCAGTGGGGATTTTTTAGGTACCTAATTGTTCAAAATTAGTTTACGACGAGCAACTTTAGATAACAATACTTTATTTATTACACTTCTAGAATCCTTTTGTTATAAATGTCAAATAGTCAATTGTTTTTATTTCATTTGACCACTTCTTAGAAAGCTAATTCACTATCTTACTGATGATTTAGCTGATGATACAGAAAAAAGCGGCCAAATGAGAGTGTGTCGCGCGCTGAGGGTTCGGTACAAATCTTATAAGTTATAATTGACTTTTTTGATGGATGAGGCTGGGTTGCACCAACTTACGATCAGAGATCTATCAACGTTAAATATGGCGTCGACAGGTGTCATCCCATAGAAACTTATAGATTTAGGCTGGGTTGCACTAAACCGTCTGTAATCGTAAGCGGTGTTCGTCAAAATCGGATTGTATGGAAAGTTTGACAAGTTTCTATGGGATGACAGCTACCGGCGCCATATTTAACGATAATCGGTCTGTGACCGTAAGTTGGTGCAACTCACCCTTAAAGAAACACCGCTTACGATTACAGACGGTTTTGCCCAACTAACCCTAAGAGTACTCGTACTGTCTTAACACTCAATGGGTCTATAAAAATACTTTCTTAATAATGTATTTCTAGGCATGTTACTTTCCTCTGTCTTTGTAGTCAGACACAGATAGCTCCTCCTTTTAAGCTCGCTGAGCGATGTGACACTGAGCTAGGGCTGCCTCAATCTAACTAGTGGCTCAGTGAAATGTAGACATCACGATTTTTCTAATTTCATAATTTCCATAAACTGCCTACCAAAAAATTCTATATTATTATCAAACTTGCTCACAAAGTTTCACAAGAATCTCCTGAGAAATGCGACCTGTACAGGAGAACAGTGGGAAATCCGGAAATCCGCCAAGCGCTGGCCGGACATACGAGAGCATTTTTGCCGAAGCTGAAGTGGAGACCTTCGTTTCACTCGGTCAAAAAAAAAACATTTAAAACTTTGAAGTTTGACTGGATGGTTGGATGTTTGGTAGTTCTCGCAAAAAGTATCAAACGGATTTTGATGAATCTTTCCAGCTTATCAGATTAACATTTGGTCTTACCACAGATTACAGTACAAATAGCTTGTCGAAGGATCTAGATATTGACGTTTTCTATTGCTCTATTCCATGTGTGAGGCGAACTTTATCACGTTGTTCCTTACCCAACTAGGTAGCGAGTGGCGATATGCTTTCTGAGTGTGGCTAACTTTATCATCATCATCATCATCATGTCAGCCGAATGACGTCCACTGCTGGACATAGGCCTCCCCCAAAGACTTCCACAATGACCGGTCCTGCGCCACCCGCATCCAGCGGATACCCGCGACCCTTACCAGTTCATCAGTCTACTCGTACCGTGTGAGGGCCTGCCCACGCTACGCCTTCCGGTACGTGGTCGCCACTCGAGAACCTTTCCGCCCCAACGGCCATCGGTTCTATGTGCTATGTGCCCCGCCCACTGCCACTTAAGTCTAGCGATTCGAAGGGCTATATCTGTCACTTTGGTTCTGCTGCGGATGGCCTCATGCCTGATGCGATCTCTTAGAGAAACTCCCAACATAGCCTTCTCCATTGCTGTTTGGGTGACTTTGAGCCTTCTTATGAGGCCCATTGTAAGCGACCACGTTTCAGTACCGTATGTCATCACTGGCAGTACACACTGGTCAAAGACTTTTTTCTTGAGACTAACTTTATGCATTTGATTAACTTTATATAGTTGCTAAGTATAAAAATATACAAGTTGGAATTTGTGTATTTGCTGAGCGCCCGGTAAGCGATGGGCATCTCTTGTTGTGTTCTCTTTATAGCCTTTAATTTTAATTTTAAGATACAGTAACATAGTGTGTAACCTTAGTGTAACATTTCATATCTTGTTTCTATTGGTGAGCTTCTGTATTTAATTGGCTTCTACTTCTATTTTAAAATTTGGGATCGAGAAAATTGGATCTAAACCTTGTAACTGCCACAGTAGAATCCGTAAATTGTGTCATACACGCCAGTCTTCGTAGCAAAGACTTAAGTACTTGATTGCGCGTAGGTTGACCTTAATCGACTTAATAATGCCATGCGTGTAGAGCACTAAATGTATTGACTCTATATCAAGTCTATGGCGGCGAAAAGGTTAAAATACTCAGTTGCAGCGTTTACACACGGACATCTTAGTCACAATTTTATGAAATTTGACGCATGGCATCCAAATTTCATCTCTGCCTATCGAAAACGTTCTGTTTTCATTTTTGTCATATATCTGTGCCTTCTTCCTTCTTTTAAACTGGAGCCAAGCTATACCTTCGCGAAGGCCGCGGCATTCGTCCGCCGCGTACGCACAAGTCCCATGGGCTTATATTCACCGCGTATTATTGCGCTAGCGCAACATCGAATGACGACACCCCAGCCCCTTCAAGAGCGTTAGACTGAGACAGCTATATCACCGCGCCGACGCGCCCCGTCCCTAGGCTCGAGCACAATCTGTTACACAACAACTTGTATTTCATCTGTACCGTTATAATTGAACTGAGTAAGAATAAAAACCCGTGTTTCATGGAAAATGAGGCGAGCAAGATCATAATTAATATGTACTTCATTCATAATTTGACACAACCTAGTTTAATGTTTATTGAAAATAAAATTCCGAGCAAGCCAGTGGACAGCCCTTATAAATAGCCAGTTAGAGCAAAGTAAACGATGTTAAACAATGTAAACAAAAGGCCGACTCTCAAACTTTACGGTCGCGCTTATTAAAAGCTCTGAAATTTAAGACAAAGCTTTCTAACGCCTAATCCAATGACACGCTCTCTAAAGGGCTTTTACCTTTGATACAATAACGAATAGCCTCATCTTACGTAAAATCTTTCTAATTTTGGTGTATCACAAAGTTAAGACTTATTACCGTTGACACCATCACTACACAGAAAAGGTATACCCTAAATCAGTATGAAAAATCCGTATAAACGCCCAATTTTTGGATAAAAGTGCTAACAGTAAAAACGGGTGAGGTGTGAGGTGACAGGTGAGGACGGGTCGGTTTGTGAATAATACTGGAACATGGAAGAAATGGGTCAATCAACTTCTCCTTGTTGTTATTCTGTCCCGTCAACGAGGAGACAACAGTAACCGAGTTTATTGGAAAAAAAATTATAACATGGACTTTAAGCATGCTCCAGAGACATGACCCACATCAAAATGGGTTAAAATCATCGGTAAAACTCATGTTTGGTAGTTTTAACCTTATTAAATTTCGGTTTTAAAGACATGGACTACAGTATGGGGTTCTTCAAGAAAGGAGTGTATACATTTTTAAAGGGTCAGCAACGCGCATTTGACACCCCTGGAGTTGCAGGCGTCCATAGGCTGCGGTGACTGCTTACCATCAGGCGGGCCGTACGCTCGTTTGCCACCGACGTCGTATTTAAAAAAAAAAGAGTGACTCTGGAGACGTAACCATGGTAACGAGCAACAAGGAAACTTTGATTGACCCAAATACAAATAAAAAATAATTTAAGCAAGCACAGCAAGTATTACAAAACAGAACACAAATGAAAAACGAGTTTCGTAATAACAAACAATAAATGTGTAGTTATGAGATAATCTACATATTTTTCTTACTATCTTGCTATCAGCACAGCGAATGCTTAAATGAATATAGTCTCGGCAACACGCCTGTTAGCCCTCTGGAGTTGCAGGCGTCTTTAGGCGGCTTCGGTATCAGCTTCTCATCAGGCCATAATATGCTTCTTCACCAATGTCATGGTATTATACAACCATGCAAAATTCACATATGTTTAATACCGGAAATGCCGAAGTTTAGTTAACATGAAATAACCGTATTTATGATGATTTTCCTATGAAAACTGTTATAAATAACTTGGTATCTGCCCACAGTATCCGTTGATTCGCCATAAAAGTTTTATGTCGTCGACAGCTGCGCGAGCGACCAATTATCGCGGCTTTATCACGGGTTTTATCGAGTTTGTAAGATTTTACATAAGTATTAATTTTTAAAGGTGATTTTTTGTTTACGCATTTAAATATGTTTTGCGCGCTAAATTTCACGCGTGTAAAACACATTGAAATGGAAACACAATGCAAAGTGATGCACCAAATGTAACTCAAAGATTTTTGATAATATTACGAGTCCTTTTAAGCAATATACGGGGACAAATTATACTTTTTATATTTCTAATCCGGGCCACATCAAAAAACCGGCCAAGTGCGTCTCGGATCACGCACAAAGAAGGGTTCTGTACCGACACCTACTAGTCCACGTTTAAAACCACTATATTAACATTGAATCAAAAAAGGTCATATCTTCATACGGAACTCACGGCACTTACGTTTTGGCAAGAGAGTTTTTCAGCGGTAACTCAAAACAGTTAGAAACAATACAATACAATACAATACAAATCCTCTTTATTGCACACCTCACGCAAATGAATTAGTTACAAACAGAAGAAAAAAAAAACAGCAACATGTAAGTAGGTAGAGGTAGACAACAGGCGGTCTTATCGCTTACGAGAAACCTATATTGTTCAAACCTAAAATCGTTGAAAGTATGTATACCACACCATTTTTTTTTCAGAAAGTTAAACTCCATAGTTTGGAAATTAGAGTGTGTCTCCTACACTTTTTACGACTTTGATAGCTTAGTAACATCTTACCAACGGTTGACTTAAACGCAAAAGTTTTATGGAAACCTTCGTATCATTTTTAAAGGCCTATCCATAGATGGGTATGTAATGTGTTTTTTTTAAGTAGCTGTAATGAGTTTATTATTAGGTGTTGTAAATATGCACTTTGATTTATTAGACAAATAGACATTATACAACTTATGTGTTAGTTTGTTTGTTAGTTGGTACTATTATTAGGATATTTGATTATATACTATATTGATTATGTGTATGAATAGATTCAACATTTGAACATTATTACAAATGACTAACACATCTTAGTTTAGACAAGATTATAGTAAATATTAGGCCATTTTTGTGATATCAATCATAACAAGTAAATTTTTAACAAAAAAAACACCGACACCAAACTTTGCCAGACCCCATCCTCTTGACTTGGTATATAAATAACTTGAGAAGTTCCTTATTTTTTGGCTTACCCCATCCTCTTGGTATATAATTTGAGGAGTTCCTTCGATTTTTCCAAGATCTCGTCATCAGATCCAGACTTGGTGACTATGGGACCAACTAGAAAACACACCCTTTCAAACAAAAAACTAAATTTTGAAATCGGTTCACTAGTCTCCGAGTAAACGGTGAACATACATAAAAAAAATATTCCGACAAATTCAGAACCTCCTCCTTTTTTGAAGTCGGTTAAAAATCAAATGTTGTTCAAATGTCGAATCTCTTCATACACATAATCAATATAGCATAAAATCAAATATCCTCATAATAGTACCAACTAACAAACAAACTAACACTCAAGTTGTACAACACGCAACACGTAAATTGATATTTATGCCAAACGTTGTTATATGCGTTTAATATTATGCGTTTCGATACTGACTCATAAATAAAAGGTTAATTTTTGAGCGAAAACACCCAATGATATAAACCGTAATTTGAAACTAAGATATAAACCGTGTTGTAAATAGTATCATCAAAAACATCAATGTCAAAAAAAATGCCAAGTTCGTGAACGGTTTCGCTAATAAAAGAAGTGAGATCTAACTGGATACTTAGTTCTTTAAAGCTCTTTAAATCGCAGCTCCTGTCATGCATAACGTTCTTCAATTGCGTTACATACACAATTAAGTAGCTAATAACATAAAAAAATCTTTAAGAAATTAAGGAACGTTATGCATGATAGGAGCGGAGCTGCGATCTATGGAGCTTTGAAAAAGCATTAAGACTTCAAAATCTCGTGAACGGTAAGAGGGTTTATATTAAAATCCAGGATTCGTTTACTACAAGACTCGCGAAATTGCAAGTGTGTGTTTAGGTGAAATAAATTTTAAGTTATTGGAGGTCAATAGTGACCCGAAATGCTTCGTATAAACCATAACCCGCGGTCAGTGTGTCGCCTTTTTTGCTTTACGAGCTTGTCTGACACACTTCCGTGCGCCTTGAACAGCCAGGAAAACCACCTTGAGTTTTAGATATATTCAAATATAATGAAACGGGTCACTCGTGTCTTTATAACCGCCGGGACAACCTCTCATGATTAAGGACCGCGTCCGAAACATGTCGAACGATATTCGACCTTAAAGACGTGAGTGACCCATATCGTTATACATATTTTAAACAGCCAAGACTCGAAATAGCCTAATGTTATATGCTAGTTGGCTTGCCCAGATCACGCGATAAATATCCGCGATATATTAACGCATTTGCGCGCTAAAGTACATCATTATAATTTAGCACCATAGGATTGGTTGCCAGCATACCAACACATATTATAAGCCTAGTGGTTTAAGCGTACGGCTCGAAAGGAGTTTTTTTTTACATTCAGAACCGTATAAATGTACGCGAAAGAAAACATTGAGGGAAATCTGCTTACATCTGCGAAGAAATTTGAAGCTGTGTGTGGGTGTGTGAATGCATTCGACCAGAGCATTGGGGGATTGCTGCCTACTATGAGAGGAGACCTGTTCCCTATAGTAGTGGGACGTATAAAATACTGTGTGAGGTTTTTTTATGCCACGTCGCTGGCAAACAAGCGTACGGCCCATCTGATGGTAAGCGGTCACCGCAGCCTATGGACGCCTGTAACTCCAGGGGTGTCAAATGTGCGTTGTTGACCCTTTAAAAATCTACACACTCCTTTCTTGAATAACCCCATACTGTAGTCCATGTCTTGAAAACCGAAATTTAATAAGGTTTAAATCTACCAAACATGAGTTTTACCGATGATTTTAACCCATTCTGATGTGGGTCATGTATCTGGAGCATGCTTGAAGTCCATGTTATAACTTTTTTTCCAAGAAACTCGGTTACTGTTGTGTCCTCGTTGACGGGACAGAATAACAACAAGGAGAAGTTGATTGACCTATTTCTTCCATGTCCTGGGGTGTTATTCACAAACCGACCCGTCCTCACCTGTCACCTCACACCTCACGTTTTTATATGGAAATTGTCAACATTTGACAGTTCCTATATAAAAACGAGTGAGGTGACAGGTGAGGACGAGTCGGATTATGAATAAGAGGGCTGGCGTTTGGTACCCACTGTAAGTCAGACATGTGTGTATTTGTGAATAAATACATAAAAAAATATAGGTCTCTCGTTCTCAATATAATCAAAGGTACGTTTGAGGGTTGTGGCAACCATGAGTAACACACCACTCATGTGGAATAAATGGTTATGGTTATGTGGAGAGTTTAATTCAAGGTGGTATTTATTCCTACCGCATTGTATCCTAGGAGGTATAGGTGGAATAATATCTATACCGGTAGAGAAGAAAGAAAAAAAACATATTTCCCTACCAGCGGGCCTGATGGCTGCTATTTTATCACTTATCGTCCTGGATAAGAAATTCGTCACGGTCTAACAAGTATGCGAGTGCGGGAGTGACGGACGTCTTACCCACGACGATAAGTGATAAAACGGAGTTGGCGGAATCGATAACAAGAGCACTAAATTTCTAGTTATTATTACTTTGGTACATTTTTTCTGTGACATTGGCTCTCTCGCACCGGGTAGTGGGGGTCTATGCATGGAAGCACTCAGCGATGTTCGTTATATACGCACTGTTAACATCGAAAATATTTATAATGGTGACCATATTATAGATTAGGCTGTTAGATTGTACAGATATTTTTGTCATTATTGAGAACAAAAAATAATTTATGACTCTCATGATACAGTCAACAGCAAATGTAGAATGACCGTTTTAGTACTTTGTTGGACTAACGTAACAATACTGCGGCGGTTAAGATGCGTTAAAGTAGGTAGTGAAAGTAATAAGGTACTAAAATGATCATCTACTTTTGCTGTTGACTATACACAGTAGAACCTCCTTAGCGTATCTGCCCGGTTACAGTTACTGCTCGCAAATGAGTACGTGACTTCAAGCGAAGCGGTTCGATGGATACAGCGAGCCATGATTGTTACATACCAAAGGTTGGAAAAACGCCCGTCATTGGATAGACTACTACCTATATATAAATAATAATAAATGTTAGAAGACATTTTTTTAACGCAACCAAACTAGTCCCCTAGTAAGCTCAATAAGGCTTGTGCTATGTGTACTAGATGACGATATATTCAATAGATATACATATACTTAAATACATAGAAAACATTGAAGTCTCAGGAACAAAATGTCTCTGCTCACCAAAGAAACAGATTCTCTTACCGGGATTCGAACCCGGGACCACTAGCTTCGGAGGCAGTGACACTACCAACTAGTCTAAACAGGCCGACAACAATTTGAGATGACGGGCGTTTTTCCGACCCTCGTTATCTACACACGTTCACATTAACCTCCTTATTCACAAAACTTAACAAACGTCTGTTAATTAAAAATTGTTTTGTCCTGTTCTCACAAACATAAATGTCAAAGTGACAGATAAAGACAAACAAATGTTAGCGGCATTTTAACTCGTATAGATTTAATAAACGTTTAATGAATGCTTATTAAGGGGGTAGAGCTTCGCATTGTATCCGCTCAGTTACAATTACTGAGTAGTAGGTACTAACTACCCGGCTTAGCAACATAGCCGCGTGCAAGCCGTCCCCCGCGGGCGTCTCTCTCGTCTATTTCTAATTAAAGAATTAAGTAAAGGAGTGAGTGCTAATTCCATTTCGAGTGTTCTTTATAGGGGTTACGGCACTCCCCTAAGTATCTTAAACAAGGAGACGAAAAGACTTTGAGAACATAGAATAAGACGGGTAGCACCTATGCGTTTTGTCTCATATTGGTGAGTGCAATGCCCCTGGTCAAAAATACCACTCAAAATCCATTTGACACTGGTCTAATAGTGCCCCTACTCTGCTCTAACAGACGGCGCGATTTCCTACACCGGAAACAATATACAATCAAACCTTGCCATTGAATAAGATAACTGGCTTCCCGCCAGCATTTATAACAACAACACACCAAAAGAGCGTATGTGCATCTCAAGAACATTGCAGTATGAACTGTAAATCGAAAAGGGTGAAGTCTAAAATCAAAACGCCTGATTTCCTTGGGCGGCGTTTAGTTTAGGGCGTGTGACATTGAATTTGGTAAGATGTGATATTAATATCAACCTTGTTTTAAACAGTTAAGGTTGATAATAGCGTTGATGAGTGATATTTTTTCAAAATTACTTGGTTTTAGGTTCCAATAAGGTTTAGTTTTCACTTTAGGTCGGAGATCAGATGATAGAAGATCGTTGATCGCTCTGTGAACGTAAATTGTGCAATCCGATTCTAATATTATCAATATCATTGCAATAACCATATTTGTGGGAAACAAATGATTAACTGTTAAGTTTGTTTTAGCGTTTCTTTCATTTTCATTACATTTAATTTACTCATTGCAACTATGGTAATTACAGGCAGTTTATTTAATAAATATAGAATATTAGGTACAGCATAGTTCTTACTTAACCTTAGTAACAACTTAACCTTATTCTAAACTTTTATTATAATTTTATAATAATTCGGATATACTAATTTAAATAATGATGATATGCAATCATCATGCATCTTATCTAAATGAGGGCCCTTGCGGATGCACTTCGGTTCGACCCAATTATTCTGGCAGGCTGATTCTTAATTCGTTCGTTTTGGCACTACATCATTTTATTTTTTGCTCGTATATATTGGATATACGCAGAACCTGATGTTGAAATTTTGCTTTATTAAAAAAAAAACAAGTCTTAGCTAACAGAAAAATAAGCATATTGACCAAAAAATAATAACTGTAGCGCAAACATAAACGAAGAAAAACTTGCACAAAGTTTGTATGGAAAGAGCTTGCCTACCCCTTCGTTTTAAGGCCGCGTTTTGTAAGTGCATTAAGATTTCTCTTAGTGTTTTGTAGGTTAAATAAATTAAAAATGAATTAGCACTACTTAAATGTGTGGATGGAGCATACTGACAACGTGAGAACCCACGCTCGTTTTATTTTCCTCTCCCGACCAAGATACTTCGCTGAAAATATGTCAGAAAGCTTACGTTGTACGTATCTATAGCTAAGAATTTAAATATCACCTTACAAATTCCTTTATCGATAAACCTTCCTTGGAAATATCGAAAACACCAACACAGGCACCTTTACCTCAGTAATCACCGTTGGATTCTGAACGTTATCTACGTAGCTATAAAGTCGGTATTTCGTTAACTCAGTATGATTTACTGCATAGTTGAAGTTTGAAGTGTAGGAAATTTAATCAATATTCTATATCATGGGATGGCGTGAGTTTGAGAATGGAACTTTGCTTATTTTGTACACCCTGTATGATGTTATACACGTTGGTATATATCTTCTTTGGTTATACTTGAACGTGCACCATGATACATACATAGGGAGTCCATTTCAACAAAGCTACGCCTAAACTATTATCAGTTGTTGATTAATGATTATGCATCTATAATACTGTGTGTTTGGCCGCGAGTTTATATTTATTTTTATCCGATTATTTTCAAAAGTAAAAAACAGCGCGAAATGTCAGTCGTCATTCGAACCAACGATTGTGCGGATTTGTTAGCCACATGCCTCAGTGGTCAGAAGTGCATCGTGCGGTCCTTATAGAGTCGTTCTTTAAGACTCGAAACAGTGCTCGACGGACGATCAGCGCGTATACGCTTGGTCACTTCAATATTCGACGATTGAGTGATGGATCAAGAGGGAATTTAATTTGTTCTTGGGTGTTGTCAATTTGAGGGTTTTGGGTGTGCTCAAGATTCTTCAATACATGTTTCATTTCTAAATGTTATTAGTAGAATCCCAAGTCGACAATGTGAGGGTTAAACACTGTCTCGAATAAATTTCAAATAAGGATACATTTAGCAATTGTAGGTATCGCTAATACCAATTATTTACCTACTTACAGTATGTGTCACAGTATAGACAATGGAAATACATAATCATTTTACATGTAATCTTAATGCCCAGTCATACTCGTACTACATATATTAAAATCATTATTTATTGTTTGCGGTTTTGGTTGTACAAAACCAATGAAATAACGACAACGTGTTTGCAAAGCTCCCAACGCGTACGCGGGCGTATGATGGTTCCCATTTTATCACTTATCGTCGTGGATAAGACGCCCGTCACACTGATGTGATGAGTGATAAAATGATGATAAGTGATAAAATGGCAACCATCATCCATCACCATCAACCATCAACTCATGTAGATCTCATTTGTAGTAAGTTAAGAATACTCTTAGGTAAATTTTATCATTTAAGTTACAAAGTTCCTACTAGCACTTTAAAATGTATATATAAGTCATTAGTTGAATCCATCCTTTTCTATGCCCTTGATTGCTATGGTCTTACTTTTGAAACCAATTTACAAAGATTAGAACTGTTACAAATTCGCTTTCTGAAAGTACTTGTTAACAAAAAAACTAAAGCTAGTTGCAAAAAAGACTACAAAAAATTGTTCAAAATATGTAAAATCCTACCAGTACGATCCAAACTCAAATACCTATTAGCTGTAAATAACTATGATAAACAAGAATACCTACAATTAGTTAAACACGACCATAATACAAGGACAATAACCGCCGGCAAATACGATGTTCCCAGAGTATCGAACTACTATGGAGATAGAACATTAAGAAAACGCATACCATACTTACTAAATACTGTACCAGCGGATATTGTCCATGAACATAAAAAATCTATGTTTAAATACCGCCTAAAAAAGTACCTCATGGATGCTCTATAAAAGGTTAATTTGCCCTTTGTAGATCATTAATGAGTTACCACTTATCATTAGTTAAACTCTTATTTTAGCCCATAAGTACTGGATTATCTTGAGACTGAAACCAGACTCCACAGTCAAACTAAAAAAAAAAAAAATAGTTTTGTGGAGCTATGTAATATATTTCCGTTTGTAATTTACTATTAATAAATAAATAAATAATAAAAATAAAATAGGCCCGCAGAATGTGACTATATAACTTGTAAATTGTTTACACATAAAAACATTGTAAATTTCAGGAAGAACTGTGACATACATAATATTAATACTCGAAATAAACACAAACTCGCGGTGCCCACCACTCGCCTACAGAAAATTAGAAAATCATTCATGGGTAATGGTGTGAAGTTTTATAATAAGCTTCCAAGAAATGTAACTGAATTATCTATTAATAAATTTAAAAATTATGTAAAGCGTCAACTCATATCGAAAGCATATTATAGCACACATGACTACATGAATGATAAAACACCGTGGGATTAATTGTGACTGAAATATTAATGAATTAATCATTATGGCGTTAGATATTAATATGATCTTTTTTTTTGATATTTTGATTTTATTCTAGAAACTGTCTAGATTTCTATTTTTTATATATTTTTCTATTATTATTATTATTTATTTTTTGACGATCCTATTGTGAATTTTACTACAAAATAATTTCTTACTTTGACATGTCTACAACAGCAATATTTATTTTGAAGAATAATAATAGCATCAATAAATTGCTCTAAATAATTAATTAATATATATGTTAATACATGTTATAACTGACGATTCGAAAGTGCTTGTTGCTAGGCCTATTTGAATAAAGAATATTTTGACTTGACTTGACTTGACAGTAAAACTAATTTATTGCGGCTTGATGCATTGTGAGCTTTTACTTGGCAGTTTTCTTAAATATCCAACAGCTTTCATGGTATTATAACATACTAAATAGAAAACTACCAAGTTAAGGCTCAAAATGCATTAAGCCGCAATAAATTAGTTTTACTATAAACAATCTAGTGCCAGACTTGACACCTTTTCAGATAATTTACGGAACTTGGCACCCATTTAGATCTCAATTACTCAGTCGGTGAAGACGACAACCACACATCGCAGATTGAACTTGGCTGCCATTTTCACATTTATGTTTTTGATGAGATATCATTACTTTTTGCCAAACTTTTCCAAATGGTGTTTTTCAAGAGCGAATGCACCAGCTAATACAAAATACCAAAATACAAAATACAAAATTCCTCAAATATTTGAAGAGTTTCCTCGATTTCTCTAGGTCACTATGATCAGATTCTTACCTGATTATTATGGGACCACCCGTGAAGTTTGTTTCAAACAAAAAAAAATCCAAATCGATTAATAAATGACGGAGTTCTGAAGTAACAAAGCATAAATAATAATAATAATAATAAAACTGATAAAATCACTGTTTTCTACCTTTTTTTGGTGTACATACAAAATTACCAAGCTGGATGCCAAATTTCACCTTTCTAGGTCACCTAGAAGTGGGTTAGGTCTTTGATTACTATAGTCAGTCAGTCAGTGGTAAAAATGCCGTTTTTTGGACTTTAATATCTCAATAACTATTTCACTTCTATTTATGAAATTTGGGGTTCTAGTTTTTCTACAGAATCCTAATACATGTACCAAATTTAATTATTTTATGTTAAATAGATTTGGAGTTATTGGGGGGTTAAAAGTGGCTCCAAACGGTTCGTGTAAAATAATACACGGCTGCTGCTCGCCAGTTCGTGGGGTGAACTTGGCTGGACACGCTGCCGCGTGTCTAGATAATATACTTATTAGTCCAGTGAAGTTCACTACCTTTTTTGTAAAAACGTAAACGATGACGAACAGACTGATTCACATGCATACATAAAGCTAGGCGGGTCATCCACTGGGGGCTGCAACACAGTGAAAACTAACGCAGTAGTTTTCACTGTTAGTGGTTTCAATTGTATGAAATGTCCCTCTTGTTTGAACAAGATTTATTATTTTTACTTACTGTCACGGCGAACTTCGTTCCGCCCCTGACCCGTTCTGTAAAAAAATGTATGAGTTTTTTTATAATTTACCAATATTTTTTTAGTTATTCTGCTATTCGGAGCTAAGACAAATCCAAAACTTCAAATATCATCAAAATCGGCCCAGCCCTTATCGAGTTATAAATGGTGTAGCTATATACAGATATATATATATATATAAGATTACTATTGCGGGTTCAAGAAATTAGACTACTACTACTATTTTGGCTCAGTGACCCAAAACGGGTCTTGGCCTCCGAAACGAGAGCACGCCACTTATCCCGATCCTGCACCACTGCTTGCCAATCTTTGACCTACAGATGACGCAGATCCGCCTCCACTGTGTCTTCCCAGCGATACCTGGGTCGCCCCACAAGGAAGTAAGTAGTGTGGGGGGAAGTACCTACACAATAATTTAACGAGATTTCAAGTTTGAGTCCAAATATTTTACGTTTCCCATACAATCTTTCATCCTTTGTTTTACCCCCTTCGGAGTCGAATTTCAAAAACTGAAGAATTTAAGAATTTAAGGTTTCTTAATTTTAAACACACAATCTTTTCATGAAATTTGACGTTTCTAAGTCCAAAAATTTTATGTTTCTCATACAAACTTTAATCTTTTGTATTAGCTCCTTAGGGGGTGAATTTCGGCTGTGCGGTGATGAGTCAGTCGGTCAGTCACTCGTGACTTCTTCTTTTTTTATATACAGGGCGTCCCACGGCTATGCCACATGGACGGAAAGTACCTTGAATATTGTAGATGGAACATTTTTTTGAAAGAAGACTATATTTTAATTTAAAAAACAATTTAAACTGCATTCATAAATTAAAAAAAAAGAAACATTGCCATGAAACATTGTACTAGAGATTTAACTACAATTATGTTTATCGATTAACTTTTATTTCCTCGTTGAATGCAATTATTCTGCACACAACTAAAAACACAAACAAAAATAGAAATGACATGTAAAACTGTTATGTTTTATCAATGAATAAATGAATGAACTGTATGTACCGTACCGTACATAACCTGTTATACATCAAAAACACTATAAACAGGTAAATTCACTATTTTTCCTCAAACAACTACACTTATCCCTTTACTTTACCTAAATACACCTCACATCAGGCAAATGTCAACGATGCCACCAGAATCCAAAGAATTGGCTAAAAATATCACATATTAAGTTGTAATAGCTCTATGGAACTACCTAACTATTACTTTTGTCTCCTACAAGATACTAGTCACCTCAGTTCAAAGTACGGGATAATAGCGTTAATTCCGTTGCGATAAGGTTTATCTAATGGTTGGGGTTCTTTCAGGAAATACTGTCTGCCTCAGTATCAACAGTCAGTTGAAAGTATCGCTTATTTCATCATAATAAGGTCCATCGAAAGACGTCTTTGCTATATGATACTTGTGATCAGTTGATCACATTGTTTCAATAATGAGTTAAAAATAGCGCTTATTCAGTTACAATACGGCTCATATCTTGGTTAGACTTTCCTGTAAGGGATACTGGCCATTTAGAATAAATCAGTTGAAAATAGCACCTATTCCACAGTAATACGGTCTATCGAAAAACGCTTTACCTGTAAGTAAATGATACGGGCGATCTGTTTCACTAATCAGTTGAAAATAGAACGTATGCAATTGTTAATAAGGTCCATGAATGGAGTAAGGGTCAAAGCGTGCGCACGTACATCGAAAAGATACTGGCCATCATCAATAAACAGTGAATTGAAAATAGCACTTATTAAGTGGGAACAGAGTCCAATAAAATGGCGTAGGGATCAAAGCGTGTGCGATTGAGCAATATTTTGCTCTGAATCGTCAATAGTTGATGTAGCGATGACTGAGACAAGCCGGCGCTGACAGAAATTAGGGCTAAAATTAAACTGTTACAAGTTCGTTTATTTACCTCTAGGAAATATAAATTTGTTGTTATGAAATTAGTTCCTAGTTGCTCAGAGTTGCTCGATGGTATTATCCCAATCACTAATTATAACATATACATTTATACCACAGTCTTACTACAGTGTTTATACTGTCTTATAAAAATATGAAAATATTACAGAACATAGTGAAAATAAGCAAAAACAAACAACGTACTGTTTAATTGCTGAAAAGCAATCTTTTTCAGACAGATTAGCTGCTCTTGAGGATGCGCTGTTTTGAAATGCGGATGGATTTATCTGTAGCTGTTCATACAAAGAATCCTTAAATCAAAAAGGGTTAGCAACCCGCTTGTGACCGGTTTGAAGTCACAGGTGTACATAGGTTCTGATGTCTGCTTACCATCGTCAGGCCGTATGCTTATTTGCCACCGTCGTAATATAAAAAAGAAAAATCCATTCGCATTTCTGTATTTGAACTGAATTCAGAATATTTTATTGACAGCTAAGTCATATGAGGAGTGTCTTTTCAAAAGGGTTTAATTTTTTTGTAACTACATCTAAAATGAACCTTAAGTTTTCTTGGACAAGGTTCTGTTTAGAAGTACCGCTAATACAAAAATAAGCCCTTTTGAAAAGACACTCCTCATATAGACAAACATTACGTCAGGTAAAGTCAATGTTTAAAGGGGATGCCATTCAATTTGTAAAAAACATTGCTGATTAAGTGATTCTGATTATACACAGTACCTACAGTGTCTGACTGTACTCGTAGTGGCAAACCCGTGGCCATATTACCGTCATGTCCTAAATGCCTGTTTTATGTCAGTTCATGGATATTTCAATTCGCTTTAGATCAACACTTTCGTCATATCAGCCAAAGAACGTCCACTACTGGACATAGGCCTCCCCCAAAGAGTGCCACAATAACCGGTCCTGCACCACTCGTATCCAGCATCCTTTACCAGGTCTTCATTTCAGTTTACAGTACCTATGATCACCAAATGGACCCGGGTATGTCCTAAAACTACGACCAAGACCACCGGGGAATGGGCAGCAGTATTCCTTGAGCGCGGTGGAGATACTGCGATCGCCAACCCGCATGCCAAGCGTGGCGATTATGGCATTTACCCCCCATGAAATTGGGGGAGGCCTATGTCCAGCAGTGGACGTCCTAGGGCTGATATGGTGGATGGTGGATGGTAGATCACCAAATTGAACGGACGACCTGTTTAGCGTAGTTGGTAGTGACACTGCCTCCGAAGCTAGAGGTCCCGGGCTCAAATTCCGGCCAGGGCATTATTTGTGCATTTAGCACGGTATTTGTTCTTGGGTCTTGGATGTTTTCTATGTATTTAAGTATGTATTTATCTATATTAGTATGAATATCGTCGTCTAGCACCCATAGTATAAGTATAAGCTTTGCTTAGTTTGGGACTAGGTCGATCTGTGTAAGATTGTCCCCAATATTTATTTATTTATTGTTTATATTATTAGGTATCGGTATAAATACTATCAGTTTAAGGAGCTATCACGTCAAAATTTTTAGTAAAATCGTCAAAACACGTTACACGGATTCATCTACTTATTATTTAACAACTCAAACAAACACGTTCGAAATACTTACGTGACGATAATAAATATGACTCTCATGACAGTCAAAATCAAAATTTATTCTGCAAATAGGCCACAAGGGCGCTATAACATGTCAAAGCGTGAATTATACAATTTAAAAAACTGACAAGCTTGTTTAATAATAATAATGATAAAAAAATATACTGATTTTAAGCAGGCTTTTTTCCGATGAAATCAAATAGAGGATAAAAAGTTAAGTAAAACCACATTTTTAAATTCTCGATAATATCCCAATTTCATATAAATAAATCAATTTCAAAAATTGCTCATTCTAAAAGAGAGTAAGTGCATGTATGGTTTATCTGTAAATGTAAGTTGGTTAGTAAATAAATAAATAAATAAGTGACAGGTAAGGCATCACAGCGTAACAAATCAAACAGAAGCACTGTTACTAAGACAAAATTACTAAAGAAAGTGAACTGATGTTCTTTTTGTGCGCTGTGACTGTCACAATTTTATACTAGTGACGACATTACTACGATGTAAGCTTTCTTCACATTGTCTTGAATATTTAAAACCCTAGTAGCTATACAAATATTACAAAAAAAAATGGGGTTTCTTGTTAACAAATTAACGAAATGAGTTAAGATTTCATACTACTTAAAAATTTGAAATGTTGTCAATTCACATCGGATCATGACTAAGCTCTTCGCTGTATGGATTCGTTTCTTGCAAACTTATAAAATGTTTTGGGTATTTGCCATGGGCATTTGCCCTTGGCAAATATTTTATTATTTTACTCGAGCGCCTCTCTGTGGTCCAAAGTGAAAGATCAAACGATTAATTACTTTAAACGAATGAAAAACAATGAGTTTTTTAATCTGCTTCCGGCATTCTCTCGGATTTTAGAGATCGCTAAACATTTTCGCAATTTAGGTAAAAAAATATTTTCTCTCGCCAGAACCTAATTTCCCGTAAATCTATCCTGACAGCCAAAATCGGCTGCGTAACAGGTGTCTTAGGCAATAAACTTAACGAACTCAACCTCCCATAATGGCCGAATAAATAAAAACAGTGGGATGGACCAACTACGAAATGAGTTCACATTTTATTACTTCTTCCTTTTATATCTAATACGTGTAACTTTTTATTACAACTGGCTTAGTCAATCTTCCTTCGTCCGTGTATGAGAAATAAAAAAGTAATTCACAAGACGAGAATGGAATACAAAGCTGGCTGGTTAGATTTTCCCGCTAAAATGGCAACGGTTTTCTTGTTTTCCCTCCAGTATTGCCGTGGCTCTCTAGAAGATAGGTCGCGCTCCATCGCTCTCGAACCTTCACAAGTTGCGTCGCGTAATTTTATCGGGTTTTTGTTTTGTGATTCCGTTGTTGCAGTTTTATTTTCATATGTTTGTTTTATTGTGAGTTTGTATAATGAGTTTTGTGGGTTTTTGTTAAGTTCATAAGGAAATAATGGCTGAGTTTGATAAGGAGGAGGATGTGGAAGGTATGTTTTTGAATATCTACGAGTACGGTGTGATCATAAGTTTTGAGACGAATATTGTTTTGAATAAATCAATTACAGAATTACCTTTTATGAACACACAATTTAGAGCTAAAAACCTGCCGTAAATATTACTCAGAAATTGTTACTCACAAATGAGCCACTGGAAGAGAAGCAAGAGAATCCCTGATGAAAACTTTCGTGTCTCGCGGGGTTATCTTGGTGTAGCCGACGCAATAAATGGCATCTAACATAAAATATTGGAACGCAGTTTAAATAATACCTATGTATGTTTATTAATGAAACTATTGTCAAGTAAAATTAACAAAATGTTTATAAAAAAAAAAACAAAATAATTAAAAAAAAACTAGTATTACGCCGTCTCAAAACTTATGAACACACGAGGTATTAAGGATTACTATTTTTCGTGTTGTTATTCAGTCGCGTTAGCCAGGACATGATACTAGTGAGTTTCTTAGAAATATGATATAATACAAAACGACCAAGATTAACGGAAATAGAAGTATAAAACGTACAATATAATTATAAAAAAATTGTTAATACTTTTAGCGTATTAGGATTAATTAACTTGTCAAAAAATCAACTCATATAGCGCAAAAAATTAAAGAAAATTAATTAAAGCTTACTCCAATTAAGTATTTACCTGACCATGTCTAGTTTCTTATAACAACGAGTCTAATCTTAAAGTGCGCACTAGGTATTCAAGTTCATCCGTGTCTATTTAAGTTTATTTATTTTTTAATTTCAAGTGATTTATTCCATTTTTTTACTTAATTTTTCGAGGAATAATTGATTGAAGTAATAGTTTTAAACAAACTGGAATCTGATTAGTTTAAGAAGCTTTCCAACCTAATAACTAAAAGGCCGTGTTATTATTTTATAAACGGAAAACACTTGAGACAGAACTTATTGCTCGACTAAGAAGAAGCATGTTGTAGATATATGATCACTATCGCGGCCATATCACAAGATTTTTACTACCACGAGCTAACAAAAATATCACGTCACGTACCGACTCTAATAAAACTGGTAAAATGTAAATTAACCGAGTTTTGAATATGATACGGTCTATGTGTAATGTAATGTGTATTCAGAAATGTGCGCCCCGTCGCACTTTGTCATTCCTTATTTACTAATTTGACGAATAAATTAGCGGCATTTTCCTTTGATCACAGATACAAACTCATCCCACTTGGTTTTTCAAAAAATCTTATGTCCGTAATTATCCGATCCAATATCGTGACCACTTTGGCTTAGTTGGTAGTGACCCTGCCTACGAAGCCGGAGGTCCCAGGTTCGAAACCCGGTCAGGGCATTATTTGTGTGTTGAGCACGAATATTTGTTCTGGAGTCTTGGATGATTTCTATGTATTTAAGTATGTATTTATCTATATATAAGTATGTATATCGTCGTCTAGTACGCAAAGTACAAGCGTTACTTAGTTTGAGACTAGGTTGATTTGTGTAAGATTGTCCCCTAATAAATATTAATTGACCGAGTGAGCGAAGCGTCTCCGTTTCAGCTTTCGACAAAAATTCTTTCGTATGTCTGTCTGTCCGGATGTTCTCCTCTACAGGTCACATTTCTCAACAGATTCTCGTGAAATTTTGTGAGCAGGTTCGATAATTTTACAGATTTTTTGTCGAGTAAGTTTTTAGAAATTTTAAATCTTGAAAAATAAAATTGCGAGGTCTACAGCTCACAGAGCCACTAGTT
Source organism: Notocelia uddmanniana (assembly GCA_905163555.1). Taxonomy (NCBI): domain Eukaryota; kingdom Metazoa; phylum Arthropoda; class Insecta; order Lepidoptera; family Tortricidae; genus Notocelia; species Notocelia uddmanniana. The sequence goes on from LR991064.1 coordinate 5,379,274, forward strand.
AATTAATTAATTTATCCTTTGTCATTTAACAGTAGCTTTTCGTTGAAGGAAAACAAACTAGTAGTTGGAAGATCAGATGAAAGTCACTTTCGTAAAACTATGGCTAAGGCGGACACCGGTCTCCTTTAGGTTATAATTATGAAAATTATACTTTTCCGTGGTTATGACCAGAAATTAGCCTAGCAGGATGATTGTGACCTATGTTTATTCATGAATGTGCGTCCCGCCCACTCTTTGTCATTCCTCCCTCATTAATTTGACAAATAAGTGAGCGGCATTTTCTTTTGATCATAGATACGGAGATCCATAAGAACATACACATGTTTCTCTACAAAATACAAAAATATTGATTTAAACGTCAGGCACACCTAAGGTGAATAATTTTCAGTTGTACGCGATTAAGTCCCATTTACCAATAATAATACCAATATATGTTGTACAATGTCTGGTTATTGTATTTGTGACCGGTTTGATTCGTAGATCAGTTGTGTGATTTGCAGTTGACGGTTTTTTGGAGAATCTTGTAATGCAGCTTTACCTGTAACCCGGCTGAGGCTGAATTTACCGCGTTCTTGGCTGACCGGCTGGCCAGATCATCAATGATTCTTTAACTATGAGATTGTTTGAGCTACAAATACTTAAAATATTTGTATAAACGGGTTTAACACGATATTTATTTATTTCCGTTGATTACCAACGCAACCCACACGTGACGTCAGTTTCTGCCGTGGACATGGCCTGTGCAACCCGTGTCAAAACGTTAGTAATAAAGTAATAGTACATTACGATACAAGTGCAGAGAACAGGTAATTCGCAATGAGTAGTGATATTTTGATAAATTAAAACACGACCGAAGGGAGTGTTTTAAAACGACACGAGTAGCGAATTACCTATTCGCACGTGTATCGTACAACGTTTTACAGTACATATGGCTCTTTAAAGTTTCGACATATGCACGTAATCTGCTGATTACCGCACTCGTGCGGTAAAGTAGCACCATATGTACTGTAAAATAAATAAATATCGTGTTAGATCCGATTAAACAAATATTTTAAGTATGTGTACAAAGCGTGAGACTTTAAAGTGTTATAGATTATCAATTCATCATTATCATATCAGCCGAAAGACGTCCACTGCTGATGGACAACGAATCTCCACATGTAATTAGGGTACTGGGGGTAGCTGGAATATAGATTCCGGCTACCCCCAGTACCAGTCCAGGAAGGACAATCATTAATAATCATATGACGAATTAAATTGAATTAATTTGTTTACGATTGTTAGCACTAATTATGGGCAAACCGTAGAAAAGTGGCGAGCGAGAATTATTATTCCGAATGCTCAATAATTATGACACCGTGAGAGAACAACGAGAGGTGATTATCGCAGGAAAGCGGCAATGTTTACATCTCATCATTGTCATATTATATACTAGCATGTTGAGGGTGGTTAGAGAAATGTTAAAATAAAACAGTCTTAATGCACCGCTCGTCTTTGACTCACGTTCCCTGTGCCCTTACATACAAAACATGGCGCAGTCGGTGTTTAAAATGGATTAATGAACATAGCAGTGAAATGTACAAGTGTTTAATTGACAACTAAAACAATAAGTGTAAAATTACAAGTAACAATAGTGCATAATACGAACAGTACAATGGAGGCAATTTTACATCCACCGCAACCTTTCGTGTTCGAGGACAATTTAGTGAACGTGACATCTGGAAATTTGAGTAGAGAGTGGGACAGATGGAAGAAGAGCTTTAACATTTATTACGAAGCGTGTCTCGTCTTTGACTCACGTTCCCTGTGCCCTTACATACAAAACAATCATGTCTTTGACCGGTGAGTTTATCAAACAATATTGGTAGTTTTTCAATGTTTGTATGAAATTCCATGAAAAATCTCTCGTCTACCAGAACCCGCAACGAGAATTATGTTGCAGCTAAGCTAACAGTTATACAGGGTGTAATCCCTTTTTTCTAAAAGTTACTAAATTTGACGATTTTTACAACACATACAGGGTGTTTGGTAACTATGTGCAAATACGTTCAGGGATGATAGAGGAGGTAATTTGAAATATTTTAGACACAACATGCGTTAGTACAGTCTCTTAGTTTCCAAGATATCCACCATTTTATTTTGAAAATTGTATGTTTCCAATACTACCATACATTTGGAAAATGTTTAGATTTTTTTATGTATATGTTGACCTAATTTACTCAAAGTAAACACTAAGTATTATTTTTGTTCAAATTACCAGATCTCCCCCTACAGAAAAAAATCTCAATATCTCTGGTCACCGATCGACAATTTTCTTCTGGGAAAACCTGGTGTATATAAGTAATAAAAGTAGTGGTGTGTAAGTTGAGTATAATTGTGGTAGTTTTGACATAGGGCAAACAAAACAAACAATAAAATGAAAATTATTTTTAACCAACATCAAAATTACGTGGCCTAATCAGTGAAACTGCCATAAAAAAATATCCTTTCAGTGATGCATGAGAAAAAACGTGCGATTCCAGCACACGAACATGCAATTTTCGAGAATGACAGGAGGTGTACGAAACAGTGGGGCGTAGGTATATATAGTGTTATGTGTTGGACCGGGTAATAATTAAAATCACGGTGGTAATGGACCTAAATGTAAATGTATTAACTTTAAGAAAGGAAATAATTTGAAACACTAAGCTAAGATCTTATGCTAAAACTTATATATAGGGTGTTGAGCGCCAAGAGGGTTTTGAACACAATGCCCGGGATCCCTGCTTATCCGTTGCGCCGGCTAGCGCGATATTAATTAATAAAATTCGGTTCACAACTGAACCTCGAAGGGCATATCCAAAGGCTAAAACAAAGGAGTGAATTTAGTAACTGCTTTGTTTATTACTGTACTGTTTGGTCTCACTACTCTTAGGTACTAAAACTTACCCCTTCGTTGGTTATGCCACTCACTAATTTATAAAAAACATATGTCCGTAATTTCTTCAATTAATTATAATATTTTTAAGCCCATCGGCAAGCAAACACCGTTCTCACAATTCTCATCTGTGTCGGTACGTCTACATTATTATTTAAGCCACTGCACGTATAATTTCTTTAAAGGCATGAGCTGGAATGACTCGGCCACTCTATGTCGTTACTTTAAATAAAGAAATAAAATATGTTATAAACATGGAAAAAGTAAGTCCATGTTTGGGATACGAACTCCTGCCCCTCAGATCGTAAGTCGCTCATACTACCGCGGAGCCATTTAGACATACGCAAAGCGCGCGAATTAGCCATATGTTCTAACTCCAGCGAGGTCCTGGTTACGTCACTATTGCATCTAGTGTTAACCAGTGCACTCGATTCTAAACGCTATTGCTTAGTATCTAAGTCTTAAAATTTTAGGAACTCATGTTTCCACACGTGCAACAACTTCAAATATTGCCATCACATATTCCTCCTTCCTCAGCAAAAAAAAAATACCTATATATATTTTTTTTTAACGATTAACTGGCTTTAGATCCTTGACATGCCAATTACCAACACATTTACCTGCAGTGTTGTTTAAACGAAATATTGTGTCAGAGAGTTTATCTGTGATAATCGCCTTTTCAAATTTCGGAGCTAGTTTAGCCATAAATTTATTGGGTGCGCTGGATAATAGTTTTGTTCTCTTCCATACCATGTCACCTACTTTAAAACTACAGAACTTACGTTTGTTATCATAAGACCGCCGGCTATGGTCATGTGCGAATCGTAATCTTTGTTGAACTTTTTCATACACTCTATTTCTATATTCTACACTATCGAGATACTCAGTGACGTTTATAGTGTACTCATTGTCTGGGTTCTGCAGCAATTGTACTGAATTTGGGCGCTCTATGTTCGGTAGTGATGTCTCTCTACCGAAGAACAGGTATGAGGGCGTAAAGCCTGTTGTCTCGTGCACAGCCGTTCTTATGGCATGTCCAATTTGTGGTAGATTGGCATCCCACGTATTGTGTTTCCCTGGCTTGATGTAGGTGGAGATCATCGTGCCTATAACTCGGTTAACCCTTTCCGTTGGGTTGCTTTGTGGGTGATAGTTTGGAGTGAACCACAAGCGTGTGCCGTATTTTAAAGCCATGTCCTTAAAATTTTGTGAACAAAATTGTCGCCCGTTGTCGCATATGATGGCCTTTGGGGCGCCATAGAGCAAAAACTGTTTTTCCACTATGTCGCATATTTTATCTGCCTTTCCTGTTCTCAGAGGAAAAAGGAGAACAAATTTGCTGAACCAGCATGTTATTACTAGCAACATGGTGTTACAAGCTGAACTTTTGGGAAATGGACCCATCAGATCTAATGAAATGACTTGCCAAGGATGTGTTACTTCTCTGTGTCCACCCATATAACCTAGAGGTCCCTGCTGCGACACCTTATGTTTAGAACAACTCTCACACTTTAGAACGTATTGTTTCACATCGTCCAATAAATTAGGCCAAAAATATCTTTGTTTAATTTTAAAATATGTTTTTCGAACCCCCAAATGACCTGCCGTTACATCGTCATGGCATTCTATCAGGACCTTATTTCTTAAAGTCTCTGGTACGTATAATTTCCAGACATCCTCGGAGCTCGGAAAAGACTTAAGTTTTATCTTTTTATATAAACAGTCATTCATGACCCTCCAGTCTTCTGATGTATTATTTTGCACTTCTCTGACTTTTGATTTGTACCAGGCATTTTTATGTCTTTCTGAAATTTCTAAATAGTTTATCTCCGTAATCGCGTCCGAGCCCCTTGATAACGCGTCTGGTACAACATGGCTTTTTCCGGGTCTGTGAATAATGTCGTAACTGAATTGTTGCAGCTTCATCGCCCATCTTGCTAGCCTTCCGTGTGGGTCTTTCATTTTATGCAACCACTGTAAAGCACTATGATCTGTCACTACAGTGAAATGTACTCCATCAACATATGGCCTAAATTTCTCTATTGCATACACAATGCTTAATAGCTCTCTCTCTGATGTGGAGTACTTTTTTTCTCGATCATTAAGCTTTCTGCTCAAGTACGCTATCGGCTGTTCCTCATTTCCAGTGTTCTGACACAGCACTGCCCCTATGCCATTATTTGACGCATCACATTGTATTGTGAACGGTTTAGAGTAGTCTGGACATGTGACTACAGGAGTTGATGTAAGCAGAGTTTTCAATTTTACGAACGCAACCTCCGCCTCCTTAGTCCAAGACAAGTGCTTCTTTTTCTTTCCCTTTGTTAGATCGTGGAGTGGAGCCGCTACTATGGAGAAGTCCTTCACGAACCTCCTATACCAACTGGCTAACCCTATGAACCTTTTTAGTTCAGTGTAGTTTCGAGGCCTGGGAAAGTTAATGATCGCAGCAACCTTCTCTGGATCCGTTCTTAGTCCATCTTTGTCGACAATGTAACCTAAGTACCTCATACTTGAGCGAGCAAATTTGCACTTATCCACATTTACTGTTAAGTTTGCCATCTTAAGTATCTCTATAACCTTATTGAGGAGCAATACATGTTCATCAAACGTTGTGGAACAAATGACTATATCGTCCAGGTACGCCCAAACTTTGTCTTCACTGGAATGGAATAAGATATCCATTAACCTTTGCTGTGTCTGCGAGGCATTAACCAGTCCAAATGGCATTACTTTGAAGTGAAAAAGACCTTTTCCTGGTAACGCGAACGCTGTTTTTTCTTTACTGCTTTCATCCAGCGGTATTTGCCAGAACGCCGACTTCAAATCAATTGTGCTCAAGAATCTGGCATTGCGTAAGTTGTCAATGATGTTAGCTACACGAGGTAGAGGATAGGTGTCCCTCTTCGTCACCCTATTCAATTGTCGACTATCAAGACATAACCTATTCTCACCATTTGGCTTCTTAACAATCAATACTGGTGAACACCAAGAGCTGTAGGAAGGTTCTATAACGTCTTCTGCCAACATTTTATTCACCTCTTTCTCAATCTCTGATTTTACTATTGGAGAAAAGTTATATTGTTTTTGATGCACGGGTTTGCTATCCGTCGTATCTATGTTGTGTTTCAGAACTGATGTTCGACCCAAACCAGTGCCAATTTCCTTCCTCATGTTTTGTATTACTTGTTCCAGTTCCTCTTTTTGTTCGAAATTCAAATCTTCACTAGAAATAATAACTGGGCTATCTGTAGTTACGCATTCCAAACTCAACACTTCACTTCCTTTGCCCTTAAAGTGTAAAGATATGCCAAACTCATCAAAGAAATCCTTACCTAATACTAAAGGTTGGCTCAATTTTGGCATGACCATTGCTGAAATTACTTTAAATTGATCATCGAACATTATCGGAATGTCGTACACTTCTGAGATATCGTGCGTGGAACCATCTGCTGTAGCTATACGATTGGGTGTAATTTTATAGCCCTTAAGACCTAGTGATACCAGGTAGTCCGCAAATACTGAATTGATCACAGTCCGATTTGCGCCTGAATCTAATAGTCCTACGCATTGCTTATGTAATATACCTATTGATACATAAGATCTATTGTCGTTATCCTTTCTTAAAACTACGGGACATAATTCCCCATCTGTATGTGCAAAATAACTCTTAATAACCCCTAACCACTCCTGCCACTCCGCATTTTTGCTGCTCTGGGGAAAGTCTAAGGGGTCGAATTTGAACTTTCCCCTAAAGCGTTTCCCTTACATGAGCAGTCTTTCGTAGTGTTACCAAAGCGACCACACTTGTAACAAAATAATCTCTGTTTTGGCATCTTGCACTCCCGGAATAAGTGGCCACCTTCTCTACAGTTCCAACATCGTTTACTTACGACTGTCGATTTCTTTTGCAGTACGAGTACCTCTTCTAACCCTACGGTTTCTCTAAGACTACCTGTCTTGTTGCTTGATTTGGGGGCTAAATCCGGTTCTAATGGGTTTTTCACACACTTGGGTTCCTCAAATCTGTCGCAGTTAATCTTTGTGCGCTCTACTATTCTTAGGACATTAATCAAATCTGACACTGATCCGAACTCATCCCTACACACCGCGCGCTGGTAATACGGCTGAATATTTCTCAACAGTATACAAATTTTTTCCCTCTCCGACAGTTTGTTGGGCAGTCTATTGAACATGTTTTGCATTATAGAGATATAGATTAGCACAGTTTCCTCACGACTCTGTGTCCTTGCCCTTATTTCTGCCAACAATTCTTCCTGGTAAAACGGTTTTTGGAAAGACCGCTTCAGTAAAATTACTAAATCTTCCCAGTTGTTAGCGTATTCCCTATTCGCTCTATACCAAATTAATGCGTCTGCCTCAAAAAAGTCAATTGCATATCGCCACAAATCAAAGTCTGTCGCATTTCTAGCATCTCTGAGCTCCGAAACCCGCTCCAAAAAGGCATTGATGCTCATATTTGATCCCGTAAATTTGAGTCCCCATTGATATATTGGCACCAGCTTTCGTTTTGGAAACTCTTCATCCACCGTCGATGAACGTAATAACCTCAACCTGCCACCGACGGTCTGGTCTTCCCATTGCCCTGCGGCAAAATTGATTCTCTTGTCCGCCAAATCTTTAACTTCCATTGATCTGTCACCCACATTTTTGGCCACAGTTGGTCCCCCTGACTCCCTAGCTTGGCTCGTAGTGGTCTCTAATTTCTCCACGATCTTGACACCTAAATCGCCTAAAGACTGCTGCAGTACTTCTTTGTCGTTTGCTGTTAAATGTTCATCCTCCACTTCATCATCTAATCCCTCCAATTTCTCAAGCAAAACCTGACATTGCTGCTGAAGTGCATCTTTTCGGATGCCGTCGTCTTCAGTTACATGTAACACTAAATTTACCCTATTCTGCACATGGTACAGCCGTGAGACCAATCGCCTAAATAATGTCTTGTCTGGCTTACCTGCAATTTCTGCAATGTAATTTGAGAGAACGTTTAGCTTTGTGGAACATATGTCTAATTCGGATTTAACCTCTGCTGCCTTACGAGCAGGTGCTTTGACCTCGCGCGGCTGCCCTTCAGATTGCTCCGCAAGCATCAGTTCCTTTAACAACTTCTTTAAAACCGGCACTGTACTTTGCAAACTTACCCCACGACATTCGAGTTCGTATTCCAGTTCATCCTTTAACAGATAATGTGGTTCCATCTTGGATGAGGCGATCAACAACAAGATATCACTTAAATCACGTATAGTAAGGCCGCGCTAGTACACAACTGAGTAACCACTCCGTTTAATATCTATAAAGAATTATATACCTATATCAATAAACAATTAAACAAACCCTTACACTGTTGGCAATATTAACTCTAATACCTAAAACCTACTTATATCAATGAGTATATTTCAATTGATTCACAATTGAGGTACCTTTTTTTTAACTAACTTACAAATTCACAGCGACAATGTATTTTTTTTTTTTTTTACAAATTCATAAGGTACCACTTATCAAACTTAACTGATAGATTTTATTGCAGTAACAACAGTAAGTATAACATTAATATCGATGTCGTTAACACCGCAAGACACTTTAACAATACCAAACTTACTTCATTATCTGAAAACTTGCAAGACCTTCCCACAATAGTATATATGAAAATTAAACTTAAATCAAACCAAACAAGTGAAATGCAAAAGGAAGTTATAATGACCTGTACCATTTAAATTAGTCCGTTATGATCTGACCGTTAAACCGCTATCCAAACACAAAGTTTTAACGTTGGGCGCTATTGTTATGTGTTGGACCGGGTAATAATTAAAATCACGGTGGTAATGGACCTAAATGTAAATGTATTAACTTTAAGAAAGGAAATAATTTGAAACACTAAGCTAAGATCTTATGCTAAAACTTATATATAGGGTGTTGAGCGCCAAGAGGGTTTTGAACACAATGCCCGGGATCCCTGCTTATCCGTTGCGCCGGCTAGCGCGATATTAATTAATAAAATTCGGTTCACAACTGAACCTCGAAGGGCATATCCAAAGGCTAAAACAAAGGAGTGAATTTAGTAACTGCTTTGTTTATTACTGTACTGTTTGGTCTCACTACTCTTAGGTACTAAAACTTACCCCTTCGTTGGTTATGCCACTCACTAATTTATAAAAAACATATGTCCGTAATTTCTTCAATTAATTATAATATTTTTAAGCCCATCGGCAAGCAAACACCGTTCTCACAATTCTCATCTGTGTCGGTACGTCTACATTATTATTTAAGCCACTGCACGTATAATTTCTTTAAAGGCATGAGCTGGAATGACTCGGCCACTCTATGTCGTTACTTTAAATAAAGAAATAAAATATGTTATAAACATGGAAAAAGTAAGTCCATGTTTGGGATACGAACTCCTGCCCCTCAGATCGTAAGTCGCTCATACTACCGCGGAGCCATTTAGACATACGCAAAGCGCGCGAATTAGCCATATGTTCTAACTCCAGCGAGGTCCTGGTTACGTCACTATTGCATCTAGTGTTAACCAGTGCACTCGATTCTAAACGCTATTGCTTAGTATCTAAGTCTTAAAATTTTAGGAACTCATGTTTCCACACGTGCAACAACTTCAAATATTGCCATCACAATAGGCTGACATATATTATTTATTTATTTATTTTTTATATATTTATTTATTTAGACATACGTAAGCATAACAGTATACAACTAAGTCGCTTACATACTAAACAAAAAGTCATAGGTAGGTATATCATCCTGTCGGTTCTATAAATTAATTACAATTCATAAAATATAATATGCCGTACTAATTATAACTAAAATTACTTAAATAATAAATAAACAGAGGAATTCAATATAATTAGTCATGGATTTAGTTGTTTATTAAAATAATCATTTAAATACATTAAGAGCTTTCTGCCAAATCCACCAACACTATCCGCAAAAACGTCGATTTGTGGGGCATCGATAGACATAGCATTGAGCATAGAGAGCGCCCGAGCAGTGGGTGCGTTCTCGGCGCGGCGGGTGCGCGCGGGGCAGCCCGCAAACATGCGCCGCGGGCGCCGCGCGGTCAACGCGCTCAGGCCCGGGGGACAGGGACGCCACACTGGAATGTAGAGGCCCAGCCTCTCCAACACGGCGGGACTATTTACGGTGTTATTGATGATACCGTAGTAATGCATCACCAACAACAATTTCCGCCTCAGCTCCAGTGTATAGAACCCGACCATACCCAACACGTAAAGCGAGAGATACAATAAAGAGTAGTATCCGTATTGCCTTTTGAAAAGGTATCTTGCAAAACGACGCTGAACCCTCTCTATCATAACCCTGTATTTTACCACCTCGTTGGGGTCCCACGCTATAGCCCCGAACTCCAATCTACTTCGGACGTAAGCATTGTATAACAATACCACCACATTGATGTTTTGAAACTGCGCGGATATCCTCATTATAAATCCTAACGTTTTTGTTGCGGCTTTACACATTTTCGCTATGTGCAAACGAAAATCTAACTCCGTATCCAAAGTAAGTCCCAAGTCGGAAACCTCGTAGACTCTTTCCAGCGAGGCTCCTCGAAGATTATATGCGGCGCACACAGGAGAACGAGCTCTCGTGAAAGTGATGATTTTGCACTTGGAGGAGTTAAATTGCAGCTTATTTGCATCACTCCAACCTTCGATAGCATCAATATCGTTCTGCAGCCTGGCACAATCATCCCGTTGACTTACTCGCATGAAGAGCTTCAGATCATCGGCGAACAACAAGCACCTAGCGGCACTGACGGCCTTCGGCAAATCATTTATCATCAGTAGAAATAGAGTCGGCCCCAATGTGCTACCCTGACTAACTCCTGAACGGGTGAAATATGACAGGGACTGAAATCCGGATACCGTTACGTACTGACTACGGCCGCGCAGGTAGTTTGCAAAAAAAATTAGCAGTTTGGGTGTAAATCCGAATTTAGCCAATTTCCGTAACAATTGTCATTGTCAACCAAAACAAACGCTTTTTTTAAATCGAAATAATGTGATTAGTTGTGGTTGATCTACCAGTCCTAAAACCATGTTGAGCGTCGTCAAGTTGAGTTGCTATCTGATAATTGATTCTACTGTTGATAATGGTTTCAAAGACTTTGCCAAAGACCGACAGCACCGCTATAGGTCTAAAATTACTCACATCCGTTCCGGTACTGGTCTTGGGCATGGGAGTTACCCTAGAAATTTTCCAGCAGGAAGGGTAGGTGGAGTATTGCAATGCTAGATTGAATATGTGAAGAAGCGATTGCTCCAACACACAAACACAATCACGGACTAGGAAGGACGGAATAGCATCTGGTCCTGCGGCAGAGGGGGCTTGAGAGCTCTGACCGCGCGGCGTAGCTCCTGCACCTGCACGCTGTCGACAGCCACACACGCCGCGTCTGCGTCTGCGAGTGCTTCGTCTCCGCGCTCTGCGGCTACAGCGTCCAACTGCGGAGCCTCGCCGTGGAACAGCGAACTGAAATATTCAGCAAACACATCCGCAGCCTCCTGTCCAGTTACGATCCTATCCTTGTATGTATAACTAGTACTTTGCCGCCTATCCTTTCTTTTGCTCTTAACATAACCCCAGAATTTTGCTGGCTCCTTGGTAATATCACGTTCAATATTTCTGAGGTATTGTTCGTATGCAATCTCGATTAACGTTTTTACATATCCTCTGTAATATTTATAAAGTTCCCTGTTGAACAGTTTTCTTGTTTGCTTGTATTTTTTGAGGTGAAAGTGTTTGCTCTGTATTTCCCTAATAATTTCGGGCGTATACCAAGGAGGGTAGACGTACCGCCTGGTTGAATGTTTCCTCGGTACTTTACTGGGTACACAATTTGATATGCATTCTTTCAATTTTAGGTAAAATACCTCGGTCGCCTGTTCCACATTACGTGCCTCTAGAACTTCACCCCAATCGACACCTGCTAGTGAAACGTACAAAGACTCTCAGTCGGCTTTACGAAAGTCCCACCCAGGTCCGGAAAAGTTAGTAGCATTCTGTGGCGTAGATGGTATCACCAGCCGGCCACGCTGCAATACGAGCGCCACCTCGAGCGACGGGTGGTACGCATCCGGCGGCACCAGGGGCTGCACGTCACCAGACACCGTCACTCGCTCGGGCCCCAATCCGCTCAATACCAGATCCAAAAGTCCGCCGTGGCGATTGTATGTTTTGTTGTGTTGGTGGAATTGACAGCGAACCTGAACACTACACGAATTCAAATTGAAATCGCCTATAATTAACAAATCTAGGTCAGAATATTTACAAGCAACATTTTCTAAGCATGTTAAAACGGCTAAATACTGATTGTCTCTGTAGTTGGGCGGGAGATAAACTACACAACATACAAATTTTACACTTTTCAATTGAACTGTGGCAATTATTAACTCCATTTCATCTGTTACTCCGTCCATGTCAATTATTGGGCGCAGAATATAAGAATTAGATACTGCGAGTAGAACTCCTCCCCACCCTGCGTCATGCGCTCGGTCCTTTCGTAGGTAGCACTACATACCCGGGGGGAAAGAGCTCCGAGTCGTTAACAGAGCTGGTTAAAAAGGTTTCGGTCAGAGCAATAAGATCGCTTGTGCAAACTAGGATATTATTGAAAAAATCAACTGTTTTACTTCGCAATCCTCTCACGTTTTGATAATAGACCGAAACCGTTTTAACATTTTTATTTGTTCCTTTAACTTTTTGCTCGAAAGTTCTGCTGCCACGGCTTAATACATATGCATTTATACATACGAGGGTAAAACTGAAAGTTTCGGGAATAGAAGAAAATATGCAGTATAAGTGAGTTTATTTATTTTTATTGTTTTTCAAAATATTCTCCTTTGTATTTCATGCACTTATGCATGCGTTCAAACCAGTCCATAAAGCACTTTTTGAACTCTGAAGTAGGGGTCGACAAAATGGCTATTTTATAGGCCTCCACTGCTTCTTCTGGCGTCTGAAACCGCTGACCACGCAGTTTGTCCTTGATTCTGGGGAATGTAAAAAAGTCGTTGGGACTTAAGTCAGGGCTATATGGAGGGTGGTCCAATATTTCGACTTTTTCACCGTCCAGGTACTCAGTTGTTGTCCGAGCGGTGTGTGGGCTGGCGTTGTCGTGGTGAAGGATGATGCGACGACTAGGGTTTGTTTTTCGGAGTTCAGCAAAGACGTTCGGCAAACAAATAGTGGTGTACCAATCAGCATTGACTGTTCTACGATACTCAAGAGCCACAGTAGCTACGTGACCAGATTTAGAGATAAACGTAGCCACCATCTTCTTAGCCGTACTGCGAGAACGAACAACTTTTGTGGGTTTGAGCTCGTCTTCGAAGACCCATACTCGGGATTGGTTTTTAGTTTCAGGCTCATAAGCGTATATCCACGACTCGTCACCTGATACTATGCTAAAAACAGCATTTGAGCGTCCCTTGTTAAATCTTTTCAAAGTTTTGCGGCACCAATTGACACGGACTATTTTCTGCTCGTCAGACAATAGGTGAGGTATCCAACGGGAAAATAACTTTTTCACGCCTAATTCTTCTTTTAAAATAATTTGTATTTGACTCATTCCAATACCCAGGTGCTCTTGAATTTCCCGATATGTCACATGTCGGTCTTCATTTATCAGACGACGCACAACATCGACGTTTTCTTGCGTGACTGCCGATTTTGGTCGACCTTCACGCACTTCGTCGGTGAGGGATACACGGCCACGTTGAAATTCTGAATACCACCTGTATATTGTAGTCTTTGAAGGAGCTTCAATATTAAAAGCAGCAACCATCCGCTCTTCACATTGTTTTTGTGTTAGTCCACTTTTAAAGTCATAATAAATCATAGCTCTGAAATTTTCACGGCACAATTCCATTTTAAGCAGTGACTCGACGACTTCAATAAACAATTGAAACCGAACCATACTTTTTTTTTTCTAAGTGGCCAGTGTGTTGAGATAAGGAAACATCAGAGATTATAAAAAGGTATAATACATGTTAAAAATAAATTAATAAGTATTCGATTCCCGCCACTTTCAGTGCAAGCCTCGTACATAAGTCAAAGTCAAAATATTCTTTATTCAAATAGGCCTAGCAACAAGCACTTTCGAATCGTCAGTTATAACATGTATTAACATATATATTAATTAATTATTTAGAGCAATTTATTGATGCTATTATTATTCTTTAAAATAAATATTGTATTGTTGTAGACATGTCAAAGTAAGAAATTATTTTGTAGTAAAATTCACAATAGGATCGTCAAAACATAAATAATAATAATAATAAAAAATATATAAAAAATAGAAATCTAGACAGTTTCTAGAATAAAATCAAAATACCAAAAAAAAAGATCATATTAATATCTAACGCCATAATGATTAATTCATTAATATTTCAGTCACAATTAATCCCACGGTGTTTTATCATTCATGTAGTCATGTGTGCTATAATATGCTTTCGATATGAGTTGACGCTTTACATAATTTTTAAATTTATTAATAGATAATTCAGTTACGTTTCTTACTAATACTCACTACTACTACTATTACTCACTACTACTACTATTACATACATACTAATACTCACTACTACTACTATTATTTTCACTTGTTTAAATATTAAAGATCATTCACAAGTATCAAAACTAATTAGTGCCCTATCTTCAGTGTTATCATATACCAATTTACAGACAATAAATTAAAATGGCTGGTGCAGACTTATGCTAGTCAGACTCTATTTCAATATGATATTTCTATATTTTAGTTTTATTTTATATTATTGACATTTCTGTATAATTATTGATCATCGTAAATTTTTCTGTGACGTTTCTCAAGCACTCTTTTGAGTTTATGTGAAATAAAATGATTTTGAGTTTGAGAATATACCTTATTTTTAAATTTTCAAAAACGTACCTATTTTAATTAAAAAAAAAACTATTTCAAAAGTCTCTCATTCTAAAAGAGAAGTGACAAGTAAGACGTCACAGAGTAAGTTATACATATGCACTATTGATAAGGTGAACTTACTAAATAAAGAGTGTACTGTTCTTTTTGTGCGTTGAGACAGTCACAAATTAGCCTTGTGACGTCATCATATACATATACACGATGGTAGGCTTTCTTCACGTTTTCGTGAATATCTTGAAAATTAATAATTAATATCTTTTTTTCTTTTTGGTTTTCTTGTTAACAACTGTACGAAATGACTTAAAATTTCACGGTACTTGAAAATTTTAAATGTTGTCAATTACTCAAGTTTTAAATTAAGAAGGAAGTTTTGAAATCGGTTGGTTAAATATGGAGAAGAAGTTAGTAGTACCTATTCCTATTAATGATAGTCTCGGTATTCCCCGGACCGCTTCCGTATTAAAATACATTATAATTTAAAGCAAATATTGTGTTTGTAAACAACGAATTCAGAAGGTCGATTTGATTCGTCACTTCACATCGTGATGTGATTGTCATTTGTTGGGAGCACTGCGCATTGGGATCACGCCTAGACGCGCGTCTAAATATCAGAACGAATGCGCGTGGCGCGTGCCATATTGTTTAATTTTTATTATGGCACTGCGCTCTTGGGGCATTCAACCAAAAAACGGTATTAACCCTTTGCCCGCCAATAATCTTTCATCAAACATGCTCGGGTCGCCGCCTGTACGAAGTTACACAATTTGATTAGTTTATACATATTTATGTATAAACTAATCAAATTAGAATCCGTGAGAGAGATGATTATCCTGTAAAAACGGACCCGGGTATGTCCTAAAACTACGACCAAGACCACTGGGGGATGGGCAGCAGCATTGCTGGAGTGCGGTGGAGATACTGTGATCGCTAACCCGCAGGCCAAGCGTGGCGATTATGGCATTTACCTCCCATGAAATTGGGGGATGCCTATGTCCAGCAGTGGACGTCCTTCGGCTGATATGGTGGTAGATGCGGTGTTAGTGTTAGTTAGACGCCAGAGTGCTGGGTGATGTGCAGTGGGTGAGGTCCAGTATCCCGCAGTGTCTCAAGACGAAAGTCATTGACCAGTGTGTACTGCCAGTGATGACATACGGTACTGAAACGTGGTCGCTTACAATGGGCCTCATAAGAAGGCTCATAGTCACCCAAAGAGCAATGGAGAGGGCCATGTTGGGAGTTTCTCTGCGAGATCGCATCAGGAATGAGGCCATCCGCAGCAGAACCAAAGTGACCGATATAGCCCATCGAATCGCTAAACTTAAGTGGCAGTGGGCGGGGCACATAGCACGTAGAACCGATGGCCTGGTAAGGGTCGCGGGTGTCCGCTGGATGCGGGTGGCGCAGGATCGGTCATTGTGGAAGTCTTTGGGGGAGGCCTATGTCCAGCAGTGGACGTCATTCGGCTGACATGATGATGATGATGATGAAAATCGCTTTCATTAAATATTTCTGTCATAGATTGCATACTTCGTACACAAACAGACGCCTCGCAGTATGCAACTGTACTGACATAACGCTACGATGATGATGATTCTTTATTGTGAACTAAAACATGAAAATAATCTAACAATACGTACAGTATAAGGCAACATTAACATGGTGACTGTATTAAAAATGTGATGCAAAGAGCCGAACCAAACGGAACTAGCTGACCTTCTCATAGCTACGTATACTGAACGTCTTGAATTTCACGAGTCCATGAGTGATGCTCTAATCAGTCTTGCGTTTTTCATTGACGAGTGACAACGATTGTTAGTCAAGGTGAAAATACTTGATCTGCGTATGGCGACAGTTGAGATGTATTGGACAGTATTGTATAATATATGGGACACGGTTGTATAATATATGCGTGCAAGTGTAACTATAACTAGTATTAGTAATGACTCAAGTCTTTGGAATCCTCATTCCTAAGATCAGACCTAGTTTTTTAGAATCTAACTTATCAGTTTTGCGAAGATTGAGTTTTTTTTTAAACTTGTTGTGGACTTGAATGTTCTATAAAAATGGAGTCCTCTATAAAGACTCAAGTCCTGACGCGAATTCTCTACCCTGTTTCTCTATTCTCTATTACTCAAGACTTTTTGAACTACCGAATTCATTATGATTAGAGTTTGGCCAAATCATAGAAAAAGCAAAAATAAATTCACAGCTTCACAGAACTTGACAAATTCTTGCAATTAGTACATGTCTGAAAATTCAAATGCCAAACAACGACCAAGAGTTTGGATCCCGAAAAACTGAATAGAATAAATTCATGAGGCCCTTGATTCTACCACGTACACTATATTCTGCTACAAACAGAGATAATGACACTTTACCCGAAAAATAATGTCCCGAGGAACTGGCCTTGACCCTCAGCAACGTGGAAACCGATGCACAGAAGAGAAATTTAATACCTAAAGTCAAACTTGCTGCTATTGACATACTGTGTCTACTATATTACTGTGCCCGGTCATTAGCCTTGGGGCGGATTTGGCAGCTGCCCAACATAGTTTTGCGGATTCTGAAGATTGAACTGTCCTTAACACTTAAGATTAAGGTTGCTATTTTAATGCCACGACGGCAAATGGCGGGTGGACTTGACAATTTGCACCAGTTTTAATGTTAAATGTCTCATTTTGAGTTTATGATTTCAGTGCATGATTCGTGGTTGTTGTCAACAAGATATGTACATATAATATTAGTACATAAAGGAGACAATGTTGATAAACGGCAAATCAACAAAAAAAACCAGGAAGTCGTGAAAATTTAATGTCTTCGTTTGAGTGTAACTAAAGCCGGATTTATACATGTCGATGTGATGGTCTCTAATGCTGTCTGATGCTTAACAGAGTATACGCAGTCACGTCAGACTGGCTTATATGAATGTAAATCTTGCCGTACTTACTAAATGTATAAAAACGTCATCGTTCTATCAAGCCACGACACATCATATGTATAGCCGCCAATTTCAGAATCGTCTGACTTGTTCGTCAGCGTCTACTCACTCGTAACCTATTTTAACCAAACTACCTTCCGTAATTTTATGTCATTTAGATTTGATAAGGCTCTGTTCTGGCGGTGTGTACAGCACTACTCACCTTAAATCGACAGACAATGAGAAAATCCCTACCACCATACAACGTGAAGATTTACGAAAAAATCGTTTGCTTCACTGTCCATTGCGGCCTACAAATAACATTCCGTAAGTATAGTTTAGAGTTGAAGCCGCAATGGATGGTGTACTTCAAAAATATACTATGTGTATAAATATTTTGGTAGAAACGACACGACAACACTCCAAGTTGAAAATAATTAAATTTAAATTAAATAAGGCGAGTTTTATTGGTGCGATATAAGTATCTGGGGCGCCGGGTTCTGCGACCTACCAAATCAAGAAGTAGCCTTAGGCAGATATATGACATACCATGATGCACACTATGCACATCATGCCCCATGACATATCATGATGCCCTATGACATGTCGCACTATAAATTTCGATAGGGGTCCTGATAAGACAGCTCTACAGGCGTACACACCTTTAACTATGACTTAGATAGCCGTAAAAACTGGATCCATAACTCCGTACATGATGCGATCGCGTGTGGCATTAGTTTATTTGCCTAGGAGTGTCCTCATCGAGGCAATTAACCTTAGCACGGGTTATGAGGGCGCAGGGTTCCGTAGGTTCGTAATTAACTATTTAATAACCAAGAAATATGAAAAAAAAGATAAAAACGAATTTTATTCTGCAAGTAGGCCACAATGGCACTGTTACTATTCAAAAACAACTACCATTTCTGAAAAATAATACCACTGCCGAGAACAAACGCCGGAACACATTCATCAATTAGCGGTCATTTTCTTCCAAAATATATATTTTCCTCATAAGGAGATGCGACAAAAAAAAAACTGACTTCGATTCGTGGTCGATCTCGTCGTTAGATCTTGAC
Organism: Notocelia uddmanniana; assembly: GCA_905163555.1. Taxonomy (NCBI): domain Eukaryota; kingdom Metazoa; phylum Arthropoda; class Insecta; order Lepidoptera; family Tortricidae; genus Notocelia; species Notocelia uddmanniana. Next base: position 5,398,137 of record LR991064.1, read on the forward strand.
CAAAATTATATGGAACCAACTTAGAGGTACCTCACACAAATCGGCTTTTAAAGGCTGGAGTTCTAATGTAGCAATGAAAAAAAAACAACTGAATTGAAAACCTCCTCCTTTTTTGAAGTCGATTAATAATCTTTTATCAATAATGTTTTTTTTTGTTAAGTACTGACCAGATTAAGAAACAACAAGAACTGATTTTTAGATTAATGATTTACATATATGATGCCGTTGCGAAGCGGCGCTCGGGGTCCAACTCTTGGACGGGTGACCGCTTTGAGTGATTACTAACTAAGCGCCCCCGTTTTTTTATAATGCACGTCTAGCCCTTGATCGCGCCTGCTGTCTGTGGCAGCATTCGTTAAGCCAAGTAAGAGGCCTTGGGGCGGCTTGAGAACTTCTAACAGTCAAGCTGCCCACTCATTTGATAAGCTTAATCCCAATAAGGTCAAGTTTACCCCTTGGGTTGGAAGGTCAGATGGTAGTCGCTTGAATATTAGCTAATGTCTATGCCAATTCTTGGAATTACGTAGCGGACCCCGGACAGGCGGGCATATTTCAGGATGCAACTGTATTGGGAAAACGCTGCGGTGATGGTGATCTTTTAGCAATAAAGTCTTACAGTATATAAAAGTTTATGATACTGACTATAAATTCATTTCTCTCTGCTTTCAACACCACGAATCCTCAAGTTAATAAAGGGTTGGTAACGTGCTTGCTATTTTTCTGAAGTGGCAAGTCTAACGTGTCTGCTTACCATCAGGTTTGTTTGCCACTGTCGTTCTATAAAACAAAAGTAACTCATCGTCACATGGTCACCATACTTATATATTGGTCGTGTTCATTGCAGTCACAACTAGATGAATCAGCTTCAGTACACAGTCCGATATGGAATAATACACGTAATCCACGTCACAGTCAAGGATGATTCACAGTAGGCCGTTCCGTTTTTTTCTAGGGAATTACGCCGGCCGTTGCGTTTGCCTTCATAGAAAACGGGCCGGCCCGGACACGGAACGGTCTACTGTGAATCATCCTTTAACCGGTCCGTCCGGACCAATGATACTACCGTATGTCGTTGCAATAAGGTTCACCAATGGTCAAGTAGTGTGATGCTGGTAACGGTCGGCCTCACAAGGGGTTGAACACCTTTATACTTTGTCGCTTTAACGTCATGTTTTTAACTGTCATACATTTGTAACGGGTGAAAGCGACAAAGTCCCAATGTGTCCAGCTACTTAAAAGGTCGACTGTACTATAATTGTTCTTTGACCATAATAATAATAATAATCGTATGGCATTTATTTTTCTAACCGTGAGATCTTCGAGAAGACAAGTACGGTTGCCAGTTTTGTTGCACTTTTAGCGCCACCCAGGGGTCACGTGTAGGGTAACAGTGGGTACTCCCTACAGACGTGGTGCAACTTCGATCCCCCTTTGTCAAGTGAGTGGGCAACTTGACTGTTAGAAGTTCTCAAGCCGCCCGAAGGCCTCTAACTTGGCTTAACGACTGCTGTCGTAGACAGCAGCCGGGATCAACGGCTTAACGTGCCTTCCAAAGCACGGGAGCGCTCAGTTAGTAACCACTCAAAGCGGTCAGCCATTCAAGAACTGACCTGCGCCCACATTGCTTAACCTCGCATACCGCACGCGGTTCGCGGGTGCCGCTGGGCCACGAGCGCTCCACGAGCGACCATCCACCACCACCACCGTATCAGCCAAAGAACGTCCACTGCTGGACATAGGCCTACCCCATATTCACGGGGGGTATATGCCATAATCGCCACGCTTGGCATGCGGGTTGGCGATCGCAGTATCTCCACCGCACTCCAGGGATGCTGCTGCCCATCCCCCGGTGGTCTTGGTCGTAGTTTTAGGACATACCCGGGTCCAACGAGAGACCATAATAAGTCGTAATGCTGAGACATCGACCGATTCACTGCCGCGAAGACACACAGGTTATTTGTTCAGAACAGATCCGTAGTGTTAAGCAAGATGCCAAATTAAAGGGAAAAAAATTATTGCTCCGAGCATGATTCGAAGCTGCGACATCTGGCATACGCGGCCAATCAAAGCATAATTTTTTTCAAATTTTCCCTTTAATTTGGAATTTTCGTCAGCAGCGTTACTGCTTAATACAAAATTAATTTAAGCAAGATGATTTTTGATATAGTTGTCTCTTTGAATCCTTATGGTTAAGCAAGATAAGTTAGAATGGGATATATATACTCGTATATATAGTCTCCATTTAAAAAAACCAAAATGTAAAATCCCATATAATCCAAAACGTCACAAACGTCAGTTCAGTACAATACAATGATATCACTTATCTGTCTCTCTCAAACTAACTGATTTGTGCATTAGTGAGAATAGATCAGATGTACAGAAATCGTTCAACTTAAATGAGCGGATCTGCTTTACTCTGATATCTGTGAGTTAAATGTCTTGTGTGTTTCTTCTTTTGCATCTGTATGTCTTTCGTGCAGTGAATAATTGAGGACATAATGGAGTATAATAATAAAAGTGATGAAATATTTCATAATTTTGTCAAACTGTAAAACATTTGTAATGTTACTGAAATAAATTTTAAATTTTCACATAAGTTTCTGAAATGTTTCTCTCATAATTGGTTTGCTTTGGGATAAGTTCGCCTTTCATTTTTCACTTCTGTTATTTTGTACAATAAAGAGGTTTATTACAACTTCTACAATGGCTGGTAAAAGAACAAGCAATGAGCTGTATAAATACACAAATTAGGCACGAAACTTGTGTAATTACAGCTAAAAAAAGTATATGGTAACATGACGGCTTAGAACAATAACCAATTTTTCTACTTTTTGTGAAACTGGCTGTCTTGGCGAACTTTCGAAAATTCTTTTTTCTCATATATTTTACCGATATTTTAATACTCGTAGCATTTCTCCTATTCGGAGCTAAAACAAATGCAAAAAAACAAATATAAAAATCAGCCCAGTCATTCTCGAGTTATAGATACGAGTAAATGGTGCGTTACACGACTTTGTTTTATATATAAATACGTATATAATATTTTAGAGAAACATTCACTTTACAAGCCGCCCATCGGTAGCTGTAATTGTTTTATTATTTTACCAAGTGTATTGTTTATTATTTTACTCAAAGTACGCCGGTAAAATGAATTAAATAAGTAAGGACGTTTATTCCCGTACTCGTATTTTTTCTCGCCATAAGCAGGCTTAATTTGACGCGTTTTTTTGTTTTTCAACATTTTCCATCTACGGCAAAGTGTTCGTGTTATTTTGAGTAAGCCTTTATGGCAAAGATAATAAGGAAGTGACAGAGCTTGCACGTGTCATAGAGAAAATAATGTGCTGGGAGTTAATACAGTAAAACAGTGGAATTATTGAATCTTTTGATAAAATATTGAATGTCAGAATTTATTCTTCATTCAGCATCACCACCGTCTAAGTATAAAAAATACGTAGCATCGGCCTATATAGGAAAGATCAAGCACTATAGACCCCAACTCCCGACGCTCTCCATTTTGGAATTTCATTGCTCATGTATGCAGGTTTCCTCACGATGTTTTTCTTTACCAAGTCGCTAACGGTAAAGATTGAATCATAAGCTCCAAAAAACTTATTGGTACTAGCCGGAATTCGAACCCCCGACCGCCGTTTGACAGCCGCATGCTTAAACCACTAGAACTCTTTCTCAGATCTCATAATATATCTGATATCACGCAAAAGAAGTGCTCACTTTACACATTGATATGCAAGCTATGAAATTATATTAAAATACGACAAAAATACTCTTAGTTGCACTCCTCACGCAAATGATACACTTATAAACGTAGAGGTATACAACAGGCGGTCTTCTCGCTAAAGAGCGATTTCTACCAGACAACCGTTGGGTATAAGGGAAAAAAAATACTCGTATATCTATAAGTACAATAGTAAAAAAGTTCAGCGAAAAAAGCACAAGAACCTACTCTTGTGCTTTTTTCGCACTAGGGTAAATGATTCTAATAATAAAAAACCGGCCAAGTGCGTGTCGGGCTAAGCATAATGTAGGGTTCTGTAGTTACCCACCCATTATATTATGATACTTTAAAGTTCAAAAACTTATATTAGCTATGTGGTCTGTGTTTTACACAACAACATCGGTATTTAAGTAATCAATGAACATTGTACGAAAGTTTTCTTTTGCAGGTACCTACATTTCTTAAAATCGGCTATTACTCTTTAACTAGTAATGTCTACTTAGCTATTACAGTTTACATTATATATATTACAACCGCGATTTTTTTCATACCCAGTAGCACTCGTTTGACTGGCAGAGGTGGGTGGCATACTTGACTCCAATAAAAAATAGCACTTAAAATTTCCATATTAAGATTATTTAAGTTTAATAAAAGTTGTCACACAAACTGATACTTGAATCAAAAAACCATTAAAGAAACCCCATAACATCTCCTTTGCACAAAATATCTAACGATATTGTTAAATGATAGGTTTTACGAGAAAAACCCGCTAACGAAAAACCCGATATACACACTTACTATTAAATCTTTTACCCGCTATTGTTATAATAACAAACTAACGTGCTATTGCATTTTCTCTTTGTTACATTTATTTATTGCCAATTCTGTCCTAGTACTTATACTGTAAAAATGTACATTTATTTTGCTACCTACTTTTCTGCATGCTAGCTAAGTAAACAAACGTTTTTGTTAACCTACATTTCTCATGTCAAGTAATTGTATTCTGTGTATGAGAAATAAATGTCTTAAACCGTAAAACTTTCATCGCCACTTTACGTTTAAACCTTTTTTCAAAATTTTATTCTACCGTCATGTCGGCGTGATTGCTACTTTGTTAAACTTTCCGTTCCTTGATGTATCATCCGGGGTTTACTGGTGTTGGGTGCTCAATGATAAGTCCTTGTAAATAATCTTTCACTTTTTAATATCAACTGAACTTAATATTAACCTTAACACGATGTTCACACCTCGAAGGGTCGTAACAGAATGACTCGAAAAGCAACAACTCGTTTAGTTAACAACTAATGGTGGCGCCACTTGATCAAACTAACCAATAGTAACAAACAACCAATAGTAACAGACTACCAATGGCGCCATTCTGGTAATCAACCAATAGGAAGCGTTTAGATTTAACAGTGTAATGAATCAAATTAGCGAATGATAATATTGAAAATAATTAATATATTCAGAAAATAATATAAAATGCTAACAAATTCGTCCATCCTGACTAAATTTCACGGCCTCGTGAATTATATAAAAGCCGAATTTGTTCTCATTCATAACATCAACAATCGACCATAAATTCAATTAATACTTAAACAATTACAATAATTGTAAACAAATAGTACATTACGATACAAGTGCAGAGAACAGAAAATTCGCAACGAGTGGCGATAAATTGAAACACGACCGAAGGGAGTGTTTTAAATCGACACTAGCCGCGAATTACCTGTTCGCACATGCATCGTACAACGTTTTACAGTACATATGGCTCTTTCAAGTTTCGACATATGCAGTTAATCTGCTGATTACCGCACTCGTGCGGTAATGTAGCACCATGTGTACTGTAAAATATTTAAATTGTATATCAAAATAATTCTTAAGTAACAATTTACATATTAATGGTATAGTAAGCAGACACATAATATTAAACAATAAACAATGCAACATTTTTTTTCCATATCACCACTACAAGCTTATTATCCAAGCTATATCTACATTCTTAATCTGTTATAGTGCATGTAACTGTTCCACAATAGTAACAGTAAAATAGAAACATTTTTTTCATCACGCCGACATGAAATACCTTTCATTTTGCCACTATTACTACTAGGAACAATTACATACATGTCCGTAATTTTACAAGATTATTTTCGTACATCTTTCCGATTAACTTATTCTACAAAATCTTTCCAATATCCTTCCAATATCCTTCCAATATCCTTGAAACTTAACCAAGGGTGTATTCTATCTGCTGGATGCACCCCTTTATAACTTGCTTTACCCTTCTTCTTTGTCAAAGGTGTATCCTCTACCATGTATCTATCATTTGGTAAGATCTCAACTACTCTATATGGACCGTAACATTTAGATTTTAACTTTTTACTTTTCCCTGGGCATAAAGTATTCCTTTCAACCCTAACCAAGTCCCCAACCTTAAAGGTACGGGGACTACTCCTATTTTTATCAAACCTTTCCTTCTGCTTTGCTTGCGACTCTAGAATATGTTTGCTTACATCAGCTCTAATGCCATCCAAGTCAATCTCTCTGTCTGCAATCAAATCTTCATCATGCAGGACAGTGACTATTTTACCTTCAGTCATCCCTTTTAATTTCAGGCCAAATAAAACTTCCGCCGGAGTTTTACCTGTCCCTTTATTAATAGTGTTGTTGAGGCCCCACTGCACATCTATGACTTTCTCATCCCATAATTCCTCATCCCGCCCATGATTCATCGCCGTTAGTGCATCAAGGACGGTGCGATTGTACCGCTCCACCTGCCCATTTGCACGTGGAGTAGCAACCGCATTCATTATGTGCTGCACACCTAACTCGTTCAGAAAACATTTTACCTTTTTCCCGGTGAATGAAGAATATCTATCCGTTATAAGCCTGGTTGGTAAACCAAACGTACCAAAATACTCTGTGAAGATTTTAATTGTAACAGATGCCTTAGTGCTCTTCACCGGTTTTAACACAATAAACTTTGTAAAAGCTTCAACAATTACCAATAGATACCGGTTTTTAGATCGGCTAGGATTAAAAGGGCCCAAATGGTCGGCGTGTAGAGTGTGAAATGGCGTAGATACTTTCGGAATGGGGTGTAGAAATCCAGATTTTCTCCCTGAGGGGGCCTTACTAAGAGCGCATTCCAAACAGGCTCCAACATATTTCTTTATAAACTTTCGCATCTTAGGAAACCAATAGTTTTCACTAACCTTTTCAAAAGTTTTATCAACTGAAAAATGCCCGATATTGTCATGACACGTTCGCAAAATCTGCCACCTCACACCTCTGGGTACCAACCATTTAGGTCCGCTAGGAGTTATCTTAAAAACATTATTATTTTTCAGACGAAAATTATTTTTTACTTCAACGACATTACTGCTGTTGGGGTCCAATAGTATGGTTTTAATCCTATTTACCTCACTATCGTCAGATTGGACAGTTTTTAGCCAAGCATCATTTATTTGAAACACCGTAGGAAGATCTAAGCTAACGATATCTTCATGCACCGGATTTCTACTCAACGCGTCGACATGCATCATTCCTTTCCCAGATTTGTACTTCACGTCGCAATCAAATTCTTGTATAAGACTCCACCAGCGGGCAACTCTTGGCAACATGTCTCTTTTTGTAAACGTTGCCCGTAACGAATTGCAATCGGTTACGATTGTAAATGGCATCCCCAACAGATACGTTCTAAATTTTGTTAAAGACGAGACCACCGCTAAGGTCTCCAGTTCATATGCCGAGAAATGTTGCTCCTCTGGTGAAGTCTGGCGACTGTAATATGCTACTGGTTTCAAATCTCCCTCTTTTTGTCTCTGTAATAATACTCCCCCCACCCCCAACTTGCTTGCATCCGTATGTAATTCAGTATAGAGAGAGGGATTGTACAGAGCTAAAATTGGTCGGGACACTAGCTGCATTTTTAGTTGTTCAAAAGCCTGGTTCTGTTCTTCTCCCCAAACCCAAGGAGCATTATTTTTTAGCAAACTAGTCAATGGCTTGGCGATCGTTGCGAAACCCTTTATAAATTTTCTGAAAAAACTCGCCAGGCCAACGAATTGCCTAACGTTATGTGCATTCTTGGGTATGGGGAAGTTCTGAACAGCCTCAGTCTTCTTGGCGCCCGGCCTAATGCCACTGTCGCTTATCTCAAAGCCTAGAAATTCGATAGACGTTTGAAAAAACTTACATTTTGTCAATTTTAAAGTTAGATTTGCTGCCCTCATATTCTTGAAAATTGCTTCTAGCTTTTGTAATCCTTCGTCTACCGTTCCTGATGGTACTAGGATATCATCCATATACGCTACTGCCGAATTATATCGAAGAGATCCTAACGCTTTGTTTACGGTGCGCTGAAATACTGCTGGGGCATTCGCCAAACCAAACGGCATCCTATTAAATTCCCATTGGCCGTCTGGTGTAACGAAAGCGGTTTTCGGTTTGGCTTCCTCAGACAACTCTATTTGGTAATAGCCACTTGCCAGGTCTAGTGCTGAATAATACCTATTATCTGATAAACGATTCATCTGATCCTCCATACAAGGTAACGGGTAGTGCTGTTTAACAGTCTTCTTATTGAGTTGTCTATAATCAATGCACAACCTCTTATCCCCAGTCTTCTTCCTGACTAAAATTATAGGACTCGCGTATGGCGAATTAGATTCGCGAACAATTCCGGTATCAACTAATTCATCTACCATCCCCTGTACTTCTTTCCTTTCACTTACAGACATGCGATATGGCCTATACACTACTGGTTCATTATCTCTCACGTCAATATTCATTTTCTCTATATCAGTACAACCTAATTCTTGCAAACATGTAGCGAAGCAATCTCGATAAGAATTAATTAACTCAAGAAGTCTAACTTTATCCTTCTCGGGCACATCTCCAATGTTCACTTCATCCAGCGTAAACGGTTGAAGCCGATTGGTTGCCTTTTCCAATTTGTTAATTTTATGTATACCAAAGGATTCTAGAACAACTTCTGCTCGTACAATTAGTTCGTTCAATTTAAAGCTAATCGGCTTTGATATAGGATTAACAAGTATGGCGCCCTTTCCTTGCACTAACCTATAAACGCCCTCTTCTATAAGGTATTCTCTACCTATTTGCCCCCGATAGCCTCCACTTACGTATAGTAATCCACTATAACCCGTATCGCAACACACATTAACGAGACCGATTTCATCTAAAGTGGTAATTTCACCAACTTTTAATTGTAATTTTCCATTCTCCGTACATTCAACTGAATTTTCAAAATGCAGCTCATTACACGTTTTTATTATTCTCACGTGGGGCTGTTCAGTGAACGTCTGACCAATAAGAACCGGATGTTTCAAAAATAGATCAGGTACCACCACACATGTAACTCTACATTTTACACCTTGTATCCTAACCTCAGCGTCACGTGATCCAATTGACTGCACCAACGCCCCACCGAACCCTAACATAGGATAGGCGTTTGAAGTGTCCCACTGTTTGACAATGTCCCTCGCTGCACTCTCGCGTATCAAGGTCAATTCACTGCCCATGTCAATAAAAGCATCTACTGGTACATCATTAACAAATACACTTTGGACATATTTATCGGACTCACTTTTATCAGTAGGTGATTTTATGACCATCACAGTATTATTTCCACTATTATTCGATTTATTTACCTGCCGGAAGCATTCAGAATCTACGTGGCCGACTGTTGAACATTTGTTGCACCTTTTGATGGGTTTGGGACATTTTGAAACGGGGTGGCCCTCCTCTTTGCAATTGTAACACCTAATTAACGGTCTACCTATATTTTTAGGTCTAAATACATGCTTATTGTTGCGTTGGGTCGGATTGATTTTATTATTCGCATGATCTGACTTTTGAACATTTACTTTGCGTAAATACGCTAATAACTTATCACAGTCATCGAATTGTGCAGCCTCCGCACCCATTCGAACTGATCTATCGTCTATGCCATGAAGGATACACTCAACTGCTCTCCTACCAGTTACTACCTCTAATCGATTAATCAAATTAACTTTATCATAAAAATAAGTTTCTAACGATTCTCCAAATTTTGCCCTTCTATTAAGCATGTCTAACATCATCTGTCCATAATTCTCGTTAGCTGGAAAGGCACTCCTTAGTTTACGTTGCCAGTCAGTCCAACTCAATAAAAGGGACGGTAAACCTTCGTACCATTTTTTAGCAACACCTACGAGCTTAGGTAAAGCGTAGTGTATAGTCTGCCTCTCCGTCCACTCATACAAAGCCGCGCTTTCATTCACCTTTATGAGCCATTTTTCAATAGTTTGATTCTTTAATGAGGGGTCAAATTCAGGAATCACGTTGATGTTTGAAAAGGTTTCCTTTTTAACCCTATTACTGCTATTAAGACTCTCAATTATGTCTGCAAATTTTGAGATTAACTCCCCGTTTTCCCTGTTACGATCAGAACTCGAATGATATCTAACTTTACTGCGTGATCGATAGTCCCTTCGACGTTCCCTATAGCGATCATGTGCTGTCCGACTGGCCGACCGTTCGCGACTGCGTAAAACTCTACTATAACGTGCAATCGTGTAGCGTTGCACCGGTTCATAACGCGATCGTGGCGTCCTACTACGAGATACCCCATGACGAATTCTACTACGACTTCTATTTTGTACAACAGGTAATTCGTCACGATCTCTAGATAGGAAGGATGTAGGGCTACCTTGGCTGCGTCTCCCAGATTTTCGGCGTTTACTGCTGCTGCGTCGTGCAGCATCTGGTGTCCGCAACTGCCGTCGCCTACTTCTCCTGCCTCTTTCAGGAACTCCAACACGCCTGCCGCCACTGGGAAGTATTGGACTGCTACTTCTTGTGTGTCGGGATCGTGAGCGACGTACTTCTTCCATTGTACTGAAAAACACCAAAATCAACGCCGATGACAAATTCCATAAAGCGGGTAGGTACCCGCTTAACCTCTAAATTAAAGTAAATTAACCTCTAATATGTAGGTACATATTAGAGGTTAATTTACACATCAGTTTTACATACTAACATTACCTACGTTACCCGCATACGTCCACATATCAATGTAATATATATATCGACTCTACATAATATATCGACTCTACATAATATATCGACTCTACATAATATATCGACTCTACATAATATATCGACTCTACATAATATATCGACTCTACATAATATATCGACTCTACATAATATATCGACTCTACATAATATATAGACTCTACATAATATATCGACTCTACATAATATATCGACTCTACATAATATATCGACTCTACATAATATATCGACTCTACATATCGACTCTACATATCGACTCTTATCGACTCTACATATTTGATTAGTATGATTATTATAATTGGATTATCGTACACGCTTATCTCTAGGAAGTGCCCTAGCAAGATAAACATGTAAGACTAACCGTACAAATCTCCGGAAAAACTCTCCGTCTATAAATACAGATTAAAATAAAATAATAAAATAAATATTGGGGACAATCTTACACAAATCGACCTAGTACCAAACTAAGCAAAGCTTGTACTATGGGTACTAGACGACGATATACATACTTAAATACATAGAGGACATCCAAGACCCAAGAACAAAATCCGTGCTAAATGCACGAATAATGCCCTGGCCGGGATTTGAACCCGGGACTTCTAGCTTCGGAGGCAGTGTCACTACCAACTAGGCTAAACAGGTCGTCAAGATTAATCCCTAAAAATAAAAATTTACTAGTCAGACTACTAGTTTATCTAGCATGGCCATCCTTAGGGAGTGCCCTAGCAAGATGACCATGCAAGACCAACTGTATGAATTTCGTTTTTAATTTATTCCGTAACAATAAATACAGTTTAACTGTTAGTAATCAGTCAGATGTAAAAGTTTTCGTTAAAAATATGACAAATTAGAACGTACGCAATCAGTTTAGAACTTTTACGAAAATAATACATATAAAATAATACGAAAATAAAGAATCTTTGTATTAAATGGTCAGCTATTGGAAATCTACCCTACGTCCATTATTTTATTGAGATTCGAAACATATTACTATATTAATGTTACACTTTCTTAACAGGAATCGAACCCGTACAATTCCTTGTTGCTGCCAAGTTACGCATTTCATAAAATGAAACCAGAATGTGGCTTTAGAGATAAAAACAGATATTCATACCTTGTGGGCGTTTAAATATCCCTGCTTCTGAAATTGTTAAACTTTCCGTTCCTTGATGTATCATCCGGGGTTTACTGGTGTTGGGTGCTCAATGATAAGTCCTTGTAAATAATCTTTCACTTTTTAATATCAACTGAACTTAATATTAACCTTAACACGATGTTCACACCTCGAAGGGTCGTAACAGAATGACTCGAAAAGCAACAACTCGTTTAGTTAACAACTAATGGTGGCGCCACTTGATCAAACTAACCAATAGTAACAAACAACCAATAGTAACAGACTACCAATGGCGCCATTCTGGTAATCAACCAATAGGAAGCGTTTAGATTTAACAGTGTAATGAATCAAATTAGCGAATGATAATATTGAAAATAATTAATATATTCAGAAAATAATATAAAATGCTAACAACTTATACCAAACTACAGTTTTCTATTAGTAACGGTTACTGAGCTAACCCTCTGGCAGACGGACGGACTGCGACGGACGGATGGCGTAACTTTAAGGAACCATATACAGGGTCGGCCGTGTAACAGGAGCAAAAAAATAAACGGTGGACTATTTAGCGGGCTAGCAATTATTTCAAAGTAGTCTCAGTTGAAAAAAAATATATGTTGAATTTTTTTTTCTTCGAAGACGGTTTACTTGTATTTTTATTACTTTTCCGAAGTGACATTATTGTCAATTTTTTTTAAAGTCAATAAAATTAAAAGAAATATCTATAAAATTTTAAAATTCTAAAACAATCATGACTCATAACTTGATACTACCTCAAACACTGCATTGACTGATGCGCTATAATCTCGTGGTGTCAAGATCCATTACTCGGAGGTCATAACTTTAGATCAAAATTTTCTCCGAAACCAAAATTGTACACCAGGTGTTTGCAGATGCTCTAAGGAAGCGTCCTTTTAAATATATGCTCCAGTTACAGGGTCCACCTTGTAAACTAGGTATGCAAGGCAGTTTGCTGGTTGCAAATGTTGAGCTTAGCGCGTCTACTCGGTCTGAAACTCCTTAACAGTTACTCGCTTAGCATTTCAATATACGGAAATTCAGTTTTCCGGTGATTATTCCTCCGTGGTATGTCCGATTTTCAACTTTTTTTAAATATAAACCATCGTCATAATGTCACCTATCGACATGCAAAATGAGAGCGTGATCGGTTGAAGCATCTAGGAGGAATACGAACTCAAACGAAATACTTCTGCTGCTTAAGTGAGCTTCGCTTCGCTCAGCTCAATAAACACTTCAGTTACATGTAGCTACTACCTATTATTATAACGCAGGGAAATAAGGATTAATCACAAGACATATGTTTTCATATACTCGACACGCCTATCTGTCATGCTTAGGAGCTGTCAATTATATAAAAACTAATCCTCGCACAGCTTTGCTGGATATTCCCTTACAACGCACGTACATAGTAATCTATCGCCTACAAAAACGTTTTTCCAAAGAACCCGAGCAAAAGTGTCCCTCAAAGTCTTGATTAAATCTTTTATGTTTTAATACATCTGGTTTTTAGGGTTATATCAGAAGTTTTACTAACGCTCATAAAGTTTAAAGTGAGTTTAAACTAAGCGAACGAACATGCCTTTAGTAGATACTCTGGCCTCTCTCATTTTCTTAGCAGTTTCGCTTATGGTTTCGGTACAAGTATACAAGATTTGGCGTAAACACTAGTTTTATGAAAGTGACTGCTCTGACCATATTACAGAGAACTATGTAAACTGTAACATCTGTATCAACTACCTACACACAATAAATGGTATTCTATTCTAATTAAGCCGATTTCCTCACGATGTTTTCCTTAAACTGAAAAGCTTCTGTATCATTGATATCAACATCTTAATTAACGATATCAAATCCTTAGAACGTGCCCCGAATTAGCATACGTATATGTTCATCAGTCACGTGTGCTGTGCATGTGTGAGTAGACCTGGCTTTCAATGAAGCGCAGGTCTAAATAGGTCTCAATACGATTTTGTATAGATACTGTTTTAGCTAATATATTTACTGTGCGTAAAGCAAGTTCTACATACTTGAGACCATCAAGTATGTAGAACTTGCTTTTGCCCGGGCACAGTCCGCGTAGACTTTCTCTTGTCGACTAGATGTTTTCTATTAGATTACCACAGCCGTATTATTCATTTTACACCCTCCCGGGAGTGCTTGGCCAAAAAAGTATCAGTTAAATAGGTATTATTAAATAGGACCCCCAGCACACAGCCAAGGCAAATCTCAGTAATTGCTGCCGCTGGTTTTCAGCACGTAATTGTTTTGCGTCGCAAAATAGCTGATATATATAATAAAACCAGTCAAATCCCTTCAGATATTGAAGAGAGTAGAAAAGCCGCCGTTTTTCTCCCGCCAAATAAATGTCCCACATGTCCCGTGCTCAGCCAAAATCCACATGATTAGCTTTATTAACAAAGTTTACGTCCACTCAGACTACGATATATAAAAGTCATAACGACCATACGAGTTTCACTGTAGCTTAGAACCTTGTCATAGTAACTTATGGCATTTTGGTTCTGGGAGGAAGACTGTCCCGTCCGCCCGTCAAAGAAGTTACGTTTCTCCGTTATTATATTTTGTGCCGACACAAATTCCATTTCATGTAACTTGTTAAACTGATTACTTGGACAATGTTGGTTGTTGATTTTTTGTGGGTGTGTTTTTCTCCTGTAAATATGTTTACAAGAGGAATCCCTTTGCTAAATTATAAAAGGGTACCCTTTGCAAGGGTACCCTTTGCTACATTATAATTAATCGTAGTATAAAAATAAATTGTCACCTCGGACGGGATTTGAACCTCTCGAATACGTACATCACTCTTTCCAACTGAGCTACCACGGGTATCGCTCGTGGCAACGAATCTTTCAATCAGTTCACTCTTCTAATTAAGCCTTAGGGAGGCTTGTAGCGACATCTAACGCAAAGTTGCTACAACTTCTGAAACGGCACCAACGTCTCAAATGACCAACCCAATAACGAACAACCACCCACCATACTACCAACCAATTACTAACGTTTCAATTTTTTACTCTGGTAGGAAATTAAGTGTTTTTTTGATGTTACTCTATTACCTTAATACCAACGCGGGTCTATCTGACACTTGTATTTCTTGTTCCGATTTTACAATCGTTAGATTTGCGCGTGTAAATAAAGGCCAGCCCTAAAACATAAAATATCAAATGAAAATGCGAAATGATTGCGTTAAATTGGCCTTAATAATATTGTCGACTTCCTAGTCTGGGGTCACAATTCGGGTACTCTGTTCGTGGTTACTGCGGCGGATACAGCCTACGAGCGTAGCACTAGAAGGACATGAATGTGTTAACTTATCTTTATTCAAACTCGTTTTATAAATGACACGATATAAACTTTACCGGCCACGTACAGTGACCGGCACCAATATGTGCCATAACAAAGCGCGCATAAATATCTCACTTGGCTCTCTTTCTAGGGCCGTTAGGACTAGTTTTGGTAAAGACTCAAGTTTTTGGAGTCTCGAATTCAAGAACTCGACTCATAGTTACGGGACTCCAAGCTTAAAAGACTTCCGAGTCTTTTGAGTCACAACTCGAGCCTTAGAAAACACTCGAAAGATCGTAACTTATATAGTTTTTTTTTCTTCTTTATGCGTGCCTCAAAATACTTGAATCTAATAGCAAAGACTTGAAGTTTCTATCCAAAGAACTGATTCCTACAGTACCTACTTCACTGAGTAGGCGGCGTAACCTTACGTGTTTCTACAAGCACAGTTCAGTTCTAATCATAATGAGTTAAAAGCCTTTTGTTTGCACTTAGTAAACAAAGCTCTCAAGTCTCTATAGGAGACTCGAGTCTTGTCAGAGGACTTGAGTCTCTGCAGAACACTCAAGCTTCGATTAGTCTAAAAAACTAAGTCGAGTCTTCGGAATGAAGACTCCAAAGACTCAAGTCTTTACCAACGCGGCCCATGACCGCTCGTTGTGGCGGTCTCTGGAGGAGGCCTATGTCCAGCAGTGGACGTCGATCGGCTGACAATGATGATGAATTGATGATAAAATGAAAATAAAATAAATATTGGGAGACAATCTTACACAAATCGACCTAGTCCCAAACTAAGCAATGATGATGATAAACTCTGATGTTTTTGTATATTTCAAAATTTTAGTTCTTAGGTTGCGTTGCACCGACTTACGATCACAGACTGATCAACGTTAAATATGGCGCGCGCAGCTGTCATCCCATAGAAACGTGTCAAACTTTCCATACATTCAAATTTTAACGAACACAGCTTACGATTACAGACGGTTTGGTGCAACCCAGCCTTAGTCTTGAGTGATGATTTTAGTTCTTATACTTACATAACTCCTGAAAGCCTTTTGTTTAGAAAATATTAAAATAAAAAAGGATAGCTAATACTTTTTAATAAAAAGATATTGTATATCTCCGCTGTTTTGTAACATTTTTGGCATCTCCTATCACACAGATATCAATATTAAAACTAAATACATACCAACGTAAACAGTATTGCACCCAATTAAGAAGACATTTGACACACACATGGAAGACGAATACATTCGTAAAAATATACACTTGATTCGAAGTAAGTTTCATTAACTTTATAACTTTCGTTTTATTACTAGAATAGCGCTATCAATCAACTACCTTCAACGTGAATTTGATGAATTATAGTGTATTTTTATAAATGTTCCATGTTAATCCTCAGACTGCACAAACAAGTTCCCAAAGTTACTTAAAAAAACGCATATCAACATGTTGTTCCTCAATTAATTTTGTACTAAAGCAGTAACGCTGCCAACGAAAATTTCAAATTAAAGGGAAAAATCGAAAAAAATTATGCTCCGAGAAGGATTCGAACCTGCGACATCTGGTATACGCGGCCAATCGCTCTAGCCTCTGAGCTATCGGAACAACCAAGCTCGTCCACGAAATCCTTCAATAGTTCCCTCTTATAACGCGTTAGGGAGGCGTACAGCGACATCTACCGTAGAAGACTTAGGCTTCTATTAACGGCACCAACGTCTCAAAGTACATTGAGAAATCGAATCGAATCGATTTTTTCCCTTTAATTTGAAATGTTGTTCCTACTCGAGAGATTTAAAATAAAGTTTTTCGACAACATTCGCTGTTCCTTACTTGTTTGAATGTTTGAATAGGTTTAGTGCAGGTCAAGTTGTTTTGATGATAAACTAAAGATATACGTAGAAGAGACATCAATATCGAGTCAAAAATAGGATTATGATCTTTGTCGTTATATCAATCGATAAAACAATATTGTCGACTTCGAGTATATTCAGATGCTATTAAAAATATAAAGTTACTACAAATGTACTCCGTGATTTAGATACATTTTGTCCTAAACGTAAAAATTAATCCATAACTTGTTTCGTAAAAAATATATGTACGAAATTGTATAACATTAAATGTAATTTTACTATAATATTTTTCAATAATCAAATAAAACAAGCAGCATAAAATATGTAAGTCAAAGCTTTACTTTGTAAAGAAAATTCCGAAAAAAGCTATTGTACCAATACTCCATTGTGGAAAAGTTAAGATTTATCTACAATAGTGGATTTCTGAAAGTTCGACAATCCTTGGGGAGGGCAAATCTGAAAGTACCTGCCCGTTTTCGCCCTTGGGTTAGTATTTCGTAAAAAAATCAGAGGGAGAAAAATCGTCTCGCAAATAAATATAATAAAGACGAATAAATAGGGAAAGTGCCACCACTGGTCAACCATTTTAGTATGTTTCAGTTCTTTTTATCAAGTGGTTATTCATTTGGGAAATTTATAAATAAGACTCTTCGTTTGCGTTGGAACTTAATATAAAATATGAATAATTCAATAGTTTGACTGATGAGTAGTAAAGGATCATAACAATTACGTACCTGCGGTTAGGAAATTTGAAAGATTTACTCACTAATTTCACAATTTATTTGCAACAGGCATTTACCTTGTCTGCCTCTAAAATAATACCAATAAACGCAAATATAGGTGATGATGGCATTGACGAAATGATGATGATATCATTTATTTAATCATCATATCAGCCGGTACTTATATTATTACTGCTAGAGAAAGACCTTCTCTAAGGATTTCCACAGTGCTGCAGTAACCACAGTATTGCGCTACCCTCAGCTGACGGCTTCCATATTACTTTAAAAGTGTAACTATAAATAAATAATATGTTCTTTTTATTTTATTAATTTTATTATTACATTTAAGGCAAGCTCTATCTAAAACAGCATAGCTGAAGAAATATAGAGTGACTAGAGAGTGCAATTGAGAGATCCGGCCTGATGATTTATAGCTCTAACGGCATGTTGATTCTGGCTCTACTACTGGGCTTTGTCTTTCTCTGCCTTCACGAGGTTGTCGTCATGGGAGTTCTCGTGATGTCCACGAGCACTGTCTGGCGCTTCGATCTATTCTGTTAGCCCGATATCATGCTTATTAGTTACAATATACAAGTCATCTTTGATTTGGTTTTGGTTGGTTAATTTGGTTGATCTGCCATTTAAAACATAAATAAAAAAATGTTTGCTTTTAAAATCTTTATTTTTTACCTAAAAATCTGGAAGAAATATATGTGTAGTTAGTAAATAGGTCAAGGTAGTTGGCAAATCATAACATAATCATAGTACATAGAAAGTTGCATAGGGGGTCCAACCCCGACATAAGGAATGCAGTCATCCTGACGTCAGAATGACTGCCCTTTGTATTAGATAAATTTCTTTTTTAAAACTTAGGTAGCAAATATATCAACATACTGATGAGACCAAGGCCAATCGCTGGTCAGTCTATCATAAAAAAAACGTGGTAAATAGGTAGTGAATGCTGACGGTACTCTAACATAAATCTGTCATTTTGGTCAGTCATTCTGATGTTCACTTTATCATCACCAGCAGAAGGCTCACCAGGCAGGCATGTTTACTAGTATCGGAGTATTATGATAGAGACAAATAAGCTCGAAATGCATAGAGCGCTCCGCAGCGTCGTTGCGGTGCTGAGGCGGTTTCGCGGTAAAGCAAACGCGGTTCGGGGCACGTCACACCCAAAAAACCGCTCGGTATTTGGTAGCGTGGTAGAGCGGAGGCAGCGTGTGTGACATATGAAGCAATAATCGGCAGGCGACAGTTTCGGAAAGATCAAAAATGTAAAACCGCCTCCACCCCGCACCGCGCCGCGCCCGCTCTTTGCGTTTCGACCTATATAGTATTATTTGAGATTAGATTTGAAGACGCACTAGATTTAGCCTGTCATAGATCAAGAGGCGGAGAGTTTCATAGTCAGACAGCCTGGAAAGTAAATAAACAGTTATAAAATTTAGAGGAGGACGAAGGCACAATAAGGAAAAGTTTATTAGAAGTTCTAATTGAACGTACTTATGGACGATTCACTTCACACCAAACGGCCGGAGTCGGCGCGCACGCCACCAGAGTCAAAGGAATTAGAACCCTCCATACAGAGGCTAGACTTCTTATTCAAACGGCAGCTTCAGAGCCGGCGGCCGGCGCAACCCATTCAAATATGAAATCGAACTTCTGTATGGAGGGTTCGAATTCCTTTGACTCTAGTGCTGTGCGCGCCGACTCCGGCCGTATGATATGAATTGTCCGTAATATACTTAAAAAGCACCTACACGATTTGGTTCTTGCTAAATAAATAACTTCTTCTTATTATTATTCTATGGCGTCACACTCTGATTACGAGAACGATCGTGATCTGTCTAAAAAGACTAAGCATTTAGTCAGTAATTACTTCATGAATAAATTATGTCATGACTCTTGAAGACTGTCACTTTGAAGAGGGTCTTGGTTGAGCGACAAATGTTTGGAAGCGACTTCAA
Organism: Notocelia uddmanniana; assembly: GCA_905163555.1. Taxonomy (NCBI): domain Eukaryota; kingdom Metazoa; phylum Arthropoda; class Insecta; order Lepidoptera; family Tortricidae; genus Notocelia; species Notocelia uddmanniana. The sequence goes on from LR991064.1 coordinate 5,417,942, forward strand.
AAATAAGTCAAAGTTTATAATACTCTCTTAGAATCAAACCAAGATTAAGCCAAATAAGCTGATAATAATATTTACTCAGCCTATATCTGCCGGGGATCGAATCAAAGGTGTGTCAGGTGTGTGTTTTCAATCTCTGACATTTAAATATGGGATTGCTTATGTAGACCTGGCAACATTGAATCACTTTACGAGTGTACTGTCAGCCGGTGTCGGCTAAGAAAGTGGTCTGCCACTTTAAACTCCATTAGGTATTTGTACATATATTAATGTTGAAAAGTGGTAGAACATTTTTTTGACTGACTGTACAGGTACACGGTGGAATAATACCTATGATGACCTTTCACATTTAGGCGGCCAATTCACGTAGTTATTAACTACGATATTAATGAAGTTAAATGAATAGTTCTATGTACCTATATAATGAAATTGGGGGAGGCCTATGTCCAGCAGTGGACGTCCTAGGGCTGATATGGTGGTGGATATAATAAAAAAAGATTTTAAGTTGGAATTCCATGTTAATTTCTCAATATAGGCTGCTGTTAACTATCGATTAAAACACTTAAAAATACGAACATACCCTATTGAGTAGCTTCTTTTTTTGGAACTCTGCTAAAACATAACTTTAATATCTTGTATGGCAACATCTAAAAATAAAAGTACTTAAAAAGCCGTCAGCACTGACGCACATATTTCGGCCTCCTCCTCGCCCTCCAAGAGCCCTCATCCCAAGGACCAACACAATGCCAAGGGCTTACATTGTCTTATAATAGATTCCTTGATAACGTCCTTAGGGCTTGACCTCTCTCTAATTGATCGGGGTAAGTAAACCGATGATTAAATTGTGAGCCGCCTTTTACAGGGTGTGGCCTGTTATAGAAGCAAAAAATTAAACGGTACACTATTGAGCTCTCCAGGAATTATTTCCAAATGGATTTATTAAAAAAAAAAAAGATTTTTTGTGTTTTTTTTTCGCAAATATAGCTTCTAAGTGTTTTTTTACTCTACTGGAGCTATATTAATAACTATTTATTTAAAAATAACACAAAAATATGAACAAAAATAAATTTAAAAATCCCCGAAATATCCTTTTAAACCAAAAATGCAACAAAGATTATGAGTCATAACTAGATGCTACCTCAATATGAGCAGTGATTGCCGCGCTATAATCTCGTGGGGCCAAGATCCATTACTTGGAGGTCATAACTTTAGATCAAAATTTCTCCCAAGTGAAAAAAGAAATTTTTTTTGGACACAAGACGTTACTGTAGATACTCTAAGGAAGCAGCCTTTAAATTTTTTGCTCCTATTACAGGCCACACCCTGTATAGTGACGAGCGGGAGATTATTCCGTCATATTCAATAAGAATTTACACCGAAATAACGTAGAAATTTAAGTACCTACAGTTAATTAATTTAGTGTCTATACAAAACATCTCTACATGATGAAGACATCTCTAAGGGTATCTATAAAGTCGTGAACGTAAATAACTCTTTCTAACGCCGAATTTCATTGCGAATTCGGTGCGTTAATTCGCTCTACGTATCATCATCATCATGTCAGCCGAAAGACGTCCACTGCTGGACATAGGCCTCCCCCAAAGACTTTCACAATGACCGGTCCTGCGCCACCCGCATCCAGCGGACACTCGCGACCTTCACCAGGTCATCAGTCCACCGTGTGGGGGGCCTGCCCACGCTACACCTTCCGGTACGTGGTCGCCACTCGAGAACCTTTCCGCCCCAACGGCCATCGGTTCTACGTGCTATGTGCCCCGCCCACTGCCACTTAAGTTTAGCGATTCGGAGGGCTATATCGGTCACTTTGGTTCTGCTGCGGATGGCCTCATTCCTGATGCGATCACGCAGAGAAACTCCCAACATAGATCTCTCCATTGCCCTTTGGGTGACTTTGAGCCTTCTTATGAGGCCCATAGTAAGCGACCACGTTTCAGTGCCATATGTCGTATAGAGGCCTTTAAATAGTAATATTATTTTGTTATACACGTATCGTACCTCAAGACACCTCTAAGGGTATCTATAAAGTCGTGAACGTAAATAACTCTTTCTAACGCCGAATTTCATTGCGAATTCAGTGCGTTAATTAGCTCTACGTATACGAGTAGAGGCCTTGAAATAGTAATAATGTTTTGTTATACACGTGTCGTACCTCAAAATCAGCATCGACTGCTGCGCTATAATCTCGTGGTGTCAAGGTCCATTACTTAGAGGTCATAACTCTAGATCAAAATTTCTCCGATATAAAAAAGAAAAAAAATTGGACACAAGAGGTTACTGCAGGCAATACCCTATTTATATTATGGACTTAAGTTCTGGCCACACCGCTGCATAAAACGCACTGACGCACCGTAAACGCAGTGACGTGCCTCATGCGTGTTGTTTTTATCTCAAGTTTCTCCTTCTCGTTCACTGAGATTCCGTACCGTCACCGTATTTCGAGCACCAGTGTGGCCGAACCTTTAGTTGATAAATGTAAATAATTAATTTTCTATAATAAAGTTAATTTTCTAACAAGGATTATCATTATCATAACATTTCGGGTTCAAGTTTTAAATAAAATATGCAAGATCTACGTAATATAATAAGACGCTCGAAATCCCACGCCCATTCCCTTAAAGCGACAGAAATTGAGACGTATTGCTGTAAAAATAAAGCTTTTACTTTAAAATTTGCTTTCAATCATTTTGCATAACTTCGCCCGAAAAGCCTTCTTGAGCGAAAAGGCTTAAAAAGTTTTCGGCTTAGCCAGCTGGCTAGTAATTTTACTGACAACTCTTATTCTTAGTGCGACACAGTCTTCACTTACTATGAGCATTGTAGTCACTTACAACCTTGTCGCAGCAAGGTTTTGAAGTAATTTAAATTTAGCCAAGGCGTTTATCTTTGGTAGCAGTATTGGCGTAACTTATGGTTCTTATCTGTTTGTATTAGTTCAATTGGTTGAGGGTTCGAGTAAAGCTTAGGCTATTAACTACGTATAGAGCGGTTTAAACTATATTGACTAGGATTTGAATTGAGCTAAACATCTTGTAAATTATTGAGGGTATCTATTTGACTCGGGTTGTCGTTGATTGAAATCGGATTACAAACGCAAGTATAATGTCTTGAATCAAATGAGGTACGTAGTTATGTTTTATGTTAATAGTGATTAAATGGTAATGTAGGTCCAAGTTTCCGACCTCGAAAGTCCTCCGTATCATTATTAAATACTTGAAATAACACAATTTTCAGACTTTTTTACGTTTCCGGCAATTTTTAGGATCAAGACATGTGTTACGGCAAAAGGTGGTTTTAAACAAATTGAATCAATGGGTATTGGTTGGTCTAAAAGTTTCTAAGATTTAGAATGTTTAAAAACAATATCTATCTGTATGTCACAGTTAAATCAGTGAAATTTGCATGAGATTAGGATGAAATTTTGTATGCAGATAGTTTGAATCCCTGGGAATGACTGAGTAAACTTAGTTTTTATCCTCGTAATTGTTCCCTAAGGAGCTGCCGAGTCGAGAATACAGAATGAAGAATAAATAGAAAATCTTAATTCTATTAAAATATATATTTCTAATAATAAATTCTTTCAAAATAGTAATTTATGGTATGAGTTTTTTTTTGCCGACTGGCGTTATTTTACAGTCATCAAATACTCTTTGAGAGGGTTCTAATAAATTCAAAAATGACGGGTTTATCTTGTGTAGTTTAGGAGTTGCTATGGCCTCCTTCTGTATCCATCGTCATCAGCTTGGTGGCACCATAATATTGAATTCTCACTGAACTTACTTAAGTATGCCAAATTGGAGCTCCATCGGTTCAGGATTATTATTATTAAAGCTTTATTCCTCGCACTATAACTAGTTACAACTTATAAATTGACATTTAAATATTATATATGTATATCTTTATTTATTTTGTTAAATGTGATCCCTTGTGGGTAAAAGCCTCCTCCATCTGTTTCCATTTGCATTTGTCTGTGGCAGTATCAATCCAATTTCTTCCCGCAATCTCTATTATGTCGTCGGTCCATCTTTTCTTTTGCCTTCCCACACTCCTTTTACCTAGCGGGCCTTGCCATTTAGTTGTTAGAAGAGTCCACCGCTTGTCCTTGTATCTCGCAACATGTCCGGCCCATCGCCACTTCTGCCTCAGGCTAAACTGTAGAGCATCCGTTAATTTTGTTTTTTTCTGGAAGTCTGTATTTCTTGTTTTGTGTATCCTTCTCAATTTTAGGAAGATTCTAATCTTTCCATTGCATGTTGGCAAGACAGAATTTTGTTTTTGACCTTTTCGGAGTATACCCATGTTTGGCAGCCATAGGTTAAACAAGGGAGAATGCAGGAATCCATTACAATTTTTTTAGTTTTTGGGTAATATTTTTCTTACAGGATTTCTTTATTCGACCAATATTTTTGCTAAGTAGTTTTTATTCTTCTGTCTACTTCATTTTCGTTATTATTACTGTCGAAAGAGACCATTTTGCCCAGGTACACGTAATTGTCCACATACTGTATCGTCGTTCCCTCTATTGTTATGTCTTTTTTATAACTGTTTGTCATAATTTTTGTTTTGGATGCGTTCATGTATAAACCAACTCTTTGACTCTGCACGTTCAGGTTCGTAGCATTGTTGACAGATCCTGGGCTGTTTCACTGAATAGCGCGATGTCGTCGGCAAATCTTAAATGTGACAGTTTTTTATTTGATACCCATATGCCTTTGTTTTCCCATTGTACATTTTTGAAAATTTCGTTCATCACGGCAATAAATAGCTTTGGAGAAAAGGGTTGAGGATAACTGCTTTAAAATTCAGTTGCAAGATTCGACCCGAACACACACATACTTACAATACTTACGTAAGTTATGTGCAGATAAGCCTAATAGGTAATTTCCTATAGTTATATTACAGGAAAGACGACTTGTTTGAACGAAATAAAGGTAACAGATCTAACAGTAATTTTTAGTTTAGAAATTAACATTTGTATTTAATTCACTCGAGGCGTGCCCCAGGGTTCCATCCTTGGTCCAGTCTTGTTTATTTTATACTTTTCAGACATTAGGACACATATAATAAATTGTAAGTTCCATATAAATGCTGATGATCTATAAGTGTATAATCTCATGTAGCCAGTCCAAAGTCGATAGTGCAATAGTACAACTCAATAACGATATCACTAGTATAGCCGGGGCTACAAGTAATGGTGTTCTATATTAAACCCGTCTAAAGCCAAGTACCTAGTCTTTGATAGCAACCAACAGTTGACTAGGCTTAGACTTTCAGTGAATGTTACACTGATGGGTGAAACTATTGAACGGGTCTGTAAAGCGCGTAACCTTGGCTTTTTAATGGATGATGAACTACGGTACGACGGTATGAAAAACTTTACGTATTCACCGTTTAGCAGGGTAATCACATAAATCTTCGGACGTACGACAGGTAAATCAAACTGTCATTGTTACTATGGAAAATGAGACTTTCTCAAACATGCAATGAAAAAATCTCGGCGAGAAACGTTGAGTTTCAGGTCGCCTATATCTACTCGGCCTGCAACACTTCGTTTCCCGGTCTCTATAATAATGTACTATTAGACCTTACGCATACACAAATTCGTTGCGTAATTAAACCGCAGGTTGTGATACGTATAGCAGTGATATCTGTTATAACTTTACATTATGTTGAGAGCGGGTGCCAGGTGTTGTTTGTTCGGATAAACGATACGAGCACAGTACATTATGATTCGTAGGTGTGCCGCCAACATAGCTTGTCATACCTAAGAGCTTATACAGGGTATTCGGCAGATGGATGGACATACGTATATTCGGGATAGATGAGGTCATCTGTTACGTGATCTAGCACAAAAAAAAAATGAATTGGACCTAAAGATCTTTTTTACGAACTATTTATTTTTATTTTTGAAATTCTTGGTTTTCAAATAAATGAATTCGTAAGATTCTAGAATTAGTCAAGATTTAAATGAAATAAAAATGATGTCCGTTTTATAATTTTTTTATAATCTGTTTTCAAGATTATAACCTTATTTTATTTATTTATTTATTTATTTATATAATCACTTAAAAAAAAGATAAAACAGACAATAAAAAATTTATTCTACCTAGACTAATTCCAGAATCTTACAAATTCAGTTACTTGAAAAAAGAGAATTTATTTCAAAAATTGGTTGTTTGTAAAGTAGGTTTACGATCGAGATGTTTACGTGATAACGTCTTACTTCACTGGCACTTCACTTATACCTGCGATCGCACTCGTGAGGTTTTGGTGTGACACAAGTTTCTGAACATGTCACCCGACTAAAACGATTTTAAAGACGTTATCACGTCAAAAATAAAACTTAAAAATTCTTAAAATAAAACTTTGGGCTCAATTTTTTTTGTGATTGAGCTTCGAGCGATATTCGACCTTAATAAAAATATTTTTACGGAAGTCCCACTCCACACGGCCGGAACCCTTATAGATTCGTCATGTCTGTCCGTCCATCCGTATGTCACAGCCGATTTACTCGGTGATTATGAGCACTACTATTATGAAATTTGGTATTTGGTAAAGGCGTATTCTATAAATCGCTATAGAAATATGATGTGAAATTATGAAAAAAATATTAGACTGGGGGGGGGGGGGGGCACCCCATACATGTAACAGGGGGTCAATTTTTTTTTTTTAATGCACTGCTATAGGCGTGTGGGGCTTTAAAAATGATACAGAGGTTTTAAAAAAAATATATTGACTAGATATTAGCTGTCAAAGTCATAAAAAGGGTGCCCCCCCCCCCTCTAATTCCAAAATATGAAGTTTAAAATTCTGAAAAAATAGACATGATGTACATTAATAAATCATTTCAACGATTTTTGGTTTGAACAAGATAAGTCTAACGGTTTTTGAGTTATTGCTGAAAAACTATCTTGCGCAAACAAAAGGGCTTAAGTGCTGTGAGTTTCCTATGAAGATACGACCTTTTTTGATTCAATGTATTGTATAGTGGTTTTAACCCTTAACTTGGCAAGAAATAGAGAATGTACCTAATTCAAGCCTCGGTGACGCTGAATAGTCATACTCATACTGGCCAAGAAAAAAATACAAAAAGACGGTCAAAGAGTGTGGGAAACCCAGGGGACGTTGCCAAGTTAAGGGATGTAGATCTATTAGGAGGTGTCGGTACGGAACCCTTGTTTGTGCGTTGTCCGACATGCTTTTGGCCGGTTTTTTTAATACCACATCGGTGGCAAACAAGATTTCGGCCCGCCTGATGTAAGCAACCACCGCTACCTATGGACACCTGCTACTCCAAGGAAGTCACATGCACGTTGTCAACCCTATTAAAAATAATGCACTTGAAGAGCCCCTATACTACCATCCACCACCACCACCATTATTTCTACCGTCCAACATTCATTTTCAACAATAGGGTAGTTTCCTATTTTCTTGTTTTTCCATACAACGTTAGTACGGGATTCGTGCGCGCGTTGTGAGGTCGTATTTCTCTGTCAATTAGGTTATGGTATATGGAGCGTTTTGTATGTCCGGAAACAATATCCACCTTTGACCCTCATTTGCGGCTTTTGTTGTCATTTAATCGTAATTGATCCTATACAAATATTTAATCCCCTTTATGAACTGGTTCGAATGGCATCGTAAATTTTTTTTGGAATCTTTAATTTAGATTGGAAATGGTCTTAGCAAGGATGTACCATTTGCGGCCTCCCCGCTGCCATGAATGGGAAGCCTCATCGCCGGTATGATTTTGCATGTTATGGGAGCATATAGCTGCGAGTTTAGCGCTACGAAATATTTAGCAGCGAAAGTGTAGTTAAAAACTAGTATATTTTTTTACTGGAATTTATTCATAGGTTCTTGTATTTGTTTGTCCACAGAAGAGGAGGGCACAGAGCTTGAACTCGAGGCGCTGTACCGGCGCTACTGCGTGCGATTGAAACATGCATTATTCGTGTCGGCACTATGCGTCACGCTTCTCTTGACGGTTATGCTTCTGTGCGCTGTGTGCATCCTACACGCCGATGTAAGTAATTGATGATTATATCTTTTCAGACGTATCCGTCGACGGGTATGTACAGTCAGCATCGGATATGTATACGTCAAAAGTCTTTATTACAAGGGGATAAGAGCTTTTGATCTCTTCTTATGCGTAGGTACTTCTGAAGCTAACTGTACATACGACACACGACAAGTTCGTACCTTGACAAGTGACAAGAATATGGGATCGCTAGCAGCTTTCATATTGATATTCACTGTGACGAGATATGAAGGGGCCCAGAAATCAAATTATCCCACTGTACATAAATATATCAAAGTATAGAGTTAGATGAATAAGTAATGCGGTTGTAAAGAAATATACTCTTTCACGAATCATATTATTTTGTTTTTTTTTTTTGATTCATGTTATTTTACAATTTTCAAGTTACTTGATACACAGAACAAATACAAAGAAAAATTAACCGTGATCTCGCACGCAGCCTAAAACGGGAACCGAACCCCCGTCTCAGCCTGCGTGCCAGATCATATGTATTAAGTTTTTACACCTAAAGTAAATCATTATAGCCGTAAGATTTTTTTCTCGCTTCGCTCAGTAATTAGCTCGTAATACCCTCGCTCAGGAGCGTCAGCTCAGGATTCAATATCGCGCCCGTGACACAAAACAGACTTTATCCCCTCGGTGTATAATCTACTATAAAAACATCTATGGAAAAGTAAGTCACATGTGAGACATAGGTATTTTGGGAATGGAGCTGGTCGTGTCCATAAACGTTTAAAGCTAGCTTTGTGGGCAATATCGGTCAAATAGGTTCTGCAGTTGCTGGATCACCTCATTCGGAATTATGTGTCGCAATATAAACTCCGAGCTTGGCTAAAGAGCCACTGATGAGCCACTGAGAGATGGAAAGCCATTGCCTTTTGCGTGAGCTTACAGTTACAAAACACAACTGATATTATATGGTGGGTATATGCACTATGTCCGCATTATGAATATACAAGATTACTTAGTCCCCGGCCGCAAAATACACGCAATACCACATACTTAGTTCGTTATATTATATCACATTGTTGGTGGGAGCTAATTTCACAAGCCGCAGCCCACGGTACATGCGGTGCTTAACGAATTTAATCTACTCCCGTTTACAAACTTAATAAACTAAAAGGTGATGTTACATGAGCTGAGGTTCTGCATAGTGTTTTAGTTAAAACTCTATTTTAAATGAGCTTTAAGCAACTTAGATAATAGAATGGTTAGCGGTTATCCATATCAACCTTATTTTTATTATTTAATAGAGCTTTTTTAAAGCACGAGTGAATAGGCATCGTCTGGGTGAGCTCGCTTCATCGTCGGCCTCATCTTTACCCCCTGGCTAGATGCTGGCCAAGAGCAATCCCATTTTTAATAATAAAAAAAATGATAAAGAAAACGCAATCACAATTTCGATAAACTTTGATATAACTGTCAATCCCAAATAAAAATCCTTGACTGTACCTATTTTACATACCATATGTTTGTTATTATTATTACTTAACCATCAATACCTATGGTTTGAACGAACTCCAATTCGATTCGTTTGTGTCGTTATTTAGTATTATCGTCTGATACTGACATATTATACGATGTGTAACTGGCAACGTATAAAAGTTGCAAACCTCCGACATTCTCATTTCGAAAACGGCTGAACCGATTTTGATTAAACTTTTATTATTGGGGCGGAAAGGTTCTGGAGTGGCGACCACGTACCGGAAGGCGTAGCGTGGGCAGGCTCCCCACACGGTGGACCGATGACCTGGTAAAGGTCGCGGGTGTCCGTTGGATGCGGGTGACCGGTCATTGTGGAACTCTTTGGGGGAGTCCAGCAGTGGACGTCTTTCAGATGATATAATGATGATGATTTATATTACTATTATTTCCATGTGGTCTCATTTGAATTTTTTTTTCTTCAAAGAATGGCTTTCGTGTATTTTTATTACTTTTCTGAAGTGAAATTAATGAGAATTTATTTTAAAAACTGAATTAAATTGAAAAGAAAAAAATCCAAAAATATCCTTGAAAAAAAATAATGAAAAAACAATTATGACTCATAACTTCATACTACCTCAAACAATGCATTGACTGATGTGCTATAATCTCGTGGTGTCAAGATCCATTACTCGGAGGCCATACTCGTAACTTTAGATCAAAATTTTACTGAAACAAAATTTTTTGAACAAAAATCGTACACCAGGTATTACTGCACATGCTCTAAGGAAGCGTCCTTTTAAATATTTGCTCCAGTTACAGGGCCCACCTTGTATACATGTTAAACTTATAGCACCCCTTTTGCCTTCCCCGCCGTGGGTTAAAAAGATACACAGTATAAATACTAGAAATTTCCTGTGATCTGATTTCAACCAATTCAACAATATCCATTTCTGAATGTACGTAATAGTAAGAACTTTCCACCTTTGTTCCATTTTTCATAAGCATTTTATACGTAAAAACTCACTGAGAAGACCAAATATAAATCTTATCTCATTACAATAAAGGTATATTTTAGTAAATATACTTTTTAAACGAAATGAAAAACGACATGTATGTATTGTGTTTAAAATTCATGTTAGTACGAGAATGACAGTTGCGGCTGTTGGGAGGACTAAACCTTTTAGGCCATTTCCTGACTTAACTTGGCAGGGCGGGGGCGATGAGACAAGTATTTTGTTCATTGACGTGAGCTTACTGATGTGAGATTTCGTCACTTGACGTCAGTGTAACGTTTGCGCAGTAGTAATACCATACGAAGAACTATCGCAGATAAAGTAGAAGAGACTTCGTAACCACTGCATTCACTCGATTAATATTGAAATTAAAACGGGTTCAGTCTGTAAGGAAATTCGATATAATATTCTCTAGGTCAAGCAACAAAAAAATTTAAGAAAATATTGGGGGAAAATCTTACACAAATTGACCTAGTCCTAAACTAAGCACAGCTTGAAGTATGGGTACTAGACGACGATATACATACTTATATAGTATGTATGCATACGAAGAACTATGCTTATACTTACTTACTGCTGTGGCGCAACGACCCGAAGTGGATCTTGGCCTCCGACACCAAAGACCGCCAGGCTTCCCTGTCCATGGCTGTTTCCTTCCATTCGACGACGGCTTGGATTGGAGCTCAGTCAGGTTCCTCTGCACTTCGTCGCCCCATCGGTACCTAGGACGCCCAACGGGTCTTCGACCAGCTGGACGGCCCGAGTACGCTCTCCGGACTACACGATCGTCACCCATTCGGACTACATGCCCGAGCCATCGGAGTCTTGCGGATTTCGTTTCTCGTATGATGTTCGGCTCGGACACTAGATCTTCGATCTTCTGATTTTTACGAAGTCTCCAAGTGCCGACTATGCTTATAGTTGGATTCAAATCAGCGCCTTTTCGGCAGACCGGGCCGATTGCGCTATCGAATCGGTTGCTCGTTTGGAGCGTTTCTCTTGAAAGGGTTTTGACTTCCCTTTGTTTAAATATTTACAATACTTTCTAACTCTACCATGTTAACATTTTTGGTAGCACAACAGGGCTGACTATTTACACAGACAAGTTTCATAGAGCACTAAGATTAGCTTAGTAAATTAATAGCATAGTAGTTACGCTTATAATTTACAGCGAACATTCGCGGGAGCTTTAAGCTAATTAGGTATTAAATATCATCAAGAACTTCCTGGACGTAAGCCTTATATGTTAACTAAATAAACGGCAATAAACCTTGTGCGGTCTGAGAGCGCAGACCAGCCATTGTGAGTAAAACGATCGGTTAATGGGAAAGATTGCTAGCTTTCCTACCACCTAAAATCCCTGAAGTGTAGGACAACGCGGACACACACACACACAGGGCTCTAAATTTTTATTTATTCTTAAATTTTTAATATACTTATAATTGATTTTTTCAAGGCAACACAAAATAACTTCCGTGTTTGACCGAGTAATCGGACATTATTTATCACGTGTCAGTAATCTTATGAACTCAAAATTGTGTGGGACGGAGACTTAAAATGACGTGGAGTGTGACTTACGCCTGTTACTTGTGTTTAGAACGAACATTCAAAAACTTGCTCGTAGAGCATCTTTCTACAAAAAAAGTATAAAGATCAACTGAACTACTATACGCTGTAAAAGAATACTGAATGAATAAATTAAATGAATTCAACTGTCTGCCTCGGCACCGCCTCAAATCACAAAATCCGCCTTACAATACAGCAAAGAAATTGACGTTGCACAGTTTTAATATCAAAGAAAAATGAAAATTTATACGAATGGATCACGACCGCTTTGCCTTAGTTGGTAGTGACCTTGCCTACCAGGGAGACCCCGGTTTCGAATCCGGGTCAGGGCACTATTTGTGTATGTTTAGCACGATTTGTTCCTAGGGCTTGGATGTTGTCTATGTATTTAAGTATATATTTATCTATATAAGTATGTATAACGTCGTCTAGTAACCATAACAAGCTTTGCTTAGTTTGGGACTAGGTCGATTTGTGTAAGATTGTCTCCCAATATAAGAACAAATTAACAACTTATAACCCTTTGAACTCTCGCGCTTTGTACACATCCTTAAAACGGGTCTCACACGACGTTTATTTATTTACCTTAATTACGGACGTTTCGACACGGGTTGTACCGGTCATAGTCGCGGCAGACTGACGTCTCAGCAAGTTGTCATATTTATAAACAATTGTGAGGTAATTCAATGTTGTGTATCCATATCTCCGTTGACAACTTGCTGGGACGTCAGTCTGCCGCGACCATGACCGGGGAAACCCATGTTGAAACGTCGGTAATTATGGTATATAAATAAACGTCGTGTGAGACCCGTGTACGAATATTTTTAAGGAAATTAACAACTTGCCAAAGGTAAAACCTTGCTAACTATAACCCTACCCAAAAGCCCAAGGGCTTCTCGGCTCCAAAACAGGAGTGAGGCCAATTAAACAGACTTCGTACGTGTTCACAGCCAAAGTGGCGAATTTATGAAGTGTGGATGATGAGACTCTCCGTAATGCGACTGCGGGGAACCTGTACAATCCACCCATCAAATATGATGGGTGGATTGTACAGGTCACATCAAATATGGTGGATGGGTGTCGTGGATAATAATCCACGGTGCCCAAAACGGAAGACGCTGGAGATCTTCTGGACTTAATATCATTAAGTAAACTCATAGATCTGTTGACTCGGTAATAATGTCATATGACTAAAGAAATAGATAAAAGAATATGTACTGAACTCAATCGGAAAGAAAATCAAACTAATAGTTGTTGCATTTTACTATTACACTTTTTTACCAACAGAGCCCTACTTGAAACATCTTGAGTTTTGGACTAGTGATTAACTCTAACTACCAGTCCTAATTAAATGATGAGTGACTGGAGTCTGGACAGACATGACTCAGGATTCGCTTTGACCCATTAATTGTTATGCCATTTGTTAATTAAAAGGTCGCTCTATTAAACGCACTGTATAATATAATAGCTCAGTTATAATATTGCTACGTAAACAACTTAACGTGTCAGTCTTTGTATTTTATTGTAAAACTATGTTGTCAAACCGGCCAAGTGTGTGATGGGCCACGCACAATGCAAGATTCTGTAGCTGCCCACCCGTTACATGTGGACTAAAAAGTTCACTATCTAAGTAATCATAATCAATGTAAATTGTACGAAACTTTGTTTTTCCATGTACATTTCTTAAGTTTGGCTATTACTCGTTAACGAGGAATGTCTAGTTATTGTCTGCTTAGCTGTGATATTTTTTCCTTTTAAATTAATTACCTAGATTTTCTACACCTACCTAGCAACCGTTTGGCTGGCAGGGGCGGGGGAATTTTACCTCCAACAAAAATTATCACTTTAAACTTTAATATCACGATACCTAAAACCTGAATCAAGAAATGGTTAAGGAAACCCCACATTACTTTTAAACGAACAATGCAATAAAACATAACACGATAGGTTTTGCAAGGGAAAAAATTGCATCCCTACTTTATAGGGGAGGTACTTACTACTTACCCTAATATTTTTTATGATTTTATGCTACCATTTTGTCGGCGTGTTTGATATGTATAGGTTTAAGGGATTTTTAAGAGTTTAATCTTTTAGCTTTGAACAAAATATTTTTACCCGTCCTCATTTAAGCGAAAGAAGCTATGGAACAACCGCACAATTTTCCCCAAGTGTCTAGTCAGTCCTATCTGCGCCAGAGGGTTGTGGAGCCTGCAGTAATCCCATAAAGTCATAATTGACTGCCCGAAGGCATTTGGCCGTAATCCAGTTAATGCATGGGCATGACATGAGTGGACGCCAACTGAAAGGCCGCTAACGGGTCAAACCATTCAATGTCAAGATATACCTACTTAGACAACCAATTTTTGAATGAATGAAAACATTCATTTCCAGTTACATTAGACTCATACATAAAGCATTTTTGCCTTTGGCTTTATACATTCTTCAAACCCAATTAAGGAAAAGATCGCAAAAGGCAAACGTGAACCGGCGTTCGTTTTTCCTTTTAATATTTTGTGATTAGAACCAAAAATGTTCAATTCTTATTTTATCGGTCAAATACGCCGTATTTTAAAAAGAGATTATTCTGTAAAAAAGTTACAAATAGGAATCCAAAAGAAATCAGGATAAGACAAATTCGTCTTTATATAAACTCATAAAAAATCTTATTGAGTAGGTAGTTAACTAATAAAAATACTCCCTAATTTCTCAGTCCGTGAACTTTTAGTGTTTTTTCAGCATAATAAGGAATGTCGCGATTGACCAGATGGCCGGGGATCAATGCCGAGGGTGGCAAGAATAATTTTTGTTACTAACTGTAGGTATTATTTGAGTTATTGACATTCGTATCAACGAGTAGTATGATTTTTTTATGATATAGGAGGCAAACGAGCAGACGAATCGCCTGATGGTAAGCGATTAGCGCCGCCCATGGACACTCACAACACCAGACGCTACAGGGCAGGAATTCAAAAGGCCAAATATACAGTTGACCATGAACTTTGTATGCCATAAACTCAATTGGCCATATATGTATTTTGCCAGAAGGCTACAGCAATGGCAACCGTGGCGATTATGGCATTCGCCCCCCGTGAAATCGGAAGAGGCCTATGTCCAGAAGTGGACGTCCTTTTACTGATATGGTGGTGGTGTTTATACCCATAATGTTAGAGATACATAGATAAATTCCGAATATTTTAAACCTATGTATAAATTTCACAAAGTTATATACTCGTATCTCGCAAGTTCAGCACACTTTGTGAGATTTAACAGTGTAATTGTCACTTTTCCTTATTACTTATTAGTAGGTTTGCTTTTATACTTTAACGATATTAAAAAGATAACGGCTTCCGAAAAAAAAGCAATACAAATTATACTGTTGCAAACTACTCATTCGGAAAGACAATCTTTACCTTCGTGGTAGTATTGCCTGTGGCATCTATTACCGCATTTTTTTTTATTTCGCTCTTTACAATCTCGCATTGGAATCTCGTTAAGAGATTTTGCAAACTCAATTATTAACTCTTGTAGACGACGCAACAGGAGCAGATCGTGCGCGACTGATGGCCGCGGGCTGCAGGGAGGCTGGACATTGGTTAAATGCTTTCCCGTCGCCTAATACAGGTACCCATTTAGATAAAAATATTCTCCGTCTGGCGGTCGGGCTGCGTTTAGGAGTCCCAGTATGCGCGCCGCATAAATGCCTCTGTGGCAGTGATGTCGACCGGCTGGGGCACCACGGATTATCTTGCCAGCGTAGCGCAGGCCGCTTTTCGCGTCACGCCGCTATAAACGACATAATCCGTCGGTCTCTCGCCACCGTCAACGTACCGGCAATACTAGAGCCTAGCGGTATTGCCAGAGACGATGGCAAGAGGCCCGACGGCATGTCACTTATATCGTGGAAGATGGGACGAGTGCTCGTGTGGGACGCTACCTGCGTGGACACGCTGGCGCCGTCCCATCTCCACGGTACCACACAAAAAGTAGGGGCGGCGGCGGAGGCGGCTGAGGCCCTCAAAAGACGCAAATACAGGAGTCTCGACGCCAACTACAACTTCGTTGCTTTTGGAGTCGAGACTCTTGGTCCGTGGGGCCTTGCAGCGCAGAAACTGTTTAAAGAGTTAGCTAAACGGCTGGTCGATGTAACCGGGGACAAAAGAGCTGGCAGCTTCCTCGCCCAACGCATAAGTATTGCGATCCAGCGAGGAAATGCTGCCAGCATCCTCGGCACCATGCCACAGGGGCCAATTTTAGACTTAGGTTTTTAGATTTGTAAGGTTTTAATTCAGTTTATTTAATAATATACAGTTTATCTATCAGAGTTGAATGTCTACAATAAAGAATATTACACATTATGTAAACTGTAGGTACACTTTTTCTTGAAATTTAAACCTTTATTTTGTATTTTATTTTGTGATTGTGGTGTACCGGAGGCACACTCCGAGCATTACAAAAGTCAAGTCAAATTGTTTATAAAGTACAAAATTATAAAAAGTACACACAGCAAGAAGCTTACAAGGTTACTTATGTCACATTACTGCTAATGACTACAAATTATGAACTAAACATCTTACTCCCACTCTTTACCCTCGCGTCTAAGCCACCGTGATGGTTGTCATTCCCAAATTTCGAAAATTGCCTTTGGGCGATGTCAGTAGATTTCTTATTTAATCAGAGAATGCGACAACATTAGAAAATGAACAAGTCAAAATTAGATAAAATTAAAAAAAAAACAACAGAACACTCCGAAAAGAGCATTTTTCGGAGAAATAGGTTGGTTTCTTATTTTGTCGTATTCGTAGTAGGTTTGATTATTACTTTGTCAGATTCAGACTACGTCAGATTAAATTGTTTTTTTTTGGATTCTGACTAGGTCAGTTTCTAATTATGTCTAGAACAAAGTGACCTAGTAACAATCCGTCGGAATAAAAATCTGAGACTGATGTCATCCAAAGGTAAAATTGCAGGTTTGATTTTTTTAAACACTCAGCTTTTAAACACAACAAGCCTCGTTACTTGGAGCGCTCAGGGTTGAAGGACGGCTGTTGTAGGTTATTGGAATTCCTGTCTCGTCCACGTTTTCATTGCTCCTCTAATTATCGAGCTGTCACCGCAATCTGATGTTACTGCTCTTTCTAATTGAAACTTGTTTGCAATTTGTTTTTTTAATTTATACCGTTTCGTACGAAGGTATATAGTGTTATTTTTGTGTGGCTACTCAGAAAACGAATTATGACGCTTTTCTTTTGGTGACAAACAAGAATACGGGCTATGCGATGGTAAGCGGACACCGTAGCCTGTGGTCTCTGTAAAGAGCTCTGATAATATTACTCACTACCAGGAATATGCTGACGGAAAAAGTATTTTTTTAAATAATAGAACGATATGAGATTCCTCTGAGCTTCTTTCTCTAACTAATAAATAAGGACTGTTTGTCTCTTGTATATAAAAAAATAAACGTAGGTTATATTGGAAATGCTTCAAAACAGTGAATTAATTGCTTTTATCGAGAACCACTCAAATGCAGCTGCGTTGCCGACAGGCAAACGTCAGAAATATCGAAATGCGGTAGTTTCATTCTAGGTACTCGTATATACTCGTAAATGCATGACGTATGTCCATAACCAACCTCCGGCATTGCAATTGACAAATAACGAATTCAACTTAAATATTAAACGTTTTCGACGTCATACGTCACAATTTGCACCGTAACTCAATTTAAGGACGCGATCTGAGTCTCGTGACAACTCTTGTCATGGCACTCATGGAATGGCACTCATAATACCCACCACCACCATATCGGCCCTAGGACGTCCACTGCTGGACATAGGCCTCCCCCAATTTCATGGGGGGTAAATGCCATAATCGCCACGCTTGGCATGCGGGTTGGCGATCGCAGTATCTCCACCGCACTCTAGGAATGCTGCTGCCCATTCCCCGGTGGTCTTGGTCGTAGTTTTAGGACATACCCGGGTCCACTCATAATACATTAAATAATTTTCAAGAAAGGAGGCCGGTGAGAGATTATTTTACTTAGATGGTGCACTGTTAGATTCCATACAATAAAATAAAAATGCTTATAGCCATTTATAATGGTAGAAGACTATAAGTATGTTTATAATGGTAGAAGACTAAGTACCTTCAATTCCTCATGGAATCCTCCATCATAACTCAAGCTTGACAAAAATGTGTCTTGAAAACTGGTCTGGAAAAGTCTGGAGTTGCAGGCGTTCATAAGCTTTGGTGATCGCTTATCATCAGGCCTGTATGCTTGTTTGTTATAGACGTGGAATAAAAAAAACATTAGACGTAGATGGAAGCATCTCCTTCATGTGCCTTGTAAAACAAGTCAAATGCCTCCTAGGATGTACGAGGGCTGTTCCGAAAGTTTTTAGCTGCTCTTACTCTATTCATGCGATATATTTTTTATTTACACCATTGTCCACTCAAGTGCTCGCGTAAAAAAAAAAGGTGGTCTAAAGTGCTCAAGATTCACCGGGCATTAGCAGCTCATTGTCTTGTGTTGTTAATAAATCGATTGCCTGGCTTCGTCTGAACTTTTTGCTATGATTTTTTTTATGTTATAAAGCTAAAGAAACAGGCAATTTGTTTATATAATTAATTACATAGGTCACCATAGTAAAATATTTTTAAAAAAAGTCACAAACTTAACATACTGTTTCGAATGAGATCTTTTGCAATAAATATATTTTTATTTTATAATCTAAATCGGTAACATATGTAAATTTTATGTTTATTTAAAACTGTAATAATTTACGCTTCGATTGATACCAAATAAAGTATATGATCCCGGGGAAATATTTTGCATAAAACCTTTTTCATTTGCAATGTTTACATTGTCAGTTTTGCAATTCGCCGCAAAACAGTGTAGTTTGTTTATGATTTTTTTATGAATAATTTAGGCAAACGAGTACAAAAATATTGTCAGACGTAGATAGAGACACTATTAATATTTAAATAACAAGTGCCAGTTTTGTCAAAATCGCAGCAATTTCTGTCACAAATTATCAATAACAAAAAATAGCCTTACATACCTAACGTAATGAGTGCCGCTTTTGACGCCCGATTAAAAATAATTCCATACACTTCAAACCACATAAAACACTTAACACATATACTACACATGTTACACTTCACAACTTAGTAGATATTTGACCGATTACAACTCGATTTATATTTTTGTTCTCATTTCAAAGGGATACAAAAACCCACGTAAAGGTCCCGACTCAAACTAACGGACATACTCCGGCGGGCCTGCGCTGTCAAAATTTAATCATGGCGGCGATATAAGGACGGGATACACTGGTGCGCAACGAAACCACAGTTCATGCAGTGATATTGACGAATATTTAAATTACGAAATTTACATTTCTTATTAAATCAATTACGAATAGTTACAGATCCTTAACTTATTACTTATACAATGATAATACGAAATTAACATCGGTACACTCATGGTGACTTTAATTATATATTCTTGAAGTAATAATAACGTTTGGCATTTTATTTTAAATATCTAATAAGAATAACTGACAAAGTAGAAAAGTTGGAAAACCGCCGATATTTTCATTTCAAAGTTATATATCTCAACAATGGCTGAACCGATTTTGATAAAACATGTTTTACTAATATTATCGTTTCCAGAGAGAAAAGTTCTGTTATTATCTTATTATAAATTCGAGGAGTTAAAAATGTAGTGTTTTTTCACCATAATAGTTACAACTTTTTGGCTCGACATATCAGATCTCAATGACCTCGTGTTTACGTGTCTAGGCATTTATAGGTATAGTTGCTTCGATCATATTGATCCACGGCTATAAGATACTACTAAATTTCTCTTGGAAATTCTGCTCTGAAAAAAGACAACCAAATCGGTCCACCAGTTTAAATAAAAGCTACGATGCCACAGACAGATATACACATTAAACTTATAACCCCCCTCTTTTGCGTTGCGTAGTATAGTAGTAGTAGGTACGGTACCAGAACTGACTATATTGTAATTTCATCATGTCAGCCGAAGGACGTCCACTGCTGGACATAGGACATATTTTTATTTGGCACCCCAACAAGTTTTTTTTTAACTCTAACAGGTTCTCATTTCTGAGGTGATAAGTTTTATGTGATGTGGTATGTGTGTGGTACACGAGAGCAAAGTTACCTATATGCATATCGTGTATTTGAATCCCTTAATACGCTATAAAATCTATCATAGAATCACTTGCCACGCTCGCTAGTGATTCGATTAAGGCATCCTTCGCTACCTCGGGATTCGAAATTATCACTCGTCGCAAAAAAACGACTGCTCTCTTATTGCACAAATAATTATTGAATACTTGCCTGATACATCACATAACCACTAACGAGTAAAATTGTAATGAAAATTTAAGAAATTAAATTAAATTAATATTTGAAAAAAATACATCAGAATAGGTCACAACAAAATTCATACACTTATTTTGTGACGTAAGTATTTTTTTATTGGTTCGTGGGTTTCACTGCCGCAATGAAGAAATTTTGGGGTGTTAAGTTAAAACGACTATGACAATAGTTTATATGCGAGCTACAAATAACTGAGATAATGGTCAATACGGGTCATAATCAGAACTAGTTTTTTGAAAAAAAAAAACCATACATTCTTATTTGAACCATTACATGGAATATGTGAATTTTATAAATTTATATGATCAGTTGAACAAGTAAAAGTGAACCCTACCTCTACTTCATAGATTCATAAATAAAAGGTAAGCAGTTACATTGATAATGGGCCGCCACTTAGTATGCGTAAAAGAACCTACCAAAAATGAATAAACTAAATTAAACCATTCTGCGACAATAGCCCAGTGTGCACCACGCCTTATGACATAATACGTGGATCCGACGCGAATCGGCGGAAGTGCCTTGTGCAACCACAGTTGCGTACAATAGTATTTATAGACGTCACAAGTTCATTCACCTAATCCTGCATAGAACATACCTAATTGTTCATGAAAAGTGGATTTATGTTGATTTTAATAGACGCATTTATTGATTTTAATAGCCTAGTACAGAAATATGGCATAATCACATAATAATGTACGATTTAAAATTAACCTCGCAAAATTTTCATCACTCAACGTACTTTGTTGGAAGAATTTATCACATTCCATTTTAATTAGTATCGAAATATATGCTTCGTCTTATGAAGCAGTAAACCAGGATTAATTTGGTATATAATACCAATTAAAAAATGCGAAATTGATTGCTTACCACATTTTTTAATCGCGAGCTCTCTCGCTGACGTACCGAACTTCGATGGTCATCAAAACAACTTTTATATTTTATAAAAATTGTTCCGTAGACTGCGGTTTCAATTTTTTTTAATGTTGCCACATTCATACTCTACCTATATAACTCAATTAAAAAGCGTTCTTTGCATGTTCCGCATAGCAACAATTTAAAAACCGTTGGAACTCCAACTCGCAACTAGTGTTGCGAGAGCACTGTACGTTTTCCCAAGTCGCAACCCTAGTTGCGGAGAGCACGTGAGTGGTTAAGTGGGTAATTTCAATAGTTATGAGCTAAGATAAAATCGTTAGTAAGCAGCAAGTTTTTTTTCACAACATTTCTTTTACCAATAGGCCTTTTGTATGGGCTTTTAAAAATTTGCGAATATAGTACTATTTTTGATACCTAAAAATAGTTATGGCAATGAAATCCTTACCAGCTGTAGTAGAAACTGCCCGGGATGACTTCCTAGCTTAGTTTTGCTGATTTTAATGTAATATCACTAAATAATTTTATTTTATTTAAGTTTTTTTTGTGATGATGACCAGTCCCTAGTCTCGCGACCTAGACTAATATTCGACACACCTGCTCAGTTGTCGCTAATTTTCATGCAATCGAAACAGATTACGTGGGTATAGTCAGGGAAGATTCATAGTTTGCGGTGTATAAAATTTCGTTTAGTTGTGGTGATGTATTAATCAAAATTGGCCCGCAACAAAAAATTGGTATTGTGACCCGTTCATCGCATATTAGATAGGGCTGTTGACACGTCGTACTTAAAACACGATAAAAAAAAACCCAAGCGACTTTCATCAACAGTTTCATCCCAAAACATATTATGTACCTATCGAAATTATCCGCATAATGGTATAATTAAAACATATATGGCATGAATAGAGTGAGAGCAGCTAAAAACTTTCGGAACAGCCCTCGTATGTAAGACAAAAACTGCGCTACGAAATGCTACGCTCGTGCTACGAATAACGACATAATGCTACGTTCTAGTGTAGCCACGTAGCCTTCTCTCTAGTGGATTAGAAAGAATGCGATTGCATTTCCAGTGCGATTCAATTGGGTTTTAATTAAAGTAAACTTATCTGTGGGTTCAAGGGAATTTTATATCAATTTCACGTCTGATATTCGGAAAAGAGTCATTGTTGTCCTCAAATGAGGGATCAAAATTGTACTTTTCCTCCCTCATTTGTTTTATTTATTTATTGGCGGTCATGTATATTTTTAACCGACTTCAAAAAAAGGAGGAAGTTCTCAATTCGTAGGAATATTTTTTTTTATGTATGTATGTTCACCGATTACTCGGAGACTAGTGGATCGATTTCAAAAATTATTTTTTTGTTTGAAAGGGTTTGTTTTCTAGTTGGTCCCATTGTCACCAAGTCTGGATCTGATGACGGGATCTTGAAAAAATCGAAGGAACTCCTCAAATTATATACCAAGAGGATGGGGTAAGGCAAAATAAGGAACTCCTCAAATTATATATCAAGAGGATGGGGTCTGGCAAACTTTGGAGTCGGTGATTTTTTGTTAAAAATTTACTTGTGTAGTTATGTCTACTCGTAAAACTCCACCATATCAGCCGAAAGACGTCCACTGCTGGACATAGGCCTCCCCCAATTTCATGGGGGGTAAATGCCATAGTCGCCACGCTTGGCATGCGGGTTGGCGATCGCAGTATCTCCACCGCACTTCAGGGATGCTGCTGCCCATCCCCCGGTGGTCTCGTAAAACTCGAAACAATTTAATTCTTACACACAATTTAGTATAGTTTATAGGGAAGCATGCATATTAAGTAAGATTTGTGGACAATAATATTTTTTACTGAATAGCAGATGTGAAAAACATTTTCATCTTAGACGTAAATAATTGAATCCCTAGTAACACTTAAAAATTCTACGTTAGTAATAAGAATCTCTCGCTTCACTCAGGATTCAGTATACAGCCCTCGCCGTAATAAATCTCTTTGGTTTCATAGAGATACAATCTACTATTTTTTACACGGCATATCACATACTGCAAGCCTGATGGTTAGTAAACGCCGTAGCTTATGGATGCTTGCGTCTGCGCTATAATCACAAGCGTGCTGCTGACCCTTGATATGAGAACCCGGAGAACTTCGCTCTCGCGCTATTTACAGGTAAAGTCAACACCAGAAGGCCTACCGCGAACTGAAAACGAAGTATCTCCCTCTCTGTCAGACGAATATGCAAGTGCGACAGAGAGGCACATATTTCGTTTTCGGTTCGCGGTAGCGCCTCAGCACGGCTAGCACAAGACAGCGCGCGAGCTAGACTATCCGTCTCTTTCCGTGTGCACCCATTAGATAGAACCTAATAGTCTATTTCGCGCGCGATATAGTTCGCGCGCCACCTTGTGCTAGCCGTGCTGACTTGTAAAACACAAAGATAAATTGAGAAAAATCGCCATTTCCTTGAAGACACTGGAACAGCCACTTTTGGTCAGCAACGCAGCAGCAATGGTAAAACCTTACCATCAAGCGGGATGCACGCATGCTTTTCACTAACATACATATGTATACATGCAATATACATACATAACCTCACGCCTATATTCCCAAAAGGGGTAGGCAAGGCACATGAAAATAATTTTTCAGTGCCATTTTTAGCAATTGCAGGTTTATAGATGGAGAAAATATGATATCGCAGAGACAGGTTGCTAGCCAATTGCCCTCAGCACACTTCAACCTGGTTCCCATAGTCGATTCTTATGACACCCAAGGGAAGATCACTAACATACTATAAAAACAACACCTTTAAGTACGTTTGTCCAAAACGACGACAATCGTTGTATTTTTGTATCATTTACCTCTCGTATCATGTCTGATCTTTTGTATAGTGTTTACTTATAATCCGACACACCTACGGGCCTTGTCCATTGTCCACGGACAGATTGCGACCTGTCTAAAACTAATAAACAATATTGTTACTGATATAAAATACGACTGTATTTTTCTAGCTACGCGTTTGACGCAAAATAGCTACAGAAAAACACTATTACACAGGCATGACTACTTGGCAGTTTGATAAATAACTACGATTTATGAAATTATTAGTATAGTCGCGGAATGAAAAGGTTTGTCAATTTTTTTTTTAGTTTTTTTAGATCTTAAGTGCATTAAAATAGACTGGAAAAGCGATGAACTTGTATGATAAGGTTCGTCACTTTTCGTCCTTAAGGGCATTAAATTAGGGTTCAAAACTGATGAACCTTTTTATTCCGCAACTGTACATAATCACTACATCCAAATTAACGTTAGGGCGTTAGTGGTAAAGTAGATACTCCAGCAGATCATTAATTTAAGTGTTGTAATCAGTTTTTAAAATGTTATACAGCGTGTTACCGGAATGCGGGCTTTTATTTAAGTAGGGAATGAAAACGTAGGTAGTTCCGTAAACTAAATATGAGCTTCATTAATAGTATAAAAAAATTACAAAAAAATCTTACGACAATAAAATTATACATAAAATTGTATAATATTATAAACAGTCGCTCTAGCATCCATGCGTAGTGTATTCCAGTGCGTCCATACGGCGCAAGCAAGAGTCTCCAAGATCAGCTGAGGAAGGCTGTTGTTGGAACTATCACGCACACGACGCATGAGGGAAGCGATTCTATTCCGAATGATGCACTGAAACCATCGGTTCGTGCCTCTGCGAACATCCCAGACGCGCTGCAGTACCGTCACAGTTATATCAAACCCCTGAAGCCGTTGTTGTATTTAACACGCATCACGCAAGGCATTTAGCGATTTTTGGAAAAACTTTAGGAAAAAATCTGAATCTACGCTAGCGGTCGCGAGAAACGGCTTCTACAATTAAAACTTGGTTATGAAGAGACACAAGTTATCGAACCAACCGTTGTATGAGAAAACAACTATTTTACTGTTTTACTAGTGAAATAATGCTTTAAGGTATATAGTTTGTCATACAATTTATTATTTATTTTTACATAAGGATTGTATTTGTACCTTTTCACTTTTGGACTGTAAAGAAAAAACACAATTTTTGTAAACTTTTATTTTGTAGTTTGTGGCGTCGAAACTCTATGTCTATGGAGTCCCATCATGGACAACAAGTTATTTGCAGAAATTTTGAAGCGTCTGGTTGGTGTAGGTAACAGGTAACCGAAGAGCTGGCGACTTCCTCGCACAAAGTATCAGCATTGCGATACAGCGAGGAAATGCCGCCATTATCCTCGGTACAATGTCTTCCGGGCCTGTTTTAGAATTAAGTTAGTTTTAATTTTATTTATATTATTTAGGTTATTTTAGTTAAGTATTGTTATATATATATTTATTTTCATGGTACATACTTAAAGTTACATTGAAGTTACTATTGAAGTTACATTACATAATTATGATTTTGTTAAAATTTCATAATTTACAGTTTACTGTGATATTTATTTTGATGCTTAACTATACGTAGTGATATCATGTTTTAAATTGTAACATGTGGAAAATACCCAATTTTAAGTTTAATTTGTAACACCAAAACGATACACCACTGTAGTACCTACATAGTTAAAGTTCTGTAGGAAGAGTGGACAAATATTCTCTGTGAAATATATCTTTTTTATTGTTACACTCCTAATTCATGTTTATCGGCCATGACAGCTACACGGGAACCTCATTACAACAGGATTATTATATATAAGCACATAAATGAAACAGATAATGTGCCTCAATGATAATGTGGCGCGCCTATCTTGCCCTAAAAGTTAGGTTTTCTGAGTTTCATATTAATGATAATGATACAATAGAATATTCTTTGTTGTTCAACATAATGAAATAAAAGAACGGTAATAAAATAATAAAATAACGGTAGACAATTGGCAGTCTTATGGCGCTAAAAAGTGATTGTGGAAAGTGGTTGTGAGTGTGTGTGGGGTTACAGACAACACACAGAGTATTGTTATGAAATACCGTTTAAAGAAAACACACATAAAAGGTTTAGAAGTTATAAGAACTTTAATGCCAACACCTAACACAAATAAAGTGGCCAAATACGGGTCGGGCCACGCGCAATGCAGGGTTCCGTAGCTGTCTGTTCAGTAGTTGTCCACCCGTGACATTATGCCGATTAAAAATGTAGAAAAATTATATTAACTCTATATTTGACTTAACTTTGACGACCTGTTTAGCCTTGGTAGTTGGTAGTGACACTGCCTCCGAAGCTAGAGGTCCCGGGTTCGAATCCCGGCCAGGGCATTATGTGTGCATTTAGCACGGATTTTGTTCTTGGGTCTTGGATGTTCTCTATGCATTTAAGTATGTATTTATCTATATAAGTATGTATATCTTCGTCTAGTACCCATAGTACAAGCTTTGCTTAGTTTGGGACTAGCTCGATTTGTGTAAAATTGTCCCGAATATTTATTTTTTAATTATTTATTTAACTAACAACATATCTAAGTTTGCTTTTTCAAAGTCACCTCCGCCAGTCAAGCAAACCACTCGCACCTCTACTTAGGCTGGGTTGCACCAAACCGTCAGTAATCTTAATCTGTGTTCGTTAAAATTTCAATGTATGGAAAGTTTGACAAGTTTCTATGGCATGACAGCTGCCGGCGCCATATTTAATGTTAATCAGTTTAGTTTAGTTTCTTTTTTGTTAAAAATTATTTTACAAGTCATACAAATTGATTACAATTTAACACAAAGTCAGTATATACATTATTCGCAGACTATTCATTATTTACATTTAATTCTCTTAATTTAATTGACCATGCAAAAACTCATCCACACTGTAGTAGCAAACAAGTTTTATGAGATGGGATTTGAGTCTCTTTGAAAATACAGCTGAACTTTCGGATGATTTGATGTCACTCGGAATCTTATTCTATGATCGTAAGTCGGTGCAACCCAGCCTTAGTCTTAACTGTCACAATAATGTGCCCCTTTTGTAACGGGTATAAGTCAATGTGTGTGAATACTGCGAAAATATCACGATCCAACTTACTCCGCTGGCTCAACGAACTGAAGTGGATCTTGGTCTTCGATACGAGTTGACGCCAGCGCGCCCTGTCTTGAGCGATCTCCTCCCAGTTTCCTGCATTCAGGACGCACGGGTCCTTCTCCACTTCGTTCCTTCTTTTTTTTAATTAAAAATGGGATTTCTCTTGGCCAGCATCTAGCCAGGGGGCAAAGATGAGGCCGATGATGAAGCGAGCTCACCCAGAAGATGCCTATTCACTCGTGCCTTAAAAATCTAGGTTATGTGAACTCGGAAATACAAACGCGTGCAGAGAATTTCAAACCTTAGAAATGCGTATTATGAAAGATGATGAGCACTTGGCATCGAATTAGAGGAATTTCGACCAGGTAGGGATGGTAGCCAGCCGTACGTCTGGATGTCCGATTGAAGAAGAGGGAAGGCAGTATGAGCTCATGGAGCTCCTGAGCACACTCACCGAAGTACAATTTGTAGAAGACGCACAGACATGATTTTGCGTCTAAGTGTAGTTCTTTAGCTTATTTCCCACTACCGTACTGCGCCTTCATTGGATCATTAGGGCGTCCCACGTAGGCCGTTCTCAGCGCCCTATCGATACTTTAGATTTAACTATGTGACAAAAAAATATAACCACCAATTAATGTAGATATTATACTATAATGCAAAAGAGTAGGGACACCAATTTTAAAGTGAACGCCCGTCCCCTAGTTAGCGTTGTTTCAGGATGTGAGAATCTGTGCGTTAGATATGCTTCCGACAGAAGTGGGGTTGGATTCTGTTTGGGTCACGATAATAAAACTCTGATTGTCATGTTTTTATTTTATGACTTAATTCATTTGTATATTTTGTATCATATCACTTCGTTTTTCTGACTAGATACTCAACTTGCGGAAACCACGCATTTCAGTGAGAATAGTTTCCAAACTTCGTCATAAAAAGTACATACTTACTTTATTTAAGGAGCCCCTGTCCCTGTTATTGTCATAGTTTTGTCATTTGCAGCAGGCTTGCCGAGGCGCCATTCATCGCCTGAATGTTATTTAGTTCCCAGGTCAATCTGTTATAGTTATTAATACGTTTCGTATTCCAATTTATAAGCTTAGTAACTATCGTGCGAATAGGCAATTTTTAGGTTTAGCTCTCGTTTTTTTCCTTGTTCAAAATTGAACCTATTGAGGCATTATATTGATTTAAACTTGCACGATTTTTACACATTATTATTGGTAAACGGGACTTAATCGCGTACAAAAATTAATCACCTGAGGTGTGCCCGACGTTTTGAATGTATCGCAACATCCGATGAACCGAACGGATGTTGCGATACATTCGAAACGTCGGGCACACCTCAGGTGATTAATTTTTGTACGCGATTAAGTCCTATTTAAGCACTGTTGATTTATTGAATAAAAAAAGGCTTGTCTGTCTCTCTATGTCATCAACAACAATGAGTTTAATTTGTTGAAATAATTTCACGCATAGTCAATATAGTCATTTTGAAATTCGAAATGTGCTACGGACACCAAATTTTGAATGTGATATTTGAAGGTTTTCCGATCGTTTATGAATAACTAACTGTTGCCCGTGATAGATAATTATTACGGAATTTATCAGATGATTTAAACTATAATAGATTGTCATTGATTTCCGGTTACGTGATAAGACTACTTGCCATCTGTCTGTTTTGAAAATACATTTTCATAATAAAATATTTATGTTAATCATCGGTAAACAATATAAGTCCTCACATAATATACTTATCATTTTTACACCACTTTTATTCAACTAATTATCAAATTGATTGGATAAAAGTGGTAATCTGATCATACAGCGCAAATATATAACCATTTAATCAGTGACAGTCTGTTATTGCATTTCTAGATGCTAAATTAATAAAATAAGGATAAATATAATTCTCAAATTTGTTAATAAATATTGTAAATAATATTTAATTACTTAAAATATATATATTACCTATATAATTCGAAATTATTGCATAAAAAGTATTGATTTGATTAATCATTGTGAGTGGTACCAGTTTCCTCGTTTCTGATTGGTTAAGGAGATTTTATACGATTTAAGCAAAAGGCGGGTGGTTATTGGGTATAAAATGCTCCTTCAGAGCGTAGCAAGACATTTTCTCTGAGTCTGCCGAACCGAAAGGTGCTGAACCGTAAGTTAAGTACTTTTGTTATTTTTACTAATAATGCCTTTTGTTGATTGTATTTATTGTTATTTTATTCTCGTAATGTACCTTTTGCAATTTTTAGATTTAAAATTATGTGATTAAAATAACATGATTTAAAATGTTACGGCTAAAATCGTGTAATTTATTATATTGCCCAATAAATGCTTCCTATTATTTATCTTCTAGTTATTATTGTAATTATTAGCCTAGCTAGAATTAAACTACTAAAGGTGCTTATTGCTCTTTAAGTAACGTATTGAGTTATAATAAAATATATCGTAAAACAGTTCTTAAGTTTTATTGATTTCTTTTAAAACCTTTTCATTTACAAATGTCCTGCGATTAAAGTCTAACATACAATGCTTACTCACAAATTGCTTAAACCATAGTCTTACAGTGCTCTATTCTAAATAAATCTAACATCAGAAGTGAGATAGTATCCAGCCACACTTCTATAACGATGTAACTTATTTCAGATGGCTCTGGACCTGGAGACTTTGAAGGATCTCCTCAAAGCGATCAAAGATGCTGTCTCCGGTGGCCGAGGGAAGGACGAGGACATCGCTTTGCCGATTTTTGATCCAGCTACAAGTGACAGCGGCGCCGAGTCCTGGTGCATCAAGATAGAAGCCCTCTCCAAGGAATTCGGCTGGAGCAGCATCGCAACTGTTGCCAAAGCAGGTAAAGCCCTAAAAGGCTCTGCATTAGTATGGTTTGAATCATGGGACCCTGCAGAGTTTCGTACAGAATTAACGGACTTGTACCCGGAAAAGAAAAATCTTTCCGAAAAACTCCAAAAAGCGGTATTATATTCTTCGGATACGGCCGACTCCTATTGCGAGTATGCTAGAGAGAAGATTAGGCTTTTTAAGAGTACTAAAATTACCTTTTCTGAAACACAGCTAGTAGAACTGGTTTGTGGTGGCATAACAGATGTAAATGTTAAAATGGCATCTTTTAAAAGCAATGTCAAAACAACTTCGGAACTGATTGCCCTATTTTCATCATATGCAAAAGCTAAAAAACGGTCGTCAGAACAAAGCGGGAAGGATTCTAAGGATTTTGGTCCAAACTTTTCTAAACGTCTCAAATTAGATAACCGATCCAATGAAGTGAAATGTTTCTCTTGCGGTAAGCAGGGCCATACCAAGGCGCAATGCTTAAAACGGGATAATTTGCCAAACAGCCAAGAGTCACACATCCAAAAAGCTGTTGAATTTAGCAAAAGATATTGCTCTTTTTGCAAAAAACCAGGCCACACTGATTCAATCTGTAGATATAAACCAAAGCCTGCTGATGCTTCAAATACTTCCACAACTAAGGAGATTAATTTTTTAGAGAATCGGAATTAAGGCTGACAGAAGTGTTTATTTATGACCACAAGATTAATTCACTTCTGGACTCGGGAGCCAATTGTAGTATAATTAAGGAATCTGTTGCAAAACGCCTTGGATGTCCCCTTTTACCATGTTATTTGCGTCTATGCGGAATAGGTGAAGGTAGCCTAGATGTATTTGCAAAAATTAAGGTCCCAATTAGATCAAACGATGTGTGTATTGAACTGGATATATTCGTTGTTAGAGACAAAGGTTGCCGTTACGATCTTCTAATAGGAAGAAACGCTGTGCAATTTTCCGATATCGAAATTATTACAGATGCTTTCGGTTCTCGTTTAGCTAGAAAAACATCGCCAACTTCAATTACGGAGGTAAATTTTGTGGAGAATATTGATAACTTACAACACCTATCCGATCTTTCAAATACATTGACTCATTTGGATAATGATTTACAAGAAAAAATAAAAGCTATATTTCAAAAATATCCCTCCGTATTTGATGTAGTTGGCAATGTTAACACAGGCGAATTGAATATTAAGCTTAAGAAGAACGACGTCGTTTACTATAGACCGTACAGGTTGGCCCCAATAGAGAGAGAGAAGGTTAATAATATTGTGCAAGATCTTTTGAATAAGGGAATTATCAAAGAAAGTAACTCATCTTTTGCTAGTCCAATGATTTTGGTTAAAAAAAGTGACGGAACAGATAGAATGTGTATAGACTACAGAGCATTAAATAAACTAATTGAAAGAGACAGATACCCTCTCCCTCTTATTGAGGACCAAATTGATAAACTCGGTCGTGCTAAATTTTATATCTCTATCGACATGAAAAATGGTTTTTATCAAATTCCCGTTTCGGAAAACTCTACCAAATACACGGCATTTATTACACCGGACGGGCATTATGAGTTTCGTAGGATGCCTTTTGGAATATGTAATGGTCCTTCAGTCTTCCAAAGAGCAATATCTAAGGCTGTGCAGCACCTCAAATTCTTACTTGTGTACATGGACGATATCCTCATCCCTTTTGAAACCATCGAACAGGGTTTGCAATACTTAGATCAAACAATTTCCGCCCTCAGTTGTGCAGGTTTCACAATCAATCTTAAAAAATGTAAATTTTTTGTCGAAAGTATTGAATATTTGGGCAGACGCATTTCACAAAATGGTGTCAGACCAAGTGAGAACAAAATAAAGGCTTTAACCAAGTCTCCTGTCCCTAATAATGTCAAACAAGTTCGACAATTTATGGGTCTTGCCAGTTATTTTAGAAAATTTATCCCAGATTTTGCTGCGCGAACCGCTTGTATTTCAAAATTAACGAAAAATAATCAAAAGTGGGAATGGGGTCCTGCACAGGCTGCTGCTAGAGAATATGTGATAGACCATCTAATCTCCCAACCATTACTGACTATTTTTGACCCAAGGCTACCAACAGAGCAACATACGGATGCCAGCTCAATTGGTTATGGAGCAATACTTTTACAAAAGGTCGATAATGTAAACAAAGTCGTTGCATATTACAGCAAAAGGACTAGCCCAGCTGAGTCTAGATACTGTTCCTATGACCTAGAAACTTTAGCCATTTACAATGCTTTGAAACATTTTCGACATTATCTCCTTGGCATTGACTTTAAAATAGTTACAGATTGTAACGCCATAAAATCAACCATGACCAAAAGAGATTTGTCACCGAGAGTAGCTCGTTGGTGGACTTTGATGCAGGATTTTAGATTTGAAATTGTTTATAAAAAGGGTAAATTTATCAGTCATGTAGATTTTCTTAGCCGCAACCCGGTAGAGTCCACACGACCGAAAAGGAGCCATTCGTTACCAGAAGTTAACGTTATTGAAATAGACGATAGTAATATTTCGCGATCATGGTTGAAAATTGCACAAGACAATGATTCTGAGACCCAGAGTTTAATGTCGCAGTTAGCGTCTGGTGACTTGGACCCAAATCGATATATAATAAAAAATAATTTGCTGTACTATAACATTGATCCCGACGCAGAGCCAAGGCTGTTTGTTCCGAAGGGTTATAGGTTGAGTATATTAAGACTTTTTCACGATGAAAACTGTCATGTGGGGTTCGACAAGGTGATACATAAAATAAAACAATATTTCTGGTTCCCTGGGATGTCAGCTTTTATAAAAAAATACATTTCTCACTGTTTAATTTGCACAATGAAAAAGGGTCATTCCGGGCCAAAACAAGGCTATTTACACCCAATTGACAAAACGGCTGTCCCATTTCATACTATACATTTAGATTGTACTGGACCGTTTACTTCAACTGATGAAGGTTACAAGCATGTTCTGCTAATAGTGGATGGGTTCACTAAATTTTGTTTGTTAAAGCCACTAAAATCGTTAAACGCTCAGGAATTAGTACCGATCATAAGAGAAACCATCACATTATTCGGTACACCTTCATTGGTCGTTTCTGACCGGGGCACTAATTTTAGTTCTCGTCTGATCCAATCCTTGTTCAGAGACTTAAATATCGAACACCACATGATAGCTACCGGCACACCTCGTAGTAATGGTCAAGTAGAAAGATATGTAGCGACTGTTACTAATATGTTAAACACATTGTGTAATGACTCGTCTGATTGGCCGAACGGTCTTTGGAAAGTACAGCAAACTATAAATACTACTGTCCAAAAATCTACTGGATTTACACCCTTAAGATTGCTCATAGGCGTAGAGGCAAATATACCATGTGTCCAAGTCCGTCTAAATGAGGTCCTTAGTGCAGATGACGAACTGGTTATAAATGTACAGGCTGATCGCGAACTCGCTAGGCAACGTTTAATACGAATCTCTGAAAAATTTAAACAACGTTTTGATTCAATGAGACGTAATAACAAGAATTATAATATAGGAGATTTAGTCTATGTTAATCAAAATCACAGACGTAACGATAAGTTAGGTCAGAAGTTTAAAGGGCCTTACGAAATATCATCTATACTTCCCAATGACCGCTTTGTTCTGAAGGGGACTGGTAATTTAAGAAATATTGTAATTGCTAAAGAAAAGTTGCGGTTTTGGCCAGGAGAATGGGTAGAGGAAAATATTGTTGTCGAAGATGCCATTAATCAATAAATGACACGTAATGTTAACGGTGCTTTAGTACAAAGAATTATTTGTACAATGTTCTATTTTAAGAAAGAAATTGTATTCAATAAATAAAGATCAAAAAAAAAAAAAAAAAAACGCTGGTCGGCCACATACTTGGTACCGATTAGTCTCACTGGCAGCGTGTGAATGTGATCGGTATGTCTATGTATGATTTGGCATTTGGTTTTTGAAACACCTACTGGGTATTCGCTGGTCGGCCAAATACTTGGTGTCAATTGTTCTCACTAGCAGCGGGTGAATGTAATTGGCATGTCTATGTATCTGGCAAATACCCTTCCCATTCGCTGGTCGATTGCTTGATTGGTGTTAGCCTATCTCAATGGCAGCGATTGAATGGGGCTAACATGACTATTCAAGCATATCAACTATAAAATAGTACACCTATATATTTATATAATTCAACGTCGATTATATTACTAATTATTAATATAATTATGCGAGAAGTACTTCGAGGACGAAGTACTGTCAGTATGGCCGTGATAGATAATTATTACGGAATTTATCAGATGATTTAAACTATAATAGATTGTCATTGATTTCCGGTTACGTGATAAGACTACTTGCCATCTGTCTGTTTTGAAAATACATTTTCATAATAAAATATTTATGTTAATCATCGGTAAACAATATAAGTCCTCACATAATATACTTATCATTTTTACACCACTTTTATTCAACTAATTATCAAATTGATTGGATAAAAGTGGTAATCTGATCATACAGCGCAAATATATAACCATTTAATCAGTGACAGTCTGTTATTGCATTTCTAGATGCTAAATTAATAAAATAAGGATAAATATAATTCTCAAATTTGTTAATAAATATTGTAAATAATATTTAATTACTTAAAATATATATATTACCTATATAATTCGAAATTATTGCATAAAAAGTATTGATTTGATTAATCATTGTGAGTGGTACCAGTTTCCTCGTTTCTGATTGGTTAAGGAGATTTTATACGATTTAAGCAAAAGGCGGGTGGTTATTGGGTATAAAATGCTCCTTCAGAGCGTAGCAAGACATTTTCTCTGAGTCTGCCGAACCGAAAGGTGCTGAACCGTAAGTTAAGTACTTTTGTTATTTTTACTAATAATGCCTTTTGTTGATTGTATTTATTGTTATTTTATTCTCGTAATGTACCTTTTGCAATTTTTAGATTTAAAATTATGTGATTAAAATAACATGATTTAAAATGTTACGGCTAAAATCGTGTAATTTATTATATTGCCCAATAAATGCTTCCTATTATTTATCTTCTAGTTATTATTGTAATTATTAGCCTAGCTAGAATTAAACTACTAAAGGTGCTTATTGCTCTTTAAGTAACGTATTGAGTTATAATAAAATATATCGTAAAACAGTTCTTAAGTTTTATTGATTTCTTTTAAAACCTTTTCATTTACAAATGTCCTGCGATTAAAGTCTAACATACAATGCTTACTCACAAATTGCTTAAACCATAGTCTTACAGTGCTCTATTCTAAATAAATCTAACACCCGCGACTTCGTCCGCATCTTCGCTCCTTTTGGTCGCAGCGTGATGTTATATAGCCTAAAGCCTTCCTCGATAAATGGACTATCCAACACAAAAATATTTTTTCAATTCGAACCAGTAGTTCCTGAGAAACAAACTCTTCAGCTTTATAATATTATATATAGTATAGATGTAATCGGAGACTAATTAAAATCTAATTGTTATCAACCCATATCCCTACTGTCAACTTAATCACTATCAATTATCTAAAGCATCAATAGCTAACATAACCTCAGACCCTGTAGGGTATTGGTCACTCTCAGTATAATAAAGACTTATACCTACAAGAATCATGGCTGATACGGCTTTCTTCTACTAAACGGGTAGTGTTTGATCGTCGTCAAATTACTTCTATTGTTCCCGGAGGTCCCATTTTAGGGACGGGTCTCTTTCTGGTGCAAATAATGGGTATGGAAGTTTGGGTGGCTCTGGATAAGTGGGATATTTTACCTTTGTGAATTAATAACATACACTTTGTATATCATAAAATACAGCCTTTTTTACGTTGGGAAAATACATTTGACACCGGTTATTTAGAAAAGAGTAAGTGTTGCCCTTGAGGGATCAAGTTTGTAGTTTCCTTCCATCGTTTATTGGCATCAATGACTCTTGTCAGCTAACACGATTACGCTTTAAGGCGAAAATGTACTAAAACGTTACATGAAACAAATAACGGTTTAACCTATCGTGCTGGCTGCACAAGTGTGAAAAGCAGTATGCACCACTTGGCAGCAACATTATTTCATTTGATCATGGCAACAATACGCAACCATAAGCTTCATCATCATCATATCAGCAGATGAACGTCCACTGCTGGACAAAGGCCTTCCCTAAAGAGTGCCACAATGACCGGTCCTGCACAACCCGCATCCAGCGGACCCCCGCGACCTTTACCAGGTCATCAGTCCACCTTGTACCTACTCACGCTGCGCCTTCCAGTACGTGGTCGCCACTCGAGAACCTTTCCGCCCCAACGGCCATCTGTTCTATGTGCAATGTGCCCCGCCCACTACCACTTAAGTTTTAGCGATTCGAAGAGCTATATCGGTTATTTTGGTTCTACTGCGGATGGCCTCATTTTTGATGCGATCACGCAGAGATACTCCCAACATAGCTCTCGCCATTGTTCTTTGGGTGACTTTGAACCTTTTTATGAGGCCCATAATAAGCGACCACGTTTCAGTACCGTGTGTGATCACTGGCAACACACTGGTCAAAGACTTTCGTCATCGCTCTTGAGATGCTGCGGAATATTGAACAAAAGATGTGCCGTAGCGTAGCTTCCCGTACGTTGCCCAGCCGAGTCGGGCCAAAACCATTAGCTTAATTTCACGTAAACAGATTCATTAAATAAAAAAAACCATTTGACGAGTTTCATTTGTAAGTACACTCTTGCCAAATTACTTCAAATACTCGTAGTACTCAACACTTACTAGTTCAGTAACGCTCTTTATCCGCAGATGGATAGAGAAACATGGCGAAACTATAAGGGTTCCTTGTTTACTACGGAACCCTGAAAATGGTTTGAATCGTTTGTTTCAATGGTTGGATCAAATTGGAATGCGTGAGTAAACAAGGAAAAATATCGACGGGCCTTGTGTGAATTGTTTGTTTTAATCAAAATAAAAAGTTAATTTTTCTAACTAATCCTTCTATTTTGAACGCGCTCACGCGGACGGGGCATTTCCATATTTCCCTCGAGGAAACATGACAGGCTTGCATG
This sequence comes from Notocelia uddmanniana, assembly GCA_905163555.1. Lineage (NCBI taxonomy): Eukaryota > Metazoa > Arthropoda > Insecta > Lepidoptera > Tortricidae > Notocelia > Notocelia uddmanniana. Next base: position 5,455,205 of record LR991064.1, read on the forward strand.
CAAAGAGAAATAGCATTCATTTCATTTATTAGTTCGGCGTGCAAATTTTTATATCTATCATTTAGATTACATATATAATATGCCAAAAACTTGGACTAAAACTAACATAAAGAAATAGGTCAAAAATCAAATTCAAATATTTATAAAAAAAGCGGCCAAGTGCGTGTCGGGCCACGCGCAATGTAGGGTTACGTGACATTTTGCGAATTTACTACGTCGTAAACTTTTTCTTTTTTATACAATAGGAATAATTGCTATTAAATTGTTATAGGCGTAGGCTTAAATATCGCTCGCCCATACAAGCTTCTTTCTCCCTTTTCACACCCGAAGTTATGATTTCCGGAATAAAAACTATCCACTGTCTTTTCCCGGGACTCAAACTATCTCGATACCTTCATCTAAATCGGTTTAGTGGTTTAAGTGTGAAGAGGTAACAGACAGAGTAACTTTCGCATTTATAATAATAGTATGGATTGCGTACATAGAGTATTCAGGTTCATAAGCGGTAGCGTTACGATGTATCAAATGTGACATATTTGACAATATTTTTAACCACCTAACCTCAAAACCTTGTTTTGAATTCCTGAAATGCCTTTTGGTTTAAATAATACTTTCATTATCCATTTGACGATGCGCCTGGATAATGAAAGTCATTAAATTATCGCGGTTGGTCTCTCTCTTTGTTACTTTTAACTTTTTATTGCAGGGCTGAGACAACACATTAATTAGTGGGATTTATGTCATAAATTCGTCTTGGGAAAGAAAGTTCTGCATTGCCATGGATTAATTATGGACTCGAATTAGGTACTGAATCATGCAATCTTTACTTTAAACATTTCTTACAAATTTATTAAAACTTTAAGTAATATTACTTCTTACAAAATATGGTCATTGTAATAGATAAAATGTGTTCCGTTAGTGTATAATCGGGTTGGTGTCACAGAAGGCCATTTCTGACCAAGGCCTAACTGTTATTAAATTTAATATCAGGGGAAGTTTCTTTCCATAGAAGTTGAGAAAAGTTACATGACTAGGAAAGTAATTAAATAGCACATTTTACCTCTTTTGTTCCAGGCCCTCCGTCAACAAATTCAATCTCTGGCCACCCTCTCCGTGATTCTCTTCGTGTTGTCAATCGTACTGGCGATGGCGCTGTTGCCAGCTGCTCCGGAGTGGGAGGCGCTCGCGCTATCTGGCTCGGTGCTGGTGACGGCGTGCCTGGGCGCAGGCACGCTGATGGCCACGCATCACGCGCCGTTGCCGCTCTTCGCACTCATACTGGTGAGTACCATTTAGCTGCCGTTGAAAATAACTCGCAATTTAGTGGTATGAAACTCTGCGATCCTCCTCGTGCTGGTCATCGCGCTGTTGCCTACTGAGCCGGAGTGTGTTTGTAAACTGCTTACAAATGAGTCCTCTTTGTGCCGACCGTAATTACACTTTTACGATCGCCACGTAAGGCTCATATCTGAAAGGGACCTTACTCGTATTCTTTCGCGACAGCTACAATTGTTTTGATTAGTCTGTCGAAGGAGTTTGAAACGAACGGGACAACTGCATTAGGAAAACTAACCAATGTACTCGTACAAAGAATGACACGCTGGAGTATCAACTAATAGACCGTGTCTCGTTGTAATAATTTGTATGGATGCTTAATTAACAGTGTCGTCGATGACAACTGCATGGTAAGAGTAGCTAGTAGGAATAGAAATAGGAATACATAGTTAGTATTCTGTTAGGATGGCATGATAGTTTCTTTTGGACTTTTGAAAACAGTACATTTGTGTTTAACAAATGCAATAACTGGCGACCGTTACCGTTGGACTGTTCGAAAATCCCTACTACTAAACCTCGGTTCACACAAGCCCTAAGCCTCGAATATGCTCTTATTTCGGACTAATCCGGATAATAACCGGATGAATGTCGCCGGCAGCTGGAGTGGCTTTGCGGATAACAGGCCTCGGCTCTCAAGGGATTACTGGTGGAATAGGTAGTTAAGACTTATTTATTGGTCGTTCGAAAAGTTTACCTGAGGGCCGAAAGAAACTTGAGCCGTGGACCTCTATGCTGCAAAGTAGGTACAATATAAAAACAATAAATAAAGATTAAAAATATATAAAATAGGCTTAAGCACGAAGCTCAGGCAGGGTGCCAAGAAGGCTGGCGGCATTGCCGCGCTGGACAGCTATGTCGATTCGGTGAGCGAGATACGCGCCATCCTTTCGCGGTCATACGTCGCGTCGAAAAGGCGCTTTGTCACCTCTTTATTAGGTGCAATGAGCGCCAACAACAACTTCTTTCGTTCATATCAAACCTCCCAGCCTAGTAGTTCAAGCAAGCGGACAGCCGCTTGACAGCAAGCGGCGGTCGTGGGTTCGAATCCCGGCACGTACCCGCTCCTGGTAATATGGTGGTATGTACGGAATGTCATTTGATATTTATCGTTAGCTTTTCAGTGAAGGAATACATCGTAAGTTTGTGGCGAAACATGCATACATCTGCGACGTGGACACTAAACTTGATGACTTAGTCAATCGACTTTAATCAATACATTGTATTTAATTTCCATTAACGTTTAGCGGCAGAATAGAGCTCCTAGTTTCCCACAATTACACTTCAGACTAGAAAAAGGTTGAGGTAACGATACTCAACTGAACAGGATACCTACGTATAAATTAGATAAATATATCGTGATTGGTGACGAAAAACATGAGTTAGGGCACTCAGGCGGCTACGGATGTTTGACTTCGGCAAGTTTCGGCATTTCTTAGGATACGTGCAAATATTTAGAGAGTTTTAGCCCTTAATGTATTTGATATCTGGCCCGTAGTTATTCCATGTTGACATTTTTCACCTGACATTGACATTTTACCGTTATTTTTCAATAGGGAATATAAAGGTCGACAAATAACGGTTATAGCTACACCTAGAGTGATATAAGGGATTTCCTTTGTCAGGTAACAAGTTTGATGTCAATTTGGTGAAATAGGTCGGTAAAATGTCATACCCCTAGGTACCCTACTTAAATACCTCCTTATCAATATCAATACCAGAAGAAAAACCGCTAGACGGTTTCTCTTTGAGTAGTGTAAGCATCATGAATTGGAATTTAGTGGTTCTATAAGACTGCGTAGATTCATTCAATTACGTAGATTTTTTTAAACATCGACGGTGCAGATAAGCTTACGGCTTGCTTGATGGTAAGCAAGTATCGTAGCCTATGAACGCTTGCGACTACAGAAGGATCACAGCGCGTTGCCGATCCATTGAGGATTCGTTATGTTGACAGTTTGAGACCAGTCCACCCGTATGTTAGGGAGGACGATCCGGCCTCCCAACCCAACCAATGCGCCGCAAACGCGTGGGGTGACGGCGGCTGGCCTACGACCGCCGATTACCCTCATAAGGGTGCCCGTGGGTGACAGGCCCGGGGATGTCTGGCACCTACATGAGGGTCCCCGTGTGGCAGGCGTGTCGTTTTTCGGCACACCCTGATAAGGAAGTGGGACAAATTGTTCCCACCAGAGTCGAGTCCGGAGTTCGGACGGCCACTAGCGAGGTTGCGGAAGTGTGCCTAGGGCGTTCTCGTGGTCCCGTTTATAGCACGGAGGCGGTATATAGGGGGGTTTTTAGTGGGTATTACCATAGGCCTCATGAGCCCTGGTGGTATGCGTAACGTATTATCCTCTCTTAAAAAAAAAAATTGGCCACCCGTATGTTAATACAGTCGGTTCAGAGCAATTGAAACTGGCCTGAGAAATACCGTCATCATAAATAATTCCTAAATGTTATACCAAAAGGTACACACCAGATATATTATTGAATGCCAAGTAAACAGAGACCGCCTACATTCCCGTTCGGGAATGGAAGGCGTGAACATTTACCGCAACTGTCACAGTAATAGCCCGGGCAGGAAACGAGTGTTTTCTGGCCTGACAGATACTTTGACAGGTGATAGATGTATCCAAAATGGCTGAAATGAACAATTTGTTATCTTTAGTGTCTTCTGATTGAAGTTAAGATGTTTATATTTAATGGTGATCGATGAATTAGACGGCGTTGTTTCATTTCAACGATTCGAGGTTTCTGAAAACAATTGATGTTTGCTAATGTAATAAAACAAAGACAACCCATAGTGATATATACAATATTACTATGCTAAATATAAAAATGCGAACATAACTCTATATGACTGTTACCTCTTTACGGTTAAACCGCTAAGCTGATTTAGGTTTTTTTTAAAACCACGTCGGTGGTAAACAATCGTACGGACCGCCTGATGATAAGCGGTCACCGCAGCCTATGGACGCCTGCAACTCCAGGGGGTCACATTAACGTCCCCGACTCTTTAAAAATATATACACTCCTTTCTTGAGTTTAGGTGAAATTTGGTATATAGAGGTAATATGAGCCTTGAGGAAGGACATATGATCTTATTTCGGAAATCATCATCTAAGATTACTTATTCTGTGATCTAAGTGAGTGAACTGGGGTTCGACAGAACGCTTCCCATGCGGACGAAGTTGCGGGCAAAAGCTAGTTGAGTATAAAGTATGCAAGAATCCTACCTATAATTATCAAAAAGCTAATAATAAACTGAATTAAGTATTTATTTAATTCAAAGGACAAAAATGCGCGTCCTTTTCTAATTAAATCATAAATTTTACTTCACTGTGCTGGGTACCTCTGTACCTACTGAAATGTTTGATGTGGATGCCAAGCCAAAGCACCGACAAGTATGCCAAGGCACCGACTTGAAATAGATGAAGTCAGTTAAAAACTTAGTGGTTCTAGAAAACGTGTTTTGGGATTCTGCATCTCTTAAATCATTTCTTTACGCAATCCGTAGGTACCAACTGAGAAATTACAAGTATAATTGTGAAATGAAATAGAAATTACTTTATCTTAAAAATAACATGTAAAAAATCTAAATTTGGCCCCTTAGGCAGAGTGCAGGCAGCATTCCCGCGCTGAATTGCAATAGCGATTCTTTGTGCGAGAAAGCTGCCCGCACGAGGATCGCCTGTTGCCTCCCGCAAACGTTTGCTGAGCGTCCTGTAGAGTGCACTCACGCCTTTGTACCTACTTGACTTTGTTGCTGTTTTCGTATTGTATTAAAGTCACCGTGACTTATGTGCTTCACTATCATTCTACAAACAACATCTGTTGAAAACGAGCGAACGGGAGTTCGAAAATGGAAGAGAGAAGAAGAATTAATTCACTTGTTATACTCGAGGTCGGCGAGTTGGATGTTGCTAGAATTATCAGAAATCTACGCAGTGAATGTGTCACCGGCTGGGATGGTATTTCGGCAAAAATTATTAAAAATTCACTTCCGTCACTTATCCCCGCTATTACTCATGTCTGTAACATTAAAAAAAAAACCATTGTGCATCCAATATATAAGTGGAGATCGCACTAAGTTTAATAATTACAGACCAATATCTGTCCTAACTGCTCTGTCGAAGGTTCTGGAGAGAGCGATGAACACGGCCTTAGTCAACTTCCTTGAAAGCTACAATCTTTTAGCTGAAAATCTGTTTGGCTTTCGGTCTGGAAAGTCAACTGAAGATGCAGTTGCCGGACTAACTGGATTTTTAACTCCTCACCTAGAGTCCAAAAACAGCGTTGTCTGGGCATATTCCTAGATCTCTCCAAGGCCTTCGACACAGTTTCAGTTCCTATCCTACTGAGCAAGCTCGAAAGCCTAGGTGTTCGTGGCACTTCCCTAGATATGTTCCGGGATTATTTAATTGGCCGGAAACAATCATTAAAACTAAGTTCATATGTAAGCAATGAAGAACAAGTACGGTGTTTTCCAAGGGAGCATCTTGGGACCCATGCACGCTCTTCCAGATTTATGTGAACGAACTATGCAAGTTGCCACTCCACAACTGCAAAATCATCGCATATGCTGACGACACGGCACTACTGTTTCATGGCGCCAACTGGACTGAGACAAATATGCATGCAGAAAATGGCCTGTAAACTGTGATGCAATGGCTTAAGAATAATTTACTTACTCTAAATTTGGATAAAACTAAAGTGATACCTTTTGCCATTATACTAACTCGTCCTTACCTCCACAGTTATTCACAATACATAGCCACATCTGTCAGTCTCCTTCACTTAATTGTCTCTGCCCGTCCCTCTCCCTAACCGCTAACATAAAATACCTTGGAATCACGCTAGATCAGAAACTAAGTTGGCATTCTCACATACATTCTGTGATTTCCCGCGTCAGGAAATTAATGTTCGTTTTTAAACAACTCCGTCATTCAGCAGACTCCAAGACCCTAATGATGGTGTATAAATCGTTGTGTCAATCCTTGCTCACATACTGTCTACCACTCTGGGGAGCTGCTGGTAAAACAACCATGCTCATGCTGGAGCGAGCACAAAGAGCAGTTCTCAAAGTCGCAACCATGAAACCCTATAGATATCCGACTGCTCAACTATACGCAGAGTGTAGGGTCCTGGCCGTTAGACTTTACATTCTCCGAGCTATTCTCCGCAGACATCGCTATCTCCCCCTTTGTGCCAAAACGCTTAGCAGGCGAAATAAACAGACGTCTGTCCTGTAGTACTCCAGCGGACGGTTTTTGCTAGCCGACAGTACTACAGTACAGTACAACTCAATGAGCGCCCGCATTTACTATAAAATTATTAAAAAATTAAACATCTAGTCCTTAAACAATTTCAACTGTAAAGAAAAATTAAATGAATTCCTACATCCACTAACATATCAGGAAACAGAAAGCCTACTGTCATGCTTAAAATAACTACTGCATACTTTACCTTTCCAATACTAATATTACACGATCAAAATTCACAAATAAACTCTCTCTTGCTCCCACACTCAAGAGCGCGCACACACCATGCACCCACACACGTACTAATACATGTCATATAAATTGCCTTACATTTATCTAATTGTTTTGCTCGCTGGCTTATATTTTTAAAATTTGTCCTTTGTTTTTCTTCTCCGTTTTTCTTTAGTACTAGTGAATTTACATTACATATATTATTGTATCCATCTTGTAAGCTAATACTTCGGAGGAATCACTGGCTTCCGAGTCACACAGTTTAATCCTAGTTCGGCAGACAGAGGCTCACCGCTGGTATACTAGTTACTAACCTAAACATATGTATCTTTTAGTGTTACTAATAATGAAATGTAATGTATTAGGTGACGCTTTTTCTGTCAGAAAAGAAAAAAAATCGAAAAGAATTAGGGGCGATGCGACGGCAGCCGAGAAACAAAAATTGCTAGTTTGCTGTTTTTCATATGATATTTGTAAACAAAGATATCAAAACCAAATAAGGTAAGAGGTAAAACTTGTAGATTGTGTATCGTAATTTTATATCATAGCTCGAGTACCTAATACCCGAGGAATGAGGAAATCGATAGAATACGCCCACGATCCAATAAGTATTCGAATTCCTTGTTGTTGTGAGTGAATGTTTCCAAAAACTGAATGGGAAGTGAATGTGTCCGGTTGTGGAATGAGCTCCCTGCCGAGGTTTTCCCGAGGGCCTACAGTATGGGGTTCTTCAAGAAAGGAGTGTATACATTTTTAAAGGGTCGGTAACGCGTATGTGACACCCCTGGAGTTGTAGGCGTCTATAGGGTGCGCTCACCGCTTACTATCAGGCTTGTACGCTTGTTTGCCACAGACGTGGTATTAATACCACGTGGTATTTATACCTACCACGTGGTATTTATACGTTTTTTTTATAAAAATGTTTTTTTAGAAAGTGCAGTATAAATTTGGTGCTATATTATGTTAAAACAAAAGAAGGATTTAGTACAAAAAATAGAGTGCAGAAGGTGGTTAGTTACATAAAAATAACAGTTTGGGTTGCAAAGGAAAATACTAGTCTGCTATAAGGGTAAATTACTTTCGAGACGTGTTGTGATCTCTGTAGCCAGCCTCACACCCACGTTGACGTGTGTCTGTATACGTCAACGTGTACGTGTGTCCCTGTAAATATACAATTACTACTACAGATGCAAAAACGTCTCGAAAGTAATTTACCTGTACATTTGTACTACGGCTGGATTCAACGAAACCCGAATAATAATGTAATCATTTTATGTGGAACATTTTATGGAATAATTTTAGAACAAGCTTTACACTATGTTTCGTCGTTTTGTTTGCCACTAAGTCAAAGATAACATAATTTAGATTTACGAATAAAAAAGCTTTATAAGGATGTGACGTTCAAGTTTAAAAAAAATACTCTTATAGCTTTAAGTTTTTAGTCGTACTCATACTAATATTATAAATGCGAAACCTCTTCACGCTCAAACTGCGGAACCGATATAGATGAAATTTCTTATGGAAATAGTTTGAGTCCCGGGGAAGGAAATAGGATACTTTTATCCCGGAAGTCATCCCTTAAGGGCATAGATTATAGAAATAATAAGGGTGTGGGAGTTTGTATGGAAGAGTTTGTTTGTATATATATAAATATCTATGATAAAAAAAAAATTAAACAACAGCACGCCCATCGAAGTTTAAAATTTTAGTCATACCAGGACGCCGCTGGGCGGCCATTTTATTTTCCATATTAACTAGGTAAGGCATGTTGTAGTGTCACGGCATAATTATATAATTGATACCTACTTTTGTACTGTCTCGACGTAACGGTCAAAAACTCATTCACAACATGTGCGTTTACGCACACATCGACATAAAGGATTGCGCGCGAAAAAATCCTGATTTTTTAAGAGTAAGCTAGTTTCGTGCATTAGCTCTTAATTATAATATTATGTTGTAGTCTAGTTGTATTGTATTTGTTTATTACGTCCCGCTCTCACATGTAAGGTGGGAACGAAACGAATCAAATAATAATATACTGACGTAGGGTAGGTATGTAATGTATATCGCGGAGACCCAGACAATATGCAAATATTCCTTTAAATTAGGTTTTTTAATTGATGTCCCTCGCAATTGTTGGGACAAGGACACAGGAAAATTACAGGCCCCTTGACCCTTCGAAATTATCGGGAAAATACTGATCATTTTGAACGAAAAAAAGCAGCGGGTTGTATCGGGATACAACCGTAAATTATATTAAATAGGTATTTCGACGACCACTTTGGCTTAGTTGGTAGTGACTCTGCCTACGCCCGCGTTCGATTCCCGGCCAGGACGTTATTTGTGCATCATTTTACAGGACGTTATATGTGCCGGTAAGGCACATAATGTTAATTAGATTAGATTATCTCTACAACGTGATTTAGATAAGTTAGACCCCTGGATAGTCGATGTTGTTTCAAATAATCTCACCTTAGAGATCGCTACGAGTAGGTCTGACATCGGTAAGTGCTAGCTAAGTGCAGTGTCTGAACTCTGAAAGCAAACAGGGGAATGCTCAACACAATGCAGACTGAAGTCCCGTGGTGCAAATTCCTACCTATCCCCTATACCTACCCAGTAGAAATCGACATTAAAATAACAAAGCACGATGCAGTTTTGGCTTTTTACCTCTCATATGTTGTATGGACCAGTTAGGGTAGTGTAAATCCTAACATGTAACATCAAAAAACAGCTCGCTGCACACTACGCGAAATTTTTGGACGTTTTGTTCTAAAAGTCTCATATTTTTTTTGACAGTAAATATATAACTTAATTTACAGTACATATGGTGCTATATTACCGCACGAGTGCGGTAATTAGCAGATTACGTGCATATGTCGAAACTTTAAAGAGCCATATGTACTGTAAAACGTTGTACGATACACGTGCGAACAGGTAATTCGCAACTCGTGTCGATTTAAAACACTCCCTTCGGTCGTGTTTTAATTTATCACCGCTCGTTGCGAATTTTCTGTTCTCTGCACTTGTATCGTAATGTACTATAAATTTGCAACAATTTAAGCTCAACCCTAGCTCTATCTAGAGATTAAGCTATGGCCCTTCGAAGTTGGTCCATTTTATATTCCTTTCGGAGCAATTATCTCGTCGATTTCTACTGGTTAATAGACGAGCATCTAGGTATAATATCCCCCTTCATTTCGAGACAGCGGCGCAACTATATGCTGCCCTCGGTGAGAGCTACATGATTGCGCCGTTTGGGGTTGAAACTTTGGGACAGTGGGGGCGCAGCGCGAAATATCTTTTTAAAGAAATCTCCCTGCGCCTCACAGATACCTCAGGTGACCAGAGGGCTGGCAGCTACTTCGGCCAGAGGTTAAGTCTGGCCATCCAAAGGGGTAACGCCGCCAGTCTTCTGGGCACCATAGCCCACGAAGGGGACTTGGGAACCATTTTTTATTTATAAGTTTGTTTTTAAGTTTACTTATAGGTTTATTTTAAGTTTTGTTACTTGTTATATGTTATTGTTTCTAGAATATATTATATTTTAAATAAAATATGGCATGAAAAAAAAAAACAAACTACCCTGCATTTGACAATACGTTTTCCAGACATATTAATATGGCTCGATATGTTTCAAACTGGTTCACCTGTGTATAAACAACTGACGAAAGATGACGTACGTGACGCCCATTTCATACCAACATATATCTAGCATGTATTACAATTAAATTTGGAACCTCTTTATAGTTACTTTTATAAGAGACTTTGACTTATAATACAAGTTATAAAATGGGCTCAAGTTAAGTAGCTTGTAGAATTGCAAAGCCGAAAGAATTGGGGTCATTGGCCAGTTGCGGATTGACACATTGCCGCCCGTATATTCAAATTCTACCGCCCCCAACCTCTACAATTAGATACAACATAAAATTGTATTCCACAAAAAAAAACCCATAATTGCCGCCCCAAAAATCTGCCACCCTAGGCTCCAGCCTACTAAGCCTATGGGTACATCCGCCTTTGTGCGGCCTTCATCTTGAAACTTTAATCTGATTATCGTTACACTCGACCTCGGCCGCTAGAGCCAAGGAAGAGCGATTTTACCTCCGGGACATAAACAATCCTTCTTATTTTCATCAGCAAAGGGTCCCTAGAGGGATAAATGAATTAATACAGGCGCTTCCAACTTTATATTACCTTTTCTACTTTAATGTTGGAATTAAGACTGCGTAGGCCAAACTATAATACATACATATAAAAACTCACGCCTATATTCCCAAAAGGGGCGGGGCAGAGCACACGAAAATAAATTTTCAGTGCTAATTAGCTATTGTACGGTTATAGATGGACAAAATGTGATATCGCAGTGACAGGACTGAGGAACGCTGTTCTCTATTAAAAAAGCATACATAATACGTATAACGATTGCATAATAGTTAGTATTTCATGCAACAGTTACGTAATAAGGGTTCTCTCTTCGCTCGTTTTGTTACATCAACTCTCGAATTTTAAGACCTATTTAAGTAACTTTACATACAATGATTTTTCTACGTTAGCAAATTAATTTTATTAAATAAAAAAATTAATATGAATATAAATATTAGTTGTATAATACTGTATGGACATTCATACAATACAATACAAAAACTCTTTATTGCGCACCTCAATAAATTACATTGCTTATTATAACAGCGTATAAAACTTAAAACTAGAGGTAAACAACAGGCGGTCTTATTGCTAAAGAGCAATCTCTTCCAGACAACCCAGCGGAAAAATAGCAACAAACGTATTATAAGTGGGTGGCAAACAAAAGAATTACATAATTCAAACTTGTACGTAAATATTAAAGCACACATACATAAATCATACTAATTAACATAAATAAATACATTCCTACATATATAAATAAATATGAATATATATATACATAGTAACTACAATATCAGCCATAGAGTCGAAAGAAGCAGATAGTAGGATGAAAGAATCATGGAAGGGACAGATAGTGTTCTTTTAGCTGTGATTTAAATGCAGCAATAGATTTAGCACGCCTCAATTCCACGGGGAGAGAGTTCCAAAGTAGAGTAGCTTGAAAAGTGAAAGAACAATTGTAAAATTTTGAAGAGGAGGACGGGACAGTGAGAAGCAAATTTTGGGAAGATCTAACCGATTTCAGGAAAGTAAATCGTTCTTTGAGGTAGCGAGGAGTTGCGGGGTGAAAAAGTATTGTGTATAGAAGGGACAGAATGTGTGAGTTACGACGATAACGAATAGGAAGCCACTTAAGCTGAGAGCGAAAACAGGAGACATGATCATACTTGCGTAACCCAAATATGAATCGTATGCAGACGTTTTGGATGCGCTCAAGCTTATTAAGTTGATCTTCAGTAAGATCGAGGTAGGAAATATCAGAATAATCTAAAATAGGGAGGAGTAATGTCTGAGCGAGCGCAATTTTGGTAGGAATGGGTAGCAAATTCCGAAGCCTTCTGAGAGTACCAATGGACATGAACATCTTCCTGCTAACTTCGTTTACTTGAGGTACCCAAGATAAAGTCCGGTCAATAATGACTCCCAGATTTTTTACCTGCTGTGAATATGAAATCAGTACACCATTGAAATAAATCGGATCAAGGTTGTCAAAATTTATTTTTGAGATCTGTTTGGAACTACCAACTATAATAGCTTGTGTCTTAGCAGGATTAACGATGAGCCCATAACTACGACTCCAGTCTGAGATGCGATCCAAGTCAGTATTTACAGTACCGATAACAGTCGAAAGATCAGCAACAGCACCCTGCGAATAAATTTGGAGGTCATCGGCATACAGGTGATAATGTGACGAAATATCATGAGTAATGGAATTAATGAATATTGAAAACAGCAAAGGAGATAACACGCCGCCCTGAGGGACACCGGCTAGCGTGTAACACCAGTCAGATAGGGAGTCACCCACCTTTATTCGCTGCCGACGACCATTTAAATAACTACGAAACCACTCTATTACTGCAGGAGATATGTTAAGAGAACGTAGTATCCCAATAAGAATATCAAAATCAACGGTATTGAACGCATTACTAAAATCTAGCAGCGTCAATACCGTCAACTTTCGATCATTCATCCCCGCTCGGATGTCATCAGTGATCTTAATGAGTGCGGTAGCCGTACTATGGCCGGAACGGAAACCCGACTGAAATGGGTTTAGGAGATCATTTTTGTTCAAGTAAGATAATAGCTGCTGGTGTACAAGCCGCTCCAGTACTTTAGATAGGAAAGGAAGGATAGAGATAGGACGATAGTCAGAAAATGGGACGGGGTTAGACTTTTTAGGAATAGGGATAACATGGGCATCCTTCCAAAGTGAAGGAAAAGTACCAGAAGAGAGAGATCTATTTAGGATATTAGTGATCACGGGAACTAAAAGGTCAAGGAGAGGAAGGATCATGTTACGGCTAACGCAATCGACACCAACGGCATTAGAGGTTATAGATAATATATTCTTCTTAACATCACTGTCAGTAAAAGAAGCAAAAGAAAAAGGAGGTGAGTCTAGAGTTGGAAGTGAAGAGAGATACTGAAGGGTCTTAACCTTGTCAGGGCCACTAAAAGTAGCTGAAGTTGAAAAATGCTGATTAAGCAAGTCGAAATCCATCGTTTTGGGGCAAGAATCCTGTTGAGGCTTTCCAACTCCAAGTGACTTGAGAAACTTCCATACCTTCGCAGGGTCACCGTTCTCGACTGACTGATGAATATGTCGTCGCTGCGCATCTCGACAAATTGTGCTGCAGCGGTTACGTAGGCTGTGGTACCGAGATTTATTAGCATCAGACGCATTAGATTTGTACCTCGCCTTCTTTTTTCATTTTGATTCTCATTTTGATTCTCCTCCTTTTTTTTGGTTAGGGGGGGGGGAATGCATTACGCATGCCACCCGGGTCCAGGGGGTGACCCGAGTGGTTATGTGGGGCTCCCGTATAGGCTGATGAGACCCACGGTGTACCCACTAAAAATCCCCCCATCTGCCGCCTCGCCGCCTTGTGGCGAGGTCACGGGAATGCTTGCGCACACATCCGCGACCCCGACGGCGGCAGCCGCTCCCAAGCGGCTTCTTCGCGGACGCCCGGAGGCCCTCCATGATAGGCATGCCCACAGACCATATAGACGCTGCAAACGCGCTCAATAGTATGGAAACCGAGCGTGTCAATTTTTACGTGCCTCCTATGACGTCACGTAAGCAATTTAGTGATGTCCAATACTACCGCCGCGTTAAACCGATTCAAAGGCGCTGCCGTCGCTTTAGTACTCAGTAGGCTTTTGCGGTGAGAGTACGTACGCAGCCCGCCCGCTTTAGTTTACGTTCTGCATTTTACTTCAACATTCAAGTAATTAACCTATGAATTTACGTTAATATGTCTGTTTTAACCATACAAAATGTTCCGTAGTAATAAATCGATATTTTTATGATTGATTTTCTATCGATTATTTTATCGATCATACTTCGAGTTTATAAACAGACAATGAGAAAGTGATTAAAAGATTACTAGTGGCTTTGTGAGTTGGAGACATCGCAATTATTATTTTTAAATTACAAAATTTCCAAAAACTGACTACATAGAAATTCTATATAATTATCGAACTTGCTCACAAAATATCACGAGAATCGGTTGAGAAATGCGAACTGTAGAGGAGAACATCCGGATAGACAGACAGACATACGACAGAATTTTTGTCAAAAGCTGAAACAGAGACGCTTCGCTCACTCGGTCAACAAGTTATGAGTTTTTTTAACACGATTGCCCAAAAGTAGGATTGCAATGTTTTTATAACAACAACCTTTCATCGATGCAAAACTATAGTTCATTTCAGAGAGATAGACATAATGAAAATAGATATTTTATAGTGCATTTTTTGGATAGCATTCAATACGTGAAATAGTGTAATAAATATGATTGGGGTTATTAAATAAATGCAATTAAATGATTGCATATTCTTCTTCGCTTAATACCCTGACACCTACGTATATAGTCAACAATCAAATAAATATTCTACTAAGTACTTTATGAAAGAAGATCCCTGCTTCTGTGACGCTTAAGAATCTATTGCTAAAAATATTATTAAATTAAAATTATTAAATATTTTATGTAAAAGAATAACATTATAGTAACTAGCCTTAATTATCAATTATCATTGTCCGTCACAAAAATCGATTAAAAATCGAATTGCACAGTGATATTGCATGAAACATCGCAGTGTACAGCACTACTCACTTTAAATCGACGGACAATGAGAAAATCCCTACTACAACGTGAAGCTTTACGAAAAAGTCGTTTACTTCACTGTCCATTGCGGCCTACAAATAACAGTCCTTAAGTATAGTTTAAAGTAGAAGCCGCAATGGATGGCGTACTTCGAAAATATACTATGTGTGTAAATATTTTGGTAGAAACGACACGACATCACTCCAAGTTGAAAATAATTAAATTGAAATTAATTAAGACGAAATTTATTAGAAAAAATACTTACTTATGAAAGGAAACGTCACCGTTTACTCGACTAACCACTCTTGTTGAATTTGAACGGTTAATTACGGCGCAGTGTGGCATTTTATAGTGCAGCAACAAACGTATTATTACAGTTGGAACGACAGGAGCGCGACTGAGCGGCAAGTGGTGCACCGCACCATTTAGATACACGCGAAGTACATACATTGGGGGCATCTAGGTTTATCTAGGTCTGTGGGTATGCCAGATGTTTTGGCGTGCCTGCATTAGTATAAAAAGTTAATTTGACAGATTATAATGCTGGAGTAGAAAAAATACTATTCTGTTGGCCTGGAAGTATGGAAAAATATATCGTTTATTTTTTTTATATTACATATTTCTGTACACCGCAATATGAGTACAAACACTCTGAATAATTTCGTCTGCAAATATAATATGCAGTCATTTGTAAAAAAACTATGTACTCAATCATCTCCCGTGACGTGACTAAGTGCCGGTTGCACCAACTTACAATTACAGACCGGCCAAAGTTAAATATGTCGAAACTGGTCCAATTTTCCATACAATGAACCTTTAAATTTCCCCAGGTACAACCCGTCGTTTACAACAAACGCTCCAACTGAAATGCAGAAAATGCTTTACAAAATTTTTACAAAATTGCATGCACGAGAAATTCATCAATGTCATACGTAATCTGATAAATGTGCAATGGAAAAATAAGGAAAACAAAACCTTTTCCCAAAAATCTTGTTGCCATAATAATTCACTAACAAACGTAATGTACCGTTTCTGGCGGGATTTATTTTTCAATTTTCCGCCCTCAGGTTTGTCTGAGTGGTCTATTTGTTACCCCTTTCTATTCGTAGTACCTAAGTAGTTTTGGGAAAATGCCTATACAATTTAAATGATTAGTTTAGTGACTCAGGAGCGTGCGTGGCCTAGCGGCGTACCGCATGCGGTATGCGAGGTTAAGCAATGTCGGGCGCGGTCAGTCCTTGGATGGGTGACCGCTTTGAGTGGTTACTAAATGAGCGCTCCCGTGCTTTGGAAGGCACGCTAAGTCTTTGATCCCGGCTGCTGTCTCTGATAGCAGTCGTTAGGCCAAGTTAGAGGCCTTCGGGCGGCTTGAGAACTTCTAACAGTCAAGTTGCCCACTCACTTGACAAGCCTAATCATAAAGTCTAGTTTCCCCCTTGGGTTGAAAGGTCAGACGACAGTCGCTTTCGTAAAAACTAGAGCCTACGCCATTTCTTGGGATTAAATAAATAAAGAAATGAAAAATATATTAGGGGACAATCTAACACAAATCGACCTACCTACTCCCAAAATAAGCAAAGCTTGTTCTATGGGTACTAGATGACGATATACATACTTATATAAGTAGATAAACACGTACTTAAATACGTAGAAAACATCCAAGACCCAGGAACAAATATCCGAGCTAAATGCACAAATAATGCCCTGGCCGGGATTCGAACCCGGGACCTCTAGCTTCTAGCGGCTTTTTAGCTAGCGGGGATTAGGTAGGGGTACCTAATCCCCGCTGCCTCCGAAGGCATCTAAACCCCAGGCATCCTTCAGGATGGTGCTGTACTAGGAATAACGCTAGGATGATGATGATGAGTTTAGTGACTCAGACGAATCGTAATATTTGTAATCACTAAACGATTATTCTTTACTTTAATATTAAAATAATGAAGGGGGGTGTATTTTGAAGCAGACTTGTTCCGGCGTCGGCACCTACGTGCCCGTGCCCTGGTAGTTCGCGCGCGCCGGTACCGGCCGTGTTTTTTTAATTTATTTATTTATTTAGGTATTTATTAATAATGTTTATATGACATTACAGTGTAACCAATGCGTCACGAAACTTAGACTAAACAATTTTGTTGACACAATAGCATGTAACAAATAAATAAATTAATTAATTTACTTTATTATTATTAAGTTTAATGATGGTGGTCATAAACAATCGGGATCACCGGGATTAGCTATAGAAAACAAATACTGGGTCTCGAGTGTGTAGTGCTCCTGTGCTTCGGAAGATTCGTAAGGCCGTTGATCCCAAATATTAACCGTACTATAACCCGTCTGCGAACCTGGCTGGGAACAATTTTTGATTATGATTTACATCATATAAAAAATATATTTACGGAACCCTCGGTGCGCTAAAAATTTACGGTTTTCGCAATTTTTCCTTTATCTGTGCTTCTGAGTTCACGGTAAGTACCCTATAGGTTTTGATTCCCTTGCGAATGTCGAAAATTGGCGGGAATTTGTGACATAAACGGCTGTATCTTTTGATTGCGTTGGCTTAGAAGTTTGATTTTATCACAGCTCCAAGGGGCAGTAGACCTGAGTATTTGATATAAATTCCAGCTTGATAGCTTGACGCGCTCCTGAGAAAAAGGGTCTTGACAGACAGACAGACGGACGGACGGACAACAAAGTGATCCTTTAAGGGTTCCTTTTTTTTCCTTTCGATGTACGGAACCCTAAAAAATGAATATTTCTGTGTCTTTGTAGAAGATTAATTTCCATCGTCGTAACAAATCAATCATAATATTGTGTAGGTAGGTACCTATTTCTGTTTCTTCTGAAGCGTCTGTTTTTATTTTAGATTGCAACACTGTTTTTTTAGGAATATTTTTAAGGGCTTTGAAATACAATACGGGTCGGTATTAAAAACGAGGGAGGAGTATCCTATTATGTTCTTTACAGAAAAGTCTTTACTGCCGCTATAGGAAAGCTTAGGCGCCTTCCTGATTTATCGACGCGGAGGCGGTACGATATGAGAAAACTGTCAACTGTCAGTGTCAACCGATACTAATGCAGTACTGCCCCAGTTCTGCGCATGGTATTACTACTGCGCAAACGTTTTACTGACAGTATTTCGTCAAGTAAGGAAATCGCACATCGGTAAAATCCCGTCATAGGGCAAAATACCTATGACATATCGCACCCGCCCCGCCAAGTCAGGAAGTCACCTTAAGGTATGAAAACAATTATTTTGCAAGCCGAACTAGGCACCCTATTTTGATTGAGGTTGCTTAAGTTAAGTTTGACAGATATTTTGGAGATACATATTTGACATTGACTAATAAAGTTTCACATCAACAGACATCAACTTGTCAATCATTGAATACGATAATTCATAGCCATTTTGGGTCTAGTCGTATTCCGAGTTTAACATTTTTTTATTTTAATTATTTACTATATTTGTATACATAATTACATATAATTTTACTTACATGCAAATACTAATGCATATTATACTACAAAATCGGCAATACAGCGGTCTCGGCGCCGAATACTTGTTTTGTTCACCCCTTTCGTCGTCGAGACCCTCGGTCCGTGGGGTCCTAAGGCTCTAAGTCTCTTCAAAGAATTGTCGAAGAGGCTTATTGATGCCACAGGTGACCGAAGAGCTGGCAGCTACCTCGGCCAAAGAATTGGCTTGGCTATTCAGAGAGGAAATGCTGCCAGTATCTTCCGCGCAATGCCGCTGGGGCCATTTTTAGATTTAATTTAATTTTATTCCAGTTTTGTAATTAGTTTTAATGTTATTGTAACTAGTTTTATTTTTGGCAATTAATCTGGTTATATAACGTTTTAAATAAATAATTCAAATTCCCTATATTGGATGATGATTCCTATGCAAAGTCTTCAATCAACACTCTTAACGTTTCTAGATTTATTACCCTTGCACCAATTTTAAGTGTCTCTTTGGCCCTATAGTTAACTGGTAGGGATTGCCATTGAAGCATTAAGCATTTTGGCATCAAGTCCACCATTTGTATATAAATTTATTGGGCAGTAAAGTTTAAATAGGATAGATAATTATCGAGTATAACGTGGTGTCATTTATGGTGACCTCGCTCGCTTGGAGTGTTAATTGTATACTCGTAGAAATGCAGTTTAACACATTTCTGGTAGACGCTCACTCTTATTACCCAACTGTAACTTCAGTAAAATGATACGCGAGATTATATTTCCCAAAATGATGAAGGGCGTGCGTACATATTGATGTTTCCCTAAGGATATCCAGCGGGAAGTGGTACCAGTAGGGTTGGTAAATTATTGGTTTTTGAATTACCTATTGATGATAATTGACGATGAACGGCCTGTTGCTATGAGGGAAAATTCAGGGTTAATTCACAAAATTTAATCATAGCTGAGTAATCACCAGCATTTCTATTTTTATACAAATTACAAATATTTATTTAAGAAAAACATATTTTTACAACAGTATATATCTGATATAAAACTAGAATTACTCCCTGGATAGGTAAAACCTGTATGATTAGCACTAGTGCTCCTCTCCTTACAATATTACAGCATATCCTTGCAATATTATAGCCGTTCGGTGTGAATCGTCCATCAGGCTAAGAAGTGAGAGGCATGTTCTAAAATTAACAGGGATTAGGTAGCGGATCCCAGGCATCCTTCAGGATGCAACTATTCTAGGATAACGCTAGGATGATGATGACGAGTGTGATGAGGAGTAAATACAAAAAAAAGGGGACGTGACGAAGGCGTCCATTTCTCTAGTTTATGAACTAAAATAAATTTAAATAGCAAAAATAAGTTTGGAATGTCATGTTTTCCGATAATTTTTGAGAGTTTTGTTTATTGGTGTATTTGGTATTTAATTTACCTATTTATGGCTATTCATTAAATATTTGCTGCTTACCTGTAATGATATCTATATCCAATTAGTAGTCTATTGTTATAGGTAACAGTCCCTTCGTGCAGTCAAGCGTCAAATGCCTACATTATATTAATGGAAATGGGTTTAGTCAAACGTATATTCATTAATACTTAAATTATCATTTAATGTATTTTATTGTTAATATAACTGACGTGTTTCTAATTAATTATAACAGAAAAACCTCGGATTCTTAACTGATCAGTAAGAACATAATGTCCCCCTTTTCACAGATTCATATAAATAGTACCCTTTCTTCCCGTGGGTGCCTTAAAGGTTGACTATAGGGAGGGCTGATGTACGAGTATGTTGCAGGCAACGGCTAGCAACAATATTAAATTATCTCCATCTGAACCTTACAATCGCTAAAAGCACCTAAAAGTGACAATGACAATTTATTTTCATGTGATCAATTCTGATTTCATTCATTCATCATCCTAGCGTTATTCCCAGTACAGTTGCATCCTGAAGGATGCCTGGGGTCCGCTTTATGTAATCCCAGAATTGCGTAGGCCCCTTGTTTTTACGGAAGCGACTGCCATCTGACCTTCCAACCCAAAGGGGAAACTAGACCTTATTGGGATTAGACTGGTCAAGTGAGTGGGCAACTTGACTGTTAGAAGTTCTCAAGCCGCCCGAAGGCCTCTAACTTGGCTAAACGATTGCTAACTGGTAGACAGCAGCTGGGATCCAACGCCTTGACGTGCCTTCCGAAGCACGGGAGTGCTCAGTTAGTCACCACTCAAAGCAGTCACCCATCCGAATACTGACCCCGCCCGACATTGCTTAACCTCGCATACCGCTCGATATTCATTAGATAAGCTTGGTGGTACATTTAGCATCAAAAGTAGCTACGCATATGAAAGGGTCAAAAGATCTTATTCCCATATGAGAGACTTTGATTTTTTTTTAAATGCGTTGCTACTTTCGATGGTTTATGCGTCGTTGGACTAAAAGTAAATATGGCGATGTATAAGAATGTCTACATATAAAATAAAAATTGGTCCGAGTATTAGAAAGCCAATACTTCAAAATGTTTAAGTCTTATCAAGTCGGAATATAAACATGACTACTTTCAAAGTATACAAATGTCTAAGTCTTATCAAGTCTGAATATAAAAATGACTACTTTTTTTTTTTTATTAAAAATGGGACTGCTCTTGGCCAGCATCTAGCCAGGGGGCAAAGATGAGGCCGACGATGAAGCGAGCTCACCCAGAAGATGCCTATTCACTCGTGCCTTAAAAACTTACGTAACGTTACTTTCTTTACATAGGTCCAGGCCCCTATTTCACCAAGTTGACAGGTTCTACAATTGTCAACTTCCTTAATTCGGGCGTTACAGGCGTCCATACGCTACGAAAACTGCTTACTATTGCCTATTTGGTCTAATATACAGATGCACATTTTTATACTTCGTCAAAATTATATACGCCCGAACTTATGTAAGTGGACATTTTTATACATCGTCATATTTACTTTTAGTCTAGTGCCGCAACATATTTATATTTGGTCTAATATACAGGTGGACATTTTTATACTTCGTCGAAATTATATACGCACGAACTTATGCAAGTAGACATTTTTATACATCGCCATATTTACTTTTAGTCCAACGACGCATAAACCGCGGGCACCGTTGAGCTACGAACGGTCCTAATCAATTCTCATTTCATAAAGTATAAATGTTGAACAGTGGTTCCAACCTGTGACCGCCTTATTTGTAGACAAGGTGAAGTGCGGAAATGGTCGTCAAAATAGAAATATTTTTCCTTTGTTTGTATGAAATTCACAAAGTTAAACAATATGTCAGTTTGAAAGACACAACATCAAACAAGTAAAAAAACCCAAATTGGCAACACAACACATTGAAAATTGGAAACCTTTCGAATTGGAACAGTCGCAATTTGTATCCAACGAGTGAAAAAGTCGTTGAAAAAGAAATGCATTCCGAATTCAATTTGCAACGATCGCTTGGTCTGGCGTTGTGGGTGCGTAATTTGAAATGTAGAGGATCTTACAAATAATGGGTAAATTACTCTAATTTAACTTCTTGTCCTTACGATTACGTGGAAATTAAAATAATACATATATTGATATGGATTTTTATGCGGTTTAGAATTTAGGTAAAACTGTAATTTATATCTCATCAATCTCATGAAGCCCGTAGATTTTTTAATTGTGGTACCTAATCTAAAAGTTGCAGGTATGCGTAATAAGACCAATTGTAATATTTATTAGATAGCTAGCGTTGCTATTGAATAAGACTGCGCCTATTTTCCACAGTTCTACTCGATAAGGAGGTCCCAATGAGCTTGCAAAAGTACTGTCTGAAGGCCTATTTGAATAAATATATTTGAGTTTGAGCTCGTACACGATAGTTTCATCTTGTGTAGTTTAGGAATTTCTGTGGCCACCTTCTGTTTCATCATCATCATCAATCATCATCCTCATCGTCCTAGCGTTAAATTATTCCCAGTTGCATCCTGAAGGATGCCTGGGGTCCGCTACCTAATCCATGGAATTGGCGTTGGTACTAGTTTTTACGGAAGCGACTGCCATCTGACCTTCCAACCTGAGGGGAAACCAGACCTTATTGGGATTACGCCAAGTGAGGGGCAACTTGACTGTTAGAAGTTCTCAAGCCGCCCGGAGGCCTCTAACTTGGCTTAACGACTGCTATCATAGACAGCAACCGGGATCAACGGCTTAACGTGCCTTCCAAAGCACGGGAGCGCTCAGTTAGTAACCACTCAAAGTGGTCACCCATCCAAGGACTGACCTCGCCCGACATTGCTTAACCTCGCATACCGCACGCGGTACGCGGGCGCCGCTGGGCCACGAACGCTCCATCTTCTGTTTCCAGATATTCATTAGATAAGCTTGGTCTTACATTCAGCATCAAAAGTAGCTACGCATATGAAAGGGTCAAAACTTCTTTTTCCCATATGAGAGACTTTTAAAAAATTTCAAATGCTAGCTTTTAATGCTCACTGTACCATAATATTGCATTTTCGCTGAACTTACATAAAGTATGCTAAATTTTAGCTCAATCGGTTGAAGATAACTTTCCGCTTTAAAATTCAGTTGCAAGTTTTGATCCGAACATATATGTATACACATTGCAAGTTAAAATAAAGCTCGTAAAATGGTATAGTATATATCTCCAATGACTTCGGTCTGCAATAAAAAGAAACTAGTTAAAACAATGCATTTTATAAATTGAATTCCCAACACAAACCAATTAGCAGAGGATAGCGTCAGCAAAGAAAACAACAAGAAGTATCGTTAACGACACTGCAACTCTAAACGCTAAAAAGACGTATGTCACTATGACACTTGATTAAAGATACAATCTTTTTAAATTAATACGGTAGCAGATAGTGCAAGTTTGCGAAACTTACACAAGGGAAATTGTTTTTGTTGTGAATTGAAGTGCAACTGCTGCTGTACTGTTCTTAGCTCGCAGATTTTTTACTACTACTACTATTTAAATAGTTCTAATATGTAAATTCAATAGAAAATTCTTTGCATTTTCTTTGTGAGGGCGTTTTCGTCTTCATTATTCGAAAGCGTTTGGTTTTCCCTATTGGAAATCAGGAGTATCCAGTTATGGGAAAAAAGTTTTCACAATTTTCCAGGTTTTTTGCTGTGTGACCTACAATAAAAACGAAGGAAAAAAATCATATCGCTGAAAAAATAATTCTTTCTATAATTTCACACAAATGGACGGGGATCGGTGAGTGCAAGAATGTTTGTATGTCCGACTGCTCTTAGTCTTAACCCACTACCGCTCGTTATTGTTGCCACTTTTTACATTTTTCATTTCAAAGCTTGTGATCTGCCAGTCTGTTAGTGTGTTGTATAAACAAAATATGTAGGGCCACCTGCTCAAAGGTTAGACACTTGTACAATCAAAACACTACGCTTATTCTTCCCAATTGCCGCTGCCATTTTGTGCAACCACGCAATTTAGATGTCAAAGCAACCCTGATCCCCCTAATCAAAATTGTATAAAATTTTGATGCGAGAAACTGACGCTGACTTAACTTCTTAACACCCAGTTTAATTTTGAAAATTTATCTCATAAGTTCGAAGTTAAAATTTGTCTCTAGTGAGATAATTTTAAATGAATTAAATTTAATGTGCAACTTAAAGTATTCCAGTGTTTGCTGATTGTACTACGGTCGGAAAAGTTTAAATATTTACGGTTATTTTGCAGTTAATCGCACGTTGCATGCAATGCGCTGCTGTTTATTTAAATTCTGTGCTAAGACAGGTAGCTGTAAAGCTTGAAATTGTAGATTGTATTACCAGGAAGGAAAATAGGGTTAATCTAGAACGAAGAAGGATTCCAGAATACCAACGTAGAATCCTGAGCGTGGTGAGGAATTCAAGCAACGTTGCCCGAGGTGTAAATAATTTTGCTCCCTCGTAATACACTGTTCTTTTCAGTTCTTCAATGAGAACGATAATTAAAATACAACCATTACAAAAAACATATTATATACCTACAATAAAAAAATAGGAAAGAAAAAATATGTGTTATCCGAACGGGTGGCAGGTATTGGTATTTTCTCAATGCTATATTCTGAACAAATGACGTATCCATTTTAATTTAGTTTTAAATATAGGTACATCGTCGACAGTTTTTTTAAGGTTAGTTATAATGATTTATATATTTTTAACTGAAATAGTAGTTTAATTAAAACAAATAATTGGACCTAAGTTGAAATAAGATATTTGAATAAATAATATTCGTAGTGTCGTCAAAAATACGTGGTTAAAATCGTTTGGGTTATTTGGGCCCGTGGTGTGTATTTACTTACTTTTAGGACGAGAAAGCTGTGATCAGGCGCCTCGTTTGCAAATATGGTCACGTTTTATGCAGATTTTATTATATTTTATATGATTTGTGGTTAATGGTCACCATAGAACAGCCGTTTCAATAGGTATTTATTTGAACGTTGTTCATCAACAGTCGTTCACTTGTCAGTTGTGTTTAATAGTTAGTTGGTATCAATTAAGTGCGACGAGTTTCCGGTCTTTCGACGGAATGGGATTCGGCATATCTATGTCGGAAATTAGTTTCTGTTGCTTGAAATTATAATGAAAAAAATACAGCGATTATTAAGATTTTCATAATAATAATAATAATAACGGCTCCGAACTGGAAAAGTCCGGGCCCGGATGGATTGCACAACTTCTGGCTAAAATGGTTTCGATGCTCACACGCGCGTTTGGCAGCCCAGTTCCAGCAAGCCCTCGAGCTCGGTTCCCTGCCGCCTCCCTTAACAACTGGTGTTACCTCCTTGCTCTACAAGTCCGGTAGTACCACGGAAGCGAAGAACTACAGACCCATCACGTGCTTGCCGACGCTATACAAGCTCCTTACATCCATTTTGAGAGCAAAAATTAACACGCACATTGTTGCTAACAACATTCTGGCCCCCGCTCAAAATGGATGTAGGGTTGGGTCACGTGGTACTAAAGAGCTCCTCCTCATAGACATGACCATTTGCCAACGAGTCCGGCGAAACAGAGGGACCCTCTCGGCCGCCTGGATTGACTATAAGAAGGCCTATGATTCGGTGCCTCATTCATGGCTGAGGAGGATCTTAGAACTGTATAAAGTGGATGCAGTTTTGAGATCCTTCTTAGTTGCTTGCATGGGGCAGTGGACCACAGTCCTTCGTCAACCCGGGGGAGGAGAGGGCCCCTCTGGCCCGCAGGATTCCATCAGGATTGAGCGAGGTATTTTTCAGGGTGATAGTCTGAGTCCCTTGTGGTTTTGCCTGGCGCTGAATCCGCTCAGTACCCTGCTCAAGGATTCAGGACTAGGTTGCCAGCTACGGAGAGAGGGTGAGGTCATTTCTCATCTGCTCTACATGGACGACCTTAAACTATTTGCACCAAATAAACATGACCTGTTGGAGCTACTGAAAACCACAGAGGTCTTCAGTAGTGCCATCAAAATGGAATTTGGTGTCGATAAGTGTGCGGTCATGCATGTACAGCGGGGGAAAGTTGTAAATTCCACAAATTTACATATTTCTGAGACAATCGCTCTCAGATCTCTCTCCGAAGCAGAAACCTATAAGTATCTTGGTATGTCACAGTCTTTGGGTATCGAGGGTGGAGACATCAAACGGGCGGTGAGGGAGCGCTTCTTCTGTCGCCTGACAAAAGTACTCAATAGTTTTTTGTCGGGCGGCAATAAGGTTCGCGCCTTCAACGCCTGGGTGATGCCGTTGCTCACATACTCCTTTGGCATATTAAGGTGGACACAGACTGAGCTCGATTTCCTGGATCGAAGGGTACGTGTACTGCTCACTGCGCACCGTATGCTACACCCACGATCTTCTGTTATGAGACTGTACATCCCGCGGAAGCTTGGAGGTCGCGGCTTCTTAAATGCCAAAGACCTTCACAATCGCGAGGTGTGCAGTCTCAGAGATTACTTTCTAAACAGTGAGTGTGGGATGCATCGTGACGTAGTGGCAGCAGACGCATCTTTCACCCCGCTCTCCGTGGCAAACGAGAACTGGCGCAGATTTAAAGTACTAAGCACCGAGGACCGCAGGGCGGTATGGAAGAGTAAGGAGCTACATGGGCGGTTCTACAAGGCCCTTACGGGGCCCGTCGTAGACCTGCTCGCATCGGTGAACTGGCTACGTTTTGGGGATCTTTTTGGGGAAACTGAAGGTTTTGTCTGTGCAATTGCGGACTAGGTTATCATGACGAACAACTACCGGAAATATATCCTGAAGGACGGTACGGTCGACATTTGTCGGGCATGCCGCCGTCCTGGAGAGTCACTCAGGCATATTATTTCTGGTTGTAGTCATCTTGCTAACGGCGAGTACTAGCACAGACATAACTTGGTGGCCAGGATTATTCACCAGCAGCTTGCTCTTTTATACGGTCTTGTAGACTTCGAAGTGCCGTATTATAAGTACACACCTGCGCCAGTTCTCGAAAATGGTCGTGCAACGCTCTATTGGGATCGATCTGTCATCACGGACAGGACTATTGTAGCCAACAAGCCTGATATCGTGCTGACAGATCGATTGAAGCGCCAGGCAGTGCTCGTTGACATCACGATCCCCCATGACGAGAACCTCGTGAAAGCTGAGAAGGACAAAGTCAGCAAGTACCTAGACTTGGCACATGAGGTAACCGCCATGTGGGATGTTGATTCAACGATTATTGTCCCGATAGTCGTCTCTGTGAACGGTCTAATAGCGAAGAGTCTCGACCAACATCTCAAGAGACTCTCGTTAGATGGCTGGGTCAAGGGTCAAATACAGAAGGCGGTACTCCTGGACACGGCGCGGATAGTCCGCAGGTTCCTCTCTCTGTCGCCCTAACCACCGGTAGCTTAGGATAGCCTCGCTGCTGGCGGCACCCTAGGTTAGGTTTTTTATAATGCTTTTATATTTTGTATGTATATTTTTATATTGTACTTGTATAAATTTATTGTAAAAAATCTAACTTAAGACGAAAAAATAAATAAGGATAATAATAATAATAAGCCATTTATTAACCCAAAATAGAAAATGCATACATGGTTTGGTTACTACAGATTTTCATACAAGACGTAAAAAACTCAAAAACTAGTTGTATTTTTTTTTCTATTAAAATTTATAGCAACAGAAACTAATGATAAATGGCGGCTCCGATTGTGTATACAAAGTTTCATGTTATTCTAGCATGGCGTTTTAAAATGACAGCGTAACTACGTTTGTATGGAGAATCGAGTTCAGCCGAGCGTACTGGGGACTCTTAAAAGGTGTGGTGCACACCGAACTCATTTGCTGACTGCATCTGCATCGAAGTTTATTTTGTTACAGATGGTGCACACTATGATGCCAATAGCGCGCTCCATAGCCCTGGCCATGTCTGCGGCCCTCACAGTCGCCTACATGGGCCTAGCTTTGGGCCTTGGGCCGCAGAGCGCGGAGAGCCAGTTCCATCGGCAGGTCAGTTCAAAAGCTCATTACGAGTATATCTATCTCACCAAAACATAAATGTGAAAAACTAAGCCAATTTCTCATGTTCCACCAAAAGAAGTGGTAATGTCAACTCGGCGAAGACCGTCAGTCGGCAAAGATCGTGTAGCATGAATTACAACAAATTCAGCATAGCTACGAGGATGTCAGCACAATTTACGAAAAGATAAAACCATTTCTAGTTCTTATAAATTTACACAGATGATGCTACGTCTAGCATAAAGAGAGAAAACGGGGTTTCAAGTTTAGTTAGATTTCCAACTAGAATTGGAAGCATACCACATCGCCGAAAAAACAGTTTTAAGTGTATAACAGTTTAAACAGTATTTTTTAGATTCATACAAGTCAGTTTATTCATTATTAATGTATTTATATAAATACTAGCTGGCCCGCGCGGCTTCGCTGGCGTATTACAAATAACGCAAGGGATGCTGCGGATTAAAATATACCTAGCCATGTTTATCCTCCCAAATGGTCCATTCTATATACACATTTTTTTTTAAATGTAATGGTTTATTTAGGATATATTTATTATTACTTATTATTAACCCCTTTCAGACATTTTATTTCGTGGAAGACATTTTGTGGACAGCTACAAAAGACGATAGTAAATAGACACACACAAATCTAAAGTTTGTTAAACTATTAAGCTAGGTGAGGCGGCTGAGCACAAAATCAGGAATGACCTAAGTAATCATAATTTAGAACAAATTTCGGTTTTAGCAATACAACGTCTACAATCCGTTTCTGACGCTTCTCCTTACCAAAAGTAAAAAAGGCCCTAGTCTATGCTTTGTAATACACACAATAATTATCATTGCCGAACGCCTATGTATTCGTACGATGGCCACAATGCCTTCTGACGATTGAAGTTTTGGCTGTGCTGTGTGTTGGTCAATTTAGCCCACATCTCTCTCAGCCCGCGGGCCTAAATTACCACTATATAATTTGTTTATATTTTATATTCATACCTAGTCAACTCAACCCACGGATCTAAACGACTAGAATGAAATATGTAGACTTAAAGTGTGTCCGAACTCGAAAAAAGAGGGAGATATTAAACAGAATTTAGGACCTCTCCTTTTTGGAAGTTGGAGTTTTTCATTCAATTATAGCAGAACCTTTATCAAAGTTTACAATATTTGTAGATGGTTTTTTAATAAATAATTGTATACCATTTTTTTTTGTTTTTAGGATATAAATGTTTGTTGTATATTTAATTTTAAGAAGAGTGTAGTTTTAGAGGCTTCCTGAAGCTGACAGTTATATAAGTCAACTTAGCCCGAGAGCCTATAGTCGTCACTATGATATGTTTCTTTTTTTCGTAGTCCTTCTAGCCCGCAAGGGCCGCATGTCCTGTAAATTAACCATAAAAACAAACATATTTCATAATGTTCATTTGGGCCCGCGCGCTGATGTGAGCTGAGTAAACCAACATTTCCGACGAACGACGAAGAAGTAGCCAGTGGCCTTTCAGCTCGAAGTGCGAACTTTTCTAATGAGTTGTTAGTTTAACTTGTTTGTAACAGATGTCACTTTGTACTATCTCTATCGCTCTTGCATATTGAAGTGACAGAGATGCAGTGGTCGTGCGGTTAGTTCTTACTAAATACCACATCGGCGCTACCAAAGACTACAATTTTACATGTCGCTACGATCTATGTGGAGTATTTCACTGATATCTCAATCTCAGTACATATAAATATTGTACTTTGTGGAAATAGGCTACAATGAGTTTGTATATAGTAAAGATGATGTAGAGATGACAATTTAATATTGACATTTATTAAGCCCATTGGGGCCTTTTACACGGTGAATATTATCTCGCGATACACTCATATCACGATCCGTATCACGTGAATAATAATGAATATTGAACACAGATATCTTCTATTTGGAGATTGTGTGCTTTTATATGGAGAAAATTCGTCAACAGCCGAAAATGATCGTTCGATCTGTCCAGTTCTAACTCATCTTAGTTAACCATAAGGATTCAAAGAGACAACTATATAAAAAATCATCTTGCTTAACACTACGGATCTGTTGGTATTATTAATGTAAGATATTGAAGCAAAGTACAAACAATTCGGAAAACCGCGATAATATTGACACCCCAGCATAATTGAGATAAGATAATATTAATCGTGTAAAGGTCCCTATTAAAAATAAATTAAAAAATGACACACCACGTCTGTCATTCATGGAAACATTGTAAACAGACCGTTTATTTGGTGATTAGTTATTTTATTGGTGATGCGGGTATATAAAGCCGACTAAAAACTCATATTTTCTTTTGCTCCAAAACTTACTACAGGTTTGAGCTCTATCATATTTCCTCAATTTATTAGAAATATGTCAATCAGGCAAAGGACTTGCGCATGTATTATTGCGTACCGTATGTCAAATGCCAAAGAATTGATATCAACGCCATCTATAGTACAGAATTGTTCAGCAGATCCGTTTTTTCATGAGAACGCGATAACAACGCCACCTACCGGGTCCAATTGTATTTTCAAACCATCCAGGAATCCACTCAAATATACACACAAAATTTCATCCAAATCGGTCTAGCCGTTTAGGAGGAGTAGGGTGACAAACACACGTACAGAAGAATTATATATATAAAGATTATAATACAATAACGTTAAACTTGTATTTCACGAAGATATTTCTGGTGAAAAGAAACTAAACTCGAAATGTAGTAGTGGCTATGTCCGTCTAAATATTGGAGGCTTTTGTCACTATGCGATTTTGGCATTTTCAGAAGTCGTTAACCATTTTCTGTCTATGTTTTAAATATTATCTAATTATTGTTCTGTTGTTAAGTCTGTTCTGCGAAATAATAAATGTAATACTTACTAATATACTCAAAATATGACAATAAAAGGTCGGGGGCAAATCTAGACATACTTTTTATAATAAAATCTTGCTACGAAAATAATTATTTTATATTAAGTGACATATTTTGTACCCCTGAATGGCGATGTATGCCGGCCTTACCCGACAAGCGCTTTTTTTGACAAAATAAGCCATAATAAACCTTAATCTTGAGAGCTTAGGTCATACATTCAGTTGTTATTGTAATTCACACTCGTACAAAATATCTGTAATTACGTAAGCTGCCTATAAGTAGGTAAAATCACCATTACACGATCTTAGCCGACGTTGGCGGTAAGTTCGTCCATTGAACGAACTAGTGTTTATTTCATTAACCAATGCCTTCTTTGTGAATTTCGCAAGTTTAAATAGAAACCAATCAAATATTTGATCAACCAGTTTCAGAAAACTTGACTTCCAGGATAGCCAAAATTGTACAATTAGTTATTTCTTAAATGGAGTATGCCGGTCTTTGCCGAGTTGACCTTATCCGAAAAGGTGCCTTGGCACCTTTTCAGATAACAATACCACTCGGTCCACACTCGGGAATCTTTCCACTCTAACGACCATGGGTTCTACGTGAAATGTACCCTGCCCACATAGGAGTAAGGTGCAATTAAAAGTGTAATCATATCGCTGACTTCGGTCTCACGTAGAGCTCAGTAAATTCATCTGAATCTAGGTGTCATAGTTTTTTTCATCGCAAAAGCTCCGGCAAACTGCAGCTATCAGCAGATAAAATACAAAATGGTTTATTGCAGCATAAAAGTGGAAGTATCGAGCACTAAAAATATCCAGTTTCAATAAATATTTAGCGAAGCGGACACCTATTCAGCTAAGCCATGGTTTAAAAGGTCGTTTTCCATAGACTTCCAGCGTATTCAGTTTACTAGGTACTTTTTAGTCAGCAGCATGCTAGTGGATGCTCCAATTCATAAAGTTTTCATATTGTTTTGAACGGAATATATTCCAATGTTTTTGTGAATTTTGTAACCGCACGTCGTTTGACCTGGTTGATTGAACGAGTGAAATAAAGGTGTCCGTACCAGCGCCGGCAAAAATGCTTTCGTATGTCCAGACCAGATTTCCGAATTTCCGGCTGCTCTCAACCTATTCTCGTTTTTTTGTGAGCAGGTATGATAATTAAATAGATTTCTTTAGTTGAGTAAATTTTTGGACATTTTGAAATTTGAAAGAAAAAAATATATATATCGCGACGTCTATACCTCACAAAGCCACTAGGTAGTGAACTATACTTAAGTGAGTTTTTAATTTGTATCCACCACCACCACCATATCAGCCAAAGGACGTCCACTGCTGGACATAGGCCTCCCCCAAATTCACGGGGGGTATATGCCATAATCGCCACGCTTGGCATGCGGGTTGGTGATCGCAGTATCTCCACCGCACTCCAGGGATGCTGCTGCCCATCCCCCGTTGGCCTTGGTCGTAGTTTTAGGACATACCCGGGTCCCTAATTTGTATGGTATGGGTTAATACAAATGTCATATAGAAAAACCTACCAAAGTGAGACTTAAGGTGAAAATTACGATTCCATTTTCATGTCGGCAAGACACTTCCTTATTATTTTTTTGGTCTCTGTCATCCCTATTAGATATAATTATATGGGACATCACATTTTGAATCTCAAATCAGGGTCCACAAAACTTCTAAAACTAAAATAAAAATAAACTAGGAATACTATAATTTCTAAAAAGAACAGTTCAGCCAAACTTTCAGCAGGAAAAAATCTGATTAATTCTATAATCAGCTTTGTCCCACAGATTTTTCTGAAATAAATCAAATAAGGTCAATGAAATCATAATCCCTTTTGGAAATAAGCAGCGCAAACGAAAGAAAACAAATGAACGGGGGAAAATCAGGTTATTGTTGTGATTGTTCGATTGTTTGCCCTTATCTCGAGTTCGGAGCAAATCCTCGTGGCAGGCGTAGCGAACAATGGGTTTACGTTAAAGCTTGGTTGTGTAGGAGACAGTTAAAGCTTGTTAAAAAGTAAAGGTTGATAACGCCTTTTTTTTTTACCTGGGGAAATGCATTTACGCATCTCGCCTAGCCGGGGAACTAGGACGAGTATGACGGACTCCCGGGAACCGCCCGGACTACTGTCTAAAACCACCAGGGTATGCCCATCACGCAGCATTAGTGGCGGTGACACAGGATCGCCAAGGCACACAACCGCGAACACCGCCTGCTGCAACAGCCGAAGCTGTTCCCTCACTGTTGAGGCAAGCGCCTCCCACCCGTCGGCAAGCGTGCAGGGCGACACCACACACTTGCCGACCAAAGGACCTCCACGCCGGAAGAGAGTGAAAAACCCCGGATTCACCCCCTCAGGTCCCCTTGTAACTTTTTATAGAGGTTTTCTCCCTCGCAGCCACCACCCGGCCCCGGCCTGACGGTGACAGCCCCCGCTCCCGACTATAGCGGCCCTCTGCCGAAGTCAGGGTTACGGGTCCGTAATTCTTTAAACAGGCATACGGCATGGCCTGTCCCTCTCGCCGCACCTGGGGAGCCATGCGACTCCCTGATGCGGAACCCCCATCCCCCAATTGGTCGCATCTGGAGTGTCCTCCGCTAAACAGAAGAACACCCAGAGCGACCCCGTCTCCGGGTTATTGGTAGCACCGGTAAGCGATCCCTCCGAAGATGAATCACTTACCGTTGCCTCCAGGGCGCACCGGCCAGAACCCTTCCCCTTCCCCCAGACCCGCGAGGGTCCAGGGGAACTGAAAGAGCCCAGACACTCGTAGAGGTTACCCGACTAGCGCCCCAAGGTTGATAACGCCTGGGCTAACTGCCGTCGAGATTCGGCGTCGGCGGTATAGTTTCGGGTAGATTAGACTGCAAAAAACAATTAAATAGTACTAATGTACCTATATAGAAGGTTTTCTGCCCAATATTGTTTCACATAAAATAATGACATCTCGTCCGGACGTGCCCGCAGCATATTCGAGCGACAGAGATCGATTTCGGTTCGCGGTAGCTTCATGCCTGATGATATGCGTTAATTTTAGCTGCGTTTCTTTTGTTTTACATTTAGAAGTTTAGGTGTTCCTGTCTAATGTGAATACTATTGGGTCAAACACAGATTGCGTCTTTCCTTTGAATAAATCTAGATTTAATGGCTGCAGATAAAGCATAATTTTTGGTTGGACTCAAAATCCTCTGGCGAATCCGTTTCTATAAAATGTAACAAAAACATAGAATCGGGATAAGTGGCGTGCTCTCGTTTCGGAGGCCAAGACCCGTTTTGGGTCACTGAGCCGAGATAGTTAGTTAGTTTACTGGTGTAAAATACCACACATTTTCTTATCTTAACTTAGCACGGATTTAAATGGAGGGATTCGAACTGTATGTGAGCTGAAGATTTGCTAATCTTACCTTACTCTGCTACACGGTGGAAACTGTGCGCTGTATAATACTTTAGCTTTGACCTCGCTTTGTTTAGATAACTCTCACATCTCTGGTGTAAAATCAGCCTTAAGCCTCTATTGTCTAGAACACGAGGGCTTTAAGCCCTGCTTTGTTATAACTTGAATACTTAATAGGTTAATCAAAATGAAGGGTACACGGAGACAACATATATCTATCTAATGTAAATTTCAAAACAAAAAGCAACGTAACTTATAATGACATAAGATGCAAACTGGCTTTAAAATTTAAATGGACAAGACATGTTCTTTCCGTGTACCTACCCTGAAATTGCGTCGTAGTTACTACGTCGTTGCAACAACACACAAAACGAAAAGTAAAACAAAAGTGTTTAGTATTATTTTGGACAACTCTTAATACCTACATGCATTCTACGCAATTGTGATTTTTCTGCAGTTCCAAGCTTTCGTAGGATATCACGGTGTCTGCTTATCGCCAGGCAGGCCGTAAACCTTGTATTACAAAAAATACTTTTTAATCGTTCTCAATAAGATGTAATTTCGGGGATATGTGGTTAAAGAAATGGCGCCTGACACCACCAAAAGGAGCCCTGATAAAGAATGCCACATATAATGAATAATTAAACTTAAGTTACAATACTCGTATCATTCAACCAGTCGTGTCTCTCACATACTAGCAGATATTTGAAGTTGCCAACCTTTTTAGCTGTTCGCTCCGAGCGCCTGTTAGAGCACGATAAGCGACGTGTCGAAATTAAATATTTTTGCTCATTTGTTTTGTGCAGGCGTTTGCATGTGCATCGTACAAAGTGGTGTATACGTTGTTAAGGAATGGATGTATAGCTGTTGTATATCCCACTTCTGGGAACAGGATGTGAATTAGCGTGTTTATGCTGATGCAGTTGTAGTCCCCACGCTGGCTCCAGTGTCCCTTACTAAACTTAAAATTCTTCGTAAATATATGCAGATTCAGTCACGATCTTTGGGTCTCTTCAGTCTGACTTTTTCGTAAAAGGTACGAAATAAGAGCACTAAAATTTCAACAGACTTATTGGGTATTCTATCAAATCGAGATTCTAGACCAACGTCTTCTTAACCGTATTCATGAAGTTAGAATTTTCACGTTGATTCTCAAAGAGAAAATCGGTATGCCCTCAAACGTATCTAATAAGTAGGTACTATAACTTTTCTTTGCAAATTCTATCTAACTAAAGTACTTATTTTAGAAGAAACGAACGGAGCAGCTCACTTATTTAAGTTTTTCTGAAGTTTTGTATACTTTTAAGTATGGGACATACCTGTTCCGTACGTTTTTCCTCTCGATTTACTTTATACATACATAAACTCACTCCTGAAAACCCAAAACGGGTAAGCAGAGTATTATCATCATTATCAGCCTGTATACGTCCCACTGCTGGGCACAGGCCACCTCCCATTGGTAAGCAGATAATGTGAAATTAAATTTCAATACCACGTTTAAAAATGGAAAAAAGTGTTTTTGCAGTGATTGCTCTTGGTTTTAGTTTTATAAGAAATATTTATAAACCTATAGTAGTTCATTAGGTCGTGAATTGTGGGCAAATATTTTGTAGAATATATTTTATAATATTATACAAACCGCTGCGCCGCCGCTCGCAGTCTTGGCCGAGTCGTTAGCGGTGTCAATAAGGCCCTATTTCCTAGACGCAATTAGAAACTGTCCGTATTGTCATAGTTTCACATTATTCGATTTTATCAGTACTTTAATATCGCGTGTTCCGTTGTCGTGGAAAAATATGAAATATACTGTGTCTTTTGTTTTACCCGATTTCAAAAAAAAGGAGATTCTCATTTTGTCGGTATAGATCTTTTTTTATGTTCACCGACTACTCGGAGACTATTAGATCGGTTTGGAAAACATTTTCTGTCTAATATTGTATGCTTTCTAGTTGGTCCCTTGTCAAGTCAACCTAGATAAATCGAGGGAACTCCGCGAATTTTATAGGGATATATATTAATGTATACCTTTTTTATACTTGTATCAGTTTCAATATTTAAGAAAAGTACCATATGTGGTGAAATGGAGGTGATGACGACCAGAACTGGCCACCAAAACTACCCAGTGAACAGTTTGTCATGGACAGTGATAGCATACTTCGATTTATAGTACATTACGATACAAGTGCAGAGAACAGGAAATTCGCAATGAGTGGTGATAAATTAAAACACTCCCTTCGGTCGTGTTTTAAATCGACACAAGTTGCGAATTACCTGTTCGCACGTGTATCGTACAACGTTTTACAGTACATATGGCTCTTTAAAGTTTCTACATATGCACGTAATCTGCTAATTACCGCACTCGTGCGGTAATGTAGCACCATATGTACTGTAAAATAATTAATCTACTATTACAAAGTAAATTGGAGAAGGTTATTATTATATAAAAAAGTAATAGTATACATTTCGATGCTAGTGCGGAAAGTATGTCATTTCTTCACGAGTACCGAGGGATGCCACGAGCCGCAGGCGAGTGGCAAGACTCGGGACGAGTGAAGAATGACATTTCCGCACGTGTATTGAACGACGTTTTTTAATACAGTTGCGAAAAAATAAGAAAAACAACAAGTAATATTTATAAAAACAATATCGAATGTTGCCTTTAGAAACTTAAAACATGCTTGCAGTAAGTAAAAACGCCTCTTCTTTGACAGGCGTTTCGGCAGCTATTCCGTTCCACTCAGACAACTTATTAAGAACGGTTTTTCAATATTCAATATTAAAAAATAAACGTGTTATAATGATGAAGAGGTAAGTAATAAAATATGAAATGTGTATATTTTTCGTATTCTGATATTAACAGTAGGTTTTTATGTTGATTACGACGTTTAAAGGAAACTAATATTTAACACCCAGCAATAAGGAGTCATGCATTGGAACAAGCATAAATCTAAAAAAATTGGAAAAGTGAAAAGCACTAGTGCGCGAAAACCAACTTTTCGCACGCTAAACAGCTACGTAAAGTAGCACTTTTTGAGCAACTGTATTAAAAAAGTTATTTATTCTTCAATTTAGGCATATTATAATCAAAATCAAAATCAAAATCAAAAATTTTATTCTGCAAATAGGCCACAAGGGCACTTTTACAAGTCAACACATGAATTATACCATTAAATAAATTGACAATGATAATTATAATGTTTTCAAAACAGAATTGCAGAACTAAAAAAAAGTAGACAATAATAATAATGATTTTAAAACTATAGTGATAAACAAACTCACAATATTCAATTAAAATTAACTTATAAGACATTATATAAAAAAAAAATTTTTAGTGACCTATATATACGGTCTCTGTCCGAATACACAAAAGTATATACAATAAATTTAATATCTCAGAGATGTATATGGTCTCTGAGCGTCCATTATTCCTAAGTCGTTAGAGATGTACATGGTCTCTAAGCGTCTAAATTAAAATAAGTAGTAAATGAAAATAGCACTTAAGTAATTTAATATTCTCAGAGATGTATAAGGTCTCTAAGCGTCAATAACAATAAAATTAATCCAAAACAGGATGATGTCTCTCGTCAATCTCCAATAAAATAACACTAGTATTAAGGTATTAATCATGCCCTTGCAAGCATGAACAGACCGGACTCCACAAACAGCACCCGATCACGAGTATGACGCGTATCTCAGCCATCGCCTCCCTCGACCATTTGTTAGGGAAGGTGGCGACCCGATCAACGACGCCACCGTAAGCAAAGCCTTTTAAGCGAGCATGACATATTCAGGCTGCCGGACATTAATAAATAATATAAAAGATTAAAACAACTGTTCGGCAAGAAACAGCATCATGTTTCATAAAACGCAACGAAAGAGCTGTACAAGGAAATAGGCTAAGTGAAGCATAGGTATATATATATATTTTAACTAACAAGATTATACTATCACTGGCTTAAAAGCATTTTTATCATTTAAGAAATCGTTGACAGCATAATAGGCCTGGCTTAGCAAATAACGTTTAATATGAGACTTAAATTTACTCAGTGGCAGATTAACTATTTCGGTGGGTATTTTATTATAAAATCGTATACAGTTCCCCACGAACGACGTGCTAACCTTCCGGAGACGACTGGCTTTCACTGCAATCTTGTGTTTACTTCTAGTGTTGTAGTCGTGGATATCACTGTTAAGTTTGAACTCATGAAGATTTTTCCGAACATACATAATATTTTCAAGAATATATTGAGATGCTATGAATATATAATGCACCTATGAATATATCAATACGCTACCACCGGTTCGGAAAAATTAACCTTTACCACGAGAAGAACCGGCGTACGAAACTCGGCGAGGTGTCATTATTACAAAACAATATACATCGTAAATTACAATGTCAGGTAAAATCTGGAAATTCCCATCTATCTTATCAGCAATCGACGACTCCCTTCAAACAACACTTTCTAAACGGAAAAATTTCGACTCTAGATCGTGGTCCCAGGCGGTTCTCCCTATTAAATTCGGTGGACTGGGCGTCCGTTCCTCTTCTAGTGTGGCTCTACCGGCTTTCCTGTCCTCCGCCTACAGCTCGCTTTCTCTTGTCAGTGTAATCTTAAATCTCCCTCAGATAACTGATATGGAGATGGCGAGCGTGGCGGAGGCCAGTAGAGCCTGGTGTGACTCATGCCCTGGAGTGGACGTCCCCAACTTAAAATACATCCAGAGAGCGTGGGATACTCCACGCCTCAAAGCAACCCATGCATCTCTCATTAATAACAGTCCGGACGACGCTGACCGGGCTCGTATTTTGGCCGTCTCGGCGAGCGAATCAGGCCACTGGTTGCATGCCCTCCCTTCCCGTCAAATAGGAACGGTTCTGGATCCAAGCACTTTAAGGATTGGAATATGCCTGAGACTTGGATCCAGAATCTGCGTTCTCCATACCTGTTCCTGCGGCAAGAGTGTAGACCAGCTGGGTCGACATGGTCTCTCTTGCCCTAGAAGCGCCGGCCGTTTATACCGCCACGGCACCATTAATGACTTGGTCCGCCGCTCGCTTGCCACCGTCTGTGTGCCCGCGACCCTGGAGCCAGCGGGTATGACAAGAGACGATGGTAAACGTCCCGACGGGGTCACGTTGGTGCCGTGGAAGTTAGGGAGGGCCCTGGTGTGGGACGCCACACGTGTGGACACTTTTGCGCAGTCCCACATTCAGGCAACTCGCTCTCAGGCCGGCGCTGCAGCTGACCAGGCCCAAGTTCTTAAGCGCCGCAAATACTCATCCTTATTGAGTAATTACGAGTTTGCAGCGCTTGCGGTAGAGACACTGGGTCCTTGGTCGGCTGACATGAAAGCCTTCATGAGAGCCTTGTCTTCGCGACTGGTTGACGCTTCGGGTGACCCCAGGGCTGGCGCTTACCTCTCGCAGAGGATTTCCCTCGCCGTTCAGAGAAGTAACGCGGCCAGCGTTCTGGGCACCATGCCGCAGGCTGACCTTCTGGACGGGGTGTTCTTTTTATAATTGGGGTTCCTTTTTTGTTATTATTATTAGCTTTTAATTAGGTATATTTTAAGTTATTATTTATTTCTTTTGTTTTTTTTTATTTAAAATTATAATCTTTATTCCTTAAGTTTATTAATAAATTAAAATAGGTTTATAAACATTTACAGGAAAAATATAATTATATACCTCTCTCGAAGTAAATAAAAATGTCAGGTACTACAAAATTACAATGCTACAGTAGAAAACCTCTTTTCGCGATTCGATTACCCTTGCAGGAAGCTATCACTGCCAAATACCCCTAATTCTCTTGTTTACGAGTACCATATTTCTAAGGTAATAGAAAAAAGTTGAAACTTAAGGAGGTTTCCTTTCAAAGTCTGTTAAAAAGCACGGAATGTGTTTTTACTTTGTGTATGATTCGCGTGATAGGATTAAACCTGGTGCATCAAACTTTAGTCTGACACA
This sequence comes from Notocelia uddmanniana, assembly GCA_905163555.1. Classification (NCBI taxonomy): domain Eukaryota; kingdom Metazoa; phylum Arthropoda; class Insecta; order Lepidoptera; family Tortricidae; genus Notocelia; species Notocelia uddmanniana. The sequence goes on from LR991064.1 coordinate 5,495,480, forward strand.
CGATATATTATGTATCTACTTGAGCGGGAGCCAATGTTTCTTCCCCAAGTAGTAAATAAATGTGATTTATAACAGTTTGTTTAAATGGAAATGTTTGCAAGCACAAATTGTATAAGGATTTTATAATTATGGATGTAACAGCAGTTGGACCCGGGTATGCCCTAAAACTACGACCAAGACCACCGGGGGATGGGCAGCAGCATCCCTGGAGTGCGGTGGAGATACTGCGATCGCCAACCCGCATGCCAAGCGTGGCGATTATGGCATATACCCCCCCGTGAATATGGGGGAGGCCTATGACCAGCAGTGGACGTTCTTTAGCTGATATGGTGGTGGTGGTGGTGGATGTAACAGCAGCAAATATTTAAAAGAATATTTCCTTAGAGCATCTGTAGTAACTGCATGTGTCCAAATATATATTTTTTTAATTCGGGGAAATTTTGATCTAAAGTAATGGATCTTGACACCAAGAGGTTAAAGCGCTTCAGTCAATGCAGATTTTGTGTTAGTATCAACTTATGAGTCATAATTTGTCTTAGAACTTTTTATTTTTAATATTTTTTGTATTACTTTTTAGGATTTTTAAAACAAATAGTTATTAATGTCACTCCAGAAGAGTAGGTACTTAAAAAAAAACACCTAAGCTATCTTAGAAGAATGTTTGTACTTTATTTATTTTTATAAAAAGCTTTATTTTCCATTGAGACAACTTGGAAAAAAAAATTCTGGCTCGCTCACTAGTGAATCGTTTATTTTCTTTCTTCTGTTACAGGGCTCACCCTGTATTTATTTTTATATATATGAGGATAAGATATTATGTAATCGTAAAATATATATCTGTTGCGTTTAAATAAAACTTTGTGCATTTACTTCCAAACCTGTGTGTGTGTGACCCGTGACAATTTCGGCAGAGAGCTCACCTCGTGCTCACCTACCCGCTGATAGTACAAAGACAAGACTCGTAAAGATCCCCTGGACACTTGCGATCCCCTACTGCTTCCCATTTGCATCCTTAACTTTAAAGCGAAATTACAATATCTGGCTGTAAAATAAACTACTATAAGCTCCAATTTCATTAGCTCTCACCTTGCACGTTATATTCTCGTTTAAAGCGTGCTGTGTCCTTATTTCAGCAAAACAAATAACAATGAAGAACTGGGTTTGACATAGTATTACAACGTTAAGTCTATTTTAATTGGCCATTAAGCATACCAATCGCAATTCAATCAGACTCGAGTTGTGCCTACTTGAAGTTGAAAGTTTTTTGTTTCGATGACCGTTTTAAAAAGAGCGCGCGTAAGACAACGCATCACATATATGAATGAACAAAATTGACGCTATTTTCACAATCCGAAGGATTTCAGTCTTTTTAGTTCTTGTTTGTCAACATTAAGTCTATTTTAATTGGCCACTAAGCATACCAATCGCAATTCAATCAGTCTCGTGTACTTGTAAGTTAAAAACTTGTACGCGCGCTGATGACCGCTTATTTTAAAATGGTCGACCGTTTCTTTCACAACGCACAAACATAGATATGAATGAACAAAATGACGCTCCTTTCACAGTAACAAACCGAAATAATTTGTATTGCAGTCTTTTTTGTTCAGTTTATATTATATTACCAAGAAACATGACCTCTAGAGCCCAAAACTCCCGAGAGCCAACGTCTAAGGAGACTTTCCCGGTGCAAATTACACCCAAACTCAAAGTATGATTTTCGAGAAACTTCGCTTAGAGGTGGCTCTAATGAAGACATATCTTTAAATTAATAACCCTTACTTTATACGTTCTTGGAAGGCTCATAAGCCCAGCAACTCAATATTCAGGAGGTATCACCACGCAGTTAAGGGCTAAATTATGTTATCTTAAGTTGCTTGCATTGCAAACAGAATCTTGGGTAATTAAGTTTGGGGGAAGTCAGGTTGATAATTTATCGGGTACACTATGAATGTAGGAATCATTGTAAATGTATGTGTGAATCAATGTAAATGTGAAGAAACTGGTTATTTCCAACAATATAGTTTTTTCACTGGGTTGGGAGCTCAATCGGCAGTCGCATGTTGAGACAACGAGTTGAAGCTAACTATTATTGGAGACTCGAAATCGCGACATTATAGGAAAACAATTAATTTTGAAAAAAGAAACTGCTTTAATTATGTTTGCAGATTTAATTAAAGGTACATTTTATTGCGAGAAGTGGTTTTATTGAAGAAGACAGACACTACATGAATTTTAAATTACATTCCCATCAACTTGAGTTTAGTTTGGACTTCAAAAAAAAACAAAATCAAATATCTTCATTACCATTAATAAAGTATATAGATTTACAGTTTGGGACTGTGTTGGGACGCTCCGCTCTTCCAACAATTATTATCAAACATAGAACCAAAGTGACCGATATAGCCCTCCGAATCGCTAAACTTAAGTGGCAGTGAGCGGGGCACATAGTACGTAGAGCCGATGGCCGGTGGGGCGGAAAGGCTCTCGAGTGGCCACCACGTACCGGAAGGCGTAGCGTGGGCAGGCCCCCCACACGGTGGACTGATGACCTGGTGAAGGTCGCGGGTGTCTTTGGGGGAGGCCTATGTCCAGCAGTGGACGTCTTTCGGCTGACATGATGATGATGATAGTACTTAGTTCAAAAACTTTTATTTTTATTTATTTATTATACATTCAGAAACAATACAGGCATTGTGTTTGAAATTAATTAAAAATTAAAATTACTTACATAAAAAATGCTTAAACTATACTATTAAATAACTATACTTTTTTACATTTCATTTAAATAATTACATGTCATGTCATTCAATTGTTATAACTACTCAGGTATTGTGCACAAAAATCTCTTCAATAGTGTAGAAGCACCCTCTCAATAAGAATGATTTTAATTTTCTACAAAATACCTTATAATTTGTGATACTCTTTAGGTCACCGTACTGTCTACTCACAGGATCTCACGGTTGGAAATGATTGCCATACGATAAATGAATAGTTCGAATGATACTTTTAATACAATATTTGATACTACATACTTTTTATTTTTTAAATAAAGTAGAATGTAAACCTCATGGAAATACACACGATAGGTACTTAAGTGAGTTTATTTAAATACTTATTTTTTAGGTTTAACATATCCCTAATCTATCCTGTACGTCCCAAGTATGTGTGTATGTTGCAATGTTATATTTCCCAACAATCCATAAAGACTTAAGGAAAAAGATTGAATCTAAGCTCCTATTAATTCCCTTAAGCAAAAAAAACCTCATCTACTCTTCCATGTCGACGGGCAATTGAATTTATTTCAACCCTGTCTTCATATTAATAAGATTAGATAAAACCCGGTGGTTAGGACCTTCTTGCCTAAGCAGATTTCAACACTGATGAGGAAAGGTGCTTATGACGCTATTTACGAATAAAAGATCTTGTACTTTAATTCAAAAAATACAAGGCATAAAATGGCTTGACTAAGCCATTTTAATATCAAGATTATTGTGACCTTTACACGCGTTTAACAGAGTCATTAAAGGATTGTTAGGGTGAGTGACAAGTGACAATGACTACTGATAATGAAGTGTCACTTGATACTTGCGCGTGAAGCGGGCATAGTCTCACATTACCGGCGTTGACGAGCGCGCGTCGAAAACTACACGAATTCAAATCAGCTGTACCAACCCTTTCACATGCTGATGCGCATTATAAACTAAATTGAATGTTGAGCTGAAATGAAATAAAGCACGGTACTATATTGTAACACTGTGACGGTATTTAGCTCTAAGGGAGGTATTCCACTCAACCAATATCTTTGTCCAATATACATTTGAAAAGAAATTGGATGATTTCATCCAACTTGGATGGGACCCCGACATTTGATCAAAGATTCTGATGACAGTTAAATCAATATCGCTACGCATGAAAAAAAAACTTGGACAAAGATATTGGATGAGTGGAATGGGCCTCCGTCAAAGAACATTGATCAAAGATTTGACAAAGAAATTGGACAAAGATATTGGATGAGTAGAATACCACCCCGTATTAAACTCATCCAATATCTTTGTCCAATATCTTTGATCAAAGAAATTGGATGATTTCATCAAACTTGGATGGGACCCCGACATTTGATCAAAGATTCCGATGACAGGTAAATCAATATGGCTACGCATGAAAAAAAAAACTTGGACAAAGATATTGGATGAGTGGAATGGGCCTCTGACAATGAAATTTGATCAAAGATTGGACAAAGACATTGGACAAAGATATTGGACGAGTGGAATACCACCCTAATGCATGATATTAACAATTTTTAGTCGAATGCGAAACTTTTAAAAATGATGCACGAATAACTTACGAGTAGCTTTACCTCCTTGGACGTGTTCTACTCGTATCCCTTCTACAGTGGGTTATTCTTCGAAGAACCGTTCGCTTTCTTCCACACTCGCTGTCGCCCAGGCATTCATCCTCACACCTTAGAACAGATACTGTCGCGTATGGTACGGTTCTAGAGGAATTTCCTCCCTCGGACGCTCTGATTGTCGAATGAGCTCCCTGCCGAAGTTTTTCCGAGGGGCTCATTACGGGGTTCTTCAAGAAAGGAGTGTATACATTTTTAATATTAATATACACATTGATATATACAATATAAAACAAACTGTATGAAGTAGCAGTTTTTTTTGGCACGGACCAAGTTATTTCAATGGTAATAGTTGTTCAAAATCAGTGCCACTGAAATTGAACAAGTTTGATCGGATAAAACATTAATTTTTGTGTGCTCTGCCAACCCCTTTTGGGAATATAGGCGTGAGTTTATGTATGTGTGTGTCAAAATCGTGGTTGATTTCACTTTTATTTTGTGTCACGAATTATGTTACACCCTACATGACACCTTTCATGCCGGTTAGATAGATGTCACTTGTATGGAAAAAGAGCTTAACACATTTATGGTGGATGTTCACACTTATTTTGAAGTGAAAGATCAAAATTGTATGGGATGATCCGGGAAACTTTTTGTTGGGTCAAATTGGCAATTACGTAAGTATTTTCCTATGTATGGTATGTGCTTTCTTGAGGGCAAAGGAAAAGATTTCTTATGGTAAGGAAGCATTCAGTTAATATTGTGGTAATACAAACTCCCTGGAATATTATTGTTGAAGTGTCAGTGTCGTTAGATAAGAATAACTTATAAATAAACTGTTATGTGTATATTTGTCTCGTATTAACTAATTACGTTGCCAATACAGAAATAAATATTTTAATCATACTGAATTGTATATGTTGCATTTATTTTTTCTTTGGACCCATGTTTAAAAAGTCTCTTATTTGATTAGGTATTACAAATTAGGTAAGTAAAACATTCAATAAAATTAAAGCAACCATGATACAACATCCGTAACTACTTTATGTAATATTTCACCTTGAATCATAAAAGTTGTATTAATTTTTTCCTTTTTATTCATCGGATAAGTTCCTGAAACAAAAGTAGATCAAAGTCAAACGGCCATTTGTTTATTAAAAGAAAAATACATTATTGATAAACTGGTTGTATTTCAACAATGTTGTCAAAATTACATTAGATATCAGAAAGCTTCGAAGAATGTTCTATTGTAAAAACTACAATTTTAGCCGCACATGTTATGGAACGTTGCCTGAGACCGGTCACAGCATGTTCGTTACGCCTTTAATTCCTACACTTGTCTACAAGTCAATGGCTTAACATGTCTTAGGAAAAGTTCAGTTAGTAATCGGTTAAAGCAGTTAACCATCTACCTCCGCTGCCGACGTTGCTTTTTCACTGATATTTTCAGTGCCAGGAATCACAAGTCTGGCGCATTACTCGTAGATGCTATCCTCTACAAACGGGACGCGATGAGTGCATTTGTATGGCACTGCCTGAATGAACAAAGCTCGAGTATATATTGTATAATTTTAGGTTGAGCCTTTAAATATGATCAGACCAAAAATGGCGGACCCTGGTGGCCTACTCCGATATTCGAAATCCGAACTTCGTATGGTGCCGTCTCTTTCACTCATATAGTGTATGGAGAGTGACAGGTGCCGCCATACGAAGTTCGTTTATCGAAATTAAGTCTCTTAATTCCTCTTCCTTTAACAGTTGTTCTGCGAGCTGGCTCTCTTGGTGTCCGCCAGCGGCATCGGCCTATACTACCGGGCGCTCACCGAGCGAGCCCACAGGAACACCTTCGCTGGCACCAGGACCTGCCTGGAACAGCGGGTGAAGCTGGAGTGCGAGCGAGAACAGCAGGAGAGGCTGTTGCTTTCTGTCATACCTGCGTACATCGCTGCTGAGGTAAGTCTTTACCTGTACAATGCGAGACGCCAAACGAGAAAATCTACCGTCCTCCTCCTGACGCCTGGGTATCAAAATTTGCCAGAATAAATTATATTTTGTCAAATGGACAAAAAGTCGAAACTTAATTGGGACCTAGGTATCTATGTACTATGTTTAGGACGCTGGGCGTCAGGAGGCTATCTAATTTGTTCAGTGCGAGTGACACAAGAGTCGTTGACTCGGGAGCGATGTGAATTGTTTGTAACTTGTACTGGCCCTTCTAAAAATGCCACGGCGGAATACGATTTTCGCTCTCATATCTCAAGATCTCAAAAACAAACGTGCTGAAACCTTGGCGCCCTGTTACGAGTACTACCGCGGTCGAAAATCCAGAAATGTTTATTACTTGCTTTTCTATTAAACCAAAAACTTGCATAATTTGCATATGTAAACATGTGACGTAGGTCATGATGTCACTGATATATGCGTAGGAGTAACAACATGCGATTTCCGTATGACTTAAATTCGCATAATGAGCATCAGCAAGGACAGCATTAATTAATTTGACATAAGTCAAGATCATAGATGATAGATATGGTGAAAAACATAAGTGTTAAATATTTCATTAACTAGGCAATTGTCATTCAATATTACTCGACTAATTTCCCTGGGTATTCACTCTATAATTACAATACTCGTACTCTGTAGGTACACAGGTGGTATACAGTTACACCTTTCATCCATCTTAATATCTATGTATTTCATTGCTAAAAGTGGCTCTGAAAACTCCGTTTACTCAAGAACTCCATGTGCTCTACCAATCGCTTTTGTGAATATTGGCGTGAGTTTATGTATGACATTGTATGTGCCTATGTTCAGTCAGCTGCAGGCAAGAATGTATGCAGGGCCGATCAGGTTTCTCTGCAGCCGACTGTACACGTCACTCATGGCGCGTGTCCAATTGAAGCATAATAATAATAATTATCACTTGCTGGTGTTTCTCATTAGAATTGTGTAGAATAAGTTTAAGTAATTAACTACCGAAGTATAATTTCGAGAGGAAAACTTTGACGATATTCTAAAATGTTGATGACGCCGACTCTACAGTCAAATTTAGCTCTTCTTGCCTTGCAAAGAGGGTTCATTTGTCGTAAATTATGTCCTAATTTCACGTGAAGTTAAAGTTTAGTGAATAAAACATTTAGTCGAGCATGCGTGCGCACAAGGAATATATTGCTCTATCCTATACGGAAACTTAAACCTTCGTTGTACTTAAACAGTCCGTCATAATGGAGTACATAGGTATTGCTATTCTAAGCTTAATTCAAGAAAGCTATGAAAATAATAGAGAAGATAGAATAATCAGGACAGTTTCTGAGGACAAATGTTTTTCAAACGCCCGTCGGAAAGAACTTCAAGTACGTCGAGAGAAGAGAAAAGTATTTATTATTTCTGATCTGGATAAAATTAAAGTTCTCACAAAGTGTAGTCAAATATGAGAGGAAAAGTTAGATTTTGTTTCCAAGTGCTCTATAATATTATGTAGAACGGTCAAGTTACCATTTTAAACCGTGTGGATTAAGATATGTATATGGAAAATCAACCTAGCTAGCCTATACTGTCACGTTTTATGTGACGTTTTAGTACATTTCGTATATAAAATGTGACGGTATAAACTATCGTGCTAGGATGGGCAGGTATAATTATCGGTTTGGTCGTAAAGGGTTTAGCAGGCTAAGGGAACAGGAATGGCCCCTGACGGAGGATTTGGTCATCCTTTCAGGTGGTGTACTTATAGACCCTAAGGTCACTGTATACTCAATATCAGTCCTCGATCTTCTTTTGTTTTAGAGTTATTCAGGATAATGTAAAATCATTATCATTTAAAGTGTCATATTCTACAAACTGTTCAAGCTAGACTAACCAAACAAAATCATATGTAATAACAATAATATATAGACTACAAAATGCATATTTCGGACTTGCATCCTGCCCTTGAACTTCATTATGATAAAACGAATTATATTTACTTATAGACCCTAAGGATACTGTATACTCAATAGTATACAGTGTCCTTAGGGTCTATAAGTACACCACCTGAAAGGATGACCAAATCCTCCGTCAGGGGCCATTCTTGTTCCCTTAGCCTGCCAAACCCTTTATAACAGTACCATTGTTTTTCAATGTTATGTAATTTTATGTTCAAGAGTGACTTTCATGCATTTTCATTTTCGACTGATGATGTAGCTAGTCTTGTATAAAAAAGTAAACTGTGAGATGAACCTACCTAGGTTCTTGAATTTTATTTTATCGTAAGAAATAAGTAGACCGAGTAAAATACATAAATAAAACATATTTTATACAGGTACAATTTATTACATTTGAAACGAATTGCAAATTTTAATGACACCGATAATGGTTTATGGATTTGTGTTCGGTTTTGAGGAAATCACTGAACATAGGTATAGTCATAAGTTTTTAAGCACCAGCTTCGATCGATCTAATCCCGACTATTTGTGTTCTTAATTTTTATTCAAGTCTGTTTGATACGGAACTCAATCAAATGCAGTTCAGTGTCGATATAAATAAAATAGCCAATATCATAAAAATAAACGCAAACAAAGTTCAATCCCTATGTCACAATGTGGCGGTTGATGTTAGTTGATATAACGCTGTTCTGCCAATCTATCTACCTATGTAGTATTTGTTGTTGTTTTAAATGAACCGTTTTTGTAAGTCACATTAGGAGTTTACATATAATGTACCTAACATAAATAATAAAAACATTAAGCTGACCTTTTTGAGTAGCATGTGCCTGAGTAAGTATCCTGTAAGATGCCAGGGGTTCACTGCCTAATTCTAAAAATTGGCGTAGACACTAGTTTTTACGGGAGCGACTGCCACATACATACCTTTCAACCCAATAGGGAAACCTAGGCCTTATTGGGATTAGGTTTGTTAAGTGAGTGTGACTGACATTAAGCTTGCTAAGTGTATACTAATAAATTACGTAACCAATCCAGTACCAAAAAGCTGACTGAATATGTGGCGTTTAGTATTTCTGGCGCTTTGTAGTTGTGGTGAAGCGGGGCGGCCCCTGCGGGTTCACGCGGGACAGGAAGACTTTCACAACGAGTTCCCCTTCGCGGTGATCTTGCAGACCTACCGAAGACACAGATTTTGCACCGGCAGCCTGATCGCTCGGAACTGGGTCCTCACCGCTGGACATTGCATCCTTGGCGAAAGATTTAGAATCAAATACAACAATTTCACAACGATGAGTGGAAAAGATACTGCTGCTATTCGTAAAGTTATTCTCCATCCACGATTCTTACATGTCGAAGATATTCTTCTCCATTACGATATGGCCCTGATTCAGACTACACCAATCGAAAATAAAACGATTGGGAAGTTATCTGCCATCGATCATAAGGCACTGATTGGTCTACCAGTAAAGTATGCCGGTTTTGGAGACACGGCAGAAGAATCAAATGAGGTACTGGAAGAAGACGAGTATCGACCTCTTCAAGTAGGCGAGGCAGTGGTGATATCGCAGAGAGTCGTTGAATACGGTCCAAGTATAATAATTGCGCCAAAATGCTCACGAAAAGAACAAGGTATACGCGGGGGAGATTCAGGAGGTCCGTTAATATATGACGGTAAAATAGTTGGAGTGGCAATGGCATCTATAACTGAGAGAAATATCGCATGGTACGCAGCAGTAAGCACATCTTTGGAGTGGATTAATCATACTCTGAATACTTATGGCTATATACTATAAAATACAGTTTGTATTATTTTGTTTTCTTTTTGACTGACTTCAAAAAAGGGAGGAGTTTCTCAATTCGTCGGAATATTTTTATGTATATGAGGGGTGATCCATAAGTTTTGATAATCAGTATTAAATATGGGAGATATGTAAAACGTTATATTTTTAACACAATATGCACACTTTCTATATTTTCAAATACTTATTAACATCATTCAATTGTTTTATTTTACCCCAATAAAAATAATTTTACTTTTTGAAGTCAAATTTTATACCTTCACGAAGTCATCACCAGCTCTTAATTTTCATGTAGTTGGTTTTGAACATAAGTGAATGAGAAGTAGTAGTCGGAAGTTAGGGCTAAATAACAATAGGAACGGTTATCAGTTCTGATCTTTACTCGAAGAGCAGCACCTTTGTCAATTGTAAGGCTCTGAAGTACAATTTCTCTCGAAAATTCGTGTTTTTTTTTCTTCAGCTTATTTATAATATTTAACACAACTCTGATAGATTTTTTTTTATGATAGACTGACCAGCGATTGGCCTTAGTCTCACCTGATGGAGAGCGATGACAAGGCCTAAGATGTTGCTCACTGATTCAGTAATAGCCTATTCACTCTTGTCTTGAAGAGACCCAGATTGTATGTATCAGGAAATACAGACGGCGGCAGTAAATTCCAGTCCTTAGCTGTTCGCATTAAGAAAGAAGAAGCAAATCGCTTCGTGCGAATAAAAGGTAGGCTAACAACGTAAGGATGCAACCGCTCACCGCGTCGGGACGTCCGGTGATGGAATGGGGAGGGCGGAACTAAGTCATGTAATTCCTGTGCACACTCTCCAAAATGTATCCGATAGAACATAGACAGACAAGCGACTCGACGATGGTGCTCCAAGCTCTGTGGCCTAGATTCAACCGCTGGATCATCCTCGAAAAGCCTACGAGCACGGCGCTCTATCGAATCCAAAGTCGCTAACTGATACTTGGCGGAACCGTCCCAAAGGTGACAGCAGTACTCCATGCACGACCGAACCTGCGCTTGGTACAAGGTAAGAAGCTGTTTCTGTGTGAAATACTGCCTCACCTTATACAGGACACCAAGTTTTTTAGCTGCAGTTTTAGCCTTGGATTCGATAGTGGAGAGAATTCAAAGTTCAAGTTGGAGCTGAGACTCAAACCAAGGAGCTCAAGGTGATCAGTCAGTGGTAGGGATACATTTTGGAAAGTAGGAGTCAAGGTGAAAGGACTCCGTTTCGCAGTAAAAAGGCACGCCTGAGTTTTGGTGGTGTTGAACGCGACCAAATTGGTTTCACCCCAATCGGATACGGCTCTCAAGGTCGCATTTGTCCGCTCCACCATATTTTCCCTGAGGGATTGAATCTCACCACTACCAGCCCGCGAATCGGACAAATATCTCTCCGTGACTGTGCTGTCGTCGGCGTACCCAAAGATACCGGGCTTTAGCAGATCATTAATGTGCAGCAAAAAGAGAGTCGCGGAGATAACTGAACCCTGAGGCACCCCGGCAGTAATTGCCAAAAGATCAGACGAGCACCCGTCAATGACAACTCGAATAGATCGGTTTCTCAGGAAGTCAGTAATCCAAGAGAGCAGACCAGATGGGATCCCATACGCAGAAAGCTTGCTTATAAGGCTGCCATGCCAAACCCTATCGAATAAAGTTATACAACTCTCCAACAATATTTGAGCTCAATTAGTGAAAGCTAATTTCGCAGTTTTTATTGGTAGGCCTCAATAGTCCAGGAAGAAGTCGAAAAATACACCCTAATTTTGGTGACAGAGCTGGAGATAAAAAAAACCAAGGCACAGATAACTTGCTTATCCTTTAAATCATAATGATAAACCAAGGTTTTATTTTCAATTACAATATTCTTCATTAGTGCATCAGGGCTTTTTCAACACCGCTCCAAACAATTACAAAACCAACTCTTATATCCGCCATCTTCTTATTTTTTCGATTCGTATTTTTTTTTGTTCAGCAATTACAAAAAAACAAATGAATAATGTTTATATATTTTTACTCTAATTTAATGTTGATTAGTGTCATGGTACAGCCCACATTAAAAGAATATCATTAACGGGGTGGTTCATACCGATTATCAAAACTTATGGATCACCCCTCGTATATACACCGATTACTATGAGACTGATTTCGAAAATTATTTTTGTATTTGTAAGGTTATGCTTTTTAGTTGATCTTTTTGTAATGAAATCCGGATCTGATGACAGAATCCTGGAGAAATAGAGGGAACTCCTCAATTTGTAAAAGCATAACCGCATAATTATAGCGATTTTTGTATTTTTTTAAAAACGCCTGGATTTCGCTCTTCAAAAGCACCATGTGGGAAAGTGATAACGTTGACGATAACGATAAAGACTAGAGCTGGCCATCTATACTCCTCAGTAAAGAGTTTTTATGGATAGCTGTAGCATATTTCGATTAAGATAGTTAATCGACTGTTACCAAGTAAAGTGGAGGCGGTTATTTTAGGGTTCCGTGAAGGGTCCAAACGGAGCCCTATTGGTGTCACTCGCGTGTCCGTCTGTCGTCTGTCACACATTTTGTTACGAAGAGTTTTTTAACTAAACATAAACCAATGAACTTGGGTGAAAATGTTTATTATTATGTATTGTATTTTACCAACAAATACAAATACAAGGGGAATTCTTATTGGTGATACACAATAGAAAAATGTGAATCTGACCATGATTTTGAACAACTTTTACTATGAGACTGTTGCAGTTCACCCTAATATTTAGTAAAATTTTAATGGCGGAGGAAACGTGGAAACATAACGTTTAAATCAAAATAGAGCGGCTTAAAAAAGTCTGAACTAAATAAGAAAGCATTACCTACCCGTGTTTTCAGAAAAACGTTATCCCGAAATAATGAATTATAATGGGCTACATTTTGCTTTATGAATGACAAAACTCTTAAGTGTGTCCATTATTACACGTGAAAGCGAAAACTCGGTGTTCATTTGTATAAAAGTCTAATTTTAAGCAGGCTTCTAAAAAAAGTAGGTTGCTCGTGCGAGTGTACCTATTTTCTACTAAGTACACTCATGTTCTTACCTGGTGAATTTATCATTGGCCGAGCGAGCGAAGCGTCTCCGTTTCAGATTTCGACAAAAAATCTTTCGTCTGTCTGTCTGGATGTTCTCCTCTGCAGGTCGAATTTCTCAACCGATTCTCGTGAAATTTTGTGAGCAGGTTCGATAATTATATAGAATTTTCTTGTCAAGTCTTCTTGAAAATTTTTAAATTAGAAAAATGTTCTCCTCTTCAGATCGCATTTCTCATCATAAATAATAATAATAATCTTTATTTCAGGCAGTGTTCATATTAAAAACACAATACAATTAATAAAAATAAAATTAAAACTGACGACTGTTGTATAAAATATTTTTGTCAAGTCAGTTTTTGGAAATTTTGAATTTGGAAAAAATATACAAAATTTTATCGTATGTATGTCCGGTTGTTCTCCTCTACGGGCCGCATTTCTCAACCGATTCTCGTGAAATGTTGTGAACAGGTTCGATAATTATATAGACTTTTTTTGTTGAGTCAGGTTTTAGGTTTAGAAACTTTGAAATTAAAAAAAAAAAATTGCGATGTCTACAGCTCACAGAGCCACTACTATTAAGAGGGTACGAACGAAAAGTTGGTGTTTTAGCAAACTCTAGGTTTTTTCAAAGGCCATATATTTGTTCAAATGCTTACATTATTAACGTAAATTACTGTTTTGTATAGATAAACTCTTATTCTAGATCCTATGATCTAGAATAAGAGTTGCAATGCTATAATTCTATTTCTATAAACGGTTATTTAAAACAACCAGGTTTTTGTCGACGTGTTTTCCAAAAACACGCGACAGAGCTATCTTTTAGCTAGGATATTTCCCTTTTAAACTTATAAAAATGTTCTAATGTTTACTTTTTTCAATAGGATATATAGTCTTTTAGTACATAGCAATCGAAATAGTTCTAAAATATGCACTTTTACTATTAAAAATAAATAGTACAGAATGTCTAATTTGGTGTGAATAAACATTTTTTTTTTCACGTATTTGATGATGTTATTGAAGTAAAATATTTTAGTATAAAACTACGGGAATTGTTTTATTTTTTGTATTTTTTTCGACGCTCATAGATTAGCCATTTAATTTAGCCCATTTTTTAAAAACCACTATATAACCGCGCGCGAAAACTTCGTTTGATCCATTACGCGCCGGGCCTTCCCAAAGAACGGACGTATCGCTCTCGTCGCTGCCTAAAGGTCGATGACCGAGCGTACCCGACACGCGCCTGAGCTTTAGTGCGGCCACTACATATTGATACTTGATGAGTAACTACATGCTAAGTAAGTTTATTTATTTTATATTTTCTTAATGGATTAAAGATTTTATTAACTTGCACTGTTCTTATGTAAGTAAGTATATAAATAAATAAATACCCATCAAAATTTGCAATCAGTTTTTCAGCTTTTTTTTATACCACGTCGGTGGCAAACAAGCGTACGGCCCGCCTGATGGTAAGCGGTCACCGCAGCCTATGGACGCCTGCAATTCCTAGGGGTGTCACATGCGCGTTACCGACCCTTTAAGAATTTATACACTCCTTTTCCTTTCTTCAGCTACTTGCCGGTATTGGATTAAGCTGAAATTTGGCATACTTATGTAAGTTACATAACAACACATTATCATGGTACCACCGAGCTGATCTGATGATGTAGACAGAAGGTGGCCATGGCAACTCCTAAACTACACAAGATAAACATGTCGTGTTTGAACTTATTCGGACCGTCTCAACAAGTAGTTGAGGATTGTTGAAAAAAAGTAGTCTGTAATAAAATATTGTAACAAAAATTACATTATTCACTGAAACTTATTTCAGAAATGGGCAATAAACGTTAATTATTTGACCGAAAAAATTCAATAATACTGCGGCCATACAAGCAAAAAGGTAAGTCACAATGCTATGAATCAAATAATCAAATAAGAATCTGATCATAGGGTCCTGGAGAAATCGAGGGAACTCTTCAAATATTTAAGGTGCACCTATAGCTATTTGGGTATTTTGTATAGTAACACGTGCATTCGCTTTTAAAAAGCACCATTTGGCGAAGACTGACAAAAAATAATGATATCCCATCAGAAACATAAATGTGAAAATGGGAGCCAAGTTCAATATTAAGAATATGCGATGCTTGGTGGTCGTCTTCACCGACAAGAATTGAGATCTAAATGGGTGCCAAGTTCCTTAGATTCTCTGAAATGGTGCCAAGTCCGGCACCACATTGTTTACAGTAAAACTGATTGTAAATATTTTACAAGTGGAAACGTCTACTTAGCGGAATTATAATTTCCAATCGAAAATGAAAAATTGATCCCGCCCGGGGTGATCAATTTTTCATTTTCGATTGGAAATTAGTAAAACTAATTTACTGCGGCTTAATGCATTTTGAGCCTTAACTTGGCAGTTTTCTATGCAGTATGTTATAATATCATAAAAGCTGTTGGATATTTAAGAAAACTGCCAAGTTAAAGCTTAAAATGCATTAAGCCGCAGTAAATTAGTTTTACTGGAAACAATGTAGTGCCGGACTTGGCACCATTTCAGAGAATCTAAGGAACTTGGCACCCATTTAAATCTCAATTCTTTTGTCGGTGAAGACGACCACCAAGCACCGCATATTCTTAATATTTAACTTGGCTCCCATTTTCACATTTATGTTTTTCATGGGTTAATACTTTCAACGATTTTTAGTTTGAACAAGATAGGTTAAATGGTTTTTGAGTAATTGCTGAAAAACTGTCTTGCCAAAACAAAAGAGCGTAAGTGTCGTGAGTTTCCTATGAAGATACGACCTTTTTTTATTCAATGTATTGTATAGTGGTTCTAAATGCAGATAGATTAGGAGGTGTCGGTATGGAGCCCTTCTTTGTGCGTGGTCCGACACGCACTTGGCCGGTTTTATTTTGTAAAGATGTGATGTATAATTTTATTTATTTTTATCACAAGGTCGTTATGGTAGGCTTTTCTCTTTGTCTAGGTTATTCTGTACAAATTATAACATTTTCTTCCAGGTTTGCAAAAGGAGAGCTAACACCAGCTCTGCTCTGCGCAACTCGTTAAGTCTCATGTTTACTCGTACTCCTTAAGCAAATGGCGGCTATAATACTATTTAATACTATTGATGTCATGAAAAAACGTGAATAAAATGAAATGATTAACATAAACTTTATTTCGTTTTCAGCCAAAAAATATATGTCTATTTGCGGTGTGGACAGGAGCAGAGTTTAAGACTGTAAGAATGAATAAAGCTGACCGGTTTTGGAAGGAGAAAATAGAGGCAAAATTAAAGTTCTTTTATCAGAAATGTTTTTTCCCCGGAATGGTTGATGGGAGAAAAAGTAGGTCAATGCCAATTAGTAGCATACGTACCTATTAGGAGACACTTAATAAGTGCATACATAATTTTCATAAAATATAACATGTAAAACTCATCAGATTTTATTTTTTCCTAGCTCACTATAAAGTAAAAAGTATAACAATGATCAAGAAGTGTCGGTTCAACCGGCGTCACTCGAACCGCACGCACACAGTAAACATTGTAGTGTGGGTGGTAATCATGGCCGCTCGCAGGCGATCGCGACTATGATGAGTTGTAACGAAATGTTTGGACCCTCTTAATATTGCTTCATTATACACTTACCAGTTAGTTGAACAAGGCTCAAGTTTGATAATAGGTAAGTTACCTCCTCTGGTCAGAATTTAATTTATAACTTTCGGAAATAGGCGAGGGTGATCATTTTTCACCTATTTTCGCCCCCACGCGGAATGCAAAAGAGGGGTGCTATTAGTTTAACATGTGTTTGTCTGTCTGTAGCATCGTAGTTCTTAAACGGGCGAACTGATTTAATGCGGTTTTTTATCGGAAAGCAGGTTTTCCAGCGATGGTTCTTAGATATTTATTTATTTAAGCGTTACTGCACAAAAAACAAATGTACAAATGGCGGACTTAATGCCAAAGGGCATTCTCTACCAGTCAACCACTGGGCCAAACAGAGACACTTAAAATTAGTGCTGGGTAAATGTAGAAACGTTGAGAATATAACACAGGCGTGTTGACAGATATGTTTTATCAAAATCGTTTGAGCTGTTTTTCAGATGTAGAAGTTTGTAAAAAAAAAATACGGGGTTTTTCTACTTTTCTAAGTTCTGTAAAATATTTGTATACGGGTCTAACGCGAAATACATTTATTTTGCGCTAGCGCTAGATTCGCCTAGTAGCGCCTCTACAC
Source organism: Notocelia uddmanniana (assembly GCA_905163555.1). Taxonomy (NCBI): domain Eukaryota; kingdom Metazoa; phylum Arthropoda; class Insecta; order Lepidoptera; family Tortricidae; genus Notocelia; species Notocelia uddmanniana. The sequence goes on from LR991064.1 coordinate 5,512,857, forward strand.
AAAGAGGCGGCCTGAATGTGCTAATAATGAAGAAGTGGGTAAATTTTCAGTGTGTGATTCCCATCCTGTTCTAGGTAGATTTCTGCTGCTTTCACGTCGCTACGTCATCATGACGTGTCGTGCCGTGCAATGGAGATGTGTCCGATCCGTGCGCGGCATGGCAAGCAGCTGACCGTTACCCCAGTTGCATTAAGGCCGTCTGTTACCATTTAGCTTCAAGGCCACGTAATGGGATCGTGTGGTTAGTGACCACATGCCTTAACGTGATTATGAAGGTGTATTAGTCGCAGCTCCAGTTGTCACAAACATACACAGGTAAATTACTTTCGAGACGTTAGTATTTGTATATTTACAGGGACACACGTACACGTTGACGAGCACAGACACATGTATATGTGTGTGTGCGGCTGGGTACAGAGGTCACAACTATAAATGCAAAAACGTCTCGAAAGTAATTTAATTACCTGTACTACTGCATAACAAATTTACTCGTACTAATATTATAAAGCTGAAGAGTTTATTTGTTTGAACGCGCTAATCTCAGGAACTACTGGTTCGAATTGAAAAAATATTTTTGTGTTGGATAGTCCATTTATCGAGGAAGGCTTTAGGCTATATAACATCACGCTGCGACCAATAGGAGCGAAGACGCGGACGAAGTCGCGGGCAACAGCTAGTACAGAATATATAGATAGATAGATAAAAAAATTATTTGATTGCCACAAGTCACACAGTAAACAAAAAATAAACACGAACAGAAAAATTAAAAACAAACATAGCATTATAATAAAATATAACAAAAACTTAAAAATAAAAATACAATTACTGAGTGCATTGCAGCAAAACAAAAGGGTTCTGACTCAGTGATACGCTACGCTCTTTCGAGCGAAGCACTGATATTCTGCCAGAACCCGAGTCACGACCAGATGAGTTAAACTTAAAAACCATTGTCATTGGATTGACCAGGCGAACTAAATCTTGTAAATTATTAAATAATTAAAAACCTAAGAAAAAAAATATACTAAGGCCTTATCGAAGGTGGATATAATGTCACCTTGAGGCAACTACCCACCAACACTAAATTTTTAGATCGTCAAGCAAATAACTATAACATATAAAGTTAGCGAAGAAAGAGGTCTACCACTACTGAGTTTTTAAACTTTTCTGTATATACAGGGTGGAAATTATTTATGGGCCCTGGAGGGGAACTACCTTAAAACGTTGAGATAGCTCAATTTGCTTAAAGGAAACATTATGTTAATTCTTCTAAGCAATAAAAATGCATGGACAGATTTTGAAAAAAAAAACTATACTAAATTGTACACTTTTTTTTATGTTTGGCCTCACCTGTATCCTTGTCTATGCTTGTTTCTTATAGAAGTTTTTGTCCCTTGATTGAAATATGATCGTTAGGCATCAATGTCAAAAAAATGGTTTTTGATATCCTGTCTGTACATTTTTTCAAAAATCTGTAAAATAAAATAAGGTTTCTTTTAAGCAAATTGAGCTATCTCAACGTTTTAAGGTATTTACCCTCCAGGGCCCATAAATAATCTCCATCCTGTATAATCATCCACCACCACCACCATATCAGCCCTAGGACGTCCACTGCTGGACATAGGCCTCCCCCAATTTCACGGGGAGTAAATGCCATAATCGCCACGCTTGGCATGCGGGTTGGCGATCGCAGTATCTCCACCGCACTCTAGGAATGCTGCTGCCCATTCCCCGTTGGTCTTGGTCGTAGTTTAAGGACATACCCGGGTCCATATCAATCAATATATCAATAATCATCATCATCCTAGCGTTATTCCCAGTACAGTTACATCAGGAGCGGTCGTGGCCCAGCGGCGCCCGCGGGCCTATAAATAATTTCCACCTGTATAATAGAGTTGACAAATGGTTCACTACTTTTTGGCTAATTGTACTGGGTACAGTCACCTCTGTGTGTTGTGTGTGAAAACTGAAACTGAAATAGTAGATAGTTAACCAAGAGTTGAAAGCCACATTTGAAACAAGGTATTTTGGAATAGTAGGTACCTACATCATTGTCGAAGCAAGCTTGGAAAGTAAGGGATATCAGGGATTGCCTGACGAGGTGGTTCTCAGGCCGAGACTTGCGGCGAGGATTGACGAAGAGACCGAGTTAAATGCATAACACTTTTAGTAAAAAAATGTCTTGTACAGTCGGCTAAGAAAGTGGTCTACTACTAGTGACTTTTGAAACTTATTTGAATAAATAATAATAATAATAATAAATATACTTTATTGCGCACTACAAAGTGAGAAAAGAAATGAATAAATAATAACAATGATAGCATAATAAATAGACTATACTAACAGTGTAAGAAACGAATACAACATATAAATAAATATATATACATATACAATAAGTATATAATTTACACATGCAAAAAGCAATCAAGGGAGCGACAAGAGATGCATTTTCAGAACATTTTTAAAGACGGGAAGTGACTTCGCAAACCTTAAATCCAACGGCAGAGCATTCCAAAGACGAACAGCACGAAAAGTAAATGAGTTGTTGTAGAATTTTGAGGAAGAAGGTGGTGGAGCAAGAAGATGATTTTGGGAAGACCTTATGGAAGAGAGACGCATAAAACGTTCCTTGAGATATGAAGGAGTTGCTGGATTAAAGAATATGTTATATAGAAGAGCGAGAATATGAGAGTCACGGCGAAGACGAATAGGAAGCCACTTTAGTTGGGAACGGAAGTCAGAAACATGGTCATACTTGCGCAAGCCAAATATGAACCTAATACACAGATTTTGGAGACGCTCAAGTTTATTTAGCTGCTCCTCGGTTAGGTCAAGAAAGCATACGTCAGCATAATCCAATATCGGGAGAAGAAGAGATTGGGCTAGCGCAACTTTAGTGGAGAGTGTGTAACAGAACGCCATTGCGCTCCGTCACTTCCATATTGAAATATTTTCCAAGAGACAGTCAGATAAATTCATGGTTTCCCCGTTAAAAGCATTATTAAGAAAATAGTCGGAAATAGGAGTCTTGGCGAAAGCACAACCATGTCATATATGTAAATGCTAAGTAGTTTCGTATGCTTTAATAAGTTTCCTAAATAAGCTTGAGCATTGCCATTGAACAAGCACTATAAAACAAAAGAAAATACTTAAAATAGACATACGGGGGAGTTTTGTCGAAAGCTGAAACGGAGACGCTTCGCCCGCTTCGCTTGCTCGGTCGAAAAGTAAATATTTAATAGAAAGAATAGGCGGGTGTTAATTATATTACTAATTAGAATTCTCGACTTGGCATTCAATCATACAAACTAAGAACGTAAGATACAAACAATGCATAGAAAATAAGCAGACCTATATAATGAGTCTAAAATCATAACAATCTGTCGGGCGGTTGACGAGTTTCAATTTTATTAGCAAATACGTAGGGTACTTCCTTCCTCACAACACGAGAACATGAATTTTTAGTTGAGGCAGCGCCACTGTTACTTGAACCCTGGCACGCATCGATATCGCTAAGGTTGAGGGCTCTCTCTATTCTGGACGGCAAAACGTTCGGTTCAGATGGGATGGGAAAAAGTGTGGAACGGCGGTAACGTCTTGTCGGGCGAAACGACGGAAGGTATAGTTTGGTTGTTTACGGTCGATTGGTAGGAATGGGGACATTGGTGGAAAGAGTAGATTGTATCGGATGGTCGTATTGAGTGCTTAGGTGGGAATATGCGTTTTGACACGAACGACTTGTCAATGGCTATAAAAGCAAGCGGCGGACTGCAGTTGGGGCTTTTTGCGATTCGGCGGTGGGCTGTTAACATACCTCTGGCTTGTAGCACAAATCTATCGGTGGGTTTCTAGTAATTAGGGTAGGGAATTCTCTGTTATGTGGCGGCGCGCTGCATGATACGAGGATTTTCTATCTTAATATTAAAGTTTGTTTAATTTTGTGGGGTTTAGTGTTGTAGTGTTTTTAGTTGAAATCCTATCGTTATACCAAGGACTTTGGAGTAACGAAAGGATGTGTTTGTTGTTCTTACTTAAGTTTATTTGTGTTAATAATGATACATTGTTTATTTCGTTGTAAAAGCCAGAACGTTAACCAGATTACAGTTAATCTGACGGGGTACATACAACCTAACGGCTGTCAAGCGTGTTTACCCCGGAGCTCCGTAAATTATCAGATTGGGGAGTCCGTCTGGCATCACCTCTTTACCAACATAGGTGATGTGTCTAGGCCCCCCTGTACTCTCGGTGTCCAGCTGACGATCGGAAGCATGGCTGGCACGATTGAAGGCTCAGCATAGGAGGTTACTCCGCTTGCGGAAGACGTCAGTATCCGAGGTGCAGTCTTGTTAAATATATTTATATATCCAATTTATATACACAATAGGGTGTTCTACTAACACCGCCGAGCTCTCGAGCGTGTTGGGGGGAACGCACAACACACAGGCGTGTCAGGTTTCTAAATCCTAGCTTCGCCGGCTAGACTTTACAGCTTAAAGTAGGGACTTCACGGCCTTATTCGGAACTAATTCCAGATTCCTGGAATTAGTTGCGAATAATGCAGAGTAGGGCTGGGAAGGGGTAGTGTTAGGTTAAATTCATACACAGGGATAATATTAAGCATCTAGGATGGGTAATATTTATGTAGGTAAAGTGTTTTATTTCCAGGATCACAGTAGGGATTCTTTTAGTGTTTGAAGTGTTTCAGTCGCGGAATAGTTATAGCTCCAATGGCAGAGAACGAATTGTCTTCAGTATACGTGTGTCAAAGTGTTAAGTGAATAGTGAGATAAGTGAATTCTTAAGCTGCTAGTCTTCAGGTATTTAGCATAGGCCTGATAGGGACCTAGTTACGGTGAGGCTGAGAATGCCGATCCTAGTGTGGTATATTTAAAGTGATCAGTGTACGTTGTGAATAGGAGGTGGGCATATACCCAGAGTATTGGGACATGTCTACTAGGGACTGATGTCTAGCAGAGCCGTACATCAGACGTTTTCCACAATGGGTAGCTGAACGCTCATGACGTGGTTAACTCGTTTTCTAATAAGGGGAATTCGGTGGGCTACGTGTTACGGTTCGGCATTTTTGGCTTCAACGGGAGCTAGGCATGCTAGTGATAGGGCTTAGAGCCGCTAGGAGTGATAGGGTTAATAAGGCATCAGCGCCTTCAGTGGTAGTGTAGACTAGAGATGCCCGCGAGCATCTGAGTGGCCGAGCAAAACAGCTTACCCTGTTTTGCGAAGCTAGATTAATTAGATCGTTGTAGAATATGACCAAACCCCACCCTCTTGGGCTTGCTGACAGTGACAGTAGCTAAAATGGCACGTCACAACATATATATATGACCAAGGATAACTTTAGCTAGAATAGGGTAGTCAGAGTGTAGTGCTTAGACTAGCAGGTATCCTTGGCTTAGGAATTTCAAAGTGCTGTGGTGGGAGATTTGCCCTCCTTCGACAACACGCCCCGTCAGCAGGTGCCAAAAAGCGGTCTTATCAGGTATGGTTGGGGTTAAGTTAATAATACAAATATAAAACCTTATTTCCAAGCGCTAGGGCCTATAGGAACAGCTAGGAGAGAAGTCGGTTAGGTGAGCTACGTAACGCTCTAAGTTTTACATTAATAGGACCATTACAACGACTAGTACATGCAGAGTAATCTCTAGGCTCCTCTCAAATAGGCTAGTCCTAAGTAAAACTCTATTAGAATTAGTTTCAAGCGTGTACTTTAATGATACAAGCTGCCAGCGCAGCCCGATCTTAGTTAGGTGGCGTTTTGGTCAACTGAGTAGCGATGTGTGTAAGGATAGATTAGGTCGCAAATATTAGTAGAGATGAAGAGTCCAACGATCCTACCAGCTTCACATTAAAGTTCAGGGGTTGCTTACGGTACACAACACTAATAGGGTTCTACCATAGACGATCACAAGGCCAAATCATTTTCATAAAGCTCGTTTTTCTCAAAGCGTCTTCAGTAAAGTTTAGTAAGTTTCACGGGGTGGGGTTGCAGGGGCATTTAGCAGAGGGGGTTAATAATATTGAGAGGGGCGTACGTTACAAGTGGCAAGAAATTACGGAGTCGGCGAAGTGAACCTACTGCAGCAAACATTTTCCTGCTCACCTCGCCCACCTGAGGTAACCAAGAGAAAGTACGGTCCATAATAACACCAAGATTCTTCACTTGGTGGGAGTAGGGAATCAGAACACCATTAAACATAATAGCCGGCAACAAATCAAAATCAAAATAAAAATAAAATCATAATCAATATAAATAATAGGTTAAGAGGGCGCAGTACGTTTGGTTCTCCATAAAACGTATTTATGCTCTCATTTTAAAACGCCATGCTAGAATAACGTGAAACTTTGTATATACAATCGGATCCAGCTTGTCTAGGGCGGAAAATACTTTCTGTTGATAGAAATTATATTGGCGAAAAAGTACAGCGATTATTAAGGTTTTCATACAAGCCGTAAAAAACTCAAAACACCGCTGTATTTTTTTCTTTTTCAATTTCTAGCAACAGAAACTAATTTCCGACCTAGATATGCCGGATCCCATTGTGTAAACAAAGTTTTAAAATGAGAGTCTAAATACGTTTGTACGGAGAACCGATACACACCGATCGTACTGCGCCGTCTTAAAAAGTGGTTCAGCACTTTTTTGGCTTACTGTACCTAACCTCTCTGTGTTGTGTGAATATTGAAATTGAGATTGTTAACCAAGAGTTGAAAGCCACATTTTAAACAAGATACTTTGGAAAGATTATTAATCATAATCATCATTAGCCGATGTAGGTACGTCTCATTGCTAGATTTGCTAGCCAAAGGTGTCCTTTCATAAATGAGAGGAGGGGGAGGGGCGTTATTAATGTGTGTACATATTTTAAAGTCTGGTTAACGAACATGCGACACTCCTGGAATAAAAAGCTTCGGACGTGACCCCTTTCTATTACGTGGGAAGTGCGCCTGTTTGCCGCCAGCCTAGTAATCACTCCTTACTGTGTACTATTATTATAATTGCAAGCAACAGGATATCATAAATGGGTCATTAACTATTTTCTCTTGTTAATCTGACCCCTGACCTGTTTGGAAGGACGAAATTGGACGAGTTTATTGGAAAAATCGATACAACGTGGACTTTTAACATGCTTAGAAGACAGGCCATGAAAAATGGGGTTGAATATCAATTAAATCCTACACTTATTTAGTGCGAATCAACCCATAAAATCACAGTTTTAAAAAGTTGCCCAAGAGATGTGATCAGATCATGGCAACTGGTAACAGAAAAAAGTATATCGTCCAAATAATTTAAAAGTATTTAAAGAATCTGTAAAAAAATGGCTTACTGATAAATGTTATTATAATATTAATGAATTTCTCAATGACAATTTTTAACTCCAATTACTGTATTGCGCTATTATATTATTTTTATTTTATTTGTAAGCTGACATGTTTGTAATATTATTATCTTAAATAAGTAGTTTCATACCTAGTTGATAAATGTATGTACGCCTGGTAAAGGTAGGGTTTGGTGAGACTACTAGACCTGCAAGTGTAACTGCAATTGTAACCCAATCTCCACATGCATTTTAATAAATCATTTCATTTCATTTCAATAAATCATTTCATTTCATTTCATTTCATTTCATTTCATACGTAATTAACTGGACGTCTATTTGAATAGTCAAAGGGTTGCCTTATTTGATTGAAATCAAATCAGTATGTATATTTGCGCTAGCTCGAAACGCACAGAGCGGGCGAGGCGGTTTTATTTTTTTTATTTTTCCGAAACTATCGAGTTTTGATGGTGTCGATTACTGCTTCATATGTCACACACGCCACCTCCGCTCCGCTACCCCGCGCGGGTTTTTTTATTTATTTATTACATAGGTGGCAAACGAGCAAACGAATCGCCTGATGGTAAGCGATTAGCGCCGCCCATGGCCACTCGCAACACCAGAGGGGTTGTAAGTGCGTTGCCGGCCTTTAAGATGGAAGTACGCGGGTGGGGATGGGTTTTTGGTGCAACGTCCCCCGGACCGCGTTCGCTTTCCCGAAAAACCGCCTCCGCCACGCAACGACGCTGTACCGCGCTCTGTGCGTTTCATTTCAAGCTGAAGCTTGAAACCCCGAAGCTGAACCTTCTGACCCGACAGGCTTGGTGTGTGTGGAAGCGAGAGCGTAATAAACAATTCGATGACAATTTCATTCCTTTAACCTATGTTAGGTTTATTTGGCAAGTAAGTTTGTTCTTTATGTGTTGTTTTTTTTATTTATGCTTCTTTATGCATGTCCGATTGGTCCACTGATGATAGAGTGCAAGGAGGTAGCGGAACGTGAGATGCAGCCTGCGAGCAAGATAGCATTAGTATTTCTTTTATTTGTCTATTTAGTAGTATATACGTTTGTACCACTTTGGCTCAGCTGTAAGGTGCATGTAGTGTGCATTAAATAAATAAATAAATCTCATCTCAATTAAAGCTCTCTAGCTGTCAATAAAGGGTCGACAACGCACTTGTGATTCATCTGGAGCCGCAAGCGTCAATAGGCAACGATGTCTGCTTTACCATCAGACGGGCCGTAAGCTTGTTTGTCAACGTCATTATATATAAGAAATCTTGTAAATAAAGCTGTATTGAATGTTAAGTAAAGGCAAAAAGGAAACCTTAATAAAATAGAATAGAAGCCATAAGCTCTTTCGCAAGTAAAACCTTATGCCATCATCATCCTCCTAGCGTTATTCCCAGTACAGTTGCATCCTGAAGGATGCCTGGGGTCCGCTACCTAATCCCAAGAATTGGCTTAGGCACTAGTTTTTACGGAAGCGACTGCCATCTGACCTTCCAACCTGAGGGGGAAACTAGACCTTATTGGGATTAGGCTTGTCAAATGAGTGGGCAACTTGACTGTTAGAAGTTCTCAAGCCGCCCGGAGGCCTCTAACTTGGCTTAACGACTGCTATCATAGACAGTTACCGGGATCAACGACTTAACGTGCCTTCCAAAGCACGGGAGCGCTCAGTTAGTAACCACTCAAAGCGGTCACCCATCCAAGGACTGACCTCGCCCGACATTGCTTAACCTCGTATACCGCACGCGGTACGCGGGCGCCGCTGGGCCACGAACGCTCCTACGAAGTAAAACCTTATCCCAATGAGAAGCTATTGAACTGATTGTAATTTTGCGGCGCAAAAAAGGATTATTGCGGGCTTATACCCCAAATGTTCCGTGTAATATTGTCAGATGAAATTCGCATGCATGACTTGAATTCATTGGTGACTGTGATAAAGCGATTTCAATGCGCCCATAAAAGATCGTTGCTAGGATTTATATATTATTTTAGGAGTGGCAATTCATAATTGCCAAGAGGGCAATCAAAGGGTCGTCCAATTAGAGACAATAATAATAGTAAAATAATCGTATGGCATTTATTTTTCGAACCGTGAGATCTTCGAGAAGAAAGTACGGTTCCCAGTTTTGTTGCACTTTTAGCAACAAATACAACACATTTAAAAACAAATTTAACAGACGCCATTTTTGAAATTAAAATTTAATAAAATTACCTCCCGGCCTAGGCCTTCAATTTTGTGTGAAATTCCTTTACAGTTCTCCCGAGTTGTTCCGCCTGCAACGTGATACCTACTTTTAAGCCCGTAACGCACGTAATGACGAAATTTCATTTCTTCTTTGAGAAAAATATTTTCCCACAGTAAAGGTGTTACTCTACTACTATGAATATAATTTTCGGCAATATTTTTCGTGCAACCTGAGTTTTAATGATATTTCTTTGAAGGTTTTTAGCAGTCACGTCTCTTCTTAATTAAACTAAAACTTCGTGAGAAGTCGATGTAGATACCTTAGGGATCAGGTTTGTTTATTTATTTCGCCTAAAGTTAAGGGAAACATTGATACTTAAGTTTTTATTTCCATGGTTAGCTTTTGCCCACAACTTCATCCGCGTATGCTCCTTAATCGACTTAATTAAAAACGCCTACGCAAAATTGAATAGCAAATATAGTAAATAGTCAATTAGACTTCTCACAGGCGCAGCATTACCTATCACACTCCTATAGAAATTTCTTTCCACTTTTCACTTTATGAGATGATTTTGGGTATAAAAATTATCCTAAGTCCTTCCTGGGGTCTTGAAATATCTCCATAGCATCATCTAAATTGGTTCAGTAGTTTAAGCGTGAGAAGATAACAGACTGACATAGTTACTTTTGGATTTTTTATATTAGTAGGGATGTGTCCGGTTAGTGTGTAATTGGTAGCCCCAAGTAGCCCGAGAAAGATACGGTTTTTTTTAAAATAATTCAATAACTGGCTGATTTTTGTTATACGGTCCTATTATGTGATTTTAAGAACCTACTTATATATTTTTAAAATTTCCGAATCTGAAAACCGGAAGTTGGAAAAAAAAAATATGTGCCCGAAAACTGGTGAATTTTTGCAGCAAACAGGGTATCAGTATTTTTATGATGAGTACTTCTATGTTTATGTCTATTTTAATACTTACGACCAGAATGGAACAATATATGCAACGGGAAATGAGAAAAAAAATATGTAATAGGTAGTCGTAGTAGTCCATTTGACCTTCATGAATAGTCTACAGAGTGCATTTGGCTGCCACATTAATTCCAAAAGTTATTACACCTTTAGGTGTTTTGGGTTGATTCAGTTTAAAAAAGTGTCAAGAAATATAATAAAGGCATATAAAAACCCTAACTGTAATGATACCTTATATGCCATTAGCGTAATGCATTTTTATGTTTTACGATATTAATTATTGATTGTATTATTAAGTTACCGTAACAAAAATAAGTTTATTTTCACATATTACGTAGAACATAAATAGAAGTAGTATATCATAAACAAAATAATTCTTATAGTGTTTTCGCTAGATTTTTACGGATTTTTTATAGATTTGTTTTTAATATTTTCTACCGCCGCGTTAATAAATGTAGGTGTATTATTAAAAAAAACTTAGTATAATTACTTAACCTAATTTTAGATGCACAAAATTTGCTGATACCGATATATTGTTGTTTTTTCATACAATGAAACCGTATAGCTCTCGGGCTAAAGACCACCGGGGGATTGGCAGCAGCAATAGCAGCATCCGTGGTGTGGTGGAGAGACTGCGCTCGCCAACCCGCATGCGATTATGGCATACACCCCCTATGAAATTTTGGGAAGGCCTATGTCCAGCAGCGGACTTCCTTCGGCTAATTTGGTTGGTTACGAGCCCCATTAAGTATAACAAATTAAGTATACCAACCCCATTAAGTGTACAGGATATTATATGTATTCGTGTGGATATCGCTATAAAAACTAGAGACATGTACGAAATAAAAATGCAAGTTATGTAGAAAATTCTAAGTACTTGTTTATTCATACGTATCTTAATATTACACATACAGCTAACTTTAAAACTAGATCAGTCACGATTGGTCGTTTACATAGTAAAATCCGGAACACATCTTGCCTTAAATAAATATATTGCCTGCTTATAATAATAATTATGTAGGTACAGACTGAGGCTAAAGCCCTATTTACACATGTACGAGTATCGTATGCGAGTTTCACTACATTGCGCGGTTTGAGAGATCGATTGAACCCATTATACCCCGGTAACCCGCAATCGAATGAATCTCGCTTGCGAGTCTCTTATGTGTGTACAGAGCCTTAAAAATACTTTGGTAATAGAGTAAAAGCAGTTTTAAAATGAACACCCCTCTCTTGGTAGACATTGTATCAATGTATGAGTTTCTGTGTATTGCGCCTTTATGATCAGATCTTTATGATTTTTATGGTCAAATCTGGGAGATAACACACTAGAGGGATGTTGAGTTTAAAAGTGATGTTACTCAAATAAATTGTTTCTGAATTTCGATGTCCAAAAGAACACTATTTTTTCTTTGTGCTTGTATTAAATACAAAAAAAATATAACCGTGTACGCGTGTAAGTACTTTGAAACAGTGGTTTTGTTTATTTGGAATGTAACTATTACTTAAAATTCGTCTATAAGTTTTATCGATGTGGGTTATCACCAAGTACTTAATGACTCGTACTTTTCACTGGTGACTCCGATTTGTTGATTGTGGTTTTATGTAACATTGACTTATAAACGACATTCGCTTATCAAAAATAAACCTTTTGACCTTTTTGGTAGGAAATTATACAATTTTAAGTTGACAGATCTCTTATATCAAGACCAAGTTATACCAACCTTTATCTAACCTTACTTGGCCTGTGTTAAAAGTTTCTTTGCCATTTTAACTGAGACAGCAAACTCACTGAGATAGTTGAGCATAATATCTCTAGGAATCACACGTCAAGCCTGAGGTTGAGATCTTGATAGGGCAACTGTGCTTGGTCAATATCATCCTTACGTTTATATATTGTTTATTCATTCTGATTTTATGGCGCTAGAGTGGCACCAACGCTTGAACTTGCTTCCCTATTCGTATCACATTCAAGTCTCGTTAGACTTCCTTTAACTCTTCAATTACAAGCTTAATGTATTCCGCATCACACCGATTATGATTCCGCATAATCTTTCCTTTCAGCATCGGATTTTCCAATATTGACATGAATCGTAATTGCTTCGTCGTTCTCAGATTTCATTATAACATCATTCCACTGAATCTCGGCTTTCTTGCTATAATTCTCATTCTCGATTAGAATGGCCGACTTTGTGCATAGCGCTTTAGATTGGAACTCAACTAGAGCGCAGTAGTCGCTTTTTCTAGATTCAGACTTGGCGTCTGCGATGTAGCCTAGTTTCCTCCTCATCACTTCGACTCTGACGTGGTAGTTGTAGATGCAAACTTTGATAATGAACGCGCTTTTTTGGTGGAGGAGGATGATCTTGTATTTAGTTCTGCAGCAGGCGGTTTTCTTAAGTTTAGTTTGGAAGTTTTCTATGAGGATCTTGATCTTTTGGGAGTAGACGGCGATGATGTTGTGGCTGCTCTGGAGATGTGCTGAGAGTTCTTCGAAAGGGATTGAGCAGCAGTTGGCTGCGATGGGGCAGGTCATGGTGTCAAACTTGCAGTCTTCCTCGTGCTTCGGTCTTGTGGCCGCTGTGAGGAGCTCTGTGCACCCGCGTCTGTTGACAAACAAATTATAGAGTTATTTTTTAAATAACATATATATTATAAAATAAACTAAATTAAACCCTTATAAATCTAAAAACCTAAGTCTAAAATTGGCCCCTGCGGCATGGTGCCGAGGATGCTGGCAGCATTTCCTCGCTGGATCGCAATACTTAAGCGTTGGGCGAGTTAATTAATATGACAAATGAAGTCAAATATGATAAACTTTTGAACTCGTTCCCCATAATATTTGGGGGACAATGATCCGATTTAATCATTACAACACATCTTTATGGCGATGACATAATTAAGTTAAAAAGTATTTTTATAGCCTGTTTTGTTGTTCTTAAAAGGTGGTCAGGGAAAAGAACTTAGTGATATACTTATTTTAGGTTAGACTAGTTAACCTTATATATATGAAGTTAGTCCTATCTGCAGTAATATGCACCGTTTCCTCTAAAGTATGCATTCATTTTCTAAATATACCTCCAATACGAAGATCTTGCAAGAAAACTAGTCTACCTTATATCATAAAATTACGTTTCTTATTACTAAACACTTCACTTAGAGGCTGCATAAAAGGTAATAGTCACGTCCACTTGAGTAATAGTGATGTTATACTCGTTTCTTGCTATAATGCGTTCCGTGAGTCTAACACTATTTGTTCTAGTGCCCATGTATTTTTGCTACATACCACCACCACCATATCAGCCCTAGGACGTCCACTGCTGGACATAGGCCTCCCCCAATTTCATGGGGGTGTTGCTACATACAATTGTACCTAATTGCTTAGTAGTTAAATCCAATGATGGCATATACATAAATGGAAACTTGTTACCTACATTTAATCGCAGTGACCAAGTTGTAAGAAAAAGTATTTTTTACCATTTATATTAGGAAAAAAGAGAATTATTTGAATATTTACTCTTTTCTACTTTTAATTGTTGACCATGTACAATTATTCCGGATTATGACACGAACCCAAAATCATCCTGACATTAGTAAACCTGCTCACGAAATTTCACAAAAATGGGTTGAGATATGCGATTTGAAGAGAACGTGCAAAAAAAAACCAGTATTATTATGTGATACCACAGTTCACTTCACATGCAACTGAGTAGGTATGTATATGAATTTATATCCAAAAACATGCATGTAAAATCAAGATGTATTCAATACAAAATTACAAACTAAAATCTCGTAAAACCTGAGATGCATTTTGATGTTGTTACCACTAGTTCTAAACAAGCGTATTTTAATAACTTCGAATTGCCAACCAACTTTGTAATTAATTTCATGATTTACGGTTTATTTTCTTAATTCAACTCTTTTGTTTAGTTCATTTTAGCTTAGTTCAATAGTAGACACAGGTGTTCTTTCTTTCATTATATCTGCTAAGGAGCGAAAATTGAATATCGTCTTTCGGGATTTGTAAATAAAAAACCCGCGTGAGTTTCAGACATGACATTGTAGCATAATTAAACCTATTTCTGTAACAATAGACACTTCTCTGAAATTTATATCACAAATGTACTATAAATACGTAATTTTTTTTAAGAAGGAAGATATTAAAATTACTGGCACTAGGTCAAATAATAGAGAGTATACCTACCTAATTTATTGTTCAGTTCAGTTCAGTATACCTACCTAATCTAATTATCAATGTTCGACGGACACACTTATCCTCCGATACCGAAAAATGGCCCTATGAATCGTATGATCGCAATAAAATGTAAAACAATTCAAAAATTCCACGATATCCGTTACATATATTTTGTTAGGAATTATCAGCCCAAATATACATTTATTTTATACAAAGGGATAGCAAAGAACGAAATACGTTTTATATCAATATACATGTCTGAATTGGATTGAAAAGGTCAATTTCATTTCTGTTTTTAGAGAGACTTTTAAAGAGAGCACTTTGATCTACGGAACCGTGGAGTTAAAATATCGGAATAATTTGCATTCCTATTCCCCAAACGTAAACTTTTATTATTCTTTTAATAATTAGTCAGAGTGTGTGTCCGACGGAAGTTTCAGCTTCGGTCAAAATGTGCGGTTTCTGCTTAGGCTCTGTTTCTGATGGATTATGTAGTATGTAAGTACTTAAGTATGTCACTCGAAAAACGACATCCAAATTTAAGCAAACGGCAAAATAAACGACGTCAGAGTAAACGTAACATGTAATGATAGGTTATAATTTACAAAAAACAAAACAAACGGTTATTCCGTCTATTTAAACAGTGTTTTTAAATCTAATTGAAACACAAAATGAAGAGGGTATAAAAGTAAACAGGATTTAATTAACACTGAATGACATTGAGTTTGTTTGTGGCACATTATATAAATACGACGTTTAATGTAAAGAGAACTTAACTTTGCAAATGTTTTTTAATACCTATTAGTTGTCAACAAATCCCCGAAATGTCCGGTCCTGGTAAAGGCCACAGATGTTCGCTGGATGTGGGTTGCGCAGGAGGGGGAGGGATGTCCAGCAGTGGACGTCCTTCGGCAGATATTATGATGATGTCGATGAAATCACCGATAGTTAGCATGAGACTCTTCCTTATACTGTATGACGCAATAAATTTCGTTTATACATGTGTATATATGTATGTATGTAAGCACTTTATTGTACACAATTACAGGTTGAAACAAAGGCGAGCTTATCCCTATAAGGGATCTCTTGCAGCTAACCTTTGAGCAATAGAGTGGAAGGTAGGTAGAATAAGATATACAAACTTAAACAATGTACAAGACAAATAAAACAGATGTAATATATATATATATATGAAAAATAAAACTTATAATATATGCATATGTGTAAGAACCACATACAAAAATAGATTGCGCGGTTTGATAGATGGATTTAATTCACTATACCTTGGAAACCTTCAATGTAGGTAAACGTGCATGCTATTAGTGCACGTGTATAAACGGCGGTTAGAGGTATAACATGGCAAAGTATTGGCGAAAATAATGGGAAATCCTGGCGACTTCGATTGTCGCGCGACACGTGATCACCCACTTTGAGTGCCAAGAGCCCGCGAGGTGGGCGCTTGTCACATAGGCGCTTTCCGCTACATACGTTTTTGCGCATGTTCTCGGCTACGAATACGAGCGTATTGCTACGAAAGCACGTTGGCAGTGAAAGAGATACGGCTCGAAATAGATATAGATAATGTTCGTCGCTTGACATTACCCCGCAAACTCAATTACCCCGCCCGCTTATATTGTAGCACCCGGGTGGTCGAGCTTTGCTCGGCATCTTTCGAGTTTTTCCGGAGAAAACGTGTATTCTTGAAGATGAGACCTAAGTAATCCAATTTTTTACAACGTAAACCACTGGAATGTAAATTTCGTCGTTTCCGAGATCGCAGAAATAAGTAAATAAATAAATAAAAATAAAAAAAATATTGGGGGACAATCTTACACAAATCAACTTAGTCCCAAAATAAGCAAAGCTTGTACTATGGGTACTAGACGACGATATACATACTTATTTAGATAAATACATAGAGAACATTCACGACCCAAGATCACAATCCGTGCTAAATGCACAAATAATGCCCTGGCCGGGATTCGAACCCGGGACCTCTAGCTTCGGAGGCAGTGTCACTACCAACTAGGCTAAACAGGCCGCAGGGTAAATAAATAAATAACAAGAATTGCTCGTTTAAAGATATTATATAAATTCCAGTGTAACTGAAATATTTGTTACAATGTCATGTAGCTAAATAAATTACAAAAACAAATTATTCGCTTAAAGATATTATATAGATTCCAGTGTAATTCTTCAAGTTTTAAAGGGTTTTAGTATAATAAGTAACTACGAATTACGCAATAATAGCGACGCGACGTGATTAAATATTTCAACAGAAATTAGATCCAATAACTTGAATATCTAACTACAATTTAATCGTCCGCCGTAATGGATTTGTCAATTCAGTAGCTAATTTTATAATATCTAACGGCTATTATGTGGATGGTGTATAATAGCAGAATTACTATGATTGCCTTGCATTCCATTACTGCGGTTAACAAGTCATTTTGTTCTCGAATGCAGTAAATTTGACATTGCGGGTCACTGGGACAGGTTCAACATAGCGGTACTTGTTTATACGAATGTAAGTGGATCGAACCTTACATTTTGATTTATCCTGAATGAAAATGAAAATAGTTTATTTAGGATATTGACATATTTTTACAACAGGCAAGGTTGGAGCCTACTATTAAGCTTTACATTATGCTTGTGTCAGGAGACACCGCGCTTCTAATACAAGAAGTGGTAGTAAACCATAATAAACATACAAAGTAAGACACTTTTGTTACTGACATAATATTGAAAACAGATAATAAAATGTATTATATGTATTTATTCAGCAAAGTAAACCAATTAAGAGTATTACAAGACTAATGTACTGAATAATGTATGACCAGATATATCTAAGTTATGATTACTTATCAGTAAAATCAAGGCACAGAGCCGTCGCGGCGCGGTGCGGGGCGGAAGCGGTTTTGCATTTTTGATCTTTCCGAACCTGTCGACTGCCTGCCTGTGTGTGTGTGTGTGTGAAGCAATAATGTCGATTATTGTTTCATATGTCACACACGCCGCCTTTGCTCTACCGCGCTACCGATATACCTCGCGGTTTTTTGGTGCGACTTGCCCCAGACCCCGTTCGTCTTACCGCAAAACCGCCTTCGCCCTGGAACAACGCTGCGCCGCGCTCTGTGCGTTTCAAGCTTAAGGCCCTGGTCTCCTATTTTATGCTATACGCGACGTCTGACTTCAGCGTCACAATGCTTACTATAGAAATGTACTGAAGTGGTCTCTTTCAAACGTTGACGTCAGCGTCTTGCGTCCATATAAATGTTGACGCTGAAGTCAGACGTCGCGTATATCATAAAATAGGAGACCAGGGCCTAAGAGTCCCATGTTCCCAACCCATTTAGGTAATTTAAATGTCCAAGAATACCAAATTTTCGTTTACGTAAATTTGTAAGTTGTATACAGGGTTTTTTTTATTGAATTCCGTTAATTGCGAGGGTACAATCCTGAGATGAAATGAAGTAATCTTCTCTAAAACACTAGTATCCCAATTCGTACCATTTCGAAGATATTCAAGAATTCATTTTCGTTAATTATAATATAACCCCTACTATAGTATAAGTATAAAAGCTCCTTAACAATTAAACAATGTTGATGTGCATGTCATTCGAATTCCGAATTGTCATACTTGACATTAACTTTTCCTAACTCGATGTTAACTCTTAAGGCCGTTTTTCATTCACCCTTGGTGATATAATTAATTATTTTGTATGAAAAGGAAAACAAAATTTTTCTTGAATTTTGAAAAACTAAATACTTATGTTACGTTCGTTTCTATGGTTATACACGGCTATATGCTTGAAGGAACGGAAATCGATAAAAACACCCTGTATATTTTATTATGTACAGTATATGTCTTGCCAAGACAGCAATAGGAGTTACCTACCTATTCGTCTCCTATAAACAATTCATGACCAAGACTCAACTCATAAAATACCTCACAGAAAATAAATAAGATCGAACCTTTATACGCCAGTATTTATAGCGGCCTAAAATACCCTCATAAAAAAACTTTTAAAGGTAACGTTGACGTCGGATGCAATGATCCAGATAAGTATCAAATAAATCGTAAAATAGATTAAAAGTGCACAAGTTTATGGCTAGGGACTAGGTTTATTGGGCGAGCTTGCTATTCGTGATTTAAGGAATGAGATACTGAAATACTTGTTGTTGAACATAGCAGTCAGATTAAGGCCCCTTCCGCATTTATCGGTGCGGTAGTAAGGTGTTAACTGACAGTAAGATCTCGGTGAAGCAGAAAATACCGCAGATTCCGCCTCGCTAAATCACGAAGTCATAAGTCCTTATTCCGGTTGGGTAAAATTGTAAATAGTTGCTAGAAAATTATAAGTATTCACTAGTTGAATTATGATAATAAGGTATTCTATTTCCATTAATAATGAATTTATTTATTTTTAATTGATACAGATAGATTTTGACTTGTAAAAAAGTCTCCTTATGGCCACAGAATAACGCACGAGTGAAAAGGCATCTTCTGGGTGAGCTCGCTTCATCGTGAGCCCCATCTTTACCCCTGGCTAGATGCTGGCCAAGAGCAATACCATTTTTAATAAAAAAAATTTTTAAGTATTATATCGATTTTTTAATACTATTTTCTGTCATTTTTGATATGTAAATTGTAGCAGTTCTTACGGAACAAAAACTAGCCTTTAGGTACTCCTACTATTCCCCTCAGATAGTTTCGTGCGCGGCGTGCGGCTTTAGCGGCCTGAAAACGAAGCGGACTGAGTAGCGGGGCATAAAAATGCCGCCTATCCATTTCTTGTCCGCTACCTTTTCCAATCCCAAAAGCGACTTTGCTATCCACGTAAGAAAGTTCAATGGCAGTTTTTCTAAGTTTATTAATCATTTTAACAATACCTGTAATTTCTACACGGCAGCATGAGATCGTTGACAAGTCTCTGCAGAGCCAGGCAGGGCGCTGCGGGCGCACGCAGCACGCCCCTGCACCACGCGCACCGCGAGATGCGACGCGAGCACCGAGCGCACCATACACCACCGCACCAGGGGCAGACGCAAGGGCCGCAGCACTGTGGAGAGAGCAATGGATGCGTTACAATTTAGGATTGCTGATTTTTTAAACTAGTTTCTTAAAACGTGATAAAATGCAACTTAGGTGACGTCGTACAGATTTCCTCGTCAATTAACCCACGTGTCAACGTCAATGTCAGTATCTCGAATACAGTAGAATTATCATGCGCAGGAGCGGGGCAGTACTGCACTCGCATCGTCCCGATTCCGCGCATCCCGCGCCAGTAAGAAATCACCAATTCAAATATAGGCGTGCAGTAAAGAAGCGGTACTGATTCAAATGACAGTTGATATTGACAGCTCCGTCTCGGCCCAGCCAAGTCTGTAAGTCACCTTATAGTTCGACAGCATAAAAAATCAATCGCAACATGTTTTACTAGATTTCCTACCGCTGACGAATGTTTGGACACATTTACAATTCTATGATTGTATTTTTCCTAAGAGCAGCAACGTGATTGAAGGCGGTACGGTACAAACTTGCTTACAAATGGGGAATAAATAAATGTCTTACAGTATCTTGCAAAAGTTGAGGCAAGCGATAGGTAATAGATATCTAATTTAAAAGTTCGTTACTGCCGGTACGAGCATGTCGGGAGCTTGTGTGCTTACAGGCCTATCACCTGTCTTTCTTTATTAGTTACCTAACCTTCCAATTTAGGTCTAAAAGTTGGCAGGGTCATTGCCACACCGAATCGGCGCAACGCCGTAAATATTTCTATTTTACTAAAATGATGACAAGACTATAATCATTTAAGTTTATTCACTTGTACTACTTCCATTATTAATTTACGCGATTTAGATGGGTTCTGAGTAGTTTTAATATACTAACGTAGGAACAAAAATAATTTCATTGAATACTGATTCGATCTATCTATAACCCTCGCTTAAGTCATCGTATTCTAGTATTGTTTATAGCTAAAATTTGAAAGCTAACGTCTTCACTAGGCAGTGAACCTTCTATGCCTTTTGGTACTACTAATTATTATGTGGTGCTATCTTGTTTTCCCATACATAAACCTGAAAAGGTACCTGAGCTTGCCGCCTGCGGGATGCGGGCTATGATGACCAGTAAAAATTATTTTTTAAGGCCAATTTACATGTGTAAGAAATTACGTGCAATTTTCATTACATTGCGGGACTGCGGGCTACTGAGGTAAAAAGAGTACGATCAAAGCTATCAATGTAATAAAAAATATACATTTATTCAACAAGGTCATCCAAATGTAAATAGACCTAAGACCCGGGCTTCCAGGTCCAGGCCTTACACACTGAAGGCATATATTTATTTGCGATAAATATTCTCATACGCGTTATAAGCCAGAAGTTAACGAAAATGCCTAAAGGTTATAATTTTCAAGTAAAACTCCTTTATAAATATTCGTACATACCGATACCAGTTCAAGAGGAAGGTCATCTTGCGAAATTGACCCTTGCGCTATGTAAAATAAGGTTCACAATTCGGCAACACTTGCAGATGGATTCGGGCCAAGGCGATCGGTTATGAGTTATCATGTAATATGCGCTTACGTATACGTGTTTTCAAGTTCAGAAGATTAATAATGTATGGAGTTCCGATAAAATTATTTGCGAGGCATCTATTTGACTGAGTTCAAATGTTACGAGTATTGTTTGTTTAACAGGTTACTCTGTAGTTTTAATATATTCTCTATTTTTTTTGTTTATGTGGTTTTGTGTTTCTGGTGGTATATTTTTTTTGTTTATGTGGTTTTGTGTTTCTGTTGGTTATGGTGAGTAAGGCCACCAGAGCTCCCGAGAATGCGTTCTGTTGAGAGTGAGGAATCTGTATCTGTACCAGTGTCTAACTGTCTACACAACGCATACTCAAATAAATGAATGGGACGACTGCGGCGTTCGTAGTCTACGGTGTCCGCTTACCAGCAAGCCATGCTTGATAGTTGTATAAAAAATGTAATTTAAAGTTATTTTAAACTTAACTCTACCAAAAATATAAATTTACAGCTTGCACCTGAATTAAAATATATCTTTGACTAACGGTTGCACGCGACTTCGTCCGCACCTACGCTCCTATTAGTCGCAGCGTGATGTTATATAGCCGAAAGCCTTCCTCGATGAATGGACTATCCGAAACAAAATTATTTTTTTCAATTCGAAGTAGTAGTTCCTGGGATTAGCGCGTTCAAGCAAACAAACAAACTCTTCAGCTTTATAATATTAGTATAGATGATGTCGGTTATTGTTTTCCTTTAAATTTAAATTCGGTTACATTATCTCTACAAATAAAAATATATCGTGACGCAAATATAGATTGATAAATCAAATTAAAAACAAGGAACAACCTTGGCGTTTCTTTCCCAGAAGATAAACATTATGTCGAATCTAATTTTACATATTCTTGAGCATTAAACTATTATTTTACTACTACCTACCCAATCAAAATGAATATCACAATATAGCCTGCCGCCACGAAGATTATCTAACATCTTATTATCTTCACGTTTAAGTACACTTAAGTGGTCACAATAACACAATACTAAAGATATAACTCACAAAGAACAGTCAATGCGGCTGCAAAGTGACACTTCACGTAACTACATCGTTAAACAAAATATGCCTACATCAATGTCTATGTTCTAGGTCCATTGTGCTGTATTATTTTGCTTCTTTGTAAAGATATGTATTTTGAAAGTTCATGACATATTTATTCTTATTACAATATAAATATTATAATGTACACACATACATAAACTCACGCCTTTTTCCCAAAAGGGGTAGGCAGAGCAAACGAAAATTAATTTCAGTGCCACTTTTAGCAATTGTAGTTTTATAGATGGAGAAAAATGTGATATTGCAGTGACAGGTTGCTAGCCCATCGCCCACAACACACTTCAACCTGGTTCCCATAGTCGACTCTTACGACACCCAAGGGAAGAAAGGGGGCGGTAGGCTATTTTAACCCGGCACGACGAGGGGCAAATAATTATCTATATTAATAATTTCGTGCAGGGGTACGGTAGACCCGAACGAGACCTGTCTCAAATTGAAGAACGTATAAAAATAACGATTTTTGAGTTGAACATATGTATCCGCAAAATTCGGATTGTCGCGTATTTTGCATTTAAAAGTGTTAATTTTACGACAAAAGGTCCGCCATATTAAATTTGTTGGTTGACAGCACAGACTACTAAGAAGACACTGTTGACAGCGTCGGGTTGGGTACGTTCGGAAATTGTAAACTATGTTTGCGTCCGGTGTGTTGGCCAGGTTGCTGGGCGTGGATTCGGCTAGCCGCGTCTGCAGCGTTTTGTTTTTGTAGTTTTCAAGCGTTCTATACACCTATCAGCCTAGCTAGCACGATAACTTATACCGTCACGTTATATGGGCGAAATGTATTAAAACGTCACATAAAACGTAACGGTATCATCTATCGTGCTAGCTAGGCTGATTGTCACAACAACCGCCTTCAAGCGAATGTATGGGGCCTGTTACATGGTTATTATTATCACGTGATACATTCATATCACGATAAGTATCACGTGAATATTGATGCAGAATCAATACAAATTTGAAAACTGCGATAATATTGACACCCCAGTATTGTGATAATATTAATCGTGTAAAGGACACCACTTGAATGTTTGCTGAGTCTGTCCGCCATCTTAAAGCTGCGTCTCTATTTTGTTGTGACAAACTACTAGGTGACTTATAGCTTTTAAACGTCTAGCAAAATTCTATCCCTATCTCGCTCTATCTTATAACTTAGTGGTACTGGGGGTCTACTCCGAAATTCGAAATCCAAACTTCGTATGGTGCCGTCCCTTTCACTCATATAATCTATGACAGGAGAGTGAAAGGGACGGCACCATACGAAGTTCAGATTTTGAATTTCGGAGTAGGCCGTCAGGCGTCAACTTTAAAACGAATAGGGTATTTTACTATAAGAGAAATAAAATTCAAAATGTAATAAAAACCAGCCAAGTGCGTCGGAGTCGCACACTGAGGGTTCCGTACAACTAAAAAACAAATGTGATTTATCAATATACTGATATTTTTGATAAAATATACTTCATAATAAACATTATCACCTAATTTCAAGTTCATAGGTCGATGGGAAGTTAAAAAATTATATGTGTGACAGACAACACACGGAATGTTCTTTGACTTTCTTCGACCGAAAACTAAATATATATGCCTCTCGGTCGCACTTGCATATTCGAGCGCGGAGAGGGAAATACTTCGTTTTCAGATCGCGGTAGGCCCTCTGGTCTGACGGCTCCTATTCGTGGATGGTGCGCGTATCGGAATGTGAACCTTTGGCAAAACGGAACAAGTTGTTAAATAGCTTCCATTAATTGGAGAAAGTATTACCAACTGTTATTATTATCACGCGAGACACTGAATATTGCCTGTTACATGGTTGTTATTATCACGCGATATACTCATATCACGATCCGTATCACGTGCAATGAATATTGAAGAAAAATCCATACGATTTTGAAAACCACGATAATATTGACACACCAGTATTGTGATAATATTAAGCGTTTAACAGACCCCATACAATTTTAAAAATCGCGATAATATTGACACATAATATTGAGTGTAAAGGGCCCCACTTAAGAGAATTTGGCGGAGAATACAGAGCTGCTACCGCGAAACGAAAACGAACGAACATCGTGTACCTCCCTCTGTGTCGCTCGATTTTGCAAGTTCGACAGAGAGGGAGATACACGAACTTCATTTGTTTTCGTTCGCGTTAGCAGCTCTGACTTCGCACCAACAATACTGACTGGCACATCAATATTTAACAATTGCACATCTGAACTGAATTTTAATGAACGATGATTGTTGATGATTATTTTTTTTAGTATTTTAGCTATACAAATCAGTACTAATTACGGTGTCAAATTTGTTATGTGCCTTTAAATACTACCCTTATAAAAATGCTTAGGATTAACTTGCAAAGATACTAGCCTTTGCCCGTGACGTCGTCAGCGTAATCTTTTACTCCCTATTCCATATGTTAATCCAGACTACAGACTATATTTCTATACGAAGTTGCATCATAATCCGTTGTTGTAATGTTTTTATTTTATACATTTTTGTACACTATTTCTTTCGTCGTTTGCATAACTGTCACGAATAAATGTTTACTTTATTTCTTTCTTATTTATTTCACCCGAGCGAAGCCGGGCTTTCATCTAGTTATATTGTAATTTAAAATATTTATGTCTTGAAATTTGCATGAACATTTTTTGTTTATATACTTTTGTTTTTTTTTACATAGGAAAAAAATGTTTTATGTAAAGTTAGTTAGTACCTAAAATAAAATAAATATTGGGGGACCATCTTACACAAATCGACCTATGTAGTCCCAAACTAAGCAAAGTTTGTACTATGGGTAATAGACGACGATATACATTCTTATATAGATAAATACATACTTAAATAGATAGAGAAAATCCAAGACCCAAGAACAAAATCCGTGCTAAATGCAAAAATAATGCCTTGGCCGGGATTCGAACCCGGGACCTCTACCTTCGGAGGCAGTGTCACTACCAAGTAGGCTAAACAGGCCGTCGAGTCAGTAAGTAATCTTAAAATAGCGCGTTGTTTCTAATTGATTATCCTTTTAACCATTCTTATTTTGGTATTTTACTGCGTTCACACGCATATTCATGACGATTTTACCTACATTAAGTTATTTTTGTATTGCAAAAAGTTGCACGCAATCACGATACCGCAGTCTGTTAAGTATTTCCGCATTAAAGCAAATCAATATTGCGGTCATTGCTAGTGCCGAAATTTAATTGATGTTTACAGATTTTATTTAAGAGTCTTTTACGCGGAGAAAACCTGCGAGCCAGGAGTCATCGGGGAATGATTGGGATATGTGGTCTTTCTATCCATTAAAAACTTTACAGTGACCGCCATCTGCGTTCTAATGCGGAGGGACTTCAGGGTATCAATACTCAACGCACTGGAGCTCCTCACTCGCGCTTTACTCCTAATGGCTTACATTAAGGCGAAGGGGTGGGCAAGCTCTTTCCATACAAACTTTGTGCAAGTTTGTGTTTGCACTCCAGTTACTATTTTTGGTCCATAAGCTTATTGTTTTGTTAGCTATGTCTTGATGTTTTTCTTTTTTAATTTTAATTATTTTTTGCATTTTAATTTTATTTATTTTTTTAAATAATACAATATTTCAGCATCAACTTCTGCGTATATCCAATAAGTACCAACAAAACATAAAATTAAATGCTGTAGTGCCAAAACTAACGCAAAAAACTTGCATAACCTTTGTATGGAGAATGGCTTGCCCTACCCTGCGCCTTAACGTCACCCTCGCTGGGGTTGATAGTCGGGTGCTTCGGTCCCCACCACGTGGTGCACTCGCAACCCCAGTGGCCCCTTTACGACTGACGGGGGAGACTGTAGTCCTTTTCTTTTGCCCGAATCTATACACGGTTGATTAAGAAGAGACCTAGCTAGATCAATTTTTTGCCTCCGAAAGACCCTGAATTGTAAATTAAATAAATATCAGTCGACCTGTCTCCGAGACCCCCAAATAAGAAAATAAATTTACAAGAATTACAGATATAGGAGTAGATATATAGTATAGCTATATAAGAGCTAGACGGTCAAATATAACGAAAAATACCAGTGCCACTTAGACAATTTATTGTTACAGATTAAACTGAAAAGCGACGTTCTTTCATGTTACTTTAATTAACGCACAGATCTAAGAACTAGCTAAAAAGCATTTAAAGGCAAATATTTCTTTACGTTTTTACAGAACGTTATCTTAACTTTAGTTATATTACCTAAATTAAAACGAGGGCAATTTTGTTTGATGCTAGTTTGCAAGGAAGAAATAAAGTCATCAGTAATGTAATTACAGATTAGCTAAGCGTAAAATTAAGTCTCAGATTAACATGAGAAAATATGAAGATCAAATGAATATTGCATACTTAACAGCATAGAATGACGACGCTTTCCACTACGATCAGTAATAATAATCGTATGGCATTTATTTTCGAACCGTGAGATCTACTATCAGTGACGTTATAATACTCAATATACTGGTTGTAAGTTTGATCCTGATACAAACAAAAAAAAACTAGCAATGATTCCGAACAACTTATACTATGAGACCTACCACCGTTTACTAACGGTATAGGTACTAAATTCTGTGCTTAAGGCAAATGCGTGTAAGAGTGACGATTGATATTAATGCATTGATGGACAGTAGACGACTATAGGTGTAATTCTATTTTTATTTGTATTGTGTCTGGAATAGTGTCCATCAAAATGTTAAACTGAAATTAAATTTGCAGTTGCAAAATCTAGTCTTGGTTAGGGCGAGGCTAATCGTTTTAATAATTGTATGAATGGAATCCCTTAGGTTTGAGGCCTTTTAACTAATAGGGATCATAATGTAGGCAGCTGTGAATGTCAAATTAGCATTATTTTGGCCAAAGAGTTACCCCCTTATTCATAAACGTCCATCAAGCCTCTTTTAGCTAACAAGCCGCTAAAGTTGGTTTTTCCTTATCTGTCACTTTGACATTTATGTTTGTGGGATAGGGACAAAACACCTTTTAGTTAACAGAGGTTTGTTAAGTTTTATGAATAAGGGGGTTAGAGGGTAAGTAAGGTTTACTAGTCTTCTGCATACCTATGTTAATACTGATTAATAAAACGGACCAATTTACATAAAAAAATAAACTAATTAGGGTTCCGTAACCAAAGGGTAAAAACGGGACCCTATTACTAAGACTTCGCTGTCCGTCCGTCTATCACCAGGCTGTATCTCAAGAACCGTAATAGCGAGACAGTTGAAATTTGCACAGATTATGTATTTCTGTTGCCGCTATAACAACAAATATTAAAAACCTGCCAAGTGCGAGTCGGCAAGTCGACTCTTTTTATAGATCATGCGGTACGGAACCCTTCGTGCGCGAGTCCGACTCGCACTTGGCCAGTTTTTTTTAAACAATTGTGAGTCAAAAGGTGCGGGGTACCTTTACTCGTAACGTGATATAATAAAATAACAGGTGTTTGTGCCACTGATCGTGCGACTCAATTTTGCCTGGGAGTCTACTCCGAAATTCGAAATCCGAACTTCGTATGGTTCCATCCGAGGGAGGAGGCAGGGAAAGTGACGGCAATATACGAAGTTCGGATTTTGAATTTCCGAGTAGACCTCCTGGCCCGTGGTGACGTTTCCGAAGGCCAAGTATATAATATAATTGAAAATTTTATTTTCAATTATATTATATACGATTCGAAAGTGCTTGTTGCTAGGCCTATTTGAATAAAGAATATTTTGACTTTGACTTTGACTTTGATTTGATCGTAGTAACTTCCGCGTTACATTAACACAATCATTTGAAGACGCATTATACTCTGCCAAATGCCATACGAAAACTACAACCATTCCCTTACCTGCAACGGCTCCAAACATATGCTGCACTCGGAGAAGCGTGTGAGCACCTCATCGCAGTTTGGGCATGCGCACTGCGCAGCGTGGCCCTCCTCTGTCGACTCCAGCGCAGCTGGGTCTACGATGGGGAGGGGCTTGTCTGGAAACAGAATTAAGCCGGTCAAATATTTGACAAAAATAGAAGAGGTGATATTACTATTTTAGTATTGGTTCAATAATTGAAAAGAATGAAAATTGTTCATCTAGCGTGGGATTTCAACCGACGACTCCTGCCTGCCTTCAACCACCTCTAAACCAACTGAGTCACCGTGGTATCCCTCGTTGTGACGAATCGTTCATTGAGTTCGGTGTTCTAATACGCCTTAGGGTAGCTCGTAGCGACATATACCGCAAAATTATTACAACTTCTTTATCGGCACTAATGTCTCAACTCTCAAGTTATATTGAGAATCTTTAGTAATGAATAATCTGGGGCCATGCTAACCGTAAGATTTTTGCCTTGCTTCTCCAAAACAAAAAACAATCAGCCTTAGAGATTTTTAAGCAGACTTGAAGATTCAGACCAGTAGCAGAGGACACAACTCGGATTAATGCTAAGGCGAGAGAGAGCTTCCCGCATTCCTACTAAATGATCAGTTCTGTTCTTTACAGAGCATTTTAACACATTGATTTAGGTTGTGGTCTAGGACAGAAGTAGCCAATGCGAATTAAAGCTAGTCCCTATAAGGTGTTTCTAGTTGCTAAAGTAACCACGAGTTCACAGTTCACAGTTCCACGAGAAAGATCAAAGGGTGATCGCGGTTGCTACGTCTTCACGCAGAGATATGCTCGATCAAGCATAACTAAGCGATAGTTACAGAGTCATACAGAGATTTCCTGTAGACATAGTTAAAGTTAAAGGCTTCAAAAGCGTAGTTTATGTTCAGACTCATAATATCCATAAATAGTATCTTTTACCTTATGAAAAAGACATAGCGCACATAAGTCACTGTTAACCTACTAACCAGAGGAAAGATTACTTTTTTCAATTTTGTACTACGCGCGCTGCTACGTTAAATAAAATATTTCAAATGCTGTATTATTAATGCAAATCTGCTAAAATAACACGAATAAAGCCGGAAATTCAGAAGGCTAGTCATGGTTAAGCTTTGGTGTCGGTTAAGGGACGAGCAGGAATGAAAATTTGAGGTAATTATGTTCTTTTGCATAATTGAGATTTCCTCGGAAGTCCGCCTTAACAAAGTCAGGAATTAAGTTTTCTTGCAAACTTAATATAATATTTCAAAATTAGCGAGCTACTTTATAATAATAACCAATTAGCTTAATTTTCTTTATATTAAGGTTATGTCGTCTCTTAATTTAATTTAAATATACTAGGGTTAACATTTAATTCCTGTTTTGATAAATAGGAGAAACATCTTATCAAACAGGAAGTAATTAAAATAAGTTTCATATAATACCTCAAGGCCATGTCACGCTATACCATCTTGGTCATATCAAGAATAAATAGTTTCTTAACAAAATTCTAGTTAGCGTTTGAAATTAAAGTTCATATCACTATTTACTACATATTATCAAAGAAATTCCCCCGCTCCACCGCGTCTGTCAGACTTTACGCAGTAAACTCAAAAACTACAGAATTTCATACAATTTAATTACCTACAAATGGACGGAGTGTTTTATGTTGTGAGGAAGGTTTTTTTTTTTGGGGACAATCTTACACAAATTGACCTAGTCCCAAACTAAGCAAAGCTTGTACTATGGGTACTAGACGACGATATACATACTTATATAGATAAATACATACTTAAATACATAGAAAACATCCAAGACCCAAGAACAAATATCCGTGAAAATGCACAAATAAATGCCCTGGCCGGGATTCGAACCCGGGACCTCTAGCTTCGGAGGCAGAGTCACTACCAACTAGGCTAAACAGGTCGTCATGAGGTTGAAGTCTTAAACTGGCTAATATATATATATATACGTAACAAACAATACATATCATATTTTTAACGCTATTTTTTGCCACGCGTGCGAAGTCGCGAATATAATAGTATACTCAAAAATTTATTGGTTGAACTGCAATTACTTTCTTAAATATACTGTTTATCTTTTAGAATTCATACATAATTTATTTGAGAAGTTGTATATTTACACGTCCGTACCCTGAGTATTTTCTTTACATAAATTATTCCGTCGACTAATTTACTCGTATTACATCTAATGCACAATGTCAACAACGCATAAATATAAAAGCTCTTTCACAGTTCAATTAGCAATAAACTAACTTTATTACACTGGCCATGGACAACATGAGTAGGTATGTTTTGTTAAAGTTACAATGTTTCTCCTAACTTAGTGGGTTCTAGCTAATTTACTTGCCTTTATTTTCCGATAGGAAATCAGCCGGGTCAAATTCAACAAACTTCATTTTGTTTTTCACTATTCACAATTTTCAATATCGATCAGTCCGTTAGCTATGCCTTCTTGAGTGACACTAGCGCTTTAAAAAGATTCAGTGACACAAAATTAGCACTGACTCACTAAATTTATCCAAATAATGATTTATTTGGATATATATACGAAATGTGTCGCGTATTTCTCAAGGCGTGGATAAGTAATGATATACGCTCACCGATAGCAGTTCTTTTTATACCAGCACTGATAATACTAATTTTATTTACATTATCAATATTAACATACGTACTATTAATGTTTTATACACTATCAGCATTTACACTATGATCTAATGTTTGCAATTCTATGCTTTGTTTTATATATCTATTTCACTATTAGTACTTTGAAATACTTTTTCAAGTGAGCTGACGTATGCTGTGATAATAGTATGCGGAGTCACGTTTTTCTATTCCTATTTCATAAACTAGTCTAGGCGTGCGTCATAGTGCATGTACTGACAGTACTATAAGGGACCGTTATCCAAACCGTAAGCTGTTAAAATCTGATCGTAAGGCTGATTTGACAGTTTTATATGGGAAGAGCTGCCGGCGCCAAATTTAATTATGTCACTCGCTTTAAGTTGTTCAAAACACGTGGATCGAGGGCACGCAAGACTCCTTATCATTTCTGTAATAGAGTTTGGTTCATGGCTTGACGTAACTACTTGATGTCCGATTATGTCGGCGCTACTATCTTCTTATTTTTTATACACGAACTACTCGTATAGAAATAAAACATCGTACAGGCCAAGACAAATATGAAATGTACGTATTCTGATCCTTTCCTGGTAATTCAATGTTTATATTTCCGACATACGAAGACGGGCTGATGGCCTTGTTTAGTTCAAAGGAAGTCGTTGCAAGCATTCTTAAAGACTTAAGTATGCTTAGGTCAGCGTATGTCTGTATTCGGGTTGATATAAATAATGATGCTGAGAAGGACGATTCAGATACTAACATTACTGACTACTAATGTTTTCCGATCCATTCAATTTTTCATAACGAATACTTTTGGCAACTTAGGGTGGATTTCCACTAGAGATGGGTGCGGCTGTGTTTCATATATTTGAGACCACACATCAGAGAGTTACAACTAAGACGTCAATTGTAGGGAAACTCATGTTCATCGGTGGTGGATGCTCAACCCTAAATCAAATAATGCAAAAAATTATTAAATTGGTAATGTTTTGTGACTTGTTTGTTTCAGCTGTATACGTACAATGCTTAAAATCCATACTAATCGAACAAGTCGAATTAAAGTCAGCGCTTCAGCTTCCAAAAAAATAATGTCGGATGTCCAGATGTCCGGATTTTCGGGTGTTCCTTCTCCTCTACAGGTCGTATTTCTCAACCGATCCTAATGAAATGTTGTGAGCAGGTTCGATAATAATAGAAAATTAATAGTCTACAGCTCACTGAGTAACTGTATTATAAATGCGAAAAGGACATAGAGTAGATTTTATCCCGAAAATCATTTCGTAAGGGGGTGAAATGGGGGTGTAGGTTTGTTTGGAAGTACGAAATAAACAAGTTTAAAGCGGACGAAGTTGCAGACAAAAGCTAGTTCTATACAAATATCAATACGACTGCAGAATGTCACGACCGGTCTAATGAAAGCAAATGGATTACGTATTATATGAGATGCTGCAGCTAACTGTACTGTACCTACTTATGCAATTATTCAATTTGATCTAATTATCCGAATCATTTAACACTAAGGTGTTAGACCACTTCACCGATTTATTATTTAAATACTAGAGATACATTTCTAGTTTCGCAAACGGCGCGTGATACACAAACGTTACAAAAATTACGTCATCAAACGCAACTATCGCAATTAACAACGATAACATAGCGTTATATTATAAATGTTATAACACATGTGACGCAATGGTCACGGAGAGAAAGGTTTTAAGGCTAACCTAACGGTCTAC
Organism: Notocelia uddmanniana; assembly: GCA_905163555.1. Classification (NCBI taxonomy): domain Eukaryota; kingdom Metazoa; phylum Arthropoda; class Insecta; order Lepidoptera; family Tortricidae; genus Notocelia; species Notocelia uddmanniana. The sequence goes on from LR991064.1 coordinate 5,545,436, forward strand.
GCAGCACAGAACCGAAAAGTAATATGTCTGTGTCAGCTCCGTTAATGTTACATCTTTCAAACTACGGGTCCGTTTGATCTGTCCAGAACCGAAAGGTAGTAAGTCTCTGTGAGTTTAGAACATCGTACGCCCTTGTTATACAGGTGTGTAATAACCTGTTTCGCTGGCCTTTGAGAGCTTAATGATATAGCCTAAGCTAGGCACTGCCTAGTCAACGGTTTCATCTGACCTGATTGTGGTATACCTAGAGGAAAACTACGTTATAGTAGTGCGAAATTTTGAACAGAACAGCTCGGTACATTAAAAATGTTGAGCCACATATTTAGTGTTCGGTCATCATAAACTTTAAATTGGATGCCCCCAAGAAGAGATTTTGATAGATACCATAAAGTTTCTGCGCTTTCATTAGGGTTGTCATCCCAACTATATTATTCGATTTTATTTTTAGAGAGGTACAGACATCAGGAAAAATATCGGGAGATTCAGGGTTGGTTGTATCACAGTATAATAGTAAGTTGTATGCTGTATGCCATCGTCCAGATGCATATAGTAAGTAAGTATTTGTAGTAGGCATCTTCTAGGTGAGCTCGCTTCATCGTCGGCCTCATCTTTGACCCCTTGCTAGATGCTGGCCAAGATCAATCACAATTTAATAAAAAAAGAGCGTACCGATATTATGAATCTGGTAAAGCGGTAATTCCAAAAATGTTAAATGTAGTTTCTTGTTGTTATTAGCGGGTGGTTCAAACTATGCTCAATATTTTCCTCGATCGTACTGTGATTAATATTTCATCAAGTGATTCTAGTTTGACCAGTACGAGTATCAATGCGTAATAGACACACGTGAGCACGGTATAAAGAGGTGTGTCAGTATCGTTTGAAATATTATGAAGTGGGCCTCATGTTTGCTCATAAATATTATGGTAGTCCTAACGCATTACAGGCATGTAAATCACAGGGACACAGATGAAATACAAGTGAGTTTGTTACAGATTCTGCACAAGCCTAGTGATATCTATTTCGATCCTACACTCTCAAAGGCCGGCCTGACGACATTCGAGGCTGTCCTAACGCACTGTGGGACTTACTTGAGCATTGAGCAAACATGGTAGGCGGACGTCCGCGGGCTTCATGCAGGCAGCCTGACGGGGACGAAAGTGTCAAGGAGAGTAAAAGGTAAGAATGTGTATGGATGAGAGACTACGCAGACCAATAAAAAGTGTGGACTGCGTAAGAGATGACCTGATAAGGACGAAAGTAAATGTGATGACGGATGACTGAGAAGTAAGGAAGAACAACACAGGGCCGAACCCAAGTAAATCGTATAAGGTCAAGTGAATAATGATGAGTTCTAACACGGTAGTGGTAGTCATAACATTAGAATAGAATAGAATAGAATAGAAAACATTTATTCGTGACAATACAATACAACAAAAAAGAAATAGAATACAAAAACAAGTCACAAGTCACATTAGATTTCATCCTAAAGATACGTATATATTGGAAAAGATCTACCTGCCTACAACGACATTAACCAACCTTATGTTGCCTGCTAAAAACAATTAGCATAGCCTGAATACCGAACTCAGTCAAGGTTGTCCGTTACATAATTATTATACCAATCTGCGTGCATCTTTCGCCAACTTATTAGTTCCGGTGATAAACTCAAAAAATACGTAAGTAATGCAGATATACTCGTAATACTTCAGTGAGATTAGGACTTTATATTGTTTGACCGGTATAAGTTTACGGATGGAATAGCAATGAATTTCATGAAACACTTTGACGTAAGAGATACATGTGTACTTAGCTGTAGCCTCCAATCCCTTAGCAATCCCGAATAGGATAATAAGTAAGTAAGAGGTTTTCAAAAGTATTAATGTTTGGTCTGAAATGAAATGTTGGTGAATAAAGAAACTGCAGCGAATTGTGAACGGTGGTGTTGCAAATGTAATGCCGTGTCATGATGAACTCTAGGTCAAGGTTTTCAAACCGTCAGAAACAAATAATTTGTCGTTTAATCATAAAAATTATTTTACGTCATAGTTTTGTTACAAATCTATTCAGACTAGTGTTACATCGGCGTGTGAATAAAAATAGCCTCTATTATCTATGTTATTTCCTTCCAAAGCAATGGCACATATGTAAGATTAATATGCATGATCAATAATTGGTCTTGTTAGGTAGCTATTCAAGTCGCTTGCGGAGCGCGGCGAGTGGAACGACCGCTCAGATGAACGTCTTCCGATAACGCACTGAGGCAGCGGATCTCTCGCTCAAGTTACGCTGGTCGGTTAAAGATCTCAGATGGGTCGCGCTCGCGCGGGTGGTTGCTACGACCAGCTAACAAGACAAACATGGTACCCACATTTTCAAATATTGTATGTTTAATTATAATTAAGGTGTAGAAACTACTGTTTTGTATAATGTTAGCTACTACTTTCGTACACTGTTAAGATATTAACTTAAGATAATTCTGTATTTCTCTAGTTTAAGTGAATTGTAACATTCTTTTAGAGAAATAAATTCTTAAACCATACAATAATATATTACACAATGTGATAAGTTTTGTGATGCCAATCCTATGGTGTAAATTATTATCTTAAAACAGATCAAGATTGGTTCATTCATAAACTGAATAAGCGTCCTTAAAGATAAAAGATAACAGTGTCATTAAAAAAATATGACAGGTTCATCATACCGGTTTTCGACGCCGTCAAATTGAGTAACGTTGACCTCGAAATGAGTGCATGGCCGAGATAATAGGTACACTTAGTTATATGACATGAAAATTTAGTCATTTCATTGTTTCGGATGCGGTTAGTACAAGAAAGAATATTATGATTGAAAGTAATATATGACATATCTACTCTGTGCTAACGAATGTTGAAAGTGCCAACAAACTGCTCCTCAGTTTGGCGAAGTTATGTAGTATTTAAGCTTTTTTATGTATGTATAAGCAATAAATGTTCTAATCTATACCCATCGGGCATATACTAAAGAGATTCTAGATCGTCAAAATCAGAAATGGAACTGACATGACTCTTACTTTTCTGACTTACTTGGTCTGATTTTCGACTGTTTGGCGTCTCAGTTACGTGTACTCTATGTCACATTTAGGGTCCGGAGATTTGCAATAGGTTGAGACATAGTCTGTCTAGCCAGTAACTTGATATTTACTTAGCTTGGGCGTAAACCCCGGTGGCCACTGTTATGTCGCAAGGAATTAATGTTATGGACAACCATTACCTGCTGGTATTGTGGAAGAATAACTTGTAATTTAATAGCCTTGAGTCCTTGCGGATTTGTGCCAGGTGTTCTGGCTTAGTGCTCTAATGCTGTAATAAAGGAGATATTGTGAAAATTCTTATGTAAAAGCGTGGGTTATATATGTATTGGTGTTTGTTTAGATATTATTTGGTCATTCGGTTAAGTAAAAATGTCTAATAAATGCCTAGTGTACGAGTATATAAGATCATGTAATTTTAATTGTGTTTGTTAGTTTTGCGAATCATGTAAAGTAGTGTAGCAGCAGACAGTTACATTTTAACTCATACAATAATTACCTAGGTACCATTGAAACAAAGAACGCTTCGGCAAACCGCAACAGCTCAATAAAAATGCAATTAATAGCCACGTCACGAAGGATATTGACTGCAACGGAATCCACTTACTCACGCGCTTTACCGCTAACGGTCATATTTCTCGGGAAACACCCACTGATGACGACGCTCGTAACGTCACAGTACACTGAGATACCAAAGCCGAATCAGATGAAGTCACACAAGTCAATAAAGATAATAGGTTCTCTGATGAGACGCTCGAAATTGATATGACGAATTGTTGACACAGCGATGTGATAGGCATATCTCGCAATTTTAATGACTAATTACGTTTGATATAATAAGATGGTTAAGATTAGACTTCCTGGATGTTTTTGTCTTGTGTTAATATTTGCGTTGTGAATAAAATTTGTTTGTGAACCGTTTGATAAGGCAATTTCGTTTGGTTATTAATTTTAAAAGCAACTCACTGTCTTCCTTGCGTTTTGCCGGTTCAATCCTAAAGGAGCCGTGGCTCCGCTTTGCCACAATTCCAAGATTTGGCGTAGGTACTATTTTTTACGAAAGCGACTGCCATCTGACCTTTGAACCCAGATGGAAAACTAGACCTTGTTGGGATTAAACTAGTTTCCTTACGAGGTTTTCCTTCAACGAAATCTCCAAATTTTACTGTTAAAATATGAAATGATATTTCGTACCTACATAACTTTTTAAATTTAAATTGAATTGATCACTATAAATTGTGCATGGTACTTTAATCAAAATTTTACAATGTGATTAAAGTTTCAGGCGATTCTTATCAATTTATAAAACTACAAGTCTAGGTCAGACATGCGATACGATATTATTATGAAAGACTTCTTTACTTAATTGAATTGTTTGTATCAATTAGGAACAAGAAACTATATTAATTTTAAATGTTCGTCGAACTTATTTTAGTCGAAGTGCCGTCAAGGTCCGTTTTCTAAATCTGTCACTTTGATTTTAGTTGATTAAAATGAGAAGAATGAAGTTTCTTATCCACAAATTCATGTGAAACTGTATAAGTCAATTTCAAATGTTAAAATGAAAACTGGTGGACATTGGACATTGGCATATTTTTATTTAATCGTATGGCATTTATTTACGAACCGTGAGATCTTCGAGAAGACAAGTACGGTTGCCAGTTTTTGTTGCACTTTTAGCATCACCCAGGGGTCACGTGTAGGGTAACGGTGGGTACTCCCTACGGACGTGGTGCAACTTCGACCCCCCTTTGTCAAGTGAGTGGGCAACTTGACTGTTAAAAGTTCTCAAGCCGCCCAAAGGCCTCTAACTTGGCTTAACGACAGCAGCCGGGATCAACGGCTTAACGTGCCTTCCAGAGCACGAGAGCGCTCAGTTAGTAACCACTCAAAGCGGTCACCCATCCAAGAACTGACCTGCGCCCACATTGCTTAACCTTGCATACCGCACGCGGTAGGCGGGTGCCGTTGGGCCACGAGCGCTCTCGCATTGGCATTGAAGAATAAAGTTTAACGTTAACTGATATGAACCTGTCAATCATTTAGTAATCACTTCGGGTCTCGTCGTATTCCGAGTTTAGCCGATGGGAAACGATTATTCACTACATCTATACAAGCGTCTGCAATCGTAAACGGTGTACATTAATGACGACCTGTTTAGCCTAGTTGGTAGTGACTCTGCCTCCGAAGCTAGAGGTCCCGGGTTCGAATCCCGGCCAGGGCATTTATTTGTTGCATTTTTCACGGATATTTGTTCTTGGGTCTTGGATGTTTTCTAAGTATTTAAGTATGTATTTATCTATATAAGTATGTATATCGTCGTCTAGTACCCATATTGCAAGCTTTGCTTAGTTTGGGACTAGGTCGATTTGTGTAAGATTGTGCCCCAATATTATTATTCACTTTATTTATCTTTGATCTTAAGTTAGGTTTTCTACAACACATTTACAAAAGTAAAATATAAAAATATACACACAAAATATAAAAGCATTATAAAAAACCTAACCTAGAGTGCCGCCGGCAGCGAGGCGGGACCTAAGCTAAGTGGTTAGGGCGACAGAGAGAGGAACCTCCTGACTATCCGCGCCGTGTCCAAGAGTACCGCCTTCTGCATCTGACCCTTGACCCAGCCATCTAGCGAGAGTCTCTTAAGATGTTGGTCGAGACTCTTCGCAATTAGACCGTTCGCAGAGACGACTATCGGGACAACATCATTATTATTATTAATATCTGGAAGGTCTATATGGGATGACAGCAACCGGCCCCATATATAAAGGTGGTCAGCATGTGATCGTTAGTAGGTGTAACATAAATGATTTAGGCTAGGTATCAACTTAAGTACTATAAACCAGTGTATTTATATTAAGTACTAAGAATCTTTTGTGTGACGGAGATTTGAGTCATCTAAGTTTTATGTGTTTCTATGTTTGTCTAGTCACGATGAACTTGCATGGGATGTAGCAATGACACACATTTGAAATGATCCTGTGAAACAGTATGGACACTGATCTTAGTTTGTTGCACTTAAAGACATATGCTATTGAACCTTTAGTCACCATTGAATTTCATAAGATGTTATTGCACGTAAGTTTACTGTAGACATTGCGCAAGAGATAATTATGAAGGATGCGAGTTTATCATCATGTTAAGGTTTATTGGGAAATGATTTAAAACCTGTGCAATGACCTGTGAGTGAGTTTTATATTACGAGTAGGTTTTCGTCGATGACATATTCTTCTTCGTCTTCTTTATATGCCTCAACTATACTGAAGGTTGGCAGACAGCTATTTGAAATTTTCCTTGTTACGTACCAATCTAGGTAGTTGCTCAACGGTCTTAGCCCTGTCCACTTACTGATATTACTGAGCCAAGATATCCTGCTTCCTCCGAATTTACATATTCCCTTACACCTTATTCAGCGAAACTAACCTTAGGTGTTATTGTCAGTACTGACTACTACTACTAAAACTATTGCCAAAATAATAAGGGCGCGACCATAGAGCAAGATATTTGCCTCGAAAGTAGCGTCACGCTCTTTAAATTGATCCATTTTGCAAAAAAATATGAGTTTCTATACAGTTTGACAGTACTTAAGGAGGTCCGAAGTTAAAGTTCGTGGCTGTACCAACACAACGTTTTAGTTTGCGGCGTTAAGTGAGAATTTACGTTTTTTCGAATATAAGAAATGTTCCTAAAAACGTTCGGATGGGCATGTCATTATTTTGGAAAGTGTAATATGAAGGACCACCACCACCACCATATCAGCCAAAGGTCGTCCACTGCTGGACATAGGCCTCCCCCAAATTCACGGGGGGTGTATGCCATAATCGCCACGCTTGAAAGACCAAATTTCCTTAATTAAGATAATCTAGTATTTTATTTTCCTGTGCGGATCATTACTGAATGAGTACATCTGATCATCTATCACATCATACCAGCTTGACAGAACCACAGTATAATAGTATATTGTGGCAGTAATAATATACTGTGACATAACTGGCACAGGAACTGGTAGCCCACGAGGTGGCCTGGCGCTTTAGGTACAAACTCTACTCCTGGGTAGTAAAATCAAACCGTAAGCAAGCTTATTTTAAGCATGTAATTTTTTCCAGGTAGGTCATGGAGATAAAATTTTATCGAATTATGTATAACCTAACAGAAACACACATGCAATGCACGTGGCTTTGAACATAATTTCTTAATACGCCCACACAATGGCTATTGTTTCACGTCAGACATATCAATGACGATAGAAAAAATTACGTTGCTTATAAATTTATGCTGTGAGAATTGTGAAGAACTTCAAATTATTGAACACGATTGAACACAGGATGTACACATTGGAACACTTAAGAAATGGTTAAACAAAAATAATGACAGATTTTAGAATAAAGTAAGTAGCTGCTTCTTATAGCGTCATACTTGTAGATGCTCCTTTTAGATACTTACATACGTTTTAATTATTTGCATGCTAGTATTATTTTTCGGTATTACCTATAGAAAATATGTGACTTATTTGTATTTTATCATCTTTCTATGTGATTATTCTATGCAAATAAGAAGTTTGAATCAGATTCAGATTTAGTTAATTTATTGATAAAAACAATTTATTTATTAGTCGTAAATACACACCGCACAATATTAACACGATAAAGCATTACTGGGTCAACTATTTTTGTGTAAATTCCTTTATAAATGTTATTTACAACACTTATAACCAGTTCGATGAAAATGGAAGAACTACAAAGATTGGAGAATCATTCAAATTAGAATGGTATTATTTTTAGAACATGCAGACATTGTGATTTAAATTTTCCTTATTTTTTAGGATTTTTCGCAAAACAAAATTCTGCATTTATCCTATTTTATGATACCAAGCTTCATAATAATAGCCGGATTAAAAGTCATACCGATTGCCATTTACCGCCCACAGATACAGTGCAACTTATAAGTAGATGGAGACTTTGATACTTTGTCGCTTTCACGTCCTTGGAAATTTAGTATGACAGTTTAAACATGACGTTAAAGCTACACGGTACTAATTATTTACCCTGCCACTATCAGCATCAAACTTAATTGACCATTGGTAAACCTTATTTCGTTGCAATAAGGTTCACATTGTCAGTTAACTGTGATGCTGATAGTAAAAGGTGAAGGATAAGATGATGTGATTGATGCAAACCGTACAACTTAGTGGTACAATTTTAACTCCACATATAAAAAAGAATATTACACTCATTATCTTTTTTCTAGTGACATGAGAAAAGATAGTCAGTCACAATATTACATTATGAAAAAAAATTATGCGACACACGACAGCACGTCTTCAGTTGAATGACATATGTTCAAGCAATTTTTACCCTTAAATATTTACGTATTATATAATTATGATGGCCTGTTTAGCCTAGTCGGTAGTGACACTGATGCCTCCGAAGCTAGAGGTCCCGGGTTCGGTACCCGGCCAGGGCATTATTTGTGCATTTAGCACGGATATTTGTTCTTGGGTCTTGGATGTTTTCTATCTATTGAAGTATGTATTTATCTATATAAGTATGTATATCGTCGTCTAGTACCCACAGTACACGCTTTGCTTAGTTTGGGACTAGGTCAATTTCTGTAAGATTGTTCCCCAATATTTATTATTATTTATTTGTTATTATATTGTCTAAATATTGATATTTCCGAAATAAATGTCATATCGTCTGCAAAACTTGGAGGATTAAAAACATAAAGAAACTCGAATGAGATTGTAGCCTATATTCATTCCAAATTCCAATATTTGTGAAACGCTGGGCACGGCATTGAAATTAATAAGTCCACTAACGCAATCGATTGAATATCACTGATTTTATACGGTTGTGTTTCGCTAATCAATTTAAGTTTTACGTGGTCGAAGGCAATTGCTATAATCAAGTAATTGTTTTTAATGATAATGACATTATAAATAATTTAAATTAAATTACGATTGCAGCTAATTAGTTTTATAACGAAGTGGTCCTTAGCATGATTGTTATGAATTGCGAGTTGTAAAGTATATGTATAAAGTATAAGTAAATGACAAAGTAATTTATCAATATGACCTAGAGATAATTGAATTGCTTGATTCATATTACATCCATAGATTAAATCAAGTGGCAGATAAATTGAGATTATTTAAAATCGATAACGGTTTACTATAACATAAACAACCTTGTTATGGTTGCCATTATTTAAAATGTCCGTTTAAAAAAACTGCCATTACATTTTGAACCTTTTTGTTTGGATAGTAAAGTTGTTTTTTAACGGACTACTTTAGTACAATACGGAAAACTAAAATTATTTTAAGTATAACTTGAGCAGGTTTATTTGCCCCAAACTCGTATGAAAACGCAGACAAAAGAAAATAAATTATGAAGAAGACAAAAAATCGTATATACCTGGTCTACATATTTCTCCCGGTCGCTGTTATTTAAACTCGTGTACGACCATGTCGTTCTGTAATGGTGCTATTATTTAATGTCGAGTAAAAAAGTTTAATCTGAGCTGTGCTCAAAACGTCTTTACAAGTGAATCACTATTCATGATGATCCTGAGGCATTACACAAATAGACAACTAAAGTTACGTTGTTTCGCAGATAGAAGTTTCATATAATGGATGTTTCCCTTAATTTTCATTTCATAGAAAGGATTTTTTCACAAAGGGTCGCAGTAAATTAGTTTTACACTATGACCTAAAAGTCTACCTAAAAAGTTAACGGTTTCGGAAAAAAAGATTTCTATGAAATGAATAATTCTGCGAATCAATACATTATATGAAACTTTTGTCTGCGAAACAAGAGGACACTAGACAACTAAAGAAGGTAGATACTTATTTTTCTCAAACATGCAATGAAATATTGATGTTATGTTCCTTATAATAGGCTGCGAAGTATGACGTTCCAGGTGCGGCTAGGACAAGAGGTCGTTAATGGAATTTCATACAAATCTCGCAGGCCTAGGCCGGCAGTCCTCTTTTTTAATTTCCATTCTACATAAATTTGTGGCACAGGCATCATGACATTCTGCCTCTATGCGTATTAAAAATAAAACTTTGATTTTTTTGTTGTACACCCTTTCGTCCCGGCCTCTGTAGTAATGTACTATTCTTGCATATATATATATGAATAATTGTTGGTTATCAATAAGACCCTTACTCGTACCTTCAATTTCGACATTTTCTCCACTAGATGAATCAGACGAATCATCTTCCATCTTCTTCTCGGTGACTATCGTCACACTGTTTTCTCCGCAGTCATTGTGCTGTCTCTTTTCCGTTACCGAATGAAACTGTGAACAAAATATGCAATAAGATACACATAAAATCCATACAGAATTGCATTTGCAACACACAATTGTTTACAATGCCGTCTTTGAATGAAATTTACTAGATCTAATCTTCGTTAAACTAGGTATTGTAATAATACTTTTGAAAGACTATCATTAGAAAACGATTAGGAGCATGATAGGTACTCTTAATGATTTTGTAGAACCTAGTTACCTATTTCTAAACATCTAGAATGTACAAACACGAGTACATATGTCTTAGTGCAAAAAATAACATTGTGATGCTCTGGTCAATCTTCTGCTAGAGCTTTCAAAATTTGTCAAGACAATTTCAAAGCTAATCAAATAAATGAATATTTTGTTTAATGGTCATCAGTTCTCAACATTACTAACTATTTCTAAACGACATGACGACTGCTTTACTGTTGTAATGACATGGCTAAGAAGCTGGCGGTCCCGGGTTCGAATCCTGGTACCTATATACCTATGTATTTACTAATTTGACTAGCACGATTTTAGTAAATCTATTCTCAAAAAGACAAAGACAACATAAAACTAGCTATAAAATAAACCTAAATAATTTTTAAGAAAAAAAAACTGACTTCAATGGGGGACGCCGGTGAAAGATTATTATACTTAGATGGTGTACTCTTAGATTCCATACAATAAAATAAAAATGGCTATAAGTATGTTTATAATGGTAGAAGACTAAGTACCCTCAATTCCTCATGGAATGATGGAAAAACCTTGTTTGCTTGACAAACAAAACGAAGAGAACCAATCGCCAAACGTGAACTACGCGTCGTTGAAGAATTCCGTTCTGAACATCATCAGCAGTTCCACTTCATCAAATGTCACATTTTTGTATGATAATGCTCGATTTGTTGATAAAAACACAATAATCACTCTATGTTTGCCTTTAAGATTTGAGGAGATCCCTCAATCCCTAATGGATCCCATCATCAAAAATCGAGGAGGATAAAAATTAATCGTGAAAATAGAACTTGCTTAACAAACACAGCTAGGAGGACAAATCGTCAAACGTGAACTTTTGGTCGTTGAATAGTTCTGTTCTGATCATCATCAGCAGTTCCACTTCATCAAATGTCACATTTTTGTATGATAATGCTCGATTTGTTGATAAAAACACAAAAATCACTACATGTTTGCCTTAAAGAGTTGAGGAGTTCCCTCAATTCCTCATGGATCCCATCATCAGAAATCAAGCATGACAAAAATTAATCGTGAAAATAGAAATTGCTTAACAAACACAGCTAGGAGGACAAATCGCCAAACGTGAACTTTTCGTCGTGGAAGAGTTCTGTTCTGATCATCATCAGCAGTTCCACTTCATCCAATGTCACATTTTTGGATGAAAATGCTTGACTTGTTGATAAAAACACAAAAATCACTACATGTTTGCCTTAAAGAGTTGAGGAGTTCCCTCAATTCCTCATGGATCCCACCATCAGAACTGCGTTTTGACAAAAACGGGACCAACTTGGATATATATACTTACAATCAAAAAAAGAATTTTCCAAATCGGTTAAGAAATGACGGAGTTATGGAGTAACAAACATAAAAAAAAAAACAAAAAAAAAATATATATACAACCGAATTGATAACCTCCTCTTTTGAAATCTTGAAGTCGGTTAAAAAACTGAAAAAAAAGTGGTCCCAGAGTCCCAGGTCACCATCAGTGGGAAGGGTGGCCCGAATACTGGCTGCATTGCCACCCTAGATGGCAATGCTTATTTTAATAGCACGATTATTCATTGCTGAGCCAGTAGTGCCAGTACGTATTTGTCTATAGTAAGTACGTAAAAGTAAAAAAAGTAAAAGTAAAAGTAGTTTATTCTTCAAATTAGGCATATTACATGCACCTATGAACGTCAATAAACTACCACCGGTTCGGAAAAATATACCTCTGCCACGAGAAGAACCGGCGTAAGAAACTCGGCGAGGTGTCATTTTTTCAAAACAATATACATTATATAGTTAAATATAAAATTACATTACTACAAAATAACTTAAATAACAATGCTACAGTAGAAAATATATTTTCGCGATAGATTACCCGTGCAGGACGCTATCACTGCCAAAACGTCGTCGCCTAGTACCCCTATAGGTAAAAAACTTAAGTAAATGACCTGTTGTATGTAAGTAGTTGAGAGGTGTTCGAACAGACTTACACATTAAAATTTCTAACACATACAAAACATATACCTATTCGGACAGTACACAACTACATGCAAAAGGTCCTTTAATTAAGTTTTACACCTGCACAAGTTTTGCATTATAGTTTTTGACGAAGGTTGATTTGTGTAAGATTGTCCCGAAATATATATTTATTTATTTGTGTTATTCTAAGGATGTCTTTTGGCGGCGTTAGTGGGGCGACATTTTTTTACTTATGCTATTAGAAATCGTTCTAATTGATCGACAAAGAGGGCCCTTTTGGTTAGAATGACAAGTTAACAATTAAAGAACGGTAAGGTGTCTATCAGATAAGCTTAATAATACCTTTAATTGAGCAATTTTTGCATATTTATTTATTTATTTCAGGGAACTGGGAAACGGCTTTAACAATTTCAATGTCTCATCTTATTCGGGAAAAGTCGTATTTATTCTCCAAGAAAACATCAAAGATCGCGAGCAATGCTTGGTCACCCACGTACTATTTACCAAGCAAAAGGATAACTTTTCGTGGTATTAATACCGCTATAAGATATTGTTTTTATTGGCCGATGTCAATACTTACAGTTTTTATTGGATTCAGATCGTAAACTTTTCATCAGAAACTGCATAACTGTCATCTGCAGTAATGGGACTATAAATCTGTCAGCTGCGTCTGTTATGAAAGGCTGCGCTTGCGCAATGCTCTGCTGATCTAGTGTTTTGCAATGTGTGATTAGATGGTGTAACATGTAACATACGTCTACTTATCTTTACCATCGAGTTCATCTTAGCTCCTTACGAGTATACTAAACAATTAAGGCGAGTGTACTAGTGTAGACTTTAAAAATTATATCTCGATCACTCGCTACAGTCTATCCTGTGCTATTTGCAAGCGCATTGACCAACTGGCGAAATTTGAATAAATAAATTGCCAATATTTTTTCAAATGAAGCGTGGTAATAACATTTGTTGTGATTTGAAAGCGATGGCAAATTTTAAGTTGCATATAACCTTATATAAAGTTTTTTTTAATGTAATGTTTAAATTATTACTAGAAATAAAAACTTTCAATAAACAGACATCAAGAGATAATATTGTATGTTTTCCATATTCATACGCTGACTCATTTAAGAGCCTTAGTGTTTTTAAAACAATTAACACATTCGGCGCCGACAAGGCAATTATACATACAAAAATGACACCGTTGCGTGTCACCGGCACTAAATGTGTTAAGTAACTCCCGTTACTACTCCTCTTAAGCGTTATCAGCTTGGATGCGCTCGAAATCTTACTAAGAAGTAGTTAGGTAGGTGCAGAAAGCGTTTGTCACCTGACCATCTAACCAAGAGGCCAACAAACTTTATTAGGAATAGGGATTGTATGGGAATGCAATTGAAAAGTTTAAGGAAGCCACACGCAAAATCTAGTAGAAAATATGTAAGTTTGTTAAGGTCACACATGTAGTCATTATCAACTGTAATTATTTTTTATTAAAAATGGGATTGTTCTTGGCTAGCATCTAGCCAGGGGGCAAAGATGAGGCCGATGATGAAGCGAGCTCACCCAGAAGATGTCTATTCACTCGTGCCTTAAAAAAGTCCAGGTTATATGAACTCGGAAATACAGACGCCGGCAGAGAATTCCAAACCTTAGAATTCCAAATTGTTAATTATTATGTATTATTTAGCATATTAAATTCATACAATAGTAACTCTTGTTTTTATATTACTATAAATCTACATTGCAATAAAAATTGTTAAATCATTTTTGATTTGATCGATTTTCTTGCCTCGTGAAACAAATTTAAGCATTTAACGTCAGTGACGTCAATATGTTGTATTAACATACCAGTAAAATGAGGAAACTACAATAATTCAAGTATAGAAAGGGCGTTGATACACTTATTTTTTAATGAGCAGGAAATTGTGAACTGTATGTACGTCACGTAAGATTATGAGTGGCATTGAAACAACCTCATTAGTAAAAAAAAATACAGAATTCAATAAGAGTATTATGTCCCATGTTCGTTCTTCATATTGTGCGTATTACATTTAAGAATAAGAATAAGAACCGTTTATTCGTGACCAAAACAAACAAACTCACATTATAACATCACAGTACAAGTACATTGTATTGTCACGAAACGGTCCCATCTCAGCATAATGCGGGCAATACTTCCAGCACTGGTCTTCCGATGGGACCATTGCGTGAAATCACGGTGGGCAACAAGCTGGTTTTGCACCAAAAAAAGAAGTAAAATAATAATAGTAACATAAAAAACAGTCAATTATATTTTGAAAAAGGCAGAAAAAAAACAAGAACAAAAAAGGTTAACAATATCACAATATAAAAAGGTCAAAGATTCAAGTAGATTTCTGTGGATTTCAAAAATGTCTAACGCTCGTCAGAAATGTACATTACCGAGGAGTTAAAAAAAAAACAAAAATACTAGTATGTTTTGCAGTCACTTAAAATGTGTAACGTGTAGACCATAATAAATTGATTTAATACATATTATACCCGCAATATATACCTAATCAACATAAGGAATCATTGAGACAAAGACCTGCGTGTCAATCAATCTGCTAAGTCAAAATAGTCCTTGTTACATTGTTTTACGTTTCACTGTTGCATATAAAACGGTATTCTTGTTTCTGCAGATAAAAGTCCATAAGTAAGATACACCAGTAACCAGAGCAGGTTATCCCCGGATGCGGAGGTAGTTGTTTTTTACCCGCCTTAAGTGTATTTCATTACAGTTACCGCTGGGAAAGGATATGCCACGAAGATAATGCGAGTGGATTTTTGTTTTGTAAAATATACACTTAAGAGAAAAGTACGTGCCATTAGTGTTATATTCTTGTCGTTTTATTTGTGAATGACAATACGTTCTTCATTCAATTCAATATACACGTTGTGCCACAGCAGTAAGTAAGTAAAATCTTATTACCTACGGCATTATTTTTACCGAGTATTTTTTCTGTTTCGTTTGACCGCGCACAATCCATACTATTACGAAACCCATTGTCTATATGCAGTCAAGTAAGAAAAGTTATTACCGGTCACAAAGGACTCTAGCATAATGCTTAATATTTTACTCTAAGTGACAAGCCGCAAGTTCTAACAAAAATGACCATGCTAGTACTTGTATTGGGTCGTTGATCTCGAAGGATCATGTTCATACGACTTTTTCCCCTTTGTATACGTGGGAGGGTCGGAACCTGTTGAGATTAGGTTTTGATATGTATGGCGCTCCATGATTTCCATAGGTTAACATAAGCTCGCGTAGTGTTAGATGCATTTTGAGGAAAATATAGAACCATATCATGCTTATACAGGCTTTAACCTGTAGACCAAATTTTAAAAATGACTCTCTTCCTTAGAGCATCTGCAGCCCCTGTACCCAAATAAATTATATATTTTTAAAATTGGGAGAAATTTTGATATGAAGTTTAGGACCTCTAAGAAGTAGTTTTTGTCACCATGAGATCGTCAATAGCACGTTAGTAAATTATTCAGATTCAGAGGTACGATAAAGAAATCGATATGTATTGTTTTAAAAGGGTATCTTTGGTATTTTTATGGTTTTTGAATTTACAAAGTATTTTCAAAATAAAGAGTATGAAATAAATAATATTGAATTTACATAGTAATAATACCCAAAATGGAACATAAAAGACACGAAACAGGAAAAACAAAACATTTTTCATTTGCAACCACTTGGACAGAATTAATGGCATGTTTAATAATCTATTTTATAATTATATGCTCATGTTACAGGCTACGCCTAGGCGCAGAATAAGTAAGGGTAAGCGGTAGATAAAAAATCTTAAACTGAACACTCCTCCAGAATATTTCCGCTCACATCTGACGTAATTTCCTAGGTTATATGTTTATGATTATATGCCGTAACCTCCAACCGAAGGGAATTTTCCTAAGTGGGATATTTTTCCAGTTTACTTTCAGAATCACTCGTTCATTGCATGATAAATCTGTTAAGTGGAGTTAATCCACACATGAATACCATTTACCGTAGTATCGTTAACTCTTCGAACAAAGTTCGAACGAAGAGCAAATAGTTCACTATAATTTAATTTTTCGTGTCGTTAATATTGCGGTAATATATACGATATGTAACTTTTATATTAAGTATAGTTTGATATGTTTATTGATACTTGAATTTTCTGGTTCAAGTGACACGAGGTGCCTGCGTGTTGTATTGATGACCGTTGGATTTATTTGCAGAAGTATTTATATGTGTTAAAGGCTTTAGATGACTGTCACATAAAGATGGAGGCCACGAGGCGCGTATCAATCAAGGAAAGGTACACGTGCAAACGGTGAATTTAAATATAACATTAAGTATAGTTAATCCATTAATTCTTAATGATTTTATATTTTTTCCCTACATACATACATGACATAAACTCACGCCTATACCCCAAAAGGGGCGTGTGCCCGAAAATTCATTTCAGTGCCACTTTTAGCTCTTGTAGGTTTATAGATTATAGATGGTGAAAATGTGATATTGCAGTGACATGCTGCTAGCCCATCGCCCACCACCACCACCACCATATTAGCCAAAGAACGTCCACTGCTGGACATAATAGGCCTCCCCCATATATGCCATAATCGCCACGCTTGGCATGCGGGTTGGCGATCGCAGTACCTCCACCGCACTCCAGGGATGCTGCTGCCCATCCCCCGGTGGTCTTCACAACACACTTCAACCTGGTTCCCATAGTCTACTCTTACAACATCCAGGGGAAGAAAGGGGTGGTGCTATTCTAACAGAGCACCACACGGGTGCTTTTTGCCCTATATTATGTTTAAATTTTTAATATGTGGTGGAGTAAGAATAAGTAGCTTATGATTTTTGATTAATAACACTATAATTGTTTATGAACAGTGATGGTTTTGTTCGGGTAATAAATGTCTGATGATTTTTCATTCTTTACCTTAGAACTCAAATCTTAATGCGTTAGGTATGTACAAACATTAAATTTGTTTCAAAAAATATGTGATTGACATTTCAATAAACTTACGGATCTTCGGAACAGAACCATCTTGGACTCCCGCCGTACGCTCTGGTAGTTACCACTACAAAAACATTCGTCCTCATCGTCAGACGGCACTTGATAGTACACAACACGGCGTCTCATTCCGATGAGAAAAACACGCCTATTGCGAACACACTCATATACAAGATTCGAATGTAGAACGACGGTCTTTTGTTTTTGAATCTGTCGCTTGAACTGTTCTGATTTTAAAAATCTAGGTAACGTTTCACACTGGCTGGTGAAATAGAAATTTTGACTTTAATTTTGATAAGATTCAGATGAGATAAAAATGGCTTGGTTTTCTTCGATTACAATTTTGTTGGGGGATTTAAATTGATCACGACCGATTGGGCTCCAAGATTGGTTGCTACTGACGGTAACGGTTGATCAGAAAAAGTTTCACAAGCGACAATAGCCCAGAATGAGTACGCCTTTGTGTGTGCAACAATGGCTGAGTTTTTACTGATACTGCTTATTTTGTCTGCGGCCAAGTGTCAAAATTGTGTCCCAATAAGTGATATCTATTTCGGTCAATGCACTGCTACCTTGTCATGCATACTTCCTTGTTTCTTGTAGCTCTACATAAATAGTCGACATCAAAACACGACGATATGTTTAAATTTTTCGCCGTATTACAATGAAATAAGGTGCAAAAAAGAAATGTAAACGTATCATGTCGCGACTGTACGAAAGAAGGACTAGATTAGATTAGATTTTTCATGATAAGGAAATACAGTAGGTATACAATTTAACATTGTCATAATTGTCCCACGACCTTTAAATTTAATACTTTGCTAGTTAATTTTTTTATACCACGTCGGTGGCAAACAAACGTACGGCCTGCCTGATGGTACTTACATTAACAGATACTACCTGGTGTATCGCTTTTTGTTAAGTACGAATTATTATTTGTTTCATATAATAATATATAAAGTTTACAGTGTAAAAGGTCCTTTAGATTTACACAAAAGTTAGTGTCAACTAATTATGATAGAACAAGTGACACATAATAAAAGAAGTATGCAATGTCAACGAACTCACCTCAATAACCTCCTTGTAACTTGTAACGAATAGCTATGATAGGAAAACTTGTTGCTGACGTAATTAAAGAAATAATGTACTAAGGACGTAATAAAGGACCTTTTACGCTGGTTTAGCAATTAAATTTATATTTTGAATGTCTAAAAAAAGTAGAAGTGACACTAGTTTCTAAGAGAAATTTACTTTATTGACCTGAAGAATCTGCCCTTAAAGTTAAAGGAAATAATAAAAACACGGTGTATATGATAGTAAAGTTAGAAAATAATTACATCATTAGATATGTAGTAAGTAGTAAGTTAAGACAAAGTCAGTAACCTGAGGTGTTAAAGTTGCTTTAACCATTCAATTTAATTAGTACTTTTCTTAGATTTTTTTTTTCATTTTCTTTCTGTTCTTTTATAACTTTTTACTCTTCTTGTTTCTTAGAATGTCTTTTTTCAATTGTTCTGCGAAATACTGAATGAACTAAACTTTATCTACATCACAAGATAAAACTATTGATATAGCTAGTATAATTTCACATCGCACCACGAATTTACGTTTCACATATCTATTTAGTCCCTTCGATGATAATAATTAATAAATAATGTATGTATAAATAGGTACAGTTCGGTCCGTTATAAAAGGAAGTGCGTACGTTGGAAGGAAATGTGAGCGGTGGGACTTCCTCGTATGAATGAAGTGTTATTCCTTCCACGCATGCGTAAACAGACGACGGTGCGACTTTTGTTTTGGATAGTAACCGCCTTCCATGAAATTCGAAATTCAAATATGTACTTACAAATACTCATATGTGTACCGACGAAAGTCAATTTTTTTAATTTTTTAATGAATTGGTGGGAAAGTTGTAATACATATCGCTTAAGAAAATGGTCTATCATTTTTCAATCTTAACCCTTCGCATGCCTGGTAGGGTCTGACAGACCCAGCTTGTTAAATATTTGTTGAATTTCTTTAAATTTTAAATTTACCACGTTACGTCTGTCAGTAGCTTCGCGTCATTAATCGCCGTCATTTTGACGCTGCTCCTACAGTCAGCCGCGAGCATGATCTCGAGTTGAGAGACCCGACCAGGCATATAGACATGTTTGTAACATGAGTCTATTTTTGTCGATTAAACTATGAAGTGTTCTTATTTATGTAATAAGTTGCTATGTAGCTTCTGGAATTCTGTGTTTCATTTATTTCTAGTAAATATAATGTATAAAATACACAAAAACGCACAAATCAACGTGTTAAAAAAATCAGGCCCATCGGACCTAGCATTAAATTATTACTCACTCATAAATTTATAAACTGGTTGTGTTATATTGAGTACAGTGAAGTACAAAAATATTTATCGATTTGGTCCTCATAATTATGTGCCGAAACCTTAATTTGCCCATCTAAGACTCAAGGGATATCGTTTTGAGTAAGTTGTATGCACCCTAGTTTTTACTTTTTACTGTACTGTATGTATCTATTCTTCGAATAGTCCATACTAAATATCTCTTTCGCGCTAGATTAAAATTGACATCGTTAACACCAGCTAAGTAAACTTTAGCTGTTTGTATTGTAATTCGTAGGTAAAGTATTGTTTTCTATCCTTATCAATGTAGGTGTTACCTACTTTGTTATTTATAAAGTAGTTCAGAGGTAAAACACCTACCATGATAAAATAAGAGGGACGGCTGCTCGTAAATGCGATCGTTTTTTGTTTTTTTTTTACTCCGGATAGGTTTGCGTTTGACCACAAATCACCTGATGGTAAGCGATATTGTGGTCTAGGATGGAGCGCGCTTACCTAGTAAAAACCGGTTCACTCTCGTCTTGAAGACCGTAAGGTTGTAGTTTTCAGGGAACAAGGATTCCGGCAAGGAGTTCCACAGCTTGGCTGTTCTCACAATAAAAGAGGAAGATTAAAAAAATTAAAAAAATTAAGTAAAACGATGTCGCCTTGCCGTATCCCCGGTCGCCCGATGGTAGAAGGGAGTGGGGGGTATTATACTGAGCAGTTCCTCAGCACACTCCCCGAAATGCAACCGATAGGAAACCGAAAGACTAGCAACTTTGCGGCGATGTTCTAAACTGTGCAGTCTCGCATTGCAAAGAGAGTCTTTTCCTATGAGCTTCTTGGCACGTTTCTCGATTGTTTCCAACGCCTCAAGCTGGTATTTAGCCGATCCATCCCATAAATGCGAACAGTACTCCATGCACGCTCGTACCTGCTGTGCTACCGCGAACTTCGAAAATCGAACTTCGTGTCGTGCCGTCCCTTTCACTCTCGTGTTATATACTCTATATGACGGAAAGGGACGGTACGATACGAAGTTCGATTTTCGAAGTTCGCGATAGCACCCCTGTGCTTGATATAAAGTAAGCAACTCTTTCGGCTTAAAGTACCGTCGCACTTTTGAGAGGATGCCCAGCTTTTTTGCAGCTAACTGAGCCTTATAGATGTAGTGAATAATGCTTTCGCATCGGCTGAACTCGGAATACGACTACACCCGAAGAAGTGTCAATCAATTATCGTACTATTTACTTACTTGCCACCAGGAACACGCCTACATACAGCTGCTGCGCACTCGATAAGCCAAGAGTAAGAATGATACAATAACCCCTATTACGCATTACTTTATCACCTACATGCTTATCGAACAGTCTGACCCACATCGCGCCCTGCTATCGGATGACATTCTTGAATATCTGCTCTCAATACGTAAGGAAAGAGTTTGGGTTACAATGTTATTGTTCTTGGATACGTAATTAGATAAATAGCTTGTTTACATAATACTACAGTTTTGTTTGCTGACGTCTCTCGTATTACTTTTGCTCGGGATGTGTGTTTACGAAAGATATTAAACAGACGAGATTATTGTATTTTTTACTTCTGCTCTTCGTTTTGCCGAGGAAGAGAACGTGGAAACCCGGCCGTGCCCACTGCATATTGCTCTGATGTTTCTCTATCATCAGAAGGCAGAGCTTGGAACGAATGTTAGCTACATGCTCTGAGGTCACTACCTACGAGCAGCATCCGACTCCTACTCGCCAGTTCACCGAACAATATAATTGCACCTAGCAGACGGTGAGGGATGCTCAGCGTCGGGCTGACATGAAGCACCGGAAGCCGGCGAAAAAAATAGTGCAAAAGTCGTAGAAGTTATTATAACCACATCATAACATAGTAACAAAGAATTTTCACGTTACGAGTGGACTTTATATGTCTATTTTTAACTACGTCGCAATATAAAAATAGAGCATTATCATTATCGTATCATTGGTGATGTTGGTGTCATTGAACGTAATTCTCAATCCCAGGCTTATATTTTTGTCAGCTGCCAATGTTTACCTATATCTTATTGACACACCTGCTAAAGAAAATTTATTTGCGGTGATACGCACGAAAAAACATATTTATTTTGTCTCTTCTGAAGGACTGGTACGATTAGAATGAGAAAAGAGATTAATATAATATCTACTACAACGAGGCGCGCATAAATATCTGACAGATCTCTATTTCTAGGGCCTTTCATCATTCATCATTATCATTCTTAGCCTGTACTTGCCCAAGTTAGACAACATACTTTAAGGCAAATGACTCAAAAGAGAAAATACGATTCTGACTTAGGCTGGGTTGCACCGACTTACGATCACAGACTGATCAACGTTAAATATGGCGCCGGCAGCTAGCATCCCATAGAAACTTGTCAAACTTTCCATACATTTAAATTTTAACGAACACAGGTTAGGATTACAGACGGTTTGGTGCAACCCAGCCTTAAAGTATGTACATGTGACAAAATACGATCGTGGCAAAATGCGAATGGGGTCTAAAACATGCCGGTGAAAAATGCTTTTGCCCACCTGCTGAGCATAGATCTTGGAGTACATACGCCACTCACCCCAGTCTCGTGCTAGCGTCATCCAGGGGTCACTCGGGCGGTCTTTTTAAGGTCGACAACCTATCGAGCCGGTGGACGACCGACGCTAGGGCTTTTATTTTAACATGCTAAAATGTTCCGATTTCGCTTCTTTTCGCGCGTTGCGACTTGGTTAAGTCTTTACGTTTGCGAGAAATTTCATTAACGTCTAAACTCGGTAGCTTGCAGCCCCGTAATGTAATGAAATTGCATGCAAGTTGTTGCAAATGTAAAGCGGCCATTACGTTAACTCTGCAGTTTCAACGAGAAACGGGCAGACCGAAGGGCTTAAAGCAATATTTAACACAATCTGCAGTCTTTCACACAAGTTTGTTCATAAGATAAGTACTATGTTGCACGCTCAGCTATGTACTCAACTGCATATACATGAACAATATATGACCCTTATTTTTTCCACGCTCTACAACTCGATCAATATCCATATCATGTAATATATTGTAATGACACTAATGACATTACGTAATTACTTAGAAATAATCATGTAATTACCAAAGTTTATTGTTTTAATGTTATATGCAAAACCCTGTACGTCATTTTATTCCCACCATTGTGTGTATATACAAGGATAATAAAAGCATACCTACAGGAAAGTCATTTTATTTCATAAGTCTGTGGATGTGGTAATGAAATACGTACGTATTTACGTAATCCATAATTAACATTTTATAAATACCGAACATTAGCTACCTACGTCAGACATCTAATTGATTGGTTTTAATGACAGTTCGTGCTCGTAACTTGACAGTTGCTGTGGAATTTCGATGATATCAGAAAAAAAATAACTAAGATACTCGTAGGCTACAAAACTCCTTTTTTTTATTCTCTTTCTTTCTTTCTTCTTTCTCTTCACTACCTTTGACGTTTCTCCTCTCCATCTCAGTCGTAAATAGTGACTTGATGTGAGTGCCTATCAAAATTTGAAAGACGCGCATTATGATACCATTATTAAAACACCAGGCTGAATACATTACATTATATTATAAGTATTTATTATTTTAAAGTTTTAAAAGTACTTGTTGTGGATTTTTATGGGCTCTTTTAGACACGAGGACGATGACGGACGAAAACGGAGGACGAAGGGACATTTTATTTTTATTATCAAATATATTTAAGGGACCCGGGTATGTTCTTAAACTACGACCAAGACCACCGGGGAATGGGCAGCAGCATTCTTAGAGTGCGGTGGAGATACTGCGATCGCCAACCCGCATGTCAAGCGTGGCGATTATGGCATTTACCCTCCATGAAATTGGGGGAGGCCTATGTCCAGCAGTGGACGACTGATGTGGTGGATATTTAAGGTAGTTTTGTGTATCGTTAAGTATAGGTATATCTGCAATAAAACTACCCATACCAATTATCGCAATTTGCAAACAATGACTAAGAAGAAGAAGAAGAAAAACAATATTCTTGACCAAAAAAAATTAATATATATAATATAATAAAATTGTGTCACCACGAAACATGGACCCTATACAGCGTACTGGTCTGGAGTGACCGTTTCAGACAGAGCATGTCAGGGGGTTGGTGTCATACTTTCAGCTAGGATTGCCAAGTGTGTGAATGAATTTGAATGCGTGAGTCCCAGATTAATATGGGTCAGAATGAAATTAGGACTGACTCGTATCTTTGTTGTTGGGGTATATGCCCCTGTAAACCTGGGTACGAGAACATCACAGTCGACCCAGGAAGAGGGAAAACAGTTCTGGGAGGAATTAAGGGATGTCACAAGTAGATGTAAGGATAATGAAAGGTTGATTATGTTAGGTGATTTTAATGCATGGGTAGGGGTAAAGCGAGATGGATTTGAAAAGGTTCTGGGTACTCACGGTGACGAGAGAGTGAATGAGAATGGTGAGAGTTTGTTAGATATTTGCCTCGAGAGAAATCTTTTTGTGACAAATACAATGT
This sequence comes from Notocelia uddmanniana, assembly GCA_905163555.1. Classification (NCBI taxonomy): domain Eukaryota; kingdom Metazoa; phylum Arthropoda; class Insecta; order Lepidoptera; family Tortricidae; genus Notocelia; species Notocelia uddmanniana. Next base: position 5,569,915 of record LR991064.1, read on the forward strand.
TTGCCCACAAATGGATTCATTTGTACACGCGTGAGGCGGAGAACGTAAGAAAGAGTATGATTGATTTTGTGATAGTGGACGAAAGATTGAGGAAGAATGTTCTGGACACTAGGGTGTATCGCGGGGCCGGAATAAATACAGACCACTTCCTGGTGATGAGCCGAATGAAAGGGCTGTTTCAAGGATGGCGGCATCGACCTCGTATATTCACTAGTGTTCTGGAGAGAATAAAAGTAGAAAATTTGCAAGAGGAAAGTGTGGCTGATGAGTATATTCATAAACTAAAGGAAAATCTTAGAGAGATAGATGATATATGCGAGATTGATCAACTATGGAATGGTTTTAAAGATAAGCTTGTAAGTACAGCCAGGGATGTATGTGGTGTGAAAGAAAGGAGCAAAGGGAAGAAGAAGAAGAATGTATGGTGGGATAAAGAGGTACAAAAGGCAGTAAGTGAGAAGAAGAAAGCGTGGCTAGATTGGTTGGCGATAAGAGCTGACCAAAGAAGTCAAAAAGCCACGCTTGAAGACGTGAGTGAAAGGAAAAGTAACTATAAAAGGTTGAATGTTCTGGTAAAGGAGGTAGTTAAAAGAAAGAAAGATGAACAGAATGATGAGATGGATCAGAGGTTGTCTCAGGATTTCCGGGCAAACATAAAGTTTTTCTGGAAAGCCATTCGACTAGCCAGAGGTAAAACTCAGACCTCAGAGCTAACCTCGATTAGAGACCAGCATGGAAGTTTATTGAATGATGAGGAATGCATATTAGGGAGATGGAAGGAATATTTTGAAGGTTTGTTTGAGAGAGAAGAGGAAAATACGTCAGGAGTGAATGATAATGCACTGCCACATGAGGTGTGTAGTATTAGTATGGATGAAATTGTAAAAGCTTTGAAAGGAATGAAACCAGGAAAGGCAGCGGGGTATGATAGAATTTCAGTCGAGATGCTGAAGGCTGGGCAAGGCGTCGTAGAAAGTCAGTTGTATCGCATTTTCAACTTATGTTTTAATACCGGCATAGTTCCAAAGATTGGTGCAAGGCGGTCATCGTGCCACTGTACAAGGGAAAGGGCTCACAACTTGACTGCAAGAACTACAGGGGCATTAGCTTACTCAGCATCGTTGGCAAATTATATGCGAAAGTGTTGATTGAAAGGGTAATGCAAGAAACCGATGAGAAAATATGGGATGTACAAGCGGGATTTAGGAAAGGTATGGGATGTACGGATCAGGTCTTCTCTTTACGATGCATAGCCGAAAAATATTTGGCCCAAGGTCAAAAGGTCTATTGCGCGTTCGTGGATTTGGAGAAGGCCTATGACAGAGTGGTGAGGAATGAACTTTGGTCGGTACTGTCCGGATATGGAGTGAGCGACCATCTCATTCAAGCTCTGAAATCTCTCTACGAGGATTCCTCTGCTTGCGTGAGAGTAAACGGGTCCTACACTGAATGGTTTAGCATCGAAAAGGGTGTTAGACAGGGATGTGTAGCGTCACCGTGGCTGTTTAATCTATTTCTGGACAGTTGTTTGCAAGATTTGAAAGACGATGAATGTGGGTTGGAAATGAATGGGTTGCTTATCAAATGTCTACTCTACGCCGATGACCAGGTTTTATTAGCGTCATCGGCTGAGAAGCTACAGAAGATGGTAACTAGCATGCACAGATTATTTGCGAGAAAAGGAATGAAAATGAATGTAAGCAAGACGAAAGTGATGGTATTTGAAAGAGATGAGTGTATGACAGTTTGTGAAATTGCTGTAGATGGAGAGATGTTGGAGCAAGTGGATGGGTTTGTGTATTTGGGGACTTTGTTCACGAGAGACGGTAAGCATGAAGGAGATATTGAAAGGAGAGTGATAGCTGGGAATCGAGTGAATGGGGCACTTCACGCCTTTATGAGTAGCCAGAAAGTGTCAGAAAAGGCGCGGCTGGCCGTGCATAGAGGAGTGTTGGTGCCGACACTAATGTATGGTAGTGAAAGTTGGGTGTGGCAGAAGAAACATCAGAGTCGAGTGAATGCAGTGGAAATGAGAGCGCTGAGAAGTATGTGTAGCGTTACTTTGAGAGATAGAGTGAGAAACACCGTTATAAGACGGAGGTGTGGAGTGAATGAAGATATAGTGACGAAAATTGAGAAAGGTATGCTAAGATGGTTTGGACATGTAGAGAGGATGGATGAAAGAAGATTGACAAAACGAGTGTATGAAGGAAGAGTGGATGGAAAAGTTGGAAGGGGAAGACCTCGGCGAACGTACTCCGACCAAATCGGAGACATTCTGCAGAAAGGCCAGGTCAGGAGTACCCTAAATCGGCGCGCATGCATGAAGAATGTTATGAAAGTTCATGAAGCGAAAGTTGTATGTCAGGATCGTAGCAAGTGGAAATCCGTGATCTCTGCCTACCCCTATGGGAAACAGGCGTGATTATATGTATGTATGTATGTATGTATGTATAATAAAATAATAAACGTATTTCGTCACGAAAAGATCTCGCCTCAGCATAAATGCCGACTCAGGGAGCCGGCGCTGATCTTCCGGCGAGACCTTAAGTAAGAGCGTGTTCACATTATATCGGTGTCGGATCCTACACCGATATCGATCGGATAATGTAAACACGGTCTGAAACTACCCCTTCTCATTCATTACAGAAACAGATTTCAAAATAACTCTGCAACGTATTTAGAAAGTAACATAATAACACTGTATTTAGAACAGGCTCAAAGTGATAACAAACGAACAGATATTCCCACGACACTATCGATAATATTGAGTGTTATCGGTAATCACACAGCCAAGTAAATGACAGCTTTCCTCTTTACCTGTCAGCCTATGTAATGGACTGGGTGGGATATTCACAAGGTTTTATGCTCTTCTATGAGCTAGTTTCAATGTATTTTGAGCCTCTACACTCTCAACTAGTTATGCGTATTCGGAGATCAGGTAATTCAATTTTTTTGTGGTTTTCTTCCAATTTTTTTTTGTTTATTTTCATCGTAAGATACTAAGAAAATTGATAACAGACGTCATGACACAGTCTTTGTTGGCAACGTAGGCATGACTTTATATAACACGTTAAGGTGTTCTTTGCGTTCAAAGGGTTAAGATCGAATAACACTCGACTCGATATATTTTGAAACGGTAAATGCTGGCCTGTTAAGCACTGCCTGATGCCTGCAACAAGTTATGGGTCTAAAAAGGTATGCGGAAATACACAAAAAAACTTATAAATAATTGCAGATTGTGAGTTGTATTTTTTGACACACCAGAATCATACAGACTGGTTTGGTTCTTTAATCTTATAATTTAGGTTAGGTACCTAATATTTTGGCACACTGGCAATTAGGATTTCCCTAGGAAAACATCAATAAATATCGTATGGTTTTTTTAGCATAAGATACTAGGTATATAGGTAGTCATACAAAACCACTCTTATCCGGAATCAATTTGTTGGGACATTTTTGAGGAAAATGATACTTTGTGATTCATGTTGAATTAGGTATGTACACAGTGGTGATGACCAGTGGGTCATTATCGATTTCGAACATAAATATAATATATATTTTTTCTGATGTGCACGAATTTAGTATCATCTTGAATTTGATTGGTTATTCGAGAGTGTCTCGGACCTTTAGGATCGGTTCTATAAAGATCTGGCAGATCTTATGTTAGTAAGTTATGTCAAAAATGTACCTAAATTTTATCTGACATTTGGTCTAAAGGCTCTTTAATCGGCCGTAGTCTTCCAATCTTTCCGATCTCTTTTTCAACCGAAAATCTTTTTTATAAAGTAGGTATTATAGTCATTGTTTTATTGGAATAATTAAGTCCCTTCGATAGATAAGAAAAAGATAACATCGAGTGAGTGTATTTTTCAAATAATTATTGTACTTAAAGCAAGTCTCAGGCCATAGATTTTTTAACAAGAGTGCATGAAGAGTAGAGCAATCTGATCTAATAAACAAGCAGAAATTAAATTTCTATTTTTTATTAACGATATAAATTTATTTTTAATACAGTTGCTCAAAAAGTGCTACTTTACGTAGCTGTTTAGCGTGCGGAAAGTTGGTTTACGCGCACTAGTGCTTTTCACTTTTCCAATTTTTTTAAATTTATGCTTGTTCCAATGCATGACTCCTTATTGCTGGGTGTTAAATATTAGTTTCCTTTAAACGTCGTAATCAACATAAAAACCTACTGTTAATATCAGAATACGAAAAATATACACATTTCATATTTTATTACTTACCTCTTCATCATTATAACACGTTTATTTTTTAATATTGAATATTGAAAAAAAAAAAAAATTAAAATTAAAATTTAAACTGTTTATTTCCTTAAATGTTACATTATTGAGCATACATAGTTTGAGGAATCTTTTATTATTTAAGATTTTAAAAAAGAAAAACCAAGATTTGAAAAACCGTTCTTAATAAGTTGTCTGAGTGGAACGGAATAGCTGCCGAAACGCCTGTCAAAGAAGAGGCGTTTTTACTTACTGCAAGCATGTTTTAAGTTTCTAAAGGCAACATTCGATATTGTTTTTATAAATATTACTTGTTGTTTTTCTTATTTTTTCGCAACTGTATTAAAAAACGTCGTTCAATACACGTGCGGAAATGTCATTCTTCACTCGTCCCGAGTCTTGCCACTCGCTTGCGGCTCGTGGCATCCCTCGGTACTCGTGAAGAAGTGACATACTTTCCGCACTAGCATCGAAATGTACTATTTTATATTCGCTCACACTCTGTATAAGTTAAAAATAATCGACAATCGTAACTATACATTACGATTCAATACGCGATTCCTATATCATAATATTGATAATCAAACCGTCACGTATCACTTAACGGGTTGTATAATTCGAATACTATTCGATAGCGTAAATACAAGTATATTTCACCACACCCACAAATAGTTCAGATACAGACAGACATGCGGATATTTCGGGAACAACGCGGCTGACTCATCCCGGATGTGTCATCCCGCCAGACTGGAAGTTATTGTACGTATGGAGAAGTCTACAAATATAAGTTCGCATGTGAAGTTCTGACAATTGGGGAGAATCGGTTGAGCAACTGATCGCTAATCACATGGGTGGCTTGGGTAGCGCTAGGAAGACATTGTGGAGGCGGATCCGTGTCAGCTTTTTTTATGACATAGGAGGCAAACGAGCAGACGAGACGAATCGCCTGATGGTAAGCGATTAGCGCCGCCCATGGACACTCGCACCATCAGAGGGGTTGTATAAGTGCGTTGCCGACCTTTAAGATGGGAGTACGGAAGGAGTATTTAGATAGACAAATTGGCTTGTACCGGCGCAGGATCGAAAAGTATCGTGCTCTTGACGGAGGCCAATTTAGTTACTTACCTATGTTAAAGTAGGTTTGTTAGAAAGGGATGCTCTTGTATATGTTAGATTGTAGTCGTTTAATGACCTTGTTTCAGGTTTAGATACAGAAGAAATAACTGCGTAAAGAAATGATCTTTGACCGGTATCAAATATCATCGATTATCCTACTATTATTTTTTCTCAAACATGCAATGAAATATTGATATTATGTTCCTTAAAATGGGCTGTGAAGTATGACGTTTCAGGTGCGGCTAGGACATGAGGTTGTTAATGGAATTTCATACAAATCTTGCAGGCCTAAGCCGGCAAAGTCCTCTTTTTTAATTTCCATTCCACATAAATTTGTGGCACAGGCATCATGACATTCTGCCACTATGCGTATTAAAAATAAAACTTTGATTTTTTTGTTGTTTATTTCATTGCATGTTTTAGAAAAACACTATACATACCTCGGCGGGAAATCTTCGCCCGGCAACCCCTTTCGTCCCGGTCTCTGTAGTAATGTACTATTATTGAAGTAAGGATAGCGTTTGACCGCCATTGCCATCTCACCTGATGCTTAGCGATAATTCAATCTATGTAGGGTGTAATGTAACACGCATAAGGTAAACGTCCCTATAACCGACATTTTAATGCCCAATACTAGCACAACAACAATATATCAAAGTTGTTTAATTTTAAAAATATTTAAATTAAAAAAATACATTAGATTTAAACTGATATATATTAGGTTAGCGGCGAGCACTAGGGCATGTACCTTACCTAGAAGATACCTGTTCACTCGCGACCAGAAGACCCTATTTAATATTTTTTGGAATCGCAATTTGAATCCGATTAGTACCTCACTTGGTTCCCATAGTATTTTTGTTACAGCCTGTACATATATGAAAAATCTCATATTTGGATGTTTATTATTCAATCAAGCATTACCACCAGAACACAGTTTTTTTTTTCCTGAAAATCTATATAAGCCCGGGGTCTAATTAATTACGGGAGGTTACTCAGATAACATTGCGAGCATCAAAACGCTTATCTTCAAACAAAAGAGACACAAATACGGCGTATAAATATTAGGTATTTATACTTTTCTAAATGTTAAATATAAGTAGTATTTTCTTTTTCTTATCTTTCTTTATTAGCTAGATTATTTAGTATTAGCGCCATATTTGTAACTTAAGCACATAAGCGCTTAGCATTGTGTGTAGTATATTTAAGACGCAGTATTACGATGCAATCTAGCTATTTGTATGCATTTATTATCTTACAATAAATATATCCCTGATAAAAAGTATGCTCATGCATACTTCGAAAAAGAATAATAAGCTACCTACTCGTACTCAGAAACAAAAGCATTGATATGTATTCTAAAACATCCTTCAGAGCTTTCCGCTCGCTCTTTGCCTGTCCGCAGAAATTTCCTTATAGTTGTAATGGAGGAATACATGCTCCAAATGTTTGTATCCCGGTAGAAAAGAGCTTTATTAATTGCATAATTTCCTATCAATTTGACCAATGCCAAATCGTGTACCCAATCCGACCCCATTAATTCAGGAGAAATTGAACGCCATCTATAGGACCATTATACAAACTTAATTTAGGAATGGTTTTTGGTGACAAAAAAGTTAATAATCTACATAGTGATACCATTTTATTTCTCCTGTATAATTTCGATTGATATTAACGTTGTGTAGTACTTTCATATTTTTTCTTAGTAAACTTCGGTGATAAGGGTGGAGCGGTATTTTTTTACATTTTTCTTCATAAATCGAAATTTACACATGATAAAAAAAAGAAAAAATTGTTTTAAAATGTGCAATTCAAGCCCTTTTAAATGACACACCCACTCGAAATAGTCACTAGACTTTGAACTTTTGACTCCCCGTGTATCGGGGACACACCAAAAAACTTTATAAATATAATACAAGCTGGCACTATGTTCAATTGTTCATGAAACCTTGTCGTCTAGGTGACGTGGCACTGCTTTATATGCTGATTTTGTCCATGCTCTGTTATTGCCATATAAAAATGCGTAAGTAGATATTCTATTTTATTCTATACTCGACTGTGAACATCTACTTTTCTGGATTCCTTTCAATACTTAAATAATTTATTATTTAATTTTTATTTTCTACCTCGGCCAAAGAATTAGCTTCGCTATTCAGAGAGGAAATGCTGCCAGTATCTCCGGCACAATGCCGCGGGCGCTTATTTTAGATTTAATTTAGTTTTACTTCAGTTTTGTAATTAGTTTTAATATTATTGTAATTAGTTTTATTTATGGTAATTAATCTGTTTTAATTTTAAAAAGATAAACAAATTGAAGCTTATAGTTTATTTAGAACGTTATATTTCTAAATAAATAAGCTTAAATAATTTGACATTGACTTGTTACTTCCTAAGATTACAGTGTTTTGAGGATATCCTCCATAAAATGTCAGATGTTTGTCGTGTCACGTTTGCGATTTTCGACGTGTAAAAATTATATATACATAAAGAAATCTTGCGAAACACTAACTAAACGAATAAAGACACTAAGGTCATCAACATCGATATTGCAACGCCTACGCAATAAGCACCTTGTTACGTTGTATTAAGGTTTAGTCTGTAGTTATGACTCGTCGAGGCTAGGGCCACGTCCTTTTACAAAAAGGCCTGATGACTGATTAAAGTAAAATGTATACACGCCGTGTTTTTTTTACTACAATAAATTTTATTTTTATTTGATCGCTAGATTTTTCACTGAAGTGGAAAAATAGATTCGAATAGGTACTAACTAACTTTTGTGTTAGACCTTACATGCACTCATTTACCCATAAGTATTATGGCCAGGTTCGTAATATAAAAACTAGGCTACATAAATAAAAAAAAATGAAAAAAACCTTGTGGGATAACGCCTTCGCGGCACTTTTCAACCGAGGACATCGTCTCATCGCATATGTTCAATACATCGATAACGGCTTCCCATCAGGTGGCTCATCTGCTCGTTGTGTCGGATCCTAAAAAATAAACAACGAACAAGCCAGTATAGCAGGTTCGATCTTAACCATGGAACTTTACTCACTTTAGCACAGTCAGCAAAAAAATATGTCGGCATGAGTCTATTTCAACATTTTATAGCCACTTTACAAAGTAATACTAAGATCCTCGCGTAATCATATTGTTATTTCTGCGTCTGGCAGTGTCCAGCTGCTATCTAAGGCTAAAATTTATAATACATATTTTCTATGCACGTTTTGGGAAACGTTCTTTTTCAGCTCCGTTGATACTAATTTAATTTCCGATCAAATACTAAGTGGACAATGAAAATAATAGTTGTTGCAATTGTTATTTTATTCGGTACGTTTGTTCCACCGGGGTCGTGGGAGTGCTTAAACAAAACATGGGAACGTGTAATATCAGCTCAATTGAATTAATCACTGTTTACTCGAATTTCGACGGACGTTTGTCGTTGACGTTTATTTAATGACAATGACATTATTTTACTCGTAGTTTGTGTTGGGTTACATAAACATTTTGAGCATAATATTATGTGTCTTAACATTATGACATTGAATTGTGTTAAGTTTGATGGATTCTACAATTTGGGTGTGTAAACAATGAATGTGAACTTACGGTCAACTAGAAAAAATGCGCCAAATAGTTACAATTATGTAATTTAAAATGTGAGTAGTAGCTGCTGTCGTATGATGAATATTTTGAAGTGGGTGTAAATTTAAACATACAGGGTGTTTGGGAGCTAAGTTCAAAGACTTTCAGGGATGATAGAGGAGGTAATTTGAAATATTTTAGACACAGCCTGCGTTAGTACAAAGTCTTTCATTTTCCAAGATATGCACCATTTTATTTGAAAATTGTATGTTTTCCATCTACCATACATTTGGAAAATGTTTAAATTTTTTAATGTTCCCTTTTTTCCTGGGTTATTGTAATGTTTCAGTATCTGTAGGAACTAAGGAAGTTTTTGAAATCAATTGCATTTGGTTTATCGACTTTTTACTGCCTGTATTCACATGGTATTCAGATGCGAAGCTGAAAAGGAAACCATCGTTTCACTCGGCCTAATATACCACCTTTAGTTAAACATCAACAATACCTATTTTACGACCCCTCACTTTGTTTATCTTATGGGAGTTATGGGGTAATAATCACAGACAGATACTAAAATTCTATTACATAATTATTACTTTTTCATATTCATACGTGACCACTTCAAACGGTGATATCGATAACCAATCGACTTTGTTGCGACATTCATATGCAATTACACGCTATGTTATATAACCAATCATATGTAAATAGTAACTTTGTGCGTATGTATTACTCATCGTATAATAGGAGCAATGAAGAGGCGGTGCTTACTGTCACATAAATTACAATGTTTTTTGTCACAAGAACCACGCGTAGCACAGCTAACATAACTTACATAATATAAAAGGATAAAGACAATCAAAATATGGGACATTTAAGATCAAAGTCTCACCACAATATAAATATTATGACACCTTAGGAATGTCCAAAGCGTCATAATCATAATACATATAAATTATATATTATGGCGTATTTATAGCTACTTAGCACATTATTTTTAAAGTGTCCACAATATCAGTATAGGAACTCGTATCGCAACTTGCAATTTATAGCGCAAACAGTATAATATATTTCGTTGCATTTATTGTATGAGAATCACTTGCTAGTTTAACTAAGTACAAGTACAATTGAGGGCATAAATTTGTATAAATTTTTGGACTTCACATCTAAGAAATCATGAAAGAAAATGTATACATATTGGTGACAGTACATTGCCGGGTTTGGTAGAGCGCTTCATTGTACTTTATACGTATTAAACCGCAATGTAGTTTGAATAAGCTCCAAATCATCACTCTTCTATCGTTTTTCCAGTTGTAACCTAGAGGTCCCGGGGTCCACTTTGGCATCTAATCCCAAGCTTTGGCGTAGGCACTAGTTTTACGAATGCAGTTGCCACATGATCTTTCAACTCAGAGGGGAAAACTAGACCGACCGGCTTCAAATATGAAACTATGATTATGTGCCCAGCTTAGCGATTCAACGAGAACATAATCTGCTTAAATCAGCTTTTTCTCGACATTTCACTTACTAGGTTACAATTTCAAGGCAACAAACCTTCACCTCAGCCACAAGGCCGCTCGTCATTTGTTTCCGTGGTTGTTGCTGTTTCAACACAACAGTGCAATGACCTCAACTGAAGCAAATATTGTGAAAGATCTTCATATAATAGGGTAGTTTCCTCATCTTAAACTTTATAATATATTGCCGTTATATGGATTCTACACCATCATATTAACACAATAAAATGTAGATTACAATATAAAATCAGAATTATAATAAAATACGAGCTTGAAAGTTTCAAAAAATATTATTTTTTTCATCTGAAGAGGATTTCGAAAAGAGTTGATGCATAATTTTATTCTATTTATTTAAGTATACTATCATATTTAATACTTAAGTATTCCCCCTCAGTCTAGGTTTCCGCCTTGGCTTGGAAGGTAAGATGGCAGTCGCTTCCGTAAAAACTAGTGCCTACGCCAATTCGGGATTAGGTAGCGGACCCCAGGCATCCTTCAGGATGCAACTGTACTGGGAATAACGCTAGGATGACGATGATGACGATCATACTTAAGTATTATAAATGTGAAACTGTGGAATGATATACATGGTGGAAAGATCGCATGCCACATGGATGCCAACTACCTTAAATATTGGAATCAGCATTCTGTGTAAACGAGACTTTCCTTTATTTTAAGAACAACAAATTCTGCATTTACGGATTTATGAAAAATCACTTCACTACAAACTCACAAACAGCGTAAAGATGGTCATTTTTGTACTTTGTCGCACTAACGTAACAATACTGCGACTGTTGTGATGCGTCAAAGTAGTGAAAGTGACAAGGTACTAAAATAATCATCTACTTTTGCTGTTGAATGTACTAAGGGCGGAAATTCTGCGGTTGTCACCCAATTGTCAGGTGGGAATCATCGTCGGGTGTCACCGACTCGGAGGTGTCAATTGGCATGAGAGTTTTTTTTTATGTTTGACTGACCAGGCCTAAGATGATGCTCACTGGTTCAGTAATTAAATAGCCTATTCACTCTTAACACATGATATCTGATATTTGTATAAGGTAAATGTCCCAGTGCTCGACACTGGCCCAATAGAATAACACTTTAAATCTTGTGTCATAATGATAGAAGTTATCAAAAGGTGTCATCTATTGGGCATTTGGCTACCACTTTGGCTTAGTTCATGGTAGGGTCCCTACCCTGCCTACGAAGCCGGAGGTCCCGGGTTAGAATCCCGGTCAGGGCATTATTTGTGTATTTCAAAGTAAAGGGAAAATTGGAAAAAATTTGGCGTTAAAAGAAGCATAAGTTTTACGGTTGATGTCGCTGTATGCATCCTTAAGGCGTTGTAAGAGGGAACTAGTGAAGGATTTCGTGCGTGAGCTTGATTGGTTCCTATAGCTCAGTGGCTAAAGCGATTGGCCGCGTATGCCAGATGTCGCAGGTTCAAATCCTGCTCGGAGCACTAAATTTTTAAAATTTTCCCTTTAAATTGAAATTTATAATTTTCAGTAGTAGCGTTACTGCTTACTACAAAATTATTATTTGCGTATGTTTAGCACGAGTATTTGTTCCAGAGTCAATGTTTTCGATATACATATTTAAGTATGTATTTATCTATATTCATGTATCTATATCGTCACCTTGTACCCACAGTACAAGCTTTGCTTAGTTTGGGACTAGGTCGATTTGTGTACGATTGTCTCCCAATATTTATGTATGAAGGTGAGGAGCATTGGAACGCTTAACTTACTTAATTGCACAAATCAACCGAGCAGCAAACTTTGTGCAACAACATCGCTACTAAAACACTCAACCATAGACAATGTCTGCCAACAGCCAGTTGGAGTTCTAAATTCGAATTTAAAATGCAAACAGCTTCAATAAACCGGCCAGTCTTGGATCTTGGCAAATTGGATTTGGAACATGCACGGCTAAAATATTGAAAGGATTGAATTTGCCGCGTCTTTAGAACGGCAGTTTCAGTAATAAAATAGGTTGCGATTGGTGTAACTTGACTTGGCAATTAGGTAATTATACAGATCTTTGGCAGATGGATGGACCTACATATATGTATAGGGGATAGATGAGGTCATCTGCTACGTGGTCATGCACAAAAAATAAAGTTGGATCCAAAGTTTTTTTTAAGAGTATATATATTTTTTAAATACTCCGGTTTCAAATAATAACTGAATTCATAAGTTTCTTGAATTAGTCTAGATTTAGATAGAATAAAAATGTTGTCCGTTTTATCATTTTTAATACTATTTTTTTTATACAACGACGGTGGCAAACCTGTTTACGGCCTGCCTGATGGTAAGCAGACACCGTAGCCTATGGACACTTGTGACTCCAGAGGAATCACATATACATGTATCTATATCGTCATCTTGTACCCATAGTACAAGCTTTGCTTAGTTTGGGACTAGGTCGATTTGTGAACGATTGTCCCCCAATATTTATAGTGCTCTGCCTACCCCTTTTAGGAAGAGTTTATGTATGTATATATTATTTTTACGTAGCTGTATTATTAGTTCATCTCCATATTTTCATAAGTAGCATTTAACTTAGGTAATTATTGAATACTATAATATTTGTAATATTAGATACCAACCTAATTGGAATGATTGGAATTTGAGCCTGCTTTTGTCAGCCATCTTTAATGTGTAACCATAATAATACAATTTAATTAACTGTGTAATGCAAATACTGTGTAGTATTGTTTACTAAATTAATTAAAACAATATAACTGTAGCTCGTTTCATATTTCTGGGGTTTCAATACTTTCTCTTAATTTTTTTTGTATCTGTGGTTTTAAATGTGGACTGGTAGGTGTCGGTATGAAACCCTTCTTTATGCATGATCCAACACGCACTTGGCTGGTTTTTTTCTTTGAGTTTACTAAGTTTGACAGGACTGAAAACCATAAGGGGGTCTCAAATTAAAGTTCGTGACTGTATTTGATAAAGAAAACTCCCGTGAGTTCTCCGTGGGTCTGAAACATGTCGAGCGATATTCGACCTTAAAGACGTGAGTGACCCGTTTCATTATATTTCGTGACTGTACTACTAAATTCACAAGTTGTTTACAAATATCTCATTAAAGATCATATGTTGTAAGTTTGAATTGTACCAATTCGTCTGTAATAATGCTATTACACATGTATTACACTATTGAATTGTAAGCTATATTCGGTAAAATCTGATTGACCGAGCGAGCGAAGAGTCTCCGTTTCAGGTTTCGACAAAAATTCTTTCGTATGTCTGTCTGTCTGTCCGGATGTTCTCCTTTAGAGGTCGCATTTCTCAAACGATTCTTGTGAAATTTTGTGAGCAGATTCGATATGTTTTTGTCGAGTCACTTTTGGAAACTTTAAAAAAAAAAAATTCTTATGTCTTGTCGGATGTCCTCATCTACAAGTCGCATTTCTCATCAGAAATGTTATATAGTTTTTTTTGTTGGAGCCAGCTATTGGAAATTTTGATATTTAAAAAAAAATTGCGAGGTATACAGCTCACGGAGCCACTAGTAGTAGTTAAGACAAGTTTGACAAGTTTCTATTGTATGGAATGACAGCTGCCGGCGCCATTTAAGTGAATAATCCTTTCCCGTCGTCTAAACTCGCAATACAACTAGGCCCGATAAATTGACAATCAATTATCAAGCGGCGAAAAACAACCAGTTTTCATTCTGACATTTGACATTGACTGATAAAGTTTCACATTAACAGATCACCATGCACCATACCACATCTGTACATTTATCGATCTGTAAAATGGCAGCGCATCCCGCCCCAAAACTGCCCTCAGAAAAAAATCTGAAATCAGATTTCCTTTGGGAGCGTAGGTTCGTATCCTACCGACTGCGCCAAATGATATGTATAGGGAGATGAGACCAAACACGGAGTTACTTCAATGGCGGTTTAATAACGACTGAAAACTACCGTCAAGCGTGAGCGGTATACCCACACTTTTTGACATCAATACTTATTTATTACATAATGTACTACATTATTCATAAACCGACTCTTCCTCACCTGTCACCTCACACCTCACCCGTTTTTATATGGATACTGTCAACTGTCATTTCTCAAATTTCGACGGTTTCCATATTTGAACGGGTTTATTTTATTTTATTTTTTAACGGGTGAGGTGTGAGGTGAGAGGTGAGGACGAATTGGTTTGTGAATAACACCCCTGAATGGTTTCGTGTTCCAAGTACGTTTAGTGTGAAGTTCTTTGTCTAAAAATTTATATCTGAACACGCTTAGTATTCAATTCAGGTACGACTTAACTGTCAAATGGCCTTGTAGTGCAAATATGTTACATGTACTTGAATAAAAATTATGTGAACACCTTGTGGAGTCCTAAGTAAGAATCCACGTTGTGATTATTTTTATGACTCGAAGGATACAGAGATCAGAAATGTTAACGTTTTAATAAAATTAGCGGTTTGCTTTGTCTGGAAATTATGTAACGGAGTTTTGACCGTGAGGGTTAACATTGTGGTGAGGTGAGATTGTACTGAATATGGAAGTTCATATTTTGACTATTACGGTATTTCAATGTGTGAGTATACGTATACGTATTGCGTTTATATATCGTCAGATGTGAGCAGCCAGAAACAATGCCCGCATACCATTCATGTTTAGCCGTCTTAGTAGTTAGAAAACCAAATTCGTTCAGAAATAGTGATAGTTTTAAGCCGCGCACACACTGTACTTGTATTATTTATTATGTAACACATTTTAGCTGCAAAATTATCGTTATTTGTTATTTTTGTTAATTATTGTTCTATTTTCTATTATATTTAGTATGTATATGTTAAATGTGTGCGCTGCCCGTGATCTCACTGAATGGTCCCAACGGAAGACCAGCGCTGGTTGCAATGCCAGCTTCATGCTGAGTTCGGACCATTACTTGACATATTTTTGTTGTAGTTTTATTTTTCTGCTCTATTATGTTTGTTTTATGTCATGAATAAATGTTTTATTATTATTCCTTTATTTATTTTTCGTCTTAGGTTAGGTTTGTACAATGGATTTACAAAAGGTAAAATATAAAAATACACTTACAAAATATAAAAACATTATAAAAACCTAACCTAGGGTGCCGCCGGCAGCGAGGCAGGGCCTAAGCCACCGGTGGTTAGGGCGACAGAGAGAGGAACCTCCGGACTATCCGCGCCGTGTCCAGGAGTACCGCCTTCTGTATTTGACCCTTGACCCAGCCATCTAGCGAGAGTCTCTTGAGATGTTGGTCGAGACTCTTTGCTATTAGACCGTTCGCAGAAACGACTATCGGGACAATGATCGTCGAATCAACATCCCACATGGCGGTTACCTCGTGTGCCAAGTCTAGGTACTTGCTGACTTTGTCCTTCTCGGCCTTCACGAGGTTCTCGTCATGGGGGATGGTGATGTCGACGAGCACTGCCTGGCACTTCGATCGATCTATCAGCACGATGTCGGGCTTATTGGCTACAATAGTCCGATCCGTGATGATAGATCGATCCCAATAGAGCGTAGCACGACCATTTTCGAGAACTGGCGCAGGTAAGTATTTATAGTACGGCACTTCGAAGTCCACAAGATCGTATGAAAGAGCAAGTTGCTGGTGAATAATTCTGGCTACCAAGTTATGCCTGTGCAAGTACTCGCCGTTAGCAAGATGACTACAACCGGAAATGATATGCCTGAGTGACTCTCCGGGACGGCGGCATGCCCGACAAATGTCGACCGTACCGTCCTTCAGGATATATTTCCGGTAGTTGTTCGTCATGATAACTTCGTCCGCAATTGCACAGACAAAACCTTCGGTTTCCCCGAAGAGATCCCCGAAACGTAGCCAGTTCACCGACGCGAGCAGGTCCACGTCGGGCCCCGTAAGGGCCCTGTAGAACCGCCCGTGTAGCTCCTTACTCTTCCATTCCGCCTTGCGGTCCTCGGCGCTCAGTACTTTAAATCTGCGCCAGTTCTCGTTTGCCATGGAGAGCGGGGTGAAAGATGCGTCTACTGCCACTACGTCTCGATGCATCCCACATTCGCTGTTTAGGAAATAATCCCTGAGACTGCACACCTCGCGGTTGTGGAGGTCTTTGGCATTTAAAAAGCCACGACCTCCACACTTCCGCGGGATGTACAGTCTCATAACAGACGAACGTGGGTGCAACATGCGGTGTGCAGTGAGCAGTACACGCACCCTTCGATCCAGGGCATCCAGCTCAGTCTGAGTCCACCTTAGTATCCACCTTATTATTATTATTATTATTAAATTAAACTTTACAAGGCCTCAAGATTCCAACTACAAATTAAAACGCTCAACAATATTGCTTTTAACGCATATGTATCTCTACTAAGAATGAACTAATTACATTCTTAACATAAACAAAACCTAGTCCAACCTTCACTAGTACTAGTTATATTCTTTACTAGGTTATCTTGCGTTCTTTTCATTACAAACTAGGTGGAAAAGGACCGAGCGACAAAATAAGTTGCAAGGCTTGTTTTAAACTGTGTATAATTACAGACACACCTGTGAATTAATAATTCTCGTCCTCGCCATAACGAGATTGTAATACTTTTTTCTAAAAGGTTGAAGAAGTTTTTGTGCGGTATGAAAAACTGGTGCCGAGTAGCGGAGCGCCAGAGTGTACTTAATTAGTGACATCCTGTGGGAGTATTGACAGGTGGCGATCCTGGTGTGTTATTCATAACTTGATTCACCTCACCGCTC
Source organism: Notocelia uddmanniana (assembly GCA_905163555.1). Taxonomy (NCBI): domain Eukaryota; kingdom Metazoa; phylum Arthropoda; class Insecta; order Lepidoptera; family Tortricidae; genus Notocelia; species Notocelia uddmanniana. Next base: position 5,587,102 of record LR991064.1, read on the forward strand.
ACCCCAAGTGGCCCTAGTATATCGAGTCCTTTTTACTCAAACGTACCCATTATTTTCCTCAGACTTTAGAAATTTTGTTTGAATTTTTCTTATTCTAAATCAGGAGTTGTGATAAAAAAATTACCCCATTTTTATAAAATTCACATGTTTGTCGTGTTTCATACGCTTTTTATTGACCGTCACATAGTTAAAGCACAAAAAATATATTGAAAATTGGAGACGATAACTATTGCAATATCAGAAAGCTTTAAACTGCTCAAACATGCACTTGACTGAAAACCCTCTTCTTAAATAAATAATTAGTATAATAGATCTTAATTCTGGTATTCGTAACTAGGTAAGAACCAACATTTTGAATAATTCAGTTAAAAATTTAATTGATTCCATCGTGAAACGATGATTTATAAATTATAATATAATTTATATGGGTGGCTTTCGTGTCCAACGGACACAAATCATTTTGTAAATAAATGTCTAACATCTGGTTCGCCTGATGTGATGTGAAGCACTGTGAAAGTTTGTGAATATCATCCCTGGTAAGCTATATTGCCTTCTCAGAACTTGTTAAATTGTTTTTAGAAGAAATATCTAATTAAGCTGTATCCAGTATCTTGTAGAAAATTATTGTGTTGAATTCTACTGCATTTTTGATTGGTTAATTTGGGTGTCATTTCATTAAGTATCAAACTTAACTAGCTAAGCTAATGTAATGAAGTTGATGATTATTAAATAGTAGCTTCTGCAAGTGATTTCTTACACGTATTTAATAGCCTGTATGATACAGACTGTGGTATATGAAATAGTAACTAACATGTAAATCTACCGCGAATCCTAATTCATTCCGGGGGAACCAAACATTCATTACAGCTAACGCCGCAGCGGAGTTTTGTCGACAGCTGTCATCCCAGTACAGTCAGCATCAAAAGTAGCTACGCATTTGAAAAGTTCAAAAGTCTATTACAAGGGAACAAGAGCTTTCCCCCTTCATATGATAGAAAATAGTACAATCTATGTCACTATTGGTCATATTTGACGTTTCTCGTACTTACGTACATATATGACAGCTACTCAAAAGAGCAATGATACATTTTGTTAATTGTATAGGTAAAAATCGAAAAGGACCTATTGTATGTAGTTGTGACATGTCGAATAGACATTACAGTATACATATTTAAAATGTGTAACACAAGCAAAACAAATGTCTATAACTCAATCGCTTTCTTCATTGCTAAAGTTTGTATTCGTCTTTTGTGACTTGTTCCACCATTTCCCTGACTAGACTTATCTAGTTTAGAACGTTCACATCCTTTTAGTTTTAATTCCCTTCCCTTCGTTGTCACGTTACCAATCGATAACCAGCGGATGCGTGGCACCACTTCCTTGTTCAATAACACGGGATCCCTCTTTATCTACTCTAAAAATATCTAATATATACTCTAAAAATATCTACACAATTATGGCTCTTGTAACCTTGACATTGGTTCCAAAACATATACTATAATAGACTTGTGACAGTCAACCCTACAGCATTGTAATTAGGTGCGCGAGCCAGGTACAAATTTCGTCTGTCATTTCTTCTCGGGCCAAAACTTGTTAAACACTTCAGGGTGCCATAGCCGGCACGCACGTTAAAAAATAATTTTAGTTATTTCCTTCCGATTCAGAATATATTAAGGGAGGCTACCGGAAGGCACAAAACCCACACAGTTTTATGATACAAGTCTCTGAAACATTTTACAAATTATAGCCCGAGAGGAAATTGGTCACGGAAATCTGTTGCTGGCTCTTGAATATAATACCTTGACGTTGTTTGTAGGAATAATATAATGAATTTATGAAAATTCACGTTCCAGTGACTTGCAGAGTCAAAAGAACCCATAAAATTAGATTGACAAGTCAAATTATACACCTTCCCTGCTTAGCTCTAATACATACGCAGACACATTTTAATATATTTAGCGACATTGAAAAGAAAATTCGACGACTTTGTTGATGTCGTTCTACCGAAGCCATAAATCGGCGAGAAATGGTGCAAGATCGGGATAGTTGGCGACAACTTGTGTCAGAGCACTAGGCCAAAACTCGCTTCGGGTCGGGTTAGTTAGAGAATTTTTATTATTGAATGGGAAAAGAAACTAAAGGTATGAAAAACGTAATTCAAAAGTTAACAGTTCAAATATGCTTGATTCTCGAATAGAATTATATGATTCGGTCGATGATTATGATCACAATTTACTTTGTAAAAGCCTACTAAAACCATTATTTAGATGTTACAACTGATAAGTTATTTTGTTCTTCATGAGATCGGATAAATGGTCACTATTCTACAATAATTCAATTTAGCTCTCGTAAAAAGCCACTTGGAGGTCAACTCAAGTGTCTGGAGCCCGCACGAAGCTAAGTATAAATTTATGCTGGAACGGATACAAAATAAATTTGTAAGGTTTTTGTATCTAAAATATTATGGTGTGTACCCGTTTTACCCACTTATGTACCCAACGCTATTCGTTTTGGGCATGGTAGGGTATAATCAGTTAGAGGTTAGAAGGGAACTGACTCTGGCGTCATATATATTTAAACTTTTGCGCGGTACTATCATCAACCCAGGGGTACTAGCTACAGTGAGCCTGTGTGCACCCGCGCAGTACGTGTGGCGCCGGCGCCGGCCGCCGCTGCTGGCCACGCCGCGCGCGCGCACCGGCCTGCTGCGCGCGGCGCCCTGGACGAGGGCCCTACGCACACTTAATCAAGTTGCCACTCGGGTTGATGTATTCCATTGTTCTTTGAATGAGTTCACTAAAGTTACTTTGTATGTATTATGTTACTGTAAGACTTAAGAGTTATGTATATAGATATTTGTTATATAATAATTTGCTACACTATCGCATTGGAATTCTGTAAAGATAGATGTATTGTGAACACAAATAAATAAATAAATAAATAAAATTATTAGGCAATCTATTAGTGTACTTAAGGCGATTAAACAAACTAAACAGAGGCAAAATTATTTACTACTTGCTCTGTTAGCTGTAGACCTCGTGTGCCTCCATAATTTATAGATTCAGTATTTTCGTTTTTTTTTTTCATAATGGTGGTTACCATTATGAAAAAAAAACGAAAATACTGAATCTATAAACAGATAACCATACAATTATCTCACAAAATTTCACGAAGATCGGTTGAGAAATGTGACCTGTAAAGGAGAACACCTGGACATCCGTCGCACAAAGCATTCTTTTCGCCTTTTTATGCAAGTTGAAACAGAGGTCCTTCGCCCTCACACGTAGGTTACAATTCACAGTACTAAGTAGGTTAAAATTCCCAGGAGCAATAACTAAAAGCCGGAACTTGAAATGAAGTTGTACTAACAATCGCATTATAAGCATTACCTCTTGCGAATTACAACTTATTGGCCGCCAATGTTTCAATTCACATGACTCAGCCAGATCGTAACATAAACAGAGGCAGAGTATATAATACTAAACAATAAATATTGGGTCGATTCCAAAACAAACCGACGTCACACCATTCACAGGTCCCATGTACGAAACCTCGTTTTGTGACCAACGTGTTTTAAGTCACGTAGTAACCTGCAGTTATCGGTTGCATTTTTATATACAACCACGTTACCAAAGAAGCTTACAGCCTGTCGACGGTTGCGAGTGACAGGCGCGTTGTTGACCTTTTATTGACTTGTGGTTTCGTTGTAGTCTAGAGACATATGTAGTTCGCTCACTCCCAACACAGCACATCCATTGGAGCTCTGATGACCTTACCACCAACACACAGCACCACATACCTACAGAGCAAGTTATTATGCCTGCTGTCTTCTAAAAGGCGGAGGTACTTCACCAGTTTGGCTGTTCCATTCGAAATATTACCTTTCTCAAAATCTACGAAACCTTGTTTTGAGACTAACGTGTTTGAAGTCACGTAGTGTGCACTTTAGTGATTGCATTTTATATCGATACTCGTACTATCAGTGTCGTTTACCTTGGCAAAATCTGTAATTGAGAGCATAATGACCGAAGTCCATCTGCTGTACACGATTATACAGTTCATTGCTAAGAGCTTAGGTGTTATATTATAATGGCGTCCATTCATAAAGATATGAGTTCTAATAGAAATTATTAACTTCAATTGCAACGATACTTAAATGCTGTGGGATTTCCATTTTATAAACGATTTATGATAGTGTTTTGTTTAATTATTTCTTTCATTAAATATGAAACGTACTTATAATGCAAGCAGTAAGATTGAAGGTTGTATATTACTTAAGCTGTATCCTGAAGGAACCCGGGGTCCAAGGGCTTTGACATGCCTAACCCCAAACATTTAGTTTAGTGTTCTATGAAGAGTAATAATAATAATAATCGTATGGCATTTATTTTCGAACCGTGAGATCTTCGAGAAGACTAGTACGGTTGCCAGTTTGTTGCACTTTCAGCACCACCCAGGGGTCGCGTGTAGGGTAACGTATGGTGCAACTTCAACCCCCTTTGTCAAGTGAGTGGGCAACTTGACTGTTAAAAGTTCTCAGGCCGCCCGAAGGACTCTAACTTTAGTAACCGCTCAAAGTGGTCACCCATCCAAGAACTGACCTGGACCCACGTTGATTAACCTCGCATACCGCACACGGTGCGCGGGCGCCGTTAGGCTCCTAGCGCTACCTAAATATTCGCTTTATGAATAGTAAAATAATAGGTTGAGTTGTCCATTCAATTTCTTAGCTAATAGATTAACAAATAAATTAATTCAAAACGGGTATTGTTAATCAGTAACATGTAATGAGTGTAATTAATGCGCAACACGTGATTTAATATGCTCGATTAGTAAAACCTGTGCAATAACTTCTACAAAAGATGTACATATTTATGAACATTACGTAGGTTTCATTTATTTTGCGATTTTTACGGTGAATCCAAATCGCTTGCTTATTCAAAATAAAAACGATATGATGGGCACTATTTCACTACCGGCAATTGCTCCTTGTTTGATTCTTGTGTACTTATTTCTATGATCCTATATAGGTTTTTCTAAATGAAGCATTACTATTTCGACTAATGAATCTGCATTGATTTAAGAAGCTAACCTTAGGTAGTCTTAATTGATTTATGTATTTGTATGTTAACGGTTCTAACAATACTTCTTACCTGTAACTACCATATTTTTTCCATTGGAATTCTTTGATCTGTTCGCAGCAGCAACTACAAAAGACAAAACTAGCTTTCACCACCATTATACACTTTAGCCGTAACAGGTGGTATTTTTTATCTGAGTAGTTACCTACCACTGGGAACAGTTAGAGGGAAAATCCCAGATGTTACCAATGGTAACAAATCGGTGGCAAAAGTGAGAATTATCCCTAAACAAAGCTATATTAACTAGTGAGTCTGCATTGATTTAAAAATGCATGACAGCATCTTCCTTGTCTGCAAAGATCATTTATGTTTGCAATCAGGCCATCACGCAATCTTCCATTAACAGATTAATCCCTGTACTATCAACGGTATAGTCACTGACCAATCATGTACCTTATTGAAAAGATATAAGATCTCTTAATGGTCAGGATCTTATGTAGTCGTTTGTAACAGCATTCTTGCAAAATTCTTGCTCATTTTCAACGACTCATTTGTTAAACGTTGACAGGAAGTTTAGATGAATCATGGTTTTGAATCTTTGTCTCATCTTTGTTAACTGTATCAATATCTTCTTAATTTTAAAGTGAATTATATCCATCTTAAACGTTTGATGACACATCATCTTGTTTCGTCATCATATTTGTGCTTGAAAAACTGTATGAAAGTTTTTTAATGTATCTCTTGCTTAAATATATATTTATTCTATTCGAATATCGTATCGAACAATATCAATATTGTACCTACCCCTTTTGTAAGAGTAAAGTCAACGTGTGCAAAAGATTGCCTTTGGTCGTATATTTGTATACTGATGTAATACAGATTGTATGTCAATTTTCGTTCGGTAGGAAATAAATCGCAAACTTAACCCGCACACTTTAATTTTTTATTTCATTTTGTTAATCAGCTATTAATGTGATCTATCTATTTATGCGTATTTTTATATTTCATGGAATTTGTCGATTACTTTTTCTTAATTAAAAACAATGATCAACATGTAAACTACATATTCGTCTTATCTCGAGCAGAAGTATATAACTAAATAATAAATAAATAAATATTAGGGGACATTATTTACACAAATCGAACTAGTCCCACAGTAAGCTCAATAAGGCTTGTGTTATTACTAGACGACGACATATTTGATAGATATATACTTAAATACATAGAAAACATCCAAGTCTCAGAACCAAATGTCTTTGCTCACCACAGAAACAAATGCCCTTACCGGGAATCGAACCCGGGACCTCTAGCTTCGGAGGCAATAACACTACCAACTACGCTAAACAGGCCGACAAAGTATAAGTATGTTTACTATTTTTTACGATTTATTGAACTTTTCGTCTTTTCGTTCAAACACTTTTTTTTGGATTTTATCATGAATTAAATTATTTTCAAGCAAAAGGTCCATCTTTGTTGATACATCAGCAAGGGAATGACGTCTTAAGGACTCAGTAAAAGAGAATGTCGAGAAGAGAATGACACAATTCATCCTTATCTCAAACCAATCGTATTCAAATTCTATTGAGAAGTACTCAAGCATGTAACAAATAACATCAACAATACTACGCATCATTACTAAGCCACTACAAAGTCTCATACACGCATTCGATACTTCTTTACTGGTTATCTAATTATCACCAACTACAAAAACTGGTTCCCGACTCCGGTTTTGTTTACCTGCTATACATTGTTCCTGCTATATTTCAATAAAAACGTCTTTCTAGGGATTTATATTGACCAAGCATTGTGACGTGGTCTTTTAAGTGGCATGGTGTTTCTTTGTTAGTTGCAGTGTTGTTATGCTCGATTACGGACAGTGTCCTTGACTTTAAGAATGTTGTAGACTAAAATGGATATCAAAAATACGTGTTATTTTCTTTTTCTTGTTTTGGTCATGAGTTGGAAAAATAACTGTATGTAATTCGTTTAGCAGTGACTACTTAATTCGTCTTAATCACCACTCTGGTGAGCGGTTATCTGTTAAATACCACAAGGAATAAACACTTCTAAATATTAATTAAGGATTACCTTTAACGATACCAGCATGGTTCCTAATTAAGTAATTACAGAGTTCACAAGAATACTTATTAGACAATATGTCAATATTGCTACTGCAGCCGTATTACTGAAAAACTCCCACGTAGGCGAATGTCCCACGCGCTCTACCTACCCCTTTTTCGAAACACAGTCGTGTGTCATATGTCTAATATGTGAATCACGTTATCCTGAACAATTAGGCTTTCTTCAATGATCCACACGTCTTACCCTAGTTATACTGATCGGTATTCTAATATTGTCGGCCGCCATTCCCGGAGGTACAAATCTCTATCTTGTACGTGACCGTATAGTGAAATCGAATGTGGTATTTAAATGTCTATACAAATTTAATCCTTATTTCCAATAAACATAAGTATCATAGTGTATTATCAGATGAACGTGGTCAAAATACACACGAGGTTCCACGAATTGTTCTAATTAACAATAACTAGGTTGCGTTTAATGAAGATTAAATCAAACAATTAAAAAAATACAAAGAAGGTTGTATACTTCATAAAGCAGGCCCTTTGGGGTGCGACTTTGATTTTTCTTGCTACAAGTGTGCCAGGTATATAACTTAAAGCGATTATTAGAATTATATTATTATACAAAAAATTAAACGAAAACCTCCCCACGTGGATAAAATCGTTACTTACTGATACATTGCATTTTAAAAAAATCGTGACAAATCACAATTGCATAGATGCGTGACTCTATAATGCATGTTCATTACATTGAATCTAGTTGCATTTGATGAAAGATGACATTTCTAGGAAAAAATGCGATGATGACAAACGATGTCGACACAAACCTCAAAATAGCATATATGTAAGTTATAAATACAATGCATTTTGTGTGAAATATCACACAATTAAATTGCGATAAAACTAAATGCATATTTGTTTTATATGAGCTAGAATAATAAAAACCAACTGCGCATGTAAAAACACTCGCAAAGGAAAGAAAAGCAGCAATTTAAAACTCACCAATCCTTGTATCCTAGGAAACATTGTGCACTATAATCAATTCCGAAAGTCAAAACTCAATAATGTTTACACTGCACGATCACAACACTGAACAAGTGAACACACACACAGACACAATCCTAGCGTGCGCGCGAGTGGACGCGTGAGACGCGAATGAATGCGCTTGCGCTTGGGCAGCAGAGGAGTGAATCATAGTGGGGAGTCCTTTATCTTTTGTTTGTTTTTCCATGAAAGGAAGTTTGCAAAACGGTGAGGTTAATCCCGTTTTGGACTGGTGTTCATTGAAAAAAGTTACCTAGAAACGCTGCTGGTGCACTCGCCAAGACATCAAGTCTCTATTAGTTGTCGACTTTGTCGAGACGCTTCGCCGTACGTTTGAAGCGTGGTATTTTCTGATAATTGCTAGTAGATGCTTAGTTACTGAAGAAATTGAAAACGAATAATAGTTAACACCGTGTTTGACGTACTAAAACTCTCTAGTAATATTCGCCCCTTTTAACACACTCAAAAATACCTTCCCATTCAATAAGTACGTGAAAAAAAACAAGATTTGCAGTTGCGAATATTTTCACGTATTTTTTTATTTGTATAAATATATACTAGGAAGGTATAACGTACTTTAACATATAACCCCTATAGAGCGTAATAGTCGGGAGTGGGAAGCATTCTCTTCTCTTTCCCTTTTCATGTTTTGGACGTTTTAGTGCGATACGAAACACTTTACGAATATATACAGGTTGTGGCCTGTAATAGGAGCAATAAATTTAAAGGACGCTTCCTTAGAGCACCTGCAGTAACCTCTTGTGTCCAAAATTTTTTTATATTTTTTCAATTGGGAGAAATTTTGATCTAAAGTTATGACCTCCAAGTAATGGATATTGGCACCCAGAGATTATAGCGCGGTAGTCAATGCTGATTTTGAGATTGCTTCAAGTTATGACTCATAATCGTTGTCGCATTTTTGGTTTAAAAGAATATTTTTGGGATTTTTTTAATTTTTTTTCATAAATTATTAGTGGTATTTGAATAAATTGTTATTAATATCACTCCAGTAGAGTAAAAAAGTACGTATAAGCCACATTAGCGAAAAACAAATTCCAAAACAAATTTTTTTTTTCAATTAACATCATTTGGAAATAATTGCTGGAGAGTTCAATAGTGAACCGTTTAATTTTTTGCTCCTATTACAGGCCACACCCTGTATGTTAGTTTCGATAAATACTACATCATGGAAATGGGACCATTAAAATATATAAAAATAATAAAATATTATTTACAAAATTCCTTTCACTACGTTAGATATGTGCATATTATCAAGTATATAATAATAATTCATTCAGCATTTTTTTAGCTACAAGAGCCCAAACGTGGTATGTTTCCAAAATTGATTTAGGTTTTGGTAACCCACACGAGGGGCGTATGAATTTTTTTTTAAAGCCTTACAAAAATTGATGACGTCATACCTCCGCCAGATCAAAAATCGTGATGCCTCCTTAAATATTTACTTGGGTTGTAAGGTACAATCTAGCAAAAGGGTATCGCACGATCACCACAAACTCCGTATATCGGCTTCCCATATCGTCTAGGACTGCAACTATAAATTGTTTATTCGAAGGAAGTTTGAATCAACAGTGGAATTTTATTATACATAAATAGGAAACTGTGTCCAATGGAACAATATATTGGATGTCTGGAGTCCACGAAACAATAAAGTTTTGTTATGAAGATGACTCAATATTATGTTATCATTTGGGTGAGTACAAGTATTTGACTCTGTTTAACCTCGTTCGTAGAGTTATACGAAAATTACTTAAAGTGATCTGATAACATTAAGAAGGAAATAAGTGGATGGTTCCATCGGAAGATGAGCGCCTGCACCACGCTGAGATGGAACCATATCGTGCAATACCCATTATTACTGTTTTTACAATTTTGTTGTGTTGTGTTCTCTTTTTAACCGACTTCAAGATTTAAAAGAGGAGGTTATCAATTCGGTTGTATGTTTTTTTTTTGTTTTTTTTTTAAATGTTTGTTACTCCATAACTCCGTCATTTCTTAACCGATTTGGAAAACTCTTTTTTTTAAAGTAAGTATATATATATCCAAGTTGGTCCCGTTTTTATCAACAAGTCGAGCATTTTCATCCAAAAATGTGACATTTGATGAAGTGGAACTGCTGATGATGATCAGAACGGAACTCTTCAACGACGCGTAGTTCAAGTTTGGCGATTTGTTCTCTTCGTTTGGTTTGTCAAGCAAGCAAGGTTTTTCCATGATTCCATGAGGAATTGAGGGTACTTGGTCTTCTACCATTACAAACATACTTATAGCCATTTTTATTTTATTGTATGGAATCTAAGAGTGAACCATCTAAGTATAATAATCTTTCACCGGCCTCCCCCATTGAAGTCGGTTTTTTTTTCTTAAAAATTATGTTAATTGTGTTGTATTGTCCCGAATAAATGTTTTCTATTTCTATTATTAAAACGCATTAAAACTACGGACATTACGGATGTAAGAGTTTAAAAGTGACCCATCTTTTCATTCTGCGACTGTTCTATGATAAAAATCAAGAGTCAGCCGAAAGACGTCCACTGCTGGACATAGGCCTCCCCCAAAGACTTCCACAATGACCGGTCCTGCGCCACCCGCATCCAGCGGACACCCGCGACGTATGTATGTATGTACGTATATAGTTCGAGTATGTATTCAATAAAATGGCGTGAATTAAATTGGCTATAAAGATGGCTTATCACAGTTATCACATGGTTTAAAACAAAAGATATATTTTAAGCCCAAATAATCATACTTACTCTAAATAAATGAAACTAGGTTAATAAGGTAATGAATGACCCCTATTATTAACATCTTAATACTCAATAGCTGATATCCATTGTTGACATTTATTAATACTGAAAATAGGAAATATTATGATTGCGTCGGGCACTGGGTCGCTTATGTTTCTTTTTATCATCAGTCAAGTTTCCAACTCACTTGATAAAGGGGGGTCGAAGTTGCACCATATCCGTAGGGAGTATCCGCCGTTACCCTACACCACAGAATAGTGTAATACCTACACGTGACCCCCGGGTGGTGCTAAAAGTGCAACAAACTGGCAACCGTACTGTTGTGTAATAAATAATTATCATTGAAAAGAAATTTGAATTTTCCATAAGTTTGAAATAATTTATTATTTTACTCTTGCTTCAGGGAACGCTGAAAAAAGGTACTAGTTTTCACACTTGTAAAAGAGCCCTTGATGTCTATTTACTAAAGAAATATCCAAGACTAAGCCGTGTCTTCATATTTATTTCAAACGACATTGAAACGCATTCGTGTACTTTACTTATAAAGTGTAGTGCCGTAACAGACTGTCAAAGACAAAATAAATATAAAAGATATATTCGCTGAGATCTATTGGAATCTCCAGGAGCGTTCGTGGCCCAGCGGCGCCCGCGTACCGCGTGCGGTATGCGAGGTTAAGCAATGTCGGGCAAGGTCAGTTCTTGGATGGGTGACCGCTTTGAGTGGTTACTAACTGAGCGCTCCGGTGCTTTGGAAGGAACGTTAAGACGTTGATCCCGGTTGCTGTCTATGATAGCAGTCGTTAAGCCAAGTTAGAGGCCCCCGGGCGGCTTGAGAACTTCTAACAGTCAAGTTACCCACTCACTTGACAAGCCTAATCCCAATAAGGTCTAGTTTCTCCCTCGGGTTGGAAGGTCAGATGGCAGTCGCTTCCGTAAAAACTAGTGCCTACGCCGATTCTTGGGATTAGGTAGCGGACCCCAGGCATCCTTCAGGATGCAACTGTACTGGGAATAACGCTAGGAGGATGATGATGATCTATTGGAATCTCCAGGCCCATACAGTAAGTGTATCAGATGATAAGAACAGATAAGGAGAAAGTAAATAATCCCCAGCATCATAATGAAAAAAATAAAAAAAAATAAAAAAATGAGTCAACGAAAAATGTTTTAGAGATGTAGAAGGTCTCCATAATTTGGTGTCATTTTCTTAGCATCAGACAGGCTGTATGCTTCTTTACCACCATCGTGGTAGGAAAAATAATGTATTTTTCTGTTAAATGTATTTATTGGGATAACAAATTACATGACTTGCTCTTATACATATACCTATAGATATGTTGCCTTAAGTACTTTGAGGGTAGATATATGTTTTCTGCTAACAAGCTGTCATACAGTTTGGCAGATAAGTAAGAATATCTTTATGCAACCTATTTTGCCAAGCCAGTGAAGACGATGCGCCTCGAGAGGATGCGAGAGGATCGACAGGTGAAGAGAGCATACTTGGGCCGACCAACCGGACGGCGTCCTGTGGGTCGCCCCAAGTATCGCTGGAAGGATTTGGTGGAAGCGAACCTGCGTGAGCTTGGAGTCGGTGCAAGCGGGCGGGAAATAGCTCAGGATCGAGAAGAGTGTAGAAGAGGGGCGTGCTCTTGTCTCGGAGGCCAAGACTCATTTTGGGTCGTCGTGCCAGGGTAGTTAGTTAGTTTTTATTTAAAACATATTTAAGACGCTGACAAAACTTAAATTGTTGTCTTGTTCGCTCACTAGTTAGCTCTTCGATATGCTGTGCTTTTCACCAGAGTACGTTATAAAAATCTGTAATTTGCCTTTTTCTATCGAGCTGAATTCTTCAAGTCGTGTTTTGAAGACAGCTAACTTTTTCATTATATAATGAATTTTTAACATACATTTGTATGGCTTTGCCAAATGAAATAGATTTTGTTAATATAAAGCCAATTTAGGTCCTGTCGGCGTTTTAAGCATATTAATCATACTATTCAATGCTCTTTTTAAGTAACAAATAAATTTCATGGTGTTCCTGGTGGTGACTTAGATCGCCAGATCTCCCGAGGAAGTCCCGTGTTGAGAGTGAGGGACCTGAGGGCGTACCGCGAACTTCGAAAATCGAACTTCGCATCTTACCGTCCCTTTCTGTCATATAGTGTATAACCCGAGAGTGAAAGGGACGGCACGACACGAAGTTCGATTTTCGAAGTTCGAGGTACGCCTTCTGAGTATGACTCTACGTAACTGTCAAAACAATAAAGGAACGCCAACGCACTTGCGAATCTCTGGATTCGCACGCGTCCTTAGGCTACGGTGTCTGCTTAGCATCAGGCTAGCCGTAAACCTCGTTTGCCACAGTCGTTATATAAAAGTAAAATAGTAAAAGTACATGTGTTATTTGTAACACACACTTTGCACATATTATTGGTAAACGTGAGTTTCGCGTCCAAGTCGTGAGACGATGACGGTTACCGTTATTGACGACCTAATACCCTAAAAAGGATGCAAAATAACTAACAATGGCTAGCAAATTTTAGTATAATTTCACTTTTTAAGTTATTTGTGCACCAAAAGCAGAAATATTTGTGTGTTTTATCCTTGAGAATGATGCTAAAGAGTGAATTATTATCGTCAAAAACTTATAAATATCAGTAAATTGGAGTATATTATTATCAGGGATCGGCGGAGGTGAGCTATTTTTACGTCATTAATGTTATGTAATGTGTCTTGTAGATATTAATATGGATGAGGTGTATCCATAAAGAAATATTAAAAGAAGACAAAACTAACATTATTAAACTAAAGTGAAAATGCATTACAAAACGAGTATTAAGCTTTTTTATTTATTGTAAATGTATCTGTCTTGTAATAAATAACTAAGAGTTTTATATATTTTCAATTTTAATGAGTTTCGACTTGAGTTCAATATCCATTTATGAATAGAAAAAAAAATCACCTCAGCGGCTCGAAAATGGCGGTTTTGCTGCTTGAAACTAGTGAGAAAAATGCAATTTTGCTGAGAGCGTGAAAACGACTTTTCCTGCTTGAAACCAGTGAGCAAAATGCAATTTTGCTGCGAGCGTGAAAACGACTTTTCCTGCCTGAAACCAGTGAGCAAAATGCAATTTTGCCGCAAGCGTGAAAACGACTTTTACTGCTTGAAACCAGTGAGCAAAATGCAATTTTGCTGCGAGCGTGACAAAAAATACTTTTTAATTTTTCATATCGTAGGTTAAATTAAGTCACTTCATTTTCTCTATCACTATTCCTTTGCATTATATGTTCTCGCCGTTGAGGTGAAAAGTTGCATGTATTCTATGAGAGCAAAAATATTTGCATCTCCTGTCTTTGAGTCCCTCGCTACTCGCTGTGCTCGTGATTCAATTATAGAATATTTCGCTTGCTCGAGATTCAACATCAACACTCGTAGCAAAAATCTACTTTGCTCTCTTGTTGAACAAATAACTATTCTAAGTTGTATCTAAGTGAAATTGTACATTAAGGCGAAGGGATATGCAAATGACCTTGCCCCATCGGCGGCTAGCCACAGACAGCGGGCGTTCATACTAGATGGCGCGAGCGTAGGCTATCGATGTATTATTAATCGGATTGACGTATAGATGGCGTAAATTATTTCATTTATATTATAATTGGTGATTTAATTATAACTGTATTTATAGTATTGAGGAAAAAAAAGGAAAATCCAAAGCCAGAATACAGTCTTCTGATTTCTAACTGACAGAAGTAGATGACGACCAGTTTATAACAGCTCTCATTTGAATCTAAAGTTAAAAATGCATCTACCATAGACAGTTTACATTCTTTTAATTTCTTTAAAGCATATTCATGAAAATTCTTAACAATATATTATTTTAAGTTAATTCCTAATATTTCGGATGGTATAATTCTTTTCGCCACTCTTATCGACTTTGCTTCTAGTTGAAATTGTTTACCTACTTAAGCGGAAAGCTGTGCAAAATAGATTTATCACATTACGTAGGTTCTAATAAAAACAATTTGTTTGGATGGCAGCCTGAATAAAATCATTTCATTAGTTCCTAATTACACATTGGGCATTTAACTTTCAATGACAAGGTATGTCCATGTTATGCAAACACTGAAAACGGTTCACCCTCGCCGACCTTTGATTAATATAGTTATTTACTATGCACCAGACACTTAAATATTAACTTATGTATGTACAGTACATTTAGCCCTTCAACAATTTTAACAATAAGTACGAGTATATGGATTAAAAGAGTTAAGGCTGGGTTGCACCGACTTACGACCACAGACTGATCGACGTTAAATATGGCGCCGGCAGCTGTCATCGCATAGAAACTTGTCAAACTTTCCATATATTCAAATTTTTACGAACACAGCATACGATTACAGACGGTTTGGTGCAACCCAGCCTAAGTGAACATTGTACCTACTTATAAGTAGGTTTAAATACTTATAAATACGTTTTCAGCATCTTAGACTTATATATTTTTAGATTATTTAGAAAAAAAATGGAAATGATTCAGTAAGTGAGTGTCCATGGGCGGCGCTAATCGCATACCATCAGGCGATTCGTCTGCTCGTTTGCCACCTATGTCATAAAAAAAGGGAATTTAAAAATGCTATAAAAAATCATGTTACCAGCTCTAAAACTTTCAAATATATATAGTTACAACAATTTCCAATTTAATCAAATCTTCAATCGGTAAAGCTCAGACTATCTTTGAATTTTTTCGCTCTCGACCTGGGTTTTGTCCGGCCTTGGTGCTACAAAAATATATTTTAGTTGCATATGCTCTGCCGTCTAGTGTTGATGACCGTATTATAGTTGAAAAAAAAAAGAAAAAAAAAACTATAAAAGTTACTTTCAAAAAACCTCAGCTACTTCTCAGACCATTGGACAACGGACCTTAGCGTCAGCGGAGTCGACGACTCGCTCTTTTCTGCTCACAGGTCGAGGCACGCTTCAACTTCTGCTGCTCTGTGTTGACGTAATTAGAAAGACAGCTAGTTGGTCTGCGAATTCAGTTGTTTATACGAATTTCTTCAATAGACGTATTATAAACCCTGGCCAGAATGTACTTGTTTGTGTAACATAGTACTTTTACTTACCTTAATGACTGTAAAGTTTATAAATAATTACATATTTTTCTGTAAAATATTTTTTGTTAGTAACAACTATTAGAATGTTTGTTTTACGACTCTATATTATTATATATTATTATTATATTATTCCAGCAAAATTGATCATGATCTAAACATCTACATGCTCAAGTAATAAATCTCGAAAGCGAAGACAGGATAATTTAATGATCAAACGTACTTAGACTACTTAGGTACCTTTAGTAAAGCTCGATCTTAATTATCCTGTCTTCGCCGGAAGAGATTTAAGATCCCACCCGGCCCTGCTTTTACTAGCCCACTACTCCTTAGTCTCAATGTTGCTAAAAGTGTACTCCTTCTGCTTACTCTGAAATAAATGAGTTGACTTCCAGTTTACCGGCGTGGCCGGACTAAGTGGCGGTATCGGGAGTTAAGAGGGAGAAAATGCATTTGATTTTCTCTTTCTAACTCTAAAAACTTGTGTGAATGGTTTGGGATACAGCAGGGAATGGAATATGGAATGAAATACATAAAACACGGCAAAATGAAAATAAACAAAAACTTACACGTTACAAAACCTAGCTTATCCCTTAACTGGCAACCGTACTTGTCTTCTCGAAGATCTCACGGTTCGTAAATAAATGCCATACGATTAAATAAAAATCCCTTTAATAGATCCTTGATATTGTATTTTAGTACTAAAATGTAGAATATAAGTAATACGATACACGATTAACTTGTAGTTATTTCCATGTCTGTATGACAAAACATGTAGATCAACCCACCTATTTGTACCATGTTTTGAGCGAATAAAGTACTGACGTTCTTTTCTTTTTCGGTAAAGTGGCTTGGTTATTTTTTTCCAAGCTGAGCGTTTAGCACTTATCTTGTAAACAATACCACTATTCTCTTTTGTTTAAGGTACCCGCTAATCCTCAGTTCAGACTAAATAGAACGAAGTAACAAATAAATGCATACCTAACTACCATCTTCACTACGAACTAAGAAGGATTAGCGGGTACCTAAAACAAAAGAGAGCAGTGCTATTGTTAACAAGATAAGCTCCCAAGTGCTAAACGGTCGGCTAAGTAAAAATAGATTATATAAAAAAAAAGTTATGAACGAATTCAATCGCGTGGGTATTTTATGTATTTAGAGGTTTCACGGGTAATCACATCTCGAGTCCTTTGCCACAGAATAGTATAAGTATATTAGTACTTATTATTATTACGAGTACATACCATTGCAGCACTCGTTTCTGAAATAATCGAAATACATGTTACAATATTCTTTTCCAGGTTTGAGTGTTAGGTTCTTGTTCGTTTCCATTCTGTAAATCCGTTAAGGTATTTAACGGATTTACAGGATGGAAACGACACGTAACACGGAACCGTACACAAATACGGTAATGTTTTAAAATGCGTACTTAAGGTTTAAATATTTATATGATACTTACAAGTATTAGGCACTACTTACTCAGTCGTTTTGCTTTTAACACATTTTAAAGTCACGCGTATAGGCTATATTTTGAAACTTTTGCCCAAGAAATAAGGTTCTATTTAAATTAATTATTTAAATTCTTTAAACAGAGTTTAATGACTCATTCCGAGTTAGATAACAAAATTCGGTGATTAACATGAAACAGAATCAACCCTTTTGAAAATTACTTCCGAAAGTAAACTGAATCCTTATTACAATAATTTACAAGTAAATTGCCCTTATAATTATTTTCCATTTACAATTTGGAAAAGGTTTCGACGAAAGTTTAATGTCGGAAGTTGAAAATATTAGACGGCAAAGGATAAAATTTAATACTCAGATCCACTGCTAAAATATTGAAGTAACAACTTAAAGGAATAATAAATTAAAATGAAACGTGAACGTAATCATAATCACTATGTCAATACATAAAATACAATAAAAAATGATGAGCACAACAACAACAGAAAAATAAACAATACAATAATAAAGAATGTCGATAAATATGAAAGTATCCGGTTTCCTTATCAAGAAAGCTTCTTATATTATTCTATGATGGAGTACACAGTACAGTGGTTCTGGCCAAGGCTTTTATGGTATTATGGTACTATAACCAAACTCTCTACATTTGCGATGCTTGCAAATGTAGGGGTGTCACACTTACTTTGCCCGCTTTGATTGTATAAAGCTAGTGATTGACATTCGTTGACAGCTTGAGTGACGAACGCAGGTCAAATGTGTTAAATTCTCAATAAAAATGTAGATACTTTTAATACCTACCTATGATGACATGTACTTAATGTATGAACAGGAAAATATAGTGAAGTGATACCTACACAGTACAACCGCACTAATGCCTACGCATAATGGAATATAACGTGATACCGACGTCATCGTCCTGATGTCAGTAGAATGACAACCTTGTAATGGTTTTAATAATAAAGTTAACCAAATTATTCGACAAATTATTGCCATATCTTTCGGAAGATTTGACAGCTAATATTTCACCAATATTTGACTCAAATGGAAAAGTTTTTTAGAAACCTCTATATTATTTTAAAGGCCGTGTAACTGTGGGGGATGAAAAACCCCGCAATCCCCATATACCCCACACCCGCATATTAGCAAAGGGTTTTTATTTAGTAAATATACGTCTAAGGCGCCTTTCTGATTTGTCGATACGGAGGCAGTACGATATGAGAAAACTGTCAGCTGTCAGTGTCAACCGATACGAATGCAGTACTGTTCCACTTCTGCGCAAACGTAATACTGTCAGTATTTCGTCAAGTGAGGAAATCTCACATCAGCAAGCTCACGTCAAAGAACAAAATATTAAACCACATATCGCTTCCGCCCCGCCCCCAGGCCTTCAGGAAGTCGCCTAAAGTTAGTGTTTCTATATTTTTCACATCGTGAAACAATGGGCGTACGTGCACGTGCAGGTAAGCAAAGTAAGCAGGCTTTATAGTTTCCAGCGAGCGAAAATCTCTTACGTAGTTTAGTAGGTAGAAAATTGAATTATCCGAACTGAAACAGATCCGATCTTATCCCAACATACCTTATAAATCTGATCTTTAATAAAAACCCATATTCTCTTCTTTTTACAATTATTTGACGACCTGTTTAGCCTAGTTGGTAGTGACTCTGCCTCCGAAGCTAGAGGTCCCGGGTTCGAATCCCGGCCAGGGCATTTATTTGTGCATTTTTCACGGATATTTGTTCTTGGGTCTTGGATGTTTTCTATTTAAGTATGTATTTATCTATATAAGTATGTATATCGTCGTCTATACTACCCATAGTACAAGCTTTGCTTAGTTTGGGACTAGGTCGATTTGTGTTAGATTGTCCCCCAATATTATTATTATTATTTAATTAATTAACAACAAAATACTATATATCGTAAATTTTTTTTTAGTTCCGTTCCGTCATAGTGGCTGACTCTTTTTATCTGCCGTCCTCGCCATTTTTCAAACACCTAAAATGCTATCAAAATGGTTTTATACAATTTTAAATTTAATATAATAGTTTATTTTAGTTTATTATATTACCACTGCATTATTTGCCTTGTGTGATGAAGTGTTTTAGTGCTAATCACCATCTGTTTTAATGTCAAAATGTTGTTACTGGTGAGAACCTGTAATTGGCTTTTTGTATCGTATGTTTGGAACTAATGTAGTTTAAGCAGCTGTTGGATCTCCGAATAAATAAATAAATAAATAAATAAATAGTTTTCTGAGTCATAGAAAATTTTCTTAAGTTTTTAATAAGTTTTCTTCATTAATAATCATGTTTATCTAAATACATTATCATTTTAAATGGTGAATTCGAAACCAACATTAATAGTTTCGCCTGGCCACTCTTTAGTTCTGGTATTCACTAAACTGCTATTGCTATAATGCTATGATTATTTTATAATGATTGCTTCTTTGTTTGGTAATCCCTCCGTTTCCAGTCAATAAACACATAAATAGTATGATGAAGTAGCAGCAGTGGTGTAATCAATCATTTACTTTTCCGGTTGTTCTTGTGTTTGTTTAATTTTATTTCTATGGTACAAATATATGGTGGTTTCTATGGTATAGCAAAGAGGGTGTCTAATATGTAATGTAGCACATGTTTACAGATTGTCTTTTAGTTTAAAACTGATCGTATGTCCATATGAAATTAACTGACATATTTTTCGTGGCAATAAGCATTATTTTTATACTACGTCGGTGGAAAACAAGCGTACGGCCCGCCAGAAGGTAAGCGGTAACCGCAGCCTATGGACGCCTGCACTGCAACTCCAGCAACATGCGCGTTGCCGACCCTTTAAAATTGCATAGGTACACTCCTTTCTTGAAGAACCCCATACTGTATCCCTTGAGAAGACCACGGCAAGGAAATTCCTTTCAAACCGTACCGTACGTGACCATTTAGATTCTAACATGTGAGAATGAATGTCCTGCCGACGGCGAGCGGTGCAATGGTAGAAGCGGCTGTGGGTATCATATCGAACAGTTGTTTGGAGGACAACCTATCATATTGTGCGTATTCAACAAGGAGGCCAAGATTTTTCCTTAAACTTAACAGTTGAATATCACTTGTGAGTTGCAAGCATACGGATTGGCTGGTGGTAAACTGATATCATAATTTACGGACGCTTGCGACTGCAAAGGAGGCATCAAGAGTGTGTCAGCTCTTCACTGGTTTGAAGTTTGTAGTGAAGATAGCTATAGATACAAATGCAGAGGAGTGATTACGTAACGTTTTCGGGTGTGCGTACCACCATATCAGCCAAAGAACGTCCACTGCTGGACATAGGCCTCCCTCATATTCACGGGTATATGCCATAATCGCCACGCTTGGCATGCGGGTTGGCGATCACAGTATCTCCACCGCACTCCAGGGATGCTGCTGCCCATCCGCCGGTGGTCTTGGTCGTAGTTTTAGGACATACCCGGTTCCATGCGGTTGTGCGTAAGCTAAATGTTATTATCAATACTATTAACGACAATAGTGATCTCACACACGACACATTCGAGCAATTCAAAGCCCTACTTGCGGTCATGGTATAGACTTGTACGTAATTTCCTAAAACCAAAAAAAAATTCCCGGAAAATTACATATCGTACAACTCGGTACTGGAAATGCAAGCCTTTCTTAAAACCTTCGACCGAACCGTCTCAAAAGCGCTCGAAAATATGCATCACGCGCGCCATAATCTTAAAACTCTTTCATAAAATCTGATACGGGAACCTTATATTTTGTTAATTTGTACTAAAGCAGTAACGCTGCTAACGAAAATTTCAAATTAAAGGGAAAAATCGAAAAATTTAATGCTCCGAGCAGGATATTATATTTTGTGTTTTGTCCATCAGGAGGCGTATGATGGTTGCCATTTTATCACTTATCGTCGTGGATAAGATATTCGTGACGTTCTGACAACTATGCGAGTGCGAGAGTGACGGGCGTCTTATCCACGACGATAAGTGATAAAATGGCAACCATCATACGACAAAACACAAAATATAAGGTTCCCGTTGAGGCGTATGATGGTTGCCATTTTATCATTTATCGTCGTGGATAAGATATTCGTGACGTTCTGTTGTGTTTGCGTGTAGTCTTTACGCCTCGACTGCAACCTTATATTTTGTGTTTTATCGTATGGTGGTTGCCATTTTATCACTTATCGTCGTGGATAAGACGCCCGTCACTCTCGTTCTCGCATAATTGTAATAACGTCACGAATGTCTTATCCACGACGGTAAGTGATAAAATGGCAACCATCATACGCCTCGAGAAAGGCGCATATATAAAGTAACCATGAATTTGTCACAACAACCGCCTTGAAAGTAAATGAAATGTCTCTTCTCTAGGTTGTAAGTGACAAGTTGATAGGTGTGTAAGACCCTTAATATGATCCTCGCTCAACTTCAATTATACTAGGATAAGTGTAGTCGTTATACATCTACTTGCTCTTGCGCAATGTCTACTTCAGCCTAGATTACTGATAGATGCAATTCCATTGTCTACGGTCGCTCTTCAAGTATGTACTTTAGATTTTTACAATTATAGCACGCAATAGATTACTTTAATTACTATGCAAATATTTATTAGTCTGGCTATTTAATTGGTGTACCGTAAGTGTGAGCAAGCAAAAATATTGCGTTCTTTGAAACGTCGTTCTGACCAGATGATGCAACAATAAGGATTTTTTTCAGACATAATATGATTCTTAAGAGTCCCCAGTACGCTCGGTTGAACTCGATTCTCCATACAAACGTAGTTTTGTTCTCTTTTTTTTTTTATTAAAAATGGGGTTGCTCTTGGCCAGCATCTAGCCAGGGGGCAAAGATGAGGCCGACGATGAAGCGAGCTCACCCAGAAGATGCCTATTCACTCGTGCCTTAAAAAGGTCCAGGTTATATGAACTCTCATTTTAAAACGCCTTGCTGAAATAACATGAAAGTTAGTTTCTGTTGCTAGAAATTGTAAAAGAGAAATAATACAGCGAGTTTTTGAATTTTTCACGTCTTGTATGAAAACCTTAATAATCGCTGTATTTTTTGTCCATCATAATTTCAAGCAACCGAAACTAATTTCCGACCTAGATATGCCGGATCCCATTGCGTATACAAAGTTTCATGTTATTGTGTTGTTGTTGTTGTTGTTGTGTGTTGTGTTGTTGTTGTGTGTGTGTTTGTGTTGTTGTGTGTTGTTGGATTCGTCTGCTCGTTTGCCACCTATGTCATAAAAAAAAATCTAGCATGGCGTTTTAAAATGATAGCGTAACTACCTATACGTTTGTATGGAGAACCGAGCTATCTGATTGTTTCTTTGATCAGAGCCGAAACATGATTCCTAACAATTTACTCGATAGAAAGAAATCCAAAGTTGGGTTTTTATTTTCATTTTTCACTCAGCCTACTAACACATTTTACTAGTGGCTCTGTGACCTCGCAAATAAATAATCATTCAAAATTTACAAAAACCGACTCGACAAAAAAAATCTTTATAATTATCGAACCTGCTCACAAAATTTCACGAGAATCGGTAGAGAAATGAGACCTCTAGAGGAGAAAATCCGACTAGACAGACATACGAAAGCTCACTCGGTCAATTTAATGGCGCAATCAAATTAAAATTGGTATTTTATCTCATCTAAACTTTCACAAGAGGAAATATGAATATCCTCTAAATACTGATTTAGAGCACTCGCGCTCGGCACTGGCCGATAGGTAGTGTGCCCAGAAGGCTGGCCGCATTTATCAATAATTTGACAAAACACAGGAAAACAATCGTAACCAGGTCATACCATTTTATCTTATCTTATCTTCGATGTGTTTACAGCCCGATTTGTTTAATTTAGGACAGCAATTGTTCTAGTTTTATCAGATAATTTAGATATACGTACCGATAAAATATGGATATCGGGTGAGTTTCAAGTACGTTGATCGCAGAACTAGGTGGCCTTCAAAGTTAATAGGCAGTCCATACCTACAATAAAAAAGAATACATGTATTGTATTATTTTTTGTTGTACTTTTTGTACAATCTACCATTCATCCTCTCTAAAAGTTGGTTCGAATGGCACCATAAAAACTTGTCAGGGTTGCGATAGCAATTTTCTGCGAGAGTAAGTTGCCACTTGCCAGCGCGAGGGTCATCTGTTCCTTTGAGTGCCTTCTGGAGCCCCCGTGCGCCTTACCCTTCAAAGCCTATGTGTAGTACTTGTCTCTTTATTTTATAACCTAAATTAAAAAATTATTAAACCCCCGACATACAAACATAGCTAATAATCATCCCAGAGATAAGACTTTCAATTTTAAAAAGCCGCACTCAAATCGGTTCATCCATTTGGGAACTACGATGCCACAGACAGACACACATATAAACAGATACACAATTGTTAAATTCTCTTTTGCGTTCGAGGGTTAAAAACAAAGCTTCAAGCTCACATTTTGAAAACGTGCAATGTTCGCAAACTGATCTCGCAATAGAACATCAAAATGTAGAACATCAAACAACAATTCTGTAAATTACATTCCGCTTTTAAATATTCAGAGGTGCACTTAACTGAGATACTCATTGACTCTATACTGAGGTTGAAATGCTCAATTTTATATAAAATTCAGGACTTAGTAATCAAAATCAATCAAATACTTGTATGTAGGTTTTTGAGGTTTCTCGAGATTGCTGTGCTACGGTAGCTGTGGTTCAAGCATGCGGCGGTCATGGCTTCGAATCCCGTCTCGTACCAATAAGTTTTTGTCATTTTGACATTTACTGTAGCTATTTGGTGGAGGAAAACATCGTGTGGAAACCTGCAGAAAACTGCGAAGAAATTTAGAAAGTATATGTGAAGATTGTGAAGGCCCCGATGCGCCAGCGTCCACTAATGCAACGACTATTCCCTCTTATTTATGAGAGGAGCCGTATATGCTGCTGCTGCTCATGATGACGATGCTGCTGCTGCTGCTGCTGATGATGATGATGATGAAGATGATGACTGGTCTAATCATTTAATTTGCTATACTTCAAAATCTGTGGTAACCTATTATAATATTGCGGCCACATCAATAACAATAAGAATAATTGATTAAAAATTCATTTAACAATTATGTTATTTTATTATAGCCAGCAGTGGACGTCATTCGGCTGACATGATGATGATGATGATTATAGCCAAAACTTATCTATAGAGAAAAAAGATCACGTGCTGAACTGGGATGCTCCCTGTGTTGAAATGAAATTTATTTGCTGAATACGGGTCACATTATGTTGGTACAAAATGACATTACAGTACGCCATATTCTACTTAAATAATCATGCAAAATAATAGTCTATATTTTCGTCTCGTGTTTCAGGCAAATGGGCAAAATTATTGCATTGGTATACAAAAATTAAAAACGTCCTACCTCTTATTATCTGGTTGAACTAATGATAACAGAAAAACATGGTTAGATCCTTATTATGTAAACAGTACAACTAATTTAGACTAAATAAAATAGGTATATACTAACATATTAAAGACAAGAAATATTATTATTTCATTTTATTAATTTATTTCACATTTGG
This sequence comes from Notocelia uddmanniana, assembly GCA_905163555.1. Lineage (NCBI taxonomy): Eukaryota > Metazoa > Arthropoda > Insecta > Lepidoptera > Tortricidae > Notocelia > Notocelia uddmanniana. Next base: position 5,612,223 of record LR991064.1, read on the forward strand.
TGTAGTTAAGTGGGTATATTAAAACCTCGCATTCAGCCTATTGCATTATTTCCTGATTGTATTTTTTTAAGTGTTAAAGGAAAATAAATATTTCAAACGAAATACTTATCTTCTATATCGCTATCGCTATTAATGTATTATCTTAAGCAGGAATATAATATTACTAAATTTAGTTTATCAAATCATCATTAATCGTATGTATTGGCCGGAAATTCAGATAATAATGTAATATGTAATGATAAAGAAATGACATTATAAATAAAATTCTATTAAAAATACATATTAATAAGCTAGTAAGTAAAAAATAGAAGCGCAGTATTTCTTTGCTATTAGTCACTAAAATAGAAAATTGTTTTACTTCTGCTCTCAGTAATTAGGTATCTTTAATTTTTAGATGCAGGTTTTAGCACTAGGATTAGTAGTCTAACTATATCTTTCTACTATTTAAGTAGTCAAATTATAGAAGTTAAAATTAATAAACGAGTATTATATATTGTATGTATTATGAGCAAACGATCTCATGTACCGACTTTTCAATACAATAAAAAAGCTATAATATGACCGAACACCTGTTCTACTTTTTTTTAAAACATCGCAACTTGATGTTTACTCCGCTTTCAGCATCACAGTTTCAAGGAAAACGCGGTTAAACAAGAGCGTGACATTTTTGAAAGTGGAAAATGACACCGTTATTCGGTAAAGTGGCGAGTCACGGAGCGTAAGTGGGCCAGACGGTGACACATGGTGACACATCGTAGACGTGACAGTGACGACTGACCCTGAACATTCCATGGTTTATGAACTAGGCTCGAAATGGCGCATTAGATTCTTAGGGCGGTAAAAATGTCTTTGATAGGAGCTAGATTATTAATTGCGCGAGCGAAAGTGATAATTATGCAATCTAAAGGCTTTTGGCTACCGTTGCAATGTGCACAAGTTTTACTTCCCCGAAAAATAAAGTAAAAGGGCTTAAGATCAAAGGATGTGGTTAGTGATGGGAAATTTCAGAACCTTTTCGTAATTTTCCTAAACTGTGAGACATTTCCAATTAAAAATAATTTGTGTAATTATAAAAAAAAAATAAGAATGACTATGGTAACTGACGGTTTAGAAACAGAACGAGAAATATATAGCAAATTTCTGTAACTTATGTAAAGAGTCCGACTCGCGCACCGAGGGTTCCATACAACGATCGTGTACCCGTCCTGGCCACATTAATTTAGGAAAATTCTTAACAGCGCGATCTAGACATTCATCGCCATCTAGCGGCGCATTTTATCACTAATTTACCGTAGTACCTACGTAGTATTTAGCTCATAACTGACTTATTTGTTTTGTGCAATTAAGTTTCAATTAATGTTTTTGTGTTATATGTTTCTATTTTATATTTAGGTTTAAGTTACTCATGTTGCTACGCCCTAGTAGGGTCCATGTTCGTACTAGTTAAATTAAGAACATCTTGTGAACACCATGGTTGCAACGAATAAATGATTATGATTAAATAAGCGACTCGATTACAGTTGCATCATGAATATTGCCTGGGGTCCGCTACCTAATCCCACGAATTGGCATAGACACTAGTTTTTACGGAAGCGACTGCCATCTGACCTTCCAACCCAAGGGGGAAACAAGAACTTATTAAGATTAGGCTTGTCAAGTGAGTGGGCAACTTGACTGTTAGAAGTTCTCCTTAATTGCATTTATAAAGTTGTTTATTTGAATACAAAGCTACACGTGGTTTGTTTGGCCAAACTTTATTGCGGAACACTAATAAACCATCGCAAAACAAAGCGTGCACATAACTTCAAGTTAACCTTACACAATGTGCCTATACGTGCTATTAATAACATTGTTACACCTAAGTATATATAGTTACTCATCGCTACACAATCTGCACATACAAATTACAAACGCGAGGCATTGACACGAGGCCGATTATTACCCTTGATTACTTAAATTAAGAAGTGTCACTAAAGTACTTTAACAAAGCTTCCAAGTAATTTATTTAGTAGGAATTACATGGGTAACTGAATTGAATGTGTATCGACACTGTACTAAGATAGCACTAGGAAGATGATGATGATGATAAGCACAATTAATGAGATAACTATAAGCCTACCGTTTTACTCAAATGATGCCTGCGTGGCGCGCGGCGTTAGAAGGACGCTGGAGCGGAGCAGGACCCCGCAGCACCCACATCCGCTAGTCTGTGTAGTCTCAGTAATGTATGATTGTCATCAAACGGCTGCTGGAGTCGGCGCGCGCCTTACTAGAGTCAAAGAAATTTGAACCTTCTACATAGCAGTTAGATTTCATATTTAAATGGAGCAGCAGCTCTCCTACTCCAGCCGTTTGATGAGAAATATTTTAAGAAAATGATCTTCTTAGAATCCATGGGTTATTATTATTATACTCATAGCTTACACAATAAATTTATTCATCGTTAAACTATTCCGGACCTTAACGCTGCGACTAGCGCAACCTATTCACAGTAATGATATTCATGCCTGGGTGATAAGGACATGCACATATATGAATTGTTAGTGCAAGAATGAAAAACAATGAAATATGAGTGTACTTAATAGCAGATTGTGTCTCAAGGGAGAAAAATGATATATTTTCGGCGAGGGTGGTACCTATATTGAATTCTGAGAGAAGCGAAAGATTCTACATTAGAATACTGAGCGTAGCGAGGATTTCAAGTGTTTCCGCCCAAGATGAAAATAATTTTGCTACCGTGTGTAAAAGAAAATGTCGTAACGTACAAGGATTTGAAAGTCTTAGTCGAGGACTGAGGCCTGCTGCTAAAAATATATAATGTCATAAAAATATTTTTGCTACCGACTGGCACAATACGGCTTCTCACAACTTCTATGAGGAAGAGAGTCATTGTTGCCCTCAAATGAGGGAAGAAAAGTACGACTTTGATTCCTCATTAGATGGCAACAATGAGTCTTTTCTGAATATCAGGTGTGAAAATATTATTAAATCACATCGTCATATACATTAAGAACAGGCTCAACGGCACAGAATAATGAATAGTACTAACGTACAGAAGATTTTCTTTTTTATAACACAGTGTAACAAAAAATAAATATTATATAAAATAGTGTAACAAGGATAAGGCTATGTAACACAATGGTGTTCAAGAAAGATAGTGGCTGTTCCGAATCCAATGTTTCACAGCAAAATAGCGGCATCCCGCCCGCACACGCCGACAGCATAGCCCGTGCTCTTTCGTTCCTGGCGCGATCGTGTATACCTATCGACATCACGGAGCTGTGCTACTTGTAGACCCGAGTTTAGCCCAAGCGACAAAAAGAACAGAGGATCCTAAAACCTACTCCTAAAATCGAAATCGAAGTTCGGTTTTTAAATTTCGAAGTAGACCCCCTGGCCGGCCAACGGGCGCGACTTTGGGGCAAGAAAGAAACTTAGTGGTCCGAAAATACCACAGATATCAGAGTAAAACAGAGCCGCTTATTTAACTTGAACGATTTATGTGTACATCTGATCTATTCTCACTAATGCACAAGTCAGTAAGTTTGAGAGAGACTGATAAGTGATATCTGACAGATCTTCACCCGTCAGTGTCTCTATTTTCATAGCCGAAAATTGACTGAAGTTTTTGAAGTTTCGGTTTATTTGGGATTTGACATGTTGGTGTGCTTTTAAATGGAGACAATCCGTTAACAGCTGAAAATGATCGTACTATCTGTCCCGTTCTAACTCATCTTGGTTAACCATAAGGATTCAAAGAGACAACTAGATGAAAATCAGATCTGTTGGAATTATTAATCTAAGGAACATACCAACGCAACGTCAGTCAACTCCGTTAAGTGACAGTTTACATTGGCCAGTGTCGGTTGTTTCGGGTGTAAGAAATGTTCTTTAAAATCATCGTTGAATCATTGAACTTAATGACACTGTCACAACGAATATACGAGTAGGTGCTAGTGATTGATATTAATTTGAAAGAAAATAGTTTTGTGACCTTTTGAAATAATCTTGATTTTGATTAAGGCTTGGGTATAGAATTTATTTTTAAGTAAATTATAATTGGTTTCTAAAGTATTTGGTAAAAGTATTCGGGTTTTAAATGTATTTGTGCCTGATAAATTGTAATAGCATTCTATTTCAAAGCATATCATAATTTTACCAGGCGCTCTAATTATTTTAGTAACAACAATTTTTATTGCCCTCATGTTGACATAATGTAGGTTATATATACGAGTACAATATGATACTCAGGTGTAAGGGGTTTACAAATGCTACCTATCTACTTATATCCTTTAATATCAATGTCAATTGAAACAATAATATTGTTATATTTTTGGATGGGATAGATGAGACTTCATAGTAGTCTTTGGATGAGACTAGATATTAAATTAAGTGTCAACAATCTAAAGTTTTATTTTTAATTATCAGCTGCCATCAAACTGTCATCAGCAAACAGAAGTTGGAAAAAGTCTCATCACGCGATATCAAACTTTTATAGCTCCGAGCTTCCAAGCGGATTAAAGCTTTATTTCCGAGGGAAAGCCCAGACAATCCAACGATTTGATTACGATATTAAATGTCAAAAGTTTATTTACAACTTTGGACTTTTCGAGTGGACAGTGGCTTTCCATTAATGGGGTTTCCCTTTTGAATTAAAAGTTTGGTGTTTTAATTTGAAAGTTTGAGGTTTTTTATGGTGTAACTGAGTATCAGCGTACCAAGTACGACGACCATTATTCGAAGATTAGTCTGATACAATTTATAACGGGTTTCCTTATTTATATATTTTATTTCATAGAAAATCTTACAGCTAAAATAACAAGACAGGTTACGATATAGAAACAGTGAGCCCATTACAAGTTTTCAAAAAGTATGTGTGTGTATGTCGGAAGGATGTTATTGTTGGGTATAATTAGGACTATGATGCGTTCTCACGTTTTTTGTGTAGCAGGCATTTTATTTTTATTCATCAATTCATGTACACAAGAAACTATCACCTCTAATTCTATTCTAATCGCTGCTAGAGAACACATATCCCACTGCGCGCCTTGGGCATTCTTACATACCAGTAGGTGACAATGTATACATTATACTTTCTCTTGTTCCAGGTGAAACGCTCAATTATGCTCAAGATGGCGGACGCGTGCGCCGATAGCTCGAAGCAGACGCGTTTTCACGAGATGCACGTCCAGAGGCACAACAACGTGAGCATCTTGTACGCAGACATCGTGAACTTCACGCCGCTGTCTGAGCGACTGAGCGCCTCGGACCTGGTGAAGACGCTCAATGAACTGTTTGGACGTTTCGACCAGATTGCTCAGGTGAGTACAAGGGTCTATTCTTAGAAGATAACATACACCCTACCCTAGTCACTCTATGCACCTACGCCAAATTGAGACCAGGTAAAGTCACTATACTGAGTTTGCGATGCGCGTCAAGGGGACACTACAACGTGAGCATCTTGTACTTCACGCAGCTGTCAGAGCTACTGAGCGCGTCGGACCTGGTGGTAATTCTTAATGAGCTTTTTGAGCGGTTCGATCAGATTGCTAAGGTGGGTAGCATAGGATAGGCAATAACAGACCAAACATACTTACAATGCGTAGCCGGTTAGTTTTTAAATACATGACATTCAGCTGTGCCATTTGTATGGTAGATTTGGGATTTTTTGTGAAAATCTGGCCTATTTGCAGAATACATTTTTGATTTTAAGTAACTTGACCATGTGATTATTGTTGTTGTCGACCATGATTAATTTTAACTATTTGAAAGAATAGAAAGAAAGAAAGAAAAACATTTATTAGTAGCACAACACAGAAATATATACATATGGAGTAATATGTACAATACACATAAAACAAAGTTAAAAAAACATTAAATATAACATATTAAAAAGAAAGTGCCACGAATTGGTCCGGACTCAGCATAGTGCCAACCTGTATTTAAACTCTCGTACATCTGGCAATGATTTGGCATAATTTAATTATACGCTCGCGTAACTAAAACAGTTATTTCATGGCCCAAACAAAGTTATGAATGCATTTCACAAGTTTCCAACTTGGAACTTCAGAAACCCGTCCGCAAGTCAGCGTGGATTGTAAATCCAATCGCGGATTCAATGTTAGTTTAACACTTCAAACGCAAGCAATTCAGCAGTTGTGTCTAGAAACACCTATAAAGTAGGTATTTTTGCACATCATACCACACTATATTTTTCATGAATTCAAACCGTATTACTTTACTTTTGAATTGAAGTTACCTTTGGGAAGTCGTGTTAATAAAAATATGAGCGCCTGAAAATAATAATATAGCAAAACGTCTGTTGAGGGGAAGCTAAATGTTCCGAGGATATAAACGTTAGGCGGAAATTATGTTCGTTCGTGCCGACTCGCTCGAGGTAGAGTGTAATACATTGTAATTACTGCGTTTGTAAATGAAACAAATGCGCAAATGTTCCTGCTTTGTGTTTCCTAACTGGAAACATTACATACTCAAGTGGGGACCCTTACACGCGTAATGAAACCGTGTTAAGAGCTGAGAAAAAGAGTATGTAGGTTTGTGTCACATAAGAACAGTAAGTTTGTAGGTGATTGATAAGTGATAACGGCAACAAAATGATTCCCGTAACCCTTTATTAGGGCACAGGTCTCAAAAAAGACCACCCTATAACATCATCTTTTTGTATTTTATTCTAGTACAGTATTTTTAGGACTGGCGATATAGATTGGCGATGAGGCTAGAATTGAGCATTGTTTAGGGTTCCGCAGTCAACTAGGAACCCTTATAGTTTCGCCATGTCTGTCCGTCCGTCTGTCCGTCCGTCCGCGGATAATCTCAGTGACCGTTAGCACTAGAAAGCTGAAATTTGGTACTAATATGTATATCAATTACGCCGACAAAGTGGTAAAATAAAAAGTGGAAAAAAATATTTTATTAGGGTACCTCCCCTATACGTAAAGTGGGGAGTGATTTTTTTTTCATTTTAACCCTAACGTGTGATATATTGTTAGATAGGTATTTAAAAATAAATAGGGGTTTACTAAAATCATTTTTTGATAATGTTAATATTTTCGGAAATAATTGCTCCAGAAGTAAAAAAAAATTGTGTCCCCCCCCTCTAACTTTTGAACCATAAGTTTTAAAAATATGAAAAAAATCTCAAAAGTAGAACTTTATAAAATCTTTGTAGGAAAATTATTTTGAACTTGATAGGTTGAATAGTTTTTGAAAAAATTACAAAAATAATTTCTGAACTAAGTTTGTAATTTAACCGTATAAACAGGTGTTTATTGTACCTGTCATTTCTACAAAATCACAATGAAATGACGTGCTTTCAAAGGTTTTGTGTTTCTGTACTTAATATGTCAACTTAATGTGACGGACGGAAAACTACGGAACCCTACACTGAGCGTGGCCCGACACGCTCTTGGCCGGTTTTTTCAGTCTTGACTGTTAAAGCGTAGGTGCTCGTAATCAATTGTTTTTTCTTGGAGTTTCATATCGAAGTACGAAAGCCCGACCTATCCTATTCCATTGTGATAAGTTGAAAAAGTGTTAACTTACTTTTTTCTTGACTGTACTAGCACAATCTAATTTTGCTCGCTTGCTACCTAACTCAATAAATTAAACACTTCACATTTTTTTGAGAGCGCTTGGTTTGGCTTTTTACTTAGACTAAATTGAACCTTATTATCAGCACTGAACAATATTCGTACCAATTATACCTAGAATATATTGTAATACTGTGGCGTGGGTTAGGTACAAGACTTAAAAATCGGCCAAGTGCGAGTCAGACTCGCGCACCGAGGGTTCCATAAAAATATTTTTATTATATGATGTAACCAAAAATTTATGGTTTTCGCAATTTTTCCTTTATCTATGCTATAAGAAGTTGCTTCTTACCAAATTTCAAGATTCTGAGTTCACGGGAAGTACCCTGTAGGTTTTGATTCCCTTGCGAGTGTCGAAAATTTGCGGCATAAACGGCAGCATCTTTTGATTGCGTTGGCTTAGAAGTTTGATTTTTTCACGCTCCAAGGGACAGTAGACCAGAGGGCCTACCGCGAACTTCGTATCGTACCGTCCCTTTCCGTGATATAGTGTATAACACGAGAGTGAAAGGGACGGCACGACACGAAATTCGATTTTCGAAGTTCGCGGTAGGCCCTCTGAGTATTTGATATAAATTCCAGCTTGATACCTCCACGCGTTCCTGAGAAAAAGAGTCTTGACAGACAGACAGACGGACGGACGGACAGACAATAAAGTGATCCTATAGGGGTTCCGTTTTTTCCTTTCGGGGTACGGAACCCTAAAAACCACAGTTCATCCTTTGTTTTTCAACACGACCCATCAAAGTTAAACCGCTCTTGTCTCACTAAACATCCAGTTGGCGAAGGACACAGAAGCCACAGCTATCCATAACAAGGGGGACGGAGAACTATCGTAGTTCGGAACTCACACCCGACTTTCCAAGTGATTATTCACACGGAGGGAGGAGATTTCGCGTTGCGTTGGGAGGATTTTAATGTCAGGTTTATTTGACTTAATGTATAATGTACGTTTGTAAGCACTTTATTGTACATAATTACAGGTTGAATCATAGAGATGTCACAAAGCATTAAAGTACAAAGGCGAGCTTATCTTATAAGGCGGGCTTATTATTAACGTATTTGATCGTTTTACAAATTATTTCTACTATGTCAATATTAATCAAACATTTCCGTCACAAAATTTGGCTTTGCACTTAACTACGTGTGAATATGAAATAAAGAATCACAATCCGGAGTTGGATTTCTTGGCTAGAAGATTAAAGAGAAAATTCCAATTAGGTATTATCTTAAAATAATTGTGTTAAAAAAGAAAAATATTTTTCGCCGACGCCAACGGATTTAACTAGGTACTAGATGCTCGTTTGTTTTATGATCCCAAAACATGTTGTTCGGGTGGTTATCTGGTTATGAACGCCAAGGACAAGAAATCTAAAGGTACTGGGTCACTTTGGTAACTAAAGGTTAATTTTCTTCTTATTCAGTCTTTGTATCGGTCGTTTTATATCATCCTCCTAGCGTTATTCCCAGTACAGTTGCATCCTGAAGGATGCCTGGGGTCCGCTACCTAATCCCAAGAATTGGCGTAGGCACTAGTTTTTCACGGAAGCGACTGCCATCTGACCTTCCAACCCGAGGGGGAAACTAGACCATATTGGGATTAGGCTTGTCAAGTGAGTGGGCAACTTGACTGTTAGAGGTTCTCAAGCCGCCCGGAGGCCTCAACTTGGCTTAACGACTGCTATGATAGACAGCAACCGGGATCAACGGCTTAACGTCCCTTCCAAAACACGGGAGCGCTCAGTTAGTAACCACTCACAGCGGTCACCCATCCAAGGACTGACCTCGCCCGACATTGCTTAACCTCGCACACCGCACGCGGTACGCGGGCGCCGCTGGGCCACGAACGCTCCTCTCCTCCTGTATCGGTCGTTTTACAAGAAGTGTTATTCGCAAACCGACTCGTCTTCATCTGTCACCTCACACCTCACCCGTTTTTATATGGAAACTGTCAGTCATTTGTCAAATTTTGACAGTTTCCATATAAAAACGGGTGAGGTGACAGATGAGGACCAGTCGATTTGTGAATAAGAGGGCAGGTCATAAAGTGACGAGTAAAAATCATAAACTTTTGTATTACGAGTAATTAGTAATTAGTAACCGCTATACCAGTTAGACAGCCATAGCGCGTATTTCAGGATGTCGCAGGTTCGAATCCTACTCGGAACACCGAATTTTTCAATTTGGCTCTTTAATTTGAAATTTAAAATCATAATCGTTAAGTACTTATTATTATTGTGTTTATTATTATTATATTTATTTTTATTTCTACTTATAGTAGTTATTCCTTTTGTTTGCACCACCCACTTATCATGTTTGTTTACTTTTTTCTCCGCTACCCAAAGGTTGTCTGGAAGAAATCGCTCATTTAGCGATAAGACCGCCTGTTGTTTACCTCTGCTTGTATCTTTATGCTGTTTCTATTTGTAATTCTTTTTTGAGGCGCGCAATAAAGCATATTGTATTGTATTGTATTGTACTTCAAACTTACAAGACTAGGTGGTGGTGTTGGACTATCTTCAAAACCCAGCAGACGCTGTCTGGAAAAGATCACTATTTAGCGATAAGACTCTACTGTGTGTGTGAGTGTGTGTGTATGTGTGTGTGTAGCTGTGGCTTTGTGTCTACTTAAAGTTTAATGTTCTGTATGGTGTTGTTTTGAGATGTACAATAGAGTGTATTTGTATTGCATTGAATTGTGTATTGTATTGTATGTGAAAATCATATTATTTTCACATACAATTTACGCACACATGCCTCTCTCAGACTGACGACTCCGACACAACATACCGCTTCTACCTACTTTTAATTGTCTAACCTTTTGGCGTCGAAACTCTAGGTCCATGGGGTCCCAGCGCGCATAAGTTATTTGCAGAAATTGCGAAGCGTCTGGTTGACGTAACTGGTGACCGAAGAGCTGGCGGTTTCCTCGCTCAACGTATCAGCATTGCGATACAGCGAGGAAATGCCGCCAGCATCCTCGGTACAATGCCTCAAGGGCCCGTTTTAGATTTAAGTTAGTTTTAATTTTCTTTATATTATTTTGGTTAAGTATTCTTGTATATATTTTCGTTGTACATAAATAAATGATTACCATCTTTTAATATAATACTTTGTTATGTTTAGTCTCGTGCACAGAATAATAAAGTCGTAATTCTCTTATCCAAGCTCCGTTGAACAGAAACTGTGAAATTGAATAAACCCCGTCTAAGACTGGAGCATAATAGGTATTATGAACTCAGCGGAGCTGATAAAATATCAAATTGTAAAACTCGAAACAACTGGCGAGTCAAGCGTTAAGATTCTAATGGAACAAACAATGGTTGAAAGTGTGGTTGAAAGAAAGTGTTAGGGTTGAGAGTTTGATATTGTTTTAACGCATTCAGCGCTGAGAACCCGTTTGTCGGGTACGACGGACGTCTGCTTGTAGCTACTACGCGTTACCTACGGCGAATACGTGGCTACGGCCTACGTAGCCCGTAGCACTAGGGTTAGATTTATAGTGGGTGGCGTCAGTAGATGGCCGGCCCCAACACAAAAATGGCATGTAAATTGAAATCTGTAGTAAAACAAATATTATTTCGTTCGTGGATAGGGATGTTTGGCAGTGATAGCGTCTTCCACGTAGATAATATAGTAGTACCTAGTCATATCGATATACACATGATAGCTCGATAGTAAGTAAATACACTTTGATTGGTGCGAGTTCATAGAATAAGAGCTTGTCCTATTTATTGTGAGTAGTTTTTGTTTGAACTCGCACTAAACACTAATCTAATCAATGTGTACTATGTATATTGTGTTTAGTAGGTTTCAGTCGCCCGAACAAATTAAAACATTTCTTACTGGCACTTACAGCAATTGTATGAACTCACACTAAACACTAATCTAATCAATGTGTACTGTGTATATTGTGTATAGTAGGTTTCAGTCGCCCTAACAAATTAAAACATTTCTTACTGGCACTTACAGGAATTGTATGAACTCGCACTAAACACTAATCCAATCAATGTGTACTATGTATATTGTGTATAGTAGGTTTCAGTCGCCCGAACAAATTAAAACATCTCTTACTGGCACTTACAGCAATTGTATGAACTCGCACTAAATACTAATCTAATCAATGTGTACCTACTATGTATATTGTGTATAGTAGGTTTTAGTCGCCCGAACAAATTAAAACATTTCTTACTGGCACTTACAGCAATTGTATGAACTCGCACTAAACACTAATCAATGTATGTAATAGTAGATATGTTTTAGGCGACTTTCTGACTTGGCGGGGCGGGTGCGATATTTGATAGGTATTTTGTTCTTTGACGTAAGTTTACTGGTGTGATATTTCCTCACTTGACGAAATACTGTCAGTATTACGTTTGCGCAGTAGTAATACCATGCGCAGAATTGGGGCAGTACTGCATAGATATCGGTTGACACTGACAGCTGACAGTTTTCTCATATCGTACCGCCTCCGCATCGACAAGTCAGGAAGGCGCCTTAGTCGCCCAAACAAACGTTGCTTGCAGTTTGTGATATTATACGAAATCTAGTTGTCTATTGAAGGCTTAAGTGATGAGACTAAGACTGATCGTTTGTCATCATCATGTCAGCCGAAAGACGTCCACTGCTGGACATAGGCCTCCCCCAAAGACTTCCACAATGACCGGTCCTGCGCCACCCGCATCCAGCGGACACCCGCGACCTCCACCAGGTCATCAGTCCACCGTGTGGGGGGCCTGCCCACGCTACGCCTTCCGGTACGTGGTCGCCACTCGAGAACCTTTCCGCCCCAACGGCCATCGGTTCTACGTGCTATGTGCCCCGCCCACTGCCACTTAAGTTTAGCGATTCGTAGGGCTATATCGGTCACTTTGGTTCTGCTGCGGATGGCGTCATTCCTGATGCGATCACGCAGAGAGACTCCCAACATCTTATGAGGCCCATAGCACACCCATAGTAAGCGACCACGTTTCAGTGCCATATGTCATCACTGGCAACACACACTGGTCAAAGTCTTTTGTCTTGAGACACTGCGGAATATTGGACGAAAAGATGTGCCGTAGCTTCCCTTTGTCATATTTAGCTATTATTTATGCCAAATCGAATGAATAGTAATAAATTTATAAGCCGGCCGAAGAAGATATTAGTACAAGTAAATTTTTAACATAAAAAAACACCGACTCCAAACTTTGCCAGACCCCATCCTCTTGGTATATAATTTGGGGAGTTCCTTATTTTTTGCCTTACCCCATCCTCTTGGTTTTTAATTTGAGGAGTTCCTTCGATTTTTCCAAGATCTCGTCATCAGATCTAGACTTGGTGACAATGGGACCAACTAGAAAACACACACTTTCAAACAAAAAAAAAATTTTAAAGCGGTCCACTAGTCTTCGAGTTATCGGTGAACATACATAAAAAATATATATATTCTGACGAATTGAGAACCTCCTCCTTTTTTTGAAGTCGGTTAAAAAAGGGGATAAGAGCGCAAATTCCGAGCAACTTCGACAAACTGCGCATTTGATACACATTTTTTTTTGCTTAAATTTTTTGTGTTTAGATGTGGAGACTCGAGACTGTCTCTATTTCCAAATTTAGCGATATCGGTTACTTTACAAGTCATTCGTTTGTAATTTATTGGAATGTTTCAATTATTTCTTGTGGCGTATTTTGTAGCGGACCTGGGTATGTCCTAAAACTACGACCAAGATCACCGGAGGATGGGCAGCAGCATCCCTGGAGTGCGGTGGAGATACTGCGATCGCCAACCCGCATACCAAGCGTGGCGATTATAGCATTTACCTCCCATGAAATTGGGTGTGGCCTATGTCTAGTAGTGGACGTCCCTAGACTGATATGGTGGTATGGTGGTGGACGGGGCTACATTAGTGCCATAGAAACTAGGCAGAGCTCTGGTGTGGGACGTAATTTTCGTTGACACTTTCGCCCTGTCCCACATTCAGGGGCACCCGTTTTCAGGCCGGCGCTGCTGCCGACTAGGCCTTAAGTTAACAAGCGCCGAAAATAGTCTTCCTTATGAAAGGATTACGATTTTTCGGCGCTTGCCGTGGAAACCTTGGGGCCCTGGTCGGCAGATATGAAAAACTTCTTAAAGGCCTTGTCTTCGCGGCTGGTGGAAACAACTGGCGACCCCAGAACTGGTGCTTACCTCTCGCAACGCATCTTCATAGCGATTCAGAGAGGTAATAATGCCGCCAGTGTCATGGGGTCCATGCCGCAGTCTGACCTGCTTGAGGCGGTGTTCTTTTTGTAATACACTTAGCCATTAGGTATAGGTTGTGTTTTTATTCGTAATGTTTTATTAGTATTATAATTTCCTGTCTTACTATGATTATTTTATAGTGATAATTGAATTAAATATAAATTGCAATTCCATTTGGTAGATTTCCATCAACTTAGGGAAATATCATTTAAATCCAAACGAGATATTTTGTGACTACGCTAGTTAAAAAAAATTCAAGTACCTAAGTAACTACTTAACCATTTTCATGGTAAATTATCCTGTCAAATACAGGGTCTAAAGTAGGTATTATAATTTCGTCCATACAAAAACAATATTCATAAAGTCCCCATCGATTTGAGTGAATTATCTCGCTGGTATATTAAAGGTATTGCCGTCCATATTGCCAAATCAAGTGGAAATTGCCAATAAATATGTTATTTATAGGGTCGTATCGTGCTTTGGAGCGATAAAGGTGATTTGTGGTCGTATTGTATTATAAAATACCCACAACATCATCTATGCTATTCAGAATTGCTCACCAGTGAGCGGTGAGGTGATGTGAAATTCTGACCTAGTGTAAGGTTGATGTTGATTCACAAGTGATGGCGCGGAAAATGTATGATGTACTGTCATTAATTTCATAGACATTCCGCGTCAGCTCTTTTGAATAGACCTATACCTTTGACACCGAAATTCGTAATAAAAACACGTAATCGAAGCTATAACTTTTACTAGGTCGCATGTCACGAAGTGAGATGAGATGAAGTATTGTAAATTCATCTCCAGGCTTTTGCTACGATGTATATTGGGGTCATTTATTTCGTTAGGCAATAAATGTATAATCGCTATAGGATTGCTACTGTATCAAACAGATTTTTTAGTGGCGAGGAGGGTCAAATTGGCTTCAATTGAAATTGCATGCAATTCGCGAACACATTCCCTACCAACGATTTCGTTGTGCGATAACATGCTAAAAGCCGTGTGTAAAGGATAGCGCCTACGAGACGTGCGCCCGCAGACCGGCCGTATTGTATAGTAAGGTATGTACAAGTACATATAAACATTATAATTCGAAAGTACACGTGTCACCAGTCATATTCATCTGAGCAAGCTTCTCAATAATCCAGGATCAATCGCCGCAACCGAGTTATGAAACTATTTTATGACGGGGTTTTTTTTGGGGGACAATCTTACACAAATTGACCTAGTCCCAAACTAAGCAAAGCTATGGTATTGTTGTACTCTTGCTGGTAGAGATCTTCTAACAAACCAGGATTGTTTATATTTTCACTTATTGTTTATTTTCTTTTATTTGCACGTAAATTTTCATTAATGTATAGTTCATTTTATTTTGTAGAATGTATTTATTTTCGATAGAGATAGTTTTTTATTTTTAGAATGAATGTTTTGATCCTCATTTTGGAAACAACGCCCCTCCAGCTTGTTTCTCCTCAAATATGTTATATTATAAGCATATAGGCGCAATACATGTAAAGTCACACAATGAAATGGTAGCTGAAAATCCGCTACCCGCTCCGCTCCGCTTATGACGGCTAAGGCTGCGCTTCTGTAAAGCTGCGCATCCATCAGAATATCAGATATGTACTAAGCTGTTTCCATTTGATAGCTAGCTGCCATGCAAGCTAAGTGTATTGATGCGCATGCGCAACCTAACTCCCCAATTTAAAATATCACGGTTACTTGTTACTTATTACTAGTGGCAGTAGTGGCTCTGTCAGCTGTAGACATCACGAATATATTTTATAAAAAGCTTAAAAATTAACACAAACTGACTCTTAGAAAAACTTCCAAATAAATATCACACCTGCTCAAAAAAATAAAGAGAATCTGTTGAGAAATGCGACCTGTAGAGGAGAACAGTCGGAAATTTGGATACAGGAAAGCATTTTTGGTATAGCTGCAACAGAGACCTTCGTTTCAATCGGTCAATAAATAGGCAAAATTTCCATTGATCGACAATCCGTTTATTTTTTATTGTAAACACATAGGGAACCCTTTAGCCGAGTAATAAAAGTAGTCATAAGTTTATTATTAAGTTTAAGTTTTTAGCACATCCGCTACCATCTGTTTTTCTTTTAAAGTTAAACGTCACTCTTCGTATCAGAGACAAGAAATTGTTTGATTGATGACTCAAACCACATTATATTCTAAAGCAAAGAGGTAATAACGGTAATAACAAAGTTTAAGATTCTTGGACATAATGCCTCCTTTCTTTGAGCATTGAGCAACTTAGCCATTTGAAAAGTTTATAATTGAAGGAAGATAACCTTTGAGGAAGATGTGTAAAATGGTGGTGTGTGGGCGCACCAACCTTGCTCGCCGTGGCTACGTACGTTAGTATATATCTTCTTTGCCATGGCGCCACTGACCCGAGCCTTGCGCATCTTCAATTTAGTAGCGGAAAGTATAGACTAGTTTTCGTGTTCTATGAATGAATTTACAAAGTCAGGATTGTTTATTATATGTTATAAACGTAACAATATAGACATTTAAGTAATGAAATAGTACTCATAGTTATATTTTTGTATAAGGTACTAAGCCTGTAAAAATAATTTTAAGAGTGAAAATAAATATATAATAAGTACAAAATATTATGAGGTTGAATAATCTTATTTAAAATATGATTTAAAATTAAACTTTTGTAAAAAAAAAACTTGCCTATAAGAATCGAGATCGAGTTAAGATTTTAGACCACCACCATATCAGCCGAAGGACGTCCACCGCTGGACTTAGGCTTCCCCCAATTTCATGGGGGTATATGCCATAATTGCCACGCTCGGCAAAAGTGTTGGCAATTGCAGGGGTTCTTCAAGAAAGGAGTGTATAAATTCTTAAAGAGTCGGCAACGCGCATGTGACAGCCCTAGGAGTTGCAGGCGTCCATAGGCTGCGGTGACCGCTTACCATCAGGCGGGCCAGTACGCTTGTTTGCCACCGACGTGGTAAAAAAAAAAAAACTCCACCGCACTCCAGGGATGCTGCTGTCCATCCCCCGGTGGTCTTGGTCGTAGTTTAGGACATACCCGGGTCCTCGTACGTCAGATCGTGGTCGGGTCCGGGTAGATTTTAGACATGAATCTTTTATGGATACCTGGTTGTAAAAGAGAAAACAGAGAAAAGTGACACTACGGTATTTTAGTGGTAATCAATAATCAGCAACTTTCCAGGAAGCGTCAAAAATGCTCGTTTTATCGGGAAATATGTCTAATGTTAATGACGTTATAATCGTCAAACGGCATCCTTCTTTATTTGTTTATGTATTTTCAAATATTTAAAATTGTATAAATAAGCTTACGTTTGGTTTATTCCGTGTATTTTCGTAAGATTTGCTTATTGGAAAATTAAAAAAATATTCTTACGTTGTAAAATACTGTATTACCCTCATCGAGGAGGGTAACAAGTGATCTCTTAGGGTGAGTTACACTAAACCAACTGTAATCTGAAGCAGTGTTCATTATCATTATACGGAAAGATAGACAAGTTTCTTGTATGAGGTGGCTGCTGCCGGTGCCATATTTAACGTTGGTCGGTAATCGTAAATTGGTGCAACCAGTCCTTAGTCAGCTGATATTCAGTCTTTATAACTGATGTTACTAATTAGAACACTGTACTATATGAACTTAGTTCTAAATAATGATTAACTGGCTATGCTCCTAATCAAGTAGGTATGGCAATGATATTGCCCGCTATAGATAACATAATCGTACAGTCAACAGCAAAAGTAGATGATCATTTTAGTACCTTGTCACTTTTACTACTTTGACGCATCCCAACTGTCGCAGTATTGTTATGTTAGTGCGATAAAATACTAAAATGATCATCTACTTTTGCTGTTGACACTTGACTGGACATAAACATAATACACAAAGTTCAGATTTATCAATCTCAATAACACTACCAATTAAAATTGTTAATGGAACGATTTTAAGTGAAACGCGCCAAAAGTCTTTGATGTTCATTCGGGTCACTTGTTTTAAAAACAAAAGAACGTTCTTTTATTTGACATATTTGTTTCAACCTTTTCAACGGAGACAATGTAGGTATAGAGTCCAATTGAATTAAAACCCTATTGTGAATAGAATAAAGCATTGATTGAAGTTCTTGGGGACTGAAGCGGAATTAATCCTTTAGATTTCAATAGCTTTCATTGCAATTGCAGATTAAACTGCACGGGCAACTGAAGTGAAATACGATTAATTATTCTATCTTTTGTTAATAAAAGTAGATAATTTTACGATGTTCGAAGAGTTCTGGCTAGCACAAGTTAGTGTTCTAACGCTTATCATTTAGAGTTAGTTCATGACTGACCACCGGGGGATGGGTAGCAGCACTTTGCCTCCTTGTGCATGTTCTATCGTTTGTATAATGGGTTGTGTTCCGAAGAACTGTTCCATATGATGCCCACGACCGCTTTCTATCATCGTACTGCTCGCCGTCGGCAGAGCATTCATCCTCACACCTTAGAACCTAAATGGTCGCGTACGGTACGGTTTCAGATGAACTTCCTCCCTCGGACGCTCCGGTTGTGGAATGAGCTCCCTGCCGAGGTTTTCCAGAGGAACTACAGTATGGGATTCTTCAAGAAAAGAGTGTATAAATTTTTAAAGGGTCGGCAACGCCCATTGACACCCCTAGAGTTGCAGGCGTCCATAAGCTGCGGTGACCGCTTACCATCAGGCGGGCCGTACGCTTTTTTGCCACCGACGTGGTATAAAAAAAAGTATCTCTGGAGTGCGGTGGAGATACTGCGATCGCCAATCCGCATGCCAAGCGTGGTATTTATGGCATTTACCCATCAAATTGGGGGAGGCCTATGTCCAGCAGTGGACGTCTTTCTGCTGATATTGTGGTGGTGGTGTTGGATATATTATCAATATTTACAATTACTACTTACTTATAGTTAGGTAGTACCAATTGCTTATTATAACTATTATTGGCTATGTGCACGTCTGAAACGTCAAACGTCAAAGATCCCGAGACAAAATCAAAACTTAGAGATGTCTAATAATGACACATGAATATTTTATTTACTTTAGTAAACGAGAATGACCCCGTTTTGGAAATTTTACTGAAATAAATAAGAGAATAAATAAATACATACTAACGAAACGAATCGTAGGAAACCGTTAAAAAACCAATAGAAAACGTGAAAGTAAATTTGACAGTGGTCCCCGGTAAGTACACATTTCTGCTATGGTGTGCGCTACGATCGCCTAGCTTACCCCCACCAACTACTTCGCACATAGCCAATAAGCTACTAACGACTACTAACTCAACTATCATATTGTATTTATAGAGTAACACATAAATAATACAATAGTTCGAGGGTATCCGCTGGAAGCGGAAAGAACCGGTTATTCTGGTACTCTTTGGCGTAGGTCTTTGACCAGCAGGGGACGTCCTTCGGCTGATATGATGATAATGATAATGATGAATAGTGATATAATTTATTTTTAATTTTTATGTTACACTATAAAAACAAATATTGTGCACAAATAACAAAATTAGGGGAAGTCGTACTTAAACAAAACATACCATGGACAACATATGATGCAGATGTACCCCCAGCCAGCTTCCCAGACATTGCGATAAAACGCGACTGCGCGTTACCACTCAAAAGATAGTAAAACTAAAAAACTTTTTTTCATGAAGGTATTATAATGATGACCTTTAGCACCCGCTTGGTATTCCACAAGCTTCTTTATGTTCCAAGGGGTGTAAAACGTGAAAGCTTTGTGTTAGATGCAATATCTAGAAGCGGGCGGAAACTTGAGGATTTATGCCCTGTTCGGGACATTGTCTGCATTTTAGCATAGTTAAGTATGGTTTATACTCATATTACAATAGAAGTGACAAAATCTGTACTTCTTTTGACGAGTACGTGCAAATCTGCATTAATACGTTTATATTTGAGATTTTTTTTGTAATTGTACTTATATTTCGTCTTTTATTTAAAATTAATCATCTACATCATTAATTAATTATGTTATTGAGACAAAATGGTAATCGTTTTGGATTCGTTTCTCGGGTTACGTATAATTCGCTACCTTCACTCAATTGCTCAAAGATTAGCGGGATAAACTTCCTTTTGTACATATGACAACTGTTCTTGTAATTCTTGTTTTTTTGTTGTGTTCTACTATAGTACGATAAAAAAACATAAATGCAAAAACATTCGTCGCAAGGCGTCTTCGTCGTAGTTTTTCAAATTAAATTAACTTTTATCTCTTAAAAACGTATTTTTTGTAAGTGACAAAAGACGACTAAATTTTAACGTAATTTTATATAGTAGTCGGTGGTTAAGAAGTCAATCCTGACACCCATACAGTTTATAATCTAAAAGTCACTTTGAGGTTATAAACTGTATGTACTCGTAAATGACAGTGTCAGGATTGATTTCCCATCCACTATAATAGTCTCAGACTGTAAAGTTCAAGAATAGGTTGCAAAGTTTGTATACTTACGGTTTTATTGTAATAATTGTAAGTATACAAATTTTATAGCTTTTTGTTTTTAGGGTATGTCTTTTGTTATATATTTGCATTTGCGAAGATTGTAGTAGTTTAGAGGCTTAGTGGAGCTAACTTCGTCATCTTGACGAAAGCTTCGACTTAAAAATACAGATGAAAAATCCTAATAGGATTATTAAAGGTTTATAATTATGATCATAAATTGTTATTGAAAGGAAATTAGCCCGAGATTTTAACTCGCTCACAAACGTTAAGTAAATCAATCTTTATAGCTTTATGTATTAGCAGAGTTCAAACTGTTCATCCTTTGATCTATGGCCCTTTGAACTCCATTAGGGGCAGCGTCCACTGCTATTGGTTTTAATTGACTGCCTCTTAGCTCTCAATCACTTAAGTCTTGTGTGCATTAGGCTTTCAATATGGACACTAGAATATCTACTTACCTAAGGCTAATATTATGGTATAAGATATCTGCACTTATTTATGGAAATTAGACTGAGTTGTACCAAGCCATCCGTAATGGTAAGAAGTTGAATTTAGGATCTTACCATATAAAATGTAAGTGACATAGTAATGTAATAATTGTATAATATATATATAATATAATAATATATATATTGTATAGATACTGTGGGAAAACGCAGTGGAAGTGGATAGAGTCTTTAAGATACAAAAAAAAGTGTGTCATGGTCATTTGTGGTTCGTGGTGGGATGAGAGTTGCGTACCCCTTTTTAAGAAACATAAAATCCTTCCTTTGCCTTGTTTATATTTAAGAGAGGTATGTAATTTTGTCAGATCACATTACTCGTACTTTAAAACACGTGGCGAAGTTCTTGACAGGCAAACCAGGGTAAAAATTATGAACCTTCTATATCACCCTTGAAGTCACAAGATGATCTACAGGAGGAACGTATTCAATATGTGCATTGTTATTTATAATCATCTCCCGGAGGAAGTAAAGCTTCTAGAGGGAAACGCCTTTAAACGCAGTCTAACAAACTGGCTTTTGGAGCGTTGTTTTTACAGCGTAAAGGCGTATCTCGAACACTGAGATTATTACAATTAGTAGTATTTATTTATATAATTGTACTTGTATTAGATTTAATGAATTTATTGTGCCTCTTTGACTTATGATATGCCTATTATGTAAACTTTTTCTAGTATTTAAATTTAACATTTTATATTGATTTTAACTTATTTTTTACTCTTTTGACATTTTAATTTACTACTGTATATTTGCACGCTTGCATGCGAGCTAGATACAAGAAACATAATGTACTGTAACATCCTTAGGTATACTGTGTCTATGCAAATAAATAATTTCTGATTTCTGATAAAATTAACAATAATATATTCCATACATTTCAATTTTATTTTGGAAATTTTGCATGCCATTGAAATGGTAAATTGTGCAGTTCTATATCTATACTATATATTAATAGTATAAAGCTGAAGAGTTTGTTTGTTTATTTGAATGCGCTAATCTCAGGAACTACTGGTTCGAATTGAAAAAATATTTTTGTGTTGGATAGTCCATTCATCGAGGAAGGCTTTAAGTTATATAACATCACGCTGCTACCAATATGAGCGAATACGCGGACGAAGTCGCAGGCAACAGCTCGTTTATTATATTTTGTCATCCTTATGTACCATAATTCTCGCAAATAAAAACTTTGACTTTTTACTTTGTTGCTGCACAATTCACCATTTCAATGGATCTATCTGTAATTTCAAGGTGATACAAACTGCCCAAAATATTGAACCAAGTAATTGTAAGCAAGTGGTGTTATTGCTCCTAGTAAGGTCGCCAGAAATCTCGAAGATGCGCTGTATTGAGAAAACAAAATAAGTAAAAGTAAGGTAAAATGGCTGAGTATAAACATGTATAGAAACGCTTTATAAATGACGATGCAAAAAATGAAATGGGTCCAGGAATAAAAATGTTGAAATAAAATTTAGTCGAAGTATCGGCTTATTTCACTCTGCCTCAAAATTGACGGAGCCCCGGTCAGCGGGGCTCCTATTTGTGTGCAGTTTGCCCTACGAGCATATATCTAATGAACCTAACTTACCTAATCCTGCGCTGCAACCGTTGTACATTACTTATAGTGGAATTTTTTTTTACAAATTACTAGCCTGGTCATTTTTATTTTTGCCCAATTGTCTGTCATTTGGTATTTTTTACATTACATTTGACATTTTATACATTTAGTCAATTTTAATTTGCGATTTTTTATTTCTTGACAATAATCAGTATTTTGTTGGTAGAAAAAAACTTCTACGTGCGTAACTAGTTTCGTAGGAAGAATTATTTTTCACATCACGTAACTGTTACGAAGCGTTGGTTTCGTAGGCGGCCGAAGGGCACATTCCTGATAGTGTTGTGCAAATTTCGATACTTCTATTTTTTTGGTTTAATTTTTTTGCACTCATTTCGGTTGTAATTTTTTTTAATTTAACTGTATCTAATACACATATAAATAAAGTAGAGTATAGGTATTATAAATATCTCAACTCAGAGAAAAACCTGGACCCCTGGACCTGGTGGTAAGGATTTCTATAGAAATTCCTGTACGCGTTTGAACTTGTTTTAAACGGCTGACGATGACGACCATAGAATTCAACGTAGTATTATTTTACACAACCCCGAAACAATAAAATTTAATAAAATGCGCATTTTATTACAGTCACTCAGAGCAAAATGGGGATCTAGCAGGATATACTCGTACTTATATAGAGTCTTCAGTAATGAGATCTTAAAACTATACTCTTTGTCTACAGGAGAACCAGTGCATGAGGATCAAGATCCTGGGAGACTGCTATTACTGCGTGTCAGGGCTGCCCGTGTCTCGGCCCAACCACGCGTACAACTGTGTCAATATGGGATTGCAGATGATCGATGCTATTAGGTAATATACTTCAGATCTTTGAAAAAAGACTGCGAACCATATAACTGCTGTGGCATTTATAGAATTCTAATTCCACCGGCTTACATTTGTAAAGATTATTAAGAGCCCTTTTACCCTTGGAAAAGATTCTACGCCTTCTCAAAAATATGGTTGGCCCACGTAAAATCAAGATACTAAGGTAAGGTAAGGTCTAGGGTAAGGGATAAGGAAAACCGATCCAAACTCTTGAAAAATGGACTCCCTCAGGGCTCGGTCTTGGCCCCTTTTTTTCAACATCTAAACGGGTGATATACCCCCGACGGATTGCGACAAGTTGCTGTACGCCAATGACCTGGCTCTCTCAATCGAGACTAAAGACTGGAGAAACAACACTCACGCGTGATCTGCAAACCCAAGGGGGCCCAAACCCAAACAAGACCGAGGTAGCCGCCTTCTATAATTAACGACCAGCGGTGCATCGTGTGAAGCGAGCTACCTTTTGAATTATTCTCCGGCACTCATGTCTAGAACTTTACCCCTATTGGTACTTGTCACCACTGCTTTCCAGACTTGGTATGTGTTAAGAAGGGACAGAGGGCTCTCAGAAGATCTCCGTTTGTCACAATTTTGTAAAGTATTTTTTCATTGTAAACTGTGTACATAGAGCACGGTTTTTTCTAGCTTTTTCCAACCGAAACCAGTTGAGCAGGCCTCTTTCTCAACGGACACCACCTCCATGGAGTCCGCGCCGGCAGTCTTCTGCCAACAAATCGCCAGTGGAGAACTGCTTGGGAAAGTGGTGGTCCGATCGTCGAAACGCGTGTACAATCCATCGCCATTTCCGTTGCAAGGTTTCTTGGCTTATGGGTTTTTGCTACAGTCTCGCGTTTGATATGGTCTGTGGCCAGAAAATGCCTAGAACGCGCCGCCTGCATTTATTGGCAAATATCTGCAAACGACTTGTGATGTCATTCCTTACAAACTCTGTCTCGCATCCGTACGATAGGACAGACTTTACTTTGGAGTTGATTTATTATGTAAGTAACGACATTAATTTGCAACAGATTCGTCCGCGAAGCAACCGGCTTCAACGTGGACATGCGCATAGGCATCCACACGGGGAACGTGCTGTGCGGTGTGCTGGGCCTGCGCAAGTGGCAGTTTGACGTGTGGAGTGATGATGTCACGCTGGCTAATCACATGGAGTCCGGCGGCATTGCGGGGTGAGCATATACGAGTATACGTGGTCGGAATAAGTTGACATCTCGAGATGTTTTTAGTAGTGTAGTAAGGAATCAATATATTTGAAAAGTGATAATTTAAACACTGAGAGCAGTGGAATTCTTGTTACAAAGTTTTATTATGATTGAATGAATGAATTATTTATTTTCCTGCAGTAAATTGTATATTTAAAATTAATTTTAGATAAGGCAGACTTAATGCCATAAAGCATAATATAGGAATAGAACTATTTTGCGTTTTTTTTTCATTTCATCAAAAAGTTCCAACACTGACTCCACTTCTCTCTATGTTCAAACTGCCACTTTATTTATTTTGATAAGTAGTTCTATATTTAGATTATAAACATGTATGTAAACTAACACCCACCGGGTAAAATTGTATTGATTTTTTCTGTATTGCATAGGTAACATCCATATGTACACATAAAATTATGGCTTATGAATGAAATGATCCCTTACGTACAAAGTTACTAACTTACAAACATAACCTCTTATTGAAACAGAAAACATCCCGCTATAAAATTCCTCTAATCAAACCAAGAGCGATTATACGTACTTCCTCGGTGACACAAAACTAAAATAAGACATCAAATGGAAACACCTTTTACACTGTCCAGTAATTAGTGTTTTTCCGGCAGGATGCGTCCACGGAAAGCTTTTACGGTTAATGCAGTTGGGGAGAAAAGTTCGTTTTCCGCTTTAGGTCAGGAAAATGCATTTATGAATACGAGTGAAAGCCTTGTTTTTGGACACATTAAAATAAGGTTACGAAGGAGATGGAAACTAAAAAAGCATAATAGTACATTACTGCAGAGGCCGTGAAGTAAGGGATTGCTGGACGAGTTTGGGATAAACGGCCGAGTCGTAGACGAGGCCGGATAAAACGAGTCCTGCAATCCCTGTTCCGGCCGAGGATTGTATAGTACTTTTCTCAAACATGTTAGAAAAAAAACAATAAAAAAACTACAATGTAAAAATAACTAAAAAATACAAAACGTCCAAAATTAGCAAAGCATCACGACAAATAACGGAAATTAAATAAAAACTCGAAACATGCTACATTACAGCAAATACATGCACCATTTAAAAAAAACACGAAAGAACTAAAAAATACCAAGAAACACGTAAAAACTAAAAAAAATACCAAATACATGGAAAAACAAAAAAAAATGTCGAAAAGTACAAAAGAATTTAGAAAAAACTTTAAAAAAGTCCAAAAATATCAAAAAACAAAAAACGCTACAAAATAACACGAAAAATCTAAAAAAATACACAAAACTCGAAAAATTCGAAAAAAAAAACAAAATACAAAAATACAAGAACGACAAAAAAACCCGGAAATATCTAAAAAACTACTAATTTACATAACGAATTAAAAATACAAGTATATATACAAAATCGTGGCGGTTGGCTCTATGTAATATTTCCTTTATCAGTTGATATAGTAAAGAAATTTAAAAAGTTAGAGCAGCGGACAATAATGTTAGTTTCATACATTCTCCATACATTACTTCTTGGCCGCCGGCCAAGAAGTAATGTAGGGAGCCGTAAACAGGGAACTTCATGTCCTCTTTTCGTGACATTAATGCATACATTTAGGCGCATGTTTGAGAAAAATGTAATTTTTCGCTGTTTGATACGAGAACTATAAAATATTTGTATTTAAGTAAAATGCGACCGACTGTGCGATTTAAATTAATTATTTAGATGAGACAAACACATTAAATATGAAATGCTGAATTTATTAATTCTTAATTTTTTTAAACTTGTTTTGACCAATTGATCAACTTATATATAGGTAGGTGGGCAGGCCCCCCACACGGTGGACTGATGACCTGGTAAGGGTCGCGGGTGTCCGCTGGATGCGGGTGGCGCAGGACTGGTCATTGTGGAAGTCTTTGGGGGAGGCCTATGTCCAGCAGTGGACGTCATTCGGCTGAAATGATGATGATGATGGTGATATATAGGTATTGGTGGTAACTAATACTTAAGGGATTTTAACATATTTCAGTTGCTGGTAGGGTATCTGCGTCAATTAAATAAATGTAATGTGAAGAAACGAAAATTAAATCATTTTAGATAAAAACTAAACTAAGTACTAGAAATATTGTAATAAAATCGCATAGTCATCTCCAATGCCAAGCGATCTAAATCAGATAAATTATATCTTCTAAAATACATAAAAAGGTTTGTAAACCAAAGTGCAGACTTAATTTATACTCTATGCAAACCATAATAGACGTCAATTTTTAATAATTGAAAATATGAATTTCGCAGATAAAGATTTTACGGGGTACTTTGGTTGGGCGATTAATGTTAGACGATGTCTTCGTTACAAATGAAAATTGATGAAAATCGATCCGAGTCCAGTGACTCGTGAATCGAGGAATTTAATAACTTCCCATGATTGAGGGAATAATAAAGATGTAGCAAGAAATATGAAACTCCGAGGGACTTTGACAAACTGTTATCTTGTGACTTTATCGAGAAAGTTTAATTTGAGAAACCCTGTTAGTCTTTATTTTTTAATATCTTATTTTGAGATAACTTGAATAGCCACACTTAAATGTTTAGGGCATTATATCGTTCTAGTCCACCTAGTGATGTGATAGCCAGGGGTCGTACTTTTCGTGCCGGTGACGTCACGCTCCATATAGGGTGATTTTAATTAATCTTATTGTAATCAATCAATCATCATTCATTAATCAATAATCATGTATACATACACTTTTTACAATTGTGTCCCTATTACAAACGCAATTTGCCTGTCATATCACAACTTATAGAGTACAACATTAGGTAATACTGCAAGTTTTTGTGACTGGTTCGTGTGTAATATCAGTTATTATCAATAATTAAACAAACCTCGTCATCATAGAGAGTTTACGTTCATATTTAGATTCAACATTTCCATAACCTGTTGTAAAACTTAAAAGACTTTGAGATCCTTACCTGCTTATAAATTAAAATTCTAAATATGAAAAGAAATCCTTAATAATCTTCGGATGCAATACGTCGTATAAGAAAAAATACAATTATAAATGCATAATTAAATGATTGATGATTAAATATTAATAATTACCATAACACCAATTGGAATCACCCTATATGCAGTGTGACGTCAATTTTACGCCACTGGCACGAAAAGTACGATACCTGGTGATAGCAATCCAGTACAGTAAACTATTGATTATGAACTCTTGGTGGAAATAAAATACATAGTAAACGTTTCAAGAAATCAAATAATAATATATTAAACGTTTTCAATAACACTAGGAAGCCATCACGTCTGACACTTAATACAGAGTGAGTTGATCTAAAGAAGACAGTAAGGAGGCTAAGCTTAAGGTTGAATACTTATGAGGTTGTATACACCTTATTATGATAGAGTAATTTTTGCATTACACATTCAATAATCCCCTCAAAAATTAAACACCATGTATATAAACAAAAACACAATCCTAAACAGAGCATGTGACTTCCAAGTGTTTCCTGGGACAGTACAATATTATAACCATTGTCCAACATTTGTTGCGAGGATTAGGGAAACCCAGAAAACCTAATCAGACCATATCATTATTCTAATTTGACATTAGCAAGTAGGCATGTGTATCATCACATTAAATTATTTAAAACAAAGTATCACTTCTAAGTAAGTATAACTGTGTACCAAACTCTACACATTAAAGAACTTAAAGTAGAACAACGCTTTTTCATATGCGTGTCCAGTTCTACATATTGAATAACTTAATTTTTATGTAGGTATGTTTATCTAGACACCAGTTCACAATAGTCTCAATAGTAAAAGATAAACAATACTGTTTTATCTTTTCAAAAACCGAACATCCTCTCATAATCTGAAAGGTTATACATCCATCTCTATTCTTATACACGGTAACCGGTACATCTATCTTTAATTAGATAAAAACTGCAAATAACTAGAGTATGACACCTATCTCACGAACTCATGCAAAATCACGTACTAAACGTCGGTCAAAGAGAACCTTCTGACATCGTACAAATCATGTTGCACGTTATTGTACAATTATCAAATGTACTTTTTCTAAATCATATATACTCCACTCTTAATCTATGTAACTCAATTAGATATTCTCTTAAATCAACGGTTTCAAATAGCTATAAAAATACTTAACTCTCACTGCCATTCCTCACAAACAAAACTGTCATTCACACGACGACAGTATCGCTTCTAGCGAGCAAATTTAACTCTTACATGAGAACATTAAGGTTACTTTGACAGCGTAAGCATTGATTGAAAGCTTTTAGTTAGCCAGCTTGTTTCTGGTGCTGTGGCACAACAACTCCACACGATGACTTCAAAAGTCCTTGGCGTTAAAAGAGGTTAAAATACTGTCATTGCTATTTGTTACTTTCGATTGTATGTCTAGTATTAGTAAACTGTATACTCGTATTAATGCTTACACTTGATTTCCCACAACTGCATTAATTGGACTCGTACTTACTAACTTTTTTTTTTTAACTTATAAAGTTTCTACAAAGAGTGTTATATTATATTATAGTAGTTCAGTTTACTGTCTATGTATTGACAAGGTTACAATCGTATCCACGTTAAAATACTGGTATGCCAACCAGGTAAATCAAAGTGAAATGGGATGGGGAATGATCTAACCAGTATAAACTGGAATGTGGAGTGCGACCGGCTGGACGGTCGTCTCCTATCCCCTTTAATTTGTATATCGAAAATGTCTGCGTAAACAGCATCTGATATGATGATGACAAGGTGCTGCTCGTATCCTTAAACAACTCCATAAGGCAACTGATTCGGAGATGTGAGAGCTACGACGAGCGACGTAGTCTTAGCTTCGATGCAAATAAAAGGAAGATGGTGATTTTTAAAGCACGCAAATATTATCCACAAGATGTATCTTCGGTCATGTTGAATGGTGTGGCTCTGAACGGGGCCAGTAAATTTATATATCTGGGTTATACAATTATAAATGATCTGGATCATTCCCTGTATATTGAAAGGGAGAGAAAAGAATGCCATCAAACATAAGAGGATAGTCTCACTGCTGAGACGAGTATTTAAAAGAAAGTGAGAATAGTATTCTGAAAATGTTGAAAAGACGGACAGCCCCATGTCGGGTTGGCGTTGTGACGGGGACAATATAATACATTAGAATTTTGCTTAGTAACACCAACTTTTTAATATTTCTTTTTTTTTATCTTATCGACGGCAACGACGTATGTATGCGCACCATTGGTTTGACACCAACGACGCGTATATCCGGCATGGCGTCCAATGCGATATCAACCTACATACATTCATATAGGCTTAGGCTGGGTTGCACCAAACCGTCTGTAATCGTAAGCTGTGTTCGTTAAAATTTCAATGTATGGAAAGTTTGACAAGTTTCTATAGGATGACAGCTGCCGGCGCCATATTTAACGTTGATCAGTCTGTGATCGTAAGTCGGTGCAACCCAGCCTTAAACTTCGCGCTTGACATGTCTATGTCATGGCGTGTGCGTGACAGCGTTTGTATTTGACAGGGCGCTGAAAAGGTTAATTAATGTTCTTACTAACAAAAATGGATCTTTCAGTCTCAAATAAATGGCTTTCATATTATTTTAAATCGTGCATACCGGTTTCATTAAGAACTGCGTAATTGTGTATGCACTTCAAATCAAATTACTTTCCTCATGTGATCTAATAAGTTTTTATGCAATTAAATTGTTTTGTGTCTTTTAGTCTGACAGTACAGATCTCACCAAGAAGTGTACATTTCAACTCTGCTCATACCACAAAAATGACAAAATAAAATAGAAACTGAAATAAACTGATCATGAAATAAACAACCGTCAGCGTCACCACATGTTCAAAAACAATCAATTCAATAAATTCAAAAACTTTATGAAACGAGTTTATCACTTCTACTTAGTCAATATTTGTGCTTTTAAGACTTAATTTTTGTATCTAAGACGATGTATAAACTGAATTAAATCAATCAGATTCCGATATATCATAGTGTATATGTATACTCGTACTACAAACTGTACGATAATAGTCATCATTTTCTTAAGATTTACTGACATACATGTCTGATTTATTTTATATCAGAGTTTCGGGACTTCATATTCGTAGATATACTGATTTAGGCTCGTCAGTACAATCAGTTTAATTCTGAGAATTTCCATTATTCTCTTCAGGCTGAGTCTACTCTAGACCTGCACTGAACAAAATCAGTCGTGTCCACGATTACACTTTGACCACAACATACTTTTCATATCTGGTTTCCAAACTTTGTAACCGAGCACCAAACGCTCATAAGTATTGATCACTATGATTTATCAACAATACACTTATAGCCTGTACTTATGTAGCAAATATTTATGAACTGGGAACTTGCATAAGGTGTTTTCATATAAAGGTTTTTATGGGAAATGTCAGATGGTGATTGATCCCATTTACAACACAATTATGCTACGTAAATTGCGCTATAGCGATAGCCTGATATCATAATACTTACTCATTCACCTCACTAATAACACTTTAAATCTGATTTGTACATTCCAGATACGTACATTACAGTTAATGAGTATATTGATCCTCAATTACTAGGTACTTACTTACTCATTCTCGTAACTAATAAAACTTTTAAAATTCTGTTTTCTACATTATCATAGGTAATACATTTATTCTTACGCCGGTTCTTCTTGTGGCAGAGGTTTATTTTTCAGAACCGGTGGTAGTTCATAGGTGCATGTAATATGCCTAATTTGAAGAATAAACTACTTTTACCTTTTACCTTTTATGAGTTTTAATATTTATCCTCATATACTTCAATTGTGTGGTCAATATTTGAAACAGCAATAATCAAACGATAGTAATAAGGCCTGCAATATATCTTATACTTTCTATAAGAAAAATAGTCAATGAATATGATATGACCTTTCATCTTTTGCCGTGCAGAATAATAGTAGTCCACTCTGTTACTTACTTAACTATGCATGCTTTAAACTAAATCATCAATGATTGATATCGTGATGTCATTGACCGTGACATTGTTTTGCAAATGCAGGATATGATTCCTCAAATGTGTACTCGTAACTATCATTATTTAGCACGCTTGAGCAACAGAGTGACAAATATAGCTTAGCAGCTATAGTAATTGGTTAACATACCTTGCATGATGGTATTACCTCCCTTCCGTATTACATATAGGATGACTATTCAAACTAGCCTGTTGCATTTTTGATTACAAGTTGTACGGATCATAGGTGTAGAAACACGCGTCGTCATAAGTTGGTATGTCTTGGATATGAATATGCAAGTCGCAAGAGACGAACAAGTTTCACCTTCCGGTAGCTGAAATAAATGCACTATGTTTAGCAACTATACATTTTAATAGATATAACCGTGTTAGTTAATGTATTAGAAGAGATCATCCCTTAAATAGTTTGCAGCTCAGAGATCCGATAAGACTTATATATTGTGTCTCTCCTCAGTACTCTCCGCGGTCATGCAAACAAAGCCCGAACAGTCCACTGATGTGGATGGTTGACTCATCTCAACTCCTCGCATCGCAATGTGTTTTTTCTATTCGTAGTCCTTTGGTAATCCTTATTTCATTTGTAATAATAATAGTCAGCTTTTAGATGTCCTTCAAGCCCATAGTGATGATAGGAGAACACTTCTTCAAATTAGTTTCTTTCATCGATTGTCCTTTATAATTCCGCTTTCGTGATATTTTAGGCATCATCTCGACTTGTAAGACTTGTATAGTAGAGTATTTATTTCGTTATCATTTCACCTTGTAGTGTCAGCGCCAATAATATTTTGCGCAAAGCCAGTTATGGAGAAATGCTCTACCGCTCTTACATGACGTCAAAGCTTCTGAAAAATCTCTTTCACCGTGCTCTCTTTCTTCGCAAAACGGAGCTAGATATCGGATGGGTGTTCAACAATAATACTTTTAGCAATTCGAGTTTGTTTATCCCACTTACTACAATATGAGCTCCTGATCTATAACTAGCAGGGCATGCAATCCACATAGTAATGCACGAGTTGTATATCTTCAGGTATTGTATTTTTCACCATTGAATATTGTTATATTTTGTTTTACCTTAAATTTTTCTATTTTTGTTTACTTCGTAAAACAAATTCTTGACGTGTGACAATCAGATACAAAGAAATTCAAAATTTAGATTTTACTTTCACAAAATATTATTTAATGTGGCTGGGGCCATAACCTATTGATTATGAACTCTTGGTGGAAATAAAATACATAGTAAACGTTTCAAGAAATCAAATAATAATATATTAAACGTTTTCAATAACACTAGGAAGCCATCACGTCTGACACCTAATACAGAGTGAGTTGATCTAAAGAAGACAGTAAGGAGGCTAAGCTTAAGGTTGAATACTTATGAGGTTGTATACACCTTATTATGATAGAGTAATTTTTGCATTACACATTCAATAATCCAACATAAACTAGGTAATCGCTAATCGGCGCAGTGACCTTATAGTTCCAATAAAATATCTCAATAAAGACCACCGCCACCACCATATCAGCCGGAGGAAGTCCACTGCTGGACATAGGCCTCCCCCAATTTCTTGGGGGGTAAATGCCATAATCGCCACGCTTGGCATGCGGATTGGCGATCGCAGTATCTCCACCGCACTCCAGGGATGCTGCTGCCGCAAACGGTCACTGCAATATCACATTTAATCCATCTTTAAACCTACAATTGCTAAAAGTGGTACTGATATAAAGTTTCATTCTTTGGGAACAGTCATGCGTGAGTCTACTGTATGTAGACCAGGAACGTTTACCGACTTTTGAAATATTTGAAAAAAATGTGCAATTGTTTAATTTTTTATGTAAAAACGGATTGCGCCAACTTAAGATTACCAAACGGTGAACGTTAAATAAAATAAAAAATCGAACCTGCGACAGGCAGCAACTAGCCAACTGAGCTATCGGGACCATCATGCTCAGTCACCAAATCCTTCAACCAGTTCCCTCTTACAACGCTTTGGCTGTTTTCGTTAGCAGACATTGTTTAAAACAAAATTAAAGTAAAATATCGCGCTAGCTGCCATACAATACAATCAGATTATAAAGAACACGTCTTCGTGCAACCCACCCTAAATGTATGGTTAAATTAGACAACGATTTAGGAATTTATTCATCATCATCATATCAGTCGAAGGACGCCCACTGCTGGATATAGGCAACCCCCACCGGTTCTGCACCATCCGCACCCAGCGGACTCCTGCAACCTTTACGAGATCATCAATCCCTTTTGGGGGGGTCTGTCCACGCTGCACCTTACGGTACATGGTCGCCACTCGAGAACCTTTCTGCCCCAACGTCTATATGTTCTACGTGGCTATGTGCCCTGCTGCTTAAGTTTAGCGATTCGGAGGGTTATATTGGTTACTTTGGTTCCGCTGGGAATGGTCTCATTCCTGATGCGATCATGCAGATGACTTTATTTTTTATTATCATTACATTCGCCAGGGACAGTATTTAGCGACAAATCACTATATATGGTTAATCTTCAAATTACGACATTGGGGTTTATATTCCTCAATTTTGTTTCCCAGCCGGGTCCACATCACAAAAGCTACCCAGCTGCAGCTAGGTGGTCGCTTCGAGGTCGAGCCAGGAGACGGAGCCTCGAGGGAGGGCTACTTGGCCGACCACAAAGTCGAAACCTTCCTCATCATACCGCCGAAGGTAAGGTGTAAATTAATGAACGAAATAAAAAGAATGTACTTCTTCGTCAGAAGTAGCTGAGTGTTCTGTGGGTTGGTTGTTTGGACAGGCCGCCTTTGCTATGGCTTGCCTTAACCGGCTGTCTGGAGTGAAGTCGCTAGAGCTATTGCTCGAGGGTGAATGTGGTCACGTAAGTGGTGAATTGGCTGTATTTTTAGTCCTGCGCCACCTCTCTACCCCCGCCCCAGACTGGTCCTTTGGACATTTTTAATGTCGCTATTTATAGGGGCCCATCTAACAGAGGACGAGTCACCGTTTGCCGGAGATAAAAATGAGAGACAGTTTTAGTAGGCAGGCGTCCGTTGTCTCACTCAATAGCCCAGCCATTAGTCCATCATAGTCACCCAATAATAATAATAATAAATCAGTTGGTTCGTTTAGATTTCATCAACCAGAAATTATCCCTTTACACCTTGGCGGGTGCTGTCTCTGTGTGCGTCCCATGATATGGGCAGGGACAGCATACACTCGGTTTACAGTCAACAGCGAAAGTAATTGATAATTTTAGGACTTTGTCTTACGTAACAATACTGCAACAGTTGGCATACGTCAAAGTTGTGAAAGTGACAAGGTACTAAAATGATCAATGATCATCTCCTTTTGCTGTTGACGTACCTCTTGCATTTTATCAAATTGCCAAAAGGGCCTCTACGTGTTGGCTATGTGGTACTTCTGTATCTCCGGTACTTCGGCCCCGCGCACGCCGCCCAAAGGTCCGGGACACCATTGTCCCGTGAGCAAAAAATACATACAAATATAATCGTGGGCAATATTACCTACACAAATCGATCTAGTCCTAAACTAAACAATGCTTGTACTATTGGTACTAGGAAACGATATACATACTTAAAGAGAGTGAACATATAAAAACATAGAAAACAGCCAATAAATAAAATATTCTTCTCATCTTCCTGATCTGACACATTTTGCTACAAAGTAAGCGCGGCAAAGTTCTATCTACCTCGTGGCAGACTGCGAAATCACTTGCAGCTAGTTAGATCGCAGTAGAAGATCAATTTGGCTCGCCAAATCGCTTATCAATGTAATAGGTAGCAATGTGCTGCGGACTAGAATTGTAGATGTCAAATTGACCGACAGAATAGGGATTTTGTCGGTAAATTTGATATCTGAAATTCTACACTACATTACTGGTAATACGTTGGTAAACCTTGAGTGAATATGAAGAAAATGTGATATTATCATCCATCTAGCGCTTTCTTGGTTGTATCGGAGCCCGGGATCCACTTCGGCTCCTCCCAAGATTTGGCTTAGGCACTTTTTTTACGAAAGCAACTACCATCTGACCTTCCCACTTCTGAGTGGGAAGGCATGCAAAATGGCAGTCAGGATTGCGGGAAAACTATCATCATTATATAAGCCGAAAGATGTTCACTGCTGGACTGCCGAAAGATGGCCTCCCCTAAACAGTGCCACAATGACCGGTCCTGCGCCACCCGCATCCAGCGGACTCCGACCTTTACCCACCTACCCACGCTACGCATTCCAGTACGTGGTCGCCACTCGAGAACCTTTCCGCCCCAACGTCCATCGGTTCTACTTCGGAGGGAAAATCTATGCCGTGTTGGAGTTAAACCGGTATGATGTTTGTCTTCTCTCTCTCATTTTTGAAGAGCCTAGTGGTACGAGCCGGAATTTAAACTCACGACCGTTTATTATATCTGTCTCTCATAATTTGCACTCCACGGCCCCAATATACAGGCTCAGCCTAGTTTGAGATCCGCCAGACATACCTTAAGCTAATAAATAATTGAAAGTCATTTGCCTTAACGCTCGGCTACAGTGGCTTCTTTGGTGAATTTGACATCTACTTTAGGGGTTAGAAAAAAAAAGGGAGACGAAGTATTCCGAACAACCTAGTGAAGCCGGTTTTCAAACCATGCCCAATAAGCAGGCAGCGAAACTTTGGTGCCGATGACATCATTATGACGCAACTAAATTGGCATACAGGATGTTTTTATAAATTATACACAACACTTTGACAGATGCAACAGTTGTCACTAGCATGCCGATTTAATAGCAATGTCAAAGATTTATTGTATTATAATAGAAAAATGTTAAATCCATATAAAAGTATTGATGTGTCATTTTTTATCCTTCTCTTTCAATGTGCTTTTTAGTTTTTAAATGTTTTTCTATGTTGCTTGGTTTAGCTGTTAAATTTTGCTGACAGCAGGAGCAAAACATTTTTTCATTTTTAACAACTGAAAAGGAAACGTCTACAAATACGGCTGCATAGACTCCATGGCGACTACGGTCAAGCGATACCTATAATGTGTACCTTATCAATTCACATTTCTTAAATTCACGAATAAAAAATACTAAAACAATGTATAATATTGCCTTCGATAATTTTCTGATGAAAGACAGTTAAGTAATGATGTTTTTATAAGTACTGGCCGTCTCAAGTGTCAATAAAATATCCGTGTACTAAAGAGGCCAATAAGTATTATTAATGTATAATAGTATAATTAATGATTATCTATCATCTAATTAAAAACACTCTGTATGAAGCCGCTACGTCATACGTCTGTCATCGGCACCAAAGTTTCGCTGCCTGCCAATAAGTAAGCACACGCTAACGCATTTGTGTACAAACTCAAACATGCCCAAAAGCATTAAGTGCCTGTGAAAATCATATGTGTCCACGTTTACACTTGCTTTATTGGGCATGGTTTTAAAACCGGCCACACTAGATGGTTTGCAATGCTCCGTCTATCTTTTTTTGCTTGAGGAAATACATTTAAGTAAACGAAGATAATGCGATGTGTCGGGTGACATTGACCTCTTCAACAAACCTTTATCGCAGCCATTCCATTCAGTCGTCAGCCCCGCAGACTACATTATTCACATCTGGCACTGAGCACTATGCAATTTAAGGGTTCACTCTGAATCTACACAAGACGACACCTCTGTAATAAATAACTAGACTATGGAAGTATACAGGATGAACAATTCAAATGTCAGTAAAGGTAATCAGAAATCATCGGTGATGAGGAACAGTATACTTAGGAGACACGAAGGCGATTTTACAATTTTCAAACCGGCCAAGTGCGTGTCAAACTTTGCACATTTAGGGTTTCGTACCAAATTTTCAGTGTAATGGAATTTGTTAGTAAAGTAAAATATAGGACATGATGAAAATATCACCTTTGAAGTTCATAGGTCAATGGGAAGGTAATAAAATCTTCGTAACAAAATATTGTAGGTACTGAGTTTGGTAGCTTCTAATTCCTTTGTTTTCTTATATTAATTAAAACAAAAAACACAGTATTTGTTAACTCAATGAGGGTTTAACAATACCGCACCCGATGGGTTAGGTCAAAACTTTTTTTCGCACCCCCTTTAGCTGTACCTAGTTGGTTACTAAGTTCTGTTACTCGATTTGCAAACTCTTTTCTTGTGTTAAAACAAATGCTACCGAAAAAATAAAAAATGACATATAATGGCGGGTTGTCAGTTATAATTTTATAGCACACACAATGACGAGTTTTTTTTTTTTTTTTTTTTTTTTTTTATTGACTAATTACCCTGACTTTTAGGGTAGCTAGATAGCTACCAAATCGCTTTATACAAATGAAGGAACGGAAAAGACATGGCGAACTTAAAGACTAAGAACTAAAAACTAACTTAAAACTAAGGAAGAAACAAGGGAGCCACAAGGCGTGCGACGGCCGACGCACCGAAGGTGCGGCGGCCATCGCACGCCGAGAGGCGAACCCAGTGGCCACGCCCCCGCCGCCCCGAACCGCGACTAGAAACCTGAGGAGAGCGTCGGGTAACGCGGGCGCCAAGGAGTGACCACGTGCCAGAGTGACTCGGGACCGAAGGGGGCATGAAAGTGACCACAGGAGTAAGGCGGCCGTGTACCCTAGGGACCCAAGTCGGAACAATGACGAGATAAGTGCAAAGAATATAATACTCACTAAGTGTCGTCATATTTATAATGGATTGGGGTCTAAAAGAAAATCGTGTCGCTGTAATTGCGTTGCACAAATGCGGGCATCCGCCAAACGTGATTTTGAAGTTGCTTCAAAATCTGAAAATCAACAAACAATTCGTTTATCGTACCATTAATAGGTACAATAGTACCCTGAGCTTTGATGACCGCAAGAGGTCTGGAAGACCACGGACCGTTCGGACCCCAGCTCTAATAAAGGCAGTGAAGGCGAGAATCGCAAGAAACCCCATTCGGAAGCAAAAGTTGTTGGCAATTCAGATGTCTGTGAAGAGAAGCTCCCTTAAAAAAGTTATCAATCAAGACCTTAGACTACACGCTTATCGTAGACGGAAAGGTCATTTGCTTAATGGACGATTGAAGACTATGAGGCTGAATAGAAGTCGCGTGCTACTGAAGCGGTACGCACAAAATGGCCACCGAATTATATTATTTACAGACGAAAAAATTTTTACCATTGAAGAATGTTGTAACCGCCAGAATGACAGAGTGTATGTAAAAAACAGTCAAGAAGCGAGTGTAGCTGTTCCGAGAGTGCAACGAGGCCATCATCCCTCTTATGTCATGATTTGGTTAGGTGTGTCATACTCAGGGTTAACACAGGTCCATTTCTGTGAAAAAGGTGTCAAAACTGGGGCTTAAGTTTACCAGGAAACCGTTCTGGAACCAATAGTGAAGCCTTTAAGCCACTCTCTATTTCAAAACCAGCCCTGGGTCTTTCAACAAGACTCAGCCCCTGCACATAAGGCAAAAACAACTCAAGCCTGGTTTCGAAGCAACAAAATTGACATCATTGCCCACGAAGACTGGCCCTCCTCCAGCCCGGACCTCAACCCCCTGGATTATGCTATATGGCAGGTTATTGAGGAGAAAGCCTGTGCTAAACCCCACACAAATCTTGACTCCCTCAAGCGGGCCATAGTCAAGACAGTGACGGAATTAGATATGACAACCGTGCGTGCCGCTATTGATAACTGGCCTCGTCGTCTGAAGGCCTGTGTTCAGGCCCAAGGAGGCCATTTTGAATGAAATTGACAAATGTAAATCCTGATTGTGTGTACTTCATTTTAATATATAATTTATTTAACTTTCGTTAGTATATTTTATGTAGATAAGGATTATTACAGTAACATAACTTAGTAACCAACTAGATATATGGGAACTAGGGAATGCAATGACGGTCTCGCGAGATCTCGAGACCGCAAGATCTCGACCGATTTTTCGAGATTCAATCTCGTCGGCAGAAAATCTCGATTTTGGACTACGTTTGATGCCACTCTGTATACCAGCAAAGACAAGTATCTCTGCCTTATAAATTCCGAATAAAGATCATTTATTTAGTGTCTAAACAGTGTATATATGCTTTAAACAGAAGTCTGCAGTTGAAATTTATTTCGGTAATCTACCGTCTGTTGTGACAGAGTGTGGAGGAAAATTTATTTGTCTCAATTTGAAATTTATTTTATCTGGCGTAGTTGAAAACAATTAAATTTGAATTTGGGTATTATTACAGATATTTCTCTACTTCTCTTTTCAATTATCTTTTTTCGGTGGCGTCTGTTTCACGCTTTGTTTTGTGTCACCGAACTGACAGAGAAGAAGATATGGTACAGTCAGTATCATAAATAGTACCTGGGCGAACGTGCGTGGCTTCTTTCGTGTTGTCCCGGAGAACACGAGTTGTCCCGAAGATGAAAGCTAGCTAGATCGATTTTTCACACCCGTAACCCTGAATTTTGTATATCATCGCACTTACACGAACCATTCCAAAGATACCCGAAATAAATAAATAAGTACCGATACAAGAATTGCTCGTTTAAAGATATAAGATGGATAGATGGTAGTACCAATACAGAGGTGTCAAAAGCTGTTATTCCCTTATAATAAAGACTTTTGAACTTTTCAAATGCGTAGCTATTTTTGATGCTGACTGTACGCATCCTTGGATTTTATTAATTAGTGAATAAAATTCGGAATACGACTACACCCGACGAAGTGTCAATTAATTTTAATTTCTAACGACCACTTTGGCTAATTGGTAGTGACCCTGCCTAAGAAGGTCCTGGGTTCGAGTCCCGATCAGGGCATTATTTGTGCATTTATCGCGAATATTGTTCCTGAGTCTTGAATGTTTCCTATGTATTTAAGTATGTATATAAATACATACTTATATATATAAGTATCTATATCGCCGTCTAGGCGTCTAGTGCCCATAGTACAAGCTTTTCTTAGTTTGGGACTAGGTCGATTTGTGAATGTCCCCCAATATTTATTTTATTTATTTAATACGATAACTGTTAATTCACAACATGTTTTATTTATTTATTTAAAACTTACAATTTTATTCCAAAATGTTATGTTATGACACATGAGCCACTATTTGAAACCTCGAGGGTTTCTAATAGTTGGCGATAATCGAATAAAATATAACATCTGTATCTACATGTGACGTTGACTGTAATGGTTAATCTCTGATTGTATTGATCCCTGGGCTTAATATATTATTCCGCTGTCGGCCCTTTATGTAAATTACGGGCGGAACCGCGGCTGCAGCTTGTGTTATGTAAACAGATGCTCACTGTGATTCTGAACAATGAGGCTTTCAGGGCTTTCACGCCGTTGAATTAGACCATCTCTCTAAACACGAGATTAATGCTCATTCTCAGTGGATGTGGCAGGCTCTTACAGCAAGAATAAGACACTAATGAACGAAAAACATGTGGTTGATCTTCAAAATTAGCTACTAATCCTTTGCACAATACGGTATATTTAAGTAAAGTAAATAAGTTCGTTATATGGCTCTGGCGGATAAAAAATCACGCAAAATGTGTTTAAGGATGGTATTTCACTCGACCAATATCTTTGTCCAATTTCTTTGCCAAATCTTTGATCAAAGTTCTTTGACGTAGGCCCATTCCACTAATCCAATATCTTTGTCCAAGTTTTATTCTTTTTTATGCGTAGCCATATTGATTTAACTGTCATCGGAATCTTTGATCAAATGTCGGGGTCCCATCCAAGTTTGATGAAATCATCCAATTTCTTTGATCAAAGATATTGGACAAAGATATTGGATGAGTTTAATACGGGGTGGTATTCGACTCATCCAATATCTTTGCCCAATTTCTTTGTCAAATCTTTGATCAAAGTTCTTTGACGCAGGCCCATTCTACTCATCCAATATCTTTGTCCAAGTTTTAGTCTTTTTATGCGTAGCCATATTGATTTCACTGTCATCAGAATAATAATATAATATTGGGGGACAATCTTACACAAATCGACCTAGTCCCAAACTAAGCAAAGCTTGTACTATGGGTACTAGACGACGATATACATACTTATATAGATAAATACATACTTAAATACATAGAAAACATCCAAGACCCAAGAACAAATAACCGTGAAAAATGCACAAATAAATGCCCTGGCCGGGATTCGAACCCGGGACCTCTAGCTTGGGAGGCAGAGTCACTACCAACTAGGCTAAACAGGTCGTCAATCTCTGATCAAATGTCGGGGTCCCATCCAAGTTGGATGAAATCATCCAATTTCTTTGATCAAATGTAAATTGGACAAAGATATTGGATGAGTGGAATATCTCCCTAAAGCCCGAAACGCACAGAGCGGGCGCGGCGCGGTGCGGGGCGGAGGCGGTTTTGTATTTTTGATCTTTTCGAAACTGTCGAGTCGACTGTCGATTAGGTACTGCTTCATATGTCACTCACGCCACCTCTGCTGAAAAAATACCGCGCTGTTTTTTTGGTGCGACTTGCCCCGGACCGCGATCGCTTTACCGCAAAATCGCCTCCGCCACGCAACGACACTGCGCCGCGCTCTATGCGTTTCAAGCTTAAGAGGCCTTATAAGTTCTAAAATGTTTTGAACTCATATTATGACATACGTATTTTTACGAAATGAAAAATAAACATATGAAATTACACACAAATAATATAATTTAAATAAACTAAAAGAATATGATTCTTTTTTGAAAGGGTTAGAATTCTCTAACACGAAAAAATTAAAATGAATTATAATATTTCATTAGTATGTGTAGTAGAATTTCAGCGCACTAAACAATTATAGCTTAAAATTTTATGTTTGAAACGATGATTCTTAATTACATAATCCAAAAAATATACATACACTAGCATTTGCCCGCGGCTTCGCCCGCGTACTAAGCGTAATTTTTAACCGTCTACAAAAAAGAGCTTCTCTGTTTGACCCGTATGTATGTATTTACGTATGTAGGTATGTATGTATGTTTGTCCACGATTATCTCGCGTTTGGCTGAACCGATTTTGATGCGATCTCCAGAAAAGTAGTTGTTACATTCTGAGGGTTTCGGTATATGAAGTTTGGTGATTGTGATTCATTAACAAATGAACAGATGACAAGTCAGTATACATTCTGAGATCCGGCAAAATGTTGAATTTCATTTGATTTTGGCAAAAATAGGGATCGAAAACTGTTAACATACATTTCCGAGAGGCCGAAGGGGAAAGAGCCGATGAAATAAAAGCATTCTTAAATGGCCCTTAGTAAAAGTATCTGTGTACTACAGTAACACCAATAGGTCTGATAACGACCAAGCAGCGCGCAGCGGTCATAAACTCTGTTTCTTTGAAGTACAGAAATACGGCTAATTCAATATCACGTGTAATGGATGATTCACAGTAGGCCGTTCCGTGTCCGGGCCGGCCCGTTGTCTTCTAAAGAAATACGCCGGCCGTTGCATTTGCTGTCATAGAAAACGGGCCGGCCCGGACACGGAACGGTCTACTGTGAATCATCCTTAACCCTTATTTTTCCTAAGATTAAATTGATTAGGTAGGTTTTGCCAGTTCCCATTGGAGCATCCAAAAAGAAAATTTGGCCTCACTTCCATTCGCACTCCTTACTGTCAGTCCGTCTGTTACAACCGAGTTGCTTTCACTGGACCGATTGAATTGCAATTTGGCACAAACTATCAAAAATTTAGAGCGCTCGTGGCCCAGCGGCACCCGCCTACCGCGTGCGGTATGCGGTGTTAAGCAATGTGGGCGCAGGCCATTTCTTGGATGGGTGACCGCTTTGAGTGATTACTAACTGAGCGCTCCCGTGCTTTGATAGGCACGTTAAGCCGTTGATCCCGGCTGCTGTCTACGACAGCAGTCGTTAAGCTAAGTTAGAGGCCTTCGGGCGGCTTGAAAACTTCTAACAGTCAAGTTGCCCACTCACTTGACAAAGGGGGGTCGAAGTTGCACCACGTCCGTAGGGAGTATCCACCGTTACCCTACACGTGACCCCTGGGTGGTGCTAAGAGTGCAACAAAAACTGGCAACCGTACTTGTCTCGTAAA
The DNA here is from genome assembly GCA_905163555.1 of Notocelia uddmanniana. Taxonomy (NCBI): domain Eukaryota; kingdom Metazoa; phylum Arthropoda; class Insecta; order Lepidoptera; family Tortricidae; genus Notocelia; species Notocelia uddmanniana. The sequence goes on from LR991064.1 coordinate 5,655,780, forward strand.
TAAATGCCAAACGATTAAAAAAAATCTAAAGGTTGATTTAAATGGAAAAAAAGAACCGAAACCTCTATGTCGTTTTTAAAAGCAATCCAAAGATACCCCACACGCCTATATAGTAACATTAAACTTTTTATGGCATGTAAGGAGTGCCAAATTTTACCTCAGAATCGTATTAAGAGACCTCTCGGATGCTCAGATATCGATTTTGAACGAAATCGGGACGAAAAAAAACAAAATCAATATGGCCGCCACTTTTACAAATTTTACCTCGGATTCGTATTAAGAGACCTCTCGGACACTCAGATATCGATTTTGAACGAAATCGAGACGGAAATGAAGAAAATCAACATGCCCGCCACTTTTTCCAAATTTTACCTCGCATTCAAATTAGGGGATCTCTCTCGTACGCTCGGATATCGATTTTGAACGAAATCGGGTTGGAAATGAAGAAAATTAATATGGCTGCCACTTTTTCCAAATTTTATCTCGTATTCGTATTAAGAATTCTCTCAGACGCTCAGATATCGATTTTGAACGAAATCGGGAAAGAAAAGAAGAAAATCAAATTGGCCGCCACTTTTTCCAAATTTTACCTTGTAGTCGTATTAGGGGACCTCTCAGACGCTCAGATATCGATTTTGAACGAAATCGGGACGGAAATGAAGAAAAGCAATATGGCCGTTATTTTATTCATAGTTTAGGTACCTCTGATTCCTATTAAGAGTCCTCTCGGACGCTTAAATATCGATTAATGTCGAAATCGTATATAATCAAAAAAGGTCGTATCTTCATAGGGAACTTCATGCACCTTTAGACCTTATAAGGAACCTACATGCCAAATTTGGTATCTCTCAAACCGGCAGTTTAGGCTGTGCGTTGATATGTCACTCACTCAGTCAGTCAGTTTCTTCTTGCAGTTTGGCACTTTTAAAAGTTTTCATGTCCGCAATATTAAATTTCAAAATCAATGCCATTTTTGAAATTAACGACCCAAAAAACCATAAAAATGACACCCATATTAATATTTAGACATTCCGATCCCCTCGGATCCCAACAGAGGGGATGACATTTCACATCCTCCACGTGGGATTTTAAAATCATTGGTGGTTTCGTAATCAGCGACCCGATAAACCAAAAAAACAACACCCATATCGATTTTCAGAATTTGTCACCACATTTTCCCCTTTTAGGGGTTGATTTCTCAAAAAACCGGAAACACATGTTTACTCATTTATCGTTAGAAATACTCCTGTGAAGTTTAACTAATCTTGATTCCCTATACAAACTTCGGACCCTCATTTCACCCCCTTAGGGATTGAATTATGAAAATCCTTTCTTAATGCACCTCAAGACCTTATATGGAACCTACGTACTACATTTGGAATCTCTAGAACCAGCAGCTTGGGCTGTGCGGTGATATGTCACTCACTCAGTCAGTCAGTTATTTCTTGAAATTTGGCACAAAGTTTCAAAAGTTTTCATGACCACAATATTAAATTTCAAAATCGATGCCATTTTCGTAATTAACGTCCCAAAAAACCATAAAAACGACACCCATATTAATATTTAGACATTTCATCCCCCTCGCACCCCAACAGGGGGGATGGTATTTCACGTCCTCCACGTGAGATTTTAAAATCATTGTTGTTTCCGTTATCAGCGACCCGGTATATCATAAAAACAATACCCATGTCGATTTTCAGAATTTGTCAGCACATTTCCCCCTTTTAGGGATTGATTTCTCAAAAAACCTGAAACACGTATTTACTCATTTATGGTCAGAAACACTCCTGTGAAGTTTCGAATAAAATAGTCCAACTAATCATGTTTCCCCATACAAACTTCGGACCCCATTTCACCCCCCTTAGGGGTTGAATTTTGAAAAATCCTTTCTTAGTGCACCTCTAGACATTGTATGGAACCTACATACTACATTTGGAATCTCTAGAACCAGCAGTTTGGGCTGTGCGGTGATATGTCACTTACTCAGTCAGTCAGTTATTTCTTGAAATTTGGCACAAAGTTTCAAAAGTTTTCATGACCACAATATTAAATTTCAAAATCGATGCCATTTTCGTAATTAACGTCCCAAAAAACCATAAAAACGACACCCATATTAATATTTAGACATTTCATCCCCCTCGCACCCCAACAGGGGGGATGGTATTTCACGTCCTTCACGTGAGATTTTAAAATCATTGTTGTTTCCGTTATCAGCGACCCGGTATATCATAAAAACAATACCCATGTCGATTTTCAGAATTTGTCAGCAAATTTCCCCCTTTTAGGGGTTGATTTCTCAAAAAACCTGAAACACGTATTTACTCATTTATGGTCAGAAATACTCCTGTGAAGTTTCGAATAAAATAGTCCAACTAATCATGTTTCCCCATACAAAATTCGGACCCCCATTTCACCCCCTTAGGGGTTGAATTTTGAAAAATCCTTTCTTAGTGCACCCCTACACTTTATAAGGAACCTACGTGCCAAATTTGGAATCTCTAGGACCAGCGGTTTGCGCTGTGCGTTGATATGTCAGTCAGTCAGTCAGTCAGTCAGTCAGTCAGTCAGTCAGTCAGTCAGTTTCTTCTTTTATATATTTAGATGTCCATGATAATAGGCGGCAATAGGTAGGCGAGAGAGAAAATGTCAAGATACTTGTCAATTCACTCAGAAAATAGCCTAAATGAATGAGGGTTTTTTTAACTGATAAGGCCTGAGCCTAGATATAAACTTCGATACACGTCTTATCGGTGAAGTCCGATCTCTTCCATTCAAGCTATGGGTGCGTACGAAATTCGTTAAGTAATTCGTAACACATTACAACTGATATATTTTCCATTTTCTATTTCTGATTATCGACCCATCTCCATTCCTGTCAAAAGTCCTAGAACGATTTGTCCACCAACAGTTGACGCCTTTTTTTATTCCTTCTACTCTGGCTTCCGATCGAGTCGTAGTACGACTACCACTCTGGTCAAATTCGCTGACGATATCCGGGCTGGCATATGCTATGCTGACCTTTGCTACCATCTGAGATCTGTCTGAGGTCCAGCTGAACAAACTTGACCGCCTCCAAAATCTTTGTAACAGGTTGATATTTGGGTTGCGCAAATAACTATGAATATGTTTCTCAATTTCGCTCTCAGCTCAAATGTCGTCGGGATTCTCATACTCTCATTACTTCTCATCATACTTTTCGTCCCCACAACTCCCCCATAACTGAAAGAGCGCCCACTTCCATCAGATCTTCAAAAAAACATCTTCTCGCTCCACCACATTCATCTTCAAAAATTTATAACAATTCTTTCACCTTTCGGGCTGTTCGACTGTGCAATGCTTTGCCGCTGCATGTAAGATGTACGAAATTACTTCCGATTTTAAAAATCATTTCATGAAAGTAATTCGTGCATGTCACGACCCTCAGCAATGAGACATACGACTACGACTCAAGTATGAGGTCTAGGAGTGAAAATCTAAAGAAACGAAAAAGAAGAAATTTGGATGATACGAGTACATATCGCATCAAAATACTCTTATAATCTCGGCGACAAAGAGAAAATTTAATATAGACTTTTTCAGAAAGCCTTCATCTGCTCTATTTATTTCTAGACATCAGCCGAAATAAGCTGTGCATTGTTTGCCAGAGTTTAATTAAGTAGGGTAGATAATCTAATAAATCTCTCTTCAAAAAGTAATCAAGCGGCACTGTATGGTGTCTTTCAGCGTGCCATCGTAAGTATATTAAGGTCACGTCACACCTGCCTACTTTAAGTGCAGAGCGCAGCGCGGCCACAGTAAATAAAAGTTAAGTATTGACTCTTCTTCGACGACCAATTTATCATAGTTGGTAGTGACCCTACCTACGAGGCTGTTGGTCCCGGGTTCAAATCCCGGTCAGGGGTATTTGAGTGATGAGCACGAATAATTTATTCGTGGCTTTTGGATGTTTAAGTATTTATCTATTTATATAAGTACCTATGTATCGTCTAGTACCCAGAGTACTGTAGAATCCCTATAAGTATATTTTAACTAATTTATGTGCATTCCAGTTCAGGCCCTGAACAGTGGGGGTCAGTTGTGTCAAATAATACGTAACGGGTGATAACAAAAAAATGAGAATACATTTGGGCAACTATAAAATTAATACTGTCAACCCAGAAAAAGTTGTTCAAGAAGTTGTTGCTACCTCTTTTCAGAATCGTAGACTTCATTTGTTTTTTTTTTTCATAATTTTATATTTGTCGATAATGGCATCACAACAAGAAACGCTGAAACTGCGGCGCGTTGTACATTTTTACAATTTCAACATAAACTTGGGCAAAAAGTACTCAGTAGACCTTTTTAACAAGGAGAATGTGCAAATTTCTACTATTTACAGAATCGTAGCATCCTTGACGGTAGCTCGTAAAAGTGGCAGCGGTCGACCAGCGACGATAATGACTAAGAGAACGCTGGAGCTGCTCCATAGTACTTTTAAAGATAACGATTCAATAAGCCAACGAGTTGCCGCCAAAAAAATTAAATTTATTGAACCATACATCTGCAGCTCGTTAAAAACATAGGTCTGGAATGCAGAAAGAAGATAAGGGCACCAGAATACACTGATGAGCGAAAATCGATAGTTATATCACAATGTCGCTGGATGACCTGCAATTACAAAGGAAAAACGTTTATTTTGGAGGATGAAAATTATTTTCCTTTAAGTAAAACCCATATTCCTGGAAATGATCGATACTATAACAGCGATGTTTCTACTACACCAGAGGACATAAAGCACAAGTACGTACAAGCACAAGTTTGAGCAAAAAGTTAAACTATATGTGGCTATTTCTGAACAAGGTACATCGAAACTGTGGTTCAAGCTAAGTGGTTTAGCAGTCTAACAAAAAGTGTACGAAAAAGAGTGTTTGAAAAAAAATATTGATGGCTTTTATTCGTAAATATCATGCAGATGGACAATATGTTTTCTGGCCTGACAAAGCATCTTCGCACTGTCAAAAAAACGATACAGTTCCTAGAGGCCCATTACATTCCATTTGTGCCAAAAACACGTAACCCCATAAATCTTCCACAATGTCGTCCGATTGAAGATTTTTTCGGTCATTTGAGCAGTTTGGTTTATAAAAATCATTGGAGAGCCGTGAATTGTGCGCAACTTATAATATAAAAAAATCAAGACATGTGTTCCAAAAATGGACAAAAATGCCGTCCAACGGTCATGTTGCAACATCATGTCCAGACTTCGACGAACAGCTGATCACGGGCCTTATTTAAATGTACACTAACGTTTTTGTAAATATTACTCTTCTATATATTCTACAATATAATTATTTTCTACTAACATCACAAGAGTTTATTTTAAATACCTCCACAATGTATTCTCATTTTTTTGTTATCCCCCGTTATACACGTTCAAATATAAAGATTGTAATAAATCGCTTTAATGTAATACAAATTGAAGAAGGAAGCAGTGTTTATTTTATTTTGCAACATCTATTTCGATACACGATACCTGTTGCCACATCTGGCTTCACCAATCTTTGCTTAGTTTGGGACTAGCTCGATTTGTGTGAGATTGTCCACAAATATAATTTTAATTAATTACTTCTACTCTTTACAAAATATACTCTCAGTTAAATATTTGCTTAAAGTGATACGTATAATTAAATTAAACATGTATATAGCTATTATTTTCTACTATAATATTAAATTGTATTCCAACAGCTTCCATACTGACTATATTGTCTATACTGTTCAATATTTCTATTGTTTTTAAATTTTTAACGAAATTCTAAGAGAAAAACAATGGAAGTCTTTAAATAAATATTAGATCATAATGATAGGAAGTTAGGTTTCCATTTTTTTCTCCATATACTATTGTCGTATATTTTAATGGTTGGACATGTTTATATATCACGTTCAATTATCTCGCAAAATATATCTTTTGAAACTTACTCGCTAAAAAAACAAAAAACCGTTTTCTGGCACCACCCTTGAATTTTACATTTATCATTCAATGTTTACGTTTCCATTGATTAAAATCAGCTAGGTTGGAGGTAGACTACTTGCTATACTTTGACTAAGCAACGCGCGCGGCATCAATGTATGAGTAATTTGTGTTACGAGTGAACCTTCATGTAAACTGAACACGTTGTTTCATAAGATATTTATAAATTACCAAATAACTGAAACGTTGTGGTTCATTGTGTATGTCTATCTTATTCTCCCAATTTCTATTAAATTAAACAAAGGTTAGCTAGAAGAGATCACTCATAGGAATAATTTCGCCTATTTACTTTTATCTTGTTATTGTGTTACTTAAATAAATTGCTTACATAAAAATATACTTTTTGGACATGTTTTGACGATTCTACAAATAAAGTGATAATTTGAAAAACTCCCTTCCAAGTGCGAAGTTCTAATCGGACTCATCGACGCCGTACCAAAAGAATAACGTTTCTTGTATTGGTGGCTTTTATTTGCTTTTTTTTGTTACAATAGTAGCAACCTTGATACATATTCTGAAAAAAAAAGACTTTCTTGGTACCTATTACAGTTCACGACGCTCAGTGATGACCTTTGGCACCCTTCGGGTACCCGAGGAACTCGATTCGAAAAACCAATTACCAAATTATGACGTAGCTGCACGTTGTTTGTACGTTGACCACAACATGCTCCATTATACTGGAGCGTCGGTCAATCTCCATCTAAAGCGAGCGACAACAGGTAAACATACTCGTATTCGGATGGACAATGTCGGAAATTGGCAATATTCGAGACCGCCGGAGTGTACTTCGGATGGCTGAGCTCGCCGGTGCGTTGGTAAGGATGAACATGTAATTTATGGTTAACATTCCAATCTATAACACATTGATGTCATCATCATCATCATCAGCGGATAGACGTCCACTGCTGGAGATAGGCCTCCGCTAAAGAGTGCCACAATAACCGGTCCTGCGCCTTCCGCATCCAGCGGACTCCCGCGGCCTTTACCAGGTCATCAGTCCACCTTGTTGAGGCTACCCACGCTGCGCCAGTCGAGAACCTTTCCGCCCCAACAACGGTCATCGTTCTACGTGCAATAGGCCCCGCCCACTGCCACTTAAGGGTTATATCATAAGAAGGTTCAAAGTCACCCAAAGAGCAATGGAGAGTATGGTGTGAGTATCTCTGCGCGATCGCATCAGAAATGAGGTTATCCGCAGTAGAACCAAAGCAACCGTATATCATCCGAATCGCTAAACTTAAGTGACACATTGATGTAGGTGAAAAAATAGTAAAGCCTCTCTGGTAAAGGTCAAGAGCAAATAATATGGGCTTGAGTTAAATTTTTATGTATTTTTCTATTCGAACAGTCCACAACTACATGCAAGAGTGGCCTTACTTAAGTTAACCTATATAATACCCGCTACTCGGCATTCACATAAAAAAAAAATTTTTTTTTTTTAATTTAAACTGTTTATTTCAATTTTTTTTTAACATTACACAGTTACATCGCTTAGCTAAATCTTAATATTTCTAAGATTGTGGTGCTAAGCCTAATATTTTTAGTCTGTTATTGTTAGTTTTGACTTATTATTGGTTTTTGATATCACATTATTGGTTTTTTGATAATATTTTTAGCTTGCTTTGGCTTATTTACTAGTCTATTGATACCTAACATGTAATGGGAAACCATTCAGTGTATGAGGTACCTGGTACCTGTATTGCTATCTGGCTGTGTGAGCTGTAGACCTTGCGAGTGCATTTATTGACGTTTGCAGAATACTGCAAACTGAATCGACAATAATTTCATATAATCATCGAACCTGCTCACACACGAGAATATGTTGGGGAACGCGACATGTAGAGAAGAACACATCCACGGGACGCACGAAAACGTTTTTCCTCAAGCTGAAATGGAGACGCTTCGCTTTCGCTCGGTCAATTATGACTTCAGATTAAAAATTTCAACCATTGAGTTAGGGTCAAGCTCTGATATGTTTAAATATTAAATGAATACTGATTTTTGTGCTAATAATTTTTTTTTTCATATATTATTATGGTTTCTCATAATATCATTGTTCGCTTCTTTTATATATGTATTGCCAAAGCCGATATTTTATATCGTGATACTCTCAAAGTCGCAAGCCAAAATCACTTTACCGCCGACGCTTTTCATTTCACTTCCCCAGAACCTTCCAATAAATCCCTAACCTTATTTTTCACCGTATCTCACCAAGTTATCGTTACGACTGAATTGCTTAGATAACCCAGCCCTAATTCGACGAGATCAAAGCCGCGATGCCGTATCGTCTTAATTGTGTCTAGTTCGGGTTTACGAGGGTAGTTGGACGAAGTATCCCGTTATTTGGTTACTGCGTGGCTTGTTCCGAAATTTCTGATAGGATTTACTGTATCTATGTTTAGTTATATGGCTAGTTTGTTGGGTTGAAACAAACGTCGTCACTAGGTTATACTTCTACAGTACCAAAGGATACAAGTTCCGGAAAACTCATTGGTTGGTCCAGGGTTTGAACCTCCGACCTCAAGACCGAGTGTCATCGCTTGAACCACTACGCTACCACCACATCTATACTTTTCTTCCATTAACAAGCAATGACTTTCTTTAATCTCAGGCATGTGGACACAATAAACGTATCTCAGCCTTACCTTTATCATTTCAGAAACCCTCCGGCATATCAGAAAACGGTCGCCTTTCCGTCTGCACGGTGGACCGCAAGGCCAGCATCGTGTCGTCCATCTTCAACGACGTGTCGCCGACAAAGCCGCGCGACAACATCAGCCCGGTGCCTTCTACCAACAGCTTCGAAGATATCGTCCCGAGAGTGTTGAGGACAGAGTCTATGAGAACAACTGTTGGACCGCCTGGTGGTAAGCCATCTTACAGTGAACCGCTTAGCCAGCTTCAAGTAATCCATTTTTAACAACGTGTCGCTGACGAAGCTTGTCGATAACATCAACCGTGCGTCGTCACCCAAAGGACAGATCCATCTAACTAACCCGTATAGCTTAATATAAACTCTAAAGAACACATATACTACTTATTGTGTCAATTCCAGCTGGGTCCTAAGTGTCAATTTCACTTAGGATATTTATTATTGTTAAACACGTAATGTAAAATACTTTATTTCAGACTTGCCGTTAAAATATTCAGCTATGTTTCTACCAAAAGATATAAGTTAAACATCATGTCCGACAATTTTAACTCGAGAGAACTGAACTCTGAGCGACTTCCTCAATAGATTATTAACATATTCTCAAATGATGTTTTTTATAGATCTCAGCAGGCGAGCATCAGTGAAAGTCGAATGTGCTAAAACAGTGGCGTTTGATAGCCAAGCGACGAGTCCAGGAGAAGTTTTAGGCAATGGAGTGGTCCCAGCTAGTACAAAACCCAAGAGTCGGAGTGGCTCTATTATTGGAGCTATAAGTCCTATCATGGGAACAGGTAAAAAATAAAATAATCCAGTTATACTGTAAAACAAAACCAGAAAAAAAAATTCGAATACCTTAAAGGAATATAAAAATGTATAACAAATATTATGAGTAAATAAACCGTAGGTAGTTTAGTTAAATTAGGACAATCAATAGGTCAATTGCATTTTTTTTAGTTATAGCAGTTAGTTTTCCTTAAGGGCCTACGCTAGCTGGCGTGGATGCACGGCGCAGGCGCCTGCGGGTACTCGCTTTATGCAACCCGCCGCGGGTCAGTTAGCGCCGCTCATACTATTTTTCGATAGGCGTGCGCCCGCTCCTTGTAATCCGCGCCAGCTAACGTAGGCGTAGGCCCTAAATTATATAAAAATATTGAAACCCTACCTAGTTTACTACTTAGTACAGATGGATATAGTGAATAATCGGTTCCCATCGTGAAAACTCCGAATACGACCTAGATCCGAAGAAGTGTCAATCAATAACCTACCATTTTATTTATCATCTGTCATGTCAAATGGCAAAATAGTACACCAATTTTCATTCTGAAATTTGACATTAAAGCTTCTATTGCATTCTTAATACGACAATTGATAGCCACTTCGGGTCCAGTCGTATTCCGAGTTTACACGATGATAGTTAGAATGAAAAAATAAATCTTCTCATATCTATTATACAGGGTGTTTTTATTGATTTCCGTTCCTTCAAGAATATAGCCGTGAATAGCCATAGAAACGACGTAGCATATTTAGTTTTTCAAAATTCAAGAAAAAAATATTTTATTCATTTTAATAAAATAATTAATTATATCACCCAGGGTGAATGAAAGCCGGCCTTAAGAGTTAACGTGGAGTTAAGCAAAAGTTAATGTCAAGAATAAATATTAAATAAATAAATATTATAGGACAATTTATACACGGATCGAACTAGTCCCATAGTAAGCTCAGTAAGGCTTGTGTTATGGGTACTAGAAGACGATATATATATATTTAATAGATATATATTTAATAGATATATACTTAAATACATAGAAAACATCCAAGTCTCAGGAACAAATGTCTCTGCTCACCACAGAAACGAATGCCCTTACCGGGATTCGAACCCGGGACCTCTAGCTTCGGAGGTAGTGACACTACCAACTAGGCTAAACAGGCCGACTAATGTCAAAAAATGTAAGTATGACAATTCGAAATTCGAATGGCACGCACGTCAACATTGTTTAATTGTTAAAGATCTTTTATACTACTTATACGAGGGGTGCTAATTAACAAAAATATTTTCTTGAATAATATAATATTAATATCCCAATTCGTACAATTTCGAAGTTAATCTTCTAAATGGTACGAATTGGGATATTAATGTCTTAGAGAAGATTACTTTATTTCATCTCAGGATTGTGCCCTCGCATTTAACGGAATTCAATAAAAACAGCCTGTATAAAACCGCAATTCTATTGTTTATTCAAATTTAACATTTATTACAGTTTAAAACATACACACACAAACACGAATTGAAAAATCAGACTTAAAACAGTTTAAGCCTAGTGAAATAAGCCCCCGCGAGTTGTAACTGGCGCAAAGGTACCCATCACACTTGCCGCGTTACCACGTCATCTATTATAATTATATTATATGTATATGTATATAAAAGTTGCTTAGCTAGCAGTGGGCAGAAATTAGCCTGTTGTTATTTTAATATTGTGTACTTATCCATAAATTATTTCATTTTTCTTCAGAGAATACCTCTGGATTAGAGTTGACCCTTGATATTGAGTTGGACTCGCTACCACCTACTGTATTCTCTAGAATGTTAAGTACTATTTCAACTGAATCTTCACTGCAATGTTAGTGATTTTATACCAACAAATCAGTCTTGTCACATGAACTTCCTGGTTGACATCTGTTGTTTTATTTTTCTTCATCGCGTTGAATGTCTATTTCACCGTTTTTACATATGTAAATATATGTTTCTATTACATTTCGTACTTTAGGATTTAGAAGCACGAAAGCAACTCTTTTATTAAAAGATTGGTACTCAGAGACAACCAGTCGTTTGTGTCATTTTTATGTAATAATACATTTTCTACATCTGTTTTAAAATCATGTAATATTTTGTGGATGTACTTTTTTCTTTACTTATGTTATACTTTATAACGTTGCTTTTTCAGCTATACCTGGCGTCCCCAGTAGGTCGAGACCTTCTAGTAAGATGACGAAATATGTGGAATGCTGGGGTGCCGATAAGCCGTTTGCCAACATCACCGACTCTACTCTTGCTAAGAACATTGGTATTTCAGTAAGTTTATTAGAAATTTCTTAATTCATCACATTTTTTAAATTAAGGTTAGGTTTTCACTACGGTGTTTTTTTCAGAGCCTCGCTATGATAGAGCACAATTTATTGCCACAAAGAACAACATGCTGTGATTGCAGGTCAGTCTTATTAACTTGTTTTTTTTTTTAACTAATTTATCATATACTGAACTAACATGGCCATCCTCTTGTCTTTGTCATTTTAAATAGTTATTTAATTTGAATTCATTCTCAAAAAAAAATGAATTCATTGTTAATTCGTGATTTTCTAGATTTTAACTACTGGCACTCTCACAGAAGACTGATCCGTATTTCTTACAAAAATGAATATCGCTGATAGCCGTTTACTACTGAGCGATTTAATGCAAAAAAATAAACGACTTTGAACTTGATTTTGGAATTTAATGAAAAATGAAAATGAAAAATGAAATGAAATGAAAATGAAATCGGCTGTCGATAGTGTCGATTACTGCTTTATATGTCACTCTCGCCGCCTAAGATCCGCTTACCCGCGTGGTCTTTTGGTGCAACGTCCCTCGGACCGAGAAGCCGCGCTCTGTGCGTTTCAAACTTTAGAATCTGGGTCATATTTATGATTAGACCCTCTCTTTTATTTCTCCATTCCAGCAGTAACACAGAAGACATGAACCGCGTCACCCTCTGGTTCACTCGCGGCACCCAGGAGCGACAGTATCGCAACCAGCCTGACGAGCATTTCAAGTACAACGTAGCCTGCGCTTCGCTACTGTTCCTGCTGCTATCTGTGATTCAACTGCTTACCGTGCCCACGTAAGTTTTATTTAGTCACGGTCTGGGTCACCCGCACCACCTAGTAGAGGCCGCAACGCAACCAGCCCGACGAGCATTTCAAGTACAACGTAGCCTGCGCTGCGCTACTGTTCCTGCTGCTAGCTGTAATCCAACTGCTTACCGTTCCCACTTGAGTAATGTTACAGTCACGCTCTGGGTCACCAACTGCACTCAGGAGAGGGCGCACCGTAACCAGCCTGATGAACACTTCAAGTACAATGTCGGTTGCGCTGCGCTACTGTTCCTGCTGCTAGCTGTGATCGAACGACTTAATAAATATTTAGAATGTTATCACGATAATGTCATAATCAGAAAACGCATTTAACCGCCGGCCGCTTCGCCAAACTATGTTGCGAGCGACATGTCACGTCGCTCGTCTGTCAACAGCACTTTTTGTTTTAAATGAATACAAAGTACTAGCCCACATACCACATGTGAAATTAATTTCCATACAATTTCATTTCAACTTAAACAGCAAATCATGGCGCGCTAGTAAATCTTAATTAGCACCAAAATAAAATTAACTCCAGCGGCCGCAAACACTTAACCTAAATGAAATTTATTTACTCTACTTTAAGCCGTGTTTAAAGTAGAGTAAATAAATTTTCTTAGTGATTGGTGATTGGCTGAATGAAATTCTATTATACTCGGAAGTATTGTATTTTACAGTTTAATTACATTAATATGTAACACCAAACCGTCTGTAATCGTAAGCTGTGTTCGTTAAAATTTGAATGTATGGAGAGTTTAACAAGTTTCTATGGGATGACAACTGCCGGCGCCATATTTAACGTTGATCGGTCTGTGATCGTAAGTCGGTGCAACCCAGCCTAAATCACAGTAAGGTCCAGTTTCTCCCTTGGGTTGGGAGGTCAGATGGCAGATGCTTTCATAAAATCGAGTGCCTACGCCAATCCTTGGGGTTAGGTAGCGGACTCCAGGTATCCTTCAGGATGCAACTGCACTGGGATAACGCCAGGATGATGATATAGAATTTTTTTTATACCACGTCAGCGGCAAACAAGCGTACGGCCCGCATGGTGGTTATTATTTTGTATGATAGTTCAGGCTTATATTGTGGCTACTAGTATTGTGAAAGCTATTTGTTATTCTTACAAATGAGTTGATCTTTTTGAACCAAGTTAAATCGCGGGCGTTATCTAAATCTATACAACCTATTTCTCCAAAAGTTAAGTTGGCTTATTTAAATGGCTGATAAGGACTTTTAGCTATGAATGCCAATAACTTACTAAACCTCCTACTTTTTAACTCTATGGAACAGGTAGGTTTTTAAATGAATGAAATTGACTTACCTATTATGTAAATATCTCTTTCTCAAAAATTGACTGACACTCACATTATAGCTAGATTTTTTTGCATCCAGTCACCGCGTTGTTGAAACAGGCCAGGATAAGATTATATCCAGGGCAACACTCTTTCCATCTGATTTCTACAAAAAATACCAGAGGCGAAGTTGAAGCTTATTGAAGAGGTTCTGATCATCATCATCATCATAGGCAGACATAGGCCTCCCCTAAAGAGTGCCACAATGATCGGTCCTGCGCCACCCGCATCCAGCGGACTGTCGCGACCGCCACCAGGTCATCAGAGGTTCTGATAATTTTATATAAAGTATATTTAAATATTTTCAGAGGCATCATCCTATACGCATCATTCGGACCGACGCTGTTCACACTCATAGTGTTCGTCTACCTGTCGTGGTATGACGGCACGTTTCCTCGTCGGCCGCTGTCTGACGTACCTGTGTCAGATGACTTGTACGCTGACAATTGTACGAAACCTGGACAGGTAAGCTTTTACGGACGATTCACACCGAACGGCTGGAGTCGGCGCGCACCCCACTAGACTCAGAGGAATTCGAACCCTCCATACAGAAGTTAGATTTCATATTTGAATGGGTTGCGGGCAGCCGGTCGGAGCCGCTCAGCTGCCGTCGCCTTTGCCAGTGTCGTTTAAATACGACGTCTAGCTTCTGTATGGAGGGTTCGAATTCCTTTGACTCTGGTGGCGTGCGCGCCGACTCCGGCCATTCAGTGTGAATCGTCCATTATTATTTTCTCTGTCATTCCGTAGTCCTTCCCTTCTTATTTCTTCTGATATTGGTTGATCGGTCTGCCCGTCACTTGAGATTTTTTCCTGGCAGTTTTTTACGGCGTGCCTGGTCGGTACCGTGAATTTAGAAAGATGTAGTTAGAATATACTGCTTTTATCATACTTGCCTTATTCCAACGGTGTAAATAAAGGTATTAGAACTTTGATCTTCGAATTTAATGGTACTGCCCCTATATCACATACATAAGTTGTATGTGGTTCTGTAAAAACCTATTTAGATACGTAAGCTTTTTTGTTTTCTATTATATACTACAGCACTTATTCGTCAATAAAAAACATTCCCTTTTCCAGGTGGTGAAAAACAACAGATATATCAGAATGACAATGTTTCTGGTATCTGTTCTGCTGATAGGTGCATGCGCAATTATAAACTTAGTAAGTAATTGTAAAAATAAATCATTCTTACGCTGATTTCATGTTTAAAAACTCGTACTAGCCCTTGAAAAACAACTTCAGTTAGTCTACATAGCTGCTAATTCCTATTTTAAAAGGCCCCTGTAGTATCCCATCATATCCTTTTTATCTATGAGGATTGAGAGTAGGGCTGTGCACAGCATTGGGACGTATACAGGCTGATGATGATGACGAAGTACATATCCTCTGATACACTGTCAAACCAAGAAGTTGCATCTACAAATAACATTCATGTTACTCCTCATCTTGGCGCTAAACCCTCATAGAGAAATAGGATTTCTGAACAACCTAACCACGAGATTTAGCATTAGACTAGTTTTTGTAGAAACTTCGGGCAAGGAGGGGAAACAAAATTTTATTGGCTAAGGTCAAGTGAGTGGGCAAGTGTTGAAAGTACGAATAAAGCAGTTTGTCTGGATTCTTAAATAGACACAGGCAGAATCAGTTTTTTTATACAACGACAATGACAAACAAGCTTGCGGCCTGTCTGAAGGTAAGCGGATAACGCTAGTAGCCGCTAGCCTATTGTAGAGGCTTATTTTTATTGTACAGAACATTCGCAAACGCCTCAAATGCCTCATGGCGAGAATGCGTCATGGTATTAAGTCCGCCCTTTGTACTCATGTGATTTGTGCAATAAAGTATAAATAAATAAACGCGCTGCGGACTCTTTTATGGTATGAGGATTCGTTGTATGTGTATTGCTGTATTGACAGCTAGAGACAAATTTAGGTCCTCCACTTTCAACACAGCGCATGCTCGGGAGCTCTAGTGATATCTAATCAAGTTGAAGGCCCTGCCAAACACTCAGTTGGAGGTTGATTTACTTTTAAGGCCCTTAAACGGCATTATTTCTAGTTTCAGCCAGACTACGTCGATGATCCTGAGTCCTTCAGGTCACTGATGTACTCGTATCTACAAAACAACTCTAACATTACTAATAGCGAAGTGAAAGCGGACAGAGTGCGATATTTTGAATTGGAAGAGGCGCCGGTGAGTATCAAGACTAGTGGATAAAGCGGCAATTACACTTCGTCGTTAGGTGTTATTAGGTGTAATGCGGTCGCCGAATTCATTTTATAGCTATTTACGACACAAGGGTTGTAAAATAAAGAAAGGCCTATATCGCAAATGCCCGAGCCGCAGGCGAGGGTCATAAATATGCGAGAGAGGATTTTTTGTTTTACGACCCGTGTTCTTTATACAATTTTACGTCACCACTTTGCCAAAAGGCGCGTTTTTCCGCACGCCGCGCGTCCGGAAAAACCCACTGTTTGGCAAGGTGTGGTGTAATAGTACATTACGATACAAGTGCAGAGAACAGGAAATTCGCAATGAGTGGTGATAAACTGAAACACGACCGAAGGGAGTGTTTTAAATCGACACGAGTTGCGAATTACCTGTTCGCACGTGTGTCGTACAACGTTTTACAGTACATATGGCTCTTTAAAGTTTCGACATATGCACGTAATCTGCTGATTACGGCACTCGTGCGGTAATGTAGCACCGTATGTACTGTAAAAATTATTATGACTAATCTTGAAATAAATTGGACCGTACGAGTATAAGAGACATCTAGTATTTTGTGCGAGCATTATTGTAATATACGGTGGCGCAGGACCGGTCATTGTGGAAGTCTTTGGGGGAGACCTATGTCCAGCAGTGGACGTCATTCAGCTGACATGATGATGATTATAATATAATGTGTATAACTATTATTATATACGAAGTACAAAAAAAAGAGATTCTCAATTAAATTACATTTTTCCTGTGCCTTTTGTATACGTTGCTGCATTTGTTTACGTTTATTGATTTGTACTCTCATCTACTCATAGTTTAACTGGAAGAGATCCCTTGAAGAGAAAAAGTCGCATTTGTAGGTACTTAACTTTTCTATTTGTAGGTAAGTCTTATCTGTTGTGTTTAGTAGTTTTATAACCATTTAAAATAACTTATATCATTAGAATTACTATTAAAAACGTGGTATATACCATCTATTATTAGTTTTTGTAATGTTATCTTCAATCCGTATATTAATTATATATCAGAAAACAATATATTAACCACTCACGTGCTCTCCGCAACTAGGGTTGCGACTTGGGAAAACGTACAGTGCTCTCGCAACACTAGTTGCGAATTGGAGTTCCAACGGTTTTTAAATTGTTGCTATGCGGAACATGCAAAGAACGCTTTTTAATTGAGTTATATAGGTAGAGTATGAATGTGGCAACATTAAAAAAAATTAAAACCGCAGTCTAAGGAACAATTTTTATAAAATATAAAAGTTGTTTTCATGACCATCGAAGTTCGGTACGTCAGCGAGAGAGCTCGCGATTAAAAAATGCTGTGAGCAATCAATTGTGCATTTTTTAATTGGTATTATATACCAAATTAATGCTGGTTTACTGCTTCATAAGACGAAGCATATATTTCGATACTAATTAAAATGGAATGTAATAAAATCTTCCAACAAAGTACGTTGAGTGATGAAAATTTTGAGAGGTTAATTTTAAATCGTACATTATTATGTGGTTATGCCATATTTCTGTACTAGGCTATTAAAATCAATAAATGCGTCTATTCAAATCAACATAAATCCACTTTTAATGAACAATTAGGTATGTTCTATGCAGGATTAGGTGAATGAACTTGTGACGTCTATAAATACTAAGTACGCAACTGTGGTTGCACAAGGCACTTCCGCCGATTCGCGTCGGATCCACGTATTATGTCATAAGGCGTGGTGCACACTGGGCTATTGTCGCAGAATGGTTTAATTTAGTTTATTCATTTTTGATAGGTTCTTTTACGCATACTAAGTGGCGGCCCATTACCAATGTAACTGCTTACCTTTCATTTATGAATGTATGAAGTAGAGGTAGGGTTCACTTTTACTTGTTCAACTGATCATATAAATTTATAAAATTCACATATTCCATGTAATGGTTCAAATAAGAATGTATGGTTTTCTTTTTTCAAAAACCAGTTCTGATTTTACTCGTATTTACCGTTATCTCAGTTATTTGTAGCTCGCATATAAACTATTGTATAGTCGTTTTAACTTAACACCCAAAAATTTGCAGTGAAAACCACGTACCAATAAAAAATACTTACCTCACAAAATAAGTGTATGAATTTTGTTGTTACTTGTGATGTATTTTTTTCAAATATTAATTTATTTTAATTTCTCATATTTTCATTGTAATTTTACTCGTTAGTGGTTATGGGATGTGTCAGACAAGGATTCAATAATTATTTGTGCAATAAGAGAGCAGTCGTTTTTTTACGACGAGTAATAATTTCGAATCCCGAGGTAGCGAAGGATGCCTTAGTCGAATCACTAGGGAGCGTGGCAAGTGATTCTATGATAGATTTTATAGCGTATCAAGGGATTCGAATACACGATATGCATATAGGTAACTTTGCTCTCGTGTACCACACACATACCACATCACATAAAACTTATCACCTCAGCAATGAGAACCTGTTAGAGTTAAAAAAAACTTGTTGGGGTGCCAAATAAATATGTCCTATGTCCAGCAGTGGACGTCCTTCGGCTGACATGATGAAATTACAATATAGTCAGTTCTGGTACCGTACCTACTACTACTATACTACGCAACGCAAAAGAGGGGGGTTATAAGTTTAATGTGTATATCTGTCTATGGCATTGTAGCTTTTATTTAAACTGGTGAACTATTTGGTTGTCTTTTTTTCAGAGCAGGATTTCCAAGAGAAATTTAGTAGTATCTTATAGCCGTGGATCAATATGACTGAAGCAACTATAAATGCCTAGACACGTAAACACGAGGTCATTGAGATCTGATATGTCGAGCCAAAAAGTTGCAACTATTATGGTGTGTATATAAAAAATACTGCATTTTAACTCCTCGAATTTATAATAAGTTAATAACATAACTTTTCTCTCGGGAAACGATAATATTAGTAAAACATGTTTTATCAAAATCGGTTCAGCCTTTGTTGAGATATATAACTTTGAAATGAAAATATCGGCGGTTTTCCAACTTTTCTACTTTGTCAGTTATTCTATATCACGACAGCCAATGATATTTAAAATAAAATGCCAAACGTTATTATTACTTCAAGAATATATAAGTAATTAAAGTCACCATGAGTGTACGGCTGTTAATTTCGTATTAGCATTGTATAAGTCATAAGTTAAGGATCTGTAACTATTCGTAATTGATTTAATAAGAAATGTAAATTTCGTAATTTCAATATTGACGATCACTGCGTGAACTGTGGTTTCGTTGCGCACCAGTGTATCCCGTCCTATATCGCCGCCATGATTAAATTTTGACAGCGCAGGTCCGCCGGAGTATGTCCGTTAGTTTGAGTCCGGACCTTTGCGTGGGTTTTTGTATACTTTTGAAATGAGAACAAAAATATAAATCGAGTTGTAATCGGTCTAATATCTATTAAGTTGTGAAGTGTAACATGTGTAGTATATGTGTTAAGAGTTTTATGTGGTTTGAAGTGTATGGAATTATTTTTAATCGGGCGTCAAAAGCGGCACTCATTACGTTAGGTATGTAAGGCTATTTTTTGTTATTGATAATTTGTGACAGAAATTGTTGCGATTTTGACAAAATTGGCACTTGTTATTTAAAGATTTATAGTGTCTCTATCTACGTCTGACAATATTTTTGTACTCGTTTGCCTAAATTATTCATACAAAAATCACAAACAAACTACACTGTTTTGCGGCGAATTGAAAAACTGACAATGTAAACATTGCAAATGAAAAAGGTTTTATGCAAAATATTTCCCCGGGATCATATACTTTATTTGGTATCAATCGAAGCGTAAACTATTACAGTTTTAAATAAACATAACATTTACATATGTTATCGATTTAGATTTTAAAATAAAAATATATTTATTGCAAAAGATCTCATTCGAAACAGTATGTAATGTTTGTGACTTTTTTTAAAAATATTTTACTATGGTGACATATGTAATTAATTATATAAACAAATTGCCTGTTCCTTTAGCTTTATAACATAAAAAGAATCATAGCATAAAGTTTAGACGAAGCCAGGCAACCGATTTATTAACAACACAAGACAATGCGCTGCTAATGCTCGGTGAATCTTGAGCACTTTAGACCACCTTTTTTTTTAACGCGAGCACTTGAGTGGTTATAGGATTCTCGAATAAATAGAACTCCTGGAGGGATACAGCATCATTTATACAGGGTGTTTGACAGATGGATGGACATCCGTATATTGGGGATAGATAAGGTCATCTGCTACGTGGTCAAGCACAAAAAAATTAATTTAATATTTTAATTTTTTAAATACTCTGATTTTAAGATTTGATACCTCAATTACATAAAACAAAACGGACATAATTTTTTTGAGTAATTGATGTTCTAAATCTTGAAATAAAGTACGTGAAAAGTCATTTTTTTTGTGCTTGACCACGTAGCAAGTGACCTCATCTTTCCGCTATATACGTATGTCCATCCATCTGCCAGACAGTCTGTATATAAAATGTATTATTTCCAGAGCTACCTCTACAGTTCAGTGCTCACGCTAGCATCGATTTCCGTGTTCCTTCGCGTCGGCTTCGTTCTCAAGCTGGTGGTTATGTGCTGCGTGCTGACCACGCATATCGCGCTGTTCGCGTCTTCTCAGCTCTTCTATCACAATCTACTTCTGAAACCGATGGATTCTCAGTCCGACGAGTAAGTATCCTTTTTGCCACAAAATAATTCACGCAGCGACGAAAGCTACAGGAGTATAATACATTGCGCCGTGACTTAGCGCGATGTGGAATGATTATTGTATAGAACGTTCAATATACAACTGGCAGAAAAAATAACGCTTTTTCATATGCTATCATGTGGTACTTCTTTTTGACCGTGTTGCGGCGAGAAGCGCCAACCACGGCAAATCTATTTCTTTCTATGATGAGTAATTAGTGTTTGCTGACTACGTATATCGCACTGTTCACGTCTTCGAAGCACTGCTATCATAATTATCATATTATTAGCATGTAACTGTAACCGTATTAATTATAATGACGTGTAATTTTTTTTTTAATTTTAGCCATTAATATCTGACTCTGAATTCAATTTTGGAGCCGCTAAATGCTCAGTTTGATAGCGAATGTGGGAAGGCTCCCAACAAGGTGAACTAACTAACCAAGATTGCGAAGACTTGTTTCATACGGGTAGCGCTATAACAACAACAACGGATAGCGCAATTTCAAGCAAATGCAGAATTCGTAGTCTAACAATCGGGCACAGTTCATCATACATAATAAATAATAAATAAATAAATATTAAGGGACAATTTTTACACAAATCGAACTAGTCCCATAGTAAGCTCAATAGGGCTTACTATGGGTGTTACTTGTGTTATGGGTACTAGACGACGATATAAGTATTTAATAGATATATACTTAAATACGTAGAAAACATCCAAGTCTCAGGAACAAATGTCTCTGCTCACCACAGAAACAAATGCCCTTACCGGGATTCGAACCCGGGACCCCTAGCTTCGGAGGCAGTGACACTACCAACTAGGCTAAACAGGCCGATACATACTCGTCAAGTTAAAATAGTCTTGAACTGCGGGCGTATGATAACCATCGTGGATAAGACACCCGTCACTCTTACACTCGCATACTTGTCAGAACTCAGATTTTATTGTAGGATAAAGAATAAAAATATACTAATATAATTTCAGGTTCCCGATGCTGACGTATGCGACGAAAGCGGGCTTGGTGCTGATTTTCGTGGCAGCACTACTCCACATCCTTGACCGGCAGATTGAGTTTACCTCCAGGACCGACTTCCTCTGGAAGGACAAGCTCAAGTTTGAACAGGAGGAGGTTGAAACCATGCGTGGGATCAATAAGGTGCGTAAGCAGCCCAGCTAGCAGGACAAGTATGGGCAATTTTACGGCCCAATTTATCTAAACGTCCCGTAAAACATGACTAAACCTGTCATACTAGCTGAGTAGAGCTGTATAATTTGTATTGTATATACCAATAACAGAGTTTCTTGCAGGAAAGTTAAATAAATTGCACTGAATTATAACAGCAACAAGTAAATTTTTAACAAAAAAAACCGACTCCATACATTTCCAAACTCACACTCGGCCTCTCCTGATATATAATTTGAGGAGTTCCCTCGACTTCTCGAAGATCCCGTCATCATATCCAGACTTGATGGCAAATGGGACCAACTAGAAAATATACCCTTTCAAACAAAAAAAGAATATTTGAAATCGGTCCTATAGTGTCCGAGTAATCGGTGAAAATAAAAAAAATAAAAAATCCGACGAATTGAGGAATTCCTCCTTTTTTTAAAGTCGTTTTATTAAAATACTCAGAGAGAATAAGGTGAAAACTTATTTGTCATATTTAATGCTCCATTTTCATCTCTTACGGCCTGCCTGATGGTAAACAGACACCGTAGCCTATGGACGCTTGCGACTTCAGGAGAATCACGAGCGCGCTGAACCCTTTATTAACTTGAGGATTCGTTGTGTTGATAGCTAGTGACATATGCAGGTTCCTCACTCCCAACACAGCGTATCCTCGGGAGCTCTGGCGACCTTACTCACCACCAGGAACACAACACCACATTCTAAAGAGTGAATAGTGTTGTTATTATGTCTGCGGTCTCCTATTGTCTGAGGTACTTCCCCGGCAGGACTGCTCCATATAATGAGCGAGATGACGTTTCGTTGTGTCCAACCTCTTTAAACACTGCATTCCGACCTTAAGACGGCGCAGTACGATCGGTGTGGATCGGTTCTCCATACAAAGGTATTTAGGCTCTCATTTTAAAAGGCCATGCTAGAATAACATGAAACTTTGTATACACAATGGGATCCGGCATACTTAGGTCGATAATTAGTTTCTGTTGCTAGAAATTGAAAAAGAAATAAAATACAGCGGTTTTTTGAGTTTTTTACGGCTTGTATGAAAACCTTAATTAATAATCGCTGTATTTTTTCGCCATTATAATTTCAAGCAACAGAAACTAATTTCCGCCCTATATAAGCTGGATCCCATTGTGTATACAAAGTTTCATGTTATTCTAGCATGGCGTTTTAAAATGAGAGCATAAATACGTTTGTATGGAGAACCAAACGTACTGCGCCCTCTTAAACGTATTGTATCATTAATTATTCCAACCATTTGTCGGCCTGTTCAGCCCAGCTTGTAGTGACACTGCCTCCGAAGCTAGAGATCCGGGTGCTAATGCCGGTAAGAGCATTTGTTTTCTTTTGTGAGGAGAAACATTTGTTCCTGAGACTTGGATGTTTTTTTTTATGTATTTAAGTGTATAACTATTAAATACATCGTCGTTTAGTAGCCATAATAGAGCTTACTATTAGACTAGTTCAAACTGCGTAAAAAATTCTCCCCCAATATTTACTTTTTATTTATTATTCCATTATTTATTACTTTTCAGATACTTCTAGAAAATATACTCCCAGCCCACGTAGCACAACATTTCTTGACATCCGTAGCGTCGGAGGTATGTAACCCTATTGAGGTTTTGTTTGATATTATAAAAGCGTTACTACACTTACTAGCAATGCCTCTCTTATATTCAAACATCTGTGGTTAAACAACTTGCGTCAGTACCAAACGGCTGGCATGTCCGATCTCCTTATACCCATACATGTATATGTGATGCGTCTACTAATCGCGTCATTCATTGAGGCCTTTTACACGGTTATTATTATCATACGATACGCTCATATCACGATCGTGAATATTGATGAACATTAAAGCAACATCCATACAATTTTACAAAAATCACGATAATATTGACACCCCAGTATTGTCATAATATTATCGTGTAAAGGGCCCCATTAACTACCGCTAAAGCGGTACTCAATTAATAAGTAGCAGTCAGGTAGTACCAACTAGGGTAAACTCTAGTTGACAGTGAACTTGCCTACGAAGCTGGAATTCCTGGGTTCTCTGTAAGGGCAGCTTGTGCGATGAGGCCGAAAGTTTGTTCCTGATCGAGTTAAAATGTTTTCTATGTACAATTATATATACGTACTTATTTATCTATATTACGATGTATATCCATTTCTAATACACATAGTACAAGTTTTACTTAGTTTGGGGTTAGGTCGATTTGTATAATATTGTCTACAAATATTTATTGTATTTATTATTATTATTCAAGAGTCACTGCGGTCCGTCAACTTTGTTCCCACGATCCATCAAATGACGTATCACACACACAGTATCGTGTAGTTACTATTAGGCATGTCGCAACATCCTTTAAGCGTGTGTGATTAATATTGCGAGTGGGTTAATAGTACATTACGATACAAGTGCAGAGAACAGGAAATTCGCAACGAGTGGTGATAAATTGAAACACGACCAAAGGGAGTATTTTAAATCGACACGAGTTGCGAATTGCCTGTTCGCACATGTATCGTACAACGTTTTACAGTACATATGGCTCTTTAAAGTTTCGGCATATGCACGTAATCTGCTGATTACCGCACTCGTGCGGTATAGTAGCACCATATGTACTGTAAATCGTATTTTTTGTACATAGTTAAGAGTCACCAGTACGCTCGACCGAACTCGATTCTCCATACAAACGTAGTAACGTTCTCATTTTTAAACGCCATGCCGAAATAACATGAAACTTTGAATACACAATAGGATTCGCCATATCTAGGTACAAAATTAGTTTCTGTTGCTAGAAATTAGAATGGAAAAAAATACAGCGAGTTTTTGATTTTTTTAGGTTTTGTGTGATAACCTTAATAATCGCTGTTTTTTTCTAGATATACTGGATCCCCTTCTGTATACAAAGTTTCAAATGATTCCAGCATGTCATTTTAAAATGAGAGCGAAACTACGTTTGTTTGGAGAACCGAGCTTACTGCGGATTCTTAAGGACTTAATTATAAACAGTCTAAATTTTAATTGATTCCAGTGTGTTACGGAAATTTGTCATACAATCTATATGGGTGATTTTCGTAACACACTGGAATCAATTATAAAATAAATTAATAAAGTGCTGCTCGTAACTGAAAATTGTCTGTCATTTGAGCCTTTGTTTTATTGATCTTCAACTTGATGGTTTCAGGAGGACTTATACCACGAGCGCTACTCCAGTATCGCCGTCATGTTCGCGTCCATACCCAACTACAAGGAGTTTTACGACGAAACAGACGTGAACAAACAGGGGCTCGAGTGTCTGCGGCTACTTAATGAGATCATCTGCGACTTTGACAAGGTTAGAAGCGTTTTAATAAAACCACGCTGACTTTATAGGCCCCATACATCAGTAGTCAGCAGAGAGAGATAAGTGTCTGATGGAATATAACCCAGACCACAAGTCACATTACATGTGGACTTTCTTATTAACCGACTTCAAAAAAGGTGGAGGTTCTCAATTCGACTGTATCATTTTTTATGTTTGTTACCTCAGAACTTTCGACTGGGTGAACCGTTTTGTATGATTCTTTTTTTATTTGAAAGCTGGTGCTTTCCGAGTGGTCCCATAATAATTGGTCCAGTTCTGACAATGGCATTCATGAGAAAACCATCTTAAATTTGCATTATGTATGTGCGCGACAATTGAACGAATAACTCAGTTAAAGTCGGTTTTTTTGTTGTTAAAATGTTCGATTGTATGTATGATGATAGAAACCTGTGATTTTCTTACAAAAAGTATTTTAATGTAGAAAAAACAAATATTATCATTTTGTTTTGATTTATATAATACGTTTGCTGTATTTTAAATTCTTGTAAATTTTATATGTTAGACTGACGACTATGAAGCACCTTTATTGAATTTATTCTCACGTTTGACAACATTGCTATATTCCCTAAGAAATTTTATACTACTCATTGACTACGCAAAAAAAAAGATAATATAACATTTTAAAAGTATAAAGCTCAAATTCTGGTTACGAAAATTGCCTGTTCAACATTTTGTAGAAAAGGTTGTTCATAGGGTTTGCAGTTCCGGTACCGATTTCTATTCAAAATCCCGGGAATTTATACCTAAAATCTATCTATCTACTTTACAATATATTATTTAGATTTTTTAAAATCTATTAGGATGAGGTAATACGTTGGGTGTAGTTTAAATTTTTGGTTACCAATACACAATAATAACACTAGAAAACTTACAATAATAACACTTTAAATCTTTAAGAAAAAACTTTGTTTCCAAACCTTTTTACCTGGAGTGTAAGACAGAAGTCCTTGGTTTTTCGCTTTTGGTTGCTTCTTCTCAAGCTTACACAACTTAAGAGTCCGCAGGACGCTGAGTCAGCGTTTTAAAATGAGAACGAAACTACGTTTGTATAGAGAATCGAGTTCAGCTGAGCGTGCGGGGGACCCTTAACGTAGCGTGGAACGCGAATGAGACGCAGAAAACTGGTAGATTAAGCATAATATGTATTTTCTCTGTCAAATTACATTGCGCAAACTACTATGTGACCACTAGCGATATGAGAGGTTCCAGACGTCTCAAGCCAGTTGAATGTTTTGTTATTTACAGCTTTTATTGAAGCCAAAGTTCAGCGGAATAGAGAAGATCAAAACTATCGGAAGCACGTACATGATCGCTTCGGGACTCAGGCCTGGGAAAGAAGATCAAACTGTAAGTATCAATTTAACTATAAATGAAATAATAATCCCATGAGAAAATTCTTTATGTATTTATTTTTCGTATAACCAACAGCTATAAGTTTGTATAGTAGTTATGAATTTAGGTACCCAAATTTCATAATTGTAGTGGTCATAGTCTCCGAGTAAATCGGCTGTGACACACGGACGGACAGACAGACAGACAGACATGATGTTGTTTGCCATTTGGCTACGGAGCCCTAATTAGAAATGAAATCACATTCTGCGCATTTCTTGTCGTGCTATTTTGATCCCAATAATGTTTGTCTTCCAGACCGTAATTTTCATTCGCAATATTCTCACGATAATAATTGTATCATCTCTTCTTGATGTCTTTCAGGACGCGAAAGGAAAAGAAGAGCACACGGTAGCAATCGTAGTGGAGTTCGCTTTCGCTTTGATGACGATGTTAGACCAGATCAACCGGGAGTCCTTCCAGCGATTCAAACTCAGGATAGGTGAGTACTACCTAGCTAAAACGGCTAGTCCAGATTCAATTTTATACTTTAGTCCAGCTTCGGAATCATCATCATCATATCTATCAGCCGATGGATGTCCACATTGTCCACTGCTGGATACAGGCCTCCAAAGAGTGCCACAATGAATGGTCCTGTGCCACCCAATCCAGCGGACTCCCGCGACCTTTACCAGGTCATCAGTCCACCTTATGGAGGTCTGCCCACGCTGCAGCGCGCGATATGTGTTCATCAGTTCAGAGGGTAATAAGATGATTATTATGTTTTTTCCGCTCACGGAACAATGGTGTCCCGGACCTTTGGAAGGCGTGCGCGGAGCCGAAGTACCGAGGTACCGAAGTACCAACCGAGTACCACATAGCCAACACGTAGAGGCCCTTTTGACAATTTAATGAAATGCAAGGGGTACACCGAGCGGATGCTGTCCCTGCCCGTGTCATGGGACGCACACAGAGACAGCACCCGCCAGGGTGTACAGGAACTATTGCTGGTTGATGGAATCTAAATGAACCGGACTATTGGGTGAATATGATGGACTAATGGCTGGGCTGTTGAGTGAGACAACTGACGTCTGCCTAATAAAACTGTCTCACATTTTTATCTCAGGCAGACGGTGACTCGCCCTCTGCTAGATGGGCCCCTATATATAGCGACATTAAAAATGGCCTAAGGGCAACACCGGTGCAGAGGGCTAGGGGTAGAGAGGTGGCACTGGACTTTAAACATATAGCCAACTCGCCACTTAGGTGACCACATCCACCCCCGAGCAACAGCTCAAGCGACTCCACTCTGGACAGCCGGTTAAGGCAAGCCAGAGGCGGGGGGCGTGTTCATACAACCAACCCACAGGACACCCCCAGGAGCACTCAGGTACATAGGGTCGCTGCTCCCTAACAGCTCGCCACAAGCTGCCCTATGTTGACTGACTGCACTGGAAATCCAGTGGGCGATGGGGTCGTCACATCCCTACGCCAACTTATTATGTTATTATGTTTATTATTATACTAAGTACCTAGGTGGCCAAGCTTTGGTCGGCATATATCGTGTTTCCACCGAGAATCAACCTCAGACACGAACTCCTGCACTGGTTCCCTCTTACAACGCATTAGGGGGGCATACAGCGACATATACCTTAGAAGACTTATGCTTCTTTTAACGGCACCAACACGTCTCAAATTACATTGAGAAAACGTCAGTAACGATGCGCTATCCCAGACCAAACTAATTTGGTAATAAGCTGTAAATTTTCGATAGCAGCGTTACTGCTTAATACAAAATAAGTAAAATCGTACTTTTCTTCCCTCATTTGAGGCAGCAATGAATCTTTTCCTCATAAAAGAAGGTGCAAAGAACAGTATGTGCCACTCGGCAGCAAAATTATTTGTAAGATATTTCATGTTTTTAGCAGCGGGCCTCTTAGGCGGTGTGAAAAGCAGTATGTGTCATAAGGTAGCAAAACTATTTTCGTGTTGGGTTCAAAACACTTGAATCCCTCGCAACGCTCAAGATTCTACAATACAATCACTCGCTACGCCTAGGATTCTATTGAAGAATCTTGAGCGTAGCGCGGGATTCAAGTGTACTGCCCTCGCCGTAAATATTTCATTTTGCCCCCTTGAGACATTATCTACTATTTGATTATAGGACTTAACCACGGGCCGGTGATAGCCGGCGTGGTCGGCGCTCAGAAGCCGCAGTACGATATCTGGGGCAACACCGTCAATGTGGCCTCTCGCATGGACTCTACTGGGGTCATGGGCCGCATTCAGGTCACCGAGGACACTGCCAAGTTAGTACATTCATCTAATAACCAAAAAAACATAGGAAAAATGAAAAACCACCGAAATTTTCGGTTCAATCTTCAACATCTCAGAAAGCTGCTGAATTCATGAAACATTATTAATTGATAACATGTCTAAGAACCATGCTAGAAAACCTGCTTTTTAATGAAAAAAAAACGCATAGGTACAAATTTTCATTTCAATGGTCCATATCTCAAAAAACTGCTATACTGATATTGATAAAACATGTCTAAGAACGATTGACAGAGAACCTGCTTTCAAAGGAAAAAAAATACGCATACAAATAGTTTCACCCGTTTAAGAGCTACGGGGCCACAGACAGACACACACACATAGCGGTCAAACTTATAACAACCCTCGTTTTTCGTCGGGGGTTGAAAAGAGGTGTACTTTCTCGTACGTAATTATTATAATCAACGAATTGACAATCAAACAAAAGATAGATCGCTACCAATTCCACTTTAGCGTAGATATAAAAATAAGTCGCAGAATATAACGTTTTTTTATGACATAGGAGGCAAACGAGCAGACGAATCGCCTGATGGTAAGCGATTAACGCCGCCCATGGACACTCGCAACACCAGAGGGGTTGTAAATGCGTTGCTGGCCTTTAAGTTTGCGTTTTTAATTACAATACTAGTGGCTATGTGAGCTGTAGAACTCGTGGTCTATATTTTTTATATTTTTAGTCGAGTCAGTAAGCAATTCTGCAAATTTTCACGAGAATCGGTTGTAAAAAGCGACCTCTAGAGAAGAACAGCAGGTAATCCGGGAATCCGCTATCCGCCGGCCGGACATATGAAATAACATTTTGCCGAAGCTTAACCGGCGACCTTTGTTTCATTCGGTCAATTATGTGAGAATAAAATATAAAATCCAGTTTTAAAGCTTGAAAGCTAGTAGGATAATTTATTTACTGTTTCTATAAAACGTACAACTGTACGTTATATGAGTGCTGCTATGTTTCAAAAATAAACTAGGACAAATGCTCTGAACACTGCGGGTTTGAAAGATCGATTGAACTCAATATACCTTCATAACCCGCAATGTAGTGACCTCGTGTAAACCAGTCTTTAGATACCCTCTCTAAACTTAGATGAATAGGTCGCTATTATTATTCTACTAATATTATAAACGCGAAAGTTTGTAAGTATGGATGGATGTTTGTTACTCTTTCACGTAAAAACTACTGAATAGATTTTAATGAAAATTTACAATAATATAGCTTATACATCAGAATAACATATAGGCTACAATTTATAAAGATATTGTGGGAATTGTCCAAATACTAATCCTGCGCAGACGAAGTCGCGGGCACTAGCTAGTTGTTTGTATATGCATCTCAGTCTTTTAACTTTTTAAGCAAAGGATTAACGAAGACGCCTGAAACCATGTGGTTAGTGGGTTATTGTCGATAACTTTGCTCCGTATATGCTCACAGGCGTTGTTTGATGCATAGAGCTAGGAGATACTATGTGTAAGAGGAAATACTACTGCAACCGTAGACGCGAGTCGAAAGAGACTCACTTTGTATGCGTCCTTTTAGAAGACCTTGGCGACCACTTTGGGTTAGTTAGTAGTGACCCTGCCTACGAAGCCAGAGGTCCCGGGTTCGAAATTTGTGTGTTGTGTTGAGTTTATTGCGGAGTCTTGGATGTTTTCTATGTATTTAAGTATTTATGTATACATAAGTTATGTGTATCGTCGCCTCGTAGTAAATTTCTTGAAGTGTGTGCGTGCGTACGTAAAGTTTCAGTACTTTGGCGGAAAATTTCATAGGTCTTACAATTTTGTACTTCGCTATGCAACAATTTGTGGTTTCCGTGAGCCAATGCTTGGTTACCTACAGAAAATACCGAAATGCATATGCGTGCCTATCACATTCGAGGAGTTCCCTCGATTCATCCTAGATTCCAGCACCAAACCAAACCAACACCACCCACCAAACCTAAACCAAACCAACCTTCACCAAATTTATATGGGACCAAATTGGGGGTACCTGCTTTGAAACAGAAAAAGATTTATCCAAATTGGTCGACGTGGTATTGGGGAACAAACATACATAAAAAAAGCAAACAAACATGCAGATGAACTGAGAACCTCCTTCCTTCTATTGAAGTCGGTTAAAATTGAACAAGGGAGTAGGTACATAATTATTAGGGTCATAGTTTATAAATTTTATAATTATTGTAATTAAACCGCGGGTGGGGTGACAAAGATTTTTAATTGAATGCTAATTCCCGTTAGAAATTTGTTCTAGGAAAAAGTATCTTAATTTTTGGTATTTAGGTACGACTGAAACGTGAAATATTGCGATCTATTAATGAACTAGTTGTCCTGGTATTTAACCACCACTTACGAGTCATGTCATAGTGTATAATATAAAATACACATACTATTACGAGCGAGAGAGGGACACATTAAGACTTAGCTATGATCGACTTAAAAATATAGTCTGTTTTATTTGTCAAGGTTTTGGAAGATCCCAGTCTAGATATACATATACGTATGGTTTTTATAATAGTCATTGGTTGTTATGTTTCAGGGTTCTAATGAACGCTGGCTACACGTGCGAGTGTCGCGGCCCCACGTTCGTGAAGGGTAAAGGAACGCTCACCACGTACTTCGTCAAACCACCCACCGCCTGCGGGGGAATGTAATATAACACAAATTACTTACCCATGTAATATTCTTAACTTTAAAAGGATGTCTCGATTCCTTAAACCACGCCCCCATGAGAAAACGAGGACAGCTCTTCGGGAATGGTGTTTTTGACAAATTGAGATAAATATCTTGGTAAAGTTTTATTCATTGTGAGATAGTAGGCATACCATTACTTTTACTGGGTTGTGTCTTGTGTCGTTTAGTAATGTATAGTTTAAGTCGGCAGAGGAAAAAACTAAATTTAAATATTCAACTTCGGCTTTTGTTTCAATTCAGAAAATTGCAAGCAATCATTTTTCGCCTCTAGTCGAAGAAATAATGAATGAGTCATAGGAGTGTCTTTTCAAAGGGTTTTTTTTAATCTTAGCGGTACTTCTAAAGATAATATTGCTTGAGAAATCGTAAGGTAAAATTTAAAAGTAGAGTTACAGAAAGAAAGAACCCTTTTAAAAAGATAATTACGAGTATATCTGAAAAACAGTCCTTCCTTTTTCATAATCTCGGCAGTACGGTGTTTCAAAGCACGTGATATTTTTCATTTTAAGGCCTTAAGCCTTGTTCACGCCGGCAATTAAATGACAATCTTACTACTTCTCAGTGTCAGTATGTGGTTGATTATAATTCCTATGCCGAAACGAAGGTTTAATGTCTGCACATGTCATTTCTAGGTCATGAAAATAACTAGATATATAAACATGTAGCAAATAGGAATACCTTCAAAGGAAGGAAGTAATTGTTCAAAAAACCTTTATTAAAAAAAAGTATCGAATGTTGCAGTGCCATGTTTATTTGTCACGAAACAGGTGAGATTGTGAGATTCTATGTTTGAGATTACAAGTCCATTTCGCTGGTTGACAAGCAAAAGCCACTTCAAAAATCTTTCATTTCTCTTAGACACCTCTTATCTCAGTACTAAAACGATGCTGAGATACGAGTTTTACTTTAAGTAGTTATTTGTTACTTAGTGAGTTTTAGTTGTCTGCCGACGATTTGGCATTGGAGTTTAAGCACCATCGTTTGCCTACTCCTTGCCAATAATACCTACCTAGCTTAGTGTCCGTTCTACTGTTTGTTAAACATGTAAAACTATTGTATTTTATGAATAAATTGATTGATTGATTGATTTGTAAGATGGTTAAGAACTTTCTGCGATTGAAGCAAACAAAGTAGGTATGTACTAAATTTTAGGGCCTAATTTGGCCATAACGGAATAATCAGACCAGAAAACGTCTAAAGGCCAAGATGTACAGTCAGCTGCAGAGAAACGTGACCCCCTTGCATACAAACTTCTATGCAGGGGGTCACGTTTCTCTGCAGCTGACTGCTACTTGTATCTATCTTGGTACAACTTTGTTCTTGATTGGTTAAAATGACACTTATATATACAAAATAAACATATACCTACTTAATAATTGATAATATGGATAGGTACGAGTACGTATACCTAGTACAAAAGTACACCAGGACCTCTTTACTCCGAACCCCGAAAATTTACCCCCTGCTCGGATAAGTGGAGCGTTCGGATTATAGTGAATTTATAGGGTATTTTTTATGAAATAAGACGACCCATATTGTGAAATTTTAAACGTGTTTTCATTTGTAGACCTAAAATTTATTAAACTTTCTTTAAAAAATCGAATGTTTTAGTTTATCGGGTGGTGTTTAATTACAAATAAAGAGCTTTGTCTCACATTTTATGTAAAAGCGGGCGGAGGTGGGCGTTCGGATTACAAAGGGGTTCGGATTAGAAGTGTTTCGGATTAAAGAGGTCCTGCTGTAGTGAATAATGCATTCCCGTAGGGTAAACTCCGAATAAGACTGAACACGAAGGTGCTATCAATTACCTATCGTATTAAATAATTGACAAGTTCATGTTTTTAATGTGAAACTTTATTGGTCAATGTCAAGTGTCAGAATGAGAACTGGTTAGTACCAGTTCTTTTTTGGTTTGCCATTTGACATGATAATATGATAATAGATTGACACCTCTTCGGGTCTCATCGTATTCCGAGTTTAGCGATGGGTAAGCATTATTGTCTATATTATCCGTATATTATCTATACTCAGATTAAGTTCAAATCAGTTCAAATACTATCTCCTCTTTTATATATATATATTATATTTTTGGACTTCTGATATATATCCTAAACTTTACAAATTCATATGAAATATTATCTTTTAGAATGAATATTACTACTTAAGCATAAGAGTGTATAGACCTAGTAATTTATTTTGATAATGTTTTTAAGCTCCCACTATTTTTAAGTAAAAGGTCCAGGACCTCTTTTACACAATTTGCCAAATATTATTTAAAAAATAGAATATAATAAAATTGTTACAAAACGATATTTGATATTTTAATTTAGTTCTCTATGTAAGTAAGTACCTATTTGTAAATAATTTCCGTTTTTTAATGAAAAAAAAACAAATATCTTTAATTAAAACACCACCTAAGTTAGAGCGAAACGCATAGATACTGCTCACTTCACCTGTGTTTTTTCTTTTGTGTTATTAAATTTATTACTTATGTTTAATTAATGAAAACTGATCATAATAATTAGCAATGTTTTTAAAAATAAAATAGGACAAACAAGTTATTTGTAAATATTAAAGGCGTGATAACGATAAAGATTTATTTTGAATATGACAATATTATTTATAAAATTACTAAATTAAATGGCTAAATAAGAGATTATTACTTACAATTACTTTGCATTTAATAGTTAAAGGTGTGAAATATTTAGGAGTTTTATTTGTTAATACTCATTAGTATGGTGCTAAATTATTAAGTAGCCTAATTAAAATGCTTGATATTACCTACCTATGTTTTACTAGCATACATTTGCAAAAAAGTTGTTGTAACAGTGTGCTCCCATATTTTGCGAAAATGGAAAATTGGTTAGATGAGATCTAATTGAAATTTCTCTCGCATGCCACACTGTTTCATCAAAAACTAGTATTATTACTGGCACTTTTTTTAAAATTAGGAATGGGATTGCTCTTGGCCAGCATCTAGCCAGGGTGCAAAGATGTGGCCGACCATGAAGCAGTCTCACTCGATGCATATCCACTTTACGGGTTACTTCGATTTTTTCGAATTTCACACAATATATCCTAAAAATTGACGTTGTGACGCGGTTTGCGCGATTTTTGCCTTATTCACAGGCAAATTATCTATGCACTTTTTTTACCATCTCGACAGTACGGTGCAGTTAAACTCATAAGAAGCTGGACTCAAAGTAAAATAATTTATTTTACAGTACACATGGTGCTACTTTACCGTACGAGTGCGGTAATCAGCAGATTACGTGCATATGTCGAAACTTTAAAGAGCCATATGTACTGTAAAACGTTGTACGATACACGTGCAAACAGGTAATTCGCAACTCGTGTCGATTTAAAACACTCCCGTCGGTCGTGTTTTAATTTATCACCACTCGTTGCGAATTTCCTGTTTTCTGCACTTGTATCGTAATGTACTATTACAGTACATTAGGTGCTATATTACCGCACGTCGTGCGGTAATCAGCAGATTACGTACATATGTCGAAACTTTAAAGAGCCATATGACTGTAAAACGTTGTACGATACATGTGCGAACAGGTAATTTGCAACTCGTGTCGATTTAAAACACTCCCTTCGGTCGTGTTTTAATTTATCACCACTCGTTGCGAATTTCCTGTTCTCTGCACTTGTATCGTAATGTACTATTACAGTACATATGGTGCTACTGTACTGCACGAGTGCGGTAATCAGCAGATTACGTGCATATGTTGAAAATTTAAAGAGATTTTTTTTAGTATGTACTGTAAAACTTTGTACCTATACGATACACGTGCGAATAGGTAATTCGCAACTCGTGTCGATTTACAACACTCCCTTCGGTCGTGTTTTAATTTATCATCACTCGTTGCGAACTTCCTGTTCTCTGCACTTGTATCGTAATGTACTATTAATTGAATGTATTTTTTATTAAAAGTATACTAGATGTTGATAAATTATAAGTAGGTACATAGTCACTGTGTAACTTATCAATCAGGCATGCAAAATTAAATTTCTAAAACATCTGTAGTTTCCGAAACAAGTATATCAAGTTTAATAGAGTTCGGCCTGTTGAAATTATTTCAAATTTTAATAAAAAATATATTTTAAAAAGCGACTTTACATGCAAGATGATCCAAAATGTAATGAAAATGACAGATTTATAAAATGTTAGACATCTTAAATAATTTCAACTATACTAAGCGTTATTGGGGTTAGTAAAAAATTGCTGATTTTATAACATCTCAATCGTTACAGTTTTGGGTCGACAAGTAAATATCCCCTCTCATCTATGAGGGGATAGGCCGGTGCCGTTAGTGGGATGTGTGCCTGTAGGCTGATAATGATGATGAAGTTAATGTGGTCGGTGGGCAGCAGCGGCTTATCATTGGCGTGTGTTATTAATCACGGCTGGTTTTGATGAACAAGTTAATTTTGCTATAAAAATGTTGTTTGTAGTAAAATAACTAGCTAGTAGTTACCTACTAAGATTTATCATTGTTCTTTGGAAAGCTGTCATCCCAGTACAATTTGTCATTCTATGTCATATTTGACGGTTCTTGTACCGAAATAATAGCTGCCAATAGTGATATATTTCAATAACTGGAGCAAATACCACAAATGTGGATGTTAGAAATCTCACTCGTACAGTAAATAATGGGTTAATTCGTAATTTTTCGTACATAGTTTTTAGGCCTTAATTATTTCTACATTTTAATTGAGTCAAGTGTATAACGACAGACCTTACAACCTTCAAACCTTCAAGAACAGAGCGTACTCTCATCTTAAAGACCTTCAACACACTTACCTATAGAACCCCTGTGGTGTTGCGAGTGTCCATGGGCGGCGCTAATCGCTTACCATCAGGCGATTCATTAGCTCGCTTGCCTCCTATTTCATAAAAATAAATAAGTAACGAAAGTTACCCCTATAAAGTGTAAAGTCTTACACATCAAATTAGTCAATTATCATTACCCAATTGACTCAATTAATATGTAGACATACTTAATTAAGTCTTTAAATAAGTACAAAAAATTACAAATTAACCGAATGATAAATAAAAAAAAGAATCTTAATAACTAGTGTAACATAATGTTATTGATGAATAACTCTAGTTCCGAAGGATTTTAATTTTGAAAATTTTATCAATTTAATAAAAGTGATGTTGGATAGTAAAAATCTTTTAATTTCAACCATTTTACTGATTACCCTCCTACCTGAAATAATTTGTCATTCTCGTTGAAATCTTCCATCTCATGATTTTTCGCTATAAAGTTCGGATTTTGTATCATAAAATTATTAATGCAGGTATTTGTTACCAACATATTTTTACTGAAAAATTTGTGGTAGTGCCCATCAGTTACGCGCTTCAGCCAGCACAGCAGAATAGTGCGTACAATCCTCAAGAAAACAACATTATTTCACATTTCATGCTTTTAGTTTTTTATTAATACTAGCTGCGGTCCGTGCCTTCGTATGCGTATACATTATATATGTATATAAATAAATAAATATATGGAGAAATAACTAGTCGCTCTGTGAGCTGTACGAGTATGCCTCGCAATTTTTTTTAATTTCAAAATTTCCAATAACTGACTCGACAAAAAAATCTATAATATTTACCGAACCTGCTCACAAAATTTCACTAGAATCGGTTGTGAAATGCGACCTGTAGAGGAGAACATCCGGACAGACAGACATACGAAAGAATTTTTGTCGAAAGCTGAAACGGAGACGCATCGCTCGCTCGGTAAATAAACGAGTACACAGAAAAACCGGCCAAGAGCGTGTCGGGCCACGCTCAGTGTAGGGTTCCGTAGTTTTTGTAATTTTTTCAAAAACTATTCAACCTATCAAGTTCAAAATAATTTTCCTACAAAGTTTTTATAAAGTTCTACTTTTGAGATTTTTTTTCATATTTTTAAAACTTATGGTTCAAAAGTTAGAGGAGGGGGGACACATTTTTTTTTACCTTCTGGAGCGATTATTTCCGAAAATATTAACATTATCAAAAAATGATTTTAGTAAACCCCAATTTATTTTTAAATACCTATCTAACAATATATCACACGTTAGGGTTAAAATGAAAAAAGAAAACACTCCCCACTTTACGTATAGGGGAGGTACCCTAATAAAATATTTTTTTCCACTTTTTATTTTACCACTTTGTCGGCGTAATTGATATACATATTAGTATTAAATTTCAGCTTTCTAGTGCTAACGGTCACTGAGATTATCCGCGGACGGACGGACAGACGGACGGACGGACAGACATGGCGAAACTATAAGGGTTCCTAGTTGACTACGAAACCCTAAAAATTGAACGTGCGACTAAAATACTAACTTTCCGAACTCATGAGTATTCGCACAGTAGCTTTTAGTTTTTTATCGGTTAGGTTAGTTTATGTTCGGAGCTTTCATTACTACTCCTATCTTTAAACGAGCAATTCTTGTAAATTAATTTATTTATTTTCGGGATCTCGGAAACAGCTCTAAAGATTTCGATGAAATTGGCGACTCTTGTTTAATACCTATTCACTATCGTCTTCGGGAAAACTCGGGTTCTCCGGAAGAACACGAAAGATGCGGAGCAAAGCTGGATCGCCCAGGTACTGTCCTACTTGGGCGCCTAAGATACATTACAGGTAATATTACTGTTAAATAGTATTTTTTGTACATAGTTTTAAGGACTTAATTATGTGTAAATTTTAATTGACACCAGTGTGTTACGAAAGGAGAAATAATAAACGAGTACCTACACAGAAAAACTGAACGTGCAACTAAAATACCAACTCTCCGTATTATTCGCTCATGGAGTATTCGCACAGTTGGTATTTCAGTCAGTACGTTGGCACGTTTTAGTTTTTTGTAGGTTAGGTTAGGTTAGTTTATGTTCGGAGGTTTTATCACTGCCCTTACGAAAGCTACCCACCCCTATTACGAGTAAGTGAATGTCTCATTTTTCGTAACACGCTGCAGTCAAACTGTGCAAACAGTTTTGCGGGACGTTGTATTTATTTTTAAGTTTTTGTCAAATGTTTTGAAAAAAAAAAAACAATTAAAATGTAGACATAATTAAGTCCTTAACTATGTTTAAAAAATTACGATGTAACCGGTAATAGGTTGGCGAGTTTTGTTTCATTCTGATGACAATGAATATATAAAGTATGTAATAAAGTTTTATTTTCTTTTCTATGTAGCGGCCATCCCAGTACTCAACAAGATGTGACCTGTAACAGAAGAAAATATTTAACAAAACTCTTCCTTACAGCATCTGCAGCCCCTCCTCCACTAACCTCCTAACTCCTTGTACCCTAATGTTTTATTATTTTTTCAATTCGGAAAAAAAATGATCTATACTTAGGACCTTCTAGTAGTGGATCTTGTGACACCACCAGATCACAGCACGTCTATTACTGCAGATTCAGAGGTAGCATCAATTTATGAAGCATCATGGCGAGCATTTTTATTTAAAAGGGTATATTTTGGAAATTTTTATTATTTTATTGCTTGCTTATAATATTTGGCATTTCCATTTTTTTGTCAGATAAAGGGTTAAATTTAAACATGTGTGAGGTATATATGACTATCAACAACTAAAAAACAAAGCAAAAATATACTTTGTTTTTGATTTGATACATTTATTCATGAACAAGTTTTTAGTATTTTTATAATTTTCCTCCTCCTGTAAATTTTACTCAACTGTAATTGCTTTCTTTTACCGTATACAAATACACGAAAATTGTCTTTGCTTAAGATATTTTTTCACTTTTAAGTGATTGCAGCATGATTATAATAATAATCTACCATTTAATTATTTGCTCAAGTTTTCGGCCACGGCCTGTACAAACAACACGTCAGACATGACATCATTCGTACTGGGTTGTCAGCTGTAGCTAGCAGCTTAAAAGTGCAACGAAGAGTTCCTTGAGCACCTCGTCTCGCAGATAAATTAATAATTTAAATATAACCGCCATTTCACGCCCACGATCCTATATTAAACTTACCATTTTAGACGCGCGTCCGTTGCAACGGGCGGCGTCCGAATGAATTCAAAATTTGAATTTTGGATTTGGAACGTTCAAGGCGGTTAATTGGTAATTGCTGGTTGCGGCCACCTACGCATGCGTGATTTATTTTAGTTGAACCGCCTTGTGGACTATTGTTTGTGGTTTATTATTTTATCTGTACAGGTTGGTGGCTAAGTTGAGGTGAGAATCTACTACTAATATGTTTGCAA
Organism: Notocelia uddmanniana; assembly: GCA_905163555.1. Classification (NCBI taxonomy): domain Eukaryota; kingdom Metazoa; phylum Arthropoda; class Insecta; order Lepidoptera; family Tortricidae; genus Notocelia; species Notocelia uddmanniana. Next base: position 5,695,768 of record LR991064.1, read on the forward strand.
TATAAAATACAAATAGAAATAGAAAAATGTTTGTACCACCTGGGGACGGGCAGCAGCATCCCTGGAGTGCGGTGGAGATACTGCGATCGCTAACTCGCATGCCTAGCGTGGCGATTATGGTATTTTACCCTCCATGAAATTGGGGGAGGCCTATGTCCAGCAGTGGACGTCCTTCGACTGATGTGGATCTGTTTGTATTTGTTAACCTATGACCATAAAATTAGGGATAGCAAAAAAGCAAAACAGACACAGATATGGATAGTTTTTTTTAATACTTACCACTTCGATGGCAAACAAGCCGTACGGCCCGCCTGATGGTAAGCAGTCACCGCAGCCTATGGACGCCTTCAACTCCAGGGGAGTCACATGCGCATTGCCGCCGCTTTAAACATTTATAAACTCCTTTCTTGAAGAACCCCATACTGTAGTCCCTCGAGAAAACCTCGGCATGGAGCTCATTCCACAACCGGAGCGTCTGAGGAAGGAAATTCTCTTGAAACCGTACCGCACGCGAACATTAGGTTCTAAGGTAGAATAGTACTGGTCTGATCTTCATTCCATAGCCTAGCTAAGCTTTAATTTGTAATCTACCTTTTTTTGTAATAAAGTTAAATATAAATAAATAATGATAAAAAATAAATTGTGATAGCATTATGTTCATGTGCGCGCAATTTATAAATTCCTTGGATTGTTTCGGCAACTTCCTTTAATTGGTTTTGTTATTTACTCGTACTTCATCATTAAATCTACAATTGCTAAAAGTGACACTGATGTTAAATTTTAATGCGGTCTACTTACTTATTTTGGGAATACAGTGCGTGAGTATAAACTCATACCCATAACGGCTCACAAACATTAGTATTTAATGAACAGATATTATTAAAATTCCATTGTATGTATAAATCTTACTAGAGCGCCTAACCCAATACCGTTAGCAATCAACATTCAAAGTGATTCTGTGTATTGCTCTTGCATTTTTAATAGGCACTTTTGAACAACAATATCAACAAAACAACAAAAAAACATATAAAACGTAAGGTAATATTAAGTGTGCTAACTTAACGTAAGGTAATGTAAAGTTTACCAAATTTGTTCTCTGGTATTAGTTTCACCGCCTACAATGTTTCTGCTTTGTTTGAAGGTTGACTGGTAGAGAATGCCGCATGGCATTACCTCCGCCTTCTGTACGTTAAGATTTCTTTTTGGGCAGTAAATGTTTAATAAATGAAAAAACTCTTTTAGCAAAAAGAATCAGTTATTTACACATGTTACGAGTACATTACCTAAAAGTACGAGTACGAATACGAGTTTCTATAAAAAAGGAAGTTTTCAAAAGTAGCGCTAGTATCTAAATACTCAAAAATCAGAGCCCCTCGATATCTCTAATTTCATTTGGCATAAAACTAGTTTTCACCAATCTCGACATATTGCCATAACAAAATATTTTCTCTGAAACAGTCAAATTCACAAGAAAGTTAAAAAAAATTAAACTATCCTTTGCAATAGAGGTTTGGTTTTTTATATCTACCAATGCTCATCCAAAAAAAAAAAAGATTCTGAGAATAACGGCTGAGGGCAAATGATGATCATGGCAATCGTTACATTTATGGTAAATAAAATAATGGATTTCATTAGTAATTCCACAAAATATCATCATTATCATCATATCAGCCGAAGGCCGTCCCCTGCTGGACATAGATCTCCGCCAAAGAGTTCCACAATGACCGGTCTTGCGCCACCCGCGTCCAGTGGACTCTTGCGGGGAGCCTGCCCACGCTACGCCTTCCGGTACGTCGTTGCCACTCGAGAACGTTTCTGCCAATTTGGTTGTACACGTGCTATGTGCCCCGCCCACTTATGTCTAGCGATTCGGAGGGCTATGTCAGTTACTTTAGTTTTGCTGCGGATAGCCTCATTCTTGATGCAATCACTCAGAGAAACTCCCAGCATAGCCCTCTCCATTGTTCTTTGGTTGACTTTGAGCCTTCTTATGAGTACCACAGTAAGCGACCACGATTCAGTGCCATATGCCATCACTGGCAACATACTGGTCAAAGAGTCCGTCTTGAGACACTGCGGAATATTGGACGAAAAGATGTGCCGTAGCTTCTCGAACGCTGCGCAGCCGATTCGGATTCGACGATGTTGTGTTGTAGGTATACGCGCACGTTAATTGTGAGAACATACTATACCCCAACTAGATCAGTCTGGCGTTCTCTTGTCAAAATATAGATTAATTATTACCATTAGCTATTTAACGTGAGAACATTCACATTGATTCTGATTACAGTCCTCGGTTATTAATTAGGGTTTCGTAATTATTGGCTTCGTTAATATTAATGTTAGGGAATGTTTGCTTAAATTAAATTTATTGGGCTCTTTCGTCTTCGGTTCTGCCGTTTATTAAAAAAACCGGACAAGTGAGCGTTCAACTCGCGTGGAGAGGGTTCCGTACCCACGTTACTTAGACTTCTTATAAGTTCTCCTGTAAAGACTTACCGTTTTAAAAAAATATGTTTAAAGTTCATTTGTTTACGTTACACATCCGTCTTTCAGTCACAAACTTATATTATGTGTACTAAACTAAATATAACTCAATCGGTCGAGTAGTTTTGGAGCACTAGTAGTTTTGGTATTGGCAATTCTTGGGATTAGGTAGCGGACCCCAGGCATCCTTCAGGATGCAACTGTACTGGGAATAACGCTAGCAGGATGATGATGAGTAGTTTTGGTATTGGCTGTGACAGACGGACGATAAGATATGTTGTTACGTTGTTCGTTATGCCAAATATGGAGTAAATATAAGTTTTCGATGTTTTAAATCACCATAATGTTATGGTGGACAGCTACGGAACCCTACATTCCACGTGGACCGACATGCACTTCGCCGCTTTTTTTCTTTTGAAGTACGTCACCCTTATTACTGTTTTTTTTTTTATTAAAAATATGCACATTAATATAGGTAACCTAACAAATAGTATAATAGAAATAAGAAAATATAATATAATTTACATGGTTCATTAGATTTCCTTGAACTCAACCTGTTATTCTTGTCGGTGTTGGTTTTTAATTTAATTCCACCACCACCACCACCACCATATCAGCCCGAAAATGTCCACTGCTGGACATAGGCCTCCCCCAATTGCATGGGGGGTAAATGCCATAATCGCCACGCTTGGCATGCGGGTTGGCGATGGCAGTGTCTCCACCGCACTGCAGGGATGCTGCTGCCCATCCCCTAATTTAATTCATGTACTATTATTATGGTCTCTTGTCTGAAATAAATAAATTCATTCTTCATTCATAAAATAAAATTATTAATAATAATATGGCCTCGAAAGTGTAATAAGCGAGGCATTGTAGTCGAAGCGAGTACTTCAGCAGTTAATCACGGATCGCACCTAGCCTGCCGCGGTCCGCGGTAGCCGTCAAAGAGTATGGTCATAAGAGGCGCTACTTTATCCTGGTAAGGCATTTTTAGGAAGACTGTAATAACGACCCGACCCAATGTCGTTTTTGGGAATACCGTAATAACGATTTAGGAAGACTGTAATAACGAGCCTAAGAGCCTATGTCCTTTTTAGGAAGCTTGTAATAACGAGCTAATGTAATTTTTAGGAAGACTGTAATAACGACCCAGTGTCCTTTTTTGTCGTGGAGAAACCCTGCGAACCAGGTACCTAGTCATCGGGGAATGATTGGGTTATGTATTTCTATCCACTAAAAATTCCAAAGTGGTGGTCTGTGCTCTAGACCGGAGGACTCCAGGTTCTCAACACTGAAGAACTGTAGTTATTTTTTACAATTTCATTTATGAATTTATTCTCATCACTATCATAAGTATATCCCAATTAAATAAAATTAATAAAATATAATGAATTGAAATAGCTACTTTATCATATTATACCAACATTGAATTATACAATATTAATTAGTTATAATAAGAAGTAAAATGAACTGAAATAACTACTTTATCATATTATGTATACAACATTTGATTATACAATATTAATTAGTTTTTATAAGTAAATTATATTTGCTTGAAAAAGTATGGTAAAAAAAGGAATTGCATGTTATCAATTGTGTTGTATGATTATTGGAATTTGGATCGAATAAAGGCTTTTTTATTTTGTTTCTATTTATTTATCCTGTAAAGTAAATCATCGTCTAGTACCCACAGACTAGCCCATATATAGCTTTGCTTAGTTTGAGACTAGGTGATTACAGTTAAATCAATATGGCTACCCATGAAAAAGAATAAAACTTACACAAAGATATTGGATGAGTGGAATGGGCCTACGTCAAAGAACTTTGATCAAAGATTTGACAAATTGATTTTGATTTTTGATTTTGATTTCGGCCTGTTTAGCTTAGTTGGTAGTGACACTGCCTCCGAAGCTAGAGGTCCCGGGTTCGAATCCCGGCCAGGGCATTATTTGTGCATTTAGCACGGATTTTGTTCTTGGGTCTTGGATGTTCTCTATGTATTTAAGTATGTATGTATCTATATAAGTATATATATCGTCGTCTAGTACCCATAGTACAAGCTTTGCTTAGTTTGGGACTAGGTCGATTTGTGTAAGATTGTCCCCCAATATTTATTTATTTATTTAATTGGACAAAGATATTGGACGAGTGGAATACCACACTAAAGCACGAAACACACAGAAGCAGGGCGCGGGTCAGGAGCGGGTCGGGTCGAGAGTACAGCGGGCCTATTTACATAGCTCTATATAAACAACATCACACTGTTGGCTGGCACGAGTCGGCCGCGGGGCGCCCGTCATCTGTGTTTGGAAGCTTCTACTGCGATGTTTAATCTATGACCATTATTACGCTAAATATATGACTCGATTAATCTCTCTGCTCCACCGCGATATTTTACAGCTTTGTGTCGTTTCCGGCCATATTGTGGGGCCGCGGCCCGGCCGTAACTATGTAGTGTATATTCTGTGCCATAACACGCTGTGTGGGATATTGTTGGAAATTGAGGATTTTAAGGACGCGATTTATAAGGTACTAGATTGTCCCGTGGGCAAGATCGCACATCATAAAAGTACGTAGCTTCGACACCTCATAGATTTTACTAAAATATCTATGAACTGTACACATAACCTAGTTGCTACTTGATATTATTTTATGAATCAGGCTCCAAAAAACACTGCCTTAAGGCTACTTATTAGCATAAAATAAAATAAACTCGTAATGATATTTATTTTTGTAACTAAGTATATCATGCATTAACTACTATTACAATTTTAATAACAGAAAACAATATAGATATGTCGCAGGGAGTCAACAAAGGAGCTCGTGGCAAATTTTGGAATTGTGATTATTGTTGTGATTTTTGATGTCGTGATGCGAGTCTTAGAAACGTCAAGCGATTGGCTTGGGTGCGGTCGGCGCAGAACTAGTACCGGAAGTTGGCTAACTTGATTGTCAAAAGTGACAGTTCACTTTACGATAGGAAGGTGGGTGGGGGAGAAGTAGGGATGGCGCCGATGGCGGCCATGCCCACAGTCTTGATGGAGTGTTGAATCGAGATGGACGTTAAGCTAGTTCTGCGACGAACACACCACGTTTCTAACCTTAAGTAATCCAATCCAATTACATCCTTGTAATCGTTTAAGTTTTTGAATTGATTGATATTGTCTATCGAAAATACACACCTGAACTACAATTACCGCTTCTTATTTTGTGGTTACCACTATGCACGGACCTCAAGTAAATGGACCCCCAGAAAGGGACCCGATAGATATATCATAATGTGCAGAAAATAAAGAGTATTTAACGTGGTTTTCATTTCATCTAAGTTACCCCTACTTTTGCACTTATAACCATTTTACTAGTGTATATCGAAAAAATATGAAATCTTGTGATTTTCTAATGTGTGTGTGTTTGACAATATTTATATATACGATAAATTGTTTTTTTTTTTTTACTTTTTTGAACTAATGATCCGTTTTTACAAAAAACCAACTAGTTTTATGCCGATTTAGCCAAGTTTCCGCGTGCGGGCGATACGGACAGAAAATCAAGCTAACACTGGCGCGCGGGCGAGACAAAATTTTGGGGATGGTCGAGCCTAACAGGCTTACCTATTTTTAGGGTTCCGTAGTCAACTAGGAACCCTTATAGTTTCGCCATGTCTGTCCGTCCGTCTGTCCGTCCGTCCGTCCGCGGATAATCTCAGTGACCGTTCGCACTAGAAAGCTGAAATTTGGTACTAATATGTATATCAATTACGCCGACAAAGTGGTAAAATAAAAAGTGGAAAAAAATATTTTATTAGGGTACCTCCCCTATACGTAAAGTGGGGAGTGATTTTTTTTTTTTTCATTTTAACCCTAACGTGTGATATATTGTTAGATAGGTATTTAAAAATAAATAGGGGTTTACTAAAATCATTTTTTTATAATGTTAATATTTTCGGAAATAATCGCTCCAGAAGTAAAAAAAAATGTGTCCCCCCCCTCTAACTTTTGAACCATAAGTTTTAAAAATATGAAAAAAATCTCAAAAGTAGAACTTTATAAAAACTTTGTAGGAAAATTATTTTGAACTTGATAGGTTGAATAGTTTTTGAAAAAATTACAAAAACTACGGAACCCTACACTGAGCGTGGCCCGACACGCTCTTGGCCGGTTTTTTTTTTTATGACATGGCAGGCAAACGAGCAGACAAATCGCCTGATGGTAATCGATTAGCGCCGCCCATGGACACTCGCAACACCAGAGGGGTTGTAAGTGCGTTGCCGGCCTTTAAGATATGAGTACGCTCTTTTTAAGTACTATAGTCGCCAGAGCCCGCATCCCGCATGCGGATAACTTATGCTAGTCTTGTATTTCTTAGAGGGGAAAACAAGGAATGCCTTCTGTAACAACCTAATGTATGTGAATGAGCCTTAACACTCTCTTTGAAATGAAAGTATTTAAGTATCAAAATCAATAGTTCACTCGATTCTGAGCAGACAAAACCATGAGTTTTCTTTTTTTTAAAGTAAAAAGTACAATTTTATAAAAAAATACATAAACACTTTCATTTTGAAAGAAAACTGTGGCGTAATGTGTATGATGTGCATCTTACGTAGGTAACCAGTCTTTTTAAAACATGCAACCTCAATTTCGAGCGACATATTTTCGTGCAAAAAATCAATATCGATAAATACCGCATACTATTAAGAGCAATACATCCATAATGACTTTTAAACGCTTCGTGGAAAGGTTGGACAATGTGTGGCAGAATTCGAAAGTAAAATAAAAAAAACACGCAGAAAGTAGTATTCTTGAGGGTAATTGTGTAACACGCCTTAGGACTTGACTTCCTATAGGACTTAGGACTTTCAACCGTTCAACTGTGATTTTCACGTTCAAAATTGGCAGTTGCTAGTAATTAATAGTTGACGTAATTCTTTACGTATAGTTAAAAAAATATATAAACATTGTCCCCTAATACATGTACTCGTACATAACCTGTTAATTCTTATTTGCTGCATATTAGAAAATAGTACTAAAATACGGAAGGATTTAATAAGTTTAATACTTCTGCGAGATAAGCAGATAAAGAAATGAAAATCAAAGCACGAACTTCACATATTTCCATTTTTGTCACTCAAATAAGCAAGAGCGATCGAGATGGCAATACACGAATGGACGAATTTGGTGTTTCGTAAAAGCCGCTCAAGCTCGCATATCAAAATTTGCAGTCATCATATCGTCCGCTCCCTGAATCCCAAAAATTGAAATAGTTTATTGCGGACACGACTGGGACCTTATTCAGGCATGTCAAGTGAGTGGGCAACTTGACTGTTAGAAGTTCTCAAGCCGCCCGAAGCCCTCTAACCTGGCTTAACGACTGCTGTCATAGACACCAGCCGAGATCAACGGATTAACGCGCCTGGCAAATTACGGGAGCGCTTAGTTAATAGGTAACTACTCAAAGCGGTTACCCATCTCAGAGTTGACCCCGGCCGTCGTTGCTTAACCTCGAATACCGCACGCGGTACGCGGGCGCCGCTGAGCCACGAGCACTCCAAGCGTGACAAAATCGCAGTTAACTTTGAAAATCGTGTAAGAGGTTAACAAAGTTATTGTTTTTCCCAACAAAATCCGAAGTGCACTCAACCTGTCTGCCTAACTCGTATACAATTACAGCAACATTTATGAATTGTGAGTCAACTTCCATAATGACTCTTAATTGTTTCACGGAAGGCTCATATTTATTGGTTGAACCAATTTTTTACCGCTTGCAAGATAAACGACTATTCTGTTCAACAGCAGTAGAACTCTTTAAGAATCGCTCATATGTACTTAGTTTAGCAGCCGCTTTCGCATGTTATCGGTGATCCAGTACGAACATTGACTATTAAATTTGCCCGCCCGTCTCTTAATCATTTGCACACTTAGAAAGATACTGGGAAAAATATCTCGATTGTGCGAACAGTATTATGGTTGATCATTCAGAGTCCGCCTTTTGGTGTTCCTTATACTTAGTCTTCTTTACTAGGGTCCCCAATAATAATAAAATAAGGCTAATTTGTGCACGTCAAAAATAATCTGCAGTTTCATAAAATCGACAGATCAATCAACCCTATCAAAAGGTTGTTAAATGACATGTAAAAGTTGGTACCGTAGTAAAAGTTGTTAAGAATCACGGGTAAATTCACCTTATTTTATTCTGTATCAAGAATTATATTTCACTCTGTATCCTTCTCTTCTTGTGTTTTGTGTCCTTTAATTAAGAAAGTTTTATTTATTTTTAAGTATTTTAGTTTGACGCTTATAGATACATACCACATCTCTATCAAACCTATAATATTTATTTTCAAAGCGACGTTGACCGCTTGCGGTCGTATCCTTGTATGTCACCTTGTCGTAGTGAAAATCAATATGAAAGCTGCTAGAGATCTCATATTATTGTCACTGTGACAAGGCACAAAGTGGCCCAAAAATTAGATTGGTTGACTGTACCCATGGATCCATTACGTACCGTTTGTTAAAGGACAAACGTCTTCCAGAATAAGGCGGCCCAAAATGACGGGTGACTGCCCGTGGCAAATTTATGCGTTTTCATTGAACCAGATTTAATCAAGTTCGCCCGAAAGGATCGACAGTTTTCCGTAATTAATATTCCGAATATTCAATTTACGTGGATTTATTCGATCGACCTTCTATTATAAGGCAGTGCCTCCGTAATTTGGCATTTTGGGAATTAAATATATCGTTGGCATTTTGGCGTTTTTACCCGATTTTTGTGTATCCGTATATCACTTTGATCACACGCTCTCATTTCTTTTTTGTAATGTTTTGTCTCGTAGATCCCTATTAATTGCTAACACTGAGACCAATTCATATCCTAGGTTCACGATATTATAATAAGTTTAGTGCATTTGAATTGAATGTGGAACCACTCGGAAGTCTCTCAATAACTTTGATATTCAAGTAACAAAATAAGACGTCATGAAATCTTCATGCGATGACAAATATTTCAGGAGAGGTATGCCCCGTCCGATTTGTGATATAATACAGGGTGTGGCCTGTAATAAAAGCAATAGTATATTACTACAGAGGCCGGGACGAAAGGGGTTGCCGGCCGAAGACATATAGACAGCCGAGCGAAGCGAGGCCGGATAGGTCTAAAAAGGGCCCCATATTTCCCGCCGAGGTATGTATAGTGTTTTTCTCAAACATGCAATGAAATAAACAACAAAAAAATCAAAGTTTTATTTTTAATACGCAAAGTGGCAGAATGTCATGATGCCTGTGCCACAAATTTATGTGGAATAGAAATTAAAAAAGAGGACTTTGCCGGCCTAGGCCTGCATGATTTGTATGAAATCCCATTAACGACCTCTTGTCCTAGCCGCACCTGAAACGTCATACTTCGCAGCCTATTATAAGGAACATAACATCAATATTTGATTGCATGTTTGAGAAAAAATGTTTTACGACACTCCCTTAGATCATCTGCAGTAACCTCTTGTGTCCTGAAAAATAAATATCTTTTTTCAATTGGGAGAAATTTTGATCTAAAGTCCCATCCAAACCATCCATTACCTCCAGGTAATGGATCTTGCGCGACCACGAGATTATAGCGCGGCAGTCAATGCTGACTTTGAGGTAGCATCAAGTTATGTTATGACATAATCGTTGTTGTATTTTTGATTTTAAATGTTTTGTTTTTTATATAGCCATACGTGTTTACATAACGCTGTACAGAAAATGGAATAGCGAATACCCCAAATTGGCCTGGAGCACACCTATGCTTAAGTTTCCAACGCAATATTTTACATACACACTGCCTTCATACTCAAAATTAAAGAAGTTGTGGCTTTCCAATAACTAGTGAATTGGTTAAATACAGTTTTAAAATTTTATTAATTTACTCATATTTACGACATTTGTATGGATATATATAATGTATATATTTACCGATTACATTTATGCATATATTATAAGTTTTATTTTTCATATATATTGCATCTGTTTTATTTGTATTGTGCATGGTTTAAGTTTGTCTATCTTATTCTACCTACCTTCCACTCAATTGCTCAAAGGTTAGCTGGAAGAGATCCCTTATAGGGATAAGCTCGCCTTTGTACTTTAACGCTTTGTGACCTCTTTATGTTTCAACCTGTAATTGTGTACAATAAAGTGCTTACATACATACATACATACATACACACAAACCGACTGGTCCGCACCTCACCCGTTTTATTATGGAAACTTCAAATGTCATTTGTCAAATTTTGACAGCTTCCATATAAAAACGGGTGAGGTGGTGTGAGGTGAGAGGTGAGGACGGGTCAGTTTGTGAATAACACCCCTGTTGAATTATTAACTGAAATACTTACCATATTGAATTGTTCCCACGACCTTCACATAGCCCGATGTCTCACCTCACCTCACCCAAAATTACCAAGTATGAATTAGCGGCCCATAAACTTCATACAACTCCATACAGCCATACATCGTTTATCGCCGCGAAATAAAGCACTAAATAATGATGTTTTAACCAGAAACAGTTCTGCAATCTATTTGACAAGATTTAAAGGAAATTTCGAGAAGTGGCTTATAAGATAAAGACGTCTGTTTATCCGGTGACCACTAACACTATGGAGTTGAGAAAATAACGTGTAGAAAATAAATATTGCACAACAACCTAGCCATCTTCCATTGGACATCCAGACCTACGGCTGGCTACCATACTTACCTGATCGAAACAAGCGCTTTGCATCATCCTTCATAATGCGCACTTCTAAGGTTTGGAATTCTCTGCCGGCTTCTGTATTTCTGAGTTCATATAACCTGGATCTTTTTAAGGCACGAGTGAATAGGCATCTTCTGGGTGAGCTCGCTTCATCGTCGGCCTCATCTTTGCCCCCTGGCTAGATGCTGGCCAAGAGCAATCCCATTTTTAATAATAATAATAAAAAACCTAAGCGAAGCTTGTACTATGGATAATAGACGATGAAAGACCTGCTTACAAAAATAAATATAATACTTCATGCTCATAAAACAAACAAACCGATTCGTCCTCACTTCTCATCTCACATCTTAGGGGTAGTCAGAGCACACGAAAATAAATTTTAGTGCCACTTTTAGGTATTGTAGTTTTATAGATGGAGAAAATGTGATATTGCAGAGACGGGTTGCTAGCCCATCGCCTACAAAATAATTAAACCTGGTTCCCATAGTCGACTAACGACACCCAAGGGAAGAAAGGGGGAGGTGCTATTCTAACTCAGCACCACACGGAGACCTTATTAACAATGCCATAAGGTGAAATAGTGGATACATAACTTAGTATAATAACCTAATAAAGTATGATTCACAGTAGACCGTTCCGTGTCCGGGCCGGCCCATTTTCTATGACAGCAAACGCAACGGCCGGCGTATTTCTCTAGAAGAAAACGGTCCGGCCCGGACACGGAACGGCCTACTGTGAATCATCCTTAAACCTAAACAACGTCATTTTTTATTTAAAAAATGTCCAGCACCCGAGTTTCATGAGTCCAAGTTTACCTTTGATTTGTAAGGGACGGCCGTGCAATTATTACAAATTAACACGCGAACGCGGCCCACTAAATAAACCCAAAATAACATACCTCAAACCGATATATTTGATGCTTTAAGCGATTCACTTAACACTCACTTACCGAAACTCGACCTTATTTCGAGAACTCTAGAGTCCCTTCTCGATTGCGGCAGTTGCAAATCAAGTGACATTTGGGTGCATGCATATGGCTATAAATTTGCGAAAAATGCTCTGATTTTTAAACATTCATAAGTGTTCTTTTAATAAAAAGAAGGTCACAATAATGACACCACTACTCGCCCTGTAGGTACGTGGTGTTGTGTTCCTGGTGGTGAGTTAAGAACTCCTGATGATGAGCTAAGGACTTGCATTTGCCTCTTGAACAAAACAACGAATCCCTGTCCCTGTTCTCGTATTCCGAGCACAGAAGAAATACTTGAGAGCAATAATTATGTGGATTATGTGGACCCACCATATAGTTACAACATGTATACAATAAAGAGTATGACATATAAGAATATTTACTATAACTGACCACTTAAAAAGTTGAAATTAAACCCCGAAATTGAATTTTCATTTCAAAGTTCAATATCTATACGGCTGAACCGATTTTGATAAAACATGTCTAAGAACCATATCCGCCATCAACCACCACCACATCAACGAAAGGACGTCCACTGCTGGACATGAGCCTCCCCCAGTTTTATGGGGGCCCCCAGTTTAATGCCATAATCGCCACGCTTGGCAGGCATGCGGGTTGGCGATCGCAGTATCTCCACCGCACTCCAGGGATGCTGCCCATCCCCCGGTGGTCTCAAGGCCGCTATTAACACTTTTGATTAATTAAAAAAAAGTGAAAAGTTAGCTACGATGACGCAGTCAGACGCACACATACTACACACATGTTAAGAGTCCGCTGTAAGCTCGGTTCTCCATACAAACGTAGTTACGCTCTCATTTTAAAACGCCATGCTAGAATAACATGAAACTTTGTACACACAATGGGATCCGGCATATCTAGGTCGGAAATTAGTTTCTGTTGCTTGAAATTATAATGGAGAAAAAATACAGCGATTATTAAGGTTTTCATACAAGACGTAAAAAATTCAAAAACTTGCTGTATTTTTTTTATTACAATTTCTAGCAACAGAAACTAATTTCGGACCTAGATATGGCGACTCCCATTGTGTATACAAAGTATTATGATATTTCACAAGGCTTTTTAAAATGAGAACGAAACTATGTTTGTATGGAGAATCGAGTTCAGCCGAGCGTACTGATAACACCCCTTTTTACCGACTTCAATAGAAGGAAGGAGGTACTCAGTTCGTCTCCATGTTTGCTTGTTCTTTTTTTTATGTACGTATGTTCCCCGATAACTCTTGACCACGTTGGCCGATTTTGATAATTCTTATTTGTTCCAAAGCAGGTACCCTCACATTAGTCCCATATAAATTTGCTGAAGGTCTGATGATGGGATCTACGAGAAATCGGGGAAACTCCTCGAATTTGATAGGCATGCATATGCCGATTTCGGTATTTTCTGTAGGTAACTAAGCATTGGCTCACGGAAACCACAAATTGTGGCATAGCAAGTAGAAAATTGGAGTCAGTTTTAAATTATTTGCATTTCGCGTTCGATAGCTTGCTTGTGATTCTATAGGCGCAAGCGTCCTTATGATGGGGTGTCTGCTTACCATCAGGCAGGCCCTGATACCCTACGGAGTTTTTTTTTGTAATTATTAGTGGATAGTGCGCAAATCATAAAGTTACTTAATTGCACTCCATTTTTTCGCGTAACTAATTAAGTAATTACGGGAATAAACGAGTGTGAACGGGAGTCACATCGGATGATCGGACACCAGACAATGATGTCCATTTCAACCAGGCCGTCTGGATTCTATTCTGTATGTCCCTCTCTACCCAGGCTTCAGGTGCTACAATGGATCCGAGATACTTAAATCCCATCAAAAACATAAATGTGAAAATGGGAGCCTAGTTCAATATTAAGAATATGCGATGCTTTGTTTTCGTCTTCACCGACAAAAGAATTTAGATCTAAATGGGTGCCAAGTTCCGTAGATTCTCTGAAATAGTACCAAATCCGGCACTACATTGTTAACAGTAAAACTAATTTACTGCGGCTTAATGCATTTTGAGCTTTAACTTGGCAGTTTTCTTAAATATCCAACAGCTTTTATGGTATTACGAGTATAACATACTGCTTCTGTCTACTGACTCTTAGCCCCCTTTTTTCTAGCGACTCCTGCCAAACTTTCAGTTCTGATTGTACTTCTGCTAAAGATCCGGCTATAAGTACCACATCAATTCAACGGCGTATAGTAGTATCACTGCATAATATGCAGTTTGGCTTACCTACCGTTTAAACTAAGTTGTCGTAAGCAGGGTGCGCCTGACGTAAAGTGTAGCGAAACTAAATAGATTTCAAAGGAGGAGGTTATCAATTCGGTTGTATGTTTTTTTTAAATGTTTGTTACTCCATAACTTTGTCATTTCTTAACCGATTTGGAAAGTTTTTTTTGATTGTAAGTATATATATCCAAGTTGGTCCCGTTTTTGTCAAAACGCAGTTCTGATGATGGGATTCATGAAGAATTGAGGGAACTCCTCAAATCTTAAAGGCAAACATATAGTGATTTTTATGTTTTTATCAACAAGTCGAGTATTTTCATCCAAAAATGTGACATTTGATGAAGTGAAACTGCTGATGATTATCAGAACAGAACTCTTCAACGACGAAAAGTTCACGTATGGCGATTTGTCCTTCTAGCTGTGTTTGTTAAGCAAGTTTTATTTTCACGATTATTTTTTGTCATGTTCAAGTGCTTCTGTTCTGTGGGATCCATTAGGAATCCAGGGAACTCCTCAAATGTGAAAGGCACACAAATAGTGATTTTAGTATTTTCATGATCTAATCAAGCATTGTCATTCAAAAAAGTGACATTTGATGAAGTGGAACTGCTGATGATGATCAGAACGGAACTCTTCAACGACGCGAAATTCATGTTTGACGATTTGTTCTCTTCGTTTTGTTTGTCAAGCAAGCTAGATTTTCAAGACACATTTTCTTCAAGCTTGAGTTCTGATGAAGGATTACTTGAGGAATTGAGGGTACTTAGTCTTCTACCATTATAAACATACTTATAGCCATTTTTATTTTATTGTATGGAATCTAAGAGTGCACCATCTAAGTAATCTTTCACCGGCCTCCCCCATTAAAGACGGTTTTTTTTCTTAAAAAATATTTTTTCAATGTTTATCAGTCTAGTTTCAGTGATTATTCCTCCGTGGTATGCCTGGCTTTGGATTTTAATACGATACGCGTATTTCGTTGTGACTATTCCTGAACCATACAAAATCGAATAGCCAAATTTAAATAGCTTTTTAAAAAATAAAATCCAAAACCAGGCATACCACGGAGGAATAATCACTGAAACTAGTCTGATAAACATTGAAAAAAATTTATTTAAGAAAAAAACCGTCTTTAATGGGGGAGGCCGGTGAAAGATTACTTAGATGGTGCACTCTTAGATTCCATACAATAAAATACGATACGCGTATTTCGTTGTGACTATTGCGTATCGCTCGAATAAGACGGTGCCTGCGTGGCGATTGGCGCAAGAAGGCTGATGTCAAAGGGGTAGCAGACGTACTCGTAGGAACGAGCCAGGTCCCTGCTTCCCCGTTTAACTTTATTATATTGTATATTTTATTTTGAGTAGTTTATGTAATGTGAATAGTTGCGACGACCAATTGGACTTAGTTGGTAGTGATCCTGCCTACGAACGAAGCCGGAGGTCCCGGGTTCGAATCCCGGTCAGGGCATTATTTGTGTATTATTAGCACGAATATTTGCTCCTGAGTCTTGGATGTTTTTTGTGTATTTATATATATAAGTATCTATATCGTCGTCTAGTATCCATAGTACAAGCCTTGCTTTTGTTTGGGACTAGGTCAATTTGGGTAAGATTGTCCCCCAATGCCGACCCGCATGCCAAGCGTGGCGATTATGGCATATACCCCCCGTGAATTTGGGTGAGGCCTATGTCCAGCAGTGGACGACCTTTGGCTGATATGGTGGTGGTGTCGTCCCCCAACATTTATTTATTTACTATTTATTTTTTTCGTTAAAGCTGGGGGGTCACATATTTTGGTTCGGCAGGAAATCGGTTGCAATAAATTGCTATAACCTACAAAATATACGCTTACTAAGTGCCGTAATAAGTCAACTAGTGGTCCAACTGTCTGATTATCTCAAAATCATTATGAAGACCGCATTAAATCTATCAAAGTAATCGTTCGCCGCAAAACAAGCAATTGTTCTCGCGAGATATGGATACGAAAGTACATTTTTAACCGCATTTAAAATAAAATAGGTTATTATCTGCGGCGCTCTTCGGTAAATCGAATTTATTAGTTCATTCAGTAATAAAGTAAGAACTTTTTCTTGTTTCCCCTACTGAAATATGGTTCTGAGTTCCGTATGTGTAACTTCAGGGGTTCGCAACCTTTAAGAGGTTTTAAATTATACTTATGGATTTGTCATGCTTGTAATGTTACATTATATCATTAAGTGCAAGAAATCTTTTGATGAAATTACACGTAAAGCAGTGACTCATTATAATTGTCCCCACAATAGCAAGTAAAACTTGATCTGTTTTATTTTTACAACACTACCTACCTACTTACAGCGTCAGATATCTGATGGTTATTAAGGTCACCAGAAAGCCCAAAGATGCGTTGTAGATGAGTAATGGAACTGAATTTTGTTTCTTGCTGTCGATGCAACAAATCCTCAAATCAGTAAATAGTAGGCAAAGCGCGTATGACCCGTGTTTAACATAAGGTAGGACGTGTGCTAGTTCGACACCGACGATTTTGCACTTTTGTACCCAGTATAAAACCTAATAATAAAAATATTTTAAAAACCGTTGGATACCCCTGCATTGCCGCCTGGTGAACTTAAAAAAGGCTTTAAAATCGGCTTATTGGAGCGGCTGATCCCGTTCCGATGTTCATCTTATTTACGAGGGTGCGTACGCGCCGGCGAGTTAAGGCTTTCGGGGATTTTGATGGTGGAACCATGGACTTTACTTAGTATACGAGTAAATATATATGCGAAACACAGCTTAGCGCATTTCAGGAGCATATTCACTCTAGCACATAGCTAACCAACTTAGAAAATTTGAAATACCCCCGACATTTTTATTTGAATGTTCAATATCTCAAACATGGTTGAACCGATTTTGATAAAACATATATCAAAAACCATACCTAATAAAAAACCTTTCAAATAAAAAACCGTGCTCAACTCGTTTCATCCGTGAACGAGCTACCGTGCCACAGACAGACACACATATACACAGAAACAGAGATACGCAGGTTAAACTTATAATACCCCTCTTTTGCGTTACGTCGGGTGTTAAAAAGAGAACGCAACATGCATCAGACCAGCTACTAAGAGAAAAAAAAACAATACACCTACGTGATTCAAAATTTGGCTCCCGGCAATGAATTAATAAGAACCGTAGCAAATAAAGATAAATGTGGTCGATTTCGATCTTTAAACTAGATCTTTATCACAATAAAATTTTGACGTGTCCGTAACACTACTGAATAAATCAATTCGTCATAATCCTCTTAAAGTAATACAGAAGCTCAAGCGAACTTAAATAAATACACCAATATAGGGGACATAAGCTCAAAAAAGTGTCAGTTTAAAAGTGTTGCCTATTGCCTTGCAAACTGAGTTGGAAATCAGCTGACAGCCTGTGGCGTGTTATTTTATATTTAGCGTTATTTGTCAAAATTTGATGCCAGAATTTTAACTTTATTAGGTGTGCGTAGGATTCCATTTTGCATGTTCTCGAAGGTAGCTAAATATGCGTACCTAAGTATAAACCATTATTATTTTAAGTTTATTCTATTGCGCTGGGTGTAATCTGAATGTAGATTCCTACTAAAAAAAATTGGATTATCACCAAAGAAGAAGGAGGAGATTACCAATCGGACATAAGTACGTAAGAAGATTGCATGTTTAAGGCCCTCTAGTTCTGCGAGAGTAGGTATTTAGCGCTGTCCTGGCGGTGCGTGAACAAGCCCGCGCGGACGAAGCGACTGTGAACTCGGATGACCCCGCTAGCTTCATACTGGTCACAGTATAGAAATATAACTGTATTTTGACTCAAGAAATGCATTAACCACTCAAGTGCTCGCGTTAAAAAAAAAGGTGGTCTAAAGTGCTCAAGATTCACCGGGCATTAGCAGCGCATTGTCTTGTGTTGTTAATAAATCGATTGCCTGGCTTCGTCTAAACTTTTTGCTATGATTCTTTTTGTGTTATAAAGCTAAAGAAACAGGCAATTTGTTTATGTAATTAATTACATAGGTCACTATAGTAAAATATTTTTTTTTTAAATCACAAACTTAACATACCGTTTCGAATGACATCTTTTGCAATAAATATATTTTTATTTTATAATCTAAATCGATAACATATGTAAATTTTATGTTTATTTAAAACTGTAATAGTTTACGCTTCGATTGATACCAAATAAACTATATGATCCCGGGGAAATATTTTGCATTAAACCTTTTTCATTTGCAATGTTTACATTGTCAGTTTTGCAATTCGCCGCAAAACAGTGTAGTTTGTTTATGATTTTTTTATGAATAATTTAGGCAAACGAGTACAAAAATATTGTCAGACGTAGATAGAGACACTATTAATCTTTAAATAACAAGTGCCAGTTTTGTCAAAATCGCAGCAATTTCTGTCACAAATTATCAATAACAAAAAATAGCCTTACATACCTAACGTAATGAGTGCCGCTTTTGACGCCCGATTACAAATAATTCCATATACTTCAAACCACATAAAACACTTAACACATACACTACACACGTTACACTTCACAACTTAATAGATATTCGACCGATTACAACTCGATTTATATTTTTGTTCTCATTTCAAAGGTATACAAAAACGCACGTAAAGGTCCCGACTCAAACTAACGGACATACTCCGGCGGGCCTGCGCTGTCAAAATTTAATCATGGCGGCGATATAAGGATAGGTTACACTGGTGCGCAACGAAACCACAGTTTATGCAGTGATCGTCAATATTGAAATCACGAAATTTACATTTCTTATTAAATCAATTACGAATAGTTACAGATCCTTAACTTATTACTTCTACAATGCTAATACGAAATTAACAGCGGTACACTCATGGTGACTTTAATTATATATTCTTGAAGTAATAATAACGTTTGGAATTTTATTTTAAATATCAGTGGCTGTCGTGATATAGAATAACTGACAAAGTAGAAAAGTTGGAAAACCGCCGATATTTTCATTTCAAAGTTA
Organism: Notocelia uddmanniana; assembly: GCA_905163555.1. NCBI lineage: Eukaryota > Metazoa > Arthropoda > Insecta > Lepidoptera > Tortricidae > Notocelia > Notocelia uddmanniana. Next base: position 5,715,193 of record LR991064.1, read on the forward strand.
TATATCTCAACAATGGCTGAACCGATTTTGATAAAACATGTTTTACTAATATTATCGTTTCCAGAGAGAAAAGTTATGTTATTATCCTATTATAAATTCGAGGAATTAAAAATGCAGTGTTTTTTCACCATAATAGTTACAACTTTTTGGCTCAATATATCAGATCTCAAAGACCTCGTGTTTACGTGTCTAGGCATTTATAGTAGTCATATTAATCCACTGCTATAAGATACTACTAAATTTCTCTTGGAAATCCTGCTCTGAAAAAAAGACAACCAAATAGGTTCACCAGTTTAAATAAAAGCTACGATGCCACAGACAGATATACACATTAAACTTATAACCCCCCTCTTTTGCGTTGCGTATAGTATAGTAGTAGTAGGTACGGTACCAGAACTGACTATATTGTAATTTCATCATGTCAGCCGAAGGACGTCCACTGCTGGACATAGGACATATATTTATTTGGCACCTCAACAAGTTTTTTTTAACTCTAACAGGTTCTCATTGCTGAGGTGATAAGTTTTATGTGATGTGGTATGTGTGTGGTACACGAGAGCAAAGTTACCTATATGCATATCGTGTATTTGAATCCCTTGATACGCTATAAAATCTATCATAGAATCACTTGCCACGCTCGCTAGTGATTCGATTAAGGCACTTAATCTAATAATTTCGGGATTCGAAAACGAATGCTCTCTTATTGCACAAATAATTATTGAATCCTTGCCTGACACATCACATAACCACTAACGAGGAAATTTGTAATGAAAATTTAAGAAATTAAATTAAATTAATATTTGAAAAAAATACATCACAAATAACAACAAAATTCATACACTTCATTTGTGGGGTAAGTATTTTTTTATTGATACGTGGTTTTCACTGCCGCAATGAAGAAATTTTGGGGTGTTAAGTTAAAATGACTATGACAATAGTTTATATGCTAGCTACAAATAACTGAGATAACGGTCAATACGGGTCAAAATCAAAACTGGTTTTTTGAAAAAAAAAAACCATACATTCTTATTTGAACCATTATATGGAATATGTGAATTTTATAAATTTATATGATCAGTTAAACAAGTTAAAGTGAACCCTATCATAAATAAAAGGTAAGCAGTTACATTAGTAATGGGCCGCCACTTAGTATGCGTAAAAGAACCTACCGAAAATGAATAAACTAAATTAAACCATTCTGCGACAATAGCCCAGTGTGCACCACGCCTTATGACATAATACGTGGATCCGATCGAATCGGCGGAAGTGCCTTGTGCAACCACAGTTGCGTACAATAGTATTTATAGACGTCACAAGTTCATTCACCTAATCCTGCATAGAACATACCTAATTGTTCATTAAAAGTGGATTTATGTTGATTTTAATAGACGCATTTATTGATTTTAATAGCCTAGTACAGAAATATGGAATAATCACATAATAATGTACGATTTAAAATTAACCTCGCAAAATTTTCATCACTCAACGTACTTTGTTGGAAGAATTTATCACATTCCATTTTAATTAGTATCGAAATATATGCTTTGTCTTATGAAGCAGTAAACCAGGATTAATTTGGTATATAATACCAATTAAAAAATGCGAAATTGATTGCTTACAGCATTTTTTAATCGCGAGCTCTCTCGCTGACGTACCGAACTTCGATGGTCATCAAAACAACTTTTATATTTTATAAAAATTGTTCCGTAGACTGCGGTTTTAATTTTTTTTAATGTTGCCACATTCATACTCTACCTATATAACTCAATTAAAAAGCGTTCTTTGCATGTTCCGCATAGCAACTATTTAAAAACCGTTGGAACTCCAACTCGCAACTAGTGTTGCGAGAGCACTGTACGTTTTCCCAAGTCGCAACCCTAGTTGCGGAGAGCACGTGAGTGGTTAATTATGATTAAACTTTAGTATGTAATTGATATATTTTTTTAATAAGGTAATAGTAAATAAATAATTGAAAGTCGAACGTACGGTAAGATCCATTATAATGAAAAAAAAAACAGAATTCGTAGTACATACCTACAACCCTCAAATTCGTTATTTTAATCTATGAAACCTAAGAACCTAAGAAATATGTCTTATACCCTTCTACTCGATTTGTTTAATAGGTCATGCAATTTTTTATCTAATTGTGTTATATTATACAGGATGTTATATTTATTTGTCGTGTGCGTGTTATCATCATCATGTATATGTATGTATGTATAACACTTTATTGCACAAAAAACAATAACAATCGAAACAAAATAACAAAATGTAAAAGTACAAAGGCGAACTTATCCCTATAAGGGATCTCTTCCAGCTAACCTTCGAGAAAATGAGAAAAATAAATATAGTATACATAAGGCAACAAACTAATTTTGCACAAACACGGATATTTAAGAAAGCAATTACAGATTATGAATACACGTAAAACTAATAAGCCTGTATACACTATAACAACTATTCATGTAAATATATCATCATCATCATCATATCAGCTGATGGACGTCCACTGCTGGACATAAGCCTCCCCTAAAGAGTGCCACAATGACCGGTCCTGCGCCACCCGCATCCAGCGCACTCTCGCGACCTTTACCCGGTCATCAGTTCACTTTGTGGGGGCCTATCTACGCTGCACCTTCCTGTACGTGGTCACCACTCGAGAACCTTCGTCTTCGCCCCAATGGCCATCGGTTTTACGTGCAATGTGCCCCGCCCACTGCCATTTAAGCAATTCGGAGGGCTATATCGGTTACTTTGTTTTTTCTGCGGATGGCCTCATTTCTGATACGATCGCGCAGATATACTTCCAGCGTAGCCCTCTCCATTGCTCTTTCCTCTTGGTTACAGGTGTATAGTAGAGAAACACAGATAATTTAATAGGTTTCTATTGTGATGTCGTAAATAAACATATTTTATAGCGCTTACATTGCAAACGCTGGCTGAACCCTACGAGATAAATCAAAATAATGTACTACAGTATTGTATAACTTAAAAAGGTCTACAAAAAGTCGATTATGGTATATGTCTATCTCTTAGGGATAACCCACAATAACCATTTTTTATCCTTTACTTTTTACGAAAAATAATGGCTTATTTACGAAGCGATTTTAAGCAATACAGCATTAATCCTTCTCCAATAAAATACCTTAAATACATTTTGCATTTTATATAGATCAATATGGCACTTGACAGCATGTAATTTAAATGAATATTTTTGAAGATATTACTGATTTAAAATGCAGGAACATAGCGGTTGCGGCGGTATCGGCCGGGTTGTATATAAATACATTCTGTAGTATATAATTATAATTAGTATCAGCATTGCACCCGTACGAAGCCGGGGCGGGTCGCTAGTATACCATAATCAACTTCAAGTTCGAGTATAAAGTGTCCGATAGTAACGACAGTTGGTGCTACATGGGAATTTGACATGACCTTCATCTTGTACATATTCAGCTTAAGACCAACTCTCACGGAGGTTTTACGAAGGTCATTGAGCATGGTACTTAAATCTTGTATGGTCTCAGCCAAGACTGCAAACCAAACCAAACCAAACCAAACAACCTCAGCAAACCAAAGGTGAGTGATGTACTCGCCGTTTATGTTGATGCCTATTGCCTAGGCTTCTCCAGTCCAAAGTCTTGAAAACATCCTCCAGTGCAGCGGAGAACAGTTTGGGAGAAATAGCATCTCCCTGCCTGACTCGCGGCTACAACGGAATAGGTATCGAGTTCTGGTCCTGGAGTCGGACTCACATAGTGGCGTTGTCGTACAAATACTTCAGTACTTCGATAATAGCGGTAGTCTACTTGGCACCGCTGGAGAGATTGTAGTACAGCCCAGTTTTCAAACGAATCGAAGGCCTTCTCGTAATCCACAAACGGCAAACAGAGGGCACAGGCAACAGGGTATACTCCTCAGTCTACTGTAAAACCGGACGAAGCGTATGGATGTAAGTTGATAATGTTCGACTCTTCATATACACAGGCCCAGTAGTAGTGAACCACGACTGTCATAAAATTATACTAACATAGTTTTTTGACCGAGAGAGCGAAGCGTCTCCGTTTCAGCTCTCGACAAAAATTCTTTCGGATGTCTGTCTGTTCGAATGTTCTCCTCTACAGGTCGCATTTCTCAACCGATTCTCGTGAGATTTTGTGAGCAGGTTCGATAATTATATAGGTTTAATTATATATTTGTCGACACGGTTTTTGTAAATTTTGAAATTTGAAAAAATATTTTTTGTTGCGTGGTCTACAGCTCACAGAGCCACTAGTTTTAAGCTTTATTGTAACAGCTTAGGTGCCACGAGCGTGGAAAAAACGTTAATTAAATTTAATAAAATACAGATATTTTTTGGTGGTTTAATTTATTCGTCTAAAGTTATTAGCTCTCAAAGCATAAAAAACATTGCGAAGTTCTTACTGTTTTACTATTTATGCGAAAGATTACTGTATTCTTTTAAAATAAATACCAGAAATGATTTTTACATAAAGATGATAATAGAATCAATATGGTATATGAAATGATACCAAACTTGCCACGGTACGAGTAGCTATCTGGAAATGGGTAGATTTATTAAAAGAAGATTAGCTAGAAAGATATATAGTGTATAAATTTTAAAAGGATCGGCAACGCGAATTTGAGATTTCTGGAGTTGCAGGCGTCCATAGGCTGCGGTGACCGCTTACCATCAGGCGGGCCGTTAGTTTGCCACTGACGTGGTATTAAAAAAAAAGACGGTCGGAATTAATGTGGTGAAGCTCATAGCTTAATAAAAATATTCATGTGCAAAGCAGTAGATCTCTTACTATATCTATAATTTCTGGAAATAAACATTTCATTTATAATTTTACCATGTTTGGTTCCATTTCTGCAGGGGTTCAGTTTAGTTGTTATACTGTCATTTCTATACTGTGGCACTATGACCATAATTTATTTGTTAATAAATACGACGTTTTTCGTTTGGGTTTTTATTGCCCTTCTTAAATAACTTGCAACAATTATATAAATTCGTCAAAAACTGCTTGTTTGGTGCACGAAACTGTCGCGGATAAAACTGACACAGGTCCGTTGTCCGTAAGCGCCAGCGCGCGACTGATCGGGCCTGCCGAGCCTCCGCGCTCGGCATTTTGTAGGTATTTAAACATATTAATTAATACAATCATTTTATCTTTTTAAATTCTGCAAAAATGTCTAGAAATACTGAATGGCTTTAGTTTAGTTCAAAAACTTTATTTAAAACATCAATAGTTTAGTCGTCAGATTGTAAATGCTTTACAAAAAGGAGTAACTTTAGGGTCTCTTTCTATCGAGCGAAGTTCATTAGATCGTGTAACTGAGTGCAACTTTGACTAGACTAGATCCTTAAGTAAAACATATAATTTTTTCAAATTTTTAAAACCCTTATTCTACGTTTCAGATTGTTTTTAGAAAACTCGAAAACGCTAACTCGCATGACGACCTAGCCTAATCGTTCTAATAATAAATATTTCTATTAATTTCTTTACAGAGCAATTTAAAATTGTCACCTTTTATTTTCTTATAGTGAACCTACTTTAACCCTTTAATTTTCTAGGCCGCACCAATCTATATTTTTAGGAGGCTTTACAAAAAACAAACTACCGTAAAATGGGGTGAGTTGGGTGAAATGTGACTATCAAACCTCGATAAAAAAAAAATTTTACACGTGAAAACTGAATGGTGTATATAATAAGTGGTTCGGACGTTTGTATTTTGGGTAGTAACTTTGACGATAAAGAGGAAAACCCAACTCACCCCGTAGTGCCTCGTATTTGGGGTGAGGGGGTTTTTCATATAAAGGTGATTATGGAAGATTGTTGGATCGATTTTTTTTATTATGCGCATTACTATAGCCCCATTTTAAATTGGAATACATTATAGGTATTTTTGTAGCAGTAGCCTTAAAATCCCTTCTCACCCCCCTCTCAAACCTTCTCTCCCCATTCATAACCCAACTCTCCCCGCGAAACCTACTCACCCCGTTTTACGGTGCGTATTAAAAATTATTACGTTTTGGTGATTCAGTCCAAAACGAGGCATTTTTTGCAATCTAATTTAAACCAGAGAGCTACATTTCAAATTCTATTGACTTGTATGTGGTCGATAAATTAAACTATGCCTGGACAGCACTGGATACTTTTCTAATCTAAAGAACCCTTAATATGTAACTGTTGAATGCACCTATTATAATTCTGACGGGAAGAGAGAAGCGGCTGAGGCTGAGACGGATAGATATAATATGAAACCCGAAACATAATGTTATATTCAATTTAACTGTACACCCGCAATTATGCCAGACAATTTATAAATGGATATCAAACCTTAAATCCCTTCATAATTAGCGGTATAGTTAACCAAACATTATATTCGACATATCGACAGTCGAAAGTACTTAAATGACTTATAATACATGTGTTTCGACCAATATGTTATTATTAAATGTAACTTACAAGGCCCCATAAAGACTCTCATTAAAATTGATGAGACTGTACCTTATGATTAATCCCATACATTCTATCTTATGAAAGAAATCAATGCGTTGAACGGAACGTTATTTCATTAAACTCTTAAATCAAAAAGCGAACGATGAAAACCGTTTTGGTAAAAATGAAAGTTGGAACGTATTCCAAATTCGAAAAATGGTTCGAAAAAAGTGGCTATAAAGGCAGTTGTGCACTCCATTTATAGTTGAGCCAAGATATATTATAATTAATAATGATGATTGACTTCTGATAATACACCAACCAGTTTATTGACTTTATGCGCTGTAGATGACAAGGATCTAAAATAAGAAGATAGTGCGAGGGTTAATGTGGCTTTTAGACCAGAGTTATACACTCTACATTTCACTCCCGAGGTCCTGGGTTCGAATCCCGGCCAGGGCATTATTTGTGCAATTAGCACGGATATTTGTTCTTGGGTCTTGGATGTCTTATATGTATTTAAGTATGTAATTATCTATATAAGTATGTATTATCGTCGTCTATTACCCATAGTACAAGCTTTGCTTAGTTTGGGACTGGTCGATTTGTGTAAGATTGTCCCCCAATGAAAATATTTATTTCATTATTTATTAAAGATTATCTTCCCAAAAAGGACACACCAAACAATTTCACAGCGATCATATTATTTATGTGTAATTTGGCGGCAATGGCCACATGTTTTTTTTAACCTGCTTTGACACATACAAAATAAAGATACCGGTTTGAGTAGATAAAGACACCGGAAATAAACGTTACTGACCTGCTTCCGGATTGGTCAATTTTGGTGTAAGTAGCTGTTTTCTGGTTGGTTGATATCAAATACAAAGTTTTTTTTTAATAGTCAAATAAGTGTATTGTTATTGGTTTGATTTAATATGGGGTTTTGATTGGTTCAATTAGTTATTTTTATTAGTCCACAGCTACGTAAAAATATGGATAGTGAGACAACACCCTTAGAGTAATTGTCAAGTGATTTGCAATACGTTCGAACTAGTAATTGTCGAGCGGGCGGCAATCATTCCGACGGCATTCGGTGACAGTATTCGATTTTCACTCCTAGGGGGCGATTCTCAGGGTTCCCTACGCACACGGAATAAGTAAAAATCTTTCGAACAAAAAACTACTTTAAATACCAGGTTCTCTTATAGAAGATAATTACAATCCCTGTAACATACAATCTTGTAAAACACGATGCTCACAATCACAACTATCATCTATCCATGAGAGGGACGAACATAGGCTAATTATGATGATTATTATGATGAAGAACAACCTTGTGACACGAGCATAGTTCAGATATTTTGGAACACCCTAATAGAGTTACATTATCATCTACTATGGTTTTCTAAAACCTAGTCACAGAACATCTTGATTTCATATTCATCTTTTCAGTTTATTTCCTGCTCTTTTTTGCACGGGTAAAAATCCCATCCCATCCCATTATGGCAGATGCGGAGATCCGCATTGGGGATTATGTTGGATCCTTGCCGATGCCCTGATGGTCCATTTCGACGTATTTTGGATGATTCTGGGATCTCTTACGTAACGCACCAGTATCGCTCTAGCGTCACAGCTCTGCGGGACCAACCATCTTTTTTATGGACGATTGCGGTGCAGCTCCCAACTGCAGCCATCTATGACCTTAAAAGCTCACTTTTAGTCGCCTTGGACGACCGGTAGGGGATACCGTTGCCGCTTTCTAATGCCCGCGCTAGAGGGCGCATTTCTCTTCTACTGACGGTATTTGAAGGCGGTTAACTGATAGAAATAATTATCCACTACACTTAGAGACCCGGCACTAGGTGGGCTGATGACCGATCGTTGAGAGTATTTGGCCTATAGGCCTCTCTATGTCCAACAGCAAACGTCCTTCGGCTGATAATGACGATACATGTAGAATAATGTGATATTCTCTACAGATCTTTTCAAGTTTTTACTCGACTCACACTTGACAGTTTTTTTACGATGAAGCCGTTAAGCGACGCCGTTTAGCGCTTAATCGTCGTTTAAACTTAACGCGCAATTAGCGGCGATAAACGCAGTGAACTGGCGCGGGACCCGGCGTTAATTTTAAAACATGATTATAATAGACCCTATTTAAATCACAGGCGTCGAACGCCAGTAATACAACCATTGGCATAGCAGGATTTAACAACTACACTGATCTAAAACCAAATTCCATAGTAGATCCCGGTTTCCTATTTTATATATTTTGGTAAACCTAAATACCTAAAAAAATACAATTATTAATATAAAAATAAAAATATATAGCAATATACTTTACATACCTGAACAAAATTAGTTTGAGCTAAGTAAACACATTGTTCTTGAGAAATATTGTTTATTAGCTCTGTACGATTGCATGTCTCGATTTTAATGCTTGTTATTCTACTGGGTCCTGTAACACAGGGAATCCTAGCTCAGGACGCAAAGACTTGTTTCTTTGTTGTAAATGTTTTGTCAATAAATATTTCTATTTCTATATTTAGTGATCTAGGATTAGGGCTACGGTCCCACACTAGGCTGGGCCTGTCCCGGTGAAACCAAACAGTGCAGATTAATAAAAACGTGCGGGTTAAAAATAGAGCAAGACAAGATATGCAATTTAACAATTTCACTTATACAACAAAGAAATAATAATAATAAAGATTAAATACTGAAATACCTATTCTAGTTAACCATTTTAGGGACACACACACACATTCAATGTTCACTTACCATCCGGAAATGTGGTCTGGCTCCCGGTCTAGAAGGAAATTATAATTTTATTTGGTCACACTATAACTGTCAGACCGTGATTGCATCCGAGCATATTGTTTTTTTCTGTACAGTCAACAGGAAAAATATCTATACGTACGAAGAGTTTAAAATTATCTACACACTAGCTACATAAGTACTTGTGTAGATAATTTTGAGCTAGTAAGACGAATATCGCGACAAGTAGAAAATCTGCGATGGAATCGCAGTCTTAGATTGACCTCGTACTTACAGTAATCCGGGGTTACTGTGTGAAAACTAGGGTTACTTTGATCATATACAATGCAATTTATTATAAACGGAATTCTATTTGAAATGAGGTAGATTTAATCAAATAAACATCAAGATACACACATTACCATCCTCACCACTTAGATGGTTGGCAGTCCTCAACTGTGCGTTTCTCCAGAGATTTCCTGTCTCGCACAGCTAATGTGTGTAATGTGGAATGAACTGTCGCCTGCGGTATTTCCGGACTGATACGACCTTCAAACCTTCAAGAAAAGAGCGTACTCCCATGTTAAAGGCCGGCAACGCACTTACAACCCCTCTGGTGTTAAGGGTGTCCATGGGCGGCGCTAATCGCTTACCATCAGGCGATTTGTCTGCCCGTTTGCCTTCTATGTCATAAAAAATAAGAAAGAGAAAGAAGAATAAAGTATTGAAAAATCACCGTTTCCATTGTGAAAACTCGGAATAGAACTACACCCGAAGAGACTATCAATTATCGAATTAAATGATTGACACTATAGGAACAGTATATGCGTTGTCAGCTTTCCGCGCGCCTCAGGAAGGTCCGACGCGTGGCCCGCTCCTTTAGTTGTCTCCCGGTCGTGGGCATAGTAATACACGTCTTAATTAAGCTACTCCGCCTTCTCATTGATACAGCCAGATAGCAATACCCTATAGACACTTTCATGTCTGTTAATGTGGAACTTTATCAGCCAGTGTCAAATGTCAGAATGATAACTGGTATTTTATGCCATTAGCTATTAGACATAAAATGAAAAAAACCCTTTTTTTATTAAAAATGGGATTGCTCTTGGCCAGCATCTAGCCAGGGGGCAAAGATGAGGCCGACGATGAAGCGAGCTCACCCAGAAGATGCCTATTCACTCGCGTGTCTTAAAAAGGTCTAGGTTATATGAACTCGGAAATACAGACGCCGGCAGAGAATTCCAAACCTCCCCCCCCCCCGCCCTTTATTTCAATGCAGAATATATAAGTTTGTTTTAATCCTATGTTATCATTTTAGATTTTTAACCGACTTCAAGATTTCAAAAGAGGAGGTTATCAATTCGGTTGTATGTTTTTTTTTTTTTTTTAATGTTTGTTACTCCATAACTCCGTCATTTCTTAACCGATTTTTTGGAAAATTCTTTTTTTTATTATATGTATATATATCCAAGTTGGTCCCGTTTTTTGTCAAAACGCAGTTCTGATGATGGGATCCATGAGGAATTGAGGGAACTCCTCAAATCTTAAATGCAAACATATAGTGATTTTTGTGTTTTTTTTCAACAAATCGAGCATTATCATACAAAAATGTGACATTTGATGAAGTGGAACTGCTGATGATGATTAGAACACAACTCTTCAACGACGAAAAGTTCACATTTGGCGATTTGTCCTTCTAGCTGTGTTTGTTAAGAAAGTTCTATTTTCACGATTGATTTTTGTCATGCTCGAGTACTGAATGACAAGCATTTTCATTCTTAAAAGTGACATTTGATGAAGTGGAACTGCTGATGATGATCAGAACGGAACTCTTCAACGACGCGTAGTTCACGTTTGGCGATTTGTTCTCTTCGTTTTGTTTGTCAAGCAAGCAAGGTTTTTCCATGATTCCATGAGGAATTGAGGGTACTTCTACCATTATAAACATACTTATAGCCATTTTTATTTTATTGTATGGAATCTAAGAGTGCACCATCAAAGTATAATAATCTTTCACCGGCTTCCCCCATTTAAGTCGGTTTTATTTTCTTAAAAATTATGTTAGTAATATGTTTGGTTTTGAAATTTAGTTGTTTTTTGTAGATTTTTATATCTGCAAGAACCCCTCTTCAGGTAATGGCCTCCTCCAAAGACATGACAGATCGTATATAATACGGTAAGTGATAGACACTTCTTCGGGCATAGTCGTATGTTCCGAGTTTTCACGATGGGAACGAATTATAATCTCGTTTACGGTTAGATAAATTCATGGCGAAGTTGACATACCGCTGCAATATAGATGTGTTTCTATCAATCAATGTCAAATTATCTGTCAAATCGTACAACCATTGAGAATGGAAATTTACCTACACCTGAATACCATATTCTATCGACACTCGATGAATACCTAGAATATTTCGCAGCTGATTATGCTCCACGCTTTGCTTTATGTCACCGCCTCTTTAGTATTTGATAAAGGACATAATTACAGTAATAATTCGCGAGTCGATGGTCGATCATGCGCATAGTTGGCTATAATCGCCATAGATCTAGTTGGGCTCGTTATAAATCATGGAATTCTGCGTTCGGATACGCACTGAACGGGGCAAAAAGTATTTCATGGGAGATATTGTACTTCTCTACGAAAATAAATCTATAATTTTTGCTGTTTCCAGTAGACACATCAAAATTAACTAATCGGACAATAAAAATCACAAAGTTTATTTTCTGTGTCACAATTTCCCCACATCATTTTAGAACATCTTTTTTGACGACAACTTTGGCTTAGTTGCCGTTTCGAATCCCGGTCAGTGCATTATTCGTGTAATTAGCACGAATATTTGTTTCCTGAGTCGTGGATGTTTTTTATGTATTTTAGTATGTATTTATCTACATACATACGACACTACAACCTTCGCTTTGTTTGGGACTAGGTCAATTTGTATATGATTGTCCCTCAATATTTATTGTCCGAGCGAGCGAAGCGTCTCTCTGTTTTAGCTTTCGACAAAAATTCTTTCGTATGTCGGTCCGGATGTTCTCCTATACAGGTCGCATTTCTCGACCGATTCTTGTGAAAGTTTGTGAGCAGATTCGATAATTATAAAGTTTTTTTTGTCGAGTCAATTTTTGGAAATGTTGAAATTTGAAAAAAAAATATTCCCCTGATGGGATGGAAATGGAATGACCTTCTCAGAAAAAATTGCATGTCAGTTGCAGTATTATTTTACCCCCGTGCAAAGGACTAGTCATTATGGCACTGTTTTGGGGAATCCAGCAGTGGACGTCCTTCGGCTGATGTGATGTGATGAAGTTCCAGAGAATTCTGTAAAAAGAGTAGCATTTTTTTAATTATGCTCATTTACTCGATCCATAGGGACTACCTAAAGATCAGAAGACCTATGTAGCCCATATACGTAGAGATTCTTACCTTCAGGAATCTATTAGTTCTCAGTTCTACCACTGAACCTAGCTCAACAGTTTTTTGTCACGGGATCGTGTATCCGAACGCTGCACAGGCTGCTCATTAGCCGCGCACGCATCACGTAGCTATTATATTGTGGCATCTGCGCGTGACAATATGCCGATACAGTTCTATTCCTAACGACGTCCGATTGGTACGTGTTTGTTTTGGAGCGGTATTTAAGAGGAATTCTCCGCGCGGTCTCGTTATATGTGATTTTCCCTTGAGGCCCTGAAACCAAGTGAACATAATCCTATTACCAATTTCATTTTTAGGGTTCTGTACCCGAAAGGCGTGCAAAAAGAGTATCGAATCTAATATAGATTTGTACCTATTACACGGTAAATAAATATGATGAAGACGATTTCCCCAGATGGTAGCCGCTGGCCGCTCAACAAATATTTCGCAAGCACAATACAGGCATTAATATTCTAATGCTTGTGGGAGCGATCCCCGATCGATATCTGCAAATAATGTCACAATGGATCAACAATTCGTCTCAAGCGCACCGGTATAAGTGCGACCTTCGTCACAGATGGAATAAGTACAAGTTATTACGTATAACAGACTGTACGATCGAAGGAATGAGGGCTATCGCGTATGAATTCGCCGCTAGAGGCGCTAGTGTAGCGTGGGTCCCCGAAAATGACAAATATCTTTTTTTTTTAATAGAAGGCAAACGAGCAGACTAATCGCCTGATGGTAAGTGATTAGCGCCCCCCATGGACGTTCGCAACACCAAAGCGTTGCCGGATTTAAGATGGAATTATGCTCTTTTCTTTAAGGGTTTGAAGGTCCTATTGGTACGGATATACCGCAGGTGACAGTTCATTCCACAGTTTAGCTGTGCGAAGCAGAAAGTCACTGTTTGTTTGTGTGTAGGTTACGCGGGTTTATTTCTAATTATAATAGTTATAATAATGAATATTAAATATAATGAAACGGGTCACTCACGTCATTAAGGTCGAATATCGCTCGACATGTTTCAGACCGGTTCGTGGTCCTTAATCATGAGCACCTATCGCGGCGGCGGTGCCCGTTTCATTATATTTAATATGTCTCAAACTCACGGGAGTTTTCTGTATAATAATGTGGGGTATATTTTGCTACACCTGAAGTTAATTATGGCAAATATAAAGAGTTACGGATCAATGAATATCAGTGCTTTGTGAAACTTACGGAAACGTGTCTCCTTTTTTTGAACATAACGGGACTGCACAACTCTGCGGAAGCCCGATATTTTTAGTTTACAGTTCTAAGGTATTAAAGATGATTTAAATGTTAACCTTGTTTTCACCCCCCTATTACTTAATAACAAACTTTGACAGCTGGACCTTGCTCGACAGTGGCGCCAACTGTTGGGCACAAAAACGGTACACTACACCTCATTGGGCGTGGTGATATATTTTGAGTCTTGTCGTGATAATATCTGTTTTGCTCTAACGCTTGTTTGAGAGTCTGAGAGTGCCTTTGAGTCTAGCGCACTGATGCGTGCATAATACGACCGTGGAACTTGCGTGAACGTGACGGACAGACGTCTGCTGGCTTCGTGGAGTGTTTTTGTGACACTACTGGCAAAGAAGGATGTTGGCTTCGGCTAAGAGAATTAGTATCCTCTAACTTGACTTTGAATTTTAAAAATGATTCATTGCAAAAAAATATCGCCAATGATTCTCTGTGATATATTTAGTCAGCAATAAAAGTAGATGATCATATTAGTGCCTTGTCACTTTCACTACTTTGATGCATCCCAATAGCGCAATATAAATGATCATCTACATTTGCTGTTGTTTGCATTTGTTGCAGTTGCCATAATCGATTTGTGGGTGTGGGTACAAAATTGGCAATTGGTGGCTAAAACTAAGTGAGCGGGTTAAAAAGGCATTGGAGTTCTGCATTCGCGTTCCATCTAGTCCGATCGGAGAGTCCGTAGAACTCTGGTGACCGCTCTCTATCAGCGCGGGCTCTCAGAGGGCCTAATGCGAACTGAAAACGAAGCATCTTCCTCTTCCTCTCTGTCGGTTGAACATGCAAGTGCAGCAGAGAGGCAGACATTTTGCTTCGGTTCGCGGTAGCGCCTCAGGGTCAATTTATACTAGATATGTAGTGAAATGAGGCAAGCCATTGTGAATGGCATAACTGATATCCATCATGAGATAGGCGCACCTGCTTGTCCATCATTTGTCGTCGGATGTCAGGCTTTGGTCAGGCTTTAATGTGATGCGGTCTGTACAGTCGACTTCAATTACAATTACCTTATTATTCTAAAGGTATTTATATGGTAATGACAAATGCAGCAACCCAAAGTCAAAGGCCAATAAAATGGCTGCTTAAAAGGTTTGTTTACGGGTTTAGCGCGGAATTTATTTCTTTACCTTTACTAGATGTTTTAACACTGGTTTTCAAAGGCGTGGTCGCGGATAACTGACGTCTCAGAATCTTTTGGAAGAGATGTTTGTTGTACCATAATATTGTATTGTCACCGAGCTTACATAAGTATGCCAATATATTTCAGATAAATCGGTTGTACCTACCTACTTTTAAATTTAGTTGCAAAATTTTTGGATTATACCAACATTTCAAGTTCTAAAAGCTTGCGATGTTTGTATGTTCGCTTTTGGTTGCACCTAGCAATCAGGTATCAATTAGCTAAAAACCATAATTTGTACCTAAAATGCGTTTTGTTGAGAGTGTGGGACCTGTATTTATCTCTCTTTGTCGACACACCAATTCGACCCACCGGTTTTTTTTGTGTATTATCGTTTTCATTTTTGAGTGACCTGTGACAGTTAAAATACCTATTAAGTACACCATCATGCTGTCTATATGATTAATAAACTATTTATATCAATAGTGTTTTTTCTGATACATTGAAAATGATCAAAGTTTCCAAAATAACCTTCATTCCCAAAATAACCTACGTACCTCTGAAATACATGTAGCATTTTTACTTTTTTTTAAGAATTTGCAGCTAGAATACCAAAAGTACAACAGCACACATAAGCTCATGCACATTATCATTAATGTACCTATAAAGAGGGCTCCAAATTAGATCGTGACTGTACTTGTAAAGCAGTTCCACACACCTCTACTACGAGTACAATCTAGGCTCAGCTATTTCAAATATTCAAATGACTACAAACGGCAAAACCTCAACAAATCCAACACAAATCCTGGCGCGGTTAAATTATCGCCACGATTCTCACGGTCGCCCGTCACAGCTAATAAAATTTATGTCACAGCAGAATCGATTCATTCGGATGCAGTCGATTCTATTCGGAATCGAATGCGTGTGAGGAAAATTATTAGGCGTAGCGGTAGGCGTGCCACCTGCCATGGTAGTCGATAGTCGAATTGGAATAGTTGGAGAACTCCCGCGATGGTGGCCCCGATATGCGGTTATTTTTGGTTCATGTAAGTATTGCGTTGTGTATATATCGATATCGCATTTCGTATTGCTGAGTACACATGGCAATGTTGATCGGGACAATGGCGTCAATGGGAAAAATACATCTTTCAAATACAATACTTACTTGAGAACTAGTCTTGCCCTCTATTTTAAAAGTTTGGAACTAAGGCTTTTTGACGCCTATAGGTAGGTACATTACATTCATCTTAAAAATTAATCCTATGAGTGGGTTACAGAAAAGTGAGTGGAAGTCGGAAGCGGACCCAGACAAAAGCTAGGATAGTGAAAAGTTGAAGAAGAATAACGCATCCAACTTTAATTGTATATCTACTGATTGTCCCTAAAATTGTAACATGACTATTGACTCTTGATCTTTTCAAAACGGATCAGTATTTCAAAGAATTAAAAAGACCGAGTTACTGATATTATTTTGAATTGAAATGAAAATAACATTCCATATTTAAAATAAAAATATGCAGTTAATATAGTCAAGAGTGGAAAAATAACAATGAATTTTTCTTGTTTCTTTTTATGGATTTTGAGGAAAACCTCGTTATTCTTTACAAGCCTTAAAGTTTTCTTCAGTTATATATAATTTACAAAGAGTTAATAAATCATGAACAACAATTGCAAACGACGCATGGATGACACATAAAATCAATTTAAATGCCAACACAATTAATGTCAGATTACAGAAAATATGATTTACGTCAACATTAACGTGATAGTATAGTATAAAACAAACAATATCGTTAACCGGTGTCAAGAGGGACACTTAAATTTAACGGCATCGTAAAATTAATGACAAAAGAATCATTAAAATATAAGGCAATAATGATTGAATTATCATTATAATTGACGCTAATGTATGATCGTATTATTTTATGTTCCAATTTCATATTGAGTCGGATTTATCACATCCTTGTTCAGATTATCGTAACGTAATGTTTATTGTTTAGCTTTGTCAATGAGGTTGGAATTCTGTGGGTACTTGACCCTGTTGTCATATTAAGGGTTTCTTCTCAAAAATTCAGAATTACATCAACATTATCAAGATGTAACGAGTTTGTAGGTTATTATATCTTATTCCGAGGTTGACCCATTTTAACGCTTAATTGAACGGACCAACTTCCGTAGTGTAAAATTACTCTTTTATGCAATTTGAAGAGTACAGTAACTTCTTTGAAAATTATGGGAAGGCTAAATATAATTACTGTGTGTGTTTCACAATTGTTGAAATTTTACTCCTTAGTGCGGAAAGTGTTTTTTTCCCCCGATTCGTTATAAAAAAATTGCGAATGTATTTTTACAAGTAACTATAATAAGTATATGAAAATCAACTAGATTTTTAATATTTTCTTGTTCTACCCACTTGTGTTTATCAACTTATCAACAGTGTTTGTCTTGGCTATTTCTGAGATTTAGCTAAGTTGTACCTACTTTGTATCAGCGCTTTGCGGTGCATGATATTTTATATTTTAAGTTAAGTTCTCTTAAGTGAAATGTAAAATTTCTATGAGATATAAAAAAAAATAAACATAAATTCAACTGTAATTAAGTAAATTACTGTGTCAGTTGTAAGTAAATTTTACAAGTCGATTTCCACCCCCTTTCTTCAGTTAGATCGATTTGAACTTATGCAAATATGCAAGTATAAAAGACAATTAGAAAATGAAACTTCGAGGACTAATAAAGCCTCCAAAATAAACATATTGACAAAAATAACATGTCGTTGCATTTTATGGCTATAAAAATATACCTATTTCATATAAACCTATATGTAACCTATTAAGTGTTCCACTGCTTCATATAGCCTATTAAGTGTTCCACTGCTTTGCAAAGGATTTATCCCCTGATCTTTATTAGTACGAGTACCTATTCCGTGCTTCTTCCGCCCAATTGCTGAGAAATGCATCAAGGTCACCCAGCTATCTCCGTTTTAGAGCCGGGCCACGTTGCTACGTTGCGTGGCGTTGCGTTGCGGCGCGTCATCGCAACAGATTTAATGAGTCATAAAAAATACACGTAAAACGTCGTAGCGAAGTCGCAGCGTCGGCGCTGCGACGACGTCAACGCGACGCAGCGCAACGCAACGTAGCAGTATGGCCCGGCTCTTAAACTGCCCGTTTGCGTCAACCGTCATGTGACACCCACTTTGTATAAAAACCTATAAATATCTCTTTTTTTTTCAAATTATATTATTGTTTTTATGTTACGATGTCACGTCATAATATTTTCCACGATCGTTTCACAAGAAGAGCTATAAATATGAAAAGTTATTTAATATTGTGACATCCCGGTTTACTTGTTGATTTAATAACCTGCTGAAGAATCGTCAATTTTATGTCAATCATTATATTTAAGTTTTATAATCATGTCGTTGATGTTAATTGATTCATTTTGTGTTTTGGTACTTACTTTCAATAAAACCGGCTGATGCTTCGGGCCACGCGCAATGTAAGGTTCCGTAGTTGTCCACCCGTTTTATTACGCAGACTTAAAGCTTAAAAACTTATATTTACTATGTGTTAGACACAACACAACTAACAACATTATCTATGTAATGGATGGATATTGTACGAAAGTTTGCTTTTCCAAATACATTTCTTAAGCTCGGTGTAACGGAACGCAATTAGACTATAAGCATAACAGAACGCAATAAAGCTATTAGACCACGTGATGTGAAGTTATTTTAAACTTCGTGAAAAGAAAGTAGTTTTGAAAGTACTAACGAATGTCAAACGTAAGAATTGAACAAAATCGCAGATATTCTTCCAAGCAACACAGCCTTGACGAAAGGTCTAACAAACTTTGGATTAAAATCCAAATTTACGAACTCTACCAGTAGAAGAGTTATGTAATCCTAGTACTTCAACGGATATAAGTCCCTGGAGATCTTGTCTATGGTTCCAACTACTTGTTAAAAATAACCCAATTTAAATTTCATGGCACCAAAATGTAACGAACCTTTTAATTAAATGTATATTTTTGAAGATGTGATTTTTTTAAACTAACTACAGCTTAAAACTAGAAATGGCCAACGTGAATCGTCTAGAGTAGAACCCAATAATGTTATGAATCGTAAAACCCAAATTCTTTTATGTGAATACTTGTCAGGTTCTGGACTTTGTCTTCCTAATCAATGTGGCAGTGCCAGCTATCTGCTATCGCGTTCAGGATGCTGTTGGAGCTATAGAGCTCTTTTCAGGAGTGTTTTTTTTCGTTTAATTGCCTGGAACCCGTCTGTGTGCCCACACATGCCCATCCGCATATTCACTATACCGTCTAGGCAGCCCCATCAGCATCCTGAATGCATTATAGGTCATACTGAATGCATTATAACTATTATAAGCAGAAAAAAGGCGTGGAACTTTATATTGAAAGGGCGATAAAAGCTTGCGCCTAAAATAATTCAATAGCAATATTTTTATTAAAGCGACGCAGTTGAAATCGCAGGCAAAAACTAGTTAGAAATACTTTTAACAGCTGGCTTGTATTGAAATGCAGTAACGTGCCAACCCGGTCGCGGGGTCAAAGGCATAACTCAGCACCTCGCATGCCAATGAGGGTATATTTCAAACTGCCGTGTGGTCGCTTCTTCATACGGTACTTCTATTTCTATATTTTTAATCGAATACTGGTTTTCGCTTGAGATTCCGAACTCTGGGCACTAGCGGTGCCAAGTATGTGCACAACTGTTCCGATGCGACTTTCTTAAATTGATCGTTGAAATGAGAGGTTTGCTTTGAACAAAGAACAGCTATTAGACCAATTACGACTATTACCCAAACAATCTGGCCAGAAGGTTTTTTGACCCGACTTGAAAGATTACCCGCCCTCACCCTATTAATTTTGGCCACATCTTTACCGCGCGTTTAGAAATAAGAGTCCTGTTATGGGTAACGGTGCCAACTATCGGCAGATTTTGTAGCGAATTTAAAACCTAAGCCCTGTTATTCTCGATATAGTTTTAGTCATGTCAAATAACCCCTTGAACTAGTAACTAGGATTGGAACTTTTGCTCTCTCCTTCCCCTCATATCGTTAATTTTTCATTGGAAATAAAATGTAAATTAAAATGTTACAGTTTTAATATATGTTCTGGTTAGCATAGATTAAACCTATTCCAAATATCGAATCGATAGTTTCTGAGATAGTTGGCGATATGACAGACGGACAGAATCGCAACATTTATTACAGTATTTTACTGGTACACGTAAGTTATCAGCTTTTTTTTATTGCAGAACACAATTCAACCCTATTATTAGCAGAACACAATTCAATTGTCACTTTTCTGCAACTAGTGAAACCAATGGCTCAGTTGTATTAGCCATTATAAGCAATAATGAGTCAAGTTTCTTCTCAGCACTTAGGTACCTTGGTGTTGGGTGACTCCATCTGCGCTGGGCACTTTAAGATCTGTGGTGGGTCGCGCCGCCGCTACGGCGGCATATAGCAGGCCTTCATTTGGGAAAACATACATTAGACCCTTCAATTAAACTACAGGATCATCCAAGGGTCAAAACATGTTTAGTACCTTTGGTATCTATGAGTTAGCGTCCAGTGTTTCCTGTGAGAAAATCCATAGTTGGCTCTAAACGTCCTAATTTTAATTGCCCATTTAACGCTCACTCTGTGCAGGTTTGTGTGACACCTTTGTGACTTATGATGATTTCGATCGGTATATAATTCGTTAACGTCAGTGTATTGCATTGTCTACATCAGCATTTCTTAAATTTCGGGTCGCGACCCATCCGTGGGTTCGCGAGTAATATAGGATGGCGCCTGAGATTTTCGGATAATTATGTGTTAATAGATAATTGCGCTCAGTTTTTCAGTGACAACCCAAGAGGTGTGTCCAAAAATTTGATTTATTTGTTAGGTTGGTCTCGGTATATATTCAACATTGGAAACGAACAGAAACTGGTATACTTATATGAAAGTTCACGTTATATTCCATTGTGACCCCCAAGGAAAAGGAAGTCCGCTCGCCGTGGATCAGTTTAGCTGTTTGAAGTGCCTTGTCTGTATCTGTATCGTTGGTAAATATTTTGCGCTATCGTGTAAAGACTGGAATATCTTTTACGTTATAAAATGTCTGCCAAATAAATAAATAATCCGTCGAATATAATGAAACGGGTCACTCACGTCTTTAAGGTCGAATATCGCTCGACATGTTTCAGACCGGTTCGCGGTCCTTAATCATGAGCACCTATCGCGGCGGCGGTTTTCTTAGCAGTTTTTTTTAATATTTAATATGTCTCAAACTCACGGAAGTTTTCTATATAAAATAATCCGTTGTTTCTTAAATAACATCGAATACGATTACAAAGTAACAAGAATTTCACTAGCTAAGAAATGTATTCCTTTAATGGTACGTACGTTATAATAGTCATACAATTGGATTTCTCAAGTCTCCATACACGCGAGGAATGTGTGAACGTTCATAAATAAATCGAGTGCTCCCGAGCTGCTATTGATATGGAAATAATAGCTAGTTAGGGACGATTGTCATGTTTATTACTAGACGTGCAACTTGCATGCGACTTAGCCTGCTAGTAGTCAAGAGGGACAGAGCTAAAAATAAAATAATTAAATAGGACAATCTTATACGCTCCACGATATATTATTTCATGGGCACGCATAATGGCCGAAATTTTCTAAAACGTCAAAAACGGTGTAGTCTAATGAACTACCTGATCTGATGCGTATTTGTGCCCATCACACAATAAAATGCCTTTACCGGGATTCGAACCCACGATAAACGGCTTCATAGTCAAAGCCAGAGTGGTCATCAAATGGTTTAGAACAAACTTAATTCTCCTAGTTAGCATTCAGTAATTAGATTCATTAGCTGTAGCAAAAGAGTGACTTGATTAGTAATGCCAATGTTACTGTCGCACATTCAACCAAGAATGTGGTCTAAGTTTTTAAACCTTAATGCACAAGTAATAGAGTCTAGAACAAGATGACCAACTTCTAGGCGAATGTATAAACTAAAGGCAATTTTCGGCGTCTATTGTACACATTGACCTGGTCGAGTGGTAGCTTGAGCGCAGACCTGAGTACTTAACGTTGCTGGGGTACTGCGTTCGAGACCCATTGGGCTGGCAATGTTTGGCTTTTCTTAACATTTTTTAATTTTATTATGTAAATTTTATAAGCAGAGCCCGGAAAATCCATAGCAAAACAAAAGACAGTCGCAATCAAACTAGTGTTATATACATTTTTTTATCGATACATATCGATAAAAACATATCGATAGTGTTAGATACATATCGATAGTTGTGTAACATGAGAAAAAAACGGCCCACAAAATGAAAAAAATAATAATACAAAATTTCACATAGATTTGTAAAATTATACAGGTACAGATGCAATTTCTTGCTCGAAATCCACGTCAGTACATACAGCATCTTATTGGGTTTGTTATAGTGATAGGAGTAGATAATCATTAATTTTTCAACATTCTCTGGGAGAAGACCGTTTCGTTTATCAGTATAAAGCCATTTATGTATACTAAATGAACGTTCGACTTCACTCGACGTCAAGGGAGCAAATTTATAAAACTCATTGTAATTGGTACGATGATCAGGTTGGGTAAGATTTTCGGATATTTCTCGTAAATTATCATAATCAGGATTTCGGTCTAGCACAGCTTCAAATTTGCGTATCACTGGTAAAAGTTTACTCCAATTTATGTAACAACGAACAGTGTCCAGAATGAGGAATGATTCCGTAATGGACAAAGTTGAACATTGTAACTGTTCTATTGAAGAGACAATTACTTCGTAATTGTCGCGAATGAAATTTAGTTCTTGTTGTAATTTTCTCTTTTGGAAGATTTTTTTGCAGTTCTTATAGCTGCCGCAAGTATGGAGACGATATTACGTATTTGCTCATAGTATTGAGCGTAATATACAGCTGCATTTATCCAAGTGCTCCATCTGGTGATTACAGGCTCGGGAGGTAATGGATTTCCTTAAAAAGGCGTACACGCTCTGGAGATTTTAAGAAAATCTTTTTGACATTAGATATTAACACGTCCACGTCTTTAAAGTTATCTCGCACCTCTTCTGCAACTTGATGCAGACCATGAGCTAAACACGTAATGTGTTTCATACGAGGAAATGTTGCTTTTAAAATACGACCAGCTTTAAGCATATAAGCGGCACCATCAGTGCAAATTAAAAGTACATTATTAACGTTATCGTTAAAAGAATTTTGAAACAAAATTTTTAGTTAGCTTTTAATTAAATTAGCTATTGCTTCTCCATTGATCTTTTCCAAAACCTTCGACCCCAAAAGATAAAATTGCTGTGAATAATTTTTTTGCAACGATCGCATCACCACATTAGTCACGCATTTTCCCATAAAATCTGATGTTTCGTCCACAGATATCCATAAGTGATTGGTGTTATTTACCTGTCTTACTCTCTGAATAGTATTTTTGTATACAACATTTAAATATACTTTGCTAATAATGATTCGTCCGGTAGAGATTTTTGTGAGCAGTTGCAGCACAAATATATATTAAAAAAATTACGAAAGTTATTGTTGTTGACTGTTGTCCACGTTATATTGCAGGAAATAAGAAATATTATTAAACCGAAATAAAATTGATGTTTAGAATTTGGTTCTTCAGTACGGTTTTTGTGTCGGTCGCTTTTAAGATGAATATCAATGTTACATTTCTTTAGTTTTAGATTTACATAAACATAACACATGGGACAGTATATAGTGGAGGTCACTTCGTTGTACACTAGTTCAGGGTGATTGGTTATCCACGTTTTAATACGATCTTGCACATTACTCATTTTAAATTTAAATGAAAACTATATTAAATCAACCAATGGATTTATATATCAACCACGTCCGTTTCAAACCGTTTTAAGGTACAAATCATTATTATCTATAGAGACACAACTTATATTTTATCGCTGTCATACGCAATGAAATGACAATAATGACATTCAATGTCTTATGGAATACAAATTTTCTGAAGTGTCTATTATTTTCAATGAGGTTGATTTCCTCTTTGTCACCCGACTATGGCCAAGCCAAAAGGAAAGGGTTATTACTTAACATGAAATACGAGTATAAGTAACGTTGATAATATAAGTTACGTGGCGTTTTAGATGGAATAACACATATAAAAACAAACCCTGAACTTACCACTTCTTTTGCGTTTGGCGTGAATGATTATCAAATAATGTACGCACCTAAACATATCGGTATGTTTTTTTTTAGACAAAACTTACTCGATATGGGTAAAAAAATGTTTCTAACACTAGTTTGATTGCGACTGTCTTTTGGTTTGCTATGGATTTTCCGGGCTCTGTTTATAAGGTACTAATTTTATTTTAAAAGGTTCTTCTTATTCAAGTTTACTTATTTTATTATTTGACAACAAAAATAAGCAAAGAATTGAATAAAAATATTTACAAATTATACATTTTAGATTTTATTACACCAAATATTACAAACACGTTGAAAAGTTTGCACCTCAATGCCACCAGCCGGCGTTCGATATAGTGCAGTCTAGTTCTAAAATAAATGCACGGCCAAAGTGAATTAAACTTTATTAGTAAACACATAAAGTAGCTACTTACTTGATTGGTAATGTATGTATTGTCATTAGTCGTGCAAGCTAAAGGCTTCTTTCGGCGGCTCCAGTACACATTGACCTGGTCGAGTGTAGCTTGAGTGCAGACCTGAGTACCTGACGCTGCTGGGGTACTGCGTTCGAGACCCATTGGGCTGGCAATGTTTTGCTTTTTTTAACATTGTTAATTATTTTATATTGTATATTTTATAAGGTACTAGTTTTATTTTTAAAGGTATCTTGTTATTCACGTTTTCTTATTTTTTTATTTCACAACAAAAATAAGCAAAGAATTTAATAAAAATACTTACAAATAATACATTTTAGATTTTATTACACCAAATATTACAAACTCGTTGAAAAGTTTGCATCTCAATGCCACCAGCCGGCGTTCGATATAATGCAGTCGAGTTCTAAAATAAATGCACGGCCAAAGTGAATTAAACTTTATTGGTAAACTCATAAAGTAGCTACTTACTTGATTGGTAATGTATGTATTGTCATTACTCGTGCAAGCTAAAAGCTTCTTTCGGCGGCGCCAGTACACATTGACCTGGTCGAGTGGTAGCTTGAGCGCAGACCTGAGTACCTAACTCTGCTGGGGCACTGCGTTCGAGACCCATTGGGCTGGCAATGTTTTGCTTTTTTTAACATTATTTATTATTTTATATTGTAATTTTTATAAGGTACTAGTTTTATTTTTAAAGGTATCTTGTTATTCACGTTTTCTTATTTTTTATTTCACAACAAAAGTAAGCAAAGAATTTAGTAAAAATATTTCCAAATTATAAATTTTAGATTTTATTACACCAAATATTACAAACCCGTTGAAAAGTTTGCATCTCAATGCCATCAGCCGGCGTTCGATATAGTGCAGTCGAGTTCTAAAATATATGCACGGCCAAAGTGAATTAAACTTTATTGGTAAACTCATAAAGTAGCTACTTACTTGATTGGTAATGTATGTATTGTCATTACTCGTGCAAGCTAAAAGCTTCTTTCGGCGGCGCCAGTACACATTGACCTGGTCGAGTGGTAGCTTGAGCGCAGACCTGAGTACCTAACTCTGCTGGGGTACTGCGTTCGAGACCCATTGGGCTGGCAATGTTTTGCTTTTTTTTAACATTGTTAATTATTTTATATTGTATATTTTATAAGGTACTAGTTTTATTTTTAAAGGTATCTTGTTATTCACGTTTTCTTATTTTTTTATTTCACAACAAAAATAAGCAAAGAATTTAATAAAAATATTTACAAATAATACATTTTAGATTTTATTACACCAAATATTACAAACCCGTTGAAAAGTTTGCATCTCAATGCCACCAGCCGGCGTTCGATATAGTGCAGTCGAGTTCTAAAATATATGCACGGCCAAAGTGAATTAAACTTTATTGGTAAACTCATAAAGTAGCTACTTACTTGATTGGTAATGTATGTATTGTCATTACTCGTGCAAGCTAAAAGCTTCTTTCGGCGGCGCCAGTACACATTGACCTGGTCGAGTGGTAGCTTGAGCGCAGACCTGAGTACCTAACTCTGCTGGGGTACTGCGTTCGAGACCCATTGGGCTGGCAATGTTTTGCTTTTTTTAACATTATTTATTATTTTATATTGTAATTTTTATAAGGTACTAGTTTTATTTTTAAAGGTATCTTGTTATTCACGTTTTCTTATTTTTTATTTCACAACAAAAGTAAGCAAAGAATTTAGTAAAAATATTTCCAAATTATACATTTTAGATTTTATTACACCAAATATTACAAACCCGTTGAAAAGTTTGCATCTCAATGCCACCAGCCGGCGTTCGATATAGTGCAGTCGAGTTCTAAAATATATGCACGGCCAAAGTGAATTAAACTTTATTGGTAAACTCATAAAGTAGCTACTTACTTGATTGGTAATGTATGTATTGTCATTACTCGTGCAAGCTAAAAGCTTCTTTCGGCGGCGCCAGTACACATTGACCTGGTCGAGTGGTAGCTTGAGCGCAGACCTGAGTACCTAACTCTGCTGGGGTACTGCGTTCGAGACCCATTGGGCTGGCAATGTTTTGCTTTTTTTAACATTATTTATTATTTTCTATTGTAATTTTTATAAGGTACTAGTTTTATTTTTAAAGGTATCTTGTTATTCACGTTTTCTTATTTTTTATTTCACAACAAAAGTAAGCAAAGAATTTAGTAAAAATATTTCCAAATTATACATTTTAGATTTTATTACACCAAATATTACAAACCCGTTGAAAAGTTTGCATCTCAATGCCACCAGCCGGCGTTCGATATAGTGCAGTCGAGTTCTAAAATATATGCACGGCCAAAGTGATTTAAACTTTATTGGTAAACTCATAAAGTAGCTACTTACTTGATTGGTAATGTATGTATTGTCATTACTCGTGCAAGCTAAAAGTTTCTTTCAGCGGCTGCAGTACACATTGACCTGGTCGAGTGGTAGCTTGAGCGCAGACCTGAGTACCTAACTCTGCTGGGGTACTGCGTTCGAGACCCATTTGGCTGGCAATGTTTTGCTTTTTTTTAACCGACTTCAAGATTTCAAAAGGAGGTTATCAATTCGGTTGTATGTTTTTTTTTTTCTTTTTTTTTATGTTTGTTACTCCATAACTCCGTCATTTCTTAACCGATTTGAAAAATTTTTTTTTTATTGTAAGTATATATATCCAAGTTGGTTCCGTTATTATCAAAACGTAGTTCTGATGATGGGATCCATGAGTAATTGAGGAAACTCTTCAAATCTGTAAGGCAAACATACAGTGATTTTTAAGTTTTTATCAACAAATCAAGCATTTGCATCCAAAAATGTGACATTTGATGAAGTGGAACTGCTGATGATGATCAGAACAGAACTCTTCAACAACGAAAAGTTTACGTTTGGTGATTTGTCCTCCTAGCTGTGTTTGTTAAGCAATTTCTATTTTCAAGATTGATTTTTGTCATGCTCGAGTTCTGATGATAGGATCCATTAGGAATCGAGGGAACTCCTCAAATGTGAAAGGCACACAAATAGTGATTTTAGTATTTTCATGAACTAATCAAGCATTTTCATTCATAAAAGTGACGTTTGATGAAGTGGAACTGCTGATGATGATCAGAACGGAACTCTTCAACGACGCGTAGTTCACGTTTGGCGATTTGTTCTCTTCGTTTTGTTTGCCAAGCAAGCAAGGTTTTTCCATGATTCCATGAGGAATTGAGGGTAGTTAGTCTTATACCATTGTAAATATACTTATAGCCATTTTTATTTTATTGTATGGAATCTAAGAGTGCACCATGTAAGTATAATAATTTTTCACCGGCCTCCCCTATTGAATCGGTTTTTTTTTTCTTAAAAATGATTACATTATTTATTATTTTATTTTGTAATTTTTATAATACATTTTAGATTTTACACCAAATATTACAAACCCGTTGAAAAGTTTGCATCTTAATGCCACCAGCCGGCGTTCGCTGTAGTGCAGTCGAGTTGTAAAATATATGCACGGCCAAATTGAATTAAACTTTATTGGTAAGCTCATAAAGTAGCTACTTACTTGATTAAAAATGTAAGTATGTATTGTCATTAGTAGTGCAAGCTAAAGGCTTCTTTCGGCAGCTCCATTACTCATTGACCTGGTCGAGTGGTAGCTTGAGCGCAGACCTGAGTTCCTAACGCTGCAGGGGTACTGCGTTCGAGACCCGTTGGGCTGGCGATGTTTTGCTTTTTTTAACATTATTTATTATTTTATATTTTAATTTTTATAAGGTACTAATTTTATTTTTAAAGGTATCTTGTTATTCACGTTTTCTTATTATTTTAACAAAAAAAAAGCACAGAATTTACGTAATAAAAATATTTACAAATTATAAATAAATAAAATAAATATTGGGGGACAATCTTACACAAATCGACCTAGTCACAAACCTAAAAGTAAAGTTGGAAAGGTATTTAACAAAATATAAACAAACCCACATATAATATATACAAGGCTAGTTTAATGGGCTGACTGGCTGAATCACGTGGTTTTGGTTTGTTTACTTTAAAAGTTAATTGTCCTATCCAAATAGAGTATCGATTGTATATTGACATTATGACTGTAGCGAACAGAACCCATTTTATTTCTTTATAAACCGACTTCAAGATTTCAAAAGAGGAGGTTATCAATTCGGTTGTATGTTTTTTTTGTTTTTTCTTAACCGATTTGAAAATTCTTTTTTTGATTATAAGTATATATGTATATCCAAGTTGATCCCGTTTTTTGTCAAAACGCAGTTCTGATGATGGGATCCATGAGGAATTGAGGGAACTCCTCAAATCTTAAATGCAAACATATAGTGATTTTTGTGTTTTTATCAACAAATCGAGCATTATCATACAAAAATGTGACATTTGATGAAGTGGAACTGCTGATGATGATTAGAACACAACTCTTCAACGACGAAAAGTTCACGTTTGGCGATTTATCCTTCTAGCTGTGTTTGTTAAGCAAGTTCTATTTTTACGATTAATTTTTGTCATGCTTGATTTCTGATGATGGGATCCATGAGGAATTGAGGGAACTCCTCAAATCTTTAAGGCAAACATATAGTGATTTTTGTGTTTTTATCAACAAGTCAAGCATTTGCATCCAAAAATGTGACATTGGATGAAGTGGAACTGCTGATGATGATCAGAACAGAACTCTTTAACGACGAAAAGTTTACGTTTGGTGGTTTGTCCTCCTAGCTCTGTTTGTTAAGCAAGTTCTATTTTCACGATTGATTTTTGTCATGCTCGAGTTCTGATGATAGGATCCATTAGGAATCGAGGGAACTCCTCAAATGTGAAAGGCACACAAATAGTGATTTTAGTATTTTAATGAACTAATCAAGCATTTTCATTCATAAAAGTGACGTTTGATAAAGTGGAACTGCTGATGATGATCAGAACGGAACTCTTCAACGACGCGTAGTTCACGTTTGGCGATTTGTTCTCTTCGTTTTGTTTGTCAAGCAAGCAAGGTTTTTCCATGATTCCATGAGGAATTGAGGGTACTTAGTCTTCTACCATTATAAACATACTTATAGCCATTTTTATTTTATTGTATGGAATCTAAGAGTGCACCATCTAAGTATAATAATCTTTCACCGGCCTCCCCCATTAAAGTCGGTTTTTTTTTCTTAAAAATTATTTGTTTTCCAATTTGTATGCCTAATGGCCAAACATAGTGATACACATATTACCATTGTACCATCTTTATTACCTCTGTTTTACAAATAAACTTTACTATACTCTAGTTACTATGCAGAAGCCACACGTTCCCCCTGGGCACAATTTGGCATTAGATGGGCCTTTTGAAAGCACCAATAGCAACGCAACACTTTAAGTATCTTTACAATGAGTACAATTGAAAATGAAAATGAAAAATTATATATTCAGTAACTAAAATTAGGATCCAGTACCCAATAAATGTTAAACAAATGTTTGTTTTAAGCCCAATTGTTGAATGTTAGAGAATGCCTGAAGTCAATGTGTCGGCCATTTATACTTTCTGGTTGTGTACAATAAAATTTAAATAGGTATTAAATATTTTTTTGCTTCTTTAAAATATGGTTCTCGACTATGAATATTTCTATGACCAGCGCGGCTAGCACAAGACGACGCGCGAGCTATCTTGCGCGAGAGACAGACTATCCGTCTCCATGTAATGAGTACAAACGAAAAGAGACGGATAGTCTATCTCGCACGCCGTTTTGTGCTAGCCGCGTGCAGGGCTAAAATTAATTAAGCCGCTTAAATTTTCTCGATGAAAAAAAGAAAAACAAAATTAAGTATTTTTTTTACTTTTTTCATCAGCCCACTAAAACAATACAATGTTAAAAGACACAATCAACTTAAAATGATGTTGTTTTACCTCATCTAAACTCTCACAAAGTCTGATATTTATCGTAATTTGTCCAAAAAGAACATTCCCTAGAATTGTTGCATCTCGTTTTCTCGGGCGCGCAAGACATACTTTGAGAGAAACACCGTCATAAGACGGAGATGCGGAGTGAATGAAGATATAGTGACAAAAAAAATTGAGAAAGGTACGTTAAGATAACAGTGGTGGCCTTAGGGGGTGGCAAGCAGGGCAACCGCCCGGGGCCTTGCTTTTACAGGGGCCTCGCGCAACCCTGGTGAAGTCCTCACAAAGATTTGATGCACCGGCGCTGCCCGGAGCCTCGCAATGTCTAAGGCCGCCACTGAATAAGATGGTTTGGACACGTAGAGAGGATGAATGAATGTAGATTAACAAAACGAGTGTATACGAAGGAAGAGTGGATGGAAAAGTTGAAATGGGAAGACCTCGGCGAACGTACTCCGACCAAATCGGAGACATTCTGCGAAAAGACTAGGACACTGGCTACAAGAGTACCCTAAATCGGCGCGCATGCATGAAGAATGTTATGAGAGTTCATGAAGCGAAAGTTGTATGTCAGGATCGTAGCAAATGGAAATCCGTAATCTCTGAATCCCTTCCGGGAAACAGACGTGATTATAGGTATGTATGATAATAATCCGAAGTGATGAACACACATCATTTATTTGGCACTTCTGAAAATCAAATAAGTTCTTTACTCGTTATCTACCGGTACATAGCGGAATAAGTTGTTTGGAACAATAAATATTTTCTTTTATTAGCTGAATATTTCAAATTATTTTCATCAGAGCTAATATTTTCATACTTTAAACTATAAATTCGTGCGGAAAGTCTCATTTACATTTGCAAGACCTTGGATGCAATTTTCATTTCATTACAATTTTAATCGTTTAAGAGGGCTTTTCGTGCCCACTATCGCCACTTGACGTCGACTCGATCGACGAATCTAGCAAAGTAGTAATAACTAAATTGATGTATTCAAAAGGTACTTAAATACAAAATAAAATACTATCAACCCCCTTTTTTAAATATCTATCATTAAATTTAAATAATCGCAATTATTTACGAGTGGCGCTAGTGAAACCGATTGAGCCCTCTTAATCCGTGAAGTAGCTTGTTATCACTACTATCTACGGCCTACGCTATAGACTATAAATCACAAACTACTATGCATTACACCGTTCAAGTGCACAACGTCTATAGACGTTGCAACATAAAGTTAATTATACATCATACAGATAGTTCAATCCACGAAGTATCCGTAGCTCTCCATGCCAATCTACTATAGATAAATCACAAAATAGTATGCATTAATATGTGCAACACGGCTAGCACAAGACGGGGCGCGAGCTATCTCACGCGCGAGATAGACTATCCGTGTATTTCTAATTGGTACACACAGAAAGAGACGGATAGTCCATGTCGCGCGTGAGATAACTCGCGCGCCGTCATGTGCTAGTTATACAACGACGTCTATAGACGTCGAAGAATATAGTTAAGGCACTTAACACGATTGAGTAAGGATTTTCGTCGTACCAAGCCTTTTTCGTGAATAGAACGATATAAGTCCCAGTGCTCGATACGATAGGTGTCAAAGATATCAAGGTTTCGTTGGAGCGTTTACCTATTTAAACATTTAATTTTCACAAAGTTATACAGCCAAGAACAGAGCTAACCACCATGGAGGATGCTCCAACATTTCCTTCAGTTCCAATCTAGGCGGCATTATAATAGCATCCTTATTTTCTGGCACCGGCATTTTAGCGTAACGCAACAGAGTTTTACATTCCACATCATTGCTAATTACTTCTTGAGAAGTCCAAATCTCTATCGTGCATTTCATACTGTTAGGGTTCAATGGTGGACCGGTCACCGCTAACGGATCAATCGATTCAATGGTTGATTTACAAATCATTTGGTTTTCTGACGAATCTTTATCAACGGGCTTGGAACTCGTCACAACACTATCGTCTCCTGTTGATTCTAAACCAGTCGATATATCAACAGACATATTGACACACTCGGTTGATGCCTGTTTACTTGCATCAGACGATTTACGATTTCCATCAGCAAAAGTCGTCACTATAGCACAAGGTATTTTTAATATTTCCTCTTTTTCCTCCTCTTTAATTCTCATGAAACAAGTCGCTTCATCTTTACTTTCATTCGCGTCGGTAGAAGCTGAGGATGATGTACTACCACTATCTATGCTGCTTGCAGTTGAAGAGCTGCTACTGCGTCTATAATAACTGTCGTGATAATAATGATCGTGATAAACATGAGAACGGCCCATGTTATACATAGTCAAACCAATCAGGAGAGTATTAAATCGACTGTTTGAACTTCTATACTGATTGACATATACGTATTGTGGCGCGGTGTAATATGATGGCACTCTCGGCACATAGCTGTTGTATGATCCATATCTTTGGCCATATTTCATACCTCTCTGGTTCCCGGAGAGGCCGTTTGACGAAGGATAGCCATGCGAGCCTCCGGAACCATGGCCGGAGTATCCGGATGACGCTGGGTAGGTGTGTGATTGTGTTCCGGGACTCTTCCCCCACCCGAAGATACCTTTAAAGTTTAAAATAAATAGGTGTCACATTCCGGAACTCCAAATGACTATAGCAACATTTCGATGATATTTCGCTAAATACCACAGAACGCAGGAGAAGAGTTCTTCGATGGATATGGGGAAATTTTATTTTTCATTACTCATGCTCGAAAAGTGAGTCATAGTAGACAAATCAAGCGGGGCTAAAGTTGTACATTTAACCCCTACGGAATATATGTATGAATAGACCAATCAAAAGTCTTCACCATATTAAATCCACCAATCACAATACACACTCGTAAAATACACTTCATAACTCTTTAAAAAACTTTGTATTTGACATCAACCAACCAGAATACAGCTACACTAAAATCAACTAATTAGGTAACACAATTAATTTCTCAAAACCACAGATTAAATAATACTAAGAAAACTTAACGTTTTGACTTGTACTATGCCTATTGTAGATCAAAACGTCAAGTTTTCTTAGTCACTAGGTATTTCATAATAATTAAAAAAGTGATGGAATCTTTTGAGTAACGCCTAAGAAATGCTGAATCGTAGGTCAGTGGCGTTTATTCACGGTGTCTTTATCTACGCCAAATTATACATATGATTGCTGGGGAATTTATTGTTCTTTTTGCGAAGTTAATCTTTGTTTATCCTTTATTTATTTATTTATCCTTTATTTATCCTCCTTTGTTTTTCCTTTGTTTATCCTCGCAATCGAAGTAAAAAGTAGAGTGTAAACCTCTGGTCTAAAAACCATATTACCACTCGAACTATTTTCCCCCACTTCGTTCGATAATAACCATCTCGTGGTAATTTGGCTCATTTTAGACCCTTGTCATACAATCTACTATTGATAATGCATCGTAGAGTGGATAGACACGTGTCGAGGATATATTGTTGATGGGTTCATTTGTATTTATGCAGGATGGGGACATTAAATGAATGCAAGAACACGCAAGTACATCTCCTTATCAATAATAGACCTGCACGGTATTATGGGGAATAGCAAAACAATATTGTTTCAGTACCTTTAAATATGCCTCCACCCCCACTGCGTCCACCACCCCCGCGGCCACCACCACCTCGCCCGCCACCTTTACAATCAATGTATGCAATACACACAACCAGATACAACAATAACAGTTTCATAATACGGCGTTTGGGAGACGTGGTTCGTCCCCTTCAGTTCGGACGGTTCTGCGTCGTCGTGGTCGGGGCCCGTTTATCGACCAAGTGTCTCATTGACGTGTGAGGTGCGTGCTCGTAACAATCACCTGTTAACTGTAGTAGACGGGCGATTCACAAATAGAATGACGTCTGGACTGGTTGACTTAACAAAAGGTCATGTCAGAGGAACTTCCCCACTTTCATGTTTGTTTTATAAAATCAGAGTAACGGAGGCGTGAAAAAAAAACGCTAAATAGCAAAAGGATTCCGGTTTCGCCATTTAGGGTTCCGGAGCCTAAAAGGCGAAAACGGAATCCTTATAGTTTCGTCCACCCGTATGTCACAACCAATTTACTCGGAGACTATAAGCACTACAAGTATGAAATTTGCTAGGAAGGTGTATTCTATGAACCGCTACAGAAAAGTAGTGTGAAATTAGAAAATAGGGGAGGGGGTCACCCCATACATGTAACCGGGGGATTACTAGTAAAGGATAGGCCTATAAATATGACATAGAGTTTTTTTTATTTTTCATTTAAGTCTACCGTTTTTAAAAAGTATCCCTCCCCCTTCTCTTCAATCCAAGCTATGAAGTGTAAAATTCTGAAGAAAATTGGTGGTGTATTATTTTCTGTATGCAGCTGATTTGAATTTTTGATTGAACAAGATAGGTCTAACGATTGTTGAGTTATAGCTTAATAATAAAAACTGTCTTTTCTAAATAGTCCAAAATATCACGTAAAACAGCTTAACCTCAGACATCACATTATTATTTGCCACTGACTAATTGATAGCTATTAATTATGTTTTACCTTTAACAAGACAATCTAACAAATAGACATTTTACATATACCACCATATGCATACAGAACATTTATGATCAGGCGAATAATATAAAATGCATAACGGTTCCCATAACGAGCCGGTGAAATATTAGCGCGACGCGGTGATGTGTAGGGCGTTAAGGAAATCATTACTGCATTCCTTGATAAATGTCTGATTTTCGGCCCTATGGGAACTGGGTTACGTCACAATTAAAGGGTTAAGGGGTTTCTGACTGGTCGGTTCGGAGGAGACCTTAGATTAATAATACGAACAGATCCGTAGTGTTAATCAAGAATATGAGTTAGGACAGATAGTACGATCATTTTGGAACTAACTAACGTACTGTCTCCATTTAAAAGTATACCGAAATGTCAAATCCCATACTTACAATCCAAAACGTCACAAACGTCAGTTCAGTACAATTTGCAGTTATGAAAGACATAGGCCTCCCCCAATTTCATGGGGGGTAAATGCCATAATCGCCACGCTTGGCATGCGGGTTGGCGATCGCAGTGTCTCCACCGCACTTCAGGGATGCTGCTGCCCATCCCCCGGTGGTCTTGGTCGTAGTTTTAGGACATACCCGGGTCCATCGCTTTAAAATGAGCCAAAAGGACTAAAGCGAGAGGGAGGCTCCAGTGCGTTCAGTATTGAGATCCTGGAGTCCTCCGTATGAGAGTGCAAATGGCGGTCACCGTGGAGTTGTTACTGAATTAAAATACCACATAAGCCAGTCATCCCCCGATGACTGGTTAGCTGATTAGCAGGTTTTCTCCACGCAAAAAAAAACGCGGGCAGCTCATGATCGATCGTTGTGGCAGTCTCAGGAGGA
This sequence comes from Notocelia uddmanniana, assembly GCA_905163555.1. Classification (NCBI taxonomy): domain Eukaryota; kingdom Metazoa; phylum Arthropoda; class Insecta; order Lepidoptera; family Tortricidae; genus Notocelia; species Notocelia uddmanniana. The sequence goes on from LR991064.1 coordinate 5,751,158, forward strand.
AGCCTGTGTCAGTGATGATGATGATGATGAAACTTGACAGCTACCTAGCTGTCAAGCTTGACACCTGTCAAACAAACTGGAGGAGCGTTATTGTCAGCATGTACAGGACAGATATGCTAAACTGTCCATACAACTGACACCTAACTCTCATGCAGCTTAGGAAATAAATATATCGTGGTCAAACAGCAATGTATTGATCTGTCTAGCAACTAGTCTCATTATAATGGTATTCGAAACCGAAAAGTCAATATGGCCGCCCCTTTAAGGCGATCGTGAGTGCCTAACAAGTTTTGTCTTCACGCCACGCTCCCAATACAATAATTTAATTTCCATCTCTCCATACAATAAAACATTTATATTGTCGCTTCCGTATTAGCCTGAAGTGCATTTAACTTGTCCAAGTCTATGTGAAATTGATGCTAAATGCTTGGGAATAGAGTCGGGTTTCAAATGGAAGTGGGAATCATTGTCGTGCATTATTTAATACCAATATTACTGGTGGCGTGAAGATTGAATAGCGTTAGTAATAAAAGCCTAGTTGCTTCGGTTTATCGGATTAAAAGATTTAGAGCTCGAAATTGCATTGCACAGGATAGATACTTGTTTGTTTTAGGTTTTTTGTTGAATTTTCTTAGAAACAATTGTGTGACAGCGTTGTTCTATACAACGATAAATAAAGATAAAAGAGTAATAAGACCATTTAAAAATCATTAGTAAAAAAAACAAACTTCTTATATATAACTATTAAACCTGCCCGCAAACTTTCACGGGAATCGGTTGAGAAATGAAACCCGTTGAGGAGAATATCCAGAAATCCGGAATTCCGCCGGCCGGACATACGGAGGCATTTTTGCCGAAACTGAAACGGAGAATTTTTTACACCCACTCAATAATTTTAAAAGTCATAATATGATGTTACTTCCATATGTTTGTTTGTGTGCTTTTTTGTTCGTTATCACATTTCCTCCATCTATATAAACCTACTATTGCTAAAAGTGGCAGTGGCACTGAAATTAATTTTCGTGTGCTCTGCCTACCCCTTTTGGGAATATACTCGTAAGTGTGTATGTACGTTTGTTAGGATACAGTCATCGTCAAAAATTCGCACTCCGTGACAATACATACAAACATGACATTATGACGAATGCGTTAGAGCGTACAGGTGGTTTTGTCACCTTGGGACGTCCATATATTTATGACTTTGACTGTACGTGTCTGCTATATACTCGTACACTGTTGATTTTACTAAAGATCTTTCTTCTATGATCTAAGTTATACCACAACTGTATCGGTATACCATCTAGTTTGCAAGCAACTGAAGATAATTGTATCACTCCCGTCTGTTGGCGTGCCATTTAAGCATTTCAGTTCCCACACTTTGTATGGAGTATAATTTGTATGAATAACTGTTTGTATTGATAGGTTGTATCGCTGTTCAATGAGAGTGATAGAAGCAAATTGCGCTTGGGTTCTTTTGTCCATTCATTAATATCCCACTAATATTATAAATGCGAAAGTTTAGATGTTTGGATGTTTGTTGCTCAATCACGCAAAAACGGCTGAACAGATCAAAATGTTTTTTTGTATACTAACAGTATGTAATCTGGATTCACTTATAGTATACTTTTTGTCCCGATAATCACCCTCAAAGGGATGAAATCGGGGGTGCATATATGGTCTATGAAACGGGGTGATTCTCACAAGCCATTATAAGCTTTAAGTTTCAGCCAATTGGGAGTATAACGGCGTGTCAATAATTTTAACGTAAGCCATAGCAAAATTTGACGTTTTGTAAACAAGCTGACTTTTCGATATGTCAAAGCCGAAATATCATAATTCCTTCTGATTGATGACGTTATTTTTGAGCATAATCTTTTAGCAATTAGGTCTATTATTGCGTGTAAATCAAAATAAATTTGCGATACTTTGGAATTGTTTGTCTTCATATGCTTAAATACAAAAACAGCTGCTTCAATGCAGTATTTGTATCGTCAGTGTACAATTTAATTTTGTCGTGTATTATTGTTTACGTAATTGGTGACCCTTCACACTATAATACCTGTTTGATATAAGAGATCACTTGGGCTGGGCAGCCCAATCGTCAACATTGACAGTTGAAGCACCTTAGATCTATGCACAAATTACAATCTATATACTGAGATAGAGATACCAGTGAAATACTCCACATAGATCGTAGCGCCGTTGTGTATTTAGTAAGAACTAACCGCACGACCGCTGCATCCCTGTCACTTTAATATGCAAGTGCGATAGAGATAGCACCCAGTGACATATGGTACAAACAAGTTAAACTAAAATTTCCATAGAAAAATTCGTACTTCGAGTTGAAAGGCCCTTGGATTTATGCTTATCCGTATACATATAATACAGCTGTAGAAGGTCGAAAATCTGTACATTGAAGATGTGGGCTAAATCAATGGAGCGATTGGAGGGCCCTTGGCATCGAAACAGAACACATTTCAACAGTTTTAATAATTCGTGTCTGTTTGTCTATCGGTTTATATGTCTAGGCATTGTGACTCTCGGCCTTCAGCCTCACGTGCATTGCCACTCTGTTTCGGCCCGTTAGTCATCAACTTTACATGAAGAATCCAATCTGTTGAGAAGCTCGGCCTTCGGCCTCGCGTTTCTCGCCTCCCTGCTTCAGGCCTTGGGCCCTCAACCTTACATAAGAAGCCCGTTTTGTGTGAATACTCGGCCTTTCGCCTTGCATGTTTTGCCACTCTGCTTACGGCCTTCGGCCATCATACTTACATGAAGAACCCGCTCTGTTGGGACGTTTTACGGAAGAACTGCGTAGCGAGACTTTTATCATTGTACATGCAATATTTTACGGGCTTCATTCGTCTAGAATCGGTACATTTGATATAAATAAGCTTAATCATTCGTTTTGAAAGCACGAGCACGTAGCACCAACTCCCGTTACAATCGGACACTTTTACTTGAAGTTGTCAGACGATTATATATACCTAGGACAGACTGTCCAGTTAGGTCCAAGGTACCCAGTTAGTGAAAGGCCAAGAAAGGGGTAAATCGTCGAATCCGACTCGGCTGGGCAGCGTTCGAGAAGCTACGGTACATCTTTTCGTCCAATATTCCGCAGTGTCTCAAGACAAAGCTCTTTGATCAGTGTGTGTTGCCAGTGACGACAAATGGCACTGAAACGTGGTCGCTTACTACGGGCCTCATAAGAAGGTTCAAAGTCACCCAAAGAACAATGGAGAGGGCTATGCTGGGAGTATCTCTGCGTGATCGCATCAGAAGTGAGGTCATCCGCAGTAGAACCAAAGTAACCAACATAGCCCACCGAACCGCTAAACTTAAGTGGCAGTGGGCGGGGTATATAGCACATAGAACCGTTGGCCGTTGGGGAGGAAAGGTTTTCGAGTGGCGACTAGGTACCAGAAGGCGCAGCGTGGGTAGGCCCCCCCACAAGGTAGACCAATGACCTGGTGAAGGTCGCAAGTGTCCGCTGGATGGGGATGGCAAAGGAACGGTCATTGTGTCACACTTTGGCTTATGTCCAACAGTGGACGTCTTTCGGCTGATATGATGATGATGATGATTCGTTTTGAAAAAGGATTACTATTAAAATTTTCCGTGCGCGGTAAAGAGCATTTCATATTGAATGTAATCATTTCTTAAGGGATGTAAAGAAGGGTGAAAGATGTATGGGAAAACAAATAATTCTAAAGCAAGAATGAGTTCTACGCAGATGAAGTCACGGGCAAAAGTACATATTATAAATGTTAAACTTTGTGCCGATATTTTGTTCGTCTTAATCTCAAAAATTAATACTTAAACGCATTTTAAATAAAATAAAATAAACACATTTTGACAGGCTTTATAAGTCCCGGGCAGTACCTAGTTTATTAACAAAACAATTTTCGACGTGCTGTTTGCTTTAGCTGCCATAGTACTTCATTGGAGATACAATTAAACAAAAGGGATAAAGGGTCTGTCTAATGACATTTAATCAATTGCATTTGTTACCTAAACAAAAACAGACAGTTTCTACAACTGTGTTTTTGATTTAAGGATGATTCACGGTAGGCCGTTCCATGTCTGGTGGAAAACGGACCGGCCCGGATACGGAACGGCCTCACGGCCTACTGTAAATCATCTTTTAATAATTAAAATATGGCATATTGGTTTATTGTGAGATAATTCGTACAATCCTCGCGACCTGAAAAGATTCTTGGAACCAGAACTTGGTAAGTGGAGTGATAATATATTTTCATCCAGTTGCTTTCTTCCTATGGTTCTTATCAATGATATGAATGAACCCTAAAACTTTGATCTTTTAACGACCAGCCGGCCAAGTCAAACTAAAGAAAGGTCCACGCGAGACAAAAAACATAAGTCTTTTGTCAAAATGGCCGCGTCACGTATCTTAACAGATTTAATTAGGCACATTGTGATATCCTTACAATTTGATAGCAATTTGTATCTGTAACACGGGTATGGACTGGTTTTAAACATGCATTGTTAGTGTGGAATGATCGACATTGATTCTGAGTTCGAGGTATCATTTTTTAAACCATATTGGTGGCAAACAAGCGTTCGATCCACCTTATATATCGGCACAATACGGTGCATCGGCATTTTTATTACTTACATTGCAAGTTGCAAGGTATTAACGAATCGAACTCCTCGTACATAGAAAGCCCGAAGGCCCGCTATTCCTAGTCCTAGTATTCCTACGCGATGACCACAAGATATGAGAGTATGAGCGTTTGCAACTCCATACTAACTCTGTACTAGGTGTAATATACATGCGCCCTGTAGGTATCCTCTGCCTGTCGTGCATGGCGACTAAAAGGGGGTCCTTGGGGTAGAAGACGGTCGCGGTGGGGGGCTGCGATAGTCTATGAAAACAGGTGGTGGGACCCACAGAAGTGTGACTCTAGGGTGGCACTGGTGCGTTCCGAAGGAGATCCCAGAGCCGGCCGAAATGAGTTGAGGAGGACGACGTTTTAGTCGCTGCAAGTCCAACATAACCTCCGCACTGTCGCCGTGGTGCGGTGGTATCCATAATGGATTTTCCCCCATTTAAATATTATAACTGAATTATTGTATTTGTTCTTTCGTTCCGCTCTTTAATCTATACATTAAAAATATTTCAATTTCCGTTAATACTTAAAGAAGCAACGTCGAATTGTCTCAAACAAAGTAAAGCTTGTAACTAGTTACTCCTAGCACCGCACCGCAAAAAGTAACAAAATTAAACAATCGCAACTTATCTATTTGCCAATCGCTTTCAAAAACTAGGTCTAATTAATTTTAGCCTTATAAACATTAAATAATTGGCCATTACGTTATATTTCATTAAATTCATTTGGCCTGATGACTGGTTGAATAAGTCTATGTAAAAGGGATTGAAGATGTTACCAAAAAGGCAACAGGTTCAGTCAGGTAAGCATCAAGTGTCTAAAGTCGTTTGCCCATAGGTGAGGCGAGACGATGCAATTATAGCCGGCATTATTAAGTAGTAGAACCAATTTGATGTCACGTTCGCTGGTTCACTGCAATAAATAACTCTAAGAAGGAAAGACAATGTACAATAACAAGGAAAAAATGAAACTACCTAAAAACCTAATTTACAAATAAAAAATGGGTTCGACGGTAGGGTGCCCAGAAGGCTGGCCGCATTGCCGCGCTGAATAGCAATGCTGATGCGCTGAGCGAGGTACGCGCCAGCCTTTTTGGTCACCAGACGCCACCATAAGGCGCTTCGCCAACTCCTTAAAAGTGCTATGAGCACCAGGCCCCCACGGCCCTATAGTTTCCACCCCAAACGACTCAAACGTGTAGCCGCTGTCAATGCCTGCATATTTGCGCCGCTTGAGGTGCTCAGCCGCGTCGGCGGCAGCCCCAGCCCTTACCGAGGTCCCTGTAAGATGGGATGGGGCTAGGGTATCCATCCACACATGTGGCGTCCCAGACTAGCGGCCGTAATATAACTAAAACTATAACTGTAATAAATATTGTTAATTATGTCAACATTTTTAGGATTCCGTACGCGAAGGGTCCAAACGGAACCCTATTGCTGCCACTCTCGTGTCCGTCTGTCGTCTGTTATTTTTTTAACTTCCTATTGACCTATGAACTTGAAATTTGGTGATAATGATTATTATTTTATTGCGTATATTTTACCAACCAATACCAATATATTGATAAATCACATTTGTTTTTTTAGTTGTACGGAACCATCGGTGCGCGAGTTCGACTTGCACTAGGGCGGTTTTATCACTGTGTCAAATAAAAATGTTCAAATGAGGCTGTTTTCTACTTAAAAATCGCTACTGTTTCAATACAATACAAGTACTATTTAAACTGCTCTTTTGCGAAAATAATCAAACGTCCATAATCTAAAATTGCCTTTTTACTTTCATAGTGATTAATAATAATAATTTATAATGCGGGTTGGCGATCGCAGTATCTCCATCGCACTTCAGTAACGCTGCTGTCCATCCCCCGGTGGTCCTGGTCGTAGTTTTAGGACATACCTGGGTCCAAGTGTGGCGATTATGGCTAAAATTAGCGAGATAACATTTTCACGACTACATTCACCTTATACGAATGATGAAAAAACATGTTCGGTGCCTTTGGACACCTAGGTCTCATGCCACAGTGCTGCCAGCTGGTAACATAGAGTATTATAGAATCGCCTCGCCTCTCCTCGTCGGTGGAAAACATCCATGGTATTCAATTTACTCAAAATCACGTACAAGTTTTAACGGCGACGTATCTATTGGCAATATGCGCTTAGTCACATTTATACGTTTTTAGATATTTAGTTAAGGGGAAGGTGTTGTTGGTTCGAATTTTTGATTAAATTATGAATGTGTATCGGGAGTCGGCCAGGATCAGGTTATGACAATTACAGAGTTTACAGACATGATATGATACTCGGTTGATTACCAAGCCTTTTACTAAGTGACAAATACCTTCGTAAAATAAAGCTCTTAAGGGTCCCCCGCACGCTCGACTGAATTCGATTCTCCATACAAATGTAGTTTCGTTGTCATTTTAAAACACCGTGCTGAAATAACATGAATCTTTGTATACACAATGGGATCCGCCATATTTAGGCCGGAAATTACGATCTCTTGCTAGATATTGTAATAAAAAAATACCACGAGTTTTCGAGTTATTAGGCCTTGTATGAAAATCTTAATAATCGCTGTATTTTTTCTCCATTAAAATTTCAAGCAACAGAAATTATTTCCTAGCCTAGATATACCGGATCTCATTGTGTATACAAAGTTTCATGTTATTCCAGCATGTCGTTTTAAAATGAGAACGAAACTGAATTTGTATGGAGAACCGAGCTTCCTGCGGAGTCTTATCTCTGCATCACGTCAGTAGTTCAGTATGTATGTACGATACTCGTATGATATTTTAATAACAGGTTAAGATAAGATAAGATAATATTTATTTCTGAGAATATGGTACAATGTTGGTTAGTAGACTGTGTTAGTTCAACATATTCTGCCGAAAATCGACGTAGAAATATTTTCCTAAAACTAAATATAAGTAGACTATTAAATATCATCAATCAATTTATATTATATCTTATTATTACTAACATGTGTTCAAAAAATCGGCAACTGAATAAAAGCACTTGTCTTGAGCCACTTAAACATTTTTTTTTTCTTTTTAGTTAAAATTGCAAAGATAAACTTACAGATCTAAAACATCCAATAAACTAGCTCCCCCTTAACATTGCCTCGGAATTGCACCCGACTTCTCACACCAGCACTATTTAAGGCAAAATTAGAGTAATTACCAAGCAAAACCCACTCTTATTAGTCCAGGCAATTTCTCACCTCGCACACATTTTACACAGGAATGCGCATGTAAAAAGCATCAACTATTTCTCAGAATGTCGGCAAAGGGAGTGGATGGTGAATTAGAACTAATTTTCTGCAATAAATGGAGGGAAGGATGTGGACCCCTGTTTCTAATTGACTGAGTAATGAGTGGAAGTAAATCGTAATAATCGCTGAGCGGGCTTTTAAGTCTGTATTAATTATGTTATTTTATTTTATATTTAGCAGCGGTTCCGGTGTGTAACTGGGTTTATTATCCCTAAACGCGTATAATTGATCATTAATCATTTTTATCTAACCGGATATGTCGCCGAGTATGTAGTGTACATTTTTAATATCATGATGGTGGGAACCCAGCAGCATGGTTGATGAACAGCGGACACCGCAGCCTACGCCCGCTACCTTCAGATTAACAAGTCCGTCCAACAAAGAATGTCGTGAAAAGCTATTGCGTTGAACCCATATTGTGTAGAATCACGAATAGGAAGAATCCCAATTGAAAACATTTCAAATTTTTAAGTAGTATGAAATCTTAACTCATTTTTTTAATTTGTTAATAATAAACCCCAAAATGTTATTTTTATATTTTTAAAGCTATCAGTTTTTTAATATTCACGAAAATCCGAAGAAATGACGTCGATACATCGTAGTAATGACATCACTACTATGAAATTGTGACAGTCACAGCGCACAAAATGAACAGTAGTTCACTTTTTTTTAGTAAAATCTTAGGAACAGTGCTTCTGTGTGATTTGTTACGCTGTGGCACCTTACTGTCACTTACTCTCTTTTAGAATGAGGAACTTTTGAAATTGATTTATTTATATGAAATTAAGATATTTTAAAGAATTTAAAAATGTGGTTTTACTTAACTTTTTATCCTCTATTTGATTTCATCGGAAAAAAGCCTGCATAAAAAATGAAATGTTGTCAATTGCGTAAATAACAGCTATGTATAATCACGAATGTAGTGAACTGCAGTTGAGTGGAATCCATATTGTATGGGAATCATGAAGAGGAAGAATCGCGTTTGTGTAGTCCGTCGCATCATTTTTGACGTGATAACGTCTTTAAAATCGTTTTAGTCGGGTGACATGTTCAGAAACTTGTGTCACACCAAAACCTCACGAGCGCGATCGCAGGTATAAGTGAAGTGCAAGTGAAGTAAGACGTTATCACGTAAACATCTCGATCGTAAACCTACTTTACAAACAACCAATTTTTCAGAGGAATAAGTCCGTTGCCGACCATATATTGAGGAATTTGAGGATTCGTTGTGTCGACAGCCATTAGACATTAAAACAGATCCCTCATAAACACAGAATATCCACGGGACCTGCTCTGAAGTACTGCCGGGAACTGGAAGCGAAATATATGCCTCTCTGTCTAACTTGCATATTCGAGCGACAGAGAGGGCAACACTTCGTTTTCAGTTCGCGGTAGCGCCTCTGGTGACAGTATTCGCTGCCAGATATATATTTTACATAACTAAATAGCTAGTAGCCCTAGATGGGCTGCTTCGTACGAGGGAGATGGCAATCTATTGTGCCCTATGTCTTTCTAAGTGCTTGAGCACAAAATAATATAGAACTTCTTTAATACACCTGTGTCGTAAAAACTGTTTTCCACAAATATTTATTTATGGATAAGCCTTCTGTGTGAGGTTATTTGCCACGCCATCGGATACATCGGAGCAGATCAGATGCAACAAACATCAATCTGAAAATGACTCTATTGTCAGGCCTTGAGAGTGCGTTTTAATACAGTGTTAATCAGTCTAAAGTGTGACTCGGCAGGCACTGTGTTTGTATGTATATACAGGCAGGAGCGATCCCACAGATTTTCATCATTTAATTGACAATATAAGTCGACTAGTAATTATTAGGAGCTTGTGTTAGAAAGAAAAAAACATTAGTGACAACCCTATCGCTTCAAAATTACTATTTAAGTATTTACATTTTGAAGTGATACATGTCACTTGCTTTTTAATGTTTAAAATAGGGTTGAACATGCTGTTATTAATTGATATTTAAGAAGCTATACCTCGAAAACGGTTACGTATATTAACATACGTTGTTATATATTAACATACGGTTACGTATATTAACATACGTTACGTTGAGTTGACAGTCAACTTACTTGGCTTACTTTTAAGAGGCCGTCAATATTCAGACTTATCCTATAAAGTGCCATTAATAATATTTACATTAAGTTAAACACAGTTTTATGACCGTCAGAATATATCGTTCCGATATGGTCGATATCTCACCATAAAAACGCAATAAAAATCAATTACGACATTGCATGCATGTTTATTGTATTTTAATTTAAAACCAAAATTGTGTCAAGTGTGACACGCACCTTAACAAACTTTTAAATAGGCTTCAGAAAGAGGAGGTTCTATATTTGAGACGTTCGCAAACAAGACAAAAGGTCACTTGTCGGCGTATTAGGCACAATAACAGACACTCACACAATGAAACAACGACTACTAAGACGTTCCTTTTAAAATGGTTTGACTTGACAAAAAAATATTTTATATTTTTTATATTTTATCAAACCTGCTCATCAAAGTTAACGAGAATCGGTTGAGAGAGTGGATGAGATTACATTACTACATCCTAGAGCACAATATCGCTTAGCATCAGGTGATTTGTGGTCAAGCGCAAACCTATCCGGAGTAAAAAAAAAAGAGAACAGCGGGAAATCCGCCATTCGCCGATTTTTGCCGAAGCTGAAACGGAGACCCTCGATTCACTCGGTCAACTACTAAAAAACTAACAAACTTCTAGGACGTTTTTTATGACATATCGCCTGATGGTAAGTGATTATCGCCGTCCATGGACATTCGCAATACCAGAGGGGTTGTAAGTGCGTTTTCGGTCTTTAAGATACGCTCTTTTCTTGAAGGTTTGAAGGTCGTATCGGTCCGTAAATACCGCAGGCGACAGTTCATTCCACAGTTTAGCTGTGCGAGGCAGGACATTTCTGGAGAAACGCACAGTTGATGAGGACTGCAAACCATCTAAGTGGTGAGGATGGAGATGCTGTCGCGTTGGGCGATGGCGGAAAGAAGCGGCAGATTAATCCTAGTTAGAACTAGAAAGTCTTTTGTTTTCAATTAAGGTAGTAGTGACATATTTTACCCAAGTCATTGCGACTTATCCATTCTTGATAATGTTGATATATTTCCCCCGCTTTCGCAGTGTGTTTTTGTCGTGTTTGAATCATAATTAGCCTGGTTCATACGGTTTCTTAGACGACGTATTCATTTGTCCACTTTATTTCGTTATCGTATTTTAAAAAAATGCAGCTAATAGTTAAATAACTGATTGAGGGTTGCTTCAGCTATCAAGTTACCAGCGATACCTGTCGCGATTCTTCGTAATGAAGAAACGAGAGAGAAGAAAGAAGATGAAGAACACTCATAGAAATGGAATTGAAATTAAATTTGTACGAAATCATTATTTACGAAAGAATGGCTGATATGAAGAACATAAAATGATGTCCCAATATACACATCATCATCATCGTCCTAGCGTTATTCCCAGTACAGTTGCATCCTGAAGGATGCCTGGGGTCCGCTACCTAATCCCATTCTTTATAATAACACAATCAATAACATTTTCGTCTGTATTATCAAAAAAACATTGCCTCTATAATTTAACATCAAACGCCTCATCAATAGGACACAAAAAAGTAATATTAAGTACTTGAACGTAATATCAACACGGAACCCTGAATTCGCACAGTGAAAGCGTATCATGAAAAATAATGTGTTCGAACAATAACATTTTACAATCAGCCCAGTGGATCGATTCATTTTTGGTATCGCCCTGCTTGCTCTTAACAGTGTATCTTTGCAGCGAGTCCCATTTAGTTACGCCATTCTGTTTACAGATATGGCAGTCGTAGCTATCGATCCCTGCATGCTTTAAAGCGTATCTTCGCAGTGAATTCCTTTTAGTTACGCCATTCTGTCCACAGATGGCAGTACCATCGACACATACGCACCGATTCGTCGCGGACCGATTTATCGGCCGAAATCGGTTGATTAATTATAAATGCGTAACAGAATTTTTAATTTAATGTTTTTGAGTGAAATCCCGGTAACGTTGTGCTTAAGTTATTGGTGGTAATTAAAAGTTATTATTTTTATGAGCTTGCGTATGATATGTTTGGCCCTGAGAGGACGGCTGTGTTGGATATATTTGTTTACAATAACAGCAATTTATCAAAATTAAAATGAAAAGAAAAAAGAGTTTATTTGGCTCCAATTATTTATTTCTTATTGTCTTGCAACTATTGATTCATCATCATAATCATATCGGCCAAAGGACGTGCACTGCTGGACATAGGCCTCCCTCAAAGAGTGCCACATTAACCGGGCCTGCGTCACCCGCATTCAGCTGACTTCAGCGACCATTACCAGGTCACCCAAACAAACCTACTACAGTGACTTCATACAATACAATACAATACAGACTTCATGTATTTTGTAAAAAGCGTCTACACTCAAAATTGGTAGCTAATAAAAGATAACATTTTCTTAAGTAGCCAGTTATTGTCGATTTACCCTATATAGTATGTCTCAACCTGAATGTGAGTTTTTAAGTTAGAACATTTGTCGACGGGCGTTTCAATCAAAAGTGTATGTCTGTTACTTTTTTTCTCATTATTGTGTTTTCATGGTAACAACCTATTTCATGTTTACGATACTGAAAATATTGCCCCCAATTTTTTTTTTTAGGTTAGCACTATTTTTACGACGGTTCATACAAAATGTATGATAAACACAAATGATGACACATTTATTCCTTATAAGCACCAAAAGCTCCTGCTTCGGAGTGACAAAAAAACACTAAAAGTTTCCAAATTCTGAGGAAAAAAATAAAAGAAACACTTTTGGGTGGAAACGCCCCAATATTTAATAGATATCGTAACATAATTTTAGTACACATAATCATATGCCGCAAGATCAAATGTATTATTGTTTATTCACGAAAATTTCGGGTTGCTCCATTTTAAATAAGTATGGGTCATCTCTGATACTAAATAAGTATGGGGTCAGACAAGCACCGAGACTTTTAAGTCGAAATTAAGCTATAACACTAACTGTTACATAAAAGGTCGTTTCGCTCTCGATGAAACACATAAAATTTTATATTTTCAGTGGACATTGTGCAAGGCATGAGACAGAAGCGTTTTATAAAACTAGGAAGCATGGGACTGGCGGTATCTATTGTTGTGTAGTTTCCCCTGTTTTAGAAGATGTACTAGTTGGTTCTGTGATGAAAGTATTTTTTTGCAAGGAATACAAAATCATATAAATAGGTATCTTAGGATGAAATCGGACGAGAAATCTCAAATACTAGCTCCCATCATTTGAAAGTCACAAGTTTTTATTTATATATCCTATAATGATAGATTCAAGATTAAATAAAAAGAGGATAAAAGAGGTGGCGGCTCCCTAGCTCAACGCCTAAGTATTGCAATCCAGCGAGGAAATGCTCCCAGCAAGCAGTACTTTTTAGACGAGTTTACTGACATATTTTCTTTTAATTGGTTTTGGTCACGGTGTCAGCCTTAACGGGCGCTGTCAGCTTTTTATTCTTCATGTGCTTTTGTGTAGCTCAAGTAGGTAGCCGTTCTTACAAAGTCCCAAGAACACCACATGAAGGGTGTACACAATAATCACAATACATCATGAGTTCCCAAAACAAGTAACTGCGTCCACTAAACCTCTCACGAGGGCGCACGCTTCCTAAACTCAAAAGGCTGCGGCATGCAAGTTTAGATGGAAAGCGTGCGGCACGCGTGAAGTTTAGCGAGCATAAGATGTGTATCTTCTCGTTTATTACTTGCACCACCTGCTCGAAGCCCAAAGCGCATATTGTTGCTTGCCTTTATTACAACGCTACCGGAGATCCCTGCTCCAACCAAATTAACTGTCATAAATGTTAACACCGATCGTAACGTTTAACGTCGACATTATCCCAGTTAACCACCCAAAACGACCCAAGTCCAGCCAAAGTCAAGATATGTAAAACCTTTTTAAGTATGACGTCGGTTATAGGTATCGGTAAAATTCGTATTCGGAAGTGATAAGGACATTGATAAAATTGGCTGAAATGGGATCGTTCGATTATTTTGTTACGGGTAATGCTGATGGAATTGTTAATGGAATTGATGCATAATAATAAAGGATGACCGAAGCAACTGATCAAGCTTGTATGTATAAAACGTTAATATTTCTTGAAAAATGGGCTGCATGCTGGTTATTCAAATTGGGAAATAGCAGGTATATTTTTCCACGTACAGCTTTGATTACTTTAAAATTAGTTATTAATTAGTATCGGAAGGCAATCATATCATTCACATCTGCTCAATTGCTATTGTCAAAATGTTTCTTCGTTTTATTATCATTGACAGAAGACAAGAATGTTGAACAAATTATGTTTAATTTATATGACATGCCAAGTAGGTATATATATATATAAAGCTAAAAATTAAAAAAGGAAGAACCAAAACCTGCCTATGTCTAATAAGTGATATGCAATCGCATTATACAATCAGAAGACAATATTATTAATTCCAACTTCATATAATGTTACAAAATATATTCAGCAAGTACGTAGGTCATGTAATTACCTGTTCTATTATATTTAAAACCTGAAACTTGTTTAAGATGAAATTTTGAATAGTTTAATTTTTATGATTTACTAACCAGCGATTGGCTCTAGTCTCACCTGATGAAAATCGATGACAAGGCCTAAGATGTTCCTCACTGGTTCAGTAATAGCCTATTCACTCTTGGTATGGTAAATTTGAGTCGCGTAAAATTGCACCGGTAACAATATCTAAGGAAATTTAAGTCCATCAAATCCATCAATACACTGATCACACAATCAATCAGATCCCACGGCCGGTCAATCATCCCGTTTTGGCCACAATGGGAGGATTACTGCCCGAGTTCAACAAGACGGCCTTTGACCCTGCGGCAATTTAATATAGATCTCTGCTGTCAGATCAACGATGCGCACACAGGAGGATGAGGCATTTGACAACAACAATGTTATAGTCGTACTTATTGGAGCAAAAAATCTTTCATCAATAATGATGCACCAAAATGAACGAATTATTGATTAAGGAATCGGGCGTTGCCCTACGGAATTCCATGATATATATTTTGAATTCCGCGAAAGAGTGGTAAATAGTTAGTTGTAGCGGAATAGTAATGAATATTGTTCTAGAATTTGAATTAATTATTAACAAAAAAATAATTATATTTCTGTGGATTCATGATAATTGATAATAAACAGTTTGAAATTTAAAATTGAGTTGTAGAATGGCGTTTCCCCTTTATATCGAGTCCACCGCTACGTTTATACATACTACCACTGCTTTATTCTTGGAACCTTACTGGTTCTATGATCCAAAGTACCATCCCTCCATAAAATTATGTATCTTTAGATGTTTATTGGCAAAGAGAATTTTTAAACAAATTTACTTTTCCATGTCTGTCCACGCCGAAGAATTCTGAAGCAGATAATTATATTAAAATTATATTTAAGGACCGAACTAATATACCTATTCAAGACAATGTTATGAATTAGTGCACAATTGACGAAAATATCGGCGAACATACAAAAAAAAATACACCCAGATAGGCTTGGAAACTCTGTCTCCCTATGACCTTAAATGCTCTTTTTAGTCGTCTTTTTGCATTTTAATTCACGGATGTGTATTGTGTTCTAATACAGCTCAACCGAGGCTTAACCCACGTTTTTATGCCAAGACTGTTGGTTTCTTCCCACATCCTAGAGCCCGTGGGAACTAACGCTTCTCCAGTTTAGGCAATATCGCTCGCCTTCGAACTATGATTGTTGGTTCCAGTTGATTTATTCGCGCACCTTAAACTTTGTCACGACGCGACCGGACTTAAAAGGAATGGCTTACAGTCTAACTAAAGACTTTAGCCGCTACACTTACAACTACTTAGTTTTGAGTGATTGAACATGTAAAACAGCGTTAATATTTTTTTTACTTACTCGTACACTTGGCAGGGTATTTTTTAATTTATTTTTGTGTCATTCTTTAACAAAATCATTTTCTGGCGGCGTCAATTAAGAGTCATTTCCTTTACGGCGACATAAGAAATCATTCTTATTGACTTTGACAATACCCCTTGCCCTTTCCTTCAGGGAGCATTACATTAGTGTAAGCAAAGAAGGATTTATTTTGCTTAATACTAAAGTGCGACAGGGCTTGAACACTTATTTACTTGTTAAAAAAATAAGGATAAATGTACTAAAATAGGTAATATTTTTTGTGCAGTTTTGCCTTTCTAATCTGATGAATTATAACATAAAATACTTGCCTTCCGGCCAAAAATAAAACACATTAGAAACACTGAAAAATAGTAAACAACTTAAAATGTTAGGTTTAAAATTAATATATAGGTAACATGAAAATCAACAGATTTTGTTGTAATATTCTAAATCTAGTCTCTATTTTCCAACACAACTACACTTTAATTATTCCATCTAAATACTTACTAATTCATTTGCCCATAAATGGCAAGCTGTGTACTAATTCGTTTAATTACTGACCTGTGTAATAATATATCCTAAAGCAGCAATACGTTCCACTATTCAAAACAGTCAATATCATATGGTCGCTGGTTGATTTATCTTCTTTCCTTATCCCACATTACTGGAAAAGTATGAGAGAAATGAGACAAAAGTAACATGTGCGGAATTTCAAGTTCCAGTGGGGCAGTGGTTAGACCAAACGGTATGAACAAAAACTGGTGTGGCTCTATAGGGAGGGCTGGGTGCTTAGTACGCGGTAAACTGTTCATATTGATCACGTACGTGTCATAAAATAGCAATAAATCACTGGTATTGGGTAAGGGCGTGATTGATGATGGTGATTATTTTAGAAAGTACCTGAGAAAGGTTGACAACTAAAATCAGAAATAAGGTATGTCTTTT
The DNA here is from genome assembly GCA_905163555.1 of Notocelia uddmanniana. NCBI lineage: Eukaryota > Metazoa > Arthropoda > Insecta > Lepidoptera > Tortricidae > Notocelia > Notocelia uddmanniana. Next base: position 5,768,007 of record LR991064.1, read on the forward strand.
AGTCAATTACCTATAACAACGTCACCTAATGGAGCGCGATTTATGAATCAAAGAGTCCTGAGAGTAATATATCTATATATATTTTTAAGAGACCATTTACCGGGTCGTTTGTTAATCTTTTTTTCAGATGCTATGTAATGCATTGTATCTATTATTTAGTTTTTTTTTCGGTACTAAGTGTTAATTGATTTTTAATAAGTCTAGACATAATAATAGGATATTAACATTATAAGAACAAGTTTAGTCATCGTCATTTTTTTTATTCTAACAGAGGAAAATGACCAGTGTCTGAATATATAAACAATATTATGTTCAATATATGTATTGTATGTTGTAGCAATATTTTCTGAACATCTGAGTATAGGTGTCATAACATTGTCGGTGTCATACATTGAATAGAAATAAACTTGTACCAGAACTCGTGCTCTATTCTCTATGGATCTCACCCTTACCTTCTCGCTATGGCCACGTCAAGTCACGCGCCCCATGACGTCTACGCGCACGCGCGTTGCGCAGTTGCATAAACACGCCGTACCCAGTTAAAACTACCTGAGCAAATACACGCACGGAATCAACGGTGACTTATGGGCAATTTTATCATTCAATCGGTATAGTTTTAAAGGATCGGAATGAATGTAATTCGTCTTTTTTGAACAGATGTGATTAGCGGTTCTTTATTTGTAGCCTGACTTTGAAGACGTATATTTCACTATTATCTCTTATTTGCATATTGAAAAAGTTTTATATTCCATTTTTAAGTAATTATGTATAAAAATAATTTTTAAGAAAAAAAAACCGACTTCAATGGGGGAGGCCGGTAAAAGATTATTATACGTAGATGGTGCACTCTTAGATAGATATACAATAAAATAAAAATGGCTATAATATATGTTTATAATGGTAGAAGACTAAGTACCCTCAATTCCTCATGGAATCATGAAAAAACCTTGCTTGCTTGACAAACAAAACGAAGAGAACAAATCGCCAATCGTGAACTACGCGTCGTTGAAGAGTTCCGTTCTGATCATCATCAGCAGTTCCACTTCATCAAATGTCACTTTTATGAATGAAAATGCTTGATTAGTTCATGAAAATACTAAAATCACTATTTGTGTGCCTTTCACATTTGAGGAGTTCCCTCGATTCCTAATGGATCCCGTCATCAGAACTCGAGCATGACAAAAATCAATCGTGAAAATAGAACTTGCTTAACAAACACAGCTAGAAGGACAAATCGCCAAACGTGAACTTTTCGTCGTTGAAGAGTTCTGTTCTGATCATCATCAGCAGTTCCACTTCATCAAATGTCACATTTTTGTATGATAATGCTCGATATGTTGATAAAAACACAAAAATCACTATATGTTTGCCTTAAAGATTTGAGGAGTTCCCTCAATTCCTCATAGATCCCATCATCAAAACTGCGTTTTGACAAAAACGGAACCAACTTGGATAATTATACTTACAATCAAAAAAAGAATTTTCCAAATCGGTTAAGAAATGACGGAGTTATGGTCTAACAAACATAAAAAAAAAAAAAAAAAAAACATACAATCGAATTGATAACCTCCTTTTTTGAAATTTTGAAGTCGGTTAAAAATCCAAACTAATTTATTAATTAAATAGATTTCCCAAGCAGGCAATCACTTCATCAAATAGATTGCTAACAATTCAATTGCTTTGGTCGACTTTTCAATAATATATCACATTTTTCATTAATTAACTCACATAAAATATTTACATACTTACATTATTGGTAGAGTTGACTTCCAAATTCGCTTCTTGTAGTAGTTAGATATAGAGAGATCTGAAGAGATAACTTCAGATTGATTTAGCACATGACTGCTTTACATGTATATATGTATTAACAAAGATCCTTAAAGCTTTGATAGTTACTATGTTTAACTTAGCCTAGGTGACAGTTGTAAGGCATTCCAGTCTTGCAAGAAGGCCCCATCCACTCTGTCCGCTACTATGGCTAGGAGGCTGTTGGTGCTGCAGCACACACGCCACACCGGGGATGCAACACGCTTGCGCATGATTGCGCTGAAACAGTCGGTGCGCGCCTGCGTAAACATACCTGACGCACTACAATGGCGCGGCAGCCCCAACAACATCCTAAATGCGTTATTGTACTGTAGGTACGCGTAGGTCTGGGTGGGTAGGTAGGTGGTTGGTTATGTGGTGTGGTAGTATATATATTTCTCATCTTTTCATGACTTTTTCTGACACAGATCCATGTACTATGGAATATTTACATACTGCTTAGAAGTTCGTCATGGCTCATCTTTTTCTTCAAATAAAAAAGCTTTACATTGCGTTTCAAATGATGTAACCAACCAAAACCACCAGTGGTACTAACATTTACACATTGTTGAATTATTTACCTACTTTATAAAAGCTGACACACATATTACTTACCTAGTCAGAGAGTGTGTCATAAAGGTGATTTATAAATGAATACTTAAGTTAGGTATTTATAATTTCTTTGCGATTTTTATTGATCATCATAGAAGAAACAAAAGGCTTTATAAAAACTTATTTGGTCTTCGGTAAAATAAAATTTCTAGAGTATCTATCAACGGACTTTAATTAAAGTGTTTTAACAGATTCATCTTATTTTTGGGCTCTTGATAGATGAAGAGTTTTTAATGGTTCACAATTGGGAACAATCTTCCTTGTTTTCGGAAATATCACCATTTTGCAAATTATCTGATTCTTCGGAAGAATTTGCAGTGCTTTCTTTGTTGCTCTTAGAACTTGTGAGAGCAGCAGTGGTTTCTTCACTATGAGATGAAGAATCTCCTGAAGAACCTTCACTAGTTTCTGATTGGCTGTCATCGTTTTTTTATGATTTACTAACCAGCGATTGGCTCTAGTCTCACCTGATGAAAATCGATGACAAGGCCTAAGATGTTCCTCACTGGTTCAGTAATAGCCTATTCACTCTTGGTATGGTAAATTTGAGTCGCGTAAAATTGCACCGGTAACAATATCTAAGGAAATTTAAGTCCATCAAATCCATCAATACACTGATCACACAATCAATCAGATCCCACGGCCGGTCAATCATCCCGTTTTGGCCACAATGGGAGGATTACTGCCCGAGTTCAACAAGACGGCCTTTGACCCTGCGGCAATTTAATATAGATCTCTGCTGTCAGATCAACGATGCGCACACAGGAGGATGAGGCATTTGACAACAACAATGTTATAGTCGTACTTATTGGAGCAAAAAATCTTTCATCAATAATGATGCACCAAAATGAACGAATTATTGATTAAGGAATCGGGCGTTGCCCTACGGAATTCCATGATATATATTTTGAATTCCGCGAAAGAGTGGTAAATAGTTAGTTGTAGCGGAATAGTAATGAATATTGTTCTAGAATTTGAATTAATTATTAACAAAAAAATAATTATATTTCTGTGGATTCATGATAATTGATAATAAACAGTTTGAAATTTAAAATTGAGTTGTAGAATGGCGTTTCCCCTTTATATCGAGTCCACCGCTACGTTTATACATACTACCACTGCTTTATTCTTGGAACCTTACTGGTTCTATGATCCAAAGTACCATCCCTCCATAAAATTATGTATCTTTAGATGTTTATTGGCAAAGAGAATTTTTAAACAAATTTACTTTTCCATGTCTGTCCACGCCGAAGAATTCTGAAGCAGATAATTATATTAAAATTATATTTAAGGACCGAACTAATATACCTATTCAAGACAATGTTATGAATTAGTGCACAATTGACGAAAATATCGGCGAACATACAAAAAAAAATACACCCAGATAGGCTTGGAAACTCTGTCTCCCTATGACCTTAAATGCTCTTTTTAGTCGTCTTTTTGCATTTTAATTCACGGATGTGTATTGTGTTCTAATACAGCTCAACCGAGGCTTAACCCACGTTTTTATGCCAAGACTGTTGGTTTCTTCCCACATCCTAGAGCCCGTGGGAACTAACGCTTCTCCAGTTTAGGCAATATCGCTCGCCTTCGAACTATGATTGTTGGTTCCAGTTGATTTATTCGCGCACCTTAAACTTTGTCACGACGCGACCGGACTTAAAAGGAATGGCTTACAGTCTAACTAAAGACTTTAGCCGCTACACTTACAACTACTTAGTTTTGAGTGATTGAACATGTAAAACAGCGTTAATATTTTTTTTACTTACTCGTACACTTGGCAGGGTATTTTTTAATTTATTTTTGTGTCATTCTTTAACAAAATCATTTTCTGGCGGCGTCAATTAAGAGTCATTTCCTTTACGGCGACATAAGAAATCATTCTTATTGACTTTGACAATACCCCTTGCCCTTTCCTTCAGGGAGCATTACATTAGTGTAAGCAAAGAAGGATTTATTTTGCTTAATACTAAAGTGCGACAGGGCTTGAACACTTATTTACTTGTTAAAAAAATAAGGATAAATGTACTAAAATAGGTAATATTTTTTGTGCAGTTTTGCCTTTCTAATCTGATGAATTATAACATAAAATACTTGCCTTCCGGCCAAAAATAAAACACATTAGAAACACTGAAAAATAGTAAACAACTTAAAATGTTAGGTTTAAAATTAATATATAGGTAACATGAAAATCAACAGATTTTGTTGTAATATTCTAAATCTAGTCTCTATTTTCCAACACAACTACACTTTAATTATTCCATCTAAATACTTACTAATTCATTTGCCCATAAATGGCAAGCTGTGTACTAATTCGTTTAATTACTGACCTGTGTAATAATATATCCTAAAGCAGCAATACGTTCCACTATTCAAAACAGTCAATATCATATGGTCGCTGGTTGATTTATCTTCTTTCCTTATCCCACATTACTGGAAAAGTATGAGAGAAATGAGACAAAAGTAACATGTGCGGAATTTCAAGTTCCAGTGGGGCAGTGGTTAGACCAAACGGTATGAACAAAAACTGGTGTGGCTCTATAGGGAGGGCTGGGTGCTTAGTACGCGGTAAACTGTTCATATTGATCACGTACGTGTCATAAAATAGCAATAAATCACTGGTATTGGGTAAGGGCGTGATTGATGATGGTGATTATTTTAGAAAGTACCTGAGAAAGGTTGACAACTAAAATCAGAAATAAGGTATGTCTTTTAGTCAATTACCTATAACAACGTCACCTAATGGAGCGCGATTTATGAATCAAAGAGTCCTGAGAGTAATATATCTATATATATTTTTAAGAGACCATTTACCGGGTCGTTTGTTAATCTTTTTTTCAGATGCTATGTAATGCATTGTATCTATTATTTAGTTTTTTTTTCGGTACTAAGTGTTAATTGATTTTTAATAAGTCTAGACATAATAATAGGATATTAACATTATAAGAACAAGTTTAGTCATCGTCATTTTTTTTATTCTAACAGAGGAAAATGACCAGTGTCTGAATATATAAACAATATTATGTTCAATATATGTATTGTATGTTGTAGCAATATTTTCTGAACATCTGAGTATAGGTGTCATAACATTGTCGGTGTCATACATTGAATAGAAATAAACTTGTACCAGAACTCGTGCTCTATTCTCTATGGATCTCACCCTTACCTTCTCGCTATGGCCACGTCAAGTCACGCGCCCCATGACGTCTACGCGCACGCGCGTTGCGCAGTTGCATAAACACGCCGTACCCAGTTAAAACTACCTGAGCAAATACACGCACGGAATCAACGGTGACTTATGGGCAATTTTATCATTCAATCGGTATAGTTTTAAAGGATCGGAATGAATGTAATTCGTCTTTTTTGAACAGATGTGATTAGCGGTTCTTTATTTGTAGCCTGACTTTGAAGACGTATATTTCACTATTATCTCTTATTTGCATATTGAAAAAGTTTTATATTCCATTTTTAAGTAATTATGTATAAAAATAATTTTTAAGAAAAAAAAACCGACTTCAATGGGGGAGGCCGGTAAAAGATTATTATACGTAGATGGTGCACTCTTAGATAGATATACAATAAAATAAAAATGGCTATAATATATGTTTATAATGGTAGAAGACTAAGTACCCTCAATTCCTCATGGAATCATGAAAAAACCTTGCTTGCTTGACAAACAAAACGAAGAGAACAAATCGCCAATCGTGAACTACGCGTCGTTGAAGAGTTCCGTTCTGATCATCATCAGCAGTTCCACTTCATCAAATGTCACTTTTATGAATGAAAATGCTTGATTAGTTCATGAAAATACTAAAATCACTATTTGTGTGCCTTTCACATTTGAGGAGTTCCCTCGATTCCTAATGGATCCCGTCATCAGAACTCGAGCATGACAAAAATCAATCGTGAAAATAGAACTTGCTTAACAAACACAGCTAGAAGGACAAATCGCCAAACGTGAACTTTTCGTCGTTGAAGAGTTCTGTTCTGATCATCATCAGCAGTTCCACTTCATCAAATGTCACATTTTTGTATGATAATGCTCGATATGTTGATAAAAACACAAAAATCACTATATGTTTGCCTTAAAGATTTGAGGAGTTCCCTCAATTCCTCATAGATCCCATCATCAAAACTGCGTTTTGACAAAAACGGAACCAACTTGGATAATTATACTTACAATCAAAAAAAGAATTTTCCAAATCGGTTAAGAAATGACGGAGTTATGGTCTAACAAACATAAAAAAAAAAAAAAAAAAAACATACAATCGAATTGATAACCTCCTTTTTTGAAATTTTGAAGTCGGTTAAAAATCCAAACTAATTTATTAATTAAATAGATTTCCCAAGCAGGCAATCACTTCATCAAATAGATTGCTAACAATTCAATTGCTTTGGTCGACTTTTCAATAATATATCACATTTTTCATTAATTAACTCACATAAAATATTTACATACTTACATTATTGGTAGAGTTGACTTCCAAATTCGCTTCTTGTAGTAGTTAGATATAGAGAGATCTGAAGAGATAACTTCAGATTGATTTAGCACATGACTGCTTTACATGTATATATGTATTAACAAAGATCCTTAAAGCTTTGATAGTTACTATGTTTAACTTAGCCTAGGTGACAGTTGTAAGGCATTCCAGTCTTGCAAGAAGGCCCCATCCACTCTGTCCGCTACTATGGCTAGGAGGCTGTTGGTGCTGCAGCACACACGCCACACCGGGGATGCAACACGCTTGCGCATGATTGCGCTGAAACAGTCGGTGCGCGCCTGCGTAAACATACCTGACGCACTACAATGGCGCGGCAGCCCCAACAACATCCTAAATGCGTTATTGTACTGTAGGTACGCGTAGGTCTGGGTGGGTAGGTAGGTGGTTGGTTATGTGGTGTGGTAGTATATATATTTCTCATCTTTTCATGACTTTTTCTGACACAGATCCATGTACTATGGAATATTTACATACTGCTTAGAAGTTCGTCATGGCTCATCTTTTTCTTCAAATAAAAAAGCTTTACATTGCGTTTCAAATGATGTAACCAACCAAAACCACCAGTGGTACTAACATTTACACATTGTTGAATTATTTACCTACTTTATAAAAGCTGACACACATATTACTTACCTAGTCAGAGAGTGTGTCATAAAGGTGATTTATAAATGAATACTTAAGTTAGGTATTTATAATTTCTTTGCGATTTTTATTGATCATCATAGAAGAAACAAAAGGCTTTATAAAAACTTATTTGGTCTTCGGTAAAATAAAATTTCTAGAGTATCTATCAACGGACTTTAATTAAAGTGTTTTAACAGATTCATCTTATTTTTGGGCTCTTGATAGATGAAGAGTTTTTAATGGTTCACAATTGGGAACAATCTTCCTTGTTTTCGGAAATATCACCATTTTGCAAATTATCTGATTCTTCGGAAGAATTTGCAGTGCTTTCTTTGTTGCTCTTAGAACTTGTGAGAGCAGCAGTGGTTTCTTCACTATGAGATGAAGAATCTCCTGAAGAACCTTCACTAGTTTCTGATTGGCTGTCATCGTTTTTCTCTTGAAAAGATTCAGGTTGAGCTTCATTACATGATTCTGCTGAAGAGTATTTTTTGTCTTCTTCCGTTTTATTGCTAGTGGTGTCTGATGAAATTGCAAAGTAAATTTAATTAATAAGCATTCAAATAACAACAAAATTACATAATTACATACAAACACATATACATAAATTCTCGCTCATCTTTCGATAAAGAAATTTGTTTTGTGCCACTTCTAGCAATTGTACAATTAAAGATACCTTACCTATACTTACTTAATTGCCAATGCTGAAGATAGAGTAGATACCTAGATAATATATAACAAACTATATTTTTAAATTCTTATAACCTACCATTTAAGATGACATCTTTTAGCGGGTTGTCATGTGGTATATTAGTTTGAGGGTTTCCATTGGCATTGGGTGGAGTGCCTGAAATTTAATAATCACATCTGCATATTTTTTCTGCTAAACGTTTTAATGTTAGTTAAAATGATAGTATTTTTAAATTAAATATAACCATTTAAAATTACGTATTTTTAGAGAATAAAGACTTAGGGTGGCTTGACTTACGGCACTAAACATAGAATTTGTATCGCAGAATTTTCATCGTCAATAATGAAATAAATGTATCATAATAGGGCTTTATAATATATTTGGTCATGTAAAAATTGACTTGTAAAACCTACCTTTTAAATTTTCATCTATCGGCAGGTTATCCTTGGATTCTTCAATTAGGGTTCCTTCGTTGTTATTCGACGGAGTACCTGAAATGTAACCATAGCGATCTAGTTTTTAGATAAAATGTTTTATGAAAATGATTTACCTGTTATTAACCATACTGAATTATGTTTAGCTAAAAGTTGTAGCCATATAAACATTCATGAACTTACTACCATTTAAAATGACATCTTTTAACGGGTTGTCTTGTGATTTATTAGTTTGACTGTTTTCGTTGACATGTGTAGAAGAATCTGCAATTTAACAATCACGTTAACATTAAAGTCGTGTTTTGTTATAATACAAGTATAGCAGATTTATAAAACCTACCATGTACAATAACATCTTTTAGCGGGTTGTCATGTGGTATATTTGTTTTAGGGTCTCCATTGGCATTAGGTGGAGTGCCTGAAATTTAATAATCGCATCTGAATAATTTTTTCTCCTAAACATTTTAATGTTACCTAAAATGATGGTCTTTTTTGAATAAACAGTTTCATTTGTTACTTTTAAAATTTAACCGTTTAAAATTACGTATTTTTAGAGAATAAAGACTTAGGGTGGCTTGACTTACGGCACTAAACATAGAATTTGTATCGCAGAATTTTCATCGTCAATAATGAAATAAATGTATCATAATAGGGCTTTATAATATATTTGGTCATGTAAAAATTTACTTGTAAAACCTACCTTTTAAATTTTCATCTATCGGCAGGTTATCCTTGGATTCTTCAATTAGGGTTCCTTCGTTGTTATTCGACGGAGTACCTGAAATGTAACCATAGCGATCTAGTTTTTAGATAAAATGTTTTATGAAAATGATTTACCTGTTATTAACCATACTGAATTATGTTTAGCTAAAAGTTGTAGCCATATAAACATTCATGAACTTACTACCATTTAAAATGACATCTTTTAACGGGTTGTCTTGTGATTTATTAGTTTGACTGTTTTCGTTGACATGTGTAGAAGAATCTGCAATTTAACAATCACGTTAACATTAAAGTCGTGTTTTGTTATAATACAAGTATAGCAGATTTATAAAACCTACCATGTACAATAACATCTTTTAGCGGGTTGTCATGTGGTATATTTGTTTTAGGGTCTCCATTGGCATTAGGTGGAGTGCCTGAAATTTAATAATCGCATCTGAATAATTTTTTCTCCTAAACATTTTAATGTTACCTAAAATGATGGTCTTTTTTGAATAAACAGTTTAATTTGTTACTTTTAAAATTTAACCGTTTAAAATTACGTATTTTTAGAGAATAAAGACTTAGGGTGGCTTGACTTACGGCACTAAACATAGAATTTGTATCGCAGAATTTTCATCGTCAATAATGAAATAAATGTATCATAATAGGGGTTTATAATATATTTGGTCATGTAAAAATTTACTTGTAAAACCTACCTTTTAAATTTTCATTTATCGGCAGGTTATCCTTGGATTCTTCAATTAGGGTTCCTTCGTTGTTATTCGACGGAGTACCTGAAATGTAACCATAGCGATCTAGTTTTTAGATAAAATGTTTTATGAAAATGATTTACCTGTTATTAACTATACTGAATTATGTTTAGCGAAAAGTTGTAGCCATATAAACATTCATGAACTTACTACCATTTAAAATGACATCTTTTAACGGGTTGTCTTGTGATTTATTAGTTTGACTGTTTTCGTTGACATGTGTAGAAGAATCTGCAATTTAACAATCACGTTAACATTAAAGTCGTGTTTTGTTATAATACAAGTTTAGCAGATTTATAAAACCTACCATTTACAATAACATCTTTTAGCGGGTTGTCGTGTGGTATATTTGTTTTAGGGTTTCCATTGGCATTAGGTGGAGTGCCTGAAATTTAATAATCGCAACTGAATAATTTTTTCTCCTAAACATTTTAATGTTACCTAAAATGATGGTCTTTTTGAATATACAGTTTTATTTGTTAATTTGAACTTTTTAACATTTAAAATTACGTATTTTCAGCGAATAATGACTTTAGTGCGGCTTGACTTACGGCACTAAACATCAAATTTGTATCGCAGAAGTTTTATCGTCAATAATGACATAAATGTATCATAATAGGGCTATCTGGTCATACAAAAATTGACTCGTAAAACCTACCTTTTAAATTTACATCTATCGGCAGGTTGTCCTTGGATTCTTCAATAAGGGTGCCTTCCTTAATATTTGACGGAGTACCTGAAATGTAACAATACCGATCTCGTTTTAGACCAAATGTTTAATGAAAGTGATGTAACTGTTATTAACCATACTGAATTAGGTTTAGCAAAAACTTCCAGCCATCGCTGAAGCATGTTTACCGAGGCAAAGCGGCGACGGCACCGACGCCATTTCATACGTACTATAATATTGTACGTGATCTCGTGGCATAACTACATGATATATCATGTAGTTACGGCACGCGCGCGCGTGACGGGCTGGCGGGGGTATATCCCCCGATATTGTTAAGCTGGTATTTACGCATGGCTTTTGAGCCCATTAAAGAGGATTTACTAAATGATTGTAGATAAAATATTTAATGAGTAATTTTTTGACATATTTGATGTCATATGCGCTATTCAACTGAACATCGCTAGGAACATTATTGTTTCGCTCAATATTATCATTATCATTCGTGGATTAAAGCACTAAGTAGAAAATGTGATATATTTTTCATTACCTCTGAATATTTTTGGATAAAAAGCTCTGGCGACCACTATTTTAACTCACAAATAAACTTACCATTTAAAATTAAATTTCCTAGTGGATTTTGCGCCTTTTCAGTTTTTTCTGGTGACTGTTGATTTGTTTGGTCTTGCGCAGTATTGGTTTCAGTATTTATATCGGACTCGTTTATAGGATTATCTATAGAATCGTCTTTGCTCACATTATCTTGATTAGCATTTTCTACAGATAATGGTATTTGAGATGATCCAACGGTATCAACTAGTCCTGGTGATAAATTTTCTGGTTTGATTTTTTTCGTCCCACCACTACTAGCTTTATCATTTGCCCTTACTGGGATCGGAGAGGCTTCTATATTATCAACTTGTTGGAATGGTAAGTCTTTAACGTTGACTGTGTTTGTGTTTTCGCTATTTAATTTTTGGTCACTTTCAGGTTTGGCAGGAATTGGAGATGATCTTACTGATTCTGACGGAAGTGGTGATACATCTTCTGGTTTGATATCTTTCGTCTTACCTGCAGCTTCATCGTTTGTGCTTACTGGGATCGGAGAGGCATCTATATTATGACCTGGTTGAAATGGTATGTCTTTAACGTTGAGTGTGTTTGTGTTTTTGTCTTCATTAGATTTTTCATCAGTTTTAGGTTTGGCAGGGATTGGGGATGCTTCAACTGAGTCTGACGGAAGGGGTGACAAATCTTCTGTTTGGGTAGTAGAAGAACCTTTAGGTGACAATGGGGCTGGACCATGTGGGGTATTATCTGGTTTAGCAACGGTTTGAGGAACTATATGGCTGTTTAAAGGCACATGCACGATGTTTAGTACTTTACGGTTACCATTAGAAGGGTTATCTGATAGAGGTGCAGGAACTGCTTGTCCGGTTAAAGGTACATGTACGACGTTAAGTAACTTCCGGTTACCATTTGAGGGATTATCATACGAAAGCTGCCCAGGATGTGGAACTGAACGTATTGGATTCGAAGTTTGAGATACGCGGGGTCCTGATGGTTCAGCTACGGCGGTAGAAGCTTGTGAACTTGGTGGTAGTACTCGCGAAGGTGAAGAGGTGTATAGTGCGTTATACGGAAGTTTAGGGGCAGTTGAAGGGTATGAAGATACTTGGTTAGCTAGTTGAGAATAGTGTGGCCTTATTGGTCTGTGATTTAGTAAATACAAAATTGAAGGCGGCAACATGTGATGAGCTGAAAAAAAACAATAATAAAATAATTTCTACATTTATGTTTTTTGTGTTTTATGTAGGATATAGTTATACTATACAATATATCTATCTGACTACATAAAAACAATGAAACATTCAAAACAAGGAGAAAACCACATTGAAGAAATATGATCTGCTACCAACGCTTCGTCCGGTCACAACTATGACACAAAAAAAGCAATCCACAGCAAACTTCGTCTTTTGAAATATTTAAAAATATTGTTATAAATTTGGAAGGATATTTTATATTACCTGATACACTTTTTACTGATGGTGAGTCTGTAACAAATTAATCAATTAACTTAACTAGCAATCACAACTATATCGAAGGTTTTTAAAACACTGTATGTCGTCACGGGGATAGTTAAGTATGCACGAAATATCTTTTTTGGTCCTACGTCATCTTGAAACTCACATGGTAGTGATGGTGCGACCGGTGCCGTTGGTGGTACCGGCGCTGTAGGGGCAACCGGTGGCGTAGGTGGTACCGGGGCAACTGGGGCCACTGGCAGGGTTGGTGCTACCGGAGCGAGTGGGGCTACAGGTTTAGAGCGACCGATTGGACGTGACTGAAGTAAGTATAGTATTGATGGCGGCAATACTTGGTGCACTGAAATAAATTGATAAATTAGTGGGAATTTTAATTACGATAGTTGAGAACAATACAAGCGCTCGTGGCCCAGCGGCGCTCGCGTACCGCGTGCGGTATGCGAGGTTAAGCAACGTCGGGTGAGGTAAGTCCTTGGATGGGTGACCGCTTTGAGTGGTTACTAACTGAGCGCTCCCGTGCTTTGGAAGGCACGTTAAGCCGTTGATCCCGGTTGCTGTCTATGATAGCAGTCGTTAAGCCAAGTAAGAGGCCTCCAGGCAGCTTGAGAACTTCTAACAGTCAAGTTGCCCACTCACTTGACAAGCCTAATCCCAATAAGGTCTGGTTTCCCCCTCGGGTTGGAAGGTCAGATGGCAGTCGCTTCCGTAAAAATTGGTGCCTACGTTTACTTTTTTGGGATTAGGTAGCAGCATCCTTTAGGATGCTACTGTACTGGGAATTACGTTAGGAGGATGGATGGAGTTGAGAACAATACAAAAATATTTACTTACCTGCTCTATGCGTTTCTGCAGCCGAAGCGTTTGAGTCTATATTTGCGCCTGAAATTTATGTATTCTTGATAGAGATTAATACAATAAAAACTGGACAGTTGCAAGTCGGACTCGCCCACCGAGGGTTTCGTATAAATTTGTAGGCACATAATAATTTGTAGTTTCCTGACTACAAATTATTATGTGCCTGCCAAATTTGTAGGCACATAATAATTTGTAGTCAGGAACCGAGGCTGTATATTTTTAATGATTTAATCAGAAATGCAAAGTTTTCAGTTTTTTCCCTGCACTTGTTATACATGTTGATTTCTTTGAGAGTGTCGAAATATACGTTTTTGCGGTATAAACGACCGTATTTTGTTTTCACGTAAACATGGAAGTTTGCTTTTTTAGACCTGAATGTATGGTTTTAATTTCAACTCGATACCTCCACCCCTTCCCGATATAAAGGGTCTTGACAGACAGACAGATGGATAACAAAGTGACCCTACAAGGGTTTCGTTTTTACCGAATGTTAGGTACATAATTAACTATAGTTGAAACTACGCAGTACGCAAACACGTTAGTCATCATTTAAAGATTAATTAAAGTACTTAAGCCAGGTGGTAGTTTTTAGGGTACCCGAAGGGTCCAAACGGAGCCCTATTGCTATCACTCGCGTGTCTGTCTGATGTCTGTCACACATTTAGTTCGGAAAAATGTTTTAACTTCCCATTGACCTTTGAACTTGAAATTCGGTGATAACGTTTATAACTACGTATACTTTAGCAACAAATACCAATATATTGATAATCCACATTTGTTTTTTAGTTGCACGGAACCCCGTGACCGAGTCCGACTGGAGAAGAATTCAGTAAGAAATCAAACTTTAACGTAATTTTTAATAATCTGAACGTTTGAATTTATTGTAAAGCATTAAATATCATGTAACAAAATCTTAACACACAACAGTTTTTAACATGTCATTTGCTACTATTCCTAAACCACAAATGATTCATGGTTCTGAAATCCGAACGTTTGATATTCCGAAATAATCCATACATACATTGACAATATTAAGTTTTATTTAAATTTTGTAAGTTGGTCCGAGCAATTCATATCGACTCGATATTATCGTGCGAACACGACAATTATTTAGGTGCTACAGTCACTTTAACAGTTCCGTAAAGAGACGCACGTAAAATGATCAAAAGTTACTCACGTATTTGTCCAAACAACGTTAGAATAAACACTATGCACAACATTTTTATAGACGCCATTTCACTCTTCCTTCATCACTCCCGCTATACTTTAAACGATGCGAATAAACTAGCTTACCTTTATATACTTCTCGTTAACAGCTGGATAAACATTGGCTTTATAAATTGTTAATTAATGATGTAAGTTAAAGACATATTCTACTTATATTTTCTTGTTCGGAAAATAATGCTATGACGCGAGTCAGTAGGTACTAGACAAATATTTTATTGAGGTATTAACTAAATGAATGCCGGTTAGGGCATTTTTTGAAAGTAAAATATTTTTATGTATTTAAGCGTTTACTTATCTATATAAGTATGTATATTGTTGCCTATAAGTACCTATAGTACATACAAGCTTTGCTTAGTTTGGGATTAAGTTGATTTATGTAAGATTGTCCACAAATATTTATTTATTAATGTAGCCCTTAAAACAATCAACAAAACGCCCAGCGGGCGTATGATGGTTGCCGTTTTATCACTTATCGTCGTGGATAAGACGTCCGTTACTCTCGCACTCACATACTTGTCAGAACGTGACGGATTTCTTTCTTATCCACGACGATAAGTGATGAAATGGCAACCATCATAGGCCCGCAGGAAAGCAAAACTATTAAACGTAGGTGTACCAACTTAAGCAGTTTTTGCTGAGGTTAAGGTTCTTGCTTTTTACGTTGCATCGGTTTTACCCAACATCTAATTATAATGACAAGAAGATAAACTGAACTAATTTTAACTCGGTGAGTTGAAGGTTCAAATTAACCATGAGATTAGACGGTAGCTAAATAAGAAATTGAAAAAAATGATGGTCTTTGTGCGTGTTCAAACTTGGACACCTAAAATTGTTATAGGCTCTTGTATCGTCTTAATTTGACTTTTTTTTCACGTTTAATTCTAGTATAGTTTATATTGAATTTTACTTATTTATTAATAACCGCAATAAGGTTTTTTTTATTAATTATTTATACCAATTTTAATATTACTATATTTTGATTTAAATGTTAAAAATATTATGCCAATTTATCGTATTATTGTGTTTTTCAAAATTATTGTAATATACTAACATGGAGCTTTAACGAAGGATACTAACTTATTTTATTTATTTCTTTATATTTCAAAAAAATATTTACTTGGTAGGCAAACCATAAAAACAATAATTATTTTTTTGTTGTTTATTGGTGTTTTATATCTTTCCCATTACTTTAGATTATTTATTTTGTAAGTTTCTGATAAAAATAGGTTATTTTAATATAGTCATTGGGTTTATGTTTGAAGTACACATTTTTTTTAAATACATACATTGGCAACTTGTGACGTGTAATGTCAAGTCATGTAAAAAAATATGTTGAAATATTTCATGATACCATTTTGTATACGAATTGCGATATTAATCGACCGTCATTTTTGCATTAAAAATACAGTGAATAAGCCTTGTCGTCGCTTTCCATTCTGTGAGACTAGGATCAATCGGTGGTTAGCCAATCATAAAAAAAAAATATTATGATGTTGACCCTGTGTCCCTGGCCAACCCCTGGAGGCTCCAGGTGGAAGTAGTGAACAAACCTTCTAAATAATCTTTATTATCATTACAGCTACATGCTTACGCATAGAGCTCTCGATTAGAATATAATTAGAGGTGGCAGTTTTTTCATATACAGTTTTTTCATATGGATGTGTGGAGTGACGAGGAAAGATCGAATTAGAAATGAGTATATAAGGGGAAGTTTGAAAGTGGCACCCGTGACAGAGAAAATGAGGAGCAGTAGGTTAGCATGGTATGGGCATGTAATGAGGAGGGATGAATGTCATATTGATAAAAGAATATTAGGGTTGGATGTAAAAGGACGAAGAGCGATTGGAAGGCCTAAAAATCGATGGATGGATTGTGTGAGAGAGGATATGAGAAAGAAAGGAGTAAGCGCTGAAGTGACGAATAATAGAGAGGAATGGAAGAAGAAAACATGTTGCGCCGACCCTGCATAAGCGGGATAAGGGCAGGGAGATGATGAGTTTTTTCATATACAAGTAATATGAACTGACAGCTATTCCAATCGAAAACTAATCGCGGTATTACAATGCTTTTGCACTGCGACATCCGTCAACTTGTTCACCATTACAAAGCAATTCAAACTACATTCGAATGTTCCTTATTCATCAATTTCATCATCTAGCAGCCAGCGACTCGCACAACCACCAACGGGCCCAGAGAAGGCCAGTACCATAATTTGAGGCAACCTATAAGTTAATTATGATTCTATGAAAGTTCTACCAAATCTCCGATGCCAGATAAATCCATTTAAGTACTTAATACTTGTCGAAAATTTTAGCTGCACTAGTTAAAGAGGTGACTTTTAAGTATCCTATTCTAAACACGCCCGGTAATGATAATTACTTTCATTCCGTAATCATTTATCATCAATTCGAGCATTCGGCAATCATCAATCATCAAATGGCGCAGCACGGGAGCTAGGTAATGATATAAAACTCGGCTCAATCCATCACTGGTCTTGTTTTTAATTGAATTTGAAATAATTATTTTAATGAAAGCTAGTTCCCGGTTTGAAAGTTATAAGAGCATTTTTTAATACGACGGTAGCAAACGAGCATACGGTCTGCATGATAAGCAGGAACACACAAGCGCGTTGTGGAGACTTTATTGATGATTTTAATGTCAATATTTAGACTTCTTGACTTGGCGACATGGGCTCGATATGTTGTAGGTATTTTGGTTCTTTGACGTGAGCTTACTGATGTGAGATTTCCTCATTTGACGAAATAATGTCTGTATTACGTCTGCGCAGTAGTAATACCATGCGCAGAAGTGGGGCAGTACTGAATTTGTATCGGTTGATACTGACAGCTGACAGTTTTCTCATATCGCAACGCCTCCGCATCGAGAAATGAGGAAGTCGCCTAAGGGTTTTTAAAAATACAAAGAATATAGATGGGACTTACAGTATGAGACCATACCGCCCATACTGTATGTACATATGCTTAGGTACTCGTACAGTCAGCATCAAAAGTAGCTACGTATGTGAAGGCGTCAAAAGCTCTTATTCCCTTCTAATAAAGACTTTTGAACTTTTCAAATGCGTAGCCACTTTTGATGCTGACTATACCATAAACGCCAAAACCGAAAAATACGATTTTTAGCCGGACGAAAAACCAAAATCATCAGTTTCGTCTGAAACCGAAACTTTCCTCGACAGTATGTATATTAATTAAAATTGTTGAATTAAATTCCAGTGTGACGTTTTTTTTCAGTTGAACCAAATTTTGTCACCTAATTCTTGTAAAAGTGAAGAAAATTGTGAAATTATCGAATGCAGTTTACAAAAAAATTTAATGATTGACTGAAACACGATTTTCAGCAGAAACCGAATTACTGCTTTTGCTTTAGTTTCGGCCATAACTGTAATCGAAATCAGGATATTTTAGCCGAAAACTACACGTCGCGTTACAGACCAGGGTTTTCCAAGATCGTTTGTCGACAAGACTTGTCCTAGATCGATCCCCGTCGGTGACTGTGATCTCGCGTTGAATTTTTCTTTGTATTTATTTGTTGTCTGTATTAAATAATTGAAAACTTGTTCGCGGTAACTTCTACATTAAATTAACACGAATCGAAAAATTCTTACAAAAATAATTTAATTGTGAAAAAGAATAGCGAAAAGATACTGTTAAATATCAAATGACATAGACTCCGTGCGGAAAGAGAAGAGTCGTGAAATGTAAGGGAGCCCATACATTCTACGACTCTTCTCTTTCCACACAGACTTCTAGCATATTAGTCGCGGAATGAAAAGGTTCGTCACTTTACGATCTTAACCGGCATTAAAATAGAGTTGAAAAGTGAAACGAA
Source organism: Notocelia uddmanniana (assembly GCA_905163555.1). Taxonomy (NCBI): domain Eukaryota; kingdom Metazoa; phylum Arthropoda; class Insecta; order Lepidoptera; family Tortricidae; genus Notocelia; species Notocelia uddmanniana. Next base: position 5,786,794 of record LR991064.1, read on the forward strand.
CTTTGTTATTCCGCAGCTGAACAAGTGTTTTTTCAAAACCCAGATCCACGAACTGGGGTTCATTTTTGACATTGAAAATGTCTTTTCGTTCGCTCCAGTATAGGGTCCCATTTCACGAAATAGTGCGATCCCCTTATATTTCAGAGACTTGTGAAGGTATGATATTCAAACTAGGCTCAAAAGATGCGTATTTACGAGATGTGTAAGATGCAAAGAGAATTATTTGAGAAAGTCCAGAACGAAAAAAGTTTTGGCCGAAATAGTGAAAAAAAAAATCAATTTCCTCCGATTTTTTCATTTCGGCACTCGATATTTTGGAAACGAAGAATGATATCAAAATTTTGATCAAAATTCCTCTGGACAATTTAGTCGGCTACAATTTGAGCCTAAAACAAAGACGATCGGGTCAAGGGTTTGCGCTGTGGCCTAACCTCTTTGAAAGAAGTCAAAAAGTCAGAACGACTATTAGTAGGTAATATATATATATTTTTTAATCAACACAATTGTACAATTGTAGTTAGTTTTAGTTTTATATTTCAAATTGTTTAAATGAAACATGTATTGTTTCTATAATAAATTATTATTAATTATAGTTCGAGACAACAATAGCACATTATTGCAGTGCCCGGGAAATAGCAATTTGTGGATAAGTCAATAATGATGTTTTGATGAATGATAGACCCGGGTATGTCCTAAAACTACGATCAAGACCACCGGGGAATGGGCAGCAGCATTCCTTAAATACGGTGGAGATACTGCGATCGCCAACCCGCATGCCAAGCGTGGCGATTATGGCATTTACCCCCCATGAAATTGGGGGAGGCCTATGTCCAGCAGTGGACGTCCTAGGGCTGATATGGTGGGATCTTTTAGAAGACCAATATCTTCCAAAACCTTGGCAAATAAAATAGTTGATTGAGATTGCATAAAACAAGCCATTTTATCCGAGACAATTTATCGACCCGAGCCGCAGGCAAGGGTCGATATAAAGTAGAGGATAAAATGAGTTTTATACATGAGTTATACATCTGCTTTTCACTTCGATTGCGAGAAAATTAAACAAATAATCAAGGTTATTATATCATATAATTTATCCTTCTCCTGGGGCCTAGGGTGTCATGTTGAATTCGACTTTGAAAATTCTTGTTATAGTCATACTCGGAGTTTGGAGGTCGAGTTAATTTGAAGTCGCCGTTATCTTGCGTGAATTAGTAAAGTGGCAAATGCCTTTTTATGTGGTTACCGTAATCTATCTATCATCAGTTAATAGGAATTTTGTATGTGAGCTATGTTTATATATTATATATCAACCAAATTGGCATAACGTTAGCAAATGTAATGCATTTTTTTATTTTGTTGAGTTCATTTTCAACGTACCTTGATGGTCGTGTAGTGCACGAGATCTGTGATTTTTTTGCGTTGGTAAAATACATTTACGTATCCCACCCGGTAGAGATCTGGGTGGGTATGACGGACTATCCGGTTAGACCGTACTACCGTCTAAAAACCCAACGATTTACCGGCTACGCCTTTAGTGGGATGCAGCAGGATTGCAGACAGCACTCTACTGCGACGATGAACTGGGGTCCAAACTCACGACCTTAATAATGAAAGTCGCGTGCATTACCGCTCGGCCACAGTTAAGTAACTTGTTAACTAGCATACGTATAAATGCAGGTCTGATATCAAGCCAACACCTCACATCCTATCCACGTCAATACAAATAAAAAACGAAACACCAGATTCCAGATTAAACACTGTAATCATAGTGTTAATTATGGCACGGGCAATTGGTTATAATTCTGACCATAATTGGAACAATCATGGCATGATTGTGCGTTTGACAGCTTTTTGTTTACGGTTGTGACAGATAGGTGACAAATGGACATGTCTTATTAGATGACAGAAGTATACAGGGTGAGCAATACAAATGGGTTGGTTTGAAGATTCATGCAGTTTTAATATTTAGAATTATAAAATAAATAAGCGAATATATTAAAAACATCTGATATACTAATATTAAACCGTTTCACGAAGAAGTTACTAAATTACACTTAATCAATAACAATTGTCCAAATTACTTTACTTACATATATTTTGTCTAATAAACATGTTCTCATGGACGTGATGAATGTCTTCATCATAGTCAGCCCGCAGTCATCCACTGCTGGTCATAGGCCTCCCCCATTTCACGCCAACACACCCGGTCCGCAGCTCTACACATCCAACCCATTTTCGCCACACTCTTCAGGTCGTTGTGGTCCACCTGGCGGGAGATCGTTCACAGAACTCGTCTGCCTCATCGACCATCGGGTTTCCTATATGTCTTATATGAAAATAAGTATTTTTATACCTAACCGACTATTTAATCAGTGTTACCTGTTTAGGCTCTAAAATTGTGACATGTTGTTTCATAAGTAATGTATATGTTAGCATGCTAGAAGTGAAACGGATCGACCGGGTCCGAAACTATACGCTGCACTCAAAAATCGGAGTTGCTGACGTTGGAGTCAAAACTGCCAAGCTGAAATAAGAATTAGTTAGCCATGGCTGCCGCATGCAGCCGCAGAGGTGGGCCAAATTAGCCACGGAGCGGGTGCCGAATAATGGGTGGTGACGACGAGGCAACCCATAACAGAGATGGCGAGACGACCTGGATGCATATTGCGACGATTGGTCGAAAATTGGGAGCAAAACGAGTGGAAATCAAGAGGCTTTAAAAGAAGAAAAGGATCTAAATGTTTGGTCATTGATAAGGCGAGGAATTGTTTGGCGAGGGTCGTCCTTGCGCATTCAGTTAGCATGGGGCCCGTGTATTTTTGGCATATATCTGGTTATCGTTCTCCAATTCTTTTTAGTAAATGAACTGACGAAATACTGTTGTTGATATAGGCTAAAAGCAACGTTTCAACAAACGAAGATCAATTCATGTAAAACAGATATTCAGCACTTTGGCCAAGATTGCCGGAGAATCTGTGCACTTGAATTCTATTGGTTGGCACGCACTCGCTTGCACACGCTACGCCATACTCCAAAATTAACGAAAGCGAACCACGCTTTCTTAGAACACAGTTAAGTTTGCCTTTTATCGTTCACCCTATATACCACGATATACCAGTATTGTAACCTGTCAGAAAAATAAAAAAGCACAAGGAAATTAATGACACATTACAACTCGAGCCATAAGGTCCTTTGGATACTAACGTTTACCATTCCAATGGGATAGCTATGTGTTCCTCGCGCTCGTTTTCACTTAAACCATTTTTTTACTTATCTTGTTATCATGCCTTGGGTTTTTTTCATTTAGACTCTTAATATAGGTATCTAATTTTAACTTGTTAACTTAGTGCCGTTTTACTTATTATTAGGTTCCTTTCTAGTCACTTTGTTACAATTTATTACTCCCTCTGATTTGTTATTCTGATTGAAAATTATTAAGATGACAAATGACCAGCGCCTGATACGTTTTTTATACCTTACCGCTCTAGTTCTGTAACGTTTCAATTTCATTTTAATACGTTGGTAAAGTACTTCATATATGTCATCTCCACTACTCGTCATCAAATCAAACGTTTCGGCAACAAAAACAAATAGAAATAACGTCCTAATCTAAAAATCAAAGCGACCGCTCAATCGTTAAGCAGAAGTATACTAATTATAAGCTAGGCGGAAGTGTTACGAGTAATGTTACAGCGCCAGTCTTATAAGAGCGGAGATGGAGATAAAACAGCCGTATAAGGCGCTTTGAATTTTTTTCTGCAACGCTTTTTCTGCAACTACTAATTGGAACATAGACGTGGCATATTTAAAAGGAGCTTAGTCGAGTAAGGGTGTAGATGCACTATCAGATCAGAATAAAAAAAACCTTTTTTTTTTCATAATTTAATGAACTTTCATCATCATCATCATCATCGTCATCCCAATACAATTGCATCCTGAAGGATGCACAGGGTCCATTGGGGTAGGCACTCGTTTTTACGGAAGCAACTGCCATCTGACCTTCCAACCCAAGGGGGAAACCATACCTCATTGGGATTACACTTGTCAAGTGACTGGTTAACTTGACTGTTAGATGATCTCAAGCCGTCCGAAGGCCTCTAACTTAACTTAATGACTGCTGCAATAGACTATGGCTTAACATGCTTTCGTAAAGCACGGGAGCGCTCAGTTATGAGTAGTAGTAACCAATCATTTCATTTCGAAGCAGAAACAATTACGCAATCAAAAAACATATCAAGTTGGTATGTTTTGCAGTATCCTGGAAATACTATTAGTTACGCCGCCTAACTTTTAAATGCTCTATTTGGCCTCTTTCAAAACGCGTCGGAGATTGCTTCCTCAATACCCGCTTACAACTGGAGAAAGAAGACAACATGTCATCTGTCATGTCACCGTAAAATATTTTTTGACCACAAAGTACAATATATATACTGAGATAGAAATACCAGTGAAATACTCCACGTAGATCGTAGCGCCGTTGTTTATTTAGTAAGAACTATCCGCACGACCGCTGCATCTCTGTCACATCAATATGTAAGTGCGATAGAGATAGCACCTAGTGACATCTGGTAAAAACAAGTTAAACTAACATTTCCATAGAAAAATTCGTACTTGGAGCTGAAAGGCTCGACGATTTTTGACAAGCATATAATATCATAGTTATTAATGTGACTGATTATTCACCGCATAGTCATTGCCCATACAATTGGATAGCTGTGATAACCACATAGTACAATATATATACTGAGATAGAGATACCAGTGAAATACTCCACATAGATCGTAGCGCTGTTGTGTATTGAGTAAGAACTAACCGCAAGATCGCTGCATCCCTGTCACTTCAATATGCAAGTGCGATAGAGATAGCACCCAGTGACATCTGGTACAAACAAGTTAAACTAACATTTCCATAGAAAAATTTGTACTTCGAGCTGAAAGGCCCCTGGTGATAACATTAGTTTTTATCTTACACACTCCTGTGACAATTTTCGTGCCTGAGACTTATTATTTGGTTACAATACGTGAATTTATCCCACGATAGCTGCAGCAGAGGAATAACAGGTAAGCGATTTCCTTTAGCTCTAAAAGCACATTTTACTTTTTGGTTTGGTTACATAAACGCCAATGTGGCCAATGTGGCGTCACCTTGCCTCGCATCACGTGTCTCAAAGGTGATTGATCGAGGATCAACGCACAGGCCAAACCCTTACGGCTAGAAACTCAAAATTTCGCACACGTATTCCTCTTATGACGTAGGCATCCACTAAGGAAGGTTTTTTCAAAATTCAACCTCAAAGGGGGTGAAATAGAGGGTAAAAGTTTGTATGAAACTTTTTATTTCTTAGACATATTTCTATGAAATTTCGTATGAATTGAGTACGGCAAAAATAATGAGTCACTTATTTCAGCGTTTTCCAACATTCTACCCCTAAGAAGGAAAAATAGGAGATGAAAGTTTTATATAAACGCACAGGCCAAATCCTTAGGCACAGAACCAATTTGTATACATTCTTTCATCAGAAACTTATGGCACTATCGTCCTTTTGTTAGGGCATGGTCTTTTTAGCCGACTACAAAAAAGGAGGAGGTTCTCAATTCGTCAAATATATTTTATGTATGTTCACCGATTACTCGGAGACTAGTGGACCGATTTGTTCCATTGTCACCAAGTCTGGATCTGATGACGGGATCTTGGAAAAATCGAGGGAACTCCTCAAATTATATACCAAGAGGATGGGGTAAGTAAGGCTACATCGAAGGAACTCCTCAAATTATATAGCAGGAGGATGGGGGTCTTGCTAAGGTTGGAGTCAGCGTCGGAGTGTTTTTTTGTTAAAAATTTACTTGCTGTAAACTAAATTTTAAAGGAAAAAAAATCATATTATACTTATATTGGTGCTTGTTAGTAAATTATGCGTAATAATAAACATTATCACCAAATTACAAGTCCGTAGGTCATTGGGGAGTTAAATAATTCTACAGAACACAATTTTGTGTAAATAGTTGACTTTGGTGGCTTCCCATTCTATTGATTTCAAATATTGATAAAAACAAAAAATACAGCATTTATCTACTCAACGTGCTCTAAATAACGATAGTACTTTCAATGAGGTAAATCTGATTATTATTATTTTGCACCCTTATTTACCTGTTTGGAGCTTCCCTGAAAAGTATAAAAACTCAAGAAATGACAACAATAACATATAGGAAAAACAGTTTTAATCCTCTGCTTGGCCTACAAAAAGTTTTTTTTTTATTATGTCATTTTTAAATTTGTTAAATGTGAAAAATATATATATAAACGAAGTAAATGTCAGAAAAAGGTTGTTTGGTCGTTCGGCAACGTTCCCTTAAAAACATTAAAATATTATGTTTTGATAACTTGTATGGCTTCTAATCTGGTCAACAAGGTGCTTATACTGTGAAAATTTGAATACTGTAACTCTAACTATAAGGTTAAACCTGTGTGATAGATGGAAGACCGACGAACGGACAGACACGTGAATGCGGAACCCTAAAAACGGTTGGACTTAGGGTGAAGCCACACGTGCATAATTTTTTGAGTTGTGTGCGGCTTAATTTCGGTCGACGCCATACTTGTGCCATGTGCTGAAAATTTCGGTGATAGTCACAAGTATGGCGACAACTGAAATTAAAACGCTCACAACTCACAAAATTAGGCTCGTGTGCTCTCACCCTTAGGTATACGGGCACAATAGGTACACAAGAACTCACACACTGGAACAATGCCTAAAGGGATAGGGGCGGCGTTCATTTTAAAATTGGTTTAACTTTATCTAGCACTCATTTTTGAAAAGACATTGTGTTTTCACATTGGTTTTCGGTCAATTTTGAGTACCTCGATGATATCTCACTAATCACCAAATTTTACTGTCATCAGATTCAGATACAGATCAGATATTTTATTTATAAATGTACAATTCATTTACACGTCATTTTTTAAATTATTATACATAGCTAGTTGTTTATTAGTATCTGTTTAAATTTAGTGTCGAAGGAATAAATTTCATTTATTACATTCTATTTAAATACTTGTATAATTATGTGAGCAAGTTGTAAGCTTCCATTCTATTACATTAATCCATAATTATGTTCAAGCTGTTAGGGTCAACGGGTTGTTGCTTTGTAGACATTTTTTGACACTGTAACATGCTAAGTCAATGAGGAATAATTTGAGGTTTTTTTGGAAAACATAGCATTGCTTTTGGAGCTTTTGATATAATGGAACACAGTTGTATATACTGGGTCCAACAACGCTAAGCGCTGGCCGAGCCTTTGCCAGTCACCGGTGCGGCGCCACTCCGAACTTCGAAAATCGAACTTCGTCTCGTACCGTCTCTTTCACTCTCGTATTATAGACTATATGACGAAAAGGGACGGCACGATACGAAGTTCGATTTTCGAAGTTCGGAGTAGGCCCTCAGTAGCGGCTGCCTACTTCTTTTATGTGTTTTATAGTTATGTAAGTTCAATCCTACATAGGCACACGTTGCCAGTATCATTCATCAATTATCTACCTAAACGAGCTAAATGCCAAATAAAATGAGACGAGCTGCATTGACAATATCTCCAAAATTGAGATTTTACTTTTGTGTGATTCATGACGAGGATTTTTAACTATGCCTATTCAAAGACATAAATATTCATCTAACCCATATTCTTTATTCCGTAACATTTACCTGTTTTGCATAAAGCTATCGTTAAACTTTAGTTAATTAATTGCTATGTAACATTTATTAATCAATTTCTTTCGGACAAATATCGCTCTTATATCATTTGCGTAAAGTCCTCATTAAATATTACTAGTAAAGAAGGTTATAAGCTTCGTTGCTAAAAATCTGCCTTAAAAGACAAACAACATTAATTCCGAAAAGGCTTATTAACGTTACCAATATAGTACTCATACGCTATACGCTGTTTAACATAATGTTCTGTGGACGGAAATATATATTAAAGATCGTAACTGCTTCATCGCTTTAACGCTCTAACGCCATTTTGTCTGACCAGGTAGTTATGAATGAAACTCATGAATGGAATTCGTCTTATCGCGCGATATTTCTTATTTACGATAGGTCAGTACGCTTTAGATCCTCGTGCGATAACCTGCTAACGGGATGCAGTTTATAGGAGAGAGTTGAATATGGGGTTTGATGAAAAAACATGGTCAAGTAAGTACCGAATTTTTGATAGGAGGGTTCCAAACCACCGATATATTATGATTTATAAATTGCGATAGTAAATAGTAAATGCTAATATTACTACTCATAAACGGTTGATTAAAATAAATTTTTATCTTACAAATACTTAGTTTCTTATGAAGCCTAATTTGAAACTGTCATAATAATTGTATATGATTTAACATTATGCAATTATACAGTATGCACTTTAAATAGGAATATAATAAATATTCATTTAATATTTCTTTCACATGCTTTTATTAACCCTGGTTAAAAGGCATCACCAATCACCACTATTACAAGGAAATAGAGTTCAATTCAAAATTTAAAGCAAGCCAGTGGAATGCACTTAATGAAATAATCAAATTAGGTATTAAATAATATAGGTAGTAGATCTGACCCTGCCTGACAAATTCATCACACATAACCTTGCACCTTCGTTCTAAGTTGACAAAATTATAAGGAGTCCTTGTTAAGTAAGGAACGCTAAAAATATAATTTAGAGTTATGCGTATTAATCTACTTCACATATTATTTATCTGCCTACTTAAACTGGATAGTAAGACATGCCTCGAGATAAGAGAAGTTGTTAATTGGGGTTTTGTGATGTGATGTCAAACATCTCATGCTTCAGTGGTTATCTAAATCTTAAAAATAATGGATTTCATAATATGTTTAAGTAACCAGATCAACAAAATTATTAGATTTAATTAATGTTACTATAATCGATTTAAAAATAAATTAACAATAAACAGATGCTTAGAATAGATAACAAAAATTAAGGAAGAAATATACGAGTAGGTGGACCACAAAGATATGGAAATCAGAAATTGACTCTCCTGTTGTCGAATTTTAGCGAGCTGCTGTGCGAGGAAAGCATAATGGATGATACGAGTGCTCACGTGGACAAAGTCGCAGGCATATGCTAGTATGCATACCTAGAGAGTCAATAAAATCACACCGACAACTTATACCCTGCTTTTGGATCAAATTAATGTTGTGCAAACTACTAAACTTTTTGCAAGCGTCAAGCAATAGTAATTGAGATATTAAAATCCATAAAACGGTATTTTTACCACTGACTGACTGACTTACTGACTGACTGACTAGTAATCAAAAACCTAACCCACTTCCAGGTTACCTAAAAAGGTGAAATTTGGCATCCAGCTTGATAATTGTGTGTATGCACATAAAAAAATTAGAAAACAGTGATTTCTTTAGTTTTATTATTTAACTTGCACAGTTTATAATAATGCAAATTGTTCTTAAATTTGCAATCCTTATGTCAACCACTTGCTGGTAACCGATTGAACTGAAATTTGGCGTACTTATGCAAGTCCGATGAAAATGGAATATATTATAGTACCGCCGAGCTGATCTGATGATGGAGCTAATAGGTGGCCATAGCAACTCCTAAACTACTAAAATAAGCCCGGCGTTCTTGGGCTCATTGAAACCGTTTTTTGCATGTGGAAAAAAGGCACAGACGGCAATAAAAGCTTGTACCAAAAATGAAATTTGTGGCAGAAACTTATTTCCCTGGAGTATGCGAAAAAAACACTTGATTTTAATTGACGACTTTAATTGACGCCGATGAATTGTACTTTTAGAGCTCTCGTGACCCAACAGCGTCCGGGTGCCGCGTGTGATATGCGAAGTTAAGCAATGTCGGCCGAGGTCAGCTCTTAGATGGGCGACCACTTTGAGTGGTTACTAACTGACCGCTCGCGTGTTTTGGAAGGCCCGTTAAGCCGTTGATCCCGGCTGATGTCTATGACAGCAGTCGTTAAACCAAGTTAGGCCCTTCGGGCGGCTTGAGAACTTCTAGAGAAGGTCTAGTTTCCCCTTTAGGATGGAAGTTCAGATGAAAGTCACTTCCGTAAAATCTAGTGCCTACGTCAATTCTTGGGATTACGTAGCGGTTACCATTCAGGATGCAACTATACTGGGTTAACGCTAGGAGGTTGATGATGAATGTTATCTGGTAAGGAATTTGGTGGTTATGTTAATCACCTTCTGTACACTAACAAAAATAACCAACTATTGGGTGGTAAGTGGTGGTAATATACTTTCAAATTATATTTAAAAAAAAATGTTTATAATCGTGTAAAATTCAGTATAGTTTTTTTAATTGGATGGTCAGTCATAGCCACGCTGTACATCGTGGGCCCTAATAACCCGGAAGATTTAAAGCAACGATTCTAGAGCCTAATTAGAGTATATAATGTGTAACATGTAGTCCAAAAACCCATAATTTAAGAGATATTAATTATTTAAAACAAAACACAAGTTGAATCTCAAGTCTAACACACCCTAAAGCCGTGATGTAGCCACCTACAACTTGTTTGACTTGACTCTTCTTGTCCTGAACACATTTGCAAGTCACGTCAAGATTTGTTCATAAAATAACGTTTAATTAAATTGATCTATTTTGGACTGAAGTATATATTTAACATTATTAGTAGTGTCGTCAAAAATACGTGGTCCGCAGTGTATATTATATCGTTAAAATGAATTAAGAAAAAATAGTTTTACATAAGTATAGTTTTGTCATCGACCGTAAAACCTAGTGTTAATTAAATTGAAAAAAGGTATTTTTTAAACATGATGTTCATCGCCTGCAGGCATCGATATAATCAACTAAGGAACTTTCATCGATCCATTTAAATCGGTTCGCACCAAAACTCGGTATTAACCTTAATGTGCCTTGATGACCGGTCGCGGTGCCAGATTTGATGTGTTCTACCTAGGACTTTGCGATACCGCATCTTGGTTGCATCGTAATCCCAAGAGTAGGCTGCGTGTAGAATTTTTCTCTAATTGTTGATTCAGAGGGCGAGTTGAAAGGAAAAATGGTTGATGTTGAAAATGGGCAGCTAAATTTTATATCGGGTATATGAACCGGTATAAATGCCAAGATACATGAATCTTGGCATTTACATACTTCGGATTTGATCTAACTAGCCTTTGCTGATAGTTCTCTTGCTGAAAACATAAACCGCTAGCGATGATAGTGCAGGCGCAAGAAATACATATATTATAATCGAATGCTCTCAGCTGCTTTGCTCATCACTCATACATTTATATTCTCTTCAGAGAATAGAATAGAATACAAATTTATTGTCACAAAGTACTTTACAAATAGTTAAAAGTAAACATACATAAATACTTAATTGGCTTCACAAAATAAAACCACGCACATTAATGTGACAATAGGAGTGAACTCAGCGTTTGCTGCGATACAGACTAGCTGCACACAGCGCTGGTTTTCAGTTCCCCCCCAATGACAAATGGTTTTACAAAGTGGCGGGTGCTTATATTAACCAAGGACCTACAATTCTTTAAAAAAACCGGCCAAGTGCGTGTCGGACCACGCACAAAGAAGGGTTCCGTACAGACACCTCCTCATGTACATTTAAAACCACTATACAATAAATTAAATTAAAAAAGGTCGTATCTTCATAGGAAACTCGCGTCACTTACGCCCTTTTGTTTGGGCAAGACAGTTTTTCAGCAATAACTCAAAAACCGTAAGACCTTTCTTGTTCCAACCAAAAATCGTTGAAAGGATTTATTATTGTACACCATCTTGATTTTCTTCAGAATTTTAAATTTCATAGTTTGGAAATTAGAGGGGGGGGGGGGGGGGGACATACTTTCATAGATTTTAAATTTGCCAAGTTCTCTTGTCTTATGCTCCAAGCTTAGACAAATATTAGAGTGAATAGACACCAAAGGAATCGGAGATGTGAACTAGATATAGTATCAATTGTTAAAGGTTCGGCAACGCGCATGGTACATCCCTGGCATTTGCAGGCGTCTATAGGCTGCGGTGACCGCTTACCATCAGGCGGGCCGTACGCTTGTTTGCCACCGACATGGTATGAAAGAATGATTGTGCGAAACTGTGTTTCCATATATTTAATTTTAGATGTACGTATTTCTTTAAATTCTGCATTTTTAAAAATTATTTATTTCACATAATATTAGGTACAATAATATCTTGCAAATAATATTTTTGTCACTAAAACCTATCATATATGGTTTGTGAAATTGAAATGTACTGTTACTTATGTTCTAAAAACTCCTGTACACTATATAAACACTCTTCGGCCAGCCACCTTTTTGAGACTTGCTTAAATTTTACGAATGTTAGGTATTTTACTGTGTCGGGCAGTTTGTTAAATATTGATGTCTACATACTATAACTAGCCTTAACAACTAGTGACAATTTTGACTTCGGTATAAACAATTTATTGCGATACGGCGAGTGTGAAGGATTTTAAACATTTCTTCACACACATTGTTACGGACAGCCACGGAAATCTTCCAAATGGTGCTAAGTGAATAAATTGTGTGCGAGAATGGACGCGTTAGAAGTTGCGACAGAGACGCTGTAGTGTTAATCTTAATGTGCTAATTAGCTATAAGGAACGTATGATAATGTAAAGTGATCGTTTTGTACATCGGATAAGCAGCATAAGACGGAGAAGAGTGTCCGGAACGAGCGCCGAGAACATAATGAGCTGACGCTACAGCGCGCCAGTCATATTTACAAGCTCTGTTAGAAAGAGACAGAAGACGTATCGAGGGTGCCGGAAACGGCGCATTTTCAGCTCTGCACTCGAAACGGACACACCTGGAATGTTAAAAAGTATATTGAAAATTGAGACTTGGTAATATCTAACTTTTGTAAAGAAAATGAATATCCAGACCGTAGGGTTTAGTTGTAATGGGCGACCAACTTTTATTTTGCGTACGCGCAAAATCTTTGTCGACAGCTAAGCCGAGGAACCCCGGCGTAAATCGGACCACGATAAGGTCTGTCGAAAAGGGAAAACTAGTAACTCAAACTCGAACGCAAGTTTTAGAGAAATAAATTAAAACCGGAGCCCGCGAGAGTCGCGGATAGCGAGTAATGTAGAAGCAGGGAAGTTGGCAAAGTTTGTCGCCCAAGTAAATCCACCAATCAGGAAAGAGGGATTTTTCAAGAACTTTCTAGAAGGGTGTGAAAGGGATATTTTCAGTCTGTCTCGTTCTAAACCACGCCTATTCTCGTGAAGACATCCCCACTAATTGCGGGCCCAGATTGTGGCATAAAAACAGGCCTGGTTTGCAGCGAGAGCGGTGTGTGTGTGTGTGTTGAGTTTAGTATTCGAGTCCTAAATCCGGAAAAGGGAAGAGAAGAGAAGTGAACAGTGCAGTGGTGACCAGTAGTGCTCAGTGTACGTGTAGGCTTAGTTGTAACGCTTAGTTTAGTGCTTAGTGGTGTAAATAAATAAGTGTCGTGATCCGAGTTGTTTTCATTTCGAACGTTAGACGAAATAGTGAACTGCGTAATCGCCGCACAAGGAGCGTTGCCCGCTATTCCTCACGCGCTCGCAGAACCTGTGACGCACCGCGACCCGCTGAGACGGGTGGGCAGGAACCTTACGCTCCTCGAGCTATCCAAGGGTACGGTGCTGTGGGAGGGCGTCGTCCACAGTTCGTTGGTCCTTCGAACCGGATTTAGACTAGGATCACAGTTCGACTGGCTATTGTGTGAGTGCTTCGAATAAGGTGATCCAGAACCCCCGACGGGACTGTGAACCTCCGCGTGCGCGTGGAGGCTATGTTATAACCGTGTGAGACTGTTTAACTGTACTGTGAGTACACTGAGCGATTGACTCTGTGATAACTGACGTCTGAAACAGTGAGTGATTGACTTGTCCGTGTTTAAAGTAACAGTGAAGTGACTTAGTGCGCGATGTTTACCCGCAGCAAAACGAACAAAGCCGACGATCAAGAACGCCAACAGATGAATGAGCAGGCGCTGTCCCAGGCGAAGACTACGTCCAAAGGCGTTGCGTGGACGTACGGTACAGAATCGCGTGTTGTCGACGATCGCAGAACTGGTGCGATTCCAAAGAACTCCGGTGATGGTAGAGTGGTTGAGAAGGACGCCACTACCATCCGTCACAAAACCGCCGGGACAGCAGCAGCACCGCATTTAATTGCGAATCGAACACGAGTCCTCACTTACGGCCAGCCTGCCTCCCCGTCCGAAGAAGATGCGGACAGGCGACCAAGGCCGCGAACCGAAATGGCGGAGCAATGACCGGAGGGGGAGGGGCAGCGAACCGAAACAGAGGAACAGCCGTCCGACCGCGACAAACAACCGAAGCCTACTGAGGAGCGCGCGGCGGGCACTGGCAACGCTAACGCGCCCGCGGGGGGCGCGGCCACACGTGCGACCGGCCGGACGCCCGCGCTAGATGACGCGCCGCGAGTCGATACGGGTGCGAACTCGGGCGCGCGCGATCCGGGAAGGCCAGTACCGTCGGTCCGATCGCGTGCCAGCATCACAGCAGCAAGGAAAAGGGAAGCGGAGTTACGCGCAGTAGAGGAGCTGGCAGCAATCGAAAGGGAGCTGATCAAGAAGAGGCTGGCGATTGAATTGAAAATGATCGACGAGGAAGAATCACCGCCATCATCACGAGCGCCTACTCCGCCGGTAACGTTTGTTGACCTTACGGATAAGGTTGATGAATGGTTCTCACGCATCGAGCCAGAACGGGAGGAGCTGGAAGAAGCCGCGGCTCGCCGACCCGACGTCAGAAGTCGACAAAGAGGCGCGGAAAAGACGCCTCTCGCACCGTTGCGAGCAGAGCGCGCCCTATCACCGCCACAAGGGCCGCGTGTACAGAGTAAGGCACCGTTGCCTGAGCGTCGTGAACGCGTCGAACGTACCCGATCGCCGCGCGGGTACCGCGAACCGTCACCCGAAGAGCCACGAGCCGGGTCACCGATCGGCCGATTTGAGTCAACGCCGCTGAGAAAGGGTGTAAGGTCATCGGTAGAGCCGCCCAGTGATGCCGCCACCGCTTTCAACCGTCTCGCCGAGCAGTTGAAGGAGACGATGCGACCTAAGCCGCCGAAACAAGTCTACGAGCTGCCGTATTACAGCGGGGATCCGAATGAGTGGTTACTCTTTTATAATGCATATAAAGAGACCACAGCGAGGTATGGTTTTAGCTCATATGAAAACATGGCTCGTCTTAGGAACTGCCTTAAGGGAGACGCAAAACAATGTGTACAACACTTGCTCGCGACATCAAAGCAACCAGAGTTAATAATTAGACTGTTAAAGAAGAACTTTGGTAGGACAGATCTTTTGATAGATAAGGCGTTGGATGAATTAAAGAAACTGCCGCATGTGGGGCCAAGCACAGTAGATTTAAATTCGTTTAGCACTAGAGTTGTAAATATAGTAGGTACTCTTGTCGATTTAGATAGCAAAAATTATGGTGATAATCCCCTTTTGATTAGAGAAATTACGGAGAGACTGAGCCCACACTTGAGGAGTAAGTGGTGTCAGTTTGCTAGAGAACAGATGGGCAGTCAGGGGGCCGGGGAACTGATGTTGCTAGCGAACTTCCTACTAGAGGAAAGTGAAGCCGAGTTGGAATATTCACATGCGAAGGCACCGGCTAAAAGGTATGTGGGTAATAGCGGTCCATCACGCCCTGAATATAAACCGAACGTGCCTGCCAGAGGGAAGCCACCGGTTTATAGAACTTATACGTTAGAAAAGCAGGATCAATGCCTATGCTGCGGGGGCAGCCACAGGACAACCGAGTGTAGAAGGATAGTAGGGATGAATCTGGGTGCCCGTTGGGATTGGGCGAGGAACAATAGAGTATGTTTTAAATGTTTGAGCAGGAAACACAGGAGAGATCAGTGCAGAGCAAGGGGGTGCGGCATACGGGGGTGCCCGCATGGTCACCATAAGCTGCTGCACGACTTTAAAGCGCAAATGAGCGCCCAAGCGCAGACTTCATCGACCCGAACCGAGTCGCCCCGCCAGAACCGACAAGATCCCGAACCTAGGGCGGAGCAAAGCTGCGCGTCAGATGTATATACGGAGCAAGTAGGTATGACGATTTTGTTAAAGGTTATTCCGGTCGTAATAACGGGCCCGAATCGAACGGTGAGCACTTACGCCCTTATGGATGAGGGTTCTACCGTATCACTCGCCGACGAGGATCTTATAAGGGAGATCGGAGCCGTGGGGGTGAAGGAGCCCCTACGAATTCAGGGAGTGGAGTCAATGGCAACTGCGAACGACAAGAGCCAACGAGTGCAGATAATGATAAAGGGTAAAAATAACGAGACCCCACAACGAATGTCAGTAAGGACGGTACGCGCGTTGGGACTGCGCGGCCAGTACCTAAACGACATAACTAAATACACGCACCTATCTGACTTACAGGATGCCTGTTATGAAAAAGCGGTGCCAAGAATACTCATCGGAGCAGACAACTGGCACCTCATGATGCCCCTCGAGACAAGAATGGGCAAGAAGAGCGAGCCGGCAGCCGTCAAGACCCAGCTGGGCTGGGTGGTGTTCGGGACCGCGCCGAGTACGAGCGCGTGGAGAGGTAGCGAGGTCGCGCTTCATTGTCACCTCAAAGAGGACATAAACGGTATACTGAAAGAATATTTTGCTATAGACTCGCTGGGCGTGCGACATGTGGAGAAGAGAAAACCAGAGGACGAAAGGGCAGTGAGAATATTCGAAGACACCGTGAAAAAGGTAAATATGAATGGACCTAGGTACGAGGTGGGGCAAATGTGGCGAGACGACGACCCGAAGCTGCCGCCGAGTTACGGAACCGCATTAACGAGGCTTAGGGGCATCGAGCGGAAAATGGACCGAGATCCGGAGTTCGCAGAGAGTTATACAGCCCAGGTAGACAATTTATTAAATATGGGATACGCTGAGAGAGTGACAGAATTACCTGCTAGCGATAAGACGTGGTTTTTACCCCATTTTCCGGTAACCAATGCGAATAAACCAGGGAAAGTTCGACTTGTGTTTGACGCGGCTTGCACCTGTCAAGGCGTGAGCCTGAATGATTTCATTTTGGAGGGACCGGATCTACTACAATCATTGATGGGAATACTTTTTAGATTTAGAGAAGGCAAGTTCGCCGTAGTAGCCGATTTAAAAGAAATGTTCCTACAAATAAAACTTAGAGCAGATGACCAGCCCTCACAGCTCTTCTTATGGCGAGGAACAGACAGGGAAGGGCCACCACAGATCTACAAAATGAGTAGCATTCTATTTGGGGCCTCCTCTTCGCCATTTATTGCACATAGCGTAAGAGATAAAAACGCGAGAGATAATGCGGAACGGTACCCGGCCGCAGCAGAGGAAATAACAAGAAATCACTATATGGATGATTTTGTATCAAGTTTTGATAATGAAAATATGTTAATAGACGTAGCCTTCCAGGTAGCCGCGTCGCATAGAAATGGGGGATTTCAACTTCGTGGATGGACGTCAAATAGTGAGAGGTTAATGCAACGTATCCCTAATGAGCTACGAGCAAACACGCCAGCTCAGCTAGGAAATAAAGAGAGTAAGATACTTGGGCTTATATGGAACCCGGTAGACGACACACTAGGGTTCAATACGAGAATGATAAGGGTCCCGCAGGATGTTAAAGACCTTAAAAGAGCACCGACCAAAAGGGAGATGTTATCCGCAGTAATGAGTATATATGACCCGTTAGGCTTGTTATCACACTATACTATAACAGCGAAACTACAATTGCAGAGAATTTGGAGCCTGAAATTGGACTGGGACACGCCTCTACCAGATGAAGAAAAGAAGAAGTTTGATCAATGGTTGAAAGCGTTGGAAGGTGTAGCGAAACTGCGGATCCCGCGACCGTACGCATGCAGCGCGACGGGATCAGAACCGGAGAGACAACTACACGTTTTCGTAGACTCGAGTCTAAAAGCATATGCATGTGTTGCATACTGGCGAGTGGAGTGTGAAGGTGAAACACAGATCGGCCGCAGAACATATATGGTTCCAGTGGGCACAGCGTACCGACTTCGCGAACGAGTTGCTGAGCCTGAGCCGCGGAGAACCCATCCACAAGAAGAGCAAGATCTTTGGACTGGACCCGGTATTAGACACCGATGGGTTGCTGAGGATGCGCGGCCGGATCAACGCGGCTCCCGTACAAGGACTGGAGAAACGACCTGTCATTCTAGACGGGCATAACAGTTTGGTGAGGTTGTTAGTTTTACAAGCCCACCGAAAGGCGGCACATGCGAACAACGAGATGGTAATTAACAACTTAAGGCAAAGGTATTGGATCTTGCATCTTAGACCCACGGTGCGAAATGTGGCACACAACTGTCAGCTGTGTAAGATTGGACGAGCCATGCCACAGGTACCGATAATGGGCGATTTGCCTCTCGCAAGAATCGAACCATATAAGAGGGCGTTTACGAATACGGCGGTGGACCTATTCGATCCGATAACAGTAACGATAGGGCGGCGACATGAGAAACGATGGGTGGCTCTATTTACATGTCTAACGACAAGGGCAGTACATTTAGAAATTGTAAACTCTCTGTCCACAGACTCAGCAATAATGGCTCTTCGGAGGCTGGCAGCAAGACGCGGCTGGCCAGCTGTGATGTACTCCGATAACGCAACAAACTTCCGGGGCGCCGACATGGAACTGCGCAGCGCGTACGCCGAGTGGCTGCCGGCGCTGCAGGAATACGGGGTGCGACACAACATGCAGTGGCGCTTCATTCCACCGGGGGCTCCGAACCAGGGGGGAGCATGGGAGCGTTTAGTACGCTCAGTGAAGACCGCGCTTGCCGCAACACTACACACAAAGGCACCGCGAGAAGAAGTGTTGCAAACGCTACTTACTGAAGCCGAGAACACCATAAACGCACGGCCTCTCACTCACGTCTCCGTGGACAGTCGCGACGAAGAAGCTATTACGCCGGCTCATTTTCTCCTGGGGGGATCCACGGGCCTACCACCTACGGGCCCATGTGACGAAGCCGACCGACGCACATGGCGAGCAAGTCAGGCGCTCGCTAATCATTTTTGGAGCCGATGGGTGCGCGAGTACCTACCTACGCTTGCGCCCCGCCAGTCGTCAACGAACCTAACCCGACCGCTCCAACCAAACGACTGTGTGGTAATTGTCGACCCGAACTTGCCTCGCAACACATGGCCACGAGGCATAGTGAGAAGAGTATTCCCGGGGCCCGATGGCAACATACGTTCAGCAGACGTCGAGACGAGAGGTGGCATTTTCCGGCGACCTGTAACGCGACTGGCTGTCCTACCGGTGCAACGGAGCGACTCGACCGAGTCAGAGGGGGAGAGTGTTACGGACAGCCACGGAAATCTTCCAAATGGTGCTAAGTGAATAAATTGTGTGCGAGAATGGACGCGTTAGAAGTTGCGACAGAGACGCTGTAGTGTTAATCTTAATGTGCTAATTAGCTATAAGGAACGTATGATAATGTAAAGTGATCGTTTTGTACATCGGATAAGCAGCATAAGACGGAGAAGAGTGTCCGGAACGAGCGCCGAGAACATAATGAGCTGACGCTACAGCGCGCCAGTCATATTTACAAGCTCTGTTAGAAAGAGACAGAAGACGTATCGAGGGTGCCGGAAACGGCGCATTTTCAGCTCTGCACTCGAAACGGACACACCTGGAATGTTAAAAAGTATATTGAAAATTGAGACTTGGTAATATCTAACTTTTGTAAAGAAAATGAATATCCAGACCGTAGGGTTTAGTTGTAATGGGCGACCAACTTTTATTTTGCGTACGCGCAAAATCTTTGTCGACAGCTAAGCCGAGGAACCCCGGCGTAAATCGGACCACGATAAGGTCTGTCGAAAAGGGAAAACTAGTAACTCAAACTCGAACGCAAGTTTTAGAGAAATAAATTAAAACCGGAGCCCGCGAGAGTCGCGGATAGCGAGTAATGTAGAAGCAGGGAAGTTGGCAAAGTTTGTCGCCCAAGTAAATCCACCAATCAGGAAAGAGGGATTTTTCAAGAACTTTCTAGAAGGGTGTGAAAGGGATATTTTCAGTCTGTCTCGTTCTAAACCACGCCTATTCTCGTGAAGACATCCCCACTAATTGCGGGCCCAGATTGTGGCATAAAAACAGGCCTGGTTTGCAGCGAGAGCGGTGTGTGTGTGTGTGTTGAGTTTAGTATTCGAGTCCTAAATCCGGAAAAGGGAAGAGAAGAGAAGTGAACAGTGCAGTGGTGACCAGTAGTGCTCAGTGTACGTGTAGGCTTAGTTGTAACGCTTAGTTTAGTGCTTAGTGGTGTAAATAAATAAGTGTCGTGATCCGAGTTGTTTTCATTTCGAACGTTAGACGAAATAGTGAACTGCGTAATCGCCGCACAAGGAGCGTTGCCCGCTATTCCTCACGCGCTCGCAGAACCTGTGACGCACCGCGACCCGCTGAGACGGGTGGGCAGGAACCTTACGCTCCTCGAGCTATCCAAGGGTACGGTGCTGTGGGAGGGCGTCGTCCACACACATATCACATTTAGTTTCATCTTTGCATCTAAAGTGATCCCTATAGTAATTTTGTTAAAATAGCACTGTTTTAATGTAATCCTAATTAGTTTACTAGCGAAAACAGTAAATAAATAATAGACATAAGTGGAACACACTCTTCGGTTAACCGATTCACTCGATATTCGTCACAGCGAATCGATACAAGTCGACGTCGATATCATTACGACGTGATATTTTAACTGAAATATTGAATGCCTTTGTATTGGGTCCCATTACGATATTGCTGGGTACAGGCCCTGTTTAATTTCAATTAGGTACTCTCGTTTCGGAATTTGAGGGAGTTACAGAATGCACAGGATGATGATTTTTTCCTTAAGAAAGGACCATGGGCAACCTTGTATGGATTCAGTCCTAAAACCAACAAAGCTGAGAGCTAGGTAGGGTAGGTAGGGTAGATAGGTCTTTAAATCTAGTTCATTTCGTTCTATAGGCACCAAGTAGAATTGTAGAGCTGAGATATTCATATTTTAGTCTGAGTGTATACGAGCTAAATGTAGATTAAAAAGATCTATGACCAAACTCACAGTTTTGTTGGTTTCATTAAGTTAATGGTGGTTGGTCCTTTCATTAAGTAATCATGATACGAATTGATTCGAAGTAAGTTTTAATACAAGATAAAAAAAACCATGCCAACTTATTACACAAAATGTTTAAATATTATCTACACAAAAAACCCGATCCAAGCCTACCTACCGAGAAACCGACCTAGTCTCAGACGCAGAAACAAATGTTCCTATTCATCACACAAATAAATACCCTGAATGGGATTTGGATTCGGGATCGCCAGCTTCGTAGGCAGCTACTGAATAGTTCCACCTTCTTGCTCCATCATCAGATCGACTTGATGATACACAATTTGGTGACGGGCTAGAATTACAGTAGCATTCCGTGGGTTGGGTGTCGATAGAGTTGACTATGGAAGCCAGGTTGAAGAGTGTCGTGGATGGTAGGGATTGTAATCATTGGATCCGGCATCCAACAATGCAGTTGTATATTATTTATTGATAATAATACTTAAGTGCATATATAACATTTTAAGAAAATAAGGAGGCTTTATTATTATTATTATTTATATCCAAACTTTGGATCCCCTGGATTCAGCCTCATGAATCCGCAGTGGTAATAATTGGAACAAAAAGAATGACGGCTGGAAAAATCCTTAAATCAATCAATATAATTATAACTGAAGCTATTTATTCGACAAACATGAAAAAAGGATATTTATATAAAACAAAACAACTAAAACGAATTAAAAAAAGGTCTCCCAGGTCGGAGCCCTGTGGAAGGGTTCCCATAAGGCTGGCAGCGTTCCCCCTTTCGATAGCTATGCTGATCCGCTGGCCAAGGAACGAGCCAGCCCTACGGTGTCCTGACACTAAAGCTGCAACTAAATCATGAAAAAAAAAGAGGATATGACAATAAAAGCGACTATCTATCAAATATTAGGAAAAAGACGTTAAAACTACAAAATTCAAGCTTTTTACATTATTATTTGGTTAATACCCCACTCGTCCTCATTAATAGTTGTTTTGGCTTTTCGAAGATAATCGGTACTTTCTTCAAAATCAATAAATTGCGGGATCCATCTGGTTATAAATCTAGTAAAAATACTACTCGATTCGATTTGAAATGTTGCTGGATTGTAATCTCAACCGATGGGCTAGAAGGACCCGGGTGTGTCCTTAAACTAGGACCGAGACCACCGGGGGATGGGAAGCAGCATCCCTGGAGTGCGATGGAGATACTGCGATTTTCAATCCGCATGCCAAGCGTGGCGATTATGGCAATTAACCCCCGTAAAATTGGAGGAGGCCTATGTCCAGGAGTGGACGTCTTTCGGCTGATATGGTGGTGGTAGGCTAGAAAAATCACTCCATCTTACCTGCAATCGCAAAAACTGAAAATAAAATTTCTCTGAAACTGAAATAAATTGTGCTCTACTAATTGATTACTTAAGGTGTCAAACTTACGTTAGATAGATCTCACTGTCATTTTTAGTAAGGAAAATGACATTTACATCAACCTTACGTGCGCACAAAAACGTTACGTATTCACCTCCCTTTCTACTTTCTAATTACCCCTTTTGGGAACAGCGGCCTGAGTTTGTGTGTATGTACTTATATGTACATTCCTCGTTTTTTGTACACATATATATTCAGATTTATTTATTTTAAGTAGGTTAAGCGTTATCATTGTTATCAGCATATTTTGGGAGAAAATGACAAACTATCAAATTTGTTTGTCAGAAATGATAGTAGATTTGACTTGTAAAAATGTCATTGCGGCCTACTTGGTAAACAAAGCTCATTTATTTCGTTACTTCATTCATGACACGCTCGATGATAAAACTGTGTATGTAGAAATTTACTATCAGCATGTATCGTTGTGCCCCAAAAACATGCGCCTGACCCGGGTGTCGAAGTCACGTCCCGGAATCGCATGAAAATTATAAAGGAGTTAAGTGAATTCGCCGCGATCCGCCGGTAATGGTCGCCTAATGACAGCTGTCATCGGTTGCGCGCTGGGAAATTTACGAGCTCGATAGTGATGGGACAAATCGGTAAAACTATCGATGTTTTGACAGGTCTACAACTTCAACCGTAATAACACTACTACTAACTTGTTTGATATGTATTCTGTGTTTTCTTGATTTTTTTTGCGCCCTGTAGCCGGGGCATAGAATACGGCTACGGTATCCTCTGCCTGTCGTAGAAGGCGACTAAAAGAGGGTCCTTGGGGTCGAAGACTGTCACAGTTGGGGGCTGTGATCGCCTATGAAAGCAGATGGTGGGACCGACAGACTTTAGGGCGGCACTGGTGCGTTCCGAAGGAGATCCCAGAGCCGTCCGAAATGAGTTGAGGAGGAAGATCGGGGGGTTTTTAGTCGGTGCAAGTCCAACATGACCACCGCACTGTCCCCGCGGTGCGATGGTATTCATAACGGATTTGTCCCCTGGGAAAAAATGGTATTACTGTTTTATTTTTACCTTTTAGAGATAGGGCAGTCATACTAATAACTAACTCATGCCAAGGTTGCAGCAAGTTAAAATGTGTGACCACGGCGAGGTCCGTAGGAAAACAAGCGTGAGATCATATGTGTAAAGCAAAAAGATACCTTAGGGTCGCATCAATAAGACGCCATTTCCTTTCCAATTGGGCACTATTCACATGTTTTTTAATCTATTAATTAGCGTTGATGCTACGACCACGCCAATACAACGCATCGCCACGCAACGCAGCAGTGTGGCCCGGCTCCTACGACAGCCAAGGAAACAAAGGAAACGATTGTGCTATTCTAACCCGGCACCACACGGGAAAAAAAAATTGTTACCATATTTTACACTTTTATTTACTTCAAAGATTTGTCGATACAAGTCAATTACAAATTATCGACAATTTCCCAACCTTATGGGGCTGAATAAATTTGTTCCCCACCTAATAATCATTGGGTAATGATTTTAGAAAATGAACGTACGATGCTGTTGTTATGGTACTTTTTATTGCAAAATGAAGTCATAAAAGCTATTTTATATCAAAAAAGTTACGATTGGTTGGGAAAAAATCATCACATTGTGTATTTTATGCTATAAAATATTGGTAGTATAGATAATAAAAAAAAAGTATAAAGAATGTTCTTTATCAACTGCTGCTTGTATGTAACTTTGTACGCGTATAAATTTCTAATGTATAAGCTACAATACTGAAAAGTTTCGTCAAGATCCAGTCCGTAGTTTTTGAGATTAATATGAACAAACATCACCACAAAGTTTCTATAGCATAATATTTATATAATCATTTATTTATGTACAACGAAAATATATACAAGAATGCTTAACCAAAATAATATAAACTTGTGTAGACACACTGGCACCGTCTCACCTCCAACGGACTACAGTAAAAGCGGGCGCAGCGGCGGAAAACGCCGAAATTCTAAAGCGTAATAAATACAAGGGCCTTGGCAGAGAGTACATGTTTGTACCTTTTGGCGTCGAAACTCTAGGTCCATGGGGTCCCAGCGCGCATAAGTTATTTGCAGAAATTGCGAAGCGTTTGGTTGACGTAACTGGTGACCGAAGAGCTGGCGGTTTCCTCGCTCAACGTATCAGCATTGCGATACAGCGAGGAAATGCCGCCAGCATCCTCGGTACAATGCCTCAAGGGCCCGTTTTAGATTTAAGTTAGTTTTAATTTTCTTTATATTTATATTGTATTCATTATCAAATTTGCGGGATCCAAATATTTTTACTATGGTGGTGGGCCTATGTCCAGCAGTGGACGTCCTTCTGCTGATATGATGATGATGATGAAATGGTTCTAATGCTGACGCCTGCAGTGGAATCTGTGCAGAAATTGCAGGCGTAGGTTCACGTTAATCTGTGCTTATGTTTATTTATTATATTTTAAATTGCTTACATGTGTTTTACAGGGTGTTAAATACAGTGGACAGTATGAACATGCACTCATATTGGGTATTGCAAGTAAGTAAGTAAGTAAGTAAAATTTTATTTGCGAATCACAGGTTATACAAGATGGAAACATAAGATAAAATAAAGCACTCTGTGTTCTACCAATGTTGGTGTACAAATGTTTGGTTAAAAAAATAAAAAATAAAAAATTATAAAATTAAAAATTAATTAGTCAATTATAAAATTAAAAATTAATTGCAATATACTTAACTTAACTAAGCTGTTAACGAAGAGTTTAAAGTTGACACTCATTAAGCGAGCGAGCAGAGCGAGCCAAGATCTCCAAGTCTATTGCAACAATCAGGCGTTGATTTATGTATGTATGTATGACAGCCAAATTAGCTAAGGGGTTACCCAGGTATTGGAGTTTTTAATAGGTACGTTGATGGCGCTAGACGAATCCACGAGTACATCGCGAGTTCAGTTCTTGGCAAACCATTACATTCGTTCATAACATTCGTTTTACGTTCAATGTGCAAAAAATGGGATCCTGTCACTTGACCTACTAACTTTTTCACTAATGTTTCACTAGACCTAATGCATTTTTCTTCGAACCAGTGAACTTCTTGGATTTCTTTTGAGTATGATCAAAAAAAGTAAGCAAGTAAGTAAATAATATACTATTTGCGAAGCCCAGGTTATAAATGGTGGAAACATAACATATTAAAAAAGCATTCTGTGTTCTACCAATGTTAGTGTACAAATGTTTAGTAAAAATTATACAAAAAATAAAATTAAGCTTAAACTAAATATAGATAAATTTAAATGTCAATGTCGGTGAAATACTCATCTAAACTATAATAACATTTTCTAATTAACAATGTCTGTAGAAGTTATTAGGTTGGGTTAGGTTTGTTTTGCAATCCCCGCTGCCATGGGTATGGCGCAGCTGTGAATGACGCGCGCCACACACTGGAGGTGTGCACGGCATGGGGACGACAACGGCTTGATCTGGCCACCGTAGTAGGTGGGGACCTCTCGCTGCCGATCATTGTATCGAAAATGCTCGATAGCGAGAGGTCCTGGGAAGTAATGGCCTCCTTCTGCAAGCCGATAATGGCTCAGAAGGAGGCCGCGGAAAGAGAGCGGGAGAACGACCTATCCGCTCCCTTTATCCGTAGGCGAAGAGCGGGGCGCGCACTCCGGCGCTATGCGCATCTGCTCCCCCCACCGTAGCGGACTGGGTGGTGGGGTCGGTGGCCCTATCCATCCATGGAGTCCACGGGATCGAAGCGCCCTGAAATTGTCCCGGGGCTCTCTCTTTGGCCAGGCCCGCATAAAACGGGTGAGTCGCGAGGGTCAAAAAAGTAGAATGCGTCAAGCGAACCTTTGGCCCTCCCTATAAGCGACATCGTTGGACAATCGTTGGGGGTTTAGTGGGTAGTCTGGTGCTTCTGCCCAGGAGTCCCACACACTCGTCCGGTCCGCCATCGTCCGGGCGAACGGTGCGTCAATGCATTCTCCCAACGGACAAAAAAAAAGTTTGTTTTGCAATAATCCCACAAAGTTTACTATTTTAGAAAAAATGTACATTAGCTCTAATGATACATTACGGCTAAAGTAGTTAGGTCTGGGTACGACAAGGGAGAACCGCAAAAAAAACAGTGAATGTTGTAAACAAAGTACGGAATCGTGTTCAGATGTGCTCCATTTAATCCGGAAGTATTGTGTGTCGGAAACACAACTATGTTTAGTTAAGTTCGTTTCTCCGTTTACTACGTAAAGTAAAGCCATTTGCAATTATACCCATGAATTGTAGATTTTTATAAAAATAAAATAAAATAAGTACTTTTTGTTTATTCATCCAAAGCATACATCTCACACACACTTTTTAGTCATAGGTAACCAGTAACAACCATAAATGTTTTATATCATCATTATAATTAAATGTTTACCTACCTACCTATAAATCAAAAATATCCTCCAAATCAGTGCCGATGGGTAGTGTGCCCAGAAGGCTGGCCGCATTGCCACGCTGTATGGCGACACTTATGCGTTGTGCAAAGTATTGGCCAGCCCTCTGGTCACCTGCACTGCAGCTTCGATAAGCCGCTCCACTAAATCTTTATACTACTTTGTAAATGCGGCGCGCGCTCGGACCCCACGGTCCTAGAAAATGACCCAATGTTTTTTTAATAATATCCTGTGTTTTTAAAATGAATAGTTATTAAAATCACTGCAGAAGAGTAAAACAAGATTTTTTTATCAATTGAGACCACTTGGAATTCGTTGGAATTAATAGTGGACTGTTTAATTTTATGATCATGTTACAGGGGAGGGGTCCCTGTATACATATATTTTAACAACCACCGTATCAGACGAAGGACGTCCACTGTTGGACATAGGCCTCCCCCAATTTCATGGGGGGTAGATGCCATAATCGCCACGCTTGGCATGCGGATTGGAGCTCGCAGTAATCTCCACCGCACTCCAGGGATGCTGCTGCCCATCCCCCGGTGGTGTTAGTCGTAGTTTAAGGGCATACCTTGGTCCAATTTTAACAACATCAAGTAATTAGTAATTTTTAAGAAGAATTAGAGACATTACGTCGTTGGCAACCTAACTATGTGTGCCGGCTTTCGACCACTTGGATGAGTTGGTTAACTGAAAATATATTTTCCCGTCTTCAATTCAATACTATCTTAACGAAACGCATACATACGGCTTACCCATAACATTATATTAATTTTATTTATTATTAAATAGAATATAAAAATATCATATTTCCGTAAAAACTAGTGCCTACGCCAATTCTTGGGATTAGGTAGCGGACCCCAGGCATACTTCAGGATGCAACTGTACTGGGAATAACGCTAGGAGGATAAATAAATAAATATTAGGGGACATTTTTTACACAAATCGAACTAGTCCCACAGTAAGCTCAATAAGGCTTGTGTTATGGGTACTAGACGACGATATATTTAATAGATATATACATACTTAAATACATAGAAAACATCCAAGTCTCAGGAACAAATGCATCTGCTCACCACAGAAACAAATGCCCTTACCGGGAATCAAACCCGGGACCTCTAGCTTCCGAGGCAATGAAACTACCAACTAGGCTAAACAGGCCGACATGATGATGATGATGATGATGATAAAAATGACATGTTTGATTTCAACAACATAAAATATATAAATAACTACAATTAAAAAAACCTATAATTACAATATACAGCTAACACATTAAAACAATGCTTGCTAGAAGAGCGGGCTTCATTTTTAGCGTCGAAACAAATATAAAATTGTCCCCTAATGAAAACAGTGAAATCGAAAACATAACATACAATTACAACATTACAGCGAAACTTTGTCATCTTTTAGCCTTCACACACATTTAAACTATCACCATAATGACCATCTTCATCCAAATATATAACCTCCCGTATTTTGAAAACTTGCCAATTAACGAATTATCTACGCCCACCTTTAAAAGCGACCCAACGCGATACTTTAAGTCACCCAACATTCCTTATAAGCTTAATGAAACAAAAGCATTATTCATATGATATTTTTTCAACCCGTACAAAATAACTTACACTCAATGAGTATTATCGGGCACTCGATACGGGCATAAAAGACTATAAAATACAATACTAACCATGTAAACTTCTAACTGTCAAACTACGAACCATTCAATTGTCAACTTTATTCGCCAAGAATTACAAGCTGACTTGTTTAAAAACGGCGGTAAAGATGTCTTGGTGTTTCCAAAAGGTCTGCTTTTCTTTGTTGAGTGACCAAAAATATGGTGGAACGATCCGTTACGTATCGAAATTTATTTGGAGATTCGAGATCGTTCGATTTTGAGGACACCGTAGACGCGGCCTTTTTCACAGCATTTAAAAAAAGATTGCAGTATATTGCGCGGAACGGCATATCAAGTTCTTTTTTCAAAAATATGAGGAGCTCTCGTGATATGTTACTGGCACGTTATGTAATGTTTCGATAACTTGGAATTTATAAAATAAAAACTGATTGGTATATATGATACTTAAGTAACTATCGCCATACCGCGTGGCAACGCTGCCAGCATTTTTGGCGCCTTTGGACCATGACAGAGCCGGACATAATTCATGTATACTTTTATATAATTCGTGTTGTACATTTCTGTTTTATGTAGTATTTGTTGTTAATACTAATACGTATCATGATTTAAATAAGATTACATTATTCATCCATTAATTAATTTCATTCTGTATCCTTCCACTGTGGAATAAAGGCATTCTCACGCAGGTTAAGCAGGCAGGCAGTTTTTGCTAAGTTAGTCTCATTATACGACTACCCTGCCGATTGCCAAATGTCATCGCACGAACGAGACAATGGTCTTCCTACAGATCTGTTTCCTAACCTTGGACACTTCTGTGACCGCTTTTGACTCTTGCCCTCGTCACGTCTGGCCAAGTGTGCCTCCCATCTCTACTTAAGTTGGGCTAACCGTATAACCACGTCCGAAACCTTGGTCCTTCGTCTAATTTTCGTGTTCGGTACGTGATCGGGGAGGTGGTAGTTTATTGACGTTCATAGGTGCATGTAATATGCCTAATTTGAAGAATAAACTATTTTTACTATTTTACTTTTAGTGATACCTAACATGACGCGCTACATTGCTGTTTGTGCTACATTGTATTATATTTCGTATCCGTCTTCATTTAAAACTCTATCGATTCTGAATACACAGATCTGCAGCATTTAATATACAGCATTATAGGCTATGTTAACATGGGATGCATACTTCCTCACTAACTGTCGGTCAATAAATGACGTTATCGAGACAAGTTCAGTCGTTGAGACTTCTAATGAGCTCTAACACGACCCTTTTGTTATTAGTGATTTAGGTGTTCCCATGGCCCCCTTCGGTCACAAAGAATGAAACTAAATTAATGCTAACCATAGTCAGATGTATGTCAAAATTTCAATTCGATTGAACCTGGGAACATGGTCAAATTGAGGCTTGCAAATTTGATACATGCACCCCGGGCCAAATAAAACTAAATAAAAACTAATAATAAAAAAACAGAATCCAGAGCTTTCGCAATGTTGCGTAGTTTACTCTACGGTGTATGCGTCTTTAACACACCCAAAACGAACAAATGAGACAGCAGATTTAAATCGGAGCCATAAACTACTAAAGCGTAACGCAACGTCCTATTATACCTATACCTAATGCGGATTTCCAGAACAATCCTCCACTATTAACACGGTGTGTCAATCACTTAACCTACCAACTTATTGACTACATTTCTAGAACCTTATCATTATGGCAAGAAATACTGTTTTTCTTTGATTTTGAAAGAGAAATGTTGGTTGGTTTGCACATGCCGTCGGTAGGGTACTTTCGTGTCAATCTGCCTGGATATCGAGGGGTGAAGTAGATGGTATCTCCAGTTCAATAGGATTCCACGGTCAGTGGTTAAGGTGATGTGAAATGGTGTAAATTGTGCTTTAGAGATAAGGGCCGGCTTACGTAATCTTTTAAGTATCTAAGATCACATAAATTAATTAATTGTGATGTTTAACACTTATAATAATATTTATTTGGGTCGTATTACGAGAACTCAAAATGTTATGAAGGAAAAAAAATCTTCGTGGTATCCTTAAAATCCTCAGATCCTCACGGGCATAGCTGAGGGACGTGATAACTCCAAGCTAGTAGACCTATTAGAGTAACCGACACCACTTGATATAATTTACGTTTGTACCTCCGATACAACCCGCTGTTTTTAGTAGTTTCTAGTTACATGCCACAGATAAAACTCATCTCTTTGCCTTAATCACGGTTGCATTTTTGCTTCAGAACCCATGCCTAAAAAACCCTTCCACTCTCAAATTCCTTTAAATTTAGTTCTAGTAAGAAATGTATTTATCAACTAAGTAAAAGGAAGTCTATTTTGTTCAAAAACTTCGTAATGCTTATTCACATTGCGTATACGCACCTTGTGCCATTCTGAATATTATAAAATGCAAAATGATACTTTTTGTATCAAGTTGCGTAAACGGAAACTTTTTATCAGGAACTTTAAAAACTGATCGTTTTCCTTACTACGAAGATTTTTTACCGAATAGCACGTGATCAGATCATAAAAGGATAGAAAACTATTTTTCTGAATAATGCTATCTTTACACAGTAAGAAAATCACCTAAGCCTCGGTGAACAAATTTATTCTACTTTTTGTCGGGTCTTCTCCTTAAACTATAGGTATTTTTCCTGCATGTCCACTTCGTGTGACCAACGATGGACCAACTAATTGTTTTCGAAGCAATAATTGCCTTTTCGAGACTTAATAGGGCCATTAAAGCTCTAGAGCTGTGCTTTGTGGTTGCCTTTAATTATTGAGCTATGGCGAGCTTTCTTTGGGGTTATTTTGTCCGTGTGTCTTTGATGGGATTTAAAGTAGCGATTGTTAAATTTGTTTTAGCTCTTGGGAGGAAATTGTTTAGGTTCTTATATGCATTGAAGTGTGACGTAACTGGAAGTAAATTACAGGGTCTAGTGTTTTTGTGATTTGAATACATGAAATTAGTTAGGTCCATATTATGTATTGCGTTTCAATTTAAAAAAAGTTCAGTCATAAAATCAGTTCGGTGTATTTTCCAGGATTTTTTATTATCCAAAAGTATGATATGCTAATATTAAATATATGTAGTTGATAAAATAATGACCTACTGCGTTCTTCAATATTACCTAATTATCAACATTCATATTAATACCCACAACCTTCATAGCTGCCCATAGGCTATGGTTTCTGCTTACCATTCAGCAGGAAGTACGCTTGTTTGACACCATCATTGTATCCACTACCATATCAGCCCAAAAATGTCCACTGCTGAACATAGTCTTCCCCCAATTTCATGGGGGGTTAATGCCATAGCCGCCTCGCTGGGCATGCGGATTGGCGATCGCAGTATCTCCACCGCTCTCCAGGGATGCTGCTGCCCATCCCACGGTGGTTTTGGTCGTAGTTTTAGAACATGGGACCCATCGAAGTATAGAAACATGGTCCTTGACATTAGGATTACTGTTAAAAACGGCGTATTT
Organism: Notocelia uddmanniana; assembly: GCA_905163555.1. Lineage (NCBI taxonomy): Eukaryota > Metazoa > Arthropoda > Insecta > Lepidoptera > Tortricidae > Notocelia > Notocelia uddmanniana. Next base: position 5,818,914 of record LR991064.1, read on the forward strand.
ACTCGTACCATGTAGAATAGTTTTGTCGAGTATAAAGTTTCAGCAATACTAAAGAATTTCCGGTTAGGATTTCGTTAGGAGATAATCCTTGAAAATGGTGCTTGCAACAGTGCCGAAATATCGGAAATTCTTTAGCATTGCTGAAGTTTTTTAAAAAAAAACATCAAAATGAGTAAATCCTGACGAATTAAAATACCCTACGTTGAAACTGTTTGATCTGTGCATTGATCATAATCATAATTGACAAAACAACCTGTCGAACACAACTCTGATCGCGGTTCCATTGTTACGTTGTTTACGACACGTCTTCTCAATGGTATTATTGTCCGATAATTGGTGGGCATCGTCATAAAATAAGTCGAATTATGGTCGCGGACTGCTGATTTGTGTAACGGGGCGTAATGAGCCATTTGGATGAGGTGGGTTAGCTGAATGCGATGGTATTTGTTACAGTGGATTATGAAAGGAGATAGGATTAATGGTGGTTTAGACATGAGGTGTTTTAGCAATGCATTCTATGTCTTTGACATTAGATTAAAAATCGAATGCTTCCGCGTCCACGATAATGCAAAGATAGGGAGGATGAGTAAAATTGTACACGATATCTTGAATGAATAAGAACCGCTTTACGGGCGAAAGTCTGGAAACACTTTTTAGATACCTTTGACTTTGAAAGTATGCTATCGCATGTAAAATGAATTGCTACACGCATGCGTCATTTAATGTTGAAGCAGTGCGCGAAAAGGAATTGATGCCTATACAACTTCATACAAAATAACGATTTTCCATATAAAGAATGCGATCCGATACTAACAAATGTGATTTCACCATAATATGGTCATTATTTATTCAATTTTCGTTGTAGCTTGAATATCGTGACATTCGTCTATCCTACAGCCAAATTGTACTACATATTTACAGGTTTGTGAGGCAATGTTGTATCTTTACATAGTATAAAAAAATATGATCCCATGTGAATAGCGCCATCCCCTTTATTTCCGTGGGTAGTAAAAGTCAACTATGGGAAGCGGGTTGATGTGTGCTGACAACCAATCCCTGCAACTGCAAATCACATTTTATAATTAGAAGAATCTACAATTAGAAGAGCATATTATACAGGTAAATTACTTTGGAGACGTTTTTGCATCTGTAGTAGTGATTGTATATTTACAGGGACACACGTACACGTTGACGTGCACAGACACACGTATGTGTGTGTGTGAGGCCGGCTACAAGCTGGCTACAGAAGTCACAGCTACAAATGCAAAAACGTCTCGAAAGAATTTACCTGTAATTTCAATGTTTTTGTGTGTGTGTGTGTGTACGTGCGTGCGTGCGTGTGTATATGTGTGTGTGTGTGTGTGTGTGTGTGTGTGTTTTTACCCCGCTACTAAGTTAACCACAATCTAAAGTATCGGCTTTATTCATAGATCCTCCTTCCAAGACAGTTGGTTGATTAATGCACAATTATGCATTGTGAGGCGGCAGATTTAGACTGATAGGACGTCCTTAGTGTACCACATACCGACACGCGTGCCGATTTATATGTACGGCTCAGCAAATTCATCACTACGTATAATGTAAGGCTGTGTACAGACAGCACCAAAAGTAGCTACGAAAATGGAGGATAATAGCTATTATTCACTTGTAATTAAGACTCCTGACCCCTTCATAATTATACGTAGCTTTTGATGGTGATTGTATGGTTCACTGTACACATGAGCCAACTGTTTCACTCTATCAAATGATATAATTATATTGCATTCATAGAGAAAACTGAAATGTAAGCCGTAATCGGTGTATTAATAAAGTCTCAGTTTTTATTAATTGACAAGTAGTGCGATTCATAAACAGATAAAACAAGATAAAATTAATCTGAATCAAATCAGATAAAATAATATTTCTATGTATGTATTCATGTCTATATTTAGTTAAGTAATTTAAACACCTTTTTTGGGATTAGCTCTACCTTAGGATTTTTTTTATTTTTCTAACCAAGTTTGTCTCTTGCACCTACCTTGGCAATTTTCTGTTTGGCTATGGTTGACTGGTAGAGAATGCCTTGAGGCATTAAATCCGCCATTTGTACTGATGATACTTGCAATACTTATTTGTGCAATAAACTTTAAATAATTAAATAAAACAAGCAAAGTAATTTCATATATTCGCCAATTTGATTATCAAAGTATTGTCTTTAGGAAATTCGATTTTCGATATTATGTAAAGTACCCTTTGAGATGCGGTCAAATAGAAGTACCTAAAGGCAGAAGTGGACGTTCATTTATGGCCATATCCTGATACCACGGTCATCTCACAAAAAGCGACATTACGAGCTCCCAAAAAAATCGAATTCAGCTGGTACACATTATTGCAAACGATACAGAATTTACACGTAAACTCCATATACTGATTTTGCACGTAAAAAGCCTTAACAGGGTATTTATATGTTTCACAGGTAGGTAGATGCACCGATAAGTTGGTAAGGTCGCATAATATCATCGTTCACCCTCACACTTATGGTCTTTAATAGTTATTGGTCATAGTGATTGTATCTAGGAAGAGATTTAAGCGATACAATGAGACTTTTGCGTTAACATACTTTACTGCTCGTAAAGTGCAGTTGCTTGGCGGTGGTCTTAACGAGTATTTTTTTTAATTTCGCCCGTCTCTGTGACCATGGGTAAATTTAAAATCAGGTTTAATTTGACACTTAGTTGGTTGGTTTGGTAGTCTTAGTTGTCTAAGTGTAGGTCTATAGAGGATGTTTAGGCTACGGTGGGCGGCGGTTAAGAAGTCAATCCTGACACCTGTCATTTCCATACAGTTAATAACCTCAAAATGACTTTTAGGTTATAAAATCTGTGGAAATGACAGGTGTCAGGATTGACTTCTTAACCGCCGACCACTATAGGTTGTCTGGCCATTCAAATGGAATAGGTACTTCGTTAACTTTCTACATTTAAATATGTGAGAGCAAGCAGTTGGAAAACAGTTGTTTGAAGATTAAGTTACAAACCCTGGTCGGAGCCGTCATGCTCGTAGCATCTTCCCAGTTGTATCGTAGAAGAGGCTGGGGTCCAATTTGGAGTCGATTTTCGTCGCGTTCTCATTTGTCTTGATCGTTTTTCAAGCTCGATTTGACTAATTTTTTCACTTTCTCCCTTTAACTTGAGAGTGAATAATCTTATTCAAGATTTCAACACGTAGTTTAGGTACGGCCGGGGATTGAAAAGGGTCCATTTTAATACGCTTAAGCTTGAAAAGTGACGAACCTTTTCATTCCGCTACCATTATTCAATTCAAAAGTAATTTCAATAATTAATAGGAATTATTGATTTTGTAGTGCGCGTTTACCTCACAATTAACACAGTTAAACTCCCGTTTGCTCATTAAAATCTATTCGAATGGCAACAATCGATCGTGACCCATCGAGATCTCGATTTCTCGCTGCCTATGAATAAATCCGCAGTTTGGCCGGCCGTTCGTCATCGCCGAGCCGATAATATCTGGGAGTGCATTAAAAGTTTCACGTTTCGCGGTTTTCTCACGATGTTACTATTCGGTTTGGTTTAGTTTCTGAAAATCCTTATGGACTTTGTCGATATTAATAGTGCTTCGCGACGTCGTCAGTCCATTCTTATAGGATGCGCTGATTGGTCGGTCATTCGTCTTTCCTGTAGTCAATAGTTAACGAGTAAAGTGCATTTAAGTTATGATATTACTATTTCATTTATTTTATATGACACACCAACAGTACATAAATAATCAAAATTGCATATTAATATTTATGTACACACAACATATTTAAGTACCAATAATAGGTATGCAACAGCATTTAAGGAGTTTGAGACTTTTACAAAGAAAACAATAGAAATAAAACTAGGTACAATTGAAATATGTGAAAGATACAAACATTACTTTAAATTTTAGCTGATAAGCATTCTACGTTTCAGAGTCCATAAGGAGTCGTGGTTTTTCGAAATTACGAGCTAGAACCAGTTTATTACATGCAGTTTGCATTCTGAACAGTGGAAGCGATTTGCCAAGTTTAGTCCTGGTTGAACTGGAACGAAACGTAGTGCGTCGGCAAGCCCTCGTGTTCGTCTTAGGCATAGTAAAGTTAAGATCCCCCAGCAAGCTCGGTTCCATAATTTTCCCGCTCACCGCTTATGCAGCATTTTTTAAAAACCAACACGCAGTTTATGTGTATTACTAGTCTTTATAGACTTTAATTTTGGCTATTTTCAAAGGAAATACATGAACCTAATGACCCAGATAAGCAACAATGGCCGAGAGCAGTCTCCGGATGGGCGACTTTTTTATATACCACGTCAGTGGCAAACAAGTTTACTTACGACCCACGGGATGGTAAGTGGTGACCGCAACCTATGGATACCTTCAACTCCAGGGGTGTCACATGGGCAGGCCGACACTTTAAAAATTCTCAGGAAAACCTCGACAGGGGAAAACCTCTATCATTCCACCGAGCGTCCGAGAGAGGACATTCCTGCATTGAATTACACGTCATGTCGCTGCTCTTTGTTGTTCTCTAAGCAGTTATTATATTCAGTTTAGGATTTTCAATTGATTTACCTCACCCATTTCTCAAAATCTCTTAATAAGGTCTAGTTTCTCCTCCGGGGAGATCAAATTAGCAGCAGCTTACTTAAAAACTCTTGCATACCTATGCTGATTCTTGTAAAGTAAGTTTACTTCTGGCTCCTAAGGCATGAGGTCAGAGGGGTCTAGGAATCTAAAATGAAATGTTTGTATACCTTAAAATTACAAACGAGTATGATCATTCCTCCTCAATGCGTCGTATTTCCTCAATGCTCTTCGGCAGCATGAATGGCATCACCGACTGTGGTGTTTAATGTGGGATGGACGTACAATTACAAAAGAGTATGATCATTCAGTCGCCTGCATAAATTAGCCGCCTCAATTCAGTTCAGGTGATGCATCCAGCCAGCAGTTCTGCTGCTAGGATTCGAAAGAGCTGTCTACGGAGAGGAGGAGGGGTTAAGAGCAAAATAACGGAGGCGGCTCGCTTGTCCCTCCTAGTGTATGTAGTATATGAGGCAGGAAGTAAACGGAGTATGTGAACCTAAACACCCCGCCACTTAACCGCAAACACTAAAATAATCTTACTCAGATAATTTTTTAAATTTCTTACTTCGGGCGAAAATTGTTTTTCTCACTTGTACATAAAATTGTCATCATGACAAAATTTTGTACACCAGTGATACATTTTTCCAACCATGTTTTTATTAATTTGCTCATGCTCTGTATTCATATCATAACCGATACCGATATTAGGTCACTCCATACAATCCGGTATCAATAACGCAAATGGACATCATTTTTATTCGGCCCAGTCTCGGCGGGCGATTTTATAAATGAGCCTATTTTAAAGTATGGGCTGGCGTATACCGTGACCCAACTAAGGGACTGTAATATTTAAAAATAAGTTAATGTCTCTTTTCTTAGAGATCAAAAAATAATGGATAAGAGGTAGTGGAATAATTCTGAAGACGTTACGTGGTTGCCTATAGTGGACGGCGTACGAGCCCAATTCCAAAGAAATACCGCAAATCGATGTACAGTTTAGCAGTTTGGCACACGCATACTAGAGGTCAAAACAAATTTTTTGACCCGAAGTTCTTAAAAAATCCCTTAGCCGGAGTCCGTGTCATAATTTTTTTTGTATGGGAAAAAATAATAATTCCTCAACCTACCGTCTCTGGTGTTATATGAAAGGGCTTTTTGAAACGATTCTCAAAATATACCACATCATTACATTTCAACCATTTGTTTTTATAAAAACATAAATAATTTTAAAAACATACCAATAGTTTGGGCCCCTCCAGACACTTTCTTAGAAATGGGTACTGCAGGCCTATGATGGTTGCCATGTTATCACTTATCGTCGTGGATAAGACATTCGTCACGTTCTGATAAGTATGCGAGTGCGAGAGTGACCAACGTCTTATTCACGACGATAAGTGATAAAATGGCAACCATCATACGCCCGCTGAAGTAGACTGTGTTGTAATAATTATTGAAAAAATAAATAAAATAACTAAATGACATTATTTACAAACTTTCTTTCTTAGGGTTAGATATGAGGATATCTTGTATCATTTGTGATATGTTATAAAAAAATCAGCCATATCGTATCTGGAGGAGCCCAAATTGGTATGTACATACATACATACATACATATAATCACGCCTGTTTCCCATAGGGGTAGGCAGAGATCACGGATTTCCACTTGCTACGATCCTGACATACAACTTTCGCTTCATGAACTTTCATAACATTCTTCATGCATGCGGGCCGATTTAGGGTACTCCTGACCTGGCCTTTCTGCAGAATGTCTCCGATTTGGTCGGAGTACGTTCGCCGAGGTCTTCCCCTTCCAACTTTTCCATCCACTCTTCCTTCATACACTCGTTTTGTCAATCTTCTTTCATCCATCCTCTCTACATGTCCAAACCATCTTAGCATACCTTTCTCAATTTTCGTCACTATATCTTCATTCACTCCACACCTCCGTCTTATAACGGTGTTTCTCACTCTATCTCTCAAAGTAACGCTACACATACTTCTCAGCGCTCTCATTTCCACTGCATTCACTCGACTCTGATGTTTCTTCTGCCACACCCAACTTTCACTACCATACATTAGTGTCGGCACCAACACTCCTCTATGCACGGCCAGCCGCGCCTTTTCTGACACTTTCTGGCTACTCATAAAGGCGTGAAGTGCCCCATTCACTCGATTCCCAGCTATCACTCTCCTTTCAATATCTCCTTCATGCTTACCGTCTCTCGTGAACAAAGTCCCCAAATACACAAACCCATCCACTTGCTCCAACCTCTCTCCATCTACAGCAATTTCACAAACTGTCATACACTCATCTCTTTCAAATACCATCACTTTCGTCTTGCTTACATTCATTTTCATTCCTTTTCTCGCAAATAATCCGTGCATGCTAGTTACCATCTTCTGTAGCTTCTCAGCCGATGACGCTAATAAAACCTGGTCATCGGCGTAGAGTAGACATTTGATAAGCAACCCATTCATTTCCAACCCACATTCATCGTCTTTCAAATCTTGCAAACAACTGTCCAGAAATAGATTAAACAGCCACGGTGACGCTACACATCCCTGTCTAACACCCTTTTCGATGCTAAACTATTCAGTGTAGGACCCGTTTACTCTCACGCAAGCAGAGGAATCCTCGTAGAGAGATTTCAGAGCTTGAATGAGATGGTCGCTCACTCCATATCCGGACAGTACCGACCAAAGTTCATTCCTCACCACTCTGTCATAGGCCTTCTCCAAATCCACGAACGCGCAATAGACCTTTTGACCTTGGGCCAAATATTTTTCGGCTATGCATCGTAACGAGAAGACCTGATCCGTACATCCCATACCTTTCCTAAATCCCGCTTGTACATCCCATATTTTCTCATCGGTTTCTTGCATTACCATTAATTGGTATGTATTGAAAATTATTTTTGTTTAAAAAAAAAAAGGTTGAAATGTAATCATGTTCTATATTTTTAAAACCGCCTTAAAAAGGCCTTTCGTTTAATAACAAACATGATTTGTATGTTTTTTAATTTTCTTTTTCTCATACAATTAAAAATGACTCAGCTCTCCAATCCTAAGGGATTTTTTTTAAGAACCACTTGGGTTTAAAAAAAAATCTTACCTCTAGTATGCGTGTGCCAATGGCTTATCTGTTCATCGATTTGCGTTTTCTTTTTGCGTACACCTTCCATTACTATACGCGACGGTGTATGCCTGGCATATTGTGACGACCTGTTTAGCCTAGTTGGTAGTGACTCTGCCACCGAAGCTAGAGGTCCCGGGTTCGAATCCCGGCCAGGGCATTTATTTGTGCATTTTTCACGGATATTTGTTCTTGGGTCTTGGATGTTTTCTATGTATTTAAGTATGTATTTATCTATATAAGTATGTATATCGTCGTCCAGTACCCATAGTACAAGCTTTGCTTAGTTTGGGACTAGGTCGATTTGTGTAAGATTGTCCCCCAATATTATTATTATTATATTTCGCATTTAAAAAAATATAATAATAACTGTTTCACCGAGTCATTCACGAGGTTGCCAATTGACACACTAAATTAACTATGCGCAAACCGACGTAATCTAATGACGCTACTTTTTAACCATCCATTTTGTTCTAATGGTACGAGTAACACTTGACTCTAAATAAATGGCGTTTCATCCTACTTTTATTAATATCTCACTCAGAACCATGCAATATTGTGTTTGAGTGAACTAGTAATAATTGATACCTATCAAGTTATGAAAATTAAACTATTATTGAATAATATACTTCTTAATTCACCGTGTGGTTTGTATTTATAAAATCCACTTTCAAGTTGAAAGTATTTTTAAAATGATTACTAATAATCTAACGCATCAGATTTTATTTTAGCTAATGTAGGTAATGTCATTGAAAATTGAAATTGAAAATTGAAAATAATTTATTCATGACAAACACACCGGAAATATTAAACAAATCAATATACTTAAACTATGCTACAAAACAAGCAGTTGGTCATGAAATGGTCCCGCCTCAGCGTAATGCTGACTCGGAAGCCAGCGCTGGTCTTCCGGCGAGACCATTGTGGGCCACGTTCCTGCTGTCCGACGGCCCTACAATCAAACTGAACGCAGCCATTGCGCTTGCCTTGAACAGCGCCCTCTCGCTGCGAACGAGCGAGTTATTATTTTTGCGCATTAGGTTGGCATTACGCCAGCTATGACGCGAGGCCGCACGTACAACATGGCTGCAATTTTATTTCATTCATACACAAAGCGATAAAGTTTATGAAACAGTGTATAATTTAAATAGTTTATGGTTAAACCGAAAAAGAAATAGAAATATAAAGTAAAATACAGTTACATTAAACATTCTAACTACACAAACAAGCAAAAACACAAAATAAAATAACAAGAAAGAAGATAGTATAACCTCATGTGCGACAGTGTCGAAACAAGGAAATCGTTGCATTTTACCACATTGTGGACAATAAAATAAAGGTAAGATACATTCAGTAAGACGTTTTATAATAATATTGTATGTTGTCATGTGTACATATTGTTTATTTAAGCACATGGCATTATTTTTCAGAACCTAATCGCTACTCAGTGTTCCAATCGGTACGACCACCGATAATCGATTAATATAGAAAATTTTCGTACCTCAAAATTACCGATCGATACCGATCGAGCCCGCCCCATATTCACGCGGAGACCACCGCGGTGGCCAACAAATATCGAATGAAAAATCGATTCGAATAATCGACGCACTGGCTGCAACGTTACGTAATTCCAATTTTGAATTACGAATCCGTTGCGGTCATTTGTTAGTGTTGCTGGTGTGAAATTGGGGTTAATTTTTATTTTGTTTGGACTTTTGGCATTATAATGCAAATGAATGGGTCATATCATATAAATTTAGGATAGTATCTTTAACATTTTGGTTGTGTACCTTTAAATGCACACATTATATTATTAGTCACCTTTTTTGCCTTTGTTTTGAGTTTGATTTTTTATTGCCTTAACCAGCGAGTCAATACTTTAATTTTATAATTTGGCAAGTTAAACAATAAATTCTTATTTTTGGTCGATAAAAACATTACTTAGATGCAAATGATAAGCCATTAGCTACCTATTAGATTTTTCAATGAACAAACACTGAGTATATAAACATGTAGTGTGGATACACTTATCTCTGTATAATGTAATGTCTAATTATCTTTACAAATGTTTATTTTTATTCTGTGTTTTATGAACAAATAAAACCAAGTATTTGTGACTGAAGCAATGCTCTATTTTTATCGACCCTTTAGTGCGGCGACAGCTGTCAATCCAGGTTTTTTACGTTTTATACTTATACTACTATAGTAATGATATAACAATTGTTTACCTCTACGTTTCGATGATCACCGATACGAAAGCAAGCGTTTTATAGAAGTAAGAATCAATCAATATTAGTGGCAATAAATGTCAGGCCGGGTTGGTTTCACGTTCCTAATAAGTTTCGGTTGTTTTTATAATTACACGTCTTATAATGCCACGCTAGCTACCCCGCAATTGCGATAAACTTATGTCGACCGCACACTGTAAATATGACTTGATGTATTTTGGGTAGATGTAAATACGAAACTATGCAATTCTACCTATTTGCGCTAAAGTAAATTATAGGCTACCTACAAAATAATGTGCTGTTAAAATTCGTTTTATTATATTGCATTTGCATGAATAATGAATAGGGTACACATATTTTTTAAAACTGAAATATTTTAAAATGTTATTCGGTAGGTAAGTTTTTTTATCTATAATAACGGCTTTTTTATTGACAGTTTATACATAAAATAATTTATATTTATTTTTTCAACCACAATTGATTATTTTTGTGACCTAAGATGATGTCACCTGCAAACTGTATTTAACTGTTAAATTCGAAGTACTAAAGTCATTATTGTCATTAATGTTTAAGTAGATATATCACATGATTATCAATGCCAACTTCTTCCTCGCTTTAACGTTATCGCAGTCATTCCAGCCTAGACACAGATTATTTTCGACAAGGTTAGTTACACTGTTGTAATTATTTTCCAAGCGGAAACGTCCGCTTTGCGAAATTGAAATTCTCAACCAGAGTGAGAAAAAATAATTAAATATTAATAATCAATAACTAGTGGGGCTCTGTGAGCTGTAGACCTCGCAATTTTTTTTAAAATTTTGACATTTCCTAAAACAGACTTGACAAAAAATATATATATAAATATCGAACCTGCGAACTGAAGAGGAGAACATCTGGACAGACAAACGAATGAATTTTTGTCGAAAGCTGAAACGGTGACGCTTCGCTCGCTCGCTCAATAATATTAAAAAAAAATCCCTCCGTATGAGAATTGTAAGGTTATTTATGTCACCAATTGGTCAAAAAAACTCACATTGCGCGATAAACGCATAATACAATTACAAATAACCCCCTTATTCATACAACTTAGTTTTGTCACTTTCTCACAAACATAAAAGCCCAAGCGAGAGAAAAGGACAAACGCATTTTACTAAATTAACTGATACTGTAAGTAATTAAAGTTCTCCTCGGTCTTGTTGCTGAATAGAATTTTAATTGCATCAAATCCGTGCCCTAGCATTTTTGTTTATAAAATTGTATAACGTCTATGTGTTCTTTCCGACTAGACTTGCCATATTTTTTAACCGTTGGTTTCAAGTGCCCGGTAATACATTTCCATGAACTTACGAGCGTACAATCTTTGCCCCATAACTTATTCCTTCAGAATCAATTTTCATGTTTACACTGACCACTAAAAGCTGGTATTTGGCACCCATTACTTAGATCAGGAGTGTTGTTAGGGTTGCAACGAAAAGTAAAATCGGAAACCTTTTTTTCGAGTAAATATTTCCTATGGCATATACTTTGTGCAAGGGCATTTGAAAATAATTTTACGTTGAGAAAGAAAATTATACACTTGGGCACAGATTATTATACTTGTTTCAAAGTTCCCGCTTGGGACACCGTTCACTCATATACTTATAATATATTTTATTACTTATTTGTATTAAATTATGTAAGCATAATTTGATGGCTGGAAATGTCTTTTCTATGTATATTCTAAAAATGTAGTTTAAGTTATAATGTAGTTTCTGAAAATGGAACAGAAAAAAATGACCTTTTATTGCAAAATTGTTGGAAATAAGACGAAAAACATCAGAAAAACTTGAAAGTACCTGATACCACACAAATTAATCAAAATCGCGATTTTTTGCAGTGCCAACCCTGCGCCGCAACTTTTCTACGAAAGCACTTAAAAGAATCTCGATAACCGAATTTCAATTAAGTGTCATAATCATGGCGTCCGATTTCTGGAAATTTACGCCGCATCACGGTTTCGTGCTCGTTCATTACGCTAAGTACGGGCTCGATGAAATTTCGAATGATAATTCGAGTGATTTGGCCAACGAGCCTCGTTTTCGTAGTGTGAAATGTCTTTTTTTTGTTGGAGGCCACCATGTTAGTTTTTTTATAAAACAACGGTGATCAACAAGCGTGCGGCCTTCCTGGTGGTAAGCAGATACCGTAGCCTATAGACGCTTAGGTACCAGACCAATTATAAGAGGCTACCGATCCATTTTTGATCCGAGCATTCGTTGGTATTGAACAAGTCACTAAATTGGTTCTGAGCTTGACGCTTCTTATAAGCGAAGTCACTTACTCACACTTACTCCTGTATTTAAATTAATTAAATATGCAAAAATATGTTTCATATTCTATATATTGAGTATTCAATGACTGCTGTAAAGAATTACGAATGGGAAGAAACTATGTAACAATAGTTTTATCATTGAACGACCAAACCGCGATGGGAGAAATTAGAGCATTTTAATGTATAGATAAATCATAAAAGAACGAGACACGTTATCGAAGTCCAACATTTGTGTCTTACGAGACATGGCAACGAAGCAACGGGTCAATTTATTAAAAAAAATTAATGTACAGTTCCGGAACGAAAGGGTTCGTCACTTGTTGCAGAGTTGAAAAGTGACGAACCTTTTCATTCCCCGACTATACAAAAATAAAAGTCGTTTTCTTTTTTATACAACGACAGTGGCAAACAAGCTTACGGCCTGCCTAATGGTAAGCAGACACCGTAGCCTATGGACACTTGCGACAACAGAAAAATTATAAGCGCGTTGAGGAGTCGTCGTTGTGTCGATAGCTATTATATAGAGACATTATGCAGGTTTTTCTAATAGAGTTATTTGAAAATAAGTTTCTGCTAGTATTGTGTATAAATGTTGTGTATGATAATAATAATCATTTATTTTGAGCATTTAGCCCATATCACAAATATTAATATATAAAAAATTACAAATTAAAAGATATCAAACCATAAATAAATAAAAATATAAATTAAATTACAACTGCGTTTTAAAATTACCCGATATTAAAATAAAAAGAAAAGACACAAACCATTTTTGAATTTGGGTTCAAAAAGTTTTGGCAATGTTTTGGGAAAAGCACTTGATGTTTAGAGCTGAGCTGCCGTTACCAAAGCACACCAAAGTATGAATTGAAATAATAAGTTGCTAACGTCCGAGAACCCCCCATGTTGGGCAGGGTCTATGTCCAGCAATGGACGTCCTTCGGTTGATATGATGATGATGATGATGAGGCTCTGGGAAACGGCACCGCAAAATCAAACCGAACATTTTGAACCGTCGTGAGAGTTCAAGGTACGACCTGAAACATAAATTATTAGTGTAATGTTTGTAGAGTTTATTAATCGATATAAGTAAAACTAACACAATATTCTTCTATTATATGCTAGATAAACAAATGAACGTTGAAGAATTTGACGATTAAAATTCTAATGTCATACCTATGCAACGAGGTATAGCTACAAGAGCTCTCATTATCAAGTAATTGGCTATTTTGCAATCGCACCTCGTAATTATATAGACCTCAAGATAATAAGCACATTTAACGTCGTAACGAGGATGGACATATTTTAAATACTTTACACTTACAAAAATGCAAAAGTTTAATTTAAAATGGCATGCTGTCACACCGAAGCTATGAATAGTGAAAATATTTTGTCATAAGTTTACTTGATGATAATTTTACTTTTATGATAGTCACTTTGCTGTTAAACTGTTTGACCACCGACACACAACTTTAAATTGCAACATTTTTAGTCACACTACAAGACCATGATAACGAAGACGAGGAAGTCCTCGTCCTCATTTGACAAGACTTGTTATGTAAACGGAAGACGCTTTCTCATAACATGATTAGAAGAAAAATTGAAAAATACTGGCCAAGTGCGAGTGGGACTCGAGCACGAAGGGTTCCGTACCATTATCTATAAAAACGGCAAAGTGTCCGACTCGCACTTGGCCGGTCTTTAATATTTGTTGTTATAGCGGCAACAGAAATACATCATCTGTGAAAATTTCAACTCTCTAACTATCGCGAATAGATACAGCCTGGTGACAGACAGACGGACGGACAGACATCGAAGATTTAGTAATAGGGTCCCGTTTTTACCTTTTGGGTACGGAACCCTAAAAAAGAGAAATATAAAGAAAATATTTCTAATATACACAAAAAGAGAAATAAAAAAATATATTTAGACAATACATTCGTTTTTGCTGTCCGGGTCTTGACGACTCTTTCTGAGACGATCTTTTATTAGACAGTTTTCCTAACTAGGTTTAAGCCTTACATATGTGATGTTATATGAGGTCAAGTTTACTTTCCATGCTACCTTGGCTCCGTTGCGTTACGATAGGCTACCTGCAGGAGTCCCGCGGAAGTTAGTCCGCCAAGTTCACGCAAGTAAGGCCCACTGGCGTATCCAGGGGGCAGATCAGTGTAAAATACAATAGTGTATAATAATTTTTATTTCACACATCAATCCACCACCCCCACCATATGAGCCCTAGGACGTCCACTGCTGGACATAGGCCTCCCCCAATTTCATGGGGGGTAAATGCCATAATCGCCACGCTTGGCATGCGGGTTGGCAATCGCAGTATCTCCACCGCACTCAAGGAATGCTGCTGCCCATTCTCCGGTGGTCTTGGTCTTGGTCACACATCAATAAAAATACATAATAGTTCAGAAAGTCGAATGACGTCACGGCCCTTGAGAGCGTTAAAGTGAAACTGATGTATCACCACGCCACTATGGTGCTCCCTCACTGGCTGACATAAATGTTACATAACATACTGTACCAAGGATAAGGCCAGGGCTCCGAACCGGTTAATATCAAAATCCTGAAATAGCCAAATATTTTTAATTAGTTTATGCTCTTTATGTAGGACTCAATAATGTAGGTATTTGGGTTATTACTTCATATTGTTAGATTGCCTGATTAAACATGAAATAGTAGACGAAAGAACGATAAGAACTAAAAAAATACCGGTATTTTTGTATGGACAGAATACCGGTTTCCGAGCCCTGGATAAGGCCATGAATAAATAAATAAATGTAACACTATGATGTTGAAGAAAAATAGCTGCTGTTATATAACATTTATAACAGCCAGTAAAGGAGCGTGTTTAGGCTAGTGCGGCATCTGTTACCTACGTAGTAAATAACTTTTATTTAATCTGCGGTTGCGATGCGGTGTAACAAGCGGTCTTGAGTAGTTGGAGTAAAAAACGGCCTCCCGCCGGCACCTCCGCATTTGCCTACAATTACCCGCATAAGGCACCGCTGGCGCATCTTTGATTGCGCGCATGTGCATACGGTATCGATCTTTATGAATTATTTATTGGTTATTAATATTTTTTAAGGGAAAATTAAGAATGGATTTTAACACGTTACGTCACTAGTGTTAAATAAGTTTATTACTAGAAACAATATTATATAGTTTAACATCGTCTAGTACACTAATAACACAAGCCTTATTGAGGACATACTTACTATGGGACTAGTATGATATTTGTAAAAAAAATGTACCCTAATATTTATTTTCTTATTAATTATTATTTTATTTTTATTTATTTATGACTACAGTAAGTTTGTCCTTACATGTTACTTTTGACAAATAGAAGCAGCCATGTAACGAAAGCTTGCATATATTATAGAAACAAAAAAAAATTGCGAGAGTTTCGGTAGCGGTACTCGATCTATTTGAAAAAGGTTTCTGAACGATACAATTTGGCATTTATTTTACAAAAAAGTATTTTTGGGCTTACTTGTTGCAAGATTGGTATCGACAAGACAATAATCATATAAATCGATTCCTGTTACTCAGCGAAATCGCTAATAATCGTTTAAGCCAATTGGTTCGCCGTGGGTTCGCCTGAGCCTCATCACTTTATTTGTCATTTCGCAAGTGTCAAAAGTAACTTGTAAGGACAAACGCTTTATACAAGAAGAATACATTATAATGATTGTTAAGACTAAGTAAGTAAAGGTGTTTGCAAGTGGTTTACTTGACTGACGGAGGTGACTGGCAGAACGGTCTTCAGAGGATTCCCGCTCCGTGTCAAATGCTCTGATATGACATCTCGCGTCTCTCATCCTAATGGTTATAGCTCTGATTACTGAAAATTATACTTTTACTTACGCTACGTAGATATAACTGTTAATTTAGTATGGAAAACGGCATTGAGATACATCATGTACCCTCGAAAACGTTGATTAATCACACCTCTATCATCATCACTAAATAAAAAACAAATGGCAATTTCTGACATAATAATTATCATTAAACACAGAGAGGTTGTGCAAAAAAATTTAAACCTAGTTTTACACACTTCAATAACATACGTTAGAATCATATGTGTAAGATTTGTCACTTCAATATTTAAACTACATAGATTTGAATTCTCAGTACAAAGTTAAATCTATACTCTGCTAGACTAAGCATTAAAGTTTTGCTAAGACTAGCAGAGTGAAATTAAAATTATATAATTTATACCAAAAAAAAACCGACTCCAATTTTGTTCTTGCTATGGCACAATTTGTGATTTCCGTGAGCCTATGCGTGGTTACTTACAGAAAATACCGAAATCGGCATATGCGTGCCTATCAAACTCGAGGAGTTCCCTCGATTCCTCCTAGATCCCATCATCAGACCTTCGCCAAATTTATATGGGACCAATGTCGGGGTACCTGCTTTGAAACAAATAAGAATTATCAAAATCGGCCAACGTGGTCAAGAGTTATCGAGGAACATACATACAAAAATTAAAATAAATAAAAAACAAACGTGGAGACGAACTGAGTACCTCCTTCCTTCTATTGAAGTCGGTAAAAGTAAAAAAGTCAATTTGAAAACCAATATCTTTGAAAAGTATGAAAACTCAAGAAAATGAACTGTCGCCTGCGGTATTTCCGGACCGATTCGACCTTAAAATCTTCAAGAAAAGAGCGTTCTCCCATCTTAAAGGCCGGCAACGCACTTACAACCCCACTGGTGTTGCGAGTGTCCATGGGCGGCGCTAATCGCTTACCATCAGGCGATTCGTCTGCCCGTTTGCCACCTACGTCATAAAAAAAAAGATACGACAATAACATGTAGGAAAAACAATTTCATCCCTGCTTGGCGTATACAAAAAAGTCACCATTTTTAACTGTGTCAATTTTTAAATTTGAAACATGTGAAACAATATACAGGGTGATTTTGGGGTCGTGATCCGAAATAATTGTACATGGTCAAAATTCAACTCTCCATACCATCCGTCAAAGAGAGTAGGGTAACCATGTTTTTTTGTGATTTTGTATTTTTTTCATCAAAATAAATTAAAAATGAAATGCGTTTGTTTCGTGTCACTACAATTTTTTTGAAATGGCTAACAGATACCAAGTCTAAAAACTGGTTCTTGATCCACGACCCCGAAATCACCCTGTATAAAAGAAGTCAATACTTAAAAAAAGGTTGTTTGGTCGGTCGGCAACAGTCTTAGAGAAAATAACTTTATTTTATCTAAGAAATGTTTCCTCGAATTTATCAGAAACGAAGAAACATTATTGATTGTGTGAATGTGGCTACCCTAATATATTTTTTTTATATTTGTAAAGAACATGTTACTTACTTATTTTTCCGTCTCCAACGGAAGAAGGGTTATTTCAAATACCTGAGCTGTAAACAGAAAAAATAAATAAATCTCACACAATACGACGTAGCACCAAACTAAGCAAATCTTGTATGTGTGTACCTACTATAGATAAATAAGTAGGTACTTAAATACATAGAAAACATCCATGACTCAGGAACAAGTATTTGTGCTCATCACACAAATAAATGCCCTTACGAGATTCGAACTCAGGACCACCGAAAACCACCGACTTTGTGGTTTTCATTGCCTACTAATTAGGCCAAAGTGGGCGTCAAATGTTTAACTCGAGTTCTTCTATCTTCAAATTTCGATTATTGTACAATTATTTATCCATAACAATATTCCATTCATTAGGTAATTTTCAGAAGTTTAAAAACACGACATTATATATTCAAAAACCAAGACTTACGTGGTTAGTACGAGTGTCGAGTACCATTTTAGGGTTCCGTACCCAAAGGGTAAAAACGGGACCCTATTACTAAGACTTCGCTGTCCGTCCGTCCGTCTGTCACCAGGCTGTATCTCAAGAACCGTAATAGCTAGACAGTTGAAATTTTCACAGATTGTGTATTTCTGTTGCCGCTATAACAACAAATACTAAAAACAAAATAATAATAATAATTATAATAATTAAGGGGGGCTCCCATACAAAAAACGTGATATTTTAGCCCTTTTTCATGGCTACCACTCGCCGAGCTAGATCTCAAGAACCGTAATAGCTAAACCGTTGAAATTTGCACAGATTATGTATTTTTATTGTGGCTATAACAAAAAATACTACAATCAAAATAATAATAATAATGAAGGGGGCTCCCATACAACAGAGTACTTGTTGGCGTTTTTTTTTCTGGTACGGAACCCTTCGTGCGCGTATCCGACTCGCACTTGGCCGTTTTTTTTTCCTGGGGAGAAATCCGTTATGGATACCACCGCACCGCGGGGACAGTACGGAGGTAATGTCGGACTTGCACCGACTAAAAACCCCCCCATGGTCCTCCTCTCATTTCGGACGGCTCTTGGATCTCCTTCAGAGTGCACCAGTTCCACCCTAGAATCACACCTCTGTTGGTCCTGTTGGCAACCGAGTGCAGTACCAGCACCATCTGGAGTGGCGCGTTCTTCGTAGCATTGGCGGGGGAAAATCCCAACGGTTATAAAAAGCCTACACAAGCGGCGGAGCGCACTTCTCTTTGAATTTCCATGGGCAAAGCATAGGCGGGAAATTGGGTTTTGTATTTAATGACTTGGTTGTAATTATTTGATTGATCTTTATTAAATTTTATAAGTGTAGAACTTGTTTCTATTTAAGTAAAATCCACCTTCCTAGTATGACAGATTTAAGTCCTACAATCTGTTTCCATGGACGATCGCAGCCCCCAACTGCGACCGTCTTCGACCCCAAGGACCCCTTTTTAGTCCTTGTACGACAGGCAACGAATTCTATGCGGGCTACAGAGCGCACGAGTGTCGAGTGCCTACATATGTTAAACTTTGTCAAAGGTTCAAATAATTCTATTTACTTTCTTTACGTAAAACGCCTAAACAAAATGGGCTATTGGGCACCCACTTATATTGCTCTTTTTGTGGTCCGCACTATCGTGGAAAGCACATATTAGCATAGTTCAGGTCTACAACTATGCTAATATGTTCGTGTGCAATTGTGCATGAATCAAAACCGACCGCGACCGGGCTGAAAGCAGACCGTGCGACCGCACACCCGGCTGAGAATGTGTCCACAGGAAGCTAATACTATGGAGCTACAGAAAGCTAACAAACTTTTAATTCAGTTATTTATTTGAAGAATATACATAGAAAGAGAATAAACGCATTATGCTGAGTGGTGTCCAATTGCGGCCACTATAACAGCACCACTGCTCTTTTTTGTTTATTTTAAGTAGGTTAAATATTTTAAGTTAAGCTAGTTTTTGTGTTTGTCGCTCTTACTAAAATATAATTGTAATGTGGTGTTCTTTTGGTTTCTAATAAATTCGTTTCTATTCTATTCTATTCTATTCAAACGTACAGAGGAGAGTTTACAAAGTATTCATACTTAAGTAGGCATGTTCGCCTTCAAATTCCTTATAAAATCCCACTAAGTTTATGCCATCGTTATAAGAATAAGACTAAGAAAAAGTTTATTGCCTTATAAACAAAAAATAACAAAAAACAAACAAAAAATTTACCGTTAACAATTTAGAAAACCAAAAACTACAAAGTACATTATGTAATGTATGCTTTTTTAATCGAGTACCGCGTTTAGTTTAAGGTAGGTACGAGACTTAAACAGCCAATATTATATAACTTTTATTTCAACCGTAACACTTGGGACCCGGGTATGTCCTAAAACTACGACCAAGACCACCGGGGAATGGGCAGCAGCATTCCTTGAGTGCGGTGGAGATACTGCTACCGCCAACCCGCATGCCAAGCGTGGCGATTATGGCATTTACCCCCCATGAAATTGGGGGAGGCCTATGTCCAGCAGTGGACGTCCTAGGGCTGATATGGTGGTGGTGGTGGATTTCAACCGTAATTAATTAAACAGACCGAAATAATTCAACACGCACACGGCTTTTAACGCCATCCAGTGTGCATCGGCCCTAACTCAGTTTACGTGCAAACAGTTAACCAGTTAACTTAACTGGTCATTGTTGAGCCGCGAGTGACAAATGTTAATGCCCATGCGCACGGCATTTTAACGGGTATGGATTGTGCTTTGTAATACTGAATTAAAGTATATAGGTATGCACCTGCATCTCCCATACATTCCCCGAGGAGGAATCTGTTATGAGAAATCGATTTGTGTCGATTTGTGTAAGATTGTCGAAAAAAAAAAGAAAAGAAAATATGGGTTGAGTGTTTTGACTCAGCTATGTAGTGTTTTTAACTAATATTTTACGTGAAGATAGAGCGTAATTATTTTTTTAACTATTCTCAAGCACCAATTCGATGCACAAACACTCCAGAGCAAATAAAATGGGTACATTTTGAAACAAATTTGTATATAAAGTATACGTATTTTTTTGCTCTTCAGTGTATTTATTGTATACCTTTTTTGACACTTCTTTTTTAGAGACAATCAATTTCCTCTACCTTCTAGCGTTTTTCCAGTGGCATAATCCCAAAATTTGGCATAAATAGGCACAAATAGGCATCAAAGAGAAACAATTAGATACAATCAATTTTTAAACGTCTGATCATTATGCTGAGATGTGTCCAATTGCGGACACTATAGCAGCACCACTGCACTTTGTAATTTTTTTTTTGTTTTCGACCGAGTGAAACTAAGATTTCTGTTTCGACAAAAATGATCTCGTATGTCCGGATGTTCAGATGTCCGGATTTCCGGTTGTTCTCTACAGGTAGCATTTCTCAACTGATTCTCGTGAAACTTTGTGAGCATGTTCGATAATTATATAGTTTTTTTGGTCGTGTCAGTCAGTTTGGAAATTCAAAAAAGAAAGGAAATATGAAAAAAATAAATAAATAAAAGGAAAAAGGAATTAAGAAAAAATTAAATTTAAGGTCTACAGCTTACAGAGCCACTAGTAAGTAGGTTATCTTAAGCTAATAGTTTTATATGTTTTCTTACTAAGACTTTAATTGTAATGTGTGGTTAATATGGTTTGCAATAAATTCGTTTCTACTCAAAATTTTGCGATTTTCTTTTATATTTACCTGGATTATGAAATAAATGTCTTAAATATCAATACGTTGAGTGAAATGGGCCCCTTAATATGAAATATACCAATCACGAGTAAAACATACCTACCGTCAAAGGAGTAATTTGTCTATACAAAAAGTAGTTTTATCCATATTCGTACATGTTTATAATGAGAATAGGCTGCGGAACTGGTTCATAAATCATGCAATTCTAAATATTTAAATGTGCATTATGGATGCTACGAGTAAGCGCAAGTTTTACTTGAATTTACTCGTATATTTCTATCAGAGACATTCCTTTCGCATTAGGGATAATTAAATCAGCAACTTTTTATTTGATAAACACTCTGTAAGGGGCGGGTTGTACCAACTTGGGATTACAGACCAAGTAACACTAATACGTTACTCAACGTAACGTTAGGTTATATGGCACCGGGGGCGCTAGTCGGGTAACCTCCACGAGTGTCTGGGCTCTTCCAGTTCCCCTGGACCCTCGCGGGTCTGGGGGAAGGGGAAGGGTTCTGGCCGGTGCGCCCTGGAGGCAACGGTAAGTGATTCATCTTCGGAGGGATCGCTTACTGGTGCTACCAATAACCCGGAGACGGGGTCGCTCTGAGTGTTCCTCTGTTTAGCGGAGGACACTCCAGATGCGACCAATGGGGGGATGGGGAGTTCCGCATCAGGGAGTCGCATGACTCTCCAGGTGCGGCGAGAGGGACAGGCCATGCCGTATGCCTGTTTAAAGAATTACGGACCCGTAACCCTGACTTCGGCAGAGGGCCGCTATAGTCGGGAGCGGGGGCTGTCACCGTCAGGCCGGGGCCGGGTGGTGGCTGCGAGGGAGAAAACCTCTATAAAAAGTTACAAGGGGACCTGAGGGAGTGAATCCGGGGTTTTTCACTCTCTCCTGGCGTGGAGGTCCTTTGGGCGGCAAGTGTGTGGTGTCGCCCTGCACGCTTGCCGTCGGGTGGGGGGCGCAAGCCTCTACCGAGAGGGTACAGCTTCGGCTGTCGCAGCAGGCGGTGTTCGCGGTTGTGTGCCTTGGCGATCCCGTGTCACCGCCACTAATGCTGTGTGTTGGGCATACACACAGCATAAGTCCCGGGAGTCCGTCATACCTGCCCTAGTTACCCGTCTAGGCGGGATGCGTAAAAGCATTTCCCCAGGTAAAAAAAAAAGGTTATATGGCACCGGCAGCTGTCATCCCATAGAAACTTGTCAAACGTTCTATACAATGTAATTCAATGATTACAGACGGTTGGACCCACCCTTATTATGAAGTTTGAAGGGAGTGAAAACATGATTTTAAAGGGTCAAACAAAAAAAATTATGTACAACTTACGCTTTCTGTACATTTTAGAAATAACTGTACTTTTGTCACAACTTATTCGTATTACTTTTGAACAAAGATATGCCATTTTAATAGGACATACCCAAACAGACGATACTGTCCAAAAATAAAAACATAGCTGTGTCGCACGAATAGATGTATCACATAAGCACAAAATATTGCACTCTAGTTACCTATCAACACAGCAATAATAAAAATGCAAAAGCAGTATAAAACATATCGAACCTAATAAATACAATCTTGTTAACTTCGATCAAATACCCTGGCACTGCATAAAAACCGGACATCTGTGAATCGGACATACACAAAAAGGGTTCTGTCTCCTTAACATCTTACGATATTTATATTACATTTTATAAACTTTAGATTTTCACACATTCTTTTAATTAAAAAAAGACTGCCAGCTCGAGCTTACAGGTGACCGCTTTTAGTGATTACTAACTGAGCGCTTCCGTGCTTTGAAAGACACTAAAAGCGGTTGTTCCCGGCTGCTGTCTATGAAAGCAGTCGTTAAGCCAAGTTACTTCGAGGAGTTTGAAATCTCCTAACAATTTAGTTGCCCACTCAATTGACAAGCCTAATGCCAATAAGGTCTCATAGTTTCCCCCTTGGGTTGGAAGGTCCGTTGGCAATTGCTTCCGTAAAAACTAGTGCCTACGCCAATTCTTGGGATTAGGTAGAGGACCCCGGGCATTATTTAGGAAGCAACTGTAGTAGGATAACGATGATGATGACTTTGCCAGCCCGCGACCTATGATTCTGTGACTTGTGATAAATCTATATGACCTTTAGGAGGTAAAAAAAGGAAATTAATTGCATTATGCGTGACTAAATCCCTATTTCTTCTTCAACTTAGTAGTCTGTGTTTTTACAATACGGATATACATTCTATTCTATTCTATTCTACAAAAAGTAGTAGGTCTCTAAGTTAGAGAGTGCCTACGATAGCGGGGTGGGTCTTAGCTTCCGGTAGTTTGGGCGATAGAAAGAGAAACCTACTGTTTATTAATTTTGCGACTAATCATATTGATCAAGCCGTCTTAGCAAAAGTGTCTTGAGATGTTGGGCGATTCTCTTGAACATATTTTTTTTCTCATCACATAAACAAATGCGCTTACCGGTATTCGAACCCGGGACATCAGCTTAGTAGACAGTGTCACTACCATCTAGGCCGATAAAATGGAGCTTTAGTGATATAATAATAATAAATTATAAATCATTTATTTGGTTAGTATTTACTTAAAGCTATGTTATAATATCAGTTTTGAGTTTTTTTTTTAATATTTTTAATAGGGTCATGTCTCTAGAAGCACTTAAGTAGGTTAAACATAGTAAGTACTTCTAGAGACATGCATGTCCTCACAATGCCTCAAATATGGGCAGTCAAACCTCCCAGCCACCAAACGCAGGATGGGGTTGGGGCTGGCCCGCACCCGGCGCACCAGCCAATATAAAATTGCCCCGGTTTGTGTACAGAACCCTAAAAATTCATCCCATATCTTAAAGCAACACTAACATAAACCTCAACTACAAACCGGGCGACATTTCACGATATCGCATACGACATCGCATGTCGTCACGTATGGATCCGCCATATTTATTATGAATATCCGATTTCAATTTATTACCAGCGCGTGATCATGTCTCGTTTTTTGCGGCGCTACTGGTTTTGCTATCGAGCCATCTAAGTTGGATTTAATTTGCTAATAAGTTCAGAAGAAGTTCGTCAGAAAAATAAAAATAAACTTATATACAGGGTGCGCCCTGTAACAGGAAAAAAAAATTAAACGGTGGACTATTTAGCGGGCCAGCAATAATTTCTAAGTGGTCTCCGGTGAAAAAATATCTTTTTTTATTTTTTTTTCTTTAAAGATTGCTTACTTGTATTTTTATTACTTTTCTGAATTGACATTAATGCCAATTTAATTTAAAAATTCAATAAAATAGAAAAAAATACAAAATATATCCTTGAAAACAAAAAAATGGAAAAACAATTATGACTCATAACTTGATACTACCTCAAACACTGCATTGACTGATGTGATGTCAAGATCCATTACTCGGAGGTCATAACTGTAGATCAAAATTTCTCCGAAACGAAAATTTTTGAACAAAAATCGTACACCAAGTGTTACTGCAGATGCTCTAAGGTAGCGTCCCTCTTCAATATTTGCTCCAGTTACCGGGCCCACCTTGTATACATTGCATCCCTAGTTATACTTTGTCCAAATCTAGAGCAGTTAGGGAGACAGACTTTTAGAAGAGGTAGGGCACAGCGAAAAGTCATCTCGCTTAAATTTGAAGGAGCCCAACTGGGGAAGTACGGAGGTACGGGCTTCTGTAAGGTGGAGACCTTACAGAAGCCGCGTGCGGTTTGCGAGGTTGAGCAACGTGGACTCAGGTCAGTTCTTGGATGGATGACCGCTTTGAGTGGTTACTAACTGAGCGCTCCCGTGCTCTGGAAGGCACACTAAGCTGTTGATCCCGGCTGATGTGTACGACAGCTATCGTTAAGCCAAGTTAGAGGCCTTAACTTTAGCAATCATAGCATAGTAAGTTCATATTCTAGAAAGTCATGTAGGCGTGGAGGGTCCTTTATTATGGTAAAACATAATTTGAAATGTAAAGAACGTCAAGATATTGTTGACATGTCCGTCGAGCGTCACATAGAACTCTCTTGTGTAGAGTTAGACCAATTTATAATTATATGCGTATACAGGCCCCCATCGGCGGATTACAGTCTATTTGAGTCAGTGATGGAAGAAGTGCTAAGTAGTATTTTTAAGAGTACAAAATGCGTTATTGTTTGCGGTGATTTTAACGTTAACCTACTTAAGAAATCGCCCACGAGTGTGAGTCTAGTGAATACCTTTAAATCTTTTAACTTAGTGAACTTGTTTTGTGAGCCTACTCGAATTACAGCCACCAGCGCGACATGTATAGATAACGTTTTCAGTAATAAGGATGCGATTAGTAAATTTATTATAAATACCTTAAGTTCTGACCACTGTGGACAACAGGTCTCCTTTAGCGGGAAAACCGACAACGCTCCACGAGACACTATGTGCAGACCTATTTCTGAAAAGAGCTTAGATTTATTTAATCGTAATATTACGAAAAGATTACATTATCTTCCACTTACTGAGGAAAGCCCTGACCGTTTGTGTACTCGATTGTTTAATTGTATCAAAACGGAATTTGATGTCTGTTTTAATTTGAAGAAGATTCAAAGCAAGGTCAAAGCTAAATTTAGCGACTGGGCTACGCCAGACATTCACGAGAAGAGACGCCGACTCTATGACTTGTATGATTCGCGAACTACTGATAAAAGGCCGGAATTTCTAGAGTACGTCAAAAACTATTCAAAATCTTTTAAGATAATGTGTGTCGCTGCTAAAGCCAATTACTTGTCAAAAAAAATCCAGAACTCCAGTGACAAGATTAAAACTGTATGGCAAGTTATCAACAACGAAACTGGGAAACGTAAGATAAAAGATCCGCACTTCAGCCTACGAGTCGATGATACTCTAGTAAGTTCTGACCACGAAGTAGCAAATCATTTTGAGCGGTTCTTTTCTAACGTACCCATCGAGACCACGAAGTCTTTGAAGTCATCACCAAATGTCGCTGAATCCTTATTGAAAGAAAATGTTACGGAATGTACAGAAATCTTTAGCTTCACTTACGTAACCCCCCATATTCTAATTAAAGCATTTAGATCATTAAACTTGAAGAAGACTGAAGATCTCTGGGGCCTTTCAGTGAAAGTATTACATTCCGTTGTAGAATCAATCGCACCTTTCTTAGCTGATATTTTCAATAAATGTATTGATACTGGAGTTTTTCCTAACCTAATGAAGCACAGTAAAATTATCCCGTTGTTTAAATCAGGAACCAAAACTGACCCTACCAACTTCAGACCAATCTCAATACTACCGGCATTAAGCAAAGTTTTTGAGAAACTTATTCTTAATCAGCTTGTGTCCCACTTTAATCGCAATAACCTGCTCAATAGCAATCAGTTCGGATTCACTAGAGGTCGTTCTACCACTGATGCCGGTGTGGTACTAATTAAACATATTTTTGATGCCTGGGAAGAGGCTCAAGATGCTATTGGGGTGTTTTGTGATCTGTCAAAGGCATTTGATTGCGTTAATCACGAGAATTTAATTAGAAAGTTAAGTCACTATGGGATCAAAAATGGTGCTCTTGACCTTGTTACATCGTATCTGTCGGAGAGAACACAACGGGTAGTGATCAACGGGACTCAATCAGCAGGGACAACGGTTGCTCTTGGAGTTCCTCAAGGATCTATTCTGGGACCATTTCTGTTTCTTGTTTATATCAATGATTTACCAAACCTTGTGAAAGATAAACATGATATAGTGCTATTCGCAGATGATACGTCGCTTATCTTCAAAGTAGGCCGCAAAGAGAAAAACTTTGACGGTATTAATGAGACACTAAGTACTGTTGTGAACTGGTTTACAGCAAATAATCTACTCTTAAATTCCAAGAAAACAAAGTGCATCAAATTCACTCTGCCTAATGTCAAGGAGGCAAACAATTCCAAGATCAAATTGAAGTCTGATGAACTGGAATTTGAAGAGAGAACAGTGTTTTTAGGAGTCACCTTAGATTCAAAACTGCAATGGCACGCGCATATTGCCACTCTGGCTGGCAAACTTAGTTCTGCGGCCTATGCAGTTAGACGTATTAGACAGTTGACTAACGTTGAGACGGCCAGGCTGGTGTATTATAGTTACTTTCATAGTGTTATGTCCTATGGAATCCTTTTGTGGGGAAAAGCGGCAGACATCCAGACCATCTTCGTGCTACAAAAACGAGCTGTACGCTCCATTTACGAACTAAAGGCCAGGGAATCCCTCAGAGAAAAATTTAAGGAGGCAAATATTCTTACTGTAGCATCTCAATATATTCTTGAAAATATTATGTATGTTCGGAAAAATCTTCATGAGTTCAAACTTAACAGTGATATCCACGACTACAACACTAGAAGTAAACACAAGATTGCAGTGAAAGCCAGTCGTCTCCGGAAGGTTAGCACGTCGTTCGTGGGGAACTGTATACGATTTTATAATAAAATACCCACCGAAATAGTTAATCTGCCACTGAGTAAATTTAAGTCTCATATTAAACGTTATTTGCTAAGCCAGGCCTATTATGCTGTCAACGATTTCTTAAATGATAAAAATGCTTTTAAGCCAGTGATAGTATAATCTTGTTAGTTAAAATATATATATATATACCTATGCTTTACTTAGCCTATTTCCTTGTACAGCTCTTTCGTTGCGTTTTATGAAACATGATGCTGTTTCTTGCCGAACAGTTGTTTTAATCTTTTATATTATTTATTAATGTCCGGCAGCCTGAATATGTCATGCTCGCTTAAAAGGCTTTGCTTACGGTGGCGTCGTTGATCGGGTCGCCACCTTCCCTAACAAATGGTCGAGGGAGGCGATGGCTGAGATACGCGTCATACTCGTGATCGGGTGCTGTTTGTGGAGTCCGGTCTGTTCATGCTTGCAAGGGCATGATTAATACCTTAATACTAGTGTTATTTTATTGGAGATTGACGAGAGACATCATCCTGTTTTAGATTAATTTTATTGTTATTGACGCTTAGAGACCTTATACATCTCTGAGAATATTAAATTACTTAAGTGCTATTTTCATTTACTACTTATTTTAATTTAGACGCTTAGAGACCATGTACATCTCTAAGGACTTAGGAATAATGGACGCTCAGAGACCATATACATCTCTGAGATATTAAATTTATTGTATACTAGCTTTTGCCCGCGACTTCGTCCGCGTATAATTCGTTCTCGCCTTAGAATGATTTGTTTTCCCATACTTAGCCAACTTTTTTTCGAATATCTTCCATGTACAGACTTTCGACCCTCTTCTAAGTGTACATCTAAGATGCTCCAACTGTCTATGCTGACGATTGGCCTGCCCAGCTCAAGTGATCTCTTATATCAAACAGTTTTTATTGTGTGAAGGGTCAACAATTACGTAAAAAATAACGCACGATAAAACTAAATGGTACACCGACGATACAAAGTGTGCATTGAAACACAACCACATCAGCCCTAGGACGTCCACTGCTGGACATAGGCCTTCCCAATTTCATGGGGGGTAAATGCCATAATCGCCACGCTAGGCATGCGGGTTGGCGATCGCAGTATCTCCACCGTACTCTAGGAATGCTGCTGCCCATTCCCCGGTGGTCTTGGTCGTAGTTTAAGGACATACCCGGATCCATTGAAACAGCTGTTTTGTATTTAAGCATAAAACAATGCCAAAGTATCGCAAATGCATTTTGATGTACACGCAAAGTAGAACTTATTGCGAAAAGGTTGTGCTCAAAAATAGCGTCAACAATCAGAAGGAATTATGATACTTCGGTTTTGACATAATGAATCGTCAACTTGTTTACAATTCTGCTATGCTTTAAGTTAAATTTCTTGACACGCTGTTATACTCCCAATTGGCTGAAACTTAAATCGTAGAATGGCGTATGAGGATTAAACCACCCCGTTTCATAGACCTTACTTGCATCCCCGATCCCACTCGAGAACCTTTCTTCCCCAACGGCCAACGGTTCTACGTGCAATATGCCCCGCCCACTGCCACTTAAGTTTAGCGGTTCGGAGGGCTATGTCGGTTACTTTGGTTCTACTGTGGATGGCCTCATTTCTGATACGATCACGCAAAGATACTCCCAGCATAGCCATCTCCATTGCTCTTTTGGTGACTTTGAGCCTTCTACAGTAAGCGACCACGTTTCAGTGCCATATGTCATCACTGGCAACACAAACTGGTCAAAAACCCTCGTCTTGAGACACCGCGGAATATTGGACGAAAAGATGTGCCGTAGCTTCCCGAACGCTGCCCAGCCGAGTTGGATTCGACAATTAACCCCTTTCTCGAAGTTGAACCTACCTAACTGGACAGTCTGTCCTAGGTATAATATATAATCATCTACAACTTCAATTAAAAGTGTCCGATTGTAACGGGAGTTGGTGCTACGTGCTCGTGCTTTCAAAACGAATGATTAAGATTATTTCAAAATATCAAATGTACCGATTCTAGACGAACAAAGCCCGTAAAATATTACATGTACAATGATAGAAGTCTTGCTACGCAGTTCTTCCGTAAAACGTCCTACCAGAGCGGGTTTTTTATGTAAGTATGAGGGCCGAAAGGAGAAAGCAGAGTGGCAAAACATGCAAGGCGGAAGGCCGAGAATTCACACAGAGCGGGCTACTTATGTAAGGTTGAGGGCCGAAGACTTGAAACAGGGAGGCGAAATACGCGAGGCCGAAGGCCGAGCTTCCCAACAGAGTAGATTCTTCATGTAAAGTTGATGACTAACGGGCCGAAATGGAGTGGCAAGGCATGCGAGGCCGAAGGCCGAGCATTCAAATAGAGCGGGATCCTTATATAAGGCTGAAGGCCCGGAGCTGTGTGACACGCACGCGAGGCCCAAGGCCGAGCGTCCCAACAGAGCGGGCTCCTTATGTAGGGCCGAAGGCCTGAAGCAGAGTGGCAATGCAAGCGAGGCCTAAGGCCGAGAGTCCCAACAGAGCGGGCTCCTTATGTAGGGCCGAAGGCCTGATGCAGAGGGGCAAGGCATGCGAGTCTAAAGGCAGATCATTCACACAGAGTGGGCTCCTCTAACGATCATTCACACATAGTGGCAAGATAGCCAACAGAGCGGGCCCCTCATGTAAGGCTGAGGGCCGAAGGCCCGAAGCGGCAATGCACGTGAGGCTGAAGGCCGAGAGTCACACTGCCTAGACATATAAACCGATAGACAAACAGACACGAATTCTTAAAACTGTTGAAATAAGTTCTGTTTCTTTGCCAAGGGCCCTCCAATCGCTTCATTGATTTATCCAATATCTTCAATGTACAGATTTTCGACCCTCTACAGCTGTATTATATGTATTCGGATAAGCATAGGTCCAGGGGCCTTTCAACTCGAAGTACGAATTTTCTATAGAAATGTTATTTTAACTTGTTTGTACCAGATGTCACTTGGTGCTATCTCTATCGCACTTGCATATTGAAGTGACAGGGATGCAGTGGTCGTGCGGTTGTTCTTACTAAATACATAACGGCGCTACGATCTATGTGGAGTATTTCACTGGTATCTCCATCTCAGTATATATATTGTACTTTGTGAATAGCTCTAAGGTGCTTCAACCGTCAATGTTGACGATTGGGCTGCCCAGCCCAAGTGATCTCTTATATCAAACAGTTATTATAGTCTGAAGGGTCACCAATTACGTAAAAAATAATACACGACAAAATTAAATTGTACACCGACGATACAAAGACTGCATTAAAGCAGCTGTTTTTGTATTTAAGCATATGAAGACAAACAATTCTAAAGTATCGCAAATTTATTTTGATTTACATGTAATATTAGACCTAATTGCTAAAAGGTTATGCTCTAAATTAGCGTCATCAATCAGAAGGAATTATGATATTTCGGCTTTGACATATCGAAACGTCAGCTTGTTTACAATACGTCAAATTCTGCTATGGCTTAAGTTAAATTTATTGACACGCCCTTATACTTCCAATGGGCTGAAACTTAAAGCTTAGAATGGCGTATGAGGATTTAAATCACCAGTTTCATAGACCATATTTGCACCCCCAATTTCACCCCTTTGAGGGTGATTATCGGGACAAAAAGTATACTATAAGTGAATCCAGATTATATACTGTTTAGTATACAAAAAATCATCTTGATCTGTTCAGCCGTTCTTGCGTGATTGAGTAACAAACATCAAAACTTTCGCATTTATAATATTAGTGGGATTACAAAGTTATATATGTAGTTTTTGAATCTAGAAAACGGTACTGAAATTGGGGTTTAGAGTCACAGTTAATTAATGGAATAAATCATTATAGTGTTCAAAATTTGAAGAGACCGTGGTGGCTGGGGCGCACTCTGGGCAGCGCCGCGGCGCAGCGCTTGCATTTACTTTTTTTCAGTTTCTATCTTAAGATTTCACAAATTTTGAATGAGGATGTTTTTCCTTTGTCGTCAAGTATATGCTTACCAATTTTCATTCCTGTAACTCATGGAGTTTAGGAGTTTCCATACAAAATTCAACCCCTCTTTTTACCCCCTTTAAACCCAAATTCGCACAATTTTTATAGCCTAAAACCTGACCGGGTATTTACTCGACAGATTAGTAAAGTTTTCATCAAAATCCGCTTAGCCGTTTTCACGTGATGCGCGTTCATATAAACAGACAAACAGACAAACAGACAAAAATTCTAAAAACTGTTGGAACGTGTTCTGTTATCAATTCTAAGTATCCCCAGCCAACTTTTTTTCGAATATCTTCCATGTACAGACTTTCGACCCTCTTCAGCTTTATTATATGTATAGATACTTTTGTGTATTCGGACAGAGACCGTATATATAGGTCACTAAAAATTTTTTTTTTTTTATATAATGTCTTATAAGTTAATTTTAATTGAATATTGTGAGTTTGTTTATCACTATAGTTTTAAAATCATTATTATTATTGTCTACTTTTTTTTAGTTCTGCAATTCTGTTTTGAAAACATTATAATTATCATTGTCAATTTATTTAATTGTATAATTCATGTGTTGACTTGTAAAAGTGCCCTTGTGGCCTATTTGCAGAATAAAAAATTTTGATTTTGATTTTGATTTTGATTCGGGCGGCTTGAGAACTTCTAACAGTCAAGTTACCCACTCACTTGACAAGGGGGGTCGAAGTTGCATCACGTCCGTAGGGAGTACCCACCGTTACCCTACACGTGACCCCAGGGTGGTACTAAAAATGCAACAAACTGGCAACCGTACTGTCTTCGCGAAGATCTCACGGTCCGAAAATAAATGACATACAATTATTATTATTATTAGCTAGCTTTCAACATAACAAATCCTCAAATCAAAAACCATAAGGGTTCCGTTTTTGCCATTTTGGCTACGGAACCTTAAAAAGGGTCCGTAGCGCGCTTGTGATTGTTCTGGAGTCACAAATGTCCATAGGCTATGTTGTCAGCTAACCGGTAGACCGTATATAAGTTTACTGCCGTCATAGTGTTAAAAAAAGTTTCAAAGGAAAAAAAACATGTCCTTGTGACTTGGGCACATTGTTTTATTTTGTCTGTTCTTAGCATCGAAATATAATAAGTATAGAAGAGTAACGTCAAACAAAACTGACGACGAAATCTGGTCAATTTTTCACGATCTTAAAACTAAAACGTCCTATGTATCATTGGCCAATCAAATAGACAAAATAGTTTAAGTAGACTACATTTTCACTAAGGTTTTACACTATTGCACCAATAAAAAAAGTTACATGTGTTGTAACTGGTTAGAATACATTTGACGCGTGATTTTTATTCGAAATTAATTAGTTGAACTGAGTCTTCTTCAACATGATATAAATACGCCTACTTTTGACATGGATGGTGTACTACAAAATGACCCAATCTTGTATCTTCTTTCAATCTTATATCTTTAATTTATATTTATCAACGGACATATTCTAAAATTGGATATAAGTATTAATAGTTTGATATGATAAAATTAACCAGTAAAACCGATAATAAACCTTACTCTCTCCTAAAGTATACCGTCAAGATGGAACGTCTATCGCCCCAAACACAGGCGACTAAAGGCACACGTACACACGTACGAGACTCGCATGCGAGTTTCGTTACATTGCGGGTTACCGTGGTATAATGAGTTCCATCGATCTGTGTCTAACCCCACAATGTAGTGAAACTCGCATACGAGTCTCGTACGTGTGTCAATAAGGCTTAACGCGAAATAGTATTAGCTAGCACGATCGCGTTCTTAACGAAAGTAAGAACAAAAAGCTGGCTAGTGAATCTAGCAAGTCCGTACTTCATCTGCTAGTAGTTCTTGGAATAATAGGCTCCTCATACTATCAATAAACTTCTATACTATATACTAAACTTCACCGATAAATATCAAACAGTTGTGCAAATGAAATCTTAAACTTGATTTAGGTCCGGTAAATTTTAGTAAATCATGATTTACTAAAATTTACCTTGGGTTGGGTTAATTGGGTTGATTGACCAAAATTTAATCAAAACACATCAGTACTAAGATAAGTGAATTTATTTTCATCCTAATTATTTATCCATGACAAAACGGAGGAAGTGCCCTCCAGGCCAGTTTAGATTTCTTCGAAACGATTTGACCAATATTAGCTTGTCCGTCAGTGAGAAAGGCGGGGGTGAATAAGGTCGCCAGAGCTCCCGAGGATACGCTGTGATGAGAGTGAGCATTATTGTGAGCGAGTTTGTATTATGTCTCTAGCTGTTGATACACCGCATCCTCGAGTTAATAAAGGACCGGCAAAGCGCTTGTGATTATTTTGGAGTCGAAAGCGACCGTAGGCGACGGTATCTGCTTACCACCAGGCAGGTCGTAAGCTTGTTTGCCACCGTCGTAGTATAAAAAAGGCGAGCATACTGTGGTTTTAGACCCAATTACTATGTAATTGTCGACAGTATTCAATTTCATGTATCGCCTCATCTTTACTTTTTTCTTGTCCGAGAATAATCAACCTTTACTAAATGCGTTTTTTGTTCACTAATTTTTCGTTGTATATATTTTGACATGTTGTTAACTAATATCGAAAGCGTACTTATCTGTACGCTTTTATTTATATTCAAATATACTTTTTCCGCAACATATATTGCATAGCGGCATCCATCACCCAAATGTATGGGATTGTTGTAAATTGAATATTTAAATAATGAAAAGAAATATCTTCCAGCTTGCCATTCGTGTGGCTTATGCTATGCATCAATTAATAGTGCTGGTCAACACTTGTAAAATAATATCTGCTGCCGGTAACTATTAAAATTTAATTATTTTCATTTGACACAATGTCAACCGTTCAACTCTATGTCGGATAGTTGACTGAGTTGCGATCGGGCACTGAAACGTCACTGGAAACGTAAGCTCCGCTTTTGGCACTAGATTTTGTGGCACCAGTTTTGAGCGACGGTTATGCTTCCTACGTTTTATATTTCGATGGTTCTTAGTTCTTATTTTCACATAATTAAGACCTGTTATAAACCTGTGTTTACAAATAAATATCTGATTCTGATTCTAATAAAAAATTAAAAATCACGAAGTTGAATGTAATGACACTTGATAAAGAATATATTTTCATTTAAGAACAATTCCATGCCGCAAGAGGGAGAGCTAGACGCTGTTTTCTTTTTATAATGTAATTTAATTTTATCTTAATATTTTATTTATTTTTAAGTTAGTTTAATTAGTTTTTTAGTTTACCTTGTAAAATTATATAAATAATACTTTTGTGAAACATAGGTTACAATTACAAGTAATATTGGTATAGAGTATAATGAAACAGGATTTAAGAACTAAGTTATTATCAGTGGAGTGATTGCTATTCCATTATTTATTCTGCTAGCTACTGCCTTGAGCACCCTATTATGCAGGTCTCCTATGACCTATCCTAACTGTACTTATTTAATCAAATGATATCATATTTATTCCAATAAAAATAGAAATCTACCTTATTGACGTACCTGCGTTATCAATTTACAACTACACAATCCTGTTCAAATGGATAACTTTACACCCCTAAGTCCTAAGGACATAAATAACCCTAGTACCTAATTACCAGCGCTGGGAATCGAACTTGGACTCCCGCGGTTATAGGGCCAATTAGAGAGGAATAAATTGGCACCTCCCAAGCGGATGTCAGCACAAAAACCATTAGTGGGGGTAATTTGTAAGTATGAAGGGCAATTTGTATATGAGTTGAATGTTATTAGTGTGGTGTATTTTGCCCACTTCGATACGTGCTATGTTTGGTTTACATAGATATTTCACATTAACTGTGACTGTAGAAAACTGCAGCTGGCTGCTACTTCCTCTGTAGGTATTTGGTTTTGTTTCTAGTGGTGAGTAAGGTTGAAAAAGTTCCCTAGGATTCGCTGTGCTGAGACTGAGTTGCCTGGATTGTCTTTAACTATCATTAACACGAATTTATCATTCATGTACAATCAACCAATTTGATTTCTGGGCCACGTCGTACCTTGTCACAGTGTCAATAATATGAGATCTCTAGCAGCTGTAGTATTGATTTTCACTGTGACAAGGTACGAAGTGTTTACATGCCGCTGTACCGTAAAATGGGATGAGTTGGGACAAAAGATGGAGCGTATTGGGATTCGTGGTCATGTTTTGGATCTCTTCGAAAGTTACCTAAATGGTCGAACTCAGCGTATACAAATCGGACCCTATACTAGTCAAGATACTCCTCTTACGTATGGCGTGCCTCAAGGCAGCGTCCTTGGGCCTACTTTATTCCTCATTTATGTGAATGACCTGTGCAATATTTATTTGGCTAATTGTAAACTCCTGGCATATGCCGATGATACCGCTCTTCTAATCCAAGCTTCCACCTGGAAAGAAGCTCGTGAGAATGCTGAGGCGGCAATGAGATCTGTTATGGCATGGCTTACCAAAAATATGCTAACTATTAATTTAGCTAAGACAGTGTCCCTTCGCACCAAAGTGTGACCCTTCACACCAAAATCTACTTCACTACCCGAGCACTCGTTTTCTATATTTGCACATAAATGTAATCCAAATCTTAGCAATTGTAGTTGCAATACCATTCCGCGCTCTAAATGTACTAAATAACTGGGAGTGTTATTTGATAGCTTGATGTCATGGAAGGAGCAGGTGGATGCTACAGTTGGGAGGGTCAGGAAATTAATTTATATTTTTAAATGGCTCAATCAGTCCTATTATACTGTGTACTGCCTGGGGTGGTTCCGGAAAAACCAGGTTCCTAAGACTTGAGAGAGCCCGAAGAGCCGTAGTAAAGTTTATGCTATCAAAGCCAATTTTATTTCCAACGATTTAATTAAACTCCATTGCTAAAGTTCTAACGGTAAGGCAGCTTTTTATAATGCACACGCTACTCCGCAAACACACACACACACACACACATTTTTGTGTTAAATATACACTTGTGGTTTTGCTACTGTTGAAATGATATACATTATGTTTGTTCCTTGTTAATTATAATATAAACTATGTCTGTATTTGTTGTCGGATTGATCTATACTGTATTGAGTTCTACTTGTACATCTTTTCACCTACTTGTAAACTTAACACGTAACCCTTGTCTACCTATGTATCTAACCTATGTAGTTATATCAGAACTTCAGAGCTGATTACGAACGTTTTGTTATTTTACTATGGCAGTTTATTATGTTCAATAAATCTTTAAAACTGACATTCAAACCTCGATAACATTTTATTTTTACATATGCAAACTGAATGGTGTATATAACAAGTGTTCCGGACGTTTGTATTTTAGTTTTTATTTTATTTTGGGTACTTCCATTTCATAACTTTGACGACAAACAGGAAATCCCACCTCACCCCGTAGTCCCTCGTAATTGGGGTGAGATGGGATTTCATACAAAGGTGATTTTGGAAGATTATTGGATCGTTTTTCTTTATTATGAGTATTACTATAGCTCCATTTTAAATTGGAATACATTATTTTTGTAGCAGTAGCCTTAAAATCCAATCTCACACCCCTTTCATCCCCTCTCTCTCCATTCATAACCCAACTCTCCCCGCGAACCCTACTCACCCCATTTTATGGTATCAATCATTTTACTGCCTCCGCCGCCCGCCGCCCATAGGCAGCTTTCTGACTTAGCTGGACGGTATCCGTATGTGATATTTTGATCTTTGACGTGTGCTTACTGTCACACAGATTCCTCCACTTGACAGATCAGTGTCGGTATTATATTTGCGCAGTAGTATCATGCGCGAAAGCGGGGTAGTAAGTACTGCATTCTTATTGCCCGCTTCCGCACATCCCGTGCCAGTCAGAAAGCATTTATTAACCCCTGACGCAAAAAGAGAGGGGTGTTATAACTTTAACGTGTCTATCTGTGTATCTGTCTGTCGTATCGTAGCTCCCAAACCGATGAACCAATTTTCGATTAGTTTTTTTTTTGTGTCATAGATAATTTTATCCTGAGTGTTCTTAGCCATATTTCATGAAAATCTGTTCAGACGTTTTTGAGATATTGAGATTTGAAATGAAAATGTCGGCGGTTTTCCACTTTTCTATGTTCTAGTAATTTAAATATAGGCGCGCAGTAAGGAATCTGTACCGACTCAGTTATCAGTTAGCTGCTTGCTGATATCATACAGCTTCCACATCAACAAGTCTGGAAGTCGCCATAACCACCTGGATGGAAGTGCGGCATGCAGTCTGTACGGGTTTATTTTTCCGAACCGGTGGTAGTTTATTGACGTTCATATGTTCATGTAATACGCCTAATATGAAGAAAAACAATAAAAAAAAATTACAAATTAAATGCAGCTTTAGGCGACTTCCTGATTTGGCGGGGCGGGAGCGATATGTCATAGGTATTTTGCTCTTTGACGTGAATTTACCGATGTGAGATTTCCTGACTTGACAAAATACTGTCAGTAATACGTTTGCGCAGTAGTAATACCATGCGCAGAAGTGGGGCAGTACTGCATTAGTATCGGTTGCACTGACAGTTGACAGTTTTCTCATATCGTAAATACCGCATCGACAAGTCAGGAAGGCGCCTTAGGCCTACACTTTTTTTTCGCAGTTTAAACGTATTCGTCAAAATGTTGTATACAGACAGGCGTAATAATGATGTACTATGTAAGGTGTAGTTACATAGTACATCATTATTATCATCTCACCATTCTATATCCTATCATTCATTTCATTTTTTTTTTCATTTTATTTATTCATAACAAATATATTGTGTAGAATATATGCACCTAACCAGAAGTAAAAATTACAGCAATTTATATATCTGCAAGACTCTCACATTTATAATATCAGTGTATGAAGTTATGTCACGTTATGTAGTGTATTGTAACAATTTTTCGTCAGACTTCCAAAATATAGAATGTACTCAGTAACATTTTCTATGACACAAATATTTTGTGGATTAATTTTGGAAATAATTCTAAATTTTCTTATCCTTTATCACTACCATATCAGCCAAAGGATGTCCACTGATGGACATAGGCCTCCCCCAAATTCATGGGAGGTATATGCCATAATCGCCACGCTTGGCATGCGGGTTGGCGATCGCAGTATCTCCACCGCACTCCAGGGATGCTGCTGCCCATCCCCCGGTGGTCTTGGTCGTAGTTTTAGGACATACCCGGGTCCTCGGGGTCCGGGTCGGGTTATGATTTATCAAGGATCCAGGAAATCCCGTTGGAACCCTGCAAACGTTACAATTTCCATTACAAAAAAGTCAATTAGAATCAGATTGGATAGATGGCAGTCTGTGGACATTTTGTTTCTACTTAGTGTAAATCACATAGGTGACAAAACATCAAAAATATTGAAAAAAAAAACATTTGTGGCCAGTACTACCTTTATTGGACTTCAAATCCGCGACCGCCATCGTCATACTTAAGCAAGCCGCATTGTTAAAAGTAATTTGTTTTTACCACAATTCTACTTTTTATTTCTATCTTCGGTGAATCTATAAAACTTCTACGGACCAGCTGTGCCAACTTAAAAAAGACTGTATGTTACTATGCATCCAGTATAGACATACGACGTTTAAGCACCGCATAGTGTTCTGGCATCTTAAGAAGGCAACTACAAATTTCTGCGCAAGATCATGGCTGAGGTATGTCACACCGCTTTGTACCAGCGGAAACATTGTCTCTTCGGGTGTACTAATTTACCACGGAACGCGAATGTGTGACAAGACAGAAGACAAAAGCGTTTTGTTTTTAAGTGTGTTTTGTTGGCCTAGTGAGAACTTGAGAAGTAAGTAATGTAATGTTAGTCTCTTGACTAAGCATATTTTTCCGACAGAAAGGTTTTCACTCAGGAGCGTTAGCATATTGTAGATAGAGTTGCCATCAAGAAAACCGCAACATATTAGACGTTGTTTGGGCATGTTTCGAGCGTATGGTTGATCTTAATGTCATTTACGCTATTATAAAAGACAGATTTAAGCATTTATTTCCATGACAATAAGACAAAAAGGTTAGTGATAACATCCATACGTACTACCAGGGCTTTACCTTTATTTTGCAAGTGACGACCAACACGAATGATTCCTTCGCTATCTCAGACCAAGTAAAAAAGGGAGTATCACTGGAATGCGACATGCTTTTGTGCGAAGTTTTATTTGTGCGACACATGATTACGCGATGTATGGATGGGCGATGTGATATTCGTACGGTGTGACGCCTGTGCGACATATTATTAAGCGATGTATGGATGGGCGATGTGATATTCGTACGGTGTGACGCCTGTGCGACATATTATTAAACGAAGTATGGACGGGCGACGTAATATTTGTACGGAGTGACGATTGTACGAATATGATAAGGCGATGCACAACTTTGCGACATGCCGTTTGTTAGAACTATTGGTCATGCGAAGTGTGATTACTCGACGCACGACCATGCTGAGTATTGTTTGAGCCATTGTATGTATGACCATTAACTTTTCTCTAACAATCAAATACTAATTTATCTAATCATGTCATTGGTTGAGTGCCTCATATCAGCAGTTAATAATACACTCCTCCGGTTATCATTTGTAAGAATATTCAACGACTACTCATTTACTTCGGTATGAAATTTTTATATATGTATTTTCGAAACAAACAATACAAAATGGCAATTAAAGTAAAATACTCGTAAATTAACAAAATATTAAATTAGGCTGGATTTTACCAATCTTTTATTCCAAAAACAACGCTTTATCTCAGATAGTAATTTCAAAACCTTATAGTAATTTTCCAATTACTATCTGAGACAATAGTGTTACCTACTCTTGGAATAAATGTTTGATAAAATCTAGCCTTACAGCAATCGCGACTAATACTGGCTTTACGATTGCTTGAATATTTTCAAAGAGTAAGCAGATGTCATCGGGTGTCACAATTGACTTTTTATTTCCACGTATGCGTGTTCAAAATGGCTTTACAAGTACGATTTGCTGAAATAATTAAATCGCAGCGAGGCAAAGATCTCATTTACACCGACGGCTATTTATATTCGTTAAATAAACAAAGGCAAGAGGTCTTCTACTGGAGTTGTCTCAAGAAAAACTCAATGAAATGTCCAAGTGTACTTAAAACGAAATTACGAGGTGAAAGACATTTCATAGAGAACCACAATTCTAGAATTCACAATCATGCAAGTGATCCAGAAAACTTGCTAAGACTGAAATTAAACAACTCTATCAAGAGTAGAGCAAAATGTTCGTTGGATGCACCAGTACAAATTATCCAGTCGTGTACGAGCTCTCTTCCTCGAACCAGTGGCCCGTTTCTTCAGAGCAAGGAAGCCATGAGACAGATAATACATAGAGCAAGAACCAAGGACCAACCCAAAATTCCCAAATCTATACATGACGTTGTAATTACGGAGGATATGTGCAAAGTTGACAACAGGCCATTTTTGATGGCAGATTATTATTGCAACGGTGAGAGAGTTATGCTTTTTTCCACTGCAGAAAATATATCGCTACTGAGCGAATCTGCATTTGCAATAATGGATGGAACGTTTAAATGTTGCCCTAAACCGTTCCAGCAAATATATTCCATCCACGGTCAGGTCGGCAACATTACCGTTCCTTTAGTGTTTGGACTATTGTCACATAAGACTGAGAGATGTTATTATTACTTGTTAGAGCTAGTTCACAGACAAGCATTAAAGCGTGGGGTTAACATTTCTCCACCCGTTATTATAACGGACTTTGAAAAAGCTGCTATCAATGCAAGCAACAAAGTATTCCCTGGAAGCCAGCATAAAGGCTGCGTTAGTAATGGGTAATATCCGAAACTACTAAACCCATTACAAAAAATATTTCACCAGTGTATAGAATGGACCTCCATAAAATTAGGCTATATTCTATACCCCGGCGGCGGCGTTGTCTGCATTTTTCGTAAAACGCGGGCAGATTTGTCTGACACATGTCGGACATCAGAATCGGACAGTAATATGTCGCATGATTCAACTTCGTTTAATGGAACTGTCGGATATTAGAATGGTCGTACAATAATATGTCGCACATTTAAACTTCGCTGAATAGAACTGTCGGATATTAGAATGGTCGTACAATAATATGTCGCACATTTAAACTTCGCTGAACAGAACTGTCGGATATTAGAATAGTCGCACTATAATATGTCGCACATTTAAACTTCGCTGAACAGAACTGTCGG
Organism: Notocelia uddmanniana; assembly: GCA_905163555.1. Lineage (NCBI taxonomy): Eukaryota > Metazoa > Arthropoda > Insecta > Lepidoptera > Tortricidae > Notocelia > Notocelia uddmanniana. Next base: position 5,860,902 of record LR991064.1, read on the forward strand.
ATAATAGAGTTGTCGCACAATCGTCCATCGCATTTTCGGGTTCGCACTTTTGTGATAATCCCAGTAAAAAATATAGACGGAGTGTCACGAACAACCTAGTGAAGCCATCAAAACCAAGCCCACTAAGTAAATACACGTTCACTCACACATACACTAACCAAAACCAAGCCCAAAACTATTCAGTACATGTCGAGATGCTGTCACATACTGTCAAAAACCAACACTGAAAATATGGTCTCCTGCGTGATTAAGGGGTGCAAAAATAACACCAGGACGTGCAATAAATCCAAAAAATATATTCTCATTTGTAAGTTTTGAAGTAATACTTTAAAACACTATTTAAAGAATAAATTTTACTTCGCTTGGAACACAAAACCTCGACATTCAGTTGACGTTGATTGACGTAACGTAAAGCACGAGTGATACCAGAGTATGATTTTTAGTTACCCCAACCGTAGGTGTAGGTTCGATAGGTCGGTTAGCGATCAGCTAATTTGATGTGCCGGTTTGCGACCACTTAGCTTAGATGAAGTGACGAACCGAACTAAAAAGATAGTAACTCGTTTTTTTTTACAGATTCTCATTCAATAACTCTCAAATAAAATGCATACGACTCACTGTTTCTTTAGGGTCTGTTAAAATGTAACTATAGTTGAAAAAAATTGTTCTTCAATAAAATGTATACTAAAATTTCTACATGGCCTTTTTATTTCCTGTAATTAGACACACCGTCATTATAAATGCCGTTCTTTTTATTAATCTCGAAAAATAAGTATACAATTAAATTCGCACGTAGTACAGTCAAAGACTTTAATTTGTGATCCGCTTAAGTTTGACAGTCATGCCATATTGAATAGAAATTTAAACATTGTTTTTTGCGAAATGCAAAAATGCGTACAGCATGCATGCAGTTTCAATAGGTAAATAGTTCAATTCTGTTACCGAAACGGAACGTTTTATTTTGTAATTTTTTGAATTTCGTACAAAATAGGTCAGAGGTTTAAAATAGGATGCTGAGTATCCCATTACGTTTAGTAACTACGTTTAGTGACGTTTAGTGTTATTATTATTAGTGACTAACGGTTACTAGTAGTCATCATCTTTATTATTAGCCTATCCGTTTATTGTACCCTCTACGAATAGGGAACTTGAACGAATTACCCCATTTATAGGGACTTTTTCCTTCCATTAGCAACACTCATACGCACACATCTTTAGAAAAGTGGCTTCATTTTGTTGTTCGTGACGCTCCGTCTATATTTTTTACTTGGTCTGAGTTCGCTATCAAGGAAGGGGTTTTAAAATTCCCTTGCACCGTTATACATACAAAATATATTACTTATGTTTGCGACGATGTACCGCGCAACTTCGCGGCATCAGGTGATCTACCACCAAAACGCCGGAACTTAACACTCTTCGGCCACATTCTTCATTTGAGAAGGTCTCTAGTTATTCTGTTGGCACTCTTACCAGCAATGAATATCTTTGTCAAATTTACCACTACCGCCACCGTCGCCTCCTGTAACTTAACATTCAATTTATGAGCTGCGATGGACGACAGACATTCAAGAATGCGTTTTTCTCACATAACGCCTAGAAACGACGCGCGGGCGCAAAAACACATCCAATTAAAAAGATATACTGTCCCATTACAAGATCTGAAGCTTATCTTTTATCATTTAATTCATATCTCACGTATAAACCAGGCTATTGATTTAACAATGTTTTATGTTCTGTCTCGTTCTTTCCCGTTCAGCTTTTAACGAGTGGAACTGGGTGATATGATTGAGAAGAATTCCAATTTGTTAGTGGTTTTATGGAGCTTTTTCGATTCCGGGCATGAGGCGTAAATAGTGCTTTAAGACCACACATTATGTGTTTTTTGCAACGCTTCGTGCCTGGCTGTTAGTGGTTGCAGCGTTTTCATTCTTAAAATAGTGCGAAAGTGTTTGAATGACGGCCTGTTTAGCTTAGTTGGTAGTGACTCGGCCATCCAAAGCTAGAGGTCCCGTGTTCGAATCCCGGCCAGAGCATTTATTTGTGCATTTTTCACGGATATTTGTTCTTGGATCTTGGGTGTTTTCTATGTATTTAAGTATGTATTTATCTATATAAGTATGTATATCATCGTCTAGTACCCATAGTACAAGCTTTGCTTAGTTTGGGACTAGGTGGATTTGTGTAAGATTGTCCCCCAATATTTATTTATTTATTAATAAATATTCGGTATTTAATATTGGTTGGTATTTAATAATTTTTCTAACCTCTTCCAACCAGCTGTCAGGAGAATAACTCAGCGCATTCCCTATTATCTATAACACCTATTGATCCAAGCTATTATTCAAATTGAATTATTTTTCCCTAGGGTAAATAATTACTACTCACTAAAAATCTATCACATACCAACTCAATAGTTGGCCTGAAGCCTGCTGAAATGTAAGAAAAACAGACGTAAATTTAGCTTTAGACTTTTAAAGAAGCACCTATCTATATAATAATAACAAATTACTGACCTACCTATGTTGGCAACCTTTAGACCGGTAGTACTTAATTACTCTGATTGTGCCTTACCAAGTGAATGTAGTTCCAATTGAACTGTTGCTACAGTTTTGTGGGGCAATGCATTTACTAGTATAAGTAACATGTGCTTACTAAATAAGTAGCAATAAAACTTTTTTCTCAAACATGCAATGAAATATTGATGTTATGTTCCTTATAATAGGCTGCGAAGTATGACGTTTCAGGTGCGGCTAGGACAAGAGGTAGTTAATGGAATTTCATACAAATCTTGCAGGCCTAGGCCTGCAAAGTCCTCTTTTTTAATTTTCATTCCACATAAATTTGTGGCACAGGGGCATCATGACATTCTGCCACTATGCGTATTAAAAATAAAACTTTGATTTTTTTGTTGTTTATTTCATTGCATGTTTGAGAAAAGCACGATACATACCTCGGCGGGAAATATGGGGTTGCCGGCCTTAGACCTATCCGGCCTCGCTTCGCTCAGCCGTCTATATGTCTTCGGCCGGCAACCCCTTTTGTCCCGGCCTCTGTAGTAATGTACTATTCTATATTTGTGTGTGTATACAATGTGATTAATCCTGTCCACAAGAATTTAATTGACGTTTCAGTAAACTGTAGGTACCTACAAATCTTCATGCAAAGGGGTACCTTAAGTTGTTTTACCTATAACATGTTGACTTTATTAGCTACAAAGCCCTGTCGTAAGTTCTACATACTTTGCTTTATATGGGCACTTTTTCTCAAAATTTATTCACACATCAATATGTATTAATGTAAATACATGAACTCATAATTCGTGCCTAATCCGACATAGTATTAAGAGCGTCTTGACCACGGCATTTATATACCGTTTCAACATATCAAGGGACAAATATGTTTTATTTATACTGTGCGATAAATATGTCGTGCGCGACATAGTAAATTGTGTTGTATAAGTTACCTTCATATCGTTTCATTCGAATAAAGCAGTCTGAATGTGCACTTCGTATTACTATTTAAAATGATTTCTATATTTGAGTAAACATTTAGGTTTGGTCACTTGATTATGTAATGCATGCTTATGCATAGCACGGTGGTCTTGGTCGTAGTTTTAGGACCCGGGTACGTCCTTAAACTACGACCAAGCATCCCTGCCCATCCCACGGTGTGGATACAGCGATCGCCAACCCGCATGCCAAGCGCGGCGATTATGACCTTTCCCCCCCCCCCCCCATGAAACCCACGAAATGGGGGAGGCCTATGTCCAGGAGTGGACGTCCTTGGGCTGATATGGTGGTGGTGGTGGTGGCATATGCATATCTTGGTTAGAATATTTATATTTATTTTGAATGATACTGGACGTTTCACGCTATATTTACAAAAGGGGCCTAGTTGAGGTTCGGTTTATGCTTACATAGGTTAATATGAGTCATTATAATTCATCTATTGCATCGTTTTATACTGATTCCATGAAATCGCTGCCTTCTCTACGATGAAAACGATGCAAAAGTGAATTATTGGTAGTTTTTAACGGACTTTACGGTAACATTTTATTCAAACACCTTAATAAAGTCCAATCAAACTTCTATTCTTCACAAACTTGATGTCACATAAAAACTTCAAAATATAAATCACATACCAGCAGTAGACTAGTAACAGTTATTTCCTTTCACGGTCTAAAATAAACAGTTCAGGCTGCGCTCACGCCTCGTCAAAGTATCGATCGTGAAAATCGTCCAACACAACTGAATTGCGGCTCAAAACATCACATTTGTCTGTAAATATATCACTCAACACTAGTAAATAAAGTTAGTAGACAGCTAAATTGCTCCCGCTTCCGTACCACGCGGAATGCCATCAGTAGGTTCTACTATTCGACCATCAAATCCATTATCAACCTTAGCAGCTTTAATATTAAGTTGTTTTTATGTTCACTCGTGTTTGGAATCCAAAATCCAGTCTCACGATTCATATTCGATTCTATTTCCAACTGCTAAGCTAGAAATCTTATTAACAGTACTCTCTCAACCAACATGCTCCCTATTCAAATTTGCACTCAAAAATTTGTTTGTTAAGGTAGATTTTTGCCTACGTTGCTAATTCAGTTATTTTGCTACAATTATTTAGTGGCAACGCAAGATAACTAACGAGGTATCAGAACGGTCCAAGCGGGCCCTTGGAAATGTCTGCTTCACGGAACCCCTTTAGGAGTAGCGACAAATTGTTCCTATTCAATGGTTTATGCTATGTCTAAATGGACCTAGCAATTATTGGTGGCTCGCTTTGGTATTCGTTTAATGAACATTGTTTTCGATTCCTTTAATGCGCTGAATAGGCTTGATAATAGTCCAATGATTTGTTTTCGTTGATCTCCCAGTTCTGTATAATGAGGTGCTTTGTCGGCTTTCTTTTGAATGTTAGTATAGTATGGAGGTTTTAGAATTGTGATAACATATTTATTCTTGAAATACTTCTGTGAAAATACGATTGCTGACATTGTTGTTCATTAACATAAAGAAGAGCATAATTAAAATACAACATTCAATAATTTCTTACGTATCGTTTCACTCATCTCGTAGTAGAGGTACAAAAGAAAGCCCCCAGCCTTGTCTGTCTGTGTCTGAATATCTGTAGACGTTTCACCAATGGACGGAGTGTTTCATGAGTAAAGGTATATATGTGTATAATTGATTGAGGTTTTGTGTAAATTTACTAGAATATAACAACAAATGACACTGGAAATGTTAATGGAAAACGCTAATTTATTATATTTGGTTCGCAATCTATGAGCGTATTATGGTTGCCATTTTATCACTTATCGTCGTGGATAAGACGTTCGTTCTGACAAGTATGCGAGTGCGAGAGTGACGAGCGTCTTATCCACGACGATAAGTGATAAAGTGACGACCATGAGATGCAAAATTCGTTTTTTCAACTGGGTATGGTATAGCCACTAAACTATAAAATAATCGCTGGTTTTCACTGACGTAAATTTCTTGTAATTTCCGATGAACTTTTAAATGCCAATAAAACAACGTGAAAAGCACAATATAGCTACTTGATGCGTTTAATAACATATTTAATGAAGTGTTTAACATGACAGTTACAAAATTGAATTCTCACCGGCCATATCGTTAAAATAAACAGCAGATTCTGACACTGTTGTGGTCGAGCAATCATTTACAATAATAGTAATCATTGTAAATGATTGCAGTGAAACGAGTAATCAACAATGATATTTTAGTAGCAGGCAATTGTGAAAATGTCATCCCTCGTAAAGAAAAAGTCTTCATTGTGTTGTTATAATGAGATTTCGAAGTGATATTCGTTCAAAAGTTAATGCATTTAATATGGGAATTATGACATTTAGGTTCGACATTTTTTTGAATGTATGTATAGTAATGTTTAAAACAATATTCATTATCATTATTAAGTTATACATATTACTTTGAGTCATATTCCTTTTTTTTAGGGTTCCATACTTACGGTAAACCGAAAAACGGAACCCTTATGCTGCCCGTCCCCCGCCGGTCTTGGTAGTAGTTTTAGTACAAACCCGGGGCCATCGATCAAGGCATGCGATATCAACCTACAGGCATTTCTATAGGGTTCAAGTTCGTGTTCATGTAGTAGCTTACACGATAGCCCACTGCAGGTTGGGTAAACCTTTGAATTTCACCGCAAATGTAGGTTTCCTTAAGGTTTGACGACCAGCTTGGGCTGACGGTTTCGGATTCGTATCCGGGTATGGGCAAATATTTTTGTGATAATCATGGATATTTGTTTCTGGATCATATGTTTTCTATGAATTTGAGTATTTATATCTATCAAATATAGCGGCGTCTAGGGCCCATAACACAAGCCTTATTGAGCTTACTATCGGGCTAGTTAAATTTGTGAAAGATTATCCCCATAATATATATTTTTTTTATTTAGTCCTTCAGATGTTTTCCTCCACCGAAAAGTTAACGGTAAATAACAAATATTCCTTGTACAAGCCCCAGACCTAGACCCGGGCGTGTCCTAAAGCTACGACCAAGACAACAGTGGGATGGGCAGCAGCATTCCTGGAGTGCGGTGGAGATACTGCGATTGCCAACCCGCATGCCAAGCATGGCGATTATGGCATTTACCCCCATTACATTGAGAGAGGCCTTTGTCCAGCAGTGGACGTCCATGGGCTGATTTAGGGTATGTAAATTTCCCGGGAATTCCCGGGATTTCCCGGTAAATTTCATACAAATCGGGACCGGGACTGCGAACCCCAGCTGATATGGTGGTAGTGGTGGAAGTCCCAGAAACTCATGGATACAAGCGGGGATTTCAACCTACGACCGCCGCTTGACAGTCGCATTTTTGAACCACTGGGCTGCCGTAGGTACATACGCACATATATGTAGGTACTTAATAATATTGTTCAAAATATCTTCCCTTGGCTGGCTAAATAACAGTGGCCCTGTGAGCTGTAGAGCTCGCAATTTTTTAATTAAAAACTTCCAAAAAGGAACTCGACAGAAACCTTAATTTAAATAACAAACCTGCTGAAAGAATTTCACGAGAATCGGTTGAGAAATGCGACAACTAGAGGAGAATAGTCGGAAATCCGGAAATATATAAAAGCATTTTTTCAGAAGCTAAAACGGAGACCGTCATTTTCAATCAGTCAACAACGTCTTTTGACCTAACTTTTTTAAGGGTAGTAATAAAAGCTCCGAACATAAACTAACCTAACCTACCCTACAATAAAATAAAACGTACTGACTGAAATACTAACTGTGCGAATATTCCATGAGTAAATAATTTGGAGAGTTAGTATTTTAGTTGCACGTTCAGTTTTTCTGTATAGTGTTTTTTTTATTAAAAATGGGATTGCTCTTGGCCTGCATCTAGCCAGGGGGCAAAGGTGAGGCCGACGATGAAGCGAGCTCACCCAGAAGATGCCTATTCTCGTGCCTTAAAAAGGTCTAGGTTACATGAACTCGGAAATACAGACGCCGGCAGAGAACTCCAAACCTTAGAAGTGCGCATTATGAAAGATGAAGCAAAGCGCTTGGTTCGAATTAGTGGAATTTCGACCAGGTAAGGATGGTAGCCAGCCGTGCGTCTGGACGTCCGATGGAAGAAGGGGGAAGGCGGTATGAGCTCATGGAGCTCCTGAGCACACTCCCCGAAGTACAATTTGTTTATTATTTCTTCTTTTTTAGCACCATTACGATGTAATCTTAATAAATTGGTTTGTTCAAAATTAATTTAAATGCTACGGCCTTAGTGATGTCCACTAAACCTTTAATAAACATGACTTACTAAAATTATGTCAATATCGTGTCATTAGATTAACTAAATCGGTTCTGTAACCGTAAATAATACTTTTACGATGGCGGGGTCGTTACAATTTTAATAAGTTAGGATTTTTAATAATCATTCTGTATTCATTATATTTATAAATATTCGTATGTGCGGTATTTAAAATTAATATGTGGCTCATACGTAGGAAATTAACTTTTCATCATTTTCAAGGTTAAAGTGAAATTTTTCAATCCAGTGTACTTACCTTATCTTTTATCATGTTAAGTGACAATGTATTTAACAATACGTAATTGTTGTTACGAATAGAAAAAAAAAATACAGTAGTAAGCACTCACGCGTTTTTCATATAAAAGTAAAACTTTGAATAAAGCATTTTATATCTTTTATTATAGAAAATTCTAATATTTTTCAATAACACTAACTATTCATTGACGTTAAAAATAATTGCACTTTAAAAAAGGCATTTGGTCCTTTTATTGCGAACCCGATTATTTTTAGGGTTGTTTTCTAGGATAAATAGCTACTTCGAAATTATGTCTGCTAAAGTTTTCTAGATGTTTATATACATTACTCGTATTATATTTTGCGTCAATGTGTAGTTTTGTAATTAAAAAAAAAACATATTTTATTTATAAGTTACAAAGAAAAATAAGGGGTGCTTAATACTTCTGGCCAAGGCTGTATTAGCTAACTGTTTTTATATAAGAATAAGAATTTCTTGGAACACATACAAGAATGAGACAAATAAAGTTAAGAAAACAAATAAAATATCAATGTGAAAGAAAAAAAGAAATTAACTTAACTAGACTAGGTATTATACAAATATTATAATGCAAGAAGTGTGGCAAATGGGTCCCAGTTTCAGCATGTGCCAAGCTTAGCAGCCCAGCGCTGGTTTTCAAACTGGTCCCTGAGAGAGTGGTCGCTATTCTACTTTTACAACTTGAAGCTGTTTCCGTGTTCAAGAAATAATAGTTTTACGTGTATGGTCGATCTGTGTGCAAAATTGTGTGTTTGTGTTTGCTTGCGTGTGTAGTTTGTGTTATTGTTTAGTTAATGCCGTTTATTTTCTTTATTTATTTTGTTGCGAGGTAGGTATTTTCCCTTATATAGCACCTTTAGTACTAAAGAAAACCCAGCATCCGCTCGACTTATATATATTTAATCGACATGACCCGTTTTTGTAGTAGGTACTTTGCTATTGTAATTATAGGGTAATCGGGTAACTTTTCAAAGCAGCATTAGGACGTATGTCAATGTCAACAAAAAAATACAGCTGATAATTTCAAGCTAGGGAAAAAAACTATATCGTACTGTGATGAGGATTAGTCAGGTAAGAGATGAGTGAGTAACTTGACTGTGCTCAGCCTGGCTGAGCCTGGCTTAAGTCATAGATTGACAATCGAAATCAATAGACTGACATGATTTCTTACTGCCTATTGAACTTGCGAGGAAATATTTTGGTCAATTAATATGCCAAGTAGGTAAAGAGCACCGTAGCTTTATGAATATGGGGGTAAAGGTCCCAACGCCATATCGAGCAAGCGCTGGGTCCGGCAATCGAACCCGGATCTTGGAGCTAAATACCGAGCTTGGGCTGCGCTGATAGCATCCTTACACGTCCCTTAAATCCCCGCCTGTGACGCACCAACATATCACTCGGGCGCGGCCGTATTGTGATGCAATACTGAAGCCATATCGTTTTAGTTGTTGAGGTTTAAAAGTCGCCCGCACTCCGAATTATTGCTGGTTTGAGTCCCTCGCCTAACGGCACCGATATACCAAAATGTTTTTTTTTTTTACAAAAAATTGGCAAAATAGCCACCTGATTATAAGCAGAACCTATGGAAGATGTGAATGTGAAGGAATCACAAACGCAAAATTGATTGCTCTCTTAGAAGCGTTTTACAATAACGTTGAAAGCTCAGTAGGTGCTGAAGAGAGCGCAAACGGGGCGCCGCGCCGCGCTGACTATCGGTGTGATACTACCGCGAATGAGCCCAGAAATAACTATTTTAGTACAAAAACGGTGATGAAACGTCCTTTTTTCCGGCTCAAAGGCACGCCACTTTTCACGATCCTGCACCCGTTCCTGTCATTTGTCAGCCCGAGGCTAACGCAAATCCGTCTCTCATTACACTGTCTTTCCAGCGATACCTGGGCCGTCTCTAGTTGGTCTCACAAGTACGCTCGCTCTCTTGAAGTCTAAATTCCCTCGTACAGGTCACAAAGTCAGCAAAGTGTGGTATCCCAGAGATGGTTTCCATATTTTCCGATCTTACTCCCTTCTCATGCGTTCTGTGAGTGTATATCTGTCTCTGCTTTAACCTTGAGAGTTAGCACAACTTGTTGCCAACACATGTCTCGCACGATCCATCAAAACCTGTCTCACTAGCACTATGGTTATAAAAAGAAGAGGGTAGATTTTCTTGCGAAGATTAGGCGTCTCTTGTGCTAGCCACTAATAAATAGAATTGGGCTAGTAGATCCTAAAAAGATATCGCATATACATCGCCACATCCGAATACGGCGCACGGCCCAATGGCGGCATACCGATCTTTACTCAGCAGACGTTTCCTTAAGACATCGCCCATTGAAGATAACTATCACACCGACATAACCCCAGAGCCACGAGGATGCCCCGCGTGCTTGCTTGCTTTATTGCTGACCTGACGCGTAATTTGTTGAATTTCTTAATTGTCCCGTAAGTAATTGTTCAGTCGTTAACTGTAGATTAAGTTGTACGATGTATTGTCTGGTTTTATTGATTCGCGGGAATGGTGTCTTTTGTAAGTTAAGGAAAAGCGATAAACAGTTTGGTGTTGACAAGTTTATTTGAGTGACCTGAAATTAAGAATTGCTGAGGTTTCTACTTTGTCTTCTTTGTTTAAACATTTCGCATTGAATAATGTCTATAGATAAGCTATTACTAGCTTTATTTTATATATACTTTCTATACCAAAAACGGATTTTATTATTTAACTAAGGGCTAAGGGGGGGGGGGGGGTTACTTTTATTATTTATCATTATCTACATATACATTAAGTGAGTATACTATTTAATACTATAATACGCGCAATACAATAAAATATATCACACACTTGGGATCAAACCCTACGATCATTTTTTGACCACAATGAAATGTCTTGGAAGAAACGCTTAAATTTTTATATCACTTACTTCGTTTTTACTTTTTTAATAAGTAAAAATTTAATAAGTTAATTAGTTAGTTCAGGACTTCTGGGGTCCCTCGCTGAAAATCAGCGTCACGGCTTCTGTGGCAGCATGCTGAATAGGTGATTTTTTGCCCTAAGATGTAAAAGTGGTTTCTTTGATTCTATTTATACTTTATTTGCGTGCTAAATACATTTAATTACTTCTTCTTCTTCATTTGCGGTTCGGCTTAATTAAACTTAAAGGATAAATAAAACTAAATTAAACTTCTATTGCTAGTTTGAACACAGTTTTCAATCCTAAAGCATCCTAGACTATACCTAAACTACCATAGCGAAGACGTCTCTTGAGTGACCACTGAATGGGCAGAACTGATCTTCCCTTGCATTGCATGTGTATGTGACGTACTCTAAATAAAACGTTGTAAGCGGCTATGAGCTCTGAATGTACTTCTAAAGTTATTCTTTCGAGAGTAGGATAAGCTGCAATTTACTGCTTTGTGTACTAGTTTAGGAAGTATTTAACATGTGACGGCAAAAGGAGTTGCGCTGAAATCTATATATAAAACTTTAAGTATTGAAACGAAATTTAAGGATTCACACTTTAGAAATATGTGCCTATTCCTCATCCAAGCTCTAATCCTCATTGAGCCAGCATACTAAAATATATGTTTTCTTACATACCCCTCTGTCAATATTATATTAGCGCAGCAGATATTGCCCAGACGCATCCGCGCGTCCCGCACCTAACAGGAAGCATTCATTTATAATGTAAGCGCTTAGTAAAGAATCTGTATCGCAAAGTATATACCTAAGTATTAATTTAAAAACATTGTATATGTTTCATATTAATCTCTGCATCACCTACTGCATTTATTATTATTATTATTATTATTTTATACCACGTCGGTGGCAAACAAGCGTACGGCCCGCCTGATGGTAAGCGGTCACCGCAGCCTATGGACGCCTGCAACTCCAGGGGTGACACATGCGCGTTGCCGACCCTTTAAAAATGTATACACTCTTTTCTTGAAGAATCCCATACTGTAGTTTCTCTGGAAAACCTCGGCAGGGAGCTCATTCCACAACCGGAGCGTCCGAGGGAGGAAGTTCCTCTGAAACCGTACCGTACGCGACCATTTAGGTTCAAAGGTGTGAGGATGAATGCCCTGCCGACGGTGATGTGATGATAGAAAGCGGCCGTGGGCATCATATCGAACAGTTCTTCGGAACACAACCCATTATACAAGCGATAGAACACGCACAAGGAGGCAAAGTTTCTCCTTAAACTTAACGGTTTAATATCGCTCGTGAGTTTGGGATCGTCCACGATTCGCACAGCACGTCTCTGAAGCGAGTCAAAAGGCCCAAGCTGGTATACAGGTGCTCCCGCCCAGAGGTGACAGCAATACTCCATGTGGGGACGAACTTGCGACTTATATAAGTCTCTGTCCCGGGGTGAAGTACCGCTTCGCTCTATTGAGCACACCTAGTTTGTTGGATGCCAGCTTGGCCTTGCCTTCTAAGTGGCTTCGTTCGTAAATCGTCCCGCTACTCTAAGGTTGTCAGGAAGAGATCGCTTTTTAGTGATAAGACCGCCTGCTGTCTACCTCTACCTACTTACATGTTGCTGTTTTCTTTGTTTCTAACTATTTCATTTGTGTGAGGTGTGCAATAAAGAGGATTTGTATTGTATTGTATCACTATGGCTGACAGCTGACAGCTAACTTATATTGTACCGACCCCGTGCCGCCAAATTTGAAAATAGCCTTAGGCGACTTCTTGACTTGTCGGGGCAGGATCGAATGTGGTATTTCGTTCTATGACGTGAGCTTATTATGTCGCAGGGATTTCCTCACTTGACAGAATGATGTCAGTATAGTTAAAAAACTTAAGAAAATGGCCAGTTTTATGTAGTGGTAAAGTGTTTAAATAAACATTTGTTTTGTTTGTGTTACACATTTTAAATATGTAATGTCTATTCGAACACGTCACAACTACAACAGGTCATTTTCGCAAGTTTTTCACCAATATTACGTTTGCGCAGTAGTAATTATACCTGTAATGCGTAGAATTGGCGCAGAACTGCATTGGTATCGTCCCGCTTCAGCTCATCCCAAACCAGACGGCAAGCACTCATTGAAATTTAGGGCGCAGTAAAAAGCGGTACTGACTCGACTGATAGTTGACGCTGACAGCTGACAGTTTTCTTATATCGTACCATCTCCGCACAGACAAATCACGGAGCCTTATAGTATATACTAACAGTTTAATTTTTTCATCAACTAGTACTAACATAATATGCGTCCATAGTTACACGAAATAAATGGTTTTTATTTTTGGCCGAGCGAGCGAAGCGTCTCCGTTTCAGCTTTCGACAAAAATTCTTTCGTATGTCTGTCTGTCTCTCTGTCCGGATGTTGTCCTCTACAGGTCGGCTTTCTGAACCGATTCTGGTCAAATTTGGTGAGCAGGTTCGATAATAAATATTGATTTTTTTTGTCGAGTCAGTATTAAGAAATTTTGAAATTTGAAAAAAAAATCGCGAGATCTACAGCTCATAGGGCCACTAGTTTATTTATAGTGAAAAAAATTGTTTGCTGGAAGAACGCAACTAAATCATTAAAAGCCAACTGTCTCCGCAGATCGGATTCACGCAACAAATTTACATATAAGATAGGAAAGCGCCATCTAGGAGCAAAACTACTAAAGCTCGGTAACTTTTTATCTAAATTTGTCCATTTACAGTTTTTACTTCAGCCATTCGAATCAAATAGTGTGAACAGTCCATTGAATTCAATGAGATGTACAAGAAATTAATTCAATTGATCATTAAGCTCGCGCGTTAAGGGCCCACTGTCTACAAGAGGTGTTATTAATTGGTTTGCGCTAGGTTTAAGGTAATTTACTGGGACCTGTCTTGAAACACTAAGCCAGTCAATCTAGTATAGCCCCTATCACTTTGAAATAAGGTCCAGCTCGTTATTTGCCATACAATGTTGATATGGCGACTGATAAAATTTATAGGAGTCGTGGTGTTGCTGTTTAATTGTAAAAATATACGGTTTTTCTCATTATGTGGTAAAGGCGGGACGCGTTAGACTTTCATTTGAAACTACCATATATTAAGCGCCGCCTATTTCTAATACTGATACCTATTTCTATTTTGAAGTTGTTGTTGGTAACCTATGTTTAGATATAACGACGGTGGCAAAAAAGCTTACGGCCTGCCTGATGGTAAAGACACCGTAGCCTACGGACACTTTCCACTTTCCAGAAAAATCTCAAGCGCGTTGCTAACTTTTCATTGACTTGACGATTCAATTACACAGATTCACGGAGTCAATGTAAGGGAACGGGTTGCATAATCATACAATGTTTCAAAGGGTAAGCAGCAAAATCTATTAATGCATTGATGGACAGTAGATGCCTATAGGCGTAATTCTATTGTTATTCCTATTGTGTCTGGAGTAGTGTCCATCAAAGTGTTAATTTTAGAATATACCTATGCATTTTAACTTTGCATTTTATTTTGTTGCTTTTCAGAATCCAAAACGCGTATTAAGCTAATCGCAGTAGAAAATCTTTTCAAGGTCCTTACTTTCCTTTTTAGGGTTCCGTACCCGAAGGGTCCAAACTATTGCTGTCACTCGCGAGTCTCGTCTGTCACACATTTTGTTCCGATTTTTTATCTTCCCATTGACCTATAAACTTAAAATTTGTTAATAATGTATCAGTACGTGTTACGTATATTTTAGTAACAAATACCAATATATTGATCACATTTGTTTTTTAGTTCTACGGAACCCTCATTTCATCATCCTCCTCCGCTTCGGCGCTTAGTCTCAGAATTTGGCGTAGGCTCTAGTTTTACAAAAGCGACTGCCATCTAACCTTCCAAACCAAAGGGAAAACGAGAACTTGTTGAGATTAGACAGTTTTCCTTACAATATTATTTTCTCTTGCATTATTTTGCAATGCATGCCCTTAAGTTAATGCCATTTTTCACGCCGTGCATTAATTTTACCAGATCATACTCGAACTGCTCACTGCTGCTTTCGTAGTATTAAACTGTACATAACAGCTATTCAGTAGTAGGTAACTGAGTAATCATCCCATGTACAACATACAAAAACATGTATCCATTTTTTCATTCTGTTGCCTTGTTATGAGGTGAAAATACAACCATCTCTTTATAGCCGACTGTACTGTAAAGGAAACTTAAACACACACACGTACACACATTTGTGTGCTTTATTGTCATTGTGAAAAGAGCGTAAGGTACCTGTGTCATTGTCCTTGACTGTACTGTACGTCATATTGATAAATCTGTAGTTAAAGAGCCAGATCCAAATTTGTTCAGTCATTTCCTCTCAAGCTATATATAACATGTTAAATTATTTAGAAATCTGTTTCATGTAGCTCCGTGAACGTCAACTGTGGCTTAGAGATTAGCAGCGGTAGAGTACCAAGCACTGCCTTTCAGCTGACAATCTTTCTACTGAGATATAACCAGCTGACATGACTCTTTATTCACAATAGCATATGAAAAATTAATAAAACGAAAAAGAAAATGAAAAATGTTTATTTTGGTTAACAATAGGTTGATAATTTATATTAGAGTAGAAATGACTGAATTTACGAGTATGGGAAAGTATAGGTATACCGTACGAGTAGGGGAAAGTCTGATATCTATGGTATCACATTTTATTCAGACGAGGATATTTTGTTTGTGGAAATACATACAAATATGGCTGATAGTGCATATAAAAGTTCAGTATTTTGGATTTTTTTATTATCATGGTGAGCATTTCGGGATAAAATTACAATCGTTAATTTTTTTTTAATAATTTTATCCGACGAATTAGTTTAACCGTTGACGCATTGCAAACTTCAACATGTAAACTTCTTAATTTAGGTATAAATACAAATTATGTATTGCCAGACATTTAAGTTATCCTCACACAATCCGAAACCATTTGGTCATTAAATAAATTTAACCTATGCGAGAAAGCACGATGCCCGTTTAGGCTTTTATATTTGTAGATAAATACTGCTTATCGCTCATTATTAACTCACCTTGATCACAAGTTATGTCGATACGAAATAACACTAAAGTTTACATCAAGTCTGCCGAATATCAATTTTTCTGATCTCTCACATTCATGCTAAGCCACTAACCATTGTTATCGACAGTGATACCGACGGAGCATTATTTGGTGACTCAAGTATAAATAAAATGAGTTGTTAATAAGTAAGTGTAAATGCTGTTTATATAAAATCTCGCAGTGTTACGATTTAACCGGAGACTGACACTTTATATTGAGACGACTTCTTTTTCCTTCAAGATAATTAATGTGGGTTATCTATAATTTGATAAATAACCAACAGGCAGGAAAAAACAAAAAATCTTCTTTTTCGACACACGTGCATGGGAGGATATAGTAACTGCAGCTAACGTGAAGGAAGGGGCCTGAAGGGGCTTCACGATAGAAATTTCTTAGGCGACTTCCTGATTTGTCAGTGCGGAGGCGGTACGATGTGAGAAAACTGTACAATTACTCTCTCGAGTCAGTTCCGCTCTTTATTGTGCCCCTGAGTCAATGAACAAAATACCACATATCAATTACGCCCCGCTAAGTCAAAAATGACGAGAAACAAAAAAGATGAGATGAACTTGGTCATAGAAAGCTGTCGGTAGCTCATGGACTAATACGTCCTTTCATGGACGAGAATAAATTAATCGTATTTTTAAACTATAGTTTGCATAAATTACTGTGTAAAAGAAAATCAATTAGGAATGTAAATAAGATTAATGGCTTCATGTCCATATGCCGTACAAAGAAGAAACTGACGCCTAGCGCTATTACTCACAATTAACTAGTCATCATTAACTCTGAACTTAAATTGTGCACTTTTTGTTTGTAATTACTTATTTTACTCTAGAAAACATACGATGTTTTATTAAGATTTTGAGTCATGAGCGGCTGCGAGACTATTTTGTGTTACTGAGTTTTGGATGTTTTCTATGTGTTTAAGTATAAAATAATAATAATATAGTCATTTATTTATCTATATAAGTATGTAAATTGTCGTGCCAATCGTAGACCCTTTGCTTAGCTTGGGCCTTAATCGATAAGTGTAAGATTGTTCCTAATACTGGCCTGCGAAGTTCCTGAGTTTTAGATGGATGTTTTCTATGTTTTTAAGTAAAATGATATATCTATATAGGGTATGGCCTATATAGGATATATATAATAGGAGCAAAAATTTAAAAAGACGCTTCCTTAGAGGATCTACAGTAACCTCGCGTTTCCAAATATTCTTTTTTTTAATCAGAAAATTTTAGACTTATGACCTTCAAGTAGATCTTGACACCGCGAAGTTATAGCGCGGCAGTCAATGCTGATTAAGAGGTAGCGTCTAGTTATGACTCATAATTAATTGTTGCATTTTGGTTTGAAAGAATATTTATTGAGTCTTTTTAATAATATGTATCAATTTTTAGTGCTTTAAAATAAAGAGTTTTTAATATCACACCAGAAGATAAATCATTTTACAAAAAAAAAACTGACTACAACCGAGTTATTTGTTAATTTAACGTGCACATACGTAATGCAAATTTAAGACTTATATGGTTTCATGCCATTATCAGAACTTAACCAAATTAATATGGGACCACGCGGGAAGCACCAGTTTTCAAATAAAAAAGAATCATCAAAATTGGGTCACCTAGTCAAAAGTTCTGACGTATTAAGAACCTTTTTTGAAGTCGGTTAAAAAATACTCGAAAACTAAATTCGCAGAAATAAATACATAAACCTTTTTTTTATTGAAAACACTTTAAAATATTTGCTGGAGACCTCAATAGTGTACCGTTTCATTTTTTGCTCCTTTTATAGGCTACACTCTGTATATTATACACCTAGCAAGTTCTTTAAAGCATCTAGCATACGAGTTATCTGCTTAGTATACACTTTATGTTATTGAAAAAATACTATTATACTATAGGTACAAATGAAAATTATTAGTAACTAACTAGCACTCTTAGCCACAAAGAGCTTTCAAAGATGCTCCAGTATGCATTTATTTCTTCCGTTCTAAATCTTTCGCTTCGATGTCACTGATAAATCATGAAATAAATCACGATTAAACGCTACTGCTTATAAATTAAACCCACGCGTTAATAGGGCTAGATCATGGTGACAGGAAAATTGCTAAATTGTAACCACCGGCATACCTAAGTTGATTTATTACTATTTGATACACCATTGTAAAATGGACCTAAAACTTTGAAAGCTAAGGTATTTTTTGGAGTGATGGTAAGAGCACCCAAAGGTAATTTCATGGAAAAATGTAACTGTAGAACTGAAGTTGATATATTTTCGTTTCAGTTAGGTATTTGGGATGCGAAGAAATAAATATTGCAAAGGGCGCTTAGGAATAGTAGATTATTAAGTGCTTTCTAGTAACATTCCATTCTTAGTGTCTTTTCTAATTAAATTGCGAATTCCAGTTCGAATTGCCTTCACACAATACTGATTAGCTGTCGCATATATTTGCTACCGCCGCTGCGTAGAAAATTATTTCTAATGATGTAGTACCTATTTACGGAGCTCTCTTTGTTATTTATGGGCTTAGAAAAGGTTACGGCGTCGGGATAAAAGGTGAAATTAGAAAACGGTGTTGTTGTTTTTATGGTTTTATTTAAGTGGAAGGAGTTGGTAGTGCCTCCCTAAATTATAGTTTAGGGAGGCACTAGAAACTATTTCCACTTGTTTGTTTGAAGATTAAGAAAACTTTATTGGTAATTTTCTTTTTTTGACATTTGGTAATTTTCGTTCTCGACTGCTTCCTCTCTGATTGTTGTCAGTATATCAATTGATTTAATTAAATCAATATAATCGTTAACCGTGTCTGTACGTATCGATTTTTTATTAGTGTTAGGTTAGTTCAAATAGTGCTTAAAACGGCCCAACCGAATAAGTCGCGAACACAACCGTTATACTGAATAGTGAATATGTCACCAATAGTAAAAGTAAAAAAAAGTAAAAGTAGTTTATTTTTCAAATTAGGCATATTACATGCACCTATGAACGTCAATAAACTACCACCGGTTCGGAAAAATAAACCTCTGCCACGAGAAGAACCGGCGTAAGAAACTCGGCGAGGTGTCATTTTTTCAAAACAATATACATTATATAGTTAAATATAAAATTACATTACTACAAAATAACTTAAATAACAATGCTACAGTAGAAAATATATTTTCGCGATAGATTACCCGTGCAGAACGCTATCACTGCCACACATCCCTATCCATGATGTAATCGTTTATCTTATAATATGCTCTTGAAATAAGTGTTTGTTTTACTACAGATTTGAATTTAGAATTGCTAAGTTTAGTAATGTGTTTAGGATTTTTATTGTAGAATTTGATACAATTTCCCAAGAACGACTTTTTCGCCTTTACTAGTCTATAGAAGGTTATTTTGAGTTTCCCAGTATTTCTCGTGGCTATTGGTTTATCAGCGTTCGTTGGAAAATTGCCCAAATTCTTCCTAACATACATTATTATTTCAAATATGAATAGGGACGGCAGGGTTAGAATATCAATTTCTTTGAAAAATTCTATTAATGAATCACGTGACCCCAAGTTATAAATTGCTCGGATAGCCCTTTTTTGCAAAATAAAAACAGTTTCAATATCTGCAGCAGATCCCCACAAGATAAGACCATAAGTAATTATACTATTAAAATAAGCAAAGTAAACTAACCGTGCCGTTGCCACATTGGTAAGCTGCCTTATTCTCCTGACTGCAAATGCAGCAGAGCTCAACCTACTTCCTATCGCTGTTATATGGGAACCCCACTGCAATTTTGAGTCCAATGTAATACCTAAGAATACAGTAGAAGTAACAAATTCTAATGTTTGACCATTAAGTTTAATATTTGTATCTAAGTTTCTGTTTGATGAGTTCGCTAGAGAGAATTTCATACATTTCGTTTTTTTCGGGTTCAATACTAAGTTATTGGCAGCAAACCAGTCAGATATCATGGAGAGGGTATTATTTGGTTCAGTGAGTTCAGTATCTCTCCTATTTACCTTGAACAGTAATGAGGTGTCGTCTGCGAACATTACAATGCCTGATCGTCGGCTTACCATATATGGCAGATCATTTACATAAACAAGGAACAGGAACGAACCTAGAATAGACCCCTGAGGTACTCCCATCTCTACCACTGTCTCTGACGAAATGGCTTTATTTATCGCTACCTTTTGATTTCTCTGTGTTAAATATGACTTCATGAGATCTAATGCATGCCCTCTGATGCCATAAAACTTAAGTTTACAAATTAAAGTACCATGATCTACACAATCAAAAGCCTTGGAAAGGTCACAGAACACTCCGATGGCGTCGTGCGATTCTTCCCAAGACTGCAAAATAAATTTTAATAAACTTGCACCTGCATCAGTAGTTGACCTACCCTTCGTGAAGCCGAACTGCTGTGCGTGCAAAATATTGTGAGAATTAAAGTGAGACACCAATTGCGTAAGCATTATTTTTTCGAATATTTTGCTAAACGCAGGTAGGATAGAAACTGGACGATAATCAGAAGGATTATCTCTATGACCTGATTTGAAAATTGGAACTACTTTACTACATTTCATTAAGTCTGGAAAAATGCCATAGTCTATACAGTTATTAAAAATGAGAGCTAGAGTTGGTGCAACGACCTCCAGAATAGATTCCAGTACCTTGACTGACACGCCCCATAAGTCCTCAGTGCTCTTTATTTTTAACATTTCAAAGGACTTCAGTACATCTAGAGGAGAAACATGATGAAATTTGAAATTAGTTAGTGATTCTAATTTTACGTTGTCATTCAGAAGGGATTCAGCTTTTGTGGTAGACGATGCTAAACTTTGAGTAGTGACTATAGGAATTTTAGAAAAGAAATTATTAAATTCATCAGCTACTTTTACTGCATCAGTTATTAAATTATCCTTTACTTTCAAAGAAATTGTGAACTCTTTATTATTTCTCTTCCCAGTCTCTGTGTTTATTATTTTCCAGACTGTCTTGGCTTTATTAGCTTAATTTTATTATTCAAGTGCATTGCTTTTGCTTTAGTGCACACTGTTTTAAACAATTTGGAATAATCCCTAACATACTGATGGAAACATTCGTCAGTGGTGCAAGATCTCCTTTCATAAAGTTGATATAAGTTATCTCTACTTTTCCGAATTCCGGTAGTTGCCCACTCATTAAATCTCATTTTATTGTTTATCTTAATACGCTTTTTACTACAAGTCTTATTAAATTCGTTACACACTGTATTCAGAAGCATTTTGAATTGATCATTCGGATCATTTGATTGTACCTGGGTGTTCGGCATGGCGACTAGTAGATTAGACTTTAGTAATTCAAGTCTACTTCTACTCAGCGGTCTTATTTCTATAACGCGATCTGGATGTTTTACTTCGCAAGGTAGCCTGACCATCTGAGCTTTATGATCCGAACGAACTCCATTCACTATGCTACTGTCTATATGAGAACTGTTTAACCAAATATTATCTATACAAGTGGCCGAGGTCGGAGTAACTCTGGTAGGTACTTCAAACAAGTAGTCAAAATTGAAAGATTTCAAAAGAGTGATGTACTTATCTTTTTCAACTGATTGTGATAAAATATCTATATTAAAGTCGCCACAGACCACTACTGACTTTTTACCACTTGTTGCTTTACTGAGTACATCCTCCATAATTTCTATAAAAGATGTTAAATCACCTGATGGTGGTTTATAAATGCAAATTATCAGATACTGATCCATCTCTGCACAAGCAATCTCGCAAACACGATCAACAGAACAGCCTGAGACGTCTCTACGTTCCTTAAAAGTCAAACCATTTTTCACTAAAATAATAGATCCACCACCCTCTGCTGTAGTTCTGTTGAACGCGCTGGCCAATACGTAATTATTTACATTGAATTTCATCATGTGATTCTTTAACCAAGTTTCTGTTAAGCAGACTACATCTACATTAAACTCTTCCGTAAATAATTCTAAATCTAGTATTTTGCCAGTGAAGCGATTAATATTTTGGTGTAATAAAGTTACACTATTGTGCTTCTCTGTTGTCCTAACAGTCAGTTTAAAGACAAATCCGCAGTTGGAGATGTCGTCCTATCCAAGGGGGAGGGGGAGTTTTGATTTCCGAAAACGGAATTAATAAAAGATGCAAAAGATTTAGCAAGTCTGTCAGTTGTAATACGGTAATCACTAATAGCATTATTAGTGTCAAAAAATATAACGTCACTATGACGGCACGTCAGCTTATATATAAGTTTATTAAGATTACACGCATGACTGTTAGCACTGCATGGAGAAGCAGAATAGGGTAATGCGCCTATAATAACATTTTTTGCACCTAGCTTAGACAGGCAGTCAAACTCAGCCTTCATCTTCATTCGGGAGTGACGTCACGCACGCTAACGACCGTGGTTGCGCTGCTGTACTATTAGGAGTTTTTAAAATAAACAAACCTGTTTTTACATCAGTTTACTATATGTGATTTGTTCGTAACGATATAATTAACACCTGACATTGTCATCTGGAAGAAATAGGTCTTATAAACAAGTGAAATCCGTATAATTAGTCTTGGTGCATAGTGCTTTGCTTATATCTGTGTACCCACCATATTAGACATTAAATTTATAGCTTTGTGTAGTCGTACGCGCAAAGATATTGCCGTTGGATTTATTAAATATATATATATATAACAGTCACTATGGTCAACTGTTCGGCCTGTGGAAGACTCCTGACGCCTACTGGTGTCGCCAAATGTACGGGATGTACTTCGGTTTACCACAAAGGATGTGTGAACATCGCTCTTACCGGCCGTGTTCCTGCCGCTTGGACGTGCCCGGCGTGCAAAGCCAAGACCCCACGCCGTGACAACACTGAGACGCCGTTGAGGAACAGCGAGCTCGGAGAGGAGGGCCCCTCGTCGCCCGCTCAGCACCTGGACGTCGCCGAGCAGTTGCATCTGCTTTGTACGCAGATCGGCACCGTGGCCGAGGAAGTCGTGAGCCTCCGGCATGAGGTGGGTGAACTGCGCCAGCTTTTCGGGAATTTCTCGGGCCGTATTGAAGCTGTAGAAGAGCGGATTAAGCGCCTGGAAGAGCGGTCGGATGAGCGAACCGTGGCCCCTGCTGACAGCGAGCTGGCAGCGACGGTTGCTGCATTAAAACTGGAGCTCTGTGACCGCGACCAAGACCTTTTCTTAAACGACCTTGAGATTACGGGGATACCGGAGCAGCTTAATGAAAGCCCGACTCATATTGTGAGCCTGGTCGCAAAAAAACTCGGTGTCGAACTCGATGAGCGCGACGTCGTGTTCGCCGAACGGGTGGGGGCGCGCCGGCAACCGTTGGTTCCCGCGGACAGCTCGGTCCCGGCGGGTTCCAATGGCGCTGCTGTTGCGGCAGGCGTGCGTCCGCGTCCGCTGGTCATCCGGCTTGCCCGTCGCGGGCCGCGCGCCGAGTTGCTGCGAGCGGCCCGTGTGCGTCGTGGGGCCGACACGACAGACTTCAACCTGCCGGGTAGACCCAGCAGATTTTACGTCAATGAGCGACTTACCAGACAAAACAGGACGCTCCTTTACCTTGCTCGGCAGGAGTGCAAGCGCCTTGGCTGGCGTTACAGCTGGACGAAGGACGGTCGAGTATATGTTCGTCGAAATAAAGATGCGACTCCTTGCCGTTTGCGCTCCGAAGCGGATGTCTATGAGGTTTTTTCCAGGGCTACTGTTTGATGAACATTTTTAATGTTTGTTTATTTAGTTTACTGCACCCACGGTTGTATATTAATTATAGTCCGAAGAAGAATGTTTTTGGTTATTTTATGTTAGTTACTATCTCGCGACATGTTCCAATTATGTGCTACATTTTTTTACCTAACTTTAATTTGTTTGCTTATATACCTGTATACTTTTACCTAACTGCCAATTTAGGTAATACAATTCATAACGCGTCAATTGATCTATTTTCAACTCAATTTTTACAATGGTAAACAAAAATAATAAGTTTTTAGTTGGCTTATTAAATCCTTGTTCCCTCGGCACCAAACATGAGGAATTCATTGTGGCTATGGAAACTCATTCAGTCGATATTATGGCTATTAATGAAACCTGGATCCGGGACGGGGAGCACCAACGAGCGCCCACCGTGTCCGGGTACAGGTTCCGTCACACGCCTCGTCCAGCGGAGGTACGCTCTAGGGGAGGAGGTGTTGGATTCTTCATTAAACAGGGCCTACATGCCCGAGCCTGTCCGCACCCCACGATCTCCTTTGTTGAGCAAATGTGGCTTAGAACCAATATTAAAGGTACGAGGATAATTATCGGTACGGCGTATCGACCACCTTGGTTGAACGTGGATGTATGTTTTGACGCCTTAAGCGAATCCGTGAGTACGTTCTCAAACTACGATTTTATTATTTTGGTGGGTGATTTTAACATTAATATGTTAGCTAAGCGGGATGCTAACTCAATAAAATTAGCAGAATTTATGCAAAGCTTTAACCTTATTCAGCATGTCCAAGAGCCCACGCACTTTACCGAACACAGTAGTACCCTTATTGACGTCGTATGTACTGATGCGCCTGTATGCTTCACCAAAGTAAGTTACGTGCCCGACCTTAGTTCGCACGCATTTATTTCCTGTCAGCTGAACATGAGGCTGGATAAGCCTGTACCTAAATGTATAATTTATAGGCCGTTAAAAGACATTAATATGGTTGACTTTGAACAAGACTTAAATTATATAGAGTGGGAGAATATCTTACGTCTGTCGAACTGTAATTAAATGGTTGAATCTTTTAATTCTACACTGATCTCCTTATTTGACAGTCACGCCCCATTGAAATCTGCCTACATAGGCTCACCTGGTTGCCCTTGGATAACTTGCACGGTCAAACGGATGATGCGACTGCGTAACGAGGCGTATACCAGGTATCGGCTGACGAAGTTACCTGCGCATAAACAATATTATAAAGAATTGAAACACATTGTTACCAGCGCCATATTTAATGAAAAGCGCGCATACTTTGCGCAGCGCATCAACTGTTATGTTAGAGATCCCGCGCAACTATGGAAGAACCTTAAAAAGGATATAATTTCAGACAATCGCAGCGAAAAAGAACTACCCTTAATTTTTAACGACCCTAATATAATTAACCAGCATTTTTTGAATCTACCTGTCATTGATTACGTCCCAATTAGTAGTTTGACTCATTTCGAATTCGGCCGTTTTAGTTCGTCAACTTTTACTTTAAGGCCGGTGACTGAAACACAAGTTCAAAAAATTATCCAATGTTTAAAATCAAATGCGCAAGGTATAGATAAACTTACTAAAGACATGATTCTACTAACTTTACCTCGTACCCTCGGAGTCATAACAGCAATTATTAACAGGTCTATCACTTCGAAATGCTTTCCTGATTTATGGAAAACCGCCCTAGTGCGGCCTATTCCTAAGGTTTCGAATCCAGTTGATGAGAAGGACCTTCGACCTATTAGTATACTGCCTTGCTTATCGAAAGTACTGGAAAAAGTGGTTTGCCGCCAAATGATCGATTATCTAGAGTCAAATAATATATTACCAGTTGGCCAGTCGGGATTCCGCCAACATCACAGTACTATCACGGCCTTACTCGACGTTACCGACAACATTCTAGCTGCACAGGACAAGGGTCGGGCGACGCTTCTTGCGCTTCTGGATTTTTCCCGCGCATTCGATACCATTAATATTCCGCTACTATTGTCCAAGTTAACTTATTATGGTTTTGACATTGACACTGTTAAATGGTTTGATAGCTACCTCAGTAGCCGTAAACAGTCGGTGGAACTCCGTAGTATTAATGGTAAAAGTAATTTTTCACACATGTCCCTGGTCTCTAGAGGCGTACCACAGGGGTCAATATTGGGTCCTATTTTATTTATTTTATATAGTGCCGACATAACTGCAGTTATTGAGAATAGCCAGTACCATATGTATGCAGACGACCTTCAGCTGTATATTTCGTGCCGGGCTCAGGATGCGTCCTTAGAAGCCAGTAAATTGAATGAGGATCTTAGGCGCATAAATAACTGGTCACACGCAAACTCCCTGGTATTGCACCCAAACAAGTCGAAATACTTAATATTAGGCACGAAGACTCAAATAGAAACAGTTGAAAGACTTAATGTCAATTTACATATTAATAACGATCATCTTGAACGTGTGCGTGAGACTCGTAATCTTGGAATTATTATGGACGACGAGCTGCGCTTTGAAAAGCACTTGCTCGAGACTGTGCGCAACTGTTTTTTTAGGCTTAAACTCTTATACAAAATTCGCGACTTTCTTCAAGTCGAACTAAGAATACAGTTATGCGATACACTTGTACTGTCAAAATTAAATTACGGTGATATTCTGTACGGGCCGCGTTTGTTATCACGAACGCAGAGGCTGGTCCAACGAGTGCAGAACGCTTGTGCGCGCTTCTGTTTTCACATCCCACCGCGCACACACGTTACGCCGTTCTTGAATCAAAATCGTATTTTGAGAATGTCCACACGTCAAAAACTACACTTAGCCACATTGATGTTTGGCATAGTAAATAAGCAAATTCCCTCGTACCTGTATAATAAGCTGACGTGGTTTCATAACTCTAGATCCTCGTCAGTGAGGTCGTCGAGATTTCTTCAGCTTGTTTGTCCACGACCGCATACAGCAGCATTTAGAGGCAGCTTCCGTTATTCAGCAACAAAGTGCTGGAACAATATCCCCCCTCCTCTCCGTGCCTTAAAATCGACACACGGTTTTAAATTAAAGCTCAGAGCACATCTTTTAAATGTACAAATTGAAGGCTGATTCTCACAACGTTTTTGGTCGTTCTTGAAATGATCTTAATTTTTTATTATTATTATATATAAATATTTATCATTGTACCTACACGTAAAATTATAAACTTATCACTTATCTATTTGTATTGGGTTTAGCTATTTGGACACTATTTTTTGAGATGTTACCCGCTAGTTTTAAGGTTATATGCAGGTCACTTTTGTAACTTTTAGGTAAACTACAATGCCTAAAAGTTATAAAATTGATGTTTGTTTAGTTTTTATGTTTGTTTAGTTTTTAGCTTTGGGGCACTCACTGAAAATCAGCGTCACGGATTCCGTGACAACATGCTGAGTGAGCGTCCTTTTTAGCACTAAGTTTTTAAAATTATGTTTCTCTTTTGTAATGGTTTTTTATGTGCTAAATAAATAACTTCTTCTTCTTCTTCTTCTTCTTCATCTCAGAGTACCTAATATTTGAACCATCACCCAACATTAATACAATTGTTGTTTGTTCATTTATATGGGTATGTTTGATGTTATCTATAATTTTTAGAAATGAGGCATCGGGCATACAATGATTAATAACACAGCTGTTGAGAATATTATTACATAGAATTTTGCCCAATCCTCGCCCTATCCTATCTGAGAAAACAAGGGTTCTACTTACATTATTAGAGGCTGGAATTATATTTTCCGGTGACACCGACAAGCTGCAGTCCGGCACCGATGAGTATACTGCATGTCCAGGCATAGGATGAGCCTGCCGGAGCCCACACTCAGATTCATACGCAGACTGCTTGGTAAGCAGTGCTTCCAAACATTCCTCGTTGTGGTGGCACAGCTCCAGAAGTTCATCCGCTGCCAGAATATGTTCACTGATTTGCTTCTGGGATATTACATATTTATTAGTTAAATCTTTCAAAGAATTTTCTAATATGTTCAGTTCGGCTTGCAGCTTCTCAGTGTCAGTTTCATAAATGGTTCTACTGTAGCATTGCTCATTACAAGAATTTAATTCTTTCAGAACACTGACATGATTTTTTCTCAATGTAGTAATTTTATGAATATTAATATGCTGTCTGTACAGTCGTTTTGATTTTCTTATAAATCTATTTAGCTTAATATACTTTTTATATTTTCTATGACTTAGAAAGTTAACTTGTTTACTACAAAAGGAGTCCTCTGTCAAATCAATCACACTAGAAGGTCCAAAATTGCTATGACACTCTGCATAAGTGTTTGGTGTCACAAGTTCATCAAAGAGCCGCCGGGTGGTGTTGAGTTGCTGGCACTGTGCTTCCTCTTGCAATCTACGGACCACCTTGTGGGCATCGGAAAGCTCATATTCCAGGTCATCCACACGTTGCAGTGTCCGCTCATGGATGTCACAGCACTCCTGAACACTGTTCATTTTGACCATCAGATGGTCACACTGTGTCACACTATCCCTATGCAAAGCATCCAGGTTGGCGAGATCACGTTTGAGTTCTGTATTTTATTGAATAATCTTGTTAACCTCCTCTTCACTTTCATCGCGTTCCCGCAGTAGCTGGTCACATAGAGTTTTAGACTGCTTTAGTTCTTTGAGTGTTGCATTGAGTTTATGTTCCAGTTCACGTACTGTGGCCTTGCGTGTCATAAATGAGCTAGACATGGTGAACTAGTGTAACGATCCCCCCCCTCTCTTAAAATAAATAAACCCCCAATACCTCCTTAATATAAATTAATTAATAAATAAAATATTAAAACTAATGGCTGTTAAAACCCAGGATAAAATTACGTATCGGCCAAAGTGAATCGTCTAGGTAGGACCCCGAAGAGTTGTGAACCGTAAGAAACCCTGAATCTTTAATGCGAATATTTGTCAGGTATTGAACTCCTCTCCCCTTTGCTGATACACTACTATCGTTACCTAGTACCTTACTTAGCCTATACCTCAATGAAATTACGTTAATACTGAAGTTAAGAGAAATATAAATTTATAGGAATTATTAATGATAAAATAGTAACCAATTATATAAGATCCTTAAGAGATTTGCCATCCCTACAAGCTCTATGTATCTAGCTTCCGAATAGCTCATATCCAGTTATGTATTGCTTATTTACAGGTTCGTATAAAAATAATCAATTTTATTGATTGGTGTAAGGTAGGGCTCCTCCAGCCGCCCTAGGGATTGCTATCCCCCTCCGGTACTAACCAGAGACCCGTGGCTCTCGACCTTAGACATGGACAAGCCCCCGCCAATCTTTTTATTTCACTATGCGGAGTGTAAGACAATTTCGTCCAAATGACCTAAGTTACTTTAACAGGAGTACTCTGCTAGGCTTATCCGATCAATTCGTTCGGATGGCCTTTAGGAGCGCTCGGGATAAAATCAGTTTGTAAAAGAGACTAAACCATAAGAATATGGTTCTACCTAGCAAATGCATCTACTAGCGTTTCGGAAGACGCGCCGTATGATGAGGAGAATCGCCGCAAGGCCTCATCATCGGAAGCGGGCGAAATCCTGGTGATTCCTCGCCAGAATCTGGCCCTGACCCTGAATAACCTACCCTACTCCTAGTCCTCGTTCCCTAATACCTATGAACTACTCTGCCAGACCTTTACTAAAAGAAGTGAACAGCTCGGCTCGTCACTTAAGATGCCTGATTCAATGAACTGCTCAGCTTGTCACCGAATAGTCTATCAAGTGAACCGCTCTGCTCTTCACTTGAAGGGCTTAATTCAACGAACGGCTCAGCTAGTCATTAAATTAGCTTATTCTGAGTAAATTTTAATCATTTAACTAGAAATCGCAACTTTAAAGATACTGTCCCTTTTATACCAAACATGACTAATTTTATCACAACTATTCCCAATACTCCAAATTAACGACAAACCTAAAATAAATTATTAAACCCTACTTCCCTAATAAATGTGTGTGAAGCTACCCTACTGTTCCCCAGGAAACTTGCTAAACTGAAAGAGCATAAATCCCTTACCAGAACCAGCTCTTTTGACTGCGAATCCCTAACCTATGCAGCGAAAGTTCAGTCGGCTAAACTGAGAATTGCAATGCTAAAGGCCTGTGTTGGTTGTCTCCCCCCACTGCGCCCGCAGGCTAGGATACAGTGAGTAAGACGCCCTATTGTGTATATAAGTTTTATATATAAATATATTTAACAAGACCGTTCCTCAAATACTGAATAAATTCAGCTTTACTTTCAATTTATATATATTTCAATACATTCGTACAGATTTACCCCCTTATTCATAAAACTTAACAAACCTCTGTTAACTAAAAGTTGTTTTGTCCCTTTCTCACAAACATAAATGTCAAAGTGACAGATAAGGACAAACCAACTTTAGCGTTTTGTTAACTAATAGATGGACGTTTATGAATAAGGGGGTTAGTAACTAATGGTTTCTTATCGGATAAACTCGGAATACAATTAGATCGGAAGAAGTATCAAACAGTTACGTATTTAACATCTGTCATGTCAAATGGCAAAATATATAGTTTTCATTATGACACTTAACATTGACTAATAAAGTTTCAAATTAACAGACATGAACTTGTCAATCATTTAATATGATAATTGATACCCACTTCGGTTCTAGTCGTATTCCGAGCTTAGCCGATGGGATAGCATTATTCACTACCCCCCTTATTCATAAAAGTTAACAAATCTCTGTTAACTAAAAAGCTATTTTGTCCCTTTCTCACAAACATAAATGTCAAAGTGACAGATAAGGACAAACCAACTTTAGCGGCTTGTTAACTAGGTAATAGCGGCTTGATGGACGTTTCTGAATAAGGGGGTACGTCCGTAACTTCAACTATGGTTATGGAACTGTACATCTACAGAGCACTTATTTTTTCACCGTCAAACAACAAAACTATGCATGATACGTGTGTGCTATCATACGAGTATACAGTGCGTTACCGGCAAGCAGGCTTTCTCAAAACGGACAGTAGTATGTTTCATTAGCAACTGTGTGCATGTGTTAACAAATCATAATTAATTGAATTAACTATACAAGTAAACTTCTTAAATCTGCACTTTTAATGTACTAGGTGCACTTGCCTAAGATGACGTCGTAGTAAACAAAACATTAAAAGCTGTCATTTGAGAACTTAGTTTTATTGCAAAACCAAAATTTCAATTATCTTTTTTTTGTAACTAAATTACTATTGTACAAGTACTGTCTTGACAATTGACTCTGCTTTACATTGCTGGCAATTTAAATTTTGTTACAAAAAAAAACAAAATTGAAATGTACTGTTTTGACAATTGACTTTACTTTACATTGCTGGCAATTTAAATTTTGTTATAAAACAAGGGAAATTGAAATTTTGGTTTTACAATAAACTATTCATGGTTAGGTTTTAGGAACTACGTTTTGATACCTTGCTTAAAGAAAAGCCCGCATGCCGGTAACACATGTATGCTAGATCTACATCTACGAGTATATCTATTATCTATGACGTCGTTGACCTACGGTTCCATCGAAACCTTTTTTTTCCCCACCTTAGGTCCGTTCCAACAATTGAAAGTAAAATAATCTAATAACTCATTCGGCACTTTTTAATATTGTAATGATATTTACAAAATGTAGCTCTTTGTAGTTTAAAAATACAAAGAAGTAATAATAATAAGTATGAATTCGGCTTTATTTTAAACGTATTATATACATTCCTACTTAACCGATTGAAGAATGTCTCTTAGGTAATGGTTTAGATGTTAGTTTTAAGTCACATGTATTTTTTTTTTCATTTAACCCATTATCAGGCCTGGTTTACAGAATGACAATAGTACTATTTACTTAGATTGGTTGATGTAGGAAGGGGTATTCCCTTAACCTGATAAAGGGTTAATTGCGAAAGTAGGTACCTATTAACATCTTAGTAATACGAAAAGTAAGTTAAATGAGATCTCGAATAAAACAAATCCATCACATTGGATTGAGCATAATTAACACGACAATACACCGTAATATCGACTGTAATAACAGAGAATAAGGTTTAATTTTAAACAAAGGAGTTACGTAAAAAGGTTGAAGTGAAAGTTTGCTCATCTGGCGACCTAAGAGATAACCTATGCCCATACTGTCTGCATATCTATGTATCAATATTATAATGAAACAGACCCAACACTCCTTACATTATGCTTACAACCAGATGTCTACTGTTAGTAAGGTAAGAATATGTACTATACTTAGGCGACCTCTTGACTTGGCCGAGTGGAGGCAGAAAAATATTATTTTTCTAGGAAAATGCAATGAAATACTGACGTTATCGTCGTTATACTAGGTTGCGAAGTATCACAAAGCGATATTTTGCGAGGTGCGGCGAAATGAGCAGCGCATAAGAAATTTTATACAAAATTGGAGGCCTAAGCCGGCAAAATAACCGTGCGCGCGCCCCGGAAACGAGACGCGGCGGCGCTGGGTGCAGCAGCGCGTGTTCTTGTTACGGAATCCTTAGAATTTTTCTTTTAATATTTAAAATTTAATTGAAGTTTTTGAGAAAAAGAAAAAAATTAAAAAAAGAAAGAAAGTTTTTTGAAAGTGTTTCTAAAAAATGACTTGTAAAACTATTGTGCTTTATCAATGAATAAATGAATGAAAAAATGAAGCGTGGCGATACGAAGGCAGTAACTGCTTGCGGAATGTGTGGTATTACTACTGCATAAATAAAATACTGTCAATTTCAGTACCCCGTCAATTGAGGAAATTTGTGTGACATGTGTATTGAGCACATGTCAAAGAACAATGCCAATCTCACCCCTCCAGGTCAGCAGTCGCCTAAACACCACTATGACGCTGGGCGGATCAACAAGTATAGCTGTAGAGAAACCTGAACCTTCCCTGCCTCCTGCATACAAACTTCTATGCGGTGGGGTCAGATTTCTCTGCATCTGACTGTACATCACAATTTGCAACACATATTTATCGATCTTGACTAACTACACAAACAATACTATTGCTTAAACAATAAACGTTTTTCGTTTGCTCTGAGTGTTTTATTACATTATTAAGTTCATTCATGCCAGAACATTGAAAGAATGAATTTATGGCTTGATTGAAGTAAAGGCACTCACGTAATTTAAATCACCCCTAAATCTGTGCCTGCAAATTGTCACGGCGAGAGAGAGATGGCGGGAGACTGTGAAAAAGATCGTTTCATAACACCCATGACCACGAATACTATATCAAACTCGCGACTAAGAAGAGAGATCAGTTGCGGTGTCGAGGGTACCATCTCCATCAGAATTCAGAACACGCACAATCGATTGAGTTATACCAGATAATATGGACGTTCAAAACAGAAGAACAATATTTGCACTGCTTCCTATTATAGATAACAATGATTATTTCCAAATTCCATCCTTAATTCAATTCCAAAGACAAAAATTCAAGTTGTTATTTAGCCGAAATTGAATTCACCGTCAGAGTGCGCTCAATTGAAAGCCAGCAAAAACCGGAACAAGTAAAATGATTTATGATGCGCAAGCGGCTCCCGAAACAATCCGCCATTTTACACCGCGGTTATTAAGAGAGCCAAGCGTGAGAGGATTTTAAGGACGCCGGTTCATATTCGTAGCCCTCCGTTTTCACCCGAAAGTCACGGAATGAAACAGAGGGTCGTTTTCAAATTTTACCCTTTACATATCTTTCCTCCTATTTTTTGTTCTTCTAATCATCGTTATATTGGTTGCATCCTACAGAAGTTACGGGTGCACTATCACCTAAAGCTAAGTTTTGCAGAAGCGTCCGCTGTCTGATCGTCTGACTCCCTTTGCGAAAATAATAGGTATGGTCACGTTTCCTCTCAAAGTCTAACCCTAGTTATGAGCTTCGGCATGTTAGTAACTGTTACAAATTCCCCAGCTAAGTGAAGGCCTTCAAGTTATTTATACATAGGATTTGCAGATATAATAATGACCGTTTATTTCGGATAATTAAGATCCATATTAGGCACACACAATGATACAAAAATAAAATGAAACTGAACTGAACCGATGAAATACCCTCGTCACATAAATATTTGCACATACCGAGACTTGAACCCAAGACCATCAGTTTTGTAATGTTCAACGAGCCCAATGAGTCATCAAGATACGAGTATAACGTACAATAGATTAACCAACTCAAAACAAAATCTACCGCAGCTACAATAAAATTGATAACATATCCGTAAAGGCACTTTTGTATCACAAGTGTCAGTCCATTTTCACCTTATCTTACTGAACCCTGAGACGCTATCAGAAACCGCCTCACGTAAGTGCTTTTTGGAGGAAAACCTATTAAATTTTATGGTTCTTTTCCATACCTGCTTGCTCCAATTTTTTGTGTCTTCGTACGTAAGAAAGTACGTTTCAGGGTATAGCAATATGTCACTGGAAGGGCCGAGTTTTTAAACTTCATGATCACACATGCGCATCGCTGACGTTTTCAAGAGTTGCTGAACCTTGAGGTATTCGATTTGAAATCTCTTGGGGAAACCACGACAAGGGCACTCATGCCACAGGTGAGTACAAGGTGAGTATGAGGATGAAGGCCTTGTTTCTGAAGATTTGTGACCAGTAATGAAGCATATGGAATAATAATTTAAACAAAAATCTAGAATGACATTAATAATCCATTGATCTATTTATTATACAAGTAAATACATACATTTTGTCAATTTATTTACATTAAGTGGGCAGGCAATGATCCCATTGAGTTGAAATAATGGGTCAACTCAACAGTAAATTGTAGTCCTTCCAAATGTCAAAGTTAAACATTTCTTTTGCATTTATAACGATTTATTTAAATCCCCAAACCAGTCCACAGATCGATATCTCGCACCATCCAGCACACTATATCCACAATCTGCGGCGGTCGAACCACTGTGCACAGATCTTGATCCTCGTAAAATTTTATGTGTCTCGGACAAAGAGAATTTTGTTAATTAACTCCTTGGACCGCACAGTGGTGCGCCCTCATAGATAAAAGCTTGTTATCGATCGGAATCTGAACAAGACCAACATGTTTTTACTGACAAAAGTCTTTGTTTTTCTCTTTCAATTCGATTTAGAAATTTGAACGCTATGAATTTGTGTTGTTTGTCCGCTTTCGCTTCTTCGCAAAGTACAAAAGGCTTGATTATCATTGAGATTTTATGTCTTCATTGCAGATCTGATAGCCGTCGGAGCAGATTCTAATCTTTTATGATTATTTATCCGAAGCTGTTTAAAATGGTTTGTGCCTTTATGTGCACTTTTTTAAATAATGAAGCTAAACGAAAATATAAAAAATAAACTAAAAGTTAGTATATTTTGGTCTGTGCTTAAAATAACCTTCATTCTTTTACTAATTATCACTTTGTACCTAAGCGAACAAGTTGTTATTTAAAATTCAAAGATAACAAGTCAGTCTTATACTTCTAATTCAAAAAATGTTTAATTTAATAAAACCCCTTCAGTTATTTTTACTTGTAACCGTAACTAAACTCCCCTTTACACGCTTTAATGGACATTACCCGTCCATTTTTATCCCATCCAAATATAACATGAACAAACATTAACACAAATTAACAGAACAACTATACACGCGATCGGAATTTAAACAACAGGAGTCGATTCCGCAAAAGTGTCCTTAATTACTGCCAACAAACGCCCACTGGGTAGAAATTGGTGCACCGTTGACTCCGAACGGAGTCCCGGGCAATTGTGGAAGTCAGAAGTGGGACCGTTAAACGCTGCGCGTACGACGGCACGATGTTCTCGCGATAAATTTGTTATTTATGATGGTACGTGATGCGCGGAGCGCAATGTCGACCAATTGTGTTCGGGCGGCTTATTCTGGGAGTCAGAAAAAGGTTTGATGTGTCCCTTGAAGTTAATCTCCTAGGAACCAGAAAATTGTTAGATGGGCGTTCTGTTAGTGTACCGGAGATTATCTATCAATGAGAAATGTCGTCACTCTCTTTGAATCTTCCCGGTTATATATTAAATATATTTATAGTATGGTTAGAATTTCGAACCGAGAGATCTTTGAGAAGACAGTACGGTTGCCAGTTTTGGTGCACTTTTAGCACCACCCAGGGGTCACGTGTAGGGTAACGGTGGGTAGTCCCTACGGACGTGGTGCAACTTCAACACCGCTTATCAAGTGAGTGGGCAACTTGACTGTTAGAAGTTCTCAAGCCGCACAAAGGCATTTAACTTGGCTTAAGGACTGCTGTCATAGCCAGCAGCCGGGATCAATGGCTTAACGTGCCCCCAAAAACACGCCAATATATTAAAAGAGCGCGGATGGCAGTTGACGCTAGTTTATCGTAAGTGACTTCAATCTGACTTTCCAAGACGGAAGGAAAACAAGACTTTGTTGCGATTAGACCTGTTTGCTCACAATATTTGGGAGGCACTTTAATATATCAGCAATTAAATGTGTCTTTCGGATCGGTATAATAGAATCACGCCTACATTAATTACAATTCCATCTCCGTTTGAAATACTTAATTGGATTATGCGTCTCAGTCTCCCTCTTCTTCTTCTCAGTGTCTTGATCTGTAATACCACCTGTAACAGTAGGTAAGCTGTGTTCGTTAAAATTTGATTCCATGGCATGTTCATGGCATGTTTGACAAGTGAGTGAGTGTATAAATTTTTAAAGGGTCGGCAACGCGCATGTGACACCCCTGGAGTTGCAGGCGTCCATAGGCTGCGGTGACCGCTTACCATCAGGCGGGCCGTACGCTTGTTTACCACCGACGTGGTATAAAAAAAAAGTTTCTAAGGGGTGATGTCGCCATATTTAACGTTGAGCGGTCTGTAATCGTAAGTTGGTGCAACCCACCCTTAAATGGTGCATTGCCAATTTTCAGTAGAAAACTGTCTTTATTAGTATAACTTTAACCATATCCTTCGAAAGTTTAAATTCAATTAATCAATTTGGCTTTCAAATTGAGTGGTAGTGGATGTATAGGTAATTAATGGTGGTGTGATTGGTTGTGATGTATAGGAGTTAGTCGGTCAATGTAATTTTTCTGATTTGCCTTAAGGTTGACTGGTAGAGCATGCGTTATGGCACTAGGTCCGCTTTTTTATTCTTTGCGCAATAGATAAATGTAGTGTTCATTACTTTTGAACTAATAAACAAATGAGTCGAAAAATGCAGGCCAAATTCTTTGCTGATTGTCCTATGCCTGGTTTAAAAAAGTTTTAGAAATCCAGAATAATCCCCCGCTCTGATTGACTCGGATTACTGGGAACAGCGAAGGCATTCAACAGCACCGGCGTCCTGCTAATAAGCCTTAATGCGTTACAATTAGTCTCGAAATGTCTTAGAAATGCCCTTTTTTGTGGACACCCGCAGACAGTGACTGGTCTATCAGTCGACATTTGCTACGAGTTTTTGATTTAAAAACAGCCACCACCACCACCACCATATCAGCCGAAAGACGTCCACTGCTGGGCATAGGCCTCCCCAAATTTCATGCTGAGGATGGAAAGATATATTTTACTTTATGTGCTCGTTTTAAAAAATAATAACCCCAAAAGACTGGATTATGTGAAGAACCTCGCTTGCTCATTTAAAAATGTAGTATACACGTTTACATGGTGTACATACTATCTATACAACGATATCTATTTGGTCTAAATTATTACATACTTATAAGTACAATTATAAAACTTACTTTACTTAGCTACTTGAGAAAAAACAACTTCACTCTTAAGATATGTTAATTATTGTGGACCAATTATTTAAATATAATAGTCGTTCGAATGGGCGCGTGCTATTTATATTCAGAATTATTGGTCTATATATTTTTATGTCCCCACTAGCTTAGTAGGAATTATTACAAAATTAAGATAACTACTTAAATGCTTTAACTGCATAGCTAAGAGATTATTACTTTTTATGGGATAATACTAGTGTTATAAAAGGCATGATAGGTACAAATTAAAGAAGATTGTGCAATAACTTAGAAGTGACTAACAAAAAGAAATGTAAAAAGATGACTGTAGTAAAAACCAATTTATAGCTATGGGTCTTGTATGAGTATAATACTCGTACTATAAAGAGTACCTACGTGAAATTACTTTAATTATAAAGAACAAGATAAATAGGCAAAAAAAGCTATTTGCTCGGATAGCTCAACTGACAGAATGAGAGACTGGTAGTTTATTTCCCGCACGAGTAAGGCTAGAGACAAATCTGGCGAAAAAAAAAAACTCACGCGGAATTTCACGAGGTAAATTCCGTTTTGGCTCTGACCCCACAAAAAATGAGCGGAAAATAAGGATAGTCTGCTTCAACTGTAGAAGGGAAGAGAAGCAGTAAGTATCGGTGTTTTTCCGCGCGCGTTTTTCTTTCAGATCTATCAGGTTTCTTTGGATAGGTGAGTTACTACGATGACGAAGTTCCGCGTTAGTGTGACATGCCACGGATACGACAATGTTTTATCCGCGCAGATACGGCGCTGCAGGAACATATCTATTTGCTACGACGGCGCTCTGTCTCTGGCTGTACTTTAGAAGGTAATGTACTACCCATGCTATACTGCCATGAGTGCCACCGTAAGAACAATAATTTTTAAGAAAAAGAAACCGACTTCAATAGGGGAGTCCGGTGAAAGATTATTAATCTTAGACGGTGCACTCTTAGATTCCATACAATAAAATACAAAAATGGCTATAAGTATGTTTATAATGGTAGAAGATTAAGTACCCTCAATTCCTCATGAAATCATGGAAAAACCTTGCTTGCTTGACAAACAAAACGAAGAGAACAAATCGCCAAACGTGAACTACGCGTCGTTGAAGAGTTCCGTTCTGATCATCATCAGCAGTTCCACTTCATCAAATGTCACTTTTATGAATGAAAATGCTTGATTAGTTCATGAAAATACTAAAATCACTATTTGTGTGCCTTTCACATTTGAGGAGCTTCCTCGATTCCTAATGGATCCCATCATCAGAACTCGAGCATGACAAAAATCAATCGTGAAAATAGAATTTGCTTAACAAACACAGCTAGAAGGACAAATCGCCAAACGTGAACTTTTCGTCGTTGAAGAGTTCTGTTCTGATCATCATCAGCAGTCCCACTTCATCAAATGTCACATTTTTGTATGATAATGCTCGATTTGTTGATAAAAACACAAAAATCACTATATGTTTGCCTTTAAGATTTGAGGAGTTCCCTCAATTCCTCATGGATCCCATCATCAGAACTCGAGCATGACAAAAATTAATCGTGAAAATAGAACTTCCTTAACAAACACAGCTAGGAGGACAAATCGCCAAACGTGAACTTTTCGTCGTTGAAGAGTTCTGTTCTGATCATCATCAGCAGTTCCACTTCATCCAATGTCACATTTTTGGATACAAATGCTTGACTTGTTGATAAAAACACAAAAATCACTATATGTTTGCCTTAAAGATTTGAGGAGTTCCTTCAATTCCTCATGGATCCCATCATCAGAACTGCCTTTTGACAAAAACGGGACCAACTTGGATATATATACATACAATCAAAAAAAGAATTTTTCAAATCGGTTAAGAAATGACGGAGTTATGGAGTAACAAACATTAAAAAAAAAAAAAACACAACCGAATTGATAACCTCCTCTTTTGAAATCTTGAAGTCGGTTAAAACCCATATACCACCGTAAGATAAAAATCAGTACTCTAAAATAGTAATCAGTTATAGTTGAGATTATTTAAAATATCCGTAAAAAATGCTATTACATTAAGAACCTTCTTGTTTTAACGGTAAAGTCGGTTTTATAACGGAGTAATTTGATGCAATTCAGTTATGATAATATTGTATGTACACCTACGGTTTCTTTTCAGGCGGTCACAGTATTAGGTAGGCATTTTTCCTTACTTTCTTAACTATGGCATATAATTTGATCTAAAAGTGATTATTATTTTATCAAGTAATGCAGGAATCGATTCTCGTATTTTAGAGGCATATTTCGGTATACATAATAATTAAATCCTGCTTCACTATTACAAATTATTGCTTCTACTAGGTACTATCAACTAATTTGATTTTTGGGCTTTTTGTACCTTCTCACAGTGACGATAATAGGAGATCTCTGGCAGCTTTCATATTGATTTTCGTTGTGACATCGTACGAAGTGGCCCACATATCAGGGTGAGGTGGATATATATACTATAGGGTAGAGTAGAGATTATGTACCGCAAAAGGTAAATGAAGTTGTTTTTTCTCAAGTAGCTAAGTAATTGTACGTATAAGTATGTAATAATTTAGACCAAATAGATGTCGTTGTATAGATAGTATGTACACCATGTAAACGGGTATACTACATTTTTAAATGAGCGAGCGAGGTTCTTCACACAATCCAGTCTTTTTTTAAAACGAGCACATAAAGTAAAATATATCTTTCCGTCCTCAGCTCAAAATTAAGAATCTAGTTGCGGTAAGGTGAATGTTCTAATGTTTGGCACCTGAAGTCCCAATTGTTGAGAGTGCGTGAGTCTTACCGTTAGATTGGGCCTATATCAATCACCGGAGCCTTTTTTTATTAGTAAATCATCATCATCATCCTCTTAAGTGCCGGGCTCTTGCCGTTGCAGTTTGATGCAGCTTCGTCTCTTAGTATTAGTACGGATAAATAAATAAAAAATACAAGGTAGAATCCAAATCTCACAAACCGCTCACAGATTTAATCAAATCACACATCAAAGTAAGTACCGAGCATGCGACATTTTACATCGTTTTTATATACCGCTGTTTACAATACGAACGTGTAAATGCATATTTACACTTCATTATCAAAATCAGGGAAGGTTTTACGGCGTATGTTTCGCGTATCATTCTGAGATCGTGAGACGCCTGCGTTAAGGAGCAGAGTTCTTTTATTTTATAAATTTTGTGAAACTTAAGTAAGGCGACTTCCTAACTAAGCGGCGCGGGATTGATATGTGGTATTTTGTTCTTTGACGTGTAGTTCGTCGTGTGACGTGTGACATGTAGTTCTAACAATTGTTAGAAAATCACCTATTTGTATCATGTTATAGAAAATAAATGACTGATTACTGGAAGGGAAAGTGGAAGGAGTGCGGAAGAGAGGAACGTTGTGTCGTATCAGGCTGTTAAAAGAAGGCTGAGGAGAGAAACACATGGAGATTGCTCCACCAACAAGAGCATAGCTCTTAAATAAATGATGATGATGATACTGATTACTGACGTGGGATTGTTGATGTCGTACAGAGACTTTCTCACTTGAAGAGATATTGTCAGTATAACATTTGCGCAGTAAAGTTTGCGTTCCTTTTAATATAAGGGCGCAGTAAGAAGCGGGTTTGACTCGATTAACAGTTGACACAGAAAACCGACAGTTTTCTCATATCGTACCGTCTCCGCACCGACAACTCAGGAAGTTGCCTAAGGTCACTAATTATTTCTTCTGTTTCACCTACCCATGTCAAATTATTATGCTTTGTCTCCACCACTCTCAGGGCATAGAATATATTTGTGGAGCGCTTATGGCCTGGTGGCGCCTCTACATATCGCGTGCAGTACACGAAGTTAAGCAAAGTCGGCCCAGTTCAACTCTTGGATAGGTGAACGCGGTGAGTGGTTACTAACTAAGCGCTTCCTGTGAGCTGAGCCCGGCTGCTGTCTATAGACAGCAGTTGTTACCCACTCACTTGACAGGCCCAATCTCAATAAGATCTAATTTCCCCCTTGGGCTGGGAGGTCAGATACCACTACCACTTTCAATAGATACGTCAACCTTTGGGTCTTTGGGTATCAAGCATGTATAGTAGAAAATAAAACAGATGGGTACTGAAATTTCATTATGTTCAAGTTATAAGTTCCTATCCTAATATGCCTATCGATTATATCTTTTTGCTTTTGTTTTTATTTCTATGTAACTAATTTCTTCCCCTTCTTAAAAGTTTCAAAAATATAATACAAGAAGTATACATTAAAACCATCTTTTAGCAAAATCGCCCGTAGTATAGAACACTTTGCGACCAAGTCATGGACAAGTATACTTATAGTCGGCAACAATGTTTGTACAAATCAAATGCCAAAGATATCTGTGCATATAGGCTTCTATTAGATAACACTGACATGAAGGCGTCTACGAATGTTTTCCTACATATATAAACTGCTGACTATACAAAATATATAGGTACTTTAAAAAAATAAGAAGCGATACACTAAAAATAAATTTTCCATGTGTTTTACTGCGAACATTTGAGAATGACAAACTTTACTCTTCAGTTATCTAGAATAAAAGTAGATCTAATTAAATGCAACTAAT
Source organism: Notocelia uddmanniana (assembly GCA_905163555.1). Classification (NCBI taxonomy): domain Eukaryota; kingdom Metazoa; phylum Arthropoda; class Insecta; order Lepidoptera; family Tortricidae; genus Notocelia; species Notocelia uddmanniana. The sequence goes on from LR991064.1 coordinate 5,903,054, forward strand.
TATCTTAAAACCTCACATCCATTTTAAATAAAAAATTTACCAAATCGTCTAGCACCCATAACTCAAGCCTCTATGAGCTATGGGACTAGTTCGATAACTTTGAAATTGCCCCTTAATATTTACTTTATTTATTTATCTTATTATTGTCGTCTGGTACCCATAACACAAGCCTTATTGCTTACTATGGGACTCATTCGATTTGAATGAATGATGATTTATTTGAAACGCATCCATAGCACAACAACATTACAACTTGCTGAAACTAACGAAAATAATAAATAAAAAAAAAAAAACCGACTTCAATGGGGTTAGCCAGTGAAAGATTATTATACTTAGATGGTGCACTCTTAGATTCCATACAATAAAATAAAAATGGTTATGAGTATGTTTATAATGGTAGAAGACTAAGTACCCTCAATTCCTCATGGAATCATGGAAAAACCTTGCTTGCTTGACAAACAAAACGAAGAGAACAAATCGCCAAACGTGAACTACGCGTCGTTGAAGAGTTCCGTTCTGATCATCATCAGCAGTTCCACTTCATCAAATGTCACTTTTATGAATGAAAATGCTTGATTAGTTCATGAAAATACTAAAATCACTATTTGTGTGCCTTTCACATTTGAGGAGTTCCCTCGATTCCTAATGGATCCCATCATCAGAACTCGAGCATGACAAAAATCAATCGTGAAAATAGAACTTGCTTAACAAACACAGCTAGAAGGACAAATTGCCAAACGTGAACTTTTCGTCGTTGAAGAGTTCTGTTCTGATCATCATCAGCAGTTCCACTTCATCAAATATCACATTTTTGTATGATAATGCTCGGTTTGTTGATAAAAACACTATATGTTTGCCTTTAAAATTAGAGGAGTTCCCTCAATTCCTCATGGATCCCATCATCAGAAATCAAGCATGATAAAAATTAATCGTGAAAATAGAACTTGCTTAATAAACACAGCTAGGAGGACAAATCGCCAAACGTGAACTTTTCGTCGTTGAAGAGTTCTGTTCTGATCATCATCAGCAGTTCCACTTCATCCAATGTCACATTTTTTAATGCAAATGCTTTATTTGTTGATAAAAACACAAAAATCATTATATGTTTGCCTTAAAGATTTGAAGAGTTCCCTCAATTCCTCGTGGATCCCATCATCAGAACTGCGTTTTGACATAAACGGGACCAATTTGGATATATATTCTTACAATCAAAAAAAGAATTTTCCAAATCGGTTAAGAAATGACGGAGTTATGGAGTAACAAACATTAAAAAAAAAAAAAAAACGTACAACCGAATTGATAACCTCCTCTTTTGAAATTTTGAAGTCGGTTAAAAAAGTAATACATTGTTGAGGGTAGTCTCAAAAAGGGAGTCCACTCAGCTAGCAGCAGTGAATCCATTTTAACAGTACAAAACAAAAGATTTGCGTAAAAATGTCCCCTAATCCCCTTTATTTATTTATTTTTATTTATTCATTTATTAAAAACAACAAACTACCTCTTAACTGCATGCAAATTACGTCTTGCTTACTTTATTGCCCGAGTTTACGGGTTCACAAATAAAGTGACCACATTAAGATAACAGCTTAACAGACTTAACGAGTACTCGCTTAACAAGCCCGATTAAAAAATGTAGCAAAGATAAAATTAAATTTAAATTTTAAAGTGACTAATTTAACACGGAAGAGATAGGGATAATCTGGATCTTTTTGCCTTTTTTGCTTAATGCTGAATTTTAAAGCGTAAACTTGATTTTGATTCGCGTTCCACCAAACGAGCATAAGGCTTTAAACAATATATGTTCAAAAGCAGTAAACAGAGCATACTCCTAGTATTTTGCCGGTTGCGAGATAGATTAGCTCGGCGTTTGCTTTGACATCTTACCCCAAAATTTGTCGTAGGCACTAAATATCCGAAAGCAACTACCGTCTGACCTTCCAAACCCTCTGGGTTGGAAAACTAATATACCTAGTTGGGATTATACCAGTCTGTAGTTACTTCCCGTGGGTGTCGTTAGAAAGAAAGGTTGATAATGAATCTATAATCTTTGTTCTAAATAGGTTGCGCAGAACAATTGATCAAAAAACTACAATTGCGGCTTATTACGGATATGTCGAGTCAATTCTTAGATACGACCTTTAGTGTATGGGGTATTAATGGAGCAGAAATGGTTCGGGCATTTCGAGGCCAAAAAAAATGTATACGTGCAATTTGTGGTATTGGGTCTTACGAGTCATGCAAACCGATGTACCGTAGACTAAATATTTTACCGTTGCCTTCTCTGTATGTTTTCGAAACATCTAAATTTGTAGAACAACATTTGCAAATGTTCATCAAGGCTAGTGACGTATATCCCAGAAATACTAGGAACTGCGAAAGACTAGAGATTGAAAAACAACAAAGAACAGCGATGTTTAAGAAAAATTTCTATGTGATGTGCATAAACATATATAATAAGCTGCCGCCTGATATTAAGAATCTGCCTCTTAAAAAATTAAAAAAATAAATACGAGTGGTTACTAAATAAAATCTTTTACTCTGTAAAAGATCATTTGTATACATAACTATTAATAAAGCAATGTATAAATAGATTTTAATTTAAAAAAAATATATTACGCAAACGGTTAGAACTCACGTATAAATTGTCACTCCGGGCGACATGTTTCGAACTCTTTCTATACTATAAATGACAATTAGATCCCTCTAACGTAACTTTGACCCGTTACGTAGCAGCTAGCTAATCTTGAACTAATAAACTACGCTATTCGTCGAATTGACCTTAAAGAGGTTCAACAGGCATAAAATCCTGTGACGGCAATATTGCTGAAGTTGATTATGTGTCAAACGAAAAAATTGACAGAGTTCCATAAAGGGCAAAAGAGGTGTCTGTGAGTCTTTTGGTTATTGAAGGGTTCTACACAGTCGAGTTTGAAAACATTTACACGGACAAAGTGACCAAATAACTTATGCACACGATATAATAATATTAAGAAGGTTATAAATTTGAATCGGCGGAAACGTATGTAGGTATATCTATGAAAGTAATGTTAATTTTTTCCAGGAAATTCTAAAGTCGTCACGTCAGTGGAAACAGTACAATAACATGATGTTACTGTATATAAATGCTGGCTTTGAACCCATACCCACTTAGATAGAACAAAATAGAATAGGCATTTGTTCGTCCCAGAATACAACAAAACACGGACAAAGAAAAAAACTTATGTGCCACGAAACAGCTCCATCCCAGCATGGCGCTGGCATGACACCAGCGCTGATCTTGCGATGGAACCATCAGGTGATTTAACGATGTATCACACATATAAATTAAAAATAATGTAAGTGCGAATAAAATAGAGTAAAAATAAAAAAATCTTAACATAAAACCGTGCAAAACAGAATTATTACATTATTGTAACTAGTTATGGAAGAGACCCTTGAGATACTGTTCAACCACTTTGCCGTACCTAACCACGATGCTCTACCTTTCAACCACTCTGCCCTTACCTTTCAACCATTATAAAGTACCTGTCAAAGGAACGGTCGTCACCAACGGAACCCTAAATTGTCTGAAATGCACGTCCACGGTTAATACCGCTAGTGTCACAATAAAAACGGCTGCGCTTTCTTCGTTGCGTCAGACGCCGCTCCCACAATTGATTTATTGTACCTGTCCGGGTATACAGGAGAATGAGGTCTTAAAGTTTATCTGACGACTGTATTATTGTATATTTTAACACCACGTTTGGTGACAAACTGGCGTACAGTACTTGTAGATGCCTGCACCTCTAAGAGACTCGCATGTTTGTTGACGACCCTTTAGAAATCTATACATTCATGAAGAATATTGAAGAACCTCATGCCAAAATTCAACTATATCCGGTTGTAACCGACAGACAGAGATACCGACAAATAAAATTGCTTTAGTATGGAGATGGATTGTGTATTGACGAGCATTTGAAGTATATTTTAAGATGAATCCCGAGACCCCAATCCCTCTTAAATCCCAAATAAGGTTCGAAGATGGCCGATCGGCAGAAAGTACTAATTGCGACTCGCGCGCAACCGGCCGGTGTTTTTAGGAGAATTTTGTATTAAAAAGGTTGTAAGTACCTATTAGTTCCCGATAAAGTAATCCTTTGTACACCAACAGGACATTCGGGTTTGCAACTGAAGTTACTTAAAAGGTGTTGGTTGACGAAAATGGAAGTATTTTTCGTAAGTTAGTAGAAGTAAAGTTTGGTTTTTGAATATTAATCAATCACCACGTGTTAAAATTAGCTTATTTTTTATATGTATTGTTTTCATTGTTTGTTTCATTGTTTATTCAAATTCATAGAAAATGCATTTAATTATAGAATAAAAATGAATTAGGATTAAATAAACGATTTAAAAATGCATCTGCGTAGGGTTTCCGTTATAAGTTATAGTATAGGGTTGACATTACGCTTTGCTACGTTCTTATTGAAAGTCTGGTTGGTAGCTGACTGTTATGTTTTACATGCAATGTGCAAGTCCTATCGGGAATTATAGTTAACCCTTCACTTGGAAACGTCCCTTGGGTTTCCCACACTCTTTGACCGTCTTTTTGTATTTTTTTCTTGGCCAGTATGAGTATGATTAATATCTATTCAGCGTCACCGAGGCTTGAATTCGGGACATTCTCTATTTCTTGCCAAGTTAAGGAGATATAAGACAAAATAACCTATTTACTTAATGTTAACAATCAGTAAAAAAGTCCAATTTAAGACTACTACCGAAATTGACGCTACGAGTTCGGTGCAATATCAGCAAGCTATCGCTTGTCAGTGTCAACTGTCAGTGTCACTGTCAACTGTCAGCCGAGTCGGTACAGATTCCTTTACTGCACCCCTACATACAATGAAATGATTGGCGCGGGATGCGCGGATGCAATGTTATTAGTACTGTGCATACGTAATACTGACAGTTTACTTATAGGTAAGGAAGTCTAGGCGACATCAGTGTACTGTCTGGAAAGTAATAAATTCCACATACAGGCTGCTCCCCACCAAGGAAGCCTATTATAGTATAGTCAGCAACAAAAGTAGTTACGCATTTGAAAAGTTCAAGAGTCTTTATTATAAGGGAATAAGAGCTTTTGACACCTTCATATGCGTAGCTACTTTTGATGCTGACTGATGTACTGTCGAGGAATTTAATTCCCTACCCATTCCACGAAATTTTAATATCTATGCAGTTTGACAGAACTTACAAACTTAGTGGGTCACAAATTAAATTCCTTGACTGTACATACGATCCAGTACAGGTTTTAAAAAAAATTGTACCTACCTTCTAATAAGAAACAATGTATAGCAGCTCGTTACGCTAACAAAGCGCGTGATGAAACTGTTAAGAAGCCTCTAATTAATGAGGTGCAGTAACTGCGATCCGCTGATAGCCTAGTTTAGTTCTAGATTTTAGTCTAACGTAGGCTGAGTCACACGTGGCGGTGGCTCGCTTAGTTCCTAAATAGCCTCATGGGGCAAAAACAAAGGCTAGGCGACTTTAATTACGTTTGGAAGAACAATTAATTAATATCGTCATTTGAAAAAACGCAGATACTACCCGGACCTTCATATGTTTCTAGCTGTCAATACAGCGTTTTTTTTATACTACGATAGTGGCATAGCTTACGGCCGGCCTGGCGGTAAGCAGACACCGTAGCCTATGGACACTTGCGACTCAAGAGGAATCACAAGTGCGTTGCCGACCCTTTATTGACTTGAGGATGCGCTGTGCTGAGAGTGAGGGACCCGCGAATGTCTCCAGCTGTCAAGCTAGAGACATATGCAGGCCCCTCACTCTGAACACAGCGCATCCTCGGGAGCTCTGGCGACCTTACTCACCACCAGGAACACAACACCACATACCTACCTAAGAGGCAAGTAGTGGTGCTATTATGGCTGCGGTGTTCTGTAAGGTGGAGGTACTTCTCCAGTTGGGCTGCTCCAAATTTAAGCGAGATGACATTTTTGCTGTGCCCTAACTCTTCTAAGCCTGTACCAGCGTATCCTCAAATTAGTAAAGGGACGGTAAAGCGCTTGAAATTCTTCTGGAATCGCAAGCGTACAGAGGCGACGGTGTCTGCTTACCACTTTTTGTAAAACACAGAATACTAACCGTGATATCGCTTTACATATATTTGGTCTGCATTTTTGTTTACAAAAATAAGTCCAGTTTTGCATGTGTAATAGTTACAGTAGACCACGTAGCGTAGATTATGCAGAGACAATTTTGACATTCTGTTACCTAAATCTAATAATTATGTACATTTCAAAAGAAGTATTGAATACAATGGTATAAAAATTTATAATAATTTAAACGACGACATAAAGCAATGCGATAATATAAGTGAATTTTCTAGAAAATTAAAATCGTACTTGATAACTCAACCATTTTATAACTTAAATGAATGTTTTGATAAATTGTATAAATAGATAATAGTATTATGACGTTTTTAAAATAGATTTTAGATTTTGCATGCCAAATTATGGCGGAACGTGCATGAACATGTAATTTAATTCTACTGACATGTAAATTTATAACATCTGTGTATGTTTTTGCAAAAATAAACATTTCATTTCATTTCATCAGGCAGGCTGTAAGCTTGTTTGCCATCGTCGTATAGAAATAACTACTTTGGTTGGGGGCTACCTTGGGAGCTCGGGTGAGTTTTACCACCAGGAACCCAAAACCGCATAGCTTAAGAGCAAGTACTTAGTGGTAACATCATGGCTGAGCTCTCTTTGCACAAAAGATCCCACTGGACCGAATTGCATCCGCAAGGGCCCTCATCTAGATAGGACAAGATGGCTGCGGTCTCCTTGAAACTAGCTGGATACCTCCAAGAAGCCTCCTTAACCCCAAACAAGAAGTACCCTTCCCCAGTTTGACTGCCATAAACTACTATTAAGAGAGGTAGGGACCTCTCTTAATCCTTAGTTGATGTGTGATGGTCTCCAATACCTATTTATTCTTACAGAACCCACCCGTGTGGGTCAGCCCCATCGCGTGCGTTACTAAGTCATCGTACGCGCAGAATTAATTGGGTGCAGGACGCGCACCGCGCTACAACTTCATCCTAAACGAGTGCAAACACAGTTAATTGTTGTATGCTGCTAAAGGACTGGTTAGGATCGTATCTTACTCATTGTTTTAGAGAAACGCTGCGCGATTCGTTAAGAAAATATCAAAAATATTGTCGAATAGTTAACCAGCATCACTTGATCTGCAACTATTTTATGGCTATTCGGCAGTAAAATTAGTAGTTTTTATTTTGCGAGTTGTAAACACATTTTTACCTTTTTCAATTATAGAAATAAAAATTAATTACAAAATCTTTTCTTTACTACTTACTTACTTTTTCGTCCCCTTATCAGTGGAAACTGGTAGTTTGCTGGGGAGCGGACGCAAAAATTTTTGTACGCGACATAGGCCGTCGGCTTAGGCAAAAGGGAAAGGACGCCCGCTCCGAGTCGTTTCTGGTGCAAAAGTTGTCCATAGCTATCCAACGTGGGAATGCCGGTAGCGTTATGGGCACTTTTGCACCGGGAACGGCAAGGGGTGGATTATTTTAGTGTGTAAGTAATTAGTTATTATTTAAATGTAATAGTACATTACGATACAAGTGCAGAGAACAGGAAATTCGCAACGAGTGGTGATAAATTAAAACACGACCGAAGGGAGTGTTTTAAATCGACATGAGTTGCGAATTACCTGTTCGCACGTGTATCGTACATCGTTTTACAGTACATATGGCTCTTTAAAGTTTCGACATATGCACGTAATCTGCTGATTACCGCACTCGTGCGGTAATATAGCACCATATGTACTGTAAAATATTTTTATGTGACAAAGATTGTTTAATAAAGTTATAATCTAATTACAAATTAAAAAAAAAATTAGCCTTAGCAGAAAAACATATGACGTAGTTATTTAGTTGGAAACAAAATTTTCAACCACTTCAAAACATTACGATTGTTTCAATATATTTTACATCGGTGACAGATCAGTAATAACTTTTCGATTGCAAGAAGTCATTCATTATAATTATAATCAGAGCACATCTTTATCGATTCAATTCGGCGAAAGCATTCACAAAAATAAATATTGAGACACTGCGGTGAAGTACACGTTGTAAGCGCCCAAAGTGCATGTTGTAAGAGCCAGAGGATTTTTCCAACAAAAAGTAGGTACCTACAGAAACTAACTCCATGTGTGCATAATAAAAAATACAAGTACAATAACATTATACAACTTAACTGACTTATACTACCTATGTTAGATGGTTTGATGTACCTATTCATGTAACATTGCACCCTCGACCTTTATCATGCACTGTCTAGTCAGATAGTACCTTAACATTTTTTTTGCACTTATTCCACTTATTTTAGTTTGCGCAGCATTTTTCTTTTATAGTTCTAGCGTGTTCCTCCATTAGCTAAGAAGAGATCCTTCTAGTTTTCTAACACCCGCCATCTTGTCACTCACTTTTTTTTCCTATAATAATACATCCATATTTTCCTTAGCCAACCTCGTCTCATAGAAATGATGCACGAAAATAATTATACCCGCACAAGGACAGAAACTGTAACAATTCAGTTCTCAAACGTGTTCACGAAAGCGTGTCTGCGTCTTGCCGAAAGCAAAATCTTATCAAGTCTCATCATTCTTTCTTGTACCCTGAATTTGGGTTTGGTCTGTTAAGCCCTTTTCCACATCTCGATATGGTCCGAAGATGAATGGTTTGTACAAATTTGGGGCGACCGTCTTTCTTTAAGTAATTGATTTTTCAGGTTCAATGTTCGAGACCTGTTTGGGCGTGTCTTCATACTTATACTGAGATGCAAAGTGTAACGACACACTGGGTTCTTAGTTCTTTCGAATTTCTTGAATAAGAACAGAACACTTAATTTTTTAATAATTATTTTAACGTACAACTTAAGAACCCAAGTGGTCGCATACGGTATGGTTTCAGAGGAAATTCCTCCGTTGGATAGCCCGGTTGAGAAATGAGCTCTCTTTCGAGGTTTTCCCGAGGGATTATAGGATGGGGTTCTTCAAAAAAGGTATGTATACAGTTTTTAATGGGTCGGCAATGCGCACGTGGCATCACTGGAGTTGCAAGCGTGTACCGGCTGCGGTGACTGGTTCCCATCAGGCGGGCCGTACGCTATTTGCCACCGACGTGTGATAGAAAAATCTTACGAAATCAATCCTACGTCCTGGTAATCTCATGTCCACGAGAGAAGATGTTAAGTACGTCATAGATACGAATAAATTTAATTCTATTCTATTCTATTGTATTCATCGTCCTCGTAGTCTTTTCCCGATTGTTTCTTAAGGGAGGTCGAGGTTGGCTTTGGGACCTAGTCTCACAATTTAGCGTAGGCACTATTTTTACCGAAAGCGACCGCCATCTGACCTTCCAACCCGGACGGAAAACTAGACATTATTAGGATTCCACCTGTTTGCTCGTGATGGTTTCTTTCACCGAAAAGCTACTGTAAAATATGTATGAAATAATACAAGCTAGGGTACGAGCCTACGACGTCCAGATTGAAAGTAGCAAGTTTTATCGCCCAGCTACAGTGGTATCAGAATCAAATGTAAAATGAACAAATGAATCAAATGTAAAATGATGAATGAATGATGGATGTGTGTGTAATGTGTGAATGTTTTTATTATTATTATTATTATAAATAAGTACTTGCAAGGAGTAAAATAAAGTAAATTTACACGTGTAAAAATTATTCTCGTACACTTAAAATGATTTGACTTGGCAGAGTCTTAATAGGTTAGTCCGTTTAAAGGTTGACTTTTCTGCCCTGGCTAGAAGATGCACAATGCCAGTTATTTTAAATAATGTCAACTATACATGATAGTTCGACAAATATTTAAATTCAATCTACATAGATGCATTGTCTCAATCCTTGTAGTTGAAACAAGTTCGCGTGGATGTATTAGATCAAAGCTGACTTCAGCAAACACTTTAAATTAGGAAACTCTATAAAGATCTTTTTCAGACACCGAACAAAATTATCTGTACTTTATTCAAAAAATGCCGTGATACTATGTTTTACCAAAATAAACAAGCATTGTCATAAAATAGGCCAACATTTTTATGTATTATTGAGGTAATAATTGAGCAAAAAAAATAAATGACTAAACTTAATCATTTTAAACCTTTTGTTCGCGGGTTAAAGTCACATTTCAAAAGGCGTATCACATGTCGTACACTCTTTTAATTCCGAATTAAAATTTGAAGGTTAACACGAATGCTTTATGGAATTACTTGATGAATTAAAATTAATGTTAACAATCTGAGATCTTGTAGCAATCCGTCATACCTTCGGCATTTCGGGAGCCATCTTAAAAAATAAAGGTGCTGATAGTCATCTAGAACTCGCAATGATATGGCGTTATGACAATTAATTTTCGACCTTATTGAATAAAAATTAAGGCCTATTGAAAAAGGGTAATTTTCCTTGTTAATCAAAATGAATGCCACCTACTTTATTCATAATTAAAATTCACTGCATTTATAAAACTGTCTGTTCTTTCAACGAGTGTTTTTATTTATTTAAAAGTCGCAAGTCATCTGTCATTCAGGATATGGCACCAACTACCATGTTGTATGATAAATTTAATAGTAAGTGCTACTTTTATTGATATATGCCATAAATCAAGATGCGAGATCAATTTAAAGATAATATTATTATACACGAAATGCGAGACCAAATTTTAAGAAGTGTATGAATAATGTATCCATAATTTTAATTGTTTTCGTCCTTCTATTTTATCAATTGGCATATTTATTACATTTCAAGAGTTGCAATAAAATGATGACGTAATTATGGACATGTGAGTGAGTATAAAGTAATGTGTAACATAAGTCGCCATACAAAAAAAAGAAACCCTTATATAAAAAGTTACAAACCTTATCTTTAATGATGTAAAATAATGACAAAAAATACACACACGATTGCTACTCGTATAATGTATAAACGCACGGCTAATCCTTGACCGATTTATAATTAATTTTGTGTTTTTTCTAGAGCTAGTAAAGAGTGTGCTTTTCTTATCTCATTAATGTCATTTATGTAGATATTAATATGGATAACACTGAAAAACAAAACAAAAGTTTATCATTATGAATCATTATATATTATAACAAACTCTTTAGTGTTTATCGTAAACATATTTGCTGTCATACATTTTAATACTGATAGTAACAAAAAAATGACGGCCTTTTTATCTTTTTTTCTGTAAGTATACCTAATGACATAAATTAAAGGGCCACTTATCCAGAAACAAACAAAGATAAAGCTTAAAGCTCGTAGCAAAAATTGTTTGTTTTAATATATAATATTTATATTACATATGGGACAACTATCGTTAAATGACACGAAATGTCCATATTATGCAAACTTGCAAAAAATCACACCCTCTCCGAGCTCTGGGTATTTCACATTGCATGTTCCCCTTATATGATTCATTTTGCCGCCCACTCTATTTTTGAAGTTAAACCTTTTTCGCCATCCCACCTCCAGCGTTCCAGCGAGTTAATTTTACTAATTATTTATTATTTCCATACCGACACCTCGGTTCGGACAGTGAGAAATTTGCAACACCTACCGAACAATTTGCCTAAATTAACTTTAAACATAAGGATAAGGATGTTCCTTAATTGAAAATGTCTTAAAACGGGTACAGTTTGCGAAGGAATACTCGCAAAAAGGAATCAGTATGCCAATTTATTTTATATTTGTACTCTTACCTACCGAATCATTTATTTATTACGTGATTTACAGCTAATATATCTGTATATAAAAAAGCAATCAAGGAAATGGCTCTGGATAGGATAAGGTGGAGAGAACTGCATGCTTCCTCGGCTACATTTAACTCTTAAATTCATGATGATACCTATATATATGATATAAGTATATACGTATTATCTGTACATTACGTAATACATATATAAAATATATTGGCATGAATATATTTTTTTAAATGCCCCGAACCAAACCGCTCGTTTTTCTTTTTCTTACTTTTATTGATACTTAAATATAAAAACATCATCATCAGCATCATCATGCGTTTGTCCCGTCTTACGATGGGGTCCGCTTTTCTGATCTTTTTCTTCCACTTCGCTCTGTCCTGGACATCCTCAGCGTTCAACTCGCAGGCGTTCATATTGAGCCATCGCAACCTGGGTCTCTCTCTTCGCCACGCTCCAGGCAAAGCAAGACCAAGAGCTATAGTGAGTATGAATATATATATATATATATATATTCATTCCCGATCTTATAATTTTCGATCTTATAATTACAACGGATTGTTCTTAGCTCGGTATCCTTCAGCGATGGTGCTGGGAGCAAACATTGGGTCGATAGTCAACATGCCTGGCACAAAGCCGTACTGGTTACTAGAGAGTGCGCTTTCCATTCGTAATCGGCCATCTTAAATGGCGTAATACTTAAATATAAACCAAAACAACTAAAACTAATTAAAAAAGGTCTCCCAGATCGGAGCCCTGTGGAAGGGTTCCCATAAGGCTGGCAGCCCTTTGAATAGAAATGCTGATCCGCTGGCTGAGGAACGAGCCAGCCCCACGGTCTCCTGACACCTAAAAAAATATAAAATAAATATATAAATTTTGATAATGTCAAAAAAAAGGTACCTACATATCTTTCTCTCAATGCTTGAAAACAGGGATGAAAAAACAGACATTACGCACTTAAAATAGAATAAACCTTCTTGTACTTAGCTGTACCTTAAAAAGAGAAGATTCCATAGAAAAAAAAAACAATATTACCATCACCTACCTATTCTTTATTTTTGTACAAAACAGGCAGTAGCGTTAAACCATCAGCGTTATAATTCTTTGCGAGAGACTGTACTTTCCAAAAATATGCGCATTTTGATGAGAAGTCATACTTAATGAGATGAAATTTAAAATTACAATTTTTCGGTTAAAATATAAAAAGCTGTACCTACTGTTTGGGGACTCATTAGGTTTTATTTTCTTAGACAATTGAAATTACAAATGCGAGTGAATTTTACTGGAAATCTATGAGAAACTGTTGGTGTTATCATTGGTATAATTATACTGTTAACTTAGTTTCAAAACCAATTTAATACGTAGTTAATAAGTATGTGGAAGAGATGTGTCATATTACCTATTGTTTCGGTTTTCGGTATCTTAATGTTCCTCCCAAATACTAGTTTTACCAAACCAAATATACAGAGTTACACATACTGTGAGATAACTCTTCCCTGTCAAGATCTTTATGACAATGACATATTACAGTAAAATAGTATGGTATCCATGCATGTGAAAATCATTACACGCGTAAACAGTATTTTATACATAACTGACATCTTAAGTAGTTTACTGCAAAAAAAAATCTTTCAAAACCAATTTAATACGTTGTTAATAAGTATGTGGAAGAGATGTGTCATATTACCTATTGTTTCGGTTTTCGGTATCTTAATGTTCCTCCCAAATACTAGTTTTACCAAACCAAATATACAGAGTTACACATACTGTGAGATAACTCTTCCCTGTCAAGATCTTTATGACAGTGACATATTACAGTAAAATAGTATGGTATCCATGCATGTGAAAATCATTACACGCGTAAACAGTATTTTATACATAACTGACATCTTAAGTAGTTTACTGCAAATAACTTTAACCAGTGTCCTAATACGGTTATTTGTCAACAATTTTCCTGCCATACGCGTACACGGCAAAAACTAATCCAGAAACACTCCACCCTGTATAACGGAGTACAATAACGATAAATCCAGACCACCCATCAGTGAATACGCATGGAAGTGTTTCAGTCAAGTTCGCTTAGAAAACAATACCGGTCTTTATTTTTGTAACTGTTTATAATCATGGTTTTTTTTATACCACGTCGGACCCGGCGTCGGCAACAAGGGCCATATACTCCACATGTACTCTCAGCATGGTGTCATATCTCTCATCCGCCTGCTTGCGGCTCATCATCCCCGTCCGACCTGGCGCCGGGAACAAGGGCCATATACTCCGCATGTACTCTCAGCACCGTGTCATATCTCCCGTCCACCTGCACGGCGCGCGATAATGGGAGCTCATTCCACAACCGGAGCGTCCGAGGGAGGAAATTCCTCTGAAACTGTACCGTTAATATTTTATTCATCTCGCATTCACACTCGTGAGCTTTGAAGTCTATATCCTGTAATAAAGACCTTGCGAAAGTACCTGTTGTGGTTTTAACATGTCTGTTAGAATTGAATATTCATATTATCACCTTACATGCTTGAGAGACAGTGGTCACTTGTAGAGAATCACAGCTTATCACATGCAGCAGTATTTCGTCAAGTGAGGAAATCTCACATCGGTAAACTCACGTCAAAGAGCAAAATACCTTTTTTTACCTGGGGAAATGCATTCACGCATCCCGCCTAGCCGGGGAACTAGGGCAGGTATGACGGACTCCCGGGAAGCGCCCGGACTATCGTCTAAAACCACCAGGGTATGCCCCCCTCACGCAGCATTTGTGGCGGTGACACGGGATCGCCAAGGCACACAACCGCGAACACCGCTTGCTGCGACAGCCGAAGCGTCCCCTCTCGGAAGAGGCTTGCGCTCCCCACCCGACAGCAAGCGTGCAGGGCGACACCACACACTTGCCGACCAAAGGACCTCCACGCCAGGAGAGAGTGAAAAACTCCGGATTCACTTCCTCAGGTCCCCTTGTAACTTTTGAAAGAGGAATTCTCCCTCGCAGCCACCACCCGGCCCCGGTGACAGCCCCCGCTCCCGACTATAGCGGCCGAAGTCAGGGTTACGGGTCCGTAATTCTTTAAACAGGCATACGGCATGGCCTGTTCCTCTCGCTGCACCTTGGGTGTCATGCGACTCCCTGATGCGGAACCCCCATCCCCCCATTGGTCGCATCTGGAGCGTCCTCTGCTAAACAGAGCGACCCCGTCTCCGGGTTATAGGTAGCACCGGTAAGAGATCCCTCCGAAGATGAATCACTTACCGTTGCCTCCAGGGCGCACCGGCCAGAACCCTTCCCCTTTCCCCAGACCCGCGAGGGTCCAGAGGAACTGGAAGAGCCCAGACACTCATGGAGGTTACCCGACTAGCGCCCCAAAGAGAGCAAAATACCTATGACATATCGCTCCCGCCCCAGCAAGTCAGGAAACCGCCTTAGGAAGTCACATGACATTATTGAAAAATAAAGTTTTTTTTTTATTTGTCTAAATAATTAACTAAAAAACCCTTAAAAATACAACTAAGTATGACAAAGGAAGTTCATCTGAATCCAATTTTCTAAATCTGTTTTCGAATTGCATTCAACTGATTCAACTACGAATACACTGAATTGGTTCGACATGACATAAAAATATAAATATTTATACCTAGCATGTATGTTTACTTTAGTCGAATAATGCTATTTGTCAGTTACACTATAAGTGCTCAAAGATGCATAAACGCCGTGCCGACTTTGGCAAATATTGATCAAACGAAATACGTGTCTGAGAAAGTAACCTGTTCATTATCGAACTTGGACCATTTTTCACATCCACCTTTGACGGAATCGGCATTACGGGAGTTGTCTAAGGCTACGAAACCATTACACCTTATATAGGGCAGGCGACACCATTAGCTGGTCTTAATTAGCCTGCTTAGCGTAATGAGGATCAAGTTTGCAAGTGAGGACAATGTGTTAAAGGCTATAGTGTAAACTGTCTTTTAGCTGCCCTTCTCTATATTCAATCTAAGGTTGGAGTACAATAAGAGCAAAACCGGTGTTTCTTAAATGAACAGTTGAACCACCCTCTGCTAGGAGATTTTTGTCAATATAGTTATGAGTTTCTATGTAGTTATTTTACGTCAGCTGTGAGCAGAACCGCTCTTGATGGTTGACATTTTTTTTAAATAGTTTTAGTGTCTTATATTCTTATTTCATTGTAGACATGTTCATAATATAGCAAGGTGTTACAATCATAATAAAATAGTAGGTACATGCCACTCTGTAAGGGCACACAATTATTAAAGTTGCAAATAAAACTATAAATTATTATACAAAATATATATAGGAATTCATTTATATTTATATATTTCTATTATTTATTATAAATAAATGACACGATAATTACAAATAAATAAATTTAATTCAATCATATAGATATAGTATTGTATCATAAAAATCATAATCATCAAAATATTACTTTATTCAAGATTCCGAATTTTCTATTCATGTCAATTATGAGTACATTAAGTCATCGTCAGCATAGCAACGAGGTTATATAATATGATTATTGAGGGTAAAAAAATAAATATATCTGAGGGTATTTTTTTTTCATCAGTATTATGATTAAGATGTCAGTGGGTAGGTACTTAAGGTGATTAGAATAGTGATCGGTATTTGAGAACTTCATCTATTAATATGAACTAGTGAATTGGTTAAATACAGTTTTATAAATTTACTCATATTTACGACACTTGTATATATATATTTATATATATATATGATGTATATATTTACCGATTACATTATGCATATATTATAAGTTTTATTTTTCATATATATATATTGCATCTGTTTTATTTGTATTGTACATGGTTTAAGTTTGTCTATCTTATTCTACCTACCTTCCACTCAATTGCTCAAAGGTTAGCTGGAAGAGATCCCTTATAGGGATAAGCTCGCCTTTGTACTTTAACGCTTTGTGACCTCTTTATGTTTCAACCTGTAATTGTGTACAATAAAGTGCTTACATACATACATAATATGCTTTGTCAAGCAACATTTTATTTATAGCAGTTTTAAATTTACCATCGTTAGGTTCCTGTATAATATGATCGGATAGTTTATTTGTTATTGTGATGTCCTATTGGTAATCGATAGTTATCGTTTATTACGTACCTACGTGTATACGTAAGGTGACTTCTTGATTTATCGGTGTGGAGGCGGTACGATATGAGAAAATAGTCAGACGTTAGTGTCAACTATCAGTTGAGTCAGTACTTCTTTTCAGTGCACCTCCACATTGAAATGAGTGCTTCCTGACTCTTTCTGCGACATTACGTCGTCACAAAAAGGAGCCATCGCTCTCCATGCCTCCTCGCTAACCGTAACCTAGAGATCATTATTATGAAGTAATTAACCGTCTTATCCACATCTGGTAGGAGGAGTCCGCTGGATGCGGGTGGCCTGCACCACCCGCATCCACCGGTCATTGTGGCAGTCTTTGGGGGAGGCCTATGTCCAGCAGTGGACGTCGGTCGACTGAGGTAGGGACATATTTTGAATGAATCTCAAAAAATACACAAATATACGGAAAATGGTAGTGCCACGGTCTATTGGGAGCTGTTATCACTTATAGGACTATTGTAGAGAATAAGCCTGATATTGTGCTGACGGATTGATCGAGATCGCTGGATCCGGGTATGTCCTGAAACTACGACCAAGACCACCGGAGGATGGGCAGCAGCATCCCTAGAGTGCGGTGCAGATATTGCGATCCCCAACCCGCATACCAAGCGTGGCGTTTACCGTTCATCAAATTAGGAGAAACCTATGTAAGCAGTGGACGTCCTTCGGTTGATAAGGTGGTGGTGGTGGATTGATCGAAGTGCCAAGCAGTGCTCGTCAACATCACCATTCCCCCGATGTCGAGGACCGAAGACCTCGTGGAGGCCGAGAAGGACAAAGCCAGGGATAACCTTGACCTGGCTCACGCAGTAACCACCGTGTGGGGTTTTGATTCCACGATCATTATCCCAATAGTCGTCTCTGCAAGTCTAATAGCGAAGAGTCTCGATCAACACCTCAAGAGAGTCTTTATAAATGGTCTCATAATCATCATCAATAGATCAGGTGTCAAATACTCAAGGCGGTAATCCTGGACACGGCGCGAATAGTCTGGAGTTTCCTCTCTCTGTTGCCCCTATCACCAGTAGCTTAGGTCCCGTCTTGCTGTCGGCGTTACCCTTTGTTAGGTTTTTTGAAACAATTTTTCTAATAATTTAAAAAATAAACTAGCTGAAGGCTGAACTCACAAAAAAGTAAAAAGTTAATTAACTTTAAATGTTTTAAAGTCACCCAAATTACCCAGAACTAATACGGTATATAAATAATATCGAACTGTTTACCCTTAACCGATCTATTGACATCGCATCGCATTGACGGCAATTCCCTTGTCGGGCAGCGGACGACATAAACTCCTCCGTGCGGTGAATTTTTCATCCAGCGGCGGCCGATCTTTTTACTAGCTTCAGTTAATTTGTCCGCCGGTTCCTGTGATACTACCGCAGTGTGTTGCCCTGCATCCATGAAGATTTTCAGCTGGATGCGCTGGAATTAAGCTTGGAAATTGGTGTAAAACTATTGGTATAAGGGCTTTTTCTGGGGCACTGAAATACCTGTAATGAAAAAAAAAATGTGATGGTGCCAAATTCGCTGTGACATTTATTACAATTAGATATGAATAAGATTAGGAAGCGCTCGTGGCCCAGCGGCGCCCGCGTATTTCGAACTACATCGATTATTCATTTCTTTAAAAAGTAGCTCCCAAAGTATCCAACAAATAAAATATATTTTAATAAAAATTAAGAACACTTACATTACATGCCTCTATTTTTCAATAGAATAATCAAATTAAAAAAGCCGTTACAAGTAATTTAACTGTCCTTTTTAAGCAGCTTAAATAAATAAAGACGTAAAAATTCAATTGAATTCAAAGTATGATGATAGCATAAATAAAATACATTATACAAATTACTATACCCTAAATATATTCGTTTACCTTTAAAATGTTATCATCATAGTTGCAAGACCAGCGTCAGTATTTATCGTTCGTTTTTGCGTTCTATTTCATTTGATCAGTGCGCTCCCAGGTCATTAATTAGGGAAATGTCCCTATGTGTCTGCCCGTCAGTCTCAACTAGGCTAGCTAAAAAACCGATGTCGGCGAGGTAATTAAATTTAATTCCACATGTACGTACGTCAGAGATATGTTCACATTTTTACACCTTATTCCCTTGTGATAAGACGGAAAGTGTACACATTATATTGACTTTGACGATGGTTAATTTATTGTCTTTTTGTGACGATGCTCGACTGTTTTGTCAAAGTGCTCGCTGAATTTGTACCGGCGTTTTTGATCGTTGAGCGGTCTCTATTTGTAGCGTTACTACGGGTTTTTATTTTAGATCTATAAGATGTACACTCAAAACCATTATAGATAGGAGCAGCCACAGTACCCAGCCAAATACAAAGCAAAGCATCTTTACTGGTGGAGTGGTTGGAGTATGGCTGCTATTGTCTATAATGTTGCTGAGTGGACATCTATACAAACGGACCTAAAATAAAAACCCGTAGATCACTCTACAAAAGAGACTACGAGTCTAGACGAGAAGGTAAAAATTCATCAAGCACTTAGACAAAACAGTCGAATGTAAGTTTAAGTACATTGTAGGTATTTGGTTATAAATTGTGTTAAAAAATATATTAATGAAAATGCAGTATAGGTAAAAAACCTGAATACGTATTTTATGTTTTAAAATTATTACCAACTCAAGTGCCACGTCCACGTCTTACATAATATATACGTAAATTCAAAAATAATGTACACGAGAACTCTTTATATATAATTGACATGAAAAGTTTCAACCCTAGCATTTTTTAACTCACCTCATTGCTATCCCTATTAACCCCAACTACGGAAAAAAATCGCAATACAACAAGTGCGATTTCCTACTATTTTGTGTTTTTCGTTAAAATTATGAAATGAAACGACAGATAAACATCAAAAGTACTTACTAAAATTCATACGACTCGATTATGTATAAAAACCAACGTGCCACATGTAAAAATAAACTTCTATCGAGGTTTTTATTTCTGTTTTTTATTTTCTCATCCTGTTTTACGGTACTGATTTTTACCTATGTATGTATCAATATTAAAACAAACATTATTTTTTTTTCTAGAATCTGTATGTAAATAGCTTAACTGAGACTACTGATTTTTACCTATGTATGTATCAATATTAAAACAAACATCCTTTTTTTTCTAGAATCTGTATGTAAATAGCTTAACTGAGACGAGTTGGAAGGTAGCGGGCCACCATCACGTACTACCCGTCTCCCCTTTACCTACTCTTCACCCTTTACTATCTCCCCTTTCGCCCCTGTCGCGACATAGGTACTGTCTCAGTTAACCGGTAGAATTATAATAATTATAATATATACCCAATGTAGTATAGGAAACTAATAGTTAAATCCTGTTAGTTTTAATATACTTATGCTTCACTTAGCATATTTCCTTGTATAAATAGCTCTGTCGTTGCATTTTATGAAACATGATGCTGTTTCTCGCCGAAGAGTCATTTTAATCTTTGATATCATTAATGTCCGGCAGCCTGAATATGTCATGCTCGCTTAAAGGGCTTTGCTTACGGCGGCGTCGTTGATCGGGTCGCCACCTTCCCTAACAGATGGTCGAGGGAGGCGATGGCTGAGATACGCGTCATACTCGTGATCGGTGATCGGGTGCTGTTTGTGGAGTCCAGTCTGTTCATGCTTACAAGGGCAAAGTAAATACCTTACTACTAGTGTTATTTTATTGTATGTAGATTGACGAGAGACATAATCCTGTCCTGGATTAGTTTTATTGTTATTGACGCTTATAGACCTTACACATCTCTAACAATATTAAGTTTACTTATTTTAATTTTAGCGCTTAGAGATCATTTACATCTATCTCTAAGGACTTTGAAATAATTGTTATTAATCGTATTTGGACGCTCAGAGACCATATACATCTCTGAGATATTAACCCTCTGCAACTGAGGTGGGATTTTTGTTATCATTCCACTGAGGAGTAGTCTGTCAGACGTACACTTAGGTAGCCATAATTAAAAAAATGTATGAACTTAAACAGCTTTAAGTGTGTTAATATTATTTAATAGTAACATATAGAAATTATAAAGGTTAATTTGATGGAATGAAACTCATGGATCTGTTAAATATTCAATCTTGTTTAATATTATCATAATGTAGGAACTTTTGACACAGCCATCTTTAAAAAACTATATAAAAAAACTTAAACGTATATTCAACAATTTTAACATAAATTTACCTTCTTCTGGTATAAAATCAATAAAAAAAAAATTAAAAACAAAATCCTTAGAGTAGTTTTTTTTTTAAATCAACTTTAAACTTCGCTCTTGCAGTCTTCACAAATTTGCGACGCACACTGCAGACAGATCGGTTTTCCACACGCACAACAGGAGAATCTTGTTTGCCGCTTCAATTTGCTTGGACAAACACGGCATAACTTCCTTGCCGATGATGATTCAGGCTCAGTCTGTGGTGGCGGATGAGGTAAATCACGGCCTAAAACACGGCGTAAGGTCATCCTCAATTCTCTAGGCAACTTATCATTGTACACTCTTTGTTTTAAGGCAGGGAGCACCAATTCCCGAGCCAAATGCAACAAAAAGTCTCCTCTTCTTAATTTTGCACCTTGACATTGTCCATATAATACAAACGCGTTTACTCCAGCTATGTCAAGGAGACGATAGAAGATTGCCTGTGGCCACCGTCGTGTTTTGCGAGCACAGGAATATATGGCACATTTCTTGTCAACTTCGTCCACTCCACCTTTGGTTTGATTGTAATCAACAATCATCACTGGTTTTCCAGTGTTTTCATCAGTGCTAGGACTATTATGACAAGTGGACAAAAGGACAACAGCTTTATCCTTTTTTGGCACATAAGACACTAAAGTTAAATCTTTTGTGAATCCATAGAGGGAACTCTCGACAGGTCTAGTTTTATTCGGTTTGAATTCATGTGGTATTTCCCTTTTATTTTTTTTGAGCGTCCCCAAATAGGTCAGGCCTTTTTTCAATAAAATTTCTGCTAGAGGAATAGAACTAAACCAATTGTCGGCTGTTATATTCCGATTTGTGTTTTCAATTGGCTTTGCTAATCTTAAAACCGACTGTGTAGGTACAGCTAGCTTTTTCTCTGCTTCTGGCAGTCCTGTACCATCAGATCCTTTTCCATGATAAATGTACGCATTATAAACGTAGAATTGGCGAGCATCAGTTAATACCATTATCTTGATTCCATATTTCGCAGGTTTATTAGGCATGTAGACGATAAACTTGCAGCGTCCTTTGAAAGCTAGTAGCATTTCATCAATGCAGGTGTATGGGCCAGGAGTGTAATGAGACTGACAATTCGCAATAAATTTGTTGAAAAATGATGAAACAGCAGCAAGTGGGTCGGTTTTCAAACGTTCCTGTCGGTCTTCAATGTTGTCTAGTCTCAAACAATTAAGTAAAGTGTTGAATCTGTACTTAGACATTACACATCGAAATATCTCGTGGCCTGTTCCATCCGTTGCGAATAAGTAATTCGAATCAGCATCATTACACTTAAATACTGATGAGTAATATACTAATCCCAGCAGAGATCGAAGTTCTAAATCATTGGTATCTTTCAATTCGTGTTTTGCGTAGTTGGAAAATTGCTGACGATAGGCTTCAAGCTTCTTATTTGTACAGATTACCAATGTTTCGATCATCTCGGTATCGAAAAAATAATCCCAAAGCTTTTCATAACCGGGAAATCGCATCTGATCATCTTGTCTGCGCAAAGAAAGAATGTTGTGAGCAGGTGTTCGCGACGTCCTTGAAAAATCTGTTTTAGACCAAACGAATCCATTTTTGCTACGATAACTATCACGGTTTGACGTTTGAGGTTCGTTCTGCCTCCCTCTTCTCGTGTTAGCAACAGGATTTCTATTTTGGCCTTGCCGACGCGCTCTCTCTCTGCCTCTGGTCGCATTCGTCGATCTTGGCTCAGGAATCTCATCTTCCATAGTATCTTCTTCGTCTGCCGATATTTCGCTTTCCTCGTGAATCTCCTCTTCAATAACAAAGTTTTGGTCAGCTACATCGTCATCGAAGTCACTAAATTCGTGCTCTTCTTCTTCACCTAACCATTGCAAAATTTGCTGCTCGTTAGCAATATTTACTGCTCGAGTGGCCTTTCTTTTCCTTGAAGTCCCAGCCTGAGCCTCACTCGCCATCTAGAAATAAATACCTAATAATACACTGAACTGCACCATGTAATTATATTCAACTCAAAATATTTTACTGAGGTGACGACTATTAGACACTATGAATATAATTAATTTACTGACCCTACGTATGTAAGACACTATGGGGTTAAAATTATAATACTGACAATACGTCTGACAGATCGATCACTTATTACTGACCTTACGTCCTGTGGACACCAAACAGCTCAAACTCCACCCGTGCACACGCCGCGGCTGCCGTGGCTGCACTGGCGGGGGGCGTGCGTCCACGCAGGAAGGTACAGAGAGGGACAGAACGATACGCGGCAAAATGGCGGCGTAGCAACAACGCATAGGTATTGTGGTGTCTGTCAGACGTAACATCAGTGGCAGAGGGTTAAATTAATTTTATGTACTTTTTGTTTATTTGGACAGATCGTATTCAATACGTCCTTAATATTTGTAAATTTATTTTCATTTAATTGTTAATCAGTATACTTTTTTTAATCAATATTATTAAGTAAGATTGTCAGTTTTTTTTTTAATTGTATAAATTCACGCTTTGACATGTAAAAGTGCCCTTGTGGCCTATTTGCAGAATAAATATTTGATTTTGATTTTGATATACCAAATTGAATGTAGTGTAGTAAAATGAGGACTACGTTGGAAACTTAGCAGCAAATTTCCATCCCCGGTCGAAGATCCAGGGGAGACCTAAAACACGGTGGAAAGATGTGATACTAAAAGACATAATAGAGGATACTCTCAGGCATCCTAAGACAATGTCGAGGACGAAGCGAAGTGGAAAAGATTAAGCTAGGGAGAGAGAGAGAGAATAGGAAAATGAACCAAACTGTCAACTCTCATTAATATTTTAACTTGTAAAGATTATGTAGTCAATACAAGCCACCAGAAAATCCTACGCATTACAAACAATATTATTAGTTTATTCTGTCCACAACTTACTTGTCCATAAGATATTTCACTATTACTACTCCCCCGCCATGACTTAATCTGAAATAGTATCTGCTATTTCTTTTCTTCTGTTTGAATTGATAAAAAAATAAATAAAATAAATATTGGGGGACAATCTTACACAAATCGACCTAGTCCCAAACTAAGCAAAGCTTGTACTATGGGTACTAGACGACGATATACATACTTATATAGATAAATACATACTTAAATACATTAGAAAACATCCAAGACCCAAGAACAAATATCCGTGAAAAATGCACAAATAAATGCCCTGGCCGGGATTCGAACCCGGGACCTCTAGCTTCGGAGGCAGAGTCACTACCAACTAGGCTAAACAGGTCGTCGACTGACTACCAATTTGATGTTGTCTTAGTTTGTTGTTGTGTTAAATTGTTGTGTAATTGTTAAATTGAGTTGTGTTGTTATTGTTGTGTTGTTGTGAATGTTTAGTCTTAAAGCAATTCTCTTTAACAAGACAAAAAACGTCGATAAAATGATTTTGGTTTTATTTTTATAATTACTTATTTTTCCACAAGGTACTAATTTCAAACCGTTGTTGTTTAAGTATCAGAAAAATATGCTGGCTTTGTCCCTTTGTTGTCCTCTGTCTGAATAGTATCGTGGTTTGAACACTTTGCGTTGTAAGTATACGCATAACCACCTCTACATGGATTTTTTTATCAATTTGTACCTATAGGTAAGTAGTAAGTAAGTACTACTCCCTTTCATTTTCACCTTACCTATTTCTTTAGCTCTGTAACTCAAAAGAAATCTTTGCCTCGGAACACAAGAGAGTGCCATCATGAGCACTCTCTTGTGTTCCGGGAGAGGATCACCTGATAAAGTAAAAAAGAAATAACCAACTTTTTTTATTTACTACGCGACGCCTTTTCATAAATTGTCAACCTAAAAATGTACGGGCATTTTTTACATCAGAATCAAAGTAGTCATGATTTAACATTAATAACCAAAAAAAATTCTAACTCATGAGAAAAAATTAAAAATGTATATATATAAGTATGTTAAATTTTGAACGAAAACGCTGTTCAAAGTGTACGGTCGCGCATTTTAATTTGTGGCCCATTTCGCTTTTTTTTTCTTTGAATTAATATACAATTTGAAAAGAAAGTCAACGTTAAGGGGGTCCCAAATTTAAAGTTCCTAATTGTACTATTTTCTAATAGTTTTTCTGTGTTTCTACTAAGAGATAAGCCAAACGGAAGACATCCATATTGAAAAGACAGCTACTTAAGAAGTTCTTAGAGTATGTTCTAAAGACTAGGGCAAACAAGGGGACACACCGAAATTACTAATTTGTGTTTGCGCATCACACTCACTTGGGAGCTTTTTGGACCACACACGAAGGGATTACAATGTTGAACCAATTTACTTATCAATACGAACGTGAATACGAAACTCTAAAATTTTGAAAAAGAACTGTTTAAAAAAAATACGTATTTAAAAACCAATTTTTTGATAAATGTTGTGCTGCTAATGTGTCCGGATATTTTTAAACATGGGTATATTGGGTATTTAAAAAAGACTCGTGTTCTAATTACATATTCAGAAATTTATATGTTACTATGCATATTTTATACAAGTGTAATGACAGTTAGACAAATGGCTCATATTTGTTCAAGCGCATATTGTAACATTGGACTGATAATTAATGTATTCGAGGTGCGAAGTTTCAATAATATTAAATTAGTTAAATTTAGAATGTAAATACTTTTAGCGGTGTGCTTCAACTCTGGGAAAATACTAACGGGTTATACGGTCACGGACTTTAATTGCTGAGCCATTTAGAGCTCACTTTATACTGGACACTTTATAGCTAACATGATGCCCAGTATGAAGGGAGCTCTAAATGGCTCAACAATTAAAGTCTGTGAGTGTACTTTGGATAATGTCTACGGATCTGCTGATGTGTATGAATTGACTGTGAAAATTATAATAATCTAAGAATTCAGGAGCTTTTATTATTTCAAATACGTATGTACAGATATGTCGAATTATAATATAACTAGTCCATAAAGTAAACCTGAATCAAGCTACGGTTAATGTGATTTTGTATTAAGCATCAGTAACGCTGCTAACGAAAATAACTATCATATTAAAGGGGAAAATTAAAGAAAATATGCTACGAGCAGGATTCGAAACTGCGACATCCTGACATACGTGGCCAATTGCTCTAGCCAACTGAGCTATCGGAACAATCAAGCTTATGCACGAACGTCTGCACTAGTTCCCTTTTACAACGCCTTAGGGAGGCGTACAGCGACATCTACCTAGAAGACTCAGGCTTCTTTCCTGCTTAGAGCACTGTTTTTTTTCAATTTTTCCCTTTAATTTGAAAGGGTCTAGCAGGCTAAGCTGACAAGAGCGGCCCCCGCAAGGGATTTGGTTGTATATTGAGGTGCAGTAGTGGCAGGACCTAAGAACACTATATGCGTAATGTCAGCCTTCGATCTTCTTTTGTTTCAGACTTATTCACGAAAATGTCAAAAAATCAAGGTAATTTTTAAACTGTTGAAATGTAAATTAATCATTTCATAATGAACGAAAGAGGATGTTATACCTACTACAGACTGATTTGCCGCTACTAGTCTATTGATATGATATGATGTAGTAAACATACGTTCGTATTTTTTTTGACATGACACACCATGATTTTTCAAAATGTTTTTAAATGTGTACGTAGATGACAATTGTGGCTTATTAAGTAATTTTTTTGATAGTTGTGTCTCCGCGAGAAGTGGTAAAAAAATGAAGCGAAAAAAAACTTATTTTTTTTTCATCCAAGTTCAAGGATATGAATGTCTGTAAAAAATGCACTATGAACCCCATTTTATGCTCCTTAATTCTGAATTTATTTGGTTACTCTCGCTTGCTTGGATTAGCTAAATTAACAGTTTAAAAATTACCTTGATTTTTCGACATCTTCGTGAATAAGTCTGAAACAAAAGAAGATCGAAGACTGATATTACGCATATAGTGTTCTTAGGTCCTGCCACTACTGCGCCTCAAATTACAACTAAATCCCTTGCGCGTGCTACTCTTGTTAGTTAAGCCTGCTAGACCCTTTATATTTAATTTGCAGTGTGCAGTATAATTTGATAAAATATTGTATATTTTATTTTAATTTAATAACAATCACATGTCATGTCAATAACAATGACATAAAATATAATATTATTAATAAATGGCTACCAATTTCTTAATAGATAACTATCTATTGATATTGATATCACACTCGTTGCGTGCCAGTAAATATAAATTGTCTTTAAAAACAGATATTGACAATCAAAATTAAGAAAAAAGAACCGTTAAAGTTTATTCATACAAAGCCGAATCTGATCCAAATCGTTCCAGTGGGTCGGGCCTTCAAAGATACAGTAAGTTAGCAGAATTACATAGTTTTTTTTTCTTAAACAATACCACGATTGTGTTTGTAATCATTTACAAATAGTAAGAAGCCAAAAGGCTGTTGCATAGTAAGGAGTCTAAGTAGATACATTAGTAACCCACTTCACATTTTCTTAAGTTCACTTGTTAATATTCGTTTTTGATGACAAATACAATACTGTCAGCTACTACAATACTAGCTAGTGAGTGTGACAGCGATAGAAAACCGATTACTATTAAGAATCTGATTTTAATTTAGCAGTTATAATATCACTTCAGCGTGGATTCTTTTTCAAGTAAATAAAAAATCGAATTTAAATAAAGTAAAAAACCCTTACTCCGATTTCACCTTTAACGTAAACCGACGCCCAAAGGCTGGGGTCTAAAAATTTAAAATTTATGCGAAACGGCGGCCATGTTTCTCGGCCCAAAAACGTGCGCGTGCGTTTAAAATAAGAACATCTCCGGAAATAAGTTACGGGCGCACTTGGACAATTTATTGTGGCCTTTGAGACGGTTGTAGGCCATGCGGTGAAAGAGAGTGCGCGTTTTAGCAATGTTTAAATAATAAAGCCTATTGAGATGTGTTTTCATGATACCATTCGAATCAGTTTATAAATATAATCAAATGTCTGAAAAATGAGAATCAACTTACACCATGCATCCTAACTCCTGCAAAAAGGCTCATACTACTTGGCATATCACACATGCCCTAAAACGACACAACGGCATTCCTCCATTATTGTATTGTATGTTTAAAACTTTATCACTAATACAGGTAAAACTCACGTATAAACTGTCACCCCGGGCGACATGTTTCGAACTCTCCGGGAGTTCTACGCCGAAGATTGTGCGAGGTCCCAGTGAGAGATCGTACCCCCTCCCCCGATCAACGGAAACACACTGAACTCATTGTGTCCATGCGATTGTCGCAACACACTTTCTGCTCTATACTAGGTATAATAGGTTTCCATGCTGGCGGTAACTCCTAGCCGCCGTCACGATTAAAGTTAGGCCCTAATTTCAATTGCCTCTCGAACCATGCGTAACATTTTTTGATACCAGAATCCTCGCCTTAAACCGAATTAAATGGGACGGGCCTGCATCGCAGCCTCGCTCTGCCGCCGCGGATTTCCTAGTGTACCGGTTCTTGACGCAATCCCGCGTTGCCGCTGATGCACTCATCCTGAAAAAAAACTCCTAAAGAGAAATTCAGGTTGCGCCGATAAGGAGTGCGGAGTTGAGCTCCTTTAAGATAAGACGTATCCATGCAGTGCGCGGCGCAAAACCAGTTATTCAAGACCTCTCACTTACGGCGCTAAGCCAGGCCCCCCGTGTCAAACTCCGTTGGCGGCCGGCGTCTCTGGATCTGCGCGTAAATATACTTACCCACTTTATTTTTGTCTCAACCGTTGTTTCGGCGCTGCTTATAGATCTGATTTGATTATCGCCACTAAAATGGCAAACTGCGCTGCTTGCTGCAAGGCGTTAAAAACATCGCAATTTTTTAACTGCTCCAAATGTAAGGACAAGTATCATGCCGTATGCGTAAATATCACAGACGTTAAGAAAGTCGCAGAAATCAACAAATCTAACTGGATATGCCCGGCTTGCCAGAGCAGGGAACCGAAGACAGGCAACTCAAACACACCGCTCAGGGCACCCGTCTTTAGTGACGAGGCCAGCGCAAATGTGACGCTGCGCGCGCAAACCCGCAATGTTGCGTCCACGCGACCTGCACTACCCCCGACTGCGAGCCCGGGCCCCGCCGGCGACTCGCTCTCCGAACTTACTTCGGAGATTAGATTACTACGCGCTAACGTATTCGAGATGAATGAACAATTAAAAAATCTCACTCAATGCGTAACTCAATGCACCGTTCGTCTTGACGAATATGAAGCAAGGCTGACACACTGTAATACAAAAATACAAATTTTAGAAAATCAGGCAATAGAAAATGTTTTTCTTAAGGAACAAGTGTCTCGTCTTGAAACCCAGTTAAATACCCAAGCTCAATCAATATTTCGTAATGATATAGAAATTATAGGCATCAACGAGCAACCTAACGAAAATCCATATCATATTGTCTTAACGACCGCTGCAAAAATCGGCGTAAATCTCTGTGAAGGTGATATTGATTTCGCAAATCGAACTGGCCCTCGGCCGGGCGGAGTGGAGGAAACGAACAGGCCCCGGCCCATTGCCGTCCGGTTTGTGCGTCACAAGCAGCGTAAGGAGTTCCTCAGAGCCGCTAAATCCAGGCGAAACCTAAACACAAAAGATATTGAAGTGGCGGGAGTGACCAGAAAGCTGTACTTTAATGAACGCCTAACTTGGGTAAACCGGTCTTTATTTCGTGAAGCCAGGAATAAAAGGAAAACAATGGGTTACAAATACTGCTGGACCAGGGGAGGAAACATTTATATCCGGAAATGGGAAGGCAGTCCGGCCATCGCGATTCGATGCATCGCAGACCTCGAGGGAATGGGAGGTGAGGACAAAGAGCGACAGAAATCGAACGTCACCATCGACATCTCGGAAAACTCGTCACTGGACGCCGCCGCTGTGCAAATCACGCAAGCGCATTAAATGTTTAGATGTTTTGCAATTACATGTATATTCGAGCATCTCACTGGCTATGTATCTAATTAACATTGTAATATTTATAATGCTTTGTAACTTGTTTAAGTTGTCTACTCACACCATTCAATTTACAGACCTCAACCCTACACAATACTTCACAGATACACATACACATACACATAAGCTTGTAAGTACATACGTGCTCCTCAAGCCCCATCCGGGCATTAAAACATTTAAAAAAATTCGCAATATATCGAATGCGATCTTTAGCGCACTGGCCGCTCAATGTAATGTGACATTAATGACTCGTTTTATTCTTGTAAATTACTACCTCCCTTTAACTATAATACGAAATGGCGAATGTACCTAGTATACTTGAAGAAATCGACGACTCATTTGTCACTAAATGTCATAAAATAAATGCGCCAGAAGAGTGTAACGTATTGCTGTCCAAGTACAACGCGAGAGTCCTGTCACTGAATATCAGAAGCCTCAATTGTCACTTTGATGACTTGCTTGTGACCTTGAAGAGATTATCCGTCGACTTTGACGTTATAGTGCTATCAGAGTGTTGGCTGAAAGAAAGTTGTGTCATACCCCAAATAGCAGGTTATTATGCCTTTTCCACAACTAAATACATAAATCAGGCTAGTGGGGTGGTTATTTATGTTAGAGATAGCTGGGCTTGTTCAGTAGTCGAAACTAGTTTTGAAGATGCAGATTGCTTACTAATACGTATTCCGAAACTTTTTACACTTATTGGCGTCTACCGGTCACCATCTTTTAAAAATATAACCAATTTTCTAAAATCGCTAAAATCATTATTAACAGAATTAAGTAACGACTCATGTGTAATTCTAACAGGTGACATTAACATAGACCTAATGCTCGATAGCGCTCACACCTCTGAATACCTGTGCCTTCTTGCAGAATTTGGGTATATCACTGCTGTAAATAGGCCAACCCGCGGTGGGGCAAGTCTTGATCATTTTTTCATTAAATCCAAAAGTAATACTGCTATGGAATCAATAGTTTGCACATCCACAATTACTGATCATGACTTGGTTCTTATGGGTATTTCTGCTTCAATTCTGTCACCTAAGGAAACCGTTAAGTATCGCGTTAATGTTGACCAAGATGCGATTGAATCCGATTTGGCGAAACAGGACTGGTCCATTGTTATGAACAAAAAAGATGCCTCCGAATCTGCGTATATATTTATGAACATTCTCAGTACCAAAATCATTAAGTATAGTCATAGAGTAAAGCTAAAACGCTCCAATTTACCTCTTAAACCGTGGATGACCCATGGCCTCATAAAATGCTCCTTAAACAGGGACAAACTTCACGCGGACTCAAATAAATATCCAAATGATCCAGTAAAGAGATTAATCTATACAAGGTACAGGAATTTCTACATAGGTTTGTTACGCAAACTTAAAAATGAATATGATAGGACACAACTAATTACAAACAAAAATAACCCAAAGAAACTCTGGGACACCATTAAAAATATTACTCGCTCGCATCCTACAAAAAGTAATGCTGACTTTTTATGTACGACTAAGGACTCCGTTAGAGACTCTTTGAATTCTTGCAATCATTACTTCTCAACGATTGGCGAAAAACTCTCTGACCGAATCTTAAAAAGTATTGAAACGTCTCACAATGTCCTAGCCTCCAAGGTTCAATTAAACAACCTTCCGCTGCACTCTTTCTTTTTGCATCCTACGACTGACGCCGATGTCGAACGACTCATTTTTAATTTAAAAAATGACTGTGCCCCGGGTATCGATGGTGTCACCAACCGGTTGGTTAAGAAAATAAAAAACTCTATCGTAACGCCCCTCACTTACATCTTCAATCTTAGTCTTTCCACCGGAGTCTTCCCAGAAATATGGAAAACTGCTGCAGTCACCCCTATTCATAAAAGTGATGATAAAAGCTCTCCAGTAAACTACAGGCCTATTTCACTTTTAAGTAATTTCTCTAAGATGCTCGAAAGTATAGTTAATCAGCAATTAGTCAGATTTTTGGAAGCGAACAATTCCCTAGCAAACAACCAATTTGGTTTCCGAAAAGCGAAATCCACTGAAGATGCAGTTACTCTATTGACGGACATCATCTCAGATCATCTCGATAAGGGCTTAAAAAGCGTCGGAGTTTTCCTTGATTTGGCAAAGGCCTTTGACACTGTCTCAATTCCGATCCTTTTGTCAAAACTAGAAGCAACTGGGATTCGAGGCCCGCCTCTCGATTGGTTTCGTAGTTACCTTACTGATAGGAAACAGTGTGTCAGAGTAGGAGGATCAACTAGTGACCCAACAGGTATATCATTTGGAGTACCGCAGGGCAGCATCTTGGGGCCCACTCTGTTTTTAGTATACCTAAACGATTTATCCACACTCCAAATACAAAACGGTGATATGATTAACTACGCAGACGATACAGTTGTAATTTTCCATGGTTCAACCTGGCATGATGCTATTGAATTTGCACAGCAGGGAATGACAATTTGTGCAAACTGGCTGAATAACAACCTACTAAGTTTAAATAGTTCCAAAACGAATTATGTTTGCTTTTTCAAAACAAAGACGTCATGTCCTCCAAATGGAACTAGTATAGTATTGCATACCTGTAAAAATCCACCAGACACTGCTAACCCCCGTGACTGTTCTCAGTGTCACACTATTTCACGAGTTGAAACAGTAAAATATCTCGGTGTGCTGATTGATGAAAAACTGAGTTTCAAACAACACATTTCTGCTACGGCAAAAAGAGTGCGTAAGTTGATACATATAATGAAACTTTTAAGAGACGTAGCCGATACAGAATTATTGAAAATGGTATACTTAAGTCTATGTCAATCTGTTCTGTCTTACTGTATTCTGGCTTGGGGCGGAGCAGGGACCTCGTCGCTAATTAATCTAGAGCGCGCTCAGAGATCAGTTCTGAAAGTAATGCTGAAAAAGTCAGCTCGTTTTCCAACAGATCAACTCTTCAGAGAGGCTAAACTGTTAAGTGTCAGAAGGCTTTTCCTGCTTAAGCTGGTCTCCAAAGCTCACCGCGAAGCTTCGTCTGCGCCAGACGTGGTTGTCGGGTCCGGTCGTCTTCGAGGTCGTAGTTTCAGATTGCCACTACCACCCACTAAAACTAGCTTCTGTAGACGGTTCAATACTTATTTGAAACCTTGTATATATAATAAATTTTGTAAAATACTAGAATTAAGAAATATGTCATCAAGAGAAGTCAAAATTAATGTGACAAGGGTATGTTTAGAATGGAGTTACGAAGACACAGAACGTTTTCTGAGGAACCAATATAATTAAGACACGTACTTAACACACACACACACACACACACACACACACACACACACACACACACACACACACACACACACATACACACACACACACACACACACACACACACGCGCACACGCACACGCACACACACGCACACATTTAATTCCATCCATTTAGATCACAGTTTTAGTTTCAAATCATCTGTTTTTATATTGATTTAAAGTGTTATGATTGTTTTTGTTGAAAATTCTTATTGTAAAATAAATCAGGTCAACTGCACTCCTGGATCCCAAGATACAGGCTCTGCCTAGTTTGGGGTCCGCAAGGTATTGTTTAGTGGTTAAAATTGTATCTGATCAATAAACGATATTTATTATAAACGATATTATTTATTAATGATGACACTATCGGGCACGTCATCCGAGCGGAGCGTTTTAGTTGAGTGGATTATAATGTTATACTCGCACTCTAATTTAGTATATAAGCAATGGAATGAAATGGGACACCTTTATGTGAACCGAAAGATTTTTGTTACGAAATGTAGAGTAAGCTTACATGAGCTTTCTGAAATATGAATAACAATCTCCGACGAGTATGGAGATCTGAGTCACGGTAACAGATAACAGTTAAGTTGAGGCAAAGATACGAAACCTGGATTACATGTGTGGATCACAAGCGCGGCATTAGGCGGTATACACGCAGCAATACAAATATATTTAATATGCGGCTATTTATATGACCTATAATAGTCTAGTGGTTCAAGCATGCGGCGGTCAAACGGTGGTAGTAAAATGTAAGCACATATTGAAATGTAATTACCAACTGTACTCAACACAACATTTTGGAAATAAATATTATTTGTGCTGCCCGCGTGGTGACCACCCCTTTCTTCCCTTGGGTGTCGTAAGAGTCGACTATGGGAACCAGGTTAATGTGCTTTGAGGGCGGCTAGCAACCTGTCGCTGCAATATCACATTTTCTCCATCTATAAACCTACAACTGCTAAAAGTGGCACTGAAATTAATTTTCGTGTGCTCTGCCTATCCCTTTTGGGAATAAATGCATGAAATTATGTATGTATACATATTATTTGTCTTTGTCTTTTATCGTGGATTCAAATTCCGGCTCTTAGCTATGATAAATTCGGACCTTTGTGCGGGATTTCATTTGATAATTACCGTTAGCTTTTCGGTGAAGAAAAACATCGTGAAGAAACCTACATAGGCGGAGAAATTCAAAGGTGCTACCTAGTGCCTGATCCCGTAAAAAAAAATATATATATATTCTGCAAATAGGCCATAAGGTCACTTTTTTAGTCAAAACATGAATTATGAATACAATTTAAAAAAATTAAAATAATAGTAACAATAATGATTCCGAAATAAAAGTATCCCACCAAAATATATTTCATGTAAAATGTTGCCAAGACATACTCGTAAGGTTTGCCCTGTGAAAAAGATATCAGATCTCATGTAGAGCCAAGCTTCTGAATATACACGTTCTAACTCTACCGACCCTAACTTCAACAAATTCTACATATCAGTAAATATGTATGGCTTCGCCGTTTCGCTACCGTTGTGGAGGTGATGCGAATATTTAGTTTCTGATCTGAAGTAAGTAACGAAACAGCCAATCCATACATATTTACTGATATGTAGAATTTGTTGAAGTTAGGGTCGGTAGAGTTAGGCCGTGTAGATTCAGAAGCTTGGCTCTACATGAGATTTGATATCTTTTTCACAGGGCAAACCTTATGTGGTCGTCTTGGCAACATTTTACATGAAATGTTTTTGGTGGGATTTCAGTCCTTTTTGTAAGTGGCTAGGCAGTCTTATTAATAGGTTTTTTAGTTACTGTCTGCAGTTACTGTTTGCTTTCATGTCCTAATTCATAAAATTGGTGAAAGTCTCATATAAACTTCTACCCCCCCCCCCCATTATAGGGGATGGGGGGCGAAAGTTATAAGTTTATGATTTTTTTGGTTGGTTATATACTAAACTTAGATTACATACCAAACTTCAGCTTTCTAGCACTTCAGTAAGTAGCCAAACATTTTGATGATCATCAGTGTGTCAGTGACGACATTGGTGTATTTTAGATATCAATAAAATCTAAAGCATTAGAGCTATTCGATTGATACTTTGTATGTTTAATTAGTCTATTATTGTCTATAATAGAAAATTGACAAACACTGTCATACAATCAGATTTTAATGAACACTGTTTAGGAATTTATAAATCAAGTAATCATTTATTTATGTACAACGAAAATATATACAAGAATACTTAACCAAAATAATATAAAGAAAATTAAAACTAACTTAAATCTAAAACGGGCCATTAAGGCATTGTACCGAGGATGCTGGCGGCATTTCCTCGCTGTATCGCAATGCTGATACGTTGAGCGAGGAAACCGCCAGCTCTTAGGTCACCAGTTACGTCAACCAGACGCTTCGCAATTTCTGCAAATAGGAATTAGGTTTACTGACGATTTGGAACAACTGACTCTAATGCATTCAGGTTTAAAGATCAGCACTTCTCACTTCCATCTTGTAGCGTCCTTACCAACTTAAAGTGTACACCAATTTTCCTGTCATGTTCTACATTCTCTTTTATGGATGTGTATTTATTTATTTCCCAATATTTATCTGGATTTCTACATACCCTTCTTTGGTATCAGGCATGCATATTTATTTCCCAAACATATTCATCTGGATTGGCCGGTAATGCATGTAGTAAATCCTCAGCAGTCACCTGTCGTTGCGACTAGTTGCAGACACGCTACGACACACGTAGCCGACCCGCGACATCTGCCCGTGTAAGTTGGGGTTAGTGATGAGCGGAGCGATAAGCGCAGCGGAGAGCGATTACGATTACTGACCGACTGCAGACGTGCTACTAGGCGACCAATACACGTACCATTTGTCAGTATTTTTAATGGTGTCTTGTGTAAAATATAGAATTTATATACATTCTTATAACAGTTATAACTTAACTTACTTGAGATCCGCTCGAATCGAAATAAAGCGACGTCAGTAAATTTTCGGGAACGAAATTACCGAATACAGGCATCGAAATATAATAAGTATGTAAGCATAACCGTCGCTCAAAACCGGTGCCACAAAATCTAGTGCCAAAGGCGGAGCTTACGTTTTCAGTGACGTTTCAGTGCCCGATCGCAACTCAGTCAACTATCCGACGTAGAGTTGAACGGTTGACAATGTGTCAAATGAAAATAATTAAATTTTAATTATTACCGGCAAGAGATATTATTTTATAAGGGTTGACCAGCACTAGTAATCGGTGCATAAGCCACACGAATGGCAAGCTGGAAGATATTTCTTTTCATTATTTAAATATTCAACTTACAACAATCCCATACATTTGTGTGATGGATGACGCTATGCAATATATGTTTCGAAAAGAGTATATTAGAATATAAATAAAAGCGTACAGATAAGTATGTTTTCGATATTAGTTATTAACATCTTAAGATATGCACAACGAAAAATTGGTGTACAAAAAACGGATTAAGT
Organism: Notocelia uddmanniana; assembly: GCA_905163555.1. Lineage (NCBI taxonomy): Eukaryota > Metazoa > Arthropoda > Insecta > Lepidoptera > Tortricidae > Notocelia > Notocelia uddmanniana. The sequence continues at coordinate 5,939,980 of LR991064.1, forward strand.
GATGGTTGATTTTTCTCGGACAAGAAAAAAGAAGAGATGAGGCGATACATGAAATAAAATACTGTCAACGATTACATAGTAATGCCTTTTTTATACAACGACGGTGGGAAACAAGCTTAAGACCTGCCTGATGTTAAGCAGACATCGTCGCCTACGGACGCTTTCGACTCCAAAATAATCACAAGCGCTTTGTCGACCCTTTATTAACTTGAGGATTCGGTGTATCAACAGCTAGAAACATAATGCAAACTCGCTCACAATAATGCTCACTCTCATCGCAGCGTATCCTCGGGAGCTCTGGCGACCTTACTCACCCCCGCCTTTTCACACTGGCGGACAAGCAATAATATTGGTCAAATCGTTTCGAAGAAATCTAAACTTCCTCCGTTTTGTCATGGATAAATAATTAGGATAAAAATAAATTTATCTTAATACTGATTTGTTTTGATAAAATGTTGGTCAATCAACCCAATCATGGTTTATCAAAATTTACCGGATCTAAATCAAGTTTAAGATTTCATTTGCACAACTGCTTGATATTTCTCGGTGAGGTTTATTTATTTATTTAGGATTACCAACAGATAATACATCGTACTATATCTAAGTTCTATTTCTAATTCTAACTAGATGCTTATCTAATTATAGGTAACCACAACATGCACAAATAACTTTCAGTACGAATACGCGTTAAGGTTAACAATTACAAATTAAGAAACCATATGTGCTTGATAAATGCTTTAAACATGTTTAGCTGTTAATGCAATATTTTCTATTTATGAGAATAAAAAAATATATATAAATGCGACCTAATGCAAAGATGATATATTTACTATCTCCCTGCGTCCAGGGAGCCGAAATACGTGGACACTTTCAGCTTAAATTGATTAATATTATAATAAATAAATAAATAAATATTGGGGGACAATCTTACACAAATCGACCTAGTCCCAAACTAAGCAAAGCTTGTATTATGGGTACTAGACGACGATATAAATACTTATATAGATAAATACATACTTATATACATAGAAAACATCCTAGACCCAAGAACAAATATCCGGGAAAAATGCACAAATAAATGCCCTGGCCGGGATTCGAACCCGGGACCTCTAGCTTTGGAGGCAGCGTCACTACCAACTAGGCTAAACAGGTTATCATGATATATATCGGCTCCGATAGAGGCAGGGAGAGAGTTATACAATTTTGTCATTCTAGAGAGACCGGAGTTGCAACCTAAATTTGTTTTACTAAATCTGCTGCTAAATAATTTGTACACAGCTGGACGAAGCAGTTTTGCAGGTATAGTCAATTTTATCTTACTTAGAAGTTCCGGGCAATCCAATCGTTTGAAATTTACTAATTTAAAGAGGAATATCAGATCTAATGTTTTTCTTCTGCTACTGAGTGAGGTGGGTTTAAAGAACTTCAATATATCCTGATATGAGCGGAGTGTGTGTCCATTACGCGATGAAAAGCTTAAATGGGTAAGATAACGCCTTTGTACCCTTTCAATTTGATTTTTATGAACATTGTAATGTGGCGACCAAACTTGGGAGGAGTACTCAAGGTTACTTCTTACTAAAGTTTTATAAAGTAAAGTTTTTGTTTGTATACGTTTAAATTGCCCGGTGTTCCTCACCAGAAAGCCCATCATTCTGGTAGCTTTTTTAATAATATTGTTAAAATGATTATTAAAGTTTAGCTTGCTATCTATAATTACGCCTAGATCACATATCGAATCAACATTTTGTAGTTTCCTGTTTCCTATATCGTATTGGGTGGGAATTACAGCTTTATTATGTGTGAAGGATATATGACAGCACTTATCGGGGTTTAAAATCATTTTGTTATGTGTGCACCAAGCACTCAGCCTTTCAATGTCGTCCTGGAGCATCTTGCGGTCCGTATCATTCTTAATTGGCCGAATTATTTTGAGGTCGTCCGCATAAAGGTAAGGGGTTGAGTTAAGACAACAGTTAACTATACTATTAATAAAAACCACGAACAGCAAATTTAGTATATAGTATAGAAGTTTATTGATAGTATGAGGAGCCTATTATTCCAAGAACTACTAGCAGATGAAGCAGGTGAGACCTAAGATGAAAGTATACCGCGAGACACAATGTACTGATAGCACGATCGTGTTTGCGTCCACTTATCATCCACTTGCTAGATTCACTAGCCAGCTTTTTTTTCTTACTTTCATTAAGAACGTGATCGTGCTGGCTACATACTATTTCGCGTTAGACCCTGTTTTTGGGGCGATAGACATTCCATCTTGACGGTATACTTTAGGAGAGAGTAAGCTTTATTAGTGGTTTTACTGGTTAATTTTATCAAACTATTAATAATTAAATCCAATTTTAGAATAGGTCCGTTGATAAAAATTAATTAAAGATAGTAAAAGAAGATACAAGATTGGGTCATTTTGTAGTTCACCATCCATGTCAAAAGTAGGCGTATTTATATCAGGTTCAAGAAGACTGAATTCAACTAAGTAATGACAAATAAAAATCACGTGTCAAATGTATTCTAACCAGTCACGGCACATGTAACTTTTTTTATTGGTGCAATAGTATAAAACCTTTGTGAAAGTGAAGTCTACTTAAACTATTTTAAATATTTGATTGGCCAATGATACATAAGACGTTTTAGTTTCAAAATCGTAAAAAATGGACCATATTTCGACGTCAGTTTTGTTTGACGTTACTCTTCTATACTTATTATATTTCGATGCATACAGGTTGCGGCCCGCCAATGCAGGATACCTCCCGCATCATGTTCATTGTGAACTTCACAATATGAAATCTAACCAGGCTATTTTTAACGCTACTGGCTGCACAATAACCACTCCCTGCTCATGTAGGCACGTAGCACGTCGGGAGCGTTACAAATCATATGTGACAACGTTTACAGAAGTACCGAAGCCCCGCCGTGACAGCCGGTGAACGGGCTTACCGTTAAATATTTCAGAGGGCTCTATAGTTACTCGTAGTAGGACGGGATCTCCGTTACAGGTACATATAAATGTTCCACAATTTTAAATGATATCTACTAGTGGTTTACTCGGAACTGTGAACTTACGATATGCTAGTGGAATTTTGATCTGGATAAGATAAGATAAGATAAGATAAGATTTATTTATTGAATAACTGTGTACAGAGATGTTGATAATACAATTCAGAATCAACAGTTTATCCATCACGGACGTACAATATAATATTATGTATAAGTAACCTATAACTAAATAACAAAATTAATACATGCACTAAGTATTATTATAATCGGCAAACTCCTTTATGGTGTAAAAGACTTTACTAAGAAGCCATTTTTTTAAAATGATTTTAAATTGTTTACCTTCGACAGATTTTATTTCAACAGGCAACTTGTTAAAAACTTTTATTGCTGCAATGTAGGCACTTTTCTCCATAAGTTTATTATTAACCTTTGGAATACGATAGTTAAATTTATATTGCATGCGCAAGTTATCGTTAATTGAGGACAGTTTTGTGAAATACTCTCCATTGCGCTTTACAAAGAGGCAAAGCTCGAGTATGTAAATTCCAGTTAATGTCAAAATCTGCTTCTCCTTGAAAATATTTCTAACTGAGTGACGCTGGTGCAAGTGAAACATGTTTCGTAAGCATCTTTTTTGTAATCTGAATGTGGTAAGAACATCAACAGAATCACCCCAATAGATGATGCCATATGTGAGTTGTGAATATACATTTCCATAGTATGCGTTCTTAACGACATTCTCTGAACATGTTTCAGATAGTATAGATAAGGCATAGGCCGCTTTTGCTATTTTACAGTTTAAATCTGCAATGTGAGACTTCCAACTTAAATGAGAGTCTATTGTAATTCCTAGGAATTTAGCGCTGTCCACTTGTTCTATTCTCACCGCTCCTTGTGTAACGGTAATAGACATAGGTGAAGTTCTATAATTCCTATATTGAACGAGTTTTGTTTTGTTTAAATTTACGTTAAGGTTTAATGTTTTAAGCCATTCAACTACAGTGCCTAGTGTGTTATTTATACTGTTTTCAAATTGTTCATCTGTTAGTGATCCTGAAAATAAAAGCGTAGCGTCATCAGCAAACAGAACGCACAATTCGTTTACAGTTTTTGGTAATTCGTTAATATAAATGAGAAAAATAAGTGGACCTAATACACTTCCTTGCGGAACTCCTACGTTGACAGTTTGAAAGTCTGATTGCTCCAGCTCTATGGATTTTGTTACACTATTAAATGATTCTATAACTGTCGCCTGCTTCCTATCACATAAATAAGTTTTGAAGAGTTTTAGAGCATTTCCTCGTATTCCTAAATTTTCTAATTGACGTAAAACAGTATTATGAACTACGCAATCAAAGGCTTTAGATAGGTCCAACAGAAGAGCAAAACATGGTCTCTTATTATTAATCTCATTCCATATGTGCATAAAAATCTTAAATATCGCCAATGATGTAGATTTTCCTTTCTGAAATCCGAACTGATTTGGGTTAAGTATTTTGTTTGCTTGTATGAAGCTAAGTAATCTATTGTAAATAACTTTCTCGAAGATTTTAGAAAAAGTTGGAAGCAAGGCAATCGGTCTATAATTACTAATTTGATCCCTCTCACCTTTTTTATATAAAGGTTTTATTAAGGTTTTTTTTTTTAATCTTTAGGAAATATTCCCGTCTCAAGAGTTAGGTTTAAAATATGTATCAAAGGATCAGCAATAAAATCAATGCTAGCTTTAATTACTTGAACTGGAATAGAATCGTGACCAACACTTTTTTTATTGCTTAACGATTTTACAATGTTTTTCAGTTCATTTTTGTCAACAGGGTTTAGAAAAATGCTTTTGCAGACGGTTTGGGAAATACATTTATAATATTTATCACAGGTAGCTTTATTCAAATTTTGATTGAGAAAGAAATGGTTAAAAGTTTTGGCTATCGTTGAGGGATTCGATATACTAATTCCATCATTCGTTACTTTCTTTATCATTGTCTGCAAAGGGTTTACGGAAGAAGTATGTTGCTTAATCAGTGCCCACGAAGCTTTAGATTTATTGGCACTGTTATAGATAAATTTATCATTCGTGATAATTTTTGCACGACGTATCACTTTTTTGTACAGTTTACAGTACATCTTATAATTAGTCAAAATCTGGATATCTTTGGACCTCTGAATTAACAAGTGCATTTTACGTTTGGTTTTACTTGCCTTTACGATACCTCTCGTTTTCCAGTTTGGGTTACTCTTGTACGTCTTACGAATAGTTTCGAGAGGTATTGTTAAGTCAAATATTAACTTATATATATCCATAAACGCCTGATAAGCACTATTGGAGTCCTGACTCACGAACACATCTGAGAACTTTGTTTGTGAAATGTACTTAATAAAAATTTCCATGTGCTTATCAATGTTTCTACTTTTAACAAACCAGTATTTCTCTTTGAAACCAAGTGAGGTAGGAAAAGTAATTATCTGACCTGTGTGATCAGATATACCCAGGTTTAAGACTTTAGCTGTGCATTGTCGAAAAATTGAGATTAAATTATCAATGCACGTTTGAGACGTATTCGTGATTCTAGTCGGATCTGTAATTTTGGCTTTAAAGTTATACTTATTTAAACAAGAAATGAAAGAATGCTTTGCTGAATCGTTACTTAATAAATTGATGTTAAAATCACCTGCCAAAATTACTTTGCGCTTAAAATTACGAGAACGCAATGTTAGTTTGTCAAGTAGAACTTCTAAACTTTCAAAGAAAAACAATATATCGCTATCGGGGCTTCTGTATATACACACTACTATACAGTTTAGGTCAGTTATTAAAAAAGGATGCGGTAATACCATCATTTTAACTTAGTTGTGTCGTTTATGAATTTATTGTTAGTAGACTGAGGAAATAAGTTAAAAAAATCATTTTTGGTACAAGCTTTTAGTGCAGACTGCACTATTTTCCATAATTATCAACTACCCGTTGAAACGAGTCGAATGAGCCCCAACGCGATGGGTTTATCTTGTGTAGTTTAGGAGTTGCTGTGGCCACCTTCTGTCTAAATCATCACATCAGCTCGGTGGTATCATAATATTGTTTAGACTATAGAGAAAATTTTAAGCAATCATGTTTCGGCTCTAGTTTAGAAATTTCGTCAGAACGGCGTTTCAATGAAAGCCATATTTTTCATTGTACCTCCGAGCGGTAGTTCTAGTATCCATCTTGTACTATATGTAACTAAGCGTAGTCAAATAAAAGTGTACCCACAGTTTTATGAATAAATCAGTTTTGTCTAGCAAGCTGCGTTTCACTACATGGTGGCAGCGGTTTAAATATGTTTTTTTTTTATTAAATTGGGATTGCTTTTGGCCAGCATTTATCATCATGATTACGCGAATTTACTAAGGAAAAAGTTAATAGCGTTTATTTGTGTGTTTATCGAAAACCACCGAAAACTAACCCATGGAGCATGCACGGCCACTGCCAGAATTACAAATTGAAGGAAGCATGGCCGCGCGGGCGGCGGCGTGGAAACACTTTAGTGTATTCATTAAAGCATCCGGAGTTAATAAGGATTTAAAAGATGTACAGGCAAGCTTGTTGATGAACCTCAAAGGGTCCGTGGGCTACGAAATAAATCCCACCTTTGAATTTGGAGCAGCAGAAAATGCGGAAGATCTTAAAACTTCACGCGCTCTCTTCCACGTATTAAAATGAAATTAGGATGTGGAAGAGATAAACCTAATTATAGGCTTAATTCTTCGACCTTGTGACACTTCATAAAACGTTTCAAGCCTCTGCAATCGTTGCGGATAAATTTTAATACAATTAGCAATCAACCTCTACTTGCAAAATCGCTCAACACAGTTTAACTTAATAGTTTTTTAATAATTATCCGCTGAGCGCTGATTTTGAGAGAATGATTGATGATTATTTGATTTCTGCAGCCAGTGTCGTGCTGAGCGGGTTTTAAACTAATTTCGCGGGGTCGATGGCCGTTTAAGGTGCATCTTCTGGTTAATATTTACGAGTATATGTAAGTTTTACATGGGATTTCTTTTATTGCTGCCCTATAAGCGAAGACATAATATGCTTTGGCATGAAAAAAATATGCATTTCAAAACGTACTGAGGACATATGTAATTCATAGAAAATAGGTTCCTTTTTAATTGCCAAACGCTTGATGTCCGACGACTATGTCCTTAAACTACGACCAAGACCACCGGGGAATGGGCAGCAGCACCCCTGGAGTGCGGTGGAGATACTGCAATCGCCAACCCGCATGCCAAGCGTGGTGATTATGGCATTTACCCCCGCATGAAATTGGGGGAGACTTATATCCAGCAGTGGACGTTCTTGGCCTGACATGGTGGTAATAGGTGGTGATGTACGACGGCTTTAAATCTATTAAAATTCCAGCCTTAATCACAGACTAAAGAGTAGTGAGTGAGAAATTAGTTTACAAAAATGGGTCACAATCTATTTTTCGGAATTTGGAAACATTAGGTTTTTCCTACTCCCAATGCTGATCTTGAAGCTGATAATAAAAAAGTATCCCGAATTTCAATATGTGACTTTTCTATATCACTATTATACTTTTCCTACTTACCTAATGCGGGAAAAACCAAAAGTACACAAATTCTAAGAAAGAAAAAGAGCACCTGCATATGTTTTATTTTTTTTTTTAATATAGGGGACGGTTTTCATATATGGCTTCTTAGAAATCTCAATAAGGAAACAAATCAGTGGAAAATACAATGGGAACCGAGTTACAGCGTGCGGCATAAAGTAGCCTACATTAGTAGTAGTTCTATAAACCCCTGGGTATACGACCTATGCTACAGACTGTACGCTCGTAAATACTCGGTATTGTTCGGGTGTCTTCGTGTGGTCAAGTATGTATGGACAGCAAACCTAATTTTAATACTCTGCCGAACTTGTCTGATAACGTTCATAATTTACCGATTTCAGACAGTACGAGGTAATGTAGATATGGACCATTATAGTCTTACACCTATAATTTATTTTTTGTCAAAGTATTTTTTGAAATGATAAAGAGTCATGGGGCAATAATGTCAATAAGTACTTGGGCCGACTGACTGTACGGCGTCCTGTGGGTCGCCCCAAGTATCACTGGTAGAATTTGGGGAAGCGGACCTGCGTGAGCTCGGAGCCGGTGCAAGATGGCGAGAATTTGCGCAGGACCGATCAAAGTGGAAAGACCACCGGGGAAGGGCAGTAGCATCCCTGGAGTGCGGTGGAGATACTGCGATCGCCAACCCGCATGCCAAGCGTGGCGATCATGGAATTAACCCCCCATAAAACTGGGGGAGGCCTATGTCCAGCAGTGGGCGTCCATCGGCTGATATGGTGGTTGAGCAAAGTGGCGTGATCTTGTGTCGGAGGCCAAAACTCATTTTGGGTCGTCGTGTCAGCCCAGTTTGTTAACAATAGTTACAGAAACAACTGCTTCAACGGCTTCGACCTTCGACCAAGTGTATAAAATTATACCTACGATCTCTGTTAATAATCGAGGGTTAACAAAAGTTGTCAGTTTCTAGAGTAGAATAAATGCAGCATCCCATATCATTATGTTGAGCCGATTTTTCGAAGTATTTTATAATCTCTGATTGTACTGTTCGCATTGACAAAGATTCAATAGTTTAACGAATAGTGTCAACGAGTGAGTTGCCATTGTATCACTTATCGTTTGTTGTGTAAAGTGGAGGTATTTTTCCAGTTGGGCTGCTCCAAATTCGGGCGAGATGATGTTCCGTGCCCTACCCCTCTTCTGCTTCCCCGCTAGGCGAATCCTGTATAACGCCAGACATATCGTAGTTTTTTTTTTGCATATGGCAATCATTTCGAACCGTGAGATCCATATTGTAGTTACGAAACACTTTATCAATAAAAAGTAAATATATTTTACCTACTTCTTTTGCTATCCCTCCACTTTTGGACTACAATACAGTTGCAAACCAATAAAATACGAGAAATGGCAAACATAGAAAATTAGTTTATCCTGTACTATGTTTTAATACATACTAAGAAATACCGCGCTTCTTGTTCCATAGATCCCGGAAATAATGTGTAGGTCTGTAGGTATTATGATTTTATGACTTAACATACTTAGTATCTCAATCTAGATACTGAAAAGCGGATAAGTAAGTTTCGAGATCCGACAGGTCAATATGCTTTGCTCATATTCGGATCAGCTCATCTTAGGAAAAACCTCTGTCTGTAATCTGTAACGAAATTGGGCCTCATTTGGAGTCAAAGGCGTCCGTAGGTTACGATCCATATTTTTAGGTATGCATATTAGTCATAGTCGTAATATAACATTGTTAAACTGCAAACGGTGGTTAGTTTATTATAAAAAAAATGATAATAATAGATTTTATTATACGACGGTGATTATTGTACTACGACTAAAATTAGGCTCCTCGTGCGTCGTTGCTAATATTCAAGTGAAGAAAAATAAATGTGCTATTTTCTTGATTTAATTACATAATACTGTAAAAATCGTTAATTCGCGTACTCCGATTGTTTACTAACGAAAATATGAATAGCTTCCAAATAAATATGCGTGGAGAGATCGCTGTCAGAATTTAAGTTGGTATAATTCATTATACAATTATACCAGATATGACACTCCGGGAAAAAATCAGTAGTGTAGGTGACACAAGGCTTCGTCTAAACTGATATCGAGCCTATCGATGGTAGACGGTCGTAGTGTGTGTGAGTTGTGTGTGTAAAGTAACGTAATTTTGTGTCACAATCTGGAGTACCCATCAGACCTCGTTTCCTTAGACCATGGTATAATTAGGCAGCCGTTCTACATGCGTTGCAGGCCTTTACCGGGAGTTTCCCGATATTTACGGTAAAACGGCACATGACTACTCCAGTGTCTCTTCATAATTTCAGGAACAAGGCGGTATTTTTTGAATCTCATTTCAATCTGTGATGTCTCGAACGCAGTATTCGATTTTACATCGAAATGCCGGCCAGCAAATTGATGCTTCGCCTCATTATGTTCTTGTAAATAAAATATAATTTATGACACTCCAAAAAGAAAAAAAGAACTATAAATTATGACAGGCATTACTATTAAAACTTAACGCTTAATAAGCAAATGATAAATAAACACAATGGACCTTGTCATTTTAAATATCAGCGTAGTATGTAATAATCAACACAGTTTAATTTCGATTCGGGTGTTGGGTGTTTCTCGTAGTCACCATCACCTGGCGGGATAATTACGCAACATTTTTCAGTGTGTGGAGAGGTAGATCTAAATTACAATATTTATTTATTTATTTTATTTATTTATTTGAGGCATCAACAGCATTACAAAAAAAATACAAGATTAAGCTAATAATAAAGCCAATTAAAGATTTCCACAGAAATACAGTGAATGGAAAAATAACGTTTAACAAAGGTTAAGTTGTCAATTGAACTAAAAAAAAAGGATTAAACATGCTCTTAAGTAAAAACTATACAGATAATTAAGATAGATTAGATTAGGTTAGATTAGATTCGATTATTTTATTAATTGTAATTACATGATAAGAAATTACAATATAAATTTGCTTACATGTCAAAATAAAAGGAATTGCTATCATGATCGTCATAACAAGGAAAATAATGATAAAAGTAGCACAATGTCAACAAAGGTAGAATAAAACTACACGATAAAAAGTAAAAAGAAGTAAAAGGAAAAAAAGTAAAAAATAACCAGGAGGTATTCCATTTTAACTACTTATTTATGTGGGTGAGTTTGTGTGTGTGTTTGTGTGTTAGTATATGTGGGTCATGTAATTGATGCTGGCATTAGCTGATGATATTCGCGTTTGTTTATCCGCGATACCAGCTAGTATGCACTGAGAGTGCCGCGACAAAACTCACCTCACCCATGTGTCCTAAAGAAGAACTCCCCAAGGGTTCAAAAGATGTCACTCGTAGTGACAATTAGTACGTGATCAACAGTTGTTATATTAATCATGTCTGACAAATGTGTAAACTCAACATGGTACGTATGGTACGAGAGGCGATTGAAATTGGGCGCCACGCTAACTTTAATTATGACGGGCTGGGTGTTATCGCTAGCATAGAAATCTTTTATTCCTAGTATATACTATAGAAAAACTTCCGAACAGTTCGAAACATATCGCCCGGAGTGACAATTTAAACGTGAGTTCTAACCCTTTTAGTTGTATACTTTCATTGCAAACTGGGCTAAACATAAACATTCAAGTTAACATTAATTAACGTAATTGATAAAATAAAAACCTGTTTAATAATTTTCAGAATCGCCCAGCGAGTAAGGTATGACGATTTCTGTCAAACCAGCGCATAAAGAGTACTTTTAAGTGCCATTAAAGTTGTCCTTTGGTTTCGTTTAAAAACCTAATTGTGGGTAATGTCAATATGCCGTTATGATGCATCCGCTGAGAGCATGCAATAAAGATCACATGTAAACAACTGGTAGGTAAAAAATAGAATAAATCGTATTAACACAATTTTACAGTAGCTACGAGTTTTCGGACTAGTTTTTGATGAGTAATTTTATTGGTTTGTTTTGATAGACTTTATTATTCGCTGATAATAAAAACATAAATAAATAATGGCCATTATTATTAGTACTCATTTTATAAGCATTTTCCTTGTGAATTGTGTCAGATATGACACTAAAATAAATTAGTTAAAACTAACCTTTCTAAACTAACAGGGGGGGGGGGCTCCCCCTTTTACGTGCTTGATCTATGATACGTACTTTTTTATCATTGGTAGGTAGGTACTAGTAACGTTTAATTATTTAGAATTTTTAAATAAAGATTGGACTATACCAGTTAAAACACTTTGATGTGCAAAACCTTCAAGTCAAACGGACCAGGAAAGCACTTAAATCTAATTAGATCACAAATTGCCGTTAGCCAACTAATATTCAAATTCCGTACCACGCCTGCATATAACATGTTCGATGCATGTTTCAATCATGGTAGCTGTATGGGCATAGTATGAAATAAATGCGAGCCACACATATCATTGGCCCATACTAGGGTAACATATTAGCGGTAGAGAAAAAACTTACCGTACGCGGTTAGGTGTGCTCCGCTTTACACCGATTTAAGTGAGGTTATTTATGATATTATGAGTCCTAGATGGAAAAAGTTATTTCAAGTATTTTGCACCAACATTGGTCTAATGGAACAGCAATCACTGGGTGTCCGTCTGTCACAGACAGTTTTCTGAAAGGCGATTAAGTGTTTTTTTTAAGCAATTATTTTGGCAAGCTAAGAGTTTTTAGGGAGCAAGATAGTTTGATTAGATCCGCATCTGTAATCATAACATAACTAACATAACAGATCATGCAAAACAAAACACAGTCACGTCACACACGGCCTACGAATTTTGGAAAAATAAACTTTTGGTTTTTTTTTAATGGACGAGGTGTATACTATCTTTGTGCCGGTTACTTCTTTGCAACTTCATATATTTTAAAAGGGTTCATTCATTATTGTCGTGTATATACCCCAGGACCGAACAACTAGGCTAAACTGATCACTACTTCTTGGCTCCCTAAGATGGGTTTCATCATCAGAAAAGTCGCTTCGCGTGTGTGAACATGATGAACTATTTTAGGCCTAGGGACAGCATTTATCGATGTCTCGGTTGCTCCAATACGGGCCTGAGACCTTTATGTCTGTACTACAAATGAACGCAAGGTGAGTCGACACAGGAAACGATGCAGTTGGACAATCGTCGAGGGTTTGGTGGGTAGTCTGGGTCTTCTGTCCGGAAGTTAAACACACCCGTCAGATCCCTCGACCGAGTGGACGGCGCGTCAAAGCACTCCACCAACTCCAGAAAAATGATTGTGAATTGCATAGAAGTTGTCAGCCCTTCAGATACAGAGTGGCACACACCGACCTAACTCCACGATCGATACTGATATAGTATCTATTCCACGCATCCAGATCACTCGCGACCAATAAATCAGAGAGCACCAAATACAGAAGATGGCCGCCTTGTAAGGCGCCTCGATCTTAATGTTACGCGCTCTGAATTACGACGGCATATGGATTTGATCTGTTAAGCAATGTAAGTATTAACGGTCGGGCTGGTAATTTGTTTAGCTGGTGCGTTTTAAAGGCTATAATCATAAGTGGTGTTCGTTAATGTCTGATAAAGGATGATGGCTGCCAGCGCCATATTTAATGTTAAGCGACATATGAAGAGATGCAACATTGAGCCATCTCAATGGGAGTGTTTGGCATCACAGTGGGCATTTGCCCACTCACCTGCTGCCATAGCATAAAACTACCAGAACGGTGTACTTACGTGCCCACAATGTGCACGGAATTTTCGCCGTAAGGATAGGCTACATCAGCCATCTTCGAGCGCATGAGCGCCAAAACGCTGGATATGAGTCGGAGTGGTCGCCATGGCCGAAAACTTTCGGACAGATCATCAAATGATAACATTTAATGTTAGCAGTCTGTAATCGGAAGCCGGTACAACCTGTCCTTAGTGTTCCTTACCGAAATCGACGAAACGCACTTTCTTCTGTTCCAATTTGTCCTTTCAACGTACGTGTGGCGTTGAGCGGTGATTTACTACTGTACTTCTAGGAAGGTCAAGAAAGGTGTTCATTATTATTATAGCCATTATGTATATTATTTTGTACTAATTTTTGCGCGAACTTTCCTCTCTAGATTTATTGGCTTAAGGAATGTTTGCTATAGATTATCATAAAGAATTCATAGTTCCTGTTCTGTAAAGGACAAAGGATCCTCCTTTTACAGAACAGGAACTATGAATTCGCAAATCAAACTTCATCGCAATCGATTCTGTGGTTTAATGGTGAAAATACAACCAGATGGACAGACGTACTTTCGCATTAGTATGATTTTTTTTTATTAAATTATATTCTTTAATAATTTGGTCTAGTCCAAGACACTACATACGCATTTTAATCGGCCCAATCTAATGCTAGTTTCAAAATGGAGTGTATGTGATCGCACTTACATTTCAGCCAAGAGAGTGTCTATTTGACACACACGTAGACGTGTCACATCGTTCCAGTCTTTAACGGGTTATATAATGCGTGAGGTGCATGCAGAGTTAGAACATTGCAATTAGCACGTCATTTTGTCAGAGGTTACCCTTTTTTAAATTTGGTGTAATTGTAGCAAGGATATAAGGGAAATTTTGTGAAATCTAGCTCTGCCTCAGGTGCCCTGCAGCGCTGATTTGAAGCCATTAAGTTATAGAGAGGACCAATTTATGCCCTATTTAGTGAGGGACTAATTATCAAGTCGCGGCAATGTCACAACATTAAAGTATTCACTGCCGGAAACGCATATATGCGTTCACCTCTATTAAATTTTCTATATCTCTAAAGAAAAATAAATACGCAATCCGGTATTTATTGACGCATATGACGTTGCGTGTGTACGGGTAGCCTTACGTGAAACAAAGCCCTCGTTTAAAGTGCCGTAAATGCAAAAAAGAAATAACACTAAATATAAACCTTTTTAACCCAGCACTCCCCAGTGGTCTGGATATGCAAATGGTGCAGACAAAATTTCACAATCGAAAATTAAGTCTAGAATATTTATGGCTCAATTTTGGCCACGGCACAATGCGGTGAATTCGGACGCACTGTGCACCGAGGCATTTAGAGTATGAAAGCAGTTTCAAGAGGCCGTAGGTACTTATGATTAAAAATTGCAGAGTGGACACTTTGAGATGATTTGTAAAACTTCCTAGCGAAATCACTCAGTATAAGGTTCCATCGCAATGTCACATTACGTGTCGTGTAGCGAGTTATAACTAAAACATATGAAAAGTAGAAATATTTATCATGTTGTTAAATTAAACATATTTATTGCGTATAAATATGAACCATAAGATGTAAATCTTAGAAATGCTGAGAATTGATCATATTATGCTAAAGCGTTTTTCCTACTTGAAAGAGTTCTTTCCTTTTGAAGAGCAAACACTACTACTAAATACATCATTGCTTTGAGTAGTAATTCTTAACTAGTACGTTTACCGGTATTCATTCAGTTAGAATTGCATAGATATATAAGTTATTGTATTACCTAACCCTATGGATGTCAAGTCTGAAATAAATAAATAATAATAATAATATACTTTTGATACTATGCATTAACAATATAATTTATACAAGGTATCTGCCCAAGGCCTTTAAAAAGCAAAAGTTCGTTTTATTTATCAACAACTCTCTTTATAATTGAGGGCTAAAGTAGCCAATTGAATAACTTTGATACTCGATTACGACGAAATGGCTTATAAAATTAAACTACCTAATACTCAAGCTAGTTTTAATGAAATTCGTTTGCGGAACAGTGACCATTCTCCTCCCGATTAGTCCACCCCGCTCGGTTTTCGTGAGAGCACTAGCAAGTTTAATTACGAAGTCGATTTTTTTGCTGCGCATCTCGTACTGCGCATACGCATTTGTTATTTACGAGCGGTACTTTTTGGGCTGTCACCACATGCGGTGGAATGATACCGACATTACGAGGTATGAAGTCTTGGAAGCACTTGTTTAAAATTGGTTCGATTTTGTTTTTTATTGTATGTGCAGAGAAGTGGTGTAAGTTTGGTAGCAATTCGACGAGCACTTTAGAGTTAGCCTAGAGGGTAGAGACCCTGCCTACGAAGTTGGTGATCCTGGATTCGAATCCCGGTCGGTGAAAACGAATATTTGTTCTTGAGTCTGGAATGTTTTATAAATCCATAGAACAAGCTTTGTTTAGTCTAAGCCTCGGTCAACTTGTGTAATTAATATATTTTTGAAATTTGTCAATTTTATATTTTATTTTTGAGTGTCGACAAAATAAATATATACAAAAAATGCGCAATATTGAAAGAGTTTGGAATTATGTGTGGAGACGCGCAACCACTATTTGTTGCCACGGGAAGTGATTTTATCCAAAATACCTGCACTCTTGAGACGAAACTGAGGTTAAAAATGCCCTTAGATAGTGTTACGATTACTGAAAAATTAGGTACATTGCACACCTTTCTAAAAACTCTGTGTTTATAAACGAGAGAATTTAATTATTCATCGCATTTCCTTTTACTTTTTACTACGTGTTTGGCCTTAATACCAGATCTAGCAGTGTTAGCGTAACAGGGACTGTGACGATTATGCCAAAGCCATCACCGCCCCTCAGGCTGGCCTTACATATTCTCATGCACCAAGCAATATAGAATAGACAGTATAATTGCGGCTACTATTATTATAGTGTCCGTGAAGGTGTTAATACTATTTTTACAAGATGACACATGATGCTCGCAAAGAAATAGGACACGCGGCCACGTTTCTGTTTAAACACGTCATAAATTACCAATAATTATAAAATTAAAGAAAGAAGCGAAGCAATCAATTTCGTCTTAACAAAATTCCTTCAAGTTAGTGTCGGTACTGTCAACAAGAGAATTATTACAATTTATCATTGTCGCATATAATCGGTGAACATAAAACATCTTTATGCGACATATGATAATTATTGTTGAATATATGGGCAAAGAGACCAAAGTTCCGTCGGTCGACGTGGCATTTAAGAAGCGTAATTGTAGAGCTAATTACACGGCAACTTGATAATTTATCGCTTTTTAAGAGTAGTGCAAATATTGTCAATAATTCAGAACAATAAAATGCGAAAAGCGGCATACTACATACGAGATTTTATAAACACGTCAATAAAAACCTTTAAAGTATTGTAAACACAGTAACAGACTTTAAAAAAATATAAGATATCAATTACTAAAAATAAATTTAGGCACCAATAGAAAATAAAAACCGTTACAAAAAATAGGCACCACCTTACAGACTAAATGTTCATGATTTCTAATGTAATAATAAAAAAAAACGTTTTTAAGTACCACCAAACGTCAATTTTTCAGAACAAAAATACAACTAAAACACAACAAACGCGATACACAATGATTTACAAAACCCAATCTTATATAAAGGCGTGTATAAAATTAAAACAAAAGACGGTATGAGCAAACGTGTACGAGCCGAGTTTCGAAGAGCATTTAAAAAAAAAAAAACGCCTGACGACATTCTTCCTTACAACTCTCTCTATAAACACATATGTGTAATCGTGGCATCGGCAATCGAATCGGTCGTTTAATCGAGTAAACTCGGCTCGGGCGAGTCCGAATGATTTATTGCTGTGACACGTGTTTTTTGTGCCGTCGGTTACTCGCGGAAACAATTTCGAATCATTTATGCCGACCGCCCGATCAGCGGCCAAATATGGAATCGCGATGACCTGCTGCGCCGGTGTTTCACCTTAATTTCGGGAAAAATGGATGGATGACTTTTTCGAAACGGTTTTTTGGGGGAGAAATATTGAAATTGTTTTGTGAAGTTGGTTAAAATGTATTTTGATTGACAGTAAAGAACACGGTTGAATTGTCATCGGACTATTAATAGTTTAATCGTTAAAATGTTATATGTTATATTTAAGTTTTGTGCCACAAAATCGATACGCATCGATATGCACACACCATTAAAATCGCGCTATGGAAGCGAACTAATCTAAAATTTTAACTTACTGACATTATTGCATTGCTAATTTAAAGGTTTACATGGGTTGGGTTTCCGCAACTCGATGTCATGTGCACCTATTTTGTTGTTGGTGCTACTCGTGCCATCCCAACTCTACCAGGAAGCCTCGCAGACGCTTGACGTTGCCGACGACATCTGGTAGTGACCGCAGTGATCCGAGTTTTTTTTTTTTTTTTTTATTGTTCAGAACACATACAGCCATACATAAAAAGATGGAGGTAAGTTGAAATATATATAAAAACAGACCTGGAGGTTCATAAATACAAACATTGAGTAAAATACCTAAACAAAAGCGTCTTAGCGAGTAAGGAAAATAAGAAAATAATTAAAATACACTAGAAAATAAACAGAACACTTAAATATTTTATAGCTATGACAATTTGGATCTCGTACGTTCTTTTAAAACATCAATAGAATGCATAAATGGATCAATATCACAGAAATACTCATTGTGGTTTTTTAACACTCGTTTGGAAAAGGTATGTCTAGAATAATTAGTACGTGTGAAACTCACATAAAACAAATTACGTGGACGTAAGGCGCGATGCGGTGCATGAAACATTATATTTTGCAGCAAATTTGGGCAATTTATTTCATTTTTTAATATCTTGAAGAGGAAAATTGTGTCTAGAAAAAGTCTTCTATTGCAGAGAGAGAACATGCCAAAATGTTTGGCAGACTTTGCTGACGATTCCAGAGGTGTACCGGTCCTGTAACACAGTGACCTCAAGAAAACATTTTGTATTCTTTCAAGGCGATTAATATGGACATGATATTGAGGGGACCAGATCACAGAACCGAACTCAAGAGTACATTTTGTCCGGTATGCTGCCGTCCGGTACGTCAGGATGATGTGGGCGGATGTATCTTCGTCCAATATAAATAATACTAATACTCATAAAATATGCTGTAGGTATATAAATATTCAAGTTCTATATAATCACGAACTATTCAAAATTCGTTAGACCAAGGACATTTTACTAAACAACGTATTTATACTAAAAATGTCGAAAACCCAGTTAACCAAACTGACAGTATTTCATTTCTCGAAGATAAATTCGAAAGATCCCCAAACCCGCATTCAACTTATTAATTTTCATGAGTAAAACGTCCATGCTCCATTTTTTTGTCCAACAAAATGCACACTTCAGCCCACTGTGCCGCGTTCGATCCTCATAAAGTTTTATAGCGCCTGTCAGTCAAGCGGCTTCTTCGCAGATTACACTGACTTATGATAGGTATGTCCGCACAGTGGTCACTTGGTCGGGCACGGGCAATGGTTTACGCGTTGCGTGGGAAGGCAAATTGGGTTGGTGAAATTATTGAGGCTGCTGTGATCGTTATCTGTCATTTATATCATCCAAAGTTGGGAAATTTTGAGATTTTACACAGTGGTTGGTTTTGAGGACAACTGGACAAACCAAGAGTTTTCTTGAGGTCAAATAATTCAATTGAATAACTTATAATTAATAAACGCAGTCGTTATTATTAAATGCATTAGAAAAATAAAATAAAGAGTAGATTGCATTAAACTATAATTTTCCGTTGGTACGAGTATTGAGCCAAATTTGGGTGTTAGTTATAAGATACAGCAGTGACCTAATTTTAGCATTCTCATAAAAAAATTACATATTCTCTAAAAAAATATCACATTGGGTGATTTCGAATTTTGATGTCACCTAATATTATTATAACTAGTACGCCCTGTTTTACAGCACACGTACAATTTTTATTTTGAGCAAATGCGATATGTCAGCGCCGTTAAATGAAAAGAAACATAAAAAGCTAGTCGGAGCGTTAAGGTCTGGCACAAGTTAAAAGTTGTAAAGATATTCTGTCAAGATACTTTATTGCTAAACGCTGAAAGGGAATAGGAAAAAGTATGTAAAAAACTAAGCGACAATATAACTGCTTTGCTCTTTGAATAGAGTATTGTTCCATACACACCTAAATATTTTTCTTATTCTTACTTTTAAGGTGCTGAAATCTTTAACTGCCTCAACGATTTACCAGAAGGCGTATGATAGTTGCCATTTTATCACTTATCGTCGTGGATAGGACGCCCATCACTCTCTCACTCACGTACTCGCATACTTGTCTGAACGTGATGAAAGTCTTACGAGTATCTGTCTTATAAGTGATAAAATAGTAACCATGAAACGCCCGCTGAGTTCCTTCACTTTGGTTGAGGATCGGGTGAGGTGGCGCAAATTGGGGAAGGCCTATGTCCAGCAGTGGTCGATTGCGGGCTGATCATGATGATGATGACGATAACTTCCGAAACTTGTTGAGATTTTAAAAATTTACATCAATTGATATTAAAATATTTAAACATTTATTAATCATAAAAAATATTACTAAATATAGAATTAGGCCATCAATTGCCATATCTACACCAAATTCCAGCTTCATCTTCGAAGAAGCTCTCCGTGAAAGACGAACAGATACCAATTGATCGCATAATTGTTCCGTTGGGCCAATTTTGGTACTTTGTGTCCAAGAGAACTCTCAAAGGATCCGAACGGTTTTCAGTAGTTTAATTTTATTCCGCTACCACACTCAACTTAGCCCACCGCCAAACTACACCAAAAATTTGTCCCCTCGCCGACAAAAAAGCCTCCACAGCCGCAATGTCGGCGCTCTGTACAATTAATTAAACAATTAATCAGCTAATTGCTTGGTGATTTGCTTCTTGCGGCATTTATACGCATTTACGTCAATTTACTCGACAATCTGGATCTCGGAACGCGTTTGGACCTTAAAAGATTAATTTGGAGCTAACGGGGCTTTTGAGCGAGTTTTTGTTTTAGGTGACAACTACGGGTTTCAATTTCAGTTGTCTTCTTGACAGAAAGTGGTGCCAAAAATATGTTATGAAAGAAATCAATATTTGGGGACAGTCTTACACATACCTTGCCTCATAGTTAGCTCAATATGGCTTGTGTTATGGGTACTAGGCGATACGAGTATATTTAATAGATATACTTGATCAAATATAAAACATCCAAAACTCAGGAACAAACATATTCCTGGTTATAACATAAATATTTGCCCTTATCGACATTCGAAACCAGGATCGCTAGCTTTATATTAAGGGTCACTAATCATTAGACTTTACGTATGATTTGAAAGACATCTATTACATGCGCTTTCTTGTTGCGCACCAGAAAAGTAGTAGTAGGTGTAATGTAAATATTTGCAGCGTGGTAAAGGCTTTTTAAAACAGAGGAGATTTAACTAAAGAGTGCGCAGTACGTTCGGTTCTCCATACAAACGTATTTGTGCTCTCATTTAAAAACGCCATGCTAGAATAACATGAAACTTTGTATACACAATGATATCTAGGTCGGAAATTAGTTTCTGTTGCTTGAAATTATAATGGAGAAAAAATACAACGATTATTAAGATTTTCATACAAGCCGTAAAAAAATCAAAAAACCGCTGTATTTTTTTCTTTTTTCTTTCTTCTAACAACAAAAACTAATTTCCGACCTAGGTATGCCGGATCCCATTGTGTATACAAAGTTTCATGTTATTCTAGCATGGCGTTTTAAAATGAGAGCATAAATACGTTTGTATGGAGAACCGAGCGTACTGCGCCCTCTTAAAGCCGTCACTACTTCGGACCTGTAGATAGCAAATGAGAATAATAACAAATTATTATAAAAAAAATTAATGAACAACAGGCAGCAGATACAGAAAGAAAAGACAATAAAGAAATCTTTCAGGGACTGAAGGCCAATGAGAGTTGTTTAAAAGTTGTGTTTATGCAACTGATTTTAGAAACTTCGATAGTGCGATGCAGATCATGTCAGATTTGACAGATGACAAAAGTAATTCCACAGACCAAAATTGAGATAAAGTTTTGATAATACCGACTATCTAACGGATCTTTATCAACAGCCCCCTAACCTCAATGTCGATAAACGAGCCCTGCTAGGCTATTAGTCCAGCGGGTGTATGATGGTTGCTGTTTCACACTTATCGTCGTGGATAAGACGCCCGTCACTCTCGCGCTCGCATACTTGTCAGAACGTGACGGATGTCTTATCCACGACGATAAGTGATAAAAGTGCATCCATCATAGGCCCGATCGCCAAGCCACTGTAGCCGTGTGGTGAAGCACGCGACTTTAAATATGGAGGTTGTAGGTTCTAACCCTGGCTCGTCCAACTAGAAGTTTCATAAAACCTCATGTTCGAAATATCATTTTCTCAAACATGCAATGAAATATTGATGTTATGTTCCTTATAATAGGCTGCGAAGTATGAAGTTTCAGGTGCGGCTAGGACAAGAGGTCGTTAAAAAAAATTAAACAGTTTATTTCCTTAAATGTTACATTATTGAGCAAACATAGTTTGAGGAATCTTTTATTATTTAAGATTGTATAAAAACTATGGTGTTGCGAGAAGCCCCATGTTTACAATTTATATATATATATATATATATATATATATATATATATATACTAGTATGTTTCATTTTTTGTAGAGGTAAAGTAAAAGTAAAAGTAGTTTATTCTTCAAATTAGGCATATTACATGCACCACCACCAGGTGCTTACATATATTCTGATTTTATGAGTGCTTGCTTAACTATAGTTTTTGTCCTATTAGGCTTTTCTATTATGCTATCCATGACTTGTCTAGGGAGGCTGTTCAATATAAAAGGTAAGTAGGTCCTGCATACTCTTCTACCATATACATTGCTTTTTTTGGAATCTTAAAGTATGGTTCATTAGGTAGGCTCCGAAGGTTGAATGGTCTCTTATATCTGTCCAGCGTCCCTATTATGTCTTTGTATTCTAGTATCACATACAATTTTACCTTATCAAATACACTTAGAACTCTACAATACTGGAAGAGTTTTTTTTTATAATTATTACCCTTAAGAAGTCTTATTTGTAGATTGTAAATCTGCTGCAGGTAAGTATTATAAGTTCTACCATAGCTAGAGATGCCATAACTAATAACAGAGTCAGCTAGTGTCATATACAATAGCCGAATTAATGCAATTTCATACAAATCTTGCAGGCCTAGACCGGCAAAGTCCTCTTTTTTAATTTCCATTCCACATAAATCTGGGGCACAGGCATCATGACATTCTGCCACTATGCGTATTAAAAATAAAACATTGTTTTTTTTTGTTGTTGTTTATTTCATTACATGTTTGAGAAAAATACTATACATACCTCGGCGGGAAATATGGGGTTGCCCGCCTCAGTAGCATTACCATGAGTTTGCAGTGACCGTACTCGCTAGCGACTGCGTAAACAATCAGTATGGAGAATAAGTACAGCGCCTCTGGTGGTCACTCATAGAACTACAGATCGGTACTCGTACCATGAGTCAATTACACGTTTACTATACTCGCTAACGTTAACTCGATTCATCGAGTAGTTTACGTTACGATCGGAGTGACGTGCCTAACTTCACAGCATACAAAGCTCTCTTTCTAAATATACTGAAAAGACAGAGCAAGGACGATATTGGACAAAAGGCTAAGTACCCAAGGCTTCCTTTCAAAAGTATAGAAATAAACCTGCTAATTTAAAGTGTCGTAGAACAGTAGCACAAGGTCAAATGTTAGTGAATCTTGTATTTGCTTTGGTTATTTTTAGTTATTATTGCCATACCTATAAACTGAGTGATGCAGTCTTCCCAGTTTTTATGATGATTTTTTTAGTTTCATGTGATTAGATGTACATAGATTATATATAATTAATAAACCTAATATCATTTTATAGTATGTTGAAGTGGATTTTTTTTATTTATTTCTCATATCAGCCTCAATTTATCTCTGTTATTTGTCGTTCATCTTCTTACGCAGCCGTCGCTAACATATTCCACACAAAATAATGCCTTACCGATATTATTTAGATAAATAATTATTACAATGACTTACGAAACAAGATCTCTAATAAGCTTTCACGCTCCAATTTGCTAGTGAAATAGTTTACTACAGTCGATACGGTATTTTTCGATAGCGACTGTCAAATTGGTGACTCATGGTACCGATCTACGGCAACCGCTACAAAACGTTAGTCGCTAGCGAATATTACGTTAGCTTCCGGCGGGCGCAGTGAACGCGCGGTTGACTCATGGTACGAGCACAATCGAAATCTACGCGAAACGCGTTTATTCGGTAGCGACTGTAGTAACGTAATGTATATTTTCGATAGCATCTCATGGTAGCGGTACAGACCTATCCGGCCTCGCTACGCTCGCTACGTCTATACCTATATGTCTTCGGCCGGAAACCCCTTTCGTCCCGGCCTCTGTAGTAATGTATTATTAATATTTAACAGTAGCAGTTCGGTAAAGGAAAACATCGTCAGGAAACCGGTTTAATACCAACAAGGACTAGATTTCCCTCTGGGTTGCAAGATCATATAAAAACACGAAGGGTTCCGTACCAGAAAAAAAAACTCCAACAATGACTCTGTTGTATGGGAGCCCCCCTTAATTATTATTATTATTTTGATTTTAGTATTTGTTGTTGTAGCCACAATAAAAATACATAATCTGTGCAAATTTTAACTGTGAGCTAGATCTCAAGAACCGTAATAGCTACCGGTTCTTGAGATCTAGCTCGGCGAGTGGTAGCCATGAAAAAGGGCTAAAATATCACGTTTTTGTATGGGAGCCCCCCTTAATTATTATTATTATTTTGTTTTCAGTATTTGTTGTTATAGCGGCAACAGAAATACACAATCTGTGAAAATTTCAACTGTCTAGCTATTACGGTTCTTGAGATACAGCCTGGTGACAGACGGACGGACAGCGAAGACTTAGTAATAGGGTCCCGTTTTTACCCTTGTGGTACGGAACCCTAAAAACTACGACAGTTCTTGTGATTAGGTACCAAAGCGGATCCACGGGGCAATTACCTACACAACGTTTTCGAGCGTGTGTGTTAAGTAGGTACCTATCGTACGCTTGAAATCTGTGTGATACCTACAACCGGCGATTAATGCTAGGATAGCAGTGGTGTGTCATGCGTTCTCTTGCGCGCTCACGCATCGTCACGGCTATCAGTCCAGGCGCCACTAGACTAGGAGCAAATTCAATGTGGCTACGTGACGTCATGTTAGAAATCATCACGCCCATGCGCCCTAAAAAACGAGAACATGTCCTTACAGTTACCGACGCAATCTCACGTGCAGATCTGCTACTTGTTAGTGCTATCTGATGACTGCGGGTCATCAATTTCGCTCATGATTTGCACAAAAAAATTACGATGGGGTACAGTTGGCCTCGATTTTCAACGGAATTCCAAGAGATTTTCGGCTTTTGTTAAGTGATTGGACAAATCTTACCTTTTATATCAGACGGTTACTGGGCGGCGCGTGGCGAAAGAGTTTCTCGTCCTACCCTTTGGTGGAAAGCATATTCTCTACATGTTCGGGTCTTAACGGTGAAATCTAATGGGCTGTCACAATTGATCACGCGCTGGTCGAAGAGGTATTAATACAAAAAAAACGAAAACAAAACAATTAAAATTTCCTTTAACGTCTCCCTTCTTAGGTGCTTCAGAAAGCTGTTTCAGTTTAAGGTAAGGTAAGTTATTTCGGGAAAAGAATCGAAATATTTGAATTCTTAACATCATTAATAATAATAATAATAAACGAAAATTGCATGCGAGCATACTTTGGGGCGACGGAGGGGGAAACCAACCTGTCCGCGTATCGTGTTCGGATGCTTCCTCTATTCCAGGCCCTTGAAGCAACCATCACCGTGACTGCGCAACGCCTATCGGATCAGGTGCGCGTCATTCAACGGCTCAAGCGGTTGGATGACGCGACGCTTGATCGGCTACGCCTGGAGGCACTTTCTGCTCGCACAGCTTCCGCTTTGGCGCGGGACCCGCCCGCCACGTCGCCGGCTCCAGTGCCCACACCCGACATGGCACCGGGGGTGCCGCGGGTGGATCCCAGTGTCGACGAGGACTGTGCAAATCAGACTGTGAGTACCCAGACCAATGAGCAACTGAGGAGGGCTTTGGAAGAGGCGATTACGCGATATCGCTCCACACCCAACTCTAGGCCACGATTACCGCGCTTGCCCGTGAATAGACGTAATTTAGCGCTAATGGGAGCCCTAAACGATCTCCTAGACCCGTATTTACGGGCTAGCGAAGATCTTATTGACACACACTCAATTCTGTACTGCGGGGCCATCGCGGCGTGCCGTGTTGCTCGCGTCAAGTTTCCGGACGCTGACCGTGCACCTAGGACCGCCGGGGGTGTCCCTGCCTGGCAAGTACGAATTGAGCGGCGTATCAATACGTTTAGGACTCTCATTGCAAAGCTGATCTGCTTCAGGGGGGGCAATGACCGCCCCCGAGTTATGCGCTTCGTGAACCAAGCCTTTGCGGGGACTGGTGTCAGGCCCCGCGACTATGTGACTTGTGTCACGGAACGCATTGACTTTCTGAAGCAGAAAGTCTATGCATGGGCAAGCCGTATTCGCCGCTACAGAGAGCGTGTGGACCGATACCAGCAGAATCGCCTTTTCCAGAGTGACCAAAGGAAGGTATACCGGAAGTGGGAGGGAACCGACCATCGTGTGTGCGACGGTCAGCGACCGGATGCTACTGCCATGGGTAACTTTTGGCGTAGTATCTGGTCGGTGCCTGTCGAACACACTGAAGGTGCCTGGATCGGTGTTGTCGAACGTGAGTGTGAGTCCATCGAACCCATGGGGTCTGTTACCATCAGCCCCGAAGACATAAGTTGTGCCATCCGTACTGCCCCGAACTGGAAAAGTCCGGGACCGGATGGATTGCACAACTTCTGGCTGAAGTGGTTTCGATGCTCACATGAACGTTTGGCAACACAGTTCCAGCAAGCCCTCGAGCTCGGTTCCCTGCCACATCTCTTAACAACTGGTGTTACCTCCCTGCTCTACAAGTCCGGTAGTACCACGGAAGCGAAGAACTACAGACCCATCACGTGCTTGCCTACGCTGTACAAGCTCCTTACATCCATTTTAAGAGCAAAAATTAACACGCACATTGTTGCGAACAACATTTTGGCCCCTGCTCAAAATGGATGTAGGGTTGGGTCGCGTGGTACTAAAGAGCTCCTCCTCATAGACATGACCATTTGCCAACGAGTCCGGTGGAGCAGAGGGGCCCTCTCGGCCGCTTGGATTGACTATAAGAAGGCCTATGATTCGGTGCCTCATTCATGGCTGAGGAGGATCTTAGAGCTGTATAAAGTTGATGCAGCTTTAAGATCCTTCTTAAGTGCTTGCATGGGGCAGTGGACCACGGTCCTTCGTCAACCGGGAGGAGGAGACGGCTCCTCTGGTCCGCAAGACTCTATCAGGATTGAGCGAGGTATTTTCCAGGGTGACAGTCTGAGTCCCTTGTGGTTCTGCCTAGCGCTGAATCCGCTCAGCACTCTGCTGAAGGATTCGGGGCTAGGTTGCCAGCTGCGGAGAGGGGGTGAGGTCATTTCTCATCTGCTCTACATGGATGACCTCAAGCTATTTGCACCAAATAGACAGGACCTGTTGGAGCTACTGAAAACAACAGAAGTTTTCAGTAGCGCCATCAAAATGGAATTTGGTGTAGATAAGTGTGCGGTCATGCATGTACAGCGGGGGAAAGTTGTAAATTCAACAAATTTACAGCTTTCTGAGACAATGTCACTCAGATCTCTCTCCGAAGCAGAAACCTACAAATATCTTGGTATGTCACAGTCTTTGGGTATTGAGGGTGAGGGCATAAAGCAGGCGGTGAAGGAGCGCTTCTCCTGTCGCCTGAGAAAAGTACTTAATAGTTTTTTGTCGGGTGGCAATAAGGTGCGCGCATTCAACGCCTGGGTTATGCCCTTGCTCACATACTCCTTTGGCATACTAAGGTGGACTCAGACTGAGCTGGATGCCCTGGATCGAAGGGTGCGTGTACTGCTCACTACTCACCGCATGTTGCACCCACGCTCGTCTGTTATGAGACTGTACATCCCGCGGAAGTGTGGAGGTCGCGGCTTTTTAAATGCCAAAGACCTCCACAACCGCGAGGTGTGCAGTCTCAGGGATTATTTCCTAAACAGCGAGTGTGGGATGCATCGTGACGTAGTGGCAGTAGACGCATCTTTCACCCCGCTCTCCATGGCAAACGAGAACTGGCGCAGATTTAAAGTACTGAGCACCGAGGACCGCAAGGCGGAATGGAAGAGTAGGGAGCTACACGGGCGGTTCTACAAGGCCCTTACGGGGCCCGACGTAGACCTGCTCGCGTCGGTGAACTGGCTACGTTTCGGGGATCTCTTCGGGGAAACCGAAGGTTTTGTCTGTGCAATTGCGGACGAAGTTATCATGACGAACAACTACCGGAAATATATCCTGAAGGACGGTACGGTCGACATTTGTCGGGCATGCCGCCGTCCCGGAGAGTCACTCAGGCATATCATTTCCGGTTGTGGTCATCTTGCTAACGGCGAGTACTTGCACAGGCATAACTTGGTAGCCAGAATTATTCACCAGCAACTTGCTCTTTCATACGGTCTTGTGAACTTCGAAGTGCCGTACTATAAATACTTACCTGCGCCAGTTCTCGAAAATGGTCGTGCTACGCTCTATTGGGATCGATCTATCATCACGGACAGGACTATTGTAGCCAATAAGCCCGACATCGTGCTGATAGATCGATCGAAGCGCCAGGCAGTGCTCGTCGACATCACCATCCCCCATGACGAGAACCTCGTGAAGGCCGAGAAGGACAAAGTCAGCAAGTACCTAGACTTGGCACACGAGGTAACCGCCATGTGGGATGTTGATTCTCCGACGATCATTGTCCCGATAGTCGTTTCTGCGAACGGTTTAATAGGGAAGAGTCTCGACCAACACCTCAAGAGACTCTCGCTAGATGGCTGGGTCAAGGGTCAAATACAGAAGGCGGTACTCCTGGACACGGCGTGGATAGTCCGGAGGTTCCTCTCTCTGTCGCCCTAACCACCGGTAGCTTAGGCCCTGCCTCGCTGCCGGCGGCACCCTAGGTTAGGTTTTTATAATGATTTTATATTTAGTATTTATAGTTATATATTTTACTTTTATATAAATATTGTAAAAACCAACCTAAGACGAGAAATAAATAAAGTGAATAATAATAAATATTTTTATTTATTAGATTTGCACGTCTAATAAATATAATAAATATCAAAAAAAAAATTAATGAATAGCACGTTTACCTACTTACATAATATAGCAAATTAGAAATATTCACAAACAATAAGAACTAGGCAGTTCACAAACCGGTTCAGTTTGCGCCATTAGTTATTGAATTCATCGTTATAATTCTTGGCTACTAACGATATAATCTCATCCTTAGACGCTGAAAGTCTCTCCCTGAAAGCAGCAGACCTAGCTCTTAGGATGGCGAAGAAGTCAGGCACTCTCGCGTCGGCAAACATACCCTTCGCACTGCAGAAACGTAATTTCAACAGGATGCGAAAGGCATTGTTGTACTGCACCCTTAGCAGGGGGGCGACACAGCCTATCAGTGTGAGTCGAACGCCGGTGACCTTGTAACGGCACGTCTGTTGCATAGGGTTGGCAATATAGCTCTGCCTTGGCAAGAGGAAATAATGTTAATTCAATGATCATGATATTCATCAATTAAACACCAGGAAGCTAGTCAAATTTAATCTGTAAGTTTTGATTACAGACAGTCAGATGAGGACAGGAGAAAACTTACTAAAAGCTCGTAAAATAGGTACCTACAAACTTCTCATAATATGGGAACTTACTTTTCTTGTGTAAATCTAAGCTAAAATAATAACAATAAAATTATAATATTATATTTCAAAATCTCAGTCCATAGAAAATATGTGACATGATATGACGTCATTCACTGCGACCGCGACACCCGCGTTAAGTATAATTTAAAAGACTCAATTGAAATTTTATCTATTTTGCCATTTTATTTAATAAACTTTGTGAGGGTGGTTACACTTTCGTAGACGAAGACAGCGTATATTAAATAGCGAAGGTTTATTAGAGACAATTAACACTATACTGCTTAGGGAACAGAAGGCGTTTCGGACGAGACACCGTACTGCAACCTAAATAGTGCCCTAATGCACAAACGTATTGGAAGGTGTTCAATAGCTTGAATGCAGCCAACCAAGTACATACGTGCGCCTAACAAAAGACAACGAACGTTATTTTACATCTCAGTCCTCATGATTCTCCGTCGACATGTCGTTAGCGCGTTCTAACTCGACGCCAGCGCCATCTCTTGGTGAATTGATGTCTTACACTCCCCCCCGTTTGTTCCCGAGATGTCCCAGCGAGGCTGGTTTATTGCTTCCTCGGTCTGCCGCGTCCGCGGGCAGGTGGGGCTTTGGACTTCCGTGGTCTGCCGCGTTTTCGTAGAGGTTGGACGGGAGTAGGTAGATCTTGTGTTGGTCCGTTATAAGGAGTCAACGCTGAAGCATGGTAGATTCCCAGGCACAAGTCGGGATTCAAGGGGTCTGCAACTGCATATGAGGTGGGTCCGTGTTGTTTGGTGATCTGATAGGGCCCATCTCTTCGAGGAGCAAGCTTAGCGCTGATGCCTTTATTTGCGTAGCTCAGTGGATGTAGCGCTACCATAACCATATCACCTTCCGTGTATTCTGGTCTGGCCTGTCGGTGTTGATCCACTAACTGTTTTCTCTTTTCTTCTTCTATCTCATGTACTTCTGTCGCCCTCTCCAATGTGTTAGCCAGCTGCAGCAGCTTTGGGGTTATTTCTGGTATAAAATTTTCTGAGAGCAGGATTTGTCGGAAGTCATGGTAGTTATCATGGAAAGTCTTCAATTCTCGACCGAAAGTCAAGAAGGCTGGTGTGTGAGAAGTTGATTTGCATACGGCCGTATTCATTGCAAATCGGATGCTTGGTAGATGTTCTGGCCACTCCCGATGGTGTTGACCAACGAGAATTGCTAACTGGGTCTTCAGATCTCTGTTCTTTCTTTCCACAGGATTGGCTTCTGGGTGATAAACTGGCGTGAAAGCATGTTTAATCTTTAAGCAGAAGGAGACTTGTTGCATAATGGCGCTGACAAATTGAGGCCCATTGTCACTGATCTGATCATTCTCCTCCGGAAGCCGTAACGGAGGAATATTTCATTTATTAGGACTGTGGCGCATCGTTCCGCGGTGGTATCCTGCAGGGCGAAGAGCTCTACCCAACGAGAATTAATATCCTCTACGATGAAGATCCAGGTTTTATCGTCGGAGGAAGGAGGCAGGGGTCCAAAAAGGTCAAAGGAAATTACTTCAAACCGCTGACCTAATGCGTGAGTTTGCAGGAGTCCCGCAGGCTTCTGGTTAGATGGTTTGTAGCGTTGGCATTTAATACAGAGTTTCACGTAGCTCTCAATATACTTCCGCATACCATTCCAATAATATCTACGAGATATAGCCTGAAACGTCTTGTCTGCGCCATAGTGCCCCGCTTTAGGGTCGTCATGATATACTGCCAAAACGTTGGCCCATTCGTGCTCAGGTACTACTAGTTGGGCTCCCTCCGGATCCGATTCCGATTTGTGGTGGTATAGAAGGCCGTCGTTCATGAGATACCCTTTGCTGCACCAGTACAGGGCATTTTCGCTACCGCAAGTATCTTCTAGCGCCTGTATTATCTTCTTCAGCCTCTCATCTTTAAGCTGCTCTGACCTTACCTCGGCTGCGCTGCGTGGGCGCACATCTACTGTGATCGTGCACACGCCGCATTCCATATGGGTACTCTCTGTGCACGGTGGCCTCGATAGAGTGTCTGCCACTACGTTTATTCGTCCTGGCGCATATTTTACCTTGATATCGTGGGCCTGTAACTGTAGGGCCCATCTAGCGAGTCTACCAGTCGGGGATTTTAGCTTCATGAGCCATTGAAGAGCTTGGTGATCCGTAATGACGGTGACGGGCGTCCCTTCAATGTAGCCTGCGAATTTCTTGGTGGCCCAAACCACAGCCAGTGCTTCTCTTTCGGTTGTCGAATAATTGCGTTCTGGTGGTGTCAGAAGCCTACTCGCGTATTCAATCGGGTGTTCCTCTTCACCTTCACCTTGCACAAGCACTGCCCCCAAGGCGTAGTTACTCGCATCTGTTTTGATTACATAATCCTTGGTATAGTCTGCTTGCTTGAGTATTGGGGTTGAGGTGAGATGGGTCTTCAATGTTTTATACGCCTTCTCTTGCTCGGGTCCCCAAACCCATACTGCTTTCTTCTTAGTAAGCCTTGTGAGTGGTTCGGCGATGTTGGAGAAGTTCTTTATGAATCGCCTGTACCAAGAACAAGTCTGCAGAAATGATAGTAAGTGTTTCACATTTGACGGGGGAGGGCGATCAATGATAGCCGAAACCTTCTCCGGATCTACTTGTAGACCTTCCGGGGTTATCAAGTGGCCGAGATATTTGATGCTGGTACACCCAAAGCGACATTTGTCTTTGTTAACGACGAAGTTATACTCTCTCATCTTTGCGAAGACATCCCTCAGGTCCGAAAGGTGCTGTTGCAACGTTGGAGAGAAGATTATCAGGTCGTCCAAATAGGCCAGGAGCTTGACATGACTAAGGCTTACTCGAAATCTGTCTATCAACCGCTGGAAGGTTGAGGGTGCGTTGCGGAGGCCAAACGGCATCCTCTTAAATTTGTAGATGCCGAACGGCGTTATAAAGGCCGTTTTATCCTGATCACACTCTCGTACCCGTATCTGCCAATATCCAGCCTTCAAATCTAACGTGGACATGTATGTGGTGGATTTGGCCTCATGTAGCAGGTCATCGATGCGAGGGATTGGGTACACGTCGGGTACCGTAATAGAGTTCAATCTACGGTAATCTATGCAGACTCTAACCTTGCCATTAGGTTTCGGAACCATCACCACTGGTGCTGCCCATGGTGATGTGCAGGGTACAATCACTTCGTCTGCTATCATTTTCTGGATTTCGGTCCTCAGAACTTCTTTCCTTGTCGGGGACAACCTATATGGAGGGACCGCTATGGGTGGGTGGTCCCGTGTATCGATAACATGCTCGACTCCATTTACTGGCTTACCATTCGGTTCGAATATATCCTTGAACTCCCCGAGTAATTCACCGAGCTGTGGCATCTGTGCCTCGTCCATGCCGGTTGTTACGTCCAAAGCGCACAGGCCGATGTCATCAAAGAGTGTGGTCTCATGTAGTGATAGAGTGTTTTCCGCTTCTTCGATGTTCTGGACGGCATCTCGCATCATGTACTCCGTCCTAGGTGAATACCCGTCGAATGTGAGTTTATTCTGCTGACAGTAAATTTTTGGAGGTAAGGCAGCTGACTCCTTCCTTGACCCTGCTCTTTCTATTGTGGGTGCTCCTTTTGCCGGCCTTTTCTTACGTTCCATATCAATCGGAGCGACGCCTATTCTAGGAGTGACTGTCGCGTCCGATTGTTTAAACATTACAAATCTCTCTTGGTACAATTCAAACTCCTGTTGTGGTTGCTGTATGTAGCTCCATGTAAACTGTGCTATATTCAGAATGATGCCAGCCTTTTGCAGAAAGTCAATGCCTAGCAACGTTCGGTTATCATCGGATTGTAACAGTACTATAAAAGGGGTGTTGAAACGTTGGCTACAAAGGACGACTTCAGCCTCAAATGTCAATACTTTTTGATATTTTGAGTGCCCATCTGCTAAGGTTACCGTAGCCATCTCCTCGTAGAAGGTTTGCCCACGAGCCTTTAACCTGTTGTACAGCTCATGCGATGCCACGCTAATCTTGGCACAAGTATCCACATAAACCTTGCCCTTAATGCCATTAACCTCGATAAACACCATGGGTCGAGATTGTTTATCCAATTGTACATTGATGGCACAGAATCCCAGGTTGCCTTTCTTCTCAGGCGTCCACCTTCCATTGTCTTCTTACGTTTACGACATTCCTCAAGGACGTGACCCAGTTTCTTGCAGAAATTACACCTCGTTGCCTTCTTTGTGCGCGCCTGGGTGGTAGGACCGGCTGTCGGGATTGCAGTTGCTTTCTCGCATCTCTCTTCCCTTTCTTCCCTTCCTGCTTTCTCTTTCAACAAGGCTTCTGCACTGCGCGCCTGCTGAAGCAAGTCATCAAAATCCTTAATCTTCTCTATAGGAACCCTTTCCCTAATGCTAAGATTCAGTAGGCCGTACGTGATGTGTAATTGTTGTTTAGGGTTAAGTTGTTCCTCCCTGGGCAGTTCGGAGAAGAGCATCCTTTTCTTAGTTACAAATTCATCCGTAGATGTCCCTGGTGCTTGCTTGGTTCCACAAGCCTCCAAATAAATTTCATATACTGGCCTCTTCGGTGCGAACGTATTCCTTAATGCAGCCTCAAAATTTTCCCATGTAGAAATGGTGGTTTTGACGCCTTGCCACCATACCGCGGCATCGTCTCGCAGTATTAGAGGTAATGCAGCCAGCGCGTCGTCATTACTAACATTTTCGAGCTTCTTAAAAACTTGCACAGCTGTGAGGAAAGCTTCCAACCTCTCTCTATCCTTACGTCCATTGTAGGAAGCCGTGCATGACGTCATACTGCCCTTCCGACCACTGTTTATGCTCGCCAGTAGTTGTTGGAACTGTTCCTGTGTTAGGTTTACGCTCATCTTGTCCTGTCCTTGTTTTCCTTTGCGTATTTTAATAGGATACGTCGTCTTCCGTCCAATTCGTGTAACCACGTACTTCGGTTCGTTATAGCCCGAGTTGGACGCCACTGTGAGGGTGGTTACACTTTCGTAGACGAAGACAGCGTATATTAAATAGCGAAGGTTTATTAGAGACAATTAACACTATACTGCTTAGGGAACAGAAGGCGTTTCGGACGAGACACCGTACTGCGACCTAAATAGTGCCCTAATGCACAAACGTATTGGAAGGTGTTCAATAGCTTGAATGCAGCCAACCAAGTACATACGTGCGCCTAACAAAAGACAACGAACGTTATTTTACATCTCAGTCCTCATGATTCTCCGTCGACATGTCGTTAGCGCGTTCTAACTCGACGCCAGCGCCATCTCTTGGTGAATTGATGTCTTACAACGTCTTTTTATTTAATATATTCCGAAGATGTAGGTACTTCTTAATGTATTTCAAGTCAAAATGCATCCATACCTATACCAACCTACCCATATAATACTACCCATATCAAGTCTTTCGAATTAAAAAACGGATTTTAGGTGAAGTCTAAATTCTAAATGTAGGGAAGGATAGAGACATATAAAATTTTATAACTCAGTTTTCTGGATCGGTAGGTAGCCTAAAGTAGCTTTTTCCTTTGTGGCTTTTAGTATTACTGCCACAACCGTAGACACAGCAATAAAAAGCTCCAGCCATAGTTAGTTGATTACATTCAATTACAAATGATAATTTCGAACGAATTTCAAGTAAAACTAGTGTCACGCCCGCTACCGGTCGATCGATCCGTTGTGTGAGCGCACGTCACGTGAGCGAATGTTAAAGCGAGTGGCGCCCCTGCGATTCATCTTGCCGCGGCTAGCAGAGCTGTCCACACACCGCGCGCCCCTCGCGCACCTCCGTTCACGTCAGGCCACGCACACATAGCCACGAGACGGGTTTACAGCACACATGCTTCGGTGTCGCTTCTTTTTACGTAAGTATATATCTTCTTTGCCCTTAGCGCGTTGAGCGAGGGCTTGGTGTACCTATTCCAAAGCTGGCATGTATAAAAACATTGACAAAAAGCTTTGAATAGCGTCACCTTTACCTATTACTACCTTTGTGGGTAATAATGGTCCGTTTTGGCACAAAACTTACTTTCATGCCGATTTTCGCAAATTTTCGCATCAGGTGATGAGCACAGCGAGCGAGTCAAAATTTGTCGCTTATATTTGCCTTAATTCGAACGGTTGAGGTAGAAAAAGAACATAAAACTATTGTTTTAATAACACTAATATTTGACCATGTTTTTTTTTAATTTCAAATTTTGTTCGCAATTGTTTTCCGCAACGAACTGTACATGTATTTCGGGATGATGATGTTACGGAATTCCGACGATAATTTTGGAACAGGAAATGACATGAGATAAGCGGTGAATAAGGACGGAGGCAAATGCGGCGGGTCGTGGGTTCGAAATGGAAGCCTAATTTGAGAATTACGGCCACCTATGATAATTCTGCTTTTGTGTTTTCTTTTTCATATTTTTAAAATGCAAGTCACGTGTCACTTACAAATCAAGTATATACTATAATACTTATTCGTCTATTTGTCACGCGTAAAAATGCATAGCATGTTGTCACTAATCATCCATAGGGATAGTAGATAACCATTAAAATATCACAATTGATTTTCGCCTATTAACCGTGATGCACTCAATACGACAACATAATAGTTGAAATTCTTTTTACTGGTCAAATGTTTTTTTTTAATAAATAAATAACTTAAATAATTTTAAGTATATTACTTAACTGTGTTGCTTGATCCATTTGTGATTCTAATGTGTGTGTGTCACACACACACATTAGAACACACAGTGTGTGTGTGTGTGTGTGTGTGTGTGTATAATTTTGTTAGGTTATTAGTTTATTAGGGTTATTGGCACTGTTTTTGGCTTTTATGTTTTTTTTTGGGGAAGTTTCGTAATGCGTTCTATAACCAATATTTAATGAAGATTCTTTTTCTTTATAATTTTGAAAATGCCTACTTTATATTTTATTCATTTTGAAACGCGCGGGACGTTGAAATCTGTGAAATTCGTACAGTGTTGTGTTATACGATAATGAATTCACAAAGTGTTGCTGTTTTTGTTTGTAACAACAAAATTCAGTAAATCTAAAACTGATAAGTCAAATTGTGTGTGGTGTTGCCATCACTAAATAAATGTTGTCAAGTTCTTTACGTTCAATTTTCTGAAGTTAACACAATTTTATATTTTAATGAACTCACAAAAGTACTACTTACTGAATAAACCTTATCAGGTTCTTTGCGTTGAACTTTGTGAAATTCTCACAATGTTATACGATAATAAACTCACAATGTGTTGTTGTTTTTATAACAATAGAGTTTAGGCATATAAAATTTGACAAGTGCTAAGTTTATTTGCGTTGGCGCCACCTCAAAATAAATTTTGTCAGGTTCATTACGTTGGACTTTGTGAAATTCGGACAATGTTACACGTAAATGAGCGAAGTATTACTGAATAAACGTTGTCAGATCCTTAACCTTGAACTTTTTGAAATTTGCATAATGTTCTCACAAAGTATTTTTGTTATTCTAACAATAAAGTGTAGTCATTTTAAATTTGACAAATGCAAAGTTTTGTTGCGTTGTCACCACCTCAAAATGAATGTTGTCAGGTTATTTACGTTGAACTTTATGAAATTCGGACAATGTTACACATAAATGAGCTCACAAAGTATTACTGAATAAACGTTGTCAGATCCTTAACGTTAAACTTTGTGAAATTTGCACAATTTTATACGTTAATGTACTCACAAAGTATTGTTGGTATTCTAACAATAAAGTGTAGTCATTCTAAATTTAACAAATGCAAAGTTTTGTTACGTTGTCGCCACCTCAAAATTAATGTTGTCAGGTTCTTTACGTTGAACTTTGTGAAATTCGGACAATGTTACACGTAAATGAGCTCACAAAGTATTACTTAATAAACGTTGTCAGATCCTTAACGTTAAACTTTGTGAAATTCGCACAATTTTATACGTTAATGTACTCACAAAGTATTGTTGTTATTCTACTTATAACAATAAAGTGTAGTTATTTTAAATTTGACAAATGCAAAATTTTTTTGCGTTGTCGCTACCTCAAAATTAATATTATCGGGTTATTTACGTTGAACTCTGTGAAATTCGGACAATGTTACACGTAAATGAGCTCACAAAGTATTACTGAATAAACGTTGTCAGATCCTGAACGTTAAACTTTGTGAAATTTGCACTATTTTATACGTTAATGTACTCACAAAGTATTGTTGTTATTCTAACAATAAAGTTTAGTCATTTTAAATTTGACAAATGCAAAGTTTTGTTGCATTGTCGCCACCTCAAAATTAATTTTGTCAGGTTGTTTACGTTGAACTTTGGGATATTCGGACATTGTTAAACGTTAATAAATTCTCAAAGTATTGTTGTTATTGTAACAATAAAGTTTAGTAAATTTGAGTTTGACAAAAATAACGTTGTGTGCGCCTCAACAACCAGTCCGACAATAAACAGATTGTGTCTGTACATAAATTAACTTAAATTTCCATTAAAGTGTTTTGTATCTGAAACAATACAAAATCTACAACGCTATTATTGTGCTTTGTGGGGCTAATTTTTTCTCAGTGCACTGTTTTGTCTCACATTGGGTACACGGGTATTTTTTACCCCGTAGACCCACTAACGTAATAGTAAAAGTTCTTTATTCTTCAATTTAGGCATATTATATGCACCTATGAAATAAACCATAGGGGTAGTAACCGAATATCATGATTTAATTTTAACGCACAAAATTTTTCCAAAATCATAATGAGATATCTAGATATAACATCGAAATTCTAAAAACTATCATTAAGCCAAAAACTATCATCCATACGTAAGAATTAAGAATAAATTGTATTACAGCTTAACGCCGTATTTCACGACGAAAGCAGCACTATACTTTTTTCCCATACAGCGGCTGGTTCTGTATCTTGCGTGTGATACTATACGCTAGTTTAAATTTGTAGGTGGCGTTTTGGGGGCCACTAACGTCGAGCTAGACAGGGCGGCACCATAAAGGTTCCATTTCTACCATTTTGGTAAGGAACCCTAATAGTCAAATAACGTATTGTAAAATTATGTTACTATAGGCTACTTTCTGACTTGGTCGTACGTAATATGTATGCGGTAGGTATGATCTTATTCTACCAGATTTTCTCATCTGTTAGTTTACTGACAGAACCTATTATTTACGTCCTAGCCGGTTATATCGTAAAGATGAGAGCGCTCGTGGCCCAGCGGCACCCGCCTACCGCGTGCGGTATGCGAGGTTAAGCAATGTGGATGCAGGTCACAGTTCTTGGATGGGTGACCGCTTTGAGTGGTTACTAACTGAGCGCTCTCGTGCTTTGGAAGGCACGTTAAGCCGTTGATCCCGGCTGCTGTCTCGACAGCAGTCGTTAAGCCAAGTTAGAGGCCTTCGGGCGGCTTGAGTACTTCTAACAGTCAAGTTGCCCACTCACTTGACAAAGGGGGGTCGAAGTTGCACCACGTCCGTAGGGAGTACCCACTGTTACCCTACACGTGACCCCTGGGTGGTGCTAAAAGTGCAACAAAAACTGGCAACCGTACTTGTCTTCTCGAAGATCTCACGGTTCGTAAATAAATGCCATACGATTAAATAAAAATATCGTAAAGGTGCACTTGGTCACTCGCAACGTTAGGCAAGACTCGGTATTAGATTTGCATAGTAGTAATACATATATTGCGTGGAGGCAAGGCGGTATAGATTCAGTACTGCTTAAGTACCGCCCGCTTCCGCGCATCCCGCTCCTATCAGGAATGACTCATTTATATGTAGGAGCGCAGTAAAAACTCTATACCGTATCAACTGACGCAGTTAACATTGACAGTTTACTGATGGTATTGATACCGCACCAACAACTGCGGAGTAGCCTTAGTCTTAATAATAAACTATTCAGTTTGTCCCACAACTACAAGCAAGCAATCTTCAGCAAGTTCCTACATAGTATCTAAACATACCTTTTACTCAGCTTTAAACCCTGAAGTAGATTTACAAACTCGGCCGCCATTATAACGAGACAACAAATCCAAATCAAGCCCTTATACAAATTGCCTAAAGAGCAGGAATTAATTATAAAGATCATTAGACCGCGGGTTGCGTGCCTCTGATCGATCGGCGTTACGATTCCCGCGAAAATTAAGTCGCCGGCGCACGAACAAGTAAGCGGGAGTCGCAGAAGTCACAAACCTGTGGTACGGTCACAATAAGGGGGCCCCAAATTAAAGTTTCTGACTGTGCCAACAAGACTTGTTAACATTACCACTCCTCCTCGGATCGAGACCCTGACCTAAATTCTTTAATATCCGCTGTCCAATTACAGTGATGATTTCTTATTTTTTTAGAAAAGTAGTTACAATACGAACTCTTTGCATCCTTAGGAATAAAAAACTGATAACAAGAATTTTATCATTATCAGAATATTGCATATACAGGGTGATTTCTGGGTCGTGATCCAAAACCACTTTTTCTGACTCTGTAAATGATCCTCATTATCATGTAGTAGTATTTGATTATAAAATAATTAGTTTATTTTTTCTTATTTTTCACTTAAAATTAATCTTATACTAAGTAATCATGGTCACCCTATGACTTTTGACATACGCTGTATGGAAAGCGACAAGACTTCACATTGAGTAGGGTGACCAAACTGTATTGAAAAATATATTTTTTTCTATTTGCCATCTGAAAAATAAGCAACATTATTGATGATAAACAATAATTAACAACACGATTAGGTTCGTCTTTGAATTATGTATGATGTCTTGCTCTCTTGCTCCACGACCCAGAAATCACCCTGTATGTAAAAGGGTAAAAGGGTTAAACCCTGGAATCTCTGTTTTAAAAAGTTACCCAGGTAACGTCGTTCATTTCCTCCCTCGGCAGCTCCGATTGTGGAATGAGCCGAGGTTTTCCCGAGAGACTACAGTATGTCAAGAAAGGAGTGTATACATTTTTAAAGGGTTGGAAACGCGCATGTGACACAGGAGTTGCAGGCGTCAATAGGCTGCGGTGACCGCTTACCATCAGGCGGGCCGTACGCTTCTTTGCCACCGACGTGGTATAAAAAAAAATGTAAACATGACAGAACGAAACGGGAAAAGTTGATAAATCCATAATATTTAAAATCAAGTAATGCCAAGAACGTTCGTATTTGTACGTTTACGATAACCCGGTATATACCTCGTTTGTTGATGTAGAACATGGTAAGTTTTGCCATGATAGACTTTCTCCTGTGGAGCATTTTTAACACAAGCAGTGCCAACGTTTTCACAAACACAAAAGACCACCGACCTAGTGACAACAAGCTCAATTTCCTTTAAAAAAATGTGAATGTTGTCGACACCTGGCTCGTAGCGCGGGAGCGGCGATCGACAAAGCTAGTGTTGCACGACCGTAACCCGTGTTTTACCTCCTTATTTATTGTTATAGCGCCCTGAACAGACCATACCATAGTAAATTGAATAAGGAAATTTATTTCTAGCAATTTCCAGGGCTAGTTAAAGAGGTTAAGCTTCTAGGTGTCAATAAGGTAATAACGCCCTTTTTAGGATTTTGTGCCCAAAGACATTAGGAGTCTTTTTAAGGATACCCAAAGGACTGCAGCGAGATTCTTTAACTAGACCTAAGCCGTCCGTCTACCTGTCTATCTCAGTTAATGAGAAATAGACACAGGCATCCTGTTTGGAATTTAAGTACGGTTGTCTGGGTGAAATTCCTAGACATACACATTATTCATTTAGGGCGGTTGAGCAATTGCAGGTCTAAAGATGGAGAAAATATGATATTGTATTTACTAGACTTGCGAATTACAAACAATATCAAACACAAACCTAAAATATTGCCCGGCCTGCGTATTATCCCTTAAATAGGGTATGTGCCTTTTAGGTTTATGTTACTTACCTAATTGGGCCATAAATGTGGTATATAATACACATACTCGTATTTCAAATTTCAGCTTTGTTTGTCTAACTGTAACACAAACATGTGTATGTTTTAACCTGTTATTGTGTACAGTAAAGTGCTTATATACATACAACTGTCACTGAGAAAACTGCCTATGACGATTGTTATAGTAGGTCAGACACAGAGTGATCGCATTAAGGGTTCCGAGACGTAGCCAATTTCGGTACGAAAAACTACAAATCCAAATCAATTCGGAACCCAAAAACCCCATAAACCTCAAGTTCCCACGCTTCCATTCGCCATACAATAATTTTAAAAACTCCATCTACTACATTCCGACACTAACTCGTCTTATGTGATACCGAATACCCACCGACTCCAAACGGAGTCTTAGGCTGAGTTGCACCGACTTACGATCACAGACTGATCAACGTTAAATATGGCGCCGGCAGCTGTCATCCGATAGAAACTTGTCAAACTTTCCATACATTCAAACTTTAACGAACACAGTTTACGATTACAGACGGTTTGGTGCAACCCAGCCTTAGAATACTATTCGGACCTACTACCACTCGAGTATAAAGGATGATTCACAGTAAACCGTTCCGTGTCCGGGCCGGCCCGTTTTCTATGACAGCAAACGCAACGGCCGGCGTATTTCTCTAGAAGAAAACGGGCCGGCCCGGACACGGAACGGCCTACTGTGAATCATCCTTTACCCGTACGAATATAAGAATGTCTCCATCTAAGAGGTTAAGATATATTTGACAATACGACGTCAACAAACAAGCAACACCTTATTAAATCAAATATTAAATCCATTAATATTTTTATTAAATTATTGCATATTTTGTTTTAAAAATGTTCATCATTTAATACGTGTAAATAATAAAAAGTTACTTATATTGTGGTATAAGCACTCTAGACTTAATTTTAATTTAAATAAATTTCACCTAACTTATAATTAAGAACCAAAATGTCATTAATAATTAAGAAAGTAAAATAAAATAATACGAATTAACTTACTCAAACTCGTACAATGCTATATATATATATATATATATTACTTAATTGTACATACACCAAACATATAAATAACTTATACTTATAAAATATATAACACCTAGGTATGTAACAATAAATCTAAACGTAAAATTAAGTAAAAAACAATGTTATTAATTATAATAAAAAAGCTGTAAAAATTACTATCAAAATACGTTTATTGGCTATGTGCACGTCTGAAACGTCAAACGTCAAAGGTCCCGAGACAATGTCAAAACTCAGAGATGTCAAATAATGACACATGAATATTTTATTTACTTTAGTAAACGAGAAAGACCCCGTATTGGAAATTTTACTGAAATAAATAAGAGAATAAATAAATACATACAAACGAAACGTAGGAAACCGTTAAGAAACCAATAGAAAACGTGAAAGTAAATTTGACAGTGGTCCCCGGTAAGTACACATTTCTGCCATGGTGTGCGCTACGATCGCCTAGCTTACCCCCACCACCTACTTCGCACATAGCCAATAGGCGTAATTCTATTGTTATTTCTATTGTGTCTGGAATAGTGTCCATCACAATGTTAAGCATGTATTGTTTCTAAAACGATGGAAACTAAAAGCTATTTTAATTTATTTGTTTTTGTCAACAATGCTAGTTTTCGGACATACTAACATTATCCTCCCAGCATTATCCTTGTTATGACCTTCATCATATCGGTTTCCTCACGATGTTTTCCGTCACCAAAAAGCTACTGTTAAATATCTATTGATATTTCAGCACAAGTCGGGATTCAAACCCACGACCGCCATATGATTGAGTCGCATGCCTTACCACTTGGCGGTGGTTGTAGTTGCTTTTCATCCTGTATGTTAGGTCTCGGCCACTTGCGATAGATCAAAGGAAACCATCAGTGTAATGAAGATGTTGTGACGACACCGCCGTAATTAGATGCCTTTATAGGCTTTCGATAGTTATGATTGGGTTAGCAAAGATTGTTCCGAGGTTGAGTTTTGTACCTAATCGGTAGGTACCTCTGAGAGGCTGTCGAGTGAGTTGAGTTTTCTTTGTACTTAAGTATGTATTTATCTGTATAAGTATATATATCGTCATCTAGTACCCATAGTACAAGCTTTACTTAGTTTGGGACTAGGTCGATTTGTGTAAGATTGTCCCCCA
Organism: Notocelia uddmanniana; assembly: GCA_905163555.1. Lineage (NCBI taxonomy): Eukaryota > Metazoa > Arthropoda > Insecta > Lepidoptera > Tortricidae > Notocelia > Notocelia uddmanniana. The sequence continues at coordinate 5,983,426 of LR991064.1, forward strand.
ATATTTATTTATTTTATTTTATGATTTTGATAATCTTAAATAATTTGCAATTTATTGTGATGGATGATTTACCATCCGTATCATGAAACGATGTTATAAATTTTAATATGTGTACAGCACATTAGGTTTCCTAAACTTCGAGAGAAGCGTAAACACAATAATAGTGGCTATTTTCTACAGGAATAACCACATTATCTATCGGTAAACAGTTTAGTGTGACGTGGCACGCTGTAATTAATATAAAATTGGACTCGGCATTTTGGGTAAGTTTTGAACATAAATGTTAGGTTAGAAAGCCTAATTAACCGAGCGAAACGACTATTTCAGCTTCGGCAAAAATGCTTTCGTCCGGTAGATTTTCCGCTGTTCTCCTCTACGGGTCGCATTTCTCAACCGATTTTCGTAAAATTATAGATTTTTGTAATATATTCCTTAATCCTTTGGAAATTTTAAAAATTGATATAATATATTTTTTTCGTGAGGTCTACAGCTCACAAACAGAGCCACTAGAATTTTATTTATAACCTGCATTATCTACACGTCTTCGTTTCTATAAATATTAAGTTTAATGATAATTATCCTCCCTGTCTGATTGATTTAATACACTAATCTTTGCCAAGTATAATTAATCGTTATGCCACGGTGTACTCTTCCGCGATCGGACTGGTTTCTGCTTATTTAGCTTTAACAAGAGCTTATGCGTGAGCTTTAACAGTTAAAATTCACCAGATTTTATTATGATGGTGGCAAATAAGCGTACGGATTGCCTTATGGTGAAAGGTTAACACTATACGCTAGGACATCCATACTAATATTATAAATGCGAAAGTAGGTAACAGACAAGCACGAGTTCTGTCAGTCTACTACATAACTTTTTCATGTTTTAACCACTGCAACGATAAGGATGAAATTTGGTATGGAGATAGTTATCTCTGAGAACATAGTAGGATAGTTTATATCTTGGAAATTGGGCGGAGTTTTGCATGGAGGTTCACACTGAAACGAGTTTCACGCGAAGCTGTTTTATAGCAACATTTTCTGCAATTTTATGTACTGTAACTATACCATTACAACGCACACCACACACAGTACACTTAGGTGCACAGTGCACCTTCGCCGCAAATGCACTCATCCTCAGGAAGAAATTCTAAAAAGTTCGAAACATGTCGCCTGGAGTGTGACAATTTATACGTGGATTTAAACCGTTACGAGTATCGTGGTATAGTTTTAAACATGACTTACGAAATTTTCAATTTAAGTTTTATCTACTTATTGTTAGTTTTACTTAAAATCGCTAGCTCTTTCCATCACAATTATATGCGTTAAACTATACTTAACTTTCCTATATAACAAAAAGGCGTAGATAAAAAAATGACTAATTTTTTTTGCATGCACCTTCGTCAAAATTTGCTAACATACATAACCAAAAAAAATGTTACTTACTTATTTCTAGGTAGAATGTGATATCAATTAATGCCTTAAACGGATCCACGGCATTTTGTTACACCCTGTATGTTACCGCCACATAAACATATCGAAAATGTTACACAATAAAAAAAAAAATATGTTCCGTACCAGAATTGGTCAAACGGAATACCGTAAAATGGGATGAGAAGGTTTCGCGGGGAGAGTTGGGTTATGAATGGGGAGAGAAACGATAAACGGGGGGTGAGATGGGATTTTAAGGCTACTGCTACAAAAATAATGTATTCCTATTTAAAATGGAGCTAATATGAGATATAGATATAAGAAGCTAATATAGATATGAGTATTACACTCATAATAAAGAAAAAGATCCAACAATCTGCCAAAATCACCTTTGTATGAAATCCCATCTCACCCCAATAACGAGGGACCACGGGGTGAGGTGGGATTTCCTGTTTATCGTCAAAGTTACCCAAAATAAAATAAAAACTAAAATACAAACGTCCGGAACACTTATTATATACAACATTCAGTTTACATATGTAAAAATAAAATGTTGTCAAGGTTTGAATGTCAGTTTTGTCCCTACTCACCCCATTTTACGGTATGTAGGTTCTAAAGAACTCATAATATTGAGTTGAAATTTAAAAAATACAATTTTAATGTGGCATAAGTTTATAAGAAATGCTGACAACCAATAAATCCTCAAAAACTACATCTACCAATGAACAGTTCTCCATACAAACGTAGTTTCGCTCTCATTTTAAAAAGCCATGCTAGAATAACATGAAACTTGGTAACACAATGGGATTCGGCATATCTAGGTCGTAAATTAGTTCCTGTTGCTTAAAATTATAATGGAGAAAAAATACAAGACGTAATAAACTCAAAAACTAGCTGTATTTTTTTTCTATTACAATTTCTAGCAACAGAAACTAATTTCCGACCTAGATTTGGACAAAGTTTCATGTTATTTCAGCAAACCGTTTTAAAATGAGAACGAGACTATGTTTGTATGGAGAATCGAGTTCAGCCGAGCGTACTACGGTCTCTTAAGCTAAACTACTTAAGAATGCAGAAATATGCCACCTGTATGTACCTACACTAAAATGTCCTTCTTTTCTCTCGAATCTAAACGACCTTGGCATTATGTTATTAAATAAACATTGATTAAGTAACCTTTCAAATGCATCTGTAGAGTGTTGTCTACAACAATACTGCATAGCTCCCAGGTCACAACGGGCTTTGATTCCAGTTGTGTTAATCACAATGAACGGACTGAACGGTCATCCCTCATATCAATCATCTTGGCTTTATCTATGTCATAAACACATGAAAGTGATGTTGTCCCTATGTCATACAGAACAGGGGCTGACACATTATTCAATATTCTTGTACTCTTTACGTATGTGGTGTTGTGTTCCTGGTGGTGAGTAAGGTCACCAGAGCTCCCCCAAACGATACGCTGTGTTGAAACTGAGGTACCTGCATAATCTCTTTAACTGTCATCACAACGAATCCTCAAGACAATGAAGGGTTGGCAATGCGCTCGTGAGAACTCTTCTGGAGTCGCAAGTGTCTGTGGGTGTGTCCTAAGGCAGAAATGATTAAAAATTGTACTCCACAAAATAATATATTATTTATTCAAAAAGACGACAAAATGGCGATGAGGAAAATAAATAAAGTGAATGAGCCAAATTAGCGATGGGCAAATCGTAGGCCAGTGATGCGCCACATGTCCATGGCTACAGCCATAAGGCAGGCCGTTTGCTTGTTTGCCACCGTCGGTGAAAAATAAAATCTCGCATCGCGCCCGTGAACAAACCTCATGTCCGCCTAAAGCCCTTGGGCCTTCAAGTGGGACCTATTCTGTTAAATAAATTTAAATTATTTTCAACTGTTGCATTAATCTAGTTGTGGTCGATTTTTCAAATAAATGAAATCAACTCTATTTTCTATTATATTTGATTCAAATTCCAAAGTATTTTGTTTTGTAAGGTGAGTCTTAGGAGGATAAGACGTTTTCATATAGGGTATGTCACCGGCATGAGAGGAAATTAACTAATGAAAAATACCGTTTTGAAAAAAGCCCGCGTGCCTTTAACGTACTGTATACCTATGTTATATAATCTTCCACAGTCTGATGTACGAATGTGTAATTTAAATTTGTAGTATCCCAAAAAAATAGGAGTATTATGCCAACATTTTTTTTGAACAAAAAATTGGCTTCAGAATTCAGTTATTATCTGTTCGTCTGCACATAGCATGATATAGCAAATCGCTATATTTACCGACAGATATACGAAATATACGTTATGGGTTACAAAGTAGAAAAAACCAAGATTAAAAAAAAAACCAAGCTTCAGGGGTAAATCCTGATCTTCTTTACATAGCCTAGGCAGATTTAGACATAAATATTCAACGCTGCTTTAATCAGATCCGCAAACAACTCACCCAATAACAAACGTTACAAATGTAAATACATAGAAAAATATCGAGAGTTATGACCTTTTGGTACTTAGGATGGTAAAGAAGATCATATCCAAACAATGGCAGGTTCACAGCCAGTGTCATCGATATGGCGAAGGTCATTTTGCTATGAATTTAGCGATATTAATCTTGGGCCGAGACTACAAAACAGACTGATCACTTAAAATTATTTTACAGTACATATGGTGCTACGGTACCGCACGAGTGCGGTAATCAGCAGATTACGTGCATATATCGAAACTTTAAAAAGCCATATGTACTGTAAACGTTGTACGATACACGTGCGAACAGGTAATTCGCAACTCGTTTCGATTTGAAACACTCCCTTCGGTCGTGTTTCAATTTATCACCACTCGTTGCGAATTTCCTGTTCTCTGCACTTGTATCGTAATGTACTATTAACGAATATTTTTCATAAACAGCAAACGCATTTATAAATAAAAATAACTGCTTTCAATTTACTAGCTAATAGTCAATGAACTATCAGTATCTTATTCAAACATCCTATCATTATCCATGAATAACTCTTGACAGTTTGAGTTCAGGTGTCCTGTTCTGATCAGCATAGTCTCCACTTCACCACGTGGTACAATACCACCTGTTTTCAGAAGCTCCGACGTAACTCCATTCTCACCCGCCGCCTTGTTGTTTTTAAGCTGTTTGAGAGCCTATTCCTTGAATTATTTAAAATATAATCTTCTACAGTGTATACTGTAATTAATCTTGTTCATATTATTGTTAAATTTTCCCCTTAAGTGAACAATCTTTTCCATCACTAATCTGTAGCTCTTCTGATATCGATCTACTGTCAGTTTGTTTGTTCAAATTGAAAACAAATGCGATCATTATACCTTTTTGAATGCCTTTCAAATGTTAGATTCGATGATAGAATCATTCTCAGGCGTTAAAATGTCAGTATCAAGAGCGAAATCCGGAAACATTTTTTATGCTCGTTTTCATTGCCATGAATACTAACAAGATCAACATCTTGTGTTTTGTTCAAAGCGACACATTGAATTGGAATATTTTTTTATCAATCTAATGGTTTTATCTAATTTTATAACATAATGTAGCCCAGCGGTAAGGTCGCGGGCTCGTCCAATGGGAGCCCATCCATGGGATGGATGGCAAAGAACTTCCTTATGAACGAAATGTCACTTCATATTCAACAGTACCTAACTTTTCAGTGAGGGAAAACATCGTGAGAAAACTCGTCAAGTCCCAACAAGGTCTGAATTTATTCTCTGTATTGGAAGGGCAGATGGCAGTTGTTTTCGTCAAACTGCCCTCTTATTCACAAACCGACTAGTCCTCACCTTTTATCTTCACCTCACCCTTTTTTATATGGAAACTGTCATTTCTCGAATTTTGACAGTTTCCATATATAAACGGGTGAGAGGTGAGGACGAGTCGGTTCGGGAATAACACCCCTGGTGTTCACGCCGAATTGAGATTGGGTTGGGCTAAAACGGGTCCCTGGGTCCTTATTAATAGTTACAACTTGAAAAACGCTAAGAGAAAGACAAAGCCACACTCACGTTTTTATCCGTGTGCGTATACTTAATGCATATGAGACGATATAAACATAGGTTTAAAAATAATTATACTTGGTTTTAAATTCAAGGATATCCATCCGGTATTCGTTTAGTCCTAATTTTTGTCTTTGTCTTCGACGAAGAAAAAATCAACCCCAAAGACGATTGCGAACCGGTGATCATTATTTTGTTCCTTGACTTGAACTTACTGACGTGCACAGATGTTGATGCTCACTTGATGTCAGTATACTATCATTATTACATTTTCGCAGCTACTATACTGTTTTTCACGTAGGAAGAGTCCGGTGACAGCTGTCAACCCAGTACAAATTATGTCATTATACGTCAAAAATGACATAATTTGTACTGGGTTGACAGCTGTCACCGGACTCACAAAACTATGTCAACTGTGGACTACAAATTATGTCATTTTTGACGTATAATGACATAATTTGTACTGGGTTGACAGCTGTCACCGGACTCTTCTTACGTGAAAAACAGTATAGTAATTCTTGTGTAAAAGTGGGGAGTACTGCATTCGTATCTCCAGTCAGGAAACTTAGGAGGCACGCATTCAAATGCGGAACCGGCTCTGACTCGAATGATTTGACAGTTGACACTGATAGCTGGCAGCTTACTAATATCGAACCGCATCCGGACCGACAAATGCGGTAGTAGCCGGATATGAATCTGTACAACATAACACCTACAAATCACGAACAAGTAAGATATCGTCATCTAAACCAATCTAAGAACTCCATCGAATCCCATAACATATGCGTCTGCGCGTGTAACTCTATATCCACTAAACAAAAGCCTATCGCCATCTGCGCCCGCGCAATCGCGATGCTAGCGCCACCTAGCGACTTATCGGGAAGATTTATTCGCTCCGTGTCAGATTTGTTGCTACTAATTTTGGTCGTAGATTTAGATTGGCGGTGTTTGTTTTAGAATACAATGTGTTTGTTTTAGGACTTTTCTGTTACTAACCGGTCGTGGTCGGACTAGTATCAGAAATCGTTCAATCCGAGGTTCCCCATCACTTCTCATTGTGAATTAATAACACTTTGAGTGTCTGGGTATGAGGGAGTGGATCCGAGTATGTCCTAAAACTACGACCAAGACCACCGTGGGATGGGCAGCAACATTCCTGCGCAGTGTGGTGGAGATACTGCGATCGCTAACCCGCATGCCAAGCGTGGTGATTATAGCATTTACCCCCCATGAAATTGGGGGAGGCCTATGTCCAACAGTGGACGTCCTTGGCCTGACATGGTGGTGGTGGTGGTGTCATGGTATTGGCTAAAGATAGGCGTTTTGCTTGTAGTTTTTATTACATACCATTTCCCCGTATCGCTTACGTGTGTAACGCTAGGAAAACATTGAAATATTCATTTATGTTTTGTTCACAGCGCATCCTCGGGAGCTCTGGCGACTTTACTCACCACCAGGAACACAACACCACACCTAAATAGCATGTAGTAGTGTTATTATAAAATACTCTACTCCACCACCACCCACCACCATCCTAAATATGATTGCGGACAGGATTGACTGTCCATATTTTACACATTTTTGTGGACTTCACAGGCCTAGTATTAGTGAACTATAACTGTTATAATATTATTATTAACATAGTTTTTAAGCTTTTTTATAACGAGCTAACACTTTATGAGCCACGAACTTGAAATAAAAGTTTAATTTTTTATTTATTTTTTGTTTAAGTTTCGGTCTTCTGTAAAGTGGAGATACTTCCAAAGTTGGTCTGCTCCGAAAATATGAGGGAGATGACGTTCTGATGTTCCCCCATAAAATACCTTGAAAAAAGTAAGTAAGAATATCTTTTCTAATAAATTATTTAGGACTTTGCGTAATACAAACTCATTTTATAATTGACTGAGCGAACGAAGCGTTTCCGTTTCTGTTTGGGCAATCTCTTGGAATATTGTGAATGAGTGAGTCATTCCAGTTTATTGACATTTTGAAATTTGAAACCAAAATATTTGCTGGATATGCGTAGGTAGACTAGACCTCTCAAAGCCACTAATATCGAACGGTACGTTAATTATGTTTTATGTTATAATAAATTAATTCAATAAAGACAAAGACCCGATAAATTATATTACTTAGACGACCTGTTTAGCCTAGTTGGTAGTGACTCTGCCTCCGAAGCTAGAGGTCCCGGGTTCGAATCCCGGCACGGGCATTTATTTGTGCATTTTTCACGGATATTAGTTCTTGGGTCTTGGATGTTTTCTATGTATTTAAGTATGTATTTATCTATATAAGTATTTATATCGTCGTCTAGTACCCATAGTACAAGCTTTGCTTAGTTTGGGACTAGGTCGATTTGTGTAAGATTGTCCCCCAATATATTTATATTTATAATTGGTTTTTATGATAATTATGTACATAAATATGTATGTGAATCACATCTGTGTTTAAGCATTTTACCACCTTGTAAAATACACGGCGTCGCGATACACGGCGTCGCGTTCAGTCTCAGACCCTAAACTTAAGGTTGGTCTGTTTGTATATGTGTGCTCGAGCGTACACCTCCGTATTGGGCATGGTTTTGAAAACCGGCCTCAATCAGTTGTTTGTAGGTAATGAATCTCCTACTATCTTTTTTTCTTGGTCGGAGCGCTCAACATTCGACCCTGCTAAGATAGGTCCTACAATGTTCACCGCTTCAATTATCTAGTTGATACCTTAGTTACCTTTATTTAAGATTGCAAGCGTCAACTATGTTGAAAGGAAATCTATAACAGATAAGAAGACAATAGCGTACAGTAGTGTAGTAATAGCTGAATTTAAGAATTGTACTTGGAAAAGCAAACTTTCAGACAATGTCCACTGATTACTTACATTACGATGTTAATTGTGTCAACCACAGTAAATATGTATACCTAAGTTTGTGAAATTTTAAGTCTCATAATATAACGGGTGGACAACCTACGCAACCCTACATTGTGCGTGGCTCGACATGCAATTGCCCAGGTTCTTTTTGATATGACGATTCGTTGAACTTTGAACGACTCACACCAAACGGCCGGAGTCGGCGCGCACGCCACCAGTGTCAAAGGAATTCGAACCCTCCATACAGAAGCTAGACTTCGTATCCAAACGGCATCGACAGAGCCGGCGGCAGACGACCAGAGCCGAGCCAACCGGCTGTCCGCGACCCATTCAAATATGAAATCTAACATCTGTATATGGAGTGTTCGAATTCCTTTGACTTTAGTGGGGTGCGCGCCGACTGCAGCCGTTCGGTGCGAATCACAGACCAGATAGACGCCGCAAACGCGCTGAATAGTATGGAAACCGAGCGTGTCAATTTTTACGTGCCTTCTATGACGTGACGTAAGCAATTTAGTGATGTCCAATACTACCGCCGCGTTAAACCGATTCAAAGGCGCCGCCGTCGGTTTAGTACTCAGTAGGCCTGTGCTGTGTACGCAGCCCGCCCGCTTTAGTTTACAAAGTGACAAATGACAGACAAATGAAGGATCCCCACTCGACACAGCGCACTCAACATCCGCGGGAGCTCTGCTGGCGACCTTACTCACCACCTCGAACACAAAAACTCATTCGTACAGAGCAAGTGTTGGTGGCAATTTCATAGTCCTGGCATTATCGTCTACATATATCCAGTGAAGCTTCGTTATAAATTATTTTTAAACATAATTACGAACATGAAATAGGATTAACTAAACAATGTCAAAAAAATCTCAAAAATCAGACGAGTAATTAAAATCACTTTTAAAATATCGTTTCGAAAATCCCAACCACATAAAATTATGTACAATAACGTGTCAAATCAAAAGCTGTGTTTTACGCATTTTATACGACATATACTGCACAGTGTGACAAACCAGTAATTATTGCGGACAAAAATGTAAATATGATGTAAAAATTGCGGCAAATTGTCACTGCGAGGACCATTTTACGATTGGAACGGTTTCTTGTATGGATATTGTAACTCGTTATGCCGTATCTTTAAGTTCGATCGTCGATTATGTAAACCAATATTGTAATTAAAAAGAGGATGGAGCCGGTAACGGGCTGTCAGAAGATTTTGGTTCGTGGCATTTTACGTAGTCATAATATGTCAAAGTTTGTAATAAATTATCAAATAGCACATGCAATACAAAAAAAAAAAACAAAAAGTCATTGCATTATTTGTAAAAATCATTTAAAATGTCAAAATACAAATTAATATTTATAAAATTATCACAATTTTTCAAAATATATACTAAGAAAGGGGTATCATTGATACGTTTGGAAATGTGGTGTTTTTGGTATCGGTAGCTGTATAAGTAGGCGTCTAAACTGTTTGATACTGCAGCCAAACGGTAAAGCCCATTAAATGCAATCCATAGATTTTCGGTGAAGATAAATATAGTGAGGAAATCGGTTTAATCTCGAAAATTTTGGGGTTCAGTGCCATAGTGGACCCCGAGCTCCAACTGGAAAAATGCTAGGAGGATCACGATAGCAGTTACGTGTCTATACTGTCTAATGTTTTTTTTTCAATAATTATTGTACAAATTCTAAGGGTTTTATTCTGTATTCGCTTTTAAAAAATATATTTGCATGATTTAAACTACATTTACATTCTACATTATGCCACTCACAAACAGATTACTACGCACAAGACACTTTTGGGTGAGTCAATGAGTATGTCGATCAAGTCAAAAATAGTATTTAGAGGTGTTTAAATTAACATCACACAAGTATAAATATAGTGAAAACGATTTCAAAAAACTAAGCTGGCATACACAACTACTACTAAGCCTCATTATAATACTTATTTGATAAATGATCTGCATAATACTCGCGTATCTTTTCGAATGCGGGGGCATTCAGTTCAGCACAACTCTCGGTTTTGAAATAGAAAATGAGAGTGCATATGCCCTAACCTCTAGTCACCCACCATATAAGAATAGTTGGCAATATATATATATATATATATATATATATTTTAATCGAACAAATTAATTTTACTGTCATTGAATTATTATTAATTTTATTTACAATTAATTAATTTTTATGTCCTATTTGATAATTTATTTCACACTGACATATTATTATTATTAACATTTTGTACCCCTTTCTTAGTATATATTTTGAAAAATTGTGATAATTTTATAAATATTAATTTGTATTTTGACATTTTAAATGATTTTTACAAATAATGCAATGACTTTTTGTTTTTTTTTTTGTATTGCATGTGCTATTTGATAATTTATTACAAACTTTGACATATTATTTTTAATACTTTGTACCCTTTCTTTTTATACATTTTGAAACAGTGATAATTTTAATTTTAATTATTTTGTATTAGGACATTTTAAATTTTATTTTTAGTAATTGCAATGCTCAACAGAGCTCATGTTTGAACTGTGCCTAACTTTAACATGAAACGCAATAAATCATTGAATTGAATTGAATTAACGCTCGTTCTAAAAGTTACGCATATATAACAACTGTAATTTCAGATTCAGAGAATAATACAAATTATGCATTGTAATGGAAGATAAAAATACTGCCTCAGTCTCATTCTCAGTTGTCATATCACAGTACACAAGTCCACGCTTTGACCAATTCGCAACACAATGGACAAAAAGTATTTTAGCCGATATCAGTAAACACGTAACAATTACGTTACACTTGCGGACAAATTCAACGAGACTACTGTCACAAAAAGCTGCCAAGTAAAATAATTCCTGCTTAACTTTTTATTCTTGTTAAGGCGGCCTCTCAAAGGGAAAGGAAGTGCATTGAATACCAATACCATTTATAAAACTTGCACAATACACCCTTATTTGCAATTGGACAAGAAATATGGAACGAGTTGTTTCGAATTGAAATTAAGGAAATATTTAATTAATTTGTCTAAGGTTTTGGTACAAATGTCCACTGGCATTATTTTTGATATTTTTAAATGATCTTGTAAACTAATTAATGATTCGAAGAAAAAGTATAAACAAGAAAACATTATGATCTATTTCGAGGAAATGATTTTTAACTTTCGTCATCGGCCGGGTGTGTGATAATTTTTTGAGCATAGTAGGGATATCCCGAGATATCGAACAGAGCAAAACCACCGTCAAAAAATATCTGCTACCACCGTATATCTCATATTGTTATAACACATAGGTAACAAAATCATCTGTGTTATGACATAAATAAACTAGTGGCACTATGACTTACTCGTTGTAAATGATGCACTAATCCTGATTGATTAGGCCCAAAAATATAAATGTTTAAAGTGGACTGTATACAAATGACTGGTAGTTCCTCTCGTAAAATAACAGTGACTGACTCTACTCTAATATTGGTGCCACCTTGGTTCTGCTTTTTCTTATGATTCGTAACAAGTAAATAAGAAGTCCGGACGGATTGTAAATGGCTTATATTGTTTATCACAGATTATGTTCTTAATAAAACGTATTTGGAAGTTAACACTGTATATAATAAAGTTACTTATTTATAATGACTTTAACACTGATTTTATCTAAATCTAGGACACAATGTCTAGATTCCTAAACTTTTCCTGAGCTGAGTTCCCAACGCACTTTTTCTTTCTTGTTCTGGGTTTCTTCCTTGGAGTGTCTCTTCGGTACTAAGTGAAGTACGTTGCGAACTCACCTCCTTTCTTTCGTAATGGCTGACCGTAACGTGAGCACCACGAAGTTGCGCACGCTACGAGGCGCTGTCCGAGTATAAATAGGGAATCTTACAAATCTCGCGGTTTTCCGCGGATTGCGGAGGCTGTGATTATCTCACTGGCCTGTACTAGGACTCATCGAGTCGGCGTTCGGTGTGGTTACACGTGACCCTTTATACTTGGACAGCGTCTCCCTAATATTGGCTCTGAGAGGGAAGAACGTTGTGTAAAAACGACTATTCTGAATTTATTCAATCTTAAGAAATTCGCTGCGCGACCATTTCTTAGTGCCTGTGATTCAAACAGGGCTTATAATATGCGCCTCAGCGCCTACTTTATATAATAAAAACCTTATTGTCTCAGAGTCAACTGTTTGTGAGTTAGCTCACAAACATGCCATTTTCATAGCGTAATTTCGATCTACGATCGACATATTTTACATTATTACGCAATCTTTCATTCTACTGCGTATGGAAATTTCCAAGTATCATTGCGCAATCACTCGAATTGTGTCATAATACTTGCTGAAATGAATAAACTCGCCCTAAAGAGTTATTCCTTCCGCTTAGTGCGACAAGGTTCTAATATTTACGTAAATATGACAATATTTCTTAAATATTCCATTTTAAATAACAGGGTTACTCTTACATTTACCTAGCTAACGTCTTATCTTTATTTCTTTCTAAATTACGTGCTAGGTACATCAGGGGAGGGTAGGGTCTGTCGTCTACATACTCCCCGCCGTCTGAAGACTCAGACTTTGTGGCTACGGTAGCTCTAGTCTCAGGCTTCTCTGGTTCGGGACACGGTGCGGGCTATGGGCTCGACGCAGGCTCGTGACTCGACGTAGGCTCGGCGCTCGAAGCAGGCTCGGTGCTCGACGCAGGCTCGGTGCTCGGCGCGGCTGGCACTAGCACGGCCAGCCGTGATGAAGCTCGACGTAACACGCCGTTCGTTGTGCGGACATCCACGTTCCGCACTTTTCCGTCGGGCCCTGGATAGGTGGCCACGACTAGCCCTCGCGGCCATACGTTGCGAGGGCTTGCGGGGTCGGCGACCAACACTAAGTCGCCGACGTGGATCTGTTGGTTCCCACCGCCGGAGGATTGACGGGGGGCCAACAGTGGGTAGTATTCTTTTACCCATCTTCGCCAGAAGTGGTTGGCGAGCGCCTGTACTTGGCGCCATCTTCTTCGGTCATCTTCCTCGCAGGGACCGATGACTAGTTGCTCGTTCGCTGACAACAACAGGAAATGATTCGGTGTCAGCGCGGCGTCGTCTTCAATGTTCATTGGTACGTGGGTAAGTGGTCTGGCGTTCACTACGTTCTCTACTTCCGCCAGAAGTGTCAGGAAGATTTCTTCACTCGGCGCCTTCTCTTTTAGCGTGTAGCTCAATGCATTTTTAATGGTTCTCACCATTCTCTCCCAGCTGCCGCCCTGTGATGGCGCAGCCGGGGTGATGAAACGCCAGTTCAGTCGATGCTGTAGTCCGTATTTCTGGAGTGCTGGCAACCATTCTTCTCGGGCCGCCTTTAGTTCTAAGGCGGCCGCGTGGAACGACGTTTGGTTGTCGCTCCACATGGTTTGTGGCCATCCACGACGCGCCGCGAAGCGTCGTAGCGCGTTGATGGCACTGTCGGTTGACAGGCTGTGCACGACTTCTAGGTGGACCGCACGTGTCGCCAGGCACGTGTACAGGGCGACCCACCTCTTCTCGCGTCGCCTGCCGATCGTTACCCACAGCGGGCCGAAGTAGTCTTGGGCCGCGTGGGTGAAGCAGCGCTGGTAGGCCTCTAGCCGCTCAGGCGGGAGGTCCCCCAGAGGCTGCGCGCGCGGGATCGCGCGACGTAGGCGGCAGAGTGCGCACGCCTGTGCTACGGCGCGCACGCTCGGCCGCAGATGCAGTATCCACATGTTCTGCCTTAAATCATTAACAACACTTTCATTATTAACATGCGCGCCCCGGCAATGGGCGCGCCTTATAAGCAATTTGGTGTAGGGCTCCCTACCATCCAAAATGATGGGCTTTTCAGCCGTGTACCGTACTGGTGCACGGCTCAGCCTGGTCCTCATCGTCAGCAGACCGTCTGACGAGAGCTCGGGATCGAGCTTATATAACTTAGACTGCTTCGTTAGCTTCTTTCCAGCAGCTAGTGTGTTTAACTCTTCTGGGAAGCTATTTCGCTGGCTTCTCTGCACCAGCAAATGCTCCGCCGCTCGTAGATGCCTCGCTTCCAGCTGTCTCCTTCTGTCTCGAGACTTCAGCTTTTCTATAAACAACAACATGTACCCGACTGTCCTTACGACGCGTTCATGGCTACTGAACCGTTCGATGTCCGGCAGCGCTGTGGCCGGTTCATGCGTTGTCGCGAGGACTACCTCCTTCTTTCGCTGCTCTGTCGGCTCCACGTTCTTGGTGGATATGACTGGTGGCCACTGGTCCTCCGCCTGGCTCAAAAAGGCGGGACCTGTGTACCATCTATCGGTAATGCTCACCTTCTGGCTCGGTCGCAGGCGGGTGGCATCATCCGCTGGGTTCATTTTTGTGGGCACCCATCGCCATGCCGCTCGGTCACTGGTTTCAGCTATCTCCGCTATTCTGTGGGAGACGAAGGGTGCGTACCGGTGGGCGTCGTCGCGCACCCACGCCAGTACTGTGCGGCTGTCTGTCCAGTAGACAACCTTTTCGACCTTATACCTTTGTTCCTTCAGTAAGGTCTGCGCCAGCCGTGTCCCTGTTACTGCCGCAGTCAGCTCTGCCCGAGGTATGCTCACGGTCCTTACCGGAGTCACTCGAGCCTTTGCAGCTGCCAGGCTTACCGTCACACGGCCATTTTCCTCTGACCGCCAGTAGGCGATCGCAGCGTAAGCTACCTTCGATGCGTCTGTGAAGACGTGTAAACTCGTGGTTGTACCCGCGCCTGTCATCGCGTGACAACGCGGGATGCGAAGCGCCGCTACGTGCTGTAGTGCTTCCAACCATTTCGCAAACTGCTCGGCTTCTTCCTCTGGTAGCGCTGCGTCCCACTCCACTCGACCCCATATTGATTGCATCAATATTTTGGCTGATATTACATACTGGGCTATCAGTCCTAACGGGTCGTAGATGGACATTATCGTGGACAACATCTCTCTCCTCGTCGGCGGCCGCTCGTTCTGCCTTACCTCCGACGATACGCGCAACAGCGCCGTATTGAAGCTCAGCGTGTCTGAGTCTGGATCCCATATCAGACCCAGCACCTTCTGCTCCTTCCCGCCCAGCGCCGTTGGTTCCACGGCGCGGTCGTTCTGCGGGATCTTCTTCAGCAGCAATCTGCTATTAGTGGACCACCCGCGGAGGACAAAGCCTCCCTCCGCGTGTGCGTCACGTACCTGAGTAGCTGTGTCCGCCATGTCTCCTTCGCTCTTGAAGCTGGCGACAAAATCATCCATGTAGTGATTTCGTGTGATCTCGTACACAGCCTTCGGAAACCTGTCAGCTTGGCATATGGCATTGTGGTTCCTTACCATATGCGCCAAACATGGGCTGGATATTATTCCAAATACCACCCTGTTCATCCGATATACACTTGGTCTGCAGTTCCTATGGGCTCCCCGCCATAGGAACATCTGCGAAGGTCGATCTTCTTCGCGGATGGCGATTTGGAGAAACATCTCCTGTATATCGGCGCACACTGCATACGCTCCTTCTCTGAAGCGCAACAGAATACCTAGTAATGGCTGTAGCAAGTCCGGTCCTTCTAGGATGAAGTCGTTCAGGCTTACCCCATTATTCTTCGCAGCTGCGTCGAAAACTTGCCGCCACTTGCCTTTGTTTCTGTTGTACGTTGCGAAGTGTGCTAAGAAGTTCGCGATCGGCGTCTCGGGTACCTCGGTCACCCGCTCTGCATAGCCTTTGTCCAGCAGGTTGTCGATCTGCTTCGTATACTCACTCGCGAACTCCGGGCTGCGATCCATTCGGTTCTCGATGTTGCGCAGCCGACTGTACGCCATGGCGTAGCTTGACGGTAAGCAGGGCTCGTTCTCGCGCCACTGTTGGCCTACTTCCCACCTACCGTCCTTCATTTCGATGGATTGTTCGAACAACTGCGTGGCCCCGCTCGTCCGCCGGCCGCACGTTGTCTTTGTGACTCACCTCCTAGCGAGTCGATGGCGAAGTACTGCTTTACTGCGTCGTGGCAACTCGCGGTCGCACGTCGCGTGGTACACCGCTTGTTCGTTCGTTCTGAGATAACCGGAGTTCTTACCAAAGACTGCCCATCCCAGCGCGCTCTTCATAGCGACGGGGGCGTCCCTTGGCCCAGTTCGTATCTCCTCGGGTACCAGCAGGTGCCAGTTGTCAGCACCTAACAGCAGCTGTGGTGCACTGTAGCTGCATACTGCACTGCGGGCTTCTCGCAGGTGCTCGTATCGGTCTAGCAGCTCTTCGTTGACGGCCTGGCTTCTCAGGCCGAGGTTACTCACCGTTCGTACCTCCACGAGGTGAGCTAAGCCTCCATTTCTTGGCCGTACATGGGCCGACACTCGTTCGGAGTGTCCACTGTGCGCGATCCCTCCAACGCCGCGCACTGTCAGCTGATCCCGTGGTCCAGTAGCTCCAATCAGGTCAGCGACTTTCTGCTCGAGGAGTGAGACGGTCGATCCCTCGTCCAGCAAGCAGTGGATATGGGCCTTGCCCTTGGGGCCCGATATTGTTATGGGAAGAACTTTAAGTAATACCTCGGTAGCTTCCTTGGCGTTACTTGCGTAGCTGCTCTGCTCTCCCCCGCTGTTCTGGTTTGGTTCGTTGCGGGGTCTACGAGTCGCTCCCTGCGCCGTGCCTCGTTCACACGGCGGCGGCGGCACTGTCGCCGCCGCTGGTCGCGATCGTGGTTCATTCTGGTGGAGCAGCTTGTGATGGGGGTGTTGGCAGCCAGGAACACTGCAGCCTTTCGCTCGGCATTGAGAGCGCTGATGCCTGGCGTCCATACATCTGAAGCAGATTCTGTTTTGCTTCGCCCAGTCCCATCTCGCCGGTAGTTGCAGAGCCTGCAGTTTCCGGCACTCGTTCGTTCGATGACTCGCGCTACAATAGAGGCATACCCGGACCCGTGATGGCTGTACCTGTTCGGTCACGTACGCCACCTTTGAAGGCAACGGCTGCGGCGGGCCCCATCGGTTCTGCTGGGGCGGCGGCGGGCGGTTGTCATTCCGGTACTGGGTCTTTGGTGCGTTCGTCTGTGGCGGTGCTCCCCGCGGCACGTTCTTCGCGGTGGGAGCGCTAGCGTGGGTGAATTCCAGCTGCAGATCACTCTCTTCGAGCAAGAAATCTGCCATCACCTGGATTTCTGCTAGGCCGCCGCCCCTCTGCCCCTCGGGCGTAGTCGCAGTAGCGCGATCGGAGATGCGGACTCAATCTGTCCGTCACCTCGCGCACTAGTAGCGGGTTGTTCGCGTAGTGCGCATCGTCCAGATCCATAAGCGTACTTACTATGTTCATGACCTGGATGGCGAAGGTGTTGAGCTCGTTCGCGCTCGACCCGACGCGTGGCAGCTTCTTCAGATCTTCTAGCGCCTTGTCCACTAGGAAGTCCTTGCGACCATACTGCTTCGTCAGTATCCTTATCACCAGGTCTGGTGTGGTCGCCGTCGACAGGATGTGCTGCACGCACGCCTTCGCCTCACCTTTGATCGCGGCCCTCAGGCGCGCGACGTTCTCGTAGCCGCTAAACTTATAGCGTTTGTTGCTCTCAATGTATGTGTTGAGGAAGCAACGCCACTCACTGACGTCCCCGTGGAAGTGTGGCAACTCGTACACCTCCTTGGTTGCTGGACGGGCTGCGCTCTGCATCCGTTCAAACAACTCTACCATACCTTCTGGGGTCGTCGTCGCTGTGAACCTCGAACGAGGCGTCATGGGCTCGTTCACGCGTTCTGGTTCATGCTCACCTTCGTCCTCGTACTCCAGTCCCTGGGTTGGAGAAAGGGGGCGCCGGCCGTAGTTCATGGTCGCGCGCTCCAGCTTCTTCGGTTCGGTTCTGATCGGGATCCGCTCTCCTGGACGCCTCGGCGTTTCTTCCACTTGAGCGAGGACTGGTACACGTTCGTACGAGACGACTGGTTCGTTGTCCCGGGTCCGTAGCACTCGACGGTCTTCCACGTCGTGTCGCTCCGCGGACTCGTCCACCCATCGGGCGATTCGGTCGCTACCACCGGAACTTTCAGAATCTATTTGTGCAATTCTTGCCTGTAACCGCCTGTTTACTAGGTCGGTTTCGATCGCCAGCTCCTGTCGACGCTGGTTGGCATCGATCGCCAGCTCTTCTCGGCGCAGTCGCGCCAGCTGTTCTGCGGCCTCGGCTTCGGCTTGCAGTCGGTGGCTCGCGGCGCGACTGCTTCGGTGCGAAACCGTGCTCGCCGGTCTCGGAGATCTGTGTGGGGTGGACTGGACGAGGTCCGCGAAAGCAACATTTCTCGATGCTGCTTCGCCACTCGTCGCTGGGTGATGCTCAGCCCGTTCGCGATCGATGACGCGTGTTCGGTCCCATGCGTCGTCGTCTGGCTGTTGCTCCCGTGGTCGCAGACGGCCGCCGTCCTCGCGGCGCCATCTTCCCCGTTCGTGGATGCTCGGAGATCTTGGTGGCTGTTCGTGCACCAAGGCCGTTGGCGCGGCCCCGGTGCCAGTTCGGTGCTTACTCACGTTTGCTGTCTTCCTGGGCCTCTTGTCCGAGGGCCCCTGCTCTGCCGTTCGCTCCCGACGCTCGTTCTGAGCGTGGAGTGCAGATGGAGGGAACCAAGTCGGTTCGGAGAATGCCCCAGGGGCACCGGTGGTGGTGCCAGCAGCATTGCTAGCACTGCCAGCTGGATCGCCGTCGGCGCCAGCGGCAGCGCCAGCATTAAAGCCAGCGGTGCCACCAGCGCCAGCGGCGCCAGCGGCGGCGCTAGCGGTCTTCGTTCTTCTTCTGTCCCTTTGTTCCCGTTCTGCCGATCGCTCCGGGCGCTCGTTCTGGCCTCGGAGTGCAGATAGGGGAAACCTGGACTGTTCGGAGATGGCCTCTCGGGCCATAGTGTTGGCGCCAGCGTCCACACCAGCGGTGCCAGCGGCGCCAGTAGGTCTGCCAGCCATGCTAGCAGACGCACTAGACATGCCAGCAGGTCCGCCAGCCTTTCTGGCAGACGTGCCAGCCATGCCAGCCGATGTGCCGGTCATGCCAGCAGATGTGCCAGCCATGCCAGCCGATGTGCCGGTCATGCCAGCCCTTCCAGCAAGCCTGCCAGCCATGCTAGCAGACGTGCCGGCTACGCCAGCAGGTCCGCCAGCCTTTCCGGCAGACATGCTAGCTATGCTAGCAGCAGCTCCAGCGACGCCAGCGGCGTCAGTGGTAGCGCCAGCAGCCGATCCAGCGGCCGCGGCTCTTCGTTGCTGCGCAGCATCCGCGCCCTCCCTCAGGAACAGGCGTCGCTCCTCCGCGTCGCGGTCCGACGTTCTCGACCTCGTGGTCATGACGCGCGCCGAAGGAGAAGATCGGGATCGGGTTCTCCGATTCGCGGGCGTCTTCATTCGCCCTGACTCAGCTCAGTATGACGACCTAATTGACTAGTACCGACTTTAGAAAGACACACGTGATTCTGAATCGCATTCAGGATCGATCAGCGTTCGGCTGATATACACAAGAAAACCCTACTCGTACTCGTTCCGACGAGTATACGCACTTAAATCGCTCGGATATTAAGTGCGCATCAGCGTTCGGCTGATATTCAAAACAAAACCTACTCGAACTCGTTCCGGACGAGTATACGCTCTTAAATCGCTCGGATATTAAGTGCGCATCAGCGTTCGGCTGATATACAAAACAAAACCCGTTCGTACTCGTTCCGACGAGTATACGATCTTAAATCACTCGGATATTAAGTTCTCACAGGTCAAAAAACAATATAAACCACCGTAGCTATACGTTAACACTACTGCGCATTAAGTTCCGACACCCTTAATCACAGTTTACAAAAAATAAAATCCGTCCACTATTACGCGTCGCGTAAATAAAAAAAATAAAAACTTGTTCTTTAAATAATTATAATTTAACACTACTACGCATTAAGTCTCGACGCCCTTAATCGCAGTTTACAACAATAAAATCTGTTCACTTTTACGAATCACGTATAAAAATAATAATTTGTTCTCGAAATAATTACTTTAACACTACTACGCATTAAGTCCCGACGCCTCTAATCGTAGTTTACCACAACAAAATTCGTTCACTACTACGCGTCGCGATTCGCGTCACGACGCACTTCGCGAATGTTCGAATGTTCGGCACTGAATTTAACACTTGCACTGATATCCTAAAAGATTCGGATCGCTAAGGACCAAAATGTAAATGATGCACTAATCCTGATTGATTAGGCCCAAAAATATAAATGTTTAAAGTGGACTGTATACAAATGACTGGTAGTTCCTCTCGTAAAATAACAGTGACTGACTCTACTCTAATATTGGTGCCACCTTGGTCTGCTTTTTCTTATGATTCGTAACAAGTAAATAAGAAGTCCGGACGGATTGTAAATGGCTTATATTGTTTATCACAGATTATGTTCTTAATAAACGTATTTGGAAGTTAACACTGTATATAATAAAGTTACTTATTTATAATGACTTTAACACTGATTTTATCTAAATCTAGGACACAATGTCTAGATTCCTAAACTTTTCCTGAGCTGAGTTCCCAACGCACTTTTTCTTTCTTTGTTCTGGGTTTCTTCCTTGGAGTGTCTCTTCGGTACTAAGTGAAGTACGTTGCGAACTCACCTCCTTTCTTTCGTAATGGCTGACCGTAACGTGAGCACCACGAAGTTGCGCACGCTACGAGGCGCTGTCCGAGTATAAATAGGGAATCTTACAAATCTCGCGGTTTTCCGCGGATTGCGGAGGCTGTGATTATCTCACTGGCCTGTACTAGGACTCATCGAGTCGGCGTTCGGTGTGGTTACACGTGACCCTTTATACTTGGACAGCGTCTCCCTAATATTGGCTCTGAGAGGGAAGAACGTTGTGTAAAAACGACTATTCTGAATTTATTCAATCTTAAGAAATTCGCTGCGCGACCATTTCTTAGTGCCTGTGATTCAAACAGGGCTTATAATATGCGCCTCAGCGCCTACTTTATATAATAAAAACCTTATTGTCTCAGAGTCAACTGTTTGTGAGTTAGCTCACAAACATGCCATTTTCATAGCGTAATTTCGATCTACGATCGACATATTTTACATTATTACGCAATCTTTCATTCTACTGCGTATGGAAATTTCCAAGTATCATTGCGCAATCACTCGAATTGTGTCATAATACTTGCTGAAATGAATAAACTCGCCCTAAAGAGTTATTCCTTCCGCTTAGTGCGACAAGGTTCTAATATTTACGTAAATATGACAATATTTCTTAAATATTCCATTTTAAATAACAGGGTTACTCTTACATTTACCTAGCTAACGTCTTATCTTTATTTCTTTCTAAATTACGTGCTAGGTACATCAGGGGAGGGTAGGGTCTGTCCTCTACACTCGTATAAGATAAAAGATGAAGTGATTTATAATATGATTTATAAGTGATAAAATTATCAAACATGCTATTATAAAATAAGGGCAGAAATGCGACCTGTAGAGGACAGCAGGCAGCTGTAAATCCGGAAATCCGTCGGCAGGACAAAGGTATGAAAGCATTTTCGTTTCAGTCGCTCAAAAAATGGAGTATTATTAAAAGCTTTTTAAGCGTCTCAGTTATTTTAATGTTAAGATATAGTGCTGAAAAAGTCATCAAACATCGTCCGATAGGTAGTTTTTATGTGATTAATAGAGCGATTTTGTGTAACGATATCCTTATTACAACATTTATGACAAATTATGTATTTGTGTCTAATTTCTATTTTGTGTTAATTAATGATGTATTATTATCATGAATTAACAATGCCTTTCTTTCTTTATTAACTTTCGCTCAAATGAGTAGGATTATTTTTGCTTTTAAACAGCTGAGGGTGGATCGCATTAAACCATCAGTAACCTTAAGTAGTATTTATTTAAATCTGATTGTATGGAGGTTTGAAAAATTTCTATCGGATGACAGCTGCCAGCGCCACATTTAACGGTGATTGGCCTGCCATCGTTAGTTAGTGCAACCCATAGTAAGCTATAAAATTTAGATTCTAAATAATCTGCTATTTGAGCCACTAACGCAAAAAACAATTACTTACTCAAAATTGCCACTTTTTTACTACTTACATGAATATTCCATATTAAAAAAATACAGTCGTGAAAGAAAGCGTAAAAGCTTAAAAGGTCAGTGCTCCCGTTCCTTGCTGTCTATTTCAACGGCGTCTTAATAAATCAGCGCCATCTTTGGTGATAATGACATGATTTTTTGGACGTCAACGCGAGGTGCAATCTCAATTAGGGCGATGTATTTCCTCGTTAAATTCAGCAAACTGGACCTTTTCAATGGTACAACCGTGGCCAATGGTCGTTTGTTTTGTAAGATTCGGCGGTCGATAGCTGTGGATTCTTGTCTGAAACAATACAACACAAACCTCACTAAATGTACAAATGTACATACATACATAGAATACATACATATACTCACGCCCGTATCCCATTGGGGTAGGCAGAGACCAGAAAATGCCAAAACCTACGGTCCTTACATACTTCTTTTGCTTCAAACACATACATACATCTCTCACGAGCATGTATGAAGATATGTATGGACAATTGTACATGACATGAAATAAAACAAAAAAACTTAAGAAAGGACGTAATAATAAACAGGTGTTCCCATTGTTAATAAGCTCTTCCAAACAACCTTTAGGTAGCGGAAAAATACGAGTCAAGAGAAATAGTTTCTTTAAATTACGGTTAAAATGCTTTCACCAACCATTTTTACTAGTATTGAATTAATGTGATTCTTTCCTATCTTTCTAGTTTTTTAGATGCATTTTCAACACAATTTTAACGTAGTCCCAAACTAAGCTTACATTAATGGCTACAATATGACGATATACATATATAAAAATATACAGACAAATAAATACTTATATGAATAGAAAACATATTTTAAAAATTAAGTCACTTTTGTACGCGCCAGTACTTGGTGCAAAACCATTACCCCACTAACGAGGTACATTTCTCCGCGCGTAAACGGTCACCATTCCCAAAAAATAATGATTTGTTACCACCGACGTGTACGTTTAATTGAGTGACAAAAATTTTGTACGTGCGTATGTCGCTCGGACCAATGGGTGTATCTGCAGAATTTGGTCGAAAAATGTTTGTGTTTTTTGTTTAAAATGGTTTACCCTAGTTTTAACTACGTAGTGTAAGACTGGCCATATGGAACTAGTACCATAATGTATACCATTCTACATATTTTGAATATGTTCTAGAATGCCTGTCAAGCAGCATTCCTTAAAAAACAAAGTGAATTCCTCATCTGGACTCGATTGGAGTCACACGTGTTATTTAACTGTATTATTGTAATTGTATTTCAGCACAGTAAGGAGTACAATAGTGTGTTATAAACTCGTAAAGTATTTCATTACAGCTAACCCCTAAGATCCCCTAACAGTACCTCAGCAGTACCAGCGAGGCTTTATGGTAGTTACCTTCTGAAATGAGCCTACCGGATGGGTAAAGGCTAGCAAAGGGGGGGTAAGGCCCTATCGCCTGTTATATAAGTTAAGTATTTGTTTTTAATATTTTGCAAACGATGTTGGTTCCGGACATCATTTCTTATATTCGCTATTTGTTAATTTTTGATATAAATATAAAATATAAATATATTAGGGGATTTATTTTTTGACATTTTATAAAGTACCTATATATCGCGTCACGCAAAAATATCGTGAATATACGCTGGAAGCCTTCTTATTGTCCAGTACAGCATCAGCTCGCCATTGTGGACTGTCGGTACCAACTCAGCTATTTGCCGGACAAATTGGAGTGAGTTGGCCTTAATTTTGATTAACTTTTAATACTTTTATTGGCTTTGTTAGTTAACAGCTTTCATTTTGCCAAAAACATAATTTACCGGCTCGAGGGCGATTGTACAGACGTTTCCTAACACAAATGCCTAGTAAGTTGCAGATTTCCAGTGTAAAATCTCTATAGTTTTTATTTATCCTGGGAAATATTTGGGAAATGCATTAGATAATAATTATTATAAAATGGACTTATCTATTCATTGATACAAAGATTAATTCACAATATTTTGCAAAACTTTTCTAACACAGATGCCTATTTAGTTTCAGATTTCTAGGGAAGAATGTTTACCACTGGAGCAGACTAGGAATGGAACCTGGTGAGTCTAGAATTTAATACCAGTCCATAGCGTATACCCCCGTAAAATTGTGGTGTATACTTATGAAACTTAACAACATTTCAAATAACCATATTATCACGAACTGTAGAAATCAACAGTGCAAAGTTTTTGTGAATCACCCTTTGCTAAAATCCTACTTAACCTTACGGCGACAGAATTGGAACGGAAAACTTAATTATGACAATTAAATCTGTTAAGGTTTTATTGTATGATCCTTATTAGGATAACGACAGTTATTTGTACGGCGGAATTCCTATTAAAGACTTACAAAACCTCGTATCGAAACGGCTTTATTCATTCAAAAATAAACTGTAAATAAGTCGTCACAAGGATTATGTTGCAAATTCACTAGTGCCCGTTGTGTCGGATTGTTGAAGTTAATTTCTGTTGTACCGCGTGTTGACAATGTTTTTGTTTGGATTTAAACTGGACTAGACTGGTCTGATTGATGGATTAAGTATGTGCAAGTGCCTTTAACGAGTTGTTGACAGGAATATTAAAAACGACTAATGGGTTAAGGTGTACAGTAAAATTACCCGTAGTCTTGTTCAGTGGACGATAAAGATAATGTATGTATCATATGTATGAATTGTGGACAATATTAACAGGTTAAAACATGTACATGTCGCACAAGCTTGAAGTACAAAGATGGATTTATTTCCCTAGAGATCTCTTCCAGATAACCTTTGGGTAATTGAGTGGAAGGTATTGTAGGTAGAACGATATCAAACTGTGGTTGACATGGTGTAGTTTTGCGGACGATAATTTTGTGATCGGAAAGATCAAAGTATAGTTCTTACAAAAAGGACTCGAATTTAGTATAGTTTTCATTAACCATCATTACAAACAGCAGGATCGGGACAAATGGAAAACTCTTCTGCAAGCCCTATGTCCCTAATGAGGGACAACAGGAAAACATCATCATCATCATCCTCATCTTTACAAACAAGAAAATTAACGAGATTTTGTTTACTTTCCGTTTTTAAATTCTAAATACTGCACATTTAATTAGGTCTAAATTGTGTATGCCAGTATTTTTATTGTATTTTCAGAGTTTAATACAGTCAGGATTTTTACCGAATCCTTTAAGGATACGGAACCCAAAACGTGTGAATGTAAGTCATTAATGAGGGTTTCAAATAAGCTGTATAGGTAATCTTAATTAGAGCAAATCGAGATGCATTAATCACGATCTTAATAACCAGAAAAAACGGCATGTAAACCAAATAACTGGAACTTTTACATCACAACTGAATTAAGAGGTTAAATTATGCTGTAATACTTAGATTTCTTAAATAAAAGATCGGCAACACTTTAGTTTCTTCTGGAGTCGAAAGCGTCCATTGGCTACGGTGTCTCGTCGTTACATATAAAAACTGTACTGTGAACTCAATATTGTCATTGATTCCTTTTTTACATGCGTCTATCATTACAGCCAGCAGCAGTAGGTACTTCTGCTGCTGGCTGTTTGAGGTACCTCAACATGGCGCAGTCGGTTTAAAGTAGAACCTTCATCATAAACATAATTTAAGATAGCAAGTTGGGGCGAGAAGAATAAGTTGTGTCAGTTCTGTTGGTTTTGTAGATATTGGAGTTACAAAATTAATATTTGGTGCTACAATGGAAGCTGTGCTACCGCCTCCGCCGCCATTTAATTTCACAAATAATTTGGAGAATGTTACGTCTGGAAACCTGTCTAAGGAGTGGGAGAAGTGGAAGAGTGCATTTATAGTGTATTATGAGGCGTGCGAATCAGCAAAGAAACCTGATAAAGTGTAGATCAATATATTGCTACATGTAATCGGTGAGCAATGTCGCGAGGTACATGCTCAATTCGATGATTCGTTTGCGACAGTGGCGGCGTTGTTGGGCAAATTTGAGACGTTTTTCTCGCCTAAGAAAAATATCACAATAGAGCGACACAAGTTCTTTACTCGTAGTCAAAGGCATGGCAATTATCTTGACATTAGAGTCTGTGTGTTCTAATTTTTAGCACGCCTAGTGCGTAGCTACTTCCGCTGCTGACTGTACCTGTGTGCTAATGCGTAATTGGATAGTTTCTTTGTGTTATGCCAAACTTGCACAACATTACGTAATAAGGTTCAGTTAAAAGATTTTTCTGAAACATCATCATCGAAAGTACTTACTCCTATTTAGAAATTCGGTTTACAGATAAATATTCATTTTCAAGAGAATTGACACCAGGAGCTTGCACCCAAACCAACAAGACAATGATAATTAGGAATACTAACTCAATGACATACGCATTTCACGGTAGCTCTAATGAATAAAACAGTAGCTAATACAGAGACACATTTAGCGCTAAAAAATACCTTAATATCATGTGATGAGTGTTCTAAATTAATTGTGACGGTGTCCAGGAAATGACACGATAATCAACAGTAGTTTGTTCTTAGATGGACTGTCATTTGACTCATTTGAGTATTGTGGTCTTGGTATTCAAATGTTGTGTTTGTACACGTCAGACGTGTTGCTGTACCTATGCTTTATAGCATAAAAGTTTTTCGTGCAACCTTTATTTAGTATAAATATGAACTTTAAGATCATGAGCAGTGAAAAATATTTATGACTTAAATAGAAGCACACACGTGTACACACATAACATTCAATTTTATTCACATAAAGCAAAATCAATCTCCTGCCTTGCCTTGGTTGTCGGCCTGTTTAGCTTAGTTAGTAGTGTCACTGCCTCCGAAGCTAGAGGTCCCGAGTTCGAATCCCGGTAAGGGCATTTGTTTCTGTGGTGAGCAGAGACATTTGTTCCTGAGACTTGGATGTTTTCTATGTATTTAAGTATAACGATCTATTAAATATATCATCGTCTTGTACCCATAGCACAAGCCTTTATGAGCTTACTATGGGACTGGTACGATTTGTGTACAAATTGTCCCCTAATATTTATTTATATTTGAAATCAAGCTAGAGCGCCGCCGCGCTCCGGACACCGGTCGGTCGGTCAGATACGAGTTGCAAGAGTTTAAATTATGATAACATAATCCTTAATTGTCAACCCGCACTGGGCCATCAGCGTAGGGAGTACTCCCCATTCCCTCTCATTTATGAGAGGAGGCCTGTGCCCAGCAGCGGGACTGGTATAAAGACTGATCATGATAATGAAATAATTGTTATTAATCGTATTTGGACGCTCAGAGACCATATACATCTCTGAGATATTAAATTAATTTTATATACTTTTTGTTTATTCGGACACAGATCGTATTCAATACGTCCTTAATATTTGTAAATTATTAATCAGTATATTTATTTATTTTAATTGAATCCTTAATTAGTATATTTTTTAATCATTATTATTAAGTAAGATTGTCAGTTTTTTAAATTGTATAAATTAACGCTTTGACATAAAAAAGTGCCCTTGTGGCCTATTTGCAGAATAAATATTTGAGTTTGATTTTGATTTTGAATGAACCTTAGTAAATTTTTGTTTCATTTCCTCTAAATCGAAGTGAAAAGCAGAGCGACTCGTGTATATAACGCATTTTATCCTTGACTCTCGCCTGCGACTTGAATCGAGATGAGTAAATTTCCTCGGAAAAAGTGACCTATGGTAATTACTCAACGATTTCGTGCATGCGGAAGGTAAATATAACCATCATTTTCCATAATAAAAATGACATATCTACCTATTGTACGTTCGAAAAGTTACGTGTAATTATCCTGCCATTTTATGATTTTGTTGTATACTCGTGGAATGAAAAGGTTCACTTTAACAGTATTAAAATAGAGTTGAAAAGTGACGAACCTTTTTAATCCGTGACTTTACAATCTATAGTCAAAAGCAAATAAAATGGGTACACT
Organism: Notocelia uddmanniana; assembly: GCA_905163555.1. Taxonomy (NCBI): domain Eukaryota; kingdom Metazoa; phylum Arthropoda; class Insecta; order Lepidoptera; family Tortricidae; genus Notocelia; species Notocelia uddmanniana. The sequence goes on from LR991064.1 coordinate 6,011,728, forward strand.
TTATATCGAATATCCTTACAGACTGACCCGTTTTATTGCTTCTGAGTGCATGCTATTTTCATATCACAAAGATGGCACTTAAGCATTAGGCCTGCCTGCCTGATGTTGAGGTTACAAGTTATGTCGTCTCTTTATTGATTGAGGTTTTGTTGACTTCGTTGTGTTGACGGCTACATACAGGTAGTATAAAAGTTGAAATAATTTGCCAAGAGCGGGATTTGAATCCGCGGCGTTAGTACTTCATGCATTGCTCTTACCAACAAAGTGGATCCTATTAAAATCATTTACTTACCTTTATTACTGCGAAGATATGCAGACTATTGAAATCATTACCGTGATGTTAATTTCGACTTTAATTACATTCCATTTTAAAAAAATCACACATATTTTTTATAGTTTTTGCCCGTTAAAATACACAAAACAGTATTTTTACAGATAAAAATTCAAATACATGGCTTTAAAATATTGCTATTTCTGTATTATCGTTATGGACGAATCTCACCGAACGGCTGGAGTCGGCGCGCACCCCACTAGAGTCAAAGGAATTCGAACCCTCCATTCAGAAGTTAGATTTCATATTTGAAAGGTATTTATTATTTGTAAAAAAATATTTTACTCACAACGATTGATATTTGATACGCATTAATATCGGTATCCATTATATCGTTATAAAATAAACTCCAATTAAATATATATATATATATATATATTTATATACGACGTTGACGTTGACGTAACGAAGACGTTGTAAGAATAACGTTATTATGTCGCTAAATCCAATACTTAACGATATATACATATATCCATTATATCGTTATAAAACAAACTCTAATTATATATATATACATATTTAATTGGAGTTTGTTTTATAACGATATAATGGATATATATACCGCTAAGTATTGGATTTAGCGACATAATAACGTTATTCTTACAATAAATTGAATGATTGGCAGTAACGTTTTTTCATATAACGATTGAAAGTCCTGGAAAAAAAATCAGTGAACCAACCACAACGATCAACAACCAGTGGACGATCAGTGGTGGTGGTGAATCAACCTTATGGGTAGAACATAACTGTAAGACAAAAATAAGTTCTCTTAAATAAAACAAAGGGATAAAGGCACTCACATTTAATTTCCTCCAATATATTAAGATTCATTTATAAACGTAAAAAATGTAAACACATAAAAAAATATCGTATCACACAGCAACAACAACTTTATTTCATTCATTAAAACATTTACTTCAGTACAAAAAGATTTTTAACTTTGCTATAATTCTGTTTCTATTTAATGAAATGAAAGAGGTAACTTTTTAGCAGTTTTTACTTAACAATACTTTTGAAAGAATATTTTTAATAAACTACGAATTTATTTTTATTATTTAATGCTAATTTTGCATGGCACCTAATAACTTAAAGGAAAAAGAGAACCAGCCTCGAGAAGTAATGCTAATTTGAAATTGAATTGGAATTTCATTTACTTATCATTATAATGTACATTCAAAATGAGCAATTCATATATGGAATGTCTAAAAGTAATTAAATAATCTCCAACAATCGAAACAAACAACAAAAAGTAATAAAAACACATGCTAACCTACCTACATAAACTACAAAAAGAAATTACAATGAACATTAAAAAATGACTCAATACAAACTGGCCTATGAACTATGGAAATAAATATTATAAAAATCTTCTACTCTAATCGCAATATACAAGACTCATTTAATTTTATTTGTACATTTTAATTTTGAGCTTTTATTGTAACTGGCCGTTCGTCCCGTCAATTTCATTAATTTACTAAATCTGGTAAGATAACACTGGCATTTTAGGATTTCCTGGCATTATACTCACATTTTTTTTACTAAGCTATTACAAAATAAACAGCAAAAATACTACATAATACACATAATCATATTTTGTTTCACGTTTTCTGCATACTTAACAACTGGGCTATGGCAATTAATGAAGTATAAAAATACTGAATTTGACAAAATGGCATAGTAACAAAATAACTAATTCTTTCAGTAATCTTGCCCTTTTGATTTATATAAAAATGTCTATTTACTACCTAAAAATAAGAGAAAACATTAAAATTATGGTACTTAGATCAGGTAATCAAGAGAAGAGGAATGTACAGACTTAATAAATACTGTATGGCAGAGTATTCGTACAAAATAAAAAAAATTAAAAGCTTATACCTAGTTTTTTAAGGAAAATAACTACATGGGCGTGACAAGTCTTAATTGCCCAACAAAGATTTTTATATGAGGAATAAGAGGCTCTGAATCTCAATTTAACAATTTCACTGACCATTTTATAATAGTGAACTGTCACAAGAGCCCATGTCACAATTTCCGTACAGTCTATTTCAAAGAGATGTACAAGTTATATCTTTGACGTCCACTACTGGGTACCTACGCACACTTTATCCAAGTCTGCAAAGTTCAAGTAATTAACCAGTTAAAGGCACTTCTTCCTTCCTTTTCGGTACCAAAGACAAGTCCAATGGATTTTTCATGATATCCTTCGCACTTTCCTCACTCATGTCAATACTCAATTCTGGTTCTGAGTCACTCAACTCATCGTTCTTTGGACTACGATATAGAACAGCAGATTTTATGGACAGGTCTATCGGTTGGTCTTGGTCTATGGCTACTCCTGCTACTGCTGGAGAATGGAGAATCAGGTCGCCACCGTTGCAATTCTGCCATGTAGGAATACCGGAGGGTAGGGATCGGAGATTCTGGACGGGTTGTAGATACGCTCCTGTTCTGGTGAAGCTAGGCGCTGCTACAAAAGGCGACGGTGGAAGCGTCGCAGGTTTCCGTTTTCTGACGTCTTTAGTTTGGTTTCTAACAGCGTGGAGTCTGACGTCTTTTTCGCTAGACGGTGATGATGCTGGTCTGAATATGCTAAGACCACTAGTGCTTCGGGAACTGTTGTCATCTTCTGGATCAGCCGAAGATGCCCCTGAGTCTGATGGTGATATGCTTTGCCGCGTCACCTCCTCCGTGAATTGGGTCTTCTCTGAGCTCTTGTAGTACTCAGCTAAGGCTGCGGCAGGTAGAAGATTTATAGGAGGAAAAGATGAGTTCATAGAAGAGTTAAACGAAGGTGGGGATTTATTTGTCTGCATGTGCTGGATATGTTGCTGCTGCTGTTCTTGAAGTAAGCAGTGGATCTTAAACCAGTTGGATCTCCGGCCGTATCTGGATCCAGACTTGGACATTCCTACGAGAAGACACTTCCGTAGCCGGCAGGCCTTGCACGACGTTCGATTTTTCTTGTTTATAACGCACTCGCCGTTGTTCTTGCATTCCGATATCGACGACAGGTTGTTGTACGTCCGCCCGAAGAACGACTGAAACAAATGAGAAAATGGCAATTTTAATAAACGGAAATTAAAAATCCAATTAGGCGAAAAAACCGTGGCTTTAATATGCTTGAAATATCGGCTTCCGTTGGCGCATAAGAAATAGCAGTTTATAAACGATACAGTTAAAAAAAATCGTCGCCGAGCAATTCAATTCGTTTGGGCGCGGAATTAAAAATTACATTTTTCAAAAAGTCATCATAAAGAGCGTTGTGGTCCGTTAAAATGTGGGTCAACGAGGATAAGGCAGTATCTCACACTTAATATTACATATGCAAGCTGGCTCGGTTACGTCTTCCGATGTAAGTAATGGTACGCTTACGCGAATTTTAAAATAAATTCGGATGTTCCCCCGCTGAGCCTCTTTCTCAATTAAATCCATACAAAAGCGTAAAATATGTGATTGTGCTACAGTTTCGGCTGTGGCGGGTACACTTGGACTAAATAATGGGTTGTCTCGTTATTTCGGCTTATAACGATATTTATTTGCGTTTATTGCTTTGACTCCGTGTTTCGCTTTGGTATTTTCAAATGGAAATCCATTTATAAAGTACTTTTTACTCGATTCTCAGAGCAAGTGTCGTCTAAATTACAGTGTTATCGAAATGAGATTTTTCTAATTAACCTTTAATTGTGTTGAGCTCATACTGTTTCAAAAAAAAAACAAAATTTAAACGCTTGAACCTACATAATTAGATTAGCCTCTAAATTTTACCGATACCTTCAACGCCTTACAGCAATTCTAACAAATTACAATTCTATATTTTTTTTAAATATGGCTTCATTTCTTTCAATAAAGTAGATAGCGGAATGCTCTAATTCTTATTATGCAGCAGATTATCTTAAAGATGGCCACAACCATAATAACAGCGACACTTACTTTGTACATATTCCTTTTTAAATGACCAATGCTCAATTTGTGAGCAAATTGTCCGAATAATGACCGTTTCGGGAGAGATAACATTTAAAACACACTTGTTACCGGTGTTCACGAGATAAGGACGTGCTTGGGGTCAGATGTAAGATTTAAACTAGGTACACTACTTAGTCTAGTTAAGCAGATGTTCCGAGAAGTTTAACAAAAGGGTTCTGTTTTATTTAGGTTTAGGCTGGGTTGCACTGCTTACGATCACAGACCGATCAACGTTAAATATGGCGCCGGCAGCTGTCATCCTATAGAAACTTGTCAAACTTTCCATAGATTCAAACTTTAACGAACACACCTTACGATTACAGATGGTTTGGTGCAACCCAGCCTTATACTCGTAACGTTGCACGTAGATGACCGTTGGGGCAGAAAGGTTCTCGAGTTGCTACCACGTACAAGTGTCGCCCCAACAAGGTGGACTGATGAATTGGTAAGGTCGCAGGGAGTCCGTTGAATGCGGGGACCGTCCATTGTGGAATTCTTTGGGGGATGCCTTTGTCCAGCAGTGGATGCCCTCCGGCTGATACGATGATGATGATGAGTGGCGTAGCTATCGTGGTCGAGACGGGGATAAATTGTCTGGCTGTCATCCAACTGGCTAAGGGGCGTCGATGGTCAATGGTTCCCCTTCGATGGGCCGGCGCCATTATTATCATATTATAATATTCTTACGAAAAATATGAATCTTACAAAAAAATATTAAACAACTGATAAATAATTAGGTATCAATTCATTGTCCACTTGATAATATACGTAGTCCAATCTCTACGTAACATTTTTTGTCAACAATATTAAATTAATTTCTCAAGGATCTCTGAAGCCATTTCAACGTAATTTCGCGAACGCATGTATGTGAGTCAGATGATTAGAAATTTCAGATAAGTCCCCTCTTCCTTATGGGCGCGGATCTAGGTATGATACGCGCTCTAATTGAGCTTGCGCAGAATGCCGTACGTGACTTGAGTTTATTTTGTCAAAATAATATCATTTATTTTATGACGGGTTCTATTAGGATATATGTACTACAAGGGCAGGGTTCGACAAACCACGGCTCTTTGAAGAGCTAGTTGCGAATCTTCGAGGACTCCTAAAAAATGTAGTGAATGACCTAAAACAGGTATTTTTGGCTCTCTGAGATTCCCAAAGATCATATTTTTAAATTGAATTTGGCTCTTTGGTCAAAAAGTTAGCCAACCCCTGTTCTAGGCGGTGGCACCATCTTTTTGGCCATATCTTTGTAGGTACCTTGTGAAATGTAAGAATTAGGTAATGATATTTTTCAGGGTTCCATAGTAAACAAGGAACCATTATATATCCGCCATGACCGTCCGTTAGGAGACTTCCTGACCTGGCGGGGCGGAAGCGATATTTGGTAAGTATTTAGTTCTTTGACGTGAGCTTACTGATGTGAGATTTCCTGACTTGACGAAATACTGCCATTGTTACGTTTCTGCAGTTGTAATACCATGCGAATAAGTGGGACAGTACTGCATTCGTATGGGTTGACACTGACAGTTGACAGTTTTCTCAAATCGTACCGCCTCCGCGTCGATAAATCAGGAAGGTGCCTTAGTCCATTTGTTCGTCCGGCCGTCCGGCTGTGCGCGTAGGTTTACATAATATATCAATCAATTAGGTACGCTGATAAAACGTTAGGATAAAATATTTTAAAATACCTACAACGTCAAAAAGCGTAAACGATAAGGATCTTTAATGCCTCCTACTCATAACCTGACCTCTTGCAGTAGCCCGTTCATACCAATAATATATTCCTATACAGATGTCACTATCAGATATCAGAAGGTGATATTTAAATACAGCTAAATTGCCAAATTGGGCAATCCCAGTGATTTATGAATATGTTAATAGATACATCGAATAGGGCGTCTTGCGAAGTTAACACCTTCAATGTTACTTTAAGCAACTGTATATGAACTTTATAACAAAGCAATTCGGTCTATAGTTACTTAAATAAGAATACTGCTAGTTTCGAAAGGGCATGAAATTGAGTGTTACTAAATTAAGTTATTTTGTTTATATATAAAACTTCATTTGCTGAGAACTGTGTTATGTATTGGACACTTCAGACGTGTTTTTAATCATGAGGTTTGCACTGATTTTTTCGCATATAATATTGATAAATCTTCGATCAGTCTAGTATCGTTGCATACTTATTAGCTAAGAGTAAAACTAATCATAAACTGCATGTCTACTGGACGGGGCATTCACTTTAAAAACTGTTTAAATAAAATTGTCCCCCAATATTTATTTATTTATTAAAAAAACTAGTGTTTCATTGGTTCATTCATCATCAAAAGAACGCTATCACATTTTGTTTTACGCAATCCTCGGTATAGCCTCAAAATGGTAATATTAAACTGAAATTTGAAAAAAAAAAATTAACTGAAAATTAACAAGTCTTAGGCTGAGTTGCACCAACTTACGATCACAGGCCGATCAGCGTTAAATATGGCGCCGGCAGCTGTCATCCCATAGAAACTTGTCAAACTTTCCATACAGACAGATTCTAACGAACACCGCTTACAATAACAGACGGTTTGGTGCAACCCAGCCTTAATATTGGTATTATTTGTTCGACCATTGATTATCTATGTGCTTTCTGCCATTACGTCTACTACGATCATTTCCATGAGATTTTATTGATTCATAATTTTGTAAGAAACCATTACAGACATTCACTTTACTATATATATATATATATATATACTATATATGACACACTTTACTATATATGACACACAAGCACACATTTTTCAACAATTTTACAAGCCCCGTGACAAATGTCCGAGGAATCCGCGTGGGTGCGGTTCTCACGGTGAATGTATCATAAAATATTCTTTCTTTTAAATTGGGTACACGGTTTCGGTAAGGTAAAGTTTGGGAGTTTATAGATATATCGATTTGCGAATGGTTAACGGCATGCATTGGAAAATTATAAGCTTTTTCAAAGGTGGTATAAAATAATAAATATTTCAAATATACGCACTATAAGTCACGTCCATATTTTACTTTTATAAATATCAAATTAAAATGATGGTATCTATTCTCATCCATAAATAAATATTTGAGGACAACCTGTGACTGTGTACAGTCAACATACATATTTCCAAACCGAATGTTTTTTTTTTACGTGGGGGAAATGCTTTATGAATCCCACCCGGTTGGGAGCCCAGGACGGGTATGACGGACTAACCACAGCAAACGCCTTGGACTACCGTCTAAAATCCCAACGAGTGCCGGCTCCGCCTTGTCGAGGACGCCGCGGGATCGCTATCAGCATTCGACCGCGTGCAAAAACAAAAGACCGAGATTTCTCTTAACTACTCGTAACTACCCGGCATGACCATTGCTGACATTTGGTCAATCTATCTTCACTCCGTCGGTCACATATCGATTGTCCTGTAATTATTACAAAAGTAAGGACAGTTCCGTCTGAACATTTTGGTCTAGTGTTTCTTACACCTAAAAGAAGCGACATTGACAGTAAAGTTATAAACTATTACTTACCGTCGCAAGCTAATAATGCGTTGGTGTTTTTGAACCAAAATTGCCCTATAGTCGCGCTTGTTAAGCCTGTCGTTTAATATAAGTCGATGTTGTCCTGCCATTCAATACATCAAATGAATCTTGTCATCAACAGGCATTCTGTGACAATTGTGCCATCCAAAAGTAAAAGTTCTCGTTTAGAGGATTGACGGACGCAGATGTCAGGCAAATTAAAGTATTACTCGTACTGAGGTCGCCATTCACTTTCTATGCACGGCCACGGGGTTAGGATGGGCGTAGACGGTTTTTGAGGTTAGTTTACATTGGATGCATACGTCGAGAGAGTATTGTTGATTTTGAGAAAAATACTAGAATGGTAATGGATTTTAAACGAAATACAACAGACAAAAATGGAGTTTCACCATCGATAAATACATTCTGTTTCTGTCATTAAAATTTCATATAAAAAAGGTAAGAACAACAACTTAGAAAAGTTGAAAAACCTCCGGCATTTTCATTTCAAAGCTCAATATCTATAAAACAGCTCAACAGATTTTCATTAAACATGGCTAAGAACACTCGGGATAAAATTTTCTATGACATAAAAAACTAAACGGAAATCGGTTCATCCGTTTGGGAGCTATGATACTACAGACTGATACACAGACAGACACGCGAAACTTATAACACACTTCTCTTTTTGCATCGGGGCTTAAAAATGGAACAGCTATGGTGCGACTGTGTCTGAAACATCGCGAAACATCTCATGAACTACTTCAGACTATAAGTATTTTTCTCACGATTTAATGGCCAAACACAAAAAAACCGAGTACCCTATTTAACAACTGAGGTATGTATTGATTGGGTTCTGGTATTCACAAGGATAAGAAGAAGATCGATAAGATGAAAAATTGCCAAAGCAGATTTTTAAAAATTACCACGCACCATTTTCGCCTTCTTAAATGCTGAAGAAATTGGTTTTTTTTTTTGAACTGACTTTTTAGCAGGTATTTATATTTTAACACAGAGTATGTGGCTAATAGATTAACTTAATTTTAATCAAATGCCGACTGTCACACTAATTAACGGACATCACTGAAGTCATTGAACATCGCCACATATTGCATATGTTATGCTCAAAAACCTAACGTTTAATCCTCCGACAATGCCCGGCGTTGCGACATGAACTCGGCTGACCCCTTGAGCAACCTGTGACTTATGCTAGTCGGGCACACGCCAACCGCATGCCTTATTGCAGAAATTACCTACTAATTCCTGCATCTTACAGAAGACCACAGCTATAATAACACCAGCACGGCTAGCACATGACGGCGCGCGAGATAGACTATCCGTCTCTATTTAATGGGTACACGCGGAAAGAGACGGATACACTATCTCGCGCGCGATATAGCTCGCTAGCCGAGCAGTGCTACTTGTACTTTAGGTATTTTGTGTTCCTGGTGGTGAGTAAGGGACCTGCAATATCAAGACACCTTCCTGATTTGTCGATGCGGAGGCGGTACATCAGCGTCAACTGATACGAATGCAGTAATACCTATTACTACTGCGCAAACGTAATAATGACAGTATTTCGTCAACTGAGGAAATCTAACATCAGTAGCTCACGTCAAAGAACAAAACATATATCACATATGTATACTTCTTCCGCCCCGCCAAATCAGAAAGTCGCCTAACTCTATCTTGGCTGATTGTATTAACTGTGAAAATGAATATAGCAAAATTATATTTATCGGGTATGATTTTTGAATAACCACGTCATACGTCTCTATTTTAGTGGGTGTATTGTAATTTGGTTGCCCGGAAACTAATTTCCAAATTTTCTTCGGCCACGGTTTCTTAAAATCAGTGCACAGTTTTAATTAAAGTGTTTATATTCAATCTAAATGTGATATATTTTAACGATATCTCCGCACGTGAGGTGTATGATGGTTGCCGTTTTATCACTTATCGTCGTGGATAAGACATTCGTCACGTTCTGACAAATATGCGAGTGCAAGGGTGAGGTGACGTACGTCTTATCTACGACGATAAGTGATAAAATGGCAACTATCATACGCTCGCAGCATCCAGCATCCAGATGTTAAGGCCTGACAGAATTTACTGAAAAAAAAATGTAGCCAATGTTTTTGTGTATTTTAGTGCGGTCCGGTCGGTGTGTACCCTACCATTTTTGCAATCTATCTTTTGATCAGAATAACATTTAATTGTGGTTTGCGTGGTTTTATTGCTTCAAGTAAATTGCCGAGCTACTTTAATATGCACTTGTGTAATTGTCTGTATCTACCTCATGTTTTGAAGACACTTTACCGTATGGAATAACATGATCTTTTTCGCTTTGAAAGGGACATTTAAGCATACGAGGGCTGTTCCGAAAGTTTTTAGCTGCTCTCACTCTATTCATGCGACATACCTAGGTTTTACCATTATGCGGGTACCTAAATCGGATTCATATATGTTTGGATGAAATTGTTGATGAAATTTGATTGTTTATTAAGTAAGACGGGTCGACAGCCCTATTGAATATGCGGTAAACGGGTCACAATACCAATTTAGTGCAGTGGTCCAAGATTAACTTATACGTCACCGAAAGTGAACGATATTTTATACACTGCAAACTATGAATCTTCCCTGTCTCTACACACGTTAGCTGTTTCAATTGCATGAATATACGTGACAATGAGGTGTCGAAAATGAGTCTGGGTTGTGAGACTAAGGACTGCACATAATCACAAAAAAAGTTGAAGTCGATTAAATCATTTAGTGATTTTTTACATAAAAATCAGTAAAACTAATTTAAGAATTTATTACTGGCAGTTTTCACTACAATTGTTGGGGAATGGGTGGCTAGAAACTTTTTTAGGTATCAAAAATAGTATTATTTTCGTATTTTTTTAAAAGCTTAATTAAAAGGTATTTTGGTAAAAAAACTGTTGCGAAAAAAATACTTGCTGTTCAGTTACAATTTTATCCCAGCCCATAATTATTGAAGTTATTTACACAATGGTATCAATAAAAATATATGTCATGAATAGAGTGAGAGCAGTCTAAAACTTTCGGAACAGCCCTCGTATGATGGCGGATGTTTTTTTAGAATAGTAACTCACATCTCTTGCGCCTTAGGTCGCACGTTTCATTAACACTTTCACTGCTAACAATTTCGAAGCGCTACGCTCGTAGCTTATAAGATACGAAAGTCCGTATGTAGAGGAAAGCGCACATGAAACGAGCACCCGCCGAGCGGGTTCCCGGCACTGAAAACTGCTGAAAGTGAAACACATGAAATGATATGCATCAGCTATTATTCTCCTTTTAACCCTTTGAACGCTTTCATATTTGAATGAAGTGATCACTCAGACGCCAAGGTATCAAAGATTGATATAACGTTTAAACCAATAAAAACAAATAAAAATAATTTATTATAGATTTTTTTCATGATCAAAGTACACCTTCACTCCAACCTTTTTAGTGGGTGTTGGCGTGGTGGGCACTATGACACACGACCACTTTATAGGTTTTTGGCGTTCAAAGGGTTAATGTACATAGTGCGAGTGGGACAGTTAAGCCACCTCCGTTGAATGTAAAAAAATCCAAAGATTCAAAATCAAATACCACTTATACTCCACCTGTGGCTACCTACAGCTAAGAAAAGCAATTTGCGCGTGTTCAAAGCTCTTGTTACCAAAAACAAATGAGTGTTTACGTGATTTTATTTAATTTAAATACAACAATATCGTCAAAATGACGTCACTATTGATAAATGGTATATGCAGAGCAAACAATACTACAGCGTAATGGCGAGTGCCACGGCCACTTGCCGTTCTCACGCTGTAGCTATCAATCCGTATGGTGCGAATACAGTATACCATAGCAAGCGATTTTGAAACTATTTATCCCTCAAAACATCAGCCCTTACACAGGCTCTGTCGTATTCGAGGTAGTAGTTTAAGATACAATCAGATTCACAAGTCTATTAGGAATTTCGTTCCGTGTGCGGAATGGAATTCGAACGAACGAACTAGTAATTTCGGTTCTCAGTTTCAGTCACACCAACTCTAAATCTCCAATTGGAGCCTTCACCTGCTCACGCAGATTTGTCTCATCATTTAGCTTATAAGCTTTCTATGAGTCTTAAAACCAATATTTATCTACAGACAAATGAAATATGTAGCCTAAAGGTTACACAATAATTATAAAATCCTAGACGAGGAACGACAAGAACAAGTGCGAGGTGAGTCGTGGGTTTATCGGTGCGATGGCAAACGACTGTTTACCTAAAAAGTCTGATATTTTGCATATTTTTTTGCTTATCGATGAACCAACAGCCCCAGCTGACAGGCCAATATGTAAATTGGCCTAGAAACGTTTTAGAGTAACGCCAACGATAGCCAGAGCTTACGACTATATTGCATGCACCGCGCTTCGGCACCGACAGCGCAGCGCTCAGCGTGACACTAAAAATAAGCCAAGGAGGCTCAGTTACTCGCTCCGCTAACCGCTCCGCTCATCACCAACAGCATAATGGTCGCCGCAGGCACTGCGTGTTGGTAGCGGTGCATCATTCCGCCCTGATCGTTCTGACCTATATCCGCTTATTTACTGCACATTTGTTTTATTTGCGGTAGTGCAAATAACATTGTCAAGACACGAACATTCGACGTGTGATGGAGGCGTCCATTATTTACGTGAGGTGTAATGGGGTGAGCAGGTAGAGACGAATCTCACAACGTCTCACCAAGGGTGGATAGAAAAATAGCCAAAACCACCTCACGTAAATAATGGACGCCCCCAACAAATTTACAAGCTCTTTATTAACTTTTTATACCACGTCGGTGGCAAACAAGCGTACGGCCCGCCGGATGGTAAGAGGTCACCGCAGCATATGGACGCCTGCAACTCCAAGGGTGTCACATGCGCGTTGCCGACCATTTAAAAATGTATACACTCCTTTCTTGAAGAACCCCATACTGTTGTTCTGTGTGTGTCTTTATTAAGTTGCAATGATTTTATGGTACCTATCAATAATAATGACATTATATTGCGCATAAGCAATAACGATGCAGTCCTGAATAAAGAGTGGAATGCAAAAAAAAAATACATATTTAAGGGCTGTAGTTAAGAAAACTTAATTAATTCCTTTGTGTTACGAAAGTTAGTCATACAAACTATATGAATTAGGTAACTTTCGCAACACAAAGGAATCAATTAAGTTTTCTTAACTAAAGCCCTTAACTATTTACAAACTTTTTGCAATTCACCCTAAATTCATTTCTTGTTTGGTCGAGTTTACCTACCCGTCCTACACAACATGCACATCGTACATTTAACTTCACCACCGGTGATATCACCGCAATTTCAAGATATCTATCACGAAATTCGATTGATAAAAGTAATAATTAATACAGCTCTTTCGCTCTAAATCCTAAATAAGCGTGATGCCCACATGTCGTCTTGTTTTTTCCTCATTTCACATGATTCTGTGAAATATGACATCATTTGTTCTAAAGCATTTCTTTGTATTTTAGACCATTTAGATTTGAAGTGCTCTTTGCGGTTGCGGCCGTATAACTGACGTATAAAGCTTGTATCTAACTGTCTATACGAACTTAAATTGTGACAGTTTTAAAAGATGCGATCAGTTTTGTAAAAAAAATCATTACGTTTGGAAGTAGTGCGCGATTATTTTAATCTCCACAGCGTTCACAATTTGAAATCTTCTTTTAACGGAAGTTGGTTAAAAAATGACCAATAGGCCCCGTTATGTTGAATTTCTTGAATGAACCGCACTCCATATTGACGAGCCGTCAACTTTAAATTCCACTTCCATTGATGTTCATTTGATGACATTTCTTCAATTTGTATTAATGGTAAGGTTTCTGCGCTGTCATCTAAACACAATATAATATTAGAACGTGCCAGCAGCAATTAAACACGGTGACATCTTTAAAAACTCATATACTTAGTGACCCCCCTGCATAGAAGTTTGTATGTAAGGGGGGGGGGGGGGGGGGGGATCAGGTTTCTTCTCCAGCTTACTGTACTTATTTTATATAGGGCCGCAGCTACCGAGCGGTAAACACGCGGCTTTCAATCTGGTCGCAGGTTCAAATCCCAGCTCTTACCACTGAATTTATTGTAAAAAACTTATAAAGGCAGGAAATAATCATTAGTAGTTTTTTTCGGTTCGGATAAAAAGTCATCGATCCGGAATTTGTGTCACAGTCCATACTATCCACCACCACCACCATAACAGCCCTAGGTCGTCCACTGCTGGACATAGGCCTCCCCCAATTTTATGGGGGGTAAATGCCATAATCGCCACGCTTGGCATGCGGGTTGGCGATCGCCATACTATCCATACTGAATGTATTAATATTATAAATGCGAAAGTAACTCTGTATGTCTGTATGTTATCTCTTCAATCAAAAACCGCTACCGATTTAGATGAAATTCGTTATAGAGATAGTTTGAGTCCCGGGAAAGGACATAGGATAGTTTTTATTCTGAAAATCATTCCTTAGAGGGTGATAAAGAGGGGTAGAAATTTTTATGGGCGAGTGATATTTAAGCCTGCTCCTACAAATATTTAATAGCAATTATTTCTATTATATAACGAGTTGCACGCGGACGAAGTGGCTTGCAAAAGCTAGTCTTTTATATTCGCACAATGAAACTGTTTGCCCAGACTAACCTGCATTATTACTCGTATTTTACCAAAAAATCGTGTTCTATGATAAAAAAAAAAAACATCCCGTCACATATTGAGTTGCAGTGGTTACAGATTAAAAACGTTATTAATGTTCCGTACCAAAATCAGGCTAACCAAATACTTATGCGATCATTCGATGTTTATCCGTCTGTCAGAGGCATTTCTCCTAATTTTTTTGACACAATTCTTACTTGAGCGCTGTATAAATAAACGTATAACACTATTTTATAATCCAAGTATTTCTTTCATTCAGAAACTTACTTTTTACTACACACCATATTTAAAATGGTTCCTCAAATGCCAACGACCGGCGCTTATATTCAATTCATCAAAATAAAACTATTAAATCGTTCTTCAGCGTGATAAGAGCCTATAAATTTATCACCTCGACTAGTTTGGCTCTAAATCTCTTCGATAAAGAATACAATACGACACCGGCAGTGTCCGATGACCTGTGCTATAAAAAATGGCCACCATAAGCTCTGCTTACGAAACTAAAATGTTAGTCCAAATTAGAAGCGATAGCGGTATAACCTAAACTTATAAATGTATAAAACTCCAGACAAACAGGCATAGCTTAGAACTATCTCGAACAACACCACTTGCGAATAAAATACCGTACTCAAAACGACTCATTCGTCTCGAAGCTACAATGCCACAGAGATACACACAGATACATACACATGTTAAACTTAACACTCCTCTTTTACGTCGGGGGTAAAAATAACTTTTACGAATTTGTTAAAGCTCATTTGGAATAAATATCAGACGGATGCAGTGGTAAACAACTTTAGGCGACTTCCTGCTTTGTCGATGCGGAGGCGGTACGGTATGAGAAAACTGTCATCTGTCAGTGTCAACCGATACGAATGCAGTACTGTCCCACTTCTGCGCATGGTATTGCTGCTGCGTAACTGTAAGCCTGACAGTATTTCGTCAAGTGAGGAAATCTCACATCAGTAAGCTCACGTCAAAGAACAAAATACCTACAATATATCGATCTCGTCCCGACAAGTCAGGAAGTCCCCGTATAACAACACCCGTGTAACCAGTGGGTAAACTAAATAACCCTTATTTTTCTACATTTGATTTATTCGCAACGCAACTCCATCTTTATGTGCTTTGTAAAACTCTACTGTAATTTTATTTTATTTCTACAGGTACAACTATAAAAGTGCTTTTAATCATTTTATAGTGAAATCACGCTGTATCTCGTGACATGCGCGTGCACAGAAGGTATTTTATCGTCCCGTGCGCGACGGAGATAAAACGTGAATAAACATAAGAGTGAAAGGTATAAAGAAGCTGAATTCATTAACAGAAATGTCCCAACAGTGACGTATGACAAATATGGTGAATGGCTGTGAAAGGTCATAGTTTTTGCGATCTTGATGAATCAATACCTAATGGTTATGAAATAAGTGCATGGTAAAGTAAATAAAATATACAGGCAAACTCATAACATTAGTAGCTTTGGTACTTTGTCGATTTCACTTGTAATTTAGTATACAGGGTGTGACTTGTAATAGAAGCAAAACATTAAAAGGACGCTTCTTTAGAGCATCTGCAGTAACCAAATATTGTATAAGTTATTTTTCAATTCGGAGAAATTTTCATATAAAGTTATGTCTTGTAAGTAATGGATCTTGACACCACGGTATTACGGACATAGTAAAACTTGATCAGAATCATCGATAGATTCACACTTTTAGGGTTCCGTAGCCAAAATGGCTAAAACGGAACCCTTATAGATTCGTCGTGTCTGTCCGTTCGTATATCACAGCTGATTTACTTGGAGACTATGAGCACTACAAATACAATTATGAAATTTGGTAAGAAGGTATATGCTATGAACCGCTACAGAAATATGATGTGAAATTACGAAAAAATATTAAACTGGGGGGGGGGGGGGTCAACATTTTTTTTTCAGTGTTGGGTATCATTGGATAGGCCTTCAAAAATGACACAACATGAGGTTTCTAGAAAACTTTTACATTTAAGTCAACTGCTGGTGAGATATTAGCTGTCAAAGTCGTAAAAAGTGTTTGTGTGTCCCCCCCCCCTCTAATGTCCAAACTTTGAAGTTTAAAATTTAAAAAAAAATCGAGATGATGTACAATTATAAATAGTTTCAACGATTTTTGGTTTGAACAAGATAGGTTTAACGGTTTTTGAGTTATTGCTGAAAAACTGTCTTGCCCAAACAAAAAGGCGTAAGTGCCGTGACTTCCCTTTGAAGCTACGACCTTTTTTGATTTACTGTATTGTATAGTGGGTAGTATACTGTATTGTATACCCGACCGACACGCACTTGGCCGGTTTTATTATTATTATTCACGACTTGAAATTCATCCAGTAGAATAGAAAATAATGCTAAACGCATTATAAAAAAAAAAAAAAAAATGATTGTAATATGGCACGAATAATATTGTAAGAACATAAGCACGTTATTTACAGTCAGCATCAAGAGTAGCTACGCATTTGAAAAGTTCAAAAGTCTTTATTATAAGGGAATGACAGCTTTTGACCCCTTCATATGCGTAGCCAGTTTTGATGTTGACAGTACACTAAACCCAGTTTCATAACAGCGTTCTGACAATAAACGCTTTGAATTTGAATCTATAACCTGGTTTCTGTAAAATTATATATTGGTCCTTTTATCATTCTCTTGGTGTCAGCGCCGCGCCATTCTAATTATCAAGTCAAACAAAACTTAACCACATTATACAGTAGTTCGTGTCGTGTCGTATTAACTCCTGTCTTGTCATGACATGTGACAGAAAGCATGGCCGCCCACTCGCGCCTCATTATGTCGGCTCCGTCTTAAGCTAGAAGGACTTATGTCACACTTAAATAACTATGCGATATGCGTCTTTAGTGCCGCTCATTAAGTCAACCTTGTCGCAAACGTCACTATGCGATATGTTATGATTATGATGTTGGTAGTTTGTACGTTTTCAATTTCAGTTTCGTTACTAACGCTAGATGGCGCCAAATAAAAGCGATGGTATCAAGCAAATACTAAAGCATAATACGTTTGGGTTCATTTCACATCCGTTGGTATTCTCTTTGGTGACGAAAATAATTTATACCAAAAAAAAAACGACTCCAATTTTGTGCTTGCTATGCCACAATTTGTGGTTCCCGTGCTTGGTTACCTACAGAAAATAGTGAAATCGGCATATGCGTGCCTATCAAACTCGAGGAGTTCCCTCGATTCCTCCTAGATCCCATCATCAGACCTTCGCCAAATTTATATGGCACCAATGTCGGGGTACCTGCTTTGAAACAAAAAGAGAATTATCATAACCGGCCAAAGTGGTCAAGAGTTATCGGGGAACATACACACATAAAAAAAGAACAAAAAAAAACATGCAGACGAACTGAGTACCTCCTTCCTTCTATTGAATTCGGTAAAAAAATAGATACGCACCGTAAAAAGTATCCGCTTAATATTATTTACGGTTGTTTTTCCGATACAAACTGCTACTTATACAAGGACGGTGGGAAAGAGGCCCACCACTTTCAGTGCCAGGAACCCGCCAGGCGGGCGCTTGCCTTGTAGGCTTTTTCCTCTACATACCGCTTTCCGCATATTATCGGCTATGAGCGTACCGCTACTAAATAGTTGGCAGTGAAATTATTAAGAGCTGCTTGACTATGACCATGACGTTGACTATGACTTGAGACTCCAGAAGCATCGCTTCTCGAGGCAGAGGTTTTTTTTACCGAACCGGTGGTAGTTTATTGACTATACTCGTAATTATGCCTAAATAGAAGCATAAATAAGTTTTGCTTTTTTATGAATCGAGCGTCTGAACAGCCGTGGTTTATTTTCAAATAATTTATAAAACAAACAGATGCATAACGTCGCGACACGTCATTGTGACACAAAAAGATCGCCTACTGATTTTGAGTCGCAGCTAGTCTTATCAATGTACTTACCAACGACTCACCACAAGAACTAGAACAAGTCTGATCTCCGATTATGTGTAGTTATTACTTATCTCAGTGGTAAGATATACTGGTGATCGGTGAAGTGAATCGCTGTCTGCTTATCAGTAGATGCTTTTGTCTCATTAGGTTAACGATTTTCAACGTGGGATCTTCAGTAAAATGAATGAAATGCATCAAACCGATTTCATCTAATTTATAGATAAAAAGTCAAATATACTAATTTTAAGGTCAACGGATATTGATGTTTAGATACGAGTAACATCACGCCCACTTTTCGTGCCCACTCAAATTTAAAAAGAATGCAGAGCCTTGATTTAATTAATGAAATGACTTGAATTGATTAAAAATCGTGTTATACTCACTTTCCTGATCCTCCATGTATGTATATATGTAATAGAGGTAACTAATAACAAACGTTAAAATAACGCATAAATAAAATAATGTATGATTATATAATTCAAGAAACTTCAATTGAAACACGAAGAGTCTAGGGCCTTCTTAGAATGCTAATATTTGACAGTTCATCATGTCACAACATCGACCACATCGCCGCTTTATGGGCTATCATTAAAACCACTGTCCTCATTACCGCCTTTATTTCCGTAGCCATATCGAATCACTTAGTCTAATTTATTTTCTTATCTAAATAAAACGCCGTCTACATTTTGAGAGCACAAAGATTTTTAGATAACAACACAACGATGCACACACATATTGCATATTTTATAATCAAACACAAAACTCACATTAAATCAATTGGAAAAAAATCCATGTCAGGCCGCCCACTCACGCGCACGCGTCTCATTAACTTTACGACTGTTTATGCCACTTGACATGCCGTTAAACCGTCCCGATTATCATCCGAATTGATTTCCGTGGATAATCAAGATTTACTGTCATTTCGGTGCCTTAAGTACAAACGAGGGTTCTTATTTGCATATCAAAGTTAGTAAAATTATACTAGATACGCTCTAAGAACGAGTGTTGATGACCTTTAACGAAAATGCGACAAAAATGTCGTTTCATACAGAATTAGGGTGCTGTTTACTTGTTCGATAAGCCCCATAATATATCATAATGCCACAATAACCTACGGACGGAACATACTCAAGATAAACGTGTGAATAGGCATCTTCTGGGTGAGCTCGCTTCATCGTCGGCCTCATCTTTGCCCCCTGACTAGATGCTGGCCAAGAGCAATCCCATTTTTAATAAATAAAAAAAAAACAACGGTACGATTACGGTTTAATTATAGTAAAAATATGGATGTCATTAGAAATTCTATTTTATTAGTAGTATCATTTGTATTACGATTTTAACTAAACTAATAACTTAATCTAAGAAAACAATTAAAAAAAAAGGAAATAATAAAGATAAAATCGATGTCGAATTAAAATATAAAAGTCACGATTACTCGGATCTGGAATCACATAAAAATCAAAGATGTTCAGAAACACAGTAAAGGTTGCCATAAGTAAGGTGTTATCTTAACGACGCTTAAGCAACTTAGGGGCAGGTCAGAGTGCATAGGAGGAGCGGTCAGTGAAAAGTTACGATGGTGTGTTGGTTTATGTAAATCAAGATATCTTTGTTTAAATATAAGATGATGTAACTAAACTAGTTTAGTCAGAGGTACGATATGGAGGTATGGTGTTATTATCTGTTGAATTTTCTAATACTTTATTATAAATTATAACGATGCTAGAAGCTCAAGCGATTATACGTGGGTAGTAAATTTGATGATATACGAGGGGCGTTCAATAAATTCTCGGTATTAGAATGAAAACAAAAGAATATTATAGGTGTTTTATTTTTATTTTTCAATATATTCCTCTCCTATGTTTATGCACTTATAAGACACTGACACACAGACCGGTCAAATAGTTTTTTAACCCCTCATAAAAATATTTTTTGTCTTTGTTGTCAAAATGCTCCTACACTACTGTCTTCAATGCTTCATCGTTAGAAAATTAATTTCCACGTAGATTCTTTTTGACATTGGGAAACAAATATAAGTCACTCGGGGTCAAGTCTCGACTATACGGTGGGTATGTAATAGTTTCGAGTCAAGAGCAGCAGCCTTGGCAATATGAGCACTATGCACAGGGGCGTTGTCGTGTAGAAGCAGAACACCTTTGGCTGATTTTCCCCGTCTGTTATGTTTGGTTGCTTCCCTTATTTGGCATATAATATTAGCGTAGTGCTGTCCTTTAATACTTACACCCTTTTCTTTATAATCGATCAGCAACATTCCATCACAATCCCAGAATATTGTGACCATGACCTTGCTAGCTGAAGGCACGACCTTGAACTTCTTGGGGTGAGGAGTTCCTTTAATGTGCCACTGCATGGACTCTTGTTTGCTCTCAATAGCTCAGGGTCATAATGATGAACCCAAGTTTCATCTCTACTAACAAAATTTTGCAGTATCTTATCAGGAATTTCACCGCACACCTCAAGAAATTCGGAACAACGAGCAACACGCGTATTCTTCTGAAGCGGTGTCAGGATTCGCGGTACCCATATCGCACTCACTTTTGACATATTAAGATGGTCATGAATTATATCGTGCCTAGTACCAATAGAATGGTTAGTTCTTTGAGCTATTGCTTTCACCTTTACTCAACCATTTCAGATATAATTTTCTCCACTTTTTTAAATTTTCTTATGAAGAAGCTTCGACGGGCCGACCAGCTCTATGGTCGTCTTCGATACTCTCTGCCCCATGCTTAAATTGACTTGACCACTTCTGAATTGTTGATAAAGAAGGAGCAGACTCACGGTAAACATAATCCATTTCTTTTTTATAGCTTATTGATTTTTTACGTGTTTGGTCAAGAATTTTATTACCGCTCGGTGCTTTAATTTTACCAACATTGAAATAACGCTCATAGTGGTCACGTTTGTTCGGTACTTACAAAAAAACAAAAGAACATCGCCGTTCTAATTTTGTTTAATGTTAATGAATGACTTTTACCGGCCAGTATTAAAAAGTTTACCAAAGAGGTTTAAAAGATGTCAATACCGAGAATTTATAGAACGCCCCTCGTAATTTAGTTATTATACAAAATCTCCTTTGTTTGCCATATTTGATCACTTTTTATCGTGGATAAGATATTCGTCACACTCTGACAAGTATGCGAGTGCAAGAATGACGCGCGTCTTATCCACGACGATATTAAGTTATGAAATGGCAACCACCATAAGCCCGCCGGTTCGATACAAACAGTCAATGACAATTTTCACCGCTTGCCCACATTATAATCAGATTAGTTGGACTTCCCAAGGCCTATTTATCGAAACCCAATTATGTATTTTCTTTAGATCAATGTCTTATGTATTTTTATCTTATATAGCAAAACAATTTTTATATAAAACCTGCAAGACTTATTCTCATTCAAAATTAACCGTCAGTTATATAAATTGACTTTGATTTATAATTTTCTTTTTCATAATGTAGTTTCATATAATTACTAGCTTCTTCGCGGAACTTTGTCTGCGTAGAACTCATCTTCCTTGGGAGATTATTTGTGGGATCAAAACAGAGATATAGATAGAGTTACTTTAGTACTTGTAATTTTTGTATGGATATCATAAAATCGCTGCTCCCGTCACCAAGTCGCCTCGTTACCTCTGACCGCCTCTAGTGTGGAACTGTGTCTCGCAATAACGGCCGATACCAGCCACCGATAACAAACTATCGCCACGCGCGCACATTTTTAATTAGATTACTTGTATTCTACCCAGAGGCAGGGGTAGATAAAAGTACTTAAACTTCAGAAAGGTTACTTGAGGATACATATGAATGATTGACGTGAAAGTATTTGCTTATACCAAATCATGTCGTTTTTCTATAGCGTAAAAATATGTGTTAACATTAACACACATCATGTGAACGTTCGGTTCTTCAAAAAAGGAGTGTATACATTTTTAAAGCGTCGGCAACGAGCATGTTACATCTCTGGAGTTGTAGGCGTCCATAGGCTGCGATGACCGCTTACCGTACGCTTGTTTGCCACTGACGTGTATCAATATATCAATAAGACTTTTTGTTTTCCAAAATTTAGCTCCAATTGAATGTTTTGACATAATTTTCTTTACAGAATTGTTTCTGTTTACTTATTATCTACAATTTGTTGGAAAAGGCGTGTTTTTATTTTTATTCTACTTGATCTAACGTCTTACTAAAAAAATTACATAAACAAGGTTCTCGAAGAATTCATCATTCTTAATCCGGATGTGTACTAATGACTTTTAATTATATAATTATAATGACCTTGTCAACATTTCATATTTTATTCAGTAGCTTGTTTGACTTGCTTCATTATTTTTTTAAACCTGTTCAATAATAAATTTATTTAGACTAATAAATTCAGCGGGTAACCTTTGCTTTTTGGTCTAATAAAGTCTCAACAGACGATGCATCAACTATTGGTTTTTATACTCGTATATTTGATAACTTCCGGTGGACTAAATTATTTGTGATTTATAGAAGATATTAGTCATAAATTTGAACATTAACTACTAGCGGTTCTGTGAGCTGTAAACCTCGCAATTATTATTTTTAAATTTCAAAATTTCTAAATATTGACAAAACAAAATCTATATAATTATCGAACCTGCTCACAAAATTTCACGGGAAACGGTTGGGAAGTGCGACCTGTAGAGAAATACATCCAGAAAGACCTACAAAAGAACTTTGGTCGAAAGAAACGGAGACGTTTCACTCGCTTCGGTCGCTCGGTCAATTATGAAAATGATGATAAGAGTCTTTTTGAATTACAAATAGAACGAATTAATTATCTTGATTATTAAATGTCAACCTGTTTATGTATGAAATAACTGAAAACATTGTACTCGCTACAACAAACTCAATTAAATATTTAGTAAAAGAAATTGTAAAATATATACATTTTTTTAAATTACGATAGTCATTAATTGTGTTCCTCCATATGTATATTAAACATCAACGCGCCACTCACGTGCATTCAACTTTAACTTTACCGTAGACCTATATCAATAGCTATAGGCCTTCGTTGCCTGAAATAGTACATTATTGCATAGGCCGGGAAAAAGCAATTCGTGTATAAGTTGATAACACATCCAGGAATGGCTATTCTCATAATAAATTAACGTAAAATCCTAGTCTATTTTTTAAAAGTACACGGCATGACTCATAATGACGTTATCAATAAAAATTATACTCGATTGATACTAGACAATTGGATTATTATGTATTTATATGGCTGTTTAAAATTCATAAAAATCAAACGGGATTTCATACATACATTCCTGACACATCTTTACGCATTTTTGTTAATTTAACTTTTATGTTGTAAGAGTTTAAATTTTTTAATTTGAAAATATTTTAGGCGTTTAAAACGTTACCTCTGCCACTTGTAAAACGTTAAGTCTATGACCATTTTAAAAACAAAGATTACGCGGGAATATTTCAAAGGTTTGTGCATTGGCCGTTTGCAAGGACGTTTCTTAGGTCAAAACATTGTAATAAAAAACAGAAACATTAAACCGGTCAAGGCAAAACTTTTCCCTTACTTTTTCTTCCAAAACCCATCAAAATTAAATAAATTCACTCCCCACTAACCACCCTTTTCAACCACCGCCTCCTTACAAATCCCAAAACAAATAATATTTCCTAGCATATTGGAGAAAAGCCTGCACCGTGCCATCTCAATTAACCGATCTACTTATATTGGTTTGAAACAAAAATCCACTCATACGTCTTATAAAAATCCAACCAAGTTTAATTTTATAAGTATATTAGTCGGTTTTTTAGAAGAGTGATAAGAACGCCGTTTTTCTTCCGTTATATCGCCTTAAATCCTTGATTTATTGTTTTATTTCTTCTTGTGAATAATAAAGAATATTTGTTATTGTATAATTTTACAACTATTCCCAAAAATCGCGAGTCAAAGTACAAACGCCATACGTATAAAAAGTCTCAAACAATTTTGTTTTTTTTTTGACAGTGCTTGGCTTCCGTTTGACGTCTGGATCGTAATTAATGTAAGCCGTCAAATATCACTTTGAGATTCGTTTCGAATCCAAAATCAATCATAAAGTCGGCGAAGAAAAGAAGTATTGTGGCCCAATTTTTGGGAATGAGCGGAAATGAAGAGCATAAAATGTTATAGGCTATTAAATAAATGAGAATGAGAATATGTTTATTAAAGATTGAGATGCTAATTTCAAACGAACGATTTGGCTTTAAGAGTTGTGCCTCTATATTTACTAACAACGGACCGATAGATTTAATCGGGCCGTTGTTAGTTAAATTTAGAATTATTTTTCACATTGTACATCGAAGCATGAGTGGGTTATGGCACTTAGGAGTTTTTAAATAAGAATTGGAGAATATTTCGTTTTTCTGATTGCGTTCAGTTTCATATTGTACTTGTTTTGACATGTTAAGCATGGCGCACGTACATGCACAAGAGCAATACAAAAATGATTTTAATTCAACACGTTTCTCGATTAAAATTCTAAGGAACGACCAGTTACCATTACAATTTATAATCATTGTTGGACTTTAAAACCACATTTTAACGGTCCTTATCAGTTAAATACATTCATCTACCTATTTAGTTTATTTTCTGTACAAATTGACATGTATCTTGTCTTTTTTCCCGGGTTCGAATCCCGGCCAGGGCATTATTTGTGCATTTATAAAAGTAAAATATATAAACATACATACAAAATATAAAAGCATTATAAAAAACCTAACCTAGGGTTATTATTAATATTACTGCTGCTGTGATATTTTACTTGATTTTAATTTTAATCTGTCAGTGTTAATTTTAGTTTTATTAATAGTATTGTGTTTTTCATATGGGCACTGCCTGAAATAAAGATTATTATTATTACCACGGATATTTGTTCTTGGGTCTTGTTGATGTTTTCTATGTATTTAAGTATGTATTTATCTCATCATCATCATCATCATGTCAGCCGAAAGACGTCCACTGCTGGACACATGCCTCCCCCAAAGACTTCCACAATGACCGGTCCTGCGCCACCCGCATCCAGCGGACACCCGCGACCTTGGTCATCGGTCCACCGTGTGGGGGGCCTGCCCACGCTACGCCTTCCGGTACGTGGTCGCCACTCGAGAACCTTTCCGCCCCAACGGCCATCGGTTCTACGTGCTATGTGCCCCGCCCACTGCCACTTAAGTTTAGCGATTCGGAGGGCTATATCGGTCACTTTGGTTCTGCTGCGGATAGCCTCATTCCTGATGCGATCACGCAGAGAAACTCCTAACATAGCTCTCTCCATTGCTCTTTGGGTGACTTTGAGCCTTCTTATGAGGCCCATAGTAAGCGACCACGTTTCAGTACCATATGTCATCACTGGCAACACACACTGATCAAAGACTTTCGTCTTGAGACACTGCGGAATATTGGACGAAAAGATGTGCCGTAGCTTCCCGAACGCTGCCCAGCCGAGTCAGATTCGACGAATAACCTCTTTCTCGGAGTTGGACCTACCTAACTGGACAGTCTGTCCTAGGTATATGTAATCGTCTACAACGAGCGTAAAGTGTACGATTGTTACGGGAGTTGGTGCGACATGGGAATTTGACATGATCTTCGTCTTGTCCATGTTCATCCTAAGACCAACTCGCTCGGAGGCTTTATTGAGGTCATTGAGCATTGTACTTAAATCTTCCATGGTCTCAGCCAAGACTACTATATCGTCAGCAAACCGAAGGTGAGTGAGGTACTTCTTCATTTATGTTGATGCCAAACCTTCTCCAGTCCAGAGTCTTGAAAACATCCTCCAGTGCATCGGAGAACAGTTTAGGAGAAATAACATCTCTTTGCCTGAATCCCCGCTCCAATAGGATAGGCTTCGAGCTCTGGTCCTGGAGTTGGACTGACATAGTGGCGTTCTCGTACAAACACTTCAGCACTTCGATATAGCGGTAGTCCACTTGGCACCTTTGGAGAGATTGTAGTACAGCCCAGGTTTCGATCGAATCGAAGGCTTTCTCGTAGTCCACGAACGCTAAACAGAGGGGCAGGTTATACTCCTCAGTCTTCTGTATAACCTGACGGAGCGTATGGATGTGGTCTACGGTGCTAAAGCCTCTTCGGAATCCGGCTTGTTCGGGAGGCTGGAAGTCATCTAGCCTTCGTGCGAGACGGTTCGTAATGACTCTTGAAAACAGCTTATAGACATGGCTCAGAACTGAGATGGGTCGGTAGTTCCTCAGTAAAGAGTTGTCACCCTTTTTGAAGAACAGGACCACCACACCTCTGTTCCATGCCTTTGGAGTTTTCCCTTCCAGTAAGACGGAATTGAACAACTTCTGAAGTGCCCTAAGGACCGGTTTTCCACCCGCCTTCAGGAGTTCCGCTGTAATTCCGTCTTCACCGGGTGCCTTATTGTTCTTAAGCTGTTTAAGAGCCATTCTAATCTCGTACAGGCTGATTTCCGGGATATCTTCGGTATAGTGCCGGGTTAATCTAGCTCTTCGGTCTTCCGCCAGACCAACTTCGGGTCTGCTAGTTGACGTGTATAGCTGTCCATAAAAGCACTCTATCTCACGCAGAAGCCCAGGTTTGGACGAAACGATTCTACCATCTTCAGTTTTTAATCTGGCGAGCTGGCTCTGTCCAATAGACAGATCTCTTGAAAAAACTTTAGAGCCCTTATTCTGCTCGATGGCCTCCTCAATACGATTTGTATTGAATTGGCGCAGATCGCGGGTAAGGGACTTGGAGATCTGTTTATTGAGCTGCCTGTATAATGTCGCATCGGCTGAAGACTGAAGAATCATCTCATTCCTTTCCTCGATGAGCCTCTGAGTGGAGATAGAGATCCTTTTGGCTCTGTGAGTTCGTTGGGCCTTAAAGAACTTAGACCCAATGCTATGGACAGCTTCCACAAACCCGTCGTTGAATTCGTTCACATCGACGCCTAGACAATCGAAACGGTTTTGTATTTATCTATATAAGTATAAATATCGTCGTCTAGTACCCATAGTACAAGCTTTGCTTAGTTTGGGGCTAGATCGATATGTGTAAGATTGTCCCCCAATATTTATAACACCACTCGAAATAGAGGCATTTCAAGCTAAAACTGTTTTTCCAATTAAATAAAACCAAAAAATATCTTTACTTCTATCTAAAACGTTAATAAATGTATCCTTTTGTAAATGTACGTTAATAAATGCATTTTATTAGGATTATTAATACTTACGTCATAAAAACTTCTAAAACCATCTTACTCGCTTATCACATAACCCAGTGTCCAAAAACAAGTAATTGTTTCCACCATTATGAAATATAAAACATTTATTATAATTTTTCGGCTTGTCAGTCAGTCTATTGAAAGTCGGGCGTAACTTATCGATAATTGGATATTTATCATTACATCGAATTACTGCCGCGATCCGATAAATAATGAAGTGTGAAAGAAATACGACTTTTATAATTAACGGAATTTTTAACCGTCGTGGGTGAGATATTTGAGGCGATGACGACGGGGGAACGTTTTCAAACGTGCAAAGGCTGATCACGGTAGAAAAAATGTCAATTGCCATGCTAAAATGACAGATCTGGGTGAATTGCAAAAAAAAAATACAGAGTTACCCATAGTATAAGTGTGTTGCTGTTTGTACAAGCTTTGCTTAGTTTGGGACTAGGTCGAATTGTGTAATAAAGATTGCTCCCCAATATTTATTTATTTATTTTAGTTAAAGACTTAAATATATCTACATTGATTCCTTTGTGTTACGAAAGTTAGTCATACAATTTATATAGGCATATTTCGCAATTCAATATAAATATTTTTTTGTAATTCACCCATCTACCATGAGTTTGACATTTAACATAATCAACTAGCATTATGCATCATGAACAAAAAGCTTTACGAATTTGGAAATTTAGTTATTTAATTCGTTATTTTTTGCATAATCCCATTATTTATTTCCTATTTTAAAATATAAAATGCCAAGTTTAAACTAAATAAAACCCATATTGTTTTTAGTCTCCTTATAGCGTTATTTTTATAGACCCTTAAAATTATACTATTGACATTTAAATAACTTATAAACCATTACTTACCTAGATTTTAAGCATGATTTCAAGGTAGGTAAGTTACCTATATACTCGTATTATAGATTTTTACAGAAAACTTACCGGTCGGCCTACGTTACGCTTAGGTACCTACAAAACTGTCGATCTCTGATAAAAATCCGAGTAGAGATTCCTAATCGATGTGATGTTAACGAAACTATTTCTATGAATTACTTCATTAGCATAATAATAATAATAATAATAAATATTCTTTATTGCACCACTTAGTGATAAGTTGTACAGTAGCTGACTAAAAAAATGGTAACAACAGGCGGTCTTATCGCTTTAAGCGATCTCTACCAGACAACCTTTGGGTAGCGGGAAAACAATTAACTAAAACTGGGAAAAAAACAGGTAGTGCAGAAGAACTGCAAGAAGATTCAAAATAACACATACGCATACATCAGAATAAACGAATAACACAATCTTCATAAATACATATACATACATAAATATATATTCTATAATATATATATATATATATATATATAAAGGCAATTCAAGGGAGTGACAAGTAATGTTCCTTCAAATAATTTTTAAAAACCGGAAGTGATTTCGCACATCTTACATGCCGCGGCAAAGCATTCCACAGTCGAACAGCCCGAAAGGTGAAAGAATTATTATAAAATTTTGAGGATGAAGGTGGTGGAGCGAGAAGATGGTTTTGTAAAGAAAATAAATTAAATAAATAAAATTAAAATAAATTTCAGCTTACGTAAATATATTTGTGAAAATTACAAACTGTTTTAAATCATAACCACAACGTTACTACGCCTTTCCCTTTCTGAAAAATACCCCTGACCATCACAAAAAACTAATAACCCAGCACAGAGATGATTAACACTTCGTACAATTACCATCAACTCAAAATGGGGCCTGTCTTTTAGGATCTATAGTTTGTGAGATATAATTTATCATTTGTACCTTCGATCCGATTGTGATCTAAGTGTTCGTATAATAATACGAGGTAGCAGCTACTGATATAATTGTTAGCGCCGCGGGCAGTGTTCTTTTTTTAAATGCCGAGTGAGAACTAGAGAGTATTGATTTGAGAGATAAGGTACTAATGACTACCAACTTGGGCTTTGAACTTCTCGGTTTTCTAACTAGTGGGAATATTATTATTTATATGTACAGTGAACAGCAAATGTAGATGATCATTTTAGTACTTTGTCGCACTAACATAACAACTAATAATACTCCCGACAGTTTGAATGCCTCAAAGTAGTGAAAGTGACAAGGTACTAAAATGATCATCTACTTTTGCTGTTGACTTACACATGTCAGGAAATCAGAACTATCTGTTTTATACGAGCATCTTGTTTTACGTGATCAACTTATTTTAAAGTCGTCAATTAATTGATATAAACTTTTTGGTTATAGCTGTTTTTGTTCAATTATACTTTTCTATGCACGATATTGATGTATTATGTAAACGAATTGTAAAAATTCTGATAATATCTTAAAGTGCTAGCGAGCATTTTATTTTCATCATTGTGGCAGAAATGTGATCTTTCGTCCTACATTTAGGCACATGATTAGAAATGACTGACATGAGTATGATTGATAAAAAATAAATATAGTACATATAAATGTACAACAACAAAATACGGCCATAGCTGTGATAAGTGCCAATTGGATTGGATTGGATTAAACTTAATTGATTGCCACGTGTTTTAAGTGGCTCTAGTCTTATAGCATTGGGCAACTGTAAGTCCACAAGAGAATAATTATAAATAAATAAATAGTCCCTCACCTCACCTCAATTTTGCCGTCTGCCTAACATCTTGTATCATACCTGCTTTAATACAGACTGAAGCCTAAGTCATCCCAAATGCCAATATCGCACAAAAAGCAAGGTCAAACCAATCAACCAAAAAAGTGGTTCAAGTCAAGAATCTTCCCATCGATGTCGATCATACTTTCGACGGCTCGATTACACTCGAATCTAAAAACAACATAAAATTACTTGAACTAGAACGCTCTTGTTACGTTTTGGGACTGATTGGTCTATTAGTGTATTAGGCTAAATTATAAAGTAACGCATTAATGATCGTGTATCGTGTAATTATTGACGCCGACAATTATTAGAGATTATAAAAGTATAGATTATATGAAAGTTTATTTTCTTGATGGACTTGCGGTGAACGCCGCGTTGAATGTTACGTTATATGAACTATACGGTTATGGAGACATATAAGATTGCTTTCCAGTACTGCTTAATTTTAATTCAGAATTCATCACGCATTTGATTTGGTTAAATACCACAATACATACAATATGAATAACAATTATAAAACAAATATGATCAAAGAACATGTAATTCATGATTATTTTTTAATTAGTGTATATATATTGGTTAAATACTCAAATAGGTATAATGTTTGTGAATTACAATTTGTTCAATTTGACGAAAATATAAGAACACGGCAGTAAGTTTTCCCTCAGAACTTGAAATGCGTTTGGACAAGATTGAACGAATAAAAAAAGGCGATAAACTCCAATCCAACTCCGATCTGTTAACACTGGCTTGTAGTTATAACACCGACATAGAATTACACATTTCTCAAATTGGTGCAATAAAATGCAATGATTTCAAAACGATACCGGACATTATTAAAAAAAATCGATCACGGAGACTTGTCAAAAAGTGAAAGCATTTTATGTGCCGTTAGTCAGCAGTGAAATAATAACACACCTCGTGTTATTACGTTTTACAATCATAGAGTTTGAACCTGTCGCGGGGTAAGGCTTAGACATAGATTGTTTTGATATAATATTACTTAACATAATGTTTCGGTGAAGCAGTTTTCATCGCGGAATATTAAGTTAATATTCGCCATTATTATAAATTAGTGTTTTCTTATATACAATGTACTTGAATTTTGAGACAGCAATATTCAAATACAAGTTATTCTATTTTGGTACTGTTATAGGCTCCCAAGGCAATTCTAATTGGATATAGAAGTTGAAGTAGTTTAGTTTTTATATTATTTATTACCTACATTACTCATACATATAATTACACTAACGAGATTAGATTTAAATTAGTTTTAGTTTTATTTATATTATTTTGGTTAAGTATTCTTGTATATATTAATTACACTAAGCATAATAATGTAACGAAAAAAAATACGACTAGGTAACTTTAAATTTGATTTCCTAAAAACAGATTCCAAGATCAGTTATACTAGTAAGTAATTGTTTAGTTTCAGATAAGTAAAATCTTTATTTCAGTTCAAGTCAAATGCAAAAAATAGAATAGATAATATGTTACTCTTACATATAATGTTACCAATACTATGATAATTTACAATAATAGTAAAACCACAATGTACACAGCACCTTACAAAGTGATCGTCTGCTCAACGCCTGACGCAAACATCGACAGCGCGTGTAGCCACGGGCTGACCTCACGCATACACGCGCAGGTTCACCTGCCGCGATCCACTCGTGCGCACTGTCACATGTTAGGGTAAGGGCACAATCGGTGGAATTAATAATTAGTAATTCCACGTAATTCTTACGATTTCTTAATTTGAATTAAAAATGGATTTTCATGGAAGGGTAGGAATTGAAAAAAAAACCCTTATTTATTGCTAAACTTTAGCTTCTAGATATTACGAACTTTGTTTTTAGCTGCCTGATCAGGAAAAGGTATATTTGATGATTACAGAGATCATTGATGCTAATGTAGGTATGACTTTTTGAAAAAAGTAGTGTGACCTTTTAATTAAATATTTTAATTGGGTAGTACTAAATTCAATTTGTGAAAAATACATTAGAATAAAATGAAATTCTTATGAATACGCAAACAAATACTTAATGAAGAAAGTGAACTTTCAAAGGCCAGGTCCCAAGTGCCAAGTTGATATACTATTGGTTTAACAACTAACCATAATAAATATATTTTGCATCCTTGAACATAAAAGTCTATCAACTCTGAATACACATCATTCAAACGAACCAATGTCATTCCGAAATGACCAATTAAATTATGACAAAGCGTTTTACGAATCCATAGTTAATAACAAACCGTTTAAGTTTAATAATGCATTGAATAATAGTTTGAAAATAAAATACAATAATATGAAGATATATTCAAAGCCTAATGTATTACGGATCTAAACAGTAAACTCTGACATTCCACACACACATACGAAGCGAAGAGCACCGCAGCGTCACCTGTCGACTCGCGACCTCCCATCTCGCCACTACGTTATAAATACACTATTGGTCAATAAACACACACATACAAACATCTCCTAAGCTAATACGAACTTTAATACGTTACAATAGAGTAGGAATTAGATTGAAACGCGTAAGTTAAATCCATTCAAGAACCTCAGATCGAACGCACACGCGTACATTTCGAAGGTGTTGCGATCCGCATGACTGTGTGTAACAACATCGGTTTTGAATGGATATCGATATTGCTAGGTCGATTATCTGTTCTATTTTCTATCGGCAAGGTCTAGTTTCGTTTGTACTAGGAAGTAAGATTGGATAGAGCACAACGCGAGGTCGTGGGAAGACTGCACACCGGCGATTTGGTTGGTTATATTTTAGAGTTAACGGTACGTTTTTGATAACAGACGGAGCCATATGATGGCCACAATCACTTCTAATTGTGTATAACACTGCTAAGTTAAGTTTACACCTGGCTGGTATGGCGTTCCATACTTAATGAGGTATTCTTAACCCAACCATGTAGTGTATAGTAAATTGCACTTTTCAGCACCTTCTTTTAATCATTGTTGGATAGTTATCATTGAGTTGAGTTGTCATTAAAAAGAATGAGTGTTATTTAATACAATCTTAAGTAATTCTCCGGTGAGTTAGATAAGCACTTACGTTCTGGTTTTTAAAGTTACATACTTGAGTGTGGCTAAAAATAGATTTTGTAAGATTAATTTGTAGTGAAGAACGGTCATAGAATAAAAGACTGTTTAAATTAAGAATTGATATAGCAAGAGGATTATAATTATAACAGTAATTAAGGCTTTGGAAAGTCAGCCTAAACAGGTAAGTTACTTATTCTATTTGTTTGTAACAAATATATTAGTTATTCAAATAAGATTACACGAGGTCACATTTTTGTTAATACCGTATGTCCCTGTCACGTTTTCGGGCCAATTAATTGTAGTAATAACTTAATTAGTTTCGATTATAGCTTTTGAAACAATACAACTGAAATGAAATTAGAATGTTAAACTTTGAATGTCAGAATTGACCCCCAGACAGGCCCAGGGGGCCTACCACGAACCAAAAACGTAATATCTACCTCTTTGTCGCACTTGCATATTCAAGCAATAGCTCTCTTTTTTCATTTTCGGTTCACAGTAGCACAACACATCTGATCTTGAGTAACTAACTAATAATAAATACATTCTCACGTACAAAGTTACCTACGGATTAAATGTCAGAAATCAAATCAAATGTTAGATATTAGTAGTCTAAATTAAAAGCAAAATTATGTATAATTTACGAATGCAATTGCGTAGAACGCGAGCATATATTGCTTAAAAATAAAGGTAATTTTAATATTTTGCACGTACTGGCAATTTGAATCTTCTCACTATCTATATAGGATTGCAAGTCCTTATAAGTATTCAATGCAGTTAAGACAGTTCTGTTAGAGATTTCGAAATGCCAAGTGTGCAATATGTCAATGTAGTGATGAAACGGATCATAACATAACATATCGCAAATAATTGAACAGTGCATCCGTGGGGTTGCATTGATGACTTTTAATGCGAGCTCGTGAGATGCCCACGAGGCTGACGTTCAAAAACATATTATGATGAACAGATATATTTGTAGAAAAAAATACATGAAAACGAGAGATTGTTGGCGATCTCTCAGCTACTAAAAGTAAAGCTTACTGCAATTAAATCCTTACAATTAAGTTGTGTCACATATCTTTGCGCGCACACTTGTTTATATATATTACTGTAGGGTACAAACGTTCATTAAGTCATATAAAAGTAAAATCTATATTATGGCAAACTTCGTGATATTGCCATGTCGCAAGAATAGCGATATCACGAGCTGTCTGAAAACAAAATGGAAGCGCAGCGCTATAAATAGTTCAATAAGCGTTGCAAATGTGATTCAAATTTCGTAAGTTCTCAGAAGTAACGGACTGCCCTTATATAAATCAAATTTAATAACTTCATTACGGAATATTTTCAATCGACCATATTCGCATGGGATGATTGCCTCAAATCCGTTGACTGCACTTAAGTTAATTAAAGTTAATGTTTTTAATTAAAAAAGCTGTTAAGAAGGCTTGGGAGAGGAAGCATGGGATCCATTTCGGATACTAAAGAGTATGATTTAAATGATTAGCAAAAGGTTCTCATTTTCAATATCCAATATGACTAGGTAGGGTAGGATAAGCAAACATTTCAAAAATGGTCTTCAATTAATGTCATACTGAACTGCTCTAAATTATTTTAGAGAAGATGGCCAAGAGCAATCCCATTTTTAATTAAAAAAAATGTTTTTTGATCAATGAAAATTACTAGTTGATAGCTCAATATGATTAGCAAACATATCAAAACTGATCAGCTGGTTCTGAACCAACTAACTTTTCTGGATTCTGGGGCTTTTCTGGTTTTTAGTTTGGTCCTGTGAGGGTCGCAGTACTCCCCTAACCTAACCTACTTTCAGTAACGTCTGCTAACGAATATTAAAAAAAAATATTAAAATAATTATAATAAAAAAGATCAGATCCGAGTAGGATTCGAACCTGCGACATCCTAGCATATTTGGGAAAAAAATATGTAGTTCAATGAACCAGGTGAGTTTTACACTGCTTCGTCTGAAGTGAGTTGCTGATCATCATTATCATCCTGGAATCCGCCGGTAACATCAAACACTACGTAGATGCGCTATAATTTCGATCAATATAGAACCGATTCGATGTTCTCATTCACAATCCAAGCTTCACATTCAAATAACAACCCTGTTTTGTACAAAATAAGGTTTCAGTATCAAAGTCAGAATTAGGCCACGCGAACTATTAGGCATTGTTTTTAAATATAAACTTTGATTCATTGTTTTTAAAGTTGGTATTGCATTGATGGAATTAGACAAGATATGAGGTTGTTTAAGTAAGCGATAGGTATTACTGGTATTAGTGGTCGATCGATATAGCCACGTAAAGTGTCTCATTAGGAAATTAACGGGCACCCACTAATTGTATAATTTATACATTAACACCGCGATATGATATCCGCTGGGTCATACAAACTAAACGCCTTATGAATGCCGAACGAGTTTACGATTGAAATTCAATCTCAACATAAATATCTTTTAAACCAATTGATCGCTAAGACCTAGTTTTGCATTAATTTATAAGTCTGGCCAGATTTTGAGATTCAACATAGTGTTTGAATAAATTAGGTATATTTATCATAGTCAATATTAGGTTTTCTAGTTTAATTAATGTTTTAATAAATTATAATAATAATTAAATACTTTATTGTGCACTACACTGAAATATGTTTTGTTAATGTTCTTTTAATAACTTCATTATTATGACATAGTTTGTGTCATAGCGTCCATTTTAATGCTAAATAATTTGAAAACCAGATAAATCGAATATACATATACTTAATGTGTTATTTATTAATTATTACTCTTATTCATCATTTTTAGGTGTTTTTTTTCTACACTGCCATTGTGTAATGAATCGCATTCGAAATGATTTACTCGTATCTATTAATTTTGATTTATATTCCTTCTTTAATGTTCTATAAAGCCGTAAGTTACGTAGTGCGGTGTGCGGGTATCATATACACTTTTTAATTCATTTCGTATCACGACGAAGATCGATCATGTATTCGTATGTAGTATTGTAGATAGTCATATAGACTTTAAAACGAACGTGGCGCGTAAGTTTTTTCCTTACTCATCTTCATTTTAAATATTCTTATTAGATACAGTTTGTATGACAGCCGGTGCCAAATGTAACTGTTAATGATGCAGCTAAGAAGGTTATTAAATCGAATTTCTATATCGGTTTTAAATCGTGATCTTTTATCGGTCGCCGAAATATATGTCCAACGTTAAGCTTACGTTTTATGTCTTTCATAAATTATACTATGTAGGGAATTATTTGTTTTAGTTCCATTAGTTATAGTTAAATTAATTAGATTTTGTCATATTTCCGCCGCTAAAGCTTGATGTCGACATGTTTACTTTTTATATAATCGTACTTTAAGGCAAGTAATAATTTTTGACCAACGTGAATAGCCTACAAAATGCGGAGTAACATTTAAACGGACTATTTAATTTTTATATGTTAGGTATTTTAATTAAAAGCTGTAAGTTACGGTTATTAAAATGGATCTATGAAATGTAAAAAAATATATATAATTATCATAATATCTCGGCATTCATTTCACTGACCCCTTACAAGCCCCTTACCATTTAACATATGCAACTATTTGTTTAAATTTGAACCTTGATACGATACAATAAGGTCAGAAATGATATGTGCCATAAATGGCTTCGTATGCGGTAAAGAGTTTCTAATATATTTAAAGGAGCAATTCTTGTAAATTTATATGTTTCGGAAAAAAATAAAATACTGGGGTTTAAGGAAGCGAATAATAGAGATCTTATATTCATAAAAGGAGCGCTCGCGGCCCAGCGGCGCTCGCGTACCGCGTGCGGTATGAGAGGTTAAGCGATGTCGGACGAGGTCAGTCCTTGGATGGGTAAACGCTTTGAGTGGTTACTAACTGAGCGCTCCCGTGCTTTGGAAGGCACGTTAAGCCGTTGATCCCGGTTTCTGTCTATGATAGCCGTCG
Organism: Notocelia uddmanniana; assembly: GCA_905163555.1. Lineage (NCBI taxonomy): Eukaryota > Metazoa > Arthropoda > Insecta > Lepidoptera > Tortricidae > Notocelia > Notocelia uddmanniana. The sequence goes on from LR991064.1 coordinate 6,049,153, forward strand.
TTAAGCCAACTTAGAGGCCTCCGGGCGGCTTGAGAACTTCTAACAGTCAAGTTGCCCATTCACTTGACAAGCCTAATCCCAATAAGGTCTGGTTTCCCCTCGGGTTGGAAGGTCAGATGGCAGTCGCTTTCGCAAAAATTGGTGCCTACGCCAATTATTGGGATTAGGTAGCGGACCCCAGGCATCCTTTAGGATGCAACTGTACTGGGAATAACGCTAGGAGGATGGATGGATCTTATATTCATAAAAACTCATTTTGCCGTGCCGAGCAAGGTTCGGTCACCCGGGTACTGACTACTAAATGAGTAAGTATAAGGTATTATCTGATTACCCTTTAATTCTATGGGTGCTGTTAAGAGTAGTATGGGATTAGTGTTGAAGTATGTTGCGGACTATATAGGCGAGCAATCTATTTAAAGGCAAAATCATATTGTATACATCAAAGCCATTCAAAGCATATCATATATATATATATATATACATATATATGATATTATATATATATATATATATATATATATATGATATTCTATATAATTATGTATATCGTCGCCTAGTACCCAAAGTATAAGCTTGGTTAGTTTGGGACTGGATCGATTTGCGTAAGACAGTCCCCCAATAAAATAAAATAAAGCGTTTGATTTTTAAAATCGCCACTGGAAAATAATTTGTATGTAGCAACCTGCATTTGTCTGTAGCTGTTTAAAACAACGAACCTTCAAATAAAAAAAGGTATATAACCTACCTATTTAAATAAGAAGCTCACTTACTCGTACATTCCCATTTAGTCATATGCAAATAGTAACATTACAAGCGGTGTCACAACGATTCACACAGCCGTAAACCGGTGATTACCTCAAAGTTAACCGCTCATTAGTAAAGCACACAGCGAACGGTTATGCTAACAATGAGCCGTTAATGTTCTAGATTGACCCCGGTTTGATATGGAGTTGTTTAAGCAGACGGACCTTAGCGGTAGTTAGATTCTCGTAACTGGGAGCTCCGGCTCGAAGGAACAAAAATGATCGAAAACGAGAGAGAGTGGACTGTAAGCGAAAACGAAATGGTATGAGGGTAAGCGGTTTTTTTCTTTCAAATTTTATTTCAATTTAAACCTATTGGATTGTTAATGTGTTGCGCTCACCCATAATTCTGATATTGGGCCACTGGCCTTTTTATGGCAAAAAAAGTGGGCACCTACAGAAAATATTGGCTTCTAGTTTATTTTAACTGCCTTTTGATCATCGCCGTATGGTTCCTAATATGATATAATTATGCATTGGCACCTGTACAGTAAGCCATGAAAATGGTTTGCCACTTTTAATCCATATTAAATATCCATAAATAATAATAATGTAAAAAGTGGTAGATCACTTGACTAACGAGCGATACGACCGGTCATTACTCTATAAACAAGCTGCACAGAGCGAGTCTACGTTCAAAGGTCACAGGTTCGAACCTTTAGCCGGCTCTACCCCATCCGTCACTTTCTATCTGAATCAATATGTAAGAAAACTTGCCAAGTGACATCTTCGTACCTAGCCACACTTATCATGGTAATGTGAACTTAGAGGCTAGTGAAATAAGGTTGCGTTTAAATTGTAGTTGATGCACACAAGTGCTGTGACAAATTTAATGGAAGCCAGTGCCGATCGAGTGCTGAGTGATTTGATTACTGATCGACAGTAAACGGAGCTGTATAGAGTGGAAACTACCCTTATTAATGGTGTATAAATTCAAGAGTTAGATGACGATAAGTGTAAAAAAGATATTGCTGCCACTTTAATATTAAGCCTTCATTTATTTTATTTTCAGAAACCTTAAGTAAAGGAGTTTTCCACTCACATTATGTTTAAGGTTTGCAGTATACCTACACAGTATATAATACAAATTTGGATTAATAGTCCAGATAAAAATATCCAGAGCATACGAGTACTTGTAAAAAAAACCTTAAAATACACGAATTAAGGAACTCAAACTTTAGGGGATTCCAATACTTAGTAACTCTACTGCTGTACTGCATTTCTGAGTTCAATTTATAAAAGTTAATTAGAGTAAAGTATAATAGAACAATTTATTGAAAAAATCCTAATTGCTAATGTTACATTGTGCTTGCACATCTACATATGACATTAAGTTGCAAGCTTCATCGCGAAGGAAATCGAATTGAACTGTCATGCCCCAAATACTGGTTGAAGTACTTAAGAAATACAGACGGTACCTACTTTTAAATAAAAAATATAAGAGGAAATACACAAATTGAACTAGTCCCATAGTAAGTTCAATAAGGATTGTGTTCTGGGAACACAATCGACGATGAGACCTACATTTAATAGATATGCATAGAAAACATCCAAGACGCAGAACAAACAGTCATGCTCATAACACACACATTTGCCCTTACCTTGATCCGAACCCAGGACCGTTCGCTTAGTAGGCAGTCTTACTAACTATTAGGCTAAATCGGTCATCAAATTGTACCAACTCTAGCTATATCCTAAACTTCAAGTGTCGTAAGCCCAGGACGCTCGTGAAATGCGAAATCAGATAGTTCCAGCTTTTTGCGACTTCACCTATCCTTTCGCGAAGGTACCCGTGTAGTCTTGTACTGTTTTTACCGTCGTGCTTTATGGCTTTTTGTACACGTCTGTGCCAATGTCACGTCTTTTCCACTACAGCTCGATTCAAGGCTAGTTTCTTATGGGAGAGCTCTTTTTGCACGGATTTTGTCGGGAGTGTTTCCGCAATTTGGTGTTATAGCCAATTTACTGGGGAAAGGCTTGATGAAAGCCTTTGACATGAGCTTGGACGTTAACTTAGTAAGTAGTTGTTAAGTTTTTGTTGCTGATTCAAATCGTTAAGATAAAGGAAACCGCTTTCCACATACGCTGTTAAGGGGAGTCTCCGTACAGCGTAGTGCAAGTTTTTTTTATCCTTGAAAGTAGTAGTACTTTAAGTTTCAAGCAAAAAATATAAAAGCAACAAAGAACTACTGAACCAAGAAGATCCGCATGTTTTAGGGTCCCGTGCCAAAAAGGTACAAAACGAACCCTCATGGTGTGACTGCGGCTGTCCGTCTGACATAACTATTTTGCCCTTTTGCGTCAAAAACACATTCTGGAATTAAGTCAACGGTGGTATTTGAAGAATTAGGACTACATTTACACGCCCTCAGTTTGATCCTATTTGGAACAATTCAAATCCAAAGGGGAAATAATTCTTAACATCAATATAGAAAATTGAAAGTTTGCTATCGGAAACAAAAAGTTGTTATATATAAACAGTAACTAAAGTTTATACATCGTAATAAAGCCCTGTGATCTACACTAGGAAGCTAATATTTAATTATTTATCCATGTGTCAGTTGACACGAAAATCGATACTTTATCGAAAACGTGTCAGAAGCTAGCGTGTTTAACATTTATTATGCTAATTAGATATATTAGTGTTTTGCAATCATAGTTATTATTTTTTTATGACACCAATTCAAATATTTGCAGATTTTTTTTAACAAATCATAAAGTTTTCGACTGAGAAAGAACTCTTCGTGTAATAAAAGAAGGCTGAAAAACATCTAAATAAAAATATGAAATTATTAAACGTTTCAATGTTTGTCAAGTTCTGAAATATGAAAAACACAAGATAAATACTTTCCATGTGCATGACATTCAACGACGATTTTTTTCTCAAATTCTAATAAAATTACACTGCGGCGTGTAAAGCATAACTTGACTGGTCCTGTATACAATTCTATACATATTAACCACATAACTACATCCAACTACCCACCTTCCGCAAACCGAAACATACTAATTCATAAAATCAGCAACACTCACCAAACTGTTTACTCCATTATCCATTCAAACACGCAATTCTATCCAATAACTTCTACGTTACCTTTGTGTCAAATAGATCTGAACCTACTAGATTTCCAGTTATCCATACACACGATTATGCCCTTTATATTTATAAGTTTAAGTGTTATTTTTCCATGGTTGCGCAGGAGTCGATCCTCGTTTGTTTGACGTGAAAACAGCGCGTGCGTCGACTGGGTAATGCGCAGGAGCACGCGCGGCGCTAGGGATGAGGTTTTGTTTGTTAAAATGATCTAGGCTTTCTAAGTGGGCAGGCGTTGTTTGCAAGTGATGGTTTAAAGCTTTTAAAAATAATTACGTACTCGTACATTTTAGCTTCTTAACAGCTATGGACTGTCTTTCGCATCTTGTTCGTGTTTCTTACACAAGCGAATCATGCCACTAGTTATCAAGAAAGCAGTATAACGAGTGTAAATACTCTGTACGAGTATACTCATTACTCAACCTTTGGCCGCGTACGTAGTCATACCTTTGTAACCAGTTACGAGCAAACACTTTATAGAACTCTCACACACAGCAAAGTTATTAGTAGTGAAGTTTTTAAAACTGCTCTGTTTACTAATTCTTAAAATTTTCAGTGTAACTTCGTTAAATATAATCTAACCAAGGGGGTTTATCTGCATGGCTTCCACGCTTATATTTATCACCAATATACGGCAGCCGTCATTTTCTGGCAAAAATAAATCCTGCAGGGACGAATGCTTTATTGGAGTTATAAACACTAGCTTACCTTATTATTATTTATTATTGGTTGGTTGTGGGCCATTTTATGCCGCTTCGAACAGTAGTTTATCTATTGTGGCAGCCCTTATAGTTCGTTGCTTATACCCACTGCTTCCAAGAATTTCCAGACTCTTTAGACTGCAATTTGTTGTATCTCCTTTGGTTGCATGATGTGCCTCCCTAGGTAGATACTTCTTTTGCGCATTAGCGCTCCACACGAGCAGAGGATGTAAATGGCTGTCTCCTCTGACTCTTGGCAGAACCTGCATGCTGCGCTTTGTTTTAAACCCAGCTTACCTTAGGCTTACGTCTTGGATTCTTTAGTTGGGAAATGTCTATACTTATATAACTCAAGTCACAATTGTTTACCTATTTTTTTATACCATGACATTGGCAAACAAGCTGGCCTGTCTGATAATAAGCTGACACCGTCGCTTCGGGACGTTTGCAACTCCAGAAGAATCACAAGCGTGTCGCGGACCCTTTCTTAACTTGAGGATTCGGTGTGTTGGCAGCTAGAGACATAAATATGCAGGCCCCTCGCTCTCAACCCAGCATATCCTTGGGAGCTCTGGGGGATGGACCAATAGGAACCCAACACCACGAATCAAAGAAGCAAGTAGTATAGTAGTGTTATTACGGCTTCGGTCTTCTGTAAGGTGTTGGTAGTTCCAAAGTTCCTTTACTCCAAATCGAGCGAGATGACGTCCCGCTGGGCCCTACCTCTCTCGTTTTTTATAATTAAACGCTATATCCCACATTCATTAATGAAAAAGTGATTCAAAATTAGCATCTTATCTGCAGATATTTGACACCAGGCCACTAGTATATCAGAGAACCATTTTGTTAGGTGCTATACTAGCCGTATTTTAGATACCGCGGCAGCCTAATGTCTTTATTACACCGTATTTAGGGCTCACTACTATATTGGTCTAATAGATTCCCGATACCGAAGTACCGGACAGCTACCGGGTATTACACTTAGACTAGATTTACGGAAAGGATTATTAAGAGACCCTTAGCGAGACGGGTTCGTAACTAAGCTGTAACTTAAGAGTAGTGATTTGAAGTTTGTGTTTTAGTAAAATCATATATGTATATAGATAACGCTATTGTTTGCTTCTCATTAAATCTTGTCAATAAACTTACGATTATCGCATACGTTGCACTAATACTAATTCATTGTTATGTTCTAATTCTCTGCTTAATGTTATTTTAGTGAAAAAACCTTCCAATTTATAAAAACTTAGAGATCAGAGTGATGCAGAAGCCTAACCGATTTGGTTCGGTTTGTAAGATTTATATGGAACTAGATAGTTTGATTTGTGTAAAAAATTGTGCTCTGATATTTATTATTATTTTTATGTATTAAATCTTCAATAACTAGAAAATCATAGCAACCCTGCTGTTGAAGGATTTAACGTCGCCAGCAGCCTTTCAAGCACGCCGACGTCACATACGCTGCGCGTACGCATTGTATTATAATTCCCCCGTGTTAGGAATCTACAAATAACTATTCGCTCACAATAAATCCTAGCACACAACCTAAAATATACCTTAACACTATAGCAACAAAGTTGCGAGTCGTTTTAGATGCGTCGCGTGCGCCGGTTGATTGGCATCAATATTGCATAGGATTGATGATTGAATTATGGCGATATTGATCGGTCTGATTCCAGGCAATGTGTCGGGAGCTGAGTGTTTTATGGAATAGTTTGTCTCTTTGGTATGTCGGATGGTATTTGACAAATTGTATCGAGCTTCTGTGTGATATTTTATAGAGACAGCCTAGTATATCGTACGGTAAAATTATATAACTCTGAAATAAAATTTGCGAACTGTAAGTTGATCCACAGAAATAATCTACAAATTCACGTGAAATAGCCTAATTTACATGGAAGGTACAAAGAAAATAGTCTACTATGGTAACAACTACTGTATTTGTCAGCTACATTATAATAATATTGTTTGTTACACGGACCGAATTCCAAACGTTAATTTTACTAGCAATGGTCGCTTTTTAAGAATAACCCAATTCCACTATTATTGTAATCAGATAGTAAAATATGATTTTATAGGATCGTAATAAAACTGAACGGTCAACAAAGTCAATACCTAATTATCATAAATACTGGTGTAAGCTAAGATTATGTTGGTAACATCGAAACTCATACAAACTTAATATAATCATGTAAATTAATAACTTTTGTGAACCATGCAAGCGTAACTAGTCATATAAAAGTCGTATAAGCAGGAATGTTGTAAAATGCAGTTTTGAATAATGGCATGTTATTGCTGGAATTATGATGTTTAAATTAAAAAAGAATCTAAATAAATATTGGTAATCCGCTTTAAATTGAGGATAATATAGGGCGAAACATTTTCGTACATATGGCCGGATATATTTTTTTTTTTTTTAACATTCATCGAGAATAAAAGGAATTTATTTAGAACGTTATATAAAAACAGATTAATTACCAAAAATAAAACTAATTACAATAACATTAAAACTAATTACAAAACTGAAATAAAACTAAATTAAATCTAAAAATGGCCCCCGCGGCATTGTGCTGAAGATACTGGCAGCATTTCCTCTCTGAATAGCCAAGCTTAAAAAATTAAATTTATGTCATATGACATTATAATATATTTAGTTGTACAATATTGACATCATTAGATAATTTTTGCTATTTAGTTGACATTTTAGTTTAAATTCACGAGTGTTTTTTTATTACATTTATTTCATATTTTTTATTGGACATCGTTATTATTTATTATGATATGACGTTTTCATTATTATTATTAATGTCTAATGTACTGATTTTAATTTATATTTTGTATTTTCAAGATCTTCACACACAATGAAAATTGTTATTGAATGAATGAATAAATGAAAAATGAAATGAGATTACTTTACCAGCTATGTATTTTCGTTGATAGTACGAATATATGTAATCTTATGTACCATGGATAATTACTACATATGACTACATTTGCCTTTCATTCGATAGTTTATATTTACGAAATCATACTAACTTCTTCCATTGATCACCTATCAATTTCAAGTCTTAACTTCTATTTATGTAAAAACATATCGTTCTATTCCAATCGCAACACCACTTCTACTTGACTGTACATAATCGATACATATAAGTATGATTCAAACTTCGACCTTAAACACTTTAGAAATCTCATATTCGAGTCACACACCATTACAAACGAAGAAGGTATCGAATTAAACTAGATCCAAACACCTTAATAGCCAGTAAGCGTTCCGTGATTCAGAACGAACCGCGTAAACACTCATAAAACACTTTCAAGTCAATTTGAACTTCAATTGTTTACTAATAAAGTTGCATTTGACGTGCCCGTGACTATTGATAGTGGTGATACAATTTCAGAATTTTTCAATTAAATTTGAGACATGATTGAAGAAGTTAAGGTTTATATTTGTTTGGAGATATTGGGTGTTATAATTAAAGACATCGATGACGGCAAGGCACGCGTTACAAATACTTATATCGTATTGATATTCCTGAGGTAGGCTGTTATGTAAGTGCAAGTGGATTTATAGGTCAATGTACTGGCTGTTCGGTAAGGTTTTAGTGTTCCGTAGTAATTTATTGATACATTTCGAGGTAAAAGAAAATCATGATAAAACATAATATTTGTAATTTTTTGTTCTCTGTCTACCCCAATGGGATACAAGCGTGAATATACAATAGTGCTGAGATACCTTATTATTGACCCTATTTCAAATATCAACTACATTAACAGTCAGCAGACTGACATATTGAAACTGATAAATTGGTCAAAACGTAATCAACTTAATCAGCAAAATTATAAAGTCCTTCTCGTTTTAGGCGGTAGTTGAATTGAAACTTAGAATTATACTGACTAGCTTCTCTATCTCTGGAAGAGAAGTAAAGCACGTCGCAGTTTCTAACGTAATCCTTGGAAGGGAATAATGACCTAAATATTCGTCTAGTAACGTGATACAGACAGAACCCTTCAGCGGCAAATTCGTTTTAAACTTGTATTGCGTTCAGTAATCGATCCAGTTTGTATGTCGTCCACGTCATGTGGCTTAACATCTTGTAGCCTTTGATCGCTTCACGTTTGGCTATCGGGGTCCCATGGTGAAACCGTCAGCGTAGGCCGTAGACTGTACTTTTTACATTATCGATCCAAACGTGTATAGGCCTTTGTAGCTAAGAAACATGTAAACAAGTTGGCTTTAATAGGAAATAACTTCGACCTTTTATAGAATAATGCTTCTGTACACATGATGGAATTAATAAATGACCAATTGTCGTATGCAGTAATGGAATTTCCAAAGGGGAAGGTAGCAAGGAAGCAAGTCTGTTTCAATTTTAAAAAAAAGTAATATAACCTTGTAGGTAGATTTTCATATTCACACTGATTTTGCTGAGATCTGACGTTAGATGGAGCGAATGAACCAAGAAAAATCACATTACACATCAGTATGTCAGAATCACTTTCTGGACTGGAATTGGGATCAAAAGAATATCAATTACAAGTGTTTTAGCCTGGCATAAATATAACTTGCTTTAGACCTGATTTGATAAAATTAAAATACAAGGACTATTTTTTTTCTTGAGTTAGAATTGTTTGTATTCTATTTACTTCATTTATCTTCTTATACTCGTAAGCTTCTGGAGCTTGATGAGTCTTTTTCTAACAGTACACAGACAGTGCCGTCAACTCGTGTCGGAGACCAAGACAACTCGTGTCGGAGACCAAGACAACTCGAGTCAGTGAGCCTTCGAACTTGGTTATCAGTGAGTATTATGAACTTAAAAAAATATTCAACGACTAGCTGGTGCCAGCGACTTTGTCTGCGCAGGATTAGTATTTGGACAATTCACACAATATCTTTATAAATTGTAGCTTATGTGTTACTCTGATGTATAAGCCATATTATTGTAAAGTTTCATTAAAATCCATTCAGTAGTTTTTACATACGTGAAAGAGTAACAAACATCCATCCATACTTACAAACTTTCGCGTTTATAATATAAGTAGCATATATAAATTAAGCAGCTGGTTATTAAGCTTAAAACACCTCCTAATATACCTTTGAAATACATAAAACGTTTCACCTGTTTCAATACAAATCTCAAATAACTGTTATATCACTATAAAAGCAAGTAGTGTTATTTTTATTCTTAACAACCCTGAATCGATTTAAAAATCGATCGAAGCGAGCTATCGAATGGCCAGTGATTAGGATAATGACAATTTACGCGCGTGTGTAGTGGGATATGTAAACGATGCGCGGACGCCGTAACCCTTTCGATACTTTGTTGAGTGACAAAGTTTTTACAACATTAGTTTTTTCTAGGGTCCATCTGATGTTATATCGCATTCCAATTTGATTTGAGTTAGATTATTCTGATACGTTAGCTTGGCATGCATGAAACCATGAGTGCGAATACCTATATAATCAGAATACAAAACATATATAATATGTATATCATATTGACTTCCAGGAATTCGTTTATGTACTGAACTAATTGTTGTCGTTATTTATATAAGGATTATAATTTGTGTTTAAAATATTATATGTATACATATATTGAAAAAATTAACGAAGAAAAACCTACTATTTTTTTTATCATAACAACAAAAATACATTTTTGAAGAGTACCTACCATATAATAAGTAATAAAAATGAGGGACTTTAATATTTTACATAAAAACAAAATTTTGTCCCGGAATTTAATTGTTTTTGTATTTTTTACCATCTAAGCAACCAAAGGGTTAACTCGCCCACCCATGAGAACCATCTTGAAATCGTCAGTAACAGTCGTTGTCTTATCACAATTTTCGTAACTAATTGGTTTTTAAAACTTTTTGGGTTTTCTGAAACGATTTAAAAACTTTAATGACAGTCGCACCAATAATAATATTTTGAATAAAATATGAATACAACAGGACTATTATTATGGGAATTCTTATATGTATCTGTATACTTAACGTAATCCTTCGTAACATAAGTCGTAAGACAATACAAAAAAAACTAAAGCTCTCGAAGTTGCGTTCTTAGTATAACTTGTTCATTATACTAAGAACGCAACTTTTTCGGCGTCAAAAAAATCAGTTATGTTAAGTCGATTAAATACCTTTTCCAATATTTGAATAACGAGTCGTCTCACATCTTTTATTCTTCTGACTATCCTTGTTTCTAGATCTGTGAAGATCTTTAGCTAGCCGAACGCAAAGTTTAAAGTTCAGCAGCTAATTATGTTAGGCCTTGCCTTATGAATTTTCGTTACAAAATCTTATTGTTATTTGAGTTAGCGCCTAAAATTTTTTTTAATAGACGCGGAAATAATTCGGCATAATTTAAGTTATTTAAAAAAAGTTTCAGGTATTTACTGACTTCAGGTACGACCGGATCTTATGTAAAAAAAATTACAAAGCTAATCAAATAGCTTAAAATGAAAAAAAAAATCGGATAAGAAATGACCTGTACACGCACTCATTAATCTCAATTTAAGCTAAAACACGTTCAAACCTTGTTTTTTCACCAAATCAAATTAGCCCAATAAATAAAATCTTACCACTTAATCAACATACTTAATAACTATAATAAATACAAACTAAGCTGTACTATATCAATAACAAGTACAAGCTTAATTACTAACGTATAAAAATTAAATGCAAAACACTTCGTAATGAACTGTGGAGAAATAAATAAAGTATCTACTTGACTATCCACTTGAACTTGACTAATGGTAAGCGATTAATCTAGTGCGAGTAAACGAGGCTTAGTATTATTTATGACTACTTTCGATTTCGTACATCAGTGATGCAAGTACGAAACTGTACTAAATTGTTTAGCTAGTGTGTTATTAATTTCTTAATCATTTGGTTATATTTGATAAATCACTAATGCAAACTTCATAGTAGAACTCAGGGTAAAACAAAACACCCTTACCCTATCAATGATTTAAGAAGCAAGTCGTACGGATTGAAAAACACATGCTGATTCAAGAGATCTCGCTGAATGCTCATTGTAAAAATACACTAAGGTATATCATCATTAGCAGCTGTTTGCTTCGTACTTAAATAATTCAAATCTTACCTTATGTGACTGAATATTTAATTTGAGTAGACTCGACAACTCCAAATCACTAGTTAGCACGCGTTTTAGTCAAAAACTGGATCAATGCTCAACAACCAGTGACATTTGTGGCAATTTTAAGCATTCCCCGAATCAGAAATACCCGGAGACCAGCAATTGTATCAAATTGTGGCAATCATGCGTGGGCCAAATTACGTCGGGAGTCAATTTCAACTAACTTATTGGATTGAATATAGTTTTGGTCTTGCTTCATTTTTTTTCTACATTTGTAACAAGATAATGACAACAATTCTCGCAAGTGCAGAAATAACATACACGTAAATATTTTTCCAAGCGGACGATTCCCCTTGTAAAAAATATTTAGGAACAGTTAGAATGGGGTAGCACATTGTTACTGACGATTCTCAATGTACTCGTAATTCTTACTTAAACTTTGGGGTAGATGTCGCAACTAGCCCCCCCTCCCCTGAAGCTTAACTACTTGAAACTGAACTGATTGAAATATTCGTTGCCACGAGCCATACCCCAGCCCAGCCCAGAGTAGCCCAGTTGGAAAGAGCGATGGACGGATTCCAAAGGTCGTGGGTTCAAATCCCACCCAAGGCCACAATTTTTCAATTTTTTACTCCGGTTGGAAATTAACATACACGTGTTTATCACATTTGGAGCAGCTTAATTGGAGAAGTGCCTTTCAGAAGAACACAGCCACTGCAAATAATAATAATCGTATGGCATTTATTTTCGAACCGTGAGATCTTCGAGAGGACAAGTACGGCTGCCAGTTATTATTGCACTCTTAGCACCACCCAGAGGTCACGTGTAGGGTAACGGTGGGTACTCCTTACCGACGTATTGCAACTTCGACCCCCATTGTCAAGCGAGTGGTCAACTTGACTGTTAGAAGTTCTCAAGCCGCCCGAAGGCCTCTAACCTGGCTTAACGACTGCTGTTGTAGACATCAACCGGGATCAGCGGCTTAACGTGCCTTCCAAAGCACGGAAGCGCTCAGTTAGTAACTACTCAAAGCGGTCACCCATCCATGAACTGACCTGCCCCCACGTTGCTTACGCGGGCGCCGCTGGGCCATGAGCGGTCCGAGCCACTACTTATTCGTTAGGTATGTGGTGCTGTGTTCCTGGTCGCCAGAGCTCCCGAGGATGCGCTGTGTGGAGAGTGAGAGACCTGCATGTCTCTAGCTGTCAACACAACGAATCCTCAAGTTAATAAAGGGTCGGCAACGTGCTTGTGATTCTTCTTTTTTTTATGACATAGGAGGCAAACGAGCAGACGAATCGCCTGTTGGTAAGCGATTAGCGCCGCCCATGGCCACTCGCAACACCAGAGGGTTGTAAGTGCGTTGCCGGCCTTTAAGATGGGAGTAAGTAATTATTGTATCTAAGTTATCCTCAAAATTGGCAATCCTTTTGTAAGTTCGGTGAAAATGTAATGGTACCATTGAGCTAATCTGATTATATAGACAAAAGGTGACCATAGCAACTCCTAAACGACACATAAACTTGTCGTGTTTGGGCTCACTAGAACCGTCTCAACGAGTTATTGATGTATGTGGGGACAAAAGTACAGCCGGAAATAAAAGCTTGTACCAAAAATGAAAATTTTAACTGCAATTTATTCTTCATTAAGTTCTCTGTCACACGTCATATCGTACGTCACATTTCCTATGAGAGCGCGACTAAATTTAATCTCAATCCTGATACGTTAAGTTAAATAGTTCAGATTTTGGTCCGAATTCGACCGAGGTGGTCCGAGTTAGCACTTTACGGCCGATTCTCGATTCATCGAATGTAACGCCCATGAGGTAATGAAATCGATTACTTTCTCGATAAGTTATGGCTTGAATCGATGGTTTTGTGAATTTGTGAAATGCGAGTGCGGGAAATGTTAATCGTAGTCGAATTTATCATTAAAAAGTTCAGATATGATTTTTTTTCTTATTACATATTTCATCAAGATGGCTTTATAAATTCATGATATTTTTTTGTACTTTTGGACAATATTTGTACTACAAAAAAGGGTAAATAAATAAATAAATATTAGCGAACATTTTTTTTCCACAAATCGAACTAGTCCGATAGTAAGCTCAAAAGGCTTGTGTTATGGGTACCAGATATAATTAATAGATATATATGTATATATACTTAAATACATAGAAAACATCTAAGTCTCAGGAACAAATGTTTATGCTCACCACAGAAGCAAATACCCTTACCGGGATTCGAACCCGGGACCTCTAGCTTTGGTGGCAGTGTCACTACCAACTAGGCTAAACTAAACAGGCCGACAAAGGGTAGACAGCTTGCTTGGAATCGTTCTGGAGTTGCAGGCGTCCATTGGCTGCGTCAGATAGTGAGAGAAATATTATAAAAATAAATATTATTTGACTTCAATTTTCCAGTACAGTATACTTAGATATGTAAGAATTGAAGACTATATGTTAGATAGAAGACATTATGAGTTTATATAGCATGCTGCATGCAAATACGTGCCACAAAAATATTTGTATGCCCCAAGCCATACTACATGGTGATACAGAATCAAAATGTAACACCTTAGATTAGACCTATGTCGGACAAATAAATGTTTGAATATTGAATTTTTTGAATCATTATTTTAACTTAATTGTAATACAGTATTGTTTTAGTAGGCTAAGGAAAAAACAGGAAAATAGACTCAACATATGATTTTGTGAATAAAATTTTAGCTAATCAGGTTTCGGCTAATCAGACAAACAATCGTATCCTCAAGAATTATCTAGTCATCCTTGTCTGGTAAGAAAGGCGTTGCAATGAACGCAATATTTCTTGTTGCAAAGACTTAAGGCCAAAACCTACGCTCTACCGTGGTACCGAATACTGAGTGGATTTATTGGTACGACGTCCCCCCGGACCGCGTTCGCTTTACCAAAAAACCGCCTCCGCCAGCCTCCGCCACGCAACGACGCTGCGCCGCGATCTGTGCGTTTCAAGTTTTAAAATAACAAAAAAGGAGATTCAATCGCCTTTGTATAACAAATATAACCCGATTTACATAACAAAATATAAATTTATAAAAGGAAATCTTTATCCAGACACAAATGTTTTGCTACTTTCAAGAAAGTTTCCCGTTCCTTTCCCCCCTGTATAATATAATAACGGATTACAGTGCCCACAACACCTCCAAATACAGATTTCCTTTAGATTGTATGTAAAGGTTCCCAGGCAGTAAATACGGGAGGTAGTACATCAGTTTGTACAACCGCAGCTTGTCAAACGCGGCATATTTATACCGAGCGACAGCGTGTGGCGAGACATCATTATGTCGGTCCACGAGACACTAGATAAAGTACTAGTCTACACACAGTATTTATTTATTATTTATTTATTTGGGGAACTGGACGTACATAAAAGACTATTGTAATTGTAAGTAGTGGTTCACTCCGAGCTGTGAATTTGAGATTTACTCGTACTTGTTTTAAAAATTAAGTATATAATTTTTCGTGCTCCTGTTACAATCTTCTATAACTGCAACCTTTTGACCAATTTGGCTCAAGTTCGAACATAAATAATATATATATCTTATAAATTTGGCTACCAGATTTTACAACATTCTGATCGAAACTACTCTAAGTTATCTTAGTAACAAACACTTATTCATAAATACATAACATACAAACGATGGATTGTTCCAGCACACTCGGAGATCTTCGCTCGCTCATTCAAATACGAGTATACTTATTTATAAAAAAGTTGGTTCCGCAGAGTTAAGGTTTTTGTTTAGCTTTATCACATGTAGCTATGTAATAGTATTTTATACAACAGTTACATAATAAGGATCCTTAAAATTCGAGAGTCGCTGTTACAAAACAAGCGTAGCGAGCGTCCAGAATTTTGCCATTAAAGACTCGAGAATTAAAAGACCTCATTTTGTCACGTTGCGTACACCAATTATTTTACGTCGGCAAAATAATTTTATTTTAATTAAAAATCGAAATGGTGACACGAGCAGTGACGCTTAAAAATAATTTAAAAATAAAAAATATGTTGTATAATAATGTATGGAAATCCATTACGATTCTGCCACCAGTCATATAATGAATTGTCAATTGTATATAAAGTTTATTGTTTTAATACTGGCCGTCAGATATGTATAATTAACAGATTATAATGCTCTGCGTGCAGTGCGATGCAGCACAATCCGAGCGTGGATACCTTCTCCTCGCACATCACATGTGGCCTTACTAAAACTACGACCAAGACCACCGGGGGATAGGCAGCAGCATCCCTGGAGTGCGATGGAGATACTGCGATCGCCAACCCGCATGTCAAGCGTGACGATTATGGCATATACCCCACTCTGAAATTGGGGAAGGCCTATGTCCAGCAGTGGACATCCTTTGGCTGATATGGTGGTGGTGGTGGATATTTTTTGTACTATTACAAAGCAAGTCTTGCATCCTAATGGATGATGGCCTAGTAGGCGCGGGCGCAGTGCTAGTGGCAATACCATCACCTGCTGCGCGCGACCGATAAATTTGTGCACAACGGAACGTTGCGAAAACGTAAGCGCGTGATTTGTATGACCGGACATTTTTGTTAAGGGAAATTGAATTATGATAAGATGTGCAAAATAGTTTTAGTAAGTTTGAATCATGGTATTGGAGCGTTTTTGCTGTGATAATTAAGTAGGTATAGAAAGGAAGTCTCGGCAATATCAGTGTGCTGTACGGTAATAACCAGTGACACACGTGAAGGTATTACTTTTAAATTCATAACGTTACAATAATACGAAAAGAATTTGAAACAAACAAAAAAAAAACTATAATTTTTACCTGTACTGTGCAAAATAATGAAATAGGTACTCGATAAGCGAAATATTAATCGTGATTCCTAATGAAGCCTCCACATTGTACCGGTGACAGGCGTGAAATGGGTGCGCACGCGTCCATATAGGTGTTGTTTGAATTATATATGCAATGTGAGAGATAATTATACTTCTTCGGTTTTATACCCGCTCACTTGCTTATGGCAACCGGAGTTGCCAATTATGCAACTCCGAAATCAATTATGAAAACTGTAGTTCAAGTATATTCTTACTATAGTCTATTTGATAATTAATTTAGGCTACTATTATTAAAATCGAAAATCAATTGAGAGGATATTTTTGAGCTGTCTCAATAATATCTCGATCAGCGATAATTACTGCCTGGTTTTTGCCTTTACTTATTGTGACTAGGTACCTAATGTGTATTCTGTACTGTATTCTTTTATTGAGGTGTGCCATAAGTAAGCAGTATTTGTGTAGTATTGTAATATCTGAATATCGTGTTCAGATATTAGTGAGAACATTCTTATCTCCGATTTTGATGGCTACTCGAATTCTCATTACAAATAACTTTTCCTTTTACAAATTTCGCTGTTCTAGCGAAGGCATCGATTTGGGTGCATAAATATCACTACGTCATTTAACCGTCTTTCATTTAACCGGTTAGCTGAAAGAAAGTCTAGTTTCTAAAATATAAACAAACCTCGCATATATAATACAAAGGCATATTTTGATACGTATTTCGCCTGTGATTTAGTAAACGGTTTACACGCTACAGTTACCTACAATTGATTAAGGGTCTTCCTGAAACTTCGTAGATTGTAATGTGAATAATGAATATGTTACTTTCTATAATCCATATTATGCAACCTCACACTTACATGAAATCCAAATTTAGCTTTAGCCTAACGTCATAATTTTGCCTAATCACAATCCGATCATCAATCAAACGCATTTAAAACTCACCGAACCAAAATATCGTGCATTAAATCTGCTTACTATACAGAACGTACTCCAAATTTCACACAAACCACAACATTAATGAACTATCCAAAAACCAACAATGAGCCTAATCAGGCTTCGAATTTGAGATTCGAAAATCACTACCGTTATTGACAATCACGTTCGATTCATATATGTTACTCGGAACAATAAAGGCGTATGTTAAAATAAGTCCTTTGTCACTTGATGCTTTATTAAATGGAATTATTTCGGTCAGACTATGATCGACATTGTGACGCGGGCTGTCTGTGACACAATAGAAAGGAAAGTGTTGACCGTTAACGATGGTTTGGATTTGGAATCGTTCCACTTGACCGTTGCGGTTGTCAAATCTGCTAAACTTTAAGGTTTCGATGTGGGTGTCTTGTTGAATAAACTTATTTATAAAGAGGTTTTGTATATTGTTACTTATTGTTTGAACATAAAAATTCACAATGGACTGTTTTCTTAAAATGCATCTTTTATAAAAAAAAGGAATCTGACTGAGTGTAACGAAGGCCTCCGTTTCATCTTCAGCAAAAAATTCACAGATCTCGTGCACTACACGACCATCAAGGTACATTGAAAATTAACTCAACAAAATAAAAAAAATGCATTACATTTGCTAACGTTATGCCAATTTGGTTGATATATAATATATAAGCATAGCTCACTTACAAAATTCCTATTAAATTGGCAATTTTTTTAAGCGCAGCCAAGTTACGGTAACCACATAAAAAGGCATTTGCCACTTTACTAATATTCACGCAAGATAACGGCGACTTCAAATTAACTCGACCTCCAAACTCCGACTATAACTATAACAAGAATTTTCAAAGTCGAATTCTACATGACACCCTAGGCCCCAGGAGAAGGATAAATTATATGATATCATAACCTTGATTATTTGTTTAATTTTCTTGCAATCTAAGTGAAAAGCAGATGTATAACTCATGTATAAAACTCATTTTATCCTCTACCTGCGGCTCGAGTCGATAAATTGTCTCGGATAAAATGGCTTGTTTTATGCAATCTCAATCAACTATTTTATTTGCCAAGGTTTTGGAAGATATTGGTCTTCCAAAACATCATTGACTTATCCACGAATTACTATTTCCCGGGCACTGCAATAATGTGCTATTGTTGTCTCGAACTATAATTAATAATAATTTAATATAGAAACAATACATGTTTAATTTAAACAATTTGAATTATAAAACTAAAACTAACTACATTTGTACAATTGTGTTGATTTAAAAAAAAAATATTACCTACTAATAGTCTTTCTGACTTTTTGACTTCTTTCAAAAAGGTTAGGCTACAGCGCAAACCCTTGACCCGATCGTCTTTGTTTTAGGCTCAAATTGTCGCCGACTAAATTGTCCAGAGGAGTTTTGATCAAAATTTTGATATCATTCTTCGTTTCCAAAATATCGAGTGCCAAAATGAAAAAAACGGAGGAAATTGAATTTTTTTTCACTGTTTCGGCCAAAACTTTTTTCGTTCTGGACTTTCTCAAATAATTGTCTTTGCATCTTACACATCTCGTAAATACGCGTCTTTTGAGCCTAGTTTAAATATCATACCTTTACAACTCTCTGAAATATAAGGGGATCGCACTATTTCGTGAAATGGGACCCTATACTGGAGCGAACGAAAAGACATTTTCAATGTCAAAAGCTTTCGTATATCTCGCCGGCGGATTTCCCGTTGTTCTCCTCTACAGTTGTTCTCATACCCATGAAATTTTGTGACCAGGTTTGATAATTATATATAAATGTATATATTAACCCGCATGCCAAGCGTGGCGATTATGGCATTTACCCCCCATGAAATTGGCGGAGGCCTATGTCCAGCAGTGGACGTCCTAGGGCTGATGTGGTGGTGGTGGTATATATTTTTTATCAAAATTTTTTGAAAAAAAATTGCGAGGTCTATAGCTCACAGAGCCGCTAGTGATTAAATACAAGCCGCTCTAGTTGTGAGATTTTTAGATGTATTATGAGATTCATTCGAGATCAGACTATTTATAACACAAACTTTACCCTTCGCGGCGAATCTTGAGTGCTATGACACTGATAGTGACATTTCATTTGTACATTATAACCTTGGAACGGCTTCGCTGTCACTTCGAAATGTCGATCAGCATCTTTTGGGAATATATCTAATTAGTTTATGTAGAAATGTAACATTTACTTATTACTAAGAACATTTTTTTTGTATTAATTTGCATTGTTCCTTATTTCCAGAAATAGGCATAACCCAATAAAAATAACATATAACGTTGCATACTGCAAAACTTATATCGTTAGTCTGTAACGAGTAAGAAAGCGGTATATCGATAAACAGATGTCGATAATTAAAGTGAACGTAATAAAATGTGCTTTTTAATCAATAAAGTACTTAGTTACCTACCTACCTTACCTAACTTAGTTTGACGACCTGTTTAGCCTAGTTAGTAGTGACACTGCCTCCGAAGCTAGAGGTCCCGGGTTCGAATCCCGGCCAGGGCATTATTTGTGCATTTATCACGGATTTTGTTCTTGGGTCTTGGATGTTCTCTATGTATTTAAGTATGTATTTATCTATATAAGTATGCATAATATCGTCGTCTAGTATCCATAGTACAAGCTTTGCTTAGTTTGGGACTAGGTCGATTTGTGTAAAATTGTCCCCCAATATTTTTTTTTTATTTTAGTTCTTTCACGCGCTATTAGCTGTTTTTTTTTATTGGGAAAAATCAATCATTTTTAGAAGAGCGTGTTAGATGTAATAACGTTTATATCAAACATGTCGACTGACATAACTGTATAAGAGATGAAATCTAAAAACATACTTAGGTATCGAAAATTGCAAAAAACTAACAGTAATGTCACTGTCAGTGTTATAGGACTCAAGTCCGCTACTCGAGGTGTAATGGATTATTACTATCCTACCAATATCCCTGGGGGCCAATTCTCGGTCCAATCGAGATGCATGACTCACTTGTATGGAATCTCGAATAGAGATCATCTCGATCGAACCCGAGAATTGGCCCCCTGTACTTATGCGAAAGTTTAGATGATTGGATGTTTGTTGCATCACGCAAAAACGACTAAACGGATTGTGATGAAACTTCGTATACAAATAGTCTGTAGTTTGAATTAGCATGTGCGTTAGGGAGTAGACGAGTACGCGACAAAAGTCGCGGGCAAAATCTAGTAGTCTATAAGTTTACCGCAAAACTGATATGACGCGGGAGGGCCAGTTCTCACTTCCTCTATTGTTAAAATTATTTAACATGTACGCCTTTTTGATAAACTGCCATAATATTTTGAACCTTCTTGCTTGCATGGTAAAGTTGCTTTTTAACGGACTAATTTGATACCAATCGGTCAATTCAAATGATCTTAAGTATATTCTTTTGATGTCTCCCGTCTTTTCCTTGTCCTATCACAGGTGTCGTCATATTAAAAGGTAGACAGACCTATACTGTGGGACACCGTACCTTAAAGTCAGAAAAAAGGTGCCAAATAAGTGAACTTAATGTCTAATTATGTACTCGGTTTTTTAGTAGCCGACTCTGGCTTAACAAGGTGTAAGTGTATAATCATAATCAGAGCAAGAGCTCGTTAGAGCTTGATGTAATTTTAGAGTTCCGTTCCAAAAGGTTCGTTCGTTCGTTAGGTAAATGTAAAAGTTTTTTTACATTTACTTTACGAGTCGACTCCACCATCTCAGCCCATGGACGTCCACTGCTGGACATAGGCCTCCCCCAATTCATAGGGGGTAAATGCCATAATCGCCACGCTTGGCATCGCAGTATCTCCACCGCACTCCAGGGTTGCTGCTGCTCACAATTTTTTACCCCAAAATTTCTTACTTAAGCTTGAAAAGCACAAAGCACGGCACAGCGTCGTTGCGGGGCGGAGGCGGATTTGCGGTAAAACAAACGCGGACTGGGGCACGTCGCACCAAAAAACCGCGCGGTATTCGGTAGCGTGGTAGAGCAGAGGCGGCATGTGTGACAATATGATGATGATGATGTCCTCCCAGACGTATCCGTCGACGGCGACAACCTGACAAATTTATATAAATATAATAGATGTTGATTATGTGCCTTTACGTGCAAGAGCGCGCGTGTGACTTGCAAAGCCAAAGTTTTTTTTTTATGACATAGGTGGCCAACGAGCCGACGAATCGCCTGATGGTACGCGATTAGCGCCGCCAATGGACACTCGCAACACCAGAGGGGTTGTAAGTGCGTTGCCGGCCTTTAAGATGGGAGTACGCTCTATTCTTGAAGGTTTGCATCATCATCATCATCCTCCTAGCGTTATTCAGTACAGTTGCATCCTGAAGGATGCCTGGGGTCTGCTACCTAATCCCAAGAGTTGGCGTAGGCACTAATTTTTACGGAAGCGACTGCCATCTGACCTTCCAACCCGAGGGGGAAACTAGACCTTATTGGGATTAGGCTTGTCAAGTGAGTGGGCAACTTGACTGTTAGAAGTTCTCAAGCCGCCCGGAGGACTCTAACTTGGCTTAACGACTGCTATCATACACAGCAACCAGGATCAACAGCTTAACGTGCCTTCCAAAGCTCGCGAGCGCTCAGTTAGTAATCACTCAAAGCGGTCACCCATCCAAGGACTGACCTCGCCCGACATTGCTTAACCTCGCATACCGCAACGCCACGACACAAACGCTCCGTCTTCACGAAGGGCAATATGAAGCAGTAATCGACAGTTTCGGAAAGATCAAAAATGCGAAACCGTTTCCGCCCCGCACCGCACCGCGACCGCTCTGTGCGTTTCGAGTCAAAACACCTTAACCTTAATGTCCCTTGATAGTCGGTTAAAAATTACGAATTT
Source organism: Notocelia uddmanniana (assembly GCA_905163555.1). Classification (NCBI taxonomy): domain Eukaryota; kingdom Metazoa; phylum Arthropoda; class Insecta; order Lepidoptera; family Tortricidae; genus Notocelia; species Notocelia uddmanniana. Next base: position 6,071,517 of record LR991064.1, read on the forward strand.
AAATCTTCCATTAACTGGTGCAGCTTAATGTTCATCTCTCTCGCTGCAGGCTGCATTATTAGGGCGAAAAGACCCGAATAATGTAAGTTTGCAACATCTTTTATCTCTTAACAGTGTCTTCAGCATATATATTTATTGAGCTTTTGATTGCACGGTGTTAACGAGTTTTAAACGAATTTAGGAATACGCACTCTAACGTCTTGACGATAGGGTCGTGTACAGATACTTTTGAGCACCATATACCAAAATGTATTATTATGTAGGAAAATGAAAAAAAACTTGATTGTTGAAAAACTAAATATGCTACATCGTTTCTATGGGTATACACGGCTATATGCTGAAAGGAACGGAAATCAATAAAAACATACTGTTTATATACAGCGTGTAAATTTTATACGAGCGTATACTTTTTTCACCAGTAGTATCAATTAATACGACTCATATAGGATAATAATTTTGTTAAATTGTGTTATTAATTAGGTGTAACGATTTTTTTGAAATCCGACCGAGCAGCAATGTACGCAGTCCAACTTATTTTGACGTAACAAATTTGTTTACTTTATTTGTTATAACTTTTAGAAACTGTCTTTTTCCCCATGATGCTTTTAGTTTTATAGGAACAATCAGGACTTAGCAACTTGACTTAATTAATAAAGCAAACTAATTTAAATACTGACATGCCGCATCGGTACGTTTATTATTATGGATCCAATACATTGCGTGCTTAATTATTATGTATAAAAATAAAAGAATCCTAATTTCCTAAATAAATTAATGTCAATAGGTTCCCTAGGTCCAATCTTAATCTCCATTACAATATACGCCCGTATAAAATTTACACTCATATCTACATAATTTATTGCATTTGAAATGGACGATCGTTAAAACAATTGTATACTTACTTATTTAGCACTTTTTCGGGGGTCAGTTTGACTCACTACGTTGCTGATACATAGGCGTGTGTAAGAGGATGCGCGTACAACAAATACTATGCACAATGTCGCGCCATTTAACTTTAGAGCGCTTCAAATTTTCGATTAATTTTATGCTGTTTTTCGTACTATATAATTATCATATAATAATCTAAAAATATAACCGGCATATTTTTATTCATGAATCATCTTAACTTTTAACAGTTAGACGCAATATAAAAGTCTAATACACAATAATTCATAGCATAACACGAAGTTCGCCCCGACGTCAATAACAAAACTAGTTATGTAAAAATAAAGTTGAATAAACCGGCGGCATGTTCACAAAACAAAATTCCTCTTTTCACAATACAAATCTGTACATGACTCAAATGTCAGCGTTTTCCGTGTACATAGTCTCAAAGATAACGGTACATTTTATTTACGCTGCCCGCCTGAACTGTGGTGCCACAGCTTAAAGATACAGAAGGTTTACTTGAAATACGACCGCGAAGGAATAATGGCGCATAGAATTGATTTTCGGCACAAAGTAATTCTAACCTTAATTCTAACTTCTAATTTTCTCACTTTCCACTCAATTCCCTTAAAGGTTAGCTGGAAGAGATCCCTCATAGGGATAAGTTCGCCTTTACACTTTTTTTATACCACGTCGGTGGCAAACAAGCGTACGGCCCGCCTGATGGTAAGCGGTCACCGCAGCCTATGGACGCCTGCAATTCCAGGGGTATCACATGCGCGCCAACCATTCAAAAATTTATACACTCCTTCTAAAGAACCCTATAATGTAGTCCGTCGGGAAAACCTTGGCACGAAGCTCATTCCACAGTCGGAGTGCCCAAGGGAGGAAATTCCTCTGAAACCGTACCGTACGCGACCACTTACTCGTAGGTTCTAAGGTGTGAGGAGGGCGAGGGTGTACTTTAACCATATGTGACATATATATTATTTTAACCTGCCATTGTGTACAATAAACTGCTTACATACATACAAATCTTAAATAGTAATTTTATTTAATATTTAATAACGCGCAAATTTTTATAAAACATTTTTGAAAATAAATCAGTTAGTTATAGTTAACTTTAAAAATATATAAGTAGGTATTAAATTATAAATACTTGAAAGTTCTCAACTAGCTACAATACAAGCAAGCAACTGATCAACTATAAGTGAAAAACTTAGAAAATGATCCGTTGTATGTAGTTGTGACGTGTTCGAATAGACGTTTGTTTTGTTCGTGTTGTACATTTTAAATAGGTATGTAATGTATATTCGAACACGCTACAACTACATACAACATGTCATCTTCTTAATTTTTTTACTTATACTGACTGAGCTAAGTTACTGATGGTTTATTTTGTACATTTGGTTTGCAAGTATGTATATATAAATATCTACAGCAAAATGTTAACGCTTTACGTACCTATTCATAATAATTAATTATGTTAATTAGACTCCATTCATTTATTTCACACATTTCACAAGTTTATTGTGTTTGTTGTTTTCTGTTTTGTAGAAAAGGCGATAAAGTTGAAAACTGGACACGATTGGCGAAATGAATCTAAACTATGCTAAATTAATTTCGAAATTGGGACCATTTGGCAAAAACAAAACTTTCTATAAACACATTTGGAAGTTGTCTGTCTAGGTTAGGTCATTGCCTCTACCCTACGGCGTTTTATTTCACAATGTGATATCTGTCATAAATCTAAGCTACAACAACAGCCGAAAATGTTAATACATAATTCATACCACGTCGTCGTATTATACGTCATTATGATATCGTATGCGGCGACCATCTTTAATTTCAATTTCTTACCGGTATCTGGCCCATCGATTGTGAAATGAAGATTCCACGCTTTAATTTAATACCAAAAATAGGTTATTTACAAGTGATTTTTATATTAAACTTTTTTTATACTACGTTTAAATTTTTTTTTGTTAAATATAAGTAGGTACAACAAATTTTTGATGATCTTTTTTTTCGATTATCTATCGATATTTTGCAAAAAGTTTTTTTTTCTTTACAAGTCACAAGTGAATTTTAATTTGGTTGTAAAAGGGTTAAGCATCTTACATAGTTTAAAAATATATATTACTGTACATATGGTGCTACTTTTCCGCACGAGTACGATAATCGGCAGATTACGTGCATATATGGACACTTTAGAGAGCCATATGTACTGTAAAACGTTATACATACGATACACGTGCGAATAGGTAATTCGCAACTCGTGTCGATTTAAAATTATCACCACTCGTTGCGAATTTCCTGTTCTCTGCACTTATATCGTAATGTACTATTCATTTACAAGTACAAAATGTTTTATAATAATATGCCTTTCATTGTCATTTCAGATGATTAAGCTATATATTCTGACCCCGGTCATCCCCAATTTGTTGCAATTTTGAAATTAAAACCCCCAAAAACAAACCAATCATTTCTAATTCTCAACCGCCAATAAATCGGCCCCGGAGCAAATCGATACAAAAAAATAATCGTATCACATCGATTATTGAAAAGTGTGCAAATTACAGGCTGTTTGATAACATTCGGCCGTAATAGCCCCGATTACCGCCAGGTAATTTCACTTAAATTTCGGTATAATTTTAATGTTCCACATACGGCTACTCGTCTCTTTAATATCGCGGTAATAATATTAATTTTATGTAGCAACGGCGTATTTTAAGTTACGGAGGTTAAAGATGATAAATTTAAGTTTGGCGTTTACGTCTGCCTAGGTTTTATTGTTGCAAATTTCTACCTTTTTTAGGGAAGGTTTCAATTTTACCATATAAAAACAAAATGTCGTATTTCCATAACTGCCTTTTAATAAACTTTATTGCGAAATCAAGCAACATTTAATGAGCTGTGATTGGAAATAACAGTAACATCGACTTGTCGTGAATCATGAACATGCTAATCTGATTTTAAACTGTCTTCTCAGACTCAACCAGTAATTCACTGTTGAAAACAAAAAGGGCTTATAATATCAGGTAACATATGTATTTTATGTCCTTATTACTTGACTGATAATGCAGCTAGTATTATCAGATGACTATTACTATTATTCTGGAATCTAGTTACCTAAGTAGTTGTAATACTTATATCTGGGTATATTTGAAGTATTGGTTATAACTAGACAAATATTCAGTGAACAGGTAATTTAATCCTTATGAACTAAAAAATGTATGATGATTTAAATAAGTAAGTATTCACACTGAAATATATAAATTTGTATCAGCAAGAGCGTAAAGAAATGTAAGGAGATATTTTAATAATTTAGCAAAACTTGCAAGCTTTAAAATTCTCGCTTGTGTTCAACAAATACAGGTATATTTTTTAATCAAGTCATTGTAAACAACCGTATCAAATGTATTTTTCACGAAAGAAACTTGTTAATATTCTTGTTGTTGAGATGATAAGATAATCAAGATCTCAATTTAGTAAGATTAATTGTTTACATTTGAAAATTTTCAATAATTGGTTCTTTATGTTAATTCATTATTAAGCGTGCCGTGTAAAGTCAACGACTTCAAATAGTCTTCCAATACTATAGTAGGATTCACCATGTCTAATTTAATACAATAGTTAAATCTATTATGAACTTATAATTGTACATGCCCATGTTTAACATATACAAATATTTAGCCATATTTTGTGAATTTTAACGTGCAATATACAATTGAAGCCAAAAATAAAGATGTTCATATAAGTTGCTTGTAAAAAAAGTTTTTATGTCAGTTATAACATAATTGGTCTGGATTTCGTATAACTCAAAGGTTATACAAAATCCAGGCTTTCAAAACAACAACGTCTCTATAACTGCTTCGCCAATAATTCAACTCAGCAATCTAATCAAAATTAAATCTAACGAGTTCATAAACATTAAATACAAACCAAATTTCCGCCGAAACTAGAAAGAGTTCGGTCTCATTAAATTTTATCTCTAAATCAACAATAATGCGAAAATACTACCGAATATTAAAACGCCGACATAAAGAAATTAATTCAAATTCACAATTAATTTGATCGGAACGTTATTTGAATGTTGGTTAGGGTTCCATATAGAATGAAAACAGGCAAACAGAACTGTTACACCTTCAATTAATGACGTAGTTGAAAACATTTTTTTTATTGATTTTTACTTGTTTTTTTAATGGTAAACGTTGTCGTTTTAAGATGTATGATAACATAAGAAAAGTTTTTTTTTTCTTTGTAAAATATTTATCTTTATTTGTTCAATAAATTTAAGTATCAGTGGAATTTCAAATATCAAAATCCAACATATCAATGTAAAAGACACAACGGAGTAAAAGAAAACTAAATAAACTATCGTTTATATTTTTCTATTAAAATAATACGGAACCAGTATGTTTCCATGCTCCATTCTCAAATAGGATAGAGAAATATGACACCAGTACGCATTAAGGGCACTCCCCAAACATAAATCCACCGCCCACGCCCGCCGTGTTTGTTTTTAACATTTGAATAAATACCTAATTATGTTAAATCTCTAATCAGCGGAATTCTTATAAACTCTGTTAGACCTAATGATAGGATAAAATGTGTCGAATAAATTGTTCGTCACGGACGTAAATAATGGATACGTAATTAAAATATTGATAAAGCTAGAACGGATTTTAATTGACATATTTTTAATTATAATGATAGAGTTTTATCGCTAAGTGAACGTCTGCCGGATATTTTTTACTCTCCCGTTCAGTCAACTCTATTACTCACGATATTGACTACTGTGTGGCCGGAACACACCGTTAGAAGCTTTGGTGCACTACAGGATATTAGACCACTTTTGTTGTTAAGACTGGCATAAAAATCACAATATCAACTTTATATTATTAATTTACACGTTTTTGATTGGCTGAATTACTAATTCAAGAAATATTATAGCCTTCATTGTGTGTAAACTATATTCTCCCTTCTTCTTCTCTTTTATTTATGGCGGTTTGGCCAACAGGTTGACACAAAATTTCCAGTATCAAGTAAAGATTCTCTGAAATTAAAGTGCACTATGACTGTGGCCCATTTTGTATTACTCGCTTATCTGCAACTAGTTTTTTTTAAACAAGATCACTTTTTAACTAAGCATCCTTTTACTAAAAGTCTTTTTCTTCTGATCTTTACACCGCAGCAACGCACAGAGCCCATAGCATTACGCAAACACATGTTTAACTTGGAACTGTGACAATTAATTAGGTTTTGATTTATGTGCGGTTCATTAATGACGATTTATAACATATCTATTCTTTTAATTTAAAATCGTTTCGACGTTTTTGATATTTATTCTACCAACACATCCGACCTTATTGTTCCGAGTTAACGAGTTCTAAATTTGAATACATTTTTTTCTCTATCATTAACGGCTTAAGTCTTTTGTCGTTCTGATCGATTGGCCAATTTTTTATAATCATAATTTTAATGAAACGTTATTTTTTATTAACATTGACATATTATAATACTTGCCTTGGAGACAACGGGTGGTCCTTAATTGGGAATGATTCAGATGGTATATGGTCAAGGTGCGTTTTTTGGTCATATAATTGTTGTTTTCACGCCGTCAATAAATTATGTATTTTAAAGTGAAGTAAAGCATTTAAACGGAATTGAGAATACAAAAAAGGAAATTTTAATATCTGTTTAGAATTTTATAGCGTCAGTATAAAACTAGGTAACATTTAACATTATATAAAATTATTATAGTAATATAATAACGGTATTAATAAGTTAATATTAATGTAAATAACAAAATATACAGCTCATTTTAATCAATATTGCAATTTCAGAAAATGAATAGTAGTACAGTGTCTTCAAATAAATTGTTCTTAAATTAAAACAAATGAAATGAGTGCATCTGCCATGACTTCAAAGTAAGTTCCACAAGTCAGGACTGCAATCCTTTTGACAAAACAACGCGACGGGAAGATTGGACGCTTCACCTTACCATATTGTACCTTGTATAGCACAATATAAGGTTTATATTGTTTTAAAGGCATGAGTAGAGAAAATTGAATCAGCGACATTATCAAGGACAAAAAGTTGGCAAATTGATTTGGAGTAGCAAATTGCTTGCGGTGCCTTCGGCTTTATTACGTAAGTCGAAGGGAATTTGCAAGGAAGTAAAAAATGCACTTAACCATGACAAGGTTTTTGACACGTTCAGGTTGTTTTGCTGTTTTCATGTAACTTTCCAAATGACGTAAGTTGGCTTATGACAATTATGGATTTCGATCGTAACTAATAAATTAACCTAGTATTAGATAGAGAGTATGTAAGCACTCAGTCTTCGAATTAATTACGATTACTAAATTTAAAAATTGTTTGCATTGTCATCATTTAAGTAATAGATATTCGTATAAATACTGTGTGCGGTATGCGAGGTTAAGCAACGTGGGCCCAGGTCAGGTCTTGGATGGGTGACCGCTTTGAGTGGTTAATAAAGGAGCGCTTCCGTGCTTTCGAAGGCACGCTAAGCCATTGACCGGGCAAAGTTAGAGGCCTACGGGCGGCTTGAGAGCTTTTAACAGTCAAGTTGCCCACTCACTTGACAAAGGGGGCTCGAAGATGCACCACGTCAGTAGGGAGTACCCGCCGTTACGCTACACGTGACCTCTGGGTGGTGCTAAAAGTGCAACAAACTGGCAACCGTACTTCTCGAAGATCTTACGGTTCGAAATGATTGCCATCCACCGCCACCACCACCATATCAGCCAAAGAACGTCCACTGCTGGACATAGGCCTCCCCCATATTCACGAGGGGTATATGCCATAATCGCCACGCTTGGCATGCGGGTTGGCGATCGCAGTATCTCCACCGCACTCCAGGGATGCTGCTGCCCATCCGGTAAATGATTGGCATACGATAAATAAATATAAATACACTATAACGATAGGTATGAACATAAATGTTTTAATCATACACTCGTATAATGATTGTTACATTTTCTTGACATTTCTGATTGGTAATTTAATAATTCCTAATCGAGTAAAACTTCTAATTTCGACACGTCATTCTAAGACGACTTTCTGACTTCGCAGAGTGGGATCGGTACCTATGTGGTATTTTGTTCTTTGGCCTGAACTTTCTGTGGTCACACTTGTAGGATACTGTCAGTATTAGGTACCTACATTTGCGCAGTTGTAATATCTTGCGCGAAATTGGGCCAGTACTGCATTTGTATCAGGAAGCACTAATTTATCTAACTTTAGGCGCTCACATAAGACTGTGGTGACTCAAATGACAATAGACACTGACAGTTTTCTAATATCGTACCGCCTCCGCACATACAAGTCAGGAAGTCGCCTAAGCTAAAAGTAAAAAATAAAGTTAAAATTATTTATTCATCAAATTAGGCATATTTATGAACCTATCTATGAATGTCAATAAACTACCTTATCGGTTCGGAAAAATAAACCTCTGCCACGAGAAGAACTGGCGTAAGAAACTCGTAGAAAACGGCGTAAAAAGCCGCATGTCCTGTAAGGCATTGTGTAGATACGACCTTTTAGTGCAGCATAAATCTGTACTAGGTTGATGAGACATTTATGTACAACTGAACAAGGAATTTGCCTCACAAATGACTTACGATACATTAAAGTCAGAAACGCTTTGTACATTAAAATAATATTCAATCGCTATGAACAACTGACACGTAATAATTCCGGTCAATTGTGCAAGCTCCATTAATCATGCGATGCAAAAGTAATGATTTAAATTTAATTTAATAATAATTTAATCACAACCAGGGCTACTGGCTTTAGAGATCATTAGGCCATTAGAATATCAAAGTCATTATGTAATTATTTGATGTTCGTGTGAGGGACTGCATTAATATTTTATCGTGCAGTCTATTTGTTTATAAATTACTTGTTTAAATCAAATTACAGTAACTTAAAAACAAACATACACATTAAAAATGAGTATCATTGTTTTGATCCGCAACCTGGTCGGAGCTATTTGAAATATTGATACTTACTAAGATTTTTTTACATTAGAAGCGAATATCTGTATTTGTATTTCTTTGCCTTACCTTAGTAATTGTTCGTTTTTTCTCTCACGGTAATAATGAAAATTTGTATGTTCATTATATTTGCTTTAATAGAAATGTCGTCAAATTATTAAGAAAATTAAGATTTAAATACTAAAGCAGATTTAAGAAATAGAAATTCTAATATTTCTGTATGTTCAACCCTGCCAACTTTCCAAAAGGTTCGTCACATTTCGACCTTAACAGCATTGAAATAGAGTTGATGACGAACCGTTTCATTCCACGACTGTACATCCGGGACATCATGCATCAACATACACGTATGACCTTAAAGTATGCCGAACAAGAAATAAATAAATATTTACCTTGCAGCCCTCACAGGTGAAAGCGCCGAAGTGGAAGCCGGCGGCTGGCTCCCCGCACACTTTGCATTGTTGGTTCATCTGCCAAAAAAATCACAGACCAGATTATAAAATATATATTATGACAAGTAAAACTTAAAGATAAAAAAAATAGTAATAATGATTCGAGCTTTTTTTTGTATAGGTACGATACCGTACGTTACTTTAGATTAAGGTAATTGTGTGCATTAATATAAGTATAAATCACAGATGTATTCATAATATTAATATATAAGAAACGGGGAGTTGAACGTTAACCGCTGCACGTTAATCCTTGTACAGAACTCGAAATAGGAAAGCGGAAATACAGATTTAAATTATATGAAAAGCGTGTTCTTCCGTCAAGACCTGTAAATGCCATATATAGGTAGTTGTCAATTTTTAACGAGTGTTAACTTGATTTGTGTAGTTTTAAGATTTCATAAGATCAGTTATGATTGGAAGGTTAGCTGGCTCTGTGATAAGACTAATTCTATGACAGCAATAGTTATATTGGATTTTCATGCGAGTGAATTTAATATTAGTATATATTTTTAATCACTAATAATAATAATCGTATGGCATTTGTTTTCGAACCGTGAGATCTTCGAGAAGACAAGTACGGTTGCCAGTTTGTTGCACTTTTAGCACCACCCAGGGGTCACGTGTAGAGTAACGGTGGGTAATCCCTACGGACGTGGTGCAACTTAGGCGCCTTCCTGACTTGTCGATGCGGGGGCGGTACGATATGAGAAAACTGTCAGCTGTCAGTGTCCACCGATACTCATGCAGTACTGGCCCACTTCTGCGTATGGTATTACTACTGCGCAAACGTATTACTGACAGTATTTCGTCAAGTGACTCACATCGGTAAATTCACGTCAAAGAGCAAAATACCTATGACATATCGCTCCCGCCCCGCCAAATCAGGAAGTCGCCTTAGAATCAGTTTAACACCGGGACACTGAACATAACCCGAGACACATGCAATTAGGATAACCAGCAAGGTATTTTGATTTCCATGTCACACGCCAATCACTTTAGTATATTATGATAGCCATAATACGTAAGCATCCATATGGATATACCTAATCATCATCCTCCTAGCGTTATTCCCAGTACAGATGCATCCTGAAGGATGCCTGGGGTCCGCTACCTAATCGCAAGAATTGGCGTAGGCACTAGTGTTTACGGAAGCGACTGCCATCTGACCTTCCATACCGAGGGGGATATACCTAATATTTATATAAAAATAAATTCATAAACATTAAAAATATGTTTATAAATGACAAATGTTAGATGCAAATATGTTGTATTAAACGTTATGGACAAATAATTTGGAAACAGCACATTACGCACCGTATTTAATAATTTATTTTTATCGTAACCCTTTTATTTTGAATGACAAGCAATCACCATATTCTTCAATTCATTTGGGTCTAACACTATTTTCGTGGTAACATCACGAGCCTGATTATCCCGTGCGTTGACCGATTTTTTATCTCTTCCTATATTTATCGATTATTGTCGTACCAAAAGGCACTTGGGCATGACAGCATCACTTCCTACTCGAAGCCCAGCACTCAAGTGTTATCGCACTTGAGTGCCGATGAAGCCGAAAAATTGGGTGCTGCCTAAAAAATTAAAGCAAATATGGTAGTCACGATTGTAAAGTTAAGTGTCATTGAGTACGAAGGTCGTTCTCGTTAATACATGAGTATTTAAAATGTCAAGATGGATTTGAAATTTCTAGTTACCATGTCATGATTGCGATAATACTTTGATACGATAGAAAATCATATTTCGATAAAGTTATACTACTTACTTATTATTAGCATACAACGTTTTGATCGCAGTTTATTATCGTGTTGCATAAAATTTTAAATGATATTTTATGAGTACATATTATTTCAATAAAATTATGGAAATCAATGGTGACCAGAATAAAACAGTTAGCTAATATGTTTAAATACCTATATTATGAACATTTCATTGTTACAAATATAATCATGCAGATTTTTTTTATCCTTGGCTCAGTTCAGAGATCCGATGGCAGTTGGAGAATTCGCAAAAATGCCGAAATTGAAGATTACGAGTAAACCGGAATCGAATGTCATCGGGGTAACAAAAGCATATCGACTTCGTTGTTTTGGTCATCTAGAGCGAATGGGTGACGACCGTGCCGTCAAAAGAGCCTACTTGGGCAAACCGAGTGGGAAACGCCCGGTCGGCCGCCCTAGAGACCGTTGGTCCGATGCTGTGGAGGTTGATCTATGCGAACTTCAAGTTGACTCGTGGAAGGAAATGACGCAGGATCGGGATCATTGGCGGGCATTCGTATTGGAGGCCAAGACACACTTTCAGTCGCTTCGCCAGATGAGTAAGATTTGTAAGAACCTACGTATTATCGTACCTAATGTACATTAAATAAATTCACAAATTTACAAAAAAATGCAAGTGTTGATTTTTAGCAAATACGAATGATCTAATACACTTTTTTCTCACGCTCTCTGCCCGGCTATATGACACAGCGCTATTTAGTTACGTTGTGTCAACAATTACACAGTCATTTTGTCGTTACCAAATCTAAGAGATGCTTTAGTTTATAAATATTTAATATTTGCCAGCTGGTTCTATTTTATATTTGTCAAATTGTCTAATTGGACTGAATGAAAAAATAAATTATAATAATAATGTAAATATTACATAAATAAAAAAATTAGGGGACAATCTTGCACAAGTTGAACTAGCCCTTAGTAGGTTCAATATGGATTTTGTTATAGGTACCTACTAGACGACGATAATTATTAATAGATATAAATAGATAAATATACCTGTAGATGTGTGTGTTTTATTAATTTATTTTATTATATAATTTGACTATCCAATTAATGTCAGCAGCAAAGTAGATAACTAATAACTACAACTTAGAAAAGTTGAAAAATCCCCCACATTTTCATTTCAAAGCTCAATGTCTCAAAAACGGCTGAACAGATTTTCATGAAACGTGGCTTTGAACACTCGGGATAAAATTATCTATGACACAAAAAAAAACTAAGCGAAAATCGGTTCAGAAACCGTTTAGGAGCTACGATACCACAGACAGATACACAGATACACAGATGTATTGAAGTTCTTTAGTTGACAAGTGACCAAGTTAAGATAAGTAAATGCTCTTGTCCGCTATTTTGCTATCGATACGATAGTAGGTAATAGGCATTATTGGTTTACTTTTTGTTGTAACGAGTCATTTTTTTTAGTATTATTAGCTTTATCTTTTTACTTGCTAACAATGTATACTTTCTTTCCCAAATAACCAGTCGTAAGTAAACTCACGCCATTTCTTTCTCAAAAACATCGATCGCGTGCAAACAATGTGTATTTTACTAAACTGATTTCCTCATTCACCAATTCAGAAACGGGTTCACATATTTAAAAAAATAAAATAAAATATGTACAATAATAATACGTTCGGTTAACGAGATAGCGTGACTGCCCTCTGTTAACATATCCGTCCTTTTTTTACTTTTGTAATAATTCGCTCAAAGAAGGCGATGACGGATTGAGTGCAGCGCAAGCGCACGGTACAAGACAGCTCGCTTTAAATGGATTATTTTCGTTGGAATTTTTAAGAAAAAAATCGAGTTTCTTGTTGGACCGTGTAGGCTTTAAATGTGAGTATTTAGTGAATTCGCAGGCTTTTGTTTTATTGTGCGTGAAAGAACACAAGCGGGATAGTTACGCAACGTCTTCGAGGGTGCGTATTGAGCGTAAGGTATAGCTCATTCCCCATACTAATAATGACAGATCTACCTATCCTAATACGTTCTAAAAGTAACGTGATTATTTTCTACAAACTCAAGAAGTAAAATCCTAAGAAGGAACGCCTGTTAACCTCAGAGTAAGGATTTCTAATATAGAGATCCTCTACACGTTTCACCAAGAGAGACGGGAAAGCTATTATGCAGCCTGCAGTTTTATTAAATTGGGAATATAAAGATAATAATAAGCCATCTATATAGGATATTTCCAAGTTACATTTCAAGCATTAATTAGCAAGTTGTGAGTTTACTTTATATTTATTATTGTTAGTTTTCTTGGACTGAAATATGGACCCCTTTTTTGGGTAAAAGCCTCTTTCAGTTTTTTCCATGATTTTATTACCTACCTATCCTTGCCTTATTTAATCCAGTCTTTTCCTGATATTTGCGTAATCTTACCAACCCACAGCCACATTGGTCTGTCGACATTTATGTTTCCCAGTGGACCTTCCTATCGTGTGGTTTCTATGGTCCATCTTTTCTCTGTGTATCGTGAGATGTGTCCAGTCCACTTCCACTTAAGAGTGCGTGCCTGCTTGTCCAGTGTCCGGTTCACTGCCACGGGAACACACATTTCATGCGTACGATTTCTTGTATTTCAATTTGTGTCATATTTGTGTGTCTCATGTGTGTGTGAATAAATGTTTCTTTCTTCTTCTTTCTTTCTTTCTTTCATTTTCGTTTCTCGAATATAAAGAAATCTGCGGTGAATTATTTTTGTTTCACTTGTAATATTTTTTTCATCAAAGTAAATATTACCACCATTACATAAAAACATAATATGGATGCAAGTCATAATTATGTTTCTATCTATGTATGTAAAATTCTTTATTGTACATTTTTATTTTATTTTATTGTGTTATTGTTTATTAAGAAACAAACGGTTGTATACATATAAGGTAACATAACTATATAATAATTAATTTATACCTACAATTTCCTTAATTAAAGATACGATAGCAAATTTCATTCTTTTTTTGCATTTGAACCAAAAATACCTATAGTACATGAGTGAAACATAACAATAAAACAGTAAATTATCGTACTCTTTTGTATTGAAATCAAATTCAAATTGTAGGTATAGTGTTTTTTTCACACTTTTTTAAGATTTTACAAATGTATACCAACGTAAGCCACATTTACATTTATAAAACAGTTGGGTATTTATAATTTTTCTTACGTCATCCTTACGCGTTAACTACAACGCATTTGTTAATTTCAACATGAAAACACCCAATCCATTTCAAAAGCGCTTGTTATATATATCTCATTATCATTACCCAAAACGCGAACCAACTTAGTACGCGTCGGATTTCAAAACCATATTTATTTCAACCGATAACTCAACGTCCTTAATTTGTTCAGGGATCGATATACAACGTCAAAGTTGCATTTTATAAATTGACCTGATTTTATCTCAACAAGGCATCTGCGAATGATCATATGAATGATATATCAAAGTCCGAAATTTAGGTTGCAATCTTAATAATTTTATCTGATTACTGCCGTGCGAGATACGTCACTTTAATTAAGTAATTTTTTCGACCAAATTTAAAACATTGTTGATTGTATCGGGAGATTCATGCTTAAATGCGCGTTTTTGGTTGAAATACAAATGAATGTTATTTATCATTCGGTAACTATACTGTAATTACTGTGTTGGTAGAGAAGATGGTGGTATGTGCACGGATGCATATTTTACTGCGCCGCTTTCGCCTTAGCGGATTATTCATTGTTGTTTTGCTAAATTAATATGCATTTAAGATTTTGCTTGCATTTCTTTGTGAAATTGTGTTCTTACATCATCGTCATTAATAATATTTAACTTAAACACAGTAAGAAATATACAACAACTGTACTTAACGAAAAGCGGCCAAGTGCGTGTCAGGCCACGCGCATTGTAGGGTTCCGTAGCTGTCCCATAACATTATGTGGACTTAAAATGTCACAAACTTATATTTACTATATATTTTCCATAACTTTTCCTTTACGGGTAGGGGAGGTACCCTGAAATATATTTCTTAAGATTTTTATAGCGCGTTGTCAGCGTGATTTATATGTCGCATATGCCGATAAAACGCTATAAAAATATTATGCAAAATTAATGTTTTCTAGTAGTAACGCTTACTGAGCTAAGCCGTGGACAGACGGACGGACAGACATGGCAAAACTATAAGGAACCCATCATTGTTTACTACGGAACCTTAAAAAATAGTAACAAAGATATTGCGCAGGTATAAAAATCCTATATAGTTCAATTCTCCTTTTTAAAGTTGCGAGAAAATTGCAATGATCATACTCTTATACTCTAAACAATAGCAATAAAAAAATAGCCTAAACTAAAGCCGTTTGTCCGGTCTATCGACAACCCTAGCTAACGTCATTTCACTTCCGTAAGTTTATGGTGTCAATTTAATAACTTACGTCAACACTAAGGGAATGTGCTTTCTGTACCTAAGTAGTACTGTTACTTATTCCGCGCTAAAGTCAAGAAAATACATAATGAACAAACGTTAATTTTGTATATCAGACCACAAAATCCAGGGGTTCTGAACAATAGGTGCAATATTTAAATCAAGTTAAACAGAAAACCAGAAGTCGTTAAGCGCATGTGCCCAGGGCTAATCGGGAAGGTTGATTGACGAAAACAATATGCAATTTGCAACAAGCAAAAGATGGCTGACGCGGTCAGTAAAATGTGTCTGAGCGTTGTGTGGTACAATTTCGGATGATCCATTTATAAAAATGCAGTTTATGAGGCTTTCCCTTGATGCATCTAGTAAGAGGAGTTTTAGACATATTAACCATTTGGTGTACTTATCATTTCGTATAGTAATCCAGGATCAGAATTCAATCCTGTAGAAAAGTTCGCGTATAGAGAATATAACTTTTTCAGGTAAGTTTAGCAATGAGTGAGTAAGTACTTGGGTGGACATCCACAACCTGGTACTTTTTCCAGCTATGACGTCATATTTTTTTGTATGTGTCATGTATATTTAACTTTTTGTATACTTTCTCCATGTGTGCTATGTCCGACCCCCACAGGACTATATCAGGTGCAGGACTCCATAGTCACGTCACGAGGGTGATAAATCTATAATTAGAAACCTTTGACAGTTTTATATTTCCTAGTAGTTTATTTGGTATATTTTTCAAATGAGTTACCAAAATCAAATAATTTTGTGTTCAAGTATATACTATTCCTAAAATCCCCAGGTTCAGAAATACACTACTTAAGATATGCCACTATTAGGAATATGCTCGATTTTGTATGGGGGAAATTCCCGATTTTGTATACAGGATGATTCAGGAGACGTGAGCAGGACCAACACTTCAAACATAGTAAATGGCAATCAATCGTTCACCATTGTATTTAAGTGAAACACCCATCCCTTTTTCCTGTTTCAATTTTTTATTTTTGTTAAGTTAAAGTTTAATTCTTTACAATCATGGTCACCCTACAACAACTGGTTTATAAAGATTAAACCTCTAACTGTTATGACAGCACTTTAATTACGAAGAAAGTAAATTGTCACATTGAGTGAGATACGATATTTCAAAAGTAATCAGACTCGGATGACATTCAATTTGAAACATATTACTTGACTGAAGTATTCTAATTGTAGAGTGACCATGAATTTCGTAAATAATTTAAAACATTTTGTTTTCAACACCAAAGATAAATTAACGTTAATTTCACTAATAGCGGTGCGAAGCAGTAGCTTATGATCTACTGAATCCGTAGTGTTGAGCTTGCTCACGTCTCCCGAATCACCCTGTATATGTATATAGGTTATTTATTTAGCCGTATGGTATTATTACACGAGTCAACAAATCTACGAGTTTACAAATCAATATCTAGGTTCTTTACCCAGTGGGCTGCGTTTCCACTTAATGATATTAAGTCCAGAGAATCTCCAGTGTACTTCTGTTTTGGGCACTCATGGATAATGTGATGAATGGACCGCAGTCGTACGACGGAGAGTCTCGCCACCCACACTTAAACATGAATTCGCCACTTCGGCCGTGTTCAGTGCGAACAAGTCTGTTCAGTCGGCACCACTCTTGTCTTGGAGCCGAGAAGCCCTTGGAGTTTTGGGTAGGGTTATAGCTAGCAAGGTCTCCCTTTGGTAAGTTGGTAATCCATTCGTCTTTCCATTTTTATAGTATATGTAGGTAGGTAAAGGCACACATCTATCTACTAACGCTGCCGCTCATCCCCGAAGCCTCACGCAACGTCGGACATCCAAAACGGCATAGAATTGGCAACTTAAACCAATACACGTCATTGCAAGAAAGGGAATACATCGAAAAAGGAATTTCTAAACTTGGCCAGCCCGATCCCGGCGTGATTTGCATGCCTCTGACTGAGTTACAACGACAGTGGTATGTAGAAGAGTGCCACTGAATATTTACAGATAAGAGATCATAGTTTTTATTTACGTAATATGAAAATTATATACAAGAATACGTAACCACAATACACTAAATAAAATAAAAACTAACTTAAATAAAATTAAAACTAACTTAAAACAGGCCCTTGAGACATTGTACCGCGGATGCTGGTAGCATTTCCTCGCTATATCGCAATGCTGATACGTTGTGCGAGGAAGTCGCCTGCTCTTTGGTCACCAGTTACGTCAACAGTTAAGTAGGTACAATATCATAGCTTAGACTGGATTCGGTTAAACAAGGATAATTTGTTGTTTATGTTCAGAGGTGACCGTATAATTTGAATAACAAGTGGGGGTAATTATGCAACGTTTTCGAATGTAAAATTGACAGATTACCTATCGTACGTTCGAAGTTAAGTGATCTAAATAATAAAACAAAATATTATAGCTCACGATTCGAAACTGCTTGTTGACTTTGACTTTGACGGTACCCTGCTGATCTTAAACTAACCTTTTGTCTTGTTTAGTTGTGGTTATGTCGTTTAACTGCGTAGGAAATGTCACGCACTTATTTCATACTTTTGTAGTTCCTAAATAAATTCATTTTTAAAAAGAGAGTTTCAATAATACACCATAAAATAAAATGAATTATTATCTCATGTCAGTTCCACCCTAAGCCATCTTGCCTTTACTGTTTCTATGCTACATCAGTAAGTAAACTCTATTTTCAAAATAATCGAATTAGAAATCGTTCAGTTTGTCAGGCTATACAATTGGTATTTTATTTCTTCCGATAACTAAATATATTACGCAAAACAAAGTGGCAATTATCTGCGATTATCTACTTTAAGGCATCGCTTGTAACGCAATATAACGTTAACCAACCCCTCGGGGAATCAGGCTTGATAATATACTTTACCTAGGATTTATATTGCATAACGCCATCCAATTGGACCGCATCAAAAATGGTAGTCAGGGAAATTGTCTCACGTAGTGACGGAGCTCTGTAAGGCGGTTGTAAAAGTGCGAAACTCAATCCTTGTCGCGACTTGTATGGCCCTGACATTGTGTGAGGGACAGCTAAATGGGACCTCTGTCATTTGAGCGTATTAGCAATTTAGCACTCAATGTAAGACTCGAGTAGGTTTTTCATGATGTATGCGATGCTTAAACATGCTAAGTGGTTTACAGTAATTGCATGCTTACTTAATGCATTTATGCATGCATGCTTATAGGTGCGTATCTAATACTTATTAGATACGCACCTATTGGGTGCCATTCCATCTTGGTGTCTTATTCGGTGTTGGTTTTTTTCCTTACCCATCTTGAAGAACGGATTTTCTCCTTGAAATGCATTAATAGTTACTATCCGTGTATTGCTATGACTATAAGGGGAATTTTTTTTAATGTAGACAGGCGCATTTTAACTTGTATGAGAATTCACGTCTTAACTATCAGTTTGGTGACGAACTGCATGCGCCTGACAGTAATCATCAGTTTTGTGACGGCCAGTTGCCTACCACTGTTAACTATAATTCACTTAAATTCTCTATAAATAATAACATATTAAGGCACGGAAAATATAAAATTCTCGGTTATCAGCTTCAATTGCGATTTCGTATTTTTTCTCTATGTGTGTGGACTTCAGATTGTGACAAAATACAATAATGCTACGACCTAAATACGTAAGATAAAGTTATGTCTACGAAGTTCCATCCTTCATCTTCCTAAAATTTTTCCCAGTTTTATCTTACAGAACCTAGGACAGACTGTCCAGTTAGGTAGGTCCAACTTCGAGAAAGAGGCTAATCGTCGAATCCGACTCGGCTGGGCAGCGTGCGGGAAGCTACGGCACATCTTTTCGTCCAATATTCCGCAGTGCCTCAAGACGAAAGTCTTTGACCAGTGTGTGTTGCCAGTGATGACATATGGTACTGAAACGTGGTCGCTTACTATGGGCCTCATAAGAAGGCTCAAAGTCACCCAAAGAGCAATGGAGAGAGCTATGTTAGGAGTTTCTCTGCGTGATCGCATCAGGAATGAGGCCATCCGCAGCAGAACTAAAGTGACCGATATAGCCCTCCGAATTGCTAAACTTAAGTGGCAGTGGGCGGGGCACATAGCACGTAGAACCGATGGCCGTTGGGGCGGAAAGGTTCTCGAGTGGCGACCACGTACCGAAAGGCGTAGCGTGGGCAGGCCCCCCACACGGTGGACCGATGACCTGGTGAAGGTCGCGGGTGTCCGCTGGATGCGGGTGGCGCAGGACCGGTCATTGTGGAAGTCTTTGGGGGAGGCCTATGTCCAGCAGTGGACGTCTTTCGGCTGACATGATGATGATGATGATGATGATCTTACAGAAGAATGGGATCCGCTTTGCCACATAATCCTAAGATTTGGCGTAGGCACTAGTTTACAGAAGCGACTGCCATCTGAACTTCCACCCGAGATTGAAAACTAGACCTTGTCGTGATTAGACCGGTTTATTCATAATATTTCCTTTGCCCAAAAGCTACTCTTAAATGCCACAATGATATTTCGTACATACGGTTTTTTGAAAAACCCAGTAAGAGCCAGACTAGTTCGGACCCACAAACTACTGATTGAAAGCCACGGTCCTTACCGCTCGTTCACAGCTGCTTCAATCAGTTCCATCCTTACCTTATAATCTGAAACTCCCAGGCCTACCTGTCCCTAACTCGACCCAATTTCACCTTAAACTCGATTGCAATAATAAATTTCGACCAGGCGTGTCCGATTCCAGATATGCTACCACGGACGGACCGACGTACGAAAGCGTCATTAAAGGCTAAATGGTGATTTTAGATAGCAGTGTTATTAAGAAATGTATTACAACTAACTGCTGGATAAGAGTAATGAAATAAATCGTTAATTAAGAAACGATTGGTAGAAAAGTTCGTGGGAAACGACGTAACTCCATTCTGAATAAAAATATATTGTACTACAGTGTGGCTACACTAAATAGTTACATTTAATAGTTTACGGTATTTATTTAGTACCTTTTCAGAAGATACCAGAAATCACTAATTTTAGAGATTTAAAAAAAAAAACTCGAAGAGAAAGATACATATACTTTTATCAGGTCCCCTGATTACCCCCAAAACTTGAGTTATGGAATTCGAAATTAAAAATCGGGTGGGTTCGGGTGTTAGTATAAATGTATTCGGCACACTTCGTATAATTGAGGACTATTAAAAAATATTTAATAGTTTTCCGTTAAAAGTTAAAAAAAAGTGTGTGTGTTTGTAAGTAAGTTACATGTACCTTTGTGTATCACATTCAATATACTGGCAAACATTTTAATAAATACAAAAATTATTAAATTATTTAATCCTATTTAGGATATTCTAAAGAATTTTGCAATCGTCTTTATTATCATCCCTGTTTTTCTTCGACATGTATTTCTAGCACAAATTGTTTTTAATACCGTAGCCATAGAAAAAGCTCATAAATACAAACATAGGTACTGTTTTATAACCATTTATTATAAAAGCAAAAAGCTAATGCTGTATCAATCAACGGTTGACAAATCGACTGACGTTTCTTACGGTACAGTACCCTAATAGGATATGGTAGCACTAATTAATTAGAAAGTTTTTATCCATTTTAGTTTGTTCGGCTTCCTGGGTAACTTTTTACTAGCCATCTCTAGCGATTATATTACGAGCCGGGAGTGTTAGCAATTAGCAATTGTAGCGACTTCTATCCAGATGTTAATTTTAAAGAAAGCTTGTATATTAAATTCGATAGTTAATTTTACAACGTGGGGATAAAATCGTTACAGATCGCTATTGCCATGAACACAGGATTTTTGGTAAGTATAGCATATCAACGCCGCTAAAGAAAATATTTTCGTTGACGAATTCATTTACAAAGCTCCCGAAGAGCTGTGTTGAGAGTGAGAGTCCTGCATAATTGCATATGTCTCAAATCCTCGAGTTTTATAGGGTTGGCAAAGCGCTTGTGATTCTGCTGGTGTCGCAAGCGTCCATAGGCTTCGGGTGTCTCCTTATGAAACATCAAGCAGTGTTTGCCTCCGACGTTGTATATTTATATAAAGTAACAATAATAGTTCAAATTGGGTCACAAAAGGGTGACTTTTCTTTATTTTTATTGACTTGGGCCACATTTTAAATTGAAATGTTTTTTATTTTAATTTATATCAAGCTCTTTGCCAAGCAATCATCATTTATAGGTAATATATTTGCAGGAAAACATATACAACCGCTATTATAGTAGGAGTTATTTAAAAACACCGTATTTTTAATCGAATTTGCAACGCAACTAGCTAATATTACTTCCTATATTCAAACGGAAAAAATTGCTCACTAGTACTATTATTTAGAATATTAATTATAAATAAAATGTCAAATCTTTGTCTCGCTTGATCCCTAATGATAGCTGGATAAACGGTCGCCGGTCGCACGAAAAAAAAATACCAAAATCGGCAACCTAAGGCCCTCACAGGCTCTTTTTTTACCAGACCGCGCGGAGGAGTTTCTTTAATTACTACTACTCACTAGTTTGTAAGTAGGTGTAACTGAGGAAAAAAACCTCAGGTAAGTGATTCATTAAATGTAAGTGTATGTTAACAACTAACTGACTTTCAACTAGGAAGGTTGCATGTATAATTAAGTTATTAAAGTCGAAGCCTTTATCGTGTGACGAACTGTCATACCGACATGTAATTTCAATAATAAACTAAAATATGAATGTTAAATTGTAAAATCGCTGTGACATTTTTGAAATTAAGTCCCAATCAACATACCTCAAATAGGGAATGGAGACGTCGTTATATTTTTTACTCGAAACGACTCAATCAACAAGCTTTTGGAAAATAATAAGGTTGCAATTAAGTTCAGTTGCGACATTTTATTTAACGTTGGTGTTAAGTATTTATAATACAACACACAGCAACAGCAACAACAGTAACACACAGCAATAGTTAGAAGTCATCTGTCTAACCTTGTTTGTAGTAGCCCTGTCTACGAAAGAAACACCCTGGGTTCTAATCGCGGTAAGTAGTATCCTGGAAAGGGTATTCGGGATCACTACCAACTACATGGTTTTTTATGCTACGATGGTGGCAAACAAGCATACAGATTGCCTGATGGTAAGCAGAAACCTATGGATGCTGGTGACTGCAAAACCGCCTCAAATGCGCTGTCGACCCGTTTTTGATATGAGGTTTCGTAGAGTATATAAGAGTATTATCAGTGAAGACACTTAGAGACTCCAGAAGCAACTATAGAAGTAGTTACTGGGCACTACTTGCTGCGACGATGTTGTACCGAATTCGCTGTGCAGCGCGTTCGATGCAAGAAAATCTGATATTGGCGCAATGCGCTGATGTAACAGCGTAGCCACAACACTGCATTATCACCGTAGAAATTAGAGCCGGGCCACACTACTGCGTTGCGTTGCGTTGCTTTGCGTTTATGAATAGAATCAGGATAACGTTACGACGTCGCGTGATTCTATTCATAAACGCAGCGCAACGCAATGCAACGCAGCTGTGTGCGACACCGCAACGCAGTGTTGTGGCCACGCTCTTAGCTGCAGTGACTTTTGTTGCTGCGTCTGTACCCAAACGTAGGCGACTTCCTGACTTGGTGGGACAGGATCGATATGTGATAGGTATTTTGTTCTTTGATGTGAGTTTACTGATGTGAGATTTCCTCACTTGACGAAATACTGTCAGTATTACGTTTGCGCAGTAGTAATACCATGCGCAGAAGTGGGGCAGTACTGCACTGATATCGGTTGACAGCTGTCAGTTTTCTCATATCGTACCGCCTCCGCATCGATAAATCAGGAAGGCGCCTTATGCAGATATTTTCTTTCTCAAGCCTTTACCGCACCAATAACAAGAAATCACATTTTAGATAAATAAAGACGTAATTTAACTGTCAGGCCTTAAAAAGTTCGGTTAAATCGCTAATTAGTGATCGCTATCAGTAATTGGGCGAGCTTCGTCAATATAGATATTAACGCGGCGAAACGGGACTTGGGACTTGGGTTGCAACCGGTTTCGGGTTTGTGAAAAATGGGTTGACTCGCAGATGGGTTTGTTTACAATGCTCTTAACATTCGTTACATGGTGATACGCAAATTTAATAAATAACAGGTGGCGATGATACAGATCCTATGCTATGGTCATAGAGGTACGGCCAACCAATTTGATTTCTGGGTCACTTTGTACCTTGTCACATTGAAAATCAAAATGAAAGCTACTAGAGAATTTTCGAAAGGCTTGCACCCGCTCCGTGCGCCCACTCGAATAAGCGGAGGCCCTAAGCGTCAAAATAAAAGTAAATAATAAACCTAACACTCTTAAATTGTTAGAGACGTATAAGGTCTCTAAGATCATCATCAATGCCCGATGCCCCAGCCCCATCGACGGGGCCACGAGCACGTCACTGAGAGCGGGTTGTATTAACTTCCGATTACCGACCATCAAGAAAAGAGCGTACTCCCATCTTAAAGGCCGGCAACGCACTTACAACCCCTCTGGTGTTGCGAGTGTCCATGGGCGACGCTAATCGCTTACCAACAGGCGATTCGTCTGCTCGTTTGCCACCTATGTCATAAAATAAAAAAAATCGACGTTAAAGGCCGAGCCACACCGAATACGCACGCCACGAACACGCGCACGCGCACGTATTCGGTGTGTCTCGGCTTTAAATATGGCACCGGCAGCTGTCATTCTGTAGAAACTTGTCAAACTTTCCATACAATCAGATTTTAACGAACACCGCTTACGTTTACAGACGGTTTGATGCAACCCAGCCTACTATTTAATTCACTAATTTTCAAGAGGTCGTTGTCTTTTAAGTTTATTTTACCACGGGTTAACACACCAAGTGTCGACAGGCACAACCCCTTATCAAAAGCTAATTATACAGAAACTGGAATTCTTTAAAAAATCAATGAAACTTTAGTTCTGTTTAATTTTAAAATTAATTCCCACTCCCGTCACTTTTTTGGGCCTTCAGTGCACATACAAATATAACTTTGCATTCGATTTACTTAATCGTAAAGGTAGACAACTGCATGTGTAAGTTGGTGGTTCGTACAAAATTAACTTTGCGGTCCGTTCAGTTAACCATAAAGGTAGACAACTGTAAATATATTTTTGTACACTTTACAGTGGAATGATGTGAGGTGTTTCAAGACAGGATGATGGCTGTTGACTTTAAATAAATGATACGGTTTAACATGTTAAATATATTTTGAAAGGATCTAAATTAAGCCCATTTAATCGTTAACGGGAGGCTGGCAGTTTGCGTCTTGAAACAAGATTAACTGGGTGATGTAACATAAGATTTGTGTAAGCTGAACTTATACAAATATGCATTTTTCTCAGGGCATGAAAATATGAGTAGGTACGTACTGGTCGTACCAGTCAGCTGCAAAGAGACCTCACGCCCTATGCGTAGAAGTATGTAAGCAGGGGAGGGTTCCTCTGCAGATTAATGTACTTACCTTTTATGCTTACGCCGAATTCATTAAATAATATTTTATAAGGAATCATACACATTGCAGCGCTATTTCTTACACTTAAACCTAAGAATATCAATAATAATCGTATGCGAAATCTTAGAGACTGTTACTATGCTATGACAGATACAATATATCAGGTTTCATACATGGGACATTTAGTTAGCCGGGCACAAGGAATCAGTTCGAGATACGTATATATACATAGACATACATATATGCTATATACTTAAGTAGACTTTTTCGTTAGGCATTCCAATATGATTTTAATGACTACGCGTATATTTGGCAGATCGTTTCTACGGGCGCCAAGCAAAAGAAAAAGCACGCAATTTTTTGAAACAATGACTCTGCTACTTTATAATATGTGTACTCACAATTTTTTTCTTCTCCTAAAAACGTCCGGTAAGCTCACAAGCCAAAATAGGCAAATTTCAAAATAATTCTCGATAGCATTCGAACCAGTTTTTGGAGAGAATCGAATGTTTAGGTACAGGCCCAATTACTCGTGAAGCAAATAAAGAAGTCAAAGTCAATACTCGCTGTTTATCTCTCAAAATGGTCCATAAGTTCTTCAGGTGATTCACAACGTAGTACGGGGCCTAGTTGTATATAAAATTAAATTAAACAAAATTGCTTAAAAAAATCAACAATCATGTTTGTTAAACATGATACTTAAATATAAAACAAAACAACTAAAACTAATTAAAAAAAGGTCTCCCAGATCGGAGCCCTGTGGAAGGGTTCCCATAAGGCTGACAGCGTTCCCCTTTTGGATAGCAGAGCTATGCTGATCCGCTGGCCGAGGAACGAGCCATACCTACGGTCTCCTGTCACCTAACAAAGAAAATTGCTGTTACGCTCATGAAATACTGCGTTTGCGTTTATTTATGTACATTAAAGTATTAGATTTTTTCTCGTATCTTTCCTTTACTCATGGACGTTTAATAACTCCCTTTCTTTTTTTATACCACGTCGGTGGCAAACTAGCTGACAGCTCACCTGATGGTAAGTAGTCACCGTCGCCTATAGACCCTTGCGAACCCATAGGCGTTACTCTATAGCAATTATTTCTATAATACATATAACGAGTTGCACGCGGACGGACTCGCGGGCAAAAGCTAGTATTCTATTATTTACAATTTATTGTAATAATTATATTCGTTTACTATCCATATTATTAATTTGAACGTGAAGCGACTACCCAACTCTCCGCCTCGTAGTTAGTTGTCTATCAACCTAACCAATATTGCTCTTGTAATTTACTCGTGTGGTCAAACTGTTACATAAATACATTGTAACTGTACACATTGTATTTATCCCTACAAGCTACGCGCATACCAAATCTAACCGCAACAAAACTGGTGCATAAAATTCAGAACATTCGTCCAGTTCATGAACCCTGAACGATTTTGGACGGTCTATTTTTGTTTTGTGTAAGAGAATTTCAAATTCCAAATATTCTTTGTTTTTAGCGGTAGCTATACTGCGGTCACAAAGGACGTGTTATATGGTCCGCGTTTGTACGTCGCCGTGAAGTGGAAAATCGCTTTTAGGCGTAAAAAAGTGTAACAGAATATTTTCGGCTGAGAAATTTCAAGTGTTAGTAAGTAAACGCATAGCAAAGGTATCGATGTGGATGAAATATCCTTACATAACGTTTAAAATAATCCTGAATCTTTATATAAGATCTAACAGTTTGAGATAACTATATTTAGGGTTCCATAGTAAGTAAAGAAGGAAGTTTGGATAAGTCATTTAAAGGTACTGTTGGATTTCTATACCATTTTATGGTTATGGAATCCGTTTATGTGATAAACAATGTTATTTTTTGTTGGACTCAAGTGTCCCCCCTTTAATTTTATATATTTAATTAAAAAGGAAAATTACAGCAGCTAAGTACACATTAATAGTTAACGAATAAAATAGTACAACTTAAGAAATGTACTTGGAAAAGCAAGCTTTTTGTACAATTTCCATTGATTACTAAGATCACGTTGTAAGTTTCGTCAACAATAGTAAACATACCTAAGCTTTAGGTCCTCATAATATAACGGGTGGGCAACTACGGAACCCTACATTGCGCGTGGCCCAACACCGACACGCACTAGGCCGGTTCTTTGTTGTTCTTTTTCTATGTGTCTTTGTTTAATTGACATTATCTGTATTTTTCAACCAAAAAGTCTAATCTGGTAAAAATGACGTAGACGATGGCATGACACATGAGTTGATGGAAAAATAAAATGTTATAATTCAGGAATAAACAGACTTTAGCGGTTTAACGAGTTAGCACAATCGCAAAATGGATACAAACAAATCAAATACTCAAGTCTCACGACTGAAAGTTTTTCAAAAAGAAATATCTTCATTAAAATGTCGGAATATCTTATCTATACCTACCGCTTATAAAAAAAATAAGAACGCAAATTATATTTGTAGTGGTGTTAATAACAAGCAGCACAAGCTATGGTTTGTCACTTTCATGTAAAACGATATGGCTACATAAAAAACGTAAATGGATTGAATGAACTAAAACTCGAGTTCGCACTCGAATAAGTTTTGGCCAATAAATCTCTCAATTTAATGTTTATTTCAATAATCCCTCAGTAGGTGTAGATTATACCTAAATAGAATTCACCCAGTGCGTCCACTCAATGCCACGTGTGGATCATAATGCCATAAACATGTCAAGTCTTCAGAACCCGTCAATCAAAAGTGCTTCATCCTTATATTGCGCTCTTGCATAATTATGCAAATATCACGTATTTGTCTTTGAGGCATTAAAGTTTTTGTGGTTTTATAGATGTTGTAAATAAGATCAGCTTTGGATGGTTGGGAAATGTTAACTTATGCAAATTTATTTCTATATAAGTTCGCTCTAGTTTAGTAGATATAAATTATGCCAGTCTTACTTTACAAGTCATCAATGTCGTCTCAAATTTAATTACATCAGCAAAACTAACTAACATGAATTTAATTGCATTGCTTAAAAAAACATAGGAGACCCGCCTGGATGTTGGTACTTACATATTCATTCAATATCGCTGAATTATTGCCAAAAAAAAACGAATTTGAAAACACGAACAGGTGTAAAAGCAGGTATCTTCACGTTATATTTTTTCATTACGTAAAACTGGTGCAAAAATAAATATTTAATGATATTTTATTACACTGCTTTCGAGAATCTTTGTAACGACCCGGAGTTTGAATCTGTGCTGATTTTTATTTTTAAAAGTAGATTTTTTTATGATTAGAATGAAAATTTTCATTTTACTTACATTGTCCTATTTTTTCCATTTAGTGACCAAACGTATGAAGCTTTCGTAGCTGAGTGGATAAATTCCATACAAAAAATTTGGATTCTAAGGAAACATTTTAGGATATTGACAGAACCACGAGCTCATCCAATCACTTTTATTGGATTTTGTCTTGGTTTAAAAACGCTTACTTGAAATCAGTTTCTAGAATCTCTTTGTATTTTTAGTCTTCATATTTCGACGGTCCCAATTAAAAGAGTCGGATCTACAAAATCGCCATTTTCGTTTTATTGCGTTAATGTCATAAAGAAACGCTATATTTTATTATTACATTCTCAGTTTTTCATTTTTTAAATTATTTTCCGAGATTTTCACGTTAAAAATGTCGGATCTTTTAAAGTGTCCTCTTAATATCGTCGGATGATACGATACGACTGTGTTAAAGGGACGCGGGGAGGGACGCCGTGGTCGGTAGTACCAGTACCTACCATGTTGTATGGACAGACGATCGCTTCGCGCGCTCGTCATAAAATATATAGTTTGTTGATACGGTACTCTCACTATATATTTCTGAATATTTAAGTAATACGATTTGTATATCCCTGCAACAATGTCGGATGTGGTAGTTCCGACAGTTTTATATTGATATACCTTGACTGATAGTGTCGTAAGTAACACATCCGACATTTTTATATGGAAAATAAATAACTGATTATGTCGTAAGTAACACATACGACATTTTTATATGCGAAACAAATAACTGCAGAGGTCTTAAGTAACACATACGACATTTTTATATGGGAACCAAATAACTGCAGATGTCGTAATTAACACCTCCGAGAGTTCTGTATGGACACAAATATCTGTTCTAGCACCTGCAATTAACGACTGACCAAGTTCTCGATCAGTACCCCTCCGCGGAGCTGGTGATCTTACGAGAATTTAACGCCCACCATGTTGAGTGACGCAGTTCTCGATCCACCGACTACGTAGGAAGGTCTGTTCGCGAATTTTGCTCTGTCCGATGGGATGTCGCAACCGGTACGTTCTCCCACGAAAATACCAGATATCAAGGGCCATACCAGCTCTCTACTAGATCTGCTGACCTTACATCCGGACGGGTATTAAATCTCAGTAAAAGCATCACTCGGCTTGTCCGATCACTGCCGCGTCCGGACACAGACACTATGCGTGGGCCGGAACCACCATGGCCAACTGGACTAAGGCGCATGTGGCAGTATAGGTCAGCAGACTGAGATGAACTGTGTAAACGCTGCGCTAATATTGTACGCCATACAATGAATGATTGTGACGATCTAAATTATTGTTACCTTTTAATGTACGCACTTTCATATCATTTGTAAATTTAACGCATCGTACTTACCTGTGAAGGCAGCTTTGTTTCACATCAAAAGATCCAGACTCATGTGCAACTGCTGTCGCTCAGACGATCCTGGCGGGTATGGAATGTTTTATTCCCAAGTCCCTGGTACCTAGCTTTAATTGGCATCATAAGTATACAAGAGCACGTAAGCTAACCGCATACAGGGCTTGAACTAAAGCCGAAGCTATTAAGGATCCAAACTTATTTCATGTGAAACGCAAATTAAACGCTGCCTCGAGGTGTAAGAAATTCAATTCATCGGCAGAATGGGTGAGAAGCTTACTGGATATCCCTCCGGATGTCGCGCTTTTTGGCCGCTCGCCAGAGCTGCAGAGGGAAATTTTTGTCCGTCGTCTTTACCATCACTGCGAATAACAGCTGGAGACCTGGCCCACAGCACAAACGAGAAAGCAGATACATTGGGCTCTTTGCCTCGAACTCTACTTTGGACGACGACGGCAGGGCCGTACCTCCAACTATTGGTGTGGGTATTCCATGGTAGAAATTAGTTTTTCGCAGAGAAATGTTCTGCTTGAGGGAGCTGCTATTGCTAAACGTCCACAAAATGCAAGTTCCATTTTCGTGGAAGACTGCTCTTGTACACCCAGTCCCTAAAAAGGGCGATAGATCTGACCCCTCGAATTACAGGCTTATCGCTATTACCTTCCTTCCCTCCAAGGGGATGGAGTCATATCATCAACACAAAGCTCCTAAGATACCTAGTGGAACACAATTTAATCAGTGACTATCATCGAATCAGTAACCTTCTAGTGTATCTTACACACCGGTGGGCTTCAGCCATTGAGAGTCAGGGAGAGGCTTCAGCAGCCAGCTAGGACATAGCGAAGGCGTTTAATTGGGTCTGGCACCAAGGGCTTCTGTCAAAGCTACGATCCTACCTACTGCCCTAGGGTTTGTACAGATGGATCGCCAGCTTTTTGTCCGGCAGTTGCATTAGTAGGTGGCACCTGCTTCGAAAGCATGGACATTAATCCTAGCATCCTACAATGCTTTGTGCTATCCCCTACGCTGTTGTCACTACATGCTTTCTATTATATAATAGCATAATAGCATGCATTGTTATGCCGATGACAACACCGGGGATACTTATTATATGGGCCGTGCCAACATTACTCGTTCCTCTGTGTTAGAGAGTCGCAAACAACTTATGTTCAGTCTAGTCCGGTTAACCCCACCAAGACACAAGTATTCAGTTCACCGCTAAAAAAACCCATCCACTGTGGGACCACGGTTCCAAGACACCGTTCTTTGAAAGAAAATACACTTTGAGATGGAAAGAACTTCTTTCCATCTCAAAGTGTATTGGGATCCCTGGTGTCGACATTGTCTAATGACGTCCAGTTTCGGAGCCACTTAGAAGGCAAAGCCAAGCTAGCATGCATAAATCTAGGTGAGCAAACCTAGCTTTTTGGATGATAGAGCAAAGTGTTACGCCCTGGGAGAGAAACTTCCATTATATAAGTCACAACGTCGTGGATATGTGATGATATTGAGTATTGTTGTCACCTGAATACCAGCTGTTTGTAAATGTTTCATTTGTGTGAGGTGAGGTGTATAATAACGAGTATTTCAATTGTATTGTACCCGGAAAATGATTTACTTTCCAGAAGAGCGGTACTGCTTAGCTCATTGGAAAAAAGCTGAAGAAGAACCTTAGATTGTGCATGAAATGGTATTGGTGACTTTTACGGTGTCAAAAGTGTAATTAAAAAAAAACTTTTTTTAATGCATTAAAATGAAAGAGTTTAATGAAAACTCCTAAAAGAAGTAAAAGTGAATAAGGAGCAATACGACCCGTGTTCGATTTTTTTCTTGACGTTTTTATGTTACTCAAAATAATATTTACCGAAAATTAGCTTTCTTATTTAATAACATAACTAATACAAACTATTCTACCATCATAATTGTCTCATCACAAGATTATACTAGATACATACTTAAATATGTAAAAATTACACTTGCGACAGACATAATAATAAAATGTATCAAATCAAAATAGTCATTACTTATCATTAGTGACACTTTTGACATGCAAACAACAAATGTGACATATCAACAAAAAGTCGTAAGTGGTACTTCCGACAAACGACAATGACCCGTATCCTGACAAAAAAGTCGTAAGTGGCACTTCCGACAAACGACAATGACCCATATCCAGACAAAAAAGTTGTATGTGGCAGTTCCGACAAATAACAGTGATACATATCCGGACAAAAAAGTCTTATGTGGTACTTCCGACAAATTGTATGTATCGGATTCCGGTTAAAAACGTATCAACTCTCATTTCCGCTATTTCTATTGATTTTTTTCTATATTCATTAATACTCAATTTAAGGATACTTAAAAATAAGAACTGACTCCAAATTTCATATCAATATTCCAAATATTGACAAAATTATGCACCAAAACTTCTTTGCCAAACTTTGATCGCCTCTCCTGTAAAGTTGCCATTTTGCAGATCCGACTCTTTTAATTGGGACCGTCGATTTTTTCTCTAGTGTAAGAAAATAACAACCTCAAAAGATTTTGCCTGCCTGAAGGTTTGTGTTTGGCAGTACCTATCTTAAAAATACGGCTTCCTTTCCCAGGCCCGATAGTAAGAAGCTTCAAAAATCTACAATCCTCAAAAATCCGCTTCAGGGTAGAAACATTCTACAAAAATTCATTAATCAATTTCTTATTCGTTGCGCCGCCCGAGGACGCGGCGGAAACGGCCGATCGTTTACGAGCGGCCCCGATTGGTCACGACTGAATGAAATTAGTCAGTTCGATTTTTAATTTATAGTGTTTTTTTGTGGTTTAGTACCAAAATGCGCAGCAGACGGAGCGCGCCGCAATCAAGCAATCACTATCACTGCAACCTTGTGCAACTCTCAACGTGGTCTATCTGTATATTTTAGAACTGGTTTCATAGGTCCCGGGTTCGGATCCCGGTAAGTGCATTTGTTTCTGTGGTGAGCAGGAACATCTGTTCCTGAGACTTGGTTGAGGTATATATTTTCTATGTATTTAAGTATATATTATTATATATCTATTAAATATATCGTCGTCTGGTACCCATGACACAAGCCTTATTGAGCTTATTATGAGACTACTTTAGTTTGGTTTGTGTAAAAAAAATGTTTCGTATTATTTATTTATATTTATTTATTAAGGCTTGTCCTTTGTTTGATTATTTTATATATGTATTATGTCGAAATAGTAAAAAAAAAACACAGAGTGTAATAATAATTGATCAATCATTGTTTGATTGTGTGTGTAATAATTATTGTTATAAATGCCACCCTTTTGGTACCATCTCGGACACACCTTAATAATTCGAAAACTGTTCACTTTTCTCATCATATTGTCTTGAAATCAATATAAACGTCAATCTACCGTAATTGCTATGAATTGGCAAAGTCAAGGGCAGAATATGAAATCAACCTCAATCCTCATCAAAGTTCACATTCAATTACCAACCACAGTATTTAAAGTTCACTTATTAATCAATGAATATTCAACTGACAGTCTAATAATATGTTGATGCACGATTTTGCATCCTATTCCTTTCACTGAGAGTTTAAAACGTATGCCGTTAGAAAAAAACGGTAGCTGCCAAATAGCATCCAGTTCAATACCTGATTTCAATTATATAATGCAATTAAAAGTTACATATTGACCTTTGGGGACCAATTATTAAAGCTGTCAATTTAAACACAATTGATTTCATCGTTCGAAATTCAAAAGCTGTTTTTACAAGCCTTATAAGGTAATATAATGACTTCGCCGGTAACTAAGTAACAATGTGATCATATCTTCTTAAATTTTCACAAAATTTCAGTAGTCGTATAGACTTGGATTTTTTAAAAGTAGATAGAGTAAAACTTGGTAGGAGAGAAAAGACGGCTTTTGAGGACGATTCAGAACAGAAGAGGAAATATGTTGGGGCACCTGATACGACATGACATTTTTTTTACATAAAACCATAATCGAAAGAACGAAAGAGGGGGACAGAGGCAGGGGAAGACCGAGACGTGCGTTTATAGATCAAACCAAAGAGAAGGTCAATGTAATGGCGAATCAGGAGCTCAAAGCATTGGCAGAGAACCGAACAGAATGGCGATTACTCCACCGAAGATAATGAGAGTAAAACTATTTTTAAAATGAAGCTACTAGTAGACTTTTTTCAATGTATGAATTTCCATTGCGTCTACATGCTGACGTCAGATGTCAGACGAACCACTTGGGGGTCTACTTATAATAATACAATATTCTGGTTACATCACGTTGACCTGATGATGGAGACAGAAGGTAAGACTTTGGATTTCTTAAAAGGTTTGAGTGAAACCTCGAATGCGTTCGGATTGACAACGAGCGTGGTGAGGGGTTCAAAGAAAAACATTTGGTTACAAAACGGATTCGTTAAGAACAGGCTTTAATTTGGTTGAGTTGAGCTTGCGCACTACAATTTTATTTTTATTTGGTCGGTTATAGTGTGTCAAACAGCCGGTATTACGATCTCATTTCTAAGCATACAATGCCCCCAATTTACGAAGACCTGTCTTGCTTTCTTCCTTGGGCGTTGTTCAAGGAGTATGTGAGGTTCCGAGGTGCTTGCTATAGGTCTAGTTAATTTGGTTGGTAGGCTTGTCCGTCAACACTGGCAGACCAGAAATAAGCGATGTTTGTAGAAGAGCGTTCTTCATTCAAATGCATTTAAAACAGACAGGCTGTTTTTAAAATAAAATAAAAAATGTATTTTTTTATATATGTGATGACCTGCATTCCAATATTTTAAGGTGAGGCTTTGTTACTTTATCTTTATTGGTTTGTTTACAAGTATTATTGCGTGGTCGTTAAGATACATCTTTCTGTGTTAGTTATAAAAGGAGTCACTACTAAAAACCAGTTTACGAAACAAACAAATTGATAAATTTTAAAACTGCATATTAATATGTGAATGACGAAATGTTTTGACTAAAACAACGAGACACCATGGGACCTACCTTAACTTGAAATTCATATGTATTCGTAACGGTATATGAAGTTTTATGATTTTCATTAACATTGATTATACAGAGGGGACTAGTTAGTTCGTGAATAAGTAGTTAAGTAACATATTGAATATTCAAACGATAGAAACGCCTTCCTTTTACAAAGTCGTATACGCCGTTGACAAAATATGTAAGTACGCCTTTAGTTCGCTCGGGAAGAAAACTGAATCAAATTCATATTGAATTTAGTGATTAAATCAGGTTATCTGGATTAAAATTAAGAAATATCATTTTTTACATTTACCAGATTTGAATCAAACAATTGAGACAGATTTAATGATCATGGGGTGCCTTTGATCAGCAGCCGGACATTAAATAGACTATTTAAAAAGAAAGATTTGTTTACACGAGTTCAAAGGCAATGCCATATAGATACTCGTATTTTTTTGTTTTATAATAATAAACTATTATGTGATATGAATTGTGTTCACCTCTATAAAAGACCACGTGCCAAATGATGGACACATAAAAACTAAAATTACAAAATATTATCGTTTTTTTAACCGCCGCGTGCCACCTGCCCGCCTGTATCGTACAAAAGCTCGCGCTGTGTGAAAAGCTAACGCACACACGGTACGGGGCAAATTTGCCGATACGCAATTTGCGCTCGACAAACAACGTTTAGTGTTCTGGTGAAATCTCTGTATTGTAAGCTGTATTGTGTGCCATATTTAGGAATGAGGTGAAACTGTTTGTGAACGGGATATTTGCAATGAAATTAGAACGTCATTTTTATATTATACTAACCATTACCACTGTTCCTCTAAGATATATGAAGCGTATCGTAACCAACAAGTTAAGGCCCTTCTTTGAAAAAAAGTAAAAAAAATGGCTATTTGATAACTTTTCTATGCATAAGCTATAGCAATTTTAATACAAAAATAAAGTTAATTCTATTTAATAGATTTCTTTAATTTCTTTTTTAAATATACTGACCTTCAGTATCTTAGCATGATTTCCTACGTCAACGAAATTTCATCGGAATCTGTGAAATGCCTACATCATTGAAGAGATACTTATGTCATCTGTCGTCATCGTCACCAGTTGCGCTTCACCAAAATTGTGGTTTCCGAGAGCACTTTCTTGGTTAACTACAGAAAATACCGAAATGGGCATATGCGTGCTTATTAAATTCGAGGAGTTCTCTCGATTCCTTCTAGATCCTATCATCAAACCTTCACCAAATTTACAAGGAACCACCATGACGGTACCAGCTTTGAAACCAACAAAGAATTATCAAAATCGGCCAACGTCGTCAAGAATTATCGGGGAATATACATATACAAAATAAAATAAAATATATTTTGTATAAAAAATAAAATAAAATAATAAAACAAACATACAGACGAACTGAGAACCTACATCTTTCTATTGAAGTCGGTTAAAAAAAACGTGTTTTTTGCCGCTATTCGCAAGTTTCCATGCGCAGGCGAAGAGGACAGCATATTGAACTAACCCTAGCGAACGAGCATCACAATTTTATGGAGAAGGTTGAGCCTTAACAAAGAGTGAATAGGCCCACGGTACAGGAAAAGCCACTGTAAGTAATAACCGAACTGATACAGGTAAAAACATAGCAAACATGCAGACGAACTGAGAACCTCCTTCCTTCTATTGAAGTCGGTTAAAACTAAATGCAAAATCATCCCGCAGCCTTACTCAATTAAAATGGTATCGCGGACCGAGCGAAATTAAATCGATACCCTTACAATGCATTTAATGCTTTAAATTTTAATTACAGTTACCTAATAAAAACACTTTTCCAATCTCATATCTCGTATCACAGCAGCTTTGCAATCCAAATTTTATTCCGTACAAAATAAGGTTTAATTTTCAATGACGCGATTGGGTTTTTTATGAGGTATAGGAAGCAAATTAATATTTAAATGAATCATCAAGACCAAAGGCGATGTATTCGATCCGTCAAATTGCACCGAAGCGGAATTTTCATTGCAGGTCGATTTTTAGGTTATGCGTAAGTTAAGTAAACCTATCGAGGTTCAGTAGCTTTATTATATGATTTTGTGTAATTTATGACCTTTTGTTCCTAGCATATTATTACCTAGCAAAAATTTATAAAAATCTATGCTTTAAATTAAAATTTCTCTATAGTTCTTCCAACTATCTTAGCACATGCAAGCAGCATCACCTTGTCCCTCTACGAAAACGACGCGAAATAGCAGATATAACCTATCTTCTAAACATTTCCAGTGGCGTAATCGACTGCCCTGAGATGCTAAGCAAACTGTGCTTCAAAACTCCCACTCGTTCTAAAAGGTATCATCCCCCAATACCTATTAATAATGCATCTTCCAAATATAGACATAATTGTTTCTTAACGCGCGCCAGTCGTAACCTAAATGAGTTGTCTAATAAACTTGATATTGATATTTTCAACTGTGGATTTTTTTTCTAGCGTGAGACGTAATATAGTACAGCAGTATTTTGAGTGAGCGTGTTGGCTTCTTGCGAGTTTAAAGTTATGTTCTTATTTTTATGCTGGTCTTTGTTATGTTAGTATTTTAATACTACTAAACTATCCTTGTTGTGTACCTTGCATGCACTAATTCATTAATACACATTGTATTAATTAATTAGAGCATGAGTTGTGAGAACTCCACTTTCAGAATTTGTTTAAAATCTTTAATTTTTTGCTTACATGTGTGGTTAAGTTATTGCGTAACATAAAAACCTACTAGGGTAAGGTAAGGTAGGGTAAGGTTGTCTGGTAGAGATCGCTCTTTAGCGATAAGACCGCCT
Source organism: Notocelia uddmanniana (assembly GCA_905163555.1). Classification (NCBI taxonomy): domain Eukaryota; kingdom Metazoa; phylum Arthropoda; class Insecta; order Lepidoptera; family Tortricidae; genus Notocelia; species Notocelia uddmanniana. The sequence goes on from LR991064.1 coordinate 6,109,027, forward strand.
TTTGTTTGCCTCTACTTATTGTTATTACGTACTGTACTGTGTCCTTTAATTGAGGTGTGCAATAAAGAGTATTGTATTGTATTGTATTGTACTAGTAATTTTATGTCACTACCTGTGAGTTCCTATAATTGGCTTTCTATTTCTATGTTATTGCCTAATGTAATGTCACAGCTGTTGGATCTCCAAATAAAATAAATAAATAAATAAAATAAAACATTAAAAGCTAATAGGTATAATATAATTCAACCTTTAAACCTTTCTTATTAATATTATTAGGTGTGACATTAGGTTGCTGCTCACTTGAATTGTAAGTAGAGAATAATTCAATCTTATTAGACTCAAACATAAACATGGTGATCAGCTTGTTATACTTATGAGGTAATCTAGGCTAGGATTGTTTTTGTCGTTTTCACATGAGTGAATAGCAAATATACAATTACATTTATTAAATTGATAATAATGATGTTGGTTTCATCATCTTATATTATCTCAAAAGAAGTATCCGTTTACAAAATTGTTGGATCAACCAAAAGATCCCTAAACCGACCACCTGCATTTTGCAAGTAACGGCCCGCCATCTTTTAACGTCGACACCTTGTCGTTATTCGGTTATTACGGACGATTACTCGATATCGATTCGCGTATCGATTATTGCGCAGTGACATTGGCAAATTGTATTCCCGTTAGTCGGAGACTTAATTGAACCTTTGTCTTAGAGATTTTTCGACTCGTGATTTTTCGAATATGCGTACTCGAACTATGCTCCCAGATCCGTCAAGGGTAAATTTGTAGCACAAATGTGCGAAGATATTTCCCCACATTCGAGGTGTCATATATAAGAAAACACAGCTTAGTTCAGCTCTGGTAATACAGCTGTAGACGGTATCAAACTTCCTAGTATATACAAATAAAGTTTGTCAGATCGGAAAATTAGGAGCAATGTGATAGAAATCATCTTTTCATTGCTACAGCGAAATATTTTGCGTTTCATGTGGCAGTATATCACATAAAGTTAAAGATGTATTTTAAGCAGAACAAAATATTTTCAAGTTAAATTAGCAGTAAAAAAGGTATCCTTACGAAACCATGTGAATAAAAAGTGTTTTTTGATCGTTCGACCAGTAGTCAATAGACTACTGGTGTACTGGTCGAACCAATACCACCAAGTGAGTATACAAGTGTTACAAATTCAGATGGTAAATTTTATTGATATTATGGCTATTAAATTTGGAGTTATTGATTAAACGAGAATTGAAAATGGCGTGCAAATTGATATTACAACGTTTTTTATCGCAGTTTTAATTGATTTGGAAGTGTTACTGGTATTTAAAAGTACAATAAATTGATCGCTCTGGTGTATATCATAGAATCTGGTGATGACCTGATTTGAACATTACTTACATATTTCCAATTAGTTTTCATTTTGCCAAGCAGAATTCAATCGGAGAAATTAATGTTCGATGTATTATAAGATCCCTATCAGAAATTTCAGATAACTATTTAAAGTTTTCCTACTCATTTGACAAAAAAATCGCTAACCTGATGCGATAATGATGAACAGTTGTAAAATTCGTAAGTGCTGTTGTATGCAAGGTTTTTAGTTAAAGGGTTTAATACCACTTGTAGAAAACATAATTTAAAAATATTATAATTTCAACAATTGAAATAAGAGTTGAAATGATTGTCATACGAAAGGGTGAAACAGAATGAATTTAGATCAAAATAAGTGCTAAAACAAAAAAAAACATAAGTGCATGAAAGTATTTTTATATAGGTAGAGTATGGTCAAAACTGAAATTCAAACCTCGATAACATTTTATTTTTACATATGAAAATTGAATGATGTATATAATAAGTGTTCCGGACGTTTGTATTTTAGTTTTTATTGTATTTTGGGTAGTTCCATTTTATAACATTGACGATAAAGAGGAAAACCCACCTCACCCTGTAGTGCCTCGTATTCGGGGTGAGAGGGGTTTTCATACAAAGGTAATTTTGGAAGATTGTTGGATCGATTTTTTTTATTATGCGTATTACTATAGCTCCATTTTAAATTTGAATACATTATTTTTGTAGCAAAAACCTTTCTCACCCCCCTCTCAAACCTTCTCTCCCCATTCATAACCCACCTCTCCCCGCGAAATCTACTCACCACGTTTTACGGTACGGCTAAAAACGAAAAGCATGAATGATGATTACAAAAGACGCAAAGGCGTGGCAAACGCATAGGGTTTGGTATCGTTAAGCTACCAAAAACCACTTGTCATTATTCAAGAACCCGTAAACGCGATTTTTAATACGGTGAGAGCCGAGTGATAAATTACACGTAATTGTAACCAAGTATCGGTGTTTCGAGAAAAATCGCCGGTCGTGTGAGCGCTGGTATCGCGGCCGAATCTAAGTTATTAATGTGGTGAACCACACTGGGCTGGAGAAGACATTTCATGATATGACATCAATTTGAAAATTTAAGATCAGTGATAGCTCTTTTAAATTGATCAGGCTGCACAGCATTTTGCTACTACTAATGTTTAACTACAATCCTTTGGGGATGGGTGTCAATGTCATGCTTTTGCTATAAAAGAAAAATACAAAAATAATCACCGTAACAGCGACCAAATCCGTACACGTTTAACTGCCGCTGAATCCGCTCGTAAACTAGATGGGAAATATTACATAGGCTAACTTATCTATATTTAATTAACAGGCTTAACTACGAATGTTTTTAACTTCCCAATTCCCCGCGTACTCGCTTCTCATACATTTATGCTAGTAAATTGGTTAATACTCTTAATTTGTAAGCCCTCTTTGTTGTTGCTCCTTCCGATGTAACAATAGGTTTTTTTCCAATCAGAATTATGCAGTTGATAAAAGTAAAAATACATTATTCTTACATTAGAAACAAACAAAACTCGCAAAAATACTCTGAAAATATCACGCTTCAACTTATTTTCGCTAGTTTAAAGATTTTCAAATAAAACATAAACTGTAAGTACTAAACTCATACTAACAGTATGAGTTTAGTTGTGTTGTCAAAAAATAATAACAATGAAATGTATTGACAAAAATGTATTTTTTTGAGAAATTTTCGAACAGGAATGCATATAAAATAGAGCTCAAAGAAAATCATAGCAAAATTTCTTCAAATTGTATTTATTACACAATATCGTGCTAAAGTTTCATTAAAATTTAATGTCCACAATACGAGTATATTGTACGAGTATATGTAAAGTGAGATCAGCGGCCACAAAATATAGCATTATTAAAGTGAGTTATCTGCCGTCCTCGGCTGCGGGAGCCAGCCGGTTCAAATCCCGCACGGTGCAATTAGGTTTTATCTTTTTATTATGTATCCATTTGCGAAGTGTTGAATGCTATCTAATTATTAATTTAATAGCCCTTTTACAGATAAGGGGCAGGTTCCAGCGCGACGCCATTAAAAGTAGCTTATGTTTTATGCCTCGAATTGTGAACTTTGAATTTACGAGCGCTTTAAGTCATTGACAATAATATATGGATTTTCATGGCTAATAGTGTATGTCTTTAGTATTTATGCTACATAAAATATATGTTTTTGAATGTTAACATAAATTAAATTAACAATCTTATACAATTAAAAAGTCGTAAATCATAATAAATCTTCGTTGTTTTGTGAATAGGGTTGAAAAACACAAGCACTAGTATAAAATTTGTTCTTTAGGCATTATTTCATTTTTGCTACTATTATTGCATAATACTATATCAGACTAAGTTACGAGTACCTATTCAAATAATATAGGAACTTGTAACTTAATAGTTTAGAAAACAATCTTGAGAAAGAGAAAGTGGCAGTAAAATCATAAGACACATAAGGTTTACCGGTTACAACACTACCTTCTACTTCTACAAATATTACAGTTTATTCTATTAGTCATTAGTAATCAAAAGTGAATCTGCCTTTCGCGTCGTGGGAACTGGATGGTAATGGGAATCAGTAACGTTTTGGGCTTACGAACCTATCTTTGTAACGTAACACCATGCCATATTCTACGAATTTACGCCCTAGTCCAAACGGACCGGCCATACGAGTAGAGGCATCTCAATTCGTATGCGAATGGGGAACGATGATATTATTCTATACGCCGTTACCACCCACGTGGTGTTGTGGTGCAAGTGAAAGTATTTTGTAAGAATAACACTTTATGATTTTAATTTTACTATCTTCACGTAAAGTACTAGGAAAATAATCGTTCATTGTGGAACACCTTTGCATTTTATGGTTCCTAGTTGGTTAATAATATTTTTAATTGATTTTTTTATGATTGTGACAACATATTTTATGTATTTTTTTCGTATTTTTTTAAAAAGAATTACCTAAAATACATTAAAGTTAGTTTCGACATTATAAACGCTGACGTTTTATTATACATAGAGCTATTTTTGGTTCTTATAACCGAAAATTAAGAAATACGACCACCAATTCGGATTGAGCAGGAAGTTCTGTATACTTAATGCAATTCTATAGGTATGTTGTACAAACACAAGTCTTTGTTTAAAAAAAATAACATTAGGAGACTCTTTGGATAATATTATTCTATCTTCATTTTTATAGTACATTAAAGTTTTTTTTTTCTTTTTAATGGTTGATATTTGTTATTAACTTTCTGACAAAAAATGTGATGATTATAAAACCTTCTACAATGGTTTAATAGAATACTTATTTTCATTTTGACGAATAAGTATCGCTATCTCTAGCGTCCTAAACCGCATCCCAACTTGTTAGGGCGACAATATTCACAGGTTAACATTTACACCTATTTGTCGCAGAGTGTAAAATGTAAAAGCCAGTTTTAGAGGCATGCGTGCCCATACGGTTCTAACAATTTGTTCCTGCTCTAAAGAACCTCAACCATATGCCATAAAATGTGTCAGTTTAGATGGTAAACGATTGTTTTACTCGTTTCGTTTCTGAGTGTAAACTGATACGACATCGTCAAAATACAAATTTGCAATTTCATGACTTCTAGTGTGGAAAGTAACATCGACGATCAGATACCTATTTCTGTTTTGATTATACATGCTTTTAAATTGAAATAGAACAGGAAAAATTGCTGTAAATTTATTGTACCGTTTCTATTATGTAAAGCTTTAAACATTTTATTTACATAGAGAGCTACTAACGAGTCTATACCTACGAGGATGTGATTGAAGCATAAACACTATAAATAGAAGGTAAGTGCCGTATTTGGCGTTTTTTGGTTAATTATCTGTTACTAAATGTATAATGTATGTGTGTATGTGTAATGTGTTCTATATAAAAAAGTTCTAACATAATGTATGTTTAAAAAACCTTGATGAATTCAACTTTGCCATCAATATAAGTATAATTAACGAATACTATTGGTCGGATGGTGGGATGATACCATTACAACGATGTCGTCAAAATTATTTATTTTATTTACTTCATCATAATGCTTATTAAGATTGAAAATCGTGCTAATTAGATTAGTAAAGCAATTAAAAATTCTAAACAGACGATTTAAAACCAGACTAACACAAATCTGATATTTTAATTTTGCAATAAAATCAAAGTTGACGGATGCTTACACCCGTAGTATTTTAATTTATTACTCCCATTAATAAAAGCGTAAAATTTGATTATTCTATTCAGTCTACTGGATATAAAACTGTCAGATACCTACCATGGACAATTCCCAAGGTTGGATAATGTTGCTTGGAATCTTAAAAATTATTAAGAAGATTACACAAAGCTAATTAGTAGGATTTATCTGTTATTGTTACTAACTTTTTCGAAATACATATGAAACTAAACTTAGCAAAATGAGACTTGGTTAAGAAATTTCTAATAAAACTTGAACCTTAAATTAGGCCACAACTATTAACGTCTATAAAATAAGTAATGTATAGAGTTCAAGAAAACATGCAACATAGTAAGTAATATGTAACCTACCTAGTAGTTACACGGGAATTCCAATATTCAATAAGCTTGATCCAATTTAGACGAGCAAGTGTCATCAGTGTAAATTTTATTTTAATGTCCAACGCGTGGGCTTCTGTCACACCGTTACTGACGCATTTAATAGTGCTATGAATAATCAATACTTATTTGGCTATATTCTAGAAGGCATTGCCATTAAAGATGAAACGGATGCTTCAATTCAAGTATCACTTTTGAAGTATCACTCTTATTATGAGTAAACCGTTAGTTTTTATTTCATTTTTACATAAAAAATTGTTACATCGTTGATATAATAAAAATTGTCATCGACGGATTTGCAAATGTGGATATTAGCAAAGTAGGAACGTAACTGACCAATAATTGAAAAAGGCTTACGATTGTGTTCGTTGGTAAAGAATTTAACTAGAAAACACAACATACAAAACCAACAAATACATCGACAAAAACACTAAAATAAGGCTAAGATCTATAAAATTAAAACTAACTACTAACGCCTAAATTGTAATGGCTTTTTATATGAAGATGTATCATGCACTAGCAAAATTTGAAGATGCGTGTTTTTTTAATTAATCAAACTAAATTACTAGAGGAAGTTGTGAAAAAATTAGCTGCCCGTATCACCTTTTAAAATCAAGTATAGAACTTAATACAGTTTAGTTACAAGGACGTAAAACAATATTTAATAAAGTGACTTTCCTCAAGTCCTTCCCTGAACTATAGACGAGAACGAGTTCAAATGACACGATCTAAACATAGAGCATTTGATAGAACAACTCCATATTGGTGTGACAACGGTCGTTAAATTTACTGTACCAAGCTTCGACAGATTTTACGACACTCTAATCTCCTGTTTAGGAGATTCTTTTAGGTCACAACTAGGTGGTCTAACTAAATCGATAATGGTAACGGAGCTTGGTCGTAAATGAACGAATATAAGTGTAATAAGGTTACGAAGCGATGACATTAAAATTGCAATGTTCGAGTGGAGAATGTGTGAAATGGGAATTGGAATAAATTGTTTTAATACGTCGTGCTATTGAAGTAAAATTTATAGATGCCGAATAAAAGCAACGCTCACAGGATTATAAAACTTTTTAGTATTTTGTATTTGCTACATTTTTTATGCTGCTTACAGAGACGGAAAAGATGTCTTGATGGTTTTTAAGTAAACAATGACGGCAATTTAGCTTTAGTAATAAAAACTTTAAGATCCACCTTTGCAGTCTTGAAATAGGAGTTCGTTCACTTTTGAGTTTTTATTTTTATAGATTTGAATATTCCACATCAATATAAACATTGAAATTCCTCACTTGAATATCTATATTGACACAGTCTTTACTATTTGAAATGAAATATAAATTATGAAATTTTTAAAGAAATACTTACAAAAATTTCGAAAGTAATTTTTTCCACAATTTTTGGTATCGGCCTTAGACCGTCAAAAATCACGTTCACCTTACGCATAGAAGTATGCTAACAGAAAGCTATTATCGATTATTCTCTAAACTACAAATATCGTTTTTCACTCCCATTTAAACTTCAACAGCATCATTAATAAGTATTTAAACCACATCTGTCCTTCAGTGACACATCTACAATAAACAAAATCTCGTGCGAGCATCAATGATACCTGTGATGCCATTGAACAAACAACTCTCTGCACTGATGATACAGTTGATAATGCAATACATAATCATTTGCTTGATCACCTTAATCAAGTCAATCAAAATGAAGCTTTCGATGTTTGTAATAAGGTCGTCAATAATATATAACATGTTGATGCTCTGTGTGTGGTAGATAGGCTAGGACAGAAGTTAGATTTTGATAAATGATACAATTTGACACTGAGAGCTATGGGAACTGCGCTGATTAAATTAATAAATTGTGTTCGTTTCCGCTGCCTTTGTGTGTAGTTTTAAGCGATGCCTCAGATACGAATATGCTTCTCCTGTTGAGACAGAAGATGTGCAAATTTATCTTAATGAAATCCTAATATCAGTATGGGTGAACGTAATTGTTCTCGACACTGATCCAATATTAACGTTTGTGATCTTACGAGTATGTCATAATAACAATATTGAAAGGTACGTTGGGCATTAAGTTGGCATACATAAATACATACATAAACTCACGCCTATATTTATATACCCACTTATTACTATCGACTGTGTTACTGTTTGAAATATGAACTTTACGCAGTTACAATAAAGTATCACATTAGGTTTTGCAAAACTTTTAGTTTTAGTGATATCTGGGTTGCCGGCATGTGATAACAGTTTTAAGAACATATTGAACGTTACTAGAATCCTTCACATAAACCGTAGTAAAGTGCCAGTCGGACTCGCCCCTCGAGGATTCCGTATAAATTTGTAAGGATTACGTACTTAAAATAACTTTTGTAATGATTTATTTGCAAAATGTATATAGTTTTTAGATTTTTACCTGTACTTGTAGTATAAGACGATATTACTTGCCAAATTATGATCAACGAAAATTACCCAATATGATTCCCTTGAGAGTGTCGAAATATACGTTTTTTGCGGCATAAACAACCGTATCTTATTTACGTTAACTTAGAAGTTTTATTTTTTCACAACTTCAAGGGACTGTAGACCTGAGTATATGGTTTTAATTTTAACTTGATACCTCCACGCGTTCCTGGGATAATGGGTCTTGATAGACATACAGACAGACGGACAATAACCTCGAAAGTCCCAGACTGATTTTTGCAATTTTAAATTTCGAACTTAACTTAACTTTGTTAGAGTTCAAAACTCGTTTTGAAATGTAGTAAAACTAAACCTAAAAACAAAACTAAAAAAATCATTTTTAATTGTATGTGATACTATTTTTTATGTTCTAGGTTTACAATTTCAAAACAAGCGTGATATCAAAATTTACCTGGTGTCTAAGCTGTTTTGCGTCTTCATCACCGGAGCTTACGACATAGTGGTCATTATACTAAATTAGCATCTTACCGTTGTAAGTAATTATGTCTACATACACTTACTTGGATCAATAAATGTAATTGTTAACTAGCCCTTATCATTTGTTTTGAGACTCGAAGAGTGCAAAAATTTCTAGAACGTACGCAGTATGTTGCTATGCTATTCATACTTTTTCCGATAAATATCTTTCTAAAGATAATTGTAGTAATATTGAACGTTAAAACGGAGACGCTTCCAATGTGCTTACGCAATTTGAAACAAAAAAATTCTTGATGCTGTCATGATTACTAAAGTTCTATTAAATATAAATCATATCTAAATATCCGATCTACAAAGTAAATGTCCAGTGATCGAAGCAACATCAAATCTGATATAAAATTACGTAAACACATTAAAAGTGTATTAATTTTAGACTTGTTTTATTTTACCAAGTTTTTTACTTTTAAGACAAACATCATTTGTTTATATAAAGAAGGTACTTAATCTACAATCAAATTAAAAATGCCTCATTAGTCTGTCAAAAAGTATATGGAAATATAACGTTTTCTAAATAAATCCAAACCCACAGCTGTGTATACAGTATTTCTCAACTGTTTTGAAAACACTTATATGGTAATTCCTTATCAAATAAAACAAATCGAAAGGTAAAAATATTTAACGACCGGCTCTGTTTTATATCAAAATAATTTCGCATAGAAAAAACAACGGGCTTTAAATGGGCAGGTAACATAAAGTAAAAACTAGGCTATTACGGCTCGTTAAAACAATGTTGTTGTAATAAAACAGATATAAAAATCACAATAAAATTTGGTGTACAACTATCAAGGCGTATAACGAGAGAATAAGCTGAAGACAACCTTGTTGTTTGAGATTAAAGAACGTTATTTGTAGATATAAATATATGTGTAGTTTATATGCATTCATTTGTAAAAGAACTGTATACAAAACAAAGGTCTGCCTCTTTTTATTACCTATAAGCTTTTATTTCTACTCATTGTCTTCACAATCAGTCCTACTCGTATTATGGCACGAAGCCATACGAGTAGGACTGTTTGAAAATTGACTTAGTCTCATACTAAGCAAGGCTTGTACTATGGGTACTAGGCGACGATATACCTACGTACATAATATTTTAGATAAATACTTTAGTACATAGGAAACATTCCAGACTCAGAAACACTTACTCATGCTCATCACACACATAAACACCCTGACCGGGATTCGAACCCTAGAGCATCAATTTCGTAAGCAGTGTCACTACCAACTAAAGTGGTCGTCAAATGCATTTAGACCTATTAGATGACAACGGTTAAAATATATTGTAAATACATGGTCATACAGCACATGAATATAATATAAGATTGCGCATCACATACACATTAAAAACTTTCAAATAATGCAGTACTTTCTTTAGTATTGAAAAAAAGAATCTTAGATTTAGACATCGACAACAGAAAGAACCATGCGTCAAAATGGTCCTAAAGCCAACAAACATGAGACATGAGATTTAGGTCATTAACTCATTAAACAAGACTTTAAATATTCTATTAGCTCGTATTCACTCTGCCAACTTAATTAAAAATGGAATAAAACTTGGTGCCCATAGAACGAGAAGAACAAGATTAAAAGACCTATCTAAGACCAGAATCCATACAAACTAGTCCATGGTCCTTTTGTATGTATTTTGTATTTTTAAATGGGTAACACCTCAATGTAAAAGTAGTATGGAAAATTAACGGTCATGAAAGTTAGTTTATAAAGTAATATTTTAGTAACTACTTTGAAAATTTTAAAAATTCTAATTTTCCTTATTTGAGTAATATTTTTGTAAGCCTGCATAAAACCGATACCTAATGTTTACAAATGCTGTGTTAAAACTCGACCACTATAAATGCTATTAATACAGCAATTAAAAATTTTGATTGAGCTATTAATATCGATACCATATAATCAAACCAATCATAATTCACAACTTTCATCTTACACTCAATACTTAATATTCTAATCGCCACCAATATCTCACGAAACTAAATTAAAACGCGTAAAGTCCGAAATTCATTTAAAATTTCATTTCAAACCTACACGTTTCGTATTCAAATTAGTTCACAAATGTTTGCTTTCATCATTAGAGGAGTGCAATGAATCAATTCCAATATATATTTTAATGAGGGGGTAATTACGTCCATAAATAAAGGTGGGGTTGTTCTTATTTTCAAGAGTGTAGGTTGCGTGTGAGGCAATAGCGCACGACAAAATTATCTTTGCATTTCCATGTATTTCTATCGTATTTAAGAAGGAGTGAGAATTGTTAGTACTGGTGTTAGTTTTATTTTTGTCTACTGATTGGATGTGTTTGTGGTGTTACAATAAAAAAATCAAGTTCGAATTTGGAGCACGTGAACCGGTAAAGATATGAACGGTATTCATTATTGACGAAGTTCTTTTAACGGGATGATTAGGTAAAAGGCAAAATGAGTTTATAATGTTTTCAAGATTTTCTGTATTATTCCTTTTTTCAGTTCTAACTTTACTGATTAATTTAGTAGTATCTTTAATCGTCTTCTTATTCACGAACTGTTACTTGTCACCAAATTTTTTGATATTATTACTTGATCCCTAAATTCATAATAACTATACGTAATGACGGGTGAGCTTTATACTGGAGCGCCTTTAACCTGTCGGTAAGCATTCTGAATAACAGTCCTGGTTACCACGCTCTATTCAGCTCTAAGTTCACCGATTTATCGCGACCTTGCGCCCGCGCCTAACGAACGAGTCCGTGATATAATGCTGCCATTCTCGCACAGTAGGGCGTAACAACCGTGATATCACTATTAAGATAATTCGTTTTCTATTTGCAGAAACTTAGATGAAAGTGGTGCTTCGAGATTACGCTATTTACATACACAGTGAGATAGCGAAGAGTTACTATTGCGTAAAGCAATGTTATTTGTTTACGTCACACAGTCAAGGGTTAATTTAAGGCTAAATGCGACACTATGCTTATCAAATGCGACATTTGATTATGTCCTAAAGTAAATGGTTGATAAAATAATTGTGAACAATCTTATAAAAATCGACTTAATCCCATACTAAGTAAGGCTTGTACGTACTAGGCGACGATATACCTATATACATAATATATAGATAAATACTTAAGTACATAGGAAATATTCCAGACTCATAAACAATTATTCGTGCTCATCCCACACATAAACGCCCTGACCGGGATTCGAACCCTGGAGCAACAACTTCGTAAGCAGGGTCACTACCTACTAAAGTGTTCGTCAAATGCATTTAAAGTTACCTATTAAGATAACAACGGTAAACATACATTGTAAATACATGGTCATACAGCACATGAATATAATATAATATCGCGCATCATATACACATTAAAAACTTTCAAATAATGCAGAACTTTCTTTAGTATTGAAAAAAGGAAGCGTGAATCCTAGTCAAACACAAAAGCATAGTTAACGTCATTAAACAGATGCTCAGTAAAAAGCGTTAAGTGGAACAAAATGCGTCACCTTCCAGAAAAAACACATGAATATCGTTTTGATCTCAAACCAGAATCATTAGTCAACTTTTTTACTAGCACGAATTCCCAAACTTATATTTTTTGATGAAAAAACAAGAGCTGCAGCAATTTGAATCTAAGCAACAGAAAATAGGGGATGGGATTGTGAACATAAGAATACAATAACAGTAAATATATCTTCGTGAACTTTCTGGTCACAACCTCACATTGTAGCAATTGTCCCTGCACTATCTTTTGATAATAGCCCAGGAGTTAACATCATTAATCAAAGAACACATGCGGATCACTCTTTAGACTGCATAACACGAAACTGCATTTTGATTGTAAACTTTAATACCTTCGCTAACGACATTATCTTGTTGCCATACGACTTTAAACTCTAAATCATGAACATCACGGTTAAGATTGGCATGGTCCAGAAAAAGATCATTTGTTATCATACTTGATCCCATATTTACTTGTGGATTTTCACCTTCTTATGTGGGAATATTCAATTTGTTTACGTCGTCTGTTTTTGTTCAATTGACGTTTAAATTCTGAGCATGACTAATGATGTCAATTTTTGATGCAAGCTTAGGCAAACTTAAGAGTTTTTAAGTTAGTTTAATGCAATGTATCCGGTACCCATCAATTTCGTTTTAAAAGCATATTGCTTTTTTATAAGATCACTTTAAATTTAATTTTAGAAAGCAGAGTTAAAACTGGTCTGTTACCATTTTTTACGGAGATATAAACTTAATTAATGCGAATCCATAGCCACAAGTCGTTACAAATCCATATTAATTACTATTTTTTAACTATTAAATATTCATTCATACATCCTGATCTTATCGAAGACAGAAATTGTAATGGAACTGAACTAATTAAATCGATAAACAACTGTAAAACGTAAAAAGTCGGCTTAGAAGCGAGAATAAATTAGATAAAGGAAAAATAAAATAACGCATATATCTTTTGATAAAAAGGTTGGAAGCAACATTGATGGTTGCAAATGCAGTTCTCAGATCGATTGCTCTTTGATTTCTTCTATATAAACCAATGAATTGTATCAGATTTGGATCAGTCACGTTCTTTGCTGACGTATAACTCAATCGATGCCTTACAGGGTCCCATATTGGCAGATTGGTTCAAGTAATTTATGATTATTGCTTCATAGCTCTTAAGACGGAACGGATGTTCTGCGCTGATTGTTTTGTAAGGTAAAATGATAAATACGGTGCTGTTTTTCGTGCCTTATTTCAACTTTAAAACGTCAAATGTTTTTATACTTATATTTTTTTTTTAATTCACCACAGCTACTTAGTTATGGCTTACGACTAACAACTGGAAGCAGAACTCTGAACAAAACTGCAGGAACTAACGATTTATTAATATGTTACGCGTAATTTTCTAAAACTATATTTAATTTCTGTATTGTATTCTTACATGACACAAGAACTACATTTTATACTCATTACTGTCCTAAATACAACTTTCCCTTTACTTGCAAAGGATTAGAAAGGACATCAAAAAGTGTTAAATATAGACATAAAAGCTGTAGTAAAATATATCTTAACTAATCCCAGTCTTGGGACTAGTCTAGTACCATTTCTTAATGACACAATTTGGTCAGATAGACATTTCGATTCACCTATTCATACAATTTATAGCAATCATAATATTTAATAACTAGCAATAAAAGGATAAAGCGCAAATGTTTGAACATAAAATGGAGTAATGGTTTTCTATTCATAGTGTGAGAAAATCTAATGCGATTAGGTAAATGTTAATTATCTGTGAAATTCCTAGATTTGTATATATTACCTAGGTACTATAATTTATTTGAGAAAGGCTGTAAAGGAATTCTGTCAATAATATAAACGCGAACATGTGCTACAAGCTAAAAGCTACAAGTAAGACATTTCTTCGTTTGTTACCTTTTCGAACTCACAGTCATCATCATCAATCAATAGATGAAAAATTCGTACAATATAGCTGCAACAAGGTAACATAAAAATATATTTAATCATATATGCTTAGTAAGATCAGATCCGTGCCTATTGTTTTTTATCTCGAAGTCATATTTGATTGGTCAATTTTCTGATCCACATGCAAGGGGTTTTACGCCTACAAATTCGCGAGCATAAATTTGCTAAAAACAGAGTTCGACTCCAAGACCTTTAAGATGCAAAATGACAAATTACCAAATTTCTGTATCACATCATGGCATTGTTGCGATATTTTGAAAATAGTAAAAAACTCCATTCATACTTTACAAAGGGCACTTAACTACAGAAAGGGAGCACTTACTGTAATAGAATTAATCACGCATTGCATTGTGAGTGTTTTGTTGGTAAACTTATATTGTGTGACGATACTATTGTGCTCTTTGTTACGGTAAAATCGTTATCTTTTTATTTGGTCTGAAATAAATTTGGTTTTAGCAACATTGGTTACGTCTTAATGCAGTTCATGTTTATGAAGATTGGTGTTACTAGGGATAACTTGAATTTAGATTAAATTTTGAGAATCATTAAAAATAATATAAAACGATCAATCAAATCAAACCCAACCACAATCCGTACATTGTACCATCAGCAATCCGTACATTGTATCCTTTTTTCTGGAAGTAATTACATTACATAAAGTGGAAGTAAATTACATATACTAAAGTAATTACATATACTAACAAAAAAGGTCATATTTTTTCTAGCTTATATTTAATTATACTTATTATTTGCTGTAACGCGTTCTGACGTAAAGGCTGTATTACTAATAAGTATATAAACATACATAGTTATCACTTTTTTATTACCGTTAAACTTTTACCTAGTTTTTTATTGTTGGTCACTAAATTGTAGGTTTAGCCATTTGTAAGAATCAGTTTCTTGAAAACATTCGAAATGTTACGTTATGAAAAATTATTGTAATGTTATTATCCTAAATACATACAGGGCTACCTAGGGGGAGTTTGCATACATGAAGCTTGATACACACGGGTTTAAGGCTAATAACAGTGATTGAACAAATCGTCTTAAATCATTAAGGTGCCATCAACACTGTTCGCTATTATAATAACATTATGATCGTTCGGGGGTTTATTCTTATTTGATCTTCACGATGTTGTATTTCGTTTTAGAGGAAAGCTTTGCTTATTTATCTCCTTGGTCTCTCGTACAATTAGGTTAGGGAAAACAGATACTATTGTTTCAATGCGAGACCCTGATGAATACTAATTTAAGAATATAATTTGTATTTAGCTTTAGATAGTAGCTTTGATTAAAACTTTCTGTATCTTTGCAAACTATAAGTCTACATGGCAAAGATAACAAATAGGTAATACAGTATTGAATTTCTAGGGCACTAAATGTATTTTTAGGTTATCTTTATGTTACTCTTGTAACTTGAAGTTATAGTTATAAGCGGAACAAACTTACCAAAGCGCTACTCGTCGGCTAATACCGGGTTAGGTGGGTTGTAATGTAACATTTCTATTCGTGGGAAGCGGCCGGCAATTGGAGCATTATTGCCGTTACTATTATATTTGACCTTATGACTTGACGCCTCTAATATCCGGTCTGTTTTTGGACATTAGCTATCTCACGCTGCAACGCGTATCTATTAAAAAAATCTAGTTTTCCTTTAGACAATTACAAATAAGTCAATGGGTGATGGTAAGCACTGTCACCCATCGACGCTTTTAACTACAGATAAATTACAAGCGCGTTGCCGGCTCTTTATTGATTTGATAATTTGTTTTGTAAACAAATTATAAATACAGCAAAGAGAAATAAAAAAATTAGCGCTATGCATAAAATTTAAACCGAAAAAAAAGAAACATTTATTCACAGACACAGAAAACACATATTTAATATGACAGAAATGAACAAACTGGATTTAGAAAACTAAAACAAACGTTCAATGATGAAATAGCAAAAACTTTTGAAAGCTTGTTAATGTTTCACATGCGATTCAGCAAAAAAAAAACACTTCAATTTTTGAAGCCGTTACTAAATACATGTCAAACGCTGATCAAATCGTGTCAAAAACATGACAATACGTGATATTATCGAGAAAAAACATGTGGCAAAATGACATGAGTTTGGACACGGTTCGTGGTATTCAATGGATAGGATCTATGATATTGACGTGAAGTTAATCGAGGCTGAGTACATGTTAAATGATAACAGTCATGCTTTTTGTGGTGGTTTACCAATACAAAGTAGTCATAAAGCTTAGCAGAAAAACAATTCTTTAAGAACGTTCGATTGGCGCATTCGTACAGACACGCATCGCTATAATTTACTTAGCGGTGAACGAAATAAGTTTTAAATAAAAAGGTCTTAAAATTTATTTACTGTGATGCTATATTTTGTCGAAAATATTTCGTGTCCTTTTACACCTACGTTGTTAGTTTTCATTGTTATTTGTGTATAATAATGTATATGTAACCGAACTCATAGGTACATTTTTTTTATCTATATTTTTTTTATTATTAAAAATGGGATTGCTCTAGGCCAACATCTAGCCGGGGGCAAAGATGAGGCCGACGATGAAGCGAGCTCACCCAGAAGATGCCTTAAAAAGGTCCAGGTTATATGAACTCGGAAATACAGACGCCGGCAGAGAATTCCAAACCTTAGAAGTGCATATTATAAAAGAAGATGCAAAGCGCTTGGTTCGAATTAGAGGAATTTCGACCAGGTAAGGATGGTAGCCAGCCGTACGTCTAGAAGTCCAATGGAAGAAGGGGGAAGGCGGTATGAGCTCATGGAGCTCCTGAGCACACTCACCGAAGTGCAATATTATTTTTTGATTGATAAGCAGAGGTAATTTATTATTGAATTATCTGTAAACATTATAGGTATGTTACAAGTAAACCCGATGAATGAGTGGCTGAATATTGACTAGGAACAATTTACTTCATAATTAATTGATTAATTATTAGTTACCTACATATGGAGATAACTTTAGTAAACAAGAGATATCGAAATAGCTCCTAATATTACCGCATAAATAATTACTTTATAAACTTTAAATAAGTGGTATTTGAAGTAGCTTGTATCCTAATGGCATCCATTAAGTTAATAAAAAGCTAATTAATGACTTTATTCACATTTTACAAGTATTAACTTTAATATTAAAATGATACACTTTTGAACCTTCGCCCTTTCTATCAAAAATAATATTGTCACAAAACAAAAAAGTAGTTCCCATAAACAAAACTGTCACATTAGCATACAATCATAAATCTAAACCATTGTCTCCAAAAACATTGACCATTAAAAGTATTAAAACATGAACCAGTTAAAAAAAAAAAACAAAATTGACTTCTGGTATGTTCATCTTTGTCAGGTTAAGTGGCGTAATATTTGAATAATAGACTTTTCTGTGACAAAAAAAGGATTATTCAATTTGCAACTCTAATGTAAAGACTTTGAGTCCATTTGTGACAATGGTAGCAATTGGCTTTATAACATTAATATCAGCGGTAATATTCGGGTTCAAAGTTAAAATAATCGTTTTACTACATCATGAGCTTTTTAAATAACCGTTTTCAATAAAGCAGTCAAAATGAAAATTAGTGAAGAAGGTAGTACCCACCTACTTAATAAATTTTCATTTTGACTACTTGATTTAGCTTTTGAACGCATAAATTTAATATAGCTACAAAAAGCAAGTTGTAATTGTTAATTATAGGAGACCAGTCTTCTTTTATTAAAGGGAAGGTCTGTGCCCAGCAGTGAGATTTACGAAACAAGCAAAATTTAAAAAAATACGAAAACATGTCTTTAGTGACATTTGGACAATTAAGACGAATCGATTGACGTAAGAATCATCAAAATCGGCCGATGCGTTTGGTCTCTAGAGTGCCACAAAGGAACAAACGTACATACATAGACTGTTAAACACATTACCCTCCTTTGCGTCGCGCAGTCGGGTAATTAAACACATTACCCTCATTGGCGTCGCGCAGTCGGGTAGAAAGGTGAATTTGAAATGTTTGTTAAAAAAATAAACCCAACATACATTCTGCTAAAAACATTCAGATTAAGATGTCTTACAGGAAACAAAACCATTTTTGATCAATGTTTCTGTAACTTCTGGAATGTTATCAAAAAATGGTCTATGGCCTTAATGTTTAGTACTTAATAAATGAAATAAATTCGCGTTCCTTGAATTCAAGGAACCCTCCAAACGCTACTGCCATTATTTTTTGTACCGTAAGTGCGCTACCAAATAAATGTTATAACATGAACTGATACCATTGTTTAGTACCGGTTATCGAGTTCAAGGGTTCATTGTAGGCTTCCGTATGAATAATTTGGACAGTAAATTATATTGTGTCATTGTGCCAACCAACACACTTACTTATGCGGTCACAATTACCTTAACCCCCTTGTCATAAAGTCAATTTTAGTATAACAAATATCAGAGATAAATTGGCACGTCAGATAGGGTTGTACGTATTTAGATCAGATGCTCCTGTACAAGATTGCGGTATACCGGTTTTTAAAGTTGCGGATTGAATGAAATCGGTATTGTGTTTTATATCAGATAATGAACGCGTGGTATATTGTTAGGAATGATCAGATTTGTTTGATTAACCTCTATATGGTCTAATCCGTCACTCAAGTATATAAAAAAAACCTTTTCTCAAACATGCAATGAAATATTGATGTTATGTTCCTTATAATAGGCTGCGAAGTATGACGTTTCAGGCGCGGCTATGACAAGAGGTCGTTAATGGAATTTCATACAAATCTTGCAGGCCTAGGCCGGCAAAGTCCTCTTTTTTAATTCCATTCCACATAAATTTGTGGCACAGGCATCATGACATTCTGCCACTATGCGTATTAAAAATAAAATTTTGATTTTTTTTTTGTTGTTTATTTCATTTCATGTTTGAGAAAAGCACTATACATACCTCGGCGGGAAATTTGGGGTTGCCAGCCTTAGACCTATCCGGCCTCGCTTCGCTCGGCCGTATATATGTCTTCGGCCGGCAACCCCTTTCGTCCCGGCCTCTGTAGTAATGCACTATTTTGCAGTGGGCTAGTTGAAGACGTCAGCATACAGTCTGTAATCGTTTGTTTGTTATGTTTTTTCTTAGCAATTTACATATAAAAACCCCCGGCATTTTCTTTTCGAAGCTCAACATCTCAAAAACGGCTGGACAGATTTTTATGAAACAAGGCTAAAAACACTCGGGATAAAATTATCTATGACAGAAAAACAACTAAACGAAAATCGGTTCATCTGTTTGGGAGCTACGATACCACAGACAGATACACAGACAGACACGTTAAACTTATAACACCCCTCTCTTTTTGCGTCGGGGGTTAAATATGAAGCAGTTTTGCTAGTTGAAGTTCCAAAACAGCAAAATTTCTATACGATTACAAGAATAAACAAAGTTCTTTCGATAAAAATGGAACCGCAAATACCACAAATCGGCCGAGGCTCACGTCGCCTGAGCGTGCAAAAATTTAAAGTCTGCCTAGATAGACTTACGCATTTATTCATAGCATTGATATAGATTAGTATGGCTTCCACATTACTGCGAATAAGCAATTTGTATTTGAAATTCCTGGCGCTTAAGTCGTTTTCGTCGAGCTAAATACAGCCGTCGGCGCGGTTTATAAAAAGGCCAATAAATAGTCATAAAATTAACATGGAATGACAATTTACAAGTGCCGTCTAACGGATGGGTGGCTCTGGTCTATGAAGAAAGGAGTATGTGTGGACTTCGAAGGATGTCTCGATTACTGGTACAGAATGGTGCATTAAATTCATTTATTGAAACTTAATTGCATAAAGTAAATCGGTTCGAGCTCGTACTTAATGCCTTGATATTGCTGGATGCCGCTATGTGAGTCAAAGGGAATTACCAAAAAGGAAAGGTAGTGAAAGGGAAATGTATAACTACTAACTATGTATATGGATATCTAAATTAACTACTACTAAAATTTATTTAAAAACAAGTGAGTTCTAGAGACGGGTAGGTAAAAACATTTTTAATACTTTCGACTAAGTGTTCTATTTTTCCTGTGGTCGTCAAGTTTCAAGACTTTTGCAAGCCTACAACATACAAACAGGTATAAGTAGGTACCTTAACGACTTATGATTTGTATGATCGAAACGTAATTTATTCGTTTTCGCTTCTGATTTTGGCGTACTGCGGGAAGGCTTTAGGATAAGGAAACCCAGTAGGCGTTCTGTATTTCTAGATTTTTTTTTCGAAACATAAACATTAAACACAAGCGAACGAGTTTGCGTTCAGTCTCAATTTCTATGGCTACGCGAACAGCGCCTATGGTGGTAACTATATATTTGTGTGCCATACAAATTGAGAATAACCGCAAAAGCGTTCGTTTGTGTTTATGTTTTTACAAAAAATATACTAAAGTTATTGTAGATAAAACGATTTCAATTCAATGATTTTTATGCGCCAAATTCAAAAATTAGCCTAATGTAAGCAGTTCATTGTACTAAATTCCATTTATTTTCATAAATTTAAATAAATATCGGCACATGGTCTAGAATGTCGATTTCTATTAATTTTATTACATAAGTATAAGGTTTGTTGTGAACTGTTTGGTAACTTTTGTGTTGTTTGTACGTACATTCAAGAGCAACTAAAATGGAACGTCAAAACGGATTGCGTCTGTGCACATTGAAAAGATATATAGGATTATGACATCACAGTATGCAATTATTAAACCGAGATTAAACCACAAATAAAGGTATGACATTATCGAATTTAAACTTTAAGTCTGGAACTAGGTTACGCTAGCTCATCATAATATTTCCTATTAAATATTAATAAGGAATTAAATTTACTAAAGCACCTATTATAAAAGCACTGAAATAGCCGTCTGTGATCTGCCTAATACTTTATCTACATTTTATTCATGGATTGTTCAAAATATGCTCCAAAATACACCAACCAATCTGAGAAGAGAATGACTCATCTCTAAACTTTGAACTTCGAACACCATTCGAGAAACATTCAAATTAAAATTAAGAAAGAACGTGCTAATCGGATTTGCACTAATTCCGTGTCAATTTTTTAACGTTTCATTTTAAATGATGACGCTGCCTTTAGGCGGCCAGTTACAACTAGAATCTATGGTTGTTATTTATTTTGTTTATGCTTTGGCAGAACATTATTTATGCAGACGACTTTTATGATCAAATGAGGCCCGGTACATTGTAACAGCTAATATTATCAGTATATCAACGTGTATTTATTGGCAGGCAAATTAATCAAAATTCTTATTCCGATCACCCGTTTGATCAACCGGGAATTAATATCACAGGTACAGTCAGCGTCAGAATTAGCTACGCCTTTTAAAATACAAGTGAAGGATGTTTTCATTCACTGGAAAGCTACTGTTGAATATCAAACGATATTTCGTACCTAGGTTATTTAATACCACGTTGGTGGCAAACAAGCGTACGGCCCGCCTGATGATAAGTCACCGCAGCCTATGGACGCCTGCAACTCCAGGGGTGGCACAAACCTTTAAAATGTATACACTCCTTTATTGAAGAACCCCGTACTGTAGTCCCACGGAAAAATCTCGGCACTCCTTCCACAACTGGAGCGTCTGAGAGAGGAAATTCCTCTGAAACCGCTTCGTAATGGTTTTTCTTCAAAATCATGTATAATGAGCCGGAGTTACACATTCCACGATTTCCACATTGAACACCGCGTGCCTTTCCACTCGGCTACAGTAACTCTGCATAACTGTCTGTCTGTTAATGCCCTTTTTTATTAAGTTTGGTACGGACATAGTTTGTGACCTCTTATCTTATCCTATCTTATCTAAATGAGCGCCCTTTCGGATGCACTTCGATCCAATGGGATCTTTTGTGCAATTCCCCTCTCCTTTATACCTACTCCAAGCTGCTCTCCAATATTTCCACAAACCGGATGATGGAACTCAGCGGGAGTACTCTGAATTCCTTTGGGTCTGGGTTAGCCATTGCCAAAGTAATTCATTCTTTGTCTGGCAAGGTCGTGACATTCACACAACAAGTGTTCCATTGTCTATGTTATTTGATAGTCTCATCTTGGCCAAAAGTCATTTGACCCCAGTTTGCGACCTCAGGAATGACATAGGATAGTTTTTATCCCAGAAATCACTCGTTCATTATCATCATACATATAAACCGAAGGATGTTCACTACTGGACAGGCCTCCCCCAAAGAGTTACACTATGACCGGTCCTGCGCCACCCGCATCCACTGGACTCCGGTGACCTTTACCTGATCATCAGTCCACATTTTAGCGTCTACCCACGCTGCGCCTTCCGATACGTGGTCGCCACTCGAGACCTTTCCGCCCCAACGGCCATCGGTTCTACATTGCCATTTAAGTTTAGCGATTCGAAGGCAATATCTGTTACTTTGATTTCATTGCGGATGGCCTCATTTGTTATCAAATCATTCGTTAATCGGATGAAAAGAGGATAGAAGTCTCAATGAGACAGTGTTAACTAAATAAGTGCTGCGCCTTTAATTATTTAATAGCCATAGATTTTCCAAGGCAATTGTGAGCTCTACTCGAACGAAATTGCGGGCCGAACTATTCGCTTATAACTCCGATTATTTCCCTCTTACTGTAGGAATAAAATATCTATCTTTACCCATCATAAAAGCGTCTAATAAAATACAATCTCAGGCTGTTATCAACGCCTAGTTATTCAAATAGAGCCTTTGGAACTTATCTCCAAAATCTCGAGACTTCATTGAAATAAGTAGTCTGCATAATCGAGTAAATGACTTCATTGAACGGTTCGAGATCTCTACAGATAGGGTAAAAACGGCGATGCGTTCATAATGCTGTGTATACACTAACCACATCATTAACCTCGTAAGGCCTATCAGCTTAATTTTAGGATCAAAAATGTTAATCCTTATAGCCCAACTTCTTAATTTTTTGAAATAGTCTTGGCATTATCAAGGTCAAACTCGTACTGTACGGCCATAAAAATATTTAAGTTACTGTCTAATGCATTTAGAGATTTGTCTTTCAATATATTTAAGAAATTGTTCTTTAATTACTTAATTGTTACTATTCCATAAATGAATACTTTAATAACTGCAAATTGTTATAATAAGTTACTTATTTGAATAACTAACTGCTGATGTTTTAAAATTAAATATTTGTACGCTAGTCTTGGCAAAACAAGATACGACGACGAAGACCTTCTATATACGCTTGTTTTTATGTAAATAAATAATTCATTCATTCATTATAGAACCCTTTTTGGGGTCCTTAAAATTTAAAATAAGTATAAATTTATTTCTGACCTTGTTTTAGGATATTGGGTCGTAATTACAATGGTCCTAAAACTAGCTTGGGCCTCACGAGGTTAATAGAATTTTATTTGTAGTTTATTT
The DNA here is from genome assembly GCA_905163555.1 of Notocelia uddmanniana. Taxonomy (NCBI): domain Eukaryota; kingdom Metazoa; phylum Arthropoda; class Insecta; order Lepidoptera; family Tortricidae; genus Notocelia; species Notocelia uddmanniana. The sequence goes on from LR991064.1 coordinate 6,132,869, forward strand.
GGCTTGGGTACGCGTTAAACAGGATAACAAAGCCATTGTGTATGAAGTTAGGAATATCGTATTTTGTACCCTGTCAGTGTCCATCTGATACGATTATTTATTTGTAGCCATTAACAACACATTTTTATCAATAATTTTTTTACGAATCTTATCTTGTGATAACCTTGTGCCAATTTTGAACGAAAAGAGGCAAAGTAAATTAGCACCGTTTTAAATGAAACAGTTTTATTTTTTAACCTGTTCATGATGTTCAGAAAAGAACTACCTACAATAGTGCAGTGCGCTTAAGATTGTTCTGGAGCATTGGCTACAGTGTCTTTTTAGTATCAGGTAGGCCGTGTGCTTGTTTGCAACTGTCGTAGTATAAAAAGATAAATTAAACTTCTTCAATTTAGTATTCTGTTTCAGTGCTGCTGCATAGTCTACACCCAGCCTTATAATTATCTAGATCAAAATAAAAGCGATGCTACTGTATAAAATTGCATTTAAAGTTTATAAAGCCATATATCTTGATGTTTATGTCACCAGGCTTGGCTTTCTAGGTATTTATAACCTTTTAAACATTTATCTTGTAAAAGATACTTCCGTTTCTCATTTAACTTCTACCATTAAAAATGCCTGTAGCGTGATTCGACAGTATTTTTTGGCAGTTTATGATATTGCCAATACACTGACACGACTAGAATAGTCGAAGTCAATTATTGATAATATTATTATAACACATATCATTGCTATTACATTAAAATAAAATATATTTACAATATTAAATATTGAAATTGAGCTTGTTCACTTCAACTTCTCAAGAAAATATGGTACTTAGGTAGGCCTTTGTTTGTTTGTTTGTTTAAACTCTTTATTGCACAAAACAAGTACATAAAAGAAAAATAAACCCGGCGAAGTAATAAACTTTGCCCGGCAGTGTGACACATAAAATACCTATTAATATATATATAATAATCGGTATATATTTATATAAATTTTAATACGTATTATTTATTTTTAATTATTCTATTATCAACAGCAACATAAGTGATTTCATATCAAGAAACAAATAAACCTTCATTGGAATTTGATTTAATTGTAACCTACAAGCAACCACGTCAAAATGTTGTCAATTTATTTATATATACAGATCAACTTTTTAACCGACATCAAGATTTCAAAAGAGGAGGTTATCAATTCGGTTGCATGTTTTTTTTTTTTAATGTTTGTTGTTACTCCATAACTCCGTCATTTCTTAACCGATTTGGAAATAGTACATTACGATACAAATGCAGAGAACAAGAAATGCGCAACGAGTGGTGATAAATTAAAACACGACCGAAGGGAGTGTTTTAAATCGACACGAGTTGCGAATTACCTGTTCGCGCGTGTATCGTACAACGTTTTACAGTACATATGGCTCTTTAAAGTTTCGACATATGCACGTAATCTGCTGATTACCGCACTCGTGCGGTAATGTAGCACCATAAATGTACTGTAAATTATTTTTTTGATTGTAAGTATATATATCCAAGTTGGTCCCGTTTTTGACAAAACGCAGTTCTGATGGTGGGATCCATGAGGAATTGAGGGAACTCCTCAAATCTTAAAGGCGAACATATAGTGATTTTTGTGTTTTTATCAACAAATCGAGCATTATCATACAAAAATGTGACATTCTATGAAGTGGAACTGCTGATGATGATCAGAACAGAACTCTTCAACGACGAAAAGTTGACGTTTGGCGATTTGTCCTTCTAGCTGTGTTTGTTAAGCAAGTTCTATTTTGACGAATAATTTTTGTCATACCCGAGTTCTGATGATGGGCTCAATTAGGAATCGAGGAAACTCCTCAAATGCACACATATAAAGATTTTAGTATTTTCATGAACTAATCAAGGATTTTCATTCAACAAAGTGACATTTGATGAAGTGGAACTGCTGATGATGATCAGAACGGAACTCTTCATCGACGTAGTACACGTTTGGCGAATTGTTCTCTTCATTTTGTTGGTCAAGCAAGCTAGGTTTTCAAGACACATTTTTGTCCAGCTTGAGTTCTGATGGAGGATTCCATGAGGAATTGAGAGTACTTAGTCTTCTACCATTATAAACATACTTATAGCCATTTTTATTTTATTGTATGGAATCTAGGAGGTTTTCTTTTTTTTTAATACCACGTCGGTGGCAAACAAGCGTACGGCCCGCCTGATGGTAAGCGGTCACCGCAGCCTATGGACGCCTGCAACTCCAGGGGTGTCACATGCGCGTTGCCGACCCTTTAAAAATGTATACACTCTTTTCTTGAAGAATCCCATACTGTAGTTCCTCGGGAAAACCTCGGCAGGGAGCTCATTCCACAACCGGAGTGTCCGAGGGAGGAAGTTCCTCAGGAGTGCACCATGTAAGTATAATAATCTTTCACCATTGAAGTCAGTTTTTTTTTTCTTAAAAATTATTTATTCTCCAGTAAGTTGAAGCATATTGCCTGTGAAATTTCTCTGCGTTTCAAGTACCCAGATGTAAAATGCTATACATATGTTGCAGTTTCAGGAACGCAGTTATCAAATTTTCTCCGTATAAGTAGCACTGAAATTTATTTAATTTAGCTATTTTCTGTTCTATTTCCGTGTGCTCTGTCTACCCCTTTTAGGCGTGAGTTTATGTATATGTCCGTTTCAAGTAAAGCGCAAATTAGTTCTCCGTTATTCACCATTCCAATAAACCTCTCAAGTCTCCTCTCTCACAAATCAAGTCAATTTAGCACTTTCTATAGGTAATATATTTAAACGTCGGTAGCTAACAGCTTTATTAAATCCACGTTATATTCATAAAACAAAACAACTAGCACTTAATCATGTTTAACACCACTTCAGAACATTCGAAACTTAAACGTTACTGTTATGCCTCTAAACACTAGATTTAATAACCTTCACAAAGCGTTAAAAACAAACGACTGGCGTTTAACTATAAACACTAATTAGAAAATGCCTTAACTTTTATTCGTGCGGTTAACCGTCCCGAAACAATTAACGGTTAATTAGTTAGCTACCGGGTGCACCGGACCTCTGCTCCGAGGGCCTGGGAACTCGTTAATCTATGGTTTGTTCGTTTTAGAGGTGACACCGGGCTTGTGAATGCAATTTGATGTCATTTTTTGACCAAACAAAAGATCCATTTTTTTAACATGTATATGGCGTCAAAGGCAATTCGATGGCTACATGAATTCAAACTGAAAGTCAAAGTCATTCATATATTATGTAGAGCAATAAAAATTGAAACGTAGATATTAAAAGACATCAATATTGCTTTGTAGCCCTACTGATGTGGATAAGCAAACATTACTAAGGGAATGTGTAACACCTAACTTAAGTTTGGACGATGAAGCTAAATGATGACAATCTGAAATGCCTTATGTGTCCTTGATCAATCATATTTAGAAAAACCCAATCAGACTATTTGCCCCCTTCATTATTTACTAGGCACTCACGACTCCGTCCGCGGGGGATTCAGTCTAGGTCGAAAAATATGGTTAGTCAGTTACGTTATCAAAAAATATTAAATATAGTTTTTTTTTTTTTTTTCCAATGAATAAAAAAAAATTATTGGACGTCACACCGTGCCTATTTAGCACGGCATGACGTCACAAGCCTGACTCCCGAACTTTGACGCACTTTATTCATGTCATTGTTTTGTTTGGTTGGAAAAATAAAAAATAAGTGTCCAAAATTTTTTGATAATGGGATGACAGCTGCCGGCGCCATATTTAACGTTGATCAGTCTGTGATCGTAAGTCGGTACAACCCAGCCTTAGTCGCAGTCACGTCACGTCAAATTAAAATATTGGCCAACACGCGCTTCAGTTTATTAAAAACTTCTTTAACTATTCTACGCGATACGTGAGCGGCAGCGATGACTGAAAGACTCCGAGATGAACTTTTATTAGTCTGGATTATTTATTTATCAGTGCATGCTCAATATTGATATAGAAAAGGTGCTGCGCAGTGACACGGCCAGTTCTAATGAAGATCGGGAAGATCCACTCGACCTGCGCGCGCAGCTTTCTAACTGTTTAAGGGGAAACACTTCAAAGAAACTATAAACAATAACTATTAACAATATAGTTATTTTGAAAACTTGCATATAAAATGTCTACAACAATTGAATATTTATTTTAAAGAATAATAATAGCATCAATCTCTATATAATTAATTAGTATAATAACATGTTATAAGTGACGATTCGAAAGTGCTTGTTGCTAGGCCTATTCGAATAAAGAATATTTTGACTTTGACTTTGACTGTATCTCTATACTGGCATAATCTCTAAACTTTTATACTAATTAGGTACAGTCGGGGTAAGAAAAGGTTAGTCACCTTAAAGTCGACATTTGCTTGCACCAAGGCACAGTCCTGCCAACGTTTAATTTCAAACGAAACAGAAATATCGCATTGACGTTTTTAATAGAAGGCTAATCGACTAATAGTGACAGGATTAGAACCGAAATAATTGACACTGACAAACACTGACAATTAAATAGAACATATTTGATTGAAACTCCGACGAGTTTGACAAGGTCATTAAAAAGGTTTGATATTCAATATAAAACTAGACATAGACCTATATCTGTACTATTTATTTATTATGAAACAAACAGTCATACAAAGATATTGTTAACAGTTATCTTAATAATATGCAGACCTATAGTTTCCAATACTATTCAAGAGAAAAAAAAAGTTAGTTACACTTAAATAATAGTTGCTAAATTGCTTATAAACGTAAAATTTATGTCTAAATATATATATTTTTTTCGAGGTGTCTTTGTACTCGAATACATATACACATACATTTACATTGCCAACAAATAAAATTAGCAGAAAAAACAAGGGAAAATATCATGCAAGAACACATTTTTGCTTTTTTGCTTTTTTTTTCACAATTTTGACTCTTATTATCAAATCAAGATAGTATAATTTTATATGCGCTTGTCGACCTAGTACTTCGGTTTCCAAAGGCACTAAGAGTCTAGCTCATAAAGGATTGAATTTAATAAATAACAAACATTTTCGTACTCTGACTGTTTCCACTGAAATATTTATTTTTTATACCACGTCAGTGGCAAACAAGCGTACGGCCCGAATGATGGTAAGCGTCGTATGGGAATATTATTGTACTTACATAATAATACTTCCAATCATCGATCACAAGATAACTAACTATTTTTAGGCAAGAAAACGTCTTTTTATTCTTTTGAATTGCATACTTAGTTGTGAAATAGTATTAAATCTCGTTGATGGAAATAATACTATACCAACATACTATATCTTGGAAATTATTTTTATAATTTAACGAAGACGCGACGATAATGCGTAAACATGACGACCCACACTTATGCCCACTTTCCACTGCGAGCGGAACGAGCTCCGTACGGAGTCCGTTGAACTCGCAATGGTGAATTGCATATAAGTGCTTCCACTGAAAAAGAGTGAGCGGAGCGGACTAAACGAGTTCAAAGAGTCACAAAAGTGGTCGCAGTCAGTCCGCTCGGAATCCGCTCGACTCGCAACACTGATTTTCATACAAGTACTTACATCCGCGTGTGAGTAAGCGGAGTGGACTGAGCAGCTAGTTTTGAACGGACTCCGCTCAGACCCCAGCCACCTCCAACCACCCCTACCCCCTTTCACGTCCATCATCGGTCTAGTCTAGTACTCGCCGTGACCTTGCGTAACATGCAGTTATTTGTTTGTTTTTTTTTTTGCAAAATCATTTGAATAGTTCGACATCGTGCACACTGACTTGTTTCTGCGACGGTTCGTCTGATATTGGCTACCAGGTTACTCTGCAAAGTCCGCTTCTAATGGAACCTCGCAAACTCGCTCATCTGACCCAGCCTTGCATGAGCGTAATACCATATCTATCCAATACAAGCGGAAACAGTTTTTCATCTCCTTCCTTTATAAAATGCCTTGCAATTGTAGTACAAGTTACAAGTTGTAACACGACAGGTACGTAAGTGGTGTTATATTTATTTTGTGCTTCGACTTCCCCTTAAGATCGGCTCGCCACTCTTGCGCATCCCGCCGAGTGATCTGCCACCTGACCCCTGTACAGGATTTAGGGGCCGGTGTTGGAGAATAATTGTGTGAACACACACGATACAACTAACAACACTGTTATTCAATACAAAGTGGCTTGGAATTGTTTCTTATTATTTATCTCTTTCTTCCTCCTAGATTCGGTTTCTTCATGTTCACTTTTTGTCTCCATATTTACCTACACTTTACGGGACTTGTTTATGTATATGTTTGTGACATGAGTAGACAATTTCTTTCGTGTTAATATCTCAATAAAAATAGCTAAGAAATAATTGCGATTTCATTCATACCGAATGCGGTTACGGTACATGTTATTTTACGATACAATAATTCACATACTAGTTAACTACTAAAACAAGTTTAATACACTTACTCCTTACATAAATTAATTGTAAAACTGGATTATTAATAAACGTACCTATCATTTCTATATAAAATGTAAATTCTGAGCTAAAACCATATACGCATCCACTAACGCGTTGAGAAAACGACGTGGCTGACATATTTCGCTCATACTAGTTTGTCCCTTAAATTATGCTACACAGGGTTGATTTTCCTTCCAAGCCTTTATGGCATTTGAAACCTTATCACCGTCAAGTCTAGTCACAATAACATGACTGAGTTATACTGCTTTAGATCAAGGTTCTTGATCTAGGCATCGATAAGAGGAAAACATTTACAAATATAATGAAACCGCTTTAATTTTCTGCACTAGAATGACCCCAACCCATTTCGATTACTCCTGCAAATACAAATATTATTACTAGAGGCTTTCATGCTAGAATCCCGTGAAAAATCAGGAACAGTTGGGTCATTTTGGTATTAAGGTAGTTTCCTAGTAGGTACTTGACATTTGTCTGTCTTATTTACATTTAGAGCTGAGACGGAACCTTAGGACGATATGTGCTGATTAAATTCTAAGCATTAAAACTCATGAGAGAGTATAACGTAGGCTATAATGTATGAAATAGATTATACAACTCGATTTAAAATAATATCACGCATAATTACTAAGAAAAACTAGTAAAATCAAAGTTAACATAAAAACTTGCTGTATGTTTGTTTTTTTAAATGAGATATTTACATTCATTCTTGTTATATAAACATGATTGAAGTGTAGGGGTAGTTCACTGCATTATATATCATATTCTCCATCTATAAACCCCTCAAATAATGATTAGGGGACTACCGTACACAAATCGATAAGATGTCCCACACTCAACAACGCTAGTGTTATACGTACTAGACAACTATGTATTAATTAGATACATATGTTTGCCCTTACTGGGATTTGAACCCAGGATCACTAGCTTCGTAAGCTTCCAACTGACTATGCTAAAGTAGTTGACCGAGCGAGCGAAGCGTCTCCGTTTCAGCGTTCGACAAAAAATCTTACGTATGTCTGTCTGTCTGTCCGGATCTTTTCCTCTACTGGTCGCATTTCTCAACCGATTCTCGTGAAATTTTGTGAGCATGTTCGATAATATAGATTTTTTGTCGAGACAGTTTTTGGAAATTTTGAAACTTGAAAAAAAAATGCGATGTCTACAGCTCACAGAGCCACTAGTTAGTAATAGCTTAAAGTGGCACTGCAAATTAAATTTCATACTTTTGCTCTGCCTACCCTTTTCGGTACACATGGCGTGGATGTATGTATGTCAAATCATGATATGTGAATACAACCTAAGCTCCAACTAAGTAAGTTTCACGGAAGCGTTCTTGACAGCTTTTACACCATTTTACGACGTTCACAAGAAAGTGACAGCATGCAGTTTTCTTTACGACCGGGTTATGACTAAGGTTATGAGTAGGCACTGACTTTCAGAGACAATGTGGGAACAAATTGTTACAAGGGGCATTCCACGAGAACATTCTCGAGAAAGAATATCGAATAAGCAATGCCGCGTGATAAATAAAATAAATAAGTATTGGGGGACAAACTTACACAAATCTACTTAGTCCCAAACTAAGCCAAGCTTTTACTATGTGTACAATCACGTACTCTAGGGTCTCGAAAAGGATGCAAGAAATAAATACCGCGTTTAATAATAAACAGTCGTATATTTACTCTCGCAAAATCTCCACACAAAATCTCAACAATTTCAAAACTAGCCTAACACCATATGAAAACTACGGCAAACAAACGCTTGCGCGTTGTAGAAATCGGTCCGCATGTAACAGCGCCATCTACCGTGTACTTGGGTAAACCGTTCTATGATGTGCTCTGTACACTATGTGTACTAGATGACGATATACATTCTTATATAGATAAATTAAATACTTAAATACATAGAAAACATCCAACAATCAGGAACAAATATTTGTGCTCACCACAAAAATAATGTCCTGACTGGCTTCGTAGGCAGGGTCACTACCAACTACGCCAAAGTGGTCATCAACGTCATCGTGGCGTGGCTAAGCTTTTACTAGTTTTGTTACTACACAGCCTTTTTTCAGTCTGACAATCATTCCCAGTTGCCTAAGGATTGCCTGCAACTCTAGAGCGACTGGCATGCGTGTTGACGACCCTTTAAAGCCTATAAACTTCTTTCTTGAAGAACCAATACTGTAGTCCCTCGTAAAATTCGTGGCACGTTCATTTCACAGTCGGAGCTTTCGTGTTGAAAAAATGCCCTAAAACCGCACGCGACTATTTTGGTTGCAAAATTTAATTTACACCACACCTTGCCAAAAAGCGCGTTTTTCCGGACGCGCAGAAAAACTTACTTTTTGACCAAGTGGTGACGTAAAATTGTGTACTAAAACACGGGTCGTAAATAGCTATTATAGTAGTAATAGTAAACACTTTATTGCACAAATCAAGAAAGTACAGTAACCAATTTGATTTCTGGGGCCACTGACAAGGTATTTACCTTGTCACAGGGAAAATCAGAATGAAAGCTGCTAGAGATCTCATATTGTTGTCACTGTAACTTCATAGCAAAAAGTAAACGTAGTTTTAGATAGGCATTTGTACAAAGATGAACTCACAAAGGTAAGGTCTTGGATTATTCTGTCAGTTAAATTATAAAAAAAATAAACGTATAATTTTTTATTTTTCCAAAAATTACGAAGGTATAGCCCGACAAAGTTTCACGTGACGTCACGCCATGCTACAACTTTTTAGGACGGCGATACATCACAAGCCCACATTCCCTTACTTTGACCCGCTATATCTCCGCCCTTTTTGGATTTAATTGAATTAAGTCCAATATTTTTTAAGTCAGTTGTATCGCCTTTTCAACTTATGTTTTAATACCGGCATAGTTCCAAAAGATTGGTGCAAGGCGGTCATCGTGCCACTGTACAAGGGAAAGGGCTCACAACTTGACTGCAAGAACTACAGGGGCATTAGCTTACTCAGCATCGTTGGCAAATTATATGCGAAAGTGTTGATTGAAAGGGTAATGCAAGAAACCGATGAGAAAATATGGGATGTACAAGCGGGATTTAGGAAAGGTATGGGATGTACGGATCAGGTCTTCTCGTTACGATGCATAGCCGAAAAATATTTGGCCCAAGGTCAAAAGGTCTATTGCGCGTTCGTGGATTTGGAGAAGGCCTATGACAGAGTGGTGAGGAATGAACTTTGGTCGGTACTGTCCGGATATGGAGTGAGCGACCATCTCATTCAAGCTCTGAAATCTCTCTACGAGGATTCCTCTGCTTGCGTGAGAGTAAACGGGTCCTACACTGAATGGTTTAGCATCGAAAAGGGTGTTAGACAGGGATGTGTAGCGTCACCGTGGCTGTTTAATCTATTTCTGGACAGTTGTTTGCAAGATTTGAAAGACGATGAATGTGGGTTGGAAATGAATGGGTTGCTTATCAAATGTCTACTCTACGCCCATGACCAGGTTTTATTAGCGTCATCGGCTGAGAAGCTACAGAAGATGGTAACTAGCATGCACGGATTATTTGCGAGAAAAGGAATGAAAATGAATGTAAGCAAGACGAAAGTGATGGTATTTGAAAGAGATGAGTGTATGACAGTTTGTGAAATTGCTGTAGATGGAGAGAGGTTGGAGCAAGTGGATGGGTTTGTGTATTTGGGGACTTTATTCACGAGAGACGGTAAGCATGAAGGAGATATTGAAAGGAGAGTGATAGCTGGGAATCGAGTGAATGGGGCACTTCACGCCTTTATGAGTAGCCAGAAAGTGTCAGAAAAGGCGCGGCTGGCCGTGCATAGAGGAGTGTTGGTGCCGACACTAATGTATGGTAGTGAAAGTTGGGTGTGGCAGAAGAAACATCAGAGTCGAGTGAATGCAGTGGAAATGAGAGCGCTGAGAAGTATGTGTAGCGTTACTTTGAGAGATAGAGTGAGAAACACCGTTATAAGACGGAGGTGTGGAGTGAATGAAGATATAGTGACGAAAATTGAGAAAGGTATGCTAAGATGGTTTGGACATGTAGAGAGGATGGATGAAAGAAGATTGACAAAACGAGTGTATGAAGGAAGAGTGGATGGAAAAGTTGGAAGGGGAAGACCTCGGCGAACGTACTCCGACCAAATCGGAGACATTCTGCAGAAAGGCCAGGTCAGGAGTACCCTAAATCGGCGCGCATGCATGAAGAATGTTATGAAAGTTCATGAAGCGAAAGTTGTATGTCAGGATCGTAGCAAGTGGAAATCCGTGATCTCTGCCTACCCCTATGGGAAACAGGCGTGATTATATGTATGTATGTATGTATGTATTTTTTAACAATCTACCAGATGGACTAATTTTTTTTTGATCCCAGTACTACCCTACTGTACAAATTTTTCATGAGTTGTCCTAAAGCTTCACAATATTTTCTTGAGCTTTATTCATTTTCATAAAGTAGCTGCCATACAGTGCATCCGCGTTACGTAAGCGACATTCTTATAAAGCCCCAGTAAGTGAGTGACTATTAGGTCATGTCAAACGACGGTTTTATCATTTTGTACTCGGTTTTTAAGTAGTTTGTTAATAAGTTGTCTGTGAGAGTAATTATTGTGAACAACGTACTGTTTATGGTGCGATGTACGCCCATAGCCAGTGACTATGAGCTTACAGTAAAATTCTGTTATATGCTGTCTTTATGCATTTGAACTAGCAAAAATTTACACATTAATCTGGTAGTCGCTTTGCCGCTATTGGCCATGATTTAATAATATACGAATAATTCTTACTTATACCGTACTACTGTGACAATATTATGGTTGGATCATCATCAGTCGCTTGCCCTTTTCCCATTGATTTGGTTGGTGTCGGCGCAGCATGTCTTTTCTTCTATACATCTCTGTCACGCGTCATTTCTTCATTCAATATTATGGTTGAATATTTGTTAAGTTATTCAAAAACCAAACTTAATACATTATTTAACAATTAACAATTTGGCATTACCTTTTCCGCCAAGTTTTATATAAATGGATTAATTTAAACCAAAATACTTTTTTCTTGAGACAAAAGAAAAACGTATTTTGCTTCTACTTATAACATGACTACAAATACATATAACCAATCTAAAGGCCTGTTTACACATTGTTTAGTGCGAGTGCAGTTGATTACTGATTAGTTATTGCCGTGCTAGTACCTAGTATCCAATTTCTGTTTAGATTTAGATTAGATTTATATTTCATAATATGAAAAATACAATATAAATTATCCTAAGTAAATTTATACGACTTTATATTATGATCGTCAAATAATTAATGCGATGTCAAAATAATAATAATAATAATCAATTTTACAGATTTCTCACAATATTTAAATAATAATCATACTAAAACCAAATAAATTATAAGAATAAAAATAAAATGTCAATAACTTAAATAATCATTAGGAAATAAAAATAAATATTGAAATAAAACTATAATTTAAAAATACAATGTCAAGCAAATTTCATATCCATGAAGTCATTGACAGAATAAAATGATTTTTCCAATAAAAAGATTCTAAGTTGGCGTTTAAATGCTTCGTCAGATGTTTCATTTCTTAATTTGGTGGGTAGGTTTAGTTGCAGTGATTAGTAAAATCGGTTAACAGTTGGACACCGAATAGACAACAATTAATGATGGACGAACATTCGCGCTTTACGTCACTAATTAATAATCACTCGCACTAATACGAGTATGGTGGTGTACGGTACAGTTTCACAGGAATTTCCTTCCTCGGACGTTCTGGTTGTGGAATGAGCTCCCTGCCGAGGATTTCCCGAGGAACTACAGTATGGGGCTTTTCTAGAAAGGAGTGTATACATTTTAAAGAGTCAGCAACGGGGGGCACCGACGTGGTGTAAAAAAACCGTCCACACGTGTTTAATACTAATTGATCAGTTGCAGGTATATTTTCAATATTAATCTTACTATTCATACACATTTATTTTATAATTATTTTACTATCCACACTTAACTATAATATAAAACTCGAAGTAATAAAATTATCGAAGAAAACCAGATACGATATCCAGTTCCTTAGACTGCAAGATATTTCATTACAAGATGGTTCAGAAGATACGCTGTAAGTAGTTAGTATGTCCGTGATATATGCGCAAGAGACGCTATGATATGACTTCCTGTGGACAGCTTGACAGGGTTGTATGACATAGTGGATGGCGGGGTCAATGCTGGGTAACATAATGCAAGATGCTTACTTTAATCGTTACGTTATAAGTTATATAGGTATAGGTATCATATATTTTGTGCCGTCCTGGTAAAATATATAGGGTGGGTTGCACCACACCGGGTAGTTTCCTCATTTTATAACATATTGCCGTTATATGGATATTTTACCATCATATTAACAGAATAAATGCAAAATTACAAAATAAAATCAGAATAATAATAAAATACCAGACTTGAAAGTTTCTATTACATAATTATGTACTGTTTCTTATCATCTAAAAGTTAAATAAAGGCTACCAATAGAATTTATACTATGCGGTTAAACGCAATATTTCACGATTAAAATAACAATATTCTTGCTTTTCTATACAACGGTAGTACGCGGCTCGTGCGTTGTGACGTCATAATTTTCTGTCAATTAGTATGGAGATGGAGCGTGTGGTGTCCGGGAACAATATCCACCTTTGACCCCATTTGCGGCTTTAGTTGTGTTTTAATCGTGGTTGGTCCCATACAAACATTTAATCCCCTTAAAAACTGGTTCGAATGGCACAGTTAAAATATTCTTTTGGAAACTAGCCTATTGAAAGCCGTGTTCGGTGATTGCGTGGAAAGTTTGACAAACTTGGGGTTCATATTTTTCTTCTTAGCCGACGTCAAACATATGTTTACACTTTAGCACCTGCAGTGAACCAGGGTTAAATAGAGACCCTATTGGTTGGCGTTGGGAATAGCTACTGGTTGGAAAATCGGTTACATACAAAAGCTACTACAGTTTTGAGTTTCTAAATTCTTATTATGGACCTTTTGTCCTCTCTTGCCTAAATATCCGGCTTACTATGTAAGCAAACAGGTTAAAACTGAAATATTAAGACCGCCTTTGCAAGTTTTCATGCAATTCGAATATTTTAACCTTTTTCGTAACTTGACGGAAGCCGATATTCAACCAGACGTCATATCATTGAAAAGAGAAAAAAATATATAAGTGGGTGCTTCAATACATACGTATATACGATAAGTACTCAAATGTTGAATCATCATATTAAGCACCAGCAGATCAAATAATGTGTTCTTCAATTGACATCATACCAAAATCTTTTGACAAAAAAATTCAACCTTAGAAATAAAACCAACCTTACAGCCTTGGAAATACGGTGCATAATTATATTGTAATATGGTTATTAAAGGTTATGTGATTGCTACAAATTGGTTACGCGAACTCATAACGAGATGAGTTGATGTGTCTTGACAGAGTTTAATTTATTTAGTTAATGTTTAAGTGTCAAGCGTGAAGTGGATTAAAATACGAAAGGAAATAATACACTTATATAATATTTTAGAAGTAATTTGTATTACAGGGGCGCTACCGCGAACCGAAAACGAAATATGTGTTTTTTTGCAAACTCATGAATGTAAAATGTACACTTAGTTTTAATTTTACTTATTAACTTACTCAAACTAGGAACTACGAAAAAGTATATTCTGTTTTCAGATCAAGGGATGTTGCAGGGATGTTAGTACTTTTATGGAAATAATGGTTTAGAAACTAACCTAAGTTATCTTCGCCAAAAATTAAAGTAACTATAGTATTTGCATTCCTATTTGCATTCTGACACAGCTGTTATCCCGGTACAATAAAGGTAATGACATAATTATTACTGGGATGACAGCTGTGTCAGAATGCAAATACTATTCTTACTTGTGGGAAGAATATAATTTATTCTACCTTCTTTTAATGGCGTTTTATTAGTACGTACCTACATAATTTTTAGATTGTATTGCTTAAATTAGAACATAAAGAACCCTGAATGCTCAAGTGCTTAAGCGGTCAAATTAACTCGTCTGTCACGGCGCACGATTTGACATGTCATGTCAGAACGTGCGTCAGAATGACAGTTGAAAAAAGTAACTTGTTTTGATACTGACGAGTGTTATACTAAACGCAGTGGATTTATTGAGTTTTTTGTTTATTAACATTTTATAGTATGTTTGTTTACATTGAAAATCTAGTATTATTTCTGGTCTGCTACACTACGAAAAAATAAACTGCTTTTTAAGTAATTATTTTCATTAGTAAGACCGGTATATATATCCAGGTATATCACGATTTGATAAGTTAGAACTACTGATTGCTCTTTATGCTCTTAATAATTAACAAAGACAGGCTTAAAGTTAGGAACCAACAAGGGACGTAAAGAAAATCACAATTCGCAATCTTTCAACTTTGACTTCGTTTGGGGCGACAACGATCAAAGATGTTCTTAATTTACCGCCCTGGTGTGTAATGTACTATAATTACATTTACAAAACTCACGATCCTCACCCATGTTATGATCCGGGTCAAGTCACTATGACAGCTGCTTTGGCTCACAAACTGTCTCTACTCACCTCGCTACCAACTCTTAATCTTAATTGACCCCTAGGTTTATAACACACCAAGTGGTATCAGATCAGACTTTAGACTGGTTATTAAGAGACGTGACTTTGCGTTGTGAATACCAATCCTGACAGTCACGATGCGTCACGCGTCTGTCGTGTTCGAATTTTGAACTGGAGCGTTCGAAGATCGCTTTAATTTTTTAATTGGCTTATTAGCTTTTTAATTGCTGGCCAGTTTTTATAACACGTGAATCTTTTTTAAGCCTTATGTTGTAGAGAAAAAGTTTTAATTGCAAATTTACATTTGTTAGGTCTTGCAATCCTAAATTGACTTCGATAAGGTACATTATTAGGGCGGTTGGGTACTTACTTAATTTTTGGTACTTAGTAAATGTTGCGTATTGTCATTAATGTACGTGTAGCTGTAAATTTGTTAGCGTACCTGAAAAAAAAAACATTTTTTGAAACTGAACTATGGCGATATAATCTTGACAAAAAAAGACGAACAGTTTAGTTGACAAAAACAAGAAGGTAAATTTTTTTCGTCACTTTGAATCGCATTCTGAATTCTGATCCGCTTGCTTCCACAAACTCCTAAATAACGTATCAGAAATAGTGCAAGAAACACATTTAAACGCAAAGGACATGCAAAGTGATGAAGCATATTGACTGGATGACTTTTAAAGATCGGAGTTAATCTTTTACTGAACTCGCTCACTGGCTCGTTATATCGAATCGTTCTAACTCTTAAAAATCTTCAAAATGTTATCTATCACTATAATATAAGCCGTAAAACTCATAAACAATTTAACCTCCTTAATAAAACCGATTGACATACACATAAACTACGCAGCGTATCGACAAATCGACATAAAACGACATATTACAGTTTATTTGATATTTTTACGATACGGCGGTGGTTTCATAGAAATCAGACGTTAATTTATATTCCGTACTTCCTATGGAGCTTTGGTGACGCTGTAAGCTTAATTGGCAATTACTAAGCTTATATTATAAGACGGTCTTGACTATTAAGCTGGAACGCTCGTGGGCCAGCGGCGACCGCGTACCGCGTGCGGTATGCGAGTCTACTAACGCAACGTGGGCCCAGAAATGCTACCGCGAACTTCCTGGCTGTTGTCTGTGACAGCAGTCGTTAAGCCAAGCAAGGAGGCCTTTTGGCGGCTTGACAACTTCTAACAGTCAAGTTGGCCACTCACTTGACAAGGGGGGAGGGGGGGGGGTCGAAGTTGCACCACGTGCGTGGGCCTTATTACTTTAAACTCTATAAAGCTCGCACAGAGCGGGGCGGAGGCGTTTTTGCATTTTTGATCTTTCCGAAACTGTCGGCTGTCGATTACTGCTCCATATGTCACACACGTCACCTCCACTCTTCTGCGCCTGCCTCCGCCCCGCAACGACGCTGCGCCGCGCTCTGTGCGTTTCAAGCTTAAGGCGACTACCTGACTTGGCGGGGCGGGAGCGACATGTCATAAGTATTTTACTCTTTGACGTGAGCTTACTGATGTGAGATTTCCTCACTTGACGAAATTCTGTCAGTATTGCGTTTGCGCAGTAGCAATACCATGCGCAGAAGTGGGGTAGTACTGCATTAGTATCGGTTGACACTGACAGCTGACAGTTTTCTCATATCGTACCGCCTCCGCATCGACAAATCAGGAAGGCGCCTAAGGGAACTCGTACTGTACGGACTTTTTGCCCATAAAATGAATAAAAAACAGATAATTCCTATGAGTAAACAATTTGTATGCATCTTATTTTTATGAACCTCTAACTAGAAAATGATTGAAATAAAATTTCCTACATAAAACTCGAATACACCGCATTTTTTACCAGTTTTACTTTTACGGTGTACGCCATAGTTTTCTCAATAAACCCACATATTTAATTAAAACACGTGGTTTTATGATACGTTTATTTTATAACTGGTCTTATCTTATTAAGTATAAGAGATTATTAGTGAGATAAAGATAATAGTTCAACTTGACGGTTGGGTCTATAGTTCTATTTTTATTTTTAACCGTAGAAGGGTTTTGTCAGTCTGTTTTGCCTTAGTTGGTAGTGCAACTGCCTTACGAAGCTTGAGATCCCGGGTTCGAATCTTTGTCAGAGCGTTTGTTTGTGTGGTGCCCAAAAATATGTGTTCCTGAGACATGGATATTTTCTATGTCCACCACCACCATATCAGCCCTAGGACGTCCACTGCTGGACATAGGCCTCCCCCAATTTCATGGGGGGTAAATGCCATAATCGCCACGCTTGGCATGCGGGTTGGCATTTTCTATGTATTTAAGTATAATTTTATTATTTCGTCATCTATTAACCATAACACAACCTTATTGAGATATAGGACTAGGACTTGATATAGGACTAGTTCGATATGTGTAAAAAATGTCCCGGAATATTTATTTATTTTATTTATTCCACGATTTAGACCGCAGAAGAAAAATTAAATGGATGTACGATTGTACAGTCAAGTGCAAAAATATGTATCCAATGTATCCCTTCATAAATATGTGTTTCGCTGACATAAGGGCCAATATTTTAGAGTATAATAGGGATGTTGATTGTTGACTGATAGTCAAATCAGCAACTTTTAATGAAACGTCAAAAACGCTCTGTTGGTATGAAGTTTGTAGGGAAATAGCAACAAGTGACGTCACGCCTTGTCTATGATCAAATAGCGTCCATTTATTGTTATTCATGTATGTAAAAATCTTTAAAATAGCAAAAATAAGTAGAAGCGTGATATTTTCCGAGTATTTTCGTGAGATTTATTTATGGGTAATGTAAGAGTATTTTATTTTTATTGTTGTCAACATCCCAATTATCCACCTTACTCAAAAATTATGCACCCATATTCTTTCACTTAATACGTGTACAAGCTGATGAAAAAGATTACTGCTGATTGATTAGAGGTATACGTTTGCAAATTCAGTTAATTTTTTTTTAATTAAAAATGGGATTGCTCTTGGTCAGCATCTAGCCAGGAGGCAAAGATGAGGCCGACGACGAAGCGAGCTCACCCAAAAGATGCCTATTCACTCAATGTGTTTCGCGTGCAAGGCAAGCGTTTAAAGAGTATCAAGACATCACAATAAAACTGTGATCGCCCCCATTTTCCCTAGTTTAGTACAATGTTTGTATGTATGTATGTTCGTGTTCTTGCAACTGAATTCTAACGCAGTTCAACCGCTTGAGCTGACATGTGACTTATGTAATTTTGGTGAAAATTCAATATTAAATAAATACATAGCTATTGGGGGACAATCTTACACAAATCGACCTAGTCCCAAACTAAGCAAAGCTTGTACTATGGGTACTAGACCACATACACAAATACAAAGAATACATCCAAGACCCAAGAACAAATATCCGTGATAAATGCACAAATAAATGCCCTGGTCGGGATTCGAACCCGGGACCTCTAGCTTCGGAGGCAAAGTCACTACCAACTAGGCTAAAGAGGCCGTCAATATTATGGTACCACTAAGCTGATCTGATGATGGAGACAAAAGGTGCCCATAGCAACTCCAAAACTAAGAACAAGATGAATCCGTGTTTGAGCTTATTGGAACGGTCCCAAGGAAAAGTTGATGACTGAAGCAAAAAGCATAGTTGACAAAAAAAACATGTTTTACTCGTAGTGTTCCTCATCAAAGTCTACGTTCGTCTGCCATAAGTTTGTATTTATGAAATAGGAAAGTAAGCAAAAAAACAGTCATCATCATCATCATGTTTATGTAAACATATCATAATTGTTGATGTAAACATATAAATTTGTGCTAATTTAAGTTTTATTTTAAGGCTTGCAATGTTCTGTAGCATTGTCTGTAATAATTTTTCAATGTGGTGTTAAATAAAAAATTTCTATGTCTATGTCTATGTCAGCCGAATGACGTCCACTGCTGGACATAGGCCTCCCCCAAAGACTTCCATAATGACCGGTCCTGCGCCACCCGCATCCAGCGGACACCCGCGACCCTTACCAGGTCATCAGTCCACCGTGTGGGGGGCCTGCCCACGCTACGCCTTCCGGTACGTGGTCGCCACTCGAGAACCTTTCCGCCCCAACGGCCATCGGTTCTACGTGCTATGTGCCCCGCCTACTCCCACTTAAGTTTAGCGATTCGAAGGGTTATATCGGTCACTTTGGTTCTGCTGCGGATGGCCTCAGTCCTGATGCGATCTCGCAGAGAAACTCCCAACATAGCCCTATCCATTGCTCTTTGGATGACTTTCAGCCTTCTTATGAGGCCCATTGTAAGCGACCACGTTTCAGTACCGTATGACAACAACCGTACAGTATGAAAAAAACAGTATATTTACTTTATGTCTTAGGAAATACAAGGTAATTCAATAATAACAAATGTCTTCATACGACAACTAATAAATATCCAAAATGCTTTGCTCCCAAGCCTTCTACGCGGCTACGAGGTCGAGTCGTAAAAGTACAAAATACGAAAAAATAACCTTAACTATACTAGAACTAGATTATTGTTCAACACTTTGATGGACACTACTCCAGACACAATAGAAATAACCATAGAATTACGCCTATAGGCATCTACTGTCCATGATGTCCATCAATACATTAATTTTCTCTAAACCGAAGCTAAAAGCAGAGAGTTTCGTTTATAAAACCTATTTTATTCGACTTTATATCCAAACTCGTACCTGATTACAGAATAGCACTAAGATTAGGCTTCTTCAAAACTAAATTCTCTCGGCATTATAGTTATTTTAATAACAAAATGGCGCTGACGCCACGCATTCTGCGCAGCGTTCTAGGAAACTCATGCGCATGTTACTTAACGCGGGCATCGCGTAATTGCAAAACTCGGTCTGTGCTTTCTTTACATGCACACTTAGAACTTTGACCCTACATGTACTGTCTAGGAGTGAAAAGGTTTTTATACCATAACGCATTGATATAAAG
The DNA here is from genome assembly GCA_905163555.1 of Notocelia uddmanniana. Lineage (NCBI taxonomy): Eukaryota > Metazoa > Arthropoda > Insecta > Lepidoptera > Tortricidae > Notocelia > Notocelia uddmanniana. The sequence goes on from LR991064.1 coordinate 6,152,877, forward strand.
TAGTGGTGAACATGTCTCATTGATTATCTACTCGAATCTATCTAAGATGATTCATTTTTTGAACGCTGACGGAAAGTTAACATGCCACGTTTTGTATGACACTGAATTATGATTTTTCCTATTCGTGATTTCCATACGATATGGTTGAATGAAGCATTTTATTTCAGTCCAAGGTCCATCTCGTTTAGTAACAATTCTCTTAACATAGTGTAAATAAATTCATCATTAATTTAAGTAAATTTTATTTTTGGGATCCGCACAACTGTATTTTACTACATTTGACGTGGATTCTTCCTATTCGTGATTCTACGCAATATGGGTTTTGTATTACATACCTAGTTATAAATGTATACTTACTCTACGGACAAGTTTTATTAAATCGTAGATCTAGGTTCATTAAACCGTAGCTTTTTTATACTCTTATATCATCATCATCCTCATCATCTTCCTAGCGTTATTCCCAGTACAGTTGCATCCTGAAGAATGCCTGGGGTCCGCTACCTAATCCCAAGAATTGGCGTAGGCACTAGTTTTTACGGAAGCGACTCCCATCTGACCTTCCAACCCGAGGGGGAAACCGACCTTATTGGGAATAGGCTTGTCAAGTGAGTGGGCAACTTGACTGTTAGAAGTTCTCAAGCCGCCCTGAGGCCTCTAACTTGGCTTAACGATTGCTATCATAGGCAGTAACCGGGATCAACGGCTTAACGTGCCTTCCAAAGCGTTATACTCTCATAACAAAACCTTAATTATGCAATTTAAAATATAATGAACAAGCTCTTAAAGCCACTAAAAACTTACGCAGATCCTAAAGCAACTTTACTATAGTTGGATTAGTTGGTAATAAACTTTTGTAAGCGCGGCCTAGTTCCCATGACTCAATGCATCAAAAGTCGACTCTCAAGTTATATATAAGAAAGATAGTAACGAGCGATCAATAAATATTTGTTATCACTTATAAAGTTATGAACTAAATTTTCTTTTAAAATTTTACTTGTTGTTAAATAAGAAATTGTTTTGAAAATATTTGCAATACAATAAACATTACTAATTAAACAGTGTTAGATTTTTAATACAGTTCACTAAAAAATAAGAGAGAATAGATATAGTGATTACTATATTTCTACCTGTTCATTGGTTATCTAAAATAAAATAAGTTATTTCACATTAATTTATAGAAATTTGTTGAAATAAATGTTTAGTAAATACGCATTTTTATGCTTTTAAATTGTATGGACTTATGTGAGGTTATATTTGTTAAGAAAGAAGAAATAAGGTTAACATAAAACATGACAGAATGAAAACAAAGAAGATTACGTACAAAGGCGAGCTACGTTAAGAGATCTCTACGTACCTTGAGGCTGGTATGCCAGGACGTGCAAGTGGAAACCCATATGCTAATTCCAGTGATTTGTACCAGTACTCGCCTGACACTAAACGCTCCTACAAAAAGCGCAAGTATTAAGAATGTTATGTGTTGTTTAGACGATGTGCGAACGACGTGCCAAGTGCGTTTTGCGAGTAACTGACCACTAGTGCTATAGTTATTTTTATGGTTTTGATGCAACAAGGAATATTTGATAAACTAATGTATTAATGTTGTGTGTGTGTTTGTGTGTTGTGTTGTGTTTTTAATGACAAGAAAAAAGGTACCTTTTTATTTCTTCATCAATGTGCCATTTCCTTACTTATATACAGGATGATTTTGGGGTCGTGATCCGGAAAGATTTTACATAGTCAAGAATTGAAAGTAGACAACATCACGGTTGGAATGAAGGTTTTAAACTCAAATGATTCTTTTATTATTATTTTATTCATTTTACATTCTTTTGAGTTTAAAACCTATTGGTAGAGCTGAAGTCGCCATACAAAAGACATCAACGTGCTCAACAACTCTACTGTGAGCTCTACATTATCACATGTTACTGATAAAATACTCTTAGTTCTAAAAAAAGTCAGTTGAGGTCCACACTCCCGAGACACGATAAAGCGTCAGGTGTTAGCTTGTTAGCTTAAACGACTTCCTCTTACTATTGCTGGTCTATGAGAATCTACATGAGAACCTGAGCTAGGACATCACGGCGCGCGAGATAGACTATCTGTTTCTTTCCTTGAGTACCAATTAGATAGAGACGGATAGTCTATCTCACGAGCGTTAAATGAAAGTACGAGAAAGTAGAGACAAAGTACTAAAATGATCATCTACATTTGCTGTTGACTGTTCATACTGTCATTTTGTCTCAACTAATTCCCAACATTTACAAACATGTTGACATTGCGACAAGATTGAGAGTCTAGTTGAAATTGTAAGTGCATTAACATTGTAAAAACAAACTCATTAATATGTCAAACCTCTCTTATCACTCAACAGTATCTGGAATGCGGCAAGAATTCAGGAAAGAGGGCTGGCCTTGGTTTAAGTGGTGATTTAAAAAAAACTATAAATCCAAAATGTCAGCAACGAACTATCTCAGTTACTGGAGTGAGGGAAAATTGGTCGCAGTAGAATGTAATTAAACAGTACGGTTTTTTAAGACTTTGTTGTTATTTTGATGTGGGAATAGCTTTTTGTATATTTATGGCTTTTTTGAAGAATTATAAAGGAGTTTGGTGAAGAGTTGTAAAGGAGTTTATTTTTAAATGAAGAGGGTGCATACAAGTTAGTTAAGTGCATCTTATAGTGTTTTCTCTGTCATTTCTATGGCAACAACATTTTGATCATACAAAATAGTAGAAAAAAATTACCGGTTTTCTCAATGTAGATAGTTTTTTCCGGTTTATTTTAAGAAAAACTTTACAATTTTTTTTGTTGAAATGGCCGAAAAACAGTTCTTTAAAAAAATGTTTTTTTTATTTTTTTATTTAAATCGTCATTTAGATTGGTCCATCTTTGTGTTTATATATTAAATGATTATATCAAAATCCTGGCAATTGCAATGTAAAATTTTCAATCACAAGACTGACTAAGACACTAATATTATATTTAATAAAAACGGGAATGAAAGAGGAAAAAGCGTATATTTCAAAAGGCCTTGAATGAATCATAGGTTTTTTTTTCACAGTTCTCAACCCATTTGTGACTGAATGTTCGTACTGTTTTGGCATCCTCTACTGTGATTGGAGTCACGGACTCGCGTGGACCTAATAATTACGTGATTGATGAAATAGGTAGCAATCGAAACTAATTAGTATCCATATCCATATACCCTTTGATTAGGGTTAAACTTGAATGCAAGGGGAGTTAGACCAATCAGTAAAGACTCGCAGTAATTTTCCAATATTATAAGATTTAGCAGTGAAGTAAACCATTCATAAAATGAACGAGCTTACAGTGTGTACAAGTAATAAAACCAAAACTAATGTTGTTATTCTAACAACATCAATTTCAACATTGCTAAAAATAAATAATGTACATAAGTTAATTTATTTGTTAAAAACAAACAATAAAAACTGGCCGAGTGCGAGTCGGACTCGCGCACGAATGGTTCCGTACCATTATCTATAAAAACGACAAAGAGTCCGACTCGCCCTTGGCCGGTTTTTTATATTTGTTGTTATAGCGGCAACAGAAATACATCATTGCGGTTCTTGAGATACAGCCTGGTGACAGACGACGGACGGACAGATAGCGAAGTCTTAGTAATAGGGCCCCGTTTTTACCCTTTGGGTACGGAACCCTAAAAAATACCAAGGTTAAGCCAGGAACACCTTTTGCTTAAGTCATAGAGAGAGTTCTTGATAAGTACGTCTTTTCACAAATAATAATAATAATAATAAATATTCTTTATTGCACCACTTAGTGATAAGTTGTACAGTAGCTGACTAAAAAAATGGTAACAACAGGCGGTCTTATCGCTTTAAGCGATCTCTACCAGACAACCTTTGGGTAGCGGGAAAACAATTAACTAAAACTGGGAAAAAACAGGTAGTGCAGAAGAACTGCAAGAAGATTCAAAATAACACATACGCATACATCAGAATAAACGAATAACACAATCTTCATAAATACATATACATACATAAATATATATTCTATAATATATATATATATATATATATAAAGGCAATTCAAGGGAGTGACAAGTAATGTTCCTTCAAATAATTTTTAAAAACCGGAAGTGATTTCGCACATCTTACATGCCGCGGCAAAGCATTCCACAGTCGAACAGCCCGAAAGGTGAAAGAATTATTATAAAATTTTGAGGATGAAGGTGGTGGAGCGAGAACAAATTAAATCAAATTAAATTATGTTTTCAGTTTTACTGGACAAGCATTTTTATAGCATAGGAAGCCGTAACGTTCCGATCTGATTTCTTTTCGGACTATTTGTAGTAATATATCACGGCGGTGAAGACAAGTCAACGTGTACTACTAATTAGACATGTTCCGGTATTTTTTACGACGCCGTTGTACAACAGTGGTCCTTGTGAATGGTCCCAGGTTCGACTGCCGGTAAGGGAAAGTATTGGTATGTAACGCACATAATCAACTAGTGGCTCTGTGAACTGTAGACCTTGCAATTTTTTTTTTAAATTTCCAAATTTCCAAAAACTGACTCTAAAAAATAATCTTAATAATTATCAAACCTGCTCAAAAAATTTCATGATAATCGGCTGAGAAATACGGAAGAATAAAAAGAGGAGAACATACGGACAGACATACGAAAGATTTTTTTGTCGAAAGCAGCGGGCCTATGATGATTGCGATTTTATCACTTATCGTCGTCGATAAGACATTCGTCACGTTCTGACGGGGCGTCTTATCCACGACGATAAGTGATAAAATGTCAACCATCATACGCCCGCTAAAACGGAGACGCTTCGCTCGCTCCGTCAATATTAGTCGTAATTTTGTCGAGTGATGACTTAAAGTCACTACGTTAGCATATAATGTAAGTAAATGAAGTAAATCTTACCGAAAGCTTAAACTTTTTTGTTCTTTTTTTTCATAAGTTGAAAAACCTTGAAAAAACCTGTTCTGTTTGCAGAAGTGCGGATTGGGGATTACGATGTTATTTGCACTCTGTATAATTCTGAATTTTAGTAACCACTTCCCTGTCAAAAGTTACAAACAGCACTATACCTACTTCTTTCAATCATCATCATCCTCCTAGCGTTATTCCCAGTACAGTTGCATCCTGAAGGATGCCCGTGGTCCGCTACCTAATCCCAAGAATTGGCGTAGGCACTAGTTTTTACGGGAGCGACTGCCATCTGACCTTCCAACCCGAGGGGGAAACCAGATCTTATTGGGATTAGGCTTGTCAAGTGAGTGGGCAACTTGACCGTTAGAAGTTCTCAAGCCACCCGGAGGCCTCTAACTTGGCTTAACGACTGCTATCATAGACAGCAACCGGGATCAACGGCTTAACGTGCCTTCGAAAGCACAGGAGTGCTCAGTTCGTAACCACTCAAAGCGGTCACCCATCCAAGGACTGACCTCGCCCGACATTGCTTAACCTCGGTACGCGGGCGCCGCTGGGCCACGAGCACTACCTACTTCTTTATAGCTACTATATAAATCGCTATCACACAGTTTTCTCTTATCGTACCGCCTTTGCACCGACAAATCAGGAAGTTACTTTATAATATGCAAACTATTGAGCTGTAAAATAGGTGTCAACTATTACGCATTAACCTGTAATACATTGGAATCTTTACCTTGTATAGAGAGAAATCCTGCAATAAAAGAAAAATCGTTTTCTCAAACATGCAATGAAATATTGATGTTATGTTCCTTATAATATGCGAAGTACTTATGACGTTTCAGGTGCGGCTAGGACAAGAGGTCATTAATGAGATTTCATACAAATCATGCAGGCCTAGGCCGGCAAAGTCCTCTTTTTTAATTTCCATTCCACATAAATTTGTGGCACATGCATCATGACATTCTGCCACTATGCGTATTAAAAATAAAACTTTGATGTTTTTATTGTTTATTTCATTTCATGTTTGAGAAAAGCACTATACATACCTCGGCGGGAAATATGGAGTTGCCCGCCTTAGACCTATCCATCCTCGCTTCGCTCGGCCGTCAATATGTCTTCGGCCGGTAACCCCTTTCGTCCCGGTCGCTGTAGTAATGTACTATTATTTGCCAAACATAAATACCTATACTTTTACGACTTGATTATTATTAAAATAATTTTTATTATTAAAACAGCAGTGAAAACAGGCTTATTGTTACAGATTTGCAATATTTAATAGTCAATTATTTTAATATCGTCAATGTAGTGAAACTTGCATACGTGTAACTGGGACTGACGAGGTCCATTAAAAAAGCCACTGAATTAGTGGTGCAGTATACCCACTTATAGTCGGCAACGACCTATACAAAACGATGCACCCATAGACTATAAACTTCGACACTGTAACAACCAACAAAGTAACAAACACGTAAACTGCGAATGCCTCACCCATTGTCAACATTAGATGGCAGACCATAAATACCTGGTGAAACTCTGACCACGGTCACACCCTATTGTAAAAACCTTTGCCGTTTCGAAACTTTCTACCGTGTGTAGACGGGTTAAGTTGTGAGATCGAGCGGAGACGAGTATTTTATACAGAAAATTCCCGTGAGCACATATTAAATTCCAACGCGCATCGTTTCGAAACACGTGGAGCGATATTCCACCTGAAAGATGTTTGTTTCATTATACATACATACGCAAACTGACGCCTCTATTCCCAAAAGGAGTAGGCAAAGCACACGAACATTAATTTCAGTGCCACTTTTAGCAATTATAATACTTCTAGCAAATGTTTAAAAATGGAGAAAATGCCAATGCATACATTGCCATTATTGCGAGCCCAAAGTTTGCAACACGCTTCAAGCTGCAACGCTACAACATGGAATAAAAGGGGTTTCGTGCTTTTATCTGACAACGGATGGGAAGCAGAGACTGTGTAAAATTAAACTGAAAAAAGGAAAAAAATTAAAATATTTATTTCTTATTTCTCATAACATAAATGATTGGAAGTTTGGAACTCCCTGTTAATTTATCTATCCGTGACAGAAAGTTACACTCTTCCATAACATTTGTAATTTTTTAGAAATACTTTCCCCCTCAAATTGTGTGCTCTATGCATGTTAAAGTAAAGTCCAAACGAAACCAACATTTCCCACGACCCACTGTACTCATCGCGATCGTCTTAAGCTAGGAGTTGGAGTATGTCCCAAACTCTCAAGTACTGTAAAAATATACCTATAAAAGCAATTAAAATAGGGAATAAATAATCACTACCTACAGCTCTGCTGACATGTTTCGAACACAATCCAATGCGCAGCGAGATACCGCCGCGAGAACACTGATCCTGAACGATAAATCCCGAAGGCTTCGAAACACTTCGCCTGATATTTATAGTATAAATACTATTAAAATTGTTTTAACTGATTGTCACTACGGGCGACATTTTATAGGTAAAATACCTACTTGAAAAATGAAAATATATGTGTTACATCCCTGTGTTAAAATTATATGTCGGTACTCCCTTACGTCCTCGATATTATAATTGCATATTATTGTCACTAAGTCCGGATACATAGAAATGTATGTCGCTTGTACAAAAGTACTTTCGCTAACATCTCCAACTTGCACTAACCACCCATTACGACCTGCGGTCTACCGTACGTTGGAGCAAAATAAAAGGTCAAATGTAAGGAAATTTCATAATAAACACTATTCTGATATAAATTAGCACCACAATCTGGCATAGATGATGTAATAGTTATGAAATGTGGTCTAAATATAGTGCGTGTGTTGAGAGATTCGTTTTTGTGTGAGAGTTGGGGCAAAATATCAGAGGACTACATAGCTGTTGCCCGCGACTTCGTGCGCGTCTTCGCTCCTATTGGTCGTAGCGTGATGTTATATAGCCTAAAGCCTTCCTCGATAAATGGACTATCCAACACAAAGAGAATTTTTCAATTCGAACCAGTAGTTCCTGATATTATCGCGTTCAAACAAACAAACTCTTCAGCTTTATAATACTAGTATAGATTATGATTATGATTAATAATAAACCATGAAATAGCTAATAATAAAATAAGAAGGAAGAATTATTCAATACGGTACGCACTTAGGGTCCCCCGCACGCTCGACTGAATTTCATTCTCCATAGAAACGTAGTTTCGTTCTCATTTTAAAACGTCGTGCTGAAATAATATGAAACTTCGTATAAACAATGGGATCCGCCATATTTAGGCCGGAAATTAGTTTCTGTTGCTAGAAATTGTAATAGAAAAAAAAATACAGCGGATATATTTCGGATCCCATTGTGTTTACAAGGTTTCATGTAATTACAGCATACAGTTTTAAAATTAGAACAAAACTATGTTTGTATAGAAAGCCAAGCGTCCTGCGGATTTTTTAAATATAGCCAAAATCTGTTAAGTTCTAGTTTAACTAGTGACATTTAAATTTTTCTTTGTTTTTCTGCACGTAACTTTTAAGTTCTATTTTTTAAGTTTTAACTGGTTCCTCGCGATACAGGCGAAGCCTAGTATGGAGACCCCTATCAATTATGTAACGAACTATGCTATTAAATAAACGATTATTATTATTATTTTTATTATTCTGTTTCAGAAACGCTAGTAGATTTTGGCTTGTAAAAGTGCCATTGCGATTGAGACTTACCTGCAGAATAAAGTTCATTAATTTACTATCATTATCTCTCTGTCTTAATTTTGAAAATAAACCGATTTCTGGTTATTTAGTAGCGTTTAAAATTCCCCTTGAAACTAACCTTACCGTCCTTTATGTTACCATAGCATTTTAATTAGATTGTTCTACGTGATTGACTGTTAATAAAGCCTGTCGGAAAAACCTTCGGTTGTTTAACAATGTGTCGATTGGGTTAATTGTGGAGATATTGATTGTTGCTGTCACGGTTTTTAAAGGGACTTTAAAATGGTTAATGAGATCACTTGTATACTTGTAAATTTATTATACAAATTGATAGATTTATTTGGTTAGCCGATGATTTAAGTCAGAATCCTATAATTTTAGATGAGCCCGGATTTAAGATAGTGTACCTATAGGAACTTGGTGTATCCAAACAAGCATCTCTAAATCAAGGTAATTACTTTTTGTTAATTACCTACGCTTCTTTCTCTAGGCAGTTAGTAAATTATATGACATTTCTGCCTTAAACTAGAAACTTAAACTAGAAAAAATATCTGTCCTAATTTTACTGACAAATTAGTATCTTTTACATATATACTTTAAACACATACTAGGAAACATTTAAACTGGCCAAGAGCATGTAGGACCACGCGCAATGTAAGGTTCCATAGTTGCCCACACATTACGTTCTAGTTGAAATAAATAAATCAATCAAATTATGAGGATTTGATGATTCCATTATTTCTTAAGTTCGGCTAATACTCGTTAACTAGTAACGTTTACTACATCACACAATGGGTTTAGCAAAGAAAGAAATTGCATCTCCAATTTCTCAAAATTTTAATTTACCATTTTATCGACGTTATTCATATGTATACCTTTGCCAAATTACAGCTTTCTTGTAGAAACGGTTACCGAAGCTAAGCCGCGGACAAACGGACGGACAAGGTGAAATTATAAGGATTCCTTGTTTACTACAGCACCTTGGCAATGTTGGTTTTCGAAACAGATATTTGTTGCTTTCATTAGATTTTCAGCGCAAGGTATTGTTTTTTAAATGTTTACCTCCTTTAAAAATATGGATGACTCTCATAGACCAATACAGGAAAATATCCAAAGATAGAAACATCATAACAAATAAAAGTGAAACCACGACCTAATCAAAACAAAACTAGAAAAACAATCATAAAAAACTAATAGTTCACATCTTTAGTCCGGCGTCATTAGAAATATCAGACTGACATTTTTAACCACAAACTAATTAACTCAAATTGAATCTCAAAATTAATTGGCGTCAATATAGCATTGCGTTATAATGACCTAAAGAAGCACCAAGGTCTAACACTGTAACCAATTTACATTTGCGCCTGGCGAAAAATAAAATAGGCATCTTTTCTGAATCCCAGCACCTCCACCATCTTTTCAAAATTGACAAATGACAGCAAATGTAACTTTGTAATTCTATATATACATAATTCGATTAGGAAATACGTACGTATAATCAATCATGCGTGTGATATATTTGACGTATGTGAGGGATCACAAACACTTATGATATTTATTGCATTTGATTACGGCGGGTCACGGATCTGACTCCGGATTTGAAAAAAAAATGATACATATGAATAACAAGTATTCGTCTAGCGGATTTTGTAAATGTCTATCAACAGTTTGAAATAAAGGGTAAGTTTTAAATAAGATGGATCGATTTGTTTCGGTTGGTTTGTGTTTGTTGTTGATACCAAAAGTAGATATGCGGGAGTAATGACGCATCTACGTTGTAGAATCGTATCTCACCTGCCTAGCCAGCAATTATGTCGGACATAATATAGCATAAGTCGTTCTCGCGCTTAGGTACATATTTTTTTAAGACATTTATGTTGCCTTATATGTATATTTTTTATGATTGAGCGACTACCGATTGGCCCTAGTCTCGCCTGATAGAAAGCGATGACAACCCCTAAGATGTCGCTCACTGGTTCAGTAATAGCCTATTCATTCTTGTATTGAAGAGACCCAGATTGTTGGTATCAGGAAATACAAACGACAGCAGCAAAATCCAGGTACTACTAGCAACTACTACTATGAAACTTGGAAATTACTACTATTAAACTACTAAACTACTGCTACTGCTTATGAAAGAAGTAAATTTTTACTTCTGTGCCGGGATGTTAGCGCATACCTTTATCAAAATACAATTAACTGATCAAGATAAACATTTTGGATAGCGCAAGAGCAGTCTATGTCCTATCAATTAATCAAAAAACTATAATGGCTATCAATTAATCGATCAAAAATGTATTCTGCAAATAGTCCTCAATGTAACTTTTACATTTCAAAATATTATTATTAACGACAGTTTTATTATAAATTGCAATTTTGAAATGTTAATGTGTGTCTCTAACATTACGTTCTAATTTTCTGGTGGATTATATTGTAAATTTATTTTCATTGAAACACATTTCAATTTGTTAGTCTGTACCTAGTTTCGAAATTATTATTTTTAACGTCAGTTTTTTTTTATAAATTGCATGAAACTAGGTACAGATGACCAAAGTGAAATAAATGTGTTTCAATGAAAATAAACTTACAATATATTATCTATTAGTATACAATATATTATTACATACGTCCATAAATGTGGCTATCTTTGATCTGGTTAAAAGAGCTGTAAATAGTCTTGATAAGGGAAATCCGTCTTGTTCCATATATATGGACATGACGAAAGCTTTTGATCACGTAGATCATAAGTTACTAGTAGACAAGCTACATCACTGTGGAATCCGTGGTAATGCTCAGGACCTTGTAAAATCATACCTGGCGAATAGACTACAAATCACGGAGCTAACTCAATTATGTCCTACTACCAGGGAAGAAAAAACATATGCCTCCGATAGTAGACATAACGCATATGGAATTCCACAAGGCAGCATTTTGGGTCCTTTATTATTTTTAATATATATCAACGACATAACAAAATCTAGTAAATATCCAATGATACTATATGCTGATGACAGTACCATATTTATAGAAAAGAGTAACAATAACGACTATGAACACGAAGTTAATGCAAATCTTGGACATATTATTCACTGGTTAAAATGTAACAATTTAAAAGTTAATTTAGAAAAGACCAAATTAATGCAATTTAGATTAAGGAAAACACTTCCTACACTAGATATTAAATACGAGGGCAACAGTGTAGAAAGTGTACATGTAACTAAATTTTTAGGAATTTATTTGGACAGCAACATGTCGTGGAAATCGCACTCTGCAGAAGTTTGTAAAAAATTGTATCGTTTTTCCTATGCGCTCTACAGACTAGCAAAAACTAATGACCGCAAGACAGTGCTAACAGCATATCACGGATTTGTGTCATCAACCCTGCGGTACGGCGTAATTTTTTGGGGAAACTCTTCTTATCGGGTCACACTATTTCGAGCCCAAAAGAGATGCATAAGAGCCATTTGTGGACTAAATTCCCAGCAAAGTTGCAAACATTATTTTCAGTTACTGAAGTTGTTAACGTTCCCTAGTTTATATATATTTGAGTGTTGTATCTTTGTAAAAGCGAATCCAGGTTTTTTCGAGCAGAATAAACAAACAGATAATTTTAATCTTCGCCCAAGACCAGCGACAGTAATAGTTAATAGGAGCAAGACAGCGTTGATGAGAAAATGTATAATAACAATGGCCCCAAAGCTGTATAATAAATTGCCTGAAACATGGAAGTCTGAAACCTCTAAGTCTAAATTTAAATATTTACTTTATAAATTGTTATTGGACAAATGTTATTATAATATAGAGGATTATCTTAATGACACTAATATCCTAATTTAAATCTATTGAATAATTTTATTGCATAGTTGTTTTTCAATTTTTTTTTCTTTTTAATCTGTATTTTAACATTATTGATATGACATTTGCCTTTATATTTAATATTTTGAAATTCGACATGTAATACCAGATATTCGTACGCCAAAAGGCACATCATGGCTTTGTAACTACATTTAATTTTTTCATCTTTTTTCACCTGTGATGAACGAATAAACGATTTCATTTCATTTCATTTCATTTCATTTCATTTCATTTCATTTCATATTAGAAAATTAGTAGGTAATGTTAGAGATGTATGAGACCACAGTCCTAATAAACTAAGAGTGTATAAAAATATCCCAGAAATGTAATATGGACTCTCAGCATCCCATTACGATTAATTGTAATTATTCCAAAGTACTTAAAGGTGTGCATGGTTTCTAAATGTCAAAATAAATAAAAATATAGAGAGAATACTATTTTAATATGGTTAGAGATATATTAGGTCCCGTGCGTCTCTCGTCAATCCGCAATAACATAACACTAGTAAGGTAGTTAGTTATACAGGAATGATCAAAGTTCTTTACAACACAATAGGTTCCACTGATCCACTAGGATGAACGGAAAAAAACCGGACACGTGTGAGTCGGACTCGCCCACCGAGGGTTCCGTAAAAATTAGTAGGTAGATTTTATAAATATATAAGTTTTTCAAGCGGAGTAAGTTAAAGACTATTTTATGATTTCATAAAATAAATAAATAAATATTGAGGACATTTTTTGATTACAAATGTATTGCTTTGAGATTTTTCCCTGTATTTTTAATATAAGGTTCCGGCCACACCGCTGCTTAAAACGCACTGACGCACTGTAACATAGAGAAAATAAGTAAGAATAGAGAGCTAACTCCATATGACTAAATACATAATTTTTTACTTATTATTTCGTAGTCGACATCTAGCGTCAAATAGCGGAATTATCAGTACTGCTACTCGACAATAGATGCCGTGACGAACAAACAATCGAATGCTTAACCATTTTTAGCTAATAATAATATTATAACCGGATTAACCGGAACTCTGTTTTGAACTCATTCTGCTTTAAATATTAGAAGTAAATTGTTGAGAAATACACTTTTCGTCAGTAGCGACGTACGTCACATCTAGTAGCTTTATAGTAGTACTGATAATTCCGCTTTTTGACGCTAGATGTCGAACTACGAAATTATAAGTAAAAAATGATATATCTAGTCATATGGAGTTAGCTCTTTATTCTTACTTATTTTCTCTATGACTGTAAACACAAAGACGTGCCTAATACGTGACGTTTTTACTCTATATACTCTCGTTCACTGCGATTCCGTACCGTGACCGTACTTTGAGCACAGGTGTGGCTGGACCGTAAGAAGACATTACTTGCCAAATATCGTAGTTCTAGGTCAACGGAAAGATACCTAATAAATTTTGATTCCCTTGACAATATCGAAATATTATTTTTTTGCGGCATAAACAGCCGTATCTACTCGTATTTTTACGTCAACTTAGAAGTCTGCTCTCATTTTTTATGAATGTGTAATTTTGTCATACCATGTAATAATCATGTTACTTTATGGTGAATAAATGAAATCTGAAATTTAATTTTTTCACAGCTCCAAGGGACTGTAAACCTGAGTATATAGTGTTAATTTCAACTCGATACCTCGACGCGTTTCGGAGATACAGGGTCTTGACAGACAGATAGGCAGACGGACAAAAGAAAGATCCTATGAGGGTTCCATTTTTTCTATTGAGGTACGGAACCCTAAAAACAAGGAAACTGTAACCTATTGACAAACAATAACACTGGTAACCATAGTTTCTTACATTCTTCAAGTGGCTATAAACTCACTAATATAACTATGTGTAACTATAACCATAGTTAAAATTTAGGTATGCACAAACATGTAAGTACCTACATGGAAGTATACAAGTGGATACGAATACATTTTACTTTCGTTTTTGATTTTTTTTTGTCCTAACAGAACTCGTTTCGTATATAAAGATCACCCAAATAGACAATGATGTCCAAGAATTGTTATAATTATAAAACATGGACACGGAAAACATGCGGGAAAAAAACGAATACGTCAACCTTATGGGAACTAGCCGGTTAGCTTAGCTTCATTCGTTCTCTTGCAACTTCCCTAGAATAGCGAGGGCTGAGCGGTCAAACCCGATAAATCGAAATAATTGTTTTTTGAAATAAGAACTCTACATCGGTTAAGCAATAGTTCTGTTTTCAAAAAAAAACTCTTACGCGACTTATCGGGTTTGACCGCTCACCCCTTGAATCAGCTGCCTTTAGAACTTGGCGCTAAAAATATGTCATCAAGTCATCATCATCATCATTCTCAGTCCGCACGCCCAATGCTGGGCAAAGCCCTCTCTTCGAGTAAAGTACGACACTTGTCCCGCTCAACAGCTAGTCTTATTCTGTTTAATATGTGTACAACAAAAAATATGAACTAAGTTTAAACATAATTTAAAGTCATATCCATAAAAAAGAGGATTCTTCTATGTCGTTGACAAACGTTATTCATTTCACCAATAACTTTTTTCCTGTTACCGTTATATGCCTAAATATACCTCAATATATATTTTTCGATACTTCATCCTCTAGAAACCGATAGGTAGGTTGATTCTATCCCAAAAAGTTAACGTAAACGAAACTTGTGATAAAAAAGTTTCTATGAACATAAAACATCTGCGCAAAGAAACATTTTTAGACATAAAATATGTCATAATAAATGTATTGTTAATAAAAGCAATAAGTTTGCAGTATGATACTAGTGAACTCTTATATATAAATGTAAACATAGTTAAAGATACTTACATATAAAGTGAATTTCTCAATTCTTAACTTATGACTCCTATATATAGCCTTTGGTTTAAAACAGTAAGGATGTTCCGATAAGTGCTATCTCAGATATTGATACAGATACGACTCACGTGTAACCAATCGTGTAATAAAGATAAGGGTAGAAAGTATTGACTATCCAGAGCCATCTTAAATGGCTATAGGTACGATAAAACTATCCAAAAAGTTTTTGGGAGATGTTATAATTTATTTCCTATTAGCTTATGATTTATTTAAACAATGCGTTGATATATCGTAAAAATAAAATTTATAAATATGTCTAAAAACACCATTAAATAGTTACCTTTAATGTCGAAGAATCAGCAGTTAACCAGATTCCTTGGATTATTAATTTAAAAAATAACCAGTGTCCACTCAGCTGCAAAATTCGTTCTCCATATTTACACAAAACACACACAAATAAATCACAATATTCAGTTAATCAATATAAAAATAAACGTCCGATTCTAAAACGTAACTATACAATTTTTAAAAATACTGTCCATTTTTTGCGAGCCGTTAAAAAAATAAAAGGTTGCGAATCGCCGCGGATTCGTAATTCGATTTCGAACGCGACCGTGCGTGGCCTGCGCGTGAGTTTCCCTCGCCTCACTCGGATGTGGTCCGTGTGTGACTGTAAACCCATCTTGTACTTCACGATCACCGAAGAAGATACATCGTGCGTCTCGCTTGCGCGCGGCGCCCGCTTATACAGCCGCGCTGCTTCCTCTTATTATCAGGTTAAGCTTGGCTCATCTGTCAGTTGGCACGAGGCGACCGGGTGGGAAGGTCGCGCCGAATCCCGTTACTTTCTCTATGACCATAAAGCACGTAGTCTATGACGGCTTGGGTCCGCTATTTTTAATTTCCATATACAGGAGTGCATCTATAATTATAGGGATTTTTTAACATCGAAATTAGTTGTTTAATTATTGTTTTGATTTGTAGGTCAATTTAAAATAGTTACTTATTTATATTGTAATAGTTATTGTTTTAATAAATAGTATAAACTGTTGTATAAAATATGTAGGTCAAAGTTTAAATGAATTAACCGGTCATATATTAAACGTATAATTTTATGCTCCACATAACCGCTCCAAATTTCATCCGGTCGTCAGCCAATCCGGTGGTCGCGAAATGACAGGCAAGCTAGATCATTCGTTTAGATCATTGAGTGGCGGGCGCGCGCTATTGGCGTTCCATGCACAAACCACGCCCGGTACCGTTACAGGGGGGCAATGACTGGTAAAAGTGGGGATTTAGATCAATCGTCATAAGTGGTGGGGTGACATTGGTAATTGTTCGCACTTGTTGATTGGGTTTTAATGAGAGCGGTCACACCCTGTATGTAGATACCTACTGTTTGATGTGAGCGCGGTCAGGTCATGTTAATCGATTTTAAATTGTAATAAAAAACTGTAAGGTAAATGTGGCAGTGCTCGAGACTAATCGATAAAATAGTTAGCAACTTCAATTCTAATTAAAAATAACGGAGGAGACGAACAAAGCTTAAATTATTACAATTATCCTAGACTAGACTTAGGCCTTACATCCTGTTGTATTTTCCATTTAATTAAATTACGAGGTTAAATTGAAACAACGCCGTATATTAACGATTTTTTTATGATTGTTTGACTAGCGATTGCCCCTAGTCTCTCTCAAAGCGATGACAAGGCCTGAGATGATTTAAATTATTCTTTGTTTCCAATGTGTCATACAATTAGCTCCTAAGTAAGTTTATTAACTATATTGTCCACGATTTTGGTGTCGATACAAACCCGATAGGGTTTAACGACACTTTTCTGTTAAACCAATGTATCAATTTTCTATTGTAAATAAATAAATAAATAAAAAATACCTATGTGATTTAATGTTGTATGAAATAATTAATAGGTACCTAATTGTGTATTTTTTTAGATTTACAGCAATATTTAAAAAATCTCTAGTAAAACATAAAAATAAAATCATTAAATTCTCCATCGAATTGATCGACTCAAGCCGGATCAAACCAAAAAGGAATAAAACTTTATTTAGAGATTAGTCTCAATTATATATTTTTAAGTCGAAGCCTCTGCTTAACTCCTTTTTCCTATTCAGTCTAATCCTGCTTTACTGACTGAAAGGCACTACAGATGTAATAATGCTTTCTCATCGGCTAAACTCAGCAGACGACTAGGCCCGAACAAGTGTCAATCAATTACCGTATTATTTAAAATCCTACCAGAAAAAAAATTAATAAGACAGTTTTCATTCTGACATTAGACATTGACTAATAAAGTTTCACATTAACAAACATGAACTTGTCAATAATTTAATATGATAATTGATAGCCACTTCGGGTGTAGTCCTTTTCCGACATTACCCGATGGAAAAGCACTATTCATTATAGTAGTCGGCGGTTAAGAAGTCAAGCCTGACACCTGTCATTTCCATATAGTTTATAACCTAAAAGTCACTTTGAGAGACCACTATACATCTGTTCTGTACAGATTGTATCTTTAGGTAGTTAGGTATATATAATACACTTTGCAAACTCAATATTTACCTGAATGTCGCAATAAAGTCGTAAATAATAATGGATGGAAATAAAGGCATTTGGTAGGACGTTTCAGGGTTCAAATGTCATCTCATGCATAGCAAACATGAAGTCCTCAAAACAAAACAAAATGCATCGCAATAAAATGTATATTTAAGTGAGGACTCTTTTAACATGCACTAAGACTTAAACTCGCGTAAACACGGCATGTACTTAATGCGTTTTGGTTTCAAGCGTAGATTACGTCAGTTTTAGTGTAAACCAAAGAACCCAGACACTCGTTAACTACGGATTTCGAAAACACGCATTCAGATGTACCCGTATGATTTGAGTTAGCTTTATACTTCTTAGTCTCTTAGTGCTGACTATCTAGATTACGTAAAAATGAGGGAATTATGTGAATATAGAGTAGTGGTCAACGCGTTGCCTTTTATTGATGAGTGGTTGTATTGTCAGTTGTAGTTGCAGCTGTAATGAAGGTCCATCACGTTCAACGCAGTGCATCTTTGTTAGCTCTGGCTAAGTTATTCACGGCCAAGAACATAACACGGCATACCTACAAAGAAAGTAAATAACATTATGTGGCTGCGGTATTCTGTAAAACGGGGTTAATTCACTACCTAAACTAAGCGCTAAATAAATATTTATTTCTCAAAAATGCAATGTAATTTCGTCGTAACGTGCTTCAAAGTATCACGTTGCATGCGGAACAACTCGAGAGAACTGTAAAGGAATTTCATACAAAATTGAAGGCCTAGGCCGGGAAGTACTTTTTATTTTATTGTCGAACCGTCTGTTAAATTTGTTTTTTGAGTGGTGTTTTTTTTTATTTATTTCATTGCATATATGTTTGGTGTTGCACTATACAAATCTCGGCGAGACACGTTGGGTTGCTGGCCTCTCCGCCATATCCGGCATATTATGTCACCCTAATATATATTTATTTATTTACTAATTTGAGCGAGAGATGTTCCACTGTGCTTTACTTCTTCAACCTCCCTCCCACATAGTGCGTCCTCTTTCACCTAGTTAGGGTCATCTACTTGTCATACTAGCCTGTTATCGTGCTTTCACTTGGTCCCAAAGGCTGATTTGGGGCTTCGTGGCTTTATTGTGTACTGTGATGTTTTGCTCTTTGTACTGAATTTGTGCCACGAATAAATGTTTGTTTTTTCTTTTTTATCGTTAGTTACAACGCCATTCGCGGTACGATTAATACTAACGGTCAAGTTGACATTGGTGACGGCGACTGCTTTTGGGTTGCACCTCGGAGGTGTGCGGAAACCGTGTATACCTAACCGAAGCAGTAAGAAGGGCAGGCCTGCTAATGTTACGTGGTCTCGCAAGAGGTCGCCTGAGGTTAGGAATATTGCGCCTGTGTCTAGACTGAGTCTGCCAAGTGCTCATTAAACGCAAATGGTTTCTAGTTTTACATAAAATCTCATGGTTTACATTGGATTTCAGTAATACCAGGGTATAAAATTGCAATGGGTATAAATTTAAAAATATTGACGTATGTAAAATGTAAAATCAAGAATTTTTTCAAAGGCTGTAAATATACCTTTGTTGAGTTCTCTCGCTGAACTAGGATAGGAGACAAAAAGTATAATTATTCGGATATTCGTATTTTTATGATAAAATCATGGAAAAACAAAACTATTACTCATTATTATATAACGATAATTAAAAAATGGAAGTACCCAATATCAGACCTATTAGTAAATACTTACTTTTACAATTTTTTTGTATTCCAATCGATACCTATAATACACGTGACCGAGTAGATGAGTGATTTTATTTCAATTAGATATATCTATTAAAATTTATTATTTCAATGGCCTACTCGAAGAAAGACCTAGGTATGCTTATTAACTATACCAGCGAATTTTATTTTCACGAGAGAGGCAACGCTAGTGACTTCCATGTAGTGCTTGGTTTATCGTTTATTTTATAACTGTCATATTAATAATAATTCCAAAATTATATATATTTTTTAAATGGCTATAAAATACTTTACATATGCTCCATTTGTAACTTCTCCACTCCTCTTATAAGTCATTTGAAAACATTATTTATCTAACTCATTATGTTCCAAATGACCAAAAATGTAGTTAACCACCACACCTCTTTTTTTAGTACCTACCCAACGTACATATTATGGACATATTCCTCGAAAGATACTTGTCGATAACAGGATTATCGATGTTATTATTATGCATCTGTTTTTCTAGTAAGAATTTGACGTTCCTACCAGAAATATATCCAGATATAATGACAATGAGTTTCCATAGTCACATGACAGTATGCGTAAAGTGTTGCCTGACTTTCCACCTTTTACATAATCAAGGCGTAATTAAAAAAAACCGGCCAAGTGCGAGTCAGACTCGCGCACCGAGGGTCCGTACAGCTAAAATCAAATTTAACATGATTTATCAATATATTGACATTTTTTGGTTAAATATACGTAACAATAAACATTATCAACAAATTTCAACTCCATAGGTCAATGGGAAGTTAAATAAAATTCGGGATCAAAATTTTGAATAAATAGCTTATTTTAGTGGCTTCCATTCCTTTGTTTTGTAATATTTTTTAAAACCAAAAATACAATAACTATGTAACTTATCTATAACGAGTTCTACAGAACGATACCTTTTTCAATGCGGCAGGTAATTATTTTTTTTACGCCTCTCTTTAGCTGTATGGGAGCCTTAAACACTTTTAAAAATATTTTTTTACAATTTGTATGGCTTCGGGTCAACAAGATGCTTATACTGTGTAAATTTGAGGACTATAACTCCAACCGTTTGGCTGTAAGACCTGTGTGACAGAGGACAGACATATATGCGAGTGACAGCAATTGGGCTCCGTTTGGACGCTTCGGGTACGGAACTCTAAAAACTAGTACAATTCCATGCATATAAATCAATAAAAACACCCATACGCATTTTCAAAGCGAAAGACCCGATCGCATAAGGAGCCCATTATAAAATGGGTCGGTGTTGTAATCTGTCTCGCGGTGCTTAAGGCTTTATCGCTGCGCAGTACAAATTGCCGTCAACGTGGCGTTTTTTGCGCAGCCCGTTTTGGTAGCGGGTGTATTCTGGAGACTTGAAAGTTTTAGTTGCGGTTGATAAAAAGTTGAAACACTTTTCTGATAAAATCATGTTCATTTTGTTGTTTTATGGAAACGTTTGATTGCTTACTATAAACACTTTTGGGTAAGAGGATTGATCATGATTTTGTATTACCTATGTACTTTATAATTTATTATGATTTGGTATTCCACTTTTTTCTAAGCCTGCTAAGTGTCCCACTGCTGGGCAAAACCTCCTCTCTGACTTCCACTCGTCCTGTTTTGGAGCATGCACGAAATGAAAATTATAATACAAGTAAAAAAATAATTTGTAATTGATTTTTAATTAAATTATTGGCTGTATTCAACGGCGCATTCCTGATATTGAATAAAATAAATAATGTGAGTCGTGGAATTTATTTCTACAATGTGATTAGCAGTGGGCAGTAGTGATAAGCACCGAATCATCATCATTATCTTCTTATTTTTTTTCGAATTTAACAACAAACGCTATACTAGGTAACTTCTGATAATGTACCACAGCACCGTGTCGAATCGAATTTCACGGAAATAAAAAAACACGGTGTATATGTACATATTTAATTTATGTTTAATTTCGCGGGTTTCCTATCGATAATTTTTTTTAACGAAATGCAAATGCCATTTCATACTTATAGAATAGCCACATGCATTAACTAGAATACGGCTTTGCAGCAGTGATCGGTAGCTCCTAATAGTCAGTTTAATCCTAGAGTCTCATTTGACTCTAATAAGACTCCATTCCATTTTACCTTTCCCAACCAGAATATGACTATTCGAATCAGTAAGGATGGTGTCAACTAATACGATTTACTGTGATAGCGTGCGGCCGTGTCAGAATTGCCTACAGTCTAACACCGAGTTATGAACAGTTACGTTTAAAAATACAATATGTATACAACTTTCAATCTTAATCTTTAAACATAAGATGTTACATAATGCCATAATACGATTTTTATTAATTGAAGCGTTAGTACACGGCTTAGTGCTTATAAGTTTGGAACATTGGTCTAAATTAAATTTTATATTCAAATTGAAGGGTTAGGTAAAAGACGCCACCATCACCACCATATCAGCCGAAGGCTGCTCGACATAGGCTGATATAAGATCGGCATAGGCCTCCCCAAAATTCATGGGGGGAAATGCCATAATCGCCGCACTTGGCATGCGGATTGGCGATCGCAGTATCTCCACCGCACTCCAGGGATGCTGCTGCTCATCCCCCGGCGATCTAAAGACACCATAGCTGCAAAAAATACTATTATGTGTTATTTAAGAAGTAGTTTTTAGGGTTTATGGTAAGCAAATGAGAGCATGCCACTTGGGTCACGATTTCAGTTATCAACGACGAAAGAGGTAGACATACATAATCGTATTCATACTCATTTATTCGTAAAGCTAATTTAATTGTCTACAAAACGTTTAAGCTAAATTAATCAATTAATTTAAATAAATAAATATCGAGGGACAATCTTACACAAATCGACCTAGTCCCAAACTAAGCAAAGCTTGTACTATGGGTACTAGACGACGATATACATACTTATTTAGATAAATACATACTTAAATACATAGAAAACATCGAAGACCCAAGAACAAATACCCGTAAATAATGCACAAATAAATGCCTTGGCCGAGATTCGAACCCGGGACCTCTAGCTTCGGAGGCAGAGTCACTACCAACTAGGCTAAGCAGGCCGCCAAAGAAACATTAATAAAAATGCATGCTTTATAAACAGCTACTCGTATTTAAAAATATAATAATACATAAATACATATATAATACATACATACATACCTATATACACATCTATGTCTACCCAGTAGTCGATTCTTAAGACACCCATGGAAAGCAAGGAGGTGCCGTAGGATATAGCTTCTGCTTTTATATCTTTGTGATTAGGATTTTAATTATTTTCTAGAAGCTCAAAGTCAAGCAAAGACTCGGCAATCATACTATCTCATATTTTCCTTCTTAGTGTGTGTTGTTCGAATAGTTTCAGAGCTTCTAGCTATCTTGATTTGACTGGGTTGCTACTGTAATTATTTTATTTGTTTTTCGAATTTTTACATTCTGTGTATGTATTGTGTATGACTCTTTAATCTTTACATAACCCTATTTAAAACATAATATGAATGTATGGTTTTAATTTATTGGCCTATTCTTTTTTTTTTGCATCATTTTCACTAAAAAAATTGATTGAAAGTGATCACTCTTTAGCGATAAGACCGCTAAGATATTACAATATTGGCTATGTGCGAAGTAGGTGGTGAGTTTTGACATTGTCTCGGGACCTTTGACGTTTGACGTTTCAGACGTGCACATAGCCAATAATAGATAGATCAAGATACCAAGTTATGTGTAAGGAAGACGACGCCACGGAGAGACTTGTTGTCCAGGGTAGAATGAATGGCTCAAGGTCTAGAGGAGGCTCTGATGGACGGATCCGTAAGAGCCCTTACGGAATCATCCCTAAAACTGAGCGTACGAAATGCTACCCTGAGGGAGAGATGGCGGGAGATAGTGAGTAAACCCCAAGACCACGCCTACTCTCCTAAGGGTACACGACTTAGATGAAGATTTTGATATGTAAGACAGAGACATCAAAGTCGGAATGTCCCAACGGCATGACAGGGATATCAAATATTGAATGTTGAATCGGGCCCAATGTCAAACGAGATAAACACACGTGGTACACACTAAAAATACCAATACCTAATATGTAACAATATATTTTTTTTTAATTTCATGAATAAAATGAAATGTTTAAAGTATGCCTGCAATAATATTCCAATGTCAACCTTCATATTGGCAATATTCGGTCTATATTCAAAATATCTAAACAGCGCTTGTGCTCTTTTGTTATAGTCAAGTTCTCGTGTCATTAAAAATTGCACTCTATATGCATAGCCAGAAGACAGATGCAAAGTTGCACCGACGCATACGCGCATAGTGTCGCCACGAGGTTCGGAGTGCTAGCGACAGATGGCGTTGACAGTCTGATTCTGTGAGACTTGTATATTATGAATAGGATCTCTATTGATCGGTTCGTCGCTTCCGAATCTTTCTTCCATATAAGTACTATGCGATTCAAATAACATTAGAATTGAATTTTATATAGATTTAATTATATATAAAAAATCGTGATATTGAGACATATTAAAATAATGAAAAGGGCCGCTTACAAATACTTATTTATTTTCAAATATCGCTCGATATATATGACATGAGGATTGAGGTTGCGAACAACTTCCCTCCCTACCTGTTCATTTTAGATATTCCAGTTACTAATTAGCTATTTTCTGTTGGACATATTAGTTGTTGACAGGTGTTCCGTGCAAAAATGGTATCCTTTGTTTTCCGGTATTAAAAGCAACAATAAACCACAATGTTTAACATGAACGACATAAACTTTATCAAGGCACCGTTCATCTTCTGGCTTAATGTCACTCCTTGGAAATGCTAAAATAAAAATTTGTTTACGAGGTAACATGATGTGATCTTGCAGTTTATTTCTTAAATACGTGACTGCATTGAACAAGTGAACAGTCATATTTATTTATGTTTGAGGAGTACCAAGAGAAAATTGTTGTTGCCTAAGGATAATTTCTACTCACGGTTCGCATCGCATCGGATCGGAACGGATTTTATAATCTTTAAACGATATTAAATCATGTACACAGTATTTAAAGTCTATATTAGCAAGCCGCGCACAGCAGTATACTTTCGGCTCCGATCGCGTGCTGCGGAAGACGCCCGCGGGTAAGCTGCTATATATAGACTTTAAATACTGTGTACAGTCACTTGCAGAAAAACCTGAGCTCTCTGCATACAAACTTCTATGGAGAGGGGGTGACGTTTCTCTGCAGCTGACTGTACATGATTTAATATCGTTTAAAGATTACAAATCCGATCCGATACGATGCGAGCCGTTTGGTGGAAATTATCCTAGGTAGATGTACAAAGCCGATTAAAGGAGCTCATAGATGGAAATGAAATAAAAGTACTTAAAAAGTAGCACTCACTTTCGCTCTATGTATGAACATAGTGCTAGTATACTTTATAAAAAGAGTGCATAGTAAAAAAACGCAACATCATTACAAAGCCTAATAAACTATTACATACATTGCAATACAGGATGATTATTACAAACATATTTACTTTTTTCCAGGTCTTTGAATACCATTGCAATACCACGCTGTTGGTGGCCTGCAAACACCGTTGCCTAAAATTGTCTGGTGGTCACGTAATTTCTTAGTAAGCAATAAAGAGTAGGTATTACTATGGTACTGTAGCTTATGCTTTCTTGCGATGCGACTCCAAAGGCGTCACAAGCCCGGTGCCGACTCTTTATTCACTTGAGGATTCATTGTTTCGACAGGAACTAAAACATAATGGTTGTATTCAGAGACGTTTTTTGATATTGTGAAATTGCTTATTCTTATAATTTGAATATGTTGTACCTATTTGTTCTATGTTTATATTATACAAATACAAAATCAAATTTACACATTATGACAGTGTACAGTCGGCAAAAACGGTCAACTTCTCGACTCTATTACTATTATTTGAATATTATTAGTTCAAAAGTGGTAGTCCAATTTTTTGGCTGACTATGCCTTACCGCTAAAACCGTCGATCACCAATAAATACAACGTATAAAAATAAGTCAAAGTCGATCGATACGGAATGTGCAATAATTCCAAAACCTCCATATAAAATAAACAGCCGAGACAAAGGGCATCGGTCGTTAATTTCGTTGACAGATCGCGTTCAATATTTTTATTGTAGCCAAATGCGGGTCGAGGCTAAAAAACTTGTCACGATTATTTAGGGATCAATTGGAAATTTCAAAAAAATCACATCGGTGGCAAACTAGCGTACGCGCCTGACGGTAAGCGGCCTATAGATGCATGCGCTTTTCTGAATCTTTATAAAAATATACCACCATATTAGCCGAAAGACGACCACTGCTATATAGGCATAGGCTTCCCCCAATTTTATGCAAGGTAAATGCCATGATCGCCACGCTTGACATGCGGGTTGGCGATCGCAGTATCTTCACCACACTCTAGGTATGCTGCTGCCCATCGCCCGGTGGTTTTGGTCGTAGTTTTAGGTTTTAGGGTGTTTAAAAAAATTATACGCTCCACGCTCCTGTTCTGTTCTGTTGTGTACGCTCTTTATTCACGAGCGTTTTTTTTTTTAATGTCCTGACGAGGTTTTCCCCAGGCATGGGCTCTCCCATACCTCGGGAGGACATTTAATAGTCATTGATAGACTCGGACTGGTCGTTAAAAATGTGTCTGTTGATTTAATACCTAATTACCTAGTCAATTAAATTACTATCTCGTTCTGTCTACTCTTTTAGCGTACTTTGCATCCACGGCAGGCCTTTCAATTCCAAGGCCATGCTGTATTTTTAATATCGCCTGATCTTCTCTGTCTGAGCGGTAGATCAAGAACTCTTGGAGCCCATGGTTGCATATTTAGACTGTGAATTTCACCTTTTCATTCACTGTTTTCTGAGTATTCCCACAAACTTGATTTTCCTTTTTCATACTAGTCGATGTCTATGCGTTTGAAACTTTTTCACAGACCATTTTATTTAAAACCATCAAAAAGATACTCCAATTAAAGAAAGAAGTTAATTTGAATATTTGAAAGCGTTTCACGCTTGGCCATAAAGTCCTCGCCCACGCGCGGTTTTTGCGTTCCGCGTTTTGATTAATGCTCTCTATTGAGTTTTATCGTTTTAGGAGCATCCTTTTATTGGAGCGTGGAATATTCGGGACTATCGCGAACCTTTTCTTAGTAGTGTTTTGTATTTGTTTGCTTTATTCGTATTGTGGAATGCGACTTATTTTTAGCAAGTTCGCGTGTATATTTAAAAAAAAGTGGTGATTTATGTTCTTCGCCCACTATACTTTGCCAAAATATATTTGGTAAATTTATTATATTATAACTCTTTATTTATACGAATATCTCAATAAACGTACTGAAAACTACGGAACACATGGAAAAAATGCAAACATACATACGTACGTATATTGCTAAAATGCTAACGCTTTTGTCTTTGCCGTAATCGGGTAAAAAGGCATTTGATGACTGGATATTTCATTTTATAAAAAAAAACATGTTAGCTACTTTATCGGCACGGCTAGTAAAAGACGGCGCGCGAGCTATCTCACGCGCGACATAGACTATCAATCTCTCTTCGTGTGTACTAATTAGAAAGAGACGTTGCCGTTGTTTGCCGTGCTGCATATATTATAATCCCCCAATCCTCGCTGGGCCAGTATGGGGACTACTGCCCAATCCCCCTTATCAATGAGAGGAGCCCTGAGCCCAACAGTGGAAAATATATAAGCTGATGATGATGATGATGAGGCGTGGCACATTTTATTAACTAATAATAATCGAAATGCTTTACTGTCTGCCTTATTCGCTCAAAACTTTTGCATTGTTTAAGATGTGTTGTTGAAGCTGCCCGGACCCGGACCCGAGTATGTCCTAAAACTACGACTAAGCCTATCGTGGGATGGGCAGGAAGTTTATTGACGTTCATACGTGAGAATAAATAATTTTTACTTTTTAGCATCCCTGGAGTGCGGTGGAGATACTGTGATCGCCAACCCGTATGCCAAGCGTGGCGATTATGGCGTTTACCCCCCATGAAATTGGGGGAGGCCTATGTCCAGCAGTGGATGTCATTGGGATGATATGGTAGTGGTGGGTTCGAGCTGCCTCATCACTGCAAGGTATGTTAGCCGAAGTGCACACTGATGGCTCCAATGCCATCATTACGCAAGAGGGTCGCCTCACTGCTAAGACGAGTGAGGGGAAGTCAGAGTCAAGTTCGCACATCGTGCGACGGGTGTTTGGAGAAGTTTATAGCGGTTGGGGACACACAATGGAAACGAGCTCGAGGCCGACATATCAACTGAAGGACTCAATCTTCCTCCCAGTTCTACTCCATCGTGAAGGAGGCGATAAACAGAAGTCGATTTAAACAAGTCATTCATGGTCAATACTCAAGATAAAAATGAGTCAAGTAGCGTCAGTGTTGTCATGAACCTGACGTCAGGTTCATCATGAGTAGTTACGAAATAATCTTACATCGTCATGCCTTTTGACTCCAAAAGGATCATCTTAAAGCAATATTTTGCGAGTGATAAAATAAACGACAAACTTCCTTACTTCAAAAAAACCGCACCATATTCTCATTGAAAACTATTTAGAAACCCCATACATAATTGAACAGACATAAATAATTGAAAGTAATAAGTTACTGACAAAAACCCGACAATGCTCAAGAACCTTGACGAATGCAGACGCAACACAGACAATGGCAAGTATTGGCATACAATTGCAAGCAATGGCAAGCAATGGCAACCGATGGCATTGATAAGATATAATCGTTGACACGATCTCGTACAATATTGGGTGCAGGAGTTTTGGGGCAATGGGTGAGCGGTAGCGGTTTGAAATCGCTTCCATGTTGCATGCGTGTGCTCGTTTAAACGCATGAGAAATTCAAATCCGCAACATAAACTTCGTCAAGTGGGTACAACTGTCAATCAGCAACAGGCGTCGTCACATATTCACACACAACAACAAACCAATCCGCAACAGGGTTCGTCAATGAACCTTAATTTATTTTACCAAATAAATTTGTTGTCCAAACGTTCTGTTTTAGAAACGTATGAAGATTCAAAATTTTAACAATGCCACTTTATCCTTTGCAATGAAACCTACCAAAAACACGTCGAGAGCCAAAATTTATTTCCTCAACAGGAGACTAATGAATAACTTGGTGGTGGTGTATAGATAAAACGTTTCTTCAAAATAAGTATTACAACTCATTATATCCCTTGACCAGCTAGAATTTGTTAAAAAAAAATACAGCGTTTTTTTGAGTTTTTTACGGCTTCTATGAAAACCTTAAGACGAGGCATTCGAATTTTTGGTAGTGTTCTTTTCGATATTGTAAGCAAACTAGTTAATCTACGCATATGAAATTTTGGTATGTTAATGTTCATTATATAATCTAACAAACTGGGATCGGAACACACGCAAAGCGAAAATTTTCTCGATAGTTTTTCGTTCCAAACTATGGTCCATTTTTTTATCCTTTGCTAATTATTCCGGAACTATAAGCATCCAACCTTTGAAATTTTCAGAAACGACGGTAATACTATCAATCTAGCAAACTGGGGTATATCATTTTATTTACTTGTGTAGTTTATTTTATATGAATTATTTTATAAATTCGGGAGTTATGCCGCATACGCCTTTGTGTTCATGAGCGCCATCACTGTCTTTTGTCTCTTTTTTTACGCGCGAAAGCAATTGACGCTATCTCATCAAGACTCCGCCTTCAGACGCCTGTGGCTTTTGCCGACGACGGATGTGTGCCAAAATCGCGCTGATTTCGTAAATGAAAGCGGACGGAGCACAGCAGAGCAAAAAACCAATGGAGTCATCATCATTGACAGTTTTAAATTTGGACAACTATTCTGTCGATACAAGTCGGTCAGTAGTCAAAAGCTGTATGGGCTGACAATTAGTATCGAAAATAGTCACACTGCACAGTCATACACAAACCCTGCTGTTTTAGACAATATTTGTGGTGATGATTGAGGAATGACTTATACTATCATCATCATTGCAGCCGGAAAACGTCCTCCTACTATTTATATATTTATTTCTAGAAAACTTTATTGTGATTAAATACTTTATACTTTTTTTTCAACTGAAAGTATGACATCTTATTAAAATACATTCATGTGTTCAATACATAGGTACCAATACAATCCTTTTCTTAAATATTAATTGTATCACAACTATGTGTCTTAACGCAGAATTTCACGACTGACACAGCAATATCTAGACACACGGCAGCGTGTCCAGCCAAGTTCACCTCGGGAACTGACGGACAGCATCCGTGTGTTATTTTACACGAACCGTTTGGAGCCACTTTTGACCGCTCAATAACTCCAAGTCTATTTAACATAAAAGAATGAAATTTGGTACATGTATTAGGATCCTTTAGAACAACTAGAACTTCAAATTTCATAAATATAGGTGAAATAATTATTGAGATATTAAAGTCCAAAAAACGGCATTTTTACCACTGACTGACTGGCTAGTAATCAAAAACCTAACCCACTTTCAGGTGACCTAGAAAAGTGAAATTTGGCATCCAGCTTGGTAATTGTGTACATACACATAAAAGAATTAGAAAACTCTAATTTTTTCATTAGTTTTCTTATTATTATTAGTTGTTACCTCAGAACTCCATCATTTATTAACCGATTAGGAAAATTCTTTTTATGTTTGAATTGGTATACTTTCGGGGTGGTCCCATTGTCATCAGGTCAGAGTGTAAGATTTGAGATCTAAATGGGTGCCAAGTTCCGTAGATTCTCTGAAATGGTGGCAAGTCCGGCACTATATTGTTTACAGTAAAATTAATTTACTGCGGCTTAATGCATTTTGAGGTTTAACTTGGCAGTTTTCTTAACTATCCTACAGCTTTTATGGTATTATAACATACTGTATAGAAAACTGCCAAGTTAAGGCTCAAAATGCATTAAGCCGCGGTAAATTAATATTAATGTAAACAATGTAGTGCCGTACTTGCCGCCATTTCAGAGAATCTACGGAACTTGGCACCCGTTTAGATCTCAAATCTTTTGTCGGAGAAGAAGACAACCAAACATCGCATTTTCTTAATATTGAACTTGGCTCCCATTTTCACATTTATGTTTTTGATGGGATATCATTACTTTTTGTCAATCTTCGCCAAATGGTGCTTTTTAAGAGCGAATGCACGAGTTACTTTACAAAATACCTATAGGTGCACCTGAAATATTTGAAGAGTTCCCTCGATTTCTCCTGGACCCTATGATTAGATTCTTACCTGCTATCTATGGGACTACCACTGAAGTATACCGTTTCAAACAAAAAAAGAATTTTCCAAATCGGTTAATAAATGACGGAGTTCTGAGGTAACTAGCATCAATAATAATAATAAAAAAACTAATACAACAATCACTGTTTTCGGATTTTTTCTGGTGTACACACACAATTATCAAGCTGCATGTTAAATTTTAGCTTTCTAGGTCATCTAGAAGTGGGTTAGGTTTTTGATTACTAGTCAGTCAGTCAGTCAGTGGTAAAAATGCCGTTTTTTGGAATTTAATATCTCAATAACTATTGAACCTATATTTATGAAATTTGGGTTTCTTGTTTTTCTAAAGGATCTTAATACGTGTACCAAATTTTTTTTATGTTAGATAGATTCGGAGTTATTGTGGGACAGAAGTGGCTCCAAACGGTTCGTGTAACGTGAACTTGGCTGGACACGCTGCCGCGTGTCTAGATCGTGACTAGAGCATTCGCTCGTGAAAAGTACCATTTGGTGAAGTTTGACAAAAAGGAATGATATCCCATCAAAAAGATAAATGTGAAAATGAGAGCCAAGTTCAATATTAAGAATATGCGACGCATGGTTGTCGTCTTCAACGACAAAAGAATTGAGATCTCAATGGGTGCCAAGTTTCATAGATTAACTAAAAAGGTGCCAAGTCTGGCACTAGATTGTTTACAGTAAAACTTATTTATTGCGGCTTAATGCATCTTGAGCTTAAACTTGGCAGTTTTCTTAAATACCCAACAGCTTTCATGGTATTATAACATACTGTCACGCGTCGCATATTCTTAATATTGAAATTGGCTCTCATTTTCACGTTTATGTTTTTGATGGGTACTTATTTTCCCATACAACTGTTGGTTTGATAAGTGGCACGTGACGTCATATTGTAGATTTGTTTGTTGTTTGTTGACCAACTACAATAATGACATTTGATTGTCACCAAAAACTAGTTCAAATGGCACCATGAATAAAAATAGTTAAAGTATTTCAATAAAAAAATCTCTATTCATTCTATGTTCTTGCTCCACTTTCTGTTTTGATAACTACACGCGCCGCACGAGCATGGCGAACGAGAGTATCTAGCGGGTGGCGGGTTGGCGCGGGTGATGGGCGGAGCAAGCGTGGGAATTATTTTAGGTAATCGTTGTATTTTTTCTCCATTATAATTTCAAGCAACAGAAACTAATCCGACCTAGATATTCCGGATCCCATTGTGTATACAAAGTTTCATGTTATTCTAGCATGGCGTTTTAAAGTAAGAGCGTAAATACGTTTGTATGGAGAACCGAACGTACTGCGCACTCTCAACGACTGCGACTGTTGCCATAGACAGCAGCCGGGATCAACGGCTTAACGTGCTAAGTTAGTAACCACTCAAAGCGGTCACCCATCCAATAGTTGACCCCGGCCGACGTTGCTTAATCTCGCACACCGCACGCGGTACGCCATAGAATAAAAATATGGCTGAGCCTCGAACAGTCTAAACTCGATTTCATTCATGTTCAAACCAAATATTTTTATGGCTTATATCATTACATTATGGTCCTAACTATGATACTCAAGTTATTGTCTAAGCATTTGTACAATAATACCAACACCGGATAGTTAGAGTAGAGAAATTCGCTCGCCATTCAAATAGTACTTTGATAACCTCTCAAAGAGTTCAAAAATAGTTCAAAATACCTAACCCGCTCATCGCTCCACTCATAACTTAACACGTCAAGTGCCTATGCTAGCGTCAAGGGTCTGGACCCCAAACATTGTGAACGACGTGTCAATACTTTGGACAATGTTTTCGTTACTATTGTGGCCAGTGAAGATAAATTGCCACTGCTTTTTATACTGTTATGTATAATTTGTGGGATTAGTTTGGTAAATTAACTTAATATGGATGTGGCAAGAAAGGACACGTTTTGAATTCCATATGTAACCAGACTAGGAAAAAACGTTACAGTTTTAGTATAGAATGTGTTTTTCATACGAGCTCATATTTTGAAAGAGAAAGCATAAGCACTTATACATAGTTTCATATCATTAATTTAAAAAAAAAAGAATCGGTTGAGAAATGCGACCTGTAGAGAAAAACATCCCGACAGACAGACATACGAAAGAATTTTTGTCAAAAGTTGAAACGGAGACGCTTCCCTCAAACGGTCCGTAAAACAGTCGATATTGATGACACAAAAAATGAACAACGAAGAAATTTTATAGACAATTCAGTTCTAAAATAGCCTTTCCTTCTAAATTTACGTAAGTACACGGCTGGGGAGGAAATACTTTGTATCCAAATATTTATTTATCTATTTACTACTAATGCTAATATCAATCAAAGACTTAGTAATTTCAAAACTCTTATCAAAACCTGCCCAAAACCATGTCCACACTAGCTAAATTAATCGTCAGACATTAAACCATGTCCACACTCACCGCTAACTGTTTACGAGTCACCGCCTACCGAATTTCCCTTTGTCCCAAACCATCTGTTTCTCCCAACATTATGAGGGCCCAATCGACCAGGTGGAGATTCTATCTCGGAGCACGCTGCGAGTTATGATTGGAGACAGTTGTTATAAATATTTATCTGATTTTTGGACAAATCGATGATATTTACGACTTTTTGTTTGGTTTTTGTTGATCTAAATTGTTGGGGATAAATGTGATGGGAACATTGTGGTCGACGAGGC
Organism: Notocelia uddmanniana; assembly: GCA_905163555.1. Classification (NCBI taxonomy): domain Eukaryota; kingdom Metazoa; phylum Arthropoda; class Insecta; order Lepidoptera; family Tortricidae; genus Notocelia; species Notocelia uddmanniana. The sequence goes on from LR991064.1 coordinate 6,186,489, forward strand.
AATTTAGAATCCAAATTTATTAGTAACTGGTTTAGTTTATTTTGTTTAAGGCTACTAATTATGTTAATTATGGAAGGAATTTTCTAAATGTACCCTGTTAATTTATGTATTAATTGAAATACATCTACCTACTCTATTTTCCTTTTTATATTATACTTTTAAAATTTTAAAAGAAAACAACAGTAATGGTTTTTCCACCGATAAAAATTACGTTACCAATAAACAGGACAACAAACTTCAAATTTTTTTTATGCTCTTAAATCCATTAAGATGTGAAATGGGACTCAGATTGACCACAGAATTATGACGTCATTAGTCATATTTCCCTACAAACTTCATAGTTTGTACTAGCCGAGGTTTTTGAAGTCTCGTAAAAAGTTTGTTGATTTGACTATATTCAGTAAAATACTGAATTGTGAAATAAACAGATGATTCGCCACTTCAAGGTTTGAAGATATTCGAGCACTTTAAATCTTCAGATATTGGAGCTATATTATGTACGAGTATGTGGAATAAACAGGACAAACCATGGTGTCAATTCGACTCTACGTATTAATAAAATATTGATATGACGTTTGTCGCTCGTGCTCCCTTCCACGCGCCTTGATCATTTTACTAGCGGTTTACCCCAAACTGTGAACTTGCGATGTTTTCGCTTTAAAAGTATTATATATAATTTTTTCGACCACCTCTTTCAAGCGCCTATATATTGGTAATCTATTTATTCACCGATTTAGCTCAATTTTAAACTTAAACATCATATTTGTCTTAATTTCGAATTAAAAGGATTTCTCTGGCATACGCGGCCAATCGCTCTAGCTATCGAAACAATCAAGCTCTTACAATGTCTTAGGGAGGCATACAGTGACATCTACCTTATACGACTCAGGCTTCTTTGATGATGGGTGGCGGGTCTAGTCCACTAAAATACTTTAGCATGTCCTGATTAATACGACCCGTTCCAAGTTAATAAGTACTAGCCGGGCTGATGTGCAATTGGTAAATATTGATGTGCCAGTCAGTATTTTTGGTGCGAAGTCAAAGGGCCGTCCCTTTCACTCTCCTGTTATACACTATCTGACGGAAAGAAACAGCACGATATGAAGTTCGATTTTAGAAGTTTGGAGTAGGCCCTTATAGCTGCTACCGCCAACGAAAACAAATGAAGTTCGTATATCTCCCTCTCTGTCGCACTTGTATATTCGTGCGACAAAGAGGCATATATTTCGTTTTCGGTTCCCGGTAGCACTTCAGTCCGAGCGCGGCGGAAACCGAAGAAAGTCAAAGAACATTCCGTGTGTCGTCCGTCACACATATATTTTTTTAATTTTCCATGGACCTATGAACTTGAAATTAGGTGATAATGTTTATTATGACGTATATTTTACCAAAAATACCAATATATTAATAAATCCCCCTAATGCGCGAGTCCGACACACTTGGCCGGGTTTTCTTACGTTCTGTTTTTTTTTTCTCATATTTTAAAATACCCTATTCGTTTTAAAGTCGCCTGCCGTGAATTTAAAACGAACTATCTCCCTCTATGTTGTTCGAATATGCATGTGCGACAGAAAGGCAGATACTTCGTTTTCGGTTCAAGGTAGCGCCTCTAACGTCCGAGCGCGGCGAACGGCATGAGCAGTCCCACTAAGATATGGGAGAGCGAGATAGGGATAGAATTTTGATAGACGTTTAAAATAGAGACGCAGCTTTAAGGTGGCGGACAGACTCGGCAAAGATTCTAGTGGTGCCCTTTACACGATTAATATTATCACAATACTGGGGTGTCAATATTATCGCAGTGTTCAAATTTGTACGGATTCTGCTTCAGTATTCACGTGATACGTAACATGATATGAACGTATCACGGGAAAATAATAACCATGTAACAGGCCCCATACAATCGCTTTGAAAGCGGTTGTTGTGACAATCTGATAGGTGTATTGAAAACGACAAAAATAAAACGCTGCAGACGCGGCTTGCCGGACCACGCAATGGGCGTTGATGGCCCATCACCCAGAACGCAGCCCAGCAACCTGGCCAACATACAGGACGCAAAAATAATTCACGATTTACGAACGTACCCGACCCGACACTGTCAACCAACGAATTTAATATGGCCGACCTTTTGTCATAAAATTAACACTTTTAAATAAAAAATACGCGATAATCCGAATTTTGCGGATACATATGTTCAACTCGAAACCGTTATTTTTATACGTTCTTCAATTTGAGACAGGTCTCGTTCGGGTCTACCGTACCCCTGCACGGAATTATTAATATAGATAACAGCCACGTCATGACGAGGTTATATCAGAGTGGCAAACAAACATACGGCCTAACTGATGGTAAAATGACACCGTAGCCTATTTATTGATCAAGGCGCGTGGAAGCGAGCGTGGGCGATAATTCTCATACCATTTTTTTATCAATACGTAGGATCGAATATACCATATGGTTTTGGTTAATGTTTTTGTTTATTCCCCATACTTGTACATAGCTTCAATATCTAAAGATTTAAGGTGCTCAATAATCAAATTTCGAAGTGCTGGAGAATGTCTTTCCTTGCAATTGTAACCTTATATACATTTTGACGTAAATAAGTATATAGAAAAAAACTGTCACTTCTAATACCATTTTAATCGCAGCTATAAATGTAATATTAGTGCTGGGAATTGTCCCATTAGTCAATGGGTTTGATCTACCTAGCACTAGATCTGATAGAAACTAACGATGAATCCCATGCCCACATAACAAACCCAACCCAATATAAATTCATTCGAGCGACGGAACGAACGCGCGTAAAAAAAAACTAATATCATATCAATATGTCGAGAGAAATATACCTCTGGCAATGAAACGCTTGCGTAGGCGTCGAGTTTAGTGTGTAACGGGCTCCGCTAAAACGCGTTATTTGGCAGTAAATCTAAACCAATGTCAGAGGTCGCTTGCAATTCCATGTAATAAAATACGAGTATGCTTATTGTGAACTTGCATCTGACGCGGATTAGGATTGACAAATGAATGAGACCATTCGGGAATGCTGGATTTAAACCTTCCCATGAACCTTAGCCTTTTGATTACGTTGACTTTTATTACTTTATTTACTTTTACAATCTCTCTCGATTTTTAGAGTTAGGTACTTAATCAGTGTGTTTGAATTTCTTGAATATATACTTAGCTACTGACATGTATGATAGGTGAAAGGTCTAATCTGAATTATTTATTTATTAATAAAAAATTTGGCCCAAATATAAAAAGGAAAATGTTTAATAAAGCTACTTTGTATTTTAGAAAACTACTTTGTTTTTTTTTGTGTGTAAGCAGTTAGTTATTAGGTTATTTAAAAGTAAAAAATATTTTTAGAAATAAAAAATTTAGTTCGCAGATAGCTTTCAAGGTTTTTTTAAATTTAATAAAAATATGGAACTGCGCATGATGTCTTTGAAAGCCTTAATTTATTAAGAATATAACATTGGAATATGTATATATGGAAGGTTATGGAACCTAAGTACAAAGAAATTCAAAAATTCGATCGTAATCATGAGAATTATAATCAAATTAAGGAAATTACGAAAGTTGCTTGAGAATACTTTAGGTCATTGCATCTCGATACAAATTCCTTTAATTACACCCTCTACTGTAAAACTTTAAGTCAGATAATTACGAATAACATTAATGCCGTCTACTAAGTAAGCCTCGATGCCGCAAAAAGAGAATTCCCGGCCCATGCCCATGAGGTTTATACCGCATAAAGGCTCATAATGGCGGTAAAAAGTGCGTAAAACTATGCGTTCTAACGAAGCCGCATTGTTGCCAGTACAGATCCGAGTAAAATCGAACACACAGCGCTTTGCGCGTGCCACAAAATACAAGCGCGACCGAGTCCAATATTAATCAGCTTATCGCGAATTTCAAAGTAATGCGGGTTTTCCAGAATACAGCTAGCTATCCAGGTGCATCTGCAAAAAATACTAAAATAATGTACTGTAGAAATCACATCAGTACTTATAAGCTATATTCAAATGCAATGTATATACGTACAAGGTCACAGGCAGCAGCTAGTAAATAAATAATTTGATTGGTTGTATGATTACCTAAGTACTACCAGGTCGTAACATAATTCATGCATAATATCATAAACCGCTCTGTATATTTTCATGATATAAAGAATGATTGAAAATAGAGGTAGTTCACGGATGAATAAGATGTCACGGTATAAGCCACCTATATATAAATTTTGAAGTATGAAGTTATTGATTTTTTTAGATAAATAAATGACATCAAGACGTTAAGAATGTCGGTTGGTATAGGTAGTTCAATTACCACTTACCACATAGGGTTATAATTAATTAGCGCTCCTAATTATATTCACGATTACTGAGCTCTTGAATAATCAACCATTCAATAATCACAATCTTTATACCAAGAACCTATGTAATTAAAATACTCAAAAAAATTGGTAAGGTGTTTTCAAGAACACTTATTGGTTTTGCTTTGACACATTACTTCCATAGCAAAGATTTAGCGACAGTAAAATTAATCTGCATACGCTATTCAACATTGCGTTATCAACATGCTTGATGTCCTACAGCAAAAATGTATTACAGCAGCAAGATAGAGCTTGGTTGAAGTGAGGTTATTTCTTAATTCAATAATGAACAGCCAGTTGAAATTATGTTAGGCAGATGTAACTGCCATTTTTAGCATAGAAAATGAAATTTATATCGACATTACGCAAGTCCAAAATTGATACGTAAGTACCCCTCAGATGCAAAATTCCGGTCGTTTTTACCGTATTAAATATGTTTATCGTCCTGGTTCCTCATCTCTCTCTTTTGCATTAAAGTATTGCCAAATGTGTGAGTTGATGATCAGATAAAACTAAGAACCAAAATAAAATGGAAATTTATCGGTTGAATAATAAAAAGCAACAAAAAAAAACGGATTCCCGCTGTTTCACGACACCACACTCCAACAAATCCGAGCAAAATCGAAGTGCCATCCAACAATAGCTCGTCCTCAATACAAAATTGACAATGGCAAGAGCAAGAAACACGGAATTTATCACCTACTGTTTCTTGCCTGTGGCGGTGTGACTAAATGCTTGAAGTACGATGCGTGCACAGAGTGTTTTGTATGGGGCATGTGTGGGGTAATGATCGGCGTATTGTCGGGTCTTGTGGCGAATGCAGCTGATTTAAGGTAACCCTGCTGTTTTGGGATAGAGTTTTAAACAGTTTCGTTTATAATATGTTGGTACTCCTCACGACTATTTTTATAAGCTTCGTAACATCGTGGTGATTGCTGATCTTCAAAATCTGTTTTAAAATAATAAAGTAACTGATAACATTTTTGTTTATTTAATTTAATTTAACCGTATGGCATTTATTTACGAACCGTGAGATCTTTGAGAAGACAAGTACGGTTGCCAGTTTCTGTTGCACTTTTAGCACCACCCAGGAGTCACGTGTAAGGTAACGGTGGGCACTCCCTACGGACGTGGTGCAACTTCGACCCCCCTTTGTCAAGTAAGTGAGCAACTTGACTGTTAGAAGTTTTCAAGCCGCCCGAAGGCCTCTAATTTGGCTTAACGACTGCTGCCGTAGACAGCAGCCAGGATCAACGGCTAAGCGTGCCTTCCAAAGCACGGGGGTGCTCAGTTAGTAACCACTCAAAGCGGTCACCCGTCCAAGAATTGACCTTTTTTTTGTCGGTGTGAAAATGCATATACATACCCCCGGCCCGGGGGAGGAAATTGGGGGTTATGTGGGACTCTCTCCTCCACAGCCCCCTCCGTTAGTCGGAGGGAGGAAAGGAGCATAGCCGCTAAAAACACACCGGCGTCACTCGCATTGCCGTTATAGGGGGGTGTCATGGGACCGCTAGCATTCTACCACGACGTCCCCATCCAAGAACGGACCTGCGCCCACATTGCTTAACCTCGCATACCGAACGTGGTATGCGGGCGCCGCTAGGCCACGAACGCTCCTTATAATATCCAAATAAAATATCCGATAACATTTTTGTAGATAAATTGGACTGATAGAAGTTGACTTGTAATATAGTTTGAAACAAGATTCACGAAAGTGTAAGTTCAAGCATGGTTAAGCCTTTTAATTCGTCTTCAATTTAATTGATATCGTTGTGATACGAAGTCATACAATTTATATGGGTAGCTTTTGTGTCAAGATGGATTCAATTAAATTATAAACAAATAAAAGCTTTAGGAGCGCTTTACTATAATGTAACAGGTCCACTAGCGCCACTCGTAAATAATTGTGATTATTTAAATTTAACGATAGATATTGAAAAAAAAAACGCACTTCTAAGGTGTGGAATTCTTTGCCGGCGTTTGTATTTCCCAGTTCATATAATCTACACCTTTTTTAAAGCGCGAGTGAATAGGCGTCTTCTGGGTGAGCTCGCTTCATCGTCGGCCTCATCTTCGCCCCCTGGCTAGACGCTGGCCAAAAGCAATCCCATTTCTCATAAAAAAGGAGAAGGATTATTTAAATTTAACGACAGACATTGAAAAAAGGCCACTATGTAAAGTATTTCGTATTTAAGTACCTTTTGAATACATCACACTAGTTTTTGCGCTGCTGGATTCGTCGATCAATGTAATCTATGCGTCAAAAGTAAAAATGGCCGTTTTCTATTTGAACTCACAGATCGACAAATCCAGCAACGTAAAAACTAGTTTGATGTATTGAAAATGTACTTAAATACGAAATACTTTACATAGTGGCCTTTTTTCAATGTCTACCGTTAAATTTAAATAATCACAATTATTTACGAGCGGCGTTAGTCTGCCTGTTTTATTTTAGTAAAGCGCTCTTAACTATGGTCCAAAAATTGTAAAACCTCCCATTCCTAACACCCTTTAGCCTTAGCCACAACATTACCGCGTTTACGACGCATCTGTGAATACGTGTAATTGCGCGGACTGCCGATGGGGCGTCGGTTGCGGTCGAATGTATGGACAGTGCGTTCAAGTATCGATGTGATGTATGAGCGTTAGATTGTTCACTTGGAAAATAAACAAAGTCCTGCCTGGCGATAAGGTAAAAACAGAAAAACAAAAATATTCAAATATGTATGAGTTTTTGTTCAGATTTTCTTGTAGGCATTTCCGAAGTAGTTAGGGCACTTCCGCATTTGGCGTGTCCGCATTAAATTCATTTGTACGGATATTTTATGTATTTTTTTAAATCAAAGTTTCAATTCTGAGAAATTTAAGTAATCGTTCATAATTATGAAAGACACTCCCTATATACATAAGTTGAATTTTGCGAAATAACTTGTCTTTCTAACTACCTAAGCACTCATACAGTCGTGAGGATATGAACAATGCGATCTGCAGCAGAAGGTCACACTCGTTGCGTGGGCGCAGAAAGCCGCGCTATGATTCTGTATCTCATGTCGGCGAATATACTGGGAGAGGAACGATAAATGAAGATGGATGTGCTATTATTAACTATAACCTAGGGTAATAACTATTAGTAGTTCCGATATATACATACTTTGGAGGTACAATGCGGACCGAAAACTTATTTGTATGGTTTTAAATGCACGTGAAGACGACCAGGTTGTTTATTTATAAAAATCAAACTAGCTGTGTCTGCGACGCCACCTGCTGCGTCCTATAAGTCTTTTACTGTAAATATTTAATGCAGTTACCACGCAATAGGCCATGATGGGCCAACGACAAGACATATTTGTATCTCATTCCACCGTATACTAAAGCCGGTCACAAACTAGCGCGGCCTAGGCCGCGCGGTCAATAGAAGACTTGTCATTAGCTGTCAAATTTACTATTGACAGCGGCCGCAGGCTTCTTCCGTGTGTGACATGCTTAACTGTGTGCTGTACGTGGCCCATCATGGCCCATTGTGCGGTACCGGCGTAAAGTTTAAATGCTGATGAAATAACTATTATCGATCGTAGTATTTTATTTTCGTATTCATTCATTTTCGGAAAGTCTAGTGCAAAATTACGAATTGAATTAATCCTAAATATGTACTTAAACCTTAATTCACCGACATAAGCGCCATGGGGCATATTTTTAAACAGGTTATATGTATTTTTGCACCTGAACATAGCCGAACTCTTATTTAGTAGGTGCTGTATAATTATATTAAGTTTAAATGCCAATGAAAGACCTATCGATGAGTTTCGGAAATTACTAAGATAGGAACAAACAGTACCTTTTAATAATGTTAGCATGGACTTCAGTGCATGATTCTACTGTCTGAAGTTTAAAATACATACATACATACACACACATAAATTTATAGGTTGGCAGAACATTTGTAGGTTTTAAGATGGTGAAAATGTGATATTAATGTAGCAGCTCCTTACCCCAGATCACAGTTTAATTCAGGTATAAACCAAAAAACAAGCTTTTCGTAGTTCACAGTCCCAACCTTGGTGGTACATGATTTACCTCGTCTTGTTCATTACCATACCGCGAGTTTGGTGACTAATGCTCTTATTACAACACTATTGTAACCGATACATGCCTGTAGAGCTATTAATAAACTTTACTACTTACTAAATATTACCAGTATAATGTTCAGTTTCAATGTGTATTAAATTTGATGCCGCCGTAACTTTATTGTCGTTAACTGGTCATTTAAACCACCATCATTCGTTATACCTAGCTGGTCATTATGCCTTCGTCTGCGAAAACCCTAGAGTCCCATCTACTCCTACCTCAAGTATCACAAGGCCTCACAAGGGGCTGAACACCTTTGCACCATGCCGCTTAGTGTCACAAAAACAAAACAAACGAAACACAAAACAAAAACACTTGGACCATGGCGACCAAGTGCGCGTCGACTTTTCAAAGATTTGTCAGCGCGCTTTATAGAGATAGAGACCACTGGTGAGCAGAGGGCTGGCCAATATTTCGCACAAAGAATAAGCATTGCCATCCATCGTGGTAATGCAGCCAGTCTTCTGGAAACTCTGCCCACTGATGGCGCCCTGGGATAGTTTTTTTTAATATGTTGTCTTATGTTGTCTTTGACTTATTGAGAATTGATTAATAAAATATATTGTTTAAATTCATCATCATCATCATCATTTCAGCCGAATGACGTCCACTGCTGGACATAGGCCTCCCCCAAAGACTTCCACAATGACCGGTCCTGCGCCACCCGCATCCAGCGGACACCCGCGACCCTTACCAGGTCATCAGTCCACCGTGTGGGGGGCCTGCCCACGCTACGCCTTCCGGTACGTGGTCGCCACTCGAGAACCTTCCCGCCCCAACGGCCATCGGTTCTGCGTGCTATGTGCCCCGCCCACTGCCACTTAAGTTTAGCGATTCGAAGGGCTATATCGGTCACTTTGGTTCTGCTGCGGATGGCCTCATTTCTGATGCGATCACGCAGAGAAACTCCCAGCATAGCCCTCTCCATTGCTCTTTGGGTGACTTTGAGCCTTCTTATGAGGCTCATAGTAAGCGACCACGTTTCAGTACCATATGTCATCACTGGCAACACACACTGGTCAAAGACTTTCGTCTTGAGACACTGCGGGATATTGGACGGAAAGATGTGACGTAGCTTCCCGAACGCTGCCCAGCCGAGTCGGATTCGACGATTAACCTCTTTCTCGAAGTTGGACTTACCTAACTGGACAGTCTGTCGTAGGTATATGTAATCGTCTACAACTTCGAGCGTAAAGTGTCCGATTGTTACGGGAGTTGGTGCTACATGGGCATTTGACATGATCTTCGTCTTGTCCATGTTCATCCTTAGACCAACTCGCTCGGAGGCTTTACTGAGGTCATTGAGCATTGTACTTAAATCCTCCATGGTCTCAGCCAAGACGACTATATCGTCAGCAAACCGAAGGTGAGTGATGTACTCGCCGTTTATGTTGATGCCTAGCCTTCTCCAGTCCAGAGTCTTGAACACGTCCTCCAGTGCAGCGGAAAACAGTTTAGGAGAAATAACATCTCCTTGCCTGACTCCCCGCTGCAGCGGAATAGGTTTCGAGTTCTGGTCCTGGAGTCGGACTGACATAGTGGCGTTCTCGTACAAACACTTCAGCACTTCGATATAGCGGTAGTCCACTTGTCACCGTTGGAGAGATTGTAGTACAGCCCAGGTTTCAATCGAATCGAAGGCTTTCTCGTAGTCCACGAACGCTAGACAGAGGGGCAGGTTATACTCCTCAGTCTTCTTTATAACCTGACGAAGCGTATGGATGTGGTCTACGGTGCTAAAGCCTCTTCGGAATCCGGCTTGTTCGGGAGGCTGGAAGTCATCTAGCCTGCGTGCGAGACGGTTCGTAATGACTCTTGAAAACAGCTTATAGACATGGCTCAGAAGTGAGATGGGGCCGTAGTTCTTCAGTAAGGCGTTGTCACCCTTTTTGAAGAACAGCACCACCACACCTCTGTTCCATGCCTTTGGAGTTTTCCCTTCCAGTAAGACGGAATCGAACAACTTCTGAAGGGCCCTAAGGACCGGTTTTCCACCCGCCTTCAGGAGTTCAGCTGTTATTCCGTCTTCACCGGGTGCCTTGTTGTTCTTTAGCTGTTTAAGAGCCATTCTAATCTCGTACAGGCTGATGTCCGGGATATCTTCGGTATAGTGCCGGGTTAATCTGGCTCTAGGGTCTTCCGCCAGACCAACTTCGGGTCTGCTAGTTGACGTGTATAGCTGTCCATAAAAGCATTCTATCTCTTTCAGAAGCTCGGGTTTGGATGAAACGATTCTACCGTCTTCAGTTTTTAATTTGGCGAGCTGGCTCTGCCCAATAGACAGATCTCTTGAGAACACTTTAGAGCCCTTATTCTGCTCGATGGCCTCTTCAATACGATTTGTATTGAATTGGCGCAGATCGCGGGTAAGGGACTTGGAGATCCGTTTATTGAGCTGCCTGTATAATGTCGCATCGGCTGAAGACTGCAGAATCATTTCATTCCTTTCCTCGATGAGCCTCTGAGTGGAGATAGAAAGCCTTTTGGCTCTGTGAGTCCGTTGGGCCTTAAAGAACTTAGACCCAATGCTATGGACAGCTTCCACAAACCCGTCATTGAAATCGTCCACGTCGCCGCCTAGACAATCAAAACGGTTTTGGAGTTCCAGCTGAAAGCTCTCGGGGTTTTGGATTTGGACTGCTGCTGGACGGAGCGTAGACTTCATCAGGCGAGAGCGCTCTAGCTTGACGCATATATTCAATGTGCCTCTTACCAGACGATGATCACTTCCGGTTTTAACCGTATTGATCACAGAGACATCATTGAATATATGCCTCTTCGTCGACATAATGAAATCAATCTCGTTTTTTGTTGCACCGTCGGGACTCATCCAGGTCCACTTCCTGTGCTCGCGTTTCTTGAAGAAGGAGTTCATCATGTAGAGTCCCTCCTTCTCCAAGAAACCAGCCAGTAGTTGGCCCCGGTGGTTCCGACTTCCAACTCCAAATTGCCCCACTCTCAGCTCATTGCCGTCTCTCTTGCCCAGTTTCGCGTTAAAGTCCCCCATAACAACGGTGAAGTAGGTTTTGGAACTATGCATGGCCTTAGTTTTATCCTCATACATAGCCTCCACCTCGTCGTCGGAGTGTGCCGAGGTCGGCGCGTACACCTGTATGACCTTCAACGAGTATCTCTTGGATACTCTGAGTATAAGGTACGCCACCCTAGCCGACACACTCTCGATCTTCACCACGTTGTTTACGAGGGACTTGTGGACGATGAACCCGACACCTCCCTGGGACTGTTGGTCGCCCTCCCGGAAATAGAGCAAGTTGCCGGACTTTAGGGTTATCGTGTCCTCCCCCTCTCTTCGGACTTCAGATAACCCCACGACATCCCAACGCAACTTGCTCAATCCTTCCTCTAGTTCCGCTATCTTTTCGTCGGTCCGCAGTGTACGCGTGTTGTACGTTGCCAGGGCCAGGAGTCGTCGGTGGTGGTAGCTGGATCTTTGCCGGAGATTCTTAGCACCCCTGGCCCCGCTAGTACCCTGGCCGCTACCAAACCCAGGGCACCGGGGGCCGCCGGAACCTCGGGGCCGTGGCCTTTGTGTCGCTTTCATAGGGGGTAAATGCCATAATCGCCACGCTTGGCATGCGGGTTGGCGATCGCAGTGTCTCCACCGCACTCCAGGGATGCTGCTGCCCATCCCCCGGTGGTCTTGGTCGCAGTTTAAGGACATACCCGGGTCCCGGGTCCGGGTCCCGGGTCCGGGTCCATACCATTGTTTAAATTGCCATACTACATTTCCCAAGGGTGAAAGCGACAAAGTCCCCTTTTGTCCAGCTACTTATGAGGTCGACTGTCCCATCTCCTTGGCGGTTGATTTCCGGGATAAAATAACCTTGTACTGATCCTGGCCAGAAAATAATACATGTGCCAAAATAGTCATCCACGTTTTTGTGCGATTCAGCGACTAATGACATAAAATTCACATCGGATGTTGGCCTAAAGATCACTTGTAAATGAAAAATTAAATGAAAATAATTTATTCCGGAACTAGTCCATAAAATTGAAATACAATCTAATTGAAATGATAAATAAACATTGGCCCATGTTTTCTCCACATCGCGTTACCCCGATCGCGTTACCCCGCGATAATGAGGGCTCTAGTACGGCTCCAACGCTCATGTAGCGGGCTGTTAAATATTCTAAATACTCCGGAAATAAGTTCAGAACTTTGATAAGTAGTATCGGATATTAACCTTAGATATAAACTCACAAAGCTACAAACTTACAAACCTACACAATTTACCTCTTTATAATATTAATATAGACATGTATGGATTAACATTTTAGATGTATTATACTTTTATCTAGGGAAAATGCATTTATAAATATAAGTAGAAATAATCTACCAAATACAACAATAAAAAGCTATAAGAAATTAACAACAACACACTTTATTACACACCTCAAAAATATCACAATTACAGAACATAAAACTTAAAGTAGTTAAATAACAGGCGGTCTTATCCTTACCGCTAACGAAAGATCTCTACCAAACAAACTTTGGGTATTGGAGATACTTACTGTATTGGAGTTTAAAGTTGTGTTAAAAGCCAGTAATTAAACATCATGTAAGCAAAGGCTACAGTCGTACATACATACCATAAGTATTGTAGTTTCATGACAGGTCCCTATTTGACTGTTATTACTAGTACAAAAAATAATTTATTTAATATTCAGTACAAAATTTTAACATGCAATTTTAATCCACAATGCAGGCTTCGTCAGGTGGGTACAACTATACATCAGCAACAGGCGTCGTCACACACAACAATAAAGCAATCCGCAACAGGCTTCGTCAACTTTTATTACTAGTAGTAAACTAGTAGTTTGTTAGTGTCAAATAAACTAGTTCAGTTAATTTAATGTTTCGCAGTGAAATATATACCAATTTAAAGCATATCATGATCATCATAGTGAGCTTTCACAGTAATAGTAAGTACTAAATGTAATCCTACTTGACAAAGCGTGGGTCATTGAATTTGATTATGGTTGTAATGCAACCTCATCAATAATGGAAATTAATGTTGTATGGTTCTAACGTAGTCAAGTATGAACATGTCAAATGTACCAACTATGTAAGGTAAATGTCTAAAACTTTCAATCTTATAACAGAGGTGTCATGATAATAGAGGTGTTTATTGGGTGTTTAGCTCTCAATACTTGGGACGTTTATTTTTTCTATAACAAGGAGTTTAAACATTTTTAAATAGGTCGGCAATGAGCGTGTGAATCCTCTGGAAGCGGCTATTAGCCACAGTGACTGCTTACGCCAGACGATCCTCTATCGTATTGGCCACCATAGTGGCATTCAAAAAAATAGGATCCATCCATAAAAAGTAGTTGTTTTGTACAGTAGTTTTTATAATAAGCATTGGATCGATATTGATCCTTTCCAAAGTTCATTTTCTAGTCTCAAAAGGTTAGTTAAAGCTAAATTATTTAAGTTCACCCCAAAAAATTATAGTTAAGGTAAATGTAACTTTTCAGGTCATCTAAATTTCTAGAATGTGTGTTATTCACTCTCTTTTTGCTTTTTTTTTTTTTTTTTTCTAAAATATGTAAGAATATTATTAGTTTGTGCGACGTGTGTGTGCCAGTCTTCGACTCTTTATCTGCCATGATCGACGCTTGTCAATTATAATTACTATCACTTTTTTTTCTCTCCCATGAGTGCTTGTGTCAAACACTGGTACTGTGTCGAGGACCGGTACAATTAAGTTTCCGTTTCTCTAGCTATTTATATTATTTTTGTTAACATTTTGCATAAAAATTAACCTCTAGGTCTTTTTTTTTAATTACTGTCTAGTACACTACATGTACACATATGTCTAGTTTGCCATGCGACTGTTTGTGTTCTGAATAAATAAATAAAAAATGTTTAAATTATAATAGGTAGTTACTTAAATAAGTTCATTATAGGGGCATTTTACAAATCAATTTTCGAATACTAAACAAGGTTTTCTACGCAAATAAATATATAATAAGACGAACTAAAATCATTTTAGCCTCGGGATTGCAACTCGAAGGGATAAGGGTGTGGATGTTAGCACCAAAATGAATGGATAAAAAAAAAACTTAATTCGTCTATGATTTGACACAAATCGAGAAACCAAAAGTAGTCACATAAAAATTATTTAAAACTTATGTCTGTTACTCACTGAAATTAATTAAACTGTAAACTGCGAGTATTGTTAGCCATATTATTAACCATTTTGTGGAAGAAAACAACCTTTGATTTTTTCATTTCGCTGTGTAACTTACCTTTTGAAAGATGATAATCTTTCAAAACCTTGGAGATCATTGGATCCATCCATTACAATGCATTTTGGTTAAATTCCCACAAGGATATTAGGCAAATAATTTAATATAGAAACACTCAAAGGGTACGTTGCACCAAACCGCCAGTAATCGTAAGCGGTGCTTGTCAAAATCCGACTGTATGGAAAGTTTGACTAGCTTCTAAGGGAAGACAGCTACCGGCGCCATATTTAACATTGATCGGTCTGTAATCGTAAGTTAGTGCAACTGGTTCTAAATAGATTAACATTGAACCCACCCAATGTCACATTGTATACCTGTGCTTATTAAGAAAACCCGGCTACTTATCGCGTACATTGTACTTCAGAACTCTATAACTGTCACATTCACTATTAAAACCTTATTTAAAAGGCGTTACAAATCGACGACTTTTGTCGCGCCCCTTCAAAGCCATTTAATTGTTACAATTCTGTTCCATGCAATATTTATAGGCACTTAGACATCAGGCGATTTCAAATTTATGACCCACTTCGTTATTGAATCTTGTACTCTATGTAGATAGAATAAGGTTGAAAGTCGAGACTACTGTTTGTACAAAACATGATAGTATTATACTGGTTTAAATAGGATCACGCTTCATAAATAAAATTAGCAGAAGTTAAACTTCTGCCACCCTAGTTAACAGATATGGGGTGAAAATATTTTGACATTTTGTTCTGAGTGCCACATACAACTGTATCGGCTTTTGATATTGTTATGTTTTTATTCCATTCAGGAATAACAGCGACGTTTTACCTACTGTGGTAAACAAGCATACGGCAAGCCTGGTGGTTAAAGACACTGTAGCCTATGTATGCTTGCGACTCCAGAACAATCTCAAGCGTGGTGCAAAAAGTTTTAGGGTTCCGCGTTACCGCGGACCAGGGGGTTTTACAACCATCCTTATAGTTTCGCCATGTTCGTCCGTCCGTAATGTGGTTTATTTGTATTTGTACTCACTTACATAAGAATTAATCCTCCCATTGGAATTTGTCTTTTACTTAATATCCTTCGATTAATTATTTCTAAAGATTCCTACGAGAACCAAGTACTTAGTACTTAAGGCCATAAAACCATTAGCCGATTTCCTTCAATTCACCAATGACTGATGAATTGAAGGAAACTGACGACAGGATCATTTCTCCACAAAAAGGGTGGGTTAATTTACATTTCATTATATTTGCCGTGTGACCATACTCAATACACATACTTAAACTCAATACAAACAATTTTATGTACTTTTAAACGCCCTTCCTCATTTCATTCAGGATTGTAACGACAATAACGGTAAAGTCATCTTCAGTTGCCCGATCACATAAATCTTTTCACATCGTCGCCTCTCAATAAACTATAACTATAAACTCACGCGCAACGTCAACTCCAAAGTGACTGAATCCCATACAATTTTCAATGCGATTTAAGACCTTTTTAAAGTAGAATAGTAACACAAAGCTATGATTTGTAACATGCCAGCCCAATACTTACACACGGAATGTAGATTCTTGAGAAAAAAAATCTTAATTTATTACGGATTTTGGAGATAACATCACGGATGGTTATTTATATTTATGTCAACACTAGTAAGTGCTTGGAATTATGCTCGTAAAAAGGTCATATGTTTCTAAGATTCTCGTGTAGATATACGGCTATTCGATAGTAACATGGAAGAGTTATGGTATGATTATTCTTGAATGTGTTGTGGTTCGAATTTTTGTGTAAATTATTGTTGGACAAAATATACATACATACACTGTACGAGTAGCGATCATAAATAATGTAACAGTCCAAATACGCGGTAGCGTCGATGGCAGTGACCCGCCGCGATTGACTAATAAAAAGCTAGAAGTCCCATGTTTGATTCCCAGGAAAGTATCAAATAATGAAGACAATTTATTTATTGCAGTTTAGTTTTGCCAAATGTCAAATTTCCATTTATTCCTAACGCATTTGTTTAACATACAATGATAAAAAATACCTTTTCAGTTCTTTGACTCATCTAAGTGGTCAAACTAGCAACGTTATAATTAATAATATAAATAACACTTAGCTTTTCTAAATATAGCAAAGCTTCCTTCAACAACATGACACGATTTATTTAGATCAATCTCGTTATCGATATAAATCATTCCTCATAAGGCTGTGAGCTCACAATGTGCTAATGCATTTAAATAATCACGAACTAGGAGGCTTTAAGAGTTTAAAAGGATAATCGCAGTAATGAAGCGATATGCCACAATGCCGTACACTTACTGTTTTACAACTCGTTTCACAAGTATCGGATTTTATTCTTAATAGTACGATAGAGAAACTTTTTTTGATGCCACGACGGTGGCAAAGAGCATACAGCCTACCTGATGGTGAGCAGACATAATAACCTTAACTACTAACTATTAACTAGCTATTTCGGCGCAGTGATCTAAAGAGGATCTTGGCCTCTAAAACGAGAGCACCCCGCTTTTCCCGATCCTGCGCCGCTTCCTGCCAGTTGCCAGTCTGAAGCTGACGCAGATCTGCCTCCACACTGTCTTCCCAGCGATACCTGGGTCGGCCAACTATGCGGCGACTACTCGCATTTGACCAAAGTATGTTATCTTGACAGCTCGATCCTCCCCTATTCTCAGTAAATGACCGAACCAGCGGAGTCTGTGCTGTCTGTGTGCTTTTGTCTCGCCTATGATATTAGGTTCGGCCACCAACTCCTCGATGTCGGCTTTCTTCCTGATCCTCCAAGAGCCGCCATCTTTCTTGATAGGCATCAGAATCTTCCTAAAACCCTTCTCTCTGATACCAGGAGCTGCTTTTCTTCTTTTTATGTTAGTTTCTAAGCTATAATAACCTTAAATAGGCCATAATCTTGTTTGCAAGATAGTCGGAAGCGCATTGCGGACTCTTTTTTGGCTTGATAGCTAGAGATAAACACAAGTCTTCTCTCTCAACACAGCGCATTTCAGGAGGCTTGTACTCACTACCAGACACAGAACTAGAACAAAACCTAAAAAACCAGTAGTGATGTATTTATACGGGCTTTCT
Organism: Notocelia uddmanniana; assembly: GCA_905163555.1. Lineage (NCBI taxonomy): Eukaryota > Metazoa > Arthropoda > Insecta > Lepidoptera > Tortricidae > Notocelia > Notocelia uddmanniana. The sequence goes on from LR991064.1 coordinate 6,204,328, forward strand.
GCAAAAATCTCATTATCAGAATGAGGCATGGCAGCGTAAACCTGATTGTTAAAAGTTATGAAGCCGCCGTTCGAGGACCTCAATCTAAGTCTCAAATAAGACTACTATACTAAGCAAGGGGTCACTAGGTAGATTGAATTAGGCAGTAACACAACGTCATGCGCAGGCATTACTATTGAAGTGACGCCAAACTCAATTCAGTAGCGTATCGCAATCCTTAATGGAAATTTTAAAGGTGTCCTCAAATCCGGTACCCCGCTGTCCTCGCTCCGGCAAATTATGCAAATACAAGCCGATAGCTCAATACGTAATACTATGTAGAACAGTGCCCATTGTACGGTGACTAACTACTTTATACGATCACCGAAACGATCAAAGAATAATTACAACATTGGCAGAAATCCTGCATTCTAACGCTATTGGGTTATTAAATCCCAATTTCGGAAGGTGTGTATGATGGATCTAAGGGCGGATTCATAGTTGACGTCATGTTCTCTGATGCGATAACGCCTAACACAGTAAGGGCCGTCATGTCAGAGCGCTTCAGTGTGACACCGATATCGTTCAGACGCAACACGACAGGTCACTTCAGAAAATATGTTCTTAAGTACGAGTATGTAGAAATGTTAAGTGCGTCAATTACGAATTACACATCGGTAATAATTAGATTTTTATGGATCAAACGCCAGAATGAAATTTTCAATTACGACTTGTGACGTCTTAATTCATATGACATTTTGTCTGCTTTTACTTTCCGTTCCCAGAGTTAAGAGGATGCCTCGATTCTGTAAGCGATGCCCCCCTTGTAAGAAGAGGTGTATGCTTTAATATTTTATTGTGCACAGTCAAGTGCAAATATACGAGTGTATACATATTACTCAAAAATACGACTAATGACTCTTAAGCCTATGTATTAAGGTTTTGATACTTACATATTTATGAGAGGATTAAATGAATGCATAATACTTTTGGACTTGTCTGTACAATAAAGTGCCAACATACATACAATTTTCAAGTTGATGAAATAATGGCCTGAGTAGTAAAATTGGGAATTCGCCTGTTACCTTCCTCTATATCTTGAGGTCAACATTAAATTTCTTACCATCTGTTTAAACCGTATAGATTTTTGTTCCTACATAAACCTCATAATCCTCAATATGACGTCTCGCCCTTCAATACTCACTGTCTGCCTAATCTTTGGCCCACATTACAAATTCACTATTAATAATTTATCTAGAGCCAGCGTGGGAGTTGGCGAGACAATGAGAGCCGTGGCTGATTTTTATTAGAACTGCCTGCGCAATGAGGCATACATCACACTTTAATGGGGTGTTTGACAGCTGATCGGTCTATCATGCGTCATGCTTAAGGAGTGGCTTACGCAGTACTATCACAGTTATCTGACCATTCGTGAACCTTACTGCAACGAGATAGATTCTACCCTGGGTCAGTTAAATGTGATGCTGATTGTACGAATAACTTGGCCAAATTTTGATGGTTATGTAAATTCTCATGCTGCTACGCTGGAAGCTGGTATAGGTCTACCATTTAACACAGACGGCGCCTGCGAGGGTACAAAGGGTAAGAGGGGAGACATCAAACGGTAGAGGAGAGTAGCAAGGACCTACCCTCCGCTTCCCTCCCGTGAAATCTCAATTGGTCCATCGCGCCAGCACTTGACCACAATGATCTGTGACTTGGAGTGCGTTCCACACTGATTTTCATATTAGAGACTTTTGTAACAGGCCGTCATTTATTTTAACTACTTATACCTATGTATAGTATAGTTAAGTCTTCGCAGGTAATAATATGAAGTCAAAAACTGTAGCATGGCAAACCCGTGCTCCTACGTGTAATGTGTAAATGAATTTCCCAAATGTTAAGTTAAATAATTTTTAAGAAAAAAAAACCGACTTCAATGGGGGAGTCTGGTGAAAGATTATTAATCTTAGATGGTGCACTCTTAGATTCCATACAATAAAATACAAAAATGGCTATAAGTATGTTTATAATGGTAGAAGACTAAGTACCCTCAATTCCTCATGAAATCATGGAAAAACCTTGCTTGCTTGACAAACAAAACGAAGAGAGCAAATCGCCAAACGTGAACTACGCGTCGTTGAAGAGTTCCGTTCTGATCATCATCAGCAGTTCCACTTCATCAAATGTCACTTTTATGAATGAAAATGCTTGATTAGTTCATGAAAATACTAAAATCACTACTTGTGTGCCTTTCACATTTGAGGAGTTTCCTCAATTCCTAATGGATCCCATCATCAGAACTGCCTTTTGACAAAAACGGGACCAACTTGGATATATATACATACAATCAAAAAAAGAATTTTTCTAATCGGTTAAGAAATGACGGAGTTATGGAGTAACAAACATTTAAAAAAAAAAAAAAAAAAAAACATACAACCGAATTGATAACCTCCTCTTTTGAAATCTTGAAGTCGGTTAAAAAGACTAGGCCTGTATGGATGCGAATGCATGTAATAGTTGTGTTAATACAAACTTAATTCCTCACCAATATGTACCTTAGCTAAGTCAGAGCACCCTAACGTTTGTGCTAGCAGGAAAAAAATATTCACGTCGTAGTAATTCACTTGGCAGCTAATTGATCATTTTCACGCGCATGCGTAATAGTAGGTAATTCAGAATTTGTTTGAGGTCGCCTGCGTGACCAAAACTGTGTGTAATCGGAGACCATACTTATACTGGTCAATTGCGAGGTAAGGTTTTGCATAACACAGCCTTTGTATTAATTTGATTACATAGAATAAGGTAATATCCGTGTCGATGTCTATGGAAATTTAACTTGATATTGAGGATAATTCAACAATCTGTTTATAACATTCTGTTTTAACGAAGCGCTGTGATTAGCTTACTAATCTTATCATCGAACAAAAGGCGGAGATAATGCCAAAATCATTCTGTACCAGTCAAACTTCGGGCCTAGCAAACAAATTGCTTGCCTATATATTCTGCTAAGTCAGCTCTTAAGTAATCCGATTGCAAAGATACGCTAAATGTTTAAATTAATGCAACGGTGGCACTGGACTAAAGGCCTATAGATGAATCCTGGTGGCGCCAACAGGCAGCGCACGCCATCGCCAGGCCTGAACTGTACACTGCCAGTGCTGGCGCTCCGCGTAGTGACACAAAATATTGGATTCATCTAAAGATGCCTTAAGAGTTAGCTGCTCGCCATTCATCAGCCTAATTGTGCGTGCTACGGTCCTTTTAGACGACCTCATGAAATGGACCATCATAATCTATACCCTCAACCGATTTGAGAAGTGCTTGAATAATCAAATATTCTCCATTGTGTTTACTTGAGGCTAACCTGTCTTTATGTAGTTTTAAATAACATAGGTCGCTAGGATTGGACATCGTGCAATGTATTCACAACATGAGTCACATTCAAATAGCTTTCATAAACCGTTCTGAAATAAGTACGAGTTTCCCCACTTCAGTTCTAATTTCGTCGTCAGTTTTTTTGTAATAAAACGGTTGAATTCACCAGATTTTAAATGATTCAGTCGCAGCTCTGATCTTCCCGATCATAATCTTCCTGCTCCATGCACTGACACCTCAAATATTTCCGTAGCAAAAACAAGTAACAATCTATTCCAAACAACAAAAACTGACCCTGACCTCAAGAAATCGGAACAATTGATCAAAGTTCATAAGCACTATATCGATGGTTTCGCACCGGATCAAATTGCCCTAATCGAGTGATGAATCGAATCGGTTCAATCGACTGATAGAACGATTGATTTATTATACGTACTATCGATGATTTATGTTATAGAGCTGATCGGGTATGTATCGATGTAATTTATGCGGCGTGTGTTAAGATTCGTTTTATCCAATCTGTTGACGTTCAGGTGAAATGTTTCAAATCGTTTTTGATAAGAATGTTTGGAGTTGTATCGGTGTGATAAGTATTTTTATTTTCAACCACAAATACAAAATTGATCAATTGTTGGCACGTCTTCAAACTAAAAAAACAATACTTTATTTGCTGTAAGTATACTGCTATACATGTAAATAATAATTTAATAATAAGGTAAAGATTAGAATATTATTCACCTTATTTATTTCTTTTGCTTTGGTTGGATTTTTTACAATAAATTTATACAAGTAAAATATAAAAATATACATACAAATTATAAAAGCATTATAAAAAACCTAACCTAGGGTGCCGCCGGCAGCGAGGCGAGCCTAAGCTACCGGTGGTTAGGGCGACAGAGAGAGGAACCTCCGGACTATCCGCGCCGTGTCCAGGAGTACCGCCTTCTGTATTTGACCCTTGACCTAGGCATCTAACGAGAGTCTCTTGAGATGTTGGTCGAGACTCTTCGCTATTAGGCCGTTCACAGAGACGACTATCGGGACAATAATCGTTGAATCAACATCCCACATGGCGGTTACCTCATGTGCCAAGTCTAGGTACTTGCTGACTTTGTCCTTCTCAGCTTTCACGAGGTTCTCGTCATGGGGGATGGTGATGTCAACGAGTACTGCCTGGCGCTTCAATCGATCTGTCAGCACGATATCAGGCTTGTTGGCTACAATAGTCCTGTCCGTGATGCAAGATCGATCCCAATAGAGCGTTGCACGACCATTTTCGAGAACTGGCGCAGGTGTGTACTTATAATACGGGACTTCGAAGTCCACAAGCTGCTGGTGAATATATTATTATTATTATTACCATTTCAAGATCTTCTTTCATCTCTCCATATTATTGTTAACCGTATCTATCTATCATGACCTGATAATTATGCTTGATGATAGTCGTTTGGGCCCAAATCGGCTTCCTTCATCAACTTCCTCTGAACATTGTAAAATTTTGAGACCAACACATCTTTAAACTGAACTTTTAACTGTCATGCACCTGCATGACAGCAGGTTCATCGGTTCGTCGGTAGGCAACGTCATCCACCCTCCCTTATTTCTTTCCTCATGTATCTTTATATAAGTACATACAATACATTTGTATTTCTGTTGCGTTGTCTAATTGATTTTATGGCACGAGTATTATCAACTTCTTTGCCTCGTTATTATATATTAACAGATTTTTTTGACAATTACTCGTAATGGAGTTATAAAATCTGATAGATCAACTTAAAGATCACCAATTTCGCGAAAGTTGACAAACTATGGCCCAGCCAAGTACAGTATGGACACAAATGACGAAGAGGTTTAGTAAATTGTTTATATGTACAAGTGCTGCTTATCAGCTCGGCTATTTAGACATAGACATAGACATAGAAGTACTTTATTTATCACCACATTTTAACACTAAGTACATGATAAACTTAAGTAAAAACTAAAAATTAAAACGGACATTAGATTAGACATAGTACAGTAGGTATAACAATGAGTGATGATAAAAGGGGCTTGACTCAGCATAATGTTGCAGTGAATACACCGCAACGCTGATTTTCAGTCAGACCCTTCTACTGTTTATGAGTTACTCTTATATAAAATTTCACGTGATGTATAAAACTTCAACATCCTGCCCTGCTTTTAACTTCTGTTTTAAAACACGACTTTGCATTGCTTTACATAATCGATTTGATCTGATGATCTTCTGGAAAAAACACATTTTATTTGAGTAATCAAAAACGCCATAAGCAATTAATATAAACTATTTTTTAATCTGATGTAGCATTATCATAATATCCATAATCCTAATGTGACCCTGCCATAAAAACGTCATCAAAGTGGACATTTTAATCATTTGAATTGCCATATTTTGAGAATTTTGTTACGATTTAGGTATAATTTTTACAAATTCATCTGACTATTGTTTTCTGATCATGACATTTACATGAAATATTATTAGTGCTTATATTTCGCGTTGGGGATTTGTTTTAAAATTTGAGCTGGAAAACGATTATTGGGGCCGTATTTTGGTTTAATCTTATTTTTATTGATCATGATGTTGACATGTTTAGGATTACTAATGGCGTACCCCGAATTAAGTATTTTAAGAACGTTGAAGGGAGAGTTAAAAAAGCCTCATAGTAATGCTTCTTTGTACGTTAAATATAAATAGATGTATATATTACACAACTTACGATTTGCAGTCTTCGGCAATGGTTTACAATTTACAAATGAAATGACTAACAACGTCATGAAAATAGTTTGAATCTGCAATAAACGTAAGTGCTTCTTTTAACGTTATCTAATCCCATTGTTCTAAATCATCCATTTAAATGTTTACTTCGCTATCGAAATGAAATATTGAAACACACTAAACCTTATTAGCACCACGTACTAAACTTAAAATATGACACTAAAAACCTACCATTAGTATTACGCAAAAAGAAACTCTGAGATAAAGCGATAGGGTCGAAAATGATAATGATATGGTGAAGGGTGGCTTCCATTATGACCATTGCATACGAGTAAGAACAATGAGCAGGGACAGGAAGACTGACAGAAATAAATTAAATAATCAAATTATAAAGATATACATGAAAGAATACATTGGCATAGTGAGGATATTCTTACTACATTGATACTTAAACTTTGCCACACGGAGGGAAAGTACCTTAAGTATTGATAATACGAAATTTTATTGAAAGAACACTTCATTTTATTTTTAAAAACAATTAAATCGGCAGTCATACACAAAAAATCGCATACTATAACATATTATATTACACTACAATAAAAACTGGCACTATAAGAAATGTCAAGGAACCAACTGTTTTTGTAAGTGTAAGTATATTGTTGCAGCCAGATCTATTTTTATTTTAAATTCGTGATCGCATTCCATACGAATTCTCTTAATGGTTGATTTTGTTTATCTACATATCAAAATGCATATTAATCCTTTCAGTTTAAGCATAAAAATAGCTAAACAGGCAGACAGTCGAGTTATTAATTCGTATTCACAATTTTAAGTATGGATTACATGTAATATTGGTAACATGTTTTAAGAAACATGTCATCTACATAAACAGTCATATTCATATAATCTATTAAACTATCACTAAAACATTTAATATCTTGTCCATTTCCAACAATTAACCATTATACAGACAAACGGAGTACTAAATAACCAAATATCACCGATATCATTACACCGCCACAATTTACATGCTAAAATGTATTTCAATTGTTTTTTACCCCACAATCCTATCTTAACACTGCGTTTACCAAAAATCATCCTTACTTGCGAGGAATACAACTTAATCTTCGTCGAACGTCTTGTAAAGATACGAAGTTTCGGAAGTAACTATTCAATTTTCGAATCAAAAACTGGATTTCGAATCTATATCGGACTATTTACAGATAACGTATTGAGACAACTGACAGGCTATGCTGTTGAAACAAAAACAAATCAAGAGACAATTGTAAATCCTTCTAATTTTAACTCTCACACTTATATTATAGAGATGATTTTTGAACGAATTTGAACTGCGCCATAAAACATGATTGTTACCAAGTTTTTGGGTGACATTTTGGATTATTTGTTGGCAGCAATGACCCGGGGGTCACTCCATGCGCACATAAAACGTGAATGGACTACTTTAGATAAAGCCGTGCATTAGCTGCTTGTCTAGCCCGACACCTACGAAAGTCGGGGTTTGATCGAGAAATTATACCGAGCTACTCTCGACTTGTGTGGTGCCTTACCATTACTTAACAATAGATTAGAACTTAAATTTACTTCTGCGATAAAAGCATACGATTAACTTCTTAAAGAACTGTACTTGGGATGATTTGAATTTACATGCGTTTGAATCTTCTAGGTACGAACACGGTTTCTTCTCCGTAATAGTTACTGGATTTATATCGATATCAAAAAATAACTCCCCATTCATAGTAATGGGTTAGAATAGCACCAGCCCTCGTTCTTTCACGGGAACCGGGTTGAAGTGTTTTGTTGCTGATGGGCTAGTTACGTACCACCGTAATAGTAATCGTAATAGTACTTATATTTTCTTTATATTTCATAAGTGGCACTGAAATTAAATTTCTTGTGATCTACCCCTTTTGCGCATACAGGCGTAAGTTTATGTAAGTTACAATCTTCAGTTTTATTATTATTGTTAGTTTGAGCACAATAAGTCGTTAGTTCAGATTATTGGCCGCTTTGTAATTATTATACTCTACCTATAGTATATCGAATAAATACAGCATTTTGGGACAGTTTTAACATAATCGTATAATATTATTTGAATACATGGGTAGTTTTATCCCAATAACATTAAACCATGTCACATTATTAATTAAGAAATATGAAATTAACACTCAAATTGGCATTTTTACCGTTAAAATGACACAAGTTTAGCCATAGCTCGGTAATGGGCGATTTTCTAAATTAGCACGACGTTAAAGTAAAATTTATGTTAATTTGTAGACTTGTTAATTAAACTTATGGTCGTCAAGCCTTTAGTGTATTACTTAATTAACACTTAGTTCGCTAGTGAAAGAAAGATGTGTTTGTTAAAAATGCATGCTATCTAAACAGGTTGTTTAGTTTACGTAAATGGTTATGAGAAAGTCGTAAAAATTAATGTAAGCAACAGAAAAGTAATTGAAAGGTATGACTTCTGATCCTGATTTATTTTTTTCTTCGAAAAAGATAACTGAGTTGGTTCAATCGGTGATAGTTGTTCTTAGCTGTTTTGTAAGTAGTATACAATTAAAAACATGGAATGGATACTCTAGAGTCCACATTAGAAGACATTATCATCATTAAATAAATAAAAATACTTAAAAAATAAATTAGAGGCCAATTTTTTACACAAATCAAACTTTTTACACAAGTCCTACAGTAAGCTCAATAAGGCTTTGTGTTATAGGTACTAGATAACGATATATTTATTTTAATAGATATACATGTACTTACTCGTAAATACATAGAAAACATCCATGTCTCTGCTCACCCCAGAAACAAATGCCTTTACCAGGATTCGAACTCGGGACGTCTAGCTTCGGAGGCAGTGTCACTAGCAATTTTGTTTTGCTGTTTTATTCCATTAGTGGAAACTGTGTTCGCAAGTCAATTTATATATTTTTCCCTAAAATCAAAAATATATTAGTATGAACCTTCATGCTAAATGATCAAACAATCCCACTGAAGATTGGAGAAACTATATTATTGGGAAGTTTATAAGTAACCGTATAATTTGTCTCTAGGTTGACAGCTGGAGACATCTGTGGGTCCCTCACTCTCAACACAGCGCATCTCCAAGTCAATAAAGGCTTCGCAACGCACTTTCGCGCAGTCGCAAGTGTCCATAGGCTACGGTGTCTGGTTACCATCGGGCAGGCTGTAAGCTTGTTTGCCACCGTCGTAGTATAAAAAAAAATTATAAGTACATTTATGTCTAAGATAATAAAGCAACTGCACTCGCAGCTGACAGTAACTAACTAACCACAGTACAAATAGGTCGAATCCAAGTTTTTGCACCGCAGTAAAAACGCGAAGCGTCAAAACATTAGCTAAACACAGGCATTTGCGCTTACGACCGGCCTTGCAGCGTAGAATAACGAATCAATACTATATAAGGCTGTAGAACACGAAATAGTTGTCGAAACATACAGGGTGTTGCCTGTAATAGGAGCAATAAATTAAAGGGCTATATTAAGCTCTCCAGCAATTATTTCCAAATGGTTTTAATTGAAAAAAAAAGTTTATTTTTAATTATTTTTTCGCAAATGTAGATTATAATGTACGTTTTTACACTACTGGATTGATATTAATAACTATTTATTAAAAAAAACACGAAAAAATTATTTAAAAAAATCCTAAAAATATATTAAAAAAAAAAAAAAAAATTATTTTTTTAATTTGGGGGACAATCTTACACAAATCGACCTAGTCCCAAACTAAGCAAAGCTTGTACTATGGGTACTAGACGACGATATACATACTTATATAGATAAATGCATACTTAAATACATAGAAAACATCCAAGACCCAAGACTTTTGAACAAAAAATGCGACAACGATTATGAGTCATAACTTGAGGCAACCTTAAAATCAGCATTGACTGCCGCGCTATAATCTATGGGTGCCAAGATCCATTACTTGGAGGTCATAACTTTAGATCAAAATTTCTCATAATTAAAAATAGATAAAAAAAAATTGGACCCAAGAGGTTACTGCAGATGCTCTAAGTAAGCGTCTTTTAAATTTATTGCTCCTATTACAGGCAACTTCCTGTGTACAGGTTAACAGGTTGTTTTTATTTAATTCCGTTAATTGCGAGGGCACATTCCTGAGATGAAATAAAGTAATCTTCTCTAAGACACTAGTATCCCAATTCGTACCCTTTCGAATATATACAAAAATTAATTTTCGTTCATTAACAGTCCTATATAGTATAGTATAAAACATCCTTAATAAATAAACAATGTTTACGTGCGTCACGTGCGGTGTCATTCAAATTCCGAATATTGTCATACTTGACATTAACTTGTGCTTAACTCCACTTTAACTCTTAAGGCCGTACTGCATTCATCCTTTGTGATATAATTAATTATTTTGCAAAAATGAGAAAAAAAAAACTTGAATTTTGAAAAACTATATATGCTATGTCTTTTCTCTGGCTAAGCACGGCTAGATGCTTCAAGGAACGGAAATCAATAAAACACCCTGTATAAAACATTTCATTTTTATTGACGTGGTTATACTTGGAGGTATATAAAAGAAACACATTTAAATGGAAACGATTTGCGCGTGGAAACGAGCGATCGCGAGATCATATTGGAATGCGAAAAAGGCTTTCCGAAACCACCGGTCACTGGAGAGCTGGCTGCTTACTCGCTCAACGCTTCAGTGATCAATAAGCAAGGAAAGTTTGCTTTGGGATTTCTGTCCCTTTCATTACTTTTTATGGTTCCACATGCGACGTTTCATACGAATTAATTGTATGAATTAACGTTATAATACATAGTGAAATAATAAATGGGGCACCTATATTTTTTTTTCAGAAACAAAGTTTCTAGTTTTCAAAAGAAAAGATTCCATATTCTAAGCAAAAAATGAAAGATAGGTACCTACAGTTTTGAGTGAAAACGCATCAATATAAAGTTGAGAAGTAAAATACACTAGTAATACCGTGTGCAATACGCCTAACACGTAAAGTAACGTTCGCGGTAATGATGCAGAGGATTATGTCAAATTATTTCATAGCGATCGAAAAGTCAAGGAGAATGATTGTGAACTGAGAGGTAATGATTCTACGCCGTTGAGGTGAGAGGCGTTTTTATGGATATGGCATTCGAGTGACTGATGGATAAAATGCCTAGCCGCTTTGAAAGTGATCGTCCGTAGTTTACTACGTGATAAATATATATCATTTTTATTAGCATACGCAGATACCGTAGACTACGAACGTTTGTGACTCCAGGGTAGTCACATGTACATTGAACCAGTAGCAGCACCAGTTGACCCTAGTTATATTGATTAGAGGAACCAGTTAGACAGACACATAAAAGTCTCACGCTTTCAGCACTGCCTATTATATAATCAAGATCAAAAATATTAGTGGTCGTATTTGCCACTGACGACAAAGCACATGTTTCCTTCCCACAAGTACATAAATGGGAAAGAAGATGAGCTCACTAACTAACGCTTTTTATCTGCATTCGCAAATTGGTTTCATCTAAAAGACATCCAATAAGTTGTGCACTCGCTGCCCTTGTGTAGCGTGTGACTCAGCGATTCTTGTCTCGGTAGCGTTTCAATAAAAGGATAGCTAGATTTTATTATCCCGCCTCGTGTCATTGCGTTGGTTGTGATAGCTCAGTCAAGAATTTTAAGCTCACGGCTCACACCTAGTACGTCTTGATGCGAGGATTCGTAATGCGTAATTGCAGGTCTGACGAATTGGTTCACCTAGTAAGGTGAAGCGTTGATGATGATGATGTTGTGTAGGTACACCCGGTCGGAAACAGGCGGGCTATCGATCGCTTGTCAAGATCGTTCAGCCCCAACGTTGGAGCTTCCTGTCGGCATTCCCACATCCTGGCGGCATTCCCACATCAGCATCTTCCATTCTTCCTATTTTCCCGCAGAGCAGGACATCGTTACGTTTGATATTCTTCAATTTGTTCTCCTCTAACGTATCTCTACGAAATATATTATACCACATTGCTGCAGGTGAAGCAGTCAATCAATTTAATTTCTGGACCACTTCTTACCTTGTCACAGTGACAATAATATCAGATCTCTAGCAGCTTTCATGTTGATTTTCTCTGTGACAAGGTACAACCATATCAGCCAAAGGACGTCCACTGCTGGACATTGCCTCCCCCACATTCATGAGGTTAAAACGCCATAATCGCCACGCTTGACATTGCGGGTTGGCGATCGCAGTATCTCCACCGCACTCTAAGGATGCTGCTGTCCATCCCCCGGTGGTCTTGGTCGTATTTTAAGGACATACCCGGTTGTACAAGGTACAAAGTGGTAAATCAAATAGGTTGACCGTACGTACTAGAAAAACACTGATGTATTTGTCTTATCCACTCACCACTCGTAGCTCCATGTGACCATTGAAATTAGTGACATGAAACGCTCTCGGCTGAGCGTCCTTAATCTTAATGTTCTGACATTAGTGCCCGTGTCACCTGCTCAGGTAGCCATCATTTGTAGCAAAAATAAATACACATAGTAACAGATAATATAACAAAAGTAGACATACACTACCCCTCATAATTATTTAGGCACCCATACCATACATCTGTATACAAAAATTACTTCCTGAAATACACTGCCAAGTTAGAGTCCCTTGACAGTTTTGCGTGCATTTTGCATTTTTTATTTAGCTGACTTATTTGAGCCTTGAATCGGTGCCAGAGACCCTTTTAAAATGGTAGTTTTCTTTTTGCAATGACTTAAATAACTACTAATTGCTGGTTCAAAGAAAGGTGCAGTGTGTTTGTATGAACCAGCAATTTTGTATTTCTGAAAGTAATTTTTGTATACAGATGTATGGAAAAAGGTATGGGTGCCTAAATAATTATGAGCGGTAGTGTACATACATATGCTGCATATGTATCTAACTGTAAGCGCAGGGAATCTTCAAGTTAACAAGGGTAGTCTCGGGCGTCCATAGGCTGCGGTGTCTGCTTACCATCAGGCAGGCCGTAAGAGTCTTTGCCACCGTCGTTGTATAAAAAAATTTATGACGATGGCAGTTAGTGGCAAGGAAAGATACGGCCTACCTGATGGTAAAACAGACACTGCACTGTGTCCTATGGGCGCTTACGACAAAAGACTAATAACAAGCACGTTGTCGACTATCATTTTTTTTTATACTACGACGGTGGAGAACAAGCTGCCTGCCTGATGGTAAGCAGACACCATAGCCTACGGACACTTGCGACTCCAGAGCAATCACAAGTGCGTTGCCGACCCTTTATTGACTTGGGGATGTACTGTGTTGAGAGGTAAGAATTGATAATAGGATTCATTTGGTTGATAGCTGGAGTTCCTCACTCTCTACTCAGTGCATTCTCAAATACAAATACAAAATATTTTATTTGTTAAACATGGGTATGTACATCGGTGTTTCTGTTTATAGATTGTATCACAATGTCTTGCCTGTTAAGGCATACAAATAGCCATAAAATAGCATGCAGCATGCATACTTACACACTAAATATAAAATTGTTAAGTATGGTACTAGTCGCCTATGTTATGTTAGGATCATTGAAATGACACCCTGTATTATTTATTTAGAACGTTATATAAAAACAGCTTAAATACCAAAAATAAAACTAATTACAATAACATTAAAACTAATTACAAAACTAAATTAAATCTAAAAATGGCCCCCGCGGCATTGTGCCGAAGATACTGGCAGCATTTCCTCTCTGAATAGCCAAGCTAATTCTTTGGCCGAGGTAGCTGCCAGCTCTTCGGTCACCTGTGGCATCAATAAGCCTCTTCGACAATTCGTTGAAGAGGCTTAAAGCCCCAGAACCCCACGGACCGAGAGTCTCGACGCCGAAAGGGGTGAACAAGTATTCGGCGCCGAGATCGCTGTATTTGCCGATTTTAACACGTTCGGCCGCCTCCGCTGCAGCCGCCGCCCTCGTGGAGGTTCCGTGGAGATGTGACGGGGCTAGTGTATCTACACATGTAGCATCCCACACCAGCACCCGTCCCATACTCCACGGAATCAAAGTCATCCCGTCCGGATCATTTAAATATTCTTGTATGAAATAGTATGCTTTGGTAGCTAGAAATTTAAACAATGCTTTTTTAAATAAATGAGGGTCATGGAGTTTTAAGATGGCTGTTGGCAATTTGTTAAAAATTCTAGGCGCCATTCCAAATATGCTTTTCGAAAGTAGGGCAGTTTTGTATGGTCCATACATCTTACCCCGCATACGAACACTATTAAAGCTCGAGAACTGGTTACTGTTGTATTTAACATACATTGCTGTTTCAAAAATATAAAGTGATGGATATGTCAATATATTTAATTTAATAAAATAGGGTTTACATGATTCGTAGGGGTTTAGGCGGAACAGATCTGATACATTTCTTTTGACCTTTGAAGACTAGGTCTCTATCTATAGAGTTGCCCCAAAATATTATTCCGTATCTTAGTGTAGATGTGACATAGGCATGATAAGCTGTCAATACTGCAGATTGGTTAACTTTTGTACTAAGATGATACAGAGCATATGAATATTTATTTAGTTTCTTACATAAAGTGTCAATTTGATTTTCCCAGGTTAATTTCATTATCTAAGCTTAAACCGAAAAATTTTGATATGTTTGTTTCATTCATCCTATGGTCTCGGGAGCTACTCTGGTGATTTTACCTACCAGGCTACCACCAGGAACACAACAAGCCTTAAGACACCTTCTGTAACGGGAGGCACTTCCCTAACTGGGCTGCTCCAAATACGAATGAGATGATGTTCCACTGTGCCCTACCTCTCTCAAACATAGTAACTATTACAGTAAATATTTTGCAGATTATATCAATAAATAAATAAATATTATAGGTCAGTTTTTTACACTTTTACAGTAAGCTCAATAAGGCAGAAGGCAGGCTAACAAATTCAAGTCAATAAAATTAAGTTTGTCACGTGGCGATAGCACTGAACAATTAGCCATCTTCAGGCTGGTCGTTTCTAATGGTAAAAATTTAAATAGAGAACGCTGTGAAGTGCTTTCGAAAATAATCCTAGAGGTGTGAACCCGAAGCGTTGGCCGATAGTACCCGATACAAAAAACGTCTCGACTTTGTACCACTATGCCATCAAATCATGGCGACTGTGAGATGACTGATTGAGGCGACCTCTGCCATCATTACCGCCTTGTTTTAACACCAGCCTGGATAATTTGTAATGCCATAGTTTTTGCGAGACAACCTTGAATATTGTGGTGTAATGCTCAACTTCCAGAAGGCCTATTGTATAACGATTTGTTACAAGTAGCTACATAACACTAGCGGAAACTGTTTGTATACTTTGTTTACATACATAAGTTCACGTGTGTATTCTCAAAAGGAGTAAACAGAGCGCTTGAAGTTTTATTACACTGCCACTTCGAGCGATTGTTGGTATACAGATTTAATAAGTTTCCGTGTTTCTTTTGGTAGAAGCTTTTTTGCAGAATGTTCCATTTTTCCACAGCCATCAACTACTTGTCGTTGCCCAATGAGCTCTAAAACAAGTCACGGCGGGTTTGTCTTGTGTCGTTTAGGAGTTGTTATGACCATCTTTTGTCTCCATCATCCGATCAGCTCATCAAGCACCGAACTTTTATGCCAAATTTCAGCTCAATCTTTAAAATTCAGTTGCAAGATTTGAGCCAAACAAAGAAATATTTCTAGTTAAATAAAATTTTGTAAATATGGATTATTGCAGTGATAGGTTGTCAACCCATTGTCCACAACACACAGCAACCCTGTTCCCATAGACGACTCAAACGATACCATGAGAAGACAAGAGTTGGTATTACTCTAACTCAGGGGTTCCCAAAGTGGTCCAGGTGGACCCCCAGGGGTCCACGAACGATGTGACAGGGGTCTACGCTGGAGTGGCAAAAAAATAGGGGTTCACAGTTTGTACGTGGGGGTCCACGAAAATTTATCTGGTTTCGATGGTAAATAACGAAACAGATAATGATTTTTGTATTATTTTTATAGCCTGGACGACTGATAAATATATAATAAAAATATTGCGTTCCTCCGTGATAAATATTTCGGTGAATCAAACTACCTATACTATAATACTATATTATTAAAATTACAACTTTCGGCTCCAAAACTTGTCGACTGCAAGTCTGCAACATATCGCGAACGAGCTGTTGGACAAACGAACAAGTCTAGGCTTGCGAAGCACCGTCGCGTCGCTATCGCCGGCGCCGACCAAAACGCTTGTTCGGACGTGCAAAGGGACGAAATACCTATGACTTACGGTAATGTGCTGTGCTTGTATGCACTTGTTTGATTCTTCACCAATAAATACGAATGCTAAGAACAAACGTTACTCATTTGTTTCCGGATTTCGACTACAAAAGTAAAGTGAATTGCTGTTCCTGGTTGCCAGAATCGTGTCGGAAAAGTAAGTACATTATTTGTTTATTTGCTATACAACTTATAGGTATCTCTTTTTGTAGTTAATATATTTGTCTTCTTTGTGTATGATAGACATGTATGAAATATGAAATAATGAACATTACGATTATTACCTACCTACTTCCATAAAACAACAGACAGCCGAAAAAAGTTTATTAGTATTCTTTTTTTGATTCATAGCGAAAAATTATAAATTCTGTTCTATAAAATAGCCATATCCTGTTAAGTAAGACTAAGAAGAAGTTAAGTAAGAATGTTAAGATCACAAAAACTTTTTTATACTTACAGGTAGCTAATTTGAAACATGGCGGAGCCAAAGAAGAAAATTAAGTGTCGACAGTACAGTGTGGAATATTTAAAATTTGGCTTTCTTCCATCAAACGCGGACAAGCGATTGCCCATGTGCCTTTTATGCAATAAAGTTTTGAGCAATGACTCTATGAAACCATCGAAGCTCGAAGATCATCTAAAAAGGTGCCACCCTGATAAAACAGGTAAAGATTTGAAATATTTTCAATCATTGAAAGAAAAATATGAACCACCCTGCAAGGTATGTTCGCTTCAACATCTGAAAGTAACGATGATGGCTTGCGGGCATCTTACAACATCTCATTACTCATAGCGAAATCTGGAAAACCCCACACCATTGGTGAACAGTTAATTTTACCCGCTGTTGAAGAAGTTTTAAAAACTGTTCTGCACAAACCTCCATTTGACATACTCAAAAAAATTCCTTTGAGTAACAACACTGTACAAAGACGTATTGACGAAATGAGCTCTGATATTGAAAGTTTCTTGTGTAATTATCTGCAAACAACTCATTTTTCTATTCAACTGGACGAGTCAACTTTACCTGATAATGAGGCATTATTATTAGCATTTGTGCGATTTGTTATGGACGAAGAAATTCATGAAGAGCTATTATTCGCCAAAACTTTGAAGACTGACACTAAAGGTGAATCGATATTTAACATCCTGAGCGATTTTTTAAAAGAAAAATCAATTCCGTTCACAAACGTTACATCGGCGGCAACAGATGGAGCTCCTGCAATGGTCGGGAAATATCGTGGGTTCATAAGCCATCTAAAAAAAATGATACCAGATTTAACTGCAATTCACTGTGTCATCCACCGACAACACTTAGTAGCAAAAAATTTGAGTGCTAGACTGCACCAATCACTCCAATTTGTGATTAACGCGGTTAATAAAATAAAAAGCAATGCTTTGAATACGCGTTTATTTGCCCAATTGTGCGATGAAAATGATGAAGACTTCCGACGATTGCTCTTACACACTGAAGTACGCTGGTTGTCGAAAGGTGCATGTTTAACAAGATTTTACTCACTTTTTGAGTCTGTCTTGGAGTTTCTGGATAGTAAAGCTCCAGATTTAAAAGAAAACCTGATCAAGTTCAAAGCAGATATCGCGTATTTGACAGATTTGTTCAAAAAGTTTAATGATATTAACTTACAACTGCAAGGGGACAACCTCAATTTAATTAAAACAAAGAGTGTAATTTCCGCTTTTCTTGGAAAATTGAAGTTAATGAAGCAAAACATTAGTCGACGCGAATTTTCCCAATTCTCAAGCTTGTCACAGGTAGAATGCGAGGATGATGATATTCAGACATATGTTCAACATTTGATTGCCCTGCATGATGATTTCAAAACCAGATTTGAAGACATTCTCACGATGGAAATACCACCATGGATTATAAATCCATTTGATGAAATGGAAGTGGAGAACGTGATATTGCAAGAGGAGCTACTTGAGCTTAGCACTAATGAGGAGCTGAAGGTGAAATATAAAAAAGGGTATCAAACTTTTTGGCTGCAAGCAGAAATACCCGAAAAATATCCTGGACTGTGGAAAATTGCGAGAAAGCTTTTGATATCATTTCCCTCGTCATATCTTGTGGAAAAAAGTTTCAGCACCGTTACAAACCTTTTAACGAAAAATAGGAACAGACTGAATATCACAGAACGAGGAGATTTGCGATTATTCCTGACAAAACTGAACCCAAATATTGACAATTTGTTGTCAATTCATCAAGCTCATCCCTCCCATTAATTTTGAGTGTCATTGTACTTAGAAGTTACGTAACAATGTTTAATTTTAATTATTTTACGACTGTTATTATCATCATAAATATTATAAAGTACTCGAATAAACACAACACAAGCAAAATATACTATATTTAATTTTATTTCACCACTCCGAGATTTAGATTTGATTGATTTTATTTTATTTGATGCTGGAATAGATAGGTTGTGAGTAGATGTCAAAAAAGTAAAGTATTTATTATTGACAGCATATTAACCAATCATTTTTCACTTTTTTTTCTAAACCTGTAAAGAACATTTATGTCACACCTGGCTAAAAGTGGATTTTTTCGCCCGATACATGTGCGGAAATAGCCGCTTTTTCGCCAAATGTTGACATAAAATGATGTATATAACACGGGAGATAATAAAGAAAGCCTTGATCGCACATTTGCGTCCTTCGCTTGCAGCTCGGGCCGTAAATATCTGCGATCTCGGCCTTTCTTTATATTATCTCCCTAGGTGTACATATAATATACTATACTATTTCATAGTTATATCGTCACCAGAGTTAGGTAATAGTCACATTTTTGTAATTTTTTGGGAATATGGTGTAGGCTGTAGAGTAGGGGGTCCACCAGAACCAGCAAATTTTTTAAAGTGGTCTATGAGAAAAAAAAGTTTGGGAACCCCTGCTCTAACTTAACTCCAGACGGTGTAGGTACCTATATTTTAATTTTATCAAAAAAACACCATTTTATCATCATGATTTTGTTCGCGGCTGAAGTTAAAGTTGCAGGCGTCCAATAGGTAATCTGGTATTAAAGTCTTCCAATGTCAGAACGAAAGAGACAAGAGCCAATAGCGATATCCTAAAGATGTACCCTTGTGTCCTACTCCTATGGATTTCTGTTCGTCTAGACGAATGAAACTTTGCCTCTAAAACTTTTTATTGCGAAAAACGCAACTGTAAATCGAAGTTGGTATAACAAAGACATGATATGTATGAGCCTCTTTATACGTCTAAAGCATTTGCGACTGCGATATCCAGTTTAACAATTTCGCTTTACCTCTAACCCTGCCTTTTGGCCGGATTAGATGGTAATAATATTAAGATTACAAGTGGGAATTACGGGCGCGTACGCAGGAACAGGCACCACAGGCAGAGGGCCTACTCCAAACTTCGAAAATCGAACTTCGTGTCGTGCCGTCCCTTTCACTCTCGTGTTATATACACTATATGACGGAAAGGGACGGCGCGTTACGAAGTACGATTTTCGAAGTTTAGAGTAGGCCCTCAGGTTATTACGGAGCGTGCGACTCATCGCTGCGCGTGGGCAGAGGGTCGCGCCCTGGAGATACGATACAGTGGAGTCAGCAAATATATATTATCGCGATTAGGATTTCCGCGACTGCAAACCCTAATGGCGATGTACTCTAACCAGACTTTTTTTCATACCACGAGAAGTTCAAGCTCTCTGCCGACCTTTTATTTGAGGATTTGGGATAAAATTGAACCTCACACTCATCAACCTCTTAATAATAATAATATTGGGGGGACAATCTTACACAAATCGACCTAGTCCCAAACTAAGCAAAGCTTGTACTATGGGTACTAGATGACGATATACATACTTATATAGATAAATACATACTTAAATACATAGAAAACATCCAAGACCCAAGAACAAATATCCGTCAAAAACGCACAAATAAATGCCCTGGCCGGGATTCGAACCCGGGACCTCTAGCTTCGGAGGCAGAGTCACTACCAACTAGGCTAAACAGGTCGTCAAAAATGATGTTTTCCCGATGTATCCTTAAATTTGGCGCAAGCACTAGTTTCACGCAAGGGACTGCTATCTGACCTTTTAACCCAGAGAGAAAACGAGCTTGTTAGGATTAGACTGGTTCACTCGCGGTGTTGTCTTTCACCAAAAGGCTACTATTAAGTATCAAGTGATATATTTTTTTTACAGTGGTACGAGCCAAGGAACCTAAGACCTACAGATTGAGAGTACCTTACCGCTCGTCTGTAGTGCCTAGATCACTAACTCAATGCAGCTAATTCTCGGGCGCTTCCTGTCCACTGTTACTTAGATGCAGAATTACCGGATCGGTCCTTGAATGTGAACAAGTCAATCGAGAAAAAAATAAACACCTTTGCTATGGACAGATGCAGTCCAAGAAGTTACGGGGTCCACATTACGAGAACAGGCAACTGTACACAAGGCTCAAGACCAAACGGCCGAGAGGGCAGCAGTCGAGAGAGCCACCCTTACATATGAGGATACGGCCAAGAAGAAGAAGACCTTTGCTGTGGACACCACATAAACTTGTACGCAATGAGGAGTGGGACGCATTCTAATGGAATAAAAGAGTTTAAGAAACTATCGAAGTCGCTAGAGAAGAGCTGAGTCTCGCCTGATCTTTTTCATACACTGACACTATACGCTAAAAAGATGAGTGTATTAGTTTTAGGACCCGGACCCGGGTATGTCCTAAAACTACGACCAAGACCACCGGGGGATGGGCAGCAGCATCCCTGGAGTGCGGTGGAGATACTGCGATCGCCAAACCCGCATGCCAAGCGTGGCGATTATGGCATATACCCCCCGTGAATTTAGGGGAGGCCTATGTCCAGCAGTGGACTGATTTGGTGGTGGTGGTGGTGGTGGTATTAGTTTTAGTGTCTCAGCAATTGATGGCTGGCTGGATACCAACTACCAACTGATTTTGCGAAAAGGAATGGCAATTTAGGTCCCACCACAACCGGGCGAAATTAAACCAGAACGCAAAATTTCTACGTGATTTAAATAAAATAAGGAATCATATTTAATCACCCTTGTATAGTAGTCATGTAATTCAATTACGTAATAAGAAAACTGTCGTTAACTGAATATTCAATGCTCAGTCCATTCATGTAACTCCATGGTATCGCCTGTGTGAACTTGAACATCGAAAAGGGACTAGATAGCAGCGTATGCCGACGAAATATTCTGATAATTCCACACACCGCTATTATGATTTGTTACTATTCAACATCTAGGAATAAACAATAACCGTAATCATAGACCTTATGAATATGAGGTCTAACGATGAAAAATTAAACAGTCCTTACGGTCATTTGACGGCCTGTTTAGCCTAGTTGGTAGTGACACTGCTTCCGAAGCTAGAGGTCCCGGTTTCGAATCCCGTCCAGGGCATTATTTGTGCATTCAGCGCGGATAATTGTTTCTGGGTCTTGGATGTTTTCTATGTATTTAAGTATGTATTTATCTCTATAAGTTATTATATCGTCGTCTAGTACCCATAGTGTACAAGCTTGGCTTAGTTTAGGACTAGGTCGATTTGTGTAAGATTGCCCCCCAATATTTATTTATTATTTATCTTTCTAGAGTATTTTGATTTAGCTTATACATATCAAAACTCTAAAGAGAAAGAGGGAATTTTGCGTGAAACATTTGTAGTATTGTAGATAAAACCGATCGTGGTTTTATTGAATACCGAATTGATATCCGGCGGAGCAGTATGCCGGGTAACTGGGTAACCCGCCGCCGATTATGTCCCAGTTCTCATAATTCAGTTGACTCTGTAAGAGAATTTCCGCAAGTCAAGGGATCAAAAACCCGGGACCCGGGTATGTCCTAAAACTACGTCCAAGACCACCGGGGGATGGGCAGCAGCATCCCTGAAGTGCGGTGGAGATACCGTGATCGCCAACCCGCATGCCAAGCGTGGCGATTATGGCATTTACCCCCCATGGAATTGGGGGAGGCCTATGTCCAGCAGTGGACGTCTTTCGGCTGATATGGTGGTGGTGGTGGTGGAAGGGACTTTATAATGCCCTGATTCATAAACGTTCATCAAACCTATTTTAGCAAAAATGCCTTTAGTATTCGTTCGTCTTTATTTGTCACTTTAACATTTGTGTTTATGGGAAAGGGATACAACATATTTTAGTTAACAGGGGTTTTTTTAAGTTTTATGACTGGGTGGATAACTTTTTCTATACGGCATGTAATATAAGCTTCTACATTTATTTATCGGCTATACTGTTTTTCACGTAAGAAGAGTCCGGTGACAGCTGTCAACCCAGTACAAATTATGTCATTATACGTCAAAAATGACATAATTTGTACTGGGTTGACAGCTGTCACCGGACTCTTCTTACGTGAAAAACAGTATAGTTGGTACTAGGCTAAACAAGCCGATAAACACAGAAGTGTCACTGCCTCCGAAACTAGAGGACCCGGTTTCGAATCCTGGTAAGGGCGTTTATTTCTGTGGTGAGCAGAAACATTTGTTCCTGAGACTTGAATGTTTTCTATGTATTTAAGTATATATGTATTAAATATATCTTCATCTAGTACCTATAACACAAGCCTTATTGAGCTTACTAATGGGACTAGTTCG
Organism: Notocelia uddmanniana; assembly: GCA_905163555.1. Taxonomy (NCBI): domain Eukaryota; kingdom Metazoa; phylum Arthropoda; class Insecta; order Lepidoptera; family Tortricidae; genus Notocelia; species Notocelia uddmanniana. The sequence continues at coordinate 6,227,366 of LR991064.1, forward strand.
ATGTGTGTAAGATATATTCCCTAATATTTATTTATTTATTATTTATTTTATATTCTTCGTAATACTTTATGCTAGGTACTGATAATTACTTTTTAAAACGTACTGTCTACTTAAAACTTTTTTCCAAACTCTGATAACTTTTGAGACACGATTAAAACAATGAAATCACTAAGGTCATCCAACATATCGACGTGCCAATTGAACAATCCAATACCTACACAAATAATTAACTCTCTCGTATATCTCCACCACATTCAAGTGTAAAATGAGTCTTATTCCTGTGTAGCAAATTCCTATTTTCAACCACAAAATTCAACCAGTTGGGAGGATTGAAAAACAAGTGAACGTCGTGTTCGATTAGTCATAGAGTACGAGTGTTACAATTAAAAAAGACGTAAGAATGTTCTTTATTCGAACGCACTTAGGATCTTTTTGATTTCAATTGATGATCGACCTAATTCACACACACACTAGCAGTGATTGTTGTGTGATTGATACATCTGATTTCATTTGCCTGTGAACCCTGGGGGTCGTGGGAGTGTGGAGGTGCCCGCTTGTGTATGAATAATGCTCGACCTTCGGCATTGGCCAGCGTAAGTTGACCTCTTCATAGTAGGTACAGGATATTTTATGTTAACGCTGTCAGGAATGTGTTAAGTAAATTATATAACTTTTGATCCTAGTGATTGAAAATTTTACTAAAGTCCTTCAGACTCGCACTACAGAATAGATACCGATTCCCATGTTCGTAAATTAGGCAGATTATTATCAGATTTCCATGGTTACAGATTTTTAACCTAATATTGTAAGCGACCTTTTATGAGAAGCTCCCCGTGACTATTTAATTATTACCTTGGAACACAACGAGGTCGCCGAATTCTTAATCTGTTGTGTTCCTTACACATATCAAACCACCCATAGGTTTTTGAGTAGGTAATTAACGGGAAATCTGTTGAAATGGGAATCGTTATAATATATATTAATCTGTATAATCATAAAAAACTGTTAATATTCTTAACAAGCGGAATCGTCCGCTTTGCTTTTCCGCTTTGCTGTTGTTTTACAAGAGTGAACTGATTGAAAGATACGTTGCCACGAGCGATACCCACGGTAGCTTAGTTGGTTAGAGCGATGGACGGATAAATTGTTCACTTTGATCGGAAATTATCATAAAAAAGTCAGGAGAAATTCTAATATAATTCTATATAGTTGGGAACTATTCATGTATCTAATTGCCCGATATCGTTACAGACAGATGGCGCTCTTCGCTGTGATCGCTACATTATACGCCGAATTGATGGCGTTCCCGGACGAACACACATGCACTTTATTGTCAAGCTTTAAACCGTGTTCTGTTGCGCTTATAAATAGGCTTAACTGAGTTAGGGAAGTGTTACATGGATGTTTTTTTTTTTTTACTTTTCTTTCAAATCGGGAGCATATTAATCTAATTGTATGGGATTTTGACAATTGTCTATGAAATGATCTCCACTCAATTGCTCAAAGTTTAGCTGGAAGAAATCCCTTATAGGGATAAGCTCGCCTTTGTACATTATGCCATCTGTTCTTGTAATTTACTCATGTACAATAGAATTTTACATACATACAAAAGAGCTAGCAGTCAGTGTCGTATTTAATGTAACCGTCAAAATTGGTTAAATGCCACCTGCCTTATATTTACTTTAAAACTAGTGACTTCAACTTGTTTCTACTTCATTTTTTGGATCACAATCCCTTCAATGACAAAAAATAGACAGAAAAAAAAATAAAAAAAACTAAAAAAAAAAAAAACAAATAAACAAAAAAGCAATCACTATGGCTAACTAATATCTAAAAGTAAAAAAGCAATTCAGCACGAGTGTTATTATACATATGTTCCCTAATCTTAGTATATTTGAGTATATCGTCGTCTTATGCCCTTAACACAATTTTTATTGAGCTTACTGTGAGAACAAAAAAACCCTGATATAAGAAAACTCAACTAAAACCTTAACAAATTAAATTTACATATAAAAAATGGGTTCAAGCTCGGAGCTCAGCCACATTACCCCGGTCAACGAAGTACGCCCCAGCCTTTTGGTCACCCGTCGCGTCCACGTGAAAGTGCTATGAACACCAGGTCCCTACGGCCCTAGAGTTTCCATCCCAAACTGCTCAAATGTGTAGCCACTGGATAGACGTCCACTGCTGGACATAGGCCTCCCCCCATTTCATAGGGGGTAAATGCCATAATCGCCACACTCGGCATCGGGCGCAGTATCTCCACCGCACTCCAGGGATGCTGCTGCCCATCCCCCGGTGGCCCTGTTCGTAGTTTTAGGACTTACCCGGGTCCTTATTTTTAGTTAAAAAATGAAATAAATGCTCTTTTTAAATTCATTTTATTAATCAATTGATATCCCACTAACCGCATGTAAGCCTCCCTCAACGCGAGCTAATGGCTTGCGATACGTCACGGCGATGACGATAAGACCACCGCGATCCGCGCGCGCGCCGATACACGATAACGCGTTTCCACCGCGCTTGAAAAATATTTCTTGTCGCGTTTAACTGATTGGGCGATATCGCGGCTAGCTTTTCATTGTTGCACTTGGGTTTGTAATAACTGTAGATATGGTTTTAATGGGTTAAGAAAGGCATGCATTTTATGTAATAAGGAGCGTATCTTTTTATTCGACTGCGCGACGCAAAGGGTAATGTGTATAACAGTCTAAGTATGTACGAGTATGTTTGTTTCTTTATGGCGCTCTAGAGACCAAACGCATCGGCCGATTTTGATGATTATCACGTCAATCGATTCATCTTTATTGTCCAAATGTCCAAATTTTTTTTTTTACGCAGTCGGGTACTTTTAATTTTTATTGTTAAGAAATAAGTCGGTAAGTTCATAGGTCATATGAAAGTGTTTATTGAATAGTCATGATTGAATTGGACATCTATTTAGTAACAAACCAGTCAAGCTTTTAGATGGCACTGATACCTTAATGTTTTCTATAATGTTTGTAGTTATAGATGCATAAAAGCCATTTTCCCTGAAACCGTAAAAAACAGCACAATTTAAATAATCGTTGAATAGAGACTAGAAGGTTGATAATGTAAGATAGATCTAAAAGTAATTTTATACCCAATAAATGTCAGTCAGACCCACCTAACGTAAATTTGACTCATTACGTTATCAACCAGCTGTAGGTTAGGTTTGTTGAAGCAATAAAAACACTAAATAAATATCGGCATTTAACTGGCAAACTCTAATTTAGGGCAAATAACGATTGGCAAACGTTACGGTTACGGCAAATGATATTATTGGAAACATTCGTAATAATAATAATAATAATAACCATTGTCCCGTGAGCGGAAAAGACATACAATAGTAATAATAATTCTTGCCAGGATTATTCACCAGCAGCTTGCTCTTCTTTAAGGTCTTGTGGATTTCGAAGTTCCATACTATAAGTACACACCTGCGCCAGTTCTCGAGAATGGTCGTGCAACGCTCTATTGGGATCGATCTGTCATCACGGACAGGACTATTGTAGCCAACAAGCCTGATATCGTGCTGACAGATCGATTGAAGCGCCAGGCAGTGCTCGTCGACATCACCATCCTCCATGATGAGAACCTCGTGAAGGCCGAGAAGGACAAGGTTCGTAAGTACCTAGACCTGGCACACGAGGTAACCGCTATGTGGGATGTTGATTCGACGATCATTGTCCCGATAGTCGTCTCTGCGAACGGTCTAATTGCGAAGAGTCTCGACCAACATCTTAAGAGACTCTCGCTAGATGGCTGGGTCAAGGGTCAGATGCAGAAGGCGGTACTCTTGGACACGGCGCGGATAGTCAGGAGGTTCCTCTCTCTGTCGCCCTAACCACCGGTAGCTTAGGCCCCGCCTCGCTGCCGGCGGCACTCTAGGTTAGGTTTTTTATAATGCTTTTATATTGTGTATGTATATTTTTATATTTTACTTTTGTAAATGTGTTGTAGAAAACCTAACTTAAGATCAAAGATAAATAAAGTTAATAATAATTTAATATTTTTGTGGCGTAGGGATGTGACGACCCCATCGCCCACTGGATTTCCAGTGCAGTCAGTCAACGTAGGGCAGCTTGTGACCTGAGTGCTCCTGGGGGTGTCCTGTGGGTTGGTTGTATGAACATGCCCCCATGCCCCATGCCTCTGGCTTGCCTTAACCGGCTGTCCAGAGTGGAGTCCCTAGACCTGTTGCTCGGGGGTGGATGTGGTCACCTAAGTGGCGAGTTGGCTATATGTTTAAAGTCCAGTGCCACCTCTCTACCCCCAGCCCTCTGCACCGGTGTTGCCCTTAGGCCATTTTTAATGTCGCTATTAATAGGGGCCCATCTAGCAGGGGGCGAGTCACCGTCTGCCTGAGATAAAAATGTGAGACAGTTTTATTAGGCAGACGTCCGTTGTCTCACTCAATAGCCCAGCCATTAGTCCGGTTCATTTAGATTCCATCAACCAGCAATAGTCCCTGTACACCCTGGCGGGTGCTATCTCTGTGTGCGTCCCATGACACGGGCAGGGACAGCATCTGCTCAGTGTACCCCTTGTATTTCATTAAATTGTCAAAAGAGCCTCTACGTGTTAGCTATGTGGTACTTCGCTACTTCGGTGCTTCGGCTTCGCGCACGCCTTCCAAAGGTCCGGGACACCATGTCCCGTGAGCGGAAAAGACATACAATAATAATTTGAAGTGAATAATAATTTATTTGTGAAATCAACTAAACAATAGTTACAAATTTTAAGCCCTCCTAGTAGGTATTTTGATACCTATGCCAGGGAGGACTCGCTCTTCCTAAGGTGGTAATTACAGTTTGCTTTTATTTATCCACTTAGGCTGGGTTGCACCGACTTACGATCACAGACTGATCAACGTTAAATATGGCGCCGGCAGCTGTCATCCCATAGAAACTTGTCAAACTTTCCATACATTCAAATTTTAACGAACACAGGTTACGATTACAGACGGATTGGTGCAACCCAGCTTTAGTTATCATATTATTTATTAATAAATGGCAAAAAACGTGATATCGCGACCATATTATTGAACTGCCAAAACGATTGACGAGTTTTAGATATCGTAACAATAATGACAAATGGTTTTGTTGTCAATGGGTGTGTTGATAAGTTGAAAATACATATCTTTACTGTATTTTTTTTTATTATTTCAGCTTTCTATCAAGTAAATAGAAAATCCTTTTAAAGAAGTCTCGAAGCGTGTCCTAGCGGATGGTATCTGGGTTCGATTCCCGGTGAATGGGCGATGTTCCATTCATTGCGCATGGCTCCGCGCCATTTTGTTTCGTTTGTTTGTTCTGTGCGTCAGAGGATTAAGTTTTAAGCGAATAGTTTGATTTATTTCAGTTTTTTTCTATCCCCCGACGGCGGTTAATAAGCATACAGCTTGTAAGTCATTATATAGAGCGCAGGCCTTTTTGCTAGCTAATTGATTAGCTAGAGACATGTGCAGCAGCGTAACTGCGTCTTTTAGAAGACGCATCATTTTTAGGGTTACGTACCCAAAGGGTAAAAACGGAACCCTATTATTACTAAGATTTTGCTGTCTGTCCCTCCGCCTGTCTGTCACCAGGCTGTATCTCAAGAACCGCGATAGTAAGACAGTCGAAATTTTCACAGATGATGTAATTCTGTTGCCGCTATAACAACAAATATTAAAAACCAGCCAAGTGCGAGTCGGACTCTTTGCCGTTTTTATAGATAATGGGTACGGAACCCTTCGTGCGCGAGTCCAACTCGCACTTGGCCAGCTTTTTTATCTTCATAAAATGATAGTGGATATCTCCTAACGTGCCTTTCTAAATTACGCGATTAGGTACCTTGTTGGTTCCAGACATGCTGTGTTGAGAGTGCGGCAACCATACAGGGTGAAAAATAATTATTGGCCTTCGAGGGTAACAACCTTCTAACCTCAAAATGGCTGACTGTCATGAATTACTCCGTTTAAAGATTTTAATCTTCATTCATACACAATCGGAAATCGAACTTGGTCGATTTTTTATTTGACAATATTTTTCCCGCTCTTAATTGTACTAGAAATTGCGTGAGAGACGATACGAAGAGGAAGGATATGAGTGAAGAGATGAAGGGCGATAGATAGGTATGGAAGAAAAAAGGATGATGTGCCGAAAAGCATGATGCATGATGTGCCCAAGTGTACAACAAAATACCGATTAGCATCCTGCAAGAAGGTAATAAACTAAAGGTAACTAAAGGTATTAAATAAACTGAAACGTATGCTAGTCCAGAAATGTTACTACTTCAGAGATAATGAATTCGAAATTGATCTATTAAATGTTTTTTTTTTATTATTTTGTATAAATTGATGTATTATATATAATCATTTCTATTTTTGTCACAGCGAAGCTTTGTGTAAAGTAGTAGCGGATCTTTACACACGACCATAGTAAATTAAGAATTATAGATATGAAAAATAAAAACATACATTAATTTAGATATAAATAATTTTTCTTGTATAAAATTATTGAAAATAAGGCGATAATTTTTAATATCAAACTGTGATCCTTATATTATGTTGTAAAATAGCGTTTAGATTAGGTTAGAATTTATGTTATGTTGTTTTATGCTATGCTATGCCCTACCAGGGTCCATGATGTACCTATTAGTAAATTATATAAGACCTTGTAATACTATGGTAGCAATGAATAAAATAAACTATGAAACCCCAAGTAAATGAGAAAAGGGCACGCGATTGATGATGAACAGTATGAAAAAATCATACACTGTTTTTTTTTACAATCTAAACATCCATACACCACCGTGATTCGTACCTACGCAAATAAATAAATAAATAAATATTGGGGGACAATCTTACACAAATCGACCTAGTCCCAAACTAAGCAAAGCTTGTACTATGGGTACTAGGCGACGATATACATACTTATATAGATAAATATATACTTAAATACATAGAGAACATCCAAGACCCAAGAACAAAATCCGTGCTAAATTCACAAATAATGCCCTGGCCGGGATTCGAACCCGGGACCTCTAGCTTCGGAGGCAGTGTCACTACCAACTAGGCTAAACAGGCCGTCTGAAAAAATCTATTTCTTTTTTGAAAATATTTACCCCGTAGGTACAGAATAGTATGAAAAAATCAGAAACTGTTTTTTTTACAATCTAAACATCTATACCCAACCGTGATTCGTACCTACTCAAATCTATTTACTTATTTTTATATATCTACCCCGTAGGTACAGAATAGTACGAAAAAATCAGAAACTGTTTTTTTTACAATCTAAACATCTATACCCAACCGTGATTCGTACCTACTCAAATCTATTTACTTATTTTTAAATATCTACCCCGTAGGTACAGAATAGTATGAAAAAATCAGAAACTGTTTTTTTTTACAATCTAAACATCCATACACAACCGTGATTTGTACCTACTCAAATCTATTTATTTTTTGAAAGTATCTACCCCGTAGGTACAGAATAGTATGAAAAAATCAGAAACTGTTTTTTTTACAATCTAAACATCCATACACAACCGTGATTCGTACGTACTCAAATCTATTTATTTTTAAAAATATCTACCCCGTAGGTTCAGAATAGTATGAAAAAATCAGAAACTGTTTTTTTGAAAATCTTTGGATGCAGTTATTTTTGTTTAAAATATTTAACATAGTAATTTGCTCTTACGGATCATTTGTTCATCTCTAGGTATATCTAAAAATATATAGTTCTAGTAGTAGTATCTTAGTGGCCTGACTGATTAGGAAGTAAATCCCGGTAGAGAAAAGGTTAATAAAATGAAACCTTTTAGCTTGTAACTTAGACTGGATCCTTAGAACTGATACAAACGTTTGAAGGAATTCTCGTCCTTCTATTCAGCCTGCAGTATTATTTACCAAGTACCATGAACGATCGCAATCTAGCGTAAAGGTAAAGATTATGAAATACGCTCATATATGGTATTTAATTTAATTGTTCTCAAGTGCTCAGAAATATCATCTTTATTATTCTGATAATCGTCGAAAATTAAAATGAATATTAATCCATTGGTTGGATATTCGTGTATGTAAATATGTAAGCTATACTAATAAACTAAGAGGAGTCTGAAAGCGTTTTCGCAAATCATATTAATTTGTAAACCATGTGTGAAAGGAATTTGTGAGAATATTGTTGCGACTGAAATAACAATTATAAAATTCAAATTAAAGTTAAAAAAAAAAAAATGTTGAGCTCCGAGCCGGATTCGAACCTCCGACTTCTTGCATATGCGGCCAATAACTGTAGCCACTGAGCTATCGGAACAATCAAGCTCAGGCACGAAATCCTTCACTAGTTCCCTTTTACAACGCCTTAGGGAGGCGTTTAGCGACATCTACCTTAATTAGAAGACGTTGATGTCATCCCATACTAAATTAATCTTGTAGTAACGCTGCCAACAAAAATTCTAAATAAAGGAAAAATAAATTGTTGTGCTCTCAGCGCTGCTCTCGGCAGGATTCGAACCTGCGACATGTGGCATACGCGGCCAATCACTTTAGCCACGAAGCTATCAGTACAAGATATTTTTTTCCCCGTCAATTTGAAATTTAGAATTTTCGTTAGCAGCGTTATTGCTTAATAGAAAATTAGTCTACTTACAACTTACAGAGCCGTTAGTTATTCAATTACAGTAAAAAATCCAGCAAATTTCAAGAATATCATCCTTGTAGCTTTATTCCGGTTTTATCCCCAAGGGTCCCGGGGGTCACCATTTAGCTGAGGTGCTAGTTTTACGAATCTGACCTTCTATTCTACTTGATTCTTTTATGTCAACTAGAGGAAAAACTAGACCTTGATATCATCATCATTATAATAATAATAATAATAATCTCGTCGACATCACCATCCCCCATGATGAGAACCTCGTGAAGGCCGAGAAGGACAAGGTTAGTAAGTACCTAGACCTGGCACACGAGGTAACCGCTATGTGGGATGTTGATTCGACGATCATTGTCCCGATAGTCGTCTCTGCGAACGGTCTAATTGCGAAGAGTCTCGACCAACATCTTAAGAGACTCTCGCTAGATGGCTGGGTCAAGGGTCAGATGCAGAAGGCGGTACTCTTGGACACGGCGCGGATAGTCAGGAGGTTCCTCTCTCTGTCGCCCTAACCACCGGTAGCTTAGGCCCCGCCTCGCTGCCGGCGGCACTCTAGGTTAGGTTTTATATAATGCTTTTATATTTTGTATGTATATTTTTATATTTTACATTTGTTAATTTATTGTAAAAAACCTAACATGTGAAAAAGAATAAATAAGGAGAATAATAATAATAAGCCCACGGGGGCAGCTTGTGGTGAGCTGACGGTGAGTGGCGACACCGCGGACCCCTAATCTCCAGAGGGCCCTTTCCATCTGGCCCTCGCCTCTGTGCTTGCCTTCATTGGCCGGCCAGTGTGGAGTCGCAAGAGCGAGACCTATGCTCCAGGTTGGAAGTGTAAATTGTCATAACGCCGGCGGCCTGCTGATCGGATTACCGGGATCTGGCTACCGCAGATTCACCTCTCGACAACCTTACAGCCGCTCAACGGGATGCTGCCCCACTGTCGCACTGTGCGTGCGACTGTTATGTGGGGCCCACTCAGCGAGCTGGCGAGTCACCGCCTGCCTTTTACAATATTGAGACTGATTGTCACGGCAGGTGTCCGCTAGTCTCTTCAAATAGCCCATTATCCAGCCCATCCAACATTCAACATAATATCCCATGACCTTAGTTTCCATCGCAGCACAGAGATGCACTGCAATAGTCTTTGCACCTGGCGGGGACCCTCTCTGGATATATCATATTGTGCGTTCGGGGATGGTATCCGCCATGTGTATCCCTTTGATTAAATTGTCTAAAAGGGCCTCGGCCCTACGCACGCCTTCCAAAAGTCCGGGACGCCATGGTCCCGAGATGAGGTAAAGACATACAATAATAATAATAATAATATAGGGGGACAATCTTACACAAATCGACCTAGTCCCAAACTAAGCAAAGCTTGTACTATGGTTACTAGACGACGATATGCATACTTATATAGATAAATATATACTTAAATACATAGAAAACATCCAAGACCCAAGAACAAATATCCGTGAAAAATGCACAAATAAATGCCCTGGCCGGGATTCGAACCCGGGACATCTAGCTTCGGAAGCAGAGTCACTACCAACTAGGCTAAACAGGTCGTTATCATCATTTATTTTCAAAACTGTGTACATAAGATCTCATGTCATACATTAAAAGGTATATATATCAACAGTCACCAGAGCAGTCACCAGTCAGGTTACACCGATTTCCGTCTGATATTTTCCGTCTTTACTGTTAAACATGGGATGATACACTTCGTAGATACATAATGTGTTTTAATAAAATAAAAACCTGATTAAAATCAAGACAATGTGAATGAATGAAGCATTTATTCGAAAGACAGACACAACATTAACCACCACCACCACCACCATATCAGCCGGAGAACTTCCACTGCTGGACATAGGCCTCCTCCGAGCTTGGGGGGTAAATGCCATAATCGCCACGCTTGGCATGCGGGTTGGCGATCGCAGTGTCTCCACCGCACTCCAGGGATGCTGCTGCCCATCCCCCGGTGGTCTTGGTCGTAGTTTTAGGACATACCCGGGTCCCAACATTAACATACGCTTACTAAAATATGAAAACAATGGTTACAATGCTGCGGGTATTTCAGAAAAAGATAACACTCAGCATGTGTCGCAGCACAAAGTGTTACGACGCTGATTTTCAGGTTACCCACCACCACCATATCAGCCAAAGGACGTCCACTGCTGGACATAGGCCTCCCCCAAATTCGCGGGGGGTATATGCCATAATCACCACGCTTGACATGCAGGTTGGCGATCGCAGTATCTCCACCGCACTCCAGGGATGCTGCTGCCCATCCCCGGTGGTTTGGTCGTAGTTTTAGGACATACCCGGGTCCAGGTCAGGTTACCCATTGACACGAAAATACAAACAGAAAACAATAAAAAACATAAATTACGCTAAGCGAAAACAACAGACTGTGCAGTGTGCGTTGTATTATTCAAAAATCATAATTAAAAATATAGATAGGTAATGAATAATTATAAATAAAATATAAGGTTTCAAGCATTGGGATCAATATCACACTCATATTTTTAATACCGGCAGCCTTCGTGCCGCGAGGCTATGAGCAAAATTGTATTTCCAGTCCTTTTGGGATCCATGAATTCCGGACTAGTTGGCATAATGCGAAATGTAAAGACTCATGTATGTAGCTCCGCGTTAAGTAATAATATTTTTCCCAAACATGCAATGAAATATTGATGTCATGTTCCTTATAATAGGCTGCGAAGTATGACGTTTCAGGTGCGGCTAGGACAAGAGGTCGTTAATGCAATTTCATACAAATGTTGCAGGCCTAGGCCGGCAAAGTCCTCTTTTTTAATTTCCATTCCACATAAATTTGTGGCACAGGCATCATGACATTCTGCCACTATGCGTATTAAAAATAAAACTTTGATTTTTTGTTGTTTATTTCATTGCATGTTTGAGAAAAGCACTATACGAGTACATACCTCGGCGGGAAATATGGGGTTGCCCGCCTGAGACCTATCCGACCTCGCTTCGTTCGGCCGTCTATATGTCTTCGGCCGGCAACCCCTTTCGTCCCGGCCTCTGTAGTAATGTACTATTAATTTATTAATAACAGTTTGGGATAAGCAAACTCCAAGTGAGTTGCATAAGTGCTGCGTTGGAACAATTTTACTGTACGCTTTAGAACGTGTTTTGGAATTAGTGCCCTAGGTAGTCTCTTGCAGTAATCTTAGCGCTCGCAGTCTCGGGTCGATGAAGACTAGGTTTTAAGGCTACTTAGTGAATCTCGGACTATTTGGCATAATGCGAGATTTACGGCTCGTCTAGCCCTATTACGACACTCCCATAAGGAACCTCGTTACGGTCGTTATTTACGCGTTTTCACGACAATGTTGCATACAAGAAAGCATAAAGAAATTGTCTTTACTGACGCGTTTAGTGAGGACGGGTACGATGCAAAGAGCTGGGTTCATACTTATCTGGCGTGGTGTATTCTCTGATGCGTTCTGACGCCTGACACAGTATGGACCGTCACGTTAGACATCAGATGAATGTGAAACTAACCGTTCTAAATTTACTAGGTAGTGGTAAGCAGGGTGCGCCCGATGTAATGAAGCGAAGCTATTGTACCTTTAATCTAGACCGCCACGGTATGTATCTCTAAAGAGGCTTAAGAAATAAAAATACTTTTTAATAAAATTTTAGTTGATCGCCCGATGCACCGAAAGGGTCTCTGTTTCAGCTTAAAAAAAATATTTTGTATGTCCGGATGTCCAAATATTTGAATTTACTGTTGTTCTCCCCTACAGGTCCCATTTCTCAACCGATACTCGTGAAATTTTGTGAGCAGGTTCGATAATTATAAAGAAAAATTGTGTCGACTTAGTTTTTGGGAATACACAAAAGAAAAAAAAATATTTTATGGTTTGTTGTACTCTACATTTCTCGACCGATCCTCGTGAATTTTTTGAGCAGGTTCGATATTTATATAATATTTTTATTATTATCTAGTTAGTATTGAAAATATTGAAATTTGAAAAATAAGACTTACCCGGTACCTTACCTACAGCTCTTTTATTATTTGCTTATTTTTTTGTTATTATTCAAAAACCTACGTGGCGTTAGTGTCCATCACGGCGGTAAATTTGGTTTTTCTATATTGTTTGGTTCGGGAGGAGTAGTTTTTTTTTAATACATTCACTACAACGAAATACGCGAATCACGGGGTTGTGGAGTTTCGCTCTAATGACACCTATCTCGTTCTGTCGCGTCACGACACGTCATGTCAGAATAAACATTACTATACAAGTATTACAAGTATAATATAAATTTAGTATGTAATTCAAGACAGTTATTTCATAAAAAAATGGAACTTCTATTCATAATAGCAAATATCGTCGTGTCGTCTTCGTATCGTCGCCCCAAAACAGGCCCACACACTCCTATACAGTTTGCACCGAACTCGTTACGTACAAACTATAAATTTAAATTTTACAGTCTGCGAGCTAACACCCATACTTAAGTGTAGTAAAAGTAAGCCGCCGAGACTTTACGGCGGGGGTCCATTTTGAAATAGTATAGGCTAATTTGTCATAACTTATTAGATGCGCAGGGTAAATTGTTCCAAACTACACAGATTTTAGTTTCTTGTCGCTACAATATTTATACGGAATGCTACAGATTTTCTAGTTTAAATATTAGGTGACATTTCTACAGACATCAAATGTTTCAAATTTCAGACACAACAGATGTTCAAATCCGACTCATCAGATTCCTTATTTTTCAGAAAATTCGTGGTATATGAAAGGAAAAAAACCAGACAAGTGGGATTCGGACTCGCCCACCGAAGGTTCCGTACAAATTTGTAGGTACATATAAGAATCTATATTTTTTGTGATTTAATTACAAATGTATAGTTTTCAGTTTTTTCCCTGTACTTAAGTATAGGACGATATCACTTTGCAACATTCATAATTCTTTAGATCACCGGAAAGTTCCCTACAAAATTTGATTCCCTTGAGAATGTCAAAATATATAAATTTTTTGCGGCATAACCGGCCGTATTTTTTCTGTACGTAAACTTACATTTGTTTTTTTTACAGTTTCAAGGAACTTGTAGACTTGAGTACCTATGTGGTTTCATTTTAAACTCAATAACTCTACGCGTTCTCGAGATAGAGGGTCTTGACAGACAGACAGAAAACAGAGTGATCCTATAAGGGTTCCGTTTTTTTTAGACATATGGAACCCTAAAAATAACGACGCAATAAGGTGTAAAATTAGGATAATGTGAACAGCATGATAAAATAAAACTTAAGTTAAATGATGATAGGAATAGCAAAGGGATACCTAGCTGGTCGCTATTACCACTTTAGCTATTTTTTTTTTCTTTTTTTATGGTCCATGTGTTTATACAATGAGATCGCCAAACTTTACGTTTATTGGCGAGATAGCACTCATTTTCATGCTAATTTATATGTACCTTACTAGTTACATGCTATACTTATAAATATTAATAATAATAGACAACTACTGAAATGTGGGTACTATTGGTTTACAATTATTATTTTTAAATAATAGTGGTTTTTAGTATAACGGTTTGCAAGTATTTTCATCTAAATGATGAATTGCTTAACTGAAAGGATCTTTCCTTCATTTTTAATGGTTTCAACTCGAACGTCTTCCTAATACTAAAACAAATTGCATTTCGAGCTTAGTATCATACTCAATGACTATTATGTACTTACAAAAACTAGGTGTTTAGTTAATAATTACTGTGAAAAGGTCTAATGCAACTTTGTAACACGTAATAATAACATTCATAACAGTTATTGCAAAGTATGAGCACGACCTTAATGTTATAGAGATAATTTATTTTTTATGCTGTCGCGTAAACGAATACCAAGCGATTTTCACTTTTATACTGGAGTAAATAAGAGCGCGTTTAAATAACTTAAAGGGTATATAAAAGAGTATATGTATAATTAGAAGTGTGGATATTAATCGTATAGATAATGCAAACACCTTTAGTGGGTAATACATACGGCTGTGCACATTGAAAAACAAGCTAGCCAATATTCTAAGTATACCTTTTTACCCAAAGGGTGCCTACGGGACCTTATTACGAAGCCTTCGCTGTCAGTTCGTCTGTCAGCGGGCTGCATATCATGAACCGTAATATGTAGACAGTTTTTTAAATAGATACGTATTATTGTTGCCTTTATAACAACACGTACTTACCTATTAAACTTAAAATGTAATTCAAAATTAAAGCAGACCCCAATAAAAGAAATATGTTTCTTTTTAGTCTTTTTACTCGCCATTATAATGTTATTTTTTGCTACAGAACTCTTCATTATGTGTGGTCCGGAACGAACGAAGGAATTAGGCCGGTTTATTTGGGTAATTTATTAAACACAAGTAAATTTTTAACAAAAAAACACCAACTCCAAACTCTTCCAGATCCCATCCCCCTGCTATATGATTTGAGGCGTTCACTCGATTTTTCCAAGATCCCGTCATCAGATCAAGACTTGGTGACAATTGAACCAACTAGAAAACATAGGTCCAAACCTTCAAACAAAACAAGAATTTTTGAAATCGGTCCACTAGTCTCCGAGTAATCGGTGAACATACATAAAAGAATATATATATATTCCGACGAATTGAGAACCTCCTCCTGTTTTTGAATTCGGTTAAAAAAGAAAGCAAACGGGTGGTCATTTTAGAAATTGATTTAACTCCAATATTCGATAACCATAACCACCGTATTTCCTACATATTAATGGCCAATATTAAATGAAACAAACTATAACTGCTACCTCCGTAATGGCTCGACACGACAGATAAGTTATCAACAGAATTTGCGACTTCGATACTATTAACTTAAAAATTATAAAGTCATTTTTATTAACGCCCTACTATCGGTATAATTTGCATCTAGTTTGTGATATCTATATGGTCTGAGATGGGCGCGTAATGCGTTTTCGCATAATGTTATGTTTGGCTGTAACGTTTCATATAACTGGTTTTGGTAAGCATTGAGTTTATATTACCCATAAAACAAACCCCACCTACCTGAAGACCGATTCTCAGTGATGGTCTTAATTGGCGAAATCGCAATTGAAAAATCTCACTAAAAGGTCGAAATCGGTAAAATTTCTTATCCTGGGAAAGATATTATGCTTGAAATTGTTTAAAATGTCTGAGTTTATTAAAAACTTCAATTATATTTTGTACTTTCTTGCTTGGACAGTAAAGTCCTTTTTTGAACGGATTGATTTGATACAATTATTCGGATAATTCAATTGATTTTAAAGATACGTCGAATGACGATCTCGATGGCTAATAAAATACGTGCTCCATATTGCAAAAGATAAAACGCGATCTTGATAATGTTTGTTTACGATCAATTGTAAAATAATGAATTATTTAAGTATTTGTACTAAAAGAACGATTGACTTATTATTTTACAATTATGTAAGACATAATTATGATGATTTAATGCATCAAAAATATTTAAGAGTGATTGTATCTTTATGAACATGCCGCAAAAATGTGTATATTTCGACACTCTCAAGGGAATCAAAATTTAAAGGGTAGGTACTTTCCGTTGAACTAGAACTATTAAATTTGGCAAGTAATATGGTATTATACTCCAAGTACAGGGAAAAAACTGAAAACAACACACTTGTAATTAAATCATAAAAACATAGATACTCGATTCCTGAACTATTTCTCATAAGTCCGACTCCCACTTGTCCGGTTTTTTCCATTCAAATACTACGAATTTTCTAAAAATAAGTATGTATGTATGTAAATACTTTATTGTACACAAAACACAGGTAGAAATACAGACAAATTCGGTTATAAGTAATCTGATGAGTCGGATTTGAAAATCTGTTGTGTCTGAAAACTGAAATATTTGATGTCTGTAGAAATGTCACCTAATCTTTAAACTTGAAAATCTGTAGAGTTAGGAATATGTAGCGACTAGAAACTAATTAGGTTCCGCTCCACCAAGTCAAGGCAGGTATCAAACACTATAAGTACCGAAACTGAATTTAAACTTTAAAATAATATGAAGGTCGATTCGACACTAGATAAATGACGGAACATAACGATCTTAATCTCACGACAATCACAAATAAAATTGTCCAGAAAACAAAAAAATATCGAACAACCAAATAGTTCTCACAATTTCGATACCTTTAATATCGTAATGATATCATCAACGGTCGGCAACCATAGATTATAAACCCATCACAATCTTGTCGATGGTGAGAATACCGGAAGAAGGTCAGTAACGGGTCGGGCACTTCCTTTTTCGACACCTGGTTAATTTGACAGTTTGTCACGGGAACTCACACGGTAAATGTCAATGATGTGATTTGGTCGATGACAGTTAGAATTGGACTGTTGATTCATGTTTATTTTTCTCGGTTTTGAGGTAGAAGACCGTATAATCAATTAGGCCACACCGGTTTTGATAGATAAAGCATAGTTCTCTTTATTTCCTATTAGTCTTACATTAATTTTTTTTAGAATCTGGTTGACCTGTTTAGCCTTGCTGGAAGTGACAATGCCACCGAAACTAGAGGTCCCGGGTTCGATTCCCGGTAAGGGCATTTGTTTCTGTGAGCATTAGCACATATTTGGCTTAAGTATTTTCAATAAATTTTTATTTAAGTTATCGTGACACGTAATTTTATACGTACCCTTCTTCGTCGTTTTTCGCTTTTGGCGGAGCGGTTGTGGTTGTCATGTTATTCTGGTAACAAGCTCTCCAGCCCTCCATTAATTACTGATAGTCGCCTTTCTTATACTTGCTTGTAGTGTTCCATCTCTTCATCATGACACACTGAGCTCGGTCTTCAGCTCTTCTCATCCAATCCCTGCCCACTGCCTTACGAAAATCATATCCCCACCTCGTTACAGGACGCTCTTCACTACGTTTGCCGACACGTGGTCTCCACTCAAGAGTAAGTCTGTCCCAGCGGCCCTCAGTTCAGAGGCCTATATGACCTGCACATTGCCACTGTCAACTTGCTAACTCGCTGAGCTATACCGCTGCTACGTCGCTGTTTTCCATTTACTGCCTCGCGGCCTGGTGCCTTCGACTTTCCCCTGGATCACAAGTACATATTGGTAGGGTATATTTCACGACAGCGCATAAGAAAATCACGAAATAGTGCAAGGAAATAAAATCAAACTCGCACCTCCGTAACCCCGTGAACTGGAAATATTTTTAAATTTCAAATAAGATCGGATCCACGACTATTCAAAGCTGCCAGTCCGACCAAATAAATTATCACGGGAGCGTGAAACTGGCCGTATTAAAACATTCATGAGTTATAGGCAAAGACTAATATTGTGATTGAGAACAGAGTGTGTATAAAGTGCAATGTAAACAACCCTTTGGTTTTCATAAAAGTGGATTTGACAATGTCTCTGTCTTCGGATTGGTTAGCCGAGCAGACTCCAAGATAAATTATCACTATCAACGCGGTATACATATTCATACAGATTCATATTATATACATATATTTTTAAATAATTTATTTGACAAAAATAGTTTCTACAATATTTGAATATCCATCAGACACCAAACTAGGCTGAGCCTGTGTCTTGGTAGTCTGCGAGTGCGATTTACGGATTAACAAGATATATTACAAGATTAATTTTAAAACTAGATTGACATTGATATAAAAAATAGCTATATAATTACCTAATATACAGGATGGGCCCTGTAACAGGAGCAAAAAATCTAACGGTGGAATATTTAGCGGGCCAATAATTATTTCCAAGTGGTCACAGTTGAATAAGAAAAAAATGTATTTTTTTTATAAATATGGCTTACGTGTATTTTTAGTACTTTTCTGAAGTGTCAATTTATTTTAAAAAATCAATAAAATTAAAAAAAAAACATACCAAACTATCCTTGAAAACACAAAATGCAAAAACAATTATGACTCATAACTTGATACTACTTCAAACACTGCATTGATTGATGTGCTATAATCTCGAGGTATCAAGATCCATTACTCGGTCATAACTTTAGATCAAAATTTCTCCGTAACGAAATTTTTTGAACATAAATTGTATACCAGGTGTTCATGCCGATGCTCTAAGGAAGCGTCCGTTTAAATATTTGCTCCAGTTACAGGGCCCACATTGTATACATGAACTTAAATATGTACATGAAATATAGTGACGGACTGTTTTTGAATAGTCAAATATGGGCTTATTATAATTACGACCAAGATCACAGTGGGATGGCAACAGCATCCCTGGAGTGCTGTAGAGATACTGCGATCGCCAACCCGCTTGCCAAGTGTGGTGATTATGGCCTTGGGCTGATATGGTGGGGTTTATTATATTATAATTGGAGGACCAAAGCAAACCAAGCGCAAAATATAAAAAAAAACTTTAATACATTTGCCCCTATTCATAGACGTTCATCAAACCTATTTTAGTTAATGCAGATAAACTATTTTTGTTTATATCTGTCACTTTTACATTTCGTGTTTACGGGAGGCGGGGAGCAAAACACTTTTTAGGTAAAAGAGGTTTGTCAGGTTTTACGAACAGGGTTAGTCTATGACTTGTCTGCAGAGCTCCACGATTCCCGTTCATGTCGCATTTCCGTCCGATACAGCAGGGAACCGGCGCAAGTTTGATACTTTTAGGAATCCTACACACTTTGCGATTATGTGATGGTTTTAGGACTTTTGTACAAATGGTTTACTAATAGGTATTTTGCATAACAGTGTTCTAAAAGTCGTACATGTCCTAATAGACTATACGATGATTTTTTCAAAGTCCTCTAGGTGTTCGCGGTTTCATAGTTTGGGAAATTCAATTTATGCGACAAGAAAAACATGCGGAAAAATAAATCGCCACCAGCTGGCTAGCTTATTATGTCAACATAAATATGTGGACGCTGCAGCAACGAACGGGGTATAATTAAGGTAGTAAATAGATAATTGTAAAAACAGCACTGAGCAGCGTTACGTGTCACACATTTTTTAACTAATCTACTTTCGTGATATTGAGCACTAGTAAATTTTCATATAGAACCCGTGAGTTTCTGAAATATCAAAATTTAATGAAACGATTCACGCCTTTAAGGTCGGGTATTGCTCAACATGTTTCGAACCGGTAGGTGGTTCTTCATGAGCACCCTCGATGCTGGCGCGTGTGGCACTGATCACAGAGTGCTTTTCTTGGTATATGCACGAGGAAGATCTCCTGATATTGGTACCAAATTGTGTAACTAATTTTCATGTCATAACGGAAACATTCAAAGCTTAGCTGGAACAGATCCCTCATAGAGGTAAGTTTGCCTTTGTACCTTAGTCTCATGTGCCAATTTCTTAATTTTGACATGTCTACTGTACAGAAAATCAATATTGATTTTAAAGAATAATACTAGAGCATCAATAAATTGCTCTAAATAATTAATTAGTATAATAAAATGTTATAACTGACGATTCGAAATTGCTTGTTGCTAGGCCTATTTGAATAAAGAATATTTTGACTTTTGCCTTTTGACATGTATATTGTTTTAACCTGTTATTGTGTACAATAAAGTCCTTACACGCATAAATAAATTAAATATGGTCTTAAAATTTGAACTCCACCCAAAAACCGCCGTGTCTGCAGGCAGCCTTAAGTGTCGTGATGATCTAAAGCCAGGTTCACGACGTCTCCTATTAAGCCAATATCATCATATTATTTTACAAGCTCGGCCACGCGGGTTCGCACGTGAATGTGTTCGCGTGTTCATATTCCGTCCTCATTAACTGTTTAAAGTTTCAGATGGGATTATAATAATAATATATTTATTTGCATGGAACATGGTTACATAATAGGATGTTATACAGTTTGATGTCCAAGCATATTTGCAGTGGCGGCCTTAGGGGGTGGCAAGCAGGGCAACCGCCCGGGCCCTCGCTCTTACAAGGGCCCCGCGCAACCCAGGTGAAGGCCTCGCAAAGATTTGATGCACCAGGGCTGCCCGGAGCCTCGCAATGTCAGGCCGTCACTGCATATTCGGCTGCGTATGCAACGTACATATTTAGTTTATCTTACAGACTAAGGAATCATGGAATGTCAAATTGATTATATTATATAGCAATATGGTATGGCAATGTCAGTACAAAATTATTATTACACACTGAAAAAAAAGATTTGTTAACAGTAGCCCAAATGTTAGCTGCTAGTAACTAAATCGGAGGACTGGCAAACTGAGAGTTTACTAGTAACCAAATTAGTTGTTGAAAGTTAGCATAATTTTGGTTACTACTAAGCAAAAATTGGCTATTTCTCAAGTAGCCAAACTAGTTGAGCTATCTTTTTTTTTCAGTGCGATACGTTAACTGCGCAGCTTTGTAATGCTTTAACACTCTTAGAAATTCACACTTGAGCACAATAAAAATGTCCCGAATATGTATGTACTCGTATTGTCCTACACAGTATAAACGAGGTTTTCCCGGGGGACTAAAATATGGGGTTCGTCAAGGAAGATGTTTATAAAATTTTAAAGGGTCGGCAATGCGCATGTGACACCCCTGGAGTTGGAGGCGTCCATAGGCTGCGGTGATCGCTTACAATCAGGCGGGCCCTACGCTTGTTTGCCACCGAGGACACCGAGGTGGTATAAAAAATTCACAGATCTCGTGCACTACACGACCATCAAGGTACATTGA
This sequence comes from Notocelia uddmanniana, assembly GCA_905163555.1. Taxonomy (NCBI): domain Eukaryota; kingdom Metazoa; phylum Arthropoda; class Insecta; order Lepidoptera; family Tortricidae; genus Notocelia; species Notocelia uddmanniana. The sequence goes on from LR991064.1 coordinate 6,248,706, forward strand.
AAATGAACTCAACAAAATAAAAAAATGCATTACATTTGCTAACGTTATGCCAATTTGGTTGATATATAATATATAAACATAGCTCACATACAAAATTCCTATTGAATTGGCAATTTTTTAAAGCGCAGCCAAGTTACGGTAACCACATAAAAAGGCATTTGCCACTTTACTAATATTCACGCAAGATAACGGCGACTTCAAATTAACTCGACCTCCAAACTCCGACTATAACTATAACAAGAATTTTCAAAGTCGCATTCAACATGACACCCTAGGCCCCAGGAGAAGGATAAATTATATGATATAATAACCATGATTATTTGTTTAATTTTCTCGCAATCGAAGTGAAAAGCAGATGTATAACTCATGTATAAAACTCATTTTATCCTCTACTTTATATCGACCCTTGCCTGCGGCTCGGGTCGATAAATTGTCTCGGATAAAATGGCTTGTTTTATGCAATCTCAATCAACTATTTTATTTGCCAAGGTTTTGGAAGATATTGGTCTTCCAAAACATCATTGACTTATCCACGAATTGCTATTTCCCGGGCACTGCAATAATGTGCTATTGTTGTCTCGAACTATAATTAATAATAATTTATTATAGAAACAATACATGTTTAATTTAAACAATTTGATATATAAAACTAAAACTAACTACAATTGTACAATTGTGTTGATTTAAAAATATATATATTACCTACTAATAGTCGTTCTGACTTTTTGACTTCTTTCAAAAAGGTTAGGCTACAGCGCAAACCCTTGACCCGATCGTCTTTGTTTTAGGCTCAAATTGTAGCCGATTAAATTGTCCAGAGGAGTTTTGATCAAAATTTTGATATCATTCTTCGTTTCCAAAATATCGAGTGCCAAAATGAAAAAATCGGAGGAAATTGATATATTTTTTTCACTATTTCGGACAAAACTTTTTTCGTTCTGGACTTTCTCAAATAATTCTCTTTGCATCTTACACATCTCGTAAATACGCGTCATTTGAGCCTAGTTTGAATATCATACCTTCATAACTCTCTGAAATATAAGGGTATCGCACTATTTCGTGAAATGGGACCCTATACTGGAGCGAACGAAAAGACATTTTCAATGTCAAAAACATGTTATGAGGGTATATATATTTTTGACGAACTGGGAGTAAAGTAGTAGTATCCAATTCTGTGAAAATCCGAACGAAATTGTACCCGATTCCGCGAACATACCAACTTGAGTATTTCTGTTACCTATTGTAAAATGCTCTTTTACTTGTAAAAGTGCCGTTTGAGGAATATTTGTAGGATACATTTTTTATTTTGCTGTAATTGTTTGATATACTGTTTGTTTATCTACGGTAGTCTATAAATATGGTACCTATAGTTAACTTTTTATTGAGTTTTTAGTATTGTATATTGTGTTGTTAATGACCTTCAGATCTTATCACCCCTAACCGATCTTCCTAGGATATAGTGGTGGGGCAATCGAGTTCTTATTCCCACAGTACGTCTCAGATCTCATAGGAACAAGTAAACCGTGCGGGCTTCTTTAACAGGCGTGCTTTGTTTTGACAGGCACAGGAGCTGTACCTTTTGGAATAGCTTAAGCTCCTAGTGAGTTGATATCATGCTTAAATTAGGTATTATTTATTTATTGTTACAAATACACTACACAAATACACGGCATTACAGAAATCCAGTTCGCCGAGAAACTAAACTAATATATGCACAGAATACACTTTCGTACGCAGGTTGGAAAATAATATGGGCCCTGGAGTACTTCAAATCCTCAATTTTATTTACCTTAAGATTCTTCCTTCTCGTGTGAAGGGATCAAATAATACTAAATTAGTTTTTGCCAACATTTTGCCACCTCTATCCCTCGGGGTCTAGCTTCTTAAGATCTTACAAGATCAATGATAGGATCGACTTCCCTTATTTATTGCACTGTAGTAGGTTGCACGGTCCCAGTTGAACCTTAACTATAGATTATACTAACACCTAAACGTTAGTCACGCTAAAAAGATATGAGTGTAATTTACTCGAAATAAATGCTTAGTTTAAAAAAATTTTTTTTTTTAATGTTTGGGAATCAGAACCCGATGTTAAAAAAACGGAAGGCGTTCTATGACGTAAATTGATTGTGTAATGACGGCATCTATTATTTAAAAATATAGTTCTCAATCTCATGCTTAACAGTATTGAAAAGTCAGAAACGGCTTATATTCTTTTCAGTCGTAATGTCGAGGAGTGCTGAGAGTCAGAGACATCTCGCCCTCTATCCTTCAGCCCTCTTATTTTGTGCCACTTAAAGGCAAAATCAAATCAAAATCAAAATTTTCATTCTGCAAATAGGCCACAAGGGCACTTTTACAAGTCAACACATGAATTATACAATTAAATAAGTTGACAATGATAATAATTATGTTTTCAAAACAGAATTGCAGAACAAAAAAAAGTAGCCAATAATAATAATGATTTCAAAACTATAGTGATTAACAAATTCACAATATTCAATTAAAATAAACTTACAATACATTATATAAAAAAAAATTGCTACGTATATATACGGTCTCTGTCCGAATACACAAAAGTATATACAATAAATTTAATATCTCAGTCGTCCATTATTCCTGAGTCCTTAGAGATGTACATGGTCTCTAAGCGTCTAAATTAAAATAAGTAGTAAATGAAAATAGCACTTAAGTAATTCAATATTCTCAGAGATGTATAAGGTCTCTAAGCGTCAATAACAATAAAATTAATCCAAAACAGGATGATGTCTCTCGTCAATCTCCAATAAAATAACACTATAGTATTAAGGTATTAATCATGCCCTTGCAAGCATGGACAGACCGGACTCCACAACACAAACAGCACCCGATCACGAGTATGACGTGTATCTCAGCCATCGCCTCCCTCGACCATTTGTTAGGGAAGGTAGCGACCCGATCAATGACGCCACCGTAAGCAAAGTCTTTTAAGCGAGCATGACATATTCAGGCTGCCGGACATTAATAAATAATATCAAAGATTAAAACAACTGTTCGGCAAGAAACAGCATCATGTTTCATAAAACGCAATGAAAGAGCTGTACAAGGAAATAGGCTAAGTGAAGCATAGATATATTTTAACTAACAAGATTAAACTATCAAATGGGCAAATCACGGCTGCGCTGAATTCTTACCCCCTTATTTATAAAACTAAACAAATCTCTGTTCATTAATGCGTTTAGCCCCTTTCCCACAAATACAAATGACAAAGTGACAGATTTTTTTTTTATGTGACACAGTTCATAACGACGTGATATTCTTAATCTTCTTAAACGGCACATACTTTTATGAGACAAAACATTGCTAGCCCTTTCAACAACAATAAAGAAAAAATCTTTGTTACAATAAATCATATCTTTTCTTATCTTAACTACAGGAAAACCGATTTAAATTTTGGTTTTTGCATGATCTTTTTGTAGGTCATACCCATCCCTATACCTATTTATAGGTCATAGTGTTCCCACGGCGTGGAGTCCCGAAGAACAAAACAGGGAAACCGTGTGCCCTCCAATTAGGTGAGAGTGCCAATTGCCGATGAAATGTTGCCTAGTTATGGACCTCTATTTGACAGGCAATTTAATTCAAACTCTATCAGTGAGTTCTGATTATGAGTGTGCCCTGCTGTTATAAGTTTTGCTGTACGTTAGTGTAAGCCAGAACGCACCAATAAGTATTATTTGCATCTAATGTATCATCATCACTTATAACTTTGATCTTATCAAGACGAGAGTGAATAGGCACTATCTAGGTACGCATGTAACACCCTCGACCTCATCATCACTTACCATCATATATCATATAGAAAAAAAACACATTAAAAGTCAAAAATCGAGTGCTAAACAGAATTTTAGATTTTTAAGATATTTTTATGCAAAAAATTTATACCTCGACTGAAAAAAGTAAAAATATTGATAATACAGAGTAATTAGAACTTCCCATGGGTGTGCAGTTTTACTAATTACTAAGTAAAAAAAAAATTGCTACCGTTTAGGTCTCGTTTCATACCGAAAAAGCCTATTACTGTCATATTATTTATTACATTTTCAAACTTAAGTAGTCAAAAGAGCTTAAATATAAAAGTATTAACTCCTTATTAAAAAAAACTACCAATACTACCATGTCATATTGCATGACACCTAACTCTCGAATAACTTAACTACAGTAATGTGCATTGATGCACCTATAGTAGTCGGCGGTTACGCAGTCAATCCTGCCACTTGTCATTTCCATACAGTTTATAACCTAAATCACTTTGAGGTTATAAGCTGTATGGATATGATAGGTGTCAGGATTGACTTCTTAACCGCCGACCACTATTTGTGCACAAAATATTCAAAAGAATTCATAATGTTGTACATATAAAGATTTTATTCATATACATTACTACATTTTTCTTATACAATGTGTAAGACTGACCCCGCAACCTAGCGGTTCTAGCGGTTATTGAGTTGCTAATCAAAATGCTTGAACAATATCACATTGTTAATTCAGATTTACGGAGTCCAAGGCAATCTTCGATCTTTTTACCGGTCAATAGGTACTGCATACCACTGAGGTACTAGGCACATTCTCTTAAAAGAATGTAGCAATAAGTAGAGATAGATGTGGACAGGAGGAATCCTGCCCACATTGTGGGAGGGAGGAGACAAGCACACAGTTACTATCGGAATATTCAATTTACGCGGTAGTGCGATGTAACACATTTAGAAGAGATGAGTTAGAGGATAGAGAACTGGTGGATGTCAACCTAAAAGATGTGCTTCTTTATCGTAGGAAAACGGGAAGATTTGAGGAAGAATGCGGATCCTTAGCTTCGGTGATGGGAAATTGGTCTGATCGAACGCCAGGAGCGATTGACAGCTCGCGTGTCCGGCCGGGCAAAGCAAATACAACAATTACATATTAGGGGCAGGTACAGTTGCCATCAAATACGTCGGAGCGACCAAGGTGCTCACAGATATCTGCACACCACTTTATTGTCAAAGCAATAGAGTGCATGCTCTGATGTTTTTGAACACCCTGCAGAGTACAGATGTTTGTGATGGCAACCGTAAAGGATCTGAATTATAGGCACGGCAGATATTGCATGTCTTCTTTGCAGTACCCACCCCAGGTGAGACAGAAACCCTTTAATTGTATATTTATCTTGGTCGCCTACGGCTCGGCGTCCAATACCAGCTTACCAATAATACAGCTGTAAATATAGTGGTCTGCTTAGAGAGGAATTAAAATTTCCAACCTAAATGAAAAATTGAAAAAAACTGAAAACCTGATTACCCCCCGGGATTTGAACCCACGACCTCTGGAATCCGTCCATACTAATACAGCTACCAGACAGCTGTTAGCTTCTTTGTTTTACCGGCAAGAAAAAAATTAAAATTAATAACTATTTGTTGACAATTTTACACAAATCGATCTAGTCCCACACTAAGGCAGAGCTTGTACGGTCACGGAGTTTAATTGTTGAGCAATTTAGAGCTCACTTTATACTGGAAAATTTATAGCTAACTATGATGCACAGTAAGAAGTGAGATCAATTAAAGTCTGTGAGTGTATACTAATGGGTGAGGTTATCTAAACAAATATTCGTGTTCATAACACAAATATACATGCCCCGACCGGGATTCGAACCCGAGACCACCAGGTTTGTAGGCAGGGCATATACTACTGAGACATTGACGGCTTAAGGCGCAGGGCAGGGCAAGCCATTCTCCATACAAAGGTTGTGCAAGTTTTTTGCGTTAGTTTTGGCACTACAGCATTTAATTTTACTTTTTGTTGGTACATATTGGATATACGCAGAACTTGATGTTGAAATTTTGCATTATTAAAAAAAAAAAAATTAAAAAAGAAAAACATCACGACATAGCTAACAAAAAAATAAGCATATGGACCAAAAATAGTAACTGGAGTGCAAACACAAACGAAGAAAAACTTGCACAAAGTTTGTATGGAAAGAGCTTGCCCACTCCTTCGCCCTAATCTGCGGTTAAACGTCAAAAGTTTATAGATTAATTTTGGAAAATCTCTCAAATTAAAACTTAGCTGCAAAAACAGTCAAAAGTTTTTATTTGCGAGAATTATGGTACATAGGTACATATGGATGACAAAATATGATAAGTATAGAACTGCACAATTCACCATAATAACAAAACAAACAAACAACCCCCTGGTGTTCTTTCTTATTCACAAACCGACTCCCGTTTTTATATGTTAACTGTCAAAATTTGACTAATGACATTTGACAGTTTTATATAAAAAGGGTGAGGTGAGAGGTGAGGACGAGTCGGTTAGTTAAAAACACCCCTGATTAGTGTGCTAGTAAAAAAAAAACAGTTTAAAACGAACATTACATTACATACCGGTTGTTAAGTTCTTAAAGCAAGTGCAAGGTTACCCTTCTATTCTAAACCTACCGTACCATGGAAACCGTTTGGACGGGAATTCCTTTTCCCCCATGATAAAAGTTGCGAAAGACCATACCGTACGCAATATGGTGTTGAAAATAGTCCTGGCTCACAATGCATGACTATGTTACGCTAAAACTAAAGGTTTTTCTGCCAGAAAACGTGACTCCAGAATTTGTTATATGGAAATTAGCGATTTGTACTCCGCTCGGGAGCCTCCGCCTTCCTATTCATTTTTTAATTTGGTCAAACATTCTAAAAGGCTCTATGAACCATCCTGAAACAAAGGAAATACGATTGTATTTTAAACAGATTAAGTCTAGTATCTGTTGGTTTGATTGTCAGTTCAGACGCATTTGTTCAATCCTTGGGAATACTAGGAGTAGTGATACTGTGTGACAATAGTGGATAAGGTATGTTTTATTTTATAGCAGCCGTCTCACATAATCGCTGTCGTAAATTGGGATCTTGCAGTTTGTCGCGATTGGGTGAAATAAAGTGATTCGAGTTGGGATGCCAACATTGTTGATATCCGAAGTCTTCTGGCTTTGACAAAAAAAATTCGAGCTAAATTATAGGTATAAGATGTCAATGTGTTAATAATAACACATTTACCGCTAAGCCCAAATTATTATACCCACACTTTGATAATTTTATTATGGGCCGTGCATCTAGGACTCCAGCAGATAAATCTCTGACACTCATCATCACCTTTATCAGCCTATATGTAATATAACGTCCCATTGCTATTAGGCACAGGTCTCATTATATTAATGAGAGGGACCTTCTCTAAAAGTTAATTATCTTAGCACTGTTTAATAACAGTGACATTAACCATTTTATGTCCTGGCTGACACAGATGATGATGATGGCTGATATCGTTATCCTAGGGACATCCCTGTCTTCATGATGATGATCATAATGATGGCGATATGCGATAATGGCTTTATAAATTTCTAGTCCCGTTATTTCCCGAAAAAAGGCAACATAATCCTTCCTACAGAATCTGCTTGGAAAAAACCTTTTATGCTGATTTTTTTCTCATTACGATGACTTTACTATACAGTGTGTCAACAAGCTCATGCAACATGTTAAGTAACATTAATTACTTAAAACTTAAAGTTACTTAACGCTGCCTACGCTTCCGCACTCAAACAGTTGTACCAATTAAATATCAAAAGATCGACCTTGGTTTGCACTGGATTAATTATTTCTATTGTGCCGAAAACCACCTTTACTTACCACTTTAAATCTGCCAGTGAAAAACCAATAGTTAAACGAAACTAACCTTAACTGCCTTGTGTCAAAACTATAGTGTGAGATTTAGGTGTTGTGGTGATGGGTAGAGTTTAATCCAATAACAGAGCACACGTCGGATGCGCTCCTCAGCGAACGAATTTGTGGGCTTAACCCGATGAAATATTTTAGTCGATATCGATAACGTTACGATTTCTTTTTGTGCAGTAGAGATTCAATAAATCAATAAAATGTATGTTCTGTGATGCAGGATATAAAATATAAATATATATAATTTCAATTAATGTTACAAGCGGGATATTTACCATGTACATATATTATGATTATTGAGTTTCCTATACACACACCGTAACAGCGCCGAAACTCAATAATCATAATAGACATGGTAAATATCCCGTTTCTAACATTAATTCTAATGTCAATGACCATGTTAGCTATAAGATTTCAATATGTATAATTTCATTTACCCATTTTTTCACTAAACCTCGTAAGTTCTGGTTCGATTTTCACGATTTATAAATGTGGAACCCTGATTAATTTCTTTAGAGTTCCTAATTATAGTTGTAATACTTGTAATACGAATTTGTTAAAGTACGCCGGGACATACGAGATTAAGTAATTAGATTTAAGGTCCTAACGCCATACACAATATTGTAATTTATTTTAATTTTGATTACTAGACAAAAAATCTCTTCACTTACCTATTTTATATTTCATTGGTTGATAATGAAATATATAGGCATTCTCTTTTCAAATTCAAAGGGGATCTGATGTGAAGAAAGAGTTGTTTTAGAGACTGCTATTCTAGGATCCAGAGAAACTTAATAAACGTGCAGTATTTTTGTAACTACTAACAAAACTTAATAACAACAACGAAAGACTATTATATAAGGAGAAAATGCTTAGGGATATAATTCCCGTGAAAAGGCTAGTAAATTTTATTGACCCTTTTTATCGATATCGCGTTAGAAATCTCCCGCCAGTCCCACATTATAAAGACTACAGATGAGTAGGTACTTAACCATCTTCAAGTTAAGTCGCGTGGGCGCCCGTCAAGTGTGGGCCTTATGGTTCAAAGTAATTGCTTTCCAATCCAACACGTAAGGTTAAAGGATGTGAATCATTGCTAGTGTGTAATTAGTGCTTGTGATTGGTATGACATGTTAAATTCTGTTCGGATTACGTAATTTATTTAGAGCAAACTATGACGGCATGAGTTGTTTTGTATTTATTGTACAAAAAGTTTCGACAGTGAGAATGCCCCATAGTAGTAGGTATTCCCCATGTATTCTTTAGTTCAAATAAGTATGTTTAAGTACTGAGAAGCATACACAGAGATTTCTTACTTGAACATGGTGCTTCTCTCAGTGTTGGTTAAAAAAAAACTGTAATTCAAGATGACTTGTTCCTATTCAATGGAAACACGTCTGTCGCTTTACGTGTTTTGTCGCTTTAAGTATTTTTTTTTATAAATAAGTATCGTTACCCAATTTACGTTGTTCTGAATTTGATTAAGACAATATTCTCGGTAGTGCGAATGTAGTCGTCAACATAATACTATAATTTATACTAGCGCAATAGGATAAGCAAGCAAATGGTTATAATTAACCTTTCACACATTTCAGGAATCCAGCTCTATAAAGTAGATTAGTTTATGAGTGACTTGAACTTTCAGTAAACCAAATGGCATGCGACTCAACACAATCGACCCGAAATACTCCAAAAATAATGGAGAATACAGGTAGTCCACAAAGTCATAAGTAGAATGAAATAAGTACTGCATTAAGCCTTTTTTCCTTTGCAGTTCCTTTATAGTTGAACTGCAGCTCTGTTAGAAAGGTTGTAAGAATTGTGGAGGTAGTGTGTAGTTATGATCATTTGTATTTAAGGAACATTAAATAACATAGATGGCGTGGGCGTGTGACTGGCGCTCGCGCAGGGCATCCAGCAGCTGGGATAAATCTGCGCGATTATTGTCAGATATTACGACATATTTCGATCACATTTAATTGAGCTGAACGAATCAAATAATTCTTAGGCGACAGATCTATTTCGTTTGAGTTTGTACTTCTCCTAGACGCTTCAACCGATCACGCTCACATTTTGCATGTCGATAGGTGACATCATGACGATGGATTAGACTTAAAAAAATGAAAATCGGACATACCATGTAGGAATTATCACTAAAAAACTGAATTTTCGTATAGCAATGCTAAGCGATTAACTGTCAGGGAGTTTGAGACCGGGTAGACGCGCTCAGCTCAAAATTTGCAACCAGCAAACTGCATTGCATACCTAGTAAATAAGTTTACGGTCTGCCTGATAAAGCAGACAACGTAGCCCGTAGGTAGCGCTTGCGAGTCCCGAAAAATCACAAGCGCATTTGATTGTCAACCCTTTATTGACTTGAAGATCCACTTCTACTACCAGACGATTTTTTAAATAATTAAGATCACACGTTTACTAATGGGTAGTGATAAAAGCTCCGAACATACACTAACCTAACCTACAAAAAACTAAAACGTACTGACCGGAATACTATTTGTGCGAATACTCCATGAGAGAATAATTCGGAGAGTTAGTATTTTTGTCACGTTCAGTTTTTCTGTGTAGGTACTGGTTTATTATTTCTCCATTAATAATAGGTATTTCATATCCAGATGAGAACCTACACTGTAACTGGTTAATAGTCAAAAATGGAAAAGCGGCCGCCTTATTGATCTTTTCAGTTACTGAGAAATTGTGAAGAAATAGTTAAGCATACATTTGAGTTTTTAAACAACCGTTGTACTTACATTTAAAACGAAATTATAATTGGGGGACAATCTTACACAAATCGACCTAGTCCCAAACTAAGCAAAGCTTGTACTATGGGTACCAGACGACGATTATATAGATAAATACATACTTAAATATACGTACATAGAAAACATACAAGACCCAGGAACAAATATCCGTGCTAATTGCACAAATAATGCCCTGGCCGGGATTCGAACCCGGGACCTCTCTAGCTTCAGAATCAGAGTCACTACCAACTAGGCTAAACAGGCCGACACATTTAACATTTACATTACCTCATCATCAGTTCTCAATCTAGAATAAGCATACATATTTATTTATTTTATTTTAGAAGTTATAAATAGGACACTTTATACAAACATTTTACAAAAGAGAAAAAAATATGCTAACATCATCGAGGTAAAGTTCTATCTTAGGGCTTGCGTAGTATATATATAGTATATTCACGTGGAATAGCAATACATAATTCACTTGTGATCTTCGATTTTTAAACTTATATTGATGACCTATCCAGTCGTAGGAACAGTTACGTCACCGGCGTCGAGTTTGCGACTACCAACAGGACATTTTTTAATTAAATATAAACAGTCATTTTTTTTGTTATTGAGTTGAAATTAATAAAAGATCGAGAAAACATCCTCTCAGTTCACAAACTTATTCTAGCGGTGGCCATCGCTAAACTATATAGCTGGTCGCTAAATAACATAATGAGTATAATGACCCTATCACGAGTTCGGTCACGAGTTGCCTAAAAGTCCTAAAATTGTCCCGATTTCATAGTAAATCTTGTTAATAAACCAATAGAACTACTAAAATGGTTCCACAACAGAATGCGTAAAACAAAGCAACATTCTATTTGATTACAAATCCAAACCGTAATGAGATCGTGATTTCACTTTACTCATATAACTTAAAATCATTTGAATTGGCCGAGTTTTATCAATTTATTCACTTCAAAAAGCAGCTTTATTGTCGAAGTAAGAAGATTCTAAATTTAATGGCAGTAATTTAAAATAACAGACGTTTTAAATAATTTTAACTATACAACGTGATATGACATTTGAGCTTGACACAAAATGTCAGACGTCACTGTTTTGGCTCGATGAAGATGATTATGAATTTAGTAATCTAAGATGTAAATAACCTGTATTACTAAATAGGGTTTATCTTGTAATATGTAGAGTTTCCGGTACGTGGTCGCCACTCGAGAACCTTTCCGCCCCAACGGCCATCGGTTCTACGTGCTATGTGTCCCGCCCACTGCCACTTAAGTTTAGCGATTCGATGGGCTATATCGGTCACTTTGGCCACAAACATAAATGTCTAAGTGACAGGTATGGACAAACCAACTTTAGCGGCTTGTTAACTAATATAGGCTTGATGGACGTTTATGAATAAGGGGGTTAGGCAGGTCCCTCACTCTCAAAACAGCTTATCTCCGGAAGCTCTCGCGACCTTACTCACCACCAGGAACACAACACCACAATATAATTATAGTTTAGTTTTATGCGCGGGTTTGGTGACACCAGCGTAAATTACAGTGATAGGTTTACCGTTAATATTCATCATCATCATCATCATCCTAGCGATATCCCAGTACAGTTGCAGCTTGAATGATGTCCAGCGTTCGCTAGCTAAATCCATGACTTGGCGTAGGCACTAGTTTTTACGGAAACAGCGACTGCCATTTTTGAAACATTCCATTTTTGAGTCAGTAACATTAAAGTCACAAACGGTAGACTAAAACTATTTTTAAATGATCGCCCCTCTACTAGTAGACATTGTTTCAACGTGTGAGGTTCTCTATGTAGGTAACGACCGGGTTAACCTAGTGACCCAGCCTACGAAGCTGACGGTCCTGGGTTTGAATCCCGGTCAGGGCCTATATTTGTGTAATGAGCATGTTTTTTTTTAGTTTTGGATGCGAGTCTCGTTTACTGTTCATATTTATTAAGTATATCGTCTTGTACCCATAACACAAGCCTTATTGAGCTTACTAGGGTAGTTCGTTTTGATCGGTAAATGAAATGAAAATAATTAATTCCAGATCAAATCCATGTTTGCCATTACTAATATTATTATAAAATTGAAATAATTAAATTAATTTAAGTACACATTAAAAATTAAAAAAAAACAACGTTACAAATTTCATAAATCGGTCCACTTTACGGGTTACCCTGATCCCACGATGATCGGCCTATGATACTCGTAATGTCTCCAACGCTCGTGTAGCGGGCTGGCGTCCGACTCTCACCACCGAGATCATCATGTTGGAGGAAGCGTATATTGCCAAGAAGTGGAAGTGTAAGATTGTCCCCCTAATATTCATTTATTTTTATTAAATACCCTACATGCTTGAAAATAGTTTTACTCTAATAAGGTAGATCGATATTCCGTTAAGTCCATGTCTGATACGGAATCTAAATATATACAATTTCCCTAAACTGCGTTTCGCTGCGACGGAACGATCGCACCGGATATGGCCCAGTGTACCATGACAATGCTATCGCCCGTGCAGATGCGCTTCTGGCGCCCACGCAACCGCTCAGCTAGCAAGGTATGGATATCCTGGGACCATTTCATAAAGCTACGAGTTACTGCGTTTAGGTTCAAAGTTGTAATACAATGATTTGTAAGTTTTATTTTTAAGTAGGTAATGATTCTATTAGTACCTACCCTTTTACTTGCTCTTGGGCGATAAAAAATTACGTATTTTTTCGAATTTCACAATGTTTCATAATATGATTTTGGTAAACTTAATAATTAGCAATATATTGGGATATATGATTGTTTACTATTCGTATGTTATAAATTTTAGCAAGTGGCAAGTACCCAATTGTACAAGTCGATAATCTGCCTCTGTAGCCGAACTATAAGGGCTTTTAATCTGGAGTCTTGGTCCCACACACAGCTTAGTATGACCTACTCAATCTGTAATTAGATACTGAAAACTATGTAACATTTGTAGCTCATACTGACCTACTCTTAACTATACGGGGCCAAATACAAATTTAAAATAAAACGGAATAATTCGAGAGGTACAGTTAAGGAATTTAATTTGTGACCAACTTTACTTTTAATTATATGGGACCAAGTACAAATCGAAAAAAAAAATCATAGAAAAGTTGAGAGGTGCCGTTGACCAACTAAAGGTAATCAGCCCTGATAAACTGTATAGGAATACGAAGAAAAAGTTTGTGAATTGGGTAGGGAATTAAATTCCTTGACTGTACTTAGTCGAAACGAAAGCTTATGTAAAGAGCATTACTATTTGTTGCCACACATAGTTTTGAAAAAAAGAAGGGCAAAAAAGTTAACTTACAATCAACTTGACTACTCACGATTTGTGTATATTTAAGTCGCATCCATACTGCGCAGTCCCGCCCTCCGTGAGCGGGATACGGATCTGAGCGCATTCGCGCATGCTCGGTCCCTACAGTTTTAATACATGTCCACTTAGATTCATCACTCCGAACTGCTGGGAATTCAATGCTTTTCCAATAGTACTGTCACTCGCATCTTCTATTTGCACTCAATAATGTGCCTAGTAAAAATCTGACTTGAGCTAATGATGACATGGTTCATAAAAAATGCCATTGCATATTGCAAAATCAGAACAAGAAAATAGATACCTAGGTATAAACGGAGCACTGCCGAACAATCTAGCGAAGCCGTTTCTAAAACCAGCCTAATGCGGAAGCGCTCGCGCATGTTCACATATGTAACGCATAAGGTACGTAAGGCATGATGGTTAGCAAACAAGCACACGTCTCGATTATTGGTGACCGTATACCGAATATTATAGGCTTACACTAAGAAAAAAGCAGCAGCTAGTAAGATTTTCTTGGTCTGAAATTATATTGCTGCTTTCAACTTCTGAGGTAAAGAATAGAATAGAATATCATTATTGATGTACTATCGTAACATGACATTTAGCACTTCATACAATAACGGCATATTCAACATATTTCAATACATATTTTGTCTAGTCGTTAAAATTTTACATTTTTTTACCATTTAATCATAAAATTAATATGATCGCCGTCAGGCCGGTTCCTCTTTACGCTTCGGTTAAACTCGGTTCTAACTAGTGCAGCTCCGAGGTGTAGGTATACCCGATCGCGCTAGGAACGAAAGAGCACGTGCTATGCGGCGGGCGCGTGTGAGCAAGAATCATGGCATCCCGATTTGCTGTAAAACATCGGTTTTATTAGACACATTTTCACATTAGACACAGACAGTAATTTTCGTAATAATCATTCCGTGTCACCGGTCCAAAATGACGGCCCGCAGTTCGTCCCACTATCACGGTGACCGACCCACCATAGCTCCAGAAGCGCTCAGTCATGATGCCAGGTATGCTTCATTTCGTAGAAAATGGAATGCTGCGTCATTTTGTAGTAAATAGAGGAGCCGCTCCCAAAATTCCAAAAAACAAAACAAAAATCTCCAGAAGCGCCCAGCGCAGGAAGAAGTTAACCAACAAGAAATAAAGTAAGAAAATTCATTAATTTAGCGTATAAGTACATACATCACAACAGATAACATAAAGAAGCAACGCCAAAAAGGACCCTAAACAGCATAATGCCACGGCAAGATTTTCAGAGAGATGTCACTTGCGCTTTGTCGCCCCGATAAGCAGGTACATTCAGCAGCAGAAGTTAAACAACATAACACCCTCAAAACGATCTACCTAGAAACTTAGGGAGGGCTGCACCAAGCTCCAATTACAGACCGATCAACGTTAAATTTGGCGCCGGCAGCTGTCATCCGAAGAAACTTGTCAAACTTTCCACACAATCAAATAGGTATCTTATCTTTACCTACAACCATCGCGACTACCACTGCGCCAACTTCTAATTCAACACGA
Organism: Notocelia uddmanniana; assembly: GCA_905163555.1. Classification (NCBI taxonomy): domain Eukaryota; kingdom Metazoa; phylum Arthropoda; class Insecta; order Lepidoptera; family Tortricidae; genus Notocelia; species Notocelia uddmanniana. Next base: position 6,264,078 of record LR991064.1, read on the forward strand.
ATCATTCAAACGAAGGAGGCAGTACAGGTGAAGTAAGTAATAACGGGATTTGAAGGCACAAAGGAAAACAAAAATAGGCACCATAGGCAAAGTTACGAGTTTAAACGGTACAGTGAACAGCAAATGTAGATGATCATTTTAGTACTTTGTCGCACTAACGTAATAATTCTGCGACAGTTAGGATGCGTCAAAGTAGTGAAAGTGACAAGGTACAGAAATGATCATCTACTTTTTGCTGTTGACTATACCTAGAATCAACTTTTCATTAACAAATTTCACCATCCCATAAGTAATCGTGAGGACCAACGCCCAAAATTAATAATAAGCGGTCTGCGCGAACGCAATTCTGGAAACGAGTTCATATTTATTTAATTTTAATAACAATCTTGTTATTGGTAAATTGTTCAGAGTGCGTTCGGATCGTTCTCAGCTGTAAGTCTTCGACTGACTTTGAAAAATTATGAAGTTTCTCAGTTGGATTCTTTTTGTGGGTAAATTTTCAAAATACGCTTTCCTACTAAAGAGAAAAACAAAAATAAATCACGGCTTAAGAATGAACGATAGTTATTTCATTAACATAACTCCGAAAATAACAGTATCCGAACGCAGCCTTGCAAGTAGGAGTGCTTCAAAAAGTTATGTTCGTCTTAATGTATGTATTTAACATTTCCTCAAAATACAGCAATCGAACGCACCAGTATGGGGAAAGTTCCGTTTTCAAATTTAAATATTTGACTCTTCAAAATACAAATTATTATCTCATTTGCGAATGCAGATATAGTTTTCAACGTAATAAGATTTTTAACTCTATTTCTAGAGCGGCTAGGTTGCAATTGCAATGGGCGATGAATGATGTAAGTTTGGCAGGTTTTTTTAAGTATGCAATTTGTTTGACTGCTAAGGCGCCATTTTTCCACGTCGTGCATAACTGTATCATTGGTTTGACGAAATTTCACTGATTACTTAATTATTGTTTCTGTGAAATTTATGAGTACCTATAATTTTAAACTTCTGACATGCGAGACCGTTGAAAGCTTGAACTTTACGAGAACCTTGTTAATTTTGATGGATTGAGATGAAGATGACTCGAGTTCAATAAGAAATGAATGCTGGTACATATTAAAATAAGCAATGTAAGTTTAAAAAGTCAGCAACATTGTAAATCAAGATAGAACATGCCCTAACCTAAACGGTTACGAAACGCGCGTTCGAAAAAACCGTTCAGAATTTTTCAAAATTAGAACATCGTTTAAACCGTAATGCTCGTGTACATCACAGCACGCCTCCGCCCATTCCTTGTAACATATTGTAGCAAAAAGTTAACTTTTTAATTTTTATATGATTGCCTTTGATTTATTTTAATGCTGGCTGGAAACTTATAATTATAGTTTCGATTATTTTTGTTACTGGCAATGAAAATCTCGTTACGTTTTATTTACTGGCAGTATCTTGTTTACGTGAAATGAATTGTCGAATTTCTTCTGCCAATTGTGGAGGCATCGCTATAAAAATGAGTTATGGTTGTCATTTACGCTCGGTCGAACAATTTAATCTTCGTAAGTGGGATATTCGTATTATTTAAGGCTACACTGAACATGGGACGTTCATGTATTCTCATTGCCAAAAGTATTTCTCAATAAATGTACAGTAGCGTAGTCATATTGGAGAAAATATTGCACCGTAATTGAGAGGAGGTTGCCCTGTTCCTTCTTGATAAAAAAGACATGGTTCATGATATGAATTATGTTTATGTCTCTGTTGTGGTAATGGAAGTAAGGTCGCCAGTGCGCCTGAGGATGTGCATTATGTGCAATGTTGAAAGGGAGCTAACTCTCTTTCAACACAGCGATAAAACGATAAAGAAACGCGCAAGTTACATAGTCATAGGATTTTTTATTCATCAACAATGCAATATTGTGTTTGAAAATACAAGTTCATTATTCTAAGAATTAAACAGAATAATAATATATCATTAAACACTATGTAAGTATATCATTGAGGAATACATCATTGAGGTTGCAGGCGTCTAAAGGCTACGGTATACGATTACCAGATTGATTGTTACTATCATGGTATTAAAAGAAAAATAAATTCAGGCTATTAGAGTGAATCTCAAAGCAAATTGCCATATTGAACACGATTTTTGCAAACTCAGATCAACCATATTCTACATACGCGTACGCCCAAGAGGAGTGGAATAGTTCCTATCTATATGAAGAACCTACTTAACTTTGGCGGGTAATGGTTTATTTGCCACAGCCTCGTGTCAAAAATATCGTGGCAGACAAAAAATTGAAACTACATATGTCAAAGACAACAAATGATATAACCTTTCTTTGTCGCCCAAAAATTTGTAACTACATATGTCAAAGACACCAAATGATATACCTTTCTTTGTCGCCCTTATTCAATTTTTTATCTCGTTGGGTAGTGGTGTTGTTAGTAAACTACGGTGACTTAGAGGTTCAAGCATGAAATTATCAAGCGGTGAACCTGGGTTCGAACCCTGACTCGTACCGATGAGTTTTTCAGAACTTCTGTACGGAATATATTTTGATGTAATTTACCGTTCGTTTTTCGGTGAAGAAAAACATTGTGAAGAAACGTGCATAGGTACATCTGCGAAGAAATTCAAAGGTGTATGTGAAGCCCGACCGATATAGCCCTCCGAATCGCTAAACTTAAGTGGCAATGGGCCATAAGCACGTAGAATCGATGGCCGTTGGGGCGGAAAGGTTCTCAAATGGTGACCACGTACCGGAAGACGTAGCTCTGCTCCACAAGGTGGACTGATAACCTGGTAAGGGTCATGGCTGTCCGCTGGATGCGGGTAGCGCAGGACCGGTCATTGTGGAACTCTTTGGGGGAGGCCTATGTCCAGCCTTGGACGTCCTACGGCTGACATGATGATGATGATGTGAAGTCCCCTACCCTCACTAGGCCAGCGTCGGGGCTACTGCCCAATCCCTCTTATCAATGAGAAGAAGCTTGTTCCCAGCCGTGGGACGACTGTAAGCTGATGATGTTCATCGGGTCTCTGTTTAGCCTAAGTTTGCAAGTCAAACCTTTGAGTAGGTCATAAGCATAAGCCCATTCAAAAAGCTTAGAAAGCTACGCCCGAAGCTCCTAATAATAGAAACAACCAGAGCACCAATTACCAAATGATTTATTTAAACCGATTATTTATTGTCCGTAAGTATTCGCATTTAATTGAAGCAATCGATTTTACGAATCGATCATTTTTGTGAGACCACCCATAGCGGTCTCGTTACGTGTGAGATATGTTACGATTTATCGTTGTGTGGTCAATATAGATTTGTTACATATATAGTTAATAAACACTCTACAATTTTAAACTCAGTACTTCTGGTCCAAAGGTTGATAATGGGTTGGTAAACTTGCGTGTGATCGGTTGGATGTGAACTGACCTTAAATTGGGTTTCGACATAAATTTATTTTAATTAAGGATTAGTTAGAGCATGACTTACCTAGATTTGTTGTTGCTTTGGTAAAATAGCATCATACGCTCAGTTTTATCTTGTATTTAAGACATCAAGGGACCGTTGCATGAAGCTAATTGTTAAAATGTAATGAAACGGGTCACTTACGTCTTCATCAAGGTCGAATATGACTCGACAAAAAAGCTTAAAGACCCGAAATCGGAGTAAAAAGTAAAAAATACAGGTCTTAACCGGCTATAGCTTGTAATGAGGCGTTCGACTAACAATTGTAACTGGTAGCTTCGTGAAACTGATCCACTGATGATAAAAGTGTCTCATTTTTCCATTTCAATGATCCATTAAAAAGGAATGTGTCTCATTTTTCCATTCCAATGATCCACTAAAGATAAAAGTGTCTAATTTTCCATTCCAATGATCTGTTGAAGATAAGAGTCTCATTTTTCCATTCCAATGATCCACCGAAGATAAGAGTCTCATTTTTCCATTCCAATGTTCCACTGAAGAGTGTCTGATTTTTCCAATCCAATGACCCACTGAAGATAAAAGACTAAAAGTGTATCATTTTTCTATTCCAATGATCTGTTGAAGATAAGAGTCTTGAAGATAAGAGTCTCATTTTTCCATTCCAATGATCCACCGAAGATAAGTCTCATTTTTTCATTCCAATGATCCACTGAAGAGTGTCTGATTTTTCTAATCCAATGACCCACTGAAGATAAGAGTGTCTCATTTCTCCATTCCAATTATCCACTGAAGATAAAAGTGTAATGTCTTATTTCTCCCTTCCCATGATGCACCGAAGAATAAAATTGCTCATTTTTTCATTCCGATGATCCACTGAAGATAAAAGTGTGTAATTTTTCGTTCCCTCTTATATTTTCTGTATTTTTAACACTTAACGGAATGAGAAAACAATAGTATTTGAACAAATTTAGGTTTTTCTAATATATAAAAAATGAATAAATTGGATAATACGTATTATTACCTAGTCATTCCGAATAAAATTAACGTGAAAATTACACAACTAGGAAAGAGTGCGTTAGTTTTTACAAATATCCCTAGCAAGCGTCAACTAAAAACATATTGCGTACGTACTTAACATTAGTCGCAGAATGTAGACCCAGGTTCTGTTTTAGTTATTGCAGCGCATTATTCTGTGGTTATCGCGCGCTAGCCACAGTTGTCTTCGGAACTATGACTTAAGAAGTTTTGGAACGTACCTACATACTGACTGATCGATAAAAAAAGTGTTTTAATGTCTTAATTGTTGCGCATTTCGTTTCATAATCAAGCGCTTGTCATTACACAGTGTGTATTCATATGAATCTTTATTTTTGGAGCTGACATTAAAAGCCCGTAACTGCACTTAATTCGATATGAATAATAAATAAAAAACACAAATTATTTCAGCATGCATTGTGTGTGAACAGTCCTTTACATACAAGCCGCCCCTGAGACTGCAAACTCTAGCTGTTAATTAAATAAATAAAATATGTTACTGGAGTACTCTTACACAAATCAACCTATTTCCAAACTATACTGTTTTTCACGTAAGAAGAGTCCGGTGACAGCTGTCAACCCAGTACAAATTATGTCATTATACGTCAAAAATGACATAATTTGTCCTGGGTTGACAGCTGTCACCTTCTTACGTGAAAAACAGTATAAGCAAATCTTGTACTATTTGCATTAAGCGACGATTGGCATACTTACATAGATAGATAGAAATAGAAAAAAAAAAAAGCTTTAGATCATTATTTAAACACATAGAAAACATTAGAGACTCAGGAACAATTGTTCTTGCAGGTCACACAAATAAATGCCCTGATCGGGATTCCAACCCGTTAAAACAAATATCATACCAAAATCAAAACAATAAGTCTGTCGGTTACCGTCTGTTGTTTAATGACACATATATTTAACCAAAAAAGGTGTCAAAAAGACTAAAGCTCCACGGAAACTAACTTTCACAAGCGTAATTCTTAGCTCTTCCACGTTAAACTTTTTGCCAGTTCAAACACAGCGTTTACGAGGCTAGCTTTAAGTGCGTTTGTTTTTGTAACACGGCAACACTAGGGTTTTTGCGTCGGACAACATTGTTGTTTTTGTGGCAACATCGTTCCGTGTTGTCTTAATTCGCGGTTTGCAAAAAGGGCATTTGCACTATTAAGTTTGATTTCCGATCGCAAAAACCGATGGGAGCTTATGGGGAAATTATGTTAGTGTAGATATGTATGTATCGATTTATGGTACATAAAACACGGCAAAATGAAAAACAAACAAAAAGTAGAAGTACAAAGGTGAGCTTATCACTTTAAGATATCTCTTTCAGCTAACCTTTGAGCAGAATGAGCGAGTGAGTGAATGAGTAAATGAGTGAGTGAGAGTGAGTGAGTATAGGTATGGTTGGCTTTACATGCATACCCACGCACTGCGCGTGTACCCTAAATTTAGTTTTAAATACTCAAAAGCAAAGAAATTGAGGTGACGCATTTATAATAGAAAAATGTATTTTTATGTTTTGATGTTAATTTTTTAACTTGTGTTTTAATATTGGTAGGTAGGTACAGTTGAGGGCATAAATATCTTAACCTACCTCATTTTAATAGAATAAGATGATAAAATATATTAAAATTAGTGCCATTGACTGTACGTATCAATGCAAAATAAAACCAACACCATGAGAAACTTATATTACTGTTATGTGAGTCTTCTAGGTAGATTCTAAGAGGGAACTAGTAAAAGATTTCGAGCCTGAGCTCATTGTTCGATAGCTCAATTGGCTAGAGCGATTAGCGTCGTATGCCAAGATGTCGCAGGTTCAAATCCTGCTCGCGGCACGATTATTTTTAATTTTTCCCTTTAAAATTAGAGTTTTCATTGTACCATACATAATACAAAAATAGTTATTTTGCTCAGTGGACGTACCGCAAGCAACCTGTCCTGCCAGCAACATAGTGATGATTTATTTATTTAATCGTTTGGCAAAAAAATATTCACTGAGTCGCTAAACATGTATAAAGATAATAAACAATTCACAAAATAATATCTAGTGACGATGCCTCGGAGAGACGCGAAACATGTGTCCAATTTTTTCACTATTGGTGGTGGTTTGTTTGCATGTTTGCGCGTATGGAGGGTAGCAACATTAACAGCACGCTAAAATACGAGTACGCTAGTAGGTACACTTCATTATCAGTAAGAGACATACGAGTATACGTTCTTTAGAGGAATAGCAAAGAATGATGTTTTCTAAATTCTCATTTTTGGTTAATGAACTTCGTGGTTATTATTTGTTCCAGTAATTAGTAAGATTGTTAAATAGTTCATCGATTTATTAAAAACTAAGTTAGTACAAATAATTCTGTATCTTTCCAGCGCAGTCTAAGTGAACGTTAGACATTACCCGTAACATGCGTATAAATAACAATGAACTTCGTGGTTATTATTTGTTCCCGTAATTAGTAAGATTGTTAAATAGTTCATCGATTTATTGAAAACTAAGTTAGTACAAATAATTCTGTATCTTTCCAGCGCAGTCTAAGTGAACGTTAGACATTACCCGTAATATGCGTATAAATAACAATGAACTTCGTGGTTATTATTTGTTCCCGTAATTAGTAAGATTGTTAAATAGTTCATCGATATATTAAAAAACTAAGTATAAATAATTCCGTATCTTTCCAACCCAGTCTAAGCGAACGTTGGACATTACCCGTAATATGCGTATAAATAACATGTTATTTCAATTAATTTGCCGAACATATACTTATGGAGAGTGTAACAAATATTACTAATACTCTGTAATGATTGTGTTTATCCTGCATCGGAAGGCGAGGGCACTGGTCGAAGGGTCAGAACTTAGGAATGGTACACAATGTAGGCTATGGTCAATGTCTAAAAGGTCGTGACCTTCGGACACTATAATCCACTTTCTTAAGATATTATATAAGCCACGGCTTTAGGAAACTATAAATTGCACAATTGTGGGTCATGGTTCTAAGATTCTTTGTGATACACCTCCCCTGTTATGACGTCAGATCGATTGGATACCTTTAAAATATTTGATCAACTAGTAGATATGACGGCCACATTATGACAGGGTAATATGAGTATCACTGTTAAACTCACAAGGGTTCTAGAATTACTGTTCAAAACGGGGTATTTACCATGCATGTTAATATTGGTGAGTTTCCGATATTTCGGCGCTGTTTCAAGCACCATTTCAGGCACCATTTCTGGCGTCCAGTGATCCAAAAGTTCACTAATCGGAAAAAGACTGTAACCGGCATAAACGCGCGAGTTGATCCTGTAAGTGTTGTGTGTCGTGATCGTGTTCGAGTTTTGAGCGAGAGTTCGGACGGTGGTAGTAGCACTGTGTGGAAAAAGCGAACCAAGAAGAGGGTAGGGGGGGGGGCGCTATGGAGTATGGGTAGACCACAAATAGAACTCGCAGCACGTCTGTTCTTGAAAATGGTGCTTGCAACAGCGCCTTAGTGACCATGTTAGCTTGAAATCACAAGGATTCCATATTTACCAGGTTGTCGTTTCGGCTAAAAACATTATCGAAATGACAGACAGGTCATAATCTTAAACAAGCGTGCCAAAGCTCTAGTAGCTTTGGCACGCTTGTTTAAGATTATGATTATGTTACAATATTACGAGTGTTACGACCCATCAAACACCAAGAGAGAGATTAGAGTATAAGTTAGTTTTTTAAAAAGTTTAATCAAGTGATATGACGGCCACGTCTGTTTTTTTTTAACTTTTATGAAATATCATTTGATATATAACAGTAGCTTTTGGGTAAAGGAAAACATCGTATGGAAACCAGTGTAATCCCTAAATGATCTCATTTTCCCTCTGGGTTGGAACTGTTGGAAGTTAAAAGGTCAGAGGCAGTAGCTTTCGTATAACTGGTGCCTACGCCAAATCTTGGGATTAGGCGCCAAAGCGAACTCCGTGCTCCTTTAGGATCGGTACAGTCAACAGCAAAAGTAGATGATCATTTTAGTACATTGTCACTTTCACTACTTTGACGCATCCCAACTGTAGCAGTATTGTTACGTTAGACCGACAAAGTATTAAAATGATCATCTACATCTACATTTGCTGTTGACTGTACAACCGCGAAAACACCCGGAGGTTGAATAATATATAAGTTAAGTTCAAAGGTCAACATTATCAATAAGTTACCTGTGTACACTCTCCCTTACCAACAAATAGCCTGTGAAATCTTAAATCAATTTGAGCGCAGTGATTACGCGACCGCTTATTGTTTTTAATGGACCCCATTCGACCCATACCGTACTGGCCATACGGTGATGAACATTCCGTGTGCATACTTCTATAATATTTCCCTAACAGCAAGTGAAGTATATATCGTAGTTATTCACACTTAGGTACCTTACATTTAAGGTCAACGATAGATGTCAACGTCAACTATTAGGAATTCTGGTGTCCTAACATTGGGACGCATACCTTATAATGAAGAAGGTAATAAATACTAATAAACTCCTACCGATATTAGTAAAATTTGTTGTGATCACTCCTTAGGCAATTTTGTTTGTAAAAGGAACCATTGATTCAGAACCATCTTTTTACAAAATTTATTTATTAATTCAATTGATTTAATAAAACCAAACCCCGATTCGCGTAAGTATTTAGTTGTGACTCAAGTCCTCCAGAACCATAACATAGGATTTTCCACCACGATACTAACTAACGCCGTGTAGATTTAAAAAAAAAAAACGAATATCAGCCATACCATGGAGGCATAATCACCGAACTAGACTGAATGTATAGACAATAGCTTCACTCCATCGCTCTCTTCTCTCTTCTTTATCGATTCCTGAAGGCTGAAGGTCGTGACCACCAGAAGAGCAGTTCTTCACCACCGTTCTCCAGACCCCTCTTTGGGCTAGTTGTATTGCCCCCTGGATGTTGACGCCCGTGGCATCGCGGATTGCATCTGTCCATCGTGTGGGTGCTCTTCCTCTGTTTCTCTTTCCTTCAACGCAGCCAGCCATTCTGCTTTTCAAAACTGGACGGATCCTGGCGGGCTATGTGACCAAAGAATGTCATCACTCTCTGGAAGCATGTAGTCGAAAGCCGGGTAGTATTAGTGCGGCGTTCCGTCCATCCATCGCTACCAAGTAGTTATTTAGTTAGCTTTACAGTACATATGGTGCTACTTTACCGCACGAGTGCGGTAATCGGCAGATTACGTGCATATGTCGAAACTTTAAAGAGCCATATGTACTCTAAGACGCTGTACGATAAATAAATAAAATAAATAAATAATTATTAGGGGACAATTTATTACACAAATCGAACTAGTCCCATAGTAAGCTCAATAAGGCTTGTGTTATGGGTACTAGACGACGATATATTTAATAGATATATACTTAAATACATAGAAAACATCCAAGCACGATACACGTGCGAACAGGTAATTCGCAACTCGTGTCGATTTAAAAAACTCCCTTCGGTCGTGTTTCAATTTATCACCACTCGTTGCGAATTTCCTGTTCTCTGCACTTGTATCGTAATGTACTATTTTAGTTTTTTGTCCCAAAGCTTGTCTGGAAAAGATCGCTCTTTGTAGTGGACGGCGTACGAGCCCAGTTCCGAAAAAAAAACCGCAAATCGATGTACAGTTGAGCCATTTGGCACACGCATACTAGAGGTCAAAACAAAATTTTTGACCCGCGGTGCTTAAAAAAAACCCATCAAAAACATAAATTTGAAAAAGGGAGCCAAGTTCAATATTAAGAATATGCGATGCTTGGTTGTCGTCTTTACCGAAAAAAGAATTGAGATCTAAATGGTTGCCAAGTTCCGTAGATTCTCTGAAATGGTGCCAAGCCCGGCACTACTTATACATTGTTTACAATCAAATTAATTTCCTGCGGCTTAATGTATTTTGAGCTTTAACTTGGCAGCTTTCTTAAATATCCAACAGCTTTTATGGTATTATAACATACTACATTGTTTTTTTTTTTAATAATTATATGAAAGGACTTTTTGAAGCCATTCTAAATAAAAATATACCACATCATTACATTTCAGCCATTTTTTTAATTTCAAAACAAAAATATTTTTCAAAACTTACGATGTTTGGGCTCCTCCAGATACGATATGGCTGGTTTTTTATTTTGTACAATATACCACAAATGATTCGTGATATCCGTGATACGTCGTATATAACCCCAAGAAAGCAATTTTGAAATTAATTTTATATAGTATTTTTTTCAATTATACAAAGGAACACAGTTCTAATTCAGTACCTATCATACAAAACTTATGCAACTGTACTGAAGATATGGAAAATATAATTAAAAAAATTCTAAATACTTGAACTTGAATCGCTCTGTCCCTTTCACTTAGTTAAGAAAACAGAGTTGCAGGAATGGGTAAACTGATAGTTCGATATGCGAATTTTATACGTTAAAATGAAGACGAGAAGGATCTAGGAATAAAACTCATAACTTCATCTTCGAAGGTAAACTGTAGCAAACCAAGGTATCATGGGAAAACCTAGTAACTATTTAAAGCTTTTACATTTTTTCTAATTTAACTACATTATAATATAATTATAATTGTCAATACACGCGGTATATATTTTTTTCAACGTATTTGAGACATGTTACTTTTAGAATGGTTTCGCGTTGGATAAAAACGTTTGAATGAAATAATTGGAACGGTCACGAGGAGTAATATTAAAGTTCGTGCGAAGACGCCGACCCGTATGGTTCCCATTCGTAATCTAATAACGATGACTTAAGGCGCAGTTGGGTCTTGGGGTCGTGGATCATAAGTCCACAGTTGAAAAAAAAATGTTGGGGGTGAGAGACAAAGGATGTCTTTCCTGTGTTCAATAGTTGACGGCTAGTAAGTTATGTTGTTATTATTATATAGATATATAGAAACTAATGAAAAAATAATGTGCAATATTTGTGTTATATGATTGCTAGTCATTGATTAAAAAAAATTAAAAAATACCTACTGTCTCATCGAAAGGAACGCGGAAAGCACATATGAGCCACAAATACTGTATATGATATAATATTTTTGCAATCGTTGTGTCAATTTTGTATGAGAATCGTGTAGTTCTGCAGAATATAATACACACCTGCTTTTTTTACATATTTTAATTAATGAATCAACTTATTATACTCATTTCTAAAAGTCGGTTTAGTTAACTTTATTATGTAATGAAGACTACAAAATATGTACTAGCCTTAATTTTAATAACAGCATACAAAAGTCAGCCCTATGATAAAGAAATATTTATTGCACTGGTATGGGTAATTGTATTACTTTGTAATTTTTTATAAAATTAATACTAATTCGAATATAACCTACTTCTAGCTCACTAAACACAATAAAACTAGTGAACATAAAGAGACACCGCCTTAACAACGATGATTCGAATAAGCCCAGAGATCGCAGTTAGAACAGAAGCCGAACCAACCTTCAATTTATTCCGCCATTATTAAATAATAATAAAAAATAATATAATTCAGTTTAGTCAAGTAGACAAATGATTACTTTGCGCGGGCTTGCCGACTAGTGTTGGCAAAGTGTATCGAGTAATGCTATAGCTTTTAGAATATATAATATGAAGGAGAAAGTGAATATCATATTTTACGTTCTACACTAATTGGTCACCAATTTTGTTGTTAATGTTTATATTCTTCGAACTAACTAACTGTTCACCAATTAATGTTTATAACTATTCTTCGAAGTTTTAAAACTAAGCGGATATAGCGCCACTTTGATAAGTCTAATTTCTGTGGTATATTTTCTTATTTCTTTGGACTAGTCCTAATTTCTATGGGCACTGATATTTTCTAACTTTTTTAGATAATTAAGGCAGAATTAGATATTTTTACATAGAAATCCGTATCAGGCCATTAAATTACATTTATTAAAAAAAATACTCAGGTAAACAGGTATTAACAAACTTGGTTTTACACAGATTTAATTTTATGTAAAAGACATAGGTAATAAAATTAGTGCTAAAAAGCCTATTTTTTGGTTCGGAACATTGAACCTCTGCCACGAGAAATCTAAATAATAAATTCCCTTAACGTATAATTTTAGAATATAAGGCAGTGAAATACATTTTTTTATGCAATCAATGCTGTACTAAACACAAATCCCTTTATAATTCCATCGACAAACCCAGTAGCGGCTCTATCTCATTACCTCGGCGCCGTCTGTAATCCGGTCTCGTTTTATTTTCGCAAATCAGTGTTGCGGTCGAGGCTAGATTGTGCTCCCGCGCACAGCCCACCGCAGTACGCATGCGGAACAGTAAAGCTACTTAAGTTTAACAAAATAAATTTAATGCAGGTATAATTAAAGTATTTAAGGTATTTAAGGTATTTTGACGACCTGTTTAGCCTAGTTGGTAGTGACACTGCCTCTGGAGCTAGAGGTCCCGGGTTCGAATCCCGGCCGGGGCATTTGTGCATTTAGCACGGATTTTGTTCTTGGGTCTTGGATGTTCTCTATGTATTTAAGTATGTATTTATCTATATAAGTATGTATATCGTCGCCTAGTACCCATAGTACAAGCTTTGCTTAGTTTGGGACTAGGTCGATTTGTGTAAGATTGTCCCCCAATATTTATATTTTTATATTTATATTTATTTATATTTGTGATAAGGTTAAAGTAAACGTTCTTTATTTATTCATTTATATAACGATACAAACTCCACAGCAAAAGATACAGCAATTTTAGAAAATGTTTCATCTTTGTCTTGGCCAATCACGGATTTACATTTCATTTGCTTAACAATTACAAAAAGAAACCAAACATTACGGTCAGACGTATTCTGACATGAAAACATAAATTAAAGTATTAGTGAAATGATATTCAGCAGTTAGGGTGTTTAACTTAATAATCATTGAATAGATTATAATTTGGAAAAGAGTAAGGTATGTATGTAATAGACGACCATTAAGAATTTAAGTTTGGCACTAGGTTGGCTTTGGCGTGTGCCGCGCAGTGTGTGTGTGTGTGTGTGTGTGTGTGTGTGTGTGTGTGTGTGTGTGTGTGTGTGTGTGTATGGGTGGGTGCGGGCGTATTTGTATATGTGTGTGTTTGTACGTGCGGCTCGGCATCATACACTTGGGGCAACTGAATTATTATATTCCTTCTAAAAGAGGCTCTGCTTTGATGGAAAGGGTCAACAGATTCGAAGAATGTTTTTAACGTACGTGGAAGACGGCTGGCAAGTCAGTTGTAGCCGTATTTAGTGCGATTAAATGGTTTGACAAAAAAGGTAGTGTGTCTGGTCCGCTAGGTGGTAGCTTTCAGCCTTAGGAGCACCAACGACAGCTCGCAATTGTCTAGCAAGCCTGTACACGCGTCATAAAGTAACATCATATCACGAACTAGTCGTCTATGTTCAAGGACAATTATACTATGTCGTTTCCAAGATTCGGCGTAATTATCATCTAAGGAACGTGAGCAAATCTTCCGTTGTATTTTTTATTTAATGGCAGTGCGATAGGTTGCATATTGATGGTTCCATATTATGCTGCAATATACAAGCACACTGCGCACATACGCGTAGTAAAATATCTTGATACAGTGTGTCATAAAAGGGTTGTTTGATTCTGAGAATAAAACCAAGGTTATAATTCCATCGATTATTCTTCAAATAAGTCATATGAATGTCACTAAACTACCACCAGTTCAGAAAAGTAAACCTCTGTCACGGGAAGAACCAACATAAAAACTCTGCGAGGTATAGTTCTTTCAAAACAATGTACATTGTATATAAAATTATAGTATAACAGTACTACCTACAAAATTACAAAGGTACCTACGCTAAACCAATTGTTGCGATAAATTACCCGTGCGGACGCTATCACTGCCAAACATATGCTTTTGAAATACTTAAGTGTTTGTTTTATGACAGATTTGAATTTAGAATTGGTAAGTTCAGTAATGATTTAGCTACTGCTTTTTCATGTACTGTGGAACCGCGTGCGCGGGAGTTTCCACCGCGGTAATCTTCTGAATGACTAAGGACATTTTATTCGCACTGATTCGTAGTTTTCATCCATGTATTAAGCTTATTAGCAGAAGTGGGTATACCAATGCAATGGTCTTGTGAAAAAGTGAGTGTTTAAAAAATCATCCTTAGAATTATTAAAATGAGAATGGAATGCCTTAAGTACTAAACGAATTGTAGTAAAATTTGGCGTATAGACAGCTTAAGCTTGAGAAATATACATACGAGTATGAATAATATGCTAATTTATTTATGAAATTTATTTTCGAAAAGAGAATTGACTCAGACTGGATCGAGTGGAGTCTACTCTTATTTGCAGCCTATGATACTTATTAAACTTTATTGCCCTTGAACTTTTATTTACTTATTTAACTTTTAGTGCGAGTGTGAAAATAAATAGGCATCGACTTTGAAACAAGTCATAAAAAATGCTATCACCTAAATCTAAGACAAAATGTCAGCAAATCATTAGGATTATCATCACCATTTCTTTTTTTGTTATAAATTTGTATTGTCTCCTCGTATTGTATGGAGTAGGACTATCAATCCTTGGCACATATCCGGGTTGCCTGACTCGTCGCTTTGCAGGCCTCGGTGAAGCCTCGTACTGCCAACCATTTAAACAGGCAACCCATTACTTTCCGCGCTTTGGCAATAATGTACCTACTGACTGTTTCATGTAATTTCTAGATATCAATTAGGAATGATGATGCTGTAAGAGACTCAGAAATAATAATTTAGATTGTTTCGATATCATATATAGATATTAAAAGACCAGAGTCGCCGTTCACGCCATACTAACTCATTGACCGTTGATAAAAAGGACCAAATTACCTGAACTCAAAACACGTCCCCTCAAATTTAAAACTTTATACAACGAAAGACAACATAAAACAGAAGTAACAAATTTTAACTTATGCCCTTTTAGTATCAATAGCACAGTAGAATCCCACAAAACAATCGCCTGTCGATAATTGACATAGCTTAAATAAACAGCGAGTGCTCTTCAAACATGCGGGAGCAATCACACAGTGAACCCGAACGTAATTCTGTTTATTCGAATACCGGTATTACACATTCCAATGTGCTTTCTATGATAACAATGCTGTACCGAATTTGAGAGGTTGCGGGGGAGCGGTAAATATGGACGCGGCATTGAAGAAAAAATAAACTGGATTAAGAACATGTATTTTATGACAAATCAATATATGATGATGATGAAGTAATTTGTACCGATAAACCTAGCCGGCTCTTCCTGTCAAGAGTAATCTCTATGTCGGTGTAAATAAAGCGCCATTTAGATAACCATGCAATTGGAAATCGGCCTTATTGACATCGACAAAAAGGACATTTTACTTGAAAATTACATATCAGCTAGGAGGTAATATAACTATTACCAATAATAGACTAACGTCTAGGCGCAGGATACAAAATCAACGCCGGAGATCGCCGGCCTGGTCAAACGGTGGTGACGATGTTGCGAATTTTTTGACAAGTGCGGGAGTCACCATTTTGGCCCGAGATCTCCGGGCTATCAACAGGTTTATCAAAAGCCTATAGTGTCCCACTGCTGGGCAAAGGCCTCCCCTCTTGATTTCCACTCATCCCGGTTCTGAGCAATCTCTGGCCAATCGTCGTGATATTTGTCCAGGTCATCCCGCCTTCTCCGTCGCGGCCAGCCACGTCGCCGCCTCCCATCGTTCGGCACCCACTCCGTGGCTAGTTTGGCCCACAATTGTGGGTGCATGCGGTAGATGTGGCCGACCCATTCTCATTTCAGCTTGGCGGTCTTGACTCCAACATCAGCAATTCCTTTGTTAGTCTATTATTCCATCAAAATCCTAAACTGCCGGGCTATCTCCACACTCGCTAAAAAACAAAAAACTCTTCGTCCTACCTCCCATCGACCAGCAGGCGTGCCGGGGCCGCGGCAGACGCTCGAGAACGGCTTAAGGCCACCAAATACGAGTGTCTCGGCACCCAATACGAGTTCGCTGCATTCGGTGTCGAGACTCTCGGCTCGTAGGGCAAAGGCGCGCGTGGACTTCACACTCACAGGATGCTCAGCAAACGTTTGCGGGAGGCAACAGGCGATCCTCGTGCGAGGCAACAGGCGATTCAGCGCGGGAATGCTGCCTGCATGATGGGCACCCTGCCTAAGGGGCCAAATTTAGATTTTTTATAGGTTAGTTTTAATTATTTTTAAGTTCTATTTTGTTATTTTACATGTTTTTCTGAATAAACACTTTTTTGCTCTTAGAAACTTGATGTTCGAGTTCTTTTACTCTAACTCTCATTCACCAAGTGCCAGGTGTGTAAAGAGCGATTTTGGAACTTTGTCTTCAAAAATGACAGAGATTTCTAAAAAATTTTTCCATTGAAGAAACCGTTGGTGAGATATTAGCTGTCAAAGCCGTAAAAAGTGTGGGGACACACCTCTCTAATTTCCAAACTATGAAGTTTAAAATTCTGAAAAAAAATGAACATAATCCATTCAACGATTTTTGGTTTGAACAAGATAGGTTTAACGGTTTTTGAGTTATTGCTGAAAAACTGTCTTGCCAAAACAAAAGGATGTAAACGCCGTAAGTTTCCAATGAAGATACGGCCTTTTGTGATTAAATGGTTTTAAATGTAGATTTAGGAGGTGTCGGTACGGAACCCTTCTTTGTGCGTGGTCCAACACGCACTTGGCCGGTTTTTTTAATACGACTTCGGTGGCAAGCAAGCGTACGGCCCGCCTGATGGTAATGACGGCCTGCAATGCGCGTAGTCGACCCTTTATAAATGTATACACTCCTTTCTTGAACAACGCCATACCGTAGTCCCTCGGGAAAACCACGGCAGGGAGCTCATTCTACAACCGGAGTGTCCGAGGGTGGGAATTCCTGGATTACAGACCTGACTGTAGACCGATCAACGTTAAATATGATGCCAGCTGCTGACAATCCATAGAAACATGTTAAACTTCCCATACAATCAGATTTAAAACGAACACCGGTTGTGAACGATACCTAATGTGACGCATCCATGTCCACCCACATCCGTGTACCAATCTAAATCTGTTGACCCAAAATTATTTTGTTTGGGCAGAGCTCTGCTCAAGTGTACTTTATGCCCGAACTGGACTGAGCGCTTCATTTCTAGTGAATAATCTCGAAAACACTCAAGAGCATCGCTCGGTACATATGTATGTTTGCTCAGAACGGTATTGCGTGGGTGAATGAGATTTGGTCCTTAAGGCTACTGGAGGAATCGATGACAAATGGATTAAGAGCTTCCTGCTTAGGTGACTGACATGTTTTTTCTTGGTTGTAACACCTAAATCCAACAATTATTTGAACTTCGGTAAATGAGCATGCTCTCAAAAATTTTGGTTCTAGGCATCAGGTGGCAATTTCTGTAAGACAGCTTCTAACCTCACATTTCCTTTACAATAAACCTGGATTCTGCATCTCATACACCGCATAACTTACCTTAATTTGCAGGGAAAGCATACGGGACCTCTGAGTTATCCGAGGAATTTCCTCGTCCACTATTGAAAACTGCCATCCCAATAGAAGAACATCATAAGTCTGTATGATGATTGTTTTAAGTTAGTTCGTTTTTCGTGGGAGTACTGTTCAACAGGTATCGCTTCGTCGAATGATCTCTTATTGTTCGCGTGTAAAAATGAAAACAATGGCGGACGCGCTGCCCGCCGCCGCAAGCGCAAGTTAGTCCTGCAGCCAAAACATTGATTACTGATCTAACTTGCCAATAAATAAAATCGTTATTATCATAAGGGATAGTAGAAAAACAATTGGCCTATAGGTTTTCTATTCCGTTAGTTTTCTGGGACGCAGGCAATGAGGATTTTGAGACCACGAGTTCTACCTCCTCGCTGGAACAGCAAGAACCCAATATGAATACAGACGGTGCATTGATTGACATTACAAAAATATATGATGCATTAAATATTACAAATACCTATTTTCGTCACCAGAATACTTTACTGTATCTAAGAAGAAATTCTGAAACGTGAAGCATTCATCGCGTTTTATTTATGAAACATGCACGCACATCGCAAGTTCTCTGTGTATGAGATGAGTATTTCCTCAACTATGGTTGGAGGACCGCGCACTCCATACCGCATTGTGTTCTCCCGGCCTGTGACTATGCATATTTCTACTATTATTTATCATGCATTATGCCAGCTATGAATATTCTCTGTTAACGTACTATACTTGGTACACGATAAATTTATTAATTGCCTCCCTTGACCCTGCCTGAATTTATGGGGCACACTTAATGCGAGGCCTGATTCATGGGTAGGCTTGAGATGTTTTGGTGAGAGTAAGAGGTTAATTAGGAATACTAGAGATTCTGCAGGAAATTTATATACAAGTCAGGTGACAATGCATTACCATTTAGCTGGTTTGATGAGAGACACGGAGCATGCTCATAGTAAATATTAAAGGACATAGGTATGATAAAACTGCCCTGTTAGGGTGCTTTAGCTCGAGCTGGTAACAGTGAAAAAATGTCGAGAAAGCACGAAAAGTGTCCCAAAAATTTAATATTCATAGGTAATTTTAGTAGTGTAATAATTTATCTCTTTTGTTTAAGATGTGTTTAATAAAAATAATTTCTTTGGGTTGTTGTATTTTCCAATGAAATAGATATAACGACAAGCACTAAATAGTCCAGTAGATTAATCATAGTCAGGATAGACAGTACGTTGCAAAGGACAATCCTGACAAGAATATGACATCTCGAGCAGCTTTCATATTGGTTTTTACTGTGACAAGGTACGGAGTGGCCCAGAAATCAAATTCCTCGACTGTACTTTATGGGTATAGTTTTAACACAGAGTGACAAGGGTTTGCGAAAGCGACTGCCATTTGAAATTCCAAACTAAAGGGATGACAAGGAATAAGAATTAAATATTGCCTAAACCACAACTTAATTGATAGACCTTATTGGAATTATGCCTAGTGCAGTGAGTTGAGTAATCACTTGACTGATAAAAGTTCTCAAGGCGCCCGAAGGCCTCTTACTCAGCTGAGCTACTGCTGTCATGGATTAATACTGGGATTAACGGCTTGATATGCCTTGCAAAGCATGGAAGTTTTCACGTTGGTTAATCTGCGCAACAGATATAATATTGTGGGCGCCATGCAGCTGTGAGCGCTTCACTGTACTGATAATATCTTCACTTTGCACCTGGTCTAGTAACGCACATACTAGCTCCAGTCCTAACCAGATACATTCAGCGGCCATCTTGCGTCTGCGCACATAAAACTGTTATGAGCTTTGCCGAGTTTGGTTTTACGCGCCTGTTTTATTCTATGACCTTAGAGGCTGACTTTTGTCATACGTTACGATTACGACACGATTTAAAATAGAAAAAGCATTGTCCAGGACAGTTCGAGTTTGCACGGATTTCTTTCGGAATAGTGACTGTACCAATGTTTGGTTATAAAAATAGTCGTATCTGAATTTGATGGCTGTCCTTGAAAATTCATATACAGAAATAAGTATGTAAATTTAAAATAGCAGCGTCAGATTGACAATGGTCAGAGTCTGAAACTTTTGCTAATCACGAAAGATAACTACATTATGAAATGTTTCACCGCGATCAGTATTTCCGTAATGAAGTGAAATTAAGCTCTTTAAACTTATTCTTACTACACTTACTAGTTAAAGTATCTCGGCATGTTTTTTTTGCGGTCGTCAAGTATAAAAGCTAAGAACAATGCCAGTAAACGTAATATGTGGCGAATAAACTTGAAATAGCAGCGCTTACGCACTTGCTCGCTACAAGCTACAACTTGTAACTCTCATGTTCCAGCGAATGCCTGGGAATTCTGATTTATTGATAATTGTGTAGCTAGTTAAGATGTTATTTGTATCTAGTGGATGGTTATGCTTGAGATGTAAAATATAATGTAGCCAATATAGACACTGAATTGTGTTAAATATTAACAACAGGTTTACCTTTCGTCTGCGTTTGATAAGTATCAGTGCCAATAACTTAGGACAAAAACCAAAATATTCTAGTTCCTTCAACACTGACAGTGTCATTAGGTACATAGCTATGAAAGATTCTTCGTCGCTTGGGCAAGTCGACTATGGTTAAGAGAAGATTTAAAAAAAAGTGTGGAAGGGAAATGAGAAATACAGGGTGATTCAGGAGACGTGAGCAGGACCAACACTACATACTTAGTATATGGCAATGAATCGTTCACCATTGTATTTAAGTGAAACAGCCATACCTTTTCCCTGTATTTTAATTTTTGTTAAGTTAAAGTTTAATTTTCTACAATCATGGTCACCCTACAACAACTGGTTTATAAAGATTAAACCTCTAACTGTTATGACAGCACTTTGATTACGAAAAAAGTAAATTTTCACATTGAGTGAGATACGATATTTCAAAAGTAATCGGACTCAGATGCCATTCAATTTGACACGTATCACTTCACTGAAGTATTCTGATTGTAGAGTGACCATGAATTTCGTAAATAATTTAAAACGTTTTGTTTTCAACACCAAAGACAAATGAACGTTAATTTCACTAATAGTGGCACGAAGCAGAAGTTTATGATCTACTGAATCCGTAGTGTTGATCTTGCTCACGTCTCCCGAATCATCCTGTATACAATTGGCTGGAGAAGACTACAGTGAATATGTTCTTGCCTAATATGAGAAATATTATGAAACGGATCACTCACGCTAAACGGGACGCCGCGACCAGCGCTAATGTTAATGGGTCGCGAACCGACCCGAAACATGGCGAGCGATATGCGATTCAGCGTCAATCTATGCGTCCAAAGTAAGAACGGCTGTTTTATTTTTGAACTCACAGATCGCCGAATCCAGCAACGCAAAAACTAGTTTGATGTATCCAAAAGGTACTTAAATACGAAATACTTTACATAGTGGCCTCCTTTTTGCAATATAATATCTATAGTTAAATTTAATAGACTATCCATCTCTATCTAATGGGTACACACCGAAAGAGACGGATAGTCTATCTCGCGCGCGATATAGCTCGCGCGTCGTCTTGTGCTAGCCGTGCTGGTAGAGAATGCCTTGAGCCATTAAGTCCACCATTTGTACTGATTTATTTGTGCAATAAAGTTTAAATAAAATAAAATAAATAACACTATGAGGATGCTTATAAATAAATAAATAAATATTGGGGGACAATCTTACAGAAGTCGACCTAGTCCCAAACTAAGCAAAGCTTGTATTATGGGTACTAGACGACGATATAAATACTTATATAGATAAATACATACTTATATACATAGAAAACATCCAAGACCCAAGAACAAATATCCGTGAAAAATGCACAAATAAACGCCCTGGCCGGGATTCGAACCCGGAACCTCTAGGTCGTCGAGGTATGAGGTTGCCGAAGCACTGTAGCGCGTCGGGTATGTTTTCAGAGGCGCGTACACACGACTTCTACGCTATAAGGAGGAAGAGAATATCCTCATTATAGGTAGTCATTATTAAGGAGAGTACGATGTAGCAGCAACAGAGTTGGCAGAACGACTTGACTGTCCATTCGTTAAATACTGGATATAAGTCACAATAGGAGAGCAATATAAATGTTAATGTCGATAGACTTATGTTGCTGTCCATTACAATTAAATTATAAATATAAATTAACATAGTTTATAAGCTAATATTCTTACTAACCCACTATGGATCGATTAGGTCTGAAAAAATGCTTTATATTTAAGTATTATTATTAATTGTGCAATAAAGTTTAAATAAATAACATATTACTTTTCCTTGCTTCCATCAAATTCAGTGTTAAATTTTAAATATTTTTTACTTATTTTTCGGTTCTACTACCAGCTTGCTCTATTTCTAAGCCAAAGTCAATATTTATGAATTTTCATCATAATTTACAACGACTCATAATGGGTGCATATGGTCAGAAATGTACTATACTGCAGATAACTTTGAGAATTACTTGGTGGGCTGCTCCGCAAGTATTACGGCGCGCATATCTGCGCGTAGCGGGACCATGGTTGTGACCTTGCACTATGAACTTTGCCTACTTATGTATAAAAGGACCAATAAGTTTAAAAAAATAACACAACTTCGCTTGAAAATAGTGTCAATGAAGTTATACCCTTGCGTTAAGTTCCGAAGGTTTAGGTGCTCACGCATATTTGCGCTTATTGGAATCGCGATTGTGACCTTAATGCTGCATTTACTTATGCAAGAAACAACCAAAAATATACGTATACATATTAGATGTACCCACTAAAGGATAGTTTGAGTTTGCACGGATACCATTTGGGGTAACAAATGCTTCGCAAGTTTTGGTATTTTGTGAACAATGTCTGTTGCCCGCCCAAAATTAACTAAACCATTTCATTAAGATTAGCGTATTTACAATTTCCGTGGTTATTTTGTTTGCTGTGGAAGAAACTGGGTAACCAGTATTAGGTTGTACAGTACCACCTTGAGAATTTATAGATAAAAAATTGGAAAAATGTCTCTGAGGTTTTCACCACCGCCACTGTTTTAGTCACTGTAAAATACTTGGGACGAGTAGGTATAACCCCAATTCATAAATGTTCATCAAATCGATTTGATTTACAATGCCGTTAACATTCCTTTGTCTTTATCCGTCACTTTGACATCTATATTTGTGAGAAATAGACAAAACACATTTTAGTTTACAGAGGTTCATTACATTTCATGAATAGTTATGTCCCTTTAAATTGCTACAAAAACTATCAACATTCATTATTTGAATGACACAGTACCTACTTAAAAATATTGCGACACTCGCTACCAATTTCTTTTTTAAATTATCTCCTTTACTGCAAAATCTATTTAGAACAAGCTTTCTAATTGTGCCGTCTTTTAATAGCTGAAATATCATCGCAATATCGTCCGTTGTATCTCACACTTCCTAACTCATTCTAACAGGACGTAACTTGTCAATAATTCTCTTGGACATAAGTCGTTTTCTCCCCGTACACGTGTTTTTGATCGAATTCAAAAGGGATTGGAATGTTACTAAGTGTGATAACGTTACGTCGATTTGGTTCTGTGTTTGCGTAGCGGTCAGCGCGTCGGCGCGGGCGCAGGTCAGCGTGTGACCTGCGCATCGCTGCTCATTAGTATTGCATGGGAGGTGCTAAGAAGGAGCTTAGAGGGTCCGTGCTAGATTTCTATGGTCTATGGTGGCGAGTGTTTTGCATGTGATAATAATATGGTGATGTATGTTAATAACGATGAAGCAAAAGTTTAAAGGGTCGACTTACTTCATCATTATCAATCTTAATTTCTCCCGCTACCCTTTCGGTCCGCGTCGTTTCAGGTGAGCGGCCGACATATTAACGGCGGTTATAAAATTTGTCATTGGCGATGTATTTTGGATATAATATACTTACTGAATATTCTCCGGTTACCACTTGTCTATTAAAAACACCCTTATAAATACATGGTCCTTTCTGATGCACATAAACTAACAATATCATAGAAACCATACAACGACCATATACCCTCAATTCCTCATGGAATCATAGAAAAACCTTGTTTGCTTGACAAACAAAACGAAGAGAACCAATCGCCAAACGTGAACTACACGTCGTTGAAGAGTTCCGTTCTGATCATCATCAGCAGTTCCACTTAATCAAATGTCACATTTTTGTATGATAATGCTCGATTTGTTGATAAAAACACAAAAATCACTATATGTTTGCCTTTAAGATTTGAGGAGTTCCCTCAATTCCTCATGGATCCCATCATCAGAAATCAAGCATGACAAAAATTAATCGTGAAAATAGAAATTGCTTGACAAACACAGCTAGGAGGACAAATCGCCAAACGTGAACTTTTTGTCGTTGAAGAGTTCTGTTCTGATCATCATCAGCAGTTCCACTTCATCCAATGTCACATTTTTGAATGAAAATGCTTGACTTGTTGATAAAAACACATTGAGCTCTTCAGGGCGTTCCTCAAACGATTTTAATTATTGTGAAATAGGGTCTAAAATTACTTAAAGTTTTGAGAATTCAACTGTTAAATATAATGAAACGGGTCTCTCACTTCTTTAAGGTCGAATATCGCTCGACATTTTAATGCTAAGAAAACCGCCGCCTCGATAGGACCGCGAACCGGTCTGGAACATGTCGAGCGATATTCAAGTTTACAGACGTGAGTGACCCGTTTCATTATATTTAATATGTCTCAAACTCACGGGAGTTTTCTATATAAAATTCAACTGTTAACTAATTGGTCGATTTTAGTGTAGATGAATTCTAGTTCGGTGATATCAAATACAAAGTTTTTAAGAGTTAAATTAATGTATTGTGATTGGTGGATTTAATATGGTGAAGTAGTTCGATTAATCAAATTAAAGTGTTATGTAAATCATAAAATGAATACATATTTTCACTATCGGCTAATTCTACTAATGTAGCCCTGCTTAATAAACCTATTATGACAATTTTCGAGCATGTGAAGTGAGTTAATATTTTCATTTGAATGTTTAAATGGGATTGTCGTTTCTGGGTACTTTTTGAATTTTTTTTTTAAATACAACGGTGGCAAACAAGCTTACGGCCTGCCTGGTGGTAAGCAAACATCGTAGCCTATGGAGTGGACCTAGCTAGAAATAAACGCAAGTCCCTCACTCTCAACACAGCGTATACTCGGTACTTAAAGTATTTTTTATTTTCGGTATGTTATTACGTCGTCTTGTCGGACAAAACTTTGAGATATAAAGTCAGTGGATAAGTAGGTAAATTAAAAAAAAAAACAAAGCAAACTAAGAAATAAATAAAATAAAACCGGCCAAGTGCGAGACGGACTCGCGCACGAAGGGTTCCGTACCAGAAAAAAAAATGCCAACAACTACTCTGTTGTATGTAACTACTCTGTCCACCTTAATTATTATTATTATTTTGATTGTAGTATTTGTTGTTGTAGCCACAATAAAAATACATAATCTGTGCAAATTTCAACTGTCTAGTTATATTACGGTTTTTGAGATCTAGCTCGGCGAGTGGTAGCCATGAAAAAGGGCTAAGATATCACGTTTTTTGTATGGGAGCCCCCTTAATTATTATTATTATTTTGATTTTAGTATTTTTTGTTATAGCGGCAACAGAAATACACAGTCTGTGAAAATTTCAACTGTCTAGCTATTACAGTTCTTGAGATAAAGCCTGGTGACAGACGGACGGACGGACGGACAGCGAAGTCTTAGTAATAGGAACCCTATAAAATAAGAAACATCGATAGAGATGTAATGTCATATAAAAAAGCAAAGCAAGCAAGTTGTATTTGTGTTTCACAGATAAATAAATTGTACACTAGATCTACATTATTCAACAAACTTATGCAATAAACTTCTGAATCTTACAACGTTCTTGAACTTCACGTTATAATCACAACTTTATTTATTACAGTGATTAAAATAACATATCTCAACAGCCAATATCCAAATGAGACAGTCCCAAACAAACTAATAACAATAAAAATTAAAAAAGTAATTGTAAATGACAGTTTCTAATTTATTTCAATTCTTAAATGCCTGATATCACGCCACGGGCCCGTTAGCTGAAGCAAGATTTGAACAACAATAGGGATAATTTTAAACAAATTAATTCATTTCGAAAGATACTTGGCCCCGAACATAGTGCGATCGCGTTACATGGGTAGGAATACACTATCTTAATTACATAAATTCTTCCTCATTAAGAAAGCTAGAAGAAAAATAAACAGATATGACACTACGAATCACATCGGACCCGGGTATGTCTTTAAACTACGACCAAGACCACCGGGGAATGGGCAGCAGCATTCCTATAGAGTGCGGTGGAGATACTGCGATCGCTAACCCGCATGCCAAGCGTGGCGATTATGGCATTTACCCCCCATGAAATTGGGGGAGGCCTATGTCCAGCAGTGGACGTCCTAGGGCTGATATGGGATATGGATGGACACTACGAATAAAAACTGCCGCAATGCATTTGATTTCGATTAAACTAGCAAATACATCATGGAATATTCTGGTATTTAATATCTGATACCTATGAATTACTGTTAAATTGACATAACAATTTTAATTTTAATATTTTAATTTTAATATACTACTATAATATTATAAATCCAAAAGTAACTCTTGTCTTTATGTCTGTTACCTCTTCACGCTGAAACTGCTAAACCGTTTGAGATGAAATTTGGTATAAAGACAGTTTGAGTCCCGGGAAAGGACATAGGATAGTTTATATTCCGAAAAGCATTCCTTAGTGGGCGAAAGAGGATAGAAGTTTGTATGACTGAGCGATAGCAATTATTTCTATAATATAACGAACTGCACGCGGACGGAGTCGCGGGCAAAAGCTAGTTTACAATAAATTCAATTTGTTTTACAAATAATAAAAGTAACTCAAGTGGACCAAAAGTTCCATGAAAAGTCTGTATAAAGACGTTACTTAGCATTAGCGATTCCTATTTCTAATTATAGGGAAAATACTTATAGAACAAGTAAGTACTAACTAAATAATTTGTAAAATTGCATACTATGCTCCTACTCGTATGTCCCTAAGGCGTCCCCCAAATAGTGGCACAATGTGCGATCCTTCGCCACCTCCTGCGACCTTTACCAGGTCATCAGTCCACCTTGTAGGAGGCCTACCCACACTGCGCCTTTCGGTACGTGGTCGCCACTCGAGATCCTTTCCGCCCCAACATATATACAATACATTTCCAAATAAAGGGTTAAACATCAACAATCTTTGGTTTGTGCTAGCTTTTGTAGAAAACATATTAAATAACGCTAATTTGTGTGCCTTCTGTTTTGTAAGTCTATGAACCACATTGTGTCGCAACAACAGAATCTATGGATTGTCCAAAACCTCTCCAGTTTCATTCATTTGTAGTACAATCGAGTGGAGAACGTGTTCACTCGAATTAATTCTTGTCGTTTACGTAACTGTTTGTTTTAAGTGCTTCGGGGCTTCTTGTTTGTGGGACTTAACCGACTTCTTAAAAAGGAAGGTCTTTATTTTAGTCTTATTTCTATGTGCTCGATGTAACCATAATTCTGCTGCCCCTGAAATTCAGTGTCATAATCATGAATTTCATGACGTTATGCTAAGTTTAGTGGCATCCATTTGAGTACTTAAATACTTGTGCTATGAAATATTTTCACGCTTGCGTGCTACTGATTTGTACGATAGTACATTGTTTAACGAGGGGCGTAAGTGGAAAATCGCGAACTAGAGTATATCAGAAGGCTTTTGATGACTCGAGTTTTGCAATTTTCTTACGTCCCGAGGTAATCACAATGTTTTCATCACATTTGCGAGGAAATAAATAACTCCAAAACTAATGAAAATTGAAGAAATCGACCACTTCATATCCAGTATCAATGCATGGATGACGAGTGGAGCGCGCAGCGCGCGCACCTTCAATATTGCGACCTATCAGAGAGCAGTATTCTTGTGGAGCGTGGCCAACTAGATTTTTTAAACCAGTCAGATCACAGAGAAACTCATAACTCCCTAGGGAGTTATGAAAATCCATAACTCCCGTGGGAGCTAAATCGGCTATAACTACTCTATACGCCTGCGTACAATAAGACCCTTTACGAGCAAGTGTGATGAAAAATATATTTCCTTGCTCCTAAAAACTTAAATTAAATTGTAGACATGAAGAAAGAAATACAGTTGGAAGTTAGTAAGCAACAAAAAGACTTGTAACAATTGTTATGAATAAATAATTTCATTTCATTTCAGAACTCCGTAAAGTACTATTAGCGAAATCTCCGAAGCAACAATTGGATTGGACTACTGACTTTACAAATGAGTTTTAACATTATTTCTTTCTTTAAGTCTTAATATGTCTCACGTTTGTATAAATTTACCTACACGAAGAAAGGGCGTTAATTAACATCAGATTACAATTACTATCACTTAGACCATCAATTCTTGTACCCCATCACACACTCCGAGAGAAAGCGTGTGTGAAACAATATTCCTTGTTTGTTAGCAGGTGAGCTTGACACAGTTCCATCGATACGATATAAAAGCAAATATTATAAACTATCATGGCTAAATAACAAAGGCTCTCAACTAAACCGAACCAAAAGCGCTGTAGGTAAGGTTGGTTTTCCCTTAATTATAAAAATGCTAGACTCTTGGTGGAACAAGGATGTAACAGAGTATGTTATTCATAATAATTTGGAGCCTTGTCGTATTAGAAGTAGGTAGTGACTAAGCGAATATGATAATTAGAAATTTATGTAAGATATATCATACGAGTGTTAGTATTAATTTTAGAGCTCTTCGCAAACATCATAGTTACATGGAGTGTTTGTACAGCTTAGTAATATTGTTTATAGGAATTTTATAACTCAATGTTTTATTGGCATACAAATTTATACAAGTGGATGTTACGTTAGGTAGGCTTTAGATAAAGTTTTAAATGATAATACATGTCAAAGAAAAACAGCAACGCAAAGAAAGGCTCACAAAAGAATAGTAAAAACTGTTTAGCGACAAACATCCTAAATGAGCTGTCGCTCCCACCATAAAAATACGAACAGAAGTCATCATCATCCTATAGCGTTATTCCCAGTACAGTTGCATTCTGAAGGATGCCCGGGGTCCGGTACCTATAGTTTTTCCGGAAGCGAATGCCATCTGACCTTCCAACCCAAGGGGAAAACTAGACCTTATTGGGATTAGGCTTGTCAAGTGAGTGGGCAACTGGACTGTTAAAAGTTCTCAAGCCACCCGAAGGCCTCTAACTTGGCTTAACGCCTGCTATCAGAGACAGCAGCCGGGATCAACGGCTTAACGTACCTTCCAAAGCACGGGAGCGCTCAGTTAGTAACCGCTCAAAGCAGTCACCCATCCAAGGACTGACCCCGCCCGACATTGCTTAACCTTGCATACCGCACACGGGACGCGGGCGCCGCTGGGCCACGAACGCTCCTGTAAAAAAAAATGTACAGAAGTATGTAGCAATATTTAATAATCACCACAGATCATTATCCTAGTTTCATCCCAGTACAATATTCCAAAACGACCAACGACAAAATCGTAGTAAATGTCCACAGGTGTCTGGTGGTCGGGGGTCGGGCCTTCAATTCATCGCACTTACTCGGAAGAGTCGAATTGATTTCGCCTATGTTATCTGTTTAATAAATAATATCCAAATGATGTCCAAATAGTTTGCTGCAGAAGTCATGCACTTTCATACGATCTGATCATGATAATTAGCAATATTTAAAGGAGAATGACCAAATTGTGGAATTTTGGTTCTATCAAAAGATTTATTCTTGATGGAAAATGAAACTATAGATCGCATTTCTCAACCGATTCTCGTGAAAGTTTGTGAGCAGGTTTGATAGTTATACTTTTTTTTTGTCTTGTAATTTTTTGTTAATTTTGATAATGGTTTTAAAAAATCGCGAGGTCTACCAGCTTACTGAACCACTAGTTTTTGTAAGATCCCGACTGCAGTATATGTTTATTTGGATAACAGTATAAACGAAAAATTCTTATTTTTTTTATGAGAAGATCTAGACACGCGGCAGCGTGTCCAGCCAAGTTCACCCCAGGAACTGGAGGACAGCAGCCGTGTGTTATTTTACAGGAACCGTTTGGAGCCACTTTTGACCCCCCAATAACTCCAAATCTATCTAACGTAAAAAAATTAAATTTGGTACCTGTATTAAGATCCTTTAGAACACCAAGAACTCCAAATTTCATAAATATAGGTTTAATAATTATTGAGATATTAAATTCCAAAAAACGGCATTTTTACCACTGACTGACTGACTGACTAGTAATCAAAAACCTAACCCACTTCCAGATGACCTAGAAAGCTGAAATTTGGCATGCAGTTTGGTAATTATGTGTGTACACCAGAAAAAATCAGAAAATAGTGATTTTTTTTATTAGTTTTGTTATTATTATTATTTATGCTAGTTACCTCAGAACTCCGTCATTTATTAAGACGGCGCAGTACGATCGGTGTGGATCGGTTCTCCATACAAACGTATTTAGGCTCTCATTTTAAAACGCCATGCTAGAATAACATGAAACTTTGTATACACAATGGGATCCGGCATACCTAGGTCGGGAATTAGTTTCTGTTGCTAGAAACTGAAAAAGAAAAAAAATACAGCGGTTTTTTGAGATTTTTACGGCTTGTATGAAAACCTTAATAATCGCTGTATTTTTTCGCCATTATAATTTCAAGCAACAGAAACTAATTTCCGCCCTAGACAAGCTAGATCCCATTGTGTATACAAAGTTTCATGTTATTCTAGCATGGCGTTTTAAAATGAGAACATAAATACGTTTGTATGGAGAACCAAACGTACTGCGCCCTCTTAACCGATTTGGAAAATTCTTTTTTTGATTGAAACAGGGGTGGTCCCATAGTTATCAGGTAAGAATCTGATCACAGGGTCCTGGAGAAATCGAGGGAACTCTTCAAATATTTGAGGTCCACCTATAGCGATTTGGGTATTTTGTATAGTTACTCGTGCATTCGCTCTTAAAAAGCACCATTTCGCCAAGATTGACAAAAAGTAATGATATCCCATCAAAAACATAAATGTGAAAAAGGGAGCCAAGTTCAATATTAACCGAAAAAACAATTGAGATCTGAATGGGTACCAAGTTCCGTAGATTCTCTGAAATGGTGCAAAGTTCGGCACTACATTGTTTACAGTAAAACTAATTTACTACGGCTTAATGCATTTTGAGCCTTAACTTGGCAGTTTTCTATGCAGTATGTTATAATACCATAAAAGCTGTTAAGTATTTTAGAAAACTGCCAAGCTCAAAATGCATTAAGCCGCAGTAAATTAGTTTTACTGTAAACAATGTAGTGCCGAACTTGGCACCATTTCAGAGAATCTACGGAACTTGGCACCCATTCAGATCTCACTTCTTTTGTCGGTGAATATTGAACTTGGCTCCCTTATTCACATTTATGTTTTTGATGGGATTCCCTTTTTCTAAACTCCAGCAAATTGCAATAGCTCACTTTAAGCCTCTATAACGTAAAGCGTGACTCTTCTTACCCAACGCTAAGCGGTATACAAAATCCGCAATGATCACAATACTAAACCGTCCTCATTAAAAAAATCTAATTTAAATATGTCACTTCCTCCAGATACCTCGTACAAGAGTTCGCCTTTGAAGCAGGCAATAAATAGTCGAAAGTCGGACATTAAGTGAACGAAAGGCCAGGTCTTTTTTCATAAAGAACGCAGATTTGTAACGGGCAACAATACCGGTCATACATCACGATCGTTATTGAAATGAGTCACTCTCAGTTTCGCTGATCTCATAAAATCATCGCCACACTTGACCTTTGTTTTGATAAATGTGCCCGCACCGAGGTCGGGTTTTGGGGGCTACGAAAACAGCGGTTTTGTACCGGTTGAACTTTTTTCAATAAAAAGTAACAAATATCTCTTAAAATAAACTTAAAAATAATAAGATATTGATTGAAGATGATTCACAGTAGACTGTTCCGTGTCCGGGCCGCCCGTTTTCTATGACAGCAAACGCAACGGCCAGCGTATTTCTCTAGAAAAAAACGGGCCGGCCCGGAGACGGAACGGCCTACTGTGAATTATCCTTTACTGTGCAAGTGTGCATTCCATGATAATTTGCTAGAACAGTATTCTTTGATATTTCTCTAGAACCTTAACTGGGTTAGCAAAAAAAATGTTCTAGAAATTCATAAGGTATTAACCATTTTTCTCCTAAGTTCAATGGATGCCAAAAGCTTCAAATCATAACGTTATTCTCTCTAGTTGATGAGTGACCAACGCGCTCGAATTCCTCTAAGGCGACTGCCTCACTTAGGTGAATTGCAAAAAATTGTACATAGTTAAGGACTTAATTATGCCTACGTTTATTACATTTCAATTCATTCCTTTGTGTTACGAATGTTACCCATATAAATTTTATGACTAAATTTGACAACACAAAGGAATCAAATGAAATGTAGACATAATTAAGTCCTTAACTACTTATGTAATTTGCAATTCACCCACAGTTTGACGTGACGGGATCGATATGTGGTGTTTTGTTCTTTAACGTGAGCTTACCGATGTCGCAAAAATTTCCTCACTTGACGACATACTTTTTGCGCAGTATTAATTAATATCATGCGCAAAAGCCAGGCAGTACTGCATTCGTATCGCCCCGCTTCCGAGCATACCGCACCAGTCAGGAAGCACTCTTTGAAATGTAGGGACGCATGCAGTAAAGGGTGGCACTGACTCAACTGGCAGTTGACACTGACAGCTGACAGTTTTCACACATCGTACGGCTTTCGCACCGACTAACCAAGACGTCGCCTAAGGATGAGTTGCACCAAACCGCCTGTAATCGTAGGCGGTGTTCGTTTGAAATCACTTTGTATGGAAAGTTGGATAAGCTTGTATGGGATGACAGCTGCTGGCGCCATATTTAACATTGATCGGTTTGGTGCAACCACATCCAAGTCCGCTAAATGACCAGGAATCTTGGGCCGGTATTCGACGAACAATATGTGACGTGATCCTTTTATATTTATATTATTTTTATTTAGAAATACAGAGATATGTCGTACTAGAGCAAAAGGTCTCTCTTTGTGGTCGTCAATAAGGACGACTCCTAGGAAATGGTGCCTTATTGACGCAGAAAAAAGTTACCTTTTGTTGAGACACATGTGAAAACAAGTCCGCCTTCAACATCTACTCAGTTCACATTGTTAGCGCGCTCCATAAACGCGCTGCTAGCGCCATCCCCGCTACCCGCGCCCGTACCCCACACCCCGCCGCCCGTCGCCCTGGAACGGGGGCCCGGCGGGGCGAACATTCCTTCTGAGCGCGACCGGCCGGCGCACGCGAGCCTAATTTCATTATATTCTCTGTAATTTAATCGCTCCAGTGAATAAACTGCGTTTATATTGAATTTGGTGTCGCCTACATCATTCCTGCAGAACCTCGAACCTTCGTCAACAAGATTCGAGCCGGATTCGACGTTAAAGAAGCTACGCCGTTTCGACAAGGTCGTCTTTTCCAAAAAGTGCAATTCGCGGCCGGCCGGGCGCCCACCATCGCGCTACAAGCACATCGCGAGTATCAAGCAGGTCATCGCTCGGAAGGAATCCCGCTACTCAACCATCAAAATTTAAGAAGCATTGTCGGCATAATTAAGCGGTAGCGGTATCATCAAATCAAGAAATCATCCAGATCCAAGAAATAGCCCAGAAACCATTGTTCGAGAAACCAAGAAAAAGGGTTTGCAGTGTGGTATTAGTGAGTTCGTTCCAATAATAGCTTCAATCCCTATTTCGCAATTGTCGTTTGCGTAAATATTTGCATTCCATAATTAGTTCACGATATTTTTTCACTAAAATCAATTTCTCGTTTCACGTCACCAAATCGTCAATCCATTTACATCTTTGCTAAATCTCGATATTTTTGCAAAATTCTATAAAAATTAGCCAGCTTACGCCTCACAAATATTATTTCCCTGCATATTTTTGGAATATTTTATTTTATTTAAAAAATAATAAATAAAATAAAAAAGTCCACGTTGTCACAAAGGCCTAATTTACCGTATTGCATCCATTTGCCATACCGGCAAGGTGCATACCATCGTTCGATTCTAATATTTATTTCGAATATTTCAGAAAATTGCACGTGTTACCAATGTGACCGGGCCGTGCCGGAGCTGTGCCGCGCACGCGCTACCTTCTCTGTTTGCGCCTGCTTGCCTGCCTTCCTCTGTCAAGTCACGCCAAAGTCTTTCGCACACCGCACGCATTTAAAATTTACGTATCGTTCCATATGCTTGGCCAATTTCATATTTCCAATCTAAACGTGTGCTAATCACTTATTTTCATTACCTACAGCTGGAGTTTTTGAAATCTATATCTTAAAATAAGGCAACTTATTTCCATTCTGTTTGCGTTTCTCATCAATTAACAATAATTTGGCATCATGGATTTAAAAACCCTTAAGAAAACGCGTGGTTCTTTCAAATCAAAACTCACGATATTTAAATCATACCTGGACCCGCTTTTGCTAAATAATACTTTGAATACTTTGCAAGCCCATGAGCTAAACACTCGATTGAGCAAAATCCAAGATATGTACAATGATTTTGATTCAATTCAAACTGACATAGAAAATTTAACGGAAATTCCAGGTGACGAACACGTGGAACGGGAAAGTTTCGAAACGAGTTACTTCGGAGCCGTGGCTGCTGCGCAGGAGCTGCTCAGCAAGCACGCCGCGGCTGGTGCTGCCTCTGCGGCGCAGGATGACAGTTCGGTAACGGGTTCTAATGTCGTCACTGCACTCACAGGTGGGCCAAACATTAAACTTCCAACAATCAATTTACCTACCTTTTCTGGGCGCTATCAGGACTGGCTAGAATACCATGATACCTATAAATCCCTAATACATGACAATGCATCAATTCCAACGATTCACAAATTTCATTATCTGCGGAACTCATTAAAAGACAGTGCTTCATTTATTATAAAATCACTAGAGTTCTCGTCTGATAACTATAATGTCGCGTGGGACTTGCTGTGCGAGCGTTACAGTAATAATAGAATATTGGTAAATAATCATCTAAATGCATTATTTAACATAAACCCAGTGCTTCAAGAATCTTCAAGAGCCTTACGAAATACCATAGATACGATTAACAAAAATCTAAGGGCCTTGAAAACTCTTCATTTACCCACAGAACACTGGGACATACTCATAATCCACATGGTAACCAGCAAACTCGACTCAGCTACTCTCCGCGATTGGGAGACTGAGCGCAACGATATTAAATCCATACCTACACTAGTAGAATTTAGTAATTTCTTAAGAAACCGCGCGGATTTGCTGGAAACTATGGAGGAGGCACAAACATTAAACAAACCACGCAGACACAGTGATATAACTCACAATCGTCCCAAGGCATTTATTGCAAATCATGCTCAAAATCAGTCACAATATAAATATAAATGTCCGATTTGCAAGAATAATCACTCAATTTATCAATGTACCAAATTTAAATCAATGCCAGTAGAAGCGAGAATAGAAAAAGTCAAACAATTGAATCTTTGCACTAACTGCTTGCGATCAGGACATGACGAGCAACGTTGCAGGCTGAGCTCATGCCGGCTTTGCACACTGAGACACAACAGCATGCTACACACAAACAATCAGATAAAGGTAGACTCTACACCTTCAACATCCAAACATACAAGTGATTGTGTAGTGTTACCAGCTGTAAAGGAGCAGACACAGTTGCAACCACATAACAATAGTGTCACTTTGTCCTCCACACACGGCAACCATGCTCATGTGCTTTTATCCACAGCTGTCATGTATGTCAACGACTGTGACGGGCACACACACAAAGTGCGAGCACTTCTTGATAATGGAAGTACCTCAAGCTTCATAACTGAAAATCTTCAAACAAAACTGAAATTGCCTACTTATTCCACAAACACATTCGTTCAAGGTCTAAATAGTCAAACTTCAAAAATCACAAAGAGGTGTGATGTAAATATATCCTCACTTATAAACAATAATTACACAGCAGACGTCAATTGTTTCGTTGTGCCCCAAATCACCCAGATGATTCCCACTACTAAACTAAATTGTGATTCGTTCACTATTCCCCCTCACATCCACCTTGCGGACCCAACCTTTTGCGAGCCATCCGAGGTGCAGATGCTGCTGGGTGCAGACCTCTTTTGGGAGGTTCTTACAAACAATAAAATAACCTTGGGCAATAATAAGCCCACCCTTGTCGAAACATCCCTCGGGTGGCTTGTACAAGGTTCTATACAAACATCCAATACAAAACAAACGCGATCTTATACAGTCCATTGCAATTTAATAAACAATATTGAGCTCGATGCGAAGTTAGACAGGTTTTTTGAACTAGAATCAGTTCCGCCCACTCAACAAATCCGCACAAAAGGTGAGAGTGAGTGCGAACGCATATTTACCCAAACCACAACTCGCCACCCAGATGGTAAGTTTGTGGTCACAATACCACTAAAAGAGTCCCCCGAATGTTTGGGCGATTCCAAAGCACAAGCACTAATGAGATTTCAATCACTAGAACGTAAATTCAAGCGCAATCCAGAATTCAAAAAAGCATATATCGAATTTATGGAAGAATATCTGAGTTTAGGTCATATGTCCGAAAACACAGACATACATACTAAAGAAATTTCATATTTTCTTCCCCATTTTGCCATTTGGCGTGAAAAAAGTCTTACGTCACGCTTACGCTCGGTATTTGACGCCTCATCTGTAACTAGCTCCGGCATATCATTTAACGACATTCAATATGTTGGTCCGACTGTACAAGATGATTTACTAAGCATTTTGATCCGCTTCCGACAGCACAAATATGTAGTGACTTCAGACGTACAAAAAATGTATAGACAAATATACGTTACTGAAAATCAAAGAAGTCTACAGCAAATTCTTTGGCGCTCAGACTCGTCACAGCCAGTTAAACAATATAAATTGAATACCGTCTCCTACGGTACAGCAAGCGGAGCCTTTTTAGCAACGCGATGCCTTGTACAGTTGGGCCAAGAATGCAAAAACAAAGATGTAAGTGAAACAATCTTGCACGATTTCTACGTCGATGATTATATCTCAGGACACGATGACAAAACGAAATTGCTGCAGACGTGCAGAGGTGTCATCCAAACACTGGAGAGCGCACACTTTCATCTACGTAAGTGGCGTTCAAACACACCATCAATACTAGACACTTTAGTTGCAGATAACAGCAGCGAGGAATTATTCAAATTAGCTAAAGAAGATCATTCAAAAACATTGGGTTTACTTTGGTCATGTAATTCGGATGAGCTGCTGTTCTCGGTAACTGATAGCCTAAAAACCAAACACATAAATAAACGCACTATTTTGTCAATAATTGCTACCATTTTTGACCCTTTAGGCCTCATTAACCCTTGTTTGTTACAAGCCAAATTGATATTGCAAAATTTATGGGCTAAAAATATATCTTGGGAAGGCCAATTACCTACCGACATCCAGTTACAGTGGAACAACTTTGCAAAACAAATTCCTGAAATAACGCACATTAGAATTCCACGAAGAATCCTCTGTGACTTCTACTTCAGAGTAGAATTACATGCCTTTAGTGATGCTAGCATTAAAGCGTATTCATCATGTATATACCTACGCTCACTATCCAGTAGTGGTAAAGTCAATGTACATTTAGTACTTGCCAAAAGCAAAGTTGCCCCACTGAAACAAAAATTGACTACTCCACGCTTGGAATTGCTCGGTGCACTCTTATCAACGCAGCTAGCAAAGAAAGTCACAAAGTCACTGCGTATGAATATTGATGCGCAGTTCTTTTGGTGTGATTCAACCATTGTGCTTTGTTGGATAAAAACATGTAAAGAACAGTTAAAGCAATTTGTTCATAACAGGATAGTTGAAATCACTAACAAGTCAAATTCCACAGCTTGGCATTATGTTCCAACAAATTTGAACCCTGCCGATATAGGCAGTAG
The DNA here is from genome assembly GCA_905163555.1 of Notocelia uddmanniana. NCBI lineage: Eukaryota > Metazoa > Arthropoda > Insecta > Lepidoptera > Tortricidae > Notocelia > Notocelia uddmanniana. The sequence continues at coordinate 6,302,140 of LR991064.1, forward strand.
GGGTCAAAGTGCGTCAAACCTCAAACTTTCACTTTTGTGGTGGGAAGGACCGCCTTTCCTTCACAACACTGAAATACAGTGGCCTACACAACCTCAAAATATGCCAATAGAAACCTTACCCGAAATCAAAATTCAATGTCATGTTTCGGCAAGTGAAAATTATGAGAAACATTTCACATCGAAATACTCAAGCTTTTGCAAGTTGCAAAACATAATAGCATACATAAATAGATTCATACACAATTGCAAAAACCCAACAAATAAAAATACAGGTCTGTTAACCGTGTCAGAGCTTAATTTCTCAGTGCAAATGTTATGCAAGCAAGTGCAACGCGACATGTTTCATAAGCAACTATCTAATTTAAAAAAAAATCTCCCACTTTCTCCCAAGGATAGTCTTTTGAAACTGAACCCATTTATAGATGATTCAGGTATTATGCGAGTGGGAGGCAGACTTGTAAATTCTAATTACGACTATAACACAAAACACCCTATTTTATTGCATGCGTCACATCACATCACTAAAGTATTGGTACACCATTACCACCAAATTTTATTACACGCTGGACCACAGCTGATGTTAGCAACATTACGACACAGGTATTGGATAATTAACGGTCGTAACCTTTGCAGGCAAACTTCACAACGTTGCATTACGTGCGTACGGTTTTCAGGCAAATCTCATCAACCAATCATGGGCAATTTGCCTTCACAAAGAGTACAGTCCGAGTACGTGTTTGCTAATACAGCCTGTGATTACGGTGGCCCAATCCTGATAGCGAGCAGAAAGGGTCGTGGTTGTCAGCTAAAGAAAGCATACATAGTTGTGTTTGTTTGTTTGGCAGTGAGAGCAGTTCATTTGGAGCTCGTCACTGATTTGACAGCCATGGGCTTTATTGCCGCTTTAAATAGATTCATAGCCCGCAGAGGCAAACCAGCCACCATACTGTCCGATAACGGGACTTGTTTTGTAGGGGCTTGTAATGAATTAGCCAAGTTCCTTAAAAATAACTGTAATGAAATAACGGCATATTCAGCCACAAAGGAAATAGATTTCAAATTTTGTCCAGCATATAGTCCACACTTTAATGGTTTGGCAGAGGGTGCAGTCAAGCAGGTAAAATATCATTTAAAACGAATAACAGCTATGGCCCATTTAGATTACGAAGAGATGGTCACATTGTTGGTTCAGATCGAGGCAATACTTAATTCTAGACCTTTAACCCCTCTTTCATCAAATCCATCAGATCTTACTCCGTTAACTCCAGCACATCTTCTATTAGGCCGAACACTCACAATGCTACCTGCTCCCCAGGTTCTAGACTCTCAGATCCATACACTCACGAGATACAAGAGAATAGAAGCGTTGAAAGCGCATTTTTGGAACCGCTATTATAAAGAATACATTTCAGAGCTGCAGATTCGAAACAAATGGCGCAGGGACGGAGGCCAATTGCAGCTCGGCGAAATGGTTCTTGTCAAGGACGACCGCTTGCCGCCCAACAGATGGCTGCTTGGGCGAGTCGCCGCAGTCTACCCAGGCGCCGACGGAGTCGGCCGCGTCGCTGACGTCACCACCACCACGGGGACCCTGAGGCGGGCCTACAACAGGCTCTGCCCGCTGCCACTGAACTTGGACCAGGACGGACCTGTTCCAAGGGGGGCAGCTTGTTAGCGCGCTCCATAAACGCGCTGCTAGCGCCATCCCCGCTACCCGCGCCCGTACCCCACACCCCGCCGCCCGTCGCCCTGGAACGGGGGCCCGGCGGGGCGAACATTCCTTCTGAGCGCGACCGGCCGGCGCACGCGACCCAAATTTCATTATATTCTCTGTAATTTAATCGCTCCAGTGAATAAACTGCGTTTATATTGAATTTGGTGTCGCCTACATCATTCCTGCAGAACCTCGAACCTTCGTCAACACACATCATTTTCAAACGCCGTTTTAATGGCCCAACTTTTATCTTCGATCTAGAAACAATATCGATATACAGGGTATGTTTGCTCCGCCCAATACGAATAAATATTTAATTAAAATTGTAAAAGAGAGCAAGATGTGCCTATTGTTATTATTGTAATAGGGTGAATCAATGCTATAGAGATATAACTGTACAACACGTAGATACATGATACTCATACTTATCCAATTGTTACTATTTTACCGACTTAAAAAATATGGTTGTATAAGCTAAAGTATTAATTGGCATTACAGGCGACATGTTCCAAGCCTTCAGGAGTTCCTCAACATCATCATCATATCAGCCGAAGGACGTTCACTGCTGAACATAGGCCTCCCCCAAAGTGTGCCACCCGCATCCATCCCGAGTTCTTATCCAGGATGAATGTTTTCGCGGTGGTGTCGCTCTGCCATTTTGTGCTAAAATGTGGTTTTCCACAAAAGATTGAATACACTTTCATCTGGCATTTACAATAAAATTCGTTTAAAGAAGGAACTGAAAGTAAACTACTAGCTACTTTTTGTGTTCGTGATGCTTCTTCTTCTAGAATGATATGAACGATAAAAATATGTTCAATACGAATACTTACAGGAATTATTTAATACTACATACACAGGTGTATAATGTATGTATATATAGTCTGGGTTTGATTCCATCCAATTGAATAAAATCGAAAATGGTAATTTGTTATAAATTGTTACAGCTAAACGATATTGTCTGGCATCCGATAGATAACTAATCCTATAAGAGAACGGTGTTTCTTCAAATGTACGAACAATTTTCCGCATATTTTTAATCTCTCTTAGTTTCATTTCCTAAACGATGACATAGTTAACTTTCACGACTTTAAAAAATTACTTACATTTTAATACTAGTGGCTCTGTGAGATCTCGAATCTCTTCCAAGAACTGACTCGACGTAAAAAATCTATATAATTATCAAACCTGCTCACAAAATTTCACGAAAATAGGCTGCGAAATACGACATGTAGAGGAGAGGAGAACAACGGGAAATAGAAAAATCTGCCATCCGCCGGCCGGAATTTATTTCACGGTTTTTTCTCGGTCAAGAAGCGTGAATTATATATATAGTAAGATACAGTTTCATAAAATAAACTAAGAAACCCCGGAACCGGAAAGAGAGATATGGGTAATAAACTTAAACAAAGTTAATCATTTGTAAAAAAATATGCCACATATCAATATGCACCAAGGAAAAGTCGCTTCAAATACTATTCAAAATATTATATAGGTATTATGTCTAATATATTAAACGTTATTCAACTATTTATGAATTTTAAAGAGATATTTTTGTTTTAGTGCCGATGAATTCTGGTTTAAGTGTGAGCACATTCAAATTCAAATTAATATATCTCGTCTATTTTTCATACTTCATTTAACTTAGAGGATACTAGCTCAAATCTCCATTGCAGATCACCTGTGAGGATAGCGGGTTCGATTCCCAGGCCCGTGTAATTAATACCCGCCCCCAACCGACCCCGACCTTTACCATGCTAATCCAAAAAGGGCGTATTACTACTATACTATACACTAATGTTGATGATATAATGTCATTTTGTAGGTTATTGCAACCCGGAACTGTTATGGGGTCATTTTGTTGTGATTTGTCAAAAGAATTCGACTTCTCACCCTGAGAAACAAATTTGAATAAGTAATTCGAAAATATTACTTATAATGATGACTATGTATTCGGTAAAATTAAACTTTTGATTATCAGGCAACGGAAAATCATGTTACCTCGGGCCAAAAACATGTGCAATGGACTGCAATGCCTGCTTCCTACAAACATTTCGTCTTTCAGTAGACTAGTCATTGTGGAGATGGAGATCCTTTAGGAATGATTTTGTCGAGCAGTGGACGTTTTTCGGCTAATATGATGAATAAGGAAACATAGTAAGTATTCCCAAAGACGAATTTTTCGTTATTTAATTTCAATATTATTTGTATTGTAACACATTTATTTGCCATTCTTATTAACGAATACTTACGCCATAACCAAAACTTTATCCCGGAGCATACTCGTAGAAGAGTTTTAATATCGTTTTTTATTTCTACTGTTTCACTTCCCTCCTCAATTTCTCAATTATCTATTCTTGATTATTTTGCTTATAACACTACTATCGTCGTTGAGTTTTGTGTTTTAATTAATAATTATATGGATTTATTGAAAAAATAATTCATTATTCTGATTCTTCAAGTCGATTTTTTATGGGTAGGTACTGACTTGATCTTTCTTTTTTCTTGATCTTTTGAGTATTCAAAGACGTAAGGATTTTAATCGAAAGGGACCCTTTGGTTCAAATAGGATCTCTGAAAGTGGTTTTGTTCTTTTTGTAGCTATCTACTTCAGACTTCGTATCCCTATGTCAATACCTAGATACACAACACAACAGCACATAAATTCCTATTCATGTCTTGCACTTGAATGTAACCCGCAGAAACCACGCCTCACCAAGATTAGATTATTAATTGCAGTGCCTTAGGTGCTTCGCAACCAATTACCAGACTTTATACATTTTCAATTACACTCAATTTAGCAGCCAAAGTGTTAAATTAAACCCTAATGGGTTTTTAAATAACCAATCAATTGGAATGGTGGAAGTTTGCAAAACTATTGTATATTCCATATGCGGATGATTTCCGGTTTCATATTGTTTTAAAATTTGTCATAAAATAAGTAGCCGTTTGGTTTAAGTATAGTACATTACTACAGAGGCCGGGACAAAAGGGGTTGCCGGCCGAAGACATATAGACGGCTGAGCGAAGCGAGGCCGGATAGTTCTAAGGCCGGCAACCCCATATTTCCCGCCGAGGTATGTATAGTGCTTTTCTCAAACGTGCAATGAAATAAACAACAAAAAAATCAAAGTTTTATTTTTAATACGCCTAGTGGCAGAATGTCATGATGCCTGTGCCACAAATTTATGTGGAATAGAAATTAAAAAAGAGGACTTTGCAGGCCTAGGCCTGCAAGATTTGTATGAAATTCCATTAACTACATCTTGTCCTAGACTCACCTGAAACGTCATACTTCGCAGCCTATTATAAGGAACATAATATCAATATTTCATTGCATGTTTGAGAAAAGAATATTTCCAACTTTCCAAGATCTGAATCCGATAGACATTTTCCTGGAGTTCTTCTGAATCTGATTTATTTGATTTCAATTCCTGTTCAGGTCGTTATATGGGATTACTAAAATAACAATGGTTTGTGACAAAACGACGCGAACGCGGCTACAGGAGGATAAGTAATTACTTCGAAGCCAAAAAAAAAATTTTTAACCCTTTAACTTCTTCTATCTACAGACAATTTAGTTACCATTCCGGTGACTGCAAGCGAAGTCCTATTTATTCACAAACAATTGAATATAGAGGAAAAAGCTAGCTCATTAAATAAGTAACGATGTGGCAAGAGTTTGTTTTAAATTCTCACAATAAATATACTTTTCTGCTTATACAAACGGTCATATGTTTCTCCAAAATATACGGCACTTACAATCTTCTTGAGACTACGGTGTGGCCGCGACTTCGCCCGTCAGTCGTGAACTGGCGCGGGCGCAGATGGCCGGATAACCTCCAAATTGATTTATTATATTTCAATTTTTTACTACCAAAGCGTAGAGTCTTCCTTACTTCTGCTCTATAGAGGAAATAAAACGATTTGATACTTTGGTTTTAGGCAAAGACGAATAACATTACAAAAAAAAATCTTATATGAGACACCCATTAACATTGGCGAACAAGGAATGTATTTTAGACATGAGGTGTAAATTACAACATACTTTTTAGAACTTTCCTCTTCATGCACTTTAGTTCTATGCATACTTCTTATTTTTTCTTCATTCCTCTTCTCCGTTTTGCTAGATTTGTTTTTAATTATAACCAAATTGTTGGTTGTAGGTTTTTTTACTTGCTTTTACAGTTCATATTTAACATGCGATCTTTCTTAACATTCGTATTCTTCATGCGGATTTTCTCATCTTTGTCCATTATTACCTCGTTCATCATTCTTCCCTTGTCCCGCGAATTGATGTTGTATTCAACAACATAATTTCTTAGCTTTTCTCAAATATACTTCAAGTATCATGCCTTCTAACTCCTCACACAAAGAATAAGATCGCGCAAGTTATAATTCAATAAAGTCTCGAGAACAACCCGTTCGACACGATTTCACTATTTATTCTTATAATAGGACCCATAATATTACAGAAATTAATAATTTGTCCGATGCGTATCTGGGCACGCTCATTCACAAAACTTATAATTTTTCAAAACATTAGAATGAACATTTTCAATTAATTTTAATGTGATATTGGGATACCGATTAAACAATTCTTTGTCGATGCTATCGGAACATTTAAAATAAAAACAGCTTAAGAACCTATAAAATTGTACGATTATTACTTCTTTTTAACTTTAAACTTGCAACCTCTTGATATCTATTCTGTTAATGATATTTTCTTGTTCGTGAAGTAGTGGGCGTGAACGTTGACGTTTCGTTTAGGAAAAAACTTTAGTTAGGTATTTTAGCTGTAAGTGACACTCTCAATTCTTCAGTTGTTCACATTACTGTCACTAATACTTTTATGGATGATGTCAGACCTGCGGTAACGTAAGTAATAACATTGGTGCTAGCAGCTAGCATGAGCACCCAGGGCGGAAACCTTGTTGGTGATACCCACCTGACCCATCATCGATAAGTCCCGGGTATCACCTCTCTTAAACCCACCGTCACTGGGTAACATGCGACTAATTGGCAGCTCAAGAAAATATGACAACGCTTAACCACTGTGATGATTGACAGCTGACATATGTTTGTATTTGAAATGTTAAAATGGAGTCACAGTTAGTTAAAATTTGAAATACATAAGTATATTTTATGGGAGATATCTTGGCTTTTTTTGATTTTTTTTAGGGTTCCATGCCAAAATGGTAAAAAGGAACCCTTATTCTACTATGTTTAGCGTACATCTAAAATTAAGCACGAGTTACAAAGAAAACACGTTATATATGATATTTTTCTATTCTTGCACCACAGCAAACACCTTCAGTGAGAAGTCGTCATTAGTATTCGTACCTACCTACTAATCTTATATTGCTAGATGTTGTTGTCTAATTTTATTAATTGGTCCAATAATTCAAGCTATATTTTTGAAGGTTATTAATTAATTTGACACTATTGCTAGTTTTAAATCGGAATTCGACTGGATTTTTTTATGAACCATCAAAGTAGTTGCTATTTCTGTTTAACTAATCAGGGATCAAATTTAAAAGGTTAAATCATTGCTAAAGTACGACGAAATTGATGTATTTCAGTTCTGCGACTGTATTAGAAATAAGTTTTTTCGCACATCAGAAGACTACCAACGGAAATTGTGTAAATTAAGATCTTAAATTTATTGATCTCCACTTTTATATCAAAACGGCAAAAATGCTTTCGTACGCCCGGCCGGCGGACTTCCGGATTCCCCGCTGTTTTCCTGAACAGGTCGTATTCCTCAACCGATTCTTGTGAAATTTTTTCGTCTTGTTCTTCATCTGCCATGCCCTAGCAGGTGTCGGTAGCCAGCCTTGCACAGTCCTTCCTATTCTTGGCCAGTCTCGCAAGCGTAGCCACGGCCTTAAATTTTTATGAGCTGGTATAACAATTTCTGTAGATTTTTGGTCAAGTCACTTTTTTGAAAATTTAAAAAGGTTCTCGAGGTCTAAAGCTCACGGCGCCAGGTTTATATCTGAGCGTTTCACACACTAAGGCGAATCAACAATTCAACTATTATTTATTTCATCACAAGATTCAATAACAAGTTCAGATTAGATATTAAAAAATTGAATATAAAACTAAAATTTTAATTAAGTATAACTTAAACTAAAATACATATGATTTAAATATCTGAGAGACGCGTTACGGAATTGGACCCTGAAAACTAGATTAAATGTATCCAGGGCGTTAATAACTTGCCAGCGCTGGCATCCAGCGAGACTGTCGCCAGAAAATTGATAGGTTCATATTCATTCATATATTTATTCAAAAACAACGTACATTGTGTTTGGATTCATTAATTAATACAAAACACATGACATTACCAGCGCATGATATACCATCTTTAACTGCTTAACTTGTTCTTCATCTCTTAGACTCCGTAGAGCGTAACACGCAGAACCTATAGAATTACTTATCTCCTGTATTTCATTCTTCCAACTAAAAACAGAGTCTATGTTGATGCCAAGAAATTTAATTGCATTGGTCTGTACTATGCGTTGACCATTTAGAGAAGTATCGTGAGTATTACTGGCCGTAAATAAAACTGCTTTCAGGTTCGTCTTTTCTATCCCGAATCATCATCATCAGCCCGCAGTCTTCCACTGCTGGACATAGGTCTTCCCCAACACGGTATTTAATTTTGTATTGTGCCATTCGAACCAGTTTTTAGAGCCGATCAACTATCTATAAGGGAAAATTAGAGTACAATAAAGCGCAGAAATTAGAGTACAATAAAGCGCAAAAATTGGGGACAAATCTATCTCGACGCTAGCGCCTCCAGAAAAGGTAAATTGATAATTGCTTACTGTGGCAGCATACCTATACCTAGCCTGATATTCTTGTGTAGGGTTTCACTCAGAACTCCCAGCCACAGATGATCCTGCGGTCCTGCCTCAACACTTACCACACGGCACTTATCGGACCATCCGTTGTACATGGGAAAATAAGTACCTATAATGCTATGTTTTTGTTTATTCTATTGGTACGTTTTATTTTTATACAAGGATTCTATTGGTACCTTTCATTTTACTTTTGGATGATAAAGAAAAATACATATTTTTTTGTTTTATTTTTTTTAAGTTTCATGCTATTTTGTGATTTTGGTAAAACTATGTACTTAATTTACAATTTATTGTGATATTTTGATGGTTTAGTATTCAGAAAGTGACACCATGTTATAAATTTCAACATGATGCAAATGCCCAATTCACGCCACCACACCTGGCACTCATCTCTCCGCATCCAACCGCTTCCCGCCCGCCACGCTCTTCAAGTCGTCGATCCACCTGGCGGGAGGTCGTCCCACAGAGCGAGTCGTTCGCGGTCTCCACTCTAGAACTCGTCTGTCTATCGGCCATCAACTCTTCGACAAATCTCTCATTTCAGCTTTCTTATTCTTAGCGCTATGTCGGTGACCTTGTTTCTCCGTCGAATATCCTGATCCCGGATTCTAGCCTGACTATGACTGGAAAATGAGAATGATGAGGTGAATTTGCTCTGGTATTACTATTTAGTCTGAGCGAATGACGTAATGTAATGAACTAAGTCGTGTTCGACTTAATGACCTATATCTTACTTCCTTAAATGGTCTGTGGAATTATTAAATAAGATTACCATGAATTTATACAGTGACTCGATGAAAATAAATCAATAGGTGTTAATCACGTTCGGTTCTTTAAACAGGTGATCGCTATGATTCAGTCAGGATCTAAAGAAACAAGTGCGAGTCGGAGTCGCCCACCGAGGGTTTCGTACAAAGTTGTAGTTACAGTCAATAGCAAAATAAAGTTAACATTTTGCATCTTATTCCATTGTAATAAGGTGAAAAAGTGTTAACTTACTTTTGGTCCTGACTGTACATGTTATAAATAGTTCAGCAATCGAGTCTGTATATTTTTTTATGATTTAATTACAAATGTATAGTTTTTGATTTCCCTGTGTTTGTAATATAAGACGGAAAGTACCCTATAAAGAGGTACTAGTTCGATTTGTTTAAAAATTGACCCATCATATTTAGTGTTTTATAGATATTTTCTCTGTTGACTTTTTATAATGGATAAATCATCGCTCGTTCACCGTAAATTTTCATTTATATTAGTATTGCATACTAAACTTGTAAACTAAATTAATTTATGAATAAGAAGCAATTAGGTACTATTGTCTTAGAAAGGCCCGAGAAAGGAGCTTTGAGTTCATTTCGTCCCATAGATACAAATGTGTGACTATGTGACAAATTTAAAGAAGAGAGCTGACATTTCTCAGGACTTCACCACTATCGTTTTCAAATACAACACCAAAGTTCTTGCCGGTCCTTCTAAAAATTACATGATGACCCCTTTCGCGCATGACGTAAGACACTACGGGGTTAAAAAGATAATATCGACTTTCCCAATATTCAATAAAAGTATACAGATCACTATATAAGCACATGAAAATTTCAATTCAAATATTCATCATCATCATCATCAACCTACTTCCGTCAACTGCTGTACATAGGTCTCTTCCATGGCACGCCCCTGAACTCGGTCTTGAGTTTTTTGTTTCTTACCACTTTCCGTATGCTATCGCTCCACCTAGGTGGAGAACTTCCTACATTACGTTTAACAAGCCGTAGTCGCCTCGCTAGAGCACGCCTACCCCAATGGTTGTCGGTTCTGTGGCAGATGTGACCAGCCCTCTGCCACTTTAGCTCGCTAATCCTTTGGGCTATATCGATGAATATGGTTCTATGTCGGATAACATCGTTTCGGTGAACCAATCGCACCGTCAGTGGCCACGTCTCGGCTCTGTATGTCATTACCGGTAGCACACACTCATTAAAAACCTTCGTTTTAAGCTTTGTTTGTACGATGAAAGGACTTGACGAAGTTTCCTAAATGCTGCCCAACCCAACTGTATACTTCTGCAGGCCTCCCTCTCAAAGTTGTGCCTAATTACAGGGTTCAATTCAAATATTAAGACGATTTAACACCCACGTACTAAACTACATCGAACGCATTCGTCACGCTGGTAAAATTAGATCATCGATACAGACCGACACAGTCATCGATTAATTGATTCGATTGATAATATTTACGTGCTCAAGGTGAGTTGGGGTCATGATAATCACGACTGTTTACGTGTTTAGGGAGGAAGTAGCCTTGCGGATGCAACTACGTAAAAAAACAAGAATTTTTGGGTCGATAAGTGTACCTTTGTGTAGATAACAGGTCATGTAAAGTCATGTAATAATTATAGTCAATACATCAAATGTAAATACTAAATCGAATAGGTTCCGTCAGGCAACAAATTATACTTACATATTTGAGCATTTACATATTAAGTTATAGACAACTGCGAAATGTACATGACCGCAATAGTAAATATATAAATATCTTATATTTAGTTTTAGGTAAGTGTATTTCCGCATATCTGCCGGAAAAACCGGAAATAACTAACTTGATTATGATGATGTATTTCCGGAAACATAATATGTATAATATGCACTACAACCACGATGTCTTCATGGTAAGAGTGAACTTAGCAGGCATCTTCTGTGTGAGCGTGTTCCATCTTAGACCTTGTCTTAACTTTTCATCAGATTATGCTAGAGTCAAACGCAATCCCTTTTAATAAAATAATAATAATAGGGAATATTTAGCTGTTTGGTCTCCACGTACCTATAATAAAAACATCATTTAAAGTTTGGGATGGCAAAGTTAAGATTGATTAATAGGATTTTAATCAAACTTTAATTCATCATTTTTTTTTACATTTTATCACATTATTTAACATTTTTTTACATCTGTCCTAACCAGTCTTGATTAGTCGTTCTATTGCTAACATGCAGTTTTTAATCAAATTAACACATTCGTATTATCGAAACGTCTTCTCTTTCACTCTTAATTAAGAAGCAGGTAAAAAAGGTTTTAAAGAGTCGTTTATCTTTATTAACTGTTCTCATGCAAGCAATGTTTTTGATAAATGTTGATTTACCACTTTCTCGAGTCATTCATTAAATATATGTTAAATGGCGGATTGTTACGTATAAAGCATGTGTTAATTGAAATTTGAAGTTTTATTGCAATTTTAAATGTTTTATTAAAAATATCCAAATAATAAATGTCCACTTGTGCGACAATGATAATTGGCACATACAATCAAAACTCATAGCTGTAAGGCGACTACCTGACTTGGCGGGGCGGGATCAATATGTGGTATTTTGTTCTTTGACATGAGCATACTGATGTCGCAGAAATTTCCTCACTTGACGAGAAGTCAGCATTCCGTTTGCGCAGTATAATATCATGTGCAGAAGCGGGACAGTACCGCATTCATATCGCCCCGGTTTCGCGTATTCCGCACCGATGTAGGGGCGCAATAAAAAGCGATCTTGACTCGACTGACAGTTGACAATGACAGCTGACAGTTTTCTCATATCGCACCACCTTCGCACCGACAAATTACCACCACCGGCCAGGGCATTATTTGTGCATTTAGCAGGGATATTTGTTCTTGGGTCTTGGATGTTTTCTATGTATTTAAGTATGTATTTATCTATTTAAGTATGAATATCGTCGTCTAGTACCCATAGTACAAGCTTTGCTTAGGTTCGATTTGTGTAAGACTGTCCCCCAATATTTATTTATTTATATTTATTTTAAATATGAAAGTTGCCCTAACGTGACAAGCAGAGTGTTTAATGTAGACACTTTTTTACAGTGTATCGTAATCGGGAAAATCATACAGATTGCTTCCAGATTTATTTCAGTAAAACGACCTATTCCGCAGAGCTAGAATCTTTGATCAAGCGAGCGGAGCGAGCAAAGTTCTGCCAATCAACTGGTATAATCAAGCGATTGTTTGTATGAATGTATGTTTAAGTTTCTATTCGATGTCGTCGAGTGTCGTTAATTGAAAGGAAGTAAATTTTTGCAAAAGAATTTGAACTAAAAGTTAATTTTTAAGTTCGATGATGATTTTAAATCGGTCAAAGGCTTGCCGAGATATGGACAGTAGTAAGTAAGTGGCTTGTATTACCTCCAATCCATGATAGGAGGCTTGTGTTCAACAGTGGGACGTATACATACATTTAGGCAGATGAGGAGGTTGAAATTTTTTATTAATTTTCCTAATTTAAATGGTCGCGTACGGTACGGTTTCAGAGGAATTTCCTCCCTCGTACTCTCCGGTTGTGGAATGAGCGCCCTGCCGAGGTTTTCCCAAGAGACTACAGTATGGGGTTCTTCAAGAAAGGAGTGAGTCAGTTATTAAAGTATCAGCAACGCGCAATTGACACCGCTGGATTTGCAGGCGTCCATAGGCGGTGAACGCATACCATTAGGCGGGCCGTAAGGTTGTTTGTCACCGACTTGGTGTAGTATAAAAAAATAGGAATATAGTCGCGGAATGAAAAGGTTCGTCTCTTTTTTTGCAAAAGCATTCTTGGCATGTCTTGGAAAATTTGTCATAAACACATGTGTAACAAGCTTCCAAAGAACATCCTCGCGAAAAATGGAAACGAAGTCGACTTTAAGAAAAGTTTAAAAGCATTTTTATTATAGCAGAATTTTTGACTGAAGATAATAATGAGTCAATATCTATATACTAAATATATAGGTACCCTACAAATCTTTATTATGTATTATTATTATTTATATTAGAAACTGGACCTGTATGCAGGCATATCAGAATTGTATTATTTTGATTTAATTTATGTGTTTCCTAACTATGACATGTTTTGAATTAATGTACATTGCTATTCTAATTTTTATTTCAATGAATTTATGCATCATTTGACAATTATATTTGGCAGGCACCACATAATGATACAATTTTTTTTAACACCTTGTTATTACCTATGATGGACAGATAAAACTCTTTGAATATTTGAATCTTTTTGACCTTAACGGCATTAAAATAGACTTGAAAAGTGACGAACCTTTTCATTCCGCGACTCTACATCGCGAGTTCACAGTCCAGTTTACTAGTGTACTTATTAAGTTGGAGTTGTTACAGCTAGACAAGGTAGCACAAAACGCACACAAAACGCTGAAGCGTTCATTAAGCGTGAGATATGGTCCGCGAGTCAGTGCAACTATAGCTATGAGTAATGCTCCAGAATAAAATTATACGTTACGAAGATGAATAGTTGTATAGATACGGTAACGTAATACCAAAGTCAAGTACTCGTACACATGTAGAGATTAATGCTTTCCGAATAGGTGAACTCAGATCTCGACCAGACCTGAGGGCCTACTCCGAACTTCAAAAATCGAATTTCGTGTCATGCCGTCCCTTTCACTCTCGTGTTATACACTATATGACGGAAAGGGACAGCACGATACGAAGTTCGATTTTCGAAGTTCGGAGTAGGCCCTCTGAAGAAGTGTTAATCAATTACCCTATTATTTAACATCTGTTATGCCAAATTGCAAAATACTACCAGTTTTGACATTTGGCATTGATTAATAAAGTTTCACATTAACAGACATGATTTTGTCAATTATTTAATATGATAATCGTCACTTCGGGTCTATTCGTATCCCGACTTTAATCGATGGGAAAGCATTATTTACTACATCAATACCTAAGTAAAGCAAGCCAAGCCGCGAAAGAGTCAGTGTGATACAGCTGAGCTGGTTAATTCTGGTCTGCGTGTGGCCACGCCAAGCAAGGACTGTATGTGTAGCGCCTGCATTACACCGCCACGGCTGATAACAGTGGAGTATGTTTGTCAGAAGCCTGACTACTCGCTGAGGGTGTTCCAGCTGCGTTCGCGCCACTATGTGCAGTTCAGATCATTCGTTATGCGAGTGCCGCGGCCGCTGCAGGAGACCATCGCGTGCACTTACTTCTAGCCGAAGTGTGTCCTGTTTCGGCGGTTCCGGGGCAATCTACCGAATCCTACAGCGGCTATCATCGGCCCATACAAAGGGGATCTGTAGTACCTTTATTTGCTATCGGAAATCAGTACAGGTTGTGAATTGGGAAAAATATGTAAAAATGTCATGTGTGTGGCATAGCGAAGTACTAAATTGGAGTCGGTTTTTGTTTATAAATTACTAACTGGTGCCTGCGACTTCGTCTGCGCAGGCATAGTATTTGGACAATCCACACGATATCTTTATATTAATTGTAGCCTATGTGTTATTCAGATTTATAAGCTATATTATTGTAAAGTTTCATTAAAATCTATTCAGTAGTTTTTGCGTGAAAGAGTAACAAACATCCTTCCATAATTACAAACTTTCACGTTTCTAATATTAAGTAGGAAGTAGGAATATAACAAAAATTCAAATTATACGAATAAGTATACATTTTCTAAGAATCACCCATCTACCACATATATTATCTAATAGGACCCATAGACAGTTCCCATCACCATCACAAGATCGATAGCCGCGTGCTAATGAGTGAGATGCGCCGGCAATATTTTTACGTGCACCACTTGATTTCCTAACGTCACTCAACGTTCAAAATCACGCGCAACCAAAAGTCAACCATAACTACTGCCTACAAAGCTTAGAATCAAACGCACTGAAGCTAGACTAATTTTGACCGCGCTACAAGTTAATCTCGACTTTTAATGGATGTTAATAGAGTTTAAACTCGATCGTGCTAGCGTTTGAGTAATACAGGCTGTTTGAAAACATATCACGGTGATGTATTACCTTAGCGAATAGAGAAAACGTATGGATGAATTTGTTCGCATGTAAATAGGTTGAAGGCCTGCGTTCTCATATATGTTGCCCGTCTTCAAGTTAAGACGTCAAGATGGTTTCATTAATTTTAGTACGTATTAACACTTGGGGCTGAGAAATGGTTCAAGTTGTAAAGGTAAGGTAAGCTATATTCCTTTTCTTACTTTACGGTATTCCGTATGTATCTGTGGCTCTGGTGGGTATGACATAGAGTATTACTGTTTTGTATCTAGACCTGATAACTGTCAATTCGACCGGAATATCTTATATTGTCGCAGCCCGTTAAAGTCCGATATATAAATAAACTATGTACGAATTACCTAGAGTAATTATATGTTAAGCATAATGCAGCTTTAATTTTTTTTAATATAATTTAGAGTCAATATATACCTTTAAGACTGCGCAGTACGTTCGGTTCTCCATGCAAGCGTATTTATGCTCTCATTTTAAAACGCCAGGCTAGAATAACATGAAACTTTGTATACACACTGGGATCCGGCATATCTAGGTCGGACCATAGTTTCTGTTGCTTGAAATTATAATGGAGAAAAAATACAGCGTTTATTAAGGTTTTCATATAAGCCGTAAAAAACTCAAAAAGCCGCTGTATTTTTTTTCTTTTACAATTTCTAGCAACAGAAACTATGGTCCAACCTAGATATGCCGGATCCCATTGTGTATACAAATTTTCATATGATTCTAGCATGGCGTTTTAAAATGAGAGGGTAAATACGTTTGTATGAAGAACCGAGCAAGACCGAGCCTACTGCGCCCTCTTAAGCAAAATTAAGTATTGAACAATGAAAAATATAGCCCCTGATACATAAAGGTAAAAGAAATGCAAGATTGAAGAAACAAATAATGTTCATCGCAACTACCCATTACTAAGGGATCAAACTCAAAACTCTGGTACGCTATATTATTGTCACTACCAACTACAAGTAGGTAATAATTGCTTAACAAAGGTAATAAAATAACAGCATGTCATTAAATAAAAATCACGTCATCCTTGAGGTCCATTTGAACCAACAAATTAAGAAGACATTGATGTTGATTTTCTTCTGTGCTCCCTTCCACCCGCGCCAAGCCCGACGTGTAAGAATAAGAATGATTGCGCGGAACAAATGTCATACCAATATCATATCACTTAGTTGAGTCTAATAGGCCTCGTACGTTCACACATGATGATTTGCAAATGTCACCCTACATACATTAATTATACAATGCATTCTCAAAACTAAAACGTCTTATCAGTCGTTACTACCTTTAAAAGTTACGTCATTTGTTTCATACCGACACTGTTTACTAATTCCTTGATATATATTGATTAGGATCGATACGCATGCGTGGTCACGCCCCAATGGCGCCCACGCTCGGTGTTCAGATGATCCATAATACAATTATAGATCAATTTGGATCATAGGTTATTATGGTTGTGCAAGATTAATGGGTAGAAGTGTACAGCATCTTAGAGGCATGGACATAGAAACAATGCAAAATTTTACTACAATTTTAAGTCGCTCACCGCTCATTAATTAGTTAAGTGTTTATATTTTCCTAAATAACTGATATATATCAAATTAAAGTCCTGGTATCTACTTTACTAGTAGTTTTATATAAAGTTAATAAATTTTACACCCAATATAAGCTTACGGACTTGTTTTATTCATAGTATTAAATTATATCAACATATTTACCTCAGCTATACATCTCATACACAATATTCATTATTTACTTTATGTTCTTGCTCTTACAAAATGTTCTTACAACGCACGAGAAAATGAGCAACATTATAAAAAAACCGGCCAAGTGCGAGTTGTACTCGCACACCGAGGGTTCCGTAGAACTAAAAAACAAATGTGATGTATCAATGTATTGGGTAGGAAGAATTTGTTGAATTTCCCAACGAACGCCGATAAACCAATAGCTACCAGAAACACTGGGAAACTTAAAATAACCTTCTATACACTAGAAAAGGCGAAAAAGTCGTTCTTGGGAAATTGTATTAAATTCTACAATAAAATTCCTAAACACATTACTGAACTTAGCAATTCTAAATTCAAATCTGTAGTAAAACAAACACTTATTTCAAAAGCATATTATAAGATAAACGATTACATCATGGATAGGGATGTTTGGCAGTGATAGTGTCCTGCACGGCTAATCTATCGCGAAAATAGGTTTTCTACTGTAGCATGTTATTTTGTAGTAGCTGACACTGTTAATTTGTATTTATACAATGTGTATTGTTTTGAAAAAATGACACCTCGCCGAGTTTCTTACGCCGGTTCTTCTCGTGGCAGAGGTTTATTTTTCCGAACCGGTGGTAGTTTAATTACGTTCATAGGTGCATGTAATATGCCTAATTTGAAGAACAAACTACTTTACTTTTTTTACTTTTTTTACGAATTTGTTTGAAAACTTAAAAAAAATTCAAAGATATTTTAATAAACTTGCTCAAAATTAACAAGTTAGGAAATAACTAGTGTTACCCTCTGGTTTCACTTACAAAATTTATTCTTTGGTTTCTCATTGTTTTAACTAAGACGCCTCGGCACGTTTCGTAGAATAGATCGCACCGATCCAAATCAAATGCGCAGGAAACTCACTATACTTGTAAATCGGCGCACGCCCGCGCACCATACTAAGCAGACGATTGGATCTCTTATTCTCGCTTCTAAGAAAGTTTTAATCATGAAGACGAAAAGTTGGGTAATGTTATAACTTTACGTAAAATATACCGGGTGTGGCCTGTAATAGAAGCAAAAAATTAAACGGTACACTATTGAGCTCTCCAGCAATTATTTCCAAATGATATTAATTGAAAAAAAAGTGTTTTATTTATTTATTTATTTTACAAATGTAGCTTATATATTATATACTTTCTTACTCTACTGGAGTGATATTAATAACAATTTATTCAAAAAACACTAAAATTTTATTAAAAAAATTAATAAAATCCCAATAATATTATTTTAAACCAAAAATGCGACAACGATTCTGAGTCATAACTTGAAGCAACGTCAAAATCAGCATTGACTGCCGCGCTATAATCTCTGGGTGCCAAGATCCATTACTTGGAGGTCATAACTTTAGATCAAAATTTCCCCCAATTGAAAATAGATAAAAAAAATTGGACACAAGAGGTTACTGCAGATGCTCTAAGGAAGCGTCCTTTAAATTTATTGCTCCTATTACAGGCCACACCCTGTATAACATAAAATCAATTGACAACATTTCATTTTTTAAACGAGCTTTTTTCCGAGTAAGTCAAATAGAGGAACCACATTTTTAAATTCTTGAAAATGTCCCTAATTCATATTAAAAAAAAAACCATTTCATAAGTTTCTCAGTCTAAAAGAGAGTACGCGACAAGTAAGGCGTCACAGCGTTAAAAATCATACAAAAGTACTACATATTAGTAAGGCGGATTTGCTAAAGAATGTGTACTACTGTTCTTTTTGTGCGCTGTGACTGACACAATTCAGCCTTGTGACGTCATATAGACGGTTTATTTATTTACTCGTATGGCATTTATTTACGAACCGTGAGATCTTCGAGAAGACAAGTACAGTTGCCAGTTTTTGTTGCACTTTTAGCACCACCCAGGGGTCACGTGTAGGGTAACGGTGGGTACTCCCTACGGACGTGGTGCAACTTCGACCCTCCTTTGTCAAGTGAGTGGGCAACTTGACTGTTAGAAGTTCTCAAGCCGCCCGAAGGCCTCTAACTTGGCTTAACGACTGCTTTCGTAGACAGCAGCCGGGATCAACGGCTTAACGTGGCTTGCAAAGCACGAGAGCGCTCAGTTAATAACAACTCAAAGCGGTCACCCATCCAAGAACTGACCTGCGCCCACATTGCTTAACCTTGCATACGGATTTGCATGATATAGACGGTGGTAGGCTTCCTTCACATTTTATGAATACCGAAAGAATTACCTTTATTACACCTATAAATTACCAAACGCTTTATATTACGTACTTACTTGAAGTAATATTTTGTTCCTTAAGGATTCAACTTTGTTATGTGACAAACGAACGTGTTATGTTTCAGCACATAGTGCATTGACGATACTAGTCAATTTCGGGATCATGATCAAGATTGGTAAATATAGTGAAAAAGATATATGTACTGAAATTACAGAACAACTTCTCCCCGGATACCAACAAGCAAATCGAAAAAAACTCAGCTCTATTCCTTTCATTAATTATCAATTACCTCTGAGTTAATTCTCAACTCTTAATCGCCTCTTTTTTTCTCACGATTTCGTGGTTGGTCCCATGGGAAAAGTTTTTCGGTATGACCATCTTCTCCCTTTTGGATATTCCTAATCGTGACCCTACACAGGTATAGGTTGAGGGCGATGCTTCACATTGCTCAAGAACATAAATTGACAAAATATCATGAAAAACTTCTAGAAAATGATTGTTAGCTATTCTGCCAAAGGTAGCCGGCGGGTCAGGAGTAAAACAAATTAATGAAGTGTATTTTTTTTCCAGCCAATAGCACAATTTAATTCTTCATAGAAAAAATAAAACACGGTTACAATGTATCTAAGTGATAATGAGATGTACATCATACGTACTTACTTCTCCGACGTTGCCTCCGCGCACGTAAACATTCAAATAAATACAACAACCCACGACCAATAATGAAAAACCTTGCACGTAATTTGCACGAGGCATCATCAGAAGATACTGGGAGGTCAAAAAAATCTTATATATATTCAATAAAACCATAATTACAGGTTGCCGTACACAGGTAGGTATCTGTTTTATTATCAAGTTAAAATATTTTAGGTACTTGACAAAAACTATTGCAAAAACATATCCTTATTTTTCGTTGCACATTTAAAGCGAATTATTTATTGAATTTGATCAAACATGAATCATTAATTACAAATCGACACAAAAATAAATCAACAAGTCCAATGCATTGATTAATGATCCTTCTAAGTTATTCAAATGCGGTTAATTTGGCTCCCAAATAATAATAATAATAAGAAAGGTATTTTTTATTTCTGTTATGAATTTTATTTCAGTCTCAAAATATACGCGACGCTTTTCATAAATGGAGACGTGTTGAGTACAGTCAGCATCAAAAATATCTACGCATATGAAGGTGTCAAAATCTCTTATTCCCTTATAATAAAGACTTGCCCCCTTATTCATACAACTTCACAAACCTCTGTTAACTAAAAGTTGTTTTGTCCCTGTCTCACAAACATAAATTTAATATCAAAGTGACAGATAAGGACAAACCAACCGCTTGTTAACTTATAGAGGCTTGATGGACGATTATGAATAAGGGGATAGAACTTTTCAAATGCGTAGCTGCGACGTACTACGAACGAAGCTCTATTTTTTGACATACTTAATAGTTTTCAATGGGACCTAAAACACAATACATTTTTATTTTCAAATCATACCCAATATTTGACGGCCTGTTTAGCCTAGTTGGTAGTGACACTGCCTCCGAAGCTAGAGGTCCCGGGTTCGAATCCCGGCCACGGCATTATTTGTGCATTTATCACGGATTTTGTTCTTGGGTCCTGGATGTTCTCTATGTATTTACTTATAAGTATGTATTTATCTATATAAGTATGTATATCATCGTCTAGTACCCATAGTACAAGCTTTGCTTATTTGGGACTAGGTCGATTTGTGTAAGATTGTCCCTCAATATTTATTATTTTACTTGTTTATTTATTTACAATATTAAAAAGATGTTAGCGATGGGCGACTAATTACAGTTCTAATATTTAGGTAACAAATTCTATAAATAATATCCAAACTACCTGCCTAGCCAGTCTTCTACTTACAACCAATATGTATTCGTAATAAGTAATAACTGAATCAAAATAATCTAAATTCCACGTGTGCAGACAGAGATGGTAGACGCCGGAAATCCCGTACATAAAGATGCTATCACTGCCATGCGACATTTGAATAAGTTTAGAATTTATTGACAAAGATCAGAAGATCAGAATGCTCACTATGTACTTGGTACATTATTATTACTATTAACAGTCATTTGTGTCCCACTTGTGAGCAAAGACCTACCTCCCTTTCCTCCACGTATCCCTGTCCTGGGCAGTCTCCCACCAGTCTTGCTCAAAGATGTCGATTTTATCTCGCCATCTCCGGCGAGGTGGTGATTTTAGCCCACAAGTCTTCCGGCATGCGGCAGACGTGCCCGGCCCAGTCCCATTTAAGTTTGGCGGCTGTGTGAGCTACTACATCAGCAATCTGGGTTTTGGAACGCAGTATTGAATTTTTAATGTGATCCGTCAATTTCACGCCCAAAATACTGCGTTCTATGGCTCTCTGGCAAACCCTGAGGGCAGATTTCTAAACTTTTGTCAAAGACCAAGTTTGGGCTCCGTAGGTAAGGATACTTGGTACATTATGATATTGAATCTTAAGTCAACGTCAATCCACCGATGATTATACGGAAATAATGGAAAACCATTTATTAATCGCTTTATCAAAAAGTAATTTGTTAGTCTCTGTTGTACTTTGGAATTTGTGCGAAAGAAATTGAATAAATGTAGTTAAGAGAATAGAAGCATGTTAAACAAGTTTTATGAACAAAGAGATAACAAAAGGTAACAGACCTAACCATGGTACAAATATCGACGGTAAAAACAATTTATAAAACTGGGATATTGACAATAACCGTCGACGATAAATGAAGCAAGCTTTTACAGAAAATGTTAAAGATAACATGACAAACCACTAATGCTGCACTCCAATCAATCTTAGACACTATTATCAACCAAAATGATGTTTTACAATGTTCCGTATTGTGTCGAAATAGATAAAATTTGGTAACGGTTGATTTGAATGAGTCAAAGGTTGTAAATGACATCAGCCGGATGACCGATGAATGAACCCGGTATTTGTGAATTGGATACCATATTAAATATTTTAGGAATGTCGTTTATAATTTAGACTCTCTTGTGTCCACTATTTATATCTAACTATAGCATGTCCAAATAAATAAATATGGGGGGACAATCTTACACAAATCGACCTGTTCTCAAATTAAGCAAAGCTTGTACTATAGGTAGTACTATGTACTATAGGGTACTAGACGACGATATACATACTTTTATTGATAAATACATACTTAAATACATAGAAAACATACATGACCCAGGAACAAATATCCGTGCTAAATGCACAAATAATGCCCTGGCCGGGATTCGAACCCGGGAACTTTAGCTTCGGAGGCAGTGTCACTACCAACTAGGCTAAACAGGCCATCGTCCGAATATTCATAATGTTATCTATTATGTTTGTAATTAGTCAATTAAAAATATTTTCTTGGAGATCAGTATCTAAGATCTAACATATGAAAATGCTTTGCAGTCTTGTGATTACACTTGGAATACCACGTGTCTTAGTTTTAAGCACTGACAATAGCCAGGATACGTGTCGTCTTAATCATTCTTAGTCTTTGCCATCCCTTTGCTATTCAATAGGTGACACAGACTCGTGTACGGCGCGTATATAGATCATATATTGTTCAGTATTAACCTGCGTGCGCCGCTGTATCTGCAAAGAATACAAACGAGCATATACACCCAGCAGCAAACTTGAGTCAACTCTTAGAAACAAACACAAGCTAAAAACAACTTTAAGTTTTAATTAATAGGGTTCTAAATTAAATATAAAAATAATAATCGGTGAGACAAACTTGATAGCAAGAAGTACACCGGGAATTAGAATTAGTACGCGCGTAATGGGCAGTGGCAGTGATTGTTCTGTTTTGATTAGGTAATGGAATTGCAATTAGTTTTAATTATAGTTTGGTTGCTAGGTATAACAAAACTGAAAGGATTATCATTTCTGGTGATAAAGGGCTCTGATTTTTAAAGACAATTTAAGGGATATTCAAAATTACATCCGTATTATGCATGAATTTAATTAAAATGATTACTTGGAAAAAGGTGGTAATAAAAGCCTTTCTGATACAAATAAAAAGCATAGTAGCACCTACATTCCAATTTACATCACTATTGGTTTAGTTAGATTTTTTTCTAGGTATATAAGCTGCTTGGAATAAGTTAAGGTGATAATTCCACGGTTCCCATTGGCAAGTTAGTTATTATGCTAAAAGGGGATTATGAAAGACGTAATATTTGCGATTTAGAGCCGTTTCTTGCGTTGTGATCTTTTATTCAATATTAGCATAAAAGTTAACAAAACGGGAACGATTTACATGGCAATCTGCATTCTGCTTAACATACGTCCTGTAGTGACGTCAGCCGTCAACGGCCAAACGTGATCCAGACTGCACGCTGTACATTGTTGCGTTATTTATAGTGATTAGATGTGCTAGAATTCTCGTCTATGACTCATCTATTTAGACTTTGAGCTGAAGTAGCTAAAACCTTATTCATGTTTTTATGTGGGCTTCTAAGGTTTGTAGAGCCCCATGTTGCACAATTTGGTGTTGTTTTTTTTTTCATTTGGTTTGGAGGTAAGGTATTTTGTGCAATGGTCAACATAAAACCATATATTTTTATTGATTAGGAGTTTCTTTTTCCACGTTCGCTAACGTGTCATCTACCGTGAAGAAGTTTTCTGCATTTGAAAGGACGTAGATCTCTAAGATCGATCGATACAGGTCAACTTGCAGGATAATTTCTCTGCTCTTGGGCAGTACTTTGCACATGCGTATGGTTCGGGTTGATTCTGAAGATAAGAATATATTGTACTACCGATAGGTACCGCCTTAACATGGACAAATCTATCAGGGTATGCCGGCACATAGGTTCCGACTACAAGTACATACACCCAGAATTTTTAAAACTAGCGCAGCGGTGGCAAGTGGTACAAAGTTACCTGGTGCATGTAGTTCGAGCGTTAACTTTAAGTGTTATTCATATTCTGGTCACTTTTAGTCGCAATAAAGAATACAATTTATAGTCAGACCAAAACCAAAAACATACCTCTTTGAGAACCAATCGCAAACAAAATGGCGTCACTCGTCGAGAATACAACTAACCAATTTATCAAGACTATGAGTTCAGACTACGTAATGTGCTTACTTTTAAAAAAAGTCATAAGTTCAATAATTTTATTTGCACTTAAGTCCTTTATAAGATGTATTTGGTGCCGACGCCATGCTATCTCCTCTTCATCAATCAAAACACAGGATACATATTGTTGGAGTAAAAATGTTTTCTGTATTATGGAGTGAGGTTTGGAGGGTTCCTCATATTGCCAAAGAAAATAAAATGTATTTTATCTGAAATAATGGTTTTTCTTAAGCTATTGGAAGAAGTTAGACTTCGTGTTCTAAAAAGACTAAGTGAGTAATTATTACTTCTTTTAAAATATAATCATATTCAGCAGCAAAGGTAAAGATTAAAATTCAGACTTCAGCCTGATACAGTAAGGTTTACATTTCAAAATATTCTATTGAGATTTTGTTTTAGTATAATATAAGTAAAGCAGAAATTTAATATTGGGTCTTGTAGGCGAAAAATAAATCCGGGCATATTTTGATACGTACATATTTGAATGTAGTCAAAGCTCTTGCTTTCAATTCACAAATACTGTACTAACTATACGCCAGTATTACTCCTTATAATGCAAAAATGGGAGTGGGTTTTGCAAAATTATCGCTAAAGTCGCCGTGAAAAAAAACCATCCATTAGTTTTGTGAGTGCTTGTCTTAGCGAACCCTAACAAAAAAAAAACGATTGAAAAAGTAAAAACGCGCGCGATTACAGATTCGAGCTCGTGCGCGGAGCGGAAACGGCACGTAGAGGAAACGCCAGGACGCGATACGGTTTCGAATTTTGAAATTGGAATCATTTGAATGGAACTTTTTTTAGATGTTCTGATGTTTCACTTAGTGCTGGTTGGTTACTTAGATCCTTTGTTTTATTTTTATGTTTAAGTCAGTAAGTACATATTACGAGTATTACATTATTTTATTGTGATTAAATACCTATAATGATAGTGTTTACTAATTTCATCTTTATAATTATTAATGTAGCAGAACATTTAAGAGTATTCGATTTTTCGTTAGGTACCTATTGGAGTTTTATGTACGAGTAGGTACCTACTAATCTTAATCAAGCCTTTATTTTAATTGAATAAGTTTTAGTTTTTTACATTAAGCTATTGTATAAAGTATGAAAGTTTTAAAGCTATTTCGATGTTCATACTTATTACAAGATATAAAAACTAAGTGCAAGGTTAAGGTCACCGTGCCATTATTAAAAAACCAAAATAGATTGGATTTTTTGTCGAACAAATAATCTAATAAAACAATAATATTATGAATGAACAGCAATTGCAT
Organism: Notocelia uddmanniana; assembly: GCA_905163555.1. Lineage (NCBI taxonomy): Eukaryota > Metazoa > Arthropoda > Insecta > Lepidoptera > Tortricidae > Notocelia > Notocelia uddmanniana. The sequence goes on from LR991064.1 coordinate 6,327,886, forward strand.
TATAATAACAGTACAGTGCAAAAAGTAGAAGGAAGTGGTGATTGGGTAATTCACATTGATGCTAGTCGAGAAAAAACATATTTCGAAGGGCAAAACAAGTTTAAAGCTGGCAATTAAGAACTTAATTTTTCATTATTTTCAGTCGGTGCGAAATAAGCATGCCCAATATATCTAATATTTATTCATTCACGATATAAGGGGACATTGGGTACAAAAAGAAGGTGACGTAAAATTGTGTAAAAAACACGGGTCGTTAAACAGAAAGCCCTCTCTGGCATATTTATGACCCTCGCCTGCGGCTCGGGCCTCAAACATCTGCGATATCGGCCTTTCTTTGTTTTACAACCCTTGTATCGTAAATAGCTATTACAGTACATATGATGCTACATTACCGCACGAGTGCGGTAATCAGCAGATTACGTGCATGTGTTGAAACTTCAAAGAGCCATATGTACTGTAAAACGTTGTACGATACACGTGCGAACAGGTAATTCGCAACTTGTGTCGATTTAAAACACTCCCTTCGGTCGTGTTTTAATTTATCACCACTCGTTGCGAATTTCCTGTTCTCTGCACTTGTATCGTAATGTACTATTACTATTTAGGTTATATCTCTTTAATTGATCTAAGTCCCCTTTTTAAATTTTATTTAATATACGTAATCAACCCTAAATGTACTTGCATCCAATCTAGTTTTTTTTATTCAATTTGCAGTTTTCATGTTGGCTGTTTTTTTTTTCTTTGCAATGAGCCTTTGGTCGATGTCTTTGATTATTTCAATTTAAAATATTTAGATCTACCTAAATATTAGTGTATCTTGGATCACTAATAACTACGGATGGCGACTGTGAGAAAGAGGTGGTTAGAAGAGCCCAGATAGCAAAAACAGCGGTGAAGCGGTTGGAGAAGATCTGGAGGAACAGGGGAATCAGCAAGATGACAAAAGTCAGGCTGATGCGAACCCTGATCTTCTCAATATTTCTGTATGGCTCGGAAACATGGACCCTGAAGGCACGAATTCGGAGCAGAATTGACGCATTCGAAATGTGGTGCTGGCGTAAAATGTTAGGTATTCCTTGGACTGCGCGCCGCACAAACGCGTCAAGTCTCTCAGAATTGAGAATTAAGTCTCGGTTATCCACTATATGTATGCAACGACTACTCCAGTACTTCGGACACGTGGCCCGACGGGAGCCTGATAGCCTAGAGAAACTCATCGTTGTGGGGCACGTGGAAGGAAAAAGAAGTCGAGGAAGATCGCCGACCCGTTGGACCGATGCCGTAAAGGAAATCTGCAAGGGGAACTTGCAGACGTCTATCAGGATGGCCGAAAACCGAGCGGCCTGGAGAGCAATTGTGCGCAAAGTGACGGCCTCATGTAGTCACGACCCTCAGTCATGAGGATGCGACGAAGAAGAGAAGAAATAGTAGTACCTTAAAGTTACCCAAGTTGGTAACTTTGTCTGGGCCGTGTAGCAGCCATAGTTTTAGTACAGGTTTGCCATAGTGAAAAAATAACTTAATAGTGTCTCCTTCCTAAAAAACCTTCCAAAACATCTGGAGCCGACACGTGTATAAATTATCTCGAAGACCCAAATCACTACATTCATTAGCAACATGACGCAGACAGACAGACGTCAGGCCCACTGACCTTAACAAAATAGACCACAAAACTTAACAAAAACCGTGTCCCACAGAGAAGATAAACAAATATTATCACCATAACAAAAGATCATAAAAAAGTTCTAACGGATTCTAAGAAGGGTGTCATGTGGCGAAATTTTAATATTCAGTTTAGAGATATATTTTTATATTAGCAGAAGGTGAAATAGTAGAAAAAGTCATGACAGAGATAAAAAATAACAGTACCTAATAGGTAGGTATACAACTAAAAGTTTCAGTCGTGCATCTTAAAGAGAATATGGACATGTAACTTGTGCCTATGAATTTCTCGAAACCTATACGTATTGAATATCATTATATCCATCGTAACCGCATGATTTTTTAACACATTATTGCCTTCTAGGAACATAATTATATCAGCAGTTAACATATTTAGACTTTATGCGACCCCCAAAAACATATGAAAAAATATATTATAATAATGAATTATATATCCAAAACTAATGCATTATTTGACGTATGACTCATTTAAAACCTTAATTCATTATCCTTTGTTAAAATCTGTTTTATTTAAGAATCTTTTTGCCGCCCGTTCATTTTAAACTCCATACTCGTCAGTAAAAGCGCTATGACGTCCATTCAAAAGTTATGCAATTACTCTGTTTGGTACTGCTGCTGTCGGTTGGCCAGAGTTTCATTTATTTTACGTGCCTCTCCCAGTTTATGTGGGCTTGTTCGTGTAACTTTTCTGCGGTGGCGGATGACAGATAGAAACAAATTAGTTAAGTGATACTGCGACGGAGTAGTCTTGATACTTTGAAGATAGAAAAAGAAACCCATAAAAATATTTTTAAACACATCATGTCTAGATAAGGTAAACGTGCCAATATTTGACGCCTTAGTAGGTACCCAGTAGATGACATTAGTCGCAAGTGGCCATAGGCTACGGTGTCTGCTTACCATCAGGCAGGCCGTACGCTTGTTTGTCACCGTCGTAGTATAAAAAAAAATATTTCACCCCTATTATTATGACATATGATTGAAAGTTTCATGTAAGTATAGGATCAGGGTCAACCGCTGGGTCGTTTTACTTACTGATAAGTTTATGGTAACGATTTTCATTTTTCATATTGGGGGTTATTTAGCTTTTCCGTAGGTTTTGTAAGTATACCTTTAACGATTAAATTGGTAAACTTAATATTTTTAATATACTTTAACGATTATAAATTTTAACACAAAAAAAAACAATACCAATGACCCAGGTATACTCTAATCTAAGAAGACCCACAGTTTAATCGAATCTTCTTGAAACTTACGTCTGTCAAAATACTTACTGATTTTAAAATTACGCTTACTTACTGATTTTAATATTGCGTTTCAAAGCTTAATATTCACTTGCGAAGTTGCAACTCATAAATATATTATAAGCGTAGACATTCGTTTTTGCGGAAACAACTGTCATCTGAATTTTTAATTCAGAGAATATAAAATATCAGGTATCAACTTAGCAACTTCTCGATTAGAAATCAATGCTCACCAGCGACCTGACAGCCAACAACTGAAGTTGTGGACAGAAATTGCAACAAAAAATAGCAACGATCAAAATACATCGCTTCACACAAAACTAATCTCATTGCGGTAACCACCGCGGAAGTGTAAAAATATAATCTATTTTAAACATTTCGTGACGCTTCTTCCTCCATTGTTGGCGTAATGATACGGCGGCTAACCATGCCTTTACGAGACGAACTCAATTACTTTACTGTCCTGGAGTTTGGTTTCCGCTTAGAAACAGTGTTAGGTTAGGTCCAGGTTTACAACATAGTTCGTAACGTAATAGACAACCGAGTGAATCAGTGAATACTTTCATGGCTGACTGAGTGTAGGTACTAGAATGCAATCATATGAGAATGTTTAAAAGGGCGGGCACATTGTAACTACTTGTACACGCATGGATATTTTCGATGGATCCTTAAGTAGGCGCCTTAAGGAGGCGTTTTCAGCACAGAATAAGTAATAGTCTAATGCATACCGACTCAGTGGGTCCCAAGATACAGGCTCAGCCTAGTTTGTAGCCCAATGGATAATGTCTGTATAATTTTGTATTCGTATGTTTTGTGTAATAAACAATTATTATTATCTCTTTATTCAATTATTATTATTATACAGATGTCGTGTAGAAACGTCTTTATGCTACCTATATTCTGTATTTATTTCAATTATCTTTTATTTTTTATTTAAACTAAGTAAACAAAACTCTTTAGCGCAGGCCAATTTCTTTATGTATTTAATGAGTTGTTTTACAAATTATTTACTTAGGAACCCCAAAGAATCTGTATTCAAAAAATCATCTGATTTCTTATACACAGACATAGCTATATATCATATTTTACTATCATAAGTACCACAGACCACATCGAAGTTCAGATGACCAGTTACTATGCTCTAAAAATCTCTGTCATAAAGCTAGAAAATTCCTCAGCGCGCTAAAAAATTTACTGTCCCTTCCCGTGCGGCTTTATCGTCAATAGTAGCTTGACCCTTGCATTCTCCCCAGGTTCTCATCAAAGCAGATGACTTTGTAGGTCAGCGCGGGTCGTCATATATTGGCGGTGCTGGTGTTAATACGTATTCGGTTATTAATATGGTTAACGCTTGGGTTTTCCCGTGTGAAGCGTTTGGGTTCGATCGAAATCATAGGTGGGCCTTATTACTGCTTTTACTGTTACACCTTACCCCACTTGACTAATATTAAAAATAAGGAGTTCCCAGATATTGTGATTAGTATAAAAAAAAATCTTAAAAAATTGCTGCTTTCACAGTCTTCAAAGAGGTTCTATTGGCATGACGATGCTCTCGGAAAGAAAAATGTTGACGATTGCACTTAGTGTTCGACGGTGTGTTACAACTTTCAACATATTCTATCAATAGGATAGTAGGTACAAGATGTTAAAAAAGATTAATAAAGCCAATGATAGCAATATTCTGCTATATAATCCAGGCTGATTTCAAAACTTTCTTGTTGACGTTGATATTTCATTTCTACGAAATTAATCCGCAATGATTCTCTTAAAAACCTTTCATACAAACAAATCTGTTATAATATAAATTGAACCTTCATAACAACCAACCTGCCTTATGGCCGAAATCAATTTGACATGGTTTTTAACGATCATTAAACCTTCAAAAATTGTGATCCACATGCGTGGGTGTTGATTGCTGTCAAAAAAGATTAACTTTAAAAAACTAAACGCTAAACATGCGCCATTTTTGACATCATCCAATCAGAACGGAATTTACCAAGAAACCCTTCCGATGATCACAATTTTAATATATCGTCACAAACTTACGCCATCTAGTGGGAATAATTGAAAAATGTGATGTTCCATATTAATTTTAAGTAAGCCTTTAAAAAATCGACATTTACAGCTGCAAATATAAATTTGTATTCTTTGTATACATTTTGTTTGTTCTAATTACAAAAATACTGAAACAAAAAGGTAGTGTAGTAATGAGTTTTTTGTGGTCCCGGACTGATTGGACAAAAAAATTGGATTTTTGCATGACTCGTGCCATCAGCATGTTGAAGGAGGTTCAGTTTTTTGGTGATAAAGGTTGGAGATGCGTTGCAAAACTGAAGAAACAAAGTATTATAGATTTAGTTAAAAGGTTCTGTCGAAAATAAAACTTATGACAAGTTTTGTCTGAAAATAGTGTTAATAAAAATGGTGGTATATATGCCCCAACCACATGATAAGCATTTTTTAAGCAACAATCATGTAGGTTCGAATGTACAAATATTGAACAACGTCCCAAACACAAACCTACACTTCAGTAACATTGCATCCATAATAATATAATGTTAAGTACCGACATGTATTATTATGAGCTAAAATATTTATTTTCAGATTATATTAGATTTTCCTGTATCGTAATTGTATCAATATTTAAATGTAATGCCACAAGTGTCATTAATATTATAATTTCTATATACTCGTAACAGACACAAGCGTAACTAGATATTTAGAGGAAAAATTGTCATAATAAAAAGTGCAGGTAAGACTTGTCAATAATACTTTAACAAAGAGTCTACAATGTACTTATACAAATACAGACCCCTATTTTATTTACAAGTTGATCAAGCAATTACGAATTTAATAGAGGCAAGCTTTATTAATATTTTTATTTAGAATTAGGACCCAGTGCTACCGGTCACAGTGTTATTATCTTTTTTGGGTGCCTTGGCTTTTTTAAGACCGCATCAACTTTTGATTGTTAAAGCAATAAGAAACTTTTCGACCTTTATGCTAAAGGGTAATCTTGTCGAGTTAATAAGTGATATTTAGAAACGTATCATAATGTAATATCAAATCCTAGCATTAATTAATATTTTTGTTGACTGCTAGTTTAAATATATTTTTCACAAACTCTAATTTTAAATGATTGATAAATACAATAATATAAACAGAAGTTTATAAACGGGGTCCTGAATTCTTTGACCGAAGTCATTGACGTAAACTACCGAATTAGCAAGCTGAAGTGGCTGACAACACTAGCCGAAGAACCGGTAGTAAAAAATCTTGATGATGCGGGATATCATTTACTATAACTTTCTATGTACTTACTTATACTAAAATTTAAAAAGAAAACCCAAGTGTATTCCATTTGTTGCAGATCTCTGATACAGATCTGCGCATGGCTTGCAGATTTGAACATTGCGAAGGGTATTCTCAAGCAAGTTTTATCGGTACGACATTGAAAGTTTATTTTTTATACTACGGCGGTGGCAAACAGCATACAGCCTGTCTGATGCTAAACAGACACCGTATAATATAGACGCTTGACTCCAGCAGAATCACAAACGCCTTCCCGAGCCCTTATTGATTTGAGGATTATTATTACTTAATATTTCCAAAATAGTCATCGAATTATAATATTTCCCGAAGCTTCTGGAAGCTCGTGAGAACGTGCCAAAAACTCATGTAATCAGAACCGCATCAATTAACTAAGGCCCGGGGTCGCGGAGTCAAACGCTTTGTCGGTATCGCACATTGTCAATACGATCAAAGATTATGTATCATGCATAATGCATGCAGATACTTTATTTTACAGTATAGCCGAATTCATATTAATTTGACGTGATGTCCTCTGACTCTTGACACAGCATTAGCCATCACGGCAGAGCGTGTTAGATGAATGTGCTTCTAACCGTACTAAATGAATGAAACCGATATCATAATGGCGCTTCACTTCACAAATGTAGACCCTGAACCAGGTCAACGTCGAAATAAATGCAATCTGTTCTCAAATACACCTTGCGCTGCAGTGCTGCTCTTCACAAAGTGCTGGCGTCCAAGCTCCTCAGTAAACGAAACAAGCCTCGCATATACGTATATAAGACCAAAATCCACCCCGTCTTAATGTATGGGTGTGAGGCCTGAACGATAACACTTAAGGAGGAGCACTGCCTGTTAATAGCAGAACGTATGTTGTCCCGAAAAATCCTCAGACCAGTGAAAAGAGACGATGGGAGGTGAAGGATCGGCCGAAATAGAAATTTCGGCATTCTTCGGGATCCTGCAACTGCCGCACCTAAGCTGGCTGGCGAGCTGATAGCCGAACCAAATATTATACGTATGTGAAACCCAAGTGCTCGCAAAGTTTTCGCTGGCTTTGCCCCCGCGAGAGGATAAGAGAAGATGGACAAGTGAAGAGAGCATACTTGGGCCTACCCGGGGGTTATCCTGTGGCTCGCCCAAAGTGTCGATAAAAGGATTTGGTGGATGCGGACCTGCGTGAGCTCGGAGCCGCTGCAAGCTGGCGAAAAAATGCACAGGACTGAGCAAAGAGACATGCTCTTGTGTCGGAAACCAAGAGTTATTTTGGGTTGTCGTGCCAGCCTAGTTAGTTAGTTCTTGAATACGTCTTCTTTAATTTATTAAGTAAAATTTCCACAAACAATACTCCACAGGTTCACAAGGCTTTCCTTGTAAAAATGTAATCAAATCCCAGGAAAAGCCCTAACTTAACTCCGGCTTTACTAACGCTACAACCTCGGTTAAAAAAATATGGCTTGCTAAAAAATAAATAAATAAATAAATATTCGGGGACAATGATAGACTTAAGATTTTAAATAAATAAATAAAGTCCGTCAGACCTTTTCGACATACATAGTACGAGTATGTTCTGTCCGTTCTGAGATACAAGAGATGGAATATTTAGGCTTTTTTCAGTTTGCTTGAAAATTAGTGGCAATTTTTTTTTTACACTTTGTCACTTATTTTTAGAGCGCATGGAGGATACTCCTTTAGCTGTTTTGAAACGGAAATTGAAAAAATAATTCTAATATACACTCCTGTTTGGAATAGACCTCTTCGATGCTAGTAAAGGATGATTCACAGTAGACCGTTCCGTATCCGGGCCGGCCCGTTTTCTATGACAGCAAACGCAACGGCCGGCGTATTTCTCTAGAACAAAACGGGCCGGCCCGGACACGGAACGGCCTACTGTGAATCATCCTTAAGTAAGCTAGGCTGTTTAGCGTAAATAGTAAGCAAGCGTAATAGTAAGCAACATTTTAAACACTGTTTTGTGAATTTGTAGTATTTCCGATGCTCAAACACGATCGCCTTTGAAATTCTACTTGAACTATCATCAAAGTATTGACCATTCTGCGCATATCTTACCCAGCAGGTTCCGATACGAGCACAAAATAGCCTCGTTACACGGCACGTCAATCACGTCAGCGCACAGATGGATTAATATAAACGTTACAAATAGTAATCAAAAGTGCTCTCGTGTCTCGCCAAACGTTTTTTGTAGGTTTTCGTTTTTGACCTTATGCGGTGCTTAGGTTTCGTGTAGAGTTGAGATTATGTAGAAAGGACTTACTTTTTATGATTGATGAGAAATGTTTTCTACACCGTGCCTCACAGCATTAGTGCCCTGGGCACAGGGTCAGACTCCTTCGTAGGTTTTGGTGCCTCCTAAGGAGTCCGGTAGCATAGCTAGTATCCGTGACATGTGCACATTATCTGCTCCCGCGGACCACTGATGTTTAAAAGAAGTGCCCACCTACCTACATCGTGCTACCAGAAGAGATAAAACACATCACTACCCAAACAATCTGGAAGTTCCTGGAATATACGGTCTTAACTGTGAACTCGAAAGGGCTGCCACAAAAAATCACTCGCTGCTCGAGACAGTATTGAAACAAAAAAAAATGAGTGGCATATGGGTATATTATGGAAGTTACTCATTTTTGCATCCATGTCCCTGATGGGCCGGGTTCCCCGTTAAACTTTGCACCGAAAATGATAAGGGCCATCCATCCACAGGTCCTAGGGCGTCCCTGGAGCGAACCTAAAGACTTCTAGTAGTAGGTGAGTATGACTAGAAGGAGACACTTGGCACCCAACTGACACCCTATCTACTCCATCATGACTGTGCACGATCTTTCTTTTTAGCGTATCACACACTGGAGCCGCCTGCGGTGGCGGCCAGTTATACACTAAGACAATTCTAACAATCATTGAGACACACGCGGTCAAGGGATACTCTTACGTTAGATTTTAGTACGTCTCCGCAATTTTTTTGTAGGTTTCGATGGCTCGATCATCACTTGTATGTACCTTATAGGTGTATTATAAACTTCGTCAAACGTGGAATTGTCTTTGTGTATCTTATGTCAATGGTTAAGGCTTCTCCCAGACTAGGCGGAGCGAGATTGGTATGTGGTATTTTGTTTTTTTTTTTGCCGTGAGCTTATTGATGTCGCGCATTTCGCAAATCTTTCTTCATTTAACCGGATCTACTGTCAGTATTACATTTTCGTAATAGTAATATCATACGCGGAAGTGGAGAGGTACTACATTCGTATTACCCGAGTTCCGCGCATCTCGCGCCAGTCAGGAAGCGTTTACATGTAGCCGCGCAGTATATAAGCGGTACAACTGACTGGAATAACTGCTGACACTGATAGCTGACAGCTTTCGGATCTTTCCGCGTCTATACTGGTAAATTGCCTTATCGTCTTAAGGATGATTCACAGTAGACCGTTCCGTGTCCGGGCCGGCCCGTTTTCTATGACAGCAAACGCAACGGCGGGCGTATTTCTCTAGAAGAAAACGGGCCGGCCCGGACACGGAACGGCCTACTGTGAATCATCCTTTAATCGGTAAAATAAATCATCAACATCATGAATTTAACAGTTAAACTCTTGTCGGTGTAGCCGATGAAGCACGCAGTTCTCACCACCTTATCCTATCCAGAGCCATTTCCTTGATAAATTATTATCCTTGTAATTTTCCTCGCCACTTCTATTCCTCCCAGCTCTACCCTGCCCGCCTGTCAGTATTCAAACTATAGGTGATGTATGGAATATTTGGCATTTTTCCGGCGCGGGCGATCATTCATCATTATTAGAGTGCGCGCGCCAGCGAGCTAACGCGATTACTGACGTACTTGCGGTAACGATGGAGATTAGACCCATGTTAAAACATGACATTATTACGCTTGTATTAAAAAGTGTAAGAATATAATTTGTGTGACACTTTTGGCCATTTTAGGCTAAAAGATGTGATCGCCCTCAACACAATTCAATCCGGTTCCCATAGACGACTCTTAGGTTACCAAAGGGAAAAAAGGACGAATGCCAAAATATACATATGATGGGTAGCTAACTACTTGATATGTACGTAATGTAGGCATACGATTATAGCCTCCAACTGCTTATTTTGCCTACTTTTGTTATTATAGGTTGTAGTTTTTGTTATTATGTTCTGTATATTGTTTGTTTTTGTTTTATGTATGCGTTTGTGACACCACTCGTTAGTTTTGTAAGTCAGGCCCCCACTGAAAATCAGCGCCGCGGCTTGCCGTGGCATTATGCTGAGTGGGGTCCTTTTTAGCGTTATTTCTTTTTATGTTATTTGTTGTGATGTATGTTCTTATGTATATGCTAAATAAATGTATTTTCTTTCTTTCTTTCTTTCTTCTTTCTATATGAAAAGGCTGTTGGTGATTTACTTACCACAACGACAAAGAAATTTAGGTATAGGTATATATTCTGTTATTTAAAATCTAATATACCTTACTATTAAGACTACACAAATGCAATTGGTATTGTCAGTAAACTGACAATTGAGGGAATCTGGACAACATCAGTAAGATCTCGGTATAGTGGCGAATACCGCAGAGGATTCAAATTTCAGCACTGTCATCTTCAATTTTTCAGTGGCCATAAATTTTTTTCCCTGGAGAAAACCTGCGATCCTGGTACCCAGTCATCGGGGAATGACTGGGTTATGTGGTATTTCTAACCGCCGTCTGCGCTGTAATGCGGAGGACTCCAGGATCTCAGCATTGAACATACTGGATAACCCTTGCACTTTACTCCTTTTGCCTCTTATTATTAATGAATGTTACCTTTCCTGGGGTTGATAATCGGATGCTGTGGTCCCCGCCACGTGGTGCACTTGCAACCCCGGTGAACCCCTTTAGTCGCCTTTTACAGCAGGTGGGGGAGACCGTAGACCTATTGTTGCCCAAATCTACACGGTTGTCAGTGACCTTACCTAGACTCATTTTTCGCATTTAACTACTTATATGTATAGGTGACAGGCAAATTATATAATAAAATAAATAAATATTGGAGGACAATCTTACACAAATCGACCTAGTCCCAAACTAAACAAAGCTTGTACTATGGGCACTAGACGACGATATACATACTTATACATAAATACATACTTAAATACATAGAAAACATCGAAGACCCAAGAACAAATATCCGTGATAAATGCACAAATAAATGACCTGGCCGGGATTCGAACCCAGGACCTCTAGATTCGAAGGCAGAGTCACTACCAACTAGGCTAAACAGGCCGTCGCTATAATTCGCCGTATTACATAACGGCTAGCCGCTTTACAAAACAGGGCCATTTTGTAAAACAAAATTATGAAAAAAAAAAATGTCTCATAAATTATCCTACCAAGTTTCACGACGTTCCAATCAACGATACTTGAGTTATCTTCGAACAAACAACCATCAAAACAAAAAAAAACCTGTAGACACGCAAAACTTTGTTCGCTTCGCTCGCTCGTTGTGCAAATAGTCTTTAGCTCTCGTCAAGCATCAAACAGGACGATTCACCGGTATCAAATACACTGTAGTTAATGGCAGTGCTGCTCTCGAACTAAATAACCGTTCAATTAAGCTGCGTCTGTAATGACCTGACTTCAATGCGAGTTATCCGAGTGTTGACTATTTCACCGCCATACATCGTGGATTTGAATTTTTGTACGATAAAATAGACTACTTATTTACATAACACTAGCAGTTTTAGCGGCTTCATCCGCCTTTTATGAAATATCATTGCAAAGGTTTATTAAAATTGGTATTTTATTTTATTTTTTCCTCCCGTGAACGTTCTGGCTCCCCCTGGGTGCAAAGATCCGGAACTCTGCTTTGCTTTTTTGGTGATTTTGCATGCACTTGCACATGACATTTTTTTTTATGATAGACTGACCAGCGATTGGCCTTACTCTCACCTTATGGAAAGCGATGACAAGGCCTAAGATGTTGCTCACTGGTTCAGTAATAGCCTATTTACTCTTGTCTTGAAGAGACCCAGATTGTATGTATCAGATTGTATGTATTTCTAGAGTGTTTCAGTGTTTCTATAGGCTGCGGTAACCGTTTACCTTCAGGTAAGTCATCCGCTTATTTACAACTATCGAGGTATAAAAAACTCTTGACGCATTGAATCTTCCGACCAATAACAATTCTAAACCTCTAGGTTCGAGTCAAAACAGACGACTACTTAAGTCCTTTGTTGCAATATCCACATGCTATTCAAAAACAAAGGCATCGCGTGCGTGTCCGTCTGTTCGCCGGTAGCTGGTAAACTGTCTACGTGCGGCTTGCAGGGGTCCAAACCGTTTGCTGGAATGCAGACTTGCTTATACTGTAGAAGTATTTTTTATATTCTTTTTTCTTTTGTCAACCAAACATAAACTGACAAAGATAAAGCGCGTATACGTAAATGTTCGAGAGAGGGGGGCTCATGACGTCACGCCGTGGTAAAATGGTATAGCACGGCGTGACGTCATCTTGATCATTTCTTGTTTAACAAACATGTACCTTTTAATGCACTTGCTACTTTTTTTGTACTAATTGACTTGTTTATTTGAAAGAGAGAATAAATATATTTGATTTTTTTTTTGGATAAGCTGACTGACTAATTATATTTTTTTTTAGAAAACAAGCCTATTGTCAGCTTTGTACAGTTAATATCGAGAATCTATACGGACTAAGTGCAAAAAATGTGAGAAAGTGGCCATAAGGCAAGGGCGTAAAAACCTATACTTATATGGTAATTATGTCGCTCTGGTAACGTATATATATTTATGACATTGACTGCACATTGCTGCTCATAAGTTACCCACAATTTTGTCATTATTGAATTACCAAAGTATTAGTTACAGTGAATGTAATCTGTATTACGCTCAGTACATTTGTGGCATATCTGTCTAAAATATAATTAATTTCGCTTCTGAAAACCAATCAAAACCGCGAGCGATCAAAATAAGAAAAATATTGTGCAAAAAGCTATTTTATCGTTCACGCTTGTGATTAGTTATTTTCAAAAGCAAAAATAGTTATCTTTTTAGACAAACCGTACCGTAATACAGATAACATTCATTATTATCCTTCGGTATTGAGTAATCACAAAAATTGGGATAAATAAAAAGAGCAATTCAAAAAGGTGACTTTACTGTGTAAATATTGTACGCATGATGAGGACTTCTTCTCACAATCTGCTTCAGACGTAATCAACCTTTTTAGTAAAAACAGTGAACGTGACCAATTTATATTTCCCACTTACATTTTCTAGGCAACCCTAGAATTTCTAGACATTCTTGGACATTCCTAGGTCTGCCGGCGACGTTTCCGGTGCAAAGAGTCTCATTATAACTAATGAATGAATAAAAAATTAAACGACAATTTATGCTCCTTAAGGCTCGAGTTTCCTGGCGATAAGTATTACTTTTCTAATTTTATTAGTTGCTTAGACTTTATAGGATTTGTAAAACGCATGTTTCATTAAATGAAAATAAAAAAACTTGATTACTTATTGAGTTATTCCAAACTGTCACTACTAGATACTGACCACCAACACTAGTCGTAGGTACAATTGACTTCATAAATATATGAGCATATCCAAGCCTTCTATAGTATATGTATATAGTGAGGTACAAATACATCTAAACAGATTTATAATTCGAAAATATTTAAACGTCTCATCCGTCATATTTATATGAGCAAGCCTCTCAATTATATTTAATAAGCAACTGAAAAATAATAAATATCTGTACTAAAATTTTCACAAAATTATTTAAACAAGTGGAAGCACATATTGACTCAAGGGTTATTTTCAAATATTTATAAACAGGTAGTGGCACATAAATATTTGCAGTAACGTTACCCAATTTTTTGTGAACAAGTAGGAGCTCTTAAATATCTATACGGATAAATCTGTTTAGACATTGTTTACTATACTATATGTATTCCTATAATTATCGAGAACTCATATGTCAGAACGAAAATTAGATACCACTGGCGCAATAACAATAAATAGGTTATACTCACGTTACCACCTATTAAGCTGTTGTTCTTACCACTGGTAAAAAATGGCAGGCAATTCTCAGCTGTACAGTCAAGTTCATAAATATAATATGAACATATCCAAGCCTTTAAAAATCATGTACATAGTAAGATACAAATACATCAGATGTATTTGTATTTTTTGACAAACACACACTGACAGGAGTGGGACCAGCCTGATGTATCAGTAGGGTGCGCAGCATCTGATGTCTGTAAATATATTTAGTTCTGTAACAAGTGCATTGCATGAATGACGTACAGAATCAGACCGTAAACGGTACCTTTTATTCATATGGTACGCTGATACCCAACGACGTGGTATATACCGCCAGGAAATGTACCAACGATTCTAGGATTAGGCTGCAAGTAAGCAAGTACTTTTTAGTATTTGGTACAAAAAGATTCGCTTATATAGGTAGAGAAATTGCTTTATTGTCCTCAGTTCTTTACTATTGTTCCGATCGGTGACTTAATGTCAGCAATAAATTTATCTTCAATTAGCCAATACATTAGCACATAGACCGTCACCCTAAAACTCGAAGAAACACTTTGATATCTCAATTCGTCACACTGTCTCTAACTTAAATCAACCGCATTACTACAAACATAATCAAGTACAAAACATCCTAAATCCACCTTTACTTTTAATTAAAATAGACTCACATTCCTAAGCTTAAAGTTTATAATTGATTGTAAATTAAACGCGCGTTGAAGTCTTTCAAATTAGAGTATAAAGGTGAAAAGTCAGCAGAATACAGGACACTTCTTCTATCTTAAACGCCACAATAGACTTAGTGCCAATCACTATAAGGTGTTAAATGCTCCGTCAAATTACCAGGATATTGGTCTTAATGATATAGAAGGTTGATCAAAAGAGTGCCGAAAAGTGACTCGAGATCTGAGAGACCGCTTTTAGTGCCGATGATTTTATTGATTCTGTATCATGGACGTGTCGATTGAGCTTGATTTTAATTCGATTTGCTCTTTCTGTACAGTCAGCATGGGAATAGGACTGCCTGATTTCTAAAGCCAGGTGTCATCGCGATTTCGAATTATCGTTCAATAATTCTAAGGCGACTTCCTGATTTAGCGGGGAGTGGTCGATATGTAGTAGCAATCAAGACCTAAGTATAATCCTTGGCTAAAGAACGCGTAGGTTCCGTGTTTTAGCGGCATAGCAAATTGATATAATTCTACTGATTTATCATGGGATCCCGCAAAATAAGGCCTGACTCCATCAATTACGTAGGATTTTTAGCCGACTTCAAAAAAGAGGACTTCAAGGAGGAGGTTCTCAATAAGACTATATTTTTTTTAGAAAGTAAGTAAGTAATATATTATTTGCGAAGCACAGGTTATACATGGTGGAAACATAACATAAGATAAAAAGCACTCTGTGTTCTACCAATGTTGGTATACAAATGTTTAGTAAAAATTATACAAAATAAAATAAAATTAAGCTAAACTATAGATAAATTTAAATGTCAATGTCGGTGAAATACTCATGTAAACTATAATAGCACTTTCTAATTAACAATGTTTGTAGTAAATATTTTAAAAGTGGCGTCTCGGGAAGTTTATTAAATATCTTTGGCGCCATACCTATGAAGCTCTTTCTCATTAATGATGTATTGGTAACATCCCGCTTAACTGTAAGCTTTCGGGGACAAAGGTTAAATGTTTGAGTTACCTTATTAAATGGAAATGATTTAGGGTTACACTTGACAAATACACAACATTCAAAAATATATAGACAAGGAAATGTTAATATCTTTAAATTCTCAAAGAATGGTTGCAACTTTCAGTTGGTTTCAATTTGAAAATGGCTCTTATAAATCGTCTTTGTGCCTTAAACAAGATTTCTCTATATGACGAGTTACCCCAGAATATAATGCCATAGCGCATGGTAGAGCTAACAAAACCGTGGTACGCAGCCAGTACAGTTTTTTGGTCATTAGTTTTTGCTAGCTTCCACAATGCAAATGAAAAACTGTAAAGTTTTTTACAAACTGCCTGGGAATGTGTTTCCCATGACATATTGCTGTCGATGTGGAGTCCTAAAAAATTTGTAGTCTGTTTGTTTTGGTTAGGTTTAGGTTTAAGATCATTTAATCTCATAAAGAATTATACAATTCACTTGCATTGGATACAAAATAAATAATTATCTAATACATATTATTATTAGCGCACAAAAACACTTCATTAGTACATAAAGAAGAGGGTAGTACAAATAAACATTAACTGCCCGCGCGCACGGTAAGCAGTTTTTTATGTTTGTTACCTCAGAACTTTTGATTAGGTGGACGAATTTAGATGATTCTTTTTTTTATTTGTAAGCTGGTGCTTCTCGAGTGGTCCCATTTCAATTTGGTCCAATTCTGACATGGCATCCATGAGAAAACCATATAAGTCATAAATTTGCACTAAGTATGTGCACGACAAATGTCCGAATAAATCGGATGAAGTCAGTTTTTTTTTGGTTAAAATGTTCAATTATTTTGTCTCTATATGAGAGCTATTTAACCCCTTTTAAAACAAAACAGGGGTATTATAAGTTTAACATTTGTGTGTGTATGTGTATTTGTGTATATACATCTTACTCAAAAATCTGACAACATTTTATTCTCACCGTACGTATACAAGTTATGTTCACTCTGTTTCCGATAGCGATAATTAGTGTAAAAGGTTCTTTGTTCGGCTCGATTGTGATTCGAGTCGGTCCCAATTTGTATCGATCCAGTTTGTTATATCGATTGTTTGAAACGATGCATAGATTTTATCAATAGAACGATCAAGCATGGAATTTCATAGATGTTAAACGAATACGTTTTAATGTGATTTCATTAGAGTTTGGCTTTTACAATCTTGGGCTTGATTAGGTGAAATATAATTGATTTTCATTTTTTTTTAGTGGCTAGGCCAGGCTAGCTGGGTCTTTCTAATCATCATTATCCTAGCGATATTCCAAGTACGGTTGTATCCTGAAGGATGCCTGGGGTCCGCTACCTAATCCCAAGAATTTGCGTAGGCACTAGTTTTTACCGAAGCGACTGCCGTCTGACCTTCCAACCCAAGGGGGAAAATAGACCTTCTTGGGATTAGGCTTGCCTGTCTTGCTGGATCTTTCTAATGTGTTGGCAATATGAGTTAAGTAAATGTTTAGAAATGCTAAAGAATTAATAATAGCTCATCTCGTTACTCAAACTTTGCCACAGTTCGTCAAATACCTGAATGAGCTGCTGCGATCCGTGTAAATCGCGAACCTATGAGAGAAACGTTCTATATATAATTATTTCCTCCTATGACACTTTAGGTGAGGTAAACTACATGATTTAATCTAGATAGTGACTTATTACGGTGCATTTTTTTATTTTTATTTATTTAAACTTTATTGCACAAATAAATCAGTACAAATGTCGGACTTCATGTCTCAGGGCATTCTCTACCAGTCAACCATAGGGCCAAACAGAAAATTGCGAAGGTATTTTTTTGTTTTTCTAAGCAAGAGACAAACTTGGTTAGAAAAACAAAAAAATCCTTAGGTAGAGCTTATCACAAAAAAGGTGTTTAAACTACTTAACCAAATATATACATGAATATTTACATAGCAAATGTTTGTGCGGTGTATTGTTTGTGCGCTGTAGTAAAAGTAAAGTCCCAACTTTGGATAAGTTATTGATTTTTTCAAATGTGCCTGAAAACTAAAAGCTCAGTCCACTACACTAGAAACACCTCGCTTTTAATCCAGCGTGGAACAATTCGATCTCGATCGTGGGAACGCTGCGCACGCGCTATCTCGATCTCATCTGATAGCGTATCGTGCGATCTGCGCACGAGTGGCGACGTTGGCGCCGATGGTGTCGCGAGTAAATAGCTAATTTTCTTTGCCGTTTTTTGATGAGGTTGGATTAAAAAAACATTTTTCACAGTACAGTGGTGGCAAACAAGCACACTACCCGAATAGTAAGCGCTCACCGTATTCTGTATACGCTTACCATGTGACCATTGTATGGCCTGGTGGCCTCTATGACACATCTAGGCATCTGGGACGCATTGTGATTGCAGAAGGGTCACAATCGCTTTCAAGCATTTTTGGTTATACTCGTATTATAGGGTTCCTGGACTAATACCACCAACCAAGCGCTTTGCATCATCCTTCATAATGCGCATTTCTAAGGTTTGGAATTCTCTGCCGGCGTCTGTATTTCTGAGTTCATGAAACCTGGACCTTTTTGAGGCACGAGTGAATAGGCATCTTCTGAGTGAGCTCGCTTCATCGTCGGCCTCATCTTTGCCCCCTGGCTAGATGCTGGCCAAGAGCAATCCCATTTTTATTAAAAAAAAATACGAAATATAAAACTAACTCTCGCGATGTGTACACATTCTTAACATATTTGTATAACGCGAAATTTAAATGTGAAAGCTAGAACGGAAAAATGATTTCTACCCGTTCATTATGCTTCGAAATAACTTAAAACGTCGTCAAACTAAACAGAAAATTCGACAAAGATGTAATGAGGGCGGTTAAAACGCCGTAGAATGACCGTTTGCCCCCTTTATTGCTGTCAGGGCTGATATGAGATCAGCATAGCTGTCAATACAAATGTATTGACAGCTATGCTGATCTCATGTCAGCGTATCATCATCCTAGCGGTATCCCAGTACAGTTGCACCCTGAAGGATACCCGGGGTCCCAAGAATTTTCGTACGCGTGACTGCCATCTGACCTCCCAACCTAAGGGGGAAACTAGACCTTATTGAGATTAGGCTTATCAAGTGAGTGTGACTTGACTGTTAGAAGTTCTCAAGACGCTCGAAGGCCTCTAATTTGGCTTAACGACTTCTGGCATATACAGCAGCCGGCATCAACGGCTTAACGTGCCTTCCAAAGCACGGGAGCGCTCAGTTATTAACCACTCAAAGCGGTCACTCATCCAAGGGTTGACCTTGCCCGACGTTGCTTAATGTATACCGCAAGCGGTACGTAGGCGTCGCTGGGCCACAAGCGCTCCTCATGTCAGTGTGTGAAGTTTTTTAACAATTTGGACATAACTTATCGAGTATGTGACATACTCGATAACTAAACTATGATAGGATAGTCCAGTTATGGTATCATTGGTCAGTTGGTCACGCAAGTTATAGGAATTTTAACCTTCCACACAAAAGTTAGATTTCATTAATCGCGACGAGCAGTCACTACTAATAGCGTGTGGCACGGCGCGGCGCTAACATGTAACATGTAACATGTATGGAATGTAAAGTTGTAAGGAGGGTCCGAATTCTTTTGTTTCTACTAAGAAAGAAGAATAATAAGTAAATAATTGCGGACAATTTTATGTACACTGTCCCTACACCTGTATTGACCTAGTCCCAAACTAAGCAAAGCTTGTACTATGGATACAGTCAACAGCTAAAGTAGATTATCATTTATTTAGTTTTATTTATTTATTATTGTAATGTCATGTACATACATTATAATTAAGGTGTTAAAATTCAGTAGGTCAGTCCATGACGCCCTGTAAGGGCATACAACATTAAATTAAAACCTTTCTAATCTAGGCTAATCATTATAAAATAGAATTAATAATCATAACAAATAGAACTAATTATCATGCGAATTACTACAATCATTTTAGTACCTTGTCACTTTCACTACTTAGACGCATCCCAACTGTCGCAGTATTATTATTATTGCGACAAAGTACTAAAATGATCATCGACATTTGCTTTTGACTGTACAAGGAGACGATATACAATTATACAGAATACATACATATACAGAAAACTTAAAACGTATACCTAAGTTTTTATTAGGTACATAGAAAACATCCATGACTCAGGAACAAATTTTCGTTTTGATCACACAAATGTGAGTATTCTAAAAATAACCACCATGTAATTATATCCGGAAGAGTCTCTACTCTCCTACTAGAAAAACTCAAAAAACTATGGAAACAATATGATCTGCAAGAGTTCTATAGCATATTTGAACGCAACAATAACACCCGTTTGAGGGGTCATCACCTGAAGTTGCTCGCTCGCAGGTCATACAATAACCCCCACAGACACTATATGAGCAACAGAGTAGTAAAAACTTGGAACAAACTCCCAGAGGATACGAGTATAATTTCGGCGCTCAATGTCAGGCAGTTTAAACACAAACTAGACAAGCAAATTTCAATTTCAACTGTACAATGATACCAAACTACAAATCCCTGGATACAGGCATCATCAGTGCCTGATTAATGATTAATAAATAATAATATGTCTGTATTTTGTCGGACCCGGGTATGTCCTAAAACTACGACCAAGACCACCGGGGGATGTGCAGCAGCATCCCTGGAGTGCCGTGGAGATACTGCGATCGCCAACCCGCATGGCAAGCGTGGCGATTATGGCATATATACCCCCCGTGAATTTGGGGGAGGCCTATTTCCAGCAGTGGACGTCCTTTGGCTGATGTGGTGGTGGTGGTCTGTATTTTAAACAAATAAACAATTTATCATTATTAATATTATAAATAAATTTCTTTACCGGGATTCAAACGCGGGACCTACAACTTCGTAGGCAGAGTTACTACCAACTAAAGTGGTCATCGAATAAACGCAACATTTTAATCATCTCGCCCTATTGCTACAATTTAAGAAAACTACTTCACAGTTCTATAAACTTGTCGATTACCCTAGAATCAAAGTTGCAACAAGAGTACGATTCCGAAAGATTTATGTTCACGAAGAGGGTAATATGACCTTACGATGTAGCAACATAAACCTTTAGACAAACATCAAAGTAATTACAACAAAATAACTAAGGTGTAGAACGTACCTTAGCTAGACCAGCCAACAAAATTACCATCGGAAGAACTACAACGAATTTTTAGCACTCATTCGTGGTCCGGATACATGGCCAGTTGAGAACCTGATAGCCTGGTAACTCCGTTGTGGAGCACGTGAAGGAGAAAAAGATTCTTGGTAAGTCTCAGACCCGTTGGACCGATGCTGTGAAGGACGTTACCACGAAGTTTTTTTTAATAGTTCTCATAATCGTATTCATGTATTCGTAAAGCCAATTATTATGTCAACATAATTTTAAACTATATTAATTAATCATTAAGTCACAATTCAAAAGTCTAAATATCTGTTCTAATATATTTTACAACGTCGTAATAAATGTTGTATTAGTAATTAAGCTTCAATGGGAAATACTAATGTGATAAGTAATCAAACCGAATAAAACTACAGGAAACATAAGTGCTAAGATCCTAATAAAAACAGCGAAGCAGAGCAGTTACGTAAAGTGATAGTGTAAGGTATCTATTTGGTTCGTCACTTTCACAAGCCATTTTGTATTTTGCGTGCTGTTTCTGGTACTTGCGCACACAAGGTCATTTCTTTAATAAAACCGATGTTTAACAGGTATTTACTGCTGTGGCGCAATGACCTGAAGTGGATCTGGCCTCCGACACCAAAAACCTCCAAGCTTTTCTGTTCATGGCTGTTTCCATCCAGTCAACGAAGGCTTGGAACTCCACGTAGGTCCTTATCTATGCACTTCGTTGCCGCATCGGTACCTAGGACGCCCAATAGGTATTCGACTAGTTGGACGGCCCAAGTACGCTCTTCGGAGTTCAATGGCCGTCCTCTCTACGAGTGGGTCCCAAAATTTTGTGGTTGATTTCCGTTCCGCTACTAGCAGCTATGTTTAACAGCTAGAAAAACTTAAGAGGGCGCAGTACGATCGGTGTGGATCGGTTCTCCATACAAACGTATGCTCTCATTTTAAAACGCCATGCTAGAATAACATGAAAATTTGTATACACAATGGGATCCGGCATATCTAGGTCCGATCATAGTTTCTGTTGCTAGAAATTGTAAAAGAAAAAAAATACAGCGGCTTTTTGAGTTTTTTACGGCTTGTATGAAAACCCTAATAATCGCTGTATTTTTTCTCCATTATAATTTCAAGCAACAGAAACTATGATCCGACTTATATATGCCGGATCCCATAGTGTATACAAAGTTTGATGTTATTCTAGCCTGGCGTTTTAAAATGAGAGCATAAATACGTTTGTATGGAGAACCGAACGTACTGCGCAGTCTTAAAACATTGCATCTCATTTGATGTAGCAGGTGCTCTTTTGTCTAGCTACGGTCGTCAAGTTTGTCTCATCATCGTGCTATAACGCCGGTCACCGTACGATGGGTGTCCCTCTCACTTTACTGCCAACCGCGGTTGCGGTGTGCGAAAGCCGAGTTTGATCGAAGCAGCAAGAGCAACAGGCCTGACGTTAGCTAGGCACGCGTGATATTCGTAATTCTAAAAATCCGAATACAATGCGAAGTTACGCACACAAATAGACTTCTAGTATGGTGAAGGTAAAATTTTATAGTGATTAAAGGAAGGCACGATCGCAGTAAAACAAAGAGTATGTAATAAAGTGCAGTGTGAAAATTCGTTATGCCAAATAAAAGCTGTTATAAAAGTAATGGGTGCAGTTGCTTCATGGATGCTATTCACATCTAGCATCTATGAAATATACAGAAAGATTTGTGTAAGATTATCCACAAATATTTATTTATACTGTAACAGTAATCTGACTTTTTTGAAGTTTTCGGTGTCATAGATTTTAGCATTTATTATGGTTTCACATTCATCTGATATCTCTGATAAGCGTGACCCATGACGGCCCATACTCGTACTGTGTCAAGCATCAGGCGCATCATAAAAGTTCTCAAGCCGCCCGAAGGCCTCTAACTTGGCTTAACGACTGCTGTCATAGACAACAGCTGGAATCAACGGCTTAACGTGCCTTCCAATTCTTCCAAAGCACGGGAGAGCTCAGTTAGCAACCACTCAGCGGTCAGCCATCCAAGAGTTGACGACGCCGAAGTTGCTTAACCTCGCATATTCCTTTTAATCGATTATGACACGTTTATTGAAAAGGTCGCAAATAAATTTTAAACTTTACTTAACCAATTCATTTATTTACTTTAGAGCTCATAAGCACATGAGGAACATTAATAACGGTAATTAATTTATATTAGTAATGCCATATTATGTGAGTACCTATTTCTAACTCCTTCCTAGAACCAATAAACGTGGTTTTATTAAAAACGCATAAAATAACATTCAAAGTCGAGTTTATAACATTTATAATTTTATTATATTAATAACTTTGCCTTTTATTTAACTTTCCGCCGCGGCCAAACATAATTCCCACAATAAAATCGAATCGAATCGTTTACCGGAATATCGATTCGATCAATTAAAAGCCCATTTATAGATTTGACACGATTTCAGTTTAATGGCTTTGAAATTAGATAAATTAAAGTATACGATTTCAATGAGGTCTATAAAAATATGAATCGGTAGCTTTACAGATTAACCTTTAACTTTAGATTAGTTTTGCAAAATTAAGAACAGTCAGTTTTTTTTACCACGTCGGTGGCAAACAAGCGTATGATGGTAAGCGGTCACCGTAGCCTATGGACGCCTGCAACTCCAGGGGTGTTACATGCGCATTTCCGACCCTAAGTTTTGCAAAATTGATAATCAATCAGCACGGTAATTGTGTAAAGGTCCACGTTTGTATGGAGAAAATACAACAAATTAGACCTAGAGTAGATCGATATACGATTAGCATTATAAGCGAACATATTTTATAAAGTAATTGTATATAATGGAGATCAATAAACTAAATTAAACTAAAAAAATATTTTATTACACATACCTACAATACCATACGAAATTTTCAAGAAGATATATTTTTGAGAAGGGTGTGCTCATCGCAAATGATACATATAAAATAGGAAATGCTAAGTAGGAAAATTATAAAAGTAAATAATTTTATGGATTCATAATAATGAATTATATTTATAAAGTAATTGTATATAATGGAGATCAATCAACTAAATTAAACTAAAAAAATATTTTATTACACATACCTACAATACCATATTTGCAAATTTTCAAGAAGATATATTTTTGAGAAGGGTATGCTCATCGCAAATGAAACATATAAAATGGGAAATGCTACGTAGGAAAATTATAAAAGTAAATAATTTTATGGATTCATAATAATGAATTATATTTTATTGTAGCACTTCCTTATATACAATTTAGTAGCGGTTATGTTTTCGAGTGCATTTAAAAGAAAGCCAGTAACGTAGTCAGAGGTGGACTTGTAAATCTTTATCTTTTCTGAGATGTTTTTGGAGGTGAAGTATACACGCTGACCATATTCAAGTTGAATAGTGAGGTGTACGACAGGAGGAAACCTTTCATAAATGGGAAACTTCAAGATCCGCTTTCATACATTTTTATCTCATCGTTTTGATTTTCGAGAGTCAAATCCGTCCCATCTACCCTTATTCACATACTTGCTGTAATAAAACTCTACATTAATATGAACAATGAAAGTTCATGACAGCACAGGATTATAAGGCATTACCCAGCGTTTGTCCAACTCCAATTCATTAATCTTTGTTGTGTGACCTCCTCCTGTATTGAGGATAATCATCGTCTCCCGTCTGGATGTCTTGGAGAAGTGGTCGAAGGTACCTCTTAGTAGCCTTAGAGCAGTTTTTATCTTTCATGCAGGGTGATTTGTCAAGACTGCCGCAAGGACCATCTTATCTTATGTTTTTGGATATTTTAACACCAAATTTAACAGTTACATACTTACGTCATACAAACATCCTCCTGTAAAAAATTCAGCTTTCTAGGTCAAACGGTTAGGGCTGAGGAATTTGTAGCCCTATTTAACCCGCTTAGAGGTGGGTTTTCCGAAACCCTATAATCACTTTTCTTGTATTGTCATAAAGAGCCATTGACAAAGTTTCAAGTCCCTCACTAAAAATTTTACTCTATCCCAATACAAACTTTGCTTCCCTATTTAACCCGCTTAGGGGTAGATTTTTCCAAAACCCTAAAGTAACTTTTCTTGTATTATAATAAGTATTCTATACAAAAAGTTTCAATACTCTCACTAAAATTTTTACATCATTCCCTTACAAAATGTGCACCCCTATTTAACCTGCTTAGGGGTGGGTTTTACCAAAACCCTTAAATTATTTTTCTTGTATTGTAATAAGGAGTCCATACACCAAGATTCAAGTGTCTCACTTTAAGTTTAACTCCATCCCCATACAAATTTTCAATCCCCTTTCACCCCCTTAGGGGTGGAATTTTCAAAATCCTTTCTTAGTGAGTACTTACGTCATATAAACTACCTATTGTGAAAAAATCAGCTATCTAGGTTTAGCGGTTTGGGCTGGGCGTTGATTTAAGTGAATGAGTCAGTCAGTCAGTCAGGACTTTGACGTTTATATATATAAGTATAGATTAGTTAGAATTGCCTTTCAAGTAAGCTAATTACTTAATTTGTATACAGCCGCTTTGCAAAAATTCACAATACATCAAATGTTTTGTAAAAATATGCTTAAGGACTTTAGAACACTTGGTTACCTGTAATCACTTTCATTTTCACGCTTTAGTTATTTTTTTTATCATTATAATTATTATAAGTCACTCCAACACGTCCACATTATTTATTTATTTATTTATTTATATAAGGAGAACCAACAGCTATAATTACAATATTGCAGCTAAAATAGTCATACAGAGCCAATTACAGGAACTCACGTTTAGAAATTACATAAGAAAAACATACGCTTAGGCAATACATACAATGTACAATAATGCAACAAATCACACTTGCAGGAGTTAGACCAATTTAATACAGTATAAAATAACGGAACCTGATTAATCAAAAGTACAGACTGTATTTATTTAAAAAGGAAAAGAGAAGAAGAGAAATCACTTAAGCAAAATACGTGCTCACTAGTTTTCGCCTCATGGAAGGAATAACACAATTAAATATATCGATATCAAGCTCTCTCGCCAAATTGTTCAGGTTTCGACTAGCCCGGTTAAGGAAACTGTTTTGCCTATATTTGGATGATGTACGCTTCAATGAAATAGGAGGAAAGTATCTTTTGGATCGGGTAGGAGTAATAAATGAGAGTTCCTTTAGCAGTTCGGGACAATCGATGGCGCCAGTAGTTATTTTCAGAAGGAAAATAATATCCGCTATTTCCCGACGCTTATACAACGGGACCAGGTTGGTGTGCCTTACAAATTGTCAAATAAATTATAGATGTAACAATTATAAACAAAAACACCCTATGTACCATCTTGCCCTTGACCTAGGAACTTGAAACATCACGTCAGTAATACTTTATGTAAACGTCACAAAATGAAAAGATAATACAGGGTGATTCAGGAGACGTGAGCAGGACCAACAATACATACTTAGTATATGGCAATGAATCGTTCACCATTGTATTTAAGTGAAACACCCATACCTTTTCCCTGTATTTTAATTTTTGTTAAGTTAAAGTTTAATTCTCTACAATCATGGTCACCCTACAACAACTGGTTTATAAAGATTAAACCTCTAACTATTATGACAGCACTTTGATTACGAAGAAAGTAAATTTTCACATTGAGATACGATATTTCAAAGTAATCGGACTCAGATGACATTCAATTTAATACGTATCACTTCACTGAAGTATTCTGATTGCAGAGTGACCATGAATTTCGTAAGTAATTTAAAACATTTTGTTTTCAACACCAAAGACAAATGAACGTTAATTTCACTAATAGTGGCACGAAGCTTTAGTTTATGATCTACTGAATCCGTAGTGTTGATCTTGCTCACGTCTCCCGAATCACCCTGTATAGTCCGCTGTGGGTGACAACCAGATCTGATGTCAGCCCCAAAAGGGAGTCACCCGGGCCGGACCGCCCAAAGCTACGCCATTCCCAGGGCAGTTGATTCAGAGAAGAAAAGAGGTAGTGCTCTTCTTGTAAGACAACACGCGATGGATTACATCATCATCATCATTATACAGCCGAAGGACGTCCACTGCTGGACATAGGCCTCTTCCAAAGAGATGGATAACATTACAAATTAAATCATAACCATTTAAAATTGAACATGAACAAAATGTTTGCGCTTAAGATCATCGCCATCGTCTCCAATACGTGTCGCGCGTACACATACCCAATTTGTATATATTATAACATAGGCTCATATTATAAAGTCTTATGAGACTTAATGAACTTCAAGTGCATACGTCGTTTTACGATTAAACATCTACACATAAACTTGACACCTGGTGTAAGTCTCCGGTGGTCAATCACCTTTATAGTTATATTTCAAATCGTTACAATTTACATATTGTCACGATGAGTGCCATTTTTGTAGTGATTGAAATACTTTTATTTTAACTGGTTTGTTGCAAAGTATCCAAAGACTTTTAGAATCAGAATCACTGTTCGTATATATGTATCTACTAAAATTAAGAGATCGGTTATAAAAACACTACAGCGTATGTACACTTATTCGAAACTTATGTCCCGTTTCACTCTATCATCTTCCTAGCGTTTTTTCCCGGTTATACCCCAAAGGGGCCTGGGGTCTGCTTTAACACCAAATTCCAAGATAGAGAATAGCGTAGGCACTGGTTTGACGAAAACGATTGCCGTCTAACCTTCCACCCAGAGGGAAACCATACCGTGTTGAGATTAAAACGGTTCTTCACGTTGTTGTATTTTCTTTTTTATCATATCACTCACATTAATTCCCATCGCTATGGGTTGTTATTATTATCACCATTTATTTCTGTTATTTTTTATTATAACGTTGAAACAATCATAACTTTATTTGTTCATATTCAATAATATCATTGTAAGTACCTTTCCAATATTCAGATTCAGTCTCTTCCTTCAAGTTTTCTTATTGCAGCTCTGTGATAGTTCCTTTTATTGTATCTTCACTTAAAATTTTAATGGATTATTTTCACTAATATCACTAATATGTCCTTATCTAATTACGACATGTGGATAATATTTTACCAAATACCTAATGATGACTGTGACTGTGTTCATAAGGTAAATCTGCACTAATTCTAGAAAGTCATAACTGTGCCAACATTATTTAGTATGCAAATATCAATACCAGAGCAGTCGTCGATCATACAAATCACTCCATAACCATCAGAATACACTTACCTCTTTTAGCAAACCAATCACATTCAGATCTCTGGACTAGCACTATGCAATATATCACACATAGTTACAGTTTACTTAAGCATTATGTTCATTGCTGGTTTCGTTTAGACCACAAGCTCGAAAGCCTTAAATAACGCGCAATGTATATGAAACAATTGAAAATTGTATACGGGTGTGTTATTCTTGTTCATGTCAATGACTGCCAAATCGATTGTCCTAAGAAGGGTGACCTCAAGCAAAAAGCGTTGTACGTCATGGGTTGTTTTTGGGCTGACAATTATTATATTGGATACCGTGATAAATAAGGTGTTGACAGCCTAAAGTTAAAATTAGATCATCGTTAAAAACCACTTACCGAATCCTTTACTGGAATAGCAAAGAATGTATGTTATTTACCATGGAATTCCGCCAGATTCCATTAATTACATACTTTTCATACAATTATTTTGCACAAACAGTTACGTAACTACAAAACATTTTCCTATGCTGTTGAATTGAGCTAATTACTTACACTAGTGGCTCTGTGAGCCCTAGACTACGGGATATATTTTTTTTAATTTCAAAATTTCCGAAATCTGACGCGACCAAAAAAAAACTGAGACCTGCTCATAAAGTTTCACAAAAATCGGTAAAGAAATGCGACCTGTAGAGTAGCCGGCAAAGCCGAAACGGAGACCTTCGTTTCACTCGTTCAATAAAAAATATAAGCTATTTTGTTGAAATAATGATGTACTATATACATCAAAACGCTAATTTAAAATACAATAGTGAATTCGATATTCGTGAATTTCGTGATAACATAGATTAAAAGAAAAAATATGGTACGAAACTATTTTAAAATCAAGCAAATTTGCCTGGACCAAAGTTTATACGGAAAGCAACTTGAAACATTTCCCTTTAAGCTTAACTCAAATTTTTAAATGAGATGAACTATTCAAAGGACATTTAGTGAGCATTAGTCAGTTTTATGCTAATTAGTTATGGGCGGGAAGAGCTACCGTGTGCCGCGTTCTGGCTGCGTTCGAGTTCGGTTAAGTAGGACAGCTGATATACGAACTTGATTGTGTTGGAGGCGGCAGAAGACCGCAGCGATATACACTACCAAAGACCACTTATCTTATCTAGATGAGGGCCCTTGCGGATTCACTTCGACCCAACGGGATATTGTGCAATTGCCCCCTCCTTTATACCTACTCGAAGCTGCTCTCCAACATTTCTACAAATCGGATGATGCGGTAGTACTCTGAATTTCTTTGGTTCGGGGTAACCTTTGCCAAAGGCATTCATTCTTTGTCTGACATGGGTGTGACATTCACACAGCAAGTGTTCTATTGTCTCGTCATCCTCGCCATACATCCTACAATCTATGTTGTCTGATAAATTGTTCTGTTAGTATGTGATGTTATGTTCCTCCCAGGGATACGTTTTGAGGGGAGTGAGGGACCTACATTGGTTTCTAACTATCAATAGAACGAAGCCTGAAGTCAATAAAGGATCGGCAGTGCGTCTGTGGTTATTGTGGTCTGGAGTCGCAAGCGTCCATAAACTACAATGTCTGGCTTACCGTAGGCAGGCCGTACGCCTGACACCATCGTAACATAAAATTAGGGGGGATATTGGATCTAACATCATAGAGACAGTGGCAATCATGTCTCCCGCATGTTCAAAGCGAGCACCCACCCAGAACAGCACCCACCCAGAACTGCAGGACGGTAAGCGGAAACACGGCTAATTTCTGCGCGATTAAGATGTGCTGCATGTTCACCACATGCGGAGATGTGATATTGAACCATCGCGCTGGGAGTTTTGGCTCAAGGTCGGTCACAAGCCTTCAAAGAACGAAGGTGAAGTGAACCCGACGCTAAGAACGACGAATTGAATTCTACGGAAATCACTACAATTATTTCGGAGGGTGGCCGACCTGAGATTTACTGTAAACAAGCTTTTTCAGTCACCTGGGAGCTTACGAACGACGCTCTCACTAGCCAGTTTTTCATCTTTTCCTTTTCTCCGATCGCTGTGGTCGGAATCGGTCAATACCAAAAAATATTTAATATAAAATGTTATTGTGTCGAATTACCTCATTTAATTTTTTTATCCCTGGTTCTTCGTACATCAACAGTTTTACTATTTAGGTGTACTTACTCATTGTCTCCACTTGGCAAAGTCAACCTACTGTGAACGTTCTCTGCGCATAATCATCCAACCACATTTTCTTATCTCATAAGTCTTAAAGCTTAATATTGCTTAACTAATTTATATCCGTCTCATTGTTTTCCTTAGACTAATGTGTGTAAGCGCCAACTTAGTATTTTGCTTTGCTTAAACCTAAATGCATCGCAATAAGATTTAATTTCTCAAAATTTGATGGTAAAAAGGTTAAAAAGGTTTACTAATGCGTTCTTGCAGCATTGTATGCAAGCCTCAGGATATGCATGAGGTAAAAAAGGGTCGTTTTTTTGGGTGCCCTGATTTGTACTGTCACAGTTGGTAACTTTGTTTAAGTAGCTCTTTGATTTTTTATTTGTGCTTGACACAAACGAGCTTTATTGTTATGCAAATGTTATTGAAATTAGGTGTCAGATATAAGTTATATTTTTAAATGCATTTTTTATTTAATTTTATTTCTTTCGCTAATTGTCGCACATTATTTTTAACTTACCTACTTGTCAAGGAAAGTGCTCTCCCTGGACAAAGAACATTCAAACTGACAGTAGTTGTTTAACAATTAGCACGTTCCTGAGACAGTGGGCTGTGACAACCTGTCAAAATGATACGGACGAAGTTGTTAGAAATTTAAACTACGAGAAATATTCCGCCCCTCGTACTCTGAAGAAGCTGGGCTGCCAGCCCAAATTATGTCTACGGGTCGTCCGAATTTACTGTTCTTAAGTTTGACATAAACTACATGACATATCTAACGGAGATATCGAAATCTAACTTATGGGCGCATAATATCTTTAGACAGTACGGATATTATTTAAATGATAAGCATCAGAGTGCCTACCGCGAACTTCGAAAATCGAACTTCGTATCGTACCGTCCCTTTCCGTCATATAGTGTATAACACGAGAGTGAAAGGGACGGCACGAGACGAAGTTCGATTTTCGAAGTTCGCGGTAGGCACTCAGATTAGTCTATATATATTCACATGAGTAGCTTTCAGGTGTAGCTGCAAGCTACTCATATTTGCAAAAAAATTACTGAAACTTATTTCCAAGTTTTATAATTCCTGAAATTACTTATACTTCTTAAGGTGGGTAGGTACTCGTAACTGTCAATAGACGAAGGAAGGATTTCTTTCAAATAAGGCCAGCCAGGCCGTTATCAGGCCAGATTTTCTAAATGACAATTGAATGTCAGTCTTACTCAAATATTATTTAAGTACTATTCAGATTGGTTGATGTGGGAAGAGATTTTCCCTGAGTCTGACAAAGGGTTAAATAGATATACAGGGTGGTTTGCTGCTGCTACAGGGCCCACCTTGTATACTTAAATACACACATAGAAAACATCCAAGTCTCTAGAGCAATTTTTTTTATTCGTCACATAAACAAAGATGTAGTCCGATTTGTCCTACGATTTTGTTCACATCGTAGGACAAACCGGACAAAAAAATCCGTTTTGTTCTACGATGTGAACAAATCGGACATGAAAATCCGTTTTGTCCTACGATGTGAACAAAACGGACGGAAATAATAAGAAGTTCGTTTTGTCCTACGATTTGTTCAACGAGTAGAACAAAACGAACTGCTAATAGGTATTCTGGTTATGGAATGAGCTCCTTTTCCCGAGGGGCTAGATTATGGGGTTCTTCTAGATAGGATTGATATATTTTTTTAGGGTCGGCAACGCGCATGTGATACACCTGGAACTCCATGTGTCCATAGGCTGTGGTGACCGCTTACCATTAGGCGGGCCATACGCTTGTTTGCCACCAACGTGGTAGTAAAAAAAAAAATAGAACTAGACGAAAATAAAAGAACTGCTATTAAAATGTGATATGTAATTGTAGAAATGAACTTTGGCCCCGACGGGAATAATTCCATTCTGAGTAAATTGTTACATCAATGCATGTAGTTTCTCAAAATCAGATGCTAACATTTAGGCTGTGCAAACTATGTAGCTGAGTTGGATATGAGGTGCAGCACCTCTGTCGATGGCCCTGAGGGCCTGAGGGCCCTGAGGGCCCTGTGGGTGAGGGCGGTATAGGTTGCATCAGCCGTGTCTATAATGTATGTTATCTTTAAACGAGTAATTATTATATATACATTTTAGGGGTCTTGGAAACGGCTACTCTAACGATTTTAATGAATGCTATGTGGGGGCTTTGACAGCCGCACGATCCCACCATAGCAAAGCATCCACTCCTTGGAATATGACCTAACTAGATGATACGCCGAGCAAAGCGCGGTCTCCCATGTACTTTTGTATTCATTGCTCAACGTTTTTCTATTCGACACTAGATTTCGCTACGTTGACAATAAGAGTTGTTAAGTTAACGTTATGAAACATAAAATATTTAAGTTGAATTACGTGCACAATCGGTTTGCTACTCCACACTAGATGTCGCTGTGGTAATATTCTCATTGCAGTTTGAAACGACGGTGTTACTCTTGCATGAACGAGTCCTTCATCATTGTCCGACAAAGGCGTCGGTGCACTGATTTTTAAAGAAAAAAATACTTACGTCGTAAACTATTGACAAGCTGTCATAATTACAAATTCATGAAAAAATATTTGTTGTGTCAGTGTTGTGTACGTTTTATTTCAGGAATTCCACTAATTGCAAAGATGTAAGTTATCAACTAGATGCAGTGATGACTACAGCTAAGAGCTCAATGTGAGTAGTTGTCCCTGAAAAGTACCCAATAAGTAAGGTAGCACGACCAAGACAGTAAGCTTATACGGCTGGAGGAGAAATTAGTGGTTTCGAATTAGAAGTCGGTAGAGGAAGTACGAGTAAACTACTTTGGATAGCAAATATGTAAATTCGTCACTGTTCAACAAACATGAGACCAACCAGTTTCATCATCATCATTTTATCAGCCGAAGGACGTCCACTGCTGGACAAAGGCCTATCGAAAAGAGTGCCAGTGACCGGTGGACTCCCATGACGTTTATCAGGTCATCATTACACCTTGGGTTGGGGGGCCGGTCTACTACACGCTGCGCCTTCCGGTAAGTGGTCGCCACTCAAGAACCTTTCGGTCAGCGCTGCCATTTATGAACAAGTAAATAAACAATACCTCATAATGTTGGAGCTATTATTTTTACAAAACATTTTTCATTGAATATATTTAAGGTAATGCCTCTATTTGGTAAACTGCGTCCCCCTTGTAAGAGACGGTTACGTCTTCTGTGCACGAAAAAATGACCAGATACGCCACTCTTCGGGATTGTCTTTTTTGGACATATTTCGTGGAGTTTTATTCATATTTCTGTATTATTTGAAGATAAACGCTTTAAAATTCAGTTGCTAGATTTGCCCGTAAACAACGTTGCAAAATAAAAATCCAAATGTAAAAATTCAGTTTTTAGATTTATCCCTTTGTATACACACAACTACCTAGTTGGATGCCAGATTTAACCATTCTAGGTCACCCGGAAGTCACCATCATGTCAGCCGAAGGACGTCCACTTCTGGACATAGGCCTCCCCCAAAGATTTGCACAATGACCGGTCCTGCGCCACTCTCATCCAGCGGACTTCCGCGACCCTTACCAGGTCATCAGTTCATCGTGTGGGGGAAGTAGTCAAACATTTCAATGTGACAGAGTGAGTCAGTCAATCAGCCATTCGGTATAAATATAGTAATTTTTGGAAGTCATAATCTCCTGGACGGTAAGAGTTTTTACTGAAATTCAGGATTTTGGTAATAGGAAGAAGGTCTTATAAGTATAAGTCGTGGGAAGTTGTGTGTAGGTCAAGTAGCATTTTAAATTATAGAGAGGTCAAAAAGTGGCCCGATATGGTCCGTGTGATGTGGTCACACTAACGGCTACCCTGTCTGGCTTTGCAAACTTGAAGTACTTAGTCTGTTTTCTTTTTGTGACCTGCGGCACATAATAGTATTACATCCTGCGGCCTCAATTATTAGTATGTTTTATTGTATCGAATTAAATTTGTAAATAGCTCTTATTTACGGAAACCTTATTAACAACAACAGGATTTTTAGGGTTCCAACGCCAAAATGACAAAAGCTGAATCCTTATACTTTCGTCAAGCCCGTCTATCTGTCTATCTGTTCTGTCTGTCTTTATAAGGTGTATTTAAATACAATTTGTAATGTAGGTGTATTATATATTATATCGGCCACTACATTGTTATATATTGAAATTACTAAAAAAAAATCTTGAACCGCCAATGCAACGCAAAAGAGGGGTGTTATAAGTTTAACATGTGTATCTGTACTATACTAGTTTAACATGTGTATGTGTATATGTGTCTGTCTGTGGCACCATAGCTCTTTAACAGATGATCCGATTCGAGTGCGGTTTTTAGGGTTCCATACGGTATATCAAAAGGAAAAAACGGAACCTTTATAAGATCACTTGTGCGTCTGTCTCTCTGTCTGTCCATTCGTCTGTCACAGCCAATTTGCTCCGAAACAACTAGACCGATTGTATTGAATTTGGTACGATATCTTGTTGGTGACAATGGTTGTGGTCGAATTTAATGTTTCAAGTAAATGTTTCTAGACCAACGTATAATCTAAATCACACAATTTTTTCTATGGAACTCAAAACTACTCGTAAGAAAACACTTTAGTGACCTATAATGAAAATTGACCAATCACGTGACGCCGTTAGTCAACTTCAATAAAACTGTCTAATCACGTGTCGCAGTCGTAGTCGTACGCGGCACGGTGGGCTGAAAAATGGTTTTGAAGTTATTTAAGAAAATAGACCCTTCTCCCATTGAAAAAACACATGAAATCGTTCTATGTATACATATAGATTACAGGAAAACTCTATAAGTCTAACGGTTTTTGAATTATCGCTGAAAAACTGCCTTGCCCCAACAAAAGGCCTTAACTGCCGTAAATTTCTAATGAAGACATGACCTTTTTTAATACGAAGTGCAGGATAGTGGTTTTAAAATATAGAGCAGTAGTACTAGCTATGGAACCCTTCATTGCGTGTGGCCTGACACGCACTTGGCCAGTTTTTATTTATATTTGAAAACAGGTTTTCTAGCGATAGGTCTTAGGCGATATTTTAAATATAAGACGATATTTTAAAGCCGCATAATGTCACGGGTGGACATTTACAGAACCCTACATTACGCGTACTTTTAATTCACAGTATATAATAGTGGTTTTAAATTAGGACTAGTAGGTACGGAACCCTTTATTGTGCATGAATTATTAATAGCATGCATGGCTTGATGGCCTGTTTAGCATAGTTGGTAGTGACACTGGCTCCGAAGCTAGAGGTCCCGGGTTCGAATCCCGGCCAGGGCATTATTTGTGCATTTAGCATGGATGCTGTACTTGGTTCTTGGATGTTTTCTATGTATTTAAGTATCATCATCATCATCATATCAGCCAAAGGACGTCCTCTGCTGGACATAGGCCTCCCCCAATTTCATGGGGGGTAAATGCCATAAGCTCCATGTATTTAAGTATGTATTTACCTATATAAGTAAGTATATCATCGTCTAGTACCCATAGTACAAGCTTTGCTTAGCTTTGCTTACTTGTCATTAGCTGTCAAATTTACTATTGACCGCTACCGCAGGCCGCGCCAGTGTCATTCAGGCCTTATACGCCTGGCGGCTAACCATAAACAATCTCTTTAATTTGATCCGGTAGTCGTTTATCTACTATTTGACATGACGTGAATATGACATTGAAGCAAATAATGAAGCAAATATATGACAAGGACAACAACTCTATATCCCGCTCTGTCGCCCTTATTTCATTTAGTATCTGACCATCTCGCTCGGTAGCGGTATTATTATTTGACGTCTTCTCTGGGGTACTTTGAGTTTGAACCTAAAATAGCACTTTAAAAACGTCTTTGCAAGAAGGTTAGTGTTAAACTTACACTAATGACAATTTTGTATATATTTTTTTTGTTTGTTTTTGCTCTTTGGCGTGCAACAGCCACACAGAATGATCGGATTGACTCCAAATCGAACGGAGTCGGTGGTCATCATTTTGGTGGCGAGGGTGCCGGTTGATGTCGCAGCATGTAAAACGCGCCTGAAGAGTTATATGTTGTTTATTCGTCACGTAACTAGATACAACTTAAATATTAAATCTACACAAATCTTCGGACAGAATATCATGTGCTTTTTTTTGTTACATAAATTAACAGCCAAAGACTGTCAACCATTAAGGAGGCAGCAGTCGGACTTTTTGAATGTTCTAAAAACAAAAACTTGACGGCAGCTAATGACATTCTTTTTCAGGTAAAATCGGCGATGAAAGCTTGCGTCGAAAATATGTAATAAGTGAAAATGTAGTGTAAGGTTTTACAAGAATCACAAATAAATAGCGTTGACGCTGATGCCGATGAAGGTACATAATCTCGATGTAGACTAGATTTATTTCCAAAAGGTAAGTACTGAATTACAAGTTAAGTTTGTTTAAAAAGATTTTGGTAGAAATAGTTCTATGCGAGAACAAAGAAACAATAACAACTATTACAATTTGGAATTGACGTATCAGCCCTCATACGTCCCACTGCTGGGGACAGGCCTCCTCTCATAGACGAGAAGGAATGGTTAGTAGTTCCCACACGGCCCCACTGCAGGTTCGGGATTTCACTCACGGTGTTCTTCCACATAAGTATCATCAACTCAAATAACGGTGAATATCAAATGTGATATAAGCAACGGTAGCCCAGGTGTTTGAGCATGCAGCTGTCAAGCGGCGCTCGTGGTAAGAAATGTTCGAATCCCGCCTCGTGCCAATTGGAGTTTTACGAACTTATACTCGTATTTGGTGAAATGAATGCAATAGGGTCCTTAGGAGGTGTTCAATAGCAGATTTGCTTGTTAATAACGTTAAGGATATACTTTCTTCAAAATAAAAATACATTTGCTATAGTAAACTGATACCATTGGTAGTAGCTACGAACTAAGAATAAAGAAACTATTTGAACATGAACTTTAATTGTTAATTTATTCTTTCAGGAACTCTGTAAATATAAATGATTAAGATTGACCAGGTGCTAAGTGCCATAATACAAATGCGGCCTCCGCTCAAAAACTCGTCTTTCCCCGCTGTTAAGAGTACATGATCACTAATTGTAGAAGATTTTTTTCATGAGCTGACATCATTACTAAGGTAAGGTAGTCTATTTGCAAGTAACGAAATTAGGCTCAGATAATTTTAGAAGAATTGATCACAAATATATTAGGTAGGTATATGTTACGGGCAACTTCATTACTGTATAATTATTACCAGTCTGTATAGGTACGTTACGACCGTATAAAATGGGCAGGGCTAGTAAAACAGTATGTATGTGTGTGTGGGACAAATCTTGCATCTGAATTCTAGAGCTAGAGTTATCTTCAATAGATTCAGCTGAAATTTGGCAAACTCAAGGAAGCATGGAGACAGAAGTTGGCTATCATCATCATCATCATGTCAGCCGAAAGACGTCCACTGCTGGACATAGGCCTCCCCCAAAGACTTCCACAATGACCGGTCCTGCGCCACCCGCATCCAGCGGACACCGGCGACCTTTACCAGGTCATCGGTCCACCGTGTGGGGGGCCTGCCCACGCTACGCCTTCCGGTACGTGGTCGCCACTCGAGAACCTTTCCGCCCCAACGGCCATCGGTTCTACGTGCTATGTGCCCCGCCCACTGCCACTTAAGTTTAGTGATTCGGAGGGCTATATCGGTCACTTTGGTTCTGCTGCGGATGGACTCATTCCTGATGCGATCACGCAGAGAAACTCCTAACACCAGAGAATCTCCATTGCTCTTTGGGTGACTTTGAGACTTCTTATGAGGCCCATAGTAAGCGACCACGTTTCAGTGCCATATGTCATCACTGGCAACACACACTGGTCAAAGACTTTTGTCTTGAGACACTGCGGAATATTGGACGAAAAGATGTGCCGTAGCTTCCCGAACTCTGCCCAGCCGAGTCGGATTCGACGATTAACCTCTTTCTGGAAGTTGGACTTACCTAACTGTAGACGATTACAAGTTGGCTATATTGACATCTAAAATTCAGAAGATAAACCCTTCGTGTTTGAACTCTCCGCAAGTGATAGGGATCACTTTTTGACACCAAGAAACAAATGCATACACCCCTCACGATCAACAAAGCGCATCCTCGGGCCTGCCTGATGGTAAGCAGACTGAAGGACGCTTGCGACTTCAAAGTTTACGTTGCTTTCCTTTTATACATTTTAGGATTCGTTGTGTTGACTGCTAGGTATTGACATAGGACTCTTACTCTCAGCACATCGCGTCCTCGAGAGCTCTGGCCGCCTTGCTTACCAACAGGAACACAACACCACATACCCATTTACAGAGCAATAAGTGTGTACGAGTAGTAGGCTAATATATGAAGATGTAGCAAAGGCGATGAACTATCACAGTTCTCTACTATATCTACTGTTTTCATATAGTTCGATAATTATTATAGGGAATAAATACATAAGGAATCTAAGGAACTCTCAGATATTATAGGCAAGTCGATGGCAATTTCGGTGTTTTCTGCAGTCAATAAATACTCAGCTCTCGGAGAGCCTTGGCGTAAAACTAAATTGAAGGCGTTTTTTTAGGGTTCCGTAGTCAACTAAGCACCCTTATAATTTCGCCATGTCCGTCTGTCTGTCTGTCTGTCCGTCTGTCTGTCCGAGGCTTTGCTCTGTGATTGTTAGTGCTAGGATGCTGCAATTTGGCACAGATATATAAATCGATAAAACTGACAAAGTGGTAAAATTTAATCTAAAATAAAATGTTTTAAGGGTATAACTCGCCTACACATGCAGTAGAGAAGATTTTTTTGCTTCAATCCTATGGTGTGGTTTGTTGTTGGTTAATTTTATATATGAACTGTTAAGTTATTTTTGACCCCCAGATAGCCATTTACCAAACCGCTTTGAGCTGAAAGCGATACCCATAAAAGAGGTAAGTGTCTCGAAAGCACGTTTGGGTAATCTGCTTTTAGAAGCTACCAACAACACGAAGATAAATATTATGATATTTGTTTGAACAAAGTTGTTATCATCATCACCCTATTATGTCCCACTGTTGGACAAATGGGACCGTGGGACGGGCAGCAGCATCCCTGGAGTGCGGTGGAGACACTGCGATCGCCAACCCGCATGCCAAACGTGGTGATTATGGCATTTACCCCCCATGAAATTGGGGAAGGCCTATGTCCAGCAGTGGACGTCCTTGGGCTGATATGGTGGTGGGGATGGTGGTTGGACAAATGCCTGCTTTCACAGTTGAGCAGGAATGAGCAGTAGTCCCTACGCTGACTCGGGTTGCTTGGGATGGGACTTTACATACACCTTTGAATTTCTTCGCTGACTTTTGTAGGTTTCAAAGTACAAATGCCAAAGTAAGTATTGGCACTAAGAATATAAGTAAATGATTAAAAAGTAGTATACGTACAGTTAGCATCATATAGTACATGTCAGCCAAAGTGGCCAAATAGTTCGATACACCATATATTTTGTATGGTGTTCCGAAGTATTTGGCCCCTTTGGCTGCTACGTACTATATCACGCTGACTGTACCACGCCATGACTGCCCAACAGCATGCCCTGATCATGCAAATAGGAACTTTTACTTGAACATTGCCACACGCAACACATGGAGCTGACCTGGACTACTGTGAGTAGAATATAAGCAATTATATTACGGATTCGGGTGAGATTATCGTGCTTGACGATATGTACTAAGGCCAATTACTTTATTTATTTATTTATTCGGGATGGCGGCTCTGAACAGCAGCTCATAATGGTGAATTCGACACTTTCAATCTATATAATTATTTAAATTGGCCAGTGAAATGACATGCGGTAGAGTCGCAAGGCCGGTTATGCGACCCCAGAGGCGGCTTGCGACCACCTGGAAGACGTGGTTTTATCAAAGATATTAATATTTTTACAGGCCCCCATAGAAACAGTGACTTGGTTAATTTTTATATAGAGTAGCTGTCGTCGGAATCTTTTCCGTCCCGTAAATTCCGTCACGGATTTCCACTCCGTCATAATATATGAAAGTTTAACTAATATTTTTGTTACTCAATCAAACAAAAACGGCTAAACGAATTTGCACACAGATAGGGCTGTAACCTGAGATAAATACCGATACTGGTTAGTTGATGAGCCGGACGGAAACTAGTCTTTAAATAATAAATAATTTTATATACCATTAGGCTTCTTTCTGCTGCTGCTGCTTGGACAGACGTCCAGGGCTCGGAAACCGGCATTTTTTTTAAACCCGGGTCATATGTTCGTGTTTTTGTCGTAAGTTTCGTGTTTTAGGAAAAATTCTGGAATTATGTACAATCAAACAAATAAATATACAAATATCAATCATTTAATGGCATAAAATTGAGAACATGTTGGTTTACTTTTTTTTATTAAAAATGGGATTGCTCTTGGCCAGCATCTAGCCAGGGGGCAAATATGAGGCCGACGATGAAGCGAGCTCACCCAGAAGATGCCTATTCACTCGTGCCTTAAAAAGGTCCAGGTTATATGAACTCGGAAATACAGACGCCGGCAGAGAATTCCAAACCTTAGAAGTGCGCATGCGCTTTACGACAGATAAATACATAATTATTTCGTTTTATTTGTTGTAACGTGTAATTTTGTGATATATGTAGTTGCAATAGCTTTTCTCAATATTATCGTGATACTAAAAATATTCACGCATGTGCCTAAGGTAAGCAATTTTAAAATACTTCTAGTATATTGTAATCTCTATTTGCTAGTAAGCTTCGTGCAGTTTAACACCAGACCTAGCCATTAGTTTAGCTGTGTTTAACCGACTAAAATTTCATTTCGTCTTTGTCTTTAAATTATTTTATTTTATTTATTATAAATTATGTACAAGCTCCCCCTTGACTTGGCCCAGCAGTAGGGCTGCCTGACTGACAACCTTAGAAAAAAAGTAAATATGTTCAGCGATGATTCTTTGCTATATTGTTCGGTTTATAACCGACTTCAAAAAAGGAGGAAGCCCTATGTTTCACTCACTGTATGTATTTTTAACCACGACGGAACGGCTAAGATATATATGCGTTCAGGGTCAGAGGTTGTATGTTTGTTTGTTTGTGCAATATCTCCAAAACGGCTTGACCGCTTTGGATACAGTTTTATGCAATGAATTACTGGTTCATTCGGGACGAACTTCAAATAATAAATGTTACAACGATAACAAATAAATGTAACTCACCAGGGGCTCTGAAGTTAAATTTTCGCTTGAAAGTTCGTTTGAGCGCATTTTCTCTGGAACTGCCTGACCAGTGTGGACAATTTTGATAGGACTTAGTGAAGATTACAAGATCTGATGATAGAGCACAAAAAAATAGTTGAGAATGTACAGATGTAAGGTATATTTTTGTCTGTTTTTGGGCCCTTTTGTTTATGTTTGGTTAGGAACCGTTCTTAATGAACTTCTGAAAGTCTGATGATGAAGTAGAACAACATCACAAAATACCGTTCGAAGAAACATAGCTACTTAACCGCTTTTGGGCTCTTTACATTGTGTTTGCTGAGTAGCTTCTGTACAATGGTCTGCTGAAGTTCTGATGATGGATCAGAATAATATTAAAGGGAATCTTGTGAAGGGGTAATTATTTAGTGAACCATGTTTAAACTTTAGGACTAGTACGATTTGTGTATAAAAATTCCCCAATATAAAAAAAAAACTGTTTTGTTAGTATTTATTAAGAAGCCTCTTCATATGAACTGCTGAAGGCCTAAAGAGCAGAACAGCATCATAGGGATTTTTGTGAAGGCAGTGTTGGGATTCTTTTTTTGCTAGCTTTTA
This sequence comes from Notocelia uddmanniana, assembly GCA_905163555.1. Classification (NCBI taxonomy): domain Eukaryota; kingdom Metazoa; phylum Arthropoda; class Insecta; order Lepidoptera; family Tortricidae; genus Notocelia; species Notocelia uddmanniana. The sequence goes on from LR991064.1 coordinate 6,370,242, forward strand.
CGGAAACGACTGCCATCTGAATTCCCAACACAAGAGGGAAACTATACATTATTGGGATTAGGCTTCTAAAGAGATTCGGCAACTTGACTGTTAGAAGTTCTCAAGCCACCCGAAGGCCTCTAACTTAGCTTAACGACTGCTGTCATTAGATCAATGGCTTAACGTGCCTTCTAAAGCAAGCTTAGTTAAACACTCAAAGCGGTCGTTTATCCAAGAGTTGACCTGTGCCGACGTAACCTCGCATACTGCACGCGGTATGCAGGCGATAAATGTGACACTGTATTTCTGTTAACTTTTCAGACTTAAGTCATTGGAGCGGGCAAAATGAAAGTTGGCATCAGTTATTTTGGGTTCATAACTCAAAGTGCCGGCCACCGAATCAAAACACTTCCAAACTGTTGTGTGAACCATTCGAAGCATTTCATACAGTGGAAACGATACGACTGAATAGTATAGTACGATACTGCTACGATGTGCTAAGAATATATAAAATTTCAGCTGAAGGACTAGTTATGTATGTATGTACGGATGTAAAATTATTTATTGTTCATGAGTGAAACATAACAATAAAACAATAATTACAAGGATAGTTGACATATGTACAAAGGCGAGCATAAGCATAAGCTTAAGCAATTAAGAGTTTTTGAGTTACAATGGCTATGAACTTATTTAAAGAAAAGTTGCTTTAGTTACCCGCCCAAACTTGATTTAATTTTTAGCTTATCAGTCAGTTATCCATGTGACTTATATCCCACTAGATTACGAAGGGATAGGTACATTTAGTTTTGCATTCATAATAAGCACGAAGCGGATATTGGGATTTTATGAGAAGTAAAGAACAGTGGACTGCCATCTCGCTCATATTTGGAGCACCTCAGCTAGGGAAGCAGCTCCACCTAACAGTAGACCGCAGCCATAATGTTATAACTCCTTGTTTTTAACCAACTAAAAAGAGGTTTTAATTTTCGCGTATGTTTTTTATGTATGATGTTCGCCGGTTTCTTTGCATCTGATGATTAGATTATAGGAAAATCGAGGGCAACTCTCAAACTTTATAGGCATTTACTATCTGTTTCATATGTTTTACTATCTGTTTCATATGTTTTACTATCTGTTTCATATGTTAATGGGCATTTACTATCTGTTTTATTTGTTTTCTAAAGCTATTCAAGTATTTGCATCTGGTAATCGCCATCTGATCTTCATGAGCTGGTGAAGATACAACTCCTTTACGGTTAGGAGTTGGAGGATAATTCTCGAGTTAAATATTAAAGGTATTACGTATAAATCGATACCTTTATTCTTTCAGGTTATTCAGGAGAGCTGATCATTATGATCATCATCATCCTAGCGTTATCCCAGTACAGTTGCATCCTGAACGATGCCCGCTGTCCGCTACCTAATCCCAAGAATTAGTCTAGGCACTAGGTTTTACGAAAGCGACTGCCATCGGACCTTTCAACCCAAGGGGGAGACTAGACCTTATTGGGATGAGGCTCGTCAAGTGAGTGGGCAACTTGACTGTTGGAAGTTGGCATCTAACTTGGCTTACAAAGAAGGGAGCGCTCAGTTAGTAACCACTCAAAGCGGGCACCTATCCAAGAACTGACCCCAGCCAACCTTAACCTCCGGCATACCGCACGCGGTACGCGGCCGCTGCTGCGGGCGACGAGCGCTCCTCATGTCATTCAGGTGAGCTGATGATGGACGGTAAAACTCCTTAACGGTTAGGAGTAAGAGGATGATTCTTTAAATATCATAAATATGCACATAATAATAGGCCATTAGCCGTATTCGTTCAAGTCATTCAGGTTAGCTGATGATGGAAGGTAACTCTAAAACAGGAGTTAGATGATGCGGAAAGTACGATTTTTGACACTACATGCAAAAAAAAACAAATTAAAACTCCCTACCTATAAATAAGTTAGAATTCGGTGCCTAGGCTTGCGTGTAGATGTATTTTATTTTTTACCGACTTCAATAGAAGGAAGGAGGAGGTACTCAGTTCGTATGCATGTTTGCTTGTTTTTTATGTATGTATGTATGTTCCCCGATTACTCTTGACCACGTTGGCCGATTTTGATAATTCTTTTTTTCTTTCATAGCAGGTACCCTGGCATTGAACCTCAGATCATAGAAAGAAATAGATGTGAAATGGGGGCGAGGCGCATGTCGCCGTGACATGGTCAAGAAGAAGTTTAAGTGATAAAATATGAAAAAGCGTGATATTTTCTGCGAGCTGTACATTGAAAGATTTGTACAATAATCACCCCGTACCGCGCTAAGCCACGGCGCAATGTATCATGCCGCTGTAGCTTTGGTCGCTGCGTAAATTATTTAGTGGTGCGCAGTCGCCGGCCCACTGTTAGGCTCCGCCCGACTAGAGTGGTGCCGGTCAAAATTGCAATTCATGCGTCATCGATAAAATAGGAATAGAATGTCGAACTAGTCATTTAATATCAACGGTAAATTCACAAATCAATATTTAATAAACATAACTTTGTTCCAAAAGACTGCAGACCAACTTCCAAATTGATCTTATTACCCAACTTTGATAGAAGAAAGAAGGTTCTCACTGTTCTCAGTTCGTATCAATGTTTTTTTTTTATGTATGTACCGCTATAATGCTTTACTATGTAATACAACTTTGGTGATTATATGAACACCATCTAAACTTGTTTTAATGATTTTTTTTATGTATGTACCGCTATAATGCTTTACTATGTTATACAACTTTGGTGATTATATGAACACCATAAAATTTCAATAGTCATCAATATCTTAACATAATAATTTAGAGATCGATGTCGATAAAACATCATTTAACGTTTGTCTCCCTCTAGTGTTCATTGCCTTTTTTTGAGGGGTGCGTAAAGCCAAGCGCAGCGCTTGTTTGCATGATGTCGTAAACTCGGCGGCACCGCCCGAGGTTTTGTTTTTACACGGTTCAATGTGGGTGTGTGTCGACTTGGTGGGAGAAAACTGGGGACATTGGTTTTCGTTGAAAGGAAGCAGTAGGGCACTTCTCTCTTTTTTATGTTCTGAGCATTGAACCCATATAAATTTGGTGAAGGTCTAATGATGGGATCTAGGAGGAATCGTGGGAAATCCTCGAATTTGATAGGCACGCATATGCCGATTTCGGTATTTTCTGTAGGTAACCAAGCATGTGATTATTTTGGAGTCACAAGTATCCATCCATCCCTCCATAGGTTTCGGCGACCACGTCTTTTTTTTTCAAGATTCAAAGAGTTTATTTGTCCATCATAGGTAATAACAAGGTGTTAACAATTTTTCGTATCACTATGTGGTGCCTGTCGGCATACAAATATAATTGTCAAAATCATACACGTCTTGGAGTTTGAATTTATGGATCAATGTCTGTTCTAATGCGAGACGGATAGACTTCAAAGTATGCCAACCCAACGCCAACAGAGATGTACGTCAGTTTGTTTTAGGTCTACCGATTAATTCCGTTTAGGCGGACAGGGACCTGCCGCGTTCCACGTCTGAATTGAACGATAGAGTTCCGTTGTCCCGTCCTTCTTCCGTTAAAATCAAGACTCTTCAAGATGGCACCTTATTTCTAGAACCTACTGTTTGCTATCGTATTGTAGTTTTGTCCTATCAATAATTGGTCCTGCCATTAGTTAATAATCGACTAGTAATGTATTAATGATACTTTTAACATATTCTTAGTACAAATAAAGATTATGATTATAACCCGTAACTTTTTTATATCACTGAATTGTTTAATAATGGTACGCATTATAATTTGTTTAATAAAGTTTTCTGGGAGATTATTCTATATTATAAACGTTTTATTGTAGTAAAGGCTTGTTTCTATTCTTTCTGTTATGCGGAGTTTATATGGTGGCGATAACGCGATTATCATTCCCTTTGTTATTACAGATAGTAAACGCGCTGCACACGACTAGCGATTGTTGGCCCCCGAAAACCCAATTTAATTGAAATCTTTTGAGCAGTTTCCAAAATCCCGATATAAAGAATTGCCCGTTTAAACGTACAAGATACGTTTTGTCTACCACGGAACGTTGTTATATACGGGTACACCTATGTTACTATCCTTGTAACTAGGATACCACCTGGTATTCACGGGCAAGAAAATGCTTTTCTGTTAATACATTACATAATGGTAAAATGTCTACATTTCGCGTATTCCCAGTAGTCCCGTCGAAGAAGTTCCGTGGTGGAACTAATAGAGATTTTTTTCCCAATAGTTCTGTAAACGGTAGAAAGGGGTAGTTAGGTATTCTGTATGACGACGAGCGAAGCGGAGTGTTAGTAGAACTGCGACCCTACAACGCGTGAGCCGAGCGAGCGAAGCGACCGTGCCGCTGTAGCGGCCCGCGAAGCGCCACAACCGAACATTGGAACGGAACTATCGGGAAAAAGTCTCTCTAGTTCCGCCACGTAACTACTTCGATTGGACTAATGAGAATAAATGCGTATAACAACCTCTGTGGCACGGGCAAAATAATAAGTGGAAATCACCTTTGTGAAATAGAATTATGAAATTCCAAACTCCATCATCCCTACCGCACTTACTTTAACTCGAGCGACAGGGATGAATCCATCAAATTGCAATTTTTGCGATAGAACCGCTGACATGTGATTTCCCTGGATTATATTTAGCTTCCTCATGCTTGCCGAAGTTAGACCAACATATAAACCCCGCATTATAGGTTTAGGAAACTACTAGGTCTAAATAAAAATATTGAACCTTTTGAACGCCAAGAGCAACTAAAGAACGAAGATGTTGCATGTTGTCGTGCCTTCGGCTACGCTACCAGTCGCCGTCCTTTACACTAGGGTTCAAATTAAATCTTATGGACAGTTAGTTGGCGTTTAACGCATTCACTGCCAGCAACTACTTTCATCTAGTGCTCTGAACGCGTCTGTGAGTTCATATAATTTAGCTTGATTCGCCCAGTGCCTTCAACGCATATGCAAGTTGTATTCATTTTGCAATGTTACACATGTCTTATCTTATCCTGAACTCATATGTGTGTTTGAGGCACTGGGTATATACTTGATTAAACTCTCATGTGCATTTGAAGAACATTGAAAAGTGCGTATATGCCGCACTAAATGTAAAAATATAACCAGAGGTCCAGAAAAAAGGACTGTCAGCGAATGCGTTAAGTAACACTGCCGTTCATGAAGAATGGTATTCAAAGGGTTACTACAGTACATCCTTAAACCACCGCAGTAGATTCCGTAAGTAGTGTCTCACACGCCAAACACTTTATAGCAAAAGACAGAAAATGAACCTTACTTGAGAGTATGTAGGTTGCCTTTACAATATTTAACATCGAATGATATGAGGTCATGGCGTGTGGGTCGCTTTTACCGACTTGAAATTCAATGGTGGCGAAAAGGTTAAGTTTACCGTTCAAAGCGCAAAAATTATCAAACCCGCGAAGGAGAGCCCAATGTGCATAGACTAGGACATCTAACGGCAAAATGGAGTAGAAAGTGCGCTGTACAGTAATGTCAGTCTAAAGGTGTTCCTACACTGACAATTTTTTGAACAATAATTCTTCTCAATTTAATCTGTAACTGAATGTAAGAAAACTCAATTGTTCAAGGCCAACTATTGCTCAAAATGTTGCCAGTGTAAACGCACCTTAAGCGCTCTCTTTGCCTTGACACTCCAAACCATTGATAGGTATTGGATTTAATTACTAATACTGGAATTTAATTTAATTACTAATACTGGAATTTAATATTTTGACGCTATTTTATGTAAAATAGGATAGATAGGCAAGTTTTATTTTTTAAATATTTACCTTTTATAAAATTTAAGCGTCTAAAACGATTGTGTGGAGTCGGCATTATTACTAAAATATAATACGATTACTCCAAGTGGCAAATAGCCGAACTATTTAGCTACTTGCTTCCTAGAGTGTCTAATAACTTATTCTACTACACCCAAGATGTCACTTTAACAATAATTTGATTTTTTTTTAAAGTCTTATAATTATAGTTATTACGCTTTGGTAATTATTAGATACAATCGACGCATTTTAGGTATATTTTATGTTGGGAACATAAATTACATTGCGGATTAATGCAAACTACGAGGTACTCGACAGCTGCAGATGAAATCATCACATCAGCCAAAAGACGTCCACTGCTGGACCAGACCTTCTCCCAAGTATCTCATGGCCGCCCACTGCCACTTGAGTCCTGCACCACTCTAAACTATGTCAACGGCCCATAGCTCTCCTACGGATCTTCAATTTCTGATTCGATCTCGTAGGGAAACTCCGAGTTCCATTGCTCCCTGACTGACATTGAGCTTTCTCATTCGGCCCACTGTTAATTACATTATATGTTTTATTAGTCATTATTCGCACTTATGCGGTACTGTGTTTCTCCTCCTCACCACAAATTTTGTACCGTTTAAAAAATCTTCGGGTTAAAGTCGTATCGAGTCGATTAATTCAGGCAATAAACCATCTATGTGCACTAACTTCCGTTTAACCGTTTCTGTTTGATTAAATTTTAAATTCCCAAGAATCTAAACATACAAACTTTCACATTTATACTATGAGTAGGTATGATTACTTTATCCTCCCGAGCACGCCTGTATACGGGAATGCGTTTTAGAGATATAATGAAATAGATTGAGAAAATATATAATTTAATCTTACTTTCACAATTGAATTAATTCGACTAGGACGTTTTAACAACAAAAATATTCCACGTCCGTGGCAAACAAGCATACGGCCGCCTGATGGTAAGCAGACACCGCAGCCTATGGACACCTGCAACTCCATGGGGTTGTCGACCCTTTAGTCTTTCGGGAAAACCTCGGCAGGGAGCTCATTCCACAACCGGAGAGGAAATTCCTCCCTTCCTATTGCTTTCATTTAATTATTTCCCATCGTAGGACAAACCGGACAAAAACATCCGTTTTGTCCTACGAAAATTGACATATAATATCGTAGGACAAAACGGATTTTTTTGTCCGGTTTGTCCTACGATGTGAACAAAATCGTAGGACAAATCGGACTACATCTAAACAAAGATGTACCCTTACCGGGACCCCGGGACCCCGGGACCTTCAGCTGCTTAGGCAGTGTCACTACCAACTAGGCTCAACAGGCCGACAAGAAAAAGAACAAGATGAGCGAATAAAGTTGAGACAATAATTTACAAGAACCAGCTTAGCTGCAATGTTCGGGTTATTTCGGGCATAAAGCATTCCCACTTACATCCGTGCTAGTAAAGGATGAATGATAAAAACTCGATCAGCTAGGCAGATCGGATAAACCATTTCATTTGATGTGAAGTGGACGTGCGAATTACAATTACATAGGTCTAGATGCTCGACCTTTGAGTAGATTTGTGTAGGTTTATTCGTTAAGTTTCAACTCATCGTGGGCCCGACTACATTGTCTATCATCCAAGGCTCCGAAGTGAATCAGTGAACATTCACAGTTCAATCAATAAAAGGTCACGCTCACATGTAGGCATTCATTAATTGATTTGTGAGTTAATTGTTTTATTTTACACTTGTGCACCCACTTTGGGAACGAAGGTTAGGTATTGATTGTTCCTTTTGTATGTGGGTTCTGGTCATTGCGTTTTGCAATAGATTCTGTCAACACCACGAGTGTGGAAATAAGGCAATACAAGCATAAGTCAATCACTCCTGTTATTACACATCATGGTTTGCTGGTCAGTAAAGGAAAACATAACCCTACCAGAGTCTTTTTGGACCTGGCCACTATGAGGTTTTTTAGTGGTACTACTTATAATTTATTTTAATTGCAAGACATACTCTTTGACAAGAGACATTAGAAGTCATCGAATGTCTTCGATGTAAACAAACTTACATCAAGACGAAATATCGTGACTATAAAAATAAATAAATAAATACGCCGAAAATCATCCAAAACGATGTCAGAAAGCTTATTGTGCATATTATTAATTGTTTAAACCAAAAAAGGACAAAGGATTCAATAAAAAAAATAAAAAAGTAGTTGTCCTGATTATACATGACGTATGTATATTATTGCCAAATAACGTGCTGTTTGCAGCGACATTATCTCAGGTCCAAATAAGCACTGGTCAGGCTATACTGCCAACTGTCAAAACCAACCTTACCTCAAATAAGATATCGCTACATCACTCTCATATATATAAATCATCAAAAATTATAGGTACAAATAATTATTCTAAAAGAAAATTGAGTGCCAGATATTGCGATTCCTGCTCTGTTTACCATCACTAGGGCATATTCTCTACAATATATTCAGAATTCCTACATGAGGTATTTCCAATTAAGAGATAAACGTACTAGTACTTGATAATGTCCTAAATATTTAATCTTAATTCACAACAAATGTAAAAAATAGATAGCTACATGTAGAACTTAAGGTTAAAGCTTGTAAGTTTAAGCTCTTAAACATTGAGAGGGTTACATCATATAAATAAAAATAATAACAACACATGATTGACGTTTATTGAAACTCAACCTGTCGTTATCATTTGAACCGCTCGCCTATTAGCCCAACTCATAACAGACCATTTCATATTGACTCAAACCGTATTAGCGAAGTAGTAAACACTCTTAGCCCAGATTTCTCCGAAAGCAAACTGCATCCAGATCAGTTGATCAACAGATCGAGTTACTGGTCACAATGAGAACAGTAATGGATCTGCAAATATTATTCTGCGGATCGAAGGAGTTTGTGTTTTAGTACATTCATCTCGGTGTATAGTCAACATAAAATATAAGTTATCACTTTTGCTCCTTATTCCTCTCTATGTCCTTCTTCCTAGTCAAAATCCCACATGGTGGTGAGGTCAGCTTCCTGAGCTTATCTTTTTCAGTTCGCTTTGTCCTTGAGATCGTCTGCGGATGCCTGGCACTCTATCATGTCTTTTAGCACTACATCTCTCCACCGTGTTTTGAATCTGCCCCTGGATCTTCTACCGAGGATGGAAAGTTGTAGTGCTAAGTTTCCAACGTAGTCGAATGGTCTCCTCTGTACGTGGCCATACCATCGTAGATTGCAGCCGACTCTACAGCATTTTGTCGGTGATGTCGTGCACCCCCAGGTTTCCTCGCACATACTCGTTGCGTCCTGTCGGGGAGGACGGGTATGACGAACTAACCGCGGCTAGAGAGCCTTGGACTACCGTCTAAAACCACCAACGAAGTCCGGTTCCGCTTTGTATTAGGGCGCCGTAGGAGCGCTTGGCATTCAACCGCGTACAGGATTTTGTCGAGCCTAGTAACGCCACTCATCCACCGTAACATCTTCATTTCGGCAAATTGAATGGTATGCATAAGCTTTTGAGTGGCGGCCCATGTCTCGCTGCAATACATACTTTTGTACCTTGGGAATAAGGTACAAAGGCATGTATTGCAGCGAGACATGGGCCGTCACTCAAAAGCATATAGAATAGTCAATTATAGAGATAAGGTATTTTTTTAATATTATCACAATGATTGTGATAGTTGACTATTCTATACCTTTTCCAAATATAAGTTTTCATATATTAATGTATATAAATCAATGTTTTAACATAATTTTTACTCGATGCTACGAGTCAGTTAGTGTTAGCTCAGTTAGCAATAGCAGTGAACGGAATGTAAATAGGAATCAGGAGTACAAATCCCGATCCTCGCAATTTTTTGTAGGATTTTCGCTTCCGTTGAAAACTTAAATTGTTTCTGAATAATAAAGTTGTTTAATCCAATCGTGTTACACCCAAAGCTCGCATTAACTTTAAATTCAAGTAACAATAACAATAGCACGATCGTTATACGTTATTGCCGCAACCGTCGCGGGCGCACGTGATCTGGAATAAAGTTAGTGGCGGAATGCGCACGAGTGGAACCAAGCGTTGCGCGAGACAGTCTCCCTGAGTCGCAAAGCGGTTTCCGGGCTCAACGCTCCACTACCGACATGATCTTTAATGTTTAAGATCATTTAATCTCATAAAGAATTGTACAATTCACTTGCATGAGATACACATAAATAATTAACTTACATTATTATGAGCGCACAAAAACACTTAATTAGTACATAAAAAAGAGGGCAGTACAAATAAACATTTACTGCCCGCGCGCACGGCAAGCAGCAAACCACAATTCTAAGCAAAACATGTAATACACAGAATCCTTAAAACAAGATACGGCACGCATTCGCTGAGCGTAGTTCATTCAGTATATACATTCGTTACTATTTCGTAGTTATTTTAGTTTATCTTTACTCTACGGCAATCCCAAGAAAAGTGCAGAGAACAGAGGACTCCCCTGATGGTGGTATTTGTTGACTTAAATAAAGCCTTCGATGCCGTCAGTAGGGAGGGACTATACACTGTCTTGCGGAGTATTGGTTGTCCGCCAAAGCTTTTGAGCCTGATATGACTTTTCCATTTAGACATGCAAGGCTCAGTTGTCCATAATGGTAACACTTCGACTCCATTTGAAATGCGTAGAGGAGTGCGGCAGGGTTGCGTATTGGCGCCTACATTGTTTGGAATTTTCTTCTCAGTGCTGCTAAGGGTTGCTTTCGGGGACAGAACTCAAGGCTTACACCTGCATACCAGATCTGACGGTAAACTATTTAATCACTACTAAAATCCCAAAAATTTCGCAAGGATTTTTACGTTGATAGTTTGCTGTTCGCCGATGATGCCGCTTTTGTCGCTACATCATCGGAGGAGCTGCAGAGAATTTTGGACAAGTTTAATGCAGCATGTAAGCTATTTTCGATGTCAATAAACGCCAAGAAGACGGTTATAATGGCTCAAGGCATGAATCTACCTACACCCAGCATTGCTGTTGGATAATATGCCTCTGGAAGTTGTGCACAATTTATGGGACAATAAACACCTGACCGTAAATACGAAGGTAATCGTGTACCAGACCTGCATCTTGTCCATACTCTTGTACGGAGCTGAAACTTGGACATCTTATGCTAAGCAGGAGCGGAGATTGAAGAGCTTCCACATGCGTTGTTTTAGGCGTATTTAAGGGATCTCGTCGAAGGATCGAGTTACAAACAAAAGAGTGCTTGGCATAGCACGTTTACCCAGCATTATTGCTATCCTGAAGCAAAGACGTTTGCGTTGGCTTGGACACGTCCAAAGAATGGAGCCCTTTCGTTTGCCACGAGTAACTCCCTGAGCGAAATAGCTCATGCTAAGCGGCCAGTGGGACGACCAATGCTTCGTTTCAAGGACTGTGCGAAACGAGATATGGTGTCCTTTAAGATCAATCCCATCAATTGGGAAAAGGAGTCTGAAGACCGAGACTGTTGGAGGGGGACCCTGGGCGAAGGTATGTTCACGCATGATAAAGCTTGGTTCGAGCTTCTGTCGCTCCGGCGTGAAATGCGACACGAGCGTGCCGCTTTCGCTCCTACATCACCGTGCACAACATTTACGTGTCCAGTATGCGGTCGTGGCTGTCGCTCCCGTATCGGACTCACGAGTCATGTGCGCAGGTGTCGTGCCACCATAACGTAGACGCTGTTTAAATCATCCTCTTATGGATGTACACGGCCAAATGATGATGATGGTTTGATTGACCATAATAGTTGATCTCTCGGCATTTAGAAATGAAATGATTTTTTATTTGCTGAGTACAGGTTACATACATAACGGTGTACATCTTGAAAGATTGAGATCAGCCATACTAGGGTAGTATGCAAAATTTTCAGTGAGAACTATTTATAAATCAATAATAACAAATTCACATCCGGGTGAGCTCGCTTCATCGTCGGCCTCATCTTTGCCCCCTGGCTAGGTGCTGGCCAAGAGCAATCCCATTTTTAATTATAAAAAATAAAAATAAAAACATAAATTATGCTACATTGGCGCCCGGGCTGTCCTAGTGAGTCCCTAAATCGTTGTCACATTGCGCGTCGCGACGCGTGCTACCGCTCGCGCACGCGCGGTGCCGACACGCTGAATTTAAAACGGATTAATACATGTGTGCGCTTTTTATACCAAACTTAGTATAGCAAGTTACGATGGTTCACTTGAATATTGATTGTCATTCTAATTTCTTGATATGGGGATTAGTTCTGACTGTTCTCGTTGCAATGAGCAGGCTTGTTAATACAATAGCTTCTGAAACAGGTGATGGACGGAATCTGCCCCGGTATGCGGTACCTCCCTGGCTTCGCGCGCCGCTAAGACAGAGGCACCCCGTGTCAGTTAAAAAGTAAGCCGATAGCAGCTTTGACCAGCAGGGTCTTGTGAACGACACCCACACTACAATGCATTGCAATGCCGCCATTTATAAAAAAGGTTTAAGGTTGTCTGGAAGAAATCGCTCTTTAGCGATAAGACCGCCTGTTGTTTACCTCTACCTACATAAATTATTACTGTTTGTAATGTTTCATTTGTGTTGTGTTTGTAATGTTTTTTTTCTGTTTGTAATGTTTCATTTGTGTGAGGTGTGCAATAAAGAGTATTCGTATCGTATCGTATAAGATGCGTTCAATTTGACGATAAAAAAAACACTACTTAGCGTTGTAATACCAGTTACTTTTTACACAGTATTCGAACGTTTTTAGTTTTTTTTTAAATGTGTATGTAGTTGATTGTAATAGAGCTTAAGAAACTGTTCGCATCTTTCCATATTTTTTTTGGTTTGCACGAAGTATGTGACAGTCCTTACAAATTGTATCAAATACGTGACATCGTGGAATAAAACCTTTTTTTTCTTTACAGAATCAGGAGTACAAAAATCCCCAGGATTACCGAATTCTGAGAAAAAGTTTTTTTAACTGATTTTGGGAGTGTACACTTTTAAGAAAAATCGCCTCCATTATGCTGCAAAGAAAGACGCAGTGCCCACTAGATGACCTGATAATGACAAGGTCAAAGATGAAGAATCGTCTACTTACTTATAGTGTAAAACCCACGTGCTTTCGTATAATTATCTGAATAGCAAACAATAGGTTCACCAAACTGACGTGATGCAACTGACGTTTACAAATTAGACGGTGATTGATTTTAGAGCTAAATATGGTGACTCAGTTATTATTTTAGTGACCTTTGTTTAGTTTTCAAAGAATAGTAGGACTTTAATTTAAATGTTAACGATTTTCAGCAAGTTGTTATAATTTCTTAAGGTATTATTAGATGACTCAGTTATTATTTTAGTGAGCTTTGTTTAGTTTTCAAAGAATAGTATGTCTTTACGTAATTTAACTGTTAACGATTTTCAGGTAGTTATTATATTTTCTGAATAGTTAACCCCCTTATTCATAAAACTTAACAAACCTCTGTTAACTAAAAGTTGTTTTGTCCGTTTCTCACAAACATAAATGTCAAAGTAACAGATAAGGACCAACTTTAGCGGCTTGTTAACTAATAGAGGCTTGATGGACGTTTATGAATAACGGGGTAAATGTATAAGAATGTGGTAAAAACGGGAGCGCTCGTGGCCCAGAGGCGCCCGCGTACCGAGTGCGGTATGCGAGGTTAAGCAATGTCCGGCGGGGTCAGTCCTTGGATGGGTGACCGCTTTGAGTGGTTACTAACAGAGTGCTCCCGTGCTTTGATTAAGCTGTTGATCCCGGCTGCTGTCTATGATAGCAGTCGTTAAGCAAAGTTAGAGGCCTTCGGGCGGTTTGAGAACTTCTAACAGTTGCCCACTCACTTGACAAAACCTAATCCCAATAAGGTCTAGTTTCCCCCTTGGGTTGGAAGGTCAGATGGCAGTCGCTTCGGGATTAGGTAGCGGACCATCAGGCATCCTTCAGGATGCAACTGTACTGGGAATAACGAGACGAGACAGATGAAAACGAGAACCTTTTTCTCGAAAAAAATCTTTGGCGTTTATGGAAGCTATAGAAGGTAGAGTAAAACTATATATTAAATGAACGCCCCTCTCATCTTTATCTTAGAGCTGGGCTAGAGTACAGCTTGATGCAATTCTCTGCATTTATGCCGCTCCGAGGCCAGCTTTCTTGACGTCTTGAATGTCTTAATACGACACGACCTCCACACGCCCCTTTATCAGGTTAATATAACTCCCCTCCTCCCCTATTGAGTCGTCAGTGCATCGGCAGGGTAAGGACGCATTCCACCACCATATCAGCCCATAGACGTCCACTGCAGGACATAGGCCTCCCCCACTTTCATGGGGGGTAAATGCCATAATCGGCACGCAGGACGCATTCACATAGAAGCAAAAAATTTGCATGGTGTGTATCACTTCTGTTTTTAACCGACTTCAAAAAAGGAGGAGGTTCTCAATTCGACTGTTTTTCTTTTTTTTATGTTTATTACCTCAGAACTTTCCATTTGGTGAACCGATTTTGATAATTCTTTTTTTAGTCCCATTTCAATTTGGCACAATTCGAACAATGGCATCCATGAGAAAACCACGTCAAATGGATAACTCGGTTGAAGTCGGTTTTTTTTTGTTAAAATGTTCGATTAATAGCGTGGCAATTATGGCGTGAATATGGGGGAGGCCTATGTCCAGCAGTGGACGTTCTTTGGCTGATATGGTTGTTGTGGTGGTGGTTCGATTATATACAAATCGGCGAGGTACCGGGTATTTTACCTTAAACTTCAAAGTTAAAGTGATCAATGTGATCTCGGCTTTGTATTTTACTGCTGCCAGTAGCCAGTGGGCGTGGCCAAGCCGAAGGACAGTGATAACTCGCTATTTTCTTATTGCGAACAAACTAGTACACAATATTTCAAATGAAATTTTCAATGTGTGTGCTTATGTGTATTGCGCCTATATATGCTTACATCAGATGTGAGTGGAAACAAACGGGAGCGGCATTCAGTTTATGATTGTTTTTACTCTATTTATAAGTTAAGTTCTAAAGTCTCAATATCATCATTATGAGAAGTTCGAACAGAACAAGAAATCGAAGTTCCTATAGAAAAGAATTAGCAAGTCCAACGACAGCAAAATACTAGTAGAGGTGTGAACCAATTAAAAAGTTCCCTGTTCATTAATAAGCTGAGTCACAGACGTTTCGCTAGCTGCCCACGCGCAGGTAAACTGTAGCGTTGATGCAAGCCGAGATTATTCAAAATTTAGTTGATGGTTGTGTGCAAATTAGTTTTGCTGAGAATTATGCTCTATGGAATCAACCGCTTTTAGTAACTTTGGGTACATAGAATAGGATTATTTACCTATCCTTCTGAGACAATATATGTATTAGAAAAATTACGATGGAATTTGATCCAAGTGATTCCGATGGCTATTTTTATATTTTCATTTGTTCTAAAATCATACAAGAAAAACAGCCAAGTGCGAGTCAGACTCGCGCACGAAGGGTTCCGTACCATTATCTATAAAAACTGCAAAAAAACACGTTTGTTGTATGGGATGTCAATATTTATTTCATTCTGTTTTTTGGTATTTGTTGTTATAGCGGCCACAGAAATACATCCTCTGTGAAAATTTTAGCTGTCTAACTATCACGGTTCATAAGATACAAGCTCACCTCAAAGAGCAAAATATCTATGACATATCGCTCCCGCCCCGCCAAGTCAGAAAGTCGCCTTACGCACGCTTGCAAACCTCGTTTTCCCAATGGTTACATAAATATGTAGTACATTGTTTAAGAGGCCTGAAAGTAAATAATAGATGGACGAGTTCATCTATTGCACTATCGGCCGAGACCTACATAGTGCTTTTCACGACGACTTACTGCGAGGAAATTACACCCGGAGTAATTGATTAATTTTTATAAATAACTCTTCATCGAAAATTATCGCATTTAGAATTCAACACTCACCCGTCTATTTTTACTTTAAAAAAGTAAACCACCAGTCATTCAAAGGAGTTTTTATGTTTGATAGCAAAGCCTTTAAAAACATCCAGAATCACTAATAATTTCGCTTTATATTTATATAAAAAAAAATATATTAATATATATTTTTTTTTATATAAATGGCCAGTCATTCAAAGGTGTCGTTTGAACACGACATCAATATTTTTGTCTTACTTACCTTACAACTATTGTTTTTTTATTAGAAACGCGATTGCTCTTGGCCAGCATCTAGCCAGGTGGCAAAGACCATCCCATACCATCTTTCCAAGAACACATTTGCGTCTTTGTCATGCAAAACGTACATTTTGACGTCGCCAATAAAGCGCCATTTCCTCACTGAAATGATTAAAAATAGTCCTTTTTGACGACGACAAAGATGGACCCTTTGCTAGAGAATGGCATATTTTCTTGGCACCTGAGCCGCGGTTTTTCCGCCCGTCTGTATGCAGATCCGGCGCGTGCGGCGGACAGCACAATGCACATGTCAATATTGCCAATGCAACAAAAGAGCCTTAAAAACCAAAATTTGAAACATAGTTTCACCTTATCATACTTGTTTCAAGGTTGAAAATGCAATAACTTCGAAATGGCATGTAGGCCGAATACATTTTGATGTGCGATATACATAGATAATCATCAGGCATTTGAGCTCTTTGTCATTTTTGAAATGTGTGTTACTGTTTGAATAAAATGAATAAGTCAATGTAAGAAAACACGACATACTTGCCGCATTTTAACGATAAGCTGCACTTATCGGTCGCAATAGAAACTGAAAAATCATCGTTTCCTTTCGCACTAATTCTTATCAGTTAGTTCGCCGAAGATCTAATGAAATTGCAAGTGAGGTTAATAAAATTACGCACAAAATATTACTTATTTAATTTATAATAATAATAATATTGGGGGACAATCTTACACAAATCGACTAGTCCCAAACTAAGCAAAGCTTGTACTATGGGTACTAAACGACGATATACATACTTATATAGATAAATACATACTTAAATACATAGAAAACATCCAAGACCCAGCAACAAATATCCGTGCTAAATGCACAAATAAATGCCCTGGCCGGGATTCGAACCCGGGACCTCTAGCTTCGGAGGCAGAGTCACTACCAACTAGGCTAAACAGGTCGTCAATTTAACATTTACTTACCAGTAGTTTTTCGGTGAAGGAAAAGCTCGTAAAGAAACCAGTCTAATACCAACAACCCAACAATGTCCAGAAAAGAGCTCCCATCTTAAAGGCCGGCAACGCATTTACAACCCCTCTGGTGTTGCGAGTGTCTCATGGGCGGCGCTAATCGCTTACCATCAGGCGATTCGCCTGCTCGTTTGCCTCCTATGTCACAAAAAAAATCCCTCTGGGTTGATAGAACACATGGCAGTCGCTTTCGTAAAACTAATGCCTACGCCAAATCTTGGCATTAGGTGGGATTCTTCAAGAAAGGAGTGTATAAATTTTTAAAGGGTCGGCAATAAGCATGTGACACTACTGGAGTGGCTGGCGTCCATAGGCTGCGGTGACCGCTTACTATCAGGCGGGCCGTACGCTTGTTTGCCACCGACGTGGTATAATAAGAGACAAGGGCTCCTTTAGAATACAACCGGGAAAAATGATAACAGTGCATTAAGAGGGCGCAGTACGCTCGGTTCTCCATTCAAACGTATTTACGCTCTCATTTTTAACGTCCATGCTAGAATAACATGAAACTTTGTATAAACAATGGGAGCCGGCATATCTAGGTTGAAAATTAGTTTCTGTTGCTAGAGATTGTAAAAGAAAAAAAATACAGCGGTTTTTTTTTGTTTTTTACGGCTTGTATGAAAACCTTAATAATCGCTGTATTTTTTCTCCATTTTAATTTGAAGCAACAGAAACTAATTTCCGACATAGATATGCCGAATCCCATTGTGTATACAAAGTTTCACGTTTTATTCTAGCATGGCATTTTAAAATGAGAGCGTAAATACGTTTGTATGGAGAACCGAACGTACTGCGCACTCTTAACATACAGTGAGTGGAAACTCAGTGCAGACAGCTCGTGAGTTATTATCATAAAATTATGGATTTTACTAAAACCTTTTTTATACGACAGCGGTGGCAAAACTGGCAAATATGGATGCAACATCGAAAAACCCAATAGCCCGTCGCTGACCCTCCATTTATTTGAGAATTCTTTGTGACAGTTAAAGATAAGTTCAAGACCTTCACTTTCAACACAGCGCACCCTCGTGAACTTTGGTGACCCGGTGGTACTTAATTCATTTTTTTTACTACGGGAAATGTCGTTTATATCTACGTTACGCACGCTCGAAAAGGCTGCGTAATTACCCCGCTTTAACACAATACCTAAGTATGAATAGGGCAAATAAGTACTGTTATTCGTAAGGCGTAAGGCAGGTGTTACCTATCATAAACTCGAAAAATGTTATTTCGAATATTAAAAACCCGAAATCGTTTCCCTTTTTTTAGTTGGCCTTTTTTTGTTTGCCTGAAATCACATTTTCCATATTATTATTTTCCCAATTCTCAGTTCATTGCAATTTTATTTCGCATTTAATTCGAATAGACACTTATTAAAATTCCCAAGTATCATTTGTCAACTAGTTTTTGGGCCGAAAAGCAGAAGACCGAACTCAGTGGCGTGCCATTGGAGAGGCCTATTTCCAGCAGATGACTCACAGGTTGATGATGATGATGATGATGAAGTGCTGTTCAGTTATTATATTCCCAGTAAGCTAAGATCCGACGTCGCACAAACGTGCGCAGGAATTGTCATTATCAAACTCAAGTGAAGTTGGGCCGGATACCTTGCCTGGCAGACTTATGACAGGTGGACCTAAACAGTTTCAGATTATTGGCCACTTCAAGGTCAAAGGAGCGTCGGACATCCCCCAGCTCGATGGGTTGACGATATTAGTAAAATCGCGGGTCACTCCTGCATAAAACTTGCTCAGGACCGAGTCGAGTGGCGTACCTACTCCAAGAAAAGCCTAAGCTCAGCAGTGAGCTATGACGGACTGAAAATAGTAATTCACAATGAAAGTTAAAGTTCCCAGCCAGTTATAAGTAATGTTCGTTCATTCTTACAATTAGCAATATTTTGCACCGCATTTACTCCATCAAACCAACCTTATTTGCTTAAAAACGAACAAAACTTCACAAGCAACGGAAGCTCTCAGATATCGATGTTTACGAAAACGTCTTCCATCTATTTCCCTCACCACAATAACCAGGTCAATTTAAATTAAACCTTATCGTGTTGAAGTTAGGTTTGAAAATGAACTAATTAAGCATTAATCTTACGTTGTTTTGTTTTGAGTGCGTGTGATCCTGTCAGTACTGCGCAAACTCAAACAGAGGGAGCGCCGGCGACAATAATGGTTATTTGTGTTATGCATTGTGTTTGTATGACTGTATGTCTGGATGTTTAATCAATATTCATAGTTTAGTAGTGAAAATCGGTCTGTTCGATTTATTTTCAGATAGTACAACATACTTCTCATGGTCTGCTTAGAATTTAACCACAGAAGAAGTCAACTCTATGCTTCGGCTTATGAGTCCAGGAGACTGAGAAGATGGCACTCATAATCCTCTGCTTTGCAAACCCCAAAATTTATGGGGTGTGCAAAGTCCCATAACTATACGTACAATATCCTAACATAGACCTTATTGGGATTAAATAGGTACCATGTAGGCTAGCTATTTGTGTAAAATTGCTCCTTAGTAATTATGATTATTTTGATCCGTAACGTCAGTTTCAATGGTTAATTGGCAATTAAGTAAATACAATGATACAACAAAATCTTATAACTCAGGTAAAGTCACAGGCTCAACAGTTAGTGCTTAATGAGCAGTTGCGAGCTTTCAAAGCTAAGTGCAGGAGCCAAGGAGACCACTCGACGTGTTTGCCCGAACTGCATACAAATCCATATCGCATGTGCCATTAGAATTATGAGTTTGTAATACATTTAAAACTAGATATTGGTACCTATTACTTTATTTCATGATAATAGTCAAACATTTTAATGAAGATGGACAAAACAGATTACCCAATGGTAGCCCTAGAGGTATGTCCTAAAACTACGACCGAGACCACCGGGGACGGACAAGCGTGGCGAATATGGCAATTATTCTCCATGAAATTGGGGCAGACGTGTGTCTAGCAGTGGACGTCATTCGGCTGATGTGGTAGTGGTGGAATGGTAGCCTGGGTTATGAAAATATCAAAAAGTTAGCGGACAGGCAACCAGCTTGATTGACCGACAATGTCTGCCCAAGGGCAAATAAACTATAGATGAGGTTGACACAGGGCATGGTAAAGAAGAGGCCTTTACTCAACAGTGGATGGATACGGGTTGAAAAGATATATCTCTAGAGATATTTTTTAATGTATATCGGTGGATCAAGCAAATGCTGGCCTAGAAATAAATAGGGCATATCTTTAATCTTAAAAAGAAATAATATATTACAAACACTACTGTGTCCTACAAAATGGTTTGACTATAGTTTGACAGTGGGATCAGACAGCCTCTGCTCTAATTTACATTAAAGAAAATTTATTTTGACGTTGACAAATATTTGTGAAGGCCTCTACCAAACTATTGGCACGAGCACGAATACATCGCGCGTTCACAGTTCGGATCGTAGTATTAGTAAGTGGTGAATTGGCAGATATTACTAATTACTACAACTGGTTATACTACAACTTGATATCTCTCATCTCCATGATTTATTGGCAAGCGAGGCGCTTTTGAAAAGACACAATCCGCATGATAATCTAATCTGAACCCACTCGCAGATTAATAAGTTTCACAATATCCTCATTTACGGAATCACTCCAAACCTACACATTGTTTGTAATATAAGTTTGCACTTAGTGTCATTTAAAGTTAGTAGCAAACTTTTTTTCGGATAGGTACAATATTTAAAAAAACGACAACGATTAGGACGCACGAGTATAAAAAAAATTAACATCATTTATGTCAGCATTTTGTATGTTAAGGTAAACTTAATATTTAGACTGGGTATAACTTTAAATTTTTGTTCGAAGGTTGTCTAATGCATTGCGCTTTTTTAAACCTTTCAGTCAGTAAAAATATTCGAGAAATGGTACAATAGTTCGCATGTCCAGCCATACTTTGAAGGATACGAATACGTTGAAGGGTCAAGATGTAAGATTTTATAGGTTGCGATAAAATGAGCCTTATTTATTAATTTTATACCATAACATAAAAAAATGGCCAAGTGCGAGTCGGACTCGCGCACGATGGGTTCCGTACCATTATCTATAAAAACGGAAAAGATTCTGACTCGCACTTGGCCAGTTTTTAATATTTTTTGTTATAGCGGCAAAAGAAACACGTCATCTGTGAAAATTTCAACTGTCTAACTATCGCGGTTCTTGAGATACAGCCTGGTGACAGACAGACGGACGGACAGACAGCGAGGTCTTAGTAATAGGGCCTAGTTTTTACCCTTTGGGTACGAAACCCTAAAAAAGAAAGTTCAAATCCGTCAATATCATACGGCCTGCATAAAGAAAATACAATCTCTCTTCAAAATCACCAGATCATCAAAGCAAAAAGCTCGATCTGATTCCTTAATAAGTGTATTACTTTTATTGTCCCGCATCATAAACACGCTAACTGTACTCTTAGTCATCATTCAACAATTTGGCAGAGCTCATTTTTCAAGTCCAAACATAATAGGCCTAATATATAATTCTGACAGTTCATTGAGGAAAATGTCGCAAAAATAAAAATGGAATCGATTACACATGATTACTGTGAAATGTGGGCAGTGATATTAAAGGTCATGTTTAAAAGTGAAGAATGGTCAGCCTGCTTAGCCTAGTTGGCAGTGACACTGCCTAGGAAGCTGGAGGTGCCGGGTTCGAATCCCGGCAGGAGCCTTTGTTTCTGTGGTGAGCAAACACATTTGTTCCTGAGACTTGGATGTTTTCTATGTTTTTAAGTATATATATATTTATTAAATACATCGTCGCCTTGTACAAGTACCCACAAACCTTATTTGAACTTACTATGGGAGTAGTTCGATTTGTGTAAAAAAATGTCCTCTTATGATTTATTAATTTATTTTATTTTTACTTTAGGTAATTTTTTTTTTGGGCAATCTTTATATACCTGTAAATTCACCCAGTCCTAAACAAAGCAAAACTTGTACTATGGGTACTTGACGACGATATACATACTTATATAGATAAATACATACTAAAATACATAGAAAACATCAAGACCCAGCAACAAATATCCGTGCTAAATGCACAAATAAGGTCCGGACCGGGATTCGAACCCGGAACCCGGGACCTCTAGCTTCATAGGCAGTGCCACTACCAACTAAGCTAAACAGGCTGACCATTCATCACCTAATATCCCATAAACCGTCAACTTTTAAACTTGACCTTACATACATCATTTTAAGTTTGTTTTTTTTTCTAGTCATTCATATGTAGCTTAGGAGTTGCAATGGCCACCTTCTGTCTCCATAATCAGATCAGCTCGGTCGTACGATAATATTGCATTGTCACCAAACTTACATAAGTATGACAAACTTCAGGTCAATCGGTTGAATAGGCATACAGGGCAAGTTATATAAAAGCTTGTAAAAATGACATTTATATCCATCTTATATACACACGCTCGCAAACGTTACGTATAAAGCCTCCGGTATAAGAGGGCATCTAGGTGACCAACAAAAACCCTGTGTAAGTGCATACTAAAAGAGTATACTGACATCTTGAAATATATTTTTAAGAAAAAAAACCGACTTCAACGGGGGAGGCCGGTGAGAGATTATTATACTTAGATGGTGCACTCTTAGATTCCATACAATAAAATAAAAAATGGCTATAAGTATGTTTATAACGGTAGAAGACTAAATGCCCTCAATTCATCATGGAATCCTCCATCAGAACTCAAGCTTGACAAAAATGTGTCACGAAAACCTAGCTTGCTTGAGGAGTTCCCTCGATTCCTAATGGATCCCATCATCAGAACTCGAGCATGACAAAAATTAATCGTGAAAATAGAACTTGCTTAACAAACACACATAGAAGGACAAATCGCCAAACGTGAACTTTTCGTCGTTGAAGAGTTCTGTTCTGATCATCATCAGCAGTTCCACTTCATCAAATGTCACATTTTTGTATGATAATGCTCGATTTGTTGATAAAAACACAAAAATCATTATATGTTTGCCTTTAAGATTTGACGAGTTCCCTCAATTCCTCATGGATCCCATCATCAGAAATCGAGCATGACAAAAATTAATCTTGAAAAAAGAACTTGCTTAACAAACACAGCTAGAAGGACAAATTGCCAAACGTGAACTTTTCGTCGTTGAAGAGTTCTGTTCTGATCATCATCAGCAGTTCCAATTCATCAAATGTCACATTTTTGTAAGAAAATGGTCGATTTGTTGATAAAAACACAAAAATCATTATATGTTGCCTGTAAGATTTAAGGAGTTCCCTCAATTCCTCATGGATCCCATCATCAAAACTGCGTTTTGACAAAAACGGGACCAACTTGGATATATATACTTACAATCAAAAAAAGAATTTTTAAAATCGGTTAAGAAAAGACGGAGTTATGGAATAACAAACATTAAAAAAAAAACAACCGAATTGTTAACCTCCTCTTTTGAAATCTTGAAGTCGGTTAACAAAGTTCCAAAATCCCTCGACATGTTTATTTCAAAGTCCAATATCTCAAAAACGGCTGAACAGATTTTGAAAAAACATGTCTATGAACCATCGCTAAAAAACCTGCTTTCATCGGTTTACCTGTTTAAGAGCTACGATGCCACAGACAGACACACAGATATGTATAGATGCAGGATGAAAGGGTTCGTCACGTTTCGACCTTAGCTGCATTAAAATAGAGTTGAAAGCTAAGCTTTTCATTTCATGACTGTACACTAGTGTACACAGATACACATGTTAACCTTACGAATAACACCCCTCTTTTGCGTTCCGCGTCGGGGATTAAAATCAAATCTAATGTCGGCGCAATTAATAGAAACACGCATTGATATAATGTCTATTAGAAGAGGCTTTCATTTTTAACCCCCGACTCAAAAAGAGAGGGGTGTAATAAGTTGTGTGTATATCTGTGGTATCGTAGCTCCCAAACGGATGAACAGATTTAGTTCAGTTTTTTTTGTGTCATAGATAATTTTATCCCGAGTGTTCTTAGCCATATTTCATTAAAATTTGTTGATCCGTTTTTGAGATATTGAGCTTAGAAATGAAAATGTCAGGGGTATTTCAACTTTTCTAGGTTGAAGTTATACAATTGATTTGAAATATACATGGTTGCGATTTAGTTTATTAAAAGCCCATTCTATTCGTCTACGGTCTACGAGCTCCGATAATTTGATTCAAAAAAAAATTTAACATTTTTTTTATTAAAAATGGGCTTGCTCTTGGGCAGCATCTAGCCAGGGGGCAAGGATGAGGCCGACGATGAAGCGAGCTCACGAATCAGATACGGAAAGAAGGATATTGCGGAGTAGTGAGCAGTTCCCGGGTATGTTCTATTCTATAAATGTATCCTCCGGCAGTTCGGGCAAATTCTTGCAGCCAATCACTTAGTACGGAGCTATGCAAACTGGTAGATTTTTGAGAATTTATTATCTAAAATGCAGAGCTACTATAGACATAAATAAACATATGTATACCCAGCCCAGCTAACGCTACTTGTTCTAATCAACTTATTTTTTTACATAAACACGATAAAGTTTAAATACCACGTCTTACTAAACCTCTGACTTATTATAAAACAAACCTAACCTAACCCAAGATCTATCGTCGCATCTCCGCCAACGCGGATGATTCACTGTTTCATTCACTAGAACATTCTGACCACTATACAGTATTAGTCTGACCTCCAAACACAAAAAGTTGTGAAGAGTCTTGGGGTCATCTTATACTGGACCAGCTTACCCAGTTTACTACGAATCGTTGTGAAGGGAAACCTGCGCGGGCGCTCCAGTAAATCACCTGATTAAAGCGATAACGCCACGTCACGGATAGGTTAAGCAACTGTTCTCAAACTATTTTTGCGGTGGAATCTTTTGTATAAAAAAATATACATTAACTCACCCAATATACATAAATTGTTAAAAGGGTAGCCAAAGAACAAATAATTGGGACTACAGTATGGGTTTCTTCAAGAAAGGAGTGTATCCAATTTTAAAGGGTCAGCTACGAGCATGTTATGCATGATACGCTGCGGTGATCGCTTACCGTCAGGTGGCGCGTACGCTTGTTTGCCACCGACGTGGTATTAAAAAAAGGGTTTTCTGGTACCTAATTGCACGTTCAATGCTGGAGAAAGTCGCACGCGGCAACGCACTTACAACACCTCTGGTGTTACGGGTGTCCATACTGTCCATGGGCGGCGATAATCGCTCACCATCGGGCGATTCGCTTGCTCGTTTGGCACCTATTTCATTTAAAAAAATCACCCTGGGGGGGTAAAAGGGGAATATACGCCGACCGAATTCTACGCAAGCAAAGCTATACAGTTAGGCATCATGTACTCGTACGAGTATATTCACTAACTACATTATAATTGTAATAATCCTGACATTCACCTCACAATGTTTGCAATAACTTAATATCGTGCACCGACAGACAGACGATCTGATATGTCCTTCACCTGGATATTATAATGGCTTAGTCATATAACTTGCCAATATAATGGTACACATACACATGTATTGTTCTGAAGTACTCATTAACGATTACTGTTTCAAAGATTGATACCACCGTCTTAAGAGTTTAAAAGACTGTTTCATGGCTTAAAATCTTGTGAGGCTTGAGACGAGCAGCTCAGTGCTGAGATGTGGAGACCACCGTCTTAAGTTTTCTTAACACTACATTCTCCTCGGGAATAACTATTTCCTCGGTCCTGTGCTAAACTTCCTCCGCTAAGTCAAGGATTCTAACATTCTTCGACCATGTGTCCCGACGTGGAGATCTGCCAATCGAACGGTTTGTGTAGAGGGAACGATACGGCGTGGCAGGTCTCCCATGAGGTGGACTGACAAAATCAAGGCTGCATTAAACTGGCCGTTGCAGGAAAACGCCAGGCGTGCAGACGTGAGAGAGGAATGGCGCCGGGTGGTGAAGCTCGCCCATAGCATGGCTCTCCGGGTCATGACCACCCTGGCAAGAGTATAACGAAGAAGAAGAAGTACTAAATATATCCACCGCTTACCAGCTACTCTGTCGTTACAGATCGCCTGGCCAACAAGTTGGTTATCTCCTCGCTGATATTTTTGATTGACCTTTGGCTTTGACTGCGACCTTTGCCGCAACTCAATCTTTGTCACCCAGTATCCTGCCCACCTCCACTTTTTCTAACATATTAAGCACAAGTGATTCTGGCTTTTTCTCTATTATCTAGAAAGCGAAGATATTGTGTGTAGTTTACCACTGACCACACACTATAGTAATTATTTCGAATTTCGCGCGTACGAGTATGATTATTAGGTGTTAACCCTTTATTGAGCTCGGAGCTTTTAAAGGCTCTAAGCACTGTTATGGTGTATTGCGGAAAGTTGATGGTTGAACTGGCGGACAAGTAAAATGGTTAGTATGTTTCAATAAAAAAAAACACAGACTTTTTGTTTATGGATAGCTTGAATTATTCAAGTTGATTAAGTTTATATGTATGCGAAATTATTGTATTATAATTTTAAAATCACAAAAATATATTCATGTAATTATTTATTATTTGTATAGTAATTTAAACCATATTTCGTCTACTTTTGAAGACTTTCCTACTTGTTATGTCTCTCATTCCCTTTTTATACGAGGATATTTCGGCCAAATTTTTTATTTTAATTTTTCAACCATTTCTTTCGTCAAGATTTGTCCTTATCCTGAAAATTAGAAACACAAATAAAATAATTAGCTAAATAGATGCTCTGTAGTGATGCGCTTAAATACATGTACAGTCAACTGCGGAGAAACGTGACAAATGGATAAAAGTGTGTATGCAGGGGGGTCAGGTTTCTCTGCAGCTGACTGTATATACATTCAGGAATTGATTATTATTTATATGTAGGAGATTAAGCATACTTATGGATAATAAGTTTCCTTATTGTATTATGGAGTGATTTCTGTAATTGTATGTTGTTCTTCAAAAGTTAAATAAAAATAACTCCGTCCTATTAAAATTATTTTACCTATCTGCTGAAAAATTATAAGACAGTTTCTTTGTTCTTAAGTGTATTGTCTAATGATGTTGTGATGAGATCCTTTTGTTCACGATTCCACTCGGTACTCTCCCTTGATGGTATTGCTCGTAAAATCTTAGGCATTCGCATTTTGATTGGATGTTATATCGTGGTATTCATTATGTTTTAAAGAGATACAGGTTTAATCACTATATTAAAGGATTAATTATTACAGTAATAAGTAAAAACAAGTCTAACTTTCCTAAGGTTTCTTACCAATCAATGCCTACCAGCCTACATCATGTCGTAAAGTGGAGAATTTCAAAAAAACTGGGACATTTTAATGTTTCCTCAGAATACGATCGTTTTCAGCTTAATTCTACTCAGAATTCCAAACGCTATCGATCCCAGAAGAAGAATCCCACTACCTAAAAAAGTTCTATCAGTTCGATAGAAGTTTGAAAACCAGATTCATAAATTCAGTATAATGCTAATGAGTCTCATGAAGTCTCATCAAGGCTCTGTTAATGACTCAACTAAATATTATTACACCCTTCTCACATACATATATAAATTCAAGAGCATATGATTTTTTTTACCCACCACTACCACTATATCAGCCCAAGGACGTCCACTGCTGGACATAGGCCTCCCCCAAATTCAATGGGGGGGGGGGGGTAAATGCCATAATCGCGATTGGGCGATCGCAGTTTTCTTCCTCAGTGCAAGATATTTGCAATTATTTATTGCTAGTAGCCCATCGTCCATAAGTCCCATGACATACTTCAACGTCTCTATCCCTATCCCAATCCCTATGGCCGCTTCTTATGATAACTATGAGAAGTCAGGGTTGGTGTTGCCCTGACACCTTTCCACAGTGCCTTAGAAAAAATTCACTGCAATGCTGCATGTTTTTTGTTAGAAATAAATAAATATTGACGGTAGACTGTTGTCAGAATCCCATATCTCAAACGAGGATATACGGTCAAACGTCATCCAACAGAACGTTGGCGTAAAATTTATGTAATTGGCCTTTTTATGCCGCGATGTTGGCAAGCATACTATTCACTAGTGTTAGCACCCACGAAAATAACCAACACGATGTATTTTTTTATAAATGTATATTTCAATTAATAATTGAATTAGAACTATTGCTATAGTTGTACAGTACCAACACTAAAGTTACATATTACAATCATCAATATCGAGAGCGTCTGTTCGATAGCACTGCCCAACCGAGAATGACCATCGCGCCAAATCCCCTCCATCACGATGATGGTGGTTGTCATGACGTCACCTGAATGGTCAGTTGAGCGACTTTTAAAATATTCTTTTCCACTAAAACAATAAAACCTTACACTCGACCATCCTGATGACGTGCATGTCCCCAGGCACGTATCTGGTGAAACCAAACCTTACACTCGGCTATGAAGGACATTCTCAGTAGGTAAGCTGTCAAATACAATATTTCCATAGTAATATTATATAAGAGTATACAGAGGTTACAGTGGAAAAAAAAAAGTATTTACATTGTGACCAACATAATATACCATATGATGACGAAAAACAAGTTATTTATTTAGCATACAAACCTTTACAAAAAAGAGAATAATTCAAATTTTAAAAAAATTAGTGCTAAATAGGACACTCACTCAGGTTATCACGGGATCTGTGACGCTGATTTTAAGTGAGTGCCCCAAAACTAAAAAATTAAACAGACATCAGTTTTATAACTAAACTTTATCTAAAAGTTACAAAAGCGACCCGCTTATGACCTTAAAAACAGTGAGTAGCATAATAAGATTATATTGTCTAATAGCTAACAAACTGGCTTTTGGAGCGTCGTTAATACAGCATATAGACGTATCTCGAACACTGACAGTATTATAACGAGTACTATTTATTTATATAATTGTAATTGTGTTAGATTTAATGATTTTACTGTGCATCTTTGACCTTGATATGCCTATTATGTAAACTTTTGTAGTAAACTATTATGTAAACAAGTATTTAAAAAAATGACATTTTACATTGATTTTAACTTATTTTTACTCTTTTTACATTTTAATCTACCACTGCATATTTGCACGTTTGCATGCGAGCTAGATTCATGAAACATAATGTCCTGTATCATCCCTATACTGTGTATATACCTACACCTATACCACTACACACACCTACACACCTACACTCTATATTGTATAATAACCTACCATTTATTTGCATTGAGCAATTTCAAAATAACCTTCTATAGACTAGTAAAGGCGAAAAAGTCGTTCTTGGGAAATTGTATCAAATTCTACAATAAAATTCCTAAACACATTACTGAACTTAGCAATTCTAAATTCAAATCTGCAGTAAAACAAACACTTATATCAAGAGCATATTATAAGATAAACGATTACATCATGGATAGGGATGTTTGGCAGTGATAGCGTCCTGCACGGGTAATCTATCGCGAAAATATATTTTCTACTGTAGCATTGTTATTTAAGTTATTTTGTAGTAATGTAATTTTATATTTAACTATATAATGTATATTGTTTTGAAAAAATGACACCTCGCCGAGTTTCTTACGCCGGTTCTTCTCGTGGCAGAGGTATATTTTTCCGAACCGGTGGTAGTTTATTGACGTTCATAGGTGCATGTAATATGCCTAATTTGAAGAATAAACTACTTTTACTTTTTTACTTTTACTTTTTTATTGATCGTACATCGTCATACACAATAAATATGACACATATATTGACTATGGGCTATATAAATTGTCAATGAAATTATTATTGCTACTAATTAAAATCATATGTTAACATTTTAAATTTTCCAAGATGAAAGGCAAACCAAGTATATTACTAAGAGATCGTTTATCCCTGTTAAAAAAATCGGTAACTGAGTAAAAGCCTTTAGGACCAGGAAACACTGCGTTCGTGTGTTCGTGCGAAAAGAAGAAGCTTCTTTTTTTTGTTATTTTACAATTACCCATGTCACTCCTAGGCTCGACTAACCCAATTAATAATAATATTAATAATCAACGTATTCAATTAACTATCCATGCCATTTAACCTTTTATCCCATTACACATATATTCAACTAACATTAAGTCTAGTTATCTAATTAGTCCAATTTGTGAATATACACGTATCTAATCATCCATGTAACTATTTATCTTTGTAGCCACAAACCTTACATCGATGTAACTATAAGCCATATATCCTTAAAAACATAAGCCATGTATCCTTCAAACCACAATCATATAACCATGTAGCCATGAACCAAAAGTAACGGTAGTGGAAACCGTATTCCCCTCCCAGGAATCGGTTTCCCACTACCACCACCAGTAAAAGAAGGCTACATGACCTTTTAGGACGACGATCGATGCTCACGGAGTCCCTCCCTGCTCGCCGCTCCGTCCCTTGCTGCTTCTCTGCTGCATGCCTCGTTCTTGCGCCCGGCTCCCGGCCGCGACTGCGTGACTCTCGGCTGAATCCGGATCACGGCAATCGGCTTCGGCTGGGAGTGCTGCGACGCTCTCACGGCAATCGGCTTCGGCTGCGAGTGCTGCGACGCTCTCACGGCAATCGGCTTCGGCTGCGAGTGCTTCGACGCTCTCACGGCAATCGGCTTCGGCTGCGAGTGCTGCGACGCTCGCGGCCCGTTCGTGGCGAGCTGAGGCGTTCAGTTCTCCGTTAACAATGCCCGGTGTCTCGTCCCATTTGCAGGTCTTCCGGGCTACGACATTATTCTCCTTCTCGACCCATTGTCTGAAAACTCGCCCCAAAAATACGTTAACAACCTAGTTAAAGTACAGCTATATCAATCAAAATCTACCCGAGCAAAACATTAAATTATACAATATCTCGTAAACGGCACGTGCTACGGCAAAATGGATGAAATTTTCGCCCCCCTTTAATACCCCAAGACGTTCCTAGTCGCATCGATCTATATGTCATTTTTTTTGTTTCATGTATTTACCCAAAGGACCCTGGGGTACACCTTAGTGAAAAATGTCTTTGACGGGTACAGGTCAGCTTATAATAAGTGGCCACGTGACAATCCTACAAGAAACACGTGGTCTAAAGGAAAACTGTTATTATTCAACCGCGTGGTGAGCATTTCGTAGTAACCATAGAGAGTAGCAAAGATAATGTAGGGTAGTTTAATATTTTAGGTAAAAGCAATTAATTTTTCGCCTAGCCGCTGTGCATCAGGAATTGCCATAAAGGTAACACTGTTTAAAATTTAATTAGCATCAAGCATGTTCACTTTAAATCATGTACTATAATATATAGCAAAATAAATGTAGGCGATTACTTACGGAGTTTCGTTATCCCACTTCTGAAATGTTAGCACCCACGAAAATAACCAACACGATGTATTTTTTTATAAATGTATATTTCAATTAATAATTGAATTAGAACTATTGCTATAGTTGTACAGTACCAACACTAAAGTTACATATTACAATCATCAATATCGAGAGCGTCTGTTCGATAGCACTGCCCAACCGAGAATGACCATCGCGCCAAATCCCCTCCATCACGATGATGGTGGTTGTCATGACGCCACCTGAATGGTCAGTTGAGCGACTTTTAAAATATTCTTTTCCACTAAAACAATAAAACCTTACACTAGCAAGATCGATTTGAAGAGGCTGAGGTGTTGAAGCCCAATCAGATGATCTGACCAAAGCCGCTCAATTTTCGCGCTGTATGTATGTCTTATCTTAAACTCACGCTCGATTTGGTTATCTGCAGGACAGGCCTCACTTAGTGCAGGTGTGCAGGAGTCAATGTTCGAATTTATCTAAAATTTAGCTAATACGTGGCCAGTAATCATTTTAATTCACCTTGTATGTACTTGCTTTTGGAAATAAACTTTTACTTACTTACGTTAAACAGCAAGCTGCAAGATGCTCTCTAAATATGACGCCAAGGTGGAGTATCATAGAAGGAAATCTGATCTCGACAAGGGAATCACCATTCTCAGTAATGAAGAACACGGCGAGGAGGAGGTGGCAAACGAATATAAGTATAAAGATGGCCTAATGGTAAGCGGTCAACATAGACATTGGTTGCTTGCAACTCCTTATATTATGACACAACACAAGCATGTTCCCCCTTTAAAAATGACTTGCAATAAACTGGGATGCACGCAGGTAAAACCTTATATTTACGTACCTGTTAATCCCCAGGCAAACTTGTTACCAACATTATGACTATTTAAAATTACTATCCTTGCGAAACTCAATCGGTCAGGTACTTAATACTGACCTGTGCGACCCTACAAGCGAGTGTGGACCTTATGGCGTAGACGATGTGAATAATTACCGCGTGTCCGGCTGCACGGTGTCAGAGGTCGCGAGTCACCTGCGATGTCGCACGCATGCGCTATGCGTGCGGTCGAGGATAGCGTTATGCTAAAGAAAAGAAGTTTATATGCCATTTTCTCATCTAAGCATTTTTACAACGTCTACGAGTATAGTAATACACCAAAAGCTTAGAAAGATACTATTATACGACAAGAACTTTTATTAAATGATTCATAATTTGGACTAACTATTCAATGAGCTCGCCATGAGGACGCATGCACCTCGTTGAATCAGATGATGATGAAGTTTATGATTTATTACAAAATGTTACCACTGAAATATTTTCACTAACATACGTAGTTTAAGGCTCTTTGTTTACTTAGAAACTATAAAAAACCAAGTAACCAAATTAAACATATTTTATTTATTTTCCATAATACCACTGTTTTATTTCTAAAGTGAAAATGCAAGTCTTGTAACTACTTTGTAACTTTCTAAGAAAATCAGATATTTGTGGTATTTTTAACCGCCCTCAAAAAAGGAGGAGGTTTTCAATTCGTCGGAATATATATTTTTATATATGTTCACCGATTACTCTGAGACTAGTGAAACGATTTCAAAAATTAATTTATTGTTTAAAAGGGTACGTTTTCTAATTGGTCCCATTGGCACCAAGTCTGGATCTAATGACGGGATCTTGGAAAGATCGAGAGAACTTTTTTTTGTTTTTATTAAAAAAACTCCTCAAATTATATAGCAGGAAATTCACTCTCCTCCTGAAATAAGGTTGAACGCTCAGATACCTCCTCACATTTTGTTACCGCACGTACGCACCGCCCGCACCGCACGCATTTTGTTGTGCGGTTTTAGGGTGTCATTGTCTTGTCGACCTATAAGTCAAAAGCTGCGACTCCGGCACTTGGTGACATTAATGCCCTCCAGGTATCGCAGGCCTACTCTACAGCATAGCTATACGGATGAAGAGCCAGAGCAGCGTCTCTCATTTACGTTCGTTGGTATCCTCCCAGTCCGTGACAAAACGAGACATCTTTAAGCCAAAGCAGGCTAAGTGAAAGCTAAAAACTAAATAATATTTATTGGCTCTATGAGCTGTAGATCTTGCGAGCCGATAATTATACAGTCTTTTTTTAAATTCTGTTTTTGTTTTTTTTAATGGTGGAGACGAAAATCGACGCGACAATAAAATCATATAAGAAGGAGAATAATTATCAAACCTGCTAACAAAATTTCACGAGAATCGGTTGAGGAATGAGACCTGTAGAAGAGAACAGCCTAAAATCCGGGTAGACATACAAAAGCATTTTTTCCCAACATGAAACGGAGACTCTTCGTTCGCTTGGTCAATCTGCTTTTTTTTTATCAGAACAACAAAACAAGTTACAATTATCACAGCTTTGCAGTTTGTTGGCGAATAGATTAGACCCTTTATTAACTGTACCTATTATAATGTAATTAAATTTACAGTACATATGGTGATACTTTACCGCACGAGTGCGGTAATCAGCAGATTATGTGCGTATGTCGAAACTTTAAAGAGCCATATGTATTGTAAAACGTTGTACGATACACGTGCGAATAGGTAATTTGCAACTCGTGTCGATTTAAAACACCCCCTTCGGTCGTGTTTTAATTTATCACCACTCGTTGCAAATTTCCTGTTCTCTGCACTTGTATCGTAATGTACTATTAAAGTCTTTTCTTAAATACATCTTATCTTAAATTATAATCATTGACCGTTTTTACAGCATAACACCATCCACCTCGGCCATCTCAACTAATGCGCGCGGTCACTCGCGGCGCGCGCTGTGCATCACCAGCGCTATAACAAATCGACGCCCGCGCACCCTTATATACCAAACGTCTTAACTGCCTACTAACAACACCGCTGATATCCCCTTTTGTAATAAGCTGGTAGTGTTGACAAATGAAATCGCACGCAATGCAATGATGCGCTATGAGTTTTAGCACCTTTCATCGTTTTATATCTCCAGTGGTTTCATCGTTTAATGTCAGAGAGGAAAAAACGAAATAAGGATATTGTTTCTGAGTTATCTTGTCCTTGTACGCTGTAGAATTTGTAACTGTTCGAATCTTAGGCGATTAAAAGACACTTTAAAATGAAACCTAAGTGTAGGCTTATCTCAACCTGAAACTAGCGACTTAATCCAATGATATATTTCACCTCACACAATGAATTATTTCTAAAAACGTAGATATAATTTTTAAACAGTTATTTGAAATTCCTTAAGTTACGAGTAGGTAAGGTTTATTGTATAGAAATCTTAAATATAACATGTCACTGATTTATGTAATATCTAAAGAGCATTCGGTTGACACTTCTTGCTCGCTTTTCGTGCATTTCTAAGTCTGTTCGCTCAAGAATAGATGTGCTTACGGTCTCTGCCTTTGTAAAAAGCGACTAGAGGATCAGGGTCATCGGGGTCGCCAGTGCTCTTTACGGCAGAACGAGCCCGCAGGGGCATAGGCACAAGTGCGCTCATCTTGAGATCCTTAAGTCCTCCGAACTACATTGTGCAGATGGTGGCTGACATCGAGTTTTTAGTGAGTATTCTCTGCCGGCGTCTGCATTGCCAAGTTCATATAATAATAATTAATAACAATAATTCAGTTTATTCAAAGTTAGTTAGTATACCTATTACATAGTATTTCCAGGAACTTAAATACAATGATGGCGCAACAGAAAGTATAGGTACAAAAACAACAATTGAAATGGTAGGTGGTTCCGCTTGTGTCTGTACCAAAAGACCACTAAGGAATCTTGGTCAACAGACGCTGTTATTCTGCCACCCCCGTGGCTTAGAAACTAAACTAAATACATTTGATCCAAACTAGAGTTAGAGAAACTAACTGATTTACATATAAGTATAAGTGTATAACATAATTTGTCACTAAAATTTGTAACACTCACAAAAACTAATCTTAAATATCTGTGTTATGTTATGTAGCATAGGTGTGTGTCAACAGATCAGAATACTAGTTATTTTTTTAAAGCCTAATAGATGCGCCTTACAACGATTTTTAAAAATCTCCAGTGACGTACTATCCCTTACTGTGGGCGGCAAGTTGTTCTAGCATTTAGAAGCAGCATAACGAAATCTGTATACGTTGCTTCACGATAAACTAACCATTAGTACAGTAACTTAGCTGAATGCTAAGCCCAAAACAAAACTTGTTTAATACTCGTGGCAAGTATAAACCGTACATTAAACTGAATCAATAGACGATCGAAAACAAACGAACATTTTTGATCACTCGAAACGATACCATTTAGTTCATATCATGTTAACACGCCCATAAATAATAACCTGTGCGATCACAATCGAGTAACATTATACTCGATTATTTTTATCGACGGTGTTAGGTTTTGTAGATCATTGATTTCGCGGATTTGAAATTTAGATTTGGAATTGGAATGTGGGTTATGTTTTTTCGTTACGGTATGGATGTGAAAAATTTTGAGGTCGTCTTGATATATATATGTCTAGTAATTTTTAAGCTTTTATATTTTGCAATGTATGTGTCTTATAAACAGGTGATTTATGTGTTTTATACATTCACCTCAATAGAACGTGCCAGGCGTGCTCAAGGTAGGGTACCCATGAGATGGTCTGATGCTGTAAAGAAGGTGGTTGGCGGCAGTAAGCAGTGTGCGACCCACATGGCCTATGACCACACTCTATGGACACAGAGCATATGTGATCGCGATCCTCAGCAATGGGGGACCGAGGAAGAAGAAAAAGAAGAACGTGACAAAAATTTCGACATCCATAATATATAAATACCTACTCCAAAATTAATACCTATTACTTGTAAAAATCAAGCGTGTTCAAGTCAATCTTACTAACGATTAATACCTACACTTCATTGTCACATTTTAAGTACCTAATTTATTAATTAATTACCTTAGTTAAAAGAATTAATAATTTAGTTTATAATAAAATATACTTTTGAGGTTGCTGTATGTAGTACGAAAATCTCATTTCACATACACACACACACACACACTAGAAATAATAAGATTATCTCTAAAATTCTTGGCGTAATTTTCATGTTTTTTGCCATTATTTGAGTTACTTATTTATATCACACAGCCCAACATTATCTGTGCTAGTTACGATCTCCGGATATCAATAAAAATGAAACATAGTTGTTACTCAGCGTTAAACATTAAATAACTTTACAAATTAAACAAACATCACCTCACTTACAACGTTATCTCAAACTCCACCATTAAGTATTCAACATAATGCATTTCGATCCAATATATCGGTAGTCCAATATGAAACTTAATACAACAAGTTAGTTATTAAAATATATATTAGTCCGCCGGCCGATCTCGCCCATAAATTAGTGTATTTAATTATTAATTCCTCTAAGTATGATAAGATATATTTGTACAACCTGCGGGACTGCCCGGGTCATATGTAACTGAAGTGATTTTATTTCTTTTATCGCTTTGTACAGAGTAGCTTTGTTCATTGTGGTCTTAGTAAAAACAGTAGTTTGAACTATGGAAACCATGATATTAGTACACGAGCCAGGGACAAATTTCATTAGTCAATTCCTCTCGGGTAATAACTTGTAAAAAAATTAGAGAGTATCATGCGTGGGAGATTACCGATGCTCAATCAACCCACAGAACCACAGCTGACGTTCACGGGGTTATTGTTGGAGAATAACTTTGTCACGAATCTGTTACTGATTCGCGGACTATATGTAAATAATATGTCTTTAAGGTAAGAGTGAACAGGCATCTTTTGGATAAGCGCGTCCCATCTTAGACCTCGTCTTAACTTTCCATCAGATAACGAGTAGACTAGGGTTAAATAAAACCCATTATTATTATTTTTAAATAAATAAAGGGGCTACCACTACCCTCTAACGCCTTTCCCCTGTCCCGTCACGGGAGACCGTCGTAGATTTTTAGTCCATTCAGTCGATGTAGCATTCACGTCATGATATCATTATAATATCACTAATATGTCCACCATCGAGTCGCTTGTCCGTCTGCGTTCTGTCGATTTGGAGAGTACCAATACCTATGCATAGGAATTACATGACTTAATTCCGCCTTCTTCGTTTCATCACCGGACGTCCAGACGTGATGAGCTGTTACATCCTTACGTTGTTAGTCTATACCATTTATTCGCACAAAGCGATCTTATTTTCCAATACGAACAGCTAAAGTGGAATTTGCTATACTTGTTGGGTTTTGGTTGTGTCCAATCCATTGTCCTATTGAGTGGTTTTCGTACCTCATTGCAGTCCGTCATAAAAGATAAGCATACCGTCATAGATGAATACTGCAGTATGCAATAACATTTTACCGGATTATCAACTCTAGGGCATTTGCCAAAAGTTTAAATTGCTTTAATAGAAAGGCCGTCTTTTACCAGAACACTTGAGAAAACAGGCGTCTGGACCGATATTTTTCTACTACGAGTAGTGCACTTGTAATCTGTTGCTTACGGCGATTAGAGTCGATAATCAATTGAACTTTTTAGGTGGCTGTAGCGACTTATTACAATATGGTAATTTTGGTGTTATGCGGTTTTAGTAAATAAAGACTTTGTTCACTTAAGTGCTTTGGACAAAATTAAAAATCAAGGACCATATCGTCGTCTGTATCTCCTGATACATACAATCTGAGTCTCTTCATGGCAAGAGGGATGAACAGGCATGGCATGAACAGGCTGAGGCTGAGTGAACTGGTGAGCAACATCCTAGGCCTTGCCATCGCTTTCTATCAGTTGAGATTAGGGCAAATCGCTGCTCAGATAATCATAAAAAACCGGCAAAGCGCGTGTCGGATCACGCACAGAGAAAGGTTCCGTACCGACACCTTCTGTTCTACATTTAAAACCACTATACAATACATCGAATCAACTGCACTTACTTGTAGCCCTTTTGCTTGGGTAAGACAGTTTTTCAGCAATGACTCAAAAACCGTTAGACCTAGCTTGTTCAAATAAAAAATCGTTGAAAGTATTTGTTGATGTACATCATCCTAATTTTTTTCAGAATTGTAAACTTCATAGTTTGGAAATTAGAGGGGGGTACACACTTTTTACGACTTTGACAGCTAATATATTCTCACCAACGGTTGACTTAAATGTTGTATAAACCCTCATGTCTTTTTTGAAGGCCTATCTATAGATAACCCAAATGCCTATGCGCATTGAAAAAAAATTTGACCCCCTGTTACATGTATGGGGTGCCAGCCCCCCCACCCCTCCCCCTTTTTTTCATAATTTCACATCATATTTCTATAGCGATTTGTAGAATACACCTTCCTATCATTTTTTATAATTTTAGTGCTCATAGTCTCCGAGTAAATCGGCTATGACATACGGACGGGCGGACGGACGGACGGGCGGACGGACGGACGGACAGGCATGACG
The DNA here is from genome assembly GCA_905163555.1 of Notocelia uddmanniana. Classification (NCBI taxonomy): domain Eukaryota; kingdom Metazoa; phylum Arthropoda; class Insecta; order Lepidoptera; family Tortricidae; genus Notocelia; species Notocelia uddmanniana. The sequence continues at coordinate 6,409,016 of LR991064.1, forward strand.
AATCTATAAGGGTTCCGTTTTCGACATTTTGGCTACTGAGCCCTAAAAAGAATCCCGAGAAGAGGTAAGAGAAGATCTATGCCAAAGAAAAGGTAGATGGACTGCGTGAGAAACGACATATACAGGAAGAATGTGTGTGACTTAAGATATAGAAAGGTACTACTAGTTCGCTGGCTCGATGCCCCAAAAAGGATCTTGGCCTCTGACGCAAGAGAACGCCACTCTTCTCTATTCTGCGCCACCTCACGCCAGTTGGGTACTCTAAGTATGTCTAGTCTTTGAGGGCTTCGTCATTCCAGAACAAATGTTTCTGCTCACCACAGAACCAAATGCCCTTACCGGGATTGGAACCCGGGACCTCTAGCTTCGCAGGCAGGGTACTAGGCTAAACAGGTCGACAAATATAATAATGACTAAAGTATTCCAGATCCGTCAATAAATTGACCAAAGGTTCAGCTGTTATTGAAATACATTACTCTGTGCAGGGGCGAGGCTCTGGCCGCGATGCGCAGCCATAAATAACATTTACTACATATTCGGGCGTATTGTAGTCCTAACCACGCCCGGGCGAGCGATCCCGATTATTCAACCTTATGTTTGACTGATCCAATAAATTTTATTGGAGATTATCCTTATCCTAATATTAATTCGTGTGTTTATTTAACTCTTTGTTAGTCGCGAATGGAGCAGTGTTTTTAATTTCTGTACACATACATCATCCTTTTGGCGTTATCCTGGTTGTATCGTTTTGGCACATAAGTAATGCCAAGATTTGGCGTAGGAACTTGTTTTTGGAAAGCGACAACACACAGTCACACAAGCTATAAGAGTGTTTTGTAGCACGTCTTTAGGTTTATGTATGCATGTATGTATGTATAACACTTTATTGCACATAAAAAAACAATTACAACCGAAACCAAATAACAAAATATAAAAGTACAAAGGCGAACTTATCCCTAAAAGGGATCTCTTTCTGTACAGTTAAGGTTGATAGTCCTGTCAAACTGTATAGAAAAAAAATGCTAAATAGGTCTCAAATTAAAGAACGTGACCGCCTAGTCAGCCTACTACCACCACTAAACAAAAAAAAACAAAAGCAAAAAATTCTTATTTTGTGTTTTTTTTCAGTAACCATCTAATAGTCTACCATAATAGAAGAAACTAAAACGGCACCTGCAACGGCATAGTATCCTAACATTTCGTCACAAAAAATCCCATTTTTTATATAAAAAATTGGTTGTTTGTAAAGTAGGTTTACGATCGAGATGTTTACGTGATAACGTCTTACTTCACTTGCACTTCACTTATACCTGCGATCGCGCTCGTGAGGTTTTGGTGTGACACAAGTTTCTGAACATGTCACCCGACTAAAACGATTTTAAAGACGTTATCACGTCAAAAAAACATCGAATCGCTCTGTGTTCTACTTTCGTTCGTATTCTCATCAAAATACATTGACATTTTTAGCTCCGGTCTCCTACACGTATTTTCATTAACAAAGTTTACCCAGAGTGAGCTTTAAGAGCAAATCGTGCAAGTTTATATCAATGTACAATGTTTAATACAGTACAGAACGGCTTGAAATACGAAACCCTAAATAGGGCAATATTTGTACTAATCTCAGCATACCGCTCACGAAGTTCTGATCGACTAATTGAACTTAACTTCAGGCAGGCGCCGTCTACAATGCATCGCCATTCTTTGAATCCAGGGTTGTCAAGAGGAGTTTTTTTTATCGAGTTTTGTTAAACCTTATATTGAGGCGCAGATCATTAGGGGCAGAAGGGACATGCCCCATTCCCTCTCAAATTTCTTACCTCGCGCGCCACCAAGGAACCACCTGTGTTAAACGGTAGGCTTATAATGCTGTGGAAGAATGTGAATGACTAGATGAGGTGTGACATACATGCCATAGTTGGTAGTGACCCTGCCTACGAAAGTGGTGGTCCCGGTGGGTTCGAATCCCGGTCAGGGCTTTTTTGTACGTAAGTGATGAACGTTAATATGAATTCCTTAATTCTTGAATGTTTTCTATGTATTTATGGAAAAGTGAATGATATTCATAACCATTTCCAATGCAATCTATTGGTAAAGAAAAGTAACTACAAAATATGAAATTTAAAAACCCTCCATCAACTTTTGAAGTGACCGAACATTCCTAACAATATATGTAACTCTTGAAATATTAGTACCAACCCTATCCCAGGTCCAAGCACTCAACCTGCGTGCGCGCAGGCAAACAGTCGTATTGACAATACATTACGTCGCACAGAAGCTGTTGACTCTGCCACTCCATGAATCACAAATGGGAATAATAATGGGATCATTGGTATTGGTGTTCGCTGGGACCCTGTTTTTATAACACTTTTATACAAGGGCGGTGGCAATCAAGCTTAAGGCCTGCCTTATATTAAGCAACACCCGTATCCTATGGACTATGGACGCATTGCCAACCCTTTATTGACTATGGGATTCGCAGTGTTAATAATAATAATAATCGTATGGCATTTATTTTTCGATCTTCAAGATCTCCAATCTTTAGATTAGTATGTCTACATCAATAAATGAATGAATGAATGAATGAAGTAGTGGCTATTCGTGACTTCGTTCGTCATTCTCTTATCCTCCCATACAACTTGTAGTCTAAAACAATGTGAAACTGGATTCTCTCCCAGTGTGTTTTTGCCATCTCACGTAAACATAAAGGCTCAATGCACAGAAACTGACACATTTTTTTTAAATATTTTAAATATTGGGGGACAATCTTACACAAATCGACCTAGTTCCAAACTAAGCAAAGCTTGTACTATGGGTACTAGACGACGATATACATACTTATATAGACAAATACATACTTAAATACTTAGAAAACATCCAAGACCCAAGAACAAATATCCGTGAAAAATGCACAAATAAATGCCCTGGCCGGGATTCGAACCCGAGACCTCTAGCTTCGGAGGCAGAGTTACTACCAACTAGGCTAAACAGGTCGTCAACATTGAAACAATATTTATTAGGATGTGGCGTTTATGATAAAACGCGTTTTTCTCTAAGCCTGGTAACCCTCATTTTACTCCGTTGGTGATAATTCGACCAATTAAGATTTTTTGTACAATTCCTATTTGGTATGCCAGTCTTAGATCATCCGATTTCCAGCTCTTTCAAATGACCTCTGGGTAACACAGAAATTGCAACTTTTCATTAATAACAGGTGAAGATAGATTTATGTAAGATTGTTTTTAGTGTGTGCCTACAATGAAAATTTTGACAGGGTCAAACAAAGTTGTAAAAACAAAAGTCGTTTTCTAAGTTATATTTTGTATGGATGGATACGACTTTCCGGCCCTTTACTTTAAATATGTCCACATAAAAGACGCGAACTTAAATCTGCATATAACCCGACTGACGACACCGAGTTTAACTTTGTTGAATTGACCTCTTGAAGACACCGTCAAAGTGTCACAGTCAATGTCCGAGCCGCGCAAACACGAGTCAACACGCGTGTTTGTGCCGGTAAAAGCCGTGACCGAGGGCCGAAAGTGAGTCGAGAGCGGAGTGACCTAACATAACGTGAGAAGCCGCTGATATTCAGTCCAAGCCTGGCCAGGTCGAGCGTAGCTAAGCTTCTTGCTAGACTAGGCTAGGTATAGTGAACTAGTGATACTATATACCCCAGACTCAGGTGAAACCGCTCAACCAATCTCATTAGAGCGCAAACTCAGAGTACTCCATTGCAAACCACCCTCGTAGTTCCTATCACTGCCTGAAGTTTTACTTGGATTTATCCTAGGCTAACTCTCCCATCACGCAAACTTATCGCTTTAAAAAATGTATTAATAACTTATTGTCTTCTAATTTAAAAAAGGTAAAACTATAATTCAAATTAATAATCTCCAATTTTCACTAGTCTAGAGCCCGGAAAGATCTTTACTTCGTGTCAATTTCACTTATGATGTCCATGACTTTCTTTTGACAGGTCAAAAATAACGTAGCTAGAGAAGTAGCGAATTAAAATCGTTGGTCTTAACATAATGCCCGATTACGATTGATGATGCCTTACTTATTAGATATATTGATTAATTGTTGTGTTTCCCTTAACTCTGGATCCTAATATCAATTTAGAAATGATGAAATTGATGAATGAGATTTCAAACGACACCATTGACCCAACACCAATTGAACCAAAATGTCATAGAATTTTCACGAAATTCTGCACTAATATGAGATACATAAATATAACATCCATTTAATTTTTATAAGCAAGAGCGTCGTATGTTTGTAAATTGCAAGCTATTGGTTCCTCTTTATTATTTCGATGACCAAAATCATTCACGTTATATCGGTAGGTTTCAAAACAACATCCTTTTGCTTCGCACACACTTTCGTAACCTTACATGTTAAAACTATACTTAAATTACTTCCTTCATCTAATTCGTAAGCCACTGTAGGAATAATATAGAATATGTAACGTTATTTTACCAATTTAGACCACAACAACAATTATTTTCTATTCCAAAATAATTAGAAACAAATTGTAGGAGATGTCCTAGTAATTTTGACAGATTGTCCACTGACATACGCATTTCTGCCACAGCGAGCGCTGCGTTCGTTTTACTTACACCACATAAGTACTTAGGTCAAGCCCAATATAAGCAGGAGAAAACGCTGACTAAAGGTAACGATGAAGCTCAAACAGCCGATAAAACAGCTCGTATCTTTAAATCATAATTTACGTCTGTAATGATAGTCACTTCAATTAAATTTTTAAAACAAAGATAAGAAAATACATGAATATTCAATGACACAAATGATGATAGATTCCATAATTAAAGTCATCATTAATAAATGAGTAATCATAAAAAGGTGCTTTTTGTACGCGAAAAGTCATAACAGTCTAATGTTTAATAAAGATATACGCTTTTTTGGTTCACGTCATACCTTTTAATGAGGTGTTAATTATATTAAAAACCCCGTTATATTGATTGTTATGTAATAAGTCGATTATACTAGAATTTGCTCACCATTTTGATCTTGTTTATGTGTTGATCAACCCCAAATGGGATGGACCCCAAAATTATATCGCTTTGGAGAAATAGTGTTAGCAGTGATGTAATGACTGATACATAGCTATATTTTTTTACCTTTCAGTACTGTTTTTCTTAAGTAGTTATGTATATTACCGGTTCACGTAAGCCGTTTTTTTATTTATTTTATTTTTAACATGCGGTAAAACAGAAGAATGACCCAATTATAAATTGAAATACTTCACTTAGTATTAGATTCATTACTCCGTTCCGTGCACATTGGAGATTTTTTTTCTTTGAACAATTGTTTTCATTGAAGAACATGACTAAATTAAGTTACTTAATATAATTTGTTTATGCTATTTCTTAGAAGATCGATCTGATCGATCCATCGAGTTTTTATACGGCAAGAAAAAATCTTACTGCTCATATTTCTGAGAGGTTCTATCCGGGAAACACACAACCATCAACACGTTTTTGATGGAGGGGTTATTACGAAACGTTTTCAAGCGTGCATAAGATTATTCAGGTGTAAATATTGTCTTTTTAAATGAATCCTCCAACCTCCTACTATTGAACATACCGAAATCGCCTTAGATTTGCCGCTGATCCTCACCAGAATTATATGGAATCAATTTGAAGGTATGTACCTCCTCCCAAACAAAAAAATCCAAATATGTTTAGACATAACGGAGTTGTGAGTTAACTAACATAAAAAAACCAATTGGGAACTTCCTCCTTTTTTGAGTCGGTTTAAACTGAGTTAAATCTAACTAGCGGAAGTTTGAGATACTAGGTGATGTGACTTAGTAATTATCATTCGGTTTCAAAATTATAAGCTGACGCAGATTAGGTCTTAAAAGACTTCAAAACATCGAACACTTACATAAGAAATTATCTTACTATAAGAATTTGTCCTTAAAACAGTTTCCTTCTATTCGTTTGCTATTCAAAAAGATTCCCACGCAAAAGAACCAGTAAAGTCGTAAAACGATTAGGCTATTTTCTCCAATCCACCAATGTTACTAAACCGAGAATCGACCCCAATGTTTGAATGGAAAGAGCAGAGAATCCGTAATTTTAAATGTGTGCAGTCATAACTCAGCCTCCGATATTCATTGTAAGGACACAGGCTAAATAACGTGCAGAATAGATATTGAAATACTCGTTTCGGTTTTAGAGTAATTCTCATCAGTTAGGTCGCCAAAGGTCCCGAGGATGCACTGTGTTGAAGGTTCACCTTTTCAAAAAATCTCATCGTATCATACAATTTACTGTTAAAGTTTTCTGCAAAGGAATATCGTAAGGAAGCCGATATAATCCCAACAAAGTTTAGTTTTCCCGCTGCGTTGGAGATGGCATGGCAGTCGCTTTCATAAAACTAGTGCCTGCGCCAAATCTTTTGGTAGAGGTAGGGCACAGCGGAACTACATCTCACTCATATTAGGAGCAGACCAACTGGGGACGTACCTCCACCTTACAGAAGACCGCAGTCATAACAACACCACTACATGCTCCTTAAGTATGTGGTGTTGTATTCCTGGTGGGGAATAAGGTCACCAGAGCTCCAGAAGATATGCTGAGACTGAGAGACCTGTCTTTAGCCGTTAAGGCAGGCCGTAAGCTTGTCTGCAACAAGCTTACGGCCTGCCTGCTACGGGTGCTTCTAGGATACCTACAAGCAGATGGATGGATGGAGGAAATGCCAGGAGACTAGGATGACTAAAATCTATTTTTTGTAGGTTCGTGGATAATGTCAGTGGGCAGTTCATCGGGGCAACCTCTAACCGCTGCGTGTGTCAACCCACAAACTTTGGCGCACCTTGCCAACTGCCCCGCTTGTCCATCCTCCTGCTCACAGTCCAATACCTGGTCAAAGCTAACCAAAGGACATTAGAAGTTGCTGGTTTTTGGGCCAGCACAATTTAGCATAATACAGCCATCGATACGAAGAAAAAAAAGTAGGCATGCTTACTAATGTTTGAAGTTGTCCATACTACTGTATGTATATTTTTGCTGTTAGCAACGAACGAAAGTTTCAAAGTAAGATGGCAACACATGACGAGTACAATGTCGAGTTTTTGCCAGCAGCTTGGCTAGATTATTGCTCTATTCAATTTAGAGTATGTTATAGGCAGTGCAGAACGTATAGCAGTGTTGGTAGTGTTAATAATGTACAGAATTGACCTAACAACCAGGGCCGGCCCTTGGAGCTTCGGTAAAAAAGTCAAGAAAAAAATACAATTTTAGAGAATCCTTTTGAGTGGCGAAGATCTAGGGTCAAACAAATAAAGTCTATGGACGATTGCGATTCCAGCGGTTATGCCAAGCAGTAGAGCGGGATACCATGATTACACTAAGCAACCTGTAAATATCGGTTTTATTAGACAGCGCATCTTCTGAAAGTAGGTAGGTACTTTTTTGTACTACCGTGTCGCACATTGCCAACATGTTGCAACTGACTATTTTTACGTTTTTTAGGATAGGATTATATTGACAGCTTTTAAGTACTAAACGCTCATGGACGATAAAAAATAATCATAATATTTTAAATGCTTCTTTGATTTCTCAAAAATTTGATATTGAAGCTGGGGACCTCCAGCTTCAATATCAAATTTTTGAGAAATCGGGTTTTAATATCGGTAAAGGCATTTGCTTATGTGGTTGGTATAAGCATTTGTTCCTAAGACTTGGATGTTAAGTATATCGTCGTCTAGTACCCATAACTCAAGCCTTATTGAGCTTACTATGGGGCTAGTTTGAATTGTGTAAAAAATGTTCTTATAATATTTAAAAAAAGTTACAAGTTTCGGTAATATTCTGATAGTTTATCCTTATAGTGGCACCATGTAATATAGTTTTAACTTAAGCTTTCGCTTTACGCTTACGTATATTTTCTTTGTTCAAGGCAATAAACTTATTCTTATTAGTCAAGTACCCAATTGGAATAGGAACTTATGTCAGTGATCGACCTCTCTGTCTGTACCTTCACAGGTCCGGACTTACATGTAATGGTACCGAAGTAGTGTTGCTCGTAAAACTATTTTGCTGACCATTGCCATTGGAAACTCATAAAGCACAGGGTATTGAATACTGTATCCGGTCCCTAAGAAGTATGCCCACTAAATCTATTGTGCCCTGACTAGTGGTCGTTATTCCTTATTTGAAGGCAGTGGCAGTAAAATTTCTGGAAAAAACACAGGCAGTGTAGTGTAACTAGATAGATGTTTGATATTTTGAGTGGCAATATTTAATTCTTTTTAAAAAAAAATTTTTGAATATTTTTAAGATTTTTGACGAGTCTAATGCGAATTTATTTATTTACCTTTATTACCGACGTTTCAAATCTTTAAATATTTGTATAAAGCGCGAGAGTTTCATGTGTTATATTTTTAGGAATATTGCTGTAGCTGTTTCTGGAGTTTGGAGCAAGACGAAAAGCTGTGCTGTAATCATGCCGAAGTGGCAAGCTTAGAATGCGGCTGTCTTTTAGTCACTTTTTTTCGTTATTAATATCTCACATTTAACACTTTGTAAGCAAAGTGTAGGATATGGTTTTTTTTTCTAAATTTGGGTGTATTTCCCTGTGGCAATAAATTTATTTCATTATTATTTAGTTTATTTAATTAAAAAAATCGGTTATATTGTCATTTAGCGGGGCAAGTCTCTGCCGTTCCCTTCCCCGCCCTGCCATTTGACGTCTTCTTGCGCCGCGCCGCCCAGTTAATGTCTGAGTTAGGTATAGGATAGACATATAAGTAAATGATTACCTGCATGAGTACATAAAGTTCACTAAGTGTTCTTAAACTGGCAATAAGTGGCATTGGCATTAAGACTTAAATACGTGAGCCTCAGAGGTTCCATTCGTCCATACTTCCTAAGATATCTCACCTTCACGTACTCCGTACCTACAAGTATACATCGTGATTTAGGATCCGTATATTTTTGAGAAAACGTACGTACCAAAATAAGTTGTAAGAGATCTCTATAATACTGAGCTTTAAAAATATTTGTTACCCTCTTACTGTAGTAGCAGTATCAAATAACATTGAACATTGCCCTTAAAATAATCATATCGCCGAGCGACTCCCGCGCAGTATTTATTACACTTTCGGAAGCGTGACTCGGCCTTTTTTCAACGGACATTTTGTCCAGCGTTCGTGTTATGTTTTGAGATAATAAAATAAAATCCCAGTTGGTATTTTTTTGTGCAAATACACGTTCGTATATTTGCATACAATGCCGTTGGGTGCAATATGTGGCTAATGTCCCGGTTGCCTGTCTTCAATAAAATGTGTACACTCTAGAGCTTCCACTTTGGAAATAAGGTACATTTTTGTGTAAATATTTTTTGACGGTACGGGACTTTAAAAGTGAGAAAGACGTAAGATGAACACGGAATTGCCTTTAGAATTTGACTGCATTTTGTTTATAATTCTTTATTTTTCACATGTGCATTAAATACCTTTATCCTCCTAGGGTTTTCCCGGTGGTATCCTAGGGAGCCCGGGATCCGCTTTGGCACCTAAATAGGGTCGCTAGGTTGATTACGTGACCAGCGTCAGTTTGCATCCACCTGATTAAAGAAGTTTTTGGTTTCAATTAAAAATATTATCATTTTTACAGACCCCAAAGAAACATTGACTCGTATGCATTTTATTCGGTAGTTTTTGAATGGGAATCTAGTAAAAAAACGAGATAATATCAGTTCATCAATTCATCCAAGTGCTCACAAACCGGCACACTAAATTTATATGTACTCGTACAGTGCGTTTGTTACCTGCGTGTCGGCTTTTTAAGAAACGGATAGTAGTATGTTTCATTAGCAATTGTTTGCATGTATTAGCAAATCATCCTTATTTGAATTACCACTGGAATTACCGCACAAATTAATTTTCAAAATCCACACCTTCAATGTACAGTCCGCGTCATATAGTACGTAGCAGCCAAAGTGGCCAAATAGTTAAGTACACCGTACAAATATATGGTGTACCGAACTATTTGGCCACTTTGACTGCTACGTACTATATGACGCTGACTGTACCCTAAACGAAACAAGCCGGCGGAGTTTGAACTAGATTTAACGTACTCGTACCTACAGTAGCTCCTCTATGTATGTACTAAAAAGAAGTTATAAAAGCTTTTATGCCAACCAAAAGACGCAAGCCCTTAATGCCATTAAATTAAAAAAATGTGTAAAATTATAGCGTTGTTTTGTCTATGAATGGGCTAGTTCGTTAACTTCAGCATATTTGTCGTGAGAAACATATTTTAAACAAGAGAACCCGTGACCCGTGTGTACATAAAAGTTTCTCTTTCTAAAACCGTGTACTTACCTGTGCAAACTTGTTCGTTTAACATGAATATCTTAAGAACAAGTACCATAAAGTAGTTTAAATTATTAGAATTACTTCCAGAAATACTTTACCTATAATCCAACAATTTTGTAGACACATTCGTAAGACGGATCATTTCGGTTTCATTTTATTCGATTGAACATTGTTTCTTATTAGGTACCATTAAGGCAAAGGGTACGGCCGGGCATTCTCCATACAAAGGTTATGCAAGTTTTATTTGTTCGTTTAGGTACTACAGCATTTTATTTTAATTTTTGCTTGTACATATTGGATATACGCGGAACTTGCAGTTGAAATTATACTTTATTTCATAAAAAAAAATGTATAAAAAAATACATTAGAAAAATTTAAATAAATAAACTACTAGAAGAAATAGCTAACAGAAAAATAAGTATATCGACAAAAAATAATAACTGTAGCGCAAACACAAACGAAGAAAAACGTACACAAAATGTGTATGGAAAGAGCTTGCCTACCCCTCGCCTTAAGTAGTTTTTCTAAATGGTAACACTATTCACATAGATTCGCTTAATAGATAACGAAAGGTCAAGAACAGCTTTTCGGGTAAAATATTGTGACATTAAATTTAACTGTGAAAAATAAAATTATCTAGTCGGTACCGATAACAGATAATGAAATAACAACAGGATTTTTGGAATATCTACGCTCAAATTGAAACAGGTGGTCTAAGCTCTAACGTAAAACTGAGAGTACCTACTGAGTTCTACACGTATGATAAAATAGTCTCCTCGAAACGCGATATGTACCCTCACCTCTCACCTCACATTGTTTGACACGTCTCCAAAGCAAACTCAGGTAACACAACTATTGAATATTCAAAACGCTCGCATCTCACAATGTAACCAAAAATTTCACACAAACACGACGGAAAAAAACGCCTTTTTCTCAAATAAACAAATATTTAAACGCTTAGCGCCGTCGGTGAATGAATTTGTTTAAATTTAAATATTTTCCGTAGCCTTGCGCCATCTCTGGGTGTCTTTTGAATTCAGATTTCGAGTTCATAGTTTAATACGATGCAACGTTTTTCCGTTTCGTGCGATGTCGCGTGATGTGTGCGTTATTGTATGTTTTTATGGATGAGATGAGGTGTTTTTATTTTTACTGTCTGATTTTTATTCTCATTTGACAATAGAAAGAATTAATTTGTCTAGAAAACTCCCGTGAGTTTGAGACATATTAAATATAATGAAACGGGTCACTCACGTCTTAAAGGTCGAATATCGCTCGACATGTTTCAGACCGGTTCGCGGTCCTTAATCATGAGCACCTATCGCGGCGGCGGTTTGAAACATGTCGAGCGATATTCGACCTTTAAGACGTGAGTGACCCGTTTCATTATATTTAATTAATTTGTCATTTAAGACAACGTCTTTTTACCCGACTGCGTCAGTAGGGGGGTTATGTTTTTCGAGAGTAGGTACGTATGTATAATTGTTTGGCACGCTCTGCGGCCTGAACGTCTCAATGTATTTTAGCTTGAGAGGTGTCGTTAGATTTGTATCTACTGTGAGAGTGACACTGGGTATATCAAAATAAAAACAAAATGGTGGATTTTTGGCGCCAAATTCAAATGTTTGTCACGCCCTGCGGCCTGAACGGCTCGATGGATTTTAGCTCCAAATGTGTCGTTATTCTTTTCCAAATTACACAGAAACGCAGTCGGGTTTTTTAGTTTTATAAATTATTGACTTGTTGTTTTATTTTCTTTAATATAGCTGTATAAGGTAATGTTTCTGCTAAGGTAGAGCGGAGCTAAGACAACGTGCAGAATTGCCTCATCATATTGGTTCCTACGCTCCGCTCCTCTCCGCTTCGATTTAGTGAATTGATTTGATTAGTCTATTCTGCATGTCTCTGCTTCGCTCCGCTTCAGTGAAAACACACCTTAAGCCATACTAACCTAAAATCGTATATGGAGACTAGCTGTTGCCCGCGACTTCGTCCGCGTCTTCGCTCCTATTGGTCGCAGCGTGGTGTTACGTAGCCTAAAGCCTTCCTCGATAAATGGTCTATCCAACACAAAAAGAATTTATCAATTTGAACCAGTAGTTCCTGAGATTAGCGAGTTCAAACAAACAAACAAACTCTTCAGCTTTATAATATTAGTATAGATTTATGTTATTACAGCAGTGTAGGGCTTGCAATCTCAATCTCCAAAATCTCGGGATAAATCGGTATCAGTGGTTTGGTTGGTAATTGGTAAAATAACTCCGGGCTGTCAGCTGGACAGATGAATAAATAAATAATATAGCACCTAATGGAAATTGTATGCAACTTCTTGCACCATGTATATGAGCCTTAAATCTCGTAATGAAAAGCTCTTAAAACGCGACGAAAGACCATTTTATTCCTAATATTTTAGAGCTTAGCTATTCTAAAAATCGATCAGATGCGTTTTTGACACTGAAATGACAAATTTATTATAATTTTAGTATTGATTATGATTTCCAAAACTCGTACTAAATCGCTTCTTTTTTGTAAATCAACGTGCCACATCCATCAAATTTAAACTATCACAAACTCCCATTCTATTAGAATAAGTTCGATATTTACAATGAAATAATCGATTTAACGTGATGACGGAGCTACTAGTATTACAACGGTAGCAATCGATCATCGACACAAATATCGATTCGACGGCTATTTGTGAACAATTGTAGGGTTTGATCGATTGGGCCTAAGATGGCACTTTGGTCGCACTGCCATTGTCAAAAAAGCAGAATTTTAAATTGTGTAACCCATAGCCAGACCACGTCTCCTAATTCTGTGAAATTAGAGTAAATTGAAGATTATGAAATTGGGGGAGGCCTATGCCCAGCAGTGGACGTCCTAGGGCTGATATGGTGGTGATGGTGGAAGATTATTCCGAACAGTCACATCCAGGGAGCGAAACTTTGGTGCCGGTGACATCATTATGACGCAAATTGTAAGATTGTCTTGTAAAACTATTGTGCTTTATCAATGAATAAATGAATGAATGAATGAATTCACATATAGGATGATTTTATATAAACAACATTGCGACACTGCAATGATTATTAATAATGCAATAATGGTAATGTAAATTTTATTTTTTATAATAAAAAATGACTATATTGAAAATAATGTAAATATTAAAATAATTACATAGACAATAAGAAAAAATATTTTAATAAGTAATTGTAAAAAATATATTCGGATAAATGAAAATCAACAAATTAAATTTCGAGGATTGTCGATAAATAAGCAGAACGCTTAGAATTCAAACACAACATCGCATCTTCTAATTTAAATACATACCTACATACATATACTGTACTTACATAAATAATGCCTGTAATCGCAACTAGAACAAAATTATAGTTGTAAGTTAACCTTTCATCATTAAAATCGATTCCTTCAATAATCCAGATAAAAACACTCTATATGTAGCTTGACGTCATACGTCTGTCATCGGCACCAAAGTTTCGCTCCCTGGTCACATCAAATAATTAATGGACAGGACAAATCGGTCAAAAATATACGACGCAATCTGACGCTGCCTATGAATACTCCACAGGTAACGGTACGAGTAGGTTGAATATTTTAGTCCAATCAAATAATATTGCAGGTACAGTCAAGTTCATAAATAAGTGTACGTTCCAAAAGGTTCAAAAATATCTGAGCAACCTTATGTCGTTAAAAATAAACTCGTCTTCACATATTTTGATCACTTACTCTGTTCACATATTTTCGAACTTGAATGTACAAGTTTTCACACCCAAAATAAAATACATTAGGTCCTAGTATTTACTATTTGGAGTGTAATCAGTGCTAATGTTGCTACTACTTAATATAAACTACACCGTGTCACCTCTTTGGTAGCTAAGACATCCCCAATTTTAGTAAAGTCCGGAATTTTCTTCTCCTGCCAAAATATCTGACGTACCAATATTGCTCTGGCGGGGGTGACCATAAAGAAAAAAAAGTACCTACATGATAATTCCCGTTTTTTTTTAATTCTCCAACTCTATGGGCGGATCTAATAACGTATCATAATCGAACTGTATTAGTTCACACTCGCCCACTATGTTTATGGTCGAAACAATGGTCTAATAACATACGCTACATGTTACTTGGGTAACGAAGAACAATGCACGATTTGAATTTAGTGTAATTTATATCTAACATTGTAATATGGTTTTATGGTGGTGTTAATGATTGTTATGCCGCGCTTATGTCCGCTCTATCGGGTTGGATTAAAGTCCTCTATTTGTGAGTAACGTAAAGTCGTATTTCCACGAATAACGTCACTATGAATATATTTATTATATTAAGCCAAGAGTAATTAAAGTAGGTATTTGTATATTAACTTCATTATCTACTCGTATTCAATAAATGTAAATTAATATTTGAAAACAAGTGCCTCAAAAACTGATCTGGGTCTTAGGTCAGGCCTGGTGGCTGGAACGATGCCCCGAGCAACTTTAGATTGTGTTGAGAGTGGCTTCTACCGGGAGTTCAACATTAGGATTCCTATACCCATACCGCTTTAGCGGTGACCATCTGACTAACGAGCTACCTCCGCTACACTGGGACCACGATGAAAAGATTTAGCGTAGTTCTATCCTTTACGACTACCTCCCTGTGTAGAAACGGACTCCCCATGTGTTGAGGGCGGGTTATTGTTTATAATAGGTTAAATAATTATTATAGTATTTATATACCTGTTTAGCCTAGTTGGTAGTGACACTGCCTCCGAAGCTAGAGGTCCCGGGTTCGAATCCCGGCCAGGGCATTATTTGTGCATTTAGCACGGATTTTGTTCTTGGGTCTTGGATGTTCTCTATGTATTTATCTATATAAGTATGTATATCGTCGCCTAGTACCCATAGTACAAGCTGTGCTTAGTTTGGGACTAGGTTGATTTGTGTAAGATTGTCCCCCAATATTTATTTATTTATTTATTTTTTATTGATTCGGTTACCCTAGAAATTGAGGGGATTGGCCATTAAACGTTAAAAGTTTCGTTTGGCGAGTGTATATGAAGTACCTATCCCTTTTTTTATTAGCAGAGTTGTAGTGCCACACACCTAGACAATGTTGTGGGAAATATTATATCATAGGTTATCGCTGTCGACCCGTAAATCATGTAGCCTTTTTCAGTAAAAAACAGAATGTACAAAATGTTTTTATACGATACCTGCACCAAAAATATACAACCAGCATAATATGTTTCATGCAACATGCATAAATTCTTACCGTACTTATGAAATGCTACCGTATCATCAATTTAGTTATTATTTTATTCTCCGTTTTTTTTTCACATTTTCTCAGTTCCTAATTTTGTCCGTTGTTATCATTATCATTATGCATAAACTAGACTTTACGCCAAAGCGTCATGACATAGGCATATTATTTTACTCTTTGATCATGGCATTCGAGTACTGTCTTGTTTTTTTTTTTGTAAAATATATCAGCTACGCGCGTGCCTTCGCCCATGTTGCTATTACAAATTACAAATTAAATTAGTGCAAGTCACAGTACAGTAAAAATGCTAATAACAAAGAATTCATCAACGAACGTTTTACCGATGCAGAGCATTATTGAAATAAAGATGTACGAGTAAGTTATAATAACCGGCGATGTAATGAGTATTATTATTATGTAAATGAAAGACAAAAAACTGCAAAAACATATGAAAAGATTAGTCACTGTCCTGTACGTCATACAATATTATACAAACTGTTAAAATGGAGTCGGATTGACACAGAGTTCCGTAAACTTAGAAATAAAATGCTGAACAAGTTAAAGGCTCCTTTTCATTTTAATTTGATTTAATTTTTATTATGTTGTTGTAGTGGTGTTGGACGTATAAATCCAGAGCGATGCATTTCGTGTTAGACCAATACCCGAAATAATACGTGAGTCTCGACTGAAGCGGTATCAACTCGTGATGAGACGGACAGAGGACCGAATGGCGAGAAGATTGCTCGGCATTGAAACCGGATCAAGAGGACGAGGACAGGAATGATCGACAAAGACCTAAAGGAAGACCAATTAGACCCAAAGACGACCCTGAACAGAATATTCTGGCGAGGATTGATTAGGAGAGCCGACCGCAACTAAAATGGAATAAGGCGAGGATAAAGAAGAAGCTGTGTTGTTGCGGCTTTAATAACTAATAAGATTACTCTGTGATATTCTAAGTAAATATGTACTTATTGCTTTTCAAAAGATACAGCTCTGTGACGGACGGCAGTATTCTCAGTACCTATAGATCACCGTTGGCGCCTTTATGTACAGAACCTTAAAAAAATCACAAAAAAGGAGTCATCCTAAGTGAATGACGAAATAAAAAAAACAATATATAGAGGTAAAAGTGTCAGACCGAAGACCAAACGCAAGAGTTAACAAAATTAACATAACAACAACGTCAATAATTTTGTCGCTTGAACAAAATCTATTTCAAAAAGATTCAAATCTCTTGTCATTACTTTGGCACTTAGTTCCTTTTATAATTAGAGAAAAAAGCAGGCCACACTGTTTTAGCGAATTACAATGGATACGACGCCATGAATCAAACGATACGACAATTTGATACCACGATTTTGATACGGCTGTGACCATGCACCAAGTCCGATCGAAGACATTATATTCTTAACACTTGAGCCATTAATTACGAATAACTATTAATTACCTAGTGGCTCTTTGAGCTTTAGACGTCGCAAACAAAATTGGTTTTTAAATTTCTAACAACCGAATCGACAAAATAAATATACAAAATTATCGAATCTGCACGAGAATTGATTTAGAAATGCGACCTGTAGAGGAAAACAGCTGAGCAAACAAAGCATTTTTTCTCAAGCTGTAACGGAGTCGCTTCTCCAGATTAATTGAGATTTTACAAGTATGTATGACATGTATGTAGTTTCATTTTCCTTCGGATTAATGAATCACCAAATGTAATAAATATGTAAAACCAAAAAATCATTTGGCTCTACGAGTATGTTGCTAAAATAGATAGCTATTATATACTTAGGACCACATTATATAAACTAAAATATGAATATGCAACACAATTGTGCCAACTAATTGTCTCTAGTGATAACTATTTACATAGTCTAATAATATGCTTTTCTCTTTTTTGATACACGTGTCTTTAATTTTGATTATTGTTTTGAGTAACCCGATGGATTAAAATTGGGTACTTGTACGCACTACCTGATAATTTTCAGGAGGCTTTGTGGCTGAAAACGTGGCTGCTTCCTTTTTTTTTTCAAAATTAAAATACATTTAAGTAATTTAAAACAAGTATACATTGACCATTGGCACATAATACGTAATAGTACAACCATTGGATTTGAACCCGCCAGCTTTGTATTCCATGGGCTTTTGACAACTGAGCTATCGTGGGCCCCACTTATAGTGATTACTAAATACTGTACTGTCTTTTCGAAGAACTTACGGTTCAAAAAATAAAATGTCGTACGATAAATAAATAATAATTATTTACTTAATCTTAATTAAGCCTTAGGACTAATTCAATTAACGACACTCAACAGGATCCACATAATATCAGCGTCGGGTCATTTACTGTGGCCCGACATTGTGCTGAGTGGACTCCTTTTTCGCACTTCAAAACACATGAGTAATCGTATGTACCTAAATTATGTTTTGCGAAATAAATATCTTTATTATTATTATTATTATTAATTAAAATTCTGTTAGCAGACGCTTCTACTCGTACTTTATATAAGTAACAGTTTTTTTAAGGCTCGTTCACTTGGTCACCCGATTTTACGACCGTCTCAAAAATTGTATACGCTTTATGCCCCCGTAATAGTTCAAAATGGATCCGTATTAAAAACGTCACACTTATTTACGACAGATCAAACTGAATCGAGTTTTATTAGCTAAATAACGATTTGGAGTTAGCTCGAGACGTTGACGACTTTGATGTAATTTATGTCGCTCTTGTGATCCCATTTTAAAGGTGCTTTAAAGTAATAGAGGCATGCGGCTAGTTTTATTTTGTTTTGAGTGGGTTTTAGAAAAATGGAGACAGGAAGGGATGGTCAAGACTCTCGACCATCCCTCACTCTTGAACCTATAGAGTAGCCCACTTACTTTATAAAGCCTAATCTCCTGACGTCCCAGTTTTCCCAAACAGTTAGATTATCAAATGGCTGTGGCTTTCGCAAAAGTGACTACCTCAATTCCTGGAGTTAGGTAATAAGTGTAACTTGGACTCCTTAAGGCTCATTCAATGCCTAAAACAGATATCATTATGAGTCCGCAGTAAGCTCGGTTCTCCATACAAACTTAGTTTCTCTCGCATTTTAAAATGGCAAGCTGGAATCATTTGAAACTTTGTACACAAAAGGGGATCCGGTATATCTAGGTCGGAAATTAGTTTCTGTTACTTGAAATCATAATGGAGAAAAAATACAGCGATTATTAAGGTTTTCATACAAGACTCTCAAAAACACGCTGTATTTTTTTTTCTATTACAATTTCTAGCAATAGAAACTAATTTTCGGTCTAAATATGGAGGATCCCATTGTGTTTACAAAGTTTCATGTTATTTCATTGCGGCGTTTTAAAATGAGACCGAAACTACGTTTGTATGGAGAATCGAGTTCAGTCGAGCGTGCGGGGGACCCTTAAAATGACTGCCTACGCTGACTATCTTCTGTGTATGTAGATGGCTAGTAAGACCGCCACAGCTCAATGAGCGAAGATTAGGGAGAGGACCTGCTTTCGTCTCTTAAGCATGCATCCTATCCAATCGTAAATAATCGCATATAATGTACTTTTCAGGAGCCATGTAATATACAACTATCTAGCAAGTCGACTTGATATTTTTTTTTAATAAATAAATATTGGGGGACAATCTTACACAAATCGACCTAGTCCCAAACTAAGCAAAGCTTGTACTATGGGACCCATAGTACCCATAGTATGGGTATTAGGCGACGATATACATACTTATATAGATAAATACATAGAGAACATCCAAGACCCTAGAACAAAATCTGTGCTAAATGCACAAATAATGCCCTGGCCGGGATTCGAACCCGGGACCTCTAGCTTCGGAGGCAGTGTCACTACCAACTAGGCTAAACAGGTCGTCAATTACCACACTATGTGGTTTAAAATATCAAATACACAAGTGTACTCGGGAGACTGTATTGTTCCGTAAAAAAAAACGTATGTCACGCACGGATAATAGAATAATCAGGAAAGGTCATGGGTTACGAAGCGTCTAGGGGACAAACAAAGGTTTCCAGAGCCTCAATCTAGCTCATCGTATTCGCAAATCCATCGTATTCCAACGTGTTTCGCGCAGATTCCGACACATTACTTAGGCGCGTGTGGATGCGAGCTCGCTAAACATGGATTACAATTGAAATGCTACACATTGAACAAAAATAAACCTTCAATTCTTCAAGTGTCACTCACGTGATGTCAATAACAAAATAGCTAATTACGGTTGTTTGACAGCGTATTTGTTTTCTGTGATTTAGGTGACAAATCCTGTAGCATATTTTAACAAAGTACGCGACGACAAATGCCACAAATATTTTACGTGGGAACAGTCGTATTTAAAGGTACGTTTTTACTTTATCGCTCAAGCGTATATTACACCACCCTGATTACATTATTTGAAATTGGTTAAATGGGTAGGTACAGTCAGCATCTAAAGAAGGTAGCATTTGAAAAGTTCCAGTCCTTATTATAAGGGCGCAAGAGCTTTTGACATCTTCATATATGCGTAGCTACTTTTGATGCTGACTGTACTGCGCCATGTAATCGAAATCTCGGGCCTCGGCGACGCGATTTGTCGGCGGTGCTGCCGGCAGCGCGCACTGTGTCACGCAGGAACTCGCGACTGCTTTACGCTCTCTACAACTCAATGCGCTTTTGGCATCAGCACCGGAGTGTGACTTATTTGAATGGTGATGTATGAATGTGTACTATGAATGCATGAGATTCTGTGACCCCTCACAGAATCTCATGCATGAATACTCGGCAATCAACTATACCGGTGTAATTTAAATGTGTATGTATTTAGTTAAATTTTGTTTCATGACGCATTGGTCAAACTGTAATATCATGTTAACCCTATTTAAATTAATTAATTAATCACACATTTTTCACATAGAGTTTTCTGGATCCGTGGGAATCAAGGAACCCTTAAAGTTACGCCATATCCATCTGTCTAACTATACTGTACATTGTTTCTTTCCGCTGCTTAGCTTGCTATTAGAAAGCTGTAATTTGGCATGAGTATACAAATAGGTAAAATAAAATGTTTGTCCTGCCAAGTCCTTCACGGAAAATAACATATTATGTTTTCATAAAACCCGTGGTGTGGGATAGCTTAATATCCTTGAAAAGTTCGTTCAATATAATTGTAGGTTTTATTAAATCATTGTTTCATGTAGGAATCTGTTTGCGTCATATTAATATCAATAAATGACAGTTACTAAAAAGGCTTAAACAGAGTATATACACTTTTATAAAATCTATTTTTTTTTCAACATAAAAGTAGTTATTACTTACTCATAAACCATTGAATTTATGCGTCCATTTTTATTCAGGTCGTATAAACACGCCACGTGCTATATGTAGCACCGCTCACATTTACGTAAATTATGTACTTTTAAAAGGCCATTTCTACAATGGGAAGCAATTTGACTGTTTTCCTCACGGGTTATCTAAAGACCGTAAAGCCGTTGGGTGGTCCTGTACTGACGAATACTTTTCAATGACAAATAGTAGACGTTATTATATTGCAATAAGGGTTATATTCGGTTGCTTAACTCTGTGGTTTTAGGGCTTTTCAATGAACAAAGGTCGTAAGTTTGTATGAAGCACATGCACTGTTGACACGTTTTTGTTTCAGACGGGAGTGTACCGTTCTGACGGCATTGTACAATGTAGAACCAATAAGATACTAATGTAAACGTCTACACGACGTTTACATTTTTGTAGCGGAAACGTATTTAATAAAATTACAATGATAGAAGCACGGACAGACACAAGGGTGATTCCATAAGTGATGCGTTATTACCAATTTTGGTGTGAAGCTGGTACTTTGAAAATGACTGTAATCTAGACTCTAGGGATCTATCGAAAAATGTTATGTTTCTTCACGTGTGAAGCCAAAAAACCCGTGCGCGCAAACTCTAAATTGGTACAAAAACCGTAAACGAAAACCCGAAAAGGAAAAACGAACGGGAGTGGAAACGTCGGAGGTATAGCGCGACAACACACATAATAAAATGTACTCATACGGTTTAATTTTGTATTAAATTGACATTACTGGCGACATGCGGCGGAGTTTTCAGGACTGCTTCTTCAGGATGATGGATATTGCGGCGGTACCGATTTGCGCACATCGAGAGTTTCTGAGTTTAAATATCTAATTCCAATATTTAAAATGACACACAAAATCATTGTAACCAATAAAACTACCTTCCTACCTTTCTAAGTCGGTTGAGAGACGAAATCACGGGGCGTCCCAGTTGAGCATTAAATAGTATAACTGACGTTAATATGACGTTGGTAGTTAAGTGACTAACGTATCGAGTTTATAGTCAGCAGCGACGGGTTGATATCTTGTTGTGATGGGTTGACCTATAATCTTTTAATGAGGAAACCAAAATTTTCTTTGAACATTTAATTAAGCTATTAAACTGTGATAGTTTTTGATAATTATTGTTGATATTGAGATTTTGTGATAAGATGTTATCTGTAACTTAGAAAAGTTGGAGAACCACCGACATTTTCATTTCAAAATTCAATGTCTCAAAAACGTCTTAACGGATTTTTATAAAATATGTCTAAGAGCTATTGCTGTAAAAACTGCTTTCAAATAATAACAAACCGCATTAAAATCGTTAAAACTAAAAAGTGAATAACTAATAATAATTCCAGGGACATCAAACAACATACAGATTACAGAATG
The DNA here is from genome assembly GCA_905163555.1 of Notocelia uddmanniana. Lineage (NCBI taxonomy): Eukaryota > Metazoa > Arthropoda > Insecta > Lepidoptera > Tortricidae > Notocelia > Notocelia uddmanniana. The sequence continues at coordinate 6,431,356 of LR991064.1, forward strand.
CAGATCCCTCACACTCAATATGAAAAAGTGTGTAATGACTCAGCACTTTAGGGGGGCCTAAAGGATTTTTTTTAAGAACTGCGTCTCATTTTAAAAAAAATATTATTATTATTATTATTTTGTTTTGACCTCTAGTATGCGTGTGCCAAACGGCTAAACTGTACATTGATTTGCGCTTTTTTGCGTACACCTTCCACTATGGCCGCTGCAGGAGACCATCGCGTGTGCTGACTTCTGATCAAAGCGTGTTGTGTTTTGGCGGTTCCGGGACAATCTACCGAACCCTACACCAACGGGCGTATGATGGTTGCCATTTTATCACTTATCGTCGTGGATAAGACGCCCGTCACTCTCGCACTCGCATACTTGTCAAAACGTGAGGAATGTCTTATCCACGACGATAAGTGATGAAATGGCAACATCATTGGCCCTCAGACCAAAGTAGACGACGCAACGGAGCCACACTGTTTTTTCACCAAAACAATGTTTTACTTAATAAGAATAAAATTGTATGTATGTTAGCTATAAGGCCACAAAAGCCCATATATCTATGGGCTTTTGTTGCCTGAGAATAAATAATTTATTATTATTATAAACAGCCGTATCTTTTAATTGTGTTGACTTAGTACTTTGATTTTTTTCTTAGCTTCAAGTCGTTCGCCACGCGCTCTTGTGAAAAAGGGTCTTGACGTCAGATGGACGACGGAGTGATCCCTTATGGGTTCCATTTTTCTTTTGAGGAATGGAACCCTCAAGAAATGAAAGGGTCAGCAACCATCATAGGCTGTACTGTACTGTTACCGCAAGTGGATTGTACGTCTGTTTGCCATCTTCGTAAAATAAAGACAAGTTACACTCCTTGAAACCGTAAATAAAAAGTAATATGATTTTCAGTGGTAGTCACCAGACTTCATTCAATATGAAAGATTGTCTATAGGTACGCAAGAAACGAAGCCTCTCGTGACATTGATAAGTAATACAAAAATATAGCCAGGTAGGTGTAGGTATATACCTACATTAAACAAATAATTAAACGGCAGCTGTAAACCTTGCATGTTTTACATTAATTACAAGCAAATCGGATTTAATTACAAAAAACAAAAACAGCACTCAACAAAATATCGATTACCACTCATTCTGTCACTGCTTCAATAAATAACCATTCGAACTAACATATCTGCAACTTACTTCGGCAACCTCGTAAAAAATGACTGTCAGTCCAGTAATTTAAACCTTATTGTCTAAATCATTACGTTTAATTTAAAAGACTTTATAACAAATGTAGGAGGTAAATAAAATATGTGGTTGATATCTTCAGATCGATATCGTTGAATATCGTCGGAGTTACGAGCGCTTCGTATCCGGAGATCGTTCGCCATATTGCGCCCGCGCCGACGTGGCAGCGCCGTCTGCGCCGAATTGCGATGCGCACGCCGATATCGTACGTCTTTGACATTTTTGTGCGAAGAATTAGCTGAGGAATTTGAACGAGATCGGCTTTTAGGTTTTATTGTGATTTATTTTGTTTTGGCTTGTTGGTATTTAAGTATTTAATGTACACTATGGCGACTTCCTGATTTTTCGATGCGGTGGCAGTACGATATGAGCTGTCAGATGTCAGTGTCAACCAATACGAATGCAGTACTGCACCACTTCTGCGATATTACTACTCCGAAAACGTAATACGGACAGTATTTCGTCAAGTAAGAAAATCTTTCATTGGTAAGCTCACGTCAAAGAACAAATTACCTACCACATGGCGATCCCACCTCGCCAAGTCAGGAAGTCGCCTAACCCTGCCCACAAATCTGTTGGTCTCGGGTTCGAATCCTGGTCAGGGCATTTGTTTGTGTGGTGAGCATGAATAATAAATATAATTTCTGATGTTTTGTATGTATTCAAGTATTTTAAGGTAACTTTGCGGTGAAGGAAAAGATCTTGAGGAAACCGGTTTAATCCTAACAAGATCTACTTTCTCTTCTGGATTGGAAGGAGATAGCAGTAACATTCTAAAAACTAGTGCCTACGCCAAATATTAGAATTAGGTGCCAACGCAGACCCTGGGTTCTTTTAAGGTAACTTCTCCTATACGCGAATGTGTATAGGAGAAGAGCAAAAGAAGAAAACTTCCTCTCTATTAAAATTCAGCTTTACCATATTAAAGCAAACGTGCCAATGCTCGATACCTTAATGTCCAATAGATGACACCTAATTGTCATTATAACATAAGATTGAAAGTGTCGTGTATTGAGTTAGTGTCGAGGACTGGCATATTTACCTTATAGAAACTTCTCGTTTTATACTAACTGAGTTAACAAAGAATCATGATTTAATAGTATAACTCACACCAAAAAAAGTCAACATCCATAAATAACAAAAAAACAAACGGCACGTATTAGGGCCCCTCATTAACCAAAAACCAATAGCGGCCACATAAGTCACACTTTCTAACGACGACAAGGTCGGTAATCGCTACAGACAGAATCCCTCTTTAATATATCGCCGGAACAAAGTGTTAAGATGGAAAAAAGTGATAGAAATGTCGATGATTTCCTGAGGTATACTCCTATAATATTTTACTAAGTACCTACTAACCATATTAAAAATGGTAAATGACTTCTAGATCACTCTTTAGTAGTTAACAACTTTAAAATGCAGTCAATTTGCGAACCTCTTTCTTTTTTAACCGACTTCAAGATTTCAAAAGAGGAGGTTATCAATTCGGTTGTATGTTTTTTTTGTTTTTTTTTTTAATGTTTGTTACTCCATAACTCCGTTATTTCTTAACCGATTTGGAAAATTCTTCTTTTGATTGTAAGTATATATATTCAAATTGGTGCCGTTTTTGTCAAAACGCAGTTCTGATGATGGGATCCATGAGGAATTGAGGGAACTCCTCAAATCTTTAAGGCAAACATATAAAGATTTTTGTGTTTTTATCAACAAGTCAAGCATTTTCATCCAAAAATGTGACATTGGATGAAGTGGAACTGCTGATGATGATCAGAACAGAACTCTTCAACGACGAAAAGTTCACGTTTGGCGATTTGTCCTCCTAGCTGTGTTTGTCAAGCTATTTCTATTTTCACGATTAATTTTTGTCATGCTTGATTTCTGATGATGGGATCCATGAGGAATTGAGGGAACTCCTCAAATCTTAAAGGCAAACATATAGTGATTTTTGTGTTTTTATCAACAAATCGAGCATTATCATAAGAAAATGTGACATTTAATGAAGTGGAACTGCTGATGATGATCAGAACAGAACTCTTCAACGACCAAAAGTTCACGTTTGGCGATTTGTCCTCCTAGCTGTGTTTGTTAAGCAATTTCTATTTTCATGATTAATTTTTATCATCCTCGATTTTTGATGATGGGATCCATTAGGAATTGAGGGAACTCCTCAAATCTTAAAGGCAAACATATAGTGATTATTGTGTTTTTATCAACAAATCGAGCATTATTATACAAAAATGTGACATTTGATGAAGTGGAACTGCTGATGATGATCAGAACGGAACTCTTCAACGACGCGTAGTTCACGTTTGGCGATTGGTTCTCTTCGTTTTGTTTGTCAAGCAAAAAACGTTTTTCCATGATTCCATGAGGAATTGAGGGTACTTAGTCTTCTACCATTATAAACATACTTATAGCCATTTTTATTTTATTGTATGGAATCTAAGAGTGCACCATCTAAGTATAATAATCTTTCACCGGCCTCCCTCATTGAAGTCGTTTTTTTTTTCTTAAATTTTTTTTAAAGTTTGTTCGTAAGTGATCTTATAGTCAAACTGTTCTCAAAGTTTTCTAACTGAGCGCTCCCGTGCTTTGGAAGGCACATTAAGCCGTTGATCCCGGCTGCTGTATATGATACCAGTCATTCAGTTAGAGGCCTTCGGGCGGCTTGAGAACTAACAGTCAAGTTGCACACTCACTTGACAAGCCTAATCCCAATAAGGTCTAGTTTCCCCGTTGGTTTGGAAGGACTGATGGCAGTCGCTTCCGTAAAAACTAGTGCCTACGCCAATTCTTGGGATTACATAGCGGAACCCAGGCGTCCTTCAGGTTGCAACTGTACTGGAAATAACGCTAGGATGATGGATGATGATGATCATGGAAATTAATACAAAAGCAGCGTTTCTGATTCCGACGGAATAAGAAAAACAGCTTTTTCTTTTCCTTGTTTCTGGCACTAATAATAACGACCTAGGTAACGCCACAATTAATTCTTCTCGAATGCTGGGGTAATACACATATTTACAACGCATCTAAATATTATGTACCTACTATTCTGTTAAAAAAATACCCATGACAGCGTCACATGAGTATTGCGCGTTAAAATAACAATGAAATATTTTCATGACCGGTTTTTTGCCTGATTTTCATAGACGAATTTCAGACCTTCCTCGTCTCGTTATTGTTATACTCGTACCTATAGAAAAGGTGACCTTAAAGTCACATTGACAGACAAGAGGACGAAATTTAAATAACTGTCTGATATTTCAGCTAAAATATTAATAAATGTTTTTTTTTAGCCCAAAATATATCGTTTCATAGCTTCAGATCCTATTCAGCTGTCAATCGGTTTGCTGCAAGTTAATTTTTAGTTTCCTTTTTTTTCAGTTTGAAAACGGTTTTAATTAAAATAGGTATGTACATTGTGTGCATCATGAATACAGTCAGTACCTGTATCATGAAATTTTAATTTAATTTATGTAGATTGTAAACTGTGAGTAAGATTTGTGACTGCTGTCAATTTCGCAACCACTTGAAGAGTCATTTAAAATTAGTTATAATTTTGCGTGATATAATAACAAGGAATGGGAAGGGGAAGACCGAGACGTGCGTTTATAGATAACGCTAAAGAGAAGGATAATGTTATGTTGTATCAGGAACTTAAAGATGTAGCACAAAGATTACTTCACCGACAAAAGCAAGGCTCTTTAATTAATGATGATGATGATGAATAACAACATTAAATTTAAATATACATAAGTATTTAATAAATAGCATTGATCTGAAAGATGTGCCTGCAATTTTTAAACAACTACATTTAATTTACTTCAGGCACGCTTCAATGAACTAGGAAATGTTAAGCACTGTCTGATAATGGGCAACATATACGCGCTTCTCAATTATTTTTATTAAACTTAGTAATTTTCTAATGTCCATCTACAATTTACTTCTACTAAATGCCCAATATTTGTATGTAAAAAAAATCCAATTCCAAAGGAACATACAGGAGAAAACAGAATATGAAAATAAAACCCACGTTGGTGTCATTACCAAATGACATCATGATTTATGTTTTTCTTTTTCAATTTTGGAATATGTCTTCGATTACTATTGCTTTATGAAATATTGGGCGCCAATTTACACCCGATTCTAGCTATCGCACTTCGTAGTCTAGCTATTGTACAGTTAGATCCGAATCCCACACCATTAAGCATCACATTCCACCGCATCCCTAAAACAAAACCGATATAAAATAAACGGTATCGGTGCATCGGTGAGAAATAGTGCGGGCCTCGTATAGTTAACCTCGGGTCGGGCGCAGCACTAAATTTATTTTAGTGATGTCATGTTGGCGATACGTTATCCCGGCTACTGTGAGATCGCGCGATACCGGGATAATTTGTTGATCGAAAATTATATTCTTAGAGATATGGGTTAGGTTGCGTTTTACGTTGAGTGCAATGGTGTACGAAATTGCGAATTTTCTATGTAATTTTGAGTTGTTATTTTAGTAAAGATACTTTACTCGTTAGCGGACCCCAGCAGTTGTACGAGGTTAACGCTAGGAGGATGACTGATGACGTTACTCAAACCATGTTTTACACTAAACTGACAAGTGCAATATAAAATTTCACTATAGCAATAGTACACAGGCGCATTCATGAGGTGTGTACTGAAATAATAGAGGAAGTAAAGCAGTCGTTAGTCCATACTATAAATAAATTTTCATTCTACTTTGTTTTTTATTAAATCTTACGTAGTATGTAAGATTTCTCTAACTAACAATAATATCATTCAATAGTAGTTCTTCACAATCAGCTATCAAATATGGCGCACAATTTTATGTTATGATTATTATAAGCATTGAATATGGATCAGATTGGCCTGAAATAAATGATTTTATATTGACACCTAAATATCATAGACATAAGTTAGCATAACCCCTCGGTGAAAAGGAGAAGACAAACAATAATTAGTATCAGAATTTATAGTGTAAGCGGCAACACGATATGATAATATACATAATACATTCAGCAGAGATAAGTTAGAGAAGAGCGAACTGAGGGACTCCCTAAAGTATCAGGAATATTTGAAGATTCGAGAACGCTGCCGGTATAGTAACCCTTAGCTTTAGTGAAAGAGTTTTGGCCTAAATGAACGCCAGGAGCGATCGGCAGCGACAGCCCGTCTACCTATCGCCATTGTTTTAGTGGTCAGCGGTTAAGAAGTCAATCTTGAAACCTGTAATTTCCACAAAGTTTATAACCTAAAAGTCACTTTGAGGTTATAAACTGTATCGAAATGACAGGTGTCAGGATTGACTTCCTATCCGCCGACCACTATAGCCGGGCCATAGGGCAATTTTTATTTATTACATTTAGCATAAGTATAAGTATTGGTTTTATTTATCTCTACACGTTTTGAGTGTTAAATATGAACTTTTCTTCTTTTTGTGCTAGATCTAACTACAAGTAACTTCGTCTAGAGTGAATCTTTTACCAATTTTTTTTTATGATAGACTGACCAGCGATTGACCTTAGTCTCACCTGATGGAAAGCGATGACAAGGCCTAAGATGTTGCTCGCTGGGTCAGTAATAGCCTATTCACTCTTGTCTTGAAGAGACTCAGATTATATGTATCAGGAAATACAGACGGCGGCAGCAAATTCCAGTCCTTAGCTGTTCGCATTAGGAAAGAAGAAGCAAATCGCTTCGTGCGAATAAATGACAGACTGACAACGTAAGGATGCAACCGCTCACCACGTCTGGGCGTCCGGTGATGAAATGGGGAAGGCGGAACTAAGTCATGTAATTCCTGTGCACACTCTCCAAAATGTATCCGATAGAACACAGACAAACAAGCGACTTGACGGCGGTGTTCCAAGCTCTGTAACTTAGATTAAATTTGAAAATTGCTCACCAATGGTTTATTGGTTTGGTGTACGGTATAACCAGACTCATGGCGCATATTTTTAGCTCATCTAATGCTAAGATTACGAGTCTGCGCTTATATTCATAACCTATTGATACTCATTGTTCGTAGCATTCCGTGAAATCGAAAATGAACCGTGTGCCCAATTACTCAAGTCATTGTATGTTAATTAACGTTTCTTTCTAAAAAGATAAACTATATTAATGTGGAGTTTTCTATTTAGTATATTATGTTTCCAAAAGGTTTAGATTTGGGTGGTGAAGAAAGTTTAGTAACAAGGTTCGTTAAAAATAATTACACTGCACTGCTGTTTAAGTAAAAATGATTCGGACATTTTTAAAACAACATTTTTACAATAGGACTGTGGTGGACGAATAGCGTTATCAAATTGTACGTAAAACTTGTTTCTGAGAAAACGAGTAAAAAGTACAAATTTGAGTGAAAACACCCTAGTGCAAATATGACAGTCCCTACTTTAGTTATTCTTAACTTTAGGCGCCTTCCTGACATGTCGATGCGGGGGCGGTACTATATGAGAAAACTGTCAGCTGTCAGTGTCAACCGATACTAATGCAGTACTGCCCCACTTCTGCGCATGGTATAACTACTGCGCAAACGTATTACTGACAGTATTTCGTCAAGTGAGGAAATCTCACCTCGGTAAATTCACGTCAAATAGCAAAATACCTATGACATATCGCATCCACCCCAACAAGTCAGGAAGTCGCCTTATTGGAGAAAGATGTGGAATAGATGACGACGTAGTGACTAGGATTGAAAAAGGTATGCTTCGGTGGTTTGGGCATGTTGAGAGGATGTGTGAAAGCAGACTGACTAAGAGGATTTACGTTCAGAAGATGGATGGAAGGGTTGGAAGGGGGCTACTAAGGCGAAGGTATCTTGATGCTATTTCTACGATACTGAAGAAAGACCAAGTCAGAAAGAAGTATGAAAGGGTGAGTTCCACATACCCCCACTATGACCCTTCCCCTTATTTATTTAATCGTATGGCATTTATTTACGAACCGTGAGATCTTCGAGAAGACAAGTACGGTTGCCAGTTTTTTGTACCCTTCCCCTGAGCCCAGGCGATGCGTAAAGGCATTTCTTCTGCGTCAAAAAAGATCCTTACGCTGCGCGCCGCGCTAGCATCGTCTGAATCCAGCTGTAGGCTGATAGGTAAATAGCATAGATAAGTGCTATTTTTACCATCCCGGATGAATCAAGGCGAAGAAGCACGGCCTTGTGAAACAAAGATGCATTGTCCCGATGCACCGCTGCTTGGAACGAATCCAATATTGTCGGTGCGCTTGCGACCTCCAAATTCCACATTTCAATATTCGAACTACAACCTAAGAAACAAAATACCACAGTGTAATAGCAACCTTGAAGCGACTTGCTAGGATCTACTGTCGTTTGTTTGCAGTTTGGATTAAGTTTCCATTATGCCAATTAGTCTGCAGATCGGAAGATCGGTAGCCATTGTGTTGACCTCAACAAAGAAAGACAAGTGCCATGGTCTTGGGGTAGCCAAGGTTACGAGCGTTTACTTCCACATTTGGGTGGTAGTAAAATTAATTACGGTACTGCTTGGAGTTGAGCCAATGACTAATGTGAAGTATTGTTTCGAGTCAACAGGTTTGATGATAAACTCTTGTGTCTGATCTGTAGAACTTCATTTGGCACACATTACCGACCAATGCTTTATCACTTTAATGTCTGAAAATCATGAAAATTCTCCGGAACAACCGTTTTGTATAACGAGAGTTTCTTGTCGGCCTTGCAAAGAGTCTAAATTATTCGTATTTCGCACCAAGTAATGTTATAGGTACAATATGATATATTTCCGAAAGTACCTAAAAAAGCTGAATACAACATGGAGGTGATATATACTGCTTGTACTGTACTTACTTTGCCCAAGTAATAAAAATCATTCAATTTTTAACAAGCTGTCCGGGAAAGAATTTAAATCGGGTGAAACCATCCATTTCAGCCTCGAAGTATTGACGCTCTAACGTATTGAGAGCCTGATACGCTGTGTAAAGAGTGGACTGTATTTGCCACTAGTCATTAAAACAACGAATACTCTAATCAATCACGAGTATGTAACGCGCTTGTAACTCTACTGGAAGGCCAAGCGTCCAAAGGCTACACTGTCCACTGCCAGGGGGTGACCAGGCAGATCAAATTCTTGTTTGTCACCATCATCGTGGTATAAACACATACTTAAGTATATAAAATTAGGTTCCAAAAGATACATATAAGCAAATTCTTGCTCAATATCCAGCAGAATATTAGCATCTCTTAACTAATAATATTTATCTCTATAGAAAAAAACCGGCCAAGTGCGAGTCGGACTCGCGCACGAAGGGTTCCGTACCAGAAAAAAAAACGCCAACAACTACTCTGTTATATGGGAGCCCTCCTTAATTATAATTATTATTTTGATTTTAGTATTTGTTGTTGTAGCCACAATAAAAATACATAATCTGTGCAAATTTCAACTGTCTAGCTATAAAGGTTCTTGAGATCTACTCGTAGCTCGGCGAGTGGTAGCCATGAAAAAGGGCTAAAATAACAGGTTTTTTGTATGGGAGCCCCCTTAATTATTATTATTATTTTGTTTTTTTTTGTTATTATAGCGGCAACAGAAATACACAATCTGTGAAAATTTCAACTGTCCATCTATTACGGTTCTTGAGATACAGCCTGGTGACAGACGGACGGACGGACAGCAAAGTCTTAGTAATAGGGTCCCGTTTTTACCATTTGGGTACGGAACCCTAAAAATCGTATAGTCATGTGTCTGTCCATAATCATCCCATTAGTGCCATATCTAACAAAAAACCATAGACAAATGTCCACCTGAAAACCTCATTAACGCGGTTATAAATGAATTACCCTGCAATTAGGTCCACGCCTACGCTGATTGCATCGCGTGATGCAAAACCAATTTACCCTTACCTATAGTCACACGAAAATAGACCTTTTATCCACGATGCAAGGTCTGCGTCATGTCATAGATAAGTTGGGAGGGACCCAGCAAGATCGCATCGCGTCCACGCATGCGCTATCGCTGATCCAAGAAGAAATGTTTCCGAAGGAATTCCTGTGCTGTTTTTTTCAGACTAGACTTAGAGGCGACGCCTAGTATTTATAGGAAGTATTTGGTACTCTGTGCTTGGCAGAGTACGAAGCAGCTATACATATATTTCCCATGATGTCAATTTGTTACCTTTGCAATCTCCCATATCTTTCCCTTAACTCATATTTTTGTAACTATCTTGTATTCAGAATAACTACAGTATTTTATCATCATCCGCCTAACGTTATACCCAAGTGTATTCTAAAGAGCCCGAGGCACGGTTTGGCAACTAAGTAATCCCAATAATTGGCTGAGACGCTATTAACAAAAGTGCCATCAGTGACTTCTAACATCCCAACTCCAAGCCAGACGAAATACTAAGCATTTCATTCAACGTAAAGCTACTTTTAAATTGTCAAATGATAATTCGTAATGCAATAAGTTTAACGCGTTCACGGATCACGGACAAAAAATTGTCTAATTTTTTTTTTACTGCCATAGATGGGCTGCACAATACAAGCCCTGCGAGATAATGAATAGTAGATCTCGTTTTGAATTACTTGTTGGTTCCATATTTTGACGAAGTGCTAATCTGATTTTGTCTGTGTGATTTTGTCTGTGTGATTTTGTTTGTGTGTGTGAATTGTTCCCACGGGCAGTGTTGTGAAAGAACGTTTCTGAACGTGAAGTGTTGGTGATCGTTGGTAGTTGGATTCTACTCCACAGACTCGGAAGATTCCAGGGGTTCTGTTAAAGTTCCGAGTCTTCGCCGGACGAAGATGAAACCACCCTATCCACGTGATTATAAGTTTTATATACCCGCGGATTTGCGAGGCAAAGTTTGATTCCCCCCGGCGGAATTAAGCAACATTTGTAACGCGCCTAAAACGCCACAAGATGTCAGCCTCATTATAATCATTATCAAATATAATAAAGGCGTAGGGATGTGACGACCCTATCGCTCACTGGTTTTCCAGTGCAATCAGTCAACGCAAGTATAAAGGATGATTCACAGTATTCCGTTCCGTGTCCGTTGCGTTTGCTGTCATAGAAAACGGGCCAGCCCGGACACGGAACGGTCTACTGTGAATCATCCTTTAGAGCAGCTTGTAGTCAGCTGTTAGGGAGTAGCGACCGTACCTGAGTGCTCCTGGGGGTTTTCTTTGGGTTGGCTGTTTGGAAAGCCCCCCCCCCCCCCCCCCCCCGCTTCTGGCTTGCCTTTACCGGCTGTCCAGAGTAGAGTCGCTAAACCTTTTTTTTTGGGGTAGTATATGTCACCTAAGTAGTGAGTTGGTGGTATGTTTAAGGTCCAGTGCCACCTCTTTACACCCAGCCCTATCGGTCTATCGGTGTTGGTATCGATGTTTCGCTTAGGTCATTTTTAGGGTTCCGTACTCGAGGGGTCCAAAAGGAGCACACAAGTTTTACAATCAAACGGCCAATTTTGATTGGTATATAGCTTGCTATAGACCTCAAATTTATGCAGTACGTGGGCATATAGGCATGATGTTGATCAAAAGCCATACTAATTGTCAAAAAATATTTTTTTAAATGATGATGATGAAGATGACCATAAAGATACAAGAAAATAAATAACGTCAGGAAGTACTCATTTAAATGAAGGGGCGCAGTCAAAAGTGGTATTTACTCGACTGACAGTTGACACTAACAGCTGACAGTTTTCACATATCGTACTGCCTCCGCACCCACAAATCAGGAAGTACCCAAAAATGATTTTACCATTACCATTACGCATTGTCTTGGTATTTCTCAAATTTTCCCCACCAGTGACTAACCTAAGGTGTTAAAATTCAATGCATACTTTCGATTTCATCAGATCCTTTGTCTGAGGGCTGATTGGCTCCTTATTTACATTGTACTATTAGCTCTAGTGAAAAGGGGTACAAGTCATGTGCAATTGTACGGCACTTATACCCTTTTTCACGGGGTTCACAGTTTATGCACAGTCGTAAAAAAGACGTTGTACTCGTTATGACCAAAGTGACATTTGCAAATCTGATTGATCTTAGATGACTACTGTGACTGTGGTTAACTGAGAATAAATAGGCGGTATTAAGAATGTTATAACCGGACTTCAGTAATTAGCTTGAAGTATGTGCTATTTTTGGATTATTTGTAATATTACAAATTTTAAGATATTTGTTATCCCAGCCATCGATTACATTAAATCTCACCGGTTTCCACGGTTGTTATTAATTTTATAAAGTAATAGAAGCGGATTTAATTGCGTTAATTATGTATCAATATACTCTGACGTTAAAAAACCTTACCATTTCCAGCGCTAAAAAGAATGAATCATTATTGAAAGAATGAATGAAAAACTAGAGAAATATATATTTTTTAATACTTAGGCATTAAGCAACTCTCAAACCGCTTCTATCATTCTTGCAGTAAGCAGATAAAAATATACCCAGTAAATCATATTTAACTATTCCAAACGCATTATTTTAACAGAAGGTACATAATATCATAGATTAAGCCAAAGTGTGGTGACCCGCGATATCAAATATCTCGCTTTTCTGACCAATCTAATCTCAAAGCCCATTACTAAAAATATGGAAACGTAGATTTGATTTCACTGTTCTCAATAAACCATCTCGCGTCCGTATGAAGAACATAAATTTATTAACAAATCAATAAATAATAGAGGACCAACAATGTCTACGGAAATGTTTTAAAATGGACGCTTGCAACTGAATTTGAACTTTGATTCTTTACTTTTACTATTGGATTTAGTTTGTGTAAGTTTGGTAACATTGATAATATACAAAATGGGATTCGATAAAAAGTTTCGGTGTGAAAATAGAAAGTCGAATGTGTCTCCTATTGTTTGTGGCTAAATAATAAGATGTATCATGCAGGTGCTAATCTACTTATCTTGAGAGCGGATAGTGTTTTATGCACAGCTTTGGTCATGGAAGTAGGTTTTAACGGTGAATATGAAAATTTTCTGTCGCAACAGACTTCAACTTTAGTCAAAAATAGTAACGGTATTAAATTCATACCGTTTATCTGAATTGATTGCAGCAGTAGTTGCATAGGCCGAGAGGGAGAGAAAATTTAACTCCAGCAAAATAAACATGAAATCGAAATGCAATCTTAACACTAACACACATAGTATGTTTTTCTTGTGTTCTCTGAATCATTCTTGTTGTACAAGAATGCATTGTACTTTAAAAATATACACAATACTTATTTACATATGTACACCGAATGTGTACCAACGTATGTTGGAATGAATGTCGTTGGCCTCCCAAACCGTATCAAATTACAAAAAAAATAGTACTCTCGTATTGTCCTAAGCGGTAAAAAACTCAAATTGATTGTTACCATTAACACTCGTGTCGAAACATGGGCGTTCTAAAACCTAAAAAGTTACATAGACGTACATAATATATCACACACAACACCCATGCGATATCTTAAAGGAAAATTGCAGCTAACCAAATTAAAATTATTCAATAATCGTTTTTAAGGCTTGAACGTTACGGCGCAGCTTGCATTCGAGTAGCGGTAAAGTTAATTTGGTAAAAATGTTCAAAATCGGTCTATATTAATTGACAGACACGAACTGGGGAAGGCTGACAAATTAGATACACAGGGCCGGATCGGAGGCGGAACTCTTTTGTTTTTGGTTCGGTCAACGTTACTTTCGGGTGGTTTCTGTGTTCGGTTGAAAGTTGTCGCTGATTTTGGGTGTGAAAATAAAATCTATGGTCTATATGGGTTGAATTCACGTTGAATTTAAGGGGCAAACGTGGAATTCACTGTTTTGTTTAAACAAATTGTCGTTTTTATTTTAAAGAGAATAAAAGTGGGAACTATCCTTGGAACGTAGGTATTTAACGAGCTCGGGAAATGTCAAACTTCGTGATATTTAACCGATTTTATTAAAAAGTTGCAACGCTTCAACTACTAATACTGCTATTTGATTAATAAATATAATGTCAATGCATTAATTGACAACATTTCATTTTTTTAAGCGGGCTTGTTTCCGATGTAATCAAATAGGGGATAAAATATTAAATATAACCACAGCTTTAAAAATTTCTATGAAATCCCAATTTCATATAAAAAGATCAATTTCAAAAGTTTCTCCTTCTAAAAGAGTGTTAGTGACAAGTAAGGCGTCACAGCGTATAAAATCCCAGTGTATTATCAGCGTATAATATAATAGTACAGAAGTACGATAAATAAGGCGAATTTTCGTAGGATTTCTTCAAGTTTTCATGAATATCGTGAATTATATAATTTTTGGGTTTCTTGTCAACATGTTAGCGAAATGAATTAAGATTTCATACTACTTGGAAATTTTAAATGTTGTCAATTGTCTTTTTTATATCACTACACGGTATGGTGGCAAGCAAGCTTACTGCGGCGTAACTGCTGGTGAGCGGATTCTCGTGACTCTAGAAGAATCGCAAGAGCGTTGCCAACCCTTTATTTAATCGAGGATTCGTTGTGTTGACAGCTAGAGACATATGCAGGCCACTTACTCTCAACATAGTGCGTCCTAAGGAGCACTGACGACCATACTGGCCATCAGGGACACAACACATACCTATTATGGAGCAAATTGTGTGTTATTATGGTTGCAGTCTTTATAAAATCCATCTATCGTCAAATTTATATAGCACATTGTAATATTTTACCGTCCATGGTTATTATTTATAATACTATTTTAAACAACATTTCATAAAAATATTAGTACCACATGCGGGTAAACAAACTTAATACAAGAACAACGTCCCCGGTTATTCATAACGACATTAATACATGAAACAAAGAGGTATAACGTAACACCCGGGACCACACGTAATGCTGGAGGGCGGGTCCTGTGGGGACCTGCGATTTGTTAACATTTAAAAAAGGAATGGGTTCTCCATTTTAATACTTTTTGTAAACAAGGGTCTTCCCTTCCCGCGACCAAAACACGTTTAAAATGTCAAATTGTGAAATTCGCCTAACAATATAATATTTTTCTTGGTGTGTGTGCCATATTAAGATGTGACCGAAACACATTTTAGAATTTTCGAAGTAAATAAATCAGTTCATTCAGAGTTACGTTCGGTAAATATTAATAGATTGTGAAAATTATGATAGTTTAAATAAACAATCACTGGAATCGCGATCCACTACATTTATATTAGGTTATATTCATTACAAAATTATCGTAAAAAGTCAACGGAATAAATGGCAAACGCAATATTGAAAAATTTACTATTGAGGATGACCATCCTCCTCACACGCACCTTTTGTCAACTAAATGTTCTCAAATCATTTATGTTAAATGAAAATGCCCGTATATGCTTTTAACTGCTATTGTATACAATAAAACGCATACATGCCATGTGTTCATAGTTTTTTAAAGAATAAAGTCACGGTACTCAGACGGAACAAACCTTCCCAGTGACCATTTAGAAAAAGTTGACCATAAACTATTTATATTAGAACCATCTCATTAACATACGATAAAATGGTTCTCAAATTACAATGAATATTACTATTTGGTACATGAAATATGTCCAAGTATACACGGTAAAGGCGTAGTGATCCGATCATTTCATTATTGATAGTATTAATGAAGGGATTCGAATTAATCCAGTCACGAATTATATGTTAAAGTATTTCAATTTGTATTGATAAATGTGGATTTAACTGTTTATGTTGGTGTAATTTTCTGGTGAGAGTTTGTTATGTCAGTTAGTGTTCGATTACGTTGTAGATTAGTTTGAGACGTGATTATGTTTTAAATAAATTATGAAAAAACGAGTGTATGAAGGAAGAGTGGGTGGAAAAGTTGGTAGGCGAAGACCTCGGCGAACGTACTCCGTCCATATCGGAGACATTTTGCTGAAAGGTCAGGTCAATAGTACCCTAAATCGGCGCCCATATATGAAGAATGTTATGAGAGTTCATGAAGCAAAAGTTGCATATCAGGATCGTAGCAAATGGAAATCCGTGATCTATGCCTACCACTCTGGAAACAAGCGTGTACGTATGTACGTAAAAGCTTTGCTAACTGCATGTTTTTTGCAGTGCCGTTAAATAATCATTTTTATCAATTTCAAATTAAGTTGAGAAAGACCACTAAGACGAGTTTAGTCCCTTTCTTACAAATACAAATAACAGAGACAAACTTAAACGGCATTTTATTTAAACAGGTTTGATGGACGGTAACGAAAATGGGCAATAGAATATATCGGATCCCGGAAATTACACACGAAGGGGATTAAATAAATACCGAAATTCGTATCAAAAATGCTTTTACTTAGCATAAGCCCCAGAAAATGATGGCTCAACCGTATATCGGAGCATCATAATGCAGCCCTGCAACAGGCAGTCGACTGAAACTCCTGGAGAAGAATACTTGCTATGCTATGTCGGCATGGTATGAGCGACGACGAAAGAGAGAGGATGCTTAGCACTAGAAGTTTATTTGCTGAAACGTTCGCGTCTTCTCCAAGACATGTTGAGATCCGAGGAAGCCTTACGTTTTGCTACTTTTGGCGGGTTCAGTCGCCATCTGCGACTACGCGGGTGGCTGGGGTTAGCGTTATTCATCGAGATCGGTGGTGGGTTCACCTGCTGAGAATGATGATGATAATATTTGTCGGCCTGTTTAGACTAGTTGGTAGTGACACTGCCTCCGAAGCTAGAGGTCCCGGGTTCGAATCTCGGTCAGGGTATTATTTTTGCATTTAGCTCGGATATTTGTTCCTGGGTCTTGGATGTTTTCTATGTATTTAACTATGTATTTACCCATACTAGTCCCCATAGTACAAGATTTGCTTAGTTTGGGACTATATCGAATTGTGTCAGATTGTCCCCCAATATTTATTAATTAATTTAATAATGAAATTTGTGTGTACGAGGCCTAAATCGCGAGCAAAAGATAACGCCGGCCTTTGTTACATTATTTTGATAAGACAACATTTACACTGACTTTGACTTTGATTTTGACAATAGAAGATCGCACGGCCTTGCACTAAATGCGGGTTATGTCCAATTATAGCTTATGTCACAGTCACAATGCTTCTCACGACTGCGCAACTCGCCTTGGCGCGTGTGAGTGCGCTATTAGAACGTATTGTCATTGTTAGCTGTGACAGATTTTAACGTTGTATAATATTGTTACTGGAATATTATGGGCACGGTTACAACGTGATAAACGTCCAAATTATGCTCATGCAGTTTTAAAAAACCGGCCCAGCGCGTGTCAAGCCGCGCGCAATGAAGCGTTCCATAGCTATCCAGCTGTTGCATTATTACCATTATTGGTTGGTTGTGAGCTATTTTATGCCGCTTCGACCAGTACTTGATCTATTGTGGCAGCCCTTATAGTTCGTTGCTTATACCCACTGCTTCTAAGAATTTCCAGACTCTTTGGGCTGCAATTTGTTGTATCTCCTCTGGTTGCATGATGTGCCTCTCTAGGTAGATACTTCTTTTTCGCATAAGTGGTCCACACGAGCAGAGGGTGTGAATGGCTGTCTTCTCTGACTCTTGGGAGAACCTGAACGCTGCGCTTTATTTTAAACCCATTTTAGTAAGGTAATTGTTTAGTTTGCAGTGACCAGTAAGTATTCTTGTCACCTGGAGTATTCTTGTCACTGTGCAGGTGACAAGAATACTCACTGGTCAGCAGCAGTTACATTATGCTCATTACTTAAAATTTCATATTATAAACATATATTAACTATTTATTTGAGACAACTAACAACATCATCTTAGTAATAACATTAACACTGTAACCAATATTAATGATTGCTTACTGTTGCAGAACGATCTGAGACATATATCTGAATGGTGTTCCCTTAACCATATGTATCTTAATGTTGCCAAATGTCACGTTATATCATTCTCAAATAAAAATAATAAACTGGTATATAATTATGAATTGCAGGGTCAAGCTCTTGATAGAAAATCTGTTGTTCAGGACCTTGGGATCCTCTTTGATGATCAGCGTAACTTTCGTCCTCACTACGAATACTTGATTAGCAGAGGCAGACAATTACTGGGCTTTATCTTTCGAACTACCACGGGTTGTAAAAAACCTAACAGTTTACTGACACTATTCTTTAGTCTAGTCAGAAGTGTCCTTGAGTATGGTTCCCCGATCTGGACGCTTACAGGTTCAACTTTGGTCGCACGTATAAGTCGCACGTATAAGTCGCACGTATAGTCACGCAAAATGTACGACCTTTTATACTTAAACATAATAGATTCAGCTGCTCTGTTGTCAACTCTAACTTTTAACACACCTCGTTTCAGAGGTCGTAAATGTAAAGTTTTTTCCCTGAAGGTACACAAAAACAATACTTCCTATCACCAGAATGTGTAGACAATATAATGACTTGGCTGCTGACAATGTTCGTGTCGACATATTTGATCCACGCATTACTAAATTCAGGAGGATCTTGGCGGTCGTCCTCCTCTCTGCTCATTGAAAACGTGCAACGTGCATGAGATTCAGAAAAAAAAATACATTTATTCATAGACTACGTTGTGAGGAAGAAGCAAGCCGTATCAATTATCAATTATCCCTATCCAAATCTTAAACGCATATCTGTGTTCGAATTCCATTAAACATAGTTTTTAAAAAATTAGCACAAAGCAAAGAAAAAAACAATCCCAAACATATATAGAACTAATTAGTGTTATAAATTAGCACGGACTAACCTCTAATGTCGAGTCCCACGTTTTTGTGACTGCAAAAAGCTCGCCGTATCACTGCGACCTACATCTGGGCCTTGATACGGGTCAATTAAGTGAATTATTTGATTAATTAGTGTAGGAAACAATTTGTGCGATTATTTCATGATAAGCGAGTTGATACGTAGTTGAAAAAAAAAGCTACCAAGTGCGTGTCGGACCACACACAAGGAAGGGTTCCGTGCCGACACCTCCTAATCTACATTTAAAACCACTATACAATACTTTGAATCAAAAAAGGACGTATCTTCATAGCAAACTCACGGCACTTATGCCCTTTTGTTTGGGAAAAACAGTTTTTCAGCAATAAACCAAAAACCATTCTGAGGCTCTAGTGAAAAGGGGTACAAGTCCTATACTTGTACGGCTCTTGTAGCCTTTTTCAGTAGGGTCACAGCATTAAACCTATCTTGTTCAAACCAAAAATCGTTGAAATGCGGGACGGGCTGTGAATGAGATAGGTAGCTTTATCTTTATATTATATTTTAAATTTAGTTTTATTTAGGTTTAATATTTTGTATAGTATTTATAGTCAATAATTGAGATATTAAATTATTTCTAAGGACAAAAAAATCGTTGAAAGGACTTAATAATGTAATGTAATCTTAATTTTTTTGAGATATTTAAGATTCATAGTTAGGAAATTAGAGGGGGGGGACACTTTTTACGACTTTGACAGCCAATATCTTAGCAACGGTTGACTTAAATGGAAAAGTTTTTTAGTAACCCGGGTATGTCCTTAAACTACGACCAAGACCACCGGGGAATGGGCAGCAGCATTTCTAGAGTGCGGTGGAGATACTGCGATCGCCAACCCGCATGCCAAGCGTGGTGATTATGGCATTTACCCCCCATGAAATTGGGGGAGGCCTATGTCCAGTAGTGGACGTCATAGGGCTGATATGATGGTGGTATGGTGGTTATAGCAATCACCTTCCTACCAATTTTCATAATTGTAGTGCTCATAGTCTCCGAGTAAATCGGCTGCGACATACGGACGGACGGACAGACATGACGAATCAATAAGGATTCCGTTTTCGCCATTTTGGCTACGGAACCCTGACAAAGGCGGTTCTCCTGTGGTTTATGAGCACGAGTCAAGGAAATTGAAACACTTACCTTTTTCGGTCTTGTCGCAATTATACTAAGGGTGAAAAGGGTACGTGTTTACATTTGGGTGAGGACCAAATTTTTGGACCATCGTTAAGGCAAGGTTTCCTATATAAATTGTATGACAAATTTTCGTGTCACAAAGAAATCAATTAAATTGTAGGGGAATTAAATACCTTAACGATGGTCCAAAATTTGGTCCTCACCCATTTCCTTCACTGTACGTTGTTTTTACTAGCTTTTATTTAACTTGCATTGTTTGCATAATATGTAAGTTGTCCTCAAAGTTTGTAATCCTTTTTTCAGCCACTTGCCGGTATCCGATTGAGCTGAAATTTGGCATACATATGTAAGTTCAGAGACAATGCAATATTAATGTAGTACCACCGAGCCGATGGAGACATAAGGTGGCCATAGCAACTCCTAAACTACACAGAATAAACCCGTCGTGTTTGAAAGCATCAAATTTGGAACATTCCGCCTCCGAAGCTAGAGGTCCCGGGTACGAATCCCGGCCAGGGCATTATTTGTGCATTTAGCACGGATATTTGTTCCTGGGTCTTGAATGTTTTCTATGTATTTATCTATATAAGTATGTATAGCGTCGTCTAGTACCCATAGTACAAGCATTGCTTAGTAGTTTGGGATTAGGTAGATTTGCATTTTTTTTGCGGGTGCCGCAGGACCGGTCATTGTGGAAGTCTTTGGGGGAGGCCTTTGTCCAGCAGTGGACGTCATTCGGCTGACATGATGATGATGTGTCCCATTTTATTTATATTTATTTATTCTCAACGAGTAATTGCAATAATACCGGTAATATAAAACTTGTGCCCAAAAATATTATTTGAACAGAAACTTATTATAACATAGATTTATAGAAACTGTGACGCCGTTTATGCGGATAATAAGTCCGGCCCAAAATTAAGCTGTATAGCCCATAACTTTAGTTATGTCCACCGGAAGGCTGCGAATCTAATTCTGCGTAGGACCCTAGCAAGGCAGGCAACTGTTCAATAAAAAGCTTCGAGAGCTCAGTGGCTAATTTATGGAAAAGCCAGTTTCCGCTAGTTCATAGTAAACTCCGAAAGCTTAGTAGCCAAATTGTGCCATAATAAAAGTTGTTCTACAACTAATTGCATTCTAATGTCAACGTCAACGTCATTCTACTACCGTTTTTCTCGATTGTATGTATCCCAGAGGACCACGGGGTCCGCTTTGGCATCTTATCCCAAAATTTGACGTAGGCACTAGTTTTACGAAACCGACTGTCATCCGAACTTCGAACCTAAAGGAAAATCTGCCTTTTTGTGATTAGCACGGTTTCCTCCGTTTTCCTTCACCGAAAAGCCTGTTTAAGATCAACTGATATTTCGTTATTATCAGATAACAAGAAACGAAATATAAAATACTTACTTTACACAAACAGGGCAGAGCGGAATATGCTCGCTCATATTTGGAGCTTATGGGCAATGGCTCATATTTCTGACTCCTCTATAATGTACCACTATTGTAGCAGGCAGGCTGTTTGCTTGTGTACTAGCTTCATTGTATATAAAATACACAAACATAAAATACCATTGTAGCAGGCAGGCTGTTTGCTTGTGTACTAGCTTCATTGTATATAAAATACACAAACATAAAATTCAGAAAATAAAAATAAACTACCTACAATCGAACCTTTTTTGCGGTCAGTTGAAGTGACGTAAGTTTAATGCTAATTATAGAACAACGCAAGCGCATCCTCTTCGGTGCATCGTGGCCTTGCACTATATCCTTCGTGGTCCGATCTTATCGGCTCGAGCTGTACTGTCGCGCAAACAAAGCTATTGAAAATAATAATTATTAACACGTTCACATCAGACACGGATGCTATTAATAGTATTCGAGTCATGTTTTGTTTCGTTTGGTCTATGACATGGACCATCACTAAACTTATTGTTACGACGAGCTCGGGCTTATTTTAGGCAGAAATCAAAAGTAAGTCCATATAGTTCTTGACGAACTTCTTAAGAATTCGAGACGAAGTTGGGGGTCATTTACTCAAAAAGTTTTCCGGGAACCATATGTCTGTTTGTCACAACGCTATAAATCTCATATTGACCCACTTATTTTTACATTGTAATAACTTTCATCTAAGGTGCTCTGACGTATAGTAGAGAGGCCAATTTGAAAAAAGTCGTGTAATAACAAAGTTCGTTTGACTGAACAGGTGCATACCAACAAGTGGTATCGTTGGATTCAGTAATATCTCCCAAATATGAAAAGTGCGGTTGTCGCTCTTTAAAGTGGTGGAGGGGATAACTATGACGTCACAAAGATGGTGGCATATGGTATTAAATTTTTACGATTAACTCAACAATTACTCATCCGATTTTGATAAATGAGGTGTCATATGAAAGCTGTTTAAATAACAAACAAAAAATATTTACAAATTTTAATGCAAATCATATACATTTTTTCTTTTTTGAAAAATAAACAAAAACATAAAATTTACTTTTTTTTAAGTTTAAAATAAGCAGTGAAATAATCCATTTACTCCAAATATACCTGATATAAAAGAGATAGCTACACTTCTTATCTACATATTACTTATGGAATTTAAGAAATTGGATCATAATACACATACACATTTTAGCCACTTGGCCTCCCTACTAGTAGTAACATAGTAGTGGCAGTAGCTCATACTGTTCGGGCGTCAGAATGACGTCACATAATTTCATACTTCGCGCCGGATGCATATCCGGCTTAATCTCCTTTGGCAAGGCGCCGCGTGCTGCGTGTACTATTGGTACTAAATAAAATAACAATTGATGTTTTACTATACTATACATTTATTAAGGTTTTTTAAATTTTTGAATGTCAGGCGTCAGAAATTTAAGGAGTTTCCACCGCGACTGCTCGTCTCTCGGAGCGTAACATGACATTGCACTAGTTGGAGCCACCTTGAATCTGCCATTGTCGTGTGTTCCCACTTCATTGTTTGAACAGATTAACAGCAAAACAGTATCAGCTAACCGCAGGTTCAAATTAAAATGCGTGTTACTACAGAATTAATGATTAAGCGTATATTTTTCCGGTATGTTTGTTCTCAGATATAATGTGCATATAAGTGTCAAAACGTTATAGTGAAGTCTATTTGATTGAACTGAATTGACTTAAAAATTGACAACATTTCAAATTTCCAAGTACATAGTATGAAATCTTAACTCATTTCGTTTATTTGTTAACAAGAATCCCGAAAATATATTTGCTAGCTGTTACTTTTCAAGATATTCATGAAAATGTGAAGAAGGCCTATAGGTTGTATCGTCCATATGACGTCACAAGGCTGAATGTGACAGTATCAACAGCAAAACACTTTCTTTAGTAAATTCGCCGAAATATATAATTTTTTATCCTCTATTTGATTTCATTGGAAAAAAGCCCACATAAAAAATGCTGTCAGTTGTCAACAAAATTAAACATTAACCCCCTTATTTATAAACGTCCATCAAGCCTCTATTAGTTAACAAGCCGCTAAAGTTGGTTTGTCCTTAGCTGTCACTTTGACATTTATGTTTGTGAGAAAGGGACAAATCAACTTTTAGTTAACAGAGGTTTGTTAAGTTTTATGAATAAGGGGGTTAGGGTCTGCGTCAGTCCAATGAAAACCCTACTAATATAACGAAAGCTCAACTTCTCAATAGCCGAAAATCTAGAACTTACCAAATATTTAAGTATATAACCTACTAGGACTTATTGCATGTGGTTTATTAAATTTTTTTTGCGCATCCCTTACGAGTCGTAACTGATTTAGGTTCACGCCTTTTCTGTTTTATATTTAAAGCCAAGAGCTAGAATGCCTTATCTTTATCGCAAATAAATAAACGGAGACTCCTTTTCTATCATCATAATCGTCAGCTCATATGCGTCCCGCTGTTGGGTACCTACAGGCGTCGTCTTCCCATAGATGAGAGGGAGTTACAATAGACGACGGGTTTCTATAAATCTTTATAATTTTTTTTTTTTACAAAAAAACACCGACTCGAAACTTTTCCATACTCACACTCGGCCCTTCGTGTTATATAATTTTTAAGGAGTTCCCTCGATTTTTCGAAGATACCGTCATCAGATCCAGACTTGGTGACAATGAGACCAACTTTCATTAGCAAAAAAAGAATTTTTGAAATTTAACTTGTTATATAACTCCTACAATACATACCTACAATTCTAAGTTAAAATACTTTTGTAATAATTAGGTTAGTTATAAAAAAAAAACACAGTATTTATATATGGAAGTGTTTTGAGTGTTTCAATTCGCCAACTAACTGTCATGAAGTTTGGCGAAAAACTGTGTTCTTGTATACACTGTGTAATTGTTCCAAATAAATTAAAAAAAAATCGGTGCACTAGTCTCCGAGTAATCGGTGAACATAATATATATAAAAAAATATTCCGACGAATTGAAAACCTCCTCCTTTTTTGAAGTCGGTTAAAAATCACATAGCGTATTGTAAAAATAACGGGACCGGCACCAGTTTGCTACATCATTAAAAAAATCAATTAATAATCGATATTTGCCACCATAGATCAAATAAGACACGGCAGCCTTTTAACTTTAATCCGTTTATCCGCATTTTCTGATCATGCGCATGTTTGTTTAAACATTCGACATAGCGACTAAATCGATTCAGTTTCATGGGAGACCGTGAATCCGTGTTCTGGTTGAATGATATACGGAATCGAGTTATGCGTGAAATATATTCAATTAAGTTGAGAGAAAGAACGAAAATATTGAGCACCGTTACGTACAGTTATATCAAGTACAGCCAACAAAGTGTGCGAAACAGAAGACAAAATTATCTGTAAAAGACTTGGTATTATTATTGGTTGGTTGTGAGCCATTTTATGCCGCTTCGACCAGTAGTTGATCTATTGAGGCAGCCCTTATAGTTCGTTGCTTATACCCACTGCTTCCAAGAATTTCCAGACTCTTTGGGCTGCAATTTGTTGTATCTCCTTTAGTTGCATGATATGCCTCCCTAGGTAGATACTTACTTGGTCCACACAAGCAGAGGATGTGAATGGCTGTCTGCCAGAATTTTTATTTATTTATTAAACTCAAAAAAATAAATTCTATGATATGGTACATTCATATTATCGCCAAACTGTTTAACAGGTTGTTGACGAATGTTGCGCTCATTTATGTTTACACTTAATTACATACTAATAAAATAAGGGCATATTTTACTTTTAGCATTCATTTTAATCTATCAGCATTGTAAGTACGCTGTAGCAAGTACAAACAACCTTAAGAGGCCGCAGGAATCTGGATCTCCATACAAACGTAGTTTGGCTCTCATTTTAAAACGGCATGCTGGAATAACATGAAACTTTGTATACACAATGGGATGGTGGATATGAGAAGGATATGCCGGCATATCTAAGCTAAAAATTAGTTTCTGTTGCTTAAAATTATAATGTAGAAAAAATACAGCGATTGTTAAGGTTTTCACACAATACCTAAAAAACTCAAAAACTCGGTCTATTTATTTTCTAGTACAATTTCTAGCAATAGAAACTAATCCCCGCCTCCGCTCCACTTCCGGCCTAGATATGGCGGACGGATCCCATTGTGTACACAAAGTTTCATATTATTTCAGCACGGTGTTTTAAAATGAGAACGAAACTACGTTTGTATGGAGAATCGTGGTCAGTCGACCGTGCGGGGGACCCTGAAGTCAAGTGCTAAGAACTTTCAGATATTTTTAAGCACTCTTTCATGTGAGGGGACAATACTAGTATTTAATACTTTAATTATTACTATACGAGTATTTAATTATACAGGGTGATTTTGGGGTCGTGATCCGAAATAATTGTACATGGTCAAAAATTAAAAGTAGACAACATCACAGTCGGTATGAAGGTTCATAACTCAAATAATTTTCTTTGTTTTACAAATTTTAATGGGAAATAATACTTTTTCATACAACTTGGTCACCCTACCCCACTGTCAACTCTCCATACCATCCGTCAAAGAGAGTACGGTAACCATGTTTTTTGTTTTTTGTTTTTAATTAAAAATGAAATGCGTTTGTTTCGTGTCACTACAATTTTTTTGAAATGGCTGTTAGATACCAACTTTTAAAACTGTTTCTTGATCCACGATCCCGAAATCACCCTGTATAGTATTATTAATAATAATAATCGTAGCACCGCCCAGGCGTAACGGTGGGTACTCCCTACGGACGTGATGCAACTTCGATCCCCCCCCCCCCCGGGGAGGGAGTGGGCAAATTGACCGTTAGAAGTTATTATTTATTGCAAACCTTAATAAAACATCATATACAAAATGATAAACAAAGATACAGGAAGGCAGAGGTGTAACGACGGGTAATTTTATTACTAAAGAGCGATCTCTTCCAGACAACCTCTGTAATAGAGAAATGACATGTAAAACAGGTAGTAATGTGTGTTCACGTTGTAGGTGGTGCAGAAATTTGCGTAAAGCTAAAGATGATAAAGATTACAAAACAACTCAGGACTCTATAATCATCACTCTCAGACTGTCAGCCGGTTGCGTGCTCACTGTTGAGGACTGTAAGCCACTTTTCGAGTACGCAATTTATGTCACTTGTCCTGATCGTGAGCTAATTTTATTCAAGAGTCTCCATCTTGAGCTAATCTTACCCGTCATTTTCCAAATATCGTCAACACTCGAACCCTTAACGATTAATATACCTACCCCACAACAGCTCCAGGCCTCCGCTGGTGGAGCCACCCAGTCAGCGCTGTGGAGGGTGCTGAGAATAACTCCTACCAAATATGCATCATCACCATCAGTTTATACACGTCCCACTGATGGGCACAGTCCTCTCATGGTAGAAAGGGAAAGGACATTGACCCAGTGCGGATTGGGCACTGCACAGACACCTTTGAGTTTTACGCAGATGTAAGCAGGTTTCCTCCACCAAAAAGCTAACAGTAAATATCATATGATATTCCATACAAAATTTCCGAAAAACTAACTAGTACGGGTCGGGATTCAAACCGACGACCGCTTGACAGTTGTATACTTGAACCACTAGGTAACCAACAAACAAATATAGAAAGCAAATTAAAAAAAATCTCATCCATATAATATATACCAAATTCAATAGTAACCACAAATCAAACTCTAATTATTTTCTGACTCTAATTACAAATCTCATTAGATTCAATGCATCATCTGATACTAATTGATTGGTCAGATTCCCAGCTTCTGAAAGCATACAAAAATACAGAAGTACTTCAAATGTAGTATAATTATAAATAAAGAATGTAGTTTATATTGAATCTATAAATAGAAGCAAACGCAGTGACCGTTATAGTATTGGTAACAAGAGATTTAGAAATATTGTAATGGAAACATACAGGTGAGAAATTAGTACAAAAACGCTTATTGCGTATCCTTCGCGGGGTCTGATAAAAAGGTTTCTTTGAGGGCTAAGCCTCTGAGGCAACAAAATTCAATATATATACAGGATGATTAGTAACAGAATGCAAAGAGTTTCAGGGATGATAGAGGAGGTAATTTTAGGTATTTTACACACAACTTGCTTTAGTACTAAGTCTCTTAGTTTCCACGATATGCACTATTTTATTTTGAAAATTGTATGTTATCTGTATACATTTTCATAGAAAAGGAAAAAGAAATTAAAAAAAAATCCTATTCAATCGAAAATTATCCTAAGTGATTAAGTTTTTACTTCGAAATACAAGATCTTCGAAAATAACGGGTTAATTTTTTTCGTTCCTACTAAGAAAATGTATGGAGAGAAATTCGCATCTGAATACCATGTGAATACCGGCAGTAAAAAGTCGTTAGTCCCAATTCAATTGATTTCAAAAAACTTCCTTAGTTCCTTCAGCTACTGAAAAATTACGATAAGCCAGAAAAAAAGGCAACATTAAAAAAATCTATACATTTTCAATTTTCAAAATAAAATGGTGCATATCTTTAACTAAGAGACTTTTTACAAAAGCAAGTTGTGTCTAAAATATCTAAAATGACCTCCTCTATCATCCCTGAAAGTCTTTCCATCCTGTTACCAAACAACCTGTATATCTTGAATTTTGGTACTTATCTCACTTGCTCGCGGACGCCGAGCACAGCATATGAGTTAACATTGAGCGATCAACGAGAATCTTTTATAATCGCAATCGTTCGCGTTGCGAAATTATAATTTCCAAACGTTCAAAGTTTCAAAGTGAAACATTGAAAAATTGTCATGCCGGGCGGGATTTCCACGACAACGATGACGACGATGGACGGATTCCAGACGTCGTGGGTTGAAATCCCGCCTGGGGTGACAATTTTTCAACTGTCACTCTGGTTGGAAATCAAAATCATACACAATCATATTACTTATTACGAGAAGGTATTGTTGTTGATGAAAACCAAAGTTTTTAGAAATATGTATCAAGCAATTATTTATAAACACGAGTGGCTCTGTGAGCAGTAGACCTCGCGAGTTATATTATCACGTTTATAGCCTCCATGGCTCCATTTAATATTGCTTGAATTCTATTCAGCAGTTGCAGTACTTGCTGTACTGAAACCTGCTTGATTACTGTGCTTGCTGTGCTGTAGGGCAGAAGAAAATACCTATACATATAAATAATACATGCAGTGCATTCTGGTTGAAAAAAAACCACATTATATTTAAAGGTTGAATACAATGTCAACAATGTATTTTAGGGTTCCGTAGCCAAAATGGCAAAAACGGAACCCTTATAGATTCGTCAGATCTGTCTGTCAACAATGTGTTATACTTTTTCGAGTTCCTTAGCCAAAATGGCAAAAACGGAACCCTTATAGATTCGTCATGTCTGTCTGTCCGTCCGTCCGCCCGTATGTCACAGCCGATTTACTTAGAGACTATGATGACTACAATTATGAAATTTGGTGTGAAGGTGTATGTTATGAACCGCTATAGAAATATGATGTGAAATTACGAAAACAATATTAAACTGGGGGGGGGGGGCGGTTTTTTATTTATATACATAATCTAAGGTTAAATACAATGTGTTATACTTTTTTAAACCAAAACGCACTGCAAAGCAACTGTTGAATGGAATTCAAGCATTATTAGATGTTTATGGAAATTTCATAATCATCACTATGTTCATCAATATCATATGGCTGTCCATATTATATCGATATTTTTGTATGTTTTTTGTCGATATTTTACAGAGCCACTCGAGCTTATGTATTTTGTCCATGTCCGTCCGTCTCGAACCTAAAAATGGTTTAATCCATACTGAATTACCAAAAACGCCCATATCCCCAACCCGTACATTCCATAAACCCCATCGATTAAAAAACATCTCAATCACACACATTCGCACGTAAGCATCTCTAATTGGTTTAAATCAAATACGAATCATCACACCATACATCAAACACGACCATTTACATTGACCCTTCTATATCTTCTTTCATTTTGAAAAGCGTGAGCAAATCAAAGGTTGCACGGGTCTTTTTAAATTGGTGATTCTAATGCGTTAGTCTCTTGTTTTTTTTTCTTCGGCGCTGAACCGTCATAGAGCCGTGTAAGTCGATTAAATAAGATCGTAAGTTATTATAGGTTAGTATAGCGGTGTAGGGTTTTGTGACGTTGTTCCACTGGGGACGAATGTTGGGCATACAAGCCTGAATGGCGGTGCGATGAAAGCTTATAATCTCGTTCGTTATGAGCGGTGCGTGTACGCATATGGGGCTTCTGGTGTTTAGCAATGTTACCTGTTTAATAAAGTTTGGTTATTTTTTGTTAGGTAAATATGAGTAAGTTGAATAAGAAACCCTTAAAAAATATAATAAAAGCTAGCCTAGCAAAACTCTCGCTGATTGTTTTCGTTTGCATTATAGAATAAAATAGGAGTCGGATATGCAAGAAAGTAGTTGCAATAAATGTGGGTATTACGTACTTGATTTTATTAAGATACAAATTTATTTCAAAATTCTTCTTTGCTCAAACAAGAATCTTCATACTAACTGATATACTGAGTAAAATTGAATATTCTGAATCAATTGATGGATTGGTTGGTGTAAATTGGTTTTAAATTGAAGTAGGTAACTTTTAGCAGGTGGCGACGATAATATGTCGCCGATGTGTCCTGTAACCCGGGCATAGAATTCGGCTACGGTCTGTCTAACCTACAAGGCAACTAAAAGGGGGTCCTTGGGGTCGAAGACGGTCGCAGTTGGGGACTGCGATCGTCTATGAAAACAGTTGGTGGGGATGGAGATCCCAGTGCCGTCCGAACTGAGTTTAGGAGGACGATCGGGGGGGATTTTAGTCGGTGCAAGTCCGACATAAACTGCGCACTGTCCCCGCGGTGCGATGATATCCATCACGGATTTTCCCCGGAGAAAAAAAAGTACCTTACTTTTAGCAAGCAAATTACGCTGGTGTTTTACAGAGCAAGTATGTAAGTACTTATTAATTGTGGCAAAAAGGTTAGTCGATTGTAAACCTTTTCTTATGAAACAGCAGTTTTGTTTCCCTTAGTAAAATCCGTTCAAAATGATAGATAGAATCATACATATTTTTCATTTTGTATCACGTCAAATAGTACAACTTGAATATCATTTGTATAAATTTTAGTATCCTCTACGCCCGGACATCGAAGTCTCGAACTATGCACGCGCAGTTATAATTCAATTCGGTAGCCGCGCGGTACTAATTTGTTCGCGGCGCCTATTAGCCACGCATGCGCATACAGCAGTTAGCGCTGATTACTTGCTTACTGGTTATTGGCTGTTTAGTAGCTTAGGAAATTAATAAGAGTAACAGACATTATTGGAAATGATTACCAGACTGAACATTTTTATACTACTAAAAATGATTAAAATCTCGTATTAATTTTCAATAAAATTTGTGTTTTGAACACAATCTCGTATTGTTAATGAATAAAAACTTATGATCATGACTATACTGCGTCTGACATGTTTTGAACACTTCGGGACGTCTTTAGGATGGGTATAATTTATAATAAGAAGTATAATTATTATGAGCATGTCTCATAAAAGTCTGAATTCAATGCACTACATTATTTACGGTAAAGGTTTTACAATACAATTCAACACTAATGTTCTTTATTGATTTACTCGTAAAAAAAGAAGTTTAAATTATGTGACTCATATAAACAATGCTAGACAAAAGTTGATCTCTTCCAGACAAGCCTTGGGAAGTGTAATATATGTTTGCAACGTAATATCGCGAAAATAAATGTGTTATCATAACCGTTAAAATGAACTGTACCGTCCGTTATAAGATGCAATATGATCTGAACACAAACAAACAGATGTATGGTCCCACAAATGGAATGAAACCCGCATACGATTTCTATCTCCCTCACAAAAGATGCGTGATGTCGCATAATATACGCTTAAAACGCTCGATATATGCTTCCTGGGGTCCTATTCTAGAAATTCTCTGCAAATGTCATAGAAAGTTAAAGTAAAATAATCGGCACTAGATATTCAAATTGAAATCTTCATGACTTATTCAATTCATGACAGGAGTTGACGCGCGTTTAACCAGAATTCGTATAACGCGCATTTACATGAATTAAAAAATAAGGCCACATATAGGTTATTCTATATTTTATTTTTTACTAAAAGATAAAAACGAAGGAATTACCTAATCCCATTTCCGCTCACATTAATAACTTTTTAATAATCGATTAGCAATCCATAACATCTTTTCACAATGACCTCACGAAGATGTCAAAAAGTCTCACTCAATCCGACAGTGATAAAGACATCACAAAAAGTCAGAATAGCCTCCTGTCAAAGGTGCGAAATGTCACAAAAAACTGTGACAAACAGACAGACAGTTACAGATTAGACGCAACCCCCTTTTATTATAAATATATTAAGATATTATCTGGGCTTGCACAAAAAGTCGCCTTTTAAATTGCGTTTAATCCTTTCATTCTTTATTTTCACGGTAGCGACATACATTTAAATTAAAAGACAACTTATGTCTATTGCATTATGGCTGAATCTCGTATGAATTATACAGTTGCTCATTCGAAGTTGGAAATAGAAGATATTTTGCAAAGGGTTGAAGCAATTCAAATACAATTTGAATCCTATATTCAAGAGTTAGAGCTAATAATTCATTGAGAAGTCTTCGTAACGGGTAAAGATTTAAAAGTGAATGTAATAAAATCGTTAAAAGATGTTACTTCTCGTTTAGAACAATGGCAACCGTTTAATAAGGAAGGGAAGTACGAATGACTTTGCATAGATAAACATAACAAGATTTCTGAACCATAAAAGGATTTGTATGTTTTGTGCTGTGACTATTTATTTTTCTGTTAACGTCAAATAATCGTCTAAGGATCATATTATATTCTAGCTTACCGCTGGGCATTATATTACAAATGATTCCTTTTTTATATTTTAACAGTCGTAATATCTGTCGATAGGTTCGCAAGACTAATATTTCTGAAAAATGTAGTGGATTCTCCTAATTGATACATGATATTCAAAAGTGGCTTATATTCATAAATCAACTATAATCCAATGCAAAGGGAATCCAAAACCTCATAGTCACCGCAGGAAATATACCCGTCCGTCATCACAATAAAAACTAGAACACAAAGACACCGACCAAAATTAGAACACCATCAGACCATTAGCATCAAAGCAAAAAACACAATAAACAATATCATACTAACCACAGACACCCTAAGACCATAAATAATAATTAATCCAACACAATAATTGTTCTCATATCATTAATTGTTAGCGAAACAAAGGGTGAGCTACACATAGATGATATCTTTGAAAGCGTTCCAACTTCGAACACTGTGCTACTTTGTAAAATTACGCCTGATTTTTTCAAAGCTAATGAAGACACAGAGTCGGTCCCTGAGGTACTCCTTGAGATAGTTTTGGTTCACCGACTTAAGGTAGACAAAAAAGAGTAATCTGCGTAATAGATGCAAATGTTTTGATGCTCCTTAAGTGAGATTTTACTTCTTTTGTTCGTTAACGATTTATAATAGTGCATCGTCACACCTTTGGTTTTGTTGCATGCAAATTATAAGTGCATCATTTCCTTGATTAAAACTCGGCTTTGTTGAATTAGTGTTTATTCTCATCTTAATTTTATATTGTTCTTAGTTCTAGGGAAAGCCTGTTATACATTACGGCCGTACGCGTTGGCTTTGTCCCGTTTATTTACAATTTAATATTTGATTGACGTGCTCCTCCTCCAAAATTTAACTTATTTAAAATAGGGAACAATCAAGACCTAAAAACCTCGAATGTGCCTTTTTGTATGTATTGACCGGGCGATCCGCTTAGCAACTTCCTAACAAAAACTATTCGCCAAGTCTGAAGCTCCTATAAAAATCGCCGAACAGAGGCGCACGGTGTCGCTACGCACGCGGGCCGTCAGCAGCCTTGTGCCGTTTGCGCACAATGCGCCGATAAGCGCAATTACGTGCGCCAGCGCAAGATTTGGCGTTAAATTCCTAGCGCCGGAGCTGGTACATGGAGGAGGTATAGATAGCGGTATTTTTTTGAGCATAATTCTTTAAACACGTCGTGAAATTCGTGATCAGATATTTTTTTTAAATTTTAAATAGCCTTGTTTTTTCTCCAAACCTTCTCTCAAAAATAGCACTACGATGGCCTGATCGGCGAACGCGTTTTTCTAGTTTATTCGCAATGAACTCTGGTCGTACCGCATATGCAAGAAATAAGTTTCTAGCCAGACCTTGCAAATCTTACAATAATAAATTTAATGATATTGATATTTTCCACCTATCTCTACAAAAATTTGTTTCTGCTATAAAAAATAATTAAAAAAAGAACTACAGATGTAATCTAGATTAAATTAAAATATTACAGTTGTTGATATATCTTTCCCCATTAATATTAATATGAATGTCTACAGTCTCGTCTTGAATTTGCATGAAATTATTATTTTGTTATTTCGATCTGAGCAACAGATGTTATTGATTAGTAGTAGTGGAAACTATTTGGCTTATGAACTTGTGTCATGATTAATTATGTGTGTTATATTTGCCTGTTTGTTTCCAAAAGGATTAAATAAATAAATAAATAATGTTTCCGCTGTCTTATATCGAACAGGCTACTGATGGTTGGCTCTATCGATGTGTAATGAATGTGATTCTAAATGGTGAATAAGATCACTATTAAGATATGTAGATGCACTCTGTAGAGATAACTAACTCATTTTGTGGATGATAAAACACGTTAAAGTAATGAATAAGAAGTGGCAAAATGTATTTGCACCATTTACCTTTTAACATTATTTACCTTTTATTTTTATCTCAGTATTTGGAATACTATTTTTATTCATATAACAATCTAAGTAACTTGGTAAATAACATACAATTACATGTTGTGTTTTCGTGCTCAGAATCATGTGTTGTACGTTTGATACGTAGAAAAAAAATACCTGAATTTTTGGTATATCTTTTGGGTTCCACTGTCTGACGCTACATACGAAATGTATGGTAAGACCTTACACAGCGGAATACATAAATTGTGAAACTGTAGTTGACATTTGGCTCTTTTTTTTAATTAGGCTATTTTTAAACTCCGTAATCGAGTTACTTTTAAAGAGTCGACAACGAACTTGTGACGCTGGAGTTGCAGGCGTTCATATAGTCTACGGTGACTGCTAACCATCAGCTTATTTGTCACCGAAATGATATAAAAAAGTGAGCGGATAAACGCCACATCCACGAATACACTTGCTACAGCAATACTACCTCCCTGTATAGGGCTAGGTGTTCCCGATAGCATCTCACCCGCGGTCATCACCGATGCGCAGATTCCATTCACGCAGGATTTTAGCCATGTTTGATTTAACACCAATTATGGGCTTCCTTGTTCGCGAACATTGCGGGGATTCTGTTGGGTGATTTGGGGCTTTTCGATTTTAGTTAAGGTGGGCTTCTGTGACTATTTAGATAGAGATTAAACTATTTATCCTTATTTAATATGATCATTTATGACAAATGTTATGAATGTGAATTAATCGAATGTTTATTTAGAAGGGTAGCTCCGGAAATTATAATGATGTGTGCACGTATACGTGTCTTACAATTTGTTCTGCCATATATCTCAATGTGTCTAGATAATTTTCTGATAAATAAAATCGAAGTTGTTCGTAAGTTCTAGTAAAATTAAACAATGTATAAAACAAAAATCGTGACTGAGTAAAAATAACTAAGAAGGAAAAAACATCGTCTCTTTGACGACACATGATATTGAAATAAAAACCGGCCAAGTGTGAGTCGGACTCGCGCACGAAGGGTTTCGGACCAACACCTCCTAATCTATTATACTTATTTAAAACCACTATATAATACATTTAATCAAAAAAGGTCGTATCTTCATAGGAAACTTACGGCACTTAGGCCCTTTTGTTTGGGAAAGACAGTTTTGCAGCAATAACTCAAAAACCGTTAAACCTATCTTGTTCAAACCAATTATCGTTGAAAGTAATTATTAATTTCCATCATCTTGATTTTTTCGGAATTTCAAACTTCACACTTTTTACCACTTTGAAACTTGGGAGCAGCAGCAAATATCTCGCCAACGATTGACTTAAATGGAAAAGTTGTCTAGGAACCTCTATGTCATTTTTAAAGGCCTATCTATACATACCATATGCGCATTATGCCTATGTGCATTAAAAAAAATTGACCCCCCCGTTACATGTATGGGGCGCCCCCCCCCCCTTTAATATTTTTTTCAAAATTTCACATCATATTTATATAGCGGTTCATAGCATACACCTTCCTACCAAATTTCATTACTGTAGTGCTCATAGTCTCCGAGTAAATCGGCTGTGACATACGGACGGACAGACAGACAGACATGACGAATCCATAAGGGTTCCGTGTTTTGCCATTTGGCTACGGAACTTTAAAAAAGTACATCAACATACTATATTATTGCCATATTGAATTTTGATTACTGGTGTCTTTAGTGAAATTTGGACAAATCTTTTGACGTAAAAACTAAACTATTTCGGCGCAGAAAACCAAAGATAATCTTGGCCTCTGAAACGAGAGCACGCCACCCTTCCCGATCTCGCGCTGCTTCCTGCCAGTTGTTGACATACGGTCCTCAAGGATTATCTAAATCGGTGCCTACGTTTGGTCAATCATACTTGAAAAAAAAAATGGTTGTTTAAAAGCTATACCCGAAGTATGACCAAAACATTATCGGCCGACGCAAACCTATCTAGAGCTTTCACTACAGATGAAATATCCGTAGCCAGTACCCAGCTATCATTAGGCAAAGCCGCTGGAGAGGACGGCGTTTACAACGAATAAATTCGTTTATAACTTTAAAGAACTTAGGCCCCAACTGCCGGAAGTGGCTGGCTGCCTTTTACTCAAACATGTTAGAAAGAAACATAATACCTCCCAGGTTTAAGCATGCCAAAATAATCGCCATACTAAAACCTGAAAAACTCCCTGATGATCCAAAAAGCTACAGACCTATTGCTTTACTCAGCACTTTGTACAAGCTCTTGGAAAAGCTCATAGCTAATAGGATCAGCCCACTAATAGATCGCATTGTACCATTCGAGCAGGCTGGATTCAGAAGAGGTCGTAACTGCGCCGATCAAGTGTTGTCCCTCACGACGCATATAGAGGCTGGCTACCAAAAACAATTAAAAACTGTAGCTGCGTTTGTTGACCTAAGTTTCGCCTACGACACTGTGTGGAGAGAGGGGTTATACTACAAATTAATGAAAGCTGTGCCCTGTCGTAAAGTCAACAACCTAATTAATAATGTGCTTAGTAGCAGGGAATTTGTCGTTCACCTGGGAGATAAACAGAGCCGCACAAGACATTTAAATAATGGCCTCCCGCAAGGATCTACTTTAGCGCCGCTTCTATTTAACCTTTACGCCCACGATATCACTGAGACAGTTTCCAGGAAATTAATTTATGCCGCTTTCTATCATCGCACTGCTCGCTGTCGGCAGGGCATTCATCCTCACACCTTAGAACCTAAATGGTCGCGTACGGTACGGTTTCAGAGGAACTTCCTCCCTCGGACGCTCCGGTTGTGGAATGGGCTCCCTGCCGATGTTTTCCCGAGGAACTACAGTATGGGATTCTTTAAGAAAAGAGTGTATAAATTTTTAAAGGGTCGGCAACGCGCATGTGACACTCCTGGAGTTGCAGGCGTCCATAGGCTGCGGTGACCGCTTACCATCAGGCGGGCCGTACGCTAGTTTGCCACCGTCGTGGTATTAAAAAAAATCGCCCTTGCACATCAGCACTTGAGTTTCAAGCAATCGGAACATCAACTCACCGAGGATTTGGCCTCACTAAATGAGTATTGCAAGAAATGGCGCCTTATTCCAAACGCTAGTAAAACAGAAGTTTCCACCTTCCATCTGAATAACAAGCAAGCGTGTTACAAACCAACGGTAACATTTAATGGTGATATACTTTCGTACAACCCGCAACCTAAATATCTTGGCGTTACTTTGGATCGCTCACTAACGTTCGGCCCTCATCTTGGAAGGCTGAGTAAGAAACTTGGAACTCGGAATAACATTCTTCACAAATTAACGGGCACAACTTGGGAGTCCAAAGCGGATGTGCTTCGAACCACGGGACTTAATAGTCAAGTCTACTCAGCAGGTGAATACTGTGCACCCGTCTGGCTTAACAGCGCTCATACTGAGAAGATAGATGTCCAACTTCGAAACGCCATGCGATGTGTAACAGGGACAATAAAGTCAACCCCCACGCAGTGGCTCGCGGCACTTAGTCATATTCCACCGCCGCATATTAGGAGGCAACAGGCATTGGTTAGGGAGGCAAACAAGATCTACAACGCTCCGACTCTGCCGATCCATCAGGAATTTGTACATCCACCACGACACCGTTTGAGGTCCAGACACCCACCTTACTGAACTGCTCTGAATCTAAAGGAGCAGGGTTTCGGCTTGAGGGATGCTTGGAAAGCGGAGTGGCAGTCGAACCCACCAAGCAACTACCCCGTTAATTACGACCCGACACGTAAACCATTTGGCTTCTCTGCCTCAAGAAACGAGTGGTGTCAACTTAATAGACTCCGGACTGGGCACGGACGATGCGCAGAATACCTTCAAAAGTGTGGCTGGCGAGTTTCACCAGCGTGTGACTGTGGGGCGCTCGTACAGTCTATCCAGCACATAATCCTCGATTGCCCACTACGGAAATTTGGCGGAAAAGCCCTAGATTTATACTCTCCTGATGCAGACGCCATCCTATGGGTGAAGAATCTGGATATAGTTTTATAGATTAATCTGTGTAAAGCGACTTGTAAGAATGCCATACGATTAAATAAATAAAATTTAAAGGCTGATAAACACATTACACTCCTTTATGTCGCACATAGTTGGGTAGCTAGTGCCTTCATCAATACTTGGGTTTAAGTAGAAAGCAAACCCTGAGCAACGAGGCGCAAAGGAGTAAATGTAACGAAGGTTGTTTGTTAATTGCATTCTGTATTATACTCGTAGATACGAGTACAATACAGGTACAAAACATATGACTGTTTACGTACTGCAGTCACAGTTAAATCTACAATTAAAAGCGGTCTCACACCGCAACCTTGCGGCACACCTATTTCCCAATTCAATATGCATTTGACAATAATCAATAAAGTGCATACGTCGGTTGTAATCGATTGTCTTGTCCAAGCACAGGCCGAGCTATTGTGCAGTTTTTTCCACATTTTCACAGTGAAGGGACTGTGTGAATGGTCCAAGGTCAACGTTGTCAAACGCTTATGATAGATCCGTGCCGCGGAAAATATTAGCCTGCAATTTTCATGAACCCTCTTACAGGTATATAAAGATTATTTTTGAATGGTGATATCTGTTCATGTTCTCATGCAGTAATTGCGGGTCGCGTTAAGGCGATTGTTGTAGGGTTTTTTCGTCTTTATGATGTATCAATTGTTTTATTGTTTTGCAGTTTCGTTCGGTTTTTGCACGGGATCGGCATTGGGCTATTTTTAGCACGGCTTATTTTATACATGCATTATAAGTGTTAATGTTTGTAATAATTACTGTTTTACCTAAATTAACCGGTTAAGACAATTGTTAAACTGGAACTCGGAAGAAGGAAGGTGAAAGGTTAAACTGGTGTCAAATAATTTACGTAATTATGATCTAGTTATTTATATTAGATACAAAACAGTACTCGTTTATCTCATCAACTTACATACTAATTTAATACGCTAGGTCGAAAAGTAGATTTTTTTAAAGTAATAAACGCCCTGAAAGCGAACGTACTAGACATTATTTACTTACTCAGTTCTCGAAAACAAACCAAAAAATAAAAATAAATAAAACACTATATGAACCGTTCAAGTACGTACTCTGAAGTATAAGTAACTACTGTAGTACTTTGCAGTCGCAAAAGTATAAAAATGTTTAAGGCATTTGTTTCAATATTTTTACGTTTTATTTTTCAAGTCACACTTCTTCTAGGAACATAACAAATCAATTGTTTTCTAATTATTTGAATTCAATCTTATCTTCAACAACGGCACTGCCTGCCAGTGCTAGTAAACTAATGCATATTGTCATATTGACCGTAGTCCAGGAATCCCTTTATTGTCCAAACGGTGTCGGTTTAAAAACATACTTAATCTATAGAAATCTCAAAGGATGAGTACGAATGGGTGTGCTTATTATTGTCTTAAAAAGAAGAGGTAGAACATTGTACGGAGCTCGCACGATGATAATACCTTTTTAAATTGTGCGGCTAAAACAGTATGCACTACGATTAGTTGAATATCGAATAAATAATCGATTAATCGTCATACGGTAACGTGAGACCAGGGCAGGTATTGACAGCTTACCAGCAACTCGTCTCTAACCTACTAGTATAAGTCTGTCCTCTGATTACGAATAGTTGTTACGAAACGAGGGGTCAAGTTATACAAGGGACGAGTGTTGACGTGATTAGAGGTTAGGATGTTGCACCCGTCGGCATTTCATACGCGAAAACGATGACAGAACTACTGCCTAGTACAGGTAATGAAAAAAGCGTTTAATTTTTTTAAATGTTCTTGACCTAGTTGCATAACCGTTTCTAAAAATAAATAAATAATCAGTTCATATGACAACACTTCCTGGCCTGTCGATGGCTTGGTGAGTAGTCACTCAATCGGGTGACTTATTACTTAGGACATACTCAAATCTATTAACCCCGATTGTTGCCGGCAATAGAAGTTGATTAGCGGAATCAGGCACGGATCTTAGGGCGGTAAAGTCAAGCTGTGTAAGCAATTTTCCTAAGAGTATAAAAAACTGGTGAGTTCCACTCCCAGGAGTTGCTTGGAAAAAAGTAGTCCACACCAGTTCTTTATGCCTACTGAGTAGCTAACCGGACTCCAAGCGAACCGCTCAGCTAGAATTCTCCTTCAGCTGGGATGTTGCTAAGAAAACAGGAGACATCAGAATTAACATTCCATAGACTGCAGTTTTGCCGTACTGAAATCATATGCGAATCTTCCGATTTCAAGTTTATTTTTCGTATAAAAATAGCCTAGCCACTTGTATGACTGCGATAGACTAATATCGAAATGGGATTGTTTAAATCATCATCATCGTCATCCAAGCGTTATCCCTGTACAAAAAATCTTCTCTTGGTATTCTCAATATTTTGAGGTTTAGTCAATGATTTCACGAATAAGCACGTCTGACGAATTTGGCCCAACATTTCTTATGCCCGAAACAAGCGAGACAAATGTAAACTGTCACGTACCGCCGCGAACTAGCATTGCGATGGTATTTTCGAACGAAATATTTTGACCCAAAGTCGCGCCTTTATAATAAGTCAATGTGTTAAATGGTATAACTTCGTAACCACTTTTCCACTCGACATTCCCGCAACATGCAGTCGCACATAAATAGTAAAGCGTGGTGACATCAACGTCGACTCTCGCGCAGCCCGGCCCGATTACTTTATTAATTAAAACTAGTGATGGGCAAAGTCTAACAAGATAAGAAAGTTTTGGAATAAGTTTTGCACTTTTGAGTATTATCAAACTGTACCTTTTATGTATAAATATCTGATTCCGAAACTAATCGGCCTTTTAAGGTATATTTTTCATACCACGTCGATGGCGTACAAGCATATACGAATTGCCTGACGAAAGCTTGCCCTTTAGTTATTATATTATAGGCACATTATTTACAGAAATCGAACTAGTCCCATAGTAAGCTTAATGAGGCTTGTGTTATGGATACTAGACTACGATATATTTAATAGATACATAGTTCAATACATAGAAAACATCCAAGTCTCAGGAACAAATGCTTTTGCCAACCACATAAACAAATGCCCTTACCGGGATTCGAACCCGGGACCTCCAGCTTCGTAGGCAGTGTCACTACCAACTAGGCTAAACAGGCCGACAAACGTGACAAAAAGTATGCGAGTGCGAAAGTGACGGACGTCTAATTCACGTCCACAGCGATAAGTGATAAAATGGCAACCATCATACGCTCGAAGGAACACAATATTACAATACATACCGAAAGAGCGAGTACCTAGTGATGTTGTTATGGTGTCGTGTTTCCCCTGTTATGCTGCTCCTAATGTTAGCTTGATGACTGATGAGATTTCACTTTATTGCTACTTATTAAGTATCTTGAAACTTTATTATTACTGAAATAAAAATGAGTACAGAATAACAAGAGTCAAAATTATAATTACCGGTAAAAATGATAATGGCTTTCGTAAAATGTATAAAAAACCATTTATTTACTAATTTCATAACGCAAGTAAAAAACAATTAACAACTTTAGCTGTTCCGTATTACGACAATTAAAAAAAGATCCAACGTGACAAAAGACTGTTATTCTAACCGGTTCCAAAAACATTAAATATTTGCTACAATATTAACTCCAAGTTAAGTGAACATTAGTTGAAGAATAAACACTATTACATTAATTGTTGTTAATTTATATAAACGTTTACGTTCGCGACAAAATCTGATACGATTGCGAAACCGTAATTATAAAACAAGATTACTTTTACCATTAAAAAATCATAAAACATGCAACAATCGCCTTTAGTTCGACGCGGTAAAGGTTATTTATAAGTTTGAAAACATCATAGTTGGTTGTTAGTTTGACTGGATTTAAGAATGCACAGTGACAGACATGCAGTCTTTTCAACTTGCCCACTAATGACACTTAGAATGACTTTACTTCAGAAACTTTTTTTTTTTTGTTTTCCTCTTTGTGCGTTCATACTTTAGTAGGAAAGAAAAGTGCACGCAGCTGAGATGAGAATGCTGAGATGGATGTGTGGAGTGACGAGGAAAGATCGAATTAGAAATGAGTATATAAGGGGAAGTTTGAAAGTGGCACCCGTGACAGAGA
Organism: Notocelia uddmanniana; assembly: GCA_905163555.1. NCBI lineage: Eukaryota > Metazoa > Arthropoda > Insecta > Lepidoptera > Tortricidae > Notocelia > Notocelia uddmanniana. The sequence goes on from LR991064.1 coordinate 6,473,888, forward strand.
AAATGAGGAGCAGTAGGTTAGCATGGTATGGGCATGTAATGAGGAGGGATGAATGTCATATTGATAAAATAATATTAGGGTTGGATGTAGAAGGACGAAGAGCGATTGGAAGGCCCAAAAAGCGATGGATGGATTGTGTGAGAGAGGATATGAGAAAGAAAGGAGTAAGCGCTGAAGTGACGAATAATAGAGAGGAATGGAAGAAGAAAACATGTTGCGCCGACCCTGCATAAGCGGGATAAGGGCAGGAAGATGATGATGACTTTAATAGGAATTATTTTACGTGCAAGAAAAATCTCATCTCGTAGTAGCTAATGTTTTAATTTGCAAGCTTAAAGTAACTAGCTTCCCAGCCAGCTACATAATAATATTAATAATTGTAACTTAAACAAGGACGTCCACTGCTGGACGTAGGCCTCCCCCGAAGAGTTCCGCATCCAGCGGACGCCCTCAATCCTTGCCAGGTCATCAGTCCACCTTTTGGGGGGCCTGCCCACGCTACGCCTTCCCGTACGGGGTCGCCACTCGAGAAACTTTTGAAGCCTATCGTAGTAAGCGTATGTTAAAACTACCTATATCACTAAAATGGTTAAAATTCACTCACATTTAGTCCGCCGCGCCGTTGCCGCTGATACACTCATGCTGAGGAAGAACTCCCAAATAGCTCGAAACATGTCGCCCGGAGTGATAGTGTATACGTAAGTTTTAACTCTTTTACTGATATAGTACTAATAACTGTTTATGAACTTACTGGCAATTTTAAGTTATTGCCGGCGAACTACGCATAGAGGTAGGTTACAAAAGGTTAGCATGCGGCAGTGTCTACAGTTTTCCACTAATTATACTAAATTCAGCGTTTCCTTTCAATAAAAAAAACATAGACTAAGATCTACCTTGGTAAAGATTTCTTCACAATGAGTGTATGCGGGGCATCCCCAAGAGTTCGAAACATGTCGCCCGTAGCCCGTAGCAACTATAGAATTTTAATATTACTAACAAGTGTTGAATTCAATAATAAATAATCATCTTCAGTTCCTTTGGTATAAAAATAATCAATGCCCTAGTTTTACTAAAGCGGCTGGCATTCTGACCTTCCTAACGGTTTCTCACGATATTTTCCTTCGTCGAAAATCTAATTTTAAATTATAAATGATATTTCGTTATGTACGTTTTTTTTAAACACAGTGGTCCGAACCAGAAAAAAACACGACTTCCAGATTGAACCATTTGGCTAAAATGAAAAAAAACTCATAAAATATATTTCGTACTTTTTTTTGTATAACTCAATGGTAAGATATCCCGCGACCACAACCCTACAGTAGTGGAGCGATAAAGGACGGAACCTTATGGCTGGCATTCGTATCTAAATATCACTACAAATCGGTTTGTTTGTACAAGATCTCAAGATAAGGCTAAATATAATCCAGTTAGTTAGCATTCTAGATATTTCTGGAATCATGTTGCACCAGTTGTACAAATATAGAGTCCCGATAATACAGTTGTAGTAATACTAGCATATTTAGCAAAATGTATTTGCTAGATGGATATATACAAATGCATAATCGATTGTAGTTCATATGAACTGTAATTTTGGTCTTTTGAACTGCTATGCCAGTACCACACTTGGCTATGCGCTATTTACATAAAGAATAAAAATTAGGCGCTGTGAACTGTCCGTGAATCACGGTGCGAGTGTAAAACCTGCATTATAGCACATTTTTTGCTTTTAAACGTTAAATAAGTAAGTTAACCGTCCCAAAATTAGTCATAAGTACATAGTTTTTACCTTGTATTACCTAAGAAAGAGCGGTGCCTCCCAACACAGGCAATTTTTTTGTTTACAGGGTGGCTCCATCCTTTAGACCACATAATACGTGTATTTTTGAATAATGAATTTTGTATTTGAATATTGCATTAGGCCCTTTATTACCCAATAGGTGACACCTATTTACATAATGATATTGACATTCACAATAGGCAAATATACAGTAAATACATAAAATAGTAGGGGAATCAATAATTAGAAGGGAAACAGTAATTATAAATAAATAATAAATATTAGGCGACCATTTTTAACACAAATCGCACTAGTCCCATGGTAACCTCAATAAGGCTTGTGTTTCCGGGTACAAGAACACGATACATTTAATAGATATATACTCCACCATCCACCACCATATCAGCCGATGGACGTCCACTGTTGGACATAGGCCTCCCCCAATTTTATGGGGGGAAAATGCCATAATCGCCACGCCTGGCATGCGGGTTGGCGATCGCAATATCTCCACCGCACTCCAGGGATGCCGCTGCCCATCCCCCGGATATATACACATACATGAAAACATCCAAGTCTTAGGGACAAATGTATTTGATCACCGCAGAAACAAATGCCCTTACCGGGGATTCGAATTCAGGACCTCTAGCTTCGTAGGCAGTGTCACTACTAACTAGGCTAAACAGGCCGACAAATTATAAGTATGTATGGCGGATTGAGTACATGTTTAGGAAATAAAGCCACGAGACCGCACCTACAGTTAGGTGCACCAGGTCCTCCTCTGATGCCGTATAAGAGTGCAGAGGACAGCATCTGATAATGTGCTCTATGGATCTCTTCGCCGCACTCACACATGGCCGAATCTACCTATTGTTCATCTCCATAATTATTAAAGACAAGATTGAAAGTGTCAACTAGTGGATCCGTGTCAAGCAATGGGACGTATACCCCAGTAGTATAATTTCTACGTGGAGTTTACATGGAGAGAAAAAAGGGCAAGTAAAAGCTGTTCATATTAAAAATCCCTACACGTATGCTGACCCTAAAAATGTTGACATTTACTTTTTCATTATTTATAAAATAATTTGAATCAGGTTCTCAAAGGAAAGACATCTCTCGGTCATCTCTTATAGGGTTCAGTTTGTTTTTTTTACAAATAATATTAATCAGAATAATGTCTTTATTTACTCATACTACCAAAGTGGATCATTGTGTTAAAAATAATTTATCAAATCATAGTAGTGTCAATAAAAGTAATGTATATGAATGAATTTTTACTTATGTATATTTTTACCTGTTATATGCAATAAAGTGCACTATTACTACTACTTCTACTGCTCCAACTCTACCAATTATGAACAGATTGAAAACTGTTCTGAAAAAGTGTTCTGATCATTATGATATGTATTTTAAATAAAAAGTACAATTCTAAACATAGCACGTACTAAAATTGTATGCAATTCAAGCAAAGTTGCGATTATATTGATTTACCCTTAATCTAGAACCTCAGATTTATACCCAACTTATTTATAGCATAAACACACTATATTATGTCATGTGACCATGACCGGTAGTTCACACAGGACAGTGCTAATATACGATGGGACCACCCGCCCGCGCGATTCAGGACAAATCTCGTATTTACGAGAATCGTGAGTTATTCTCATGGATAAAAGCTATATATTTCAAAGTTTCTGGACACACTTTATGGTTTAATCTTTGCTTCATATCCGGTTCGAAGGACCGTTTACGCATAATTATGCACGTATGGAGAATATTAACGTTTAGTTGTTAATTTCTAGTATTATAATTTTTACTAAGGAAATGATATGGTTAACTGGAGGACATTTATTCACGAGTTAAGCCTCTAGCCGTAAGAAGGCCTATGAAAAGGTTACACTCCACTTGAAAGGAAATGAAGGAATTTATATCTACCATATTAAACCTAAATGGTCGCGTACGGTACGGTTTCAGAGGAATGTCCTCTCTCGGACGTTCCGATTGTAGAATGAGGTCCCTGCCGAGGTTTTCCCGACGGCCTACAGTATGGGGTTCTTTAAGAAAGGAGTGTATAAATTCTTAAAGGGTCGGGAACGCGCATGTGACACCCCTAGGAGTTGCAGGCGTCCATCGGCTGCGGGACAGCTTACCATCAGGCGGGCCGTACGCTTGTTTGCCACCGACGTGGTATAAAAAAAAATTAAACATAAACCGAACATTCGTTTTATTTAGTTAGATTTCAAAACAAATTAACTCTATTCTATTTCCTAAGTAGTAGTCCTAGTAAATTAATTTCATGTGCTCTGGCTACCCCTTTTGGGAATATAGGCGTGAGTTTATGTATGTATGAATATAATAATATTAATAATAATTTCATAATTAATATTTAATAGTTTTTTTTCGTTTGTTGCTATTTTTGCGCTAGGTTGTCTGGAAGAGATTGCTCTTTAGCAATAAGACCGCCTGTTGTTTACCTCTAGTTTTAAGTTTTTTACGCTGTTATAATAAGCTATGTAATTTATTGAGGTGTGCAATAAAGAGTTTTTGTTTTGTATTGTATAATATGTAGTCCTAGTAGATATTTTTAATGCCAATTTCTCTTGTATGCTTAGTTCAGCCTTATTCATCACAATATACAATTCTCATATATAACAAATACATTTTTGCTTACACTGCATAACAATAATAAAAACAGTATGTAACAAGTAAGAATATCAATAGTATATTATATATATTCTTAAACAACACATAATTAAATAAGAATACTAAAATTTCAAATTGAATATAGTTTAAAATAAATAAATACTGGGGGACATACTTTTTTTTACACAAGTCGAACTAGTCCCATAGTAAGCTCTATAAGGCTTGTGTTATAGGTACTAGACGACGATATATTTAATAGATAAATACTTAAATACATAGAAAACGTCCGAGTCTCAGGAAGAAATGTCTCTGCTTACCACAGAAACAAATGCCTTTACCAGGATTCGAACCCGGGAGGCAGTGACACTACCAACTAGGCTAAACAGGCCGATAAATAAAACCACATCACACAAAAAAAATTAGGAACCTCGTCTCAATAAGTGAAGTCCTGGCGGAGGTGCGTTTAAGCGTACCGGATCGGTATGTGTGGCGGCGGCGACGGCCGAGCCTGCTGGCCGAGCCGCGCGCTCGAACGCAACTCCTTCGCCAGGCTCCCTTTACGCGCGCAATTCGGACCCTTAATCGAGTAGCGATCGAGTTAGATTTGTTTTTTTTGTCCTTTGAACGAAGTCACAAAGGCCACGTTATATGTATTGTGTTACTGTAATTTGTAATGTACCTATGTTATTGTTTTCTTTATTGTGTCAAATTCCATACTGTCGAATTAGGATCGCCTGTAACGATGGTTGTGTGTATGTAAATAAATAAAAATAAAAAAAAGTCTGAATATAAAATAAATTTCAGAAAATACAGTACTAAGTAGTAGGTATGCACTTTTATCAACTAATGCAAAGTCAAGTAAAATATGGTGGGACGCTAGAGTATATATAGTAGTCGGCGGTTAAGAAGTCAATCCTGTCACCTGTCATTTCCATACAGTTTATAACCTAAAAGTCACTTTGAGGTTATAAACTGTATGGATATGACAGGTATCAGGATTGACTTCTTAACCGCCGACCACTATAGTACCTATAACCTTTTAACATGACTGCTGAAAAAAATGACATCAAAACATCTAATAAATATGTGAAAATAATAAGTTAATAAGATCAGTGAAGTCACATAAAGTTTCCAAGAGTCACGATGCATCACTGAATTGTACCTACAAGTTAATACCGAATAATAATAATTCTAATGTAGTCGTACTGTATCGCAGATACGTTGGGCAGGGCAGCCCCGATGCAGCCCTGATTGAGCCGTTCCCACGTTAGACCTTGTCTCGGTAAGTTACTGTTTATAAGATAAGTCTACTGAGTTACCAAAATTTGATCTGACATTTGGTCTAACGTGTCTATATAAAACCCGGATTAAAACAATTAATAGGTAACCGAAAACTTGTTTAACAAACAACCCATTTACTTCAGCGATTACCATCGATACAGTCGGCAGTAAAAACTCACACAATAAAGTACACTCGGCCATTGTTTCCGTGCGATCTGGAACGCGCCTTGACCGAAGCACAATGCGGCGCCTTGAGCGCGTAGGATATCCGCGCTGACTATACTTGATGTGATTGTTTATGGTGGCAAATGAACATCCGGCTCGTCTGAAGCTGATACCATAAGGGAAGTGTACGGAATTACGGAGTATTAAGCCATTTTTGACTTTGTAAGCTATTTCCAGTAAAACCTGTAATCTTAGCTAATTGAAATCTGTTCACTAGTAAAGACTGGCTTTCAGAGTATAGAATGTTATATAACAACTATATATTAAACTGTGTTTTATATAACTAACAGTCATTTATCTTAACCTCTTAAATGTACATTATTACGGATTAAAAATAGTCTCTGCCGGTTATTCCGTAAATGCGTGCACGTAAATCCGGTAAATTCAGTAAATGCCGCTTTCCTGCAAAATTAATGGAATAGGAAATATAAATTAAACAAGAATAATTAAAAAACATATAACATTACATATTTGACAAAAAGGAGATAATTATTTTTAATATTAGAGGAGAGGGGGTGAGGAAATTGCAGTTATTCTTCGTGAGCACGGGAACAATATTAGCCGATGTCCACAAAACTGCTCCACTGGGGACAACTGGGAATTTTCATTCTTATTTGTTAGACTAGAAAAGCTGATTTTGTCAAAAACGTTCCAATTGACCCCAGTCTCCCCTAATTTTTAGGGGAAAATGGGAACGATATCTTGGGAAGATATCCGTGTCTGTATCTTCCCTAGTGAAGACAACTGGGAAAAATCTGATTCTGCATCTTAATTTGTCCCCACTGAGGACTGATGGATAGGACAAATGGGCCCCAAAATCAACGTGACCCAATTTCCCCTAAGTTCAGTTTATGTTTATTAACTTGATATGCGTTAGTTTAACTAAAAATAACTCAAAAATACTGAAAATTCGTTTGAAAACATAAGCACAACTATATACGGAATTAGAAGCACGACCGAAAAACATAGTAGGGAATTGCGGAAGTCAGAAAAACAGCTGTTTTTAAGGAGTACGTCTTTTCCACATCCTAAAATTACCTAAATTCTATAGTAAAGTGTTCAGATGAGTAGATTTACCATGAATTATATTATAACATTGGACTGAAGTAATATAATTTAACTATTTAGCATGTGGAATCTTGGGGTAACATTTTACGAGATTGGCAAAATTGATTACATTCGACACCTATTTTCATAAAAATGGTCCACTCAAATCATAATACGTAATTTTATCATATGAAACTATGGCAAAAATGACGCTTGTAACAGCAAAGTTTGTTTGATTATCTTATTTAAATTCCCGGCAAAACTCAGAATAAAAATCCCTTTATTTTCTTCAATTGCGTAATTTTGACGCTTTTTGGGACATGGTCTGTTTTTGATGTATGTAATTGCGGCAATCAGTAAATCGACCGTAACTTACTAAATACTTACTGAATATCCATGAAAATTTATTTAATCAGTTCGTTATGAAATCCTACACAGTGATTGAAATAATTTATAATGAAAATACTGTCTCATTACTTGCAAAATCCTTAAGAAAATGCGTGTAAGCTCTTACGCCCACGCGAAGCACTTCCTACAGTTTCGGTGGTTTGACGTGGCTGACTAAAACAAATTACGTAATAATATACCATATGTTCAGAGTTTGTGGACTCCTTGTCCATTCGACGCAATATTATCTACAGTTTATATGATTATTGATATATTTTGAAAATAGTTAATAGTTTTCTTGTTTTTGGACCTTAACCGATAATTTCCGTAATTCCGTACGTTGACGGAATTCCGTACATTTACCTTAGCGTATTGGCGTTTGTATTGTAGATGTCTCTCAAGTTCGAAACGCACAGAGCGGACGCGGCGCGGTGCGGGGCGGAGGCGGTTTTGCATTTTTGATCTTTCCGAAACTGTCGACTGTCGATTACTGCTTCATATGTCACACGCCACCTCCGCTCTACCGCGCTACCGAATACCGTGCGGTTTTTGGTGTGACGTGCCCCGGACCGCGTTCGCTTAACCGCAAAACCGCCTCCGACCCGCAACGACGCTGCTCCGCGCTCTGTGCGTTTCAAGCTTCAAAGTTGGAGCTCAGTAGGTTGGTTTACGAGTATTCGATGGTCTTTTAGTTCTTTATCTTAGATTATCCTGAATCTGTGAACTCGAAGGACGAATATGTCAGAGGAAAACATTATAGCAGAGGCCGAGAAAAAGCAATTCATAATATGGATAAGTTGATTTTGATAGGAGTACCTACGCATCCACAAATTGCCAATCCCGCCGATCCGTTTATATACAGGGCGAAAACAAGGGACCCGCTTTTGTCTCTCTCTTTCGATACAACAAATCCTTATATCAAACACAGGATTAGTAGCGCTCTTGTGACAAACGACCATAGTGTCCAAAATTGAGTGTTTTACTTACACTTCTGTTTGTCAAACTTTTTTTTATACCACGTCGGTGGCAAACAAGCGTACGGCCCGCCTGATGATAAGCGGTCACCGCAGCCTATAGACGCCTGCAACTCCTAGGGGAGTCACATGCGCTTTGCCGACCCTTTAAGAATTTATACACTCCTTTCTTGAAGAACCCCATACTGTAGTCCGTCGGGAAAACCTCGGCAGGGAGCTCATTCCACAATTGGAGCGTCCGAGGGAGGAAATTCCTCTGAAACCGTACCGTACGCGACCATTTAGGTTCTAATGTGTGAGGACTTTTTATACGTATTGTACACAGTTCATATCCACTTACGAAATATAAACGAAAAAATAGTAGCAAGAAATCTAGCAGCTGCCCTCAACTTCCAACAAACTTCCTACCCTGTGTAATAACTACCATTTAATTATATTTATATACCAATATAAATTATACGATTGTAAAGTAGCGTAACCGCATATAAAATCCTCATAAATACAAGTACGGTGCAGTTAAACTAAGCAGTTATACCAAATACGTTTAATTATATATTGAAGTGATTAGCGGAGACTTGAAACAGTTATTATTTGCGTGGCATGGGGTATTGAACTCTATTTCTCTTTTGAAGAACTTGAACTGTATGGAAGACGTAATGGATTGGAATGCCATCTCGCTCATGTTTGAAGCAGCCCAATATACCTCTACGTCAAAATACCTCGGCATCACATCAGCAAGGCAGTCATCCGCACCGCACACCTTACAACGTAAATTGTCGCTTACGGTACGGTTTCAGAGGAATTACCTTCCTTGGACGCTCCGCTTGTGGAATGAGCCGAGGTTTTTCCGAGGTGTGCCACTCTTATATCAACCGTATGGTTGTTGTGACTGATACGAACACATGGAAATTGTGAATTCATAGCACCTACGCTGACACACACATAGACAATGTGCATGTATAGCTCAACACAACCATGGCTCACCCGCGTTCGTGAGATAAAAGTAATGTATGACGTACTAACCGCGGCAAAAGCATTGGATTACCGTCTAAAACCCTCAAAAAGTGCCGGCTTCGCCTTGTTCAGGAACGCCGCAGGATTGCTTTCAACATTCGTCCGAGTGAAGGAAACGGGGCCAACTGCGTATCGGACCACGCACAATGAAGGGTTCCGTACCTACTACTACAACTTCTAATTTAAAACCCCTATGCTATACGGTGAATTTGACAACCACTTTGGCTTAGTTGGTAATGACCCCGCCTACAAATCCGGAGGTCCCTGGTTCGCATGGTAAGGGCATTATTTTTGCATTTAACACGGATATTTGTTTCTGGGCTTTGGATGTGTTTTATGTATTTAAGTATGTATTTATTTATAAAAGTATGTATATAGTCGTCTAATACCCATAGTACAAGCTTTGCTTAGTTTGGGACTAGGTCGATTTTGCAAGATTGTCCCCCAATATTAATTTAATTAACTAGCTTTTGCCCGCGACTTCGTCTGCGTAGAAGTCATTCTCGCTTTAGAATTATTTGTTTTCCCATAAATCTTTCACTCTTCTTTACACCCCCTTAAGAAATGATTACATTCAATATGACATGCTCTTTACCGCGCACGGCAAATTTTAATATGAAATCCTTTTTTCAAAAAGAATCATCATCATCATATCAGCAGAAAGACGTCCACTGCTGGACATAAGCCTCCTCCAAAGAGTGACACAATGACCGTTCCTTTGCCATCCAGCGGACACCTGCGACCTTTAACCAGGTCATTTGTCCACCTTGGGGGGGGGGGGGGGCTACCCACGCCGCACCTTCCGGTACGTAGCCGCCACTCGAGAACCTCTCCTCCCCAACGGCCAACGGTTCTACGTGCAATATGCCCCACCCACTGCCACTTAAGTTTAGCGGTTCGGAGGGCTATGTCGGTTACTTTGGTTCTACTGCGGATGGCCTTCATCACGCAGAGATACTCCTAGCATAGCCCTCTCCATTGCTCTTTGGGAGGCTTTGAGCCTTCTTATGAGGCCTATAGTAAGCGACCACGTTTCCGTGCCATATGTCAACACTGGCAACACAAACTGGTCAAAGAGCCTCGTCTTGAGACACTGCGGAATATTGGATGAAAAGATGTGCCGTAGCTTCCCGAACGCTGCCCAGCCGAGTTGGATTCGACGATGAACCCCTTTCTCGAAGTTGGACCTAACTAACTGGACAGTCTGTCCTAGGTATATATAATCGTCTACAACTTCGAGTAAAAGTGTCCGATTGTAACGGGAGTTGGCGCTACGTGCTCGTGCCTTCAAAACGAATGATTAAGTTTATTTCAGATTATCAAATGTACCGATTCTAGACGAATGAAGCCCGTAAAAATATTACATGTACAATGATAAAAGTTTCGCTACGCAGTTCTTCCGTAAAACTTCCCAACAGAGTGGGTTCTTCATGTAAGTATGATGGCCGAAGGCCGAGTATTCACACAGAGCGGGCTTCTTCTGTAAGGTTGAGGGCCGAAGGCCTGAAGCAGGGAGGCGAGACACGCGAAGCCGAAGGCCGAGCTTCTCAACAGAGTGGTTTTTTTATGTAAAGTTGATGACTGACGGGCCGAAACGGAGTGGCAAGGCATGCGAGGCCGAAGGCCGAGCATTCACATAAAGCTGGATCCTTATAATTATAAGGCTGAGGGCTGAAGGCCCGGAGCCGTGTGGCACGCACGCGAGGCCGAAGGCCGAGCGACCCAACAGAGCGGGCTCCTTATGTAGAGCCGAAGGCCTGAAGCAGAGTGGCAATGCACGCGAGGCCGAAGGCCGAGAGTCCTAACAGAGCGGGCTTCTTAAGTGGGGCCGAATGCTTGATGCAGAGGGGGAAGGCATGCGAGTCCAAAGGCAGACACAGAGCGGGCTCCTCATGCCGATCATTCACACAGAGGGGCAATATAGCCAACAGAGAGCGGTCCGCTCATGTAAGGCTGAGGACCGAAGGCCCGAAGCAGAGCGGCAATGCACGGAAGGCCGACAGTCATAATGCTTAGACATATAAACAGACACGAATTCTTAAAACTGTTGAAATGTGTTCTGTTTTGATGCCAAGGGCTCTCCAATCGCTCAATCGCAATCAATGGATTTATCCTATATCTTCAATGTACAGATTTTTGACCCTCTACAGCTTTATTATATGTACGGATGAGCATAGATCCAGGGGCCTTTTAGCTCGAAGTACGAATTTTTCTATGGCAATGTTAGTTTAACTTGTTTGTACCAGATGTCACAGGGTGCTATCTCTGTCACACTTGCATATTGACGCGACAGAGATGCAGCGGTCATGCGATTAGTTCTTACTAAATACACAACAGCGCTACGATCTATGTGGAATACTGCACTGGTCTTTAACTCTATCTCAGTGTCAGTCATATATATTCTCATTTAGCGATAAGACCGCCTATTGTTTACCTCTGCTTGTATCTTTATGATGTTTATATCTGTAATTCTTTTTTGAGGTGTGCATCTAAGGTGCTTCAACTCTCAATGTTGACGATTGGGCTGCCCAGCCCAAGTGATCTCTTATATCAAACGGTTATTATGGTGTGAAGGATCAGCATTACGTAAAAAATAATACACGACAAAATTAAATTGTACACCGACGATACAAAGACTGCATTGAAGCAGCTGTTTTTGTATTTAAGCATATGTAGGCGATCAATTCCAAAGTATCGCAAATTTATTTTGATTTACACTTAATAATATACCTAATTGCTAAGAGGTTATGCTCAAAAATAGCGTCATCAATCAGAAGGAATTATGATATTTCGTCTTTGACATATCGAAACGTCAGCTTGTTTACAATACGTCAAAGTCTGCTATGGTTAAGTTAAATTTATTGACACGCCGTTATATTCCCAATTGGCTGAAACTTAAAGCTTAGAATGGCGTATGAGGATTTAAATCACCCCGTTTCATAGACCATATTTGCACCCCCGATTTCATCCCTTTGAGGGTGATTATCGGGGACAAAAAGTATACTATAAGTGAATCCAGATTATATACTGTTAGTATACAAAAAATCATCTTGATCTGTTCAGCCGTTTTTGCGTGATTGAGCAACAAACATCCAAACATCCAAACATCTAAACTTTCGCATTTATAATATTAGTGGGATTAAATAAGTTTTTCTTCTCATCCCCTGGTTACATATATCCTTCTATTTTTTTTTTTCGTAAATTGACATCACTTTCATGTATCGATCGGTTCATAGAACACACCTTCTTATATACGGACAAACATGACGAAACTATATCTGTTTTCGCCATTTGGCTACGCAACCCAAAAAAATGACATTTCTAGCAATCAAACTGGAAAACATTTTTGAAATATTTTAGAACCTGCAATTTTATTCAACTAGTAAAAACGATTCGTTTACCTCAATTAAACCTTGCAGTGAAGAGTTAAGGTTCAAACTAGCTTGCTACTATTCGAGTAGTTAAACCCAATGGAGGTTTACAATAGTAATAACATCTATTATAATTTGGTTTATGTTTTGTTTAATTAGGGGTCGTTAGGGAACGGGTTACACGAGTAGACTTAGCGGCGACATCCTCAGTAAATGGAAGCTTATTTTATAGATGTGCAAAATCAGTTGATTCTAGATATTGCGCATAATGGTCATAAAGAAATAATTGCATTGCGGTGGACCAAAAGCCGCTAGATATTAAAACGCATAGAAGTTTTTATGTTATTTATTTGCAGTGAATGATATACATTACTCGTCAAAATAATTACGAAATGTTCACCCGAGAAACTGGAGGACAGCAGCCGTGTGTTATTTTACATGAACCGTTTGGAGCCACTTTTGACCGCTCAATAACTCAAAATCTATTTAACATAAAAAATGAAATATTACACATGTAAATTAAGATCCTTTAGTTTAGAACAACTAGAACCCCAAATTTCATAAATTTATTTATTTATTTATTTATGGAGAACCAACAGCTTTTATAGCACAATAACACTTTGACATATTTAAACAGATAGCCAATTAAAGGAACTCACTGGTAGTAACAATATACATATGAAATATAAGTTAACTTATACTAATGTCACGCACTTACACAACCATCCATGCAAACGACAAATAAAATGTAACTACATATAAAAAAGTAAATTGAGGCTTGGGCCCCTAGAGAATTAATTAATGAATAATATTATTGCACAGAGCAGTCTTAACGCAATGTGATGAAATACTTGAGAGCAATGGAAAAAGGTAGAATTTGTATAGGGGAACCCTATATAATGCAAAATGAACCCGTAATCTTTACTCTTGACTAGGAATATTAGGAAGATCGCAAGTCACTCCTGGTTAATGGCACAAAGAGACAGAGAGTTTCAGTGCGTGGGGGATCCTAAGGTAACTATATAATTAGGTTAATTGCCGAGCGTCCAACTATTTTTTTCGCCTTCAAAAACGAGTATGTATATAAAAAGATTGACATATAAAAATTATATACCATAGATTATATCAAAACGAAAATAAAATATTAATAACCTCATTTTATTCATGAATGATTCACATTTAGTGTATTTCTCCAAATGCAAATCAATTATCATCATACCCAAATGGATTTAAAGCAACAAAATTTGAACAAAAACTTTAAATTAAACTAATTCTCGACCCAAACATTAACTTAAAAGGTTAGAGAGAAATCGATTATCGTGCAAGTGTGAATTAGTTTTAAGATGGTTTCGGTTCGCTTCGATTTTGTTATTGTTTCAAGATATTTCGAGAAACCGGTTTACGTATTTATTTACAAAATATTCCGATGACAGTGACTTTAATAGGTCTACACACGAGACCAATAAAAATATGCTACATATTATAAATAATAATAATAAATAATAAATTCTTTATTTCGGAGCACAAGACTCCTTAGATGTTAGTAGACAAGACAAGAAAATTACATGAAATTAAAACCAAGATAGTAAAATACAATTTAAATTTACAATTATGCAACACTATAGTTATTATTACTTTCCATTTTGTACGAAAGCCCAAATGTTTTAAGTACTATCTAATCTACTATGTCTGTGTGCGCAAGCATTTAACAAACAACGGTACCCTTAGCATTATAAGCATAAAAACGAATTTTCTAGTTTCCAATCCAGTGATTAGTCAAATAACAAAAACAACTATCATGTCATTATTACATATTAAGGATAAACAATTCCATCAAGCACGTGTAAGCGGTTTGAGGTAGCCCTACTTGAGTTACCACATTTGTGGCCTAAACAAATAAATAAACTAGATTAACTGGATCCCTAATAAGTTAACACTTGACTAATGTAACAATTTTACTAAGGCATTCCATAAATCCCAATATAGCTCGGAAAAACAGGAATTAATACCAAATTTTAAAAATATATCATTTGGCTAGCGTAAGAATTAAGTTTGTTCTAATTATGCCTTGTTAAAAACAAATAAGGATCAAAAGAGTTACCGTTTTAAACTTAATAGCACTATCATTAAAATCCATGTTAGAATGCATTTGTGTTGCGATTTGTAACACTTTATTTTTATTACAAACGAATTGCGTAATTGACTTATTGTCATTATATTTCCAAGAATATCAAGTTGAATTCGTTGAAAAGCTGCTGGGCCCATAACGAGTTATAAAGGTTTTCCCTTCTTATATTACTAATAGGACATTATAATAAAACAGACACCTAAAAATGATATACGGAGAGTTTAAAATAAGTTTATGTTTGTTTAATCGGTCGTTTATTAGCAAGTGTGTTGCATAACAGCGGAAAGATTGAAGAAGCAATATTGCCAAATCCGTGGACGCTTACCATTTTGTAATATCTTTATTTATCTCCGGCTGGTTTTTACCACAACAACAATAACTCGTCTTATTTATTATAAAAAATACCGACATTAGGTATATGAAAAAAACTACAAAATAGCACTGTGACTCAGCTGGTAGTACCCTGCACACGAAGCCGGAGGACCCGGATGATTGTAACGATGATTGACATCATGATAATTGTAACGTATCAAACTTTCGTTTAGTAGATTTACTTAGAAACCGGTTTACGTTCATTTTAGTATGAAAAATTACATTTAGATCAACTTTCGCAACGGTACGTAATCACCAATAAGATACACCAATATGAACCACCCACCCAAAGACTACTATGAATATTATACATATACTCACCTACAGTAGCGGCCGATAATATATCAAATTCAACACTTTGTAGTATATCACTGCAACAACTACCAACGATACTTAGTTTCAATTGTTTCTAAGGCTTAAATTCTATTCCTTTTTAACACACGAATCGGTATTGAATTCTGTAAATTGCGATACAATCCGCAAAATAAAAATAAGTAACAAAATAAATTATTTTCTTAAATAAATACAAGTAGTTTTAGATAGTAAATTTAATGATCTACAAAGACTATTTTGTTACCGATTTTAGATATTTTATAACTATTAATGAATTTAAATAACATTTCCCTTTTTCTACTGATGTAGGTACTCCAAATAATAAAATTGTAGCGGAATTCTCCGGTGCGTAAGGTGATATATTATTAGCCGGTACTGTACTATGTAACGTATATTCAAAATCATCATTATTTATTAATTCTAACGTAGAATTCTATGGTTTTACAATTTATTCAGATACTCGTACATAAATAGGCACCGACACATATCAATAGAGTACTATAACTTATATCTACTACTGAATGAGCTAAATTATCTCCTTAAAAATCAAAATCAAGCTAAGATCCATCCGAAATATAGACGTCATGATAATCTTAAGATAAATAAAGGCATTTATCAGCGAGCCTAGATAAAGGCTGCGCGCGAGTTGATAAATAGACGACATTTATTCACAGGAGATTGTATCAAAATATTTAGTTTGTCCGGGATAAGTGTCAAGCTCTTAATGGCAGATTAGACGCGCCCTGGGAGACTGCGATTGTGCGGTACAGGCGGGTGGGTAAAAAAACGCCGCGTTTATCGATCGTTTCTTCGTAGCTTGAACGATCGATACAAGAAGGCAAACAGAGATTTAGAAGAGTGTGCTTAGGTCTTTTAAAAAGGTAGCGTGCATGCATGCGACTCTCTACACTTGCAAGCGTTTTAGGCAGTGATAGATAGGCCTGCCATTATGTGGGCCAAAAAAAAAATGTGTATTATAGGAGACATCCACGTCAAAACACATAACACTCGAGGCTCGCGCGCTGCCGTCATTTCGCTCGTGGCTCGCCGCCAAATCGCATAGCATAAGGCGAAGGGGTAGGCAAGCTCTTTCCATACAAACTTTGTGCAAGTTTTTCTTCGTTTATGTTTGCACTCCAGTTACTATTTTTGGTCCATATGCTTATTTTTTTGTTAGACATACTTGATGTTTTTCTTTTTTAATTTTAGTTATTTTTTGTATTTTTTTTTTTTTTTGAAGTAATGCAAAATTTCAACATTAAGTTCTGTGTATATCCAATATGTACCAACAAAAAATAAAATTAAATGCTGTAGTGCCAAAACTAACGCAAAATACTTGCACAACCTTTGTATGGAGAATGGCTTGCCCTACCCTGCGCCTTAAGTTAGTTTAGTCTTAAACTTATGTGTATTTTATGTCATTGTGCTTCCTTTTTGATAATCTTATTATAGTTAATAATAGTACGAGTGATCATTATTGAAATTCCACACCGCCGTTACCTAAAACTATAGTATATATTAAATAAATAATCCATTAAATGAGTCATATATTTATATCATATTTTTAACGATTCTTAATCTACCGTGCCAGTGCCAGTCATCAGTTTTAGTTCACAATGACGAAAAGCAGCTTATGTTTATCCATATCCTTTATAACGATAAACTGCCTTTCCCAGCTACTATTTACCACGGTTAAGACTAATGTTTTATAAAGCTTTTTTTTTTTGTTTTTTGTATATGATTCTTTTTTTTAATATGTACAATAGTTGCTGAAATATACCATGCTTAATTTGGAAAAGAAATTAATCTTATTTTATTCACAATTAGTTGCTTACGTTTGAATTCGCTCATTCTTGATGATAATCATTGATGAAGCCTACGATGGAGCGACTGCACCTAGGAAAAGTCTAGCATGCATTGTTTCTAAACTTGTCCCTAAATTACCACTCCGTACTCTCACCAACCTGCGTTTTAAAAACCGCTCGCCTGTGCTGTCAAACAGTTAAACATTCTTGTTATATTGAATAACCTAACGGATCCCATTATGCGCGTGCTGCAGGAGATTTGCGCATCCATTCATAAATTGGCTAATTCAAACGAAAAATGCCCAGAACTCCGACCAGAGTTTATACGGCTCCATGACTTGGCTACTTCTCTTAGACCATATTATCGCAAAGCAATTTTAAGAGGGTTAGGGCTTTTATCTTTTAGCGTTATCCAAATATTATGGTATTAAGTTGGTCGATGAATGGGAATAGATTAAGATGAACCTAGGAAGGTTAAGGGTTGATATTAATTAGATAATACAGGAAATATTGGCCGGTATGGCATAAATACTTGGGACTTATTTTCAGTCTTGACCTTAAGCACTTGAGAGTCATAGGGCCCTTAGTATCTATCGGTTAATGATCTAAAGGTGTTAAATAAATATCTACCGTATATC
Organism: Notocelia uddmanniana; assembly: GCA_905163555.1. Classification (NCBI taxonomy): domain Eukaryota; kingdom Metazoa; phylum Arthropoda; class Insecta; order Lepidoptera; family Tortricidae; genus Notocelia; species Notocelia uddmanniana. The sequence goes on from LR991064.1 coordinate 6,491,880, forward strand.
TTAGAATAAACTCAGGTGTCCTATGAGAACTCGAATAGATTTTACCACATTACAATCCGTATTTTACGGGATGGACTTCTTTATGTTATTGTAGTTTTTATTTATCCATAATTTATTTAATACCAATGGGAAGGGGCCTATTACATAATTACTTGTAGCTTGTAATAAAAGCGAATTCTCTTTCTAATTAGGAAGTAAATAAATAATAACAAATAAATAAATATTGGGGGACAATCTTACACAAATCGACCTAGTCCCAAACTAAGCAAAGCTTGTACTATGGGTACTAGACGACGATATAAATACTTATATAGATAAATACATACTTAAATACATAGAAAACATCCAAGACCCAAGAACAAATATCCGTGAAGAATGCACAAATAAATGCCCTGGCCGGGATTCGAACCCGGGACCTCTAGCTTCGGAGGCAGGGTCACTACCAACTAGGCTAAACAGGTCGTCAGTGAATTATGACAACTTACATACGATTCATACGAACTACCCCCACCACCACCATATCAGCCCAAGGACGTCCACTGCTGGACATAGGCCTCCCCCAATTTAATAGGGGGTAAATGCCATGCTTGGCATGCAGGTACGACCGGTGAAAGTTAAATAAAAACTTAGATTTTTTTAATAGAATAATTTATTTGCTTAAACATGGCGTAAAAAGAGGTTTAGCTAACATTATAAGTTACAAGTCATTATGGAACAGGGCCAAGGAGCAATGAAAATAAATCACAGGTACTATTATGTCCCAAAACTATGTTTGTATGGTTAAATGTCAAAATCCTACCTCCTAATGCAAATTCCAGAAACAAGGAGCAACATAAAAGCTTATTTAAATAAAGCTAATCGTAAAACATCTTAACCGTATCTTTAGACGAAACTGTCCTGTCCCCTATAAGGACTAACGTTAAACAAAAGACTGCGTTGATCTTTATTTAATTTTTTTCTTGATCTAGATATTGTAACTGTAAACAAAGGAAGGATTATTGCTCTGTGGTTTGCCTGTAATCAGCTAACTGGGTGGTTTGATCCCAACGGTAGATTTTTACTGTTACCAGCTTAAACGAAGTACAAAAATGTAAAGGTCTATAAATTGTGTTCCAGATATATACAGTGAAATTTTGGGATATAAAGTTATGTGCTCTGAGTCGATAAAGTAAAAAAAGTGCTAAAGTCTCTTAGAACAAGTGTTATTAAAAAAATTGCCGTGTAATTAATTTTAATACCACGTTGGTGGCAAACAAGCGTTTTGCCACCGCACCCAATGGACGCCTGCAACTCCTAGGGGTGTAATTAAATGGCTTTACCATTATCCAAAAAACACGGTTAATGGATTTAAATCTTATAAAAACGTAGTTTTATAAGTCCTTGAAGAGAGGTAACCGTAGCAACGACCAACGTAAAGTGACCATATTCAACTTCTGAGAGCTCCCAACTTTTGACGGTGGTAACGCAGGATCCCATTTGAAGGAAAGGCAATGTTCAATAATAAACTTAGTGGGATTCTAGACATGTAAATATATGGAGTCTCGAAGTTAATTCCGATCCAAGAGACAAGGACATAACTGTGAATTTCATTAAACAGGTAGGCATGTAGTAGTGGCCGGGGCACATAGCACGTAGAACCGATGGCCGTCAGGGCGGAAAGGTTCTCGAGTGGCGACCACGTACCGGAAGGCGGAGGCGTAGACTGATGAGCTGGTAAGGGTCGCGGGTGTCCGCTGGCTGCGGGTGGCGCAGGACCGGTCATTGTGGTCTAGTCTTTGGGGGAGGCCTATATACGTTCAACAGTGGACGTCTTTCGTCTAAAATGATGTTATAGTGATAAATGTGTATTATATTATAGAAATCACTTTCGAAAAGAGAGAAACTACAATTCCCTTCACATCTTTAAATCTACAACTGCTAAAAGTGACAATGAATTTAAATTCCATGTGCTCCTTTTTGAACATACAGGCGCAAGTTTATGTAAAGGGTAAACTCGTCACAGGGTAAACTATTCGGACGCCAGCACATACACCAAATTCATTCAATACTACATCCACAAATGACATACAAAAATGCCTCAAGAATATTTTTTAACCATAAAATTATTAGATCATCCCGCAGTAGCGCGGGCAATTTATCAAAAAGGGTCATATTAATAAATCGCCCAAAGTGTGGTGTCGGCTTAACAGGCACTAAACGTCTCGGGGCCCGTATCTCACGGAGACGTGTTAATTTAGATGCTCGGATGCTGTGGCCAGGGGTCCGTCGGCAGGGTTCCCAAAATCACTTCCAAAAGTTAATTTCGATTTGTTGATAAAATAAGAACTTAATTTGAGATGGTTGATAGATTCGATTAAGCTCGAAACGCATAGTGCGGGTGCGGCGCGGTGCGGGGCGAGGGCGGTTTTGCATTTATGATCTTTCCGAATCTGTCGACTATCGATTACTGCTTCATATGTCACACACGCCGCGCCTCCGCTCTACCCACAGACATCAGAGAAAGTCAGTATTAAGCCAGATGATGTTTCATATAGTTGTCTCATTAAATCCTTATGGTGCACCAAAATGAGTTAGAATGCGATATATAGTACGATAATTTTCGGCTGTTAACGATCTCCATTTGAAAACACACCAGGATGTTAAAACATAAATCCCATATAAACTTAACACACCACAACGTCAGTTCAGTACAATTTACAGTTATGAAGACGGAGACACTGACATGTGAAGACCTTTCAGATGTCACTTGTCTGTCGCTCTCAAACTTTATGATTTGTGCATTAGTGAAAATAGATGAAATTTACAGAAATCGTTCAACTTAACTCTGATATCTATGGCTCCACCGTGCTACCGAATACCGCGTGGTTCTTTGGTGCGACGGGACGCGGACCGTGTTTGCTTTACCGAACCACCGCATTCGCACCGCAACGACGCTGCGGCGCGCTCTGTGTGTTTCAAGCTTTAGAGAAGTAGGGTAAAGCATCTCGCTCACATTTGAAGCAGCTCAATTGGGGAAGTACCTCCACCCTACAGACGACCGAAGCCATAATAATACCACTTATTGCTCGTTAGGTATGTGGTGTTGTGTTCCAGGTAGTGAGTAATGTCGCCAAGTCTCCTGAGGATGCGCTGTGTTGAGCTTTCCAGCTGTCAATACAAAAAAAAAAACAAATCAATAAAGGGTCGGTAACGCGCTTTCTTCTGGGATCACATGCGTCCATAGGCTACGGTGTCTGTTTATCAGCAGGCATGCTGTATACGTATTCTTTGTTTTCCACCAGCGTAGTGTAAAAAAAACTACAAAATCCCTTGGTAAAGATACGGATCGCGCTTCACCACAAAAATTACAAATAAATATAATGAGAGTGAGGAACCTGCATTTGTATCCAGCTGTCAATACAACAGATCTTCAAATCAATAAAGGGTCGGCAACGCGCTTGTTACTCTTCTGGAGTCACAAGCGTCCATAGGCTACGGTATCCGCTTACCATCAGGCATGCTGTATTCTTGTTTGCCACTACCGTAGTGAAATAAAACTACAAATATCCACGGTAAAGATACGGATCGCGCTTCACCACAAAAATTACAAATAAATATAATACCCGTTACTCAATACTATTATCTCGCACACCGACGTATATAGGTACACTCGGACCAATAAATACCGGCGTACACTCGCACCGATAAATCCACCAGAATATTGAGACGTAGATCTAATCTCTTTAGAGATTTATACATTTAAAAGATTTATTTTGGGTAAAAAATGTCGTTTCTATTAGAGTGTGATTATTTTTGTTGGTTGTCGTTGGGAACGGACCAGTACAGCTCTATATTTGAATGTGGAACAAGTCTTATTGTAGAGTACCTTTTTTCCGCGTCTACATACGCGTGGAATTTAGTTTAAAAACGCGTTAACATGAACTATAAAATGAACCAATAGGGTATTTCACAGCATTAAATTATTTCCTTTTAAATTACCAATGAACAAATCATAAGAAAATACTCGGAAACAACTTCAGCTTATTTATGAAATTACAAAGACTTTTAAATACAAAACATGACAAAAGGAAGCTGTTCGACCGTAGAAAATTCTAACGTCATTGTCATTAGGCATATTTCCCTACAAAATTCATACTAACCGAGCGTTTTTTACCTCAATACCGCTAAGAGTGAGAAAATCGTATACTAAATTGAATAAGAGCGACAGAGAGGGATATATCATTTGTTGTCCTTGTCATAGTTCCGCTTTTGTTTATTTGCCTCAATGTCATCTAAACGTCAAGTCAAATAGTTTTGAGGCAAATAAACGTTTACCCGGCCAAATTAAAGAGGTTGTTTATTGTAAGCCGCCAGACGTTTAAGACTAGTTCTGAATTTAGCTGCATAAGAGCTTTTCTGTCCCCCTTGGTGAAACTCGTATAGGATCTCTATAGAAATCCTTGCTCTGAGGTTTTTGACGTTTCGTAAAATGTAACTGATTTGACTATCAGTGAAATACCGTATTTACTAGTAAATAAATAATAAATAAATATTCGGGGACATCTTACACAAATCGACCTAGTCCCAAACTAAGCAAAGCTTGTACTATGGGTACTAGGCGACGATATACATACTTATACAGATAAATACATACTTAAATACATAGAAAACATCCAAGACCCAAAAACAAAATATCCGTGCTAAATGCACAAATAGTGCCCTGGCCGGGATTCGAACCCGGGACCTCTAGCTTCGGAGGCAGTGTCACTATCAACTAGGCTAAACAGGCCGTCAGGCCGTAGTTTTTCCAGGACCAGATAATTTAAGTATTACTGAAGATACAATTGGATTACTCGTGAAGTTGTAGTCTACTCTACCTATACTGTGGATGGCGTTTGATGAAACTTACTAGGGATTATATAAAATTAGTAAATGTCTTGTATTAAGTATATGTGGACGACAATAGAGAGATCTCTCTGGGACCGAAGTCCATTGAGAGTTGGTTAGAAGTTACATATATGCAACTGATTTAAGAAACTTAGATAGCGCGTTGCAAAACATGTCAGATTTGGCAGATGACAGTAGTGACGCCACATATACTTATTTATAACTAGCTTTTGCCCGCGACTTCGTCCGCGTATAATTCGTTCTCGCCTCAGAATGATTTGTTTTCCCATTCAATCTTTCTCAAGTTTTGAATGTTTTTGCATGTTTTGATGTGGTGGTGGCTGGCGCGCACACTGGGCAGCGCTGCGGCGCTGCGCTTGCGTAAACTTTTTTTCAGTTTCTATCTTAAGTTTTCACAAATTTTGAATGAGGATGTTTTTCCTTTGTCATCAAGTATATGCTTACCAATTTTCATACCTTTAACTCATGGATTATAGGAGTTCCCATACAAAATTCAAACCCTCTTTTTACCCCCTTTTAACCAAAATCTGCACAATTTTTACAGCTTAAAGTTTTCATCAAAATCCGTTCAGCCGTTTTCACGTGATGCGCGTTCATATAAACAGACAAAAATTAAAAAAAACTGTGTTTTGTTATCGATTCTAAGTATCCCCAGCCAATTTTTTTCGAATATCTTCCATGTACAAACTTTCGACCCTCTCCAGCTTTATTATATGTACCTATATAGATTATTTAAGTAGGTACCTTTTTTTCTGTACCACCGCACCGAGGAGCAGTGCGGAGGTTATATCAGACTTGCAACGACTAAAAACCCCCCATTGATACTCCTCAACGGATCTCCTTCGGAACGCACCAGTGACGCCCTAGAGTCACACCTCTTTGGGTCTTATCTGTTTTCATGGACGATCGCAAGGTTAAGGTTTCGCATTTTGTTTCGTGTAATAAATGCTTATGCCACAATCTAATCTAGGTTTGTACTATCAGTCCTAGACAACAATCTCAATATATATATATATATTATATATCTAAGTACTTTCTAAATTATCAAATTGCAAGTACCTAGTTCAAACGTTAATTCTATACCATCCAAGCAATGAAATGCATTAAACGAAAGCCAAACAAAAAACACCGTTACCCACCTCATGTTACTAAACTATCAACTCGAGAACCCCGCTTTCTCGTCCCAGCCGCCCGTGCCCGAAAAAAAACTATTGTTGTGACGTCACGGGCTAACGGACATTACTGTCCAGCTAACTGTCTAACAATAAAACAATTAAAATATTTGCTCTCATAACAGTTTGTGCAAATTTCTTTTCTATGAAATCGTCGGCGCTTGTGTCGGCCCCTTTGCAGGTTTTTTAGATTGTGCAAATGTTTTATGTTTGCTTTATATTCTTGTGCCGTAGAATTTGTATTAATTGTAATGGATGTAAAGTAGTTCCGTTTAAAGCAACTTATAAAAGAGGACTCTCAATGATACTACGTAGATTACTATATAGTTAAAGTTCATTATGAGTAGGTACCTATGGTGAAAAATGTACTTACCGTGCCGTACCTATTTTATTATACATATGACAGGGATATCTATTAGAATACATTTGAATCTAAAGTTTAATTAAAGTTTTATATTATAATGCGAAATAAATAATAAGTACTTGTATTTTAAGTTTTTATTCAATAAAATAATATGGAACGGTTAATTATTAATATTTATAGTCTGTGTAAAAATAGACTTACCAAACGTTACTTACTATATAAATACAAAAAAATAGTATGATTATAATATGTATTATCGATCGATATAAGTAAATGTGTGATGTCATTTTTTCATTAGTTTATTTTATTTCTTTATTTTTAATTTACTCAAATTATACAGTAGGTAATTCAATTACAGTGAGACACCAAGACACTGTGCAATGGATACAATTATAGGTACATAAATAGTTAGGTACTGTACCTACAACATTGATAGTACGGTCGAGGAATTTGAATGTTTGTCACTTTTGGACTCTATACCATTGGAATAGAGTCCAAAATTTACAAACATTCAATTTCCTTGACTTGACATACTAGGTATTGAATTACTGATTTTTTAAATTAATTAATATCAGACAACTACGAAATTATTATGCGTAGATACTTGGGCAATTATACATAAATAGGTAGGTACTGTACCTACAACATTGATAATACTAGGTATTGTATTACTGATTGTTATAAATGTGCTGATTTTAAAATTAATTAGTATCAGACAACTAGGAAATTAAATCTATATATCGATTCATCCTAGATGCACCTCAATTTCCATACATCTCCACTTATATACTAATTTATGTACTTGATTCCATATAGCACACTTTGCATGATCTTGCAGTGCGCTATGAATATGTATTATGTATTAATGTAAATATACAATCGCACATGGAAGTCATGTTTTCAGGTAAATTGCCTGATTGAATTAATTGGTTGAATGCGGCAATAAATGCAATTTGTATCAATCGACCAAACCTGCAAAGATACCTTTTTTGTAGGCAATAAAGTATTTTCTACCAGTCAATCTTGGAACCAAAACCCACTTAAGCTTGAAACGCAGAGAGCGGGCGCGGCGCGGTGCGGGGCGGAGGCGGTTTTGATTTTTTGATCTTTCCGAAACTGTCGACTGTCGATTACTAACTACTTCATATGTCACACACGCCGCCTCCACTCTCCCGCGCTACCGAATACCGCGCGGTTTTTTGGTGCGACTTGCCCCGGACCGCGTTCACGTTACCGCAAAACCGCCTCCGCCCCGCAACGACGCTGCGCCGCGCTCTGTGCGTTTCAAGCTTTAGCCTTTTTATTTATTTGGACCCAAATGATGAAACTTAATATGCTAACAGCAGTTGTCACTGAACACAATGGGCGTTCTGTTTAAAATGGGTTTAAAAACACACAACACTCAAACACACAACAAACAAGTCCCAAATTATAATAATAAATCAAATAATTTATTTTTAGGCAAAGGCCCATATTAGTAACATTACGATACAAGTGCAAAGAACAGGAAATTCGCAATGAGTGGTGATAAATTAAAACACGACCGAAGGGAGTGTTTCAAATCGACACGAGTTGCGAATTACCTGTTCGCACGTGTATCGTACCACGATTTACATGTCTCTTTAAAGTTTTGACATATGCACGTAATCTGCTGATTAACGCACTCGTGCGGTAAAGTAGCACCATATGTACTGTAAAATTAATTACAGTACGATTACTTTGAGTTTACCACTGACATATGCTCGTATTTCATTGGATATTCTACTTTAAGACCAATGTAACAGAGTTTCTATTACATAGACACTGTCTTAAAATCGTATGTTTGGAACAGAAACTCTATTACATAAGCGTTAAAGTAGATTATCCAATGGAATAAGAGTATATGTCAGTGGTAAACTCAAATTAATCGTACTGTACCTCATAACTAACATTTATCGCTAAAAACTTCACTCAGCCTCGTGGTGTCAGGAAACCGACCGTGAAAACGCCGGAACCTGACTCCCTTCGGCCAAAATTCTTCCTTGTCAAAGGTCGATAGATGTTCTATTCGAACCCTTACCAAAATCTACATACCTACACACCTATATGTATACATATTTTCAGCTCGCCGCGCAGTATTTCTACGTCACTTCGCCTCTTGCCGTCATAAACATTAAGTTTGCAAACGGGACTTTTGCAAAGAAAGTTTTATGGTCCCGGTAAAGTTACGCAAGTAACAGTTTTATGATTTTGAGATAGTTTTTAGCGAACCTTTTTTTAATGGCCTTCTCTGTTAAGGGAGCATTGTGCACCTTTATTTTTATTATTTTAGATAATGCCAGATGAGCCGTGAATCCTTTTTGGGCCATACTACTTACTTTTCCGTTTACAAAAAGTAACAATAATAAAAATCGGATTTAACGTACTTGTAGAGATCTCTCGCCGCTTTATAAACAACCTCATTTTTATTTTCTATTTTGGCTACTCTATTAATTAGTAGTAGAAGTTTCTAGTGGCAGATGTTACCATGTCAGCCCAACAAATAGGCATACGGACTCTATTCCTTTTCCAGGCTCTCTGGTCCAGATCTGACCAGATGGCAAGAGAAAATGTGAACACGTTGTGTACAGATATACCTATGTAGTAGACGCACGTGATTCCTGCAATAGTACTATATTGTTTATTCTGTGCCTGCATATTGAATTTTTTTATCTAGGTTTAGATACCATGTTGGTAATTTCCCGAATCTTTCTTCTAACTTAATATACCTATAGTGTATACCAATGCAGGTCTATTCCATAGACAATTCATGATATGACTGGCGGGAGAATCATAATGGACTTCCATACATTATTATTCAACTGTTTTTTATTTTATTTTTAAAAGAGACATACCTACGTCAGCGTTCGTATTCCGCCACCGCGAATTTTAAGCCAAATTACATAAATAGTAAACTAAGTTTTATATGTTTTAGTGAGAACTGTTGAGGAGTTAAATGCATGAAATGAAATGAAATATTTTATTAGGTTGAACTGTACAAGTTTAGTGACATATAAGGTTGGGTCCTCCTAGTAAGTAAAGCATACCTGTATCAGAAGGACTTGTCCATTTGTAATCTAGGTTTTAAGTTGTTTCTATTTACTCCGTTTAGCTCTGTTTGTTATCCAAATAAATAAATAATTTGGATATTTAATTTATATCAAATTAAAATTCTCGAGTGTTTAATGACTAAACTAGCTACGCTTGTTTTATTATTAAAGACTCGAGAATTTTAAGAACCCTTATTATGTAACCGTTGCATAAAACACTATTAAAGGTATTTAAATAGAAACATAATTATTACGTAACGAACGGTGCTGAAATCGTTAGATGACCTTTAACAAATTCACAACTTGTGGTTTACTAAAATTAAATGTATTTCTAAATCATTATAAAATCTTCGCAACACACGCATAAAAACAAGTAAACGCATTAAACTATAGAATTACGATAATCGCGCGATCTATAACGTCGCGTATCTTTAATCGCGGGCGCAGTGGCAAAGTTCATGCTCCCACCACCATAACGCACGAGAGAGAGACACGGATAGCGCGTACACGCGCGGGCGACGGAGACGAGTGACCGATAGATGTTGCGTTAGAAGCAGGCCCCGCCCACTTCTCGCTTGGTCCGCCGAATCCTCCTCCACAGGCATTCGTGCGCGCACGCCGATCCGACAACACGCGTGCGAATTGAATTCAAAATTTTTGAATTGAATTCGTAAATTATAAAAATGCCATTCGTTAATTCAAATAGATGAACGATCTAAAATTGTAGCCTATATTTTTAGTTTTTTTTTGTTGGTAAACCTGTGGACTGTGTTTGCGTTTTCAGTTAGCGAACTCCTGTAAATTAGCCGCCTGAATTTGTTTGTTTTCAGTGAAAGTGACTGGACTGTGACATTTGAAATCGATAGTATTTGTAATTGAGGCACCGCGGATGCGGGTCGTCTTTTAGTGATTTTTAGACCTTGAATTATAATTGGAAAATTGGTGAAGTGTCAGTGGGATTTATATGAAGGAGTCCATCTGCTGAAATTTGCTTGTGTTGATAGCGCCAAAGATATATAAAGGTAAGTCATACTTAATACAACACACACAAACCACCAAAGCTTAAAGGAATACTTTTTATAAGTAAAATTGTAGTTCAATTTTCCTTTTAAATTTGAAAAGAAAAATTCAATTGAATTTAATTTTTTCATTCAAAATCAGATGAATTCACGCAGCAGAACTCGGGAATGCAGTGCGTGTTCCCTGTAATAGACATCAACGGGTGACCGACGATTTCAACGCGCTTTGCGTTTCCTATTTTGCGCAAATATTTTATTTATATATTTAGATAGTTGTACTTATGCTACCTTTCTAAAACTAAATGTTTTTTTATAAAGTAAGATTATATTTGTCACCTCAGAAGGATTTTGTTTTCATTAGAACTAAATTAGATATCATTAAATTCCGGCCGCTCCACTCCGTCTGTTAGCAATAAATACTCATTAATTGTTGGACAGATTTTAAAGCGAATTTTAATTAGGGAAATGTTCTAGTTTTTAATCTAAATATGTCTCAATTTCATGTTTGTCTACTTGTTGCCTTTTGTCCGAAGCTAATGACAGGTGTCTAGTGCAAGCGTCAATTGCATATTTTCGTATATACACTCATCTCATACATTCATGCAAAATTGAATTCACTTACCTTTCTTGTGAAACCGTTAATTCGTAAATTAAATAGTCAACATATCCGATGCTAGAAATTATCACCTTGCTAAACCAACATAGTGATCACATCATGATTGCCTAAATACTCACATGAAAGAAGCAGATACTTAGCATACGTATATTTAAGTACAAGTTAATGTTTGCTAACCACAAATCTAACTGTAATCTTTGAATGACAACAAGTGTAAAGTAGCAAAAATAACATAATCATATTAAGACTTTCTTATAAGAGCTTACCAAAATTAACGCCCCTCCAGTATTTTATATATCTATAAATAGAGAGGGCCAATTATTTAAAAACTGATGTTACTCTTCCCAACGATTAGTAATTTTTTTACCTACGTGTGCTTCGGGATTGAGGATATCCCGGCCGTGTAAAATTAAAGGGAGGATTATGGTATTATATAGGTCATTACAGGATTATCGTATTATATAGGTCAGTAATACCACACTATAAAGAACTAGTAATACTTAGGTAATCCAGCTTACCGTGAATGCCTTCTGGATTACCTTTACTAAGACTAATGCCTACATAGACATTGTGATCTAGTTCCGATTATGCGTGGTTTATAAATAATATGAAACGAGCTATCACTGTAATTGTATAATACAAAAAGAAGCAAGCACACAAACTGGCAACCGTACTGTCTTCCCGAACATCTCACGGTTCAATAATAGTTAACATATATAAGATTATTATTACTGAAAGTTTGTGTTTAATTATAGTAATTTTAATAGTAAAAAATTGAATCGTGTAATCGAGATAAAATTACGACTTATTGATAACAAAGAATGCTTCATCGAGGCTGAAGGAGGAAGAGATTAACACACCAATATTTCCTATGTCGCGTTTTTCTAGAACCCTTACTTTTCAGGCTTTTTGATAGACCGCCGTAAAAAGAGTTAAGGTTAGGTTCAATTCATAATACCGTGAATGTTACCTACACTTTGCGTGATAATATCGATAATATCGATAATAGATAAGTAATTTTTTGTCGAGTATGAAAAATAAAATGATTAAATAATAATCAAATTAAAGAAATTGTATGAGCATATATATAAATAAATGAGTAAATAAGGGTCTAATGATACATGTAACTAAACTATTGCTGAATACTGTATTCGGAATATGCCCGCAAAATTTGTTTAAGTAAGGTAAGGACATATCTGCTATGGATGTTATTCGGCATAAATGCATTTTGAAACCAATCACAGGCATACCTTACAGACACTTAAATAGATAAGTTTACATTAATTTTGATTAAAGCAATAACGTCTGCTTAGGATAGGGCGATTGGCTGTTTATGCCAGAATGTCACATGTTCGAATCCTGCTCGGAGGATATTACTTTTTAATTTTCTCTTGATTGTTTTATATTTTTTTTATAATTGAACGTATAGCAAGATTTTTACAGTCCTGTTATACGTGTATTGTGCATTTATCGTGATAAGTCATTACGTTGCCTTATACCATCGAGTAACTAGGACAGCCGTACAAATGTAGACGTTGACCCTATCAATTGAACAATTGACCATTATGCGCATAATTGTAAAAAATGGCATATAAATGCATTTTGCTGAGACAATGTCCCCGTGAGAAAGAGTCCCACGAGTGGGCGATTGTGATAAGGCTGTACTGCAAAAAGCCGGGCCCGTGTGTACACAATCACCATTGTCAAACGATACTGGTTATTTTAAGAGTTAACAGGTGTTTTGTGGTTTTATTGAGATCCACTGTGATTTATTGTGAGGTACGTTAAATTTAATTCTTATATTCTTGACACTTTAGCACAACTTAGCTCATGCTTTCAAAGTGGGTTGCGGCTTTTTGTTTGAATACCGGCACGGGAAAAGATTTACCCTCGAAACTTAGGTTCTTTTTCATTCAGTCAAGTATTTGAACGTAAAACATGTTGTATACGATTTCGTTTTATATTCACCATTTACTGTTCAATTATTTGAAGACTTGAACCAAGTGAGCAGTTGATTTAACTGCCATCCAACTTTCAGCCGTGAATTTAATTTCCGGTAGGCTCAATTACGGATCTTTAAAGTCAGTTCCAAATTGCTATGTTAATGTAACGGTTGCATTACATACTCATTAGTTATTGTTATTTTTGCATATCTTATTAACTCAGGTACTTTTAATTTCAACCTAAGATTACCATCAAAATATAAACAATGCGCGGGCGTTCATAATAATAATTATAAAATAATAATTATATTTCGAGTACAATACTCCATCGTTAATAATCTCCGAACTTCAAACGGAACAGTACGGTATTTATGTTAGTTAACGTTTTAATTTGCTTTATATTTTTCCTGAAATTTTAATATCTATTCTAATAACCATTTTACTGGTATAATCACGGCTGATATATTTCTAATTTTCAAATGAAAAAGTTTGAAGCACCAACGGCCTTCTGAAACCTTAAGTTGTAGTTACCGTAATGACCTGCGTCTTAACGACAATCATAACACTGTCGGCCAAGCACTGGTTGGACGTAGATGAATTAAAAGGACAAAATTTTCAATTCAAATAATTTCATTCGATGTTAAACATGTAAGGAGTTATTTTTTACTTTAGTATCTTAATTAGGTTTTTATAATAAAATATCTCGTGGTTGCAGATCGAGTCCTTTACATGCATACCAATTTCAAATTGTGAAATGACAAAGTTAGACGAACATTTTCGCTGGTATACTCGTACTTACTCGTACAGTACCTACAGTCTTAGTAACCGTACATCCCAGCGACAGTAATTGTCGGCACGGGCGGCGCGCGCGCCGACGGTAACGGACGCGGTTCCCACAATTATCGCACGCCGGTAATCGCGCTTTTTGCATTTAATCGTCGTCTATTGAATGTTTTGTTTATGAACCCCGTGCAAGATAATCCTGTAACAATGAGAATTATGAAACGATATCTTTCATTTCAATTCAAACTTCAATCAGTTAATTCAATCTTGAATTGAAAAATTCAAACTCTTGAATTAGTCAATTAACTTAATGTATCTTGTAATTGGGAATACCCATATGCTTGAAGCAATGCATACTTTGAGTTGTAAAACAGTGGGAAATGAAAACTGTTTCAATGCGATGGAACCACGAAAAATTATTCTTAATAAAAAATGCTTCGTAGCTTATCATGCGCAGGCGCAAAACCAGTGGCTATATAATAACAATCAATTTATGGAAAAAGTTTTTTTTTAATCCGATTGTGAGATTCTCGTAAGAATGAGACTTTTATTACAATTGATTCCTCCTCTACTGTTTAAGGAGCATTAAGCCATATTGAGCTTTAACGGATTACAACAGATCATTTTAGATAATGAGTGGATTATAAAAATTACCACCATCTACCGTTCTAAATTCTTTACTTGCAAATCTACCTAAGTACTCGTATAACTAGAAATGATGCTTTAAAGACATTTAATTCCGTAATCGGATTATAGATTTATGTTGAAAAGGTTTTCTATACCTTAATTTTTACTGTGAAACTTAGTAATGTAAAATAATCCTATAATCCATGATATTGGTTTTGAAACCACTTATTTTAATAAATAACACGCCATGGAACAGATTAAATATTGCCATAGAACACCGTATTTAAATATTGCTTTGATTAAGAAAAACTCTTAAATGCTACAGTATTACTTAGCTCTTAGGTACCGGCAAATCACACGCTGTCCACTTCGTTTTTAAAGCGACTTCAAAAAAAGGAGGGAGTTCTCAATTCCTCGGAATCTCTTTTTTTATACTTCTCTCCTGCTAGTTGATTGCTTAACGTGTCAAATTACTTTAGGTAGATATTATTGTTATTTTGAGTGTGGAAAATGACGTTTGGAACATCCTTACGCACGCTCAAAAACAATACATAATCGCCACTCTATTGCATTGAAACAGAAATACATTTATTTTAGGAATTGCTTAATTGACAGCTAGAGACAATGCAAAACCTTTAGTATATTTTATTCGAAACATAAACAGATAAACACATACGAACGCGTTTGTATGGCAAAAAATTGTTACCACTAAAGGCCACCAGAGGCGCTGTTTGCGTTGCCATACAAATTCAGACTGAATGAAAACGCGTTCGTTTGCATTTATGTTTCGAAAATAAATATCCCAGATGTACAGCTACCTCACACCCAAGACGGCGCTCCTCGGCATCTCTTGCGACCTTCCCACCAGGAACAAACACCGCATATCTACAGAATACAGAGCAAGGCCACCGGGGGATGGGCAGCAGCGTCCCTGGAGTGCGGTGGAGATACTGCGGTCACATGCCAAGCGTGGTGATTATGGTATTTAACCCCCATGAAATTGGGGGAGGCTTATGTCCAGCAGTGGACGTCTTTCGGCTGATATATGACTCTCTCTCTGGTCGTTTCCTCATGGCTGATAATCGCGGTCATCACTGGGCGATTTACACTTGAAGTATAAGATTTGCTTCCATCGACTTCTATTTATCCTCCTTTACGATTTACGATGCATAGAATTTGGAGGAAGATGAGTACTTAAGTTGATGTGTTAAGTTGTTCCTTACCACTATCAACTCCTATGACATACTTACTTACTACGCTGTCTCAGCGGCCACAAGTGAATCTTGGCCTCCGATACTAAGACACGCCACTGCTTCCTGGGAAGCTTATCGCCAATCAGTCGGCTGTTTGAAGCTGGCAGAGGTCTTTTTGGACTTCATATGACACACAATGAGAAGAATTTATATAAACCTATTCTAGATTGGCAAGAGATCATCAACATCGCATTAGTCGCTTAACGGGCCTTCCGACGCTAATTATGAGTAATTAGTGACGACATTCGCCAATGTCGCAACGGTTGGTACATCAGATGAGATGATGAAAAAACCCTTCACGTGCTTGAACTTTTTATACCGTGCTCGAAGTTGTTGGTACTTTTTACTTTATTTCCCAGAATATGGAAATTCTGGACTTTCCTGCTAAGAATCGTGGCTCTCATAATGCTGATAAGTAAAAATATATGAACTCTTTCTTCGTGCATTTTGTATGGACCGATACATAAACCCAAAAAAGAAACCTTTTTTTATCGGAATAAGTGTACAATGATTCTGAGCAGCAATAGCCAAAAAAATCATAATTCTGAGCAGTAAAAAAATGTTAGTTTTAAGTGAAACGCCGTAACTCGTCGGTGGCAAACCAGGCACCAGTAGGACCAGTCTAAATGTAAGCGGTTACTCAAATCGAGCACTTGATCTGAGAGAGAAAATTCTATTCTACTTTGTATTAATTACCGGGTTCTTAATTATCTGTGCCTTTTTAATAATAATTGTGCCCAAGATTGACAGACCGAAGTATCCATACTTCTGTTTAAGGAATTTATTTAATTAATATGTTAATTCTATTCTAAAGGTATATTTCACTTCGTTCGGTCCAAATGTTTTTTGCCAAGTGTCAACCACTGGCGCATTTCCCGGTCAAGAACTAGTATTTGCCGCTAAAATTTATTACCACTGTTGTGCTCTTATTCACAACTAGGTGCTATAAAAATACCCATTTAGAGCACTTCTAATAGAATTCTCTAATTACCAGTTCAGAGCTCTTTAGCATTTGAGATAAGGAATAGATTTGCTTGGCAAATGATGCGTATTGACTTGTTTAGTCATCCTGTTAGGCTGGTGGAGCGCCGTAGAAGGGAAATAAAAATCATTAATTAAATAAAACAAGTGAAGTGACAAAAAGCTAGGATTAACCTGTTTTAGTTCTTGCGTAGCACAAGATGTGGTGCAACCCGTGCTGGTCTTTAAGTAGCTAATCAAGAATGGTAAATAATAGTAATCAAGCTATTGCATTCCATAACGTACTGGTACGTGTAAAGAAATATATGTTTATTCAATGTCATCTACTAAACATTTAAGTTTTTACAACATCCAAGTAGGTGAAAATCGATTGCTTCATATGGCACTATTGTGACCAGTAATGGTAAAGTCACCGGTGATCAGCAAAAAAAAGGTACTTTCAATTGTGGTGCGTTTAAAAGTAATCATTAAAATACTTGAATCCCTTAACCAAGCAATGTACTATATGATTTTGAACTTTAGTTATTTATAATAAGATCCAAAACCTAAGAAAAAATAAGATACCCGTTGCCTGGTTAAGGGTTTAACTTTCGCGAGTCATGTTTAAAAATATACAACTAAAACGGTACAGGTCTGTTTTTCTTTGTACATAAATAAATTATTTTATCTCACTAAAACGGTTACATTCAAGTTACTAATGTCTGACATAACATTTTTTTCCTAAAATATTTATTCCGCCAAGTTTTATGTCCCATGGTTCATCATCTGTATGCCCACTGCTGGGCATAGACCTCTCTTCAAGAACGCCACTCATCCCGTGCTAGTCTCATTTCCCATGTCTGATTTATTTTGGAAGCCGTAGATATTTTAACGATAAAACAAACCAAACCCAACCTAATAAGCTCATTTTTTTATACCACGTCGGTGACAAACAAGCCGACAGCCCAACTAATGAACTAACTGAACTGAATAGTGGTCACCGTCGCCTAGCGACGGTGGCAACACCAGAGAGGCGTCACTGGCGCGTTGCCGACCCGTAAGAAACCTTCTCACGCCCTTTTTGAAAAGTCCCATGCTATAGCCCTTTGAGAATACCTCGGCAGTTAGCTCATTCCACAGACTTTCTCGGTATAAACTACCTGTTGAAACGATCTATACGATGATTTTTAGGATTTCGTATGCGAAGGGTTCAAATGGAGCCCTATTGCTGTCACTCGCGTGTCTGTCTGTCACACATTTTGTTCCGAAGAATTTTGTAACTTCCCATTGACCTATGAACTTGAAATTTGGTGATAATATTTATTATTATATATATTTTACCAACAAATAGCAATATATTGATAAATCACATTTGTTCTTTAGTTATAGGGTGCGCGAGTCCGACTTTTTTAAGCCGGCCGGCTAGGGCGGTTATTTCTAAAGTCCTGAATAGACAGATTTTCCGTTGGCGAAATTAAAGCTACGCCAAAAATAGTTCTCCCATATGAACTGACCCCCCATTATACTACAAATATCTCTCTTAGCCTAGACATATCCCGCTCAGGTATCACATTAGTACATAATATCGCTCCCTGCGGGCCGCACCGGTTCCCACGGGCTGTAATGGCATGTAATAGCAACTACAATTGTACTAGGATATGCGAGAGTATTTTACGGTACACACATCGGTACAGTACGGGTCATAGAGATTCAAGTGCTAATTTGTTAGCTCCTTTGATGATAGGAGCATAAAATACCTTTTATTTCAAACTAGTTGCGACCACACCTGCTCTGAAGGTATGTGTGGTAAGGTCTCCAGAGCCCCCGAACATGGACTGTGTTGTAAGTGGAAACCTGCATTGGTATCAAGCTGTCAATACAACAAATTGTCATATCAAAAAAGCTATTTCTGCTTACAATCAGGTAGGCCGTATGCTTGTTAAACACTATCGTTGGATTTTTGTAACAAATGTCCTTAGAACCCTACCGAGATCTAAACAAACCAAATTATCGCTATCAAATTAGTTTTAATTTCTTTTGCAATTATTGATTCCACGAAATGTCCTTTTCCATAATTCGTGTACAAAACCTATACGATCGTGATCGTGACTAAATTGCACCAATCGTGTTAAGTTTAGTATTTCTCACTAATCACCGTGCAAGAAATTTGGTAATTAGACGTTTCACAAGGCTGTTGATATGTATTTTACAAAAAATATAATCAATCAGACTAAACTGAAATGTCAGATTTAAAAAACTCAAGACCACAAAAGTTAACTGCTGATATAAAAAGTATACAAAAATTAAGTCATAGGAAAATAATTATTCGAAAGTAATAAATTGCCGTTCACATTCTGTCATTTGATTAAAAGTCAGATCGAAGTCAGTTCATCATCAACAGGATACTATTGCAATAAGTTGAAACGACACGTCATTTTACAATAACGATTTATATAAGTAGTAACCGTGTAGTGACCATTATATTTTAGAGTTCCGTATACGAACTTTTTTTATCCAAGTTTAGTGTTTTCGATTGGTGAATCGACTAAGAGCTACCCGCTCTTATCACCAACTTACGATTGCAGATCGATCAATGCTAAATATGGCGCCGGCAACTGCCATCCCATAGAAACGTGTCAAAATATCCATACAATTTGATTATAACGAACACCGCAGACGATTATAGATGTTTTTTTTTATTACATAGGTTTGGTGTAACTCACCCTAAGACGTGTAAGGTTAACGAAAAATGTGTTTCTTAAGCAAAAGGTCCCTCTTGATGTCAAAACCAAGACTACGACCAAGACCACCGGGGAATGGGCAGCAGCATTCCTTGAGTGCGGTGGAGATACTGCGATCGCCAACCCGCATGCCAAGCGCGGCATTATGGCATTTACCCCCCATGAAATTGGGGGAGGTCTATGTCCAGCAGTGGACGTCCTAGGGCTGATATGGTAGTGGTGGTGGTGGATGTCAAAACCAACTATTTTCTAATATGGCGCCTTACTGACATCGCTAAGGTTTACTTTACCATTCGTAATATATTTTAAAAGTAGCTTTGAAGTTCCTATGAAATATTGACAGGGTAAAAAATACTCAATCTTTACAAAGACATCTGCAACTGCAACTCTAGGTTGACAACTTCCAATCAAAATACCTTTTAAATATAAAATATTAAAATAAAAAACATAAAAATATTGAGTATCCACTGTAATTTTGACACTATAACAGACTCAATCTTGTCCGTTTACACCCACTCCAAGTAGCCCAAACCAAACCATTAGTTACAATACAACGGTCACTTACGCACTATTAATTATAATTACCACCCAATCTCACTAATGGTCGTGTGAAGTGACGAGCGGTAGCGGATTCTAGTCTATCAATCTACCTGGTGGCACATTGATTCTAAGCTGAAGACTATCAATCATAAATAATCAATTGAAGTTACGGTAATTAGAAAATGACAGTTGGTGAGATTGGTAATTTGATGTTGACGATTGTTCGTCTGCATTGGACATTAGATTGTTTTTTTTTTGCCTTTAATAGTGATTAAACTTCGTAATTAATGTTCAACTTCTTCAATGCTTCATATACCGATAACTTACATTAAAATCTGTGTGTTGTTTTTGGTTCTAATTTTTAACAGATAGTGATATAAAATATTAAAAATCGTTGTCCATGTTGCCAAGCAATTTTAAGCTCAAATACAGGTACTTAGCTTATATAGATAGCATTGCTAACTGGTCTCTTTTTGTACACGTTCTTTAATTTTAACCTTAAATCATTATCTCCGCTACCGCTTGACTTCCACGCCATCTATATTTCGAAGACGATAGGTACCGCGTTCGCATGACCTCTTGCATCACTCCCATCTCTGATTACTATGCGCCAAAATTTGAGAAGATATGCAACTCAGTTGAAAAGGAACCAAGTCTCTTCCAACTGTATTTAATCTTACTGCATTTTAACTTTGGAACGGTAATCTGTGCGATCGACGTTCGAAAAATGGAAATTAAACAAAAGAAGACCTAAGTACATATATGATAAGATTAACTGGTTATTTTAGGAGTGTACTTTCAAATTTGTAGTTCATATGTCAAGCGTTGATATTTAATTTGTCAATGTTGCCGATGACAGGCGTTATAAGTATTTTTTTATCGGACTGAGCGGTGAAAGATGGTCTGTATACATATTGGTGAGTGTTGAATCGAAATCAAATTACACGAAGATGCTTTTAAACTGTTCGTAGTTGCTGAAGTGGTTTTGAGATTTGAACGCACTTCTTTTAATAGTCATTGACTTGACAAGCGGAACCAAATTTTGAATCTTAAAAAAGTTGTTACTTTGTTAGTTTTTCATTATCGATAATCGTTTCTATCGTATCGTATATCGTATATCGTAATATTAAAAATGAGAATTATTAAAATATTTCGTTCCATATTATTACAAGTACTCAGTTGTAAAATACATTAGCAACTAAATTTATATAGAGCAAACTTTCTGTCAACTTTTAAAACTTTACTGAGGCACGTATTATCAAATCAAACAAAACATTAAATTATCAATCATATTCTCTAAATAATAAGACTAAAATTGCAATGAAACCTATAAGATGTACGGACACCTCAAAACCAAATATGCATAAGCGCATCATATTGAATTACAGCGTATTCAATCACAGCGGGTCCACTACGCATTAGGGAATGCGTCTGAAATGCGCATCATTTAGAATTACAGCGTATTCAATCACAGCGCGTCCACTATGCAGTTTACGGGAATGCTAAAATGTGCAACAATAACGGCACATGCATTTCTCCTTTCCCCGGGCGCCGGTGCGTCTGCATTCTTCGGGGCGTTTAGAATGTACGGTGGGTCGTGTCGTGACGGAGTCGTTACGTTGTTTTAGTCACATACTGATGCTCGGTTAGATAATCTATTTTATTTGAACTTAATTGTATAAATAAAAAGGCCTAACCAAGCTCTGAGTACCCAACCGGCGTCATGTTAGCGAAAGCGGAATAGAGAAGAGTGACGATCTCATGTGTCAGAGGCCAAGATCCTCTTAGGGCCAAAGAGCCAGCGTAGTAGTAAGTAACTGTATAAAACAAATTAGTGAGCTGATTATTAGTGAGAAAAAGAATAACATATTTGTTGTTCCCTCATCAAAAATGGGTACAAACATAACTATAACCAAAGATGTAAATAAACTGCTTAAGGCCAAGGGGTGAGCAAGCTCTTTCCGTACAAACTTTGTGCAAGTTTTTCTTCGTTTGTGTTTGCACTCCAGTTACTATTTTTGGTCCATATGCTTATTTTTTTGTTAGCTATGTCTTGATGTATTTCTTTTTAATTTTAATTATTTTTTAATTTTTAGAATTTTTGAAATAATGCAAAATTTCAACATCAAGTTCTGCGTATATTCAATATGTACCAACAAAAAATAAAATTAAATGCTGTAGTGCCAAAACTAACGCAAAAAACTTGCACAACCTTTGTATGGAGAATTCGTTGCCCTACCCTGCGCCTTAAATGCAAAAATCTATAAAAATATCAAAAACGGCAGTTATTACGATATTTGGATCAAAACAAAAAAAAAGGAATTGACACTATTGTTCACCAGGCCCAGATTCAGATGGTTTATTGGTAAAAATAATTTTACACCTTAATCGTTATGAATTAAAATGTCAAATATTGGGTCACTTCCAAGCACTGGTACGTTTAAGTACTAAGATAATAAATTTCCGTCAAAAAAATATTTTTGGTACATACATTTATTAAGCCTTGTGTACTATTTTTTATATGGACCTGAGTCTGAAATAAATAAATAACTAAATAAATATTAACGGCCTGTTTAGCCTAGTTGGTAGTGACTCTGCCTCCGAAGCTAGAGGTCCTGGGTTCAAATCCCGGCAAGGGCATTTATTTGTGCATTTATCACGGATATTTGTTCTTGGGTCTTGGATATTTTCTATGTATTTAAGTATGTATTTATCTATATAAGTATGTATATCGTCGTCTAGTACCCATACTACAAGCTCTGCTTTGTTTGGGACTAGGTCGATTTGTGTAAGATTGTCCCCCAATATTTATTTATTTATTATTTAATATTGCCGACTGTGCTTTTTTGCATAGGCTTTAAGAGGGGGCAGTACCCTCGGTTCTCCATACAAACGTATTTATGCTCTCATTTTAAAACGCCATGCTAGAATAACATGAAACTTTGTATACACAATGGGATCCGGCATATCTAGGTCGGAAATTAGTTTCTGTTGCTAGAAATTGTAAAAGAAAAAAATACAGCGGTTTTTTGAGTTTTTTACGGCTTGTATGAAAACCTTAATAATCGTTGTATTTTTTCTCCTTTATAATTTCAAGCAACAAAAACTAATTTCCGACCTAGATATGCCGGATCCCATTGTGTATACAAAGTTTCATGTTATTCTAGCATGGCGTTTTAAAATGAGAGCATAAATAGGTTTGTATGGAGAACCGAACGTACTGCGCACTCTTAACTATTCGTTAAGCGGGTTCCAATGAGCTCAAAGTATAGTTAGTTAAAGAGTTGCTATGGTCGCCCTCTGTCTCTATCATCAGATCAGCTCGGTTGTATCATACTATTGCATTGTCACCGAACTTAGAAGTACTTATGCCAAATTTCAGCTTTTCGAATATCAGCAGATTGCCGAAAAAAGGATTGCTTTTGAGGATAACTTACTTACATACAGACATACAAATAGGCAGTGCAAGTTAAATGTGCTCGTAAAAGAAAGTCAGGGTTCATCAGCTCCAAATCGTTTCTAGTATAAATTAGAATTACAATGCGCATGTAAAGGTGTCAAAATCGTGTCTTAGCATATAAAAACAAATCTATAATAAGTAGCAATAAAGCATGTGACATTTGCTATTGAATTTCAATTTTACGACACCCGCGTCGCGGACGGAACACGCATTCTACTGTCACTGCTGGATTGTCAATCTTATGTACATTCTCACCGACTGGGCCTCACATGCGAACACAAATTGAACTAGTCTTAAACTAAGAACTAAGCAAATGCACTATCGGTGCTAGAACATACTTACTTATAGAGATATATAAATATCTACTACTTAATACTAAACATTAGTACCGAAAACCTGTATCCTAGTTTTAGAATTTTGTCGTAAATAAAATTGAATTCAACTGGTATTTTTTGCGTTTAATGTACAGTCGCGAAATGAAAAGGTTCGTCACTTTTTTACATTAACGGCATTAAAATACAGTTGAAAAGTGACGAACCTTACTATTTTACTGTATTTTTTCTGTGCTGTTTAATTCAGAATAAAAACTGAAACTAGGGTATATGTTTTCATTACTAGGTAACGGTACCAATGTAGGACACTTTAAACTAACAAGCGCCAGTAATGGACACCTTATTTCTAACTTAAAGATCATACGGTTTAAAATTGAATGTTGTAGAAAAACTTGTTAACTCATTTCTTTTAAATAAGAGTTAATGTGCACCGTTGGTCATTGTCCATTACTGGTGCTGTTACTTATATAATTGTCAGATCGTCACACAAATAAATGCCACTGGGTTCTGCATCCAAGATCGCCGACTTCGTAGGTAGGTTCTGTACCGACTAGGTCGAATTGGTCGTCAAACCATGTCTATTATTTCTGGTCTCACTATTTTCTCATTCATCTGACTCCTCACGTGCCTGTAACAAACAAGCTAGATCTGCTGTCTGCAACTAGCTTTACATTCGCCTACAGTACGACCACAAATACAAGTTCCATCGGCAACCTTCGTCTGTGCAGAAGAGTGCTGGTAAATGCTGAATAAAATCAGTAAGCAACAATTTAAATAATACCCTGTCACATCATCACTCTTCTGCACAGACGAAGACGAAGATTGCCGATTGCAACGAAGACGAAGATGCCGATGTAACTTATATTTGTGGCCGTACTGTACCTATCTAAACTATTTGGATGGGTTGCACCAAGCCGTCTGTAATCGTAAACAGGGTTAGTTACAATCTGATTGCATGGAAATTTCTATGGGATGACAGCTGCCGGCGCCATGTTTGACGTTGGTCAGCCTGTTAGTTGGTGCAACCCGCCTTTAGTGCACCCCGCTCCCTCTCACATGGTCAAATATGTGTAGGTATCAAAGCGCTTTTCTCTCTCAAAAACTACGTGCATGTAACTTACATGCGTAATAGCACAGCGTAAGTACAGGAAGCGCACCATTTCTCACTATCTCATTGTCCCGCACTTACCACAATCAACAAGTGCACCAATTAGTGAGACAATGCGGCCGTGACGTGACGTCATGCGCTCGCGCCACTTAATTACGCGCAAGATCAAGGTCGCGCCGCAAGTCACTAAAGGGCGCGGGTTATATTACATAAATAGTAATAAATGTAAGTAGGTAAGCCTAACTTTTAATATAATAACATAAAGAAAATGCTCCTATTCACTAAGGGTGGGTTGCACCAAACCGTCTGTGATCGTAAGCGGTGTTCGTTAAAATCTGATTGCATGGAAAGTTTGACAAGTTTGTATGAGATGACCGCTGCCGCCGCCATATTTATCGTAGATCGGTCTGTAATCATAAGTTGGTCCAACCCACCCTAATTCAAAAATTAAACAATTAGTAACTGAGCTATAAAGACAGTTTTCAATGAGTTCCATCCACTTATTAAGTGTAGTTTTCTGAAAGCATATTAATATAAAATAGTGGATCTCAAAAATAATGGTACCTACTCTAGAAAACAACGAAATTTTTGTACAGAAAATCCTACTCCTAGGAAATCTAGACCTCGATAAAACCGCTCCTATCCTCTTTTACAAAAAGAGCAAAGCTAGAGCTAAAGTTTCAGAACTAACGAACGCGACCAACACCAAACCAATCCCAATTCAATACATTGAGTCAACTGTCTCATTGCCAAACGAAGCGACCCGCTTTGCTGATGAATAAACACGATTCCCAATTGCATCGTTATAGAAATAGCGTCTTATTGACATGGAATAGATAGAAAAAGACACCAAAGTGCCCTTTTACTTCATCATAATATCAGCCAATGGACGTCCACTGCTGGAAATAGGTCTCCCATAAAGAGTGTCACAATGACCGGTTCTGCGCCACCCTCATCCAGCGGACTGCCGCGATCTTTTCCAGGGCATCAGTCCACCCTGTGGGGGTCTACCACGCTGTCCCTTCGCTTTGCTTGGAAGTCTTGGAGCAAGTGAATCTCCTATGTAACCCGCTCTTTCCCACCGCTTGGGCCGCGGTACGTGTGAACTGGAGCAGTGTTTTTACTTTCCCGCATCGTCACGGTCCGGTCGCGACGCGTGACGTCATCCTTACGAACAACGTGTAATGTTGTGATTACTTGCTTACGCTTTTCTTTATAGTTCACCAGGTTTTACTCACTTCGTGGACGTACAAGTCGTTGGACGTACAAGAATAAGAAGGATTTACAAAACGGTATGATATTATATAATGATATACAGTATATAACTAAATAAATACATACACATACTTATGATTATGAATATAAATGAAACTTGCAAATCAGATTATGGACAGAGATTGAGTTTACCTTAATTTACATGGATTGTCTGAATGTGCAGCTGTGGGTTACCAATTTGCTTCATCGCACCATTGCTAAGTCAACGTAAAAAGTTTTACAATAATATCCAAAAATACAATCTAACTTTTTTTAATACCACGTCGGTGGCAAACAAGCGGACGACCCGCCTGATGGTAAGCGGTCACCGCAGCCTATGGACGCCTGCAACAGGGGTGTCACATGCGCGTTGCCGACCCTTTAAGAATGTATACACTCCTTTCTTGGAGAACCCCATACCGTAGTCCCTTGGGAAAACCTCGGCAAGGAACCTATTTCACATACATACATATAGAAAGTAGTCATTAGGTGTACACATTCGTTTTTGATCATTTATTCACTGTCCAATGGGAAAGCCAAAGAAACGATTTAAAACACTCGTATATAGCACTTCTTACTTGCATAGGTATAAAAAAAAATATTTTTCATTTCAGACAGCTTGTCTTGTTGTTAAACTTAAATCTTGTATTAAGCACAATTAATAATTGTGTCATACATAATAACTTCTATAGTTCGAAATATACGACCTCAAAGTTTAAATGTCACTCAAGTTACAAGCGAAGCTTTTCACTTGTAACTGACAGGGTTCTAATTATAAATTAGGATAAACAAAGGTTGACTATTGACTAATGACTACCAACTTTTTTTTCTATTCAAAATATCACACACTTATGAAAACGATTTTACTATGATTTGTTATGTTGTCAGTCTTCGCCGTGACCTTTTATTGAGTAAAGGACGGTTTGTGGTAAACCACCTCGTTAATGGGCCAAAATAAATCATTTCCTACTCATTTACAAATAAAAACAATACGCAGACCGCGTTTTAGAATATTATCGACCACAGCCAGCGGTCTTGCGGTTTTGGTACAAATATATGGTAAATAAATATGATTTACTTAAGATCCAGGAAGCTCGGTCCTCCGTACAAACGTAGTTTCGCTCTCATCTTAAAACGGCACGCTGGAATGACATGAAACTTTGCATACACAATGGGATCAGAGATATCTAGGCCGAAAATTAGTTTCTGTAGCTTGAAATTATAATGGAAAAAACTTACAGCGATTATTAAGGTTTTCATACACGGCCAAACTCACTGTATTTTTTTTCTATTGCAATTTCTAGCAACAAAAAGTGATTTACGGCCTAGATATGGCGGATTGTGTATACAAAATTTTATGTTACTTCAGCACGGTGTTCTAAAATGAGAACGCAGTTTACGTTTGTATGGAGAATCGAGTTCAGTCGAGCGTGCGGGGGACCCTTAACTATCCGACTTATTTTTTCTAAACTAAAACTTCATTAGTTTAGAAAAAATAAGGCGTTTGTACCGAGGGCAGGCCCCCCACACGGTGGGCTGATGACCTGGTAAGGGTCGCGGGTGTCCGCTGGATGCGGGGGGCGCAGGACCAATCACTGTAGAAGTATTTTGGGGAGGCCTATGTCCAGCAGTGGACGCCATTCGACTGACAAGATGATGATGATGATGATGAAAACTTCATTCTTGGATTATCTTGAAACGGCAGTTTGAAAGTCAATTAACTTAGTGAAAATCACTGCATTCTATCTCAGTTCCAACCTAACTGAAGTAAAAACACGTAATTAATTGCCAATATTATATTGTTTATGTTTTTATAGTGGATACTTCTTTGTTGGCATCTTGTATGAAGCTGTTGTTCCATTACTAACGCTAGATGGCACTAAAATAAAAGTGATGGTATTGGTGATTATTAACCAAATAAAGTATAATACTGTTGTGCTTGGGTATATTTTACATTGATGGTTATTCTATTTAGTTACGATAATAAATCTGTGGCCCTAGTGGAAAAGTGTATAAGTGCCGTACAATTGTATGTATAGAACTTGTACCCCTTTTCACTATAGCCACAGAAATAGGTATTTAGGTAGGCAACGTAAGAAATATCCACTTAATACAATTTATGGTTGTATCCCAGATACAACTCGCTGCTTTTTTTTGGGTGCTGCAAGTTTTGAAGGTATTATTTGTTGTTTAGCGTCATTGTTATTGTATTAATTATTCTGTGGCCTAGATACGATGTCCCTTTATCTAAAAAAAGAGTAAGTTTCATAAACAATCATAGGTAACAAAATAGTTACCATGGCGTGCAAGGTATGTGTTTTAAACACGAATTTGAATCATAAAAAGAGGAACATTTTGTACTCGGTATTGTGTGGTACAAACTGCCAGTAACGAAACACATAAACTCATAGCATCGTGAGTTGAAATGCTCGGGAAACGATGCTACCACAGCTATACCCCGATCAATGACGAATATAAATAATATGATGAATGGTATTTGTAATTTGTTGACGTTTAAAATATAAACCAATTACTGAAATTGAAATGAAGATAAAATGAGAATAGTTTCTACCGCCTATTTAAGTCTGTAAGTAAAGTAAGTGTTTAAATTGTAAACATAGGTTTACAGAATGTATGATAAATCTTCAAATTAAAATTCACAAAGGTATTTGTTTTTTATCAGTGTTCGTGCTTGTTTTATTTTGTCCCGGTGCATTTTTTTAGGATATCTTGAATATTTAAAACTCTGAGTCATGCCCGTATCTCACTGAGGTAGGCCAAAGAAAGCAAAATATACCACGGTCCTCAAATACTTACTTTTATCACTTATTCATTATTTTTTGTTTCCTGTCTTCATTATTTATATAAACCTATAAAAAGATATAAGATAAATAATTTTGTTCCATTTCTTTTTCTAACTTTGGCGTATTACTGCGTGACATTCAGAAACTACACACTTTTACTTTGTAAAATTACAGGTTGTCATAACTGCACAACAGTAAAACGCTACTTATGTCAAAAAGTATGTGCGACTTACTTATTACCTAGTGATTAACAGCTCTGCAAGTAAGTGTACGTAGTAAGACCCAGACCCGTATATGACGAATCTACGACACTTTTGCTTCAAAAAATAATAATAAAAAAACTAACTTAAAAAAATAAGAATTTAAATCAGGATTCATATGTCTGACGTGACGTTTCATGACGCGACAGAACAATATCAGTATTATACATTTTGTACGGTTACATTCACATTCATCTGATGACGTGAAGGCCCATACTGCGTCAGGCCTCAGAACGCATCGGAGGGCATCACGCCAGATAATTATAAATATGGTTTTAAGCACGCAAGCATTTTGGAAGGATTATTGTCGTACCCAAGTCCTCATCGACCGGAGTACGAACACAAGCACTGAACACGGTGATCTAATTCCGCGGATAATGTTTTATGGGTCGTGTATGGCGTCTTCATCGACCGGGTTTGCATTCGAAATGCTGTAGGGTCACCACATTGTTTCCACCATGCTACGGATAAAAAAAATACAGAAAAACAAAGAGTGACAACAGTACTTAAATTGAAGATGGGAGGCTTTTGATCCTGTACTATAACTGCACTTGGGAATGTCAAAATTAAATAATCCCTTAAATTAGTAATAAGCCCTTTGCAATTGGGAAACCCCAAACCTACTATTTGTCCTTTTATTGTACAAAGTTATATTTATTAACACAAGGCAACTTGATATAATTGTTAATTTTCGTAGCAATTTCTTGACTTTTGTTCTTTATTGTTTATGTACATACCTATACCTATTAACTATCCCAATTCACAGAAATAATGTCCGACAACTGTAGCCACCGTACCTTACTCTAACCTTCTATTCCCTACACATATCAAGATCCTCATTGATAAACGAAAATCATGTTAAATAATTTAAAAAGACGGGTATGAAACACTTATATTTTGTATACAAATCGCATATGTATTTTCGTTGTCTAAATAAAGTTATATCTGCCATAAAATCACGTTTCGCAAGCGTTCGTGATCCAACTCATGTATGTCACCGCTGACAAATCGGCACTGACAAATCCGGACGATGTCGGACGGTGGAAACACGCGCCGAACACGGCTGAACTTTGCACGGTCGCGGGCGCATAAATTTGCTTGTGACATGTCTGTAAGGGTCGAATTAGTGGTACGGTTTGTTAAAGATTTGTATACATACAAGTTCAAAAAAATTTGAACGATTTGTCATGTTCCGCACACCACAGGATCACAAAAGGAGCACAAAAAATAGCGGGAGTATAAAAAAGGTTGACGAAGTCTGATTTTTAGTCATCCTCATCATAACGATGGCCCTCGGATTGCGATTAAAATAAAAGCCAGAACTCCACAACATTTTTGAGAGGCTCTTAAATATTAGCTACAAATTGTCTCATTAGGTGCCCAATAAAATACCGACATCTGAATCAAGCTAATAATTTTAAACTGACGTTGTAAAATTTATGTGCAGATGTAGTGAATAATCCTTACCCATCGTGTAAAGTTGAAAACTCTGAATACGCCTAGACCGGCTAGACCCGAAGAAGTGTCAATCAATTACCGTATTATTTAACATCTGTCATGTCAAATGTCAGAATACTACCAGTTTTCATTCTGATATTTGACATTGACTAATAAAGTTTCACATTAACAGAGAGGAACGTGTCAATAATTTAATACGATAATTGATAGCCACTTCGGGGCTAGTCGTATCCCGAGTTTTCACGAAGGGAAGGGATTATTCACTGCATCTAGACTAATAGACTACGCTGCTTACTTTTAGGCGGGCCATGTACACGTTTACTACCGTTTTTATGTTAAAAAAAAACAGCCAAGAGCATGTCGGGTCATGCTCAGTGTAGGGTTCCGTAGTTGCCCAATGAACTTACTTAAAAAATTAATAACTAGCAAAAGGGAAATACCTTCGAAGCGTTTCATACGTCTTTTACTAAGAAAAGGAGACTTTTACGATAACTCAAAAAGGGCTTAACTGATCATGTCCGCTATAGTTTTGGTTGAAAGTGTTTATAAAGCTTTACTTTCATGATTTAGTTCATATTTTTTGGACTCATAGTTCAAAAGTTAGAGGGGAGCGACACATTTTTTTTTCTTTTGGAGTGAATTATTCCGAAAATATTCCCTTTATCAAAAATATTTGGATGTAGACCTTTATTCATTTTGAAAGACCTATCCAACAACATCCCACACTATAGAATTAAATCAAAAAAATATTCATCCCCACTTTACGTGTAGTTACAATTTAATTAATTCCGTTGTGACACGAAAGTTACCCATATAAATTGTATGATAAATTTTCGTGTCACAACGGAAACAATTGAATTGTAGGCAAATTAAATGCCTTAATGATGGTCCAAAAATTTGGTCCGCAACCGTAGGGGAGGTACCCTTAATTTTTTTTTACATTTTTTTTTACGACTTTCTCAGTATTATTGATTTATATATCTATACCAAATTACAGCTCTCTAGCACTAACAGTCACAGAGCAAAGCCTTGGACAGACAGAAGGACAGACAGACGTATGTCCGTATGGACATGGCGAAACTATCAGGGTTCCTAGTTGACTACGGAACCCTAAAAAAAGGGTATTTTTATCGACGAATACTTCCAGAACCCTCATTACACCAACGTACTTAACTACAACTCAATATACCCAAATCCGCTTAAGATGTTTGCTCCGAAGTGTGAACATCAATGCGCTTGCGTTTCCAATAACAATCAAGTTTGCGTTTCCATTTCGTAACTAAAGATCAGTTGTTTCACTCGGTTCGTGGGACTGGCTTTAATCAACCTGTCACGGTTATTCAAATATTAGAATAACAACAAGCCTGATTAATATCGTGATGATTCTGGAATTTCTACAAACACGATTTTTTTATCGAATCTTATAGAATGGTCCCATAGAACGTTCACCAGAGCTGGTGCTTATGGATCTAATAAGGGAACGAAAGCATAGTAAATATATAGGCAATGTATAAATATCAAAACTGGTAATTTCAATACATAGGATGGCACTCATACAATGTCCGTTTCGTACATTTTATTTGTTATCATGAATAAAATACGAGTAACACTTAGGCCTATCAGTTTTCTTTGAAGTTCACGTTAATACTAACTAACTTGGCTTGTTAGGTCTTCCCACATACATAAACCAATAAACTATTAACTTTAATTTTAGTTGAAGATGTTTTTATCTATTTTATATAGATTCTTTAAGTATTTTGTAATCTAACTGAGAATATCATATATCACGCAATATCGTAAAAAGCGCGACGTATATAAAATATACATATTATCTAAATGGCGATACTACTTGCAGAGCACATCGCGTGTACAGACGACATAAAAATTGAGTTAACTAATCATTTACGTTACGATACAGTCTTTTAACTTAAAAAAACCGTCAATTACAACGCTGCTTTAATGTCTATTCAAGTTTTCCTTTGGTACAACGATTATGTGACATACGTTTTGTTAAAACCTGCTTTTATATTACAATAATTACTTAAACCAAAACAAAAAATAAAAACAGAAACAAAACAAGAAAGTGAAAAAGATACAAAACTCTAAATTAAGTATCGAAAACTAAAAACAGTAAATAATTAAAAAACCTACATCCCGCTCTGAGACGTGCCTGATCTAAAACTCCCGCAAAGGCTCAGCTCAGTGTAACGAGGGCGATTCTTAACTTATATTACAAATGTGTAAGTTTGGATGTTTGTTGTCCAATCAAGCAAAAACTGATAAACGGATTATGATGAAACTTTTTATTGATACAGATAGTCTGTAGCTAAGTAGCTTGGATTAACATGTGGGATAGAGAGTAGAAGATTACGCGGACAAGGTCGCGTGCAAAAGCTAGTTTATATATATATATATATATATTTAGAAACAGAGACAAAAACTTTTACTAAATAAGTTTGGCGATATTTCAAGCGTTTACATGCAGATAAAGTTCTGGTCAATATTTTTACTGTGCCCAAACGCCGTGTCATATTAATTGTCCAACATAACATTTTAAAACTGTGTGTTTTCTTGATTGGATCATGAATTTAATAGAGGCGTGTTTTAAATCTTTTCGAAATGTTATGTTTATAAATGTCATGGATTACACGCTTTAATAGTTGAATAAATGCACCGTAACCGAGTTTTTAGGCTTTCGTAACGTATTTTGAAGTGTCGTATTTTTTATGTTTATTGAAAATAAATATGGGGTTAGTTTTTGTAATGTTTTCTGAATTTTAAATGTTTATGGTATGTTTGTATAAATAAAGCATACACCATAACATAGTTTTTTTATATCGAACATTGTATGTGATTTGTTACCGTGATAGGGGTCATAATAGCAATGTCGGGCGAGGTCAGTCCTTGGATGGATGACCGCTTTGAGTGGTTACTAACTGAGCGCTCCCGTTCTTTGGAAGGCACGTTAAGCCGTTGATCCCGATTGATGTCTATGATAGCAGTTGTTAAGCCAAGTTAGAGGCTTCCGGGCGGCTTGAGAACTTCTAACAGTCAAGTTGCCTACTCACTTGACAAGCCTAATCCCAATAAGGTCTAGTTTCCCCCTCGGGTTGGAAGGTCAGATGGCAGTCGCTTCCGTAAAAACTAGTGCCTACGCCAACTCTTGGGATTAGGTAGCGGACCCCAGGCATCCTTCAGGATGCAACTGTACTGGGAATAACGCTAGGAAGATGATGAGGATGATGATAGGGGTCATAATAACGTGTAAATATGGTTTATTTTTTTAAACAAAATGAAACTTAGGTGGTAGGTATACAATAAATTTCGCCGAACTGGGGGCAGTTCAAACACCACAAAATGGCTCAGGATAGATCCACGAGTACAGTCGAGGGCATTGATATGTATACATTTTTGGACCTTAATTTCAATGGAATAAGGTAAAAATGAATTCATATGGTGCCCTTGTATTTGGTGTATAGTTTATAGCGGGGCTAACTATTTACTAGTCTAATTTTATTGTCATAACGAATCTTAAACAAGGATATAAAGAGCCTTTTCTGCACACCGTACGCAATTACACTCATTTCCCACGGAGAGGCCTTGGATACACCCATGCCGCATTAACGTCCCGTCACTTTTAGATGACAGCTACATTGTCTCGGCTTGTTACATTACAAGTTACAATGTTATAATTGTTACCTGTTAGCTGTTACTTTTATTTATTACCAGGTTTCTGTTGCATGCCTTATTAAAAACTTACTATTCAATAGACTAGGTTGGTATTATATAACGGTTTAAATATGTGATTTTTAAGAGTGCGCAGTACGTTCGGTTCTCCATACAAACGTATTTACGCTCTCATTTTAAAACGCCATGCTAGAATAACATGAAACTTTGTATACACAATGGGATCCGGTATATCTAGGTCTAAAATTAGTTTCTGTTGCTTGAAATTATAATGGAGAAAAAATACAACGATTATTAAGGTTTTCATACAAGCCGTAAAAAAACTCAAAAAACCGCTGTATTTTTATTCTTTTACAATTTATAGCAACAGAAACTAATTTCCGACCTAGATATCCCATTGTGTATACAAAGTTTCATGTTATTTTAACTGTTAAAAAAACCGTTTATTTTTACCGAAGATGATATTTTATTATACCTTTAAATGAGCAATTCTTGTATGTATATTTATTTATTTCTGAGATCTCGTCAACGGATCTAACAATTTCGATGAAATTTACAATAGCTCTAGGGAAAATTCGTATTAACCGGAATCTCTTAAATATATATAAATTACTTATTTAAAAAAAAGCAGACTTGTTAGTACCTATGAACTATTCAGGGTCCTTATCATCTAAAAACGGTCATCTTATTATGAATAAATAAAACAAAAAATTATTTACTGTCACGAAAATAATACAGACACAAGCAGAGAAAAAAACACACATCAGCGCGTCGCACGCATCAGACGCATCGCACATAACGGACTCTAGAATTATTTGTATAGAAAGTCACATGAGTACGTACATTGAATTGATCAGCACCGTACGTCAGTGGACGCACTTGTATGACTTTCTATACAAAGAATACTAGAATCCGTTGCGTGCGATGCGGGCCTGTGGGCGCTTACCTCAAACGAAATCTTTACGTTTAATTTTCATTATTAGGCTATTCTCTGTGTCAATTGACACGTATCCTGACAATTTCTCTTCGTTAGGAAAGTACCATCTAGAACAGCGGGCGTATGATGCTTGACATTTTATCACTTATCGTTGTAGATAAGACGCCCGTCACTCTCGCACTCGCATACTTCTCAGAGCGTGACGAATGTCTTATCCACGACGATAAGTTCAATGAGTGATAAAATGGCAACCATCATGGCCCGCAGGACTATTGCGATAATAGTATAGAATTATCATTAACAAATATCGTTGCAAATATTACTCCAAATCGACAAAATCTTAACCTCGGAACTAGTTTTTTCCGCTTCAATTATACTCAATATAAATAAAAAAAATGTCTCCGTTTAGTATATAAAACTATAGTAAAAGCATCGTATCATTTGATCTATGTCCAGCGGTAGACGCGTCCATCTGCTGATATGATGATGATGATGATAATGATGGTAATTTAATCAGTTCATTGTAATTAAACTTTTGTCGCAATTTAAATTATAAACATTTTAATATTTGTAAAGCCTATTAAGTTAAGTGGAACCGATGTCCGTTCGGTAGGAATGGTTCTCAAATGGCGACCACGTATTGCAAGGCGTCGCGTGGGTAGGCCATCCACATGGTGGACTGATGTCCTGGTAAAGGTCGCGAGAGTCCGCCGGATGCTGATGGCGCAGGACCGGTTATTGTGGCACTCTTTAGGGGAGGCCTATGTCCAGCAGTGGACGCCCATCGGTTGATATGTTGACGATGATTTGACATGTAAATAAATAAAAGAATATTAAGGGACAATTTTTTACACATATCGAACTAGTCCCATAGTAAGCTAAATAAGACTTATTATGGGCACTAGACTATGATATAGTTAATAAAGATATATACTTAAATACCTATAAAACATCCAAGTCTACGGGAACAAATGCTTATGCCAACCACATAAACAAATGCCCTTACCGGGATTCGAACCCGGGACCTCCAGCTTCATAGGCAGTGTCACTACCAACTAAACCAAGGTTAAAACTATATATACCAATATAAATTACAAACATTTTTATATTTGTAAAACCTATTAAGTTCAGAGATCTCGCAAGGAAATGCAAGAACCGAGAACTAAACTAAAAGCTAAAACTCATCTTAATCTATAAAATAGTGAAATCTAAAGCAGCTCGCCAATAGGTCACACTCACGCCTCGGCCAACCTTTATGGCTGATAATTATAATAAAAACACATGTTTGCATAGCCGTCGGTAACTGCCTTCTTTATCGGCGCACGCTCATCTTTTCCTATTAAACGGCTGACAAGAAATGGAGCTCGTGAACAGGGTTCCCTTGTCCATTAACGTTATACAAAAGTAGTATAGCATTTTCCAACAAAACAAAAACACGCCAAAACACTGTCCACTGTGTCACGAAAGTTCTCCATACATTTTGTGGATAACTTATTTTCGTGACGAATTAGACCGTACTAAATTTCATTTATTAAAAGTTCAAAACGTATATTTCTTTTTTACGGAAAATGCTTAGGTAGTACTTTTTTTTTCAGATCTAGTGTAATTCGCTCTTCTGCCAATGCACTAATAAAGACTTTGAAAGTCGATCGCTTAAGTCAAAATAAGGTGTTGAATGATATTCTGAGAATTCAACAAATGACACATTCGTTTCAAATATTGTTTTTCATCGTCATCATCATATCAGCCGAAGGACGTCCACTGCTGGACATAGGCCTCCCCCAATATCATGGGGGTAAATGCCATAATCGCCACGCTTGGCATGCGGGTCGGCGATCGCAGTATCTCCACCACACTCCAGGGATGCTGCTGCCCATTCCGCGGTGGTCTTGGTCGTAGTTTTAGGACGTATCCGGGTCCCAAAATGTTGTTTTAAAAATGTTAAAAAATTACTACAAGACAAAAACGAAGGTCTCTTTAAATTTTTGCTTCATGAGAAGATAGATATACCCGCAATTTTGACTTTAAAACGCTTACAAAATATGTTTCTCATATTAACGCTAACACTCCTGTTAATCAATTTTAACGTCCACCGCTTGGAAACCCTCTCCTAATGTCTAAGAAACCAGAAAATTTCATGTCCGAGACCCTAAAAAATCTGTTCGATTCTGTGTCAAATAAAGCTCCATATCACTCATCATCAACACGCAGTAACGCTCCCACGCAAACGAAAAACGTAATACAATTCTATGAAACCGATGTCGCTTATCACCTTTTCAATATTACACGATAGAGCGGCCTTTGTTACTGTTGACCCGGTGTGATTACACCAAAACCACAACAATTTCAAAACGATCAAGCTATTTTGAACCTTATTCTATGAGCAGCAAGACGCCGGTCGTGACAGGGTTACCATTGTTTTGCGTGCGTTATTATACTCATTATTTGACCCCAGTGAGAAATACGCGATGATATAATGGCATATTTTGCAAGATCTTATAGGTAATATGTAGGTCAGATTTCCTGTAAAGATTCACTTTTGTTTATTGGTTTTCGAACGTAATAAAAATACAAAAAAAAGTATAGGTAAAATAGAACGCGCCAAATATCCGAAAAATAATATAAGTAATTATTAGTTCGGTATTAAACTTAGGTAATAAAAAAACCGTCGGCATTTGTTTCAAAGTGCGGTTACGACCTTATGTAATGTTTGTTTCCATTATGGTGGAAATCAGGCTAAGTGCCACACGACACGGGGGCGCGTAAAAGTGGGCGCTAACTCGATCGTTCCGGAGTGCGGAGACGCTAAATAGTAGGGTGACCATCAAATGAAGATTTTTAGGAGCATGAGCAATGACGATGACGCCCAACCTCTTCTCGACAATAGTAACCTCACATTCACAAAGAACTCTTTGCAGATTATTTTGTGTAAACATTTTGTTTGAACGTTACATGTTTGCTGTTCAAAACTAAAGCTCATTGCTAAAGTATATAATTATGGTCCTAAAGACGCTTTTCCGCCGTTGTAGCTAACTAACATTGAATTGAAATTGCATGCAACCAAGATTTTGAATCCCGCTGCACCCACTTTTCCTCACAGGGGAGATCCCTTTTCATCGCTGGTAGTAACCAAACCCACAAATCAAATCCTTCTTTTTGGGTTTTTTGTTCACAATATCGGGACACCATGTCACCCTACTCTCCCGCTAATTCGGCCAGTATCAATCGGTCGCGGTGTTAATTTGGAAACTCGCTACTTTCGCCGTCGCAGTGTTTGCGAGATCATTATCACCTGCGACCGTTCGAGTTACGAACAATTGGGTGGGCCGCGGATGTAGAACTATAGATATGTTTTGAACTAGCAATACCGTTACAATAAAATAGAGAGTGTGCTAATGTGCTTTTTCTTGATACTTTAAGGTCATATTTCTTTAATTGATTAGATTAGAGTGGAGAGAAATTTGGCGATGCGAATACAATATGTACCGAGTATGTAGAGCAACGGCACGATTCAGAAAGTATACTAAGTCTTGTAGCTCAAACTCCCACAAACCCTCCGGCTGTGGAGCAAACTCCCCGCCGCGGTTTTACCGAAGGACTAAGATATTAGGGTTTTTCACAAGTGAGTCCCCTGAAGTTGCAGGCGTCCATTGGCTACGGTAACACCTTGCTAACAGGCGGGCCGTGCGCTTGTTTGCCACTAAAAAGTGTACAGGGCTACATACTAACAATACGCGAAATAGACCCCAAGCTATAGTACGAGTATTAGCAGTTTCTTCTAATATTTTGTCTTTACACCATAGTCACAGGACTGCAGGGCTTCATACCTAATAATGGGGCCGCTCTACATAATACACGGCTCTTTAAGCACAAGTGTAACAAACAATTACTTATCCCTCGCCACACACGTTTGGACTATTAACACGCCGCGGGCAACGATGCCTTTTCTCTCTAAAGGTCGTATGCGCCGGTCGGAACCAATAGTCTTGAAAAATAATGCAAGAGTTAAAAGTATTGATAAAAATGATTTCTAAATTTAGTTCTTAACTAAGATTATGTACTAAGAGTTTTCTTAACACATCCCAGTGCTTAATACTAGACTAGACTTATAATTGACATTGACACTTGTTAACTATTGGGAATAAAGTGTCAAGATTTGGAACATTTACCTTTGATTACTAGATATTACTGAAGTCTTTCAAACACTATACCTCAGTATGCTACTGTTTATATATACATGTTTTCACTTTTAATGCATTTGTAAAATTGAACACAACTGAAAAACTAACATAACTCGTATCTAGTAGGGAAAAATCTAATGTTTTCTATTTAGGTACAAAAAAGGACTTTTACCTTTGGAACGATATGTGCAAAATGTACTGTAATTTCAGCCATAATTACAAAAATCTATGTTCGAAATAAAAAAGTCATTAAACCTTATTTACACACATACGAGACAGTAGGTATGCGAGTTTCCCTATACATTGCGCGGTTTGACTGATCGATTGAACTCATTACACCACGGTAACCTGTAATGTAATGAAACTCGCATGTGAGTCTCGTATGTATGTACAGAGACCCTTAGTAACACACGTGTGATAAGTTGCTCAAAGGGTTAATAAATTATACGTATTAAGCACTAGTACACAACATCAATTTATGTACGGTAAAGTTTAATAAGTCAGATTTCCGCTTAAGCCCTTTTCGATAAGTCGGCCATCTTTGTCGTGGTCACTAACGCACGCGCATTGGAAACGCGTTAGCGATGCACTTAACTAGTTAGAGGCTTAACCCGTGTTTACCCAATAAACGAATGTTTGGTTACTTCAATAGAAGCATTATACGAAATGGGGCCCAAACAAGACGTTAGGGTTAGTCGCTACGCTTGTTGTTCTATTAACGTGCCTCGACTACGATTGCCTACATCCGGCTGTAAGCTCTATAAAACTAATTTCCTACTTGGAAATACCTATAAGAAATACTAGATTATGTCTCAAGGGAGCAACGTTAGATTTACAGTGAGGACGGTATATTGAATCCTGAGTAAAGCGAAAGATTGAGCGAAGCGAGGGATTCAAGTGTTTACGCCCAAGACAGAAATAATTTTACTACCGTGTGACACACACTAGTTTCCATACCGCCGATGAGGCTG
This sequence comes from Notocelia uddmanniana, assembly GCA_905163555.1. Taxonomy (NCBI): domain Eukaryota; kingdom Metazoa; phylum Arthropoda; class Insecta; order Lepidoptera; family Tortricidae; genus Notocelia; species Notocelia uddmanniana. The sequence goes on from LR991064.1 coordinate 6,532,305, forward strand.
AAATGTCATTACAAATCATGAAATGTCATTACAAATATTGTGGCATGTACTTCTTTTTACACCTTCTATGGAAAAAAGAAGACGACTTTGATCCCTCATTTGTGGGCAACAATGACTGTTTTCTCAATATCAGGTGTGAAAAAGTTACTTATTCTTCAATTTAAGCTTATTATATGCATCTATGTAGGTATGAAACAAAATAATGGATTTATTTAAGAGTTGTTAATGACATCACTGTTTTATAACATCTCGATGTTTTTTTTCTCGATCTTTCTATGACGTCAATTTACCACAAAATCAGACTTAAGTAATAAAACCCGTCCAACCTAGATGACTTCATCTTCCTATCTCGTATCTATTTCAATAGAAAGTAATCATAAGTACCAAAAACCGTATTAGGTATGACACTGACAGCTTCGAATAAAAACCTCGAAACTTTTTGCATTAATATAAGCAGGGGTAAGTTTGTAGCCAAACAGTCGTTCTCAGAAAGCAACATTATACGGTCTAATCCTATCCCATCCTGTCATTGCTACCCGAGCCCATAAATATATCAAGAAGTGTCACAAAAACAAAAAACAATACACGTTGCCACTACAAAGAAAATAATTGCTCATTCATCGATTTAAAGTCCCCGAGGATTACTCCCTACTTGTCACTACCGTTCACTCGACGGATTCACAATAATCTAGTGACCGGTTCTAAGGCAGGTCTATTTTTATTCTCAACCATAAATATATTCAGAATAGGATTGAATTTGGAATGCAGATCTTTTTGCACTTAAACCTTTTTATATGTAAACTACATCTCATGTTCTATTTTAATTTCTAAATTGAATGTCGTTTTGGGAACAATTATTAATAATCTGTTTGTGTTTTCAGGTAAGTTCCGCTTTTGTTGTCGTAATCTGCGGTTTGGTAAGTCAAAACAGACCCTTTACAGGTACAAAAAACGTTTTTAGTTTGTAATACTGATATCCCGTGGAGCAGTGCGACGATACCGATTCTGACAAAATTGACAAATATAAAAGGAGAAGTTTCAAAAACACTCCCTTCAACATGATGTTAATACATCTGTTTCTAACTAATTTTGCTCCTTTTCTGGTCTTCTAGGTATTCTGTCTAGATTACTTCGAATTTTGACACCAAAATCTTTAAAATTATACGAAGCTTGAAAACCACTTTTACGCGTAAAGGTATGTGACAGAATGAACTAATTTTATATTATATGTGACTTTCCATTGCCACCTTGATCCTTATTTAACTTTGTTGCGATAAATGCAATTTAAATTTACTTCAGCACTAAGCAGCGTTTAATTCCTAATGCATTTTAGTTAAAAGCACCGAGCTAAAACTGGCTCCAATTTAGATGCATAAAATCAGTTATTAGTCGGGCATTTCCTAATGGGGGTGGGCGTTCGGGCTCGCTCGGGCCTGCTCGGGTCGTCTCGGGTCACTACGTTAGACTTATGCTTCAATTGTTTTGCTCGCTGTTCCTTTTTCAATATGAAATATCGTTCACACTACGCTAGGTACGATTTTTTAATCGATTTGTTGAACAATTTAGACATACTTATTTATTGCGTACGAACGTGCCGTGGCGGGTTGTCGACACGTACGATCAGTTACGTTTTAATCAGGATTTTTATGGTTTAAACGGATAAAATAATTATTATTTCTCTCGCTACAATACCAACTTTATAAAATTATACATATTTAGTATTTTCCCATCTGTCCATTTCTTGGTAGCTCCACGTGAGCTAATCAATCGAGAATTGTTTTTTTAGAAACAGTATATTAGATATATATCTAAGGACGGGGTTGTAGGAAGTGTAGCCCTGTATGGAATTTCACGATTTTATTTCACTAAACAATGAGTACTTGTAATTAGATACTTGTAGAAACATACTCGTAAATCAAATCAAGACAGCGAAATTCGCACTCCGATTAGAAATTCGAAAAAATAGTATTGAGCAATCGTTGTATGTAATTAAGTAAAGGTTAAAGCGTAATCAAGATATAATGTGCATCTGACCCGCGGCCGGTAATTTAATATCCGGACCATTACAAACAAACCGGCGGGCGGAGCTAGGCCGAATGGAAGAGGCTCGAGCGTACTTTACGATCCACTCCAAAATAAGACTTTTATTATTTCAGTTTTTTCTTTTTTTCTGCTTAAAGATAAGATAAGATAGCCATTTATTTCCCAAACTTAACAATAGATACATGATTTATATTAACTAAACTACTTAAACATTTATATTAACTAAACTACTGTATATAAGATAATCTAAGAAATTAACACTGGTGGTCGTTTTTGGGTTTGTCCATTTTATAGGACATAGGACCTGTTGCACCACAGTTCTCTGTCCGCGGCCTCTCTTTTTTCTGCTTAGATCGATGTATATACACAATTGATACTCATATTTTAAAAAAATACCCTAATTTTTTATATATTTTTTTTGTTTCCACTACGTGAGAGCTCATACAAGTCGGCCTGGTTATCTTAGTTGACAGTGACACTGCCTACGAAGCTAGAGGGTTTGAATCCCGGTGAAGTATATTTGTTTATGTGGTGAGCAAAAATATTTATTTGTTCCTAAGACTTGGATGTTTTCTGTGTATTTAGTGTGTAAAAAAATGACCACTTATATATTTATTTATTATTTATTTATACAAAATGTATGGAAAAACGTCACATAATGGAAAAAATATAAGGGTCTTTAGGGTTTCATATTATAACAGAATCAAGAGTGTTTATGGTTTGGAGTAAGAAAAATCCAAAATTTCTAAATTCAGAGAAAAAATGGTAAAGTGAAAGTTGTCTCTTCAACAATCTAAAATCATCAAATATATTTTTATTCACTTTAGATATAAACACAAATCTTTTTACAAGCATGCCACTATTGAAAACCTCTAGGGTTTACGTAATAGTTGGCGAGATCGCGCTGTCCGATCCGCGTTAACTTATAACTATTATTACACGCTTGGTTGTGATTTTCAGTACACTTAAATTAATCTATAAACATCACATCTATGTATCAGTTTTATACATTAATATAGACTTAAGTAGTATTTTTTTCGTATTGGCATACATTTGCCGTGGTTTCCAACGATTTTGATTAGATCACACAGTAAGTTTTTAGGCAAGGTATTCAATATATATGGGAGTAGAAACTCAGTTACTCTCTTACCGTATACATTGTTACTTTTGGGAGTTGTATATGAAGGTAGATAATCTAAGGTATGTAATTTACTGGAGCGAGTATTTTTATCTAATGTAGGTATGATTTCACACTCCTCTGTTACTAAGGACAAGCAATATATGATACTATACAACTAAGCCAAAGTGGAAAATTGTTGGCAGTGAGTGAATGTTTCCACTGCCGCATCCACCACCACCACCACCATATCAGGACGTCCACTGCTGGACATAGGCCTCCCCCAATTTCATGGGGGGTAAGCCATAATCGCCGCGCTTGGCATGCGGGTTGGCGATCGCAGTATCTCCACCGCACTCAAGGAATGCTGCTGCCCATTCCCCGGTGGTCTTGGTCGTAGTTTTAGGACATACCCGGGTCCACTGCCGCATCCAGTATGTCTATATCCCCGCCCAGCCCTAGCTCTAGGCAACCCGTAATGTCTCTGTTTAATCTCGATTACAGAGATTACGCCGGTTATTAAAGAAGTTTTCATTACAGCCCCGCCCCAACAGCCCGCACTTTTAATTATCGGCCACGGAAATTAATTGATGTTGGTTTTAGAGTTTAATCCTATTTGGAATTGATGGAATTGAACTGGAGCTTGTGTTGATTAAAAGACGCTTAAATTCCAAAAGCAGACAAGAGCAATAAATATAATTGTAGTGTTAATATTTACGAGCAAGTAGATATAAAATGTATCAATTCGTTTGTTTACTTGGTGTATTTTTGTGATGATTCCCACCTAAAGCACTTAGTGCGAGTTAACAGTATTGCAACCTTTTTTACACCACGTTAGTGGTAAAAAAGCGTACGGCCTGTATGGTGCTAAGTTTAAATTTACTCAAAAAACTAAAAGGTTTACGTTAGGTACAACAGCATATAGATATAAAATATGATTACCGTATACTCAACCTTTTCACTTCCTACAATGCAATTGAACCAGAATATTCAACTAACAATCTAAAGCTATCAGTTACTTAGACAAGACCCGTCTCACATGACAACATAATCACATATAGAACCGCAAACTTATAGTTATTCCCACGTTACATTTTATTTTTAATTCACAGCTCTACTTAAACCCGGCCATGTATTACAAAATATTTAATAACCTTCATTTTGTTCAACACATAATAAACCAATGCATTTGCACACTTCGTGCACGTACCAACATAAGTTTACACCCATCAACACTATAATCAAACAACCCTGAACGTTACTCCCTTGTAATAAGATACACGATTTTTAATTTAACAGTAAATAGAAGTAGGAAAGAAGGTGTAATATCATCATTGTGGATAGTGCGCCTCTAGCGATCGGCACGACTTACTACGTCTCTTTTACACAAAGCATAGAACGTATATTGTGTCTCGCTCGCCCGATTTGCGTTGTCATTTTTGTAGATGACCCTCGACCCTGAAATATAGAGATTACATTACAAATGAATTATAAGAAACACGATACGTTATAGAGCGCGCAGGTGACTTATAGCCTTGTGGCAGTAATTGATTATTACGGGTATTAAATGTATTTTCAACTGGCCGTGAAACTTGGTAATTCTGTCGCGATAGTTTGTACTCGTATGTGCTCATCCTTTTGATGTAGTCCTCCAAATTGGTGTCAACAAAAGCGACCCTTAGCCATTACGGTTTTTTTTCTGTGAGCTCTAATATGGCTCGCTAAGCCAAATTTGGTCTTACCTTATGGCATTCCTGACAGTAAAGTTGCCCTGCTGAGTTGTATGTGTAATTGTATGACAGCTTAGGTCTCTCTTTGCGTAATTGGGGATTCATGTCTAAGGTAGAGACACGGTATTCTTAGAAAAATTTGAGTTTGTTGTAAATAGTAGACCGCCAAGAAGACCTTTTGGCAGCAAGTTTCTCCCAACAGGCAGGATCTATAGCGCAAGAATTCAGATGTCGTTTGAGCACGTCCTTATAGCGCAGATGCTACCGTTCTCCCACTTACCCTCAACTCTGAGTAGAAGACAGCCTTAGGCATAGGCAAGCGGCCAGCCCACCTTAGCTGACGTTGCATTAGGAGAGCCTCCATGCCGTACATCCCGGAGCATCGCAGAACCTCAGAATTCGAAACGCGGTCCTATATTTTGCTTTTGCGTTGTCAATCTACCATTTATTGGCACGAAACGATTTGCTTCGTCTTTTCTAATGCGAAAAGCTAAGGACTGGAATTTGCTGCCGCCGCCGTCTGTATTTCCTGATACATACAATCTGGGTCTCTTCAAGACAAGAGTAAATGGGCTATTACTGAACCAATGAGCAACGTCTTAGGCCTTGTCATCGCTTTTCATCAGGTGAGACAGGCTAATCGCTGGACAGTCAATCATAAAAAAATATATTATGCTACTGCTATGAGATCGACCACAGGTCGACATACGGAACGCACCACATGCACGTGTAAGATCAATCAAACCTGTTAAATAATATATCCTTCACACTTCCTCGTTTTAAGGCGCTGACAACGCCTAAATGGGTTTCACTTTAACGGTATTATAACATAAACTATTTGATTCGGCAAAGCTAAAAAATATATAAATTAATATTGACTATATAAATAATCAAAAATGTTGCTGTGTCTAAACACGATTTGAAAAAAGAAAAGAGCGTACTCTCATCTTAAAGACCGGCAACGCACTTACAAGTCTTACAACCCTCTGGTGGTGCGGGTGTCCATGGGCGGCGCTAAGCTTACCTCCAGGCGATTAGTCTGCTCGTTTGCCTCCTATTACTCAAAAAAAAAATTGGCTCGATAAAAAAGTGAAGTTACTCCTGAAAACCTCTTTAAACAGTTCTGCCTTTATTTTTTAAATTAGGTGATTAATATGAATAACTCAATTACATCACTATCATGCTAAAAAGTTTGCTGATTTATATTATACGTGTAGTGTGTATACTTATTATAATCATCAGTTGTCTGATCTATCCTCGTAAGTCCTTTGTTTTTTCAAATGTAGTAGTCGTAACTACCCAGTGTACTACCACAAGTACAAACTAAGTGTAGTGCTTCGGTCCCAGACGCGACTTTTTCGAATTTGTCTAAATTCTTGCCCTTTGTTTTATTCAGTATGTGTATGGTTTTTAGCGCATCCTTAATTTGTACTTGGTAAAGTACATTAGGCAGTTATTTATACTAGGCAGTTAAAATGTCAGGTCTGAAATACTATCATTATTTTGTACTTGTACAAGTACGCGGGGACTTACGAGGTTATATAAATAGAAACGTACACGAGCGAAAAGCACAGCATATCGAGCTACCACTAATGAGCGAACAAGACAAAAATTTAGTTCTTATATGCTTAGCTGAACTCGATCCCCCATACAAACGTAGTTTCGTTCTCGTTTTAAAAAACCTTGCTGAAATAACATGAAATGTATACAAAGATACACAATGGGAGTCGCCATATATCATATATTGTAATTGGAAAAAAAATACAGCGAGTTTTTGAGTTTTTTACGTCTTGTATGAAAACCTTAATAACCGCTGTATTTTTTCTCCATTATAATTTCAAGCAACAGAAACTAATTTCCGACCTAGATATGCCAGATCCCATTGTATGTACAAAGTTTCATGTTATTCCAGCATGGCGTTTTAAAATGAGAGCGAAACTTCGTTTGTATGGAGAGTCGAGCTTACTGATGCGGACTCTTAAAAGGTAAAGCTAGTCGTCATATAACGAACTGTCATAAATATACTTAGACCCATATTTTAATATCATTCAATTTGTACTATACTTGCACTTACTCACTTTTCGTTTTGAATGAATTACGTTAATACTATTAATAACCGCTGATTCATAGTTAAAATATTCAGTCCCACGCTTTAGCTACGGCCGCTATTGTTTTGCTTATCTATTATTAATAACGCCGATAATATATGAATGATAGCGCTAAATACAATGATTTATATTACTTGAATAAAAAACACTTGATAACTAAAACAAACTAACAGACAAATAGTCTAGAGCAAGCCATGCCTAAATAAATCATCATGTATAAATCTTCGGTGTAAAAATTTTCGGTCAAATCCCGGTGAGGGTATTTATTCATATGACAAACAGAAATATTTATTCCTCAGTCGTGAATGTGTTTTATGAAGTATTTTTTTTACATAATTAGTGTATATATCTTCGTTTACTACCCATAGACAAGCTTTGCTTAGTCTGGGACTAGGTCGATCTATCCAAAGTGAGTCTCCAAATAATAGGTATTTATTTACTTTTTACTGGACTGCGCGACGCAAAGGAGGCTAATGTGTTTAATTAACAGTCTATGTATGTATGTATGTTCCTTTGTAGCACTCTAGAGACCAAACGCGTCGGCCCATTTTGATGATTCTTACGTCAATCGATTCGTCTCAATTGTCCAAATGTCACTTAAGATATTTTTACGCAGTCGGATTTTTTAAATTTTGTTAGTATACATTCAGGTAGGTAGTATGGTACATTTTATGAACCCCCGGCGTGGAACGCAAAAGAGGAGTGTTTTAATATAACTGTTATACGTTTAGCGTGTGTATCTGTGTATGTATGTGTCTGTCTGTGGCATCGTAGCACTTAGACGGGGGAACTGATTAGAATGCATTTATTTAAATTTGAAAACAGGTTTTCCGTTGATGATTCTTAGATGTTTTATCAAAATCGGTCCAGTCGTTTTTTGGGACATTGAACATTGAATTAAAAATGATTCCAGACCTTTCGAGATCCTTATTGGAACGGGATAAGGTATGCCATTAGTCAGGTAACTGCTTATACAGTATAGGTACAGTCGGTACATTCGGTATCATATAGTTAGTTAGTAGTGTCAGTACCAGCCGAAGTATTCGTGTAAAGCGGAATGCGGGTTCGCGGTGAATGTAATAAGTCCGGAGAGGAGTAATAAAATGTTTTAAGGCTTGAAATGTTAATATAAATGTCGTACAAAAATGTTAGTAAAATGTTGAATGTTAATGCTAATAATCAAATGCAGCCGGTCGCGATAGCTCCGAAAAGGACATTAAAGTAGGTTAAATAAAAATTGGTCAAACCCACGTGTAAGGAGCATGGAACAAGTAGACACCGTAATAAAGAATGACCAGGAGAAGTCCGGCTCAGATCCAAAGACAACACAGAACCGATTACTTACTCTGAAGACTAAGGCTGGGTTGCACCGACTTACGATCACAGACCGATCAACGTTAAATATGGCGTTGGCAGCTGTCATCCCATAGAAACTTGTCAAACTCTCCATACATTCAAATTTTAACGAACACAGGTTACGATTACAGACGGTTTGGTGCAACCCAGCCTAAGGGTTTGTTTTTAATCAACGTTAAATATGGCGCCGGCAGCTGTCATCCCATACGAGTAGAACCTTGTCAAACTTTCCATATCGTATTCTTTATTCATAAAATATACAAAAAAGCTAACAAGCAGATTTTAACGAACACTGTTTACGATTACAGACAGTTTTGTCTATATGAAATCATTTGTAATATTAAGTAATCCTGTAATAATAATTAATCCTTCGGGTGGGTTGCAACCACAAACATCAGGAGGGCCAACTATAGATATGGGATAAGGCCCGCAGAAGAAGAATGATGTTGACTGTACCTATAGGTAGACAATGGTAAAGTCGAGCAAACCCGCGGGGCGATACAATGCCGTTCCCACGATCCGCCCGCCCACACGGTGCGCCCGCGCATTATTTATAACTTCGGACGATAATACCGTTCACACTGTATAAGTAAAATGTACGCCCTAAGAACTTTGAATCTAGCGAACTGTAATCGTAGGCTATTGGTTCAAAATGATCATATCCGGTTCGAAGGACCGATTTAATTAATGAAATTCAACAAGGGATCCGCTATGACGAGTCTTTATTTCTACAGCATTGTTTTCAATTGAATTTTTAATAACCAATTAAAACATTTTCACCTTGAAAAATTAACGAAGTAATTAAGGTACTGTACTAATACTATGAGCTACGGCTTCTAAATAATAAAAAGAACGATTAAACTAGACGAAATCCCGTAACATCAGTAGTGATGTCTCAGTTTAAGGGCTCAAACAACTTTACCATTTTCCAAAATGGTTCATATTATTCACATAAAATGCATTAGTCTACCTACTTATTACACGCCTCACCATAGGCACAATGCAAATACATATTCCTCAGCCTAACTATATTACGATCACGCTTTTTTTCACATATTTCATAGGATAAATAACTGACGGAACGTGAAACTACATAGATTAAAAACTACTCGTCTGATACTATTTTATGTACTAGTTCTGTCGTGGAATGGTGCATCGAGACAAACAATTTTAGCAAATTGTAAATGTTTTGTTGATGTACTTGTGTAATGATGATAAATAAAAAGAAATAATTAATAATAAACTGAACGCACTTCCAGAGTATTTCCGCTCAGAGCTGACATAAGCATGTAGGCGCAATACTAAATCACAAAAACTCACGCATTTTAAAATTGGTTTTACCCTACCACATTGTAACGCGTCCATGATACCCATATTAGGTACGCGTATAATCTAAAATTTGCATCGAAATCTGCGATAATCATAAACTAATTTCATGTAGTTTTAATATAGGTTTCCGTTTCTAATCTTTATCGTCTCCATTAAAGCAGTTACGTTAACTATACATAAAAGTTATCTTGAGTTATAATCTGTCTGTGCGACAAAGATAGTGCTAGGTATAGACTTGTGCTAATGTGGAATTAATGCAAGACCATAATTATTAGGTGCTTAATTGTTTCATTTCTCTCCTATTTAGATAGGAGGGATATTTTATATTTCGAGAAAACGTCTTAGGTTATCAGTTAAAGTTATCTGATATCTTTGCACAAAACAAGAAGTACATTTTTCTTCATCGCTTCCGATACCCTTCCCATTTATGTCAACGAGTTTTGCGTTTACGAGTTTTACAGTATAGTAAATCTGTCAATATTCTTAGTTTTTAAGGATCGAGCATTGTCGTAATTTTGTCCTGCTGAATACCTTTATGTTCTACAGATTATGATATATTGTTTTCTGGGATTAACATTGAAGGTAATAGATAATGCATAAAATGGTTACAAAAATACGCATTTTAGTAAGGCTTACCGAGGTTAAGCCTTAATCTACATATATAGGTACTTCATAAAGTTGGCCATACAGCCAACGTTCTACCAGAAAAGTCTACCTGTGCAGGTATGCCTGCGGTAGACCGGACTGTGTATCGTAATAGACCTGTGCAGTTTTTTGAACCTGCGCCGGCGACCGCCAACTTTGATACTAAATTGTTTCGAGTAACCGCTCCGGTACAACCGAACTTCTCCTTAAACGCTACAAACTTTCATTTGACCGGGCAGGGTTAATTACGCAACGTTTTCGAGCGTTCTTATGCTAGATCTAAATGTCATTTTCCATACTGAAAATTACAGTTAGATTACTAGTCATTCGTTCGACAAGTTACGTGATTACCATGCTGCGCAGACAAACCTGCACAGGTAAATAGGTGACCTATTCAATAGACCGTAGCCAAGATGCTTTAGACTGTACCCATAATTTATTATTTCCTTACTCTCCATTGCTCGCTCGCTGCGATGCTTTCAAACGTAGCGTGTATGGCCAGCTTTATAGATTGTTTTAGGTTAAAATGCAAAATTTACCCTAGATATTTTGGTTTTTTATACCACATCGGTAGCAAACAAGCGTAGGAACCTGATAACGTAGGTCACCGCATCCTGTGAACGCTTACAACTCCAGGAGTGATACTTGCGCACTGTGAACCCTTTAAAAAAAATTATACACTCCTTACTTTAAAAACCCCATACTGAAGTCCCTCAGGGAAACCTTGGCAGATCATTCCACAACCGGAGCGTCCGAGGGAAGAAAAGTTAAACAACATTTTTTAGTTAAACTATATTCAAACATTAAATGTATGTGTGTTTCTCAGCAAAAGGGTGTCTTTTAGGCGGTCTCAATAAAGCCTAATTTCCTTATACGGCGCAATAAGAAACAGTTTTTATTGAAATTGACAATGAGGGACTTTTTGCTTGAGATTAACACGTATTTAGCGAGATTCAAACGCGGGACCCACAGCTTCATAGGTCATATAAAATGCCACATAAAAATGAACTGTATAAAACGAATAATAATTTAATAATCTGGACGCCTGGAGGGTCTGTACTGCCACTCGCATGCCTTACAAGTACGTCATACTATAAGTGATTCAGCCAAGCTGTGGAACTCCTTGCCGCGGAATCTTTGTTCCCTGTGAATACAACCTTACGGTTATCAGGACGAAAGTGAATCGGTTTCGACTAGGTAAACGCGCTCCATCCTAGACCACAACATCGCTTACCGTCAGTTGATTAGTGATGAAGCACAGTCCTATCCAGAGTAAAAAAAGTAGTAAAAAAAGATTGAGAAACTCGCACGTTAATTGAAACAATGTGTCTTATGTCCACCACAGCGAGTTCAATTTATAAATGATTTTATCCCCGTTATTTCCGGTTAGTTCTTTTGCGTCAATGAACAATCAAACAAGGTAAACAAACAAATCTCTTCTCCCGAAATTGATCCCAAGGCTAAACGCTTCTAAGAACCCATAATACCCTAATACCGACGCGCTCGAAGCCAATCGTGTTACCACGCACGCGCGGTACACGACCCGTATGGGAAACAGTTGCGTTTAGATCAAGTATCAACGCCTTAGATGCTGAACATCATCATCAGCAAACTATCGTTTTATCCACGAGGACTTTGTGTTTTATACGACGGTGGCAAACGAACTTACGGCCTACCTAATGGTAAGGCGCGTTGCCTACCTTTATTGACTTGAGGATTTCCTGTGTTGACAGCTAGAGAGAGAGCCTGGGTGGACAGGACACCACACTCTCAAAAATCCTCGGGAGTTCTGGCGACCATCTCATTGATATCTTCCTCATTGCGTACCAGTTTATGTTTTGCCCATTGGGTAGGTATACTGCGTGGATTGTGTGAATATGTGTGATGTTACTGATGTTGCTGTTTTCCTGGTGGTAAATAAAGTCGCCAGAGCTCCTGTGGATGCGCTGCGTTGAGAGTGGGAAACCTGCTAACAGTTCAATAAATAAATATTAGGGGACAATTTTTTTACACAATTCGAACTAGTCCCATAGTAAGCTTAATGAGGTTTGTGTTATGGGTACTAGGCGATATTTAATAGATATATATGTATATATACTTAAATACATAAAAAACATCCAAGCCTCAGGAACAAATGTTTCTGCTCAGCACAGAAACAAATGCCCTCACCGGGATTCGAACCCGGGTCCTCTAGCTTCGGAGGCAGTGTCAATACCAACTAGGCTAAACAGGCAGACAAAGTTAACACAACGAATATTCAGATCTTGCTTGTAATTCATCTGAAATGGAATGGTCCTAATTTTTTTTTAATATACATTATTTTTTGTTTAAGTTACTAAGCCTCAACGAAGTAGGTATAGGTATACCTAAGATATTCTCGTTCAAATAACTTAAAAATTCCGTTCTAACAGGCTACAGTTCTCCAGATCTTATCCCACATCTAGACCTATTCGAACAACTGGATCATACAGCGATAAAAAAGGATCTAAAATCAAAATACGACCAGCCATTACCATACGAACCTACTAAAACCACTCGGGCCTCTTTCACTGCTCACATGTACGTTTTACAACTATCCTCGTGGCATACCCTGCTCATTACATTATAACTAGTCGATAACATCGAGGTGAAGTCGTTTTTAGAGTTCCGTATGGCAAGTCAGAACTGCACTACATATTTTAAAAGAAAGTCCCCCGACGCGTCTACGCGATAAAGTCAAAAACTACCGAATAGTAAAAAAAGTAACTTGTCAATAAACTACCACCGGTTCGGAAAAATAAACCTCTGCCACGAGAAGAACCGGCGTAAGAAACTCTGCTAGGTGTCATTTTTGCAAAACAATATACATCGTACAGTTTTAATATAAAATTATAGTGTCAGGTACTACAAAATTACAATGCTACAGTAGAAAACCTATTTTTGTGATACCTTACCCGCGCAGGATCACTGCCAAACATCCCTAAAAGGATTTTTCTCAAACATGCAATGAAATATTGATGTTATGTTCCTTATTATAGGCTGCGAAGTATGACGTTTCAGGCGCGGCTATGACAAGAGGTCGTTAATGGAATTTCATACAAATCTTACAGGCCTAGGCCGGCAAAGTCCTCTTTTTTAATTCCATTCCTCATAAATTTGTGGCACAGGCATCATGACATTCTGCCACTATGCGTATTAAAAATAAAATTTTGATTTTTTTTTGTTGTTTATTTCATTTCATGTTTGAGAAAAGCACTATACATACCTCGGCGGGAAATTTGGGGTTGCCAGCCTTAGACCTATCCGGCCTCGCTACGCTCGGCCGTATATATGTCTTCGGCCGGCAACCCCTTTCGTCCCGGCCTCTGTAGTAATGTACTATTATGTGTATATCATATCACCATTAGACGGAATGTTTCATGAGAAATGTTTTAAATGTATAATTCATCGACGTGTTCAGGAAATTGGCTTAAATACAAATACAGCAAATAGTTTATTCCCAAAGTGCTAACACACAAGGCATGGCCTGTCCCGCGGGGGAGATGATACGGTTTACATAAAAATATTACATTAGCGGCTAGTGGCAACCATTTTTGAGACGACAGAAGGAATAAAAATACTAAAGCTTAGTCCTAAAATGTCAAAATAAATGTCATCTTTTTTATAGTTATTGCCTCAGGAATTAACGTTCCAGACGTAGAAAATCGCGAGCACCAAGGAAAACTACCTAAAGTAACTATGTCTGTCTATTTATGAAAGACTGGAGACTCTGAAAGGTATCAAATGTGGGGTGGAACTCGATGAACTGGCAATCAATCCGTTTTACGTGAATAAAGTGGCAAGTAAAATCTGTTTCGAACCGAATTAAAATAAGGAGGTTCTAAATTAAATTGTTCTAATATGTAGGTGTGATAACCCTGTCATCGATAGATCAAAACAACTTGTTGTTACCTTACAAAAAAACTGAAATAAGAAGATAATGCACTCCATATTCTTACACCAAATCTCGTCCGTCAATTTAAACAGATCTACGCATTCTCATTCCAATCGGAACCGTCTTCGCACGCCTGGCTCGCACTTGGCCAATAATTTATCCGACTAGCGATAAAACGGTGGACATAACGATAACCATCGACAAAGCGTCCCGTCATAACACTACGTGTTTATTTGCTGATTTGATCTTGCCCGTGAGCGTATATCATGCTTTTATCATTTTATCGACCTGAGCCGATGTAAGATATTAAGTATATTGTAATTGGTTGACAAAACTAATAGGCAACTAAACTAAATAAGGCAAAACTCAAAAAAGTGCTGACAAATTATATTATACAGCAGACACTTAAGTGACAATTGCTGTTAGGATTGATGTAATTAGTAAGTTCTTATTTTTTTATAGAGACTCGTATCTGCAGCCAAACTGTTAAAATAGTTTTGCAGGAACATGTAGTACACTAAGTGTTTTGTATTTTGATTAATTAATACATAAAAAATATAAAAAGTCTAAATTATTATTTAATTAAGTATTAAAGTCACTGTTTATCAGTGGTAAATACTCTAAGGAGTAGATAAAATACTCATTGATCGTCGGTGTTTTTTTTTTAAGATTGTAGCCACTGCTGGCTTTTAATAAGAGTTGAACGAACCTATAATAAGCAAATATTAAAAAAATAACACGTGGATGGAAAAGTCTAGTTCATAACTTCATACCAAACCGAAATGACACAATTTGAACTATTGACCCTTTTCAGATGTTCAAACCTAGAAATGCCAATGACCATTGCAATGTTACATGTAACTCAGGCAAAGGAGTTGAATCCGAGTTATCTCGGCTCACTTATTTGTAATATTTTCTAGAGATCACATCATTTCCAACAGAGAAAACAAAACATACTAAATTTATACGAGATGCGATTCCTTGAATCCCTTCCATGGGCAAAAAAATAATAAACAAAATTTCTCTTTATTGACTCTGTCGTAAAGTCTACTTTTAAATGACAAGCGAAACCCACCCGCTGGGAGCGTTAGCAGTTGAACTTAAAAAAATAAAATATCAATTTTTAAAATAATAAAATCTTAGAGCGGTCACACCGCGTCACAGAAACAAAATTATCGATACACCCGTTCCCGTCAAGGCCATTTTAATTTGAACCTAATTGTGAACTCTTTAAGAATGTTTCAAGAATTATTACCGAACACATTAAATTGGTTATGAGCGTTGTAAGGAACCGCATAAATTCGAATAAAAATGTCAAAAATGAATTCTCAAGATCGTAATCGCAATAAAGTTAATAATATCGCGATGAAATACCATATAAATTATTGGTGCGTTTTGTTGGTATAGTTTACGACGCTTCATAGTTCTACATTTTGGGAGTGCCATAATATTTTGTAGCGAAAAAATGATTGCTTTTTAAATTCGTTTTAGTCTAAATATTCAAATTAAGAACACGCGCTGCCTACTTTAAATTCCGTTATGGATTGCTATGAATTCGTGTTTTCATTTTATATGTTAATACTTAGTTTTAAACTGTCACTGTGTAAAATAACAATAATTCGATGCTTTTGATTCATTCGATGATACATTTCGTCCTCACACGTGATTGGTCAGCGACATGAGACATTTCTTCAATGGGTGCTGGCACTTCGAGTCTAGTTCATAAACGTCTGTCAAACATTCTAAAGGTAGTTCATTCTAAGCTAAGTTCAATATTCAGATTTTTTTATTATTTGCAATAAGTCTTCAGAAGATCTGAATGTAACTTTTACAGACAATATTTTAGAAATAGCCAATATATATTGACGTGTGAAAAATTGTCGAATACACCCCAGAATAGACCACACACAGAGACACAGATGATACTCTTAAAGATGCGATCAATATCGGTAGAAATTATTTTTCTCTTTTTTTAGCTTATACTCGCATGAAATTTTTCCGTTAATTCTGAAATCGAATCCATATTTCTGAAATACATAAATACGTGAAAATTTTCATTGTTTATATTTAAACTAAACCATTAGTACCAATGTGTTTGAAATAATTTACATTTTTACCTTGCCTAAATAAAAGTGAACTTACCCTATGGCTATAGCTAGCCTATTTATGAACAACATTGTTCTCAGTTACGTTACGTCTTATGTTTAAGACCGCAATAGACTAAGTGACACGCAGGTGGTATATTCTTTACGAGTATATACCGAGGTCAGGAGCACTTACACTATATCTCGCGGCCAATTATTTTCAGAATTATTGCCTCCAGTATCATTGTAATATATCCGCCATATTGCGGAGTTATCGATGGTGTTTTGTTTTATATTTTTATTTAGGCAGTGGCCAGTATTATTTTTTTCTCAAACATGCAATGAAATATTGATGTTATGATCCTTATAATGGGCTGCGAAGTATGACGTTTCAGGTGCGGCTAGAGCAAGAGGTCGTTAATGGAATTCCTCTTTTTTAATTTCCATTCCACATAAATTTGTGGCACAGGCATCATGACATTCTGCCACTATTCTTATTAAAAATAAAACTTTGATTTTTTTGTTGTTTATTTCATTACATGTTTGAGAAAAGCACTATACATACCTCGGCGGGAAATATGGGGTTGCCCGCCTCAGACCTATCCGTCTATATGTCTTCGGCCGGCAACCCCATTCGTCCCGGCTTCTGTAGTAATGTACTATAGTTTGAAATGTGTTATGAATAAGATACGTGGTCAGTATTTTTACTGTTTTTTTATTCTACAAACATTCGGCCTGTCTGATTGGATGTATTCAACGACAGTGAATTTAATAATTAGAACATTATTATCACGCTCTCGCACATTTGACTACCTACGCACTAACAACCAGTACGATTCTAACCTAATCTTAATACTACTGTAAAGCGTTCCAAAATTGAACCCTAGTTCATTTAAACTATATTCGTGTCTAAATGTAGTATAGATTACTGTGAGTGCCTTTAATAAATGTCTTTTACTTCTTATAGTTTTGTATTGAAGTATTCTACGATTTCTTGTGGTATCTGATATTTTTAGTTAGTTCTTTTTTCTGAGATGCTATCCGGTTCTAGATTTCATAGTTTTTTTGCATTCAGGCGCCCGTGTGACCTCTATGTAGAAAATCTTTATCTATTGAATCTTATTAATCGGGTATAAATAATCAATTATTATAGTTGATGATTAATTGAAATGTCGCGAAATGAATAATTATGAGTTACAAAATTTTATATCGCTCTATTTATGTAATCACAAGTGTAGCAAGAACTGTTTTTTATGTATACCAATAAAAACAGGAATTGGTCTTATAAATAAATCAGAATCTTTTTTGTATAATATGTCATGTTCTATTCAAAATTTTAATCTGTATTTATGTGGAAATTATAATCTAGACCGCTCTTTCTGTCAAGGTTTTTTGTTTAAATTATGGCTTAATTAAAAGAATTAATTATTACAAATTATACGCTTACAAATTGTAATGACCATAAATTCAATGTTTTTCTATTATACTAACTAACCAACTTTTGAAAAACACCGTATTCATTTCAAACTTCAATTTTTCCAAAACGGCTGAACCGATTTTGATAAAACATGTCAATGTCTAAGAACTATCGCCAAGCCCTCATGAAGATCATTACGTGTGTCGTTTATAATCTCACATCCGCGGCCCTGTTAACTTGTCAAGTTATAAAATGTAGGTTTCCAACGGTGTTCAGCAAAAATTAACATACAATCCACGGCCGTTTCAATAAATGTACGATAGTAATAGATACTAAACGGGAGATGGGAGAAATGCGCAGAATGCCAGCCGGGCGTCTCCACAATGGTCGCATCTCGCAGGAAAATATTACAATATCTATTTTTATATTACGACGGTGGCAAACAAGCATACAGGCTATCTGATCTAGATATCGTTGCCTAGGGACGCTTGCAACTGGTAATAATAACCATCCTATGGCATTTATTCTTCGAACCGTGAGATCTTTGAGAAGACATTACGGTTGCCAGTTTAGTTGCACTTTTAGCACTAGCCAGGGGTCACGTGTAGGGTAACGGTGGGTACTCCTTACGGACATGGTGTAACTTCGAATCCCCCTTGTCAAGTAAGTGGGCAACTTGACTGTTAGAAGCTCTCAAGCCGCCCGAAGGCCTCTAACTTGGCTTAACGACTGCTGTCATAGACAACAGCCGGGATCAACGGCTTATCGTGTCTTCCAAAGCTCGGGAGCGATCAGTTAGTAAACACTCAAATCGGTTAGCCATCCAAGAACTAACCTGAGTCCACGTTGCTTAACTTCGCATACCGCACGCAGAACGCGGGCGCCGCTGGGCCACGAGCGTTCTACTTTTGTAACTTGTAACTGGTTGACCAACCAAAAGTAAATGAGTGGCCTGGTAGTCTTTTACAGTTCATGTAGGACTTCTTTGCTGTACTAATGTCATATACTCATGAATGTAAACAATAAAATAAATCACAGTTTATGATTTTAATTACTTGTGTACTCATATAATGATAGATCGAGTTATCTCCAGATAAGGTGGATAGAGGACGTTCAGCGACAGGATGAATTTTTGAGGTTTTCATGTCAAGCTACAAATATAATTACCTCCTCTTATGGCAATTTAACAAAGGAACTAGTTTTCCTCTACAATTAAATGACTGACTTTTATGGTACCCTTACAATACTTCGTCGACCTGTTTAGCCTAGTTGGTAGTGACTCTGCCTCCGAAGCTAGAGGTTCGAATCCCGGCCAGGGCATTTATTTGTGCATTTTTCACGGATATTTGTTCTTGGGTCTTGGATGTTTTCTATGTATTTAAGTATGTATTTATCTATATAAGTATGTATATCGTCGTCTAGTACCCATAGTACAAGCTTTGCTTAGTTTGGGACTAGGTCGATTTGTGTAAGATTGTCCCACTTTAAAAAAAAAAAAAAAACCTGTTTCATTGTGATATGCATAGGTATATAATGCGAAGTAAACCTTTCGTCAAAACTTAGCGGTTTTAATGACTCCTACTGTGTCCTTTAAAAAAATATTTGGTACAGGGTACAGGACCTCAGACATTTTAATTTTTTTTATTGACCGATCGAGCGAAGTGTCTCCGTTTCAGCTTTCGACATACATTATTTCGTATGTCTGTCTGTCTGTCCGGATGTTCCCCTCTACAGGTCGCATTTCTCAACCGATTCCCGTGAAATTTTGTGAGCAGGTTCGATAGTTATTTAGATTTTTTTTGTCGAGTCAGTTTTTGGAAAGTTTGGAATTTGAAAAAAAATTTTTTGGCGAGGACTACAGCTCACAGAGCCACTAATAA
Source organism: Notocelia uddmanniana (assembly GCA_905163555.1). Taxonomy (NCBI): domain Eukaryota; kingdom Metazoa; phylum Arthropoda; class Insecta; order Lepidoptera; family Tortricidae; genus Notocelia; species Notocelia uddmanniana. The sequence goes on from LR991064.1 coordinate 6,551,927, forward strand.
TTAATTGTACTGAGAGAGTAGTTGAGAGGATGTGTGAAAGCAGACCGACTAAAAGGATTTACGTTCAGGAGATGGATGGAAGTGTTGGAATTGGAAGGGGGCGACCAAGGCGGGGTATTATAATCAGTATTATTTCTACGATACTGAAAAAGGGCCAAGTCAGAAGTACCCGCAACCGAAAAGCATATATGAGGAAATGTATGGATGTGATTGAGGCGAAAGAAATAAATATTAGGGGACATTTTTTACACAAATCGGACTAGTCCCACAGTAAGCTCAATAAGGCTTGTGTTATGGGTATCTAGACGACGATATATTTAATAGATATATACTTAAATACATAGAAAACATCCAAGTCTCAGGAACAAAATGCCCTTACCGGGAATCGAACCCGGGACCTCTAGCTTCGGAGGCAATGACACTACCAACTAAGCTAAAGAGGCCGACAAGAAATATGTAAGGACCCTTGTATTTGGCATTCCCTGGTCTCTGCCTAGTGTATTTGTATTTTGTTTATTAATATTTTAAGCCATGCTAATGTGTTTTTGTGTGTATGTTTTATGTGTATGCATCCTTTTGGAAAGATGGACTCCAGGATAGCATAGTTTTGGTATCAAAATGGATACACCGGACAGGGAACGTGTAAAATACTGTAAAGGACATGAGAACATTGTAGAACGAACCACGCGTGAAAGGTTGGGCTCATCCCGTGACCCGCAGAAAGCGCACCTTAGTACCATTTAGTAGCATCGGTTCGCTCCAACCCACCCAAGCCAAAAACAACTCTATTTTCATTCATTAAGGTACATAATAAAGCTGGCACGATTACAAATTTATAAAGAACCTAGTGAGAGTGTTACAGGAATTTGGATTTTATTGCAAAGCCATAAGGACTAGGACGTGGTGGTTGAACTAGAAAGTCTGACTTCAATAACCCTTGAGTCTGGTTGAGTAAGTAATAGTAATTTTGATTTCGTTTTAGAGCGGGTTCATTACATATGCTGCGGATAATTGTTGGATTGCAATAGGCTGGTTTTAGTATGATTAATCCCTGACAATAGTTATACTCATTTATTTGCAATGATGTTATATATTACACGTCAAAATAATTTCAAAATAATACATACAATCAGATCATCAATAGTTTAGAACTAAATTAGAATCCTCATATCAAATAAGGGTAGGCAACGCGCTTGTGATTGATCTGCAGCCTTAAAGCGTCTATACACTTCGGTTTCTGCTAACCGCCTGGCAGACCGTATGCTTTTTTTAAATATATTTTGCAAAGAAAGTTACATTTTACATATTAAAAACTCACCAAACTAATAGTTGGATGGCGAAACGCGCTCAGTTTCTAGAACGAAAGTAACTTAACCTTTTTTATTACCTATTTAAACTTAATTGCTTATGGTTTTTTTCATTAATTTTAATCAGACATAATGTTCTTAACCAATTTGACGCTACAGATCTAACGCTTAACTGAGTCTATTCCTGAGGTATGGGAGCGCTACGGGAGGGGTAACAAGACTGACACCCGACTGAAGTTACGCGTAGTTTGACGTTCCAAAAACAAACCCTTCCCGCACCGCTCTCATACCTCAGGAACAGACTCAGTTAAGTGTTGGGCGTGTAATATTCCTTTTCATGCAACTTTGGGAGAAGCGGAAAAACACTTTTTAAATGACGTGACGCTCGCTCGAATTACATAATATTCCCCCCGGGTCAGGATCGCGACCACATATGCTCTGTTCCCATAGAGTGCGGTTATGCGATAAGGGCGTGAGTAATCATCATCATCGTCCGCTGCAAGACGTCCACTGCTGGACATCGGCCCGCATCCAGAGGACTCCCGCGCCCTTAACGAGGTTATCAGTAAACCTCGTGGGGGGCCTTCCAACGCTTCGTCGTCCGATACGTGGCCGCCACTCGAGGGCGTGAGTATTAAAAAGCACTTCCGTCTTGTAGTCGGTTATCAATTGACAATCTGCGTGGCAGTGGGGTAGTGTGTCAAGTCACCGGCGCGGGCGCATTGCCTCACTTCCGCGCCCAGAGACCGTGACCGGGCACAGGCTGATTCAGTTTTGTTTACTGACCGATCCTAAGTGTATTTGACGATTGATTGAAATCTATAAATGAAATAAATAAATTTAATTTTTCAGATAGGCTGCAATGGCACTTTTACAAGTAAAAATCTGCTAGCGTTTCTGAAAAAGAAGAGTACTGCCGAAAAGAAATGCCGAAACAAACTCGACAGTCAGCCATTTTCTCCCAAAATACGCTTATGACAATGATATTATTTATTTGACCTACTTGTAATAGTAAATCTGAGCATAAATACAAAAAAGGGAAAAAATATTTACAATGTATAGGTAGTAGTTCAAGACGACAACATGTCGAAAATGTATTACCAATTTCGAGATCAGCAATAATGGAAATTACTCATACTCTTACTAGACTATAAATTAAATAGTTTGATATGCTTTCTTGCAAGAACTGTGTTAATTAATTCCGTAGACGTGATGCAATGATAATATATAAGTACATACATTTATCCAATAACTGGCCACTTGGCAAAAATATGCACAAAGCACAGCACTTGATGCTACCTATTTCTGCAATTAAAATAAAATAACAAGGAGCGACTTCGTGTATTTTGTTAAAACGTTTCCACAAAAAATTGGTGGCTAGCAACTGAATCACAATCTCTTAAGTGGCCAGTTATTGGCAATTGACCTACTGTGTTCTGATTTAAATAAAATAAGGACTAAATCTAGCATTAAAAATAAAATTTTATAGATTGACACAGTAATACTCATCAATAGTTGACGGTACAGGCAATAAAACAATGCAAGCGCATTTTGGGAACACGATGTGCGCGCGGCGTGAAATCTAACATTTGCATCACCGCATCCCGGACGACGCGTAATGACCGTCGCAGGCGCAGGTCATAACTGCTGGTAGAGGTCGAACAGTTTAGTTGCCGTACCTGTCACCAAACATAAGCCACTACCTAACTAACCTAGATATAAGATAAGATAAAATTATTTATTTGATAAAACATGAGTCACATAGGATGTCATAATTCACTTGTTTTAATTTGTGTTATATACGATAAATTACTAATTGTCATTGTGATAAGCATGATATACAGGGTGGGAGGGAGTATACCGACAAACTTTGACCATAGATTCCTAGTGGTATTACGAGTAAATAATCTTATATCAACATGGGTCCAAAACAGCCTCATTAACTTACTTTTCTCAAACATGCAATGAAATATTGATGTTGTGTTCCTTATAATAGGCTGCGAAGTATGACGTTTCAGGTGCGGCTAGGACAAGAGGTTGTTAATTGAATTTCATACAAATCTTGCAGGCTTAGGCCGGCAAAGTCCACTTTTTTAATTTCCATTCCACATAAATTTGTGGCACAGGCATCATGACATTCTACCACTATGCGTATTAAAAATAAAACTTTGATTTTTTTGTTGTTTATTTCATTGCATGTTTGAGAAAAGCACTATACGAGTACATACCTCGGCGGGAAATATGGGGTTACCCGCCTTAGACCTATCCGTCTATATGTCTTCGGCCGGCAACCCCTTTCGTCGCGGCCTCTGTAGTAATGTACTATAATTTCTGGAACAAAAAATAATAATTAACGATGGTAGGTACTTTCTTGTGAACGAACCTTAGTCTATAGGTAAAGAGTGATAAAGAAAACTTCACACTTCACGAATGACTCCCGACGTTTTAAAATCTGATTAACGGCCAGTACGTTATTCACCAAAAAAAGTATGCACACTTGCCGACTCTTTGGTAGAGAACAGAAGTAAAACTAAAGACCAAGCTAGTAACAATAAGTTGATCACTTTTGAGTATTACTGATTCTGATTAAAGATATCTTACGCAAAAGTATGGGTATCTAATTGTATCTTAGTTTGTTACACAGCAATCGCTATCTACCATTAGGCATACGAGTAACATTCATTACTCTCAATACCGAATGAAAACTTTTTGCTGTTTAAACTCAACTTTTATTAAAAAAATATTCGTAGTCAAATGTATGCGTGTGTACTTGTGTGTGTGGTGACGTCACATAATTAAGGCGTGTTACCCTTGTGATTTATTAACTTGTTAATTACTGAATAAAATTAATATCTCGAAAATTAGGCTTTATCCAGCAATGTTTATATTACTTTTTTTTGTCCAAATAGGCACTAGAATCGATTGTTAAAATCTGTCGGTATACTCATTCCCACCCTGTATATTTTTGTTTTAATTTGTATTAGTGCCATCATTATCCCACTTTTATGACGTCCCACTGAAGGCCTCCTCTCATAGATGACAGAAAATGATCTGTAGTCGCCACGCTGGTGCAGTGCAGGATTTAGTTTTTTTTTTGCGTATGTATAGGAACATCAGCTTTTCACCGAAAACCTAGCAATAAATAATATTCCGTACACAAGTACCGAAAAACTTATTAGTATCGACCGGGATTCGAACCCATGACAGCCACTTGACAGCTGCATATTTGAAACCTGAACCAAAAAATTATAAAATCAATTAAAGTAACTATTAAAATCTTTCAAGTTCTTATTTCAACTTAACCATAATAATATCACTATACAATGTATTAGTTCACTAGGCTACAAAATTCCGGATCAAACGTGTATATATTTCTTACACAGTAGCCGCGTGTCGCAAGTCGAATTTGATGACCTATCATTACCCGAAGGTCGCGCCGCCAAGGTCCCCTTTGAGAGGATATTGAGACAGTGTGCGGAAAACTGCTCATTACGTGAATTTATAGCGAATTTACTTCAATACACGATTGTGTTATTGTTTTGTTTCTCTTTGTAACCGATTCGTTTGTGTGAGGTGTGCGGTAAAGAGTGTTTTTTGTATTGCAATTTTTTGAGACGCGTTGAATTCTTTGTTCCTGAAATAATATATAGTACCAAATATATAGTTTCTGACGCGTTGAAGTCTTCGTTCCACTCACAACACTTACTTGGCTAAGGTAGTATGAAAATGTGCGGTTTTTTTATAGAATGGAATGGAATAATATAAAAAGTACATACAACGAAAAGCAAATATTTGAACCGATCAAAACAATGCTGTATGTTATTTCATAAAACAATATCCGGTAAGCACTATGCGTCGGCCTGTTTAGCCTAGTTAGTAGTGACACTGCCTCCGAAGCTACAGGTCCCGGGTTCGAATCCCGGCCAGGGCATTATTTGTGCATTTAGCACGGATTTTGTTCTTTGGTCTTGGATGTTCTCTATGTGTTTAAGTATGTATTTATCTATATATGTAAGTATGTATATCGTCGTCTAGTGCCCATAGTACAAGCTTTGCTTAGTTTGGGACTAGGTCGATTTGTGTAAGATTGTCCCCCAATATTTATTTTATTTTATATATTAATAAAATTTAAACACAATGAAACGAATATTAACTATACCCTGTCTTTTTAGTAGAGCTAGTACCAGAAAACTTAGGATGCACGTAATTGCCCAGCGATAAGGGCACCGCTTGCGCATATGACGGGTTTATTTATATGTCGGCCAAAATTCAGTCAACATCTGTCTTTCGTACGGTGCGGACGTGTTATAGTGCTCTTCTTTGTTTGGGTTGTTATAGTTAAAGTTATAAGATATAATGTAACGAATGTGGGGGTACACCACAGGGGTAATTACGTAAAGTACATTTTTACTTACAGAATAATAAATGTATACCAACAAGTAGTTGGTATTTCTGTTTAGTACCTGCTGGCTGATTACGTAATATTTCAAATATACATCAGGTGGACGTAACTGTCATTTTCGCATACAAGAAAAGGCAGTTATAAAAAAAATATTAAATAAGCAAATATTTATTTTGTAGTTATTCTGTAAGTTGGTAAGTTTAAAACTTAACGTAATTACCCGTGTGGTGTACCCGCTTCATTACATTATATCTTATAACTTAAACTAGTTAAAATTCATTTCTTTGTGTTTAAGTTTTATTTAAAATGTAGTCTATGCGCATCTATAAACGAGGGCTTGCAATCGTTAAAATTTTCTCCTCGCCTCATCCAATATCAATATTTGCTGTAAACCAATTCGCCTTCGCCGACAAAGTGGGTATCTGATCGCGTGCGCAGCGCTGACACTTGAATGCGATCGATCCTCATCCATATTGATCGTTGATCGACGATCGATGGGTGAGGGTGCGCGCGTATTGTCGCACACTCTACGCTTGTGACGATATATGGGTGAAAATGGTAATGAAATTTTCAAAGCACTGTAGTTTTATTTCACAATGACCAACTAATAACTAAATAAGCTGTCGTTCAAATTAGGTATTCACATATTAATATTGAAATGATGAAAAACCGGTTACACAATAACGTCTTATCAATAATAAGATACATACATTGGAAAATTGGTAGCTATTGTTATTATATCACAGACGCTGTTGTCATCGACTTTTATCGAATTTTGCTATTCGAAGCGCATTATTCAAGTTATAGAAATATTATAAAGTTAGCCGGAAGAAATCCCTGAACTTCTTATAAAAAGGGAAGCTTATTCGCCTTTATCCTTTAGTCTTAACCTGTGATTGTGTACAACTACATGTAATACATATTATCCCCTTTATCTTTCCCCGGCAAGATAGTTGGTATATAGCACTTATACACAATACTTCGACTTCGATAACATGGATTTAACGATGTCTAATCTAAGTGGATAGTATTATTTTCGTCATGAACATATTTTCTCTTAATTTGGCGCTAAATGTCAACTAAGTTTTCTAGATGTTAGCAGCTTATGAAAAGAGTAAGATTAGGTGCCAACGCGGACCCCGAGAAAAAAAACTGGGAGTATTGTGCATAGCCTTACAAATAGAGAGACCATGAGCGGTAGCGTTTAACAAATGTGCGCAGTGCCTGCGTCGGCGCCGTGTGATCCAGATCCCCTAATCCCGCCCGTGATGAATCTAATACATTTCAACTGCGCGCGCGGTGGGAAGTGGATCGCTTTTTATACGCGCGCTGGGCGGCTGGTTTATTTTATTCGTATTTCGCGGTTGACGCTTTCAGAATAATTTGTTTGGGGGCCTTATGCAGCTTATTTGCTATGGAAACCGATTTCTAAAATATGTGGTTTCTTTTTTACTGCTGATCACAGCAGTAAAAAAGATACGAGTACCAATATGGTACGAGTAAGCTATTGCCGTAGCATTAAACGTAATAAAAAAAAAATACAGCGGTTTTTTGAGTTTTTTACGGCTTGTATGAAAACCTTAATAATCGCTGTATTTTTTCGCCATTATGATTTCTAGCAACAGAAACTAATTTCCGCCCTAGACAAGCTGGATCCCATTGTGTATACAAAGTTTCATGTTATTCTAGCATGGCGTTTTAAAATGAGAGCATAAATACGTTTGTATGGAGAACCAAACGTACTGCGCCCTCTTAAGGGACGCGGCTTTCAATCTGGAGGTCAAATTAAATGTTCAAACCGCGGCTTGTACAGTCAGAATCAAAAGTAGCTTCGCATGCGAACAGGTCAAAGGCCCAAATTCCCTTACAAAAAAGGCTTTTGATGTCCTCATATGCGTAGCTACTTCTGACGCTGACTGTACCACTAAAGTTTTCATATAAACTTAAGTGTCCACGAAATGTCATTTGAAATTTTTATAATATGTTAGAAAGCCCAGGCGTTTAATAATATGTTAGAATTTTATAAGTCTAATGACAATTTAATGTAAAAAATTCAGTTTCACTTTTTTTACCTACACTGCACATTGTACCTACCTACTGTAATCGATTAACATTATAATGCTGACTTTTTAACTGATATGTATTATTATATTTTGGGAGCGCTCGTGGCCCAGTGGCACCCGCGTACTGCGTGCGGTATGCGAGGTTAAGCAATGTCGGGCGAGGTCAGTCCTTGGATGGGTGACCGCTTTGAGTGGTTACTAACTGAGCGCTCCCGTGCTTTGGAAGGCACGTTAAGCCGTTGATCCCGGTTGCTGTCTTTGATAGCAGTCGTTAAGCCAAGTTAGAGGCCTCCGGGCGGCTTGAGAACTTCTAACAGTCAAGTTGCCCACTCACTTGACAAGCCTATTCCCAATAAGGTCGGTTTCCCCCTCGGGTTGGAAGGTCAGATGGCAGTCGCTTCCGTAAAAACTAGTGCCTACGCCAATTCTTGGGATTAGGTAGCGGACCCCAGGCATTCTTCAGGATGCAACTGTACTGGGAATAACGCTAGGAGGATGATGATGTATTATTATATTTTATTTATAATGATTTTCTTAATGTAACCTATGGCATACATTTATTTATTATTAATTTTGACATGTAAAATTTTATGTGAGTATTTAACAGTGGTTTTGCGGTGAAGGAAACATCAAGGATACAACCGGTAAAACGCCAGGAGGGGGAGACATACAAACAACGACAACAACAATGTCAAAGTTCTGTATCTTTGTCTCCCTCTATCTTTGTTTATTCCTATTGTATATGATGTTTTATTGTGTGAGGTATGCAATAATAATACATTACGATACAAGTGCAGTAAACAGGAAATTCGCAACGAGTGGTGATATATTGAAACACGACCGAAGGGAGTGTTTTAAATCGACACGAGTTCCGAATTACCTGTTCGCACGTGTATCGTACAACGTTTTACAGTACATATGTCTCTTTAAAGTTTCGACATATAAACGTTATCTGCTGATTACCGCACTCGTGCGGTAATATAGCACCATATGGACTGTAATAGTACATTACGATACAAGTGCAGAGAACAGGAAATTCGCAAGTGGTGATAAATTAAAACACAACCGAACACGAGTTGCGAATTACCTGTTCGCACGTGTATCGTACAACGTTTTACAGTACATATGGCTCTTTAAAGTTTCGACATATGCACGTAATCTGCTGATTACTGCACTCGTGCGGTAATGTATCACCATATGTACTGTAATAGTACATTACGATACAAGTGCAGAGAACAGGAAATTCGCAACGAGTGATGATAAATTAAAACACGACCGAAGGGAGTGTTTTAAATCGACACGAGTAGCGAATTACCAGTTCGCACGTGTATTGTACAACGTTTTATAGTACATATGGCACTTTAAATTTTCGACATATGCACGTAATCTGCTGATTACCGCACTCGTGCGGTAATGTAGCACCATATGTACTGTAAAGAGTATTTTTATTCGTTCTGATGAAAACTGATAAAGCTAATACGACATTATATAATACAGACCTAGGTATAAGTATATCAATATGCGCACTAACCATGTGAACACCTTGGGAATGAGGTCATATGTATTGACCATAACAGGTAGATATGTTAAAGAAATATTAGGTCTCAGTAGTTAGCGTTAGTGATATGCAAATAATAGATACACGGTCTATTAAATGAATATGAGTTTAGTTCTCATAACTGTTAGTGTTAGCACATGTCAATACTATTTATTTTTACATATATTGTATATGTTATATGATAGATGAGTTGAGAACTACTAACAGTCAAGTTGCCCACTCACTTCACAAGCCTAATCCCAATAAGGACCCCCTTGAGTATGGAGGTCAGATGGCAGTCGCTTTCTGTAAAAAATTGGGATTAGGTGCCCACCTTGGGCATCCTTCAAGACACAACTTTTTTTATGAAATAGGAGGCAAACGAGCAGACGTATTTCCTCATGTTAAGCGATTCGCGCCGCCCATGGACACCCGCAACACCAGAAGGGTTGTAAATGCGTTGCCGGCCTTTAAGATGGAAGTACGCTCTTTCCTTGAAGGTTTGAATAGGGCAGATGTACCCTGGTTTAAAGGTCGTATCGGTCCGGATATCGGTCGGTTTGAAGGTCGTATCGGCTGTGCGAGGCAGGAAATTTCTGGAGAAACGTTGAGGACTGCCATCTAAGTAGTGAGGATGGAAATGTTGACGCGTTGGGCAAACTGTATTTGGATAATGCTAGGATGATAAGGATGATGATTGTGTAGATATGTAATCTTCAAAATCTGATAGTATTGACTGTGCCAGTATAATTTTATTGGTCATATTAGGTCTTCTTCCATCCTTTTATAACGATGCCAATGATCGGTGGTATCACATTCCACAAGAAGCTCTCATCATCTTGACGACCACTTTGGCTTAGTTGGTAGTGACTCTGTCTACGAAGCCGGAAGTCCCGCGGTTTCGGATCCCGATCAGATATTTTTATGTGACCAATAAACAAATTGTACGAAGATTTTAGTATAATAATAGTAATCGCATGGCATTTATTTTCTAACAAAGAGTGTGATCTTCGAGAAGACAAGTACGGTTGCCAGTTTTGTTGCACTTTTAGCACCGTCCAGGGGTCACGTGTAGGGTACCGGTGGGTACTCCCTACAGACGTGGTGCAACTTCGACCCCCCTTGTCAAGTGAGTGGGCAACTTGACTGTTAGAAGTTCTCAAGCCGCCCGAAGAGGCCTCTAACTTGGCTTAACGACTGCTGTCATAGACAACAGCCGGGATCAACGGCTTAACGTGCCTTCCAAAGCACGGGAGCGCTCAGTTAATAACCACTTAAAGCGGTTACCCATCCTAGAACTGACCTGTGCCCACATTGCTTAACCTCGCATACCGCACGCAGTACGCGGGCGCCGCTGGGCCACGAGCGCTCCTACATAAACATGAAAAAAAGGACGCAGTTTGAGTTTAGAAAATTGTGACGTCATTAGGCACTTTTCCCTACAAACTTCATACTAACCGAGTGTTTTTGACGTTTCATAAACATTTGCTGATTTGACTAACAGTGATATACCGTATTAAGTTTTTATTTATACTTACTGTGCATTATTACATACAATTTTCTTGAGTCTACTAGCGACATGTATCTTATATAGCTAACACAAGTGTTCATTGTCATATATATATAAATTATATATACACCTAGATTCCTCTGCCACGGCCGACCGGTAAACATTACCTAGTGATACATAATGAGCAACAAGACGGCACATTTGTATATTAGCAGAGCGTATGAGAATACAAGTTATTTTATTGTTACTGGCAAACAAAAGGATACACTCTAAGCACTTTCATAGACATACATACTAAGCCAACATTGAAACCTCTGAATTTAGAAAGAAAGAAATCGTTAATCGTGACAAAACAATGAATTAACACAAAATAGTCACCGATACATAATTAATTTGTCACGAAATGGTCACTACTCAGCGTGATGCTGGCAGAGCCAGCGCTGATCTTCCGTTGTAACCATTTGGTGAAGTTACGGTGCCGTGACGCTATGATAGCACTCGCAATAACATAAACAAAGTTCACTCATAATGAGACTCTTTAGGAAAGGACTGTATACAGTTTTATTGGGTCGACAACGCGTATGTAGCGCCCTGCACGCCTAGCACAAGCTATATCGCGCGCGCGCTATATCCGTCTTTTTCCGTGTGTACAGATAAGATAGAGGCGGATAGTCTATCTCGCGCGCGATATAGCTCGCACGCTGTCTTGTGCTAATCGTGCTGAGGTGCAGCCGTCCATAAGCTGCGGTTTCCGCTTACCATCATCAGGCGGGCCATTTGTTTGCCACCCACGTGGTCTATAAAATAAACTCACCAAGGAATTATAAGACATCCCCATATATCACCACTTGACAGGATTACCTGACTTGGGAAAACTTACTTGGGGACCGTTATTTGAAAATGTATTTACACCTTGCCAAAAAGCGCGTTTTACCGCACGCTGCGCGTCCAGAAAATCCCACTTTTTGGCCAAGTGGTGACGTAAAACTGTGACCAAAACGCGGGTCGTAAAACAGAAAGCCCTCTCTCGCATATTTATGACCCTCGCCAGCGGCTCGGGCCTCAAACATCTGCGAAATCGGCCTTTCTTTATTTTACAACCCTTGTATCGTAAATAGCTATATATTATTTCAAACCAAAGTAATTACTTTTCGGGGAACTTTCGGGATCAGAGCTAGACATTTAATACGAATAATATAGTAGTGAAAACTTAATGTTAACCGATGTTCAATAAGCAGTGAAGATATATACAAGGTTGCGTTTACCGCGCAGCACAACTCACGTTACTATGTTGTTTAACAGCACTCATACCACTGTTCATCTCCGAATACCTACCGTTGTAACTTTGTCACTGATCTATATATAGCACTATGATACGGATCGGTTACGCAACAGTTGGGCGGAGCGATGGCGACCAATCACTCTACAGAGTTTACGCATGCGCGCAGCTAATAATAACAAACGTCATATGTGTTCGAAATTCAAACTTGCTTAGTGCATTTCCGTGCATGCATGGTCTATTTTATTTTAACAATAGTTTTTTGCAATATAAATGGATCGATTTGTGTATTTTATTTTTATTTTTTGTGCAATACATACCAATTTATATCATGTATTTTGAAACTTACGTTAGTACACAACTTGTATAGGTATAGGTATTCTTATTTAAAATAGTAAACTATCTGAATTGTATAGGAGATTCAGTCGTATGACTAATTTGGCTACATCTCTGGACTATAGCACCAAATTTTGAATAGTATGCCCTGTGAATAGCAAAGTTTGACCATGATTATGACTGCTTTGAATGTGACCCTTGAATACCAAAGAATATGCGTTAAGTGGTCCTTTTTATGTCTCAAAAAAGTCAAATAGCATTTATATAGGTTCAAGCTCTAAAGTATTACATTCATTGCATAGGTAAGCAACACTGAACAAAACATCACTTTTTTGTAAAAAGTAACAGAACACTCTGTCAAAGCCTTTTATGTTCATTTTATCTCCGTTTTAAACCCTAAACCTTCTAACCATTTTACTGTAGATCCTAGCCAATCCGTCACAATAGTTGTGCAAATTTCTTTTCCTCGAATAGATTTTACGACTCAGCCATTCAGGACAGAAACGCAGTAAAACTATTAACAAGAGCATTCCAATTACCACCGTAACACATTCTGTTTAAAGTGCAAAGTTAATTTTCTTTTGTTTTATAGCTGCTTTTGTTTCGAAGTTCTTTCATCAGCCGACGCAGTTTTTGTTGCTGGGGTTCTGTAAGGAGTGTAAAAAGCAGTGCGAATATGGGCAAAAAATAACAATTTATGACATGATGCCCAATATAAAACATTGAAAGTACTATTTGTACATATTCAGGGTGTGGCCTGTAATAAGAGCGAAAAATTTAAAGGACGCTTCCTAAGAGCATCTGCATAACCCCTAGTGTACAAAATAAGAAAATCTTTTTTTCAATTAGGCAAAATTTTGATCGAAAGTTATGACCTCCAAGTAATGGATCTTGGCACCGCGAGATTATAGCACGGCAGTTAATGCTGATTTTGATGTAGCATTAAGTTATCACTCATAATCGTAGTTGCACTTTTGGTTCCAAAGTATATTTTTGGGATTTTTATATTTTTTTAAGGTCTGTAAGGTCTCTTTCGATTCGATATACACCTTGAATTAAGTATTGATTGATACCACTATATTTTTATTAATATTATGGATATCATATTGCTTATGTTGCTGTCAAAAAGAAAATAAAACAGTCATAATATTTACTCTCTTAAAAAAACGTCCAAAACGCAAGTTTTTGTATATATTTTACACCGGAACCCTCCGTCTATATAAGTTGCACATTTCATGTAGTTTATTGCACTAGTTATTGTTACCATTTTAGTGCAAATTCGTTTGTTTCCCTAATTACAGCAGTAAAATCCCTGGGTGGTATAGAAATCCCTTTGAACGGTGCCGTAAGTGAAAATGGACACATACCTTATAGCTCTTGCACTAAAACTGTGACTATTGTTAAAAGATAGTGAGATAAGAGATAATATTTGAGTTCATCCGTAATTTTGGCATATTATTGCGCATTTTTTTGTTTGTTTGAAAAGGTTAATAATTCTGTTTTGGTTACCTTTGTTAAGCCAAACAAATGAGGTTTGTTTTCAATGTTATTCAGGTTATTCTACATCAAACGTTCAAGGGGTCACGGTATTTTAAAACGTCATAGAAATAAAATAATATGGTAGGTACATGCAGTCATTATTCGTTTAGTTACACATATATTATATGGAACTAGTTACAATGAAAATGGACATGAAACAAAAGCAGCACTAGTATCAAAGTGGGTTGTACTAACTTAAGATTGCAGTAACCAACGTTAAATATGGCGCCGGCGGCTGTCATCCCATAGAAACTAGTCAAACTTTCCATACAATTTTTAATTTTTTTAACGAATACCGGTTATGATTACAGACGGCTCGATAAATGTAGCCCACCCTAAAACGCGTGACTATAAAAGTTGATTGACCTATTGATTATGGCTTCTCTTATTAATTTATTGTAATACCTAACTGTCTACCTACCTTAACAACCAAGTTAAAACAATAACTAATTAACACAAACTCGATACCTACTTAATTCTACTGTATTGAAACTAAAAGATGGATTTCAATAGAATTATCACGGCATGCACGTCCTTCTCGAACGAAATGAGATACTAAACAGGTGGTAATTCGACGCCAGAATGACGTGACAATCGATTTGGAGCAGCCATTGTTTTATGACTGACTTGTTTTTTGCTAAGCCTTTATATGATCTGTGTCAGACTTTCGTGACATGTCGTTTTTAGGTACTTTTATATAAGGTAAAGTAAGTACCACTGATGTCACAAGAACGACGTCGACTCTCAAAACACACTATGTTTTTTCACAAACTATTTTACTAAATGAGACGATCGCACAGCATTGATATCTAGTTCACGAAACCGTACCTTTACTGAATAAATGATAGTAAGCGGTCAGCGTATCTTAGGAGGGCTAATTTTGTTTCCAAATAAATGAAGGAATGCCTAATATGTCCGACATAAGGGCGATCATGTTAGCTAGTCGCGGCAGCGACTTTTACTGGTCATTACAGCCCTTGTCCCTTATGCGACCTGTGTTAGGTATCATGTTTTCCTATATTCCGCCGCCCCAAGATGACGGCTCGCAGCCCGCCTCGCAGTTAACGGTGACGTGACCCGTCACAGTTTCCGAAGCGGCCAGCGCAGGTGGAGCCACCCAGCATCAAGAAGGGTACTCAGAAACTCAACAACAACATTGTTTTCCCTTTTAATAAAAACAAGAAAAGCCCAACCTCCCCGCATGCGGTCATCATCTTCATCACCATATCAGCCGATGGACGTCCACTGCTGGACATCCATCGGCTGCATCCAGTGGACTCCCGCGACCTTTACCAGGTCATCAGTCGACCCTTTGGGGTTAATCCACTGCTTTTCGCACGCAGTATGCAGTGGGTATGAAGGCTCAAACAACCAGTATAAATGAACCCTAAACAGAATAGGTACCTTCGGTTTGTCGTTTATATCGAATTATCGATGCTCCGAGATCCACGCGTGACTTAGCGTGACTCAGCGCGCACTTTAGCCGTCGTTGCAATAGCAAAGATTACAATTAACAATTATAATTAATAGAACATCCCAATCGATCGACTGTCGTGTCAGACTCGAGCGCCATTTGACACGCGCCACAATTACAGGTACCTATAGTGAAAACTACAGGCCAGTCGGAATTCAATTTTATGTCAATGCAATAAAGACTTAGTGAGAATTACTAATCTCACTTTATCTGCTAATGATGGCAGGTTTCAATGCGAAATGAGGGTTATTCAGAATTTATTATTTCACTAGCACCGTTGCATGATTGCGCTTACGTCCGTTGTAAAGCATCCGTCCCTCTCTTACTTACTTACTAGAGCTGCAGGAATGCTTTACGTTGGACATAAGCGCGACCATGCTAAGCTAGCAAGGCAACTGAAGACTGCACGAAACTCGTCACAGTTTATGATAATTTATTTGATTGGTGGATCGTGACACTTTTAAATACGTTGTAAACCTTTTATGCAATAGTACAAACCAAAAACCTACCAAAAATAGTTCTATCGGTTTGTAGTAAACAAAAAATTGGATTAATTACTGTAGTCACCAAATTTACAAGGTAAGTATTTCTTACTGCACACCTCGCGCTAGTAACTAAATTCTATGCTTATTTTTAACCATTTTATAACTTCATAGAATTACAGTTAATAATCGTCATCGACATCAAAATCGTAGCAACGAAACGCCAGACTAAACTGCAAAGTATCACTTACATCAAACAATAGGAGAATTACATACAAAAAAGTCAGGTGATAGCTCCATGCTCCATTGTACTTATCCATCCAGTCATCGGACATTCCGTTTTATATCTTAATGGTCTTATCTACCAGGGAATATCAATGTATTAAGGTTGTTTTAAGGTGAAGTTATTCAGGTCACAGGTCACCGGCCATACAAATCTCTAATCCATACTATTATATAGATCCGTAACTAATGTAGGAAATGATTATTTGTTAAATTGTCAATCAATTGGCACCTATTCAAGTGTAATTTTACACTGACAACTCGATTATAGCAGGCTTCAATAACGGTTTGACGATTCGCATCATATTGGTACTTGATTAAATGTGTGCCGCTTTTAAATAGCGTATTTTGGTTCCGTACTTTACTTGTCAGTCTACGTTTACCTGTGATAGTTTAAATTAATCATAGTTTATCTCGATGTTATTAAGGCTAAATTGGCACCATTTTTTAATAACCGTTTCGTGATCACTCAAGGCCAGAGTCGGTATTGTATATGCCAAAATTTCTTACTGTATATACTTAGATAGGTACCTGCCGTAGGTACGTGACTTTTACTCATACCTACAGCTGTTATGTTGACATCAGTATCACATTGGTCCCTGATTTATACATCTTTATTTTAATCCTCACATTCAAATTCAATTCACAATTTACATTTGCAACAGATGCAATAACGAAACGCCGACTCACTCGACAAATCGTTACTCCGAACGTATCCTGATAAACCTTTTCTTCAATTTGGACCGAAATCATTCATTCCAATTTCGAAATTTGAATTAAGAACGCATCGTCATTTCATTCTCTCTGTTAAACTTACAGTTTGTAAATAGAATACATTTGATTTTTGTCCTTTTGTGTTTCGAATTAAGGTTTGTCAATTGTTTATTTAACTGTAAAGTAAAGTTTGTTCGAATGCATTCCGTATTCATTGATGAGGGTTGGTTTCGTTTGGCGCAACTGTTGAAATATTTTGTCACAACAATTTGTCATGGTCTGTCAAAATGTGTTGCGTCACGACTTCATGCGCGACCCCCGAGGGGCAGTGACGTGAATTATATCAATTAGATACAATAAATCATACATTTTTAACGATATAAGATCGATGGATCGTTTAACGGAATCCTTTTTTTGAGTGACAAATATTCGAATGAGGTTATTGTTATAAATTACCAAAAAGGACAAATTTTGTTTAAAAAGAGGCGAGCATTATATTATACTGATTGATGATTTCAAAAATCGCTGTATCATTTCGCATAATTCCACTACAAATAAACAATATAAAGTTTCCATTTTGAATAAGAGCTTTAAAAAGTTCTTATTCAGCTATTATGTGACAAAAAACATAAGCAACGTATTAGTTACGCTTATTAAGCTGTTAATAAACAAGAACACGTGTATGTTAATCGCGCTTCACGGCGCATGCGCCCGAAAGCGATGCGCGTTAAATTGTGCGCGAAATGCGATCGAGATCTTTGTTTGTATGTTTATTGCATTAATAGATCGTTTAATATCTAATTAATACATTATCTTTGTGACGCAATGTTGCCTTTATATATAAATCTATGTTTGACTAATATTTAGCTCGTTTCCTTTTTCGGTTTAACGCTTATTGACTAGTTCGTTTTTTTAAGAAGGTATTCAATGTTGGTTCAACCCATCCAGGGTTACCGCTTTGAGTGGTTATTTATATGAAATTAGGATATTTTTGAAATTTTAAAAATTTGGTTTTACTTAACTTTTTATCCTCTATTATATCGGAAAAAAGACCGCTTAAAAAATGAAATGTTGTCAATTGTTGAGCACAAAAACGGTATCCCACATCACATTACCGCCGCAGACTGATATTGCGTTGGTGATTCCCAACCAAAATTATAGCTCCAAAATCGCGGCCGGTGGGCCTGTTCTGAATATATGTCAATGATAAAATAAACTAACTTATATTATGAATTAAAATAAAACAAAACCATACCATTATTCATAAAAATTAACTAACACAAATAGTTCAGAAGTTTCAGAAATAACAAAACAAGAGACAAACGAGATTTTGAACGGTTTTTTAACTAAGATTGACATACTTATATAAATAAAGGCATGTGTACAAATTTAACCAATAAAAAACCGGCTTAAGGTCTGTGCCTTACAATAAGGTGCCCAGAAGGCTGGTGGCGTTGCCGTGCTGAATGTTTATTATACCTATTAATACATATCTAAATATGAATAAATAACTAACAATGTGAATTACTTTCCCCCATTATTTCCATTAGCCTGGTAACATCCTTTAATGCACTGTTTTAATTAGGTAACCTAAATTCCAATAATACCTTATACTCCTTATAGGACTAAAAGGCTCTATAAGAGATTATTAAAATAATTACTGTCACTTAATACCTTTCATTTTACTGTCACTTAGTACAGTTCAAAGATATGTGTATATTTGTGTCACTCTCGAGTGAAAGATTCGTCTTTGTCTATGTCAATTAAAGATCATTTCTACTAGCTAGGGTATTTGCCACATGTTATAATTTATAACATGCTGACACTCTATGGATAGAAATTCTGATATTTTTTTTCATTATCATCCAAAAGTCAAATAAATAGTACCAACAGAATCTTTATGTAAATAAAAATAATTGTAAAACAATTATGTTCTTAACGTCGTATTTCACGACTAAAGCAGCAATATACTTATTTTCCATTACAACGGTTGGTTCAATATTCGTGTGACGTCATAAGCTAGTGTCCATTTGTAGGAGCCGTCTCGGGGGACGCTACCGTCAAGCAAGGTTTGTCCCTATTTTTTGTCTTTTATTCTATTCTAATTGTAGTTGATCCCATATAGACATTTTGTCCTCTCTAAAAACCAGTGCAAATGGCAGCATAAAAATAGTCAAATAGCATATTGTCTCAGTTTTGGGTGGTGCCTACAGTCGCCGCCAAAAGGTATTAACACATTTTTCGCCATATTAAGATGGAGTAAGGTGCAAAGTGTTAACATATTTGTAACGTTGGCGTTACGAGCTTTAAATACCTAAATATATTTAAATACACAATTATGGCAACAAACGAAATAACTGAAAGTACTGCAGGTACAGTTGGTATCAGATTTCTAGAATATAATGTGAATTTCTATCAGAATGAGGATTTTTCCGCCTAATAAATACCTACCCGAACTTTAATTACTTATAACAGATACAAATACGGCAGAATAATGTATAGTAATAATATACATATAAATAATAATTAATAACCGAAGATGAGTATCTATTATTATGCGGTTTCATTGTAATTTTTTCGCAAATAAAAGTCTCAATTGTCTACCGTTCTTTTATTTTGTTTTGGTGAACAATAAAGAATATTTGTATTATATTGTCTTGTAAAAGTCACACTTTCCGCACTTGTCCCTCATTTCGCTTTTTTTAAATTTCTATACAGTTTAGCAGGGCTGTCATCCTTAAGGGGATCCCAAATTAAAGTTGTTGACTATATTCTACTGTACAGATAAAATTTAGATTTACATTTGTTTATTACATGATAAAAATAACAATTTAAATTTGCTTAGTGTCAAAGTTATAGAAATTTACATCATGATCGTCAAATATGGAATAATAATAAGTAGAAGACATGTCAACAAAGAATATCCCAATAAGGATCATCAGTTCACATTAAAATTAAACAAAACAAGAAAATCAGTAGAGAGTACAAGGTCATTTTAAGAGATAGAATTTTCAATTCCAGATTCAAATAGTGAAAGTGTAAAAGTAAATGTAGCGTGCCGCTAAATGAATAATTTAATTTCTCCCAATAAGGATCGTCATCAAATAAAAATATTTAATTTAAAAAGAGATAAAAATAACATAAAGAATTAATAATGACCTACACATTCAATCTAATATTTGACAAACGCGCGCGACTGCCTTCTTATTCACTAACCGACTCTGTTCACTTGTTACCTCACACCTCACCTGTTTGTATATGGAAGCTGTCAAATGTCGTTTGTCAAATTTTGAGGTGAGAGGTGAGGACCAGTCGGTTTGCGAATAACACCCCTGAGCGATTTCAGTCACACGCGCACAGTGCAAATTAAAGGAGGGTTATGTTATCTCGTCCCGCGTCGTGAGCGTCAGTTATGCGCTTGCTATGTGTGAATACAGAAGCAACCGGCGCTGACTGTACTCTAATTGGATTGTACAGTAAGTGAGCGGATTCTTCATGTTAATTGCGTATTTATTCACGTTTGTCCGTTTATCGTATTTATCCACGTTTGTCGCGTTTATCGGCTAGGCTGGCGTCAATTAAAATAATCGCGAGCTCACCTGTGCCTTATTAATTGAAGTTCACTCGACATATTTGTTTCGGTAAAGGTTTCACATTTATTGACATTCTAACATACATAGGGTTGTCGCGCCGATTACGTGACCGGCCTCCGTTTGAAAAGGACAAGGGGTTTTCATTCAAAGAATTTACTTTTCTACAGACCCTATGGCCTAATGTTAGATCATTCAATTCATTTATTGACATAACGTACCGAAAGCGAAAAATTAAGAATCCATTATGTCACCAACTGGCAGCACTATAGGAAGATTTCTTTTGACACCAGCTCTGTCAAAAATCCATGAAAATAATGACAATTAAATATGATTGCTGAATTTTATTATTAAATATAGACAGAAGAATATTAGAAGAGAACTAGAATTCTTAAAGACACTCACTAAACACTAGGACATCCGTCAAGTGAAGTGTGATTTTTATGACGTTTAGCTGTTACTTAGATCCCGCTTTGTCAATAAAAAATAATAATGAATAAATATAATCCTTCATTGCACCACAAAAGAGAAAAATGTTACACAAATTTGAGTCATTATGGAAACAGCGCCTTATTGACGCCTGCCAGATGACCTTTTTCCAAATTTAAATGGAAAATAATACTTTTTCATACAACTTGGTCACCCTTGGTCACCTACATACTGTTCATCAAAGAGAGTAGGGTAACCATGTTTTATCGAGATTCTGTTGTCATAATAAATTAAAAATGAAAGGGGTTTGTTTCTTGCCACTACTATATTTTTTTAATGGCTAAAAGATACAAAGTTGGAAAATCTGATTCATGATTATGACCCCGAAATCACCCCTATGGTCGTGACCACAGTCAACTGAAAATCAGGTGCACGGAGCGGTCGTGACAGCGCGCGCGCACCGATGTCAGACGCAGTACGTGGCGTCCATGGTGCCCATGGTACTCGGCCGATATTCGACTTGCTTTATTGACAGCTCGTGATATTGCCAGCCTTGTGGAACGGCCGTGATATCACGAATTCCCTTTTGCCTTAAGGGGCGATCGACTGAACTCGACTCTCCATATTAACGTAGTTTCGTTCTCATTTTAAAATGCTGTGCTGAAATAACATGAAACTTTGTATAAACAGTGGCATCCGCCATATCTAGGCCGAAAATTAATTCCTGTTGCTAGAAATTGTAATAGATAAATTACAGCGATTTTTTGAGTTTTTAAGGTCTTGTACTAAAACCTTAATAATCGCTTAATTTTTTCACCATTATAATATT
Organism: Notocelia uddmanniana; assembly: GCA_905163555.1. Taxonomy (NCBI): domain Eukaryota; kingdom Metazoa; phylum Arthropoda; class Insecta; order Lepidoptera; family Tortricidae; genus Notocelia; species Notocelia uddmanniana. Next base: position 6,573,700 of record LR991064.1, read on the forward strand.
AAGCAGCAAAAACTAATTTTCGGTCTAGATATGCCAGATCCCATTGTGTATACAAAGCTTCATATTATTCCAGCATGGCGTTTTAAAATGAGAGCGAAACTACGTCTGTATGGAGAACCGAGCTTCTTGTGGACTCTAACCCCCTTATGCCTTATGCCTAGTTTTACTGTCTGCGACGAAGTGTCAATTTCAACCACACATTTTTCATCGACCTTACAGTAATAGAGTTTATTCGGAGATTATTATGTCTCCACACAGGTTTGACTTTTGAAGATATAGCTACGCTATCGCTAGCGCAATCTAGATTACTTAAGACAGGTAGAGCACAGCACAGCGGAACGTCGTCTCGCTCATAGTTGGAGCAACCCAACTGGGGAAGTACCTCCACCTTACAGGTGTTCTGGTGCCGCAGCCATAACACAACTGCGACTCGCTCTGGTATTGTCTTCCTGGCGGTGAGTAAGGTCACCAGAGCTCCCGAGGATGCGCCGTGTTGAGAGTGAGGGTGACCTGCATAATTATGTCTCTAGCTGGCAACATAACGAACCTTCAAATCAATAAAAGGTCGGCAATGCGCTTGTGATTCATCTGAAGTAGCAAGCTTTCATAGGCTACGGTGTCTGCTTACCATTAGGTGGGCCGTAAGCGTGTTTGCAACCGTCAGTGTATAAAAATAACTAACAAGTCTTATGACGATAACATTTGACCTCTAACGCAAGGAGTATGTCTTATAGTTATAGTTTTAAAAATTCTATTTCGTTCCGTACCTATAGGAAGTTTGTGGTATAGGTACACCACCATTTTATTATAAGCTGTAAAATTGCAGGAAACTTAAAATAGCAATAAAACGGTCTTATAGAAAAGCCGCGATCTCGATAAGTACTAAACCTAGCCTAAGTAACCCTCTTTAAGGAGCAATAAAAGATAACCTCCAGTAAACTGGCTATAAAACAGAAAAGGTCTTTTTTTATACGAAGAGTGCCGTACTTACGATGTTTTATTAGGAAAACTGGAGCAAACTGCGCGAATGCTGCCTCATAAATAACCTAGCCGTCCGTCTCTATATTTTCAGGTCAAAATAACAAAGACAACTCATATAAAAGTTCCCCAGTAATAAAAAGCTAGACTTTTGTTAAGTTGTATTTGAAAATTTTCATCTGACGCCTCGTTTCCGCATAAGGCATTATTCGATTGAATAGACACCACTCGTATTTAATAATTTTGCGTTCATTTTTTGGTTGGTATACGTATTGGGCACAGTAACTTAATCGGATATGCACCCCAAAGTTCAACGTTCAGTGCATAATAATTATAGAAGTACCTATCTTTTACGTTTTACCTAATATTATTTATACTGGGGTTACTGATTAGATCATCGTAAATGCCCCCCGGAGAAGAGTGTTACTGGTAAAGAGATGCCGAATGTAGTACTTAATCGGGGTTTTAGCCATTTAAACTTCCAGTAAATGTGTTTCTATCAAATATTTATTTTTATGACATTTATTTCACATGTAATTAATTGAAAGCGATTTCGTAAGAAGATCTCGTATTTTTGCAAGAATACCCCTCTGTTTAAATTCCTTACAGCAGGGTTTCTTAAACTGTAGTGGCTGTGATGGCCTTATTGAGCTTACTATGGGAATAGTTCGATTTATGTAAAAAAATGTCCCCTAATATTTATTTATTTATTATTATCATTATTTATTTGTGGTCCATGGACCCCAAGGGGGTCCGTAAAAGGGTCCAATGGAAGCTCAAAATTGGTCGTACAGGGTTTCGGAAGGGGACCATGCCTAGAAAAAGCTTTAGAAACCCTGAGTTACAGGGTAAACGGAAGACATTTTTTAACCCTTAATATGCATAAGTCGGAGTATTACAAATTAACATCTATCAAAACTAAATCAAGGCGGGTAGGTACGGTGCGCAACTTCCACAGGGACTGGTACTTTATATATAATACACGCCTGTATTCCGAAAAGCCGTAGGCAGATCACGTACAATTTGATTTACAGTGGCACTTCTCATAAACAATTACAGACGTATAATAAATACATAATATGTCTAAAACACTATATAATTGAAATATATTTCATTGAAGTAGATAAAAGATTAAACAAATTGTAAACAAAATATTTGCTCCAAAATAATACAAAGTTGAAGGATCTTTTTAACTTTTGCTCGGTAAAAATAAATTATATCAATATATTTAGTTACGATTGACGCCAAGAAGTTGCTGGTTTAAATTTCGAAATAGTAAATTGAAATAATAACAATATTTTTTTTAATATAAATGAATTCAAATGTTATCTGCTTATTTCTAAATTGTGTTTTTTTTTTATCACAATCATTAATAAACGTCTAGAATATTATGGACAAACTAGTTTGTTAGCAAAAAACGTTGTTTTAGCACCTAACCTTTTGTATGGATCTTCTTATCTAAAATGGCAAAATTATACGATTTCGAAATAACTTATTGTTAGCTGTCAACTTTAGCGATCTTAGTAATTCAATTGTACATGTACAATAGCATCGGATTCGCAAAATATGTCAAAATTTTGCAATTCAATTCAATTAAATATTATTAATAGTACCGAGGTTATATTTTTAACCAGTTTTATGCACATGCTATCTGAGCTATTTCACACTGAGCGATCCTGGCCTTTAAGCACACATAATATTTCTATAACTCTCTTTTAATGACGTCATCATCATCAGGTATCAGTCAGGGAGGGGTGCAAGAAATATCAGGCGGCGGGGGAACATTTTTTTTATTTGGCTGGGGGGCAATTGACCCTATTAGTCATCGCGCAACTGCAGACCCGGAATCCATCCCTATATTTGACATTGCATCGCACTAATGCACCAATACTAAAGGAGCTTCGTATTACCACCCGGCTGTCCACTACATGCTTCCACAGAGTGATGACATTCTTCGGTCAAATAGCCCGCCAGGATCCGTCCAGCTTTGAAAAGCTATAATGATTGACTGCGTTGAAGGAAAGAGGAACAGAGGAAGAGCACCCACACGATAGTCAGATACAATTCGCGATGCCACGGGCGTCAACATCCAGGGGGCAATTTACGACTAGCCCAAAATAGAGGGGTCTGGAGAGCGGTTGCGAAGAACTGCTCCTTTGGTGGTCACGATCCTCAGTCTTGAGGAATCGACGAAGAAGAATTTGACATTTCACGTTTTATGGATGGAATACTGATACCAGCGCAAGGAGGTATGTCGTATGGATAAAATAGATCATTTTTGCAGTCAGTATCGGTTCGTTCCCGCGGCATTATACATTAGTCGCGCTCACTTATAGACTCCGCAGTTATGCCGGCATTGTGAGAACTGCGATATCGCTGAGGCCGATTAGTGATGTGCCTATATTGTAAACAGATCACGTTTGGAGAGATATAGGAAAAAATGGGGTAAATTTTGCTATAGAAGGAAATTATTCGTGACAATCATTTCGGAGTACGTAAACACACGATAAGCGATGTGACCGCCCAGCATATTGTAACCAAATCACGTTTGGAAAGAGAGAAAAATACAACCAACAGAAATAAGAAAAATAAACATGGTGAGACACCATGAATACTTATCTCGAGCCCTTGGTAACAATTTTTAGAACAGTGATATTATGCCCATATTGTATTGTATAAACAGCTCCAACTTATGACTAACATTAATATGCCTTGTCAAGTAATTATTGATCTCAGCTGGGTAATTAAATTCATTCAAACGAAGGTATGTCCTAAAACTACGACCAAGACCACCGGGGGATAGGCAGCAGCATCCCTGGAGTGCGGTAGAGATACTGCGATCGCCAACCCGCATGCCAAGCGTGGCGACTATGGCATATACCCCCCGTGAATTTGGGGGAGGTATATGTCCGGTAGTGGACATCCTTTGGTTGATATGGTGGTGGTGGTAGAATTGCTCGTATATCTTCATCCTCACTATCGTCTCCCCGAAAAACTAGTCTTCCATTTTTAAAAGCATTTGACTTTATGCACACTACAATATCACTCTTGTCCTAACAAAACATCCATCCTCACCAATTTCTTCCAGTCTATGCCATTTCTCACTAATCTTATACAGAATATCTTCCATCCCATCATCATCTTTACTCCCATCTAACGTGGATACCACAAAACTATACGAATCATTTGATTCACTCTCAACTATATTTACTCCACTGGGCGTGTGAACTCGCGGCCCTGTCATTTGCCGGGCATTACGGCGGTTGCCGACGCCGCCCGAGTGACCTCCGTGGGAATCTAGGGACAACTTTCTTTGATCTCTGATATATGGCCGCCTGGTACTTTCGATATGTTTCTTGGTGTAAAAGCGTAATAAATGCAAAAAGACGCCGTTGATAACTTTGTGCGAAAATACCTTGATGTTGCAAATTAAAAGCAGTATGCCGTTTTTTTTTATACAAGTTGTAACAAACATGCAAGGATCAGTTGAAGGCGTTAATTAGTACTAAGAGGTAATTTTTATTGATAACTCCTTTTTTTCTGGAGTACTTATCGGGAATTGGAAAATTTTGACAATTGTCACCGTACAAAACATTAAAAAATTAGACCTACTTATTTCTAGTAAGAATGCGATACCAAAACGCGGCTCCACACCATTTTTGTCACAACCTGTATTATCTTTGTTTATCTTGTAAAAGGATTATGCACTATTTTTACCATTCAATAATTTAAAAAAGCTGCTAGAGGGCAATATTCGAGATATTTTGAAATAAAATCACTAGGATACTTTGCAATAAAAATCATTAAGATAACATGACTGTGCCATTTAAAAACTGACTAGGTAACCACCACGTTTTTTAAAAAAAAACTTAACAAACCTTTGTCAACTCAAATGTTACCCATTTCCCTAAAACAATGTCCAAGTGACAAATAAAGACAAACTAATTTACACAATAATAGGTTTGATTACCGTTTCTCTATAAGGGCATAAATGTGCCATTAACTGCATCTACATTACATAAAAAGCGTATATATGAACAAAAAAAGGGCATGCAGATTTGTATAATTGAGCCACAGTTATAAAAACATAATCTGAAACAAAACCCAATCCAAGAAACGTTCTATAACAAAAAAGCAAGCTCACGAACATGAAATAATTAATATGCTAATTGTGTGTCGAGATTCCATTCAGATAACTGATTATCCAGTGACAACCTTTTCGGCTCGCAATTTTTCGTCTCTTGTCATAAGCCTTCAGTGTATATGGTTGAATAAATAGCTGTCCCTTCAAATTATAATCCGCTTTATCTTTGTAATATTTGAGTTTAGTTTCGCTTGGTGTTCGGGCTTTTAAAAATTAAAGTGCAAGGAGTCAAATTAATTAAGTCGTAAGGTAAAAATCGATCCGCTGCTTCGCGTTACATGCTCGAATACACGCTGATTCGGATAACGCAGTTTCGGCATTCTGCGTCGGGTTCGTTGACCGGGGAGAAAATTTAAATGCAATTTGACGGGGCCAGGCTTTCACATTTTTAAGGGTGGCCCGAGAAGTCCAGAAACGTATTTACCGATGTAACTTTAAAATTAGTACATTGTGTTCTTATTTTTTTTATCATTGTTAGGCTATGTTAACGAAGTCTTAAACCATCTACCTACTTAACTTACTGCATGATGTCAATGCAACAAAAAGGGTAAAGGTAAAACATCGTAGACCACGACAAAAAAATCTAACAGCAGGACTACCAGCCATTAAAAAAAATTAAAAGACCTTAACAAGCGCGGATATCATAAAAACGACAAATCATCGGGCGACATTCCCTTAAAACAAGCGAGCGCTTGTAGGGAATCGTGTTCGATCTAATTTAGAGCGGGCGATCGGCGATAAGCGGTCGGGCTCATGCGGCGTGATTTACTCCGTGCGGCGGCGACTGCGACTACGCGACATTATGAACGCTGAGATGTGGTAGGGTTTAGACTACATCTTCCAAACTAACGTCATATTTTAAGGCTATTTCAGAAAGGTTAAAGTTCAGTAATAATGTCATAGAACAGAAAAAGTAAATGTATTTAGCAGCTTAGCAGTGAATTTCGGGTTTCATAGGTGTGTCCTTGATTTTCTCCATACGGCGATGGTGTAGTCACAATATAATTAATAGTGGCGTAACAACAATTTAGAAAAAAATGTAAATACTTTGGAAAGAGTTACCATGTGAATTTTGTACATTGAGCAGTGTTCTTGTCTAAATTTAATTTAATCAGTCGGTCTTATGAAGTGTGGATACTTAAATAACCAGAAATGTTGACGTGAGGTAGCGTTTAGACAACATCGAGGCTATTCAGGCATTTTTGAAATCTGCTAGTCATGCGGCACTCATTTCACAACACTGACATGCAGTAGAGTTCTAGAAAGAAAATGTATATGAGCCAATATGCAATTTCTGCATTTCCTATTGTTGCCGGTTCGGCTTCTGCAGAACACAGCTGGTGGGTATATAAGCCTACTGGTAATTGTTTCGGGACTAAATACCCTTAATAAAAAACATAGTGTACAAACCAGGCTTTGGAAATACGTAGCGGAGTCATCGAGCACCTGTGTCGCGGTCGGCGTCTAGTTCGTAGCCTAGGGTTGTCCAACATCTGCTTCATGTTGACTTGAGGTAGTTAACAAAAATATGAATACTACATAGTTGCACTGCTGGTAAGTATCGGTAGCTACTGTAAGGAATGATTAATGGCTAATGGCAAAGAGACAGACGACAGACAAGCCTAATGGCAATATAAGCAACGGAAGTTATTTTGACAACTGTCAGGATGCCATTTTATGTTGTGACTACACACGTGCGTAATTACACAATCCAAAGGGCATCAAGTGAACTCTATACATAATTCAATACAAAATTACAACAACCATCGATACAAAGACTTGTGGGAAAAGTATGCCATGGGTATGCCATGGGTCCACATTACTTTTTTGCTTTGTGCTTTTATATTTGAAACAACGACAACGGTTTGGTTCAATTTAAATCGTAGTGTTTTCTGATTAGCAATCAAAAAAGGTGGAATATGTTTTTCACAAAGTAGTTTAATTTCTTTATAATAAACTTTTAGATAGCACAATCAACCACTATTATGATAAGTAGCTCCTAAATATGTCCAAATTCGACGGAATTCTTGACACTACACAAAATCTCATAACTCCGAGGTGTCCCGATCCCCATCTGGTTGATAAACAACTACCTTCGAATATATTAACATTTTTAAATGAGCACTTAATGAGCACAGAGCTGCTTTCCGATGTGAAGATTTTCTTAAAAACATGAGTATGGTCGTTTATTTAGGTACCGGTATTATATCGTTTTTCACAAGTTTCAATCTAGAACGTAGATATTGGTATTTTCAGACTATAGTAAGATAAGCTGGTAATTTTGTTTGGAATGTTAATAATAGATCGGTGCAAATTCTTGGCTATACGAGTATCACTTACTTATTCCATGGGCCTAAGTTTGACAAGATTTGGTACCTTTAAAAACCAATTGGAATTATTAAAACCAACAAGAATAAGTACTTATTCGATTTTACTTCTTATTAGATAACTTAATTATGGGTTACCTTAATTATTAATATATTTAGAAATAAGTATAAGCAGAGAGTAATTAACTACACATCTAAACCTCATGTAATAACTTTGTTTAAATCCACTTACACAAGTATATAAGTTATATTTAGTTAAGTACATTAGACGTATACATATACTTGTTTATCTGTGCATGTGGCGATCTTCTTTAAGTGATAAAGCGCTTAACTGTTAAGTGAAAATGTACTTACAACCATGTACTTATTGTTGAAGGTCCCAATAAAATAAAATAAATTATGTCTGTGGTCTAAGCACCACATAGGGAAGTCACACTAACGCCGAAATATCACAAACAAACGGGCGAGTTTATAAAATTAGAACAACTACCGTTTTATCAAAATCCTAAACAATGGAGGTTAATTTGCGATCATTCCATTCGAACTATAGAATGCTCCTTTTCCTACCGTTACACACTTAATTAAAATATGTAGATAACAGTCTGATACTCGGTTCTTTGTCCTTCCACCCATAGACACATTTTATGTAAAGACAAGGTCAAATAAATCTTCTTAAGATATATTTTTTCCAAATAAATAAAACGTCACACACCTTCACACGTCCAGGAATTATTGCAAATTACAGCCGCCCTTAAACTCTTATTCAATTTATATACTGCTATAAAACTTATGAAAAATCGATAATCGAAAACCTAATTAAATTCAACACGTAATCGATCGGCTATGCGCGAAACCTATATCACAAAACTAACCCGACAAATTGAAATGGATTAAAAAGTAAAAAAACAGCGCAATTGTAATCGATACATTGCATCGATTCTGAAATATACAAGAGATTTTATCGATGCAATATCATGCACTGTGGTCCTCGAAATTAACAACTAAATGACTGATTGGAAAATGGTCGGATTTGGTCACGGCGTATTAATAGTGAATTGGGTTTCTGTGCCGGGTTCGCGTTCTCGCGCACTTTATGTCGACCGATAACACCAACAATATTGCTCGGTTTGAAGGTTTATTTCTCTTCTGTTTTTACGCGGGCTTCATTTGTTGCTTAATTTTTTGTTGGTTTGGTATTTTATTGAGGTCTCTTCATTTGTTGTCAACTCACTAGTTTGATTCCCCAGTCGTATATTATTATTATCCGTATTTATTTTCTTACTTAAGCTAGGTTTTTTACAATAACTTGTAAAATATATAAACATACATACAAAATATAAAAGCATAATAAAAAACCTAACCTATTATTATTGTTATTTAAGAAAGCGTAATGTCCAGTATACCTATAGTTAAAGTTTAGCCAAACTGTGAAACAGTTTGTTGGCGATGCGCTAAACTAAACTAAAATCTTTTATTTTTGTTATATCATTTTACAACCGATTATTTTTATTATTTTTCTATTCTTTTTTATTCTTTTTACCTACCTATTTCTACATTATCTGAATTATTTTCTGATTCAATCGAAAAATCTGCTAATAATATTAATCATATAGTTGTATTTTTTATAGAAACCCATTTTTGTTACAGATGAACCAAAAGTGCAAAGTTTGTGGAGAGCCGGCAGCAGGCTTCCACTTCGGAGCATTCACATGTGAGGGTTGTAAGGTAAGCATCGCATTTGAGAAATTCCTTTTTTGTGAGATATACATAAACAACTCCTGACTACTTCGGGCCTGTACTAAAGTTCATCGTATCTAATACTCCGATGTTTTTAACTATTTTAGTATCGGAAAATAAGTACGAAACAGCATCCAAAACTTCGAATAATACGGAATGGCGCTGAAAATTTTGTAACAAATAAAATTACCTAAATTGTTTACAGTAAAGTGCATTTAGGATTATCAAATATCGAAAACGCACAATCACATCCATCACAGATTTCATTTTATAATAGTCCAATTCCTCTACTTTACATGGAGCTCCTTAGCCTGGATAACCATTCTTAAATTAAAATGCGTTCATCTCTAATTGTTGCTGGTGATTACAATTAAACTCATCCATTGCACTTAATTCAAACCATATCCAACTTAATGTTTATAATCATAAAGATATTTCAACTGCATTATGATGTCGGTATACTTAGATCGTGTCCGGGATCTTCACTTCAATAAGTCGATCAACACGCAAAGGATTTGTTACCGATTTTTTACTGATACTAAATTAGAACAACATCAAAATAAATGCGTTTCCCTTTAATTGGTATTAGGTTTATGTTTCCTTATATGGTTATCACGCGTGCAGCTTTCATTTGTTTAATTGATGCAATAAATGGAGTGTGAAATCTAATTATGAAACTTATAATGATAATAATTGAAGGGTACACGGAAAAAATATGTCTAGCTCATTTAAATTTTAGAACAAAAAGCAACCTAACTTATAATGGCATAAGGTGAAAACTAGCTAGACATGTTCTTGCCGTGTTACCCTTCAATTGCCTTTTAATGAACACACTCTCCAACTATGATTATCCATTAATAGGACGTTAACAACTTGAAAGACGAATACACATTAACAGCTTAGTACAGTACACGTTCGTTTTTAATAGACAACATAACAAGTATAAGAAAATTCAAAACCTATCTGCTTGACTTTAGATACCAAAAGTCGCTCAGAATACAACTAAGACAAAAGGCCCTTCTAATATCAAAATTTATTAAGGTTTTATATCACAGGGAGCTAAATCATATACATATTTACTACTCGCGACACGAATGCAAACCACTCCCTGTTACCCATAAGAAGTATATCCAATAAAAAATAAAAAATACAGGCCGATGGTGACGATGATGACTTAGAAATCAGTGTTCTTCCCACTGTTATAACTAAACTATGCGTAAATTTGTTTTGAGTTTTTTCCCAGTTTGTTATCCTGTTTTGTAAACTTTACTGCAGATTATTATGATAATGATGAGTAATAAAGTAAGACACCTAGAAATCTCAAAGTTGCCTGGCAAAATCGACCATCAAAACAAGGGCAGACGCACAATTTATGCAAACAAGCAACTTAACTCAATACAAACAGTTTCACAATGGCTATTTCCTTAAATCACATTAGGAGTTACGTCACTAAGCGGACCAGCAATTTGTATGAGCGCAAGTGGATCAGAACAATGGTGGTTGGGAAACTGAACCTAGGGCATTGTCGGCTTGACAATGCTGAACATTGACCTGGTTAAGCAGTTCTTTAATTTTGGTTTTTGCGATAATAATGAAAAAGATATTTTTTGTATTAATTTTCGGACTTTAATGATGTCTTCTTTGTTCTTCAATCTTCTAACTCTCTTTTATTCAACCATTTCTACCACAGCCGGTAAAATGTGGATTCGGCGATAATTAGTTGACCGAACGAGCAAAGCGTCTCCGTTTCAGGTTTCGACAAAAAAACTTTCGCATGTCTGTCTGTCCGGAACTAGCTGTTTCCCGCGACTTCGTCCGCGTCTTCACTCCTATTGGTCGCAGCGTGATGTTATATAGCCTAAAGCCTTCCTCGATAAATGGACTATCCAACACAAAAAGAATTTTTTAATTCGAACCAGTATTTCCTGAGATTAGCGCGTTCAAACAAATAAACTCTTCAGCTTTATAATGTTAGTATAGATTTTTGTCAAGTCAGTTTTTGGAAATTTTGAAATTTGAAAAATAACTTTTTTTGCGAAGTCTACAGCTCACGGAGCCACTAGTTTTTATTTAAAACATGTACTTAATGTCTGTATATACTCCCCAAATTTATATTATCACCCAGCATTGGCTGTATAAAAATAAGAAACGTTTCGCAAATAGTAATTTCGTAATACTGTATACACATTAACAGTCAGATGGCCGACAATATTATAGTAGTTGTGTAGTAGTTGTGGTTTTATATTTTATCCCTATCGATAAGAAATTATCCGCATATAGCGACAACAACTCTCCCACCAGTGGAGATGACTAAAGAGCGCTCTGCAATTATCCCCAGCGTCGTAGGGAAAATTTAAAAATAAATTTAAATTAGGCTGGCTTTGGTGCTATTTCTCTTTTTTATCTCTAGTGATATCGTATCAGATAGTCCATTATTTATATTGCAATGATCGTGGCAGCGAAAAGGCCGGTCATGGTGTTTGACGCCGGAACGGTTGTGTTGGCCAACTCAGGCGCATGGCGCGTAAAATCGCCGACGAAATATCGAAATTGTCGACTTGAGAGCTTCCCTAGACTTGATGTTTAGGTAAGAAATGTTGCAACGAAGGAAGTAAATGAACACGGGAATTATCTGGTCATTAGGATGAGGCAAAATTTCAATCAACTTTTGTTGATAAAAATATTCTGAGTATATTTATAAATCGCTCATGCAGGAGCTCTTGTGGCCCAGCGGCGCCCGCGTACCGCGTGCGGTATGTGAGGTTAAGCAACGTCGGGCGAGGTCAGTCCTTGGATGGGTGACCGCTTTGAGTGGTTACTAACTGAGCGCTCCCGTGCTTTGGAAGGCACGTTAAGCCGTTGATCCCGGTTGCGGTCTATGATAGCAGTCGTTAAGCCAAGTTAGAGGCCTCAACAGTCAAGTAGCCCACTCACTTGACAAGCCTAATCCCAATAAGGTCTAATTTCCCCCTCGGGTTGGAAGGTCAGATGGCAGTCGCTTCCGTAAAAACTAGTGCCTACGCCAATTCTTGGGATTAGGTAGCGGACCCCAGGCATCCTTCAGGATGCAACTGTACTGGGAATAACGCTAGGAGGATGATGGATGATTTATAAATCGTTCACTCGATCAATGTCACACTCTTATATTTAGCAATAATAAATTGTGTATGTGTATAATTAAACTCAATTGAAAAGAATATTTGAATACTACATTCTAGTAAAATATAAATTATTTGCTAATTGAAGAGATGAGCTAAAAAGTCACCTTAAAACATTATCTTACAAAATTTGTTGAAACATTCACAACAAACAATACTAGGCTGCATAAGCAAAGAAAAAGATCCCTCCAGACAGTCAGACCAATAATAGTAACAATTTATTGTCAGTAATCGGAGCTAGTAATCGATCTCGATCTTGCATTGAGTCGATTGCAAACAATAAAAAGTAATATCTTACTTTAACACCCATAATATAAAACTACCAATTACAAAACGATATATATGGATATCGATACCATGAGGAAGTTCATAAGAATTCGATTTATTTGCAGATTGTGTTTTGTTAATGTTGATCTGATTTTAAAAAAACCATTAGGGTTCTGTTAGACGACTTGATTGACCAACAATTCTGACAGACTTTTAGAGCAGTTTAAATAGTATTTTTCTAGTAACAAAAAAACAATTGACATTGTTCGTATCGAGGGTCAAATAGAGTCAAAACCTTTTCGCTTAACGATAGCAACTGGCCAATTACGAACAAAACACTCCAATTAATTAAGCCACATTAGAGAGTCGTTAGCTTTGTTTCCGTGGTCTTTGTGCCGGTGACAAATAGTCTCGGCGTCTTTTTAACTACCGAACACTCCGCTTCAAAGAGGATGGTACAATACCCGATTACATCTTTCCAGAAACCTTTAAAAACAAATTAGAAGCAATGATTTATGGACGAGTTACGAAAGCTTAACCCGAATATCTGTTTCCTCTTCTCGCGTGCGTTACCGCAATTTGAATGTACTAAATTGGAATATAATTCGTCCGTGCGACCGTTTGCTTATCGGACTGGATCGGTTGAGACATCCGATAGCAGAGAATTTTCACCCGACTTTAAATACGATGAGATCCTCAATTTATAGTTTAAGTTTTAATTAATAATTACCAAATTATCAAGTTCTTGATACAATGTTTCCTTTAGAAAATGAGCGCTGTTGGCTATCTATGTATATAAATTAGGCCAACATCACCACATGATGACACTGATCAAAATTCCACGGAAACCCTGAAAATGGTATGTGTTCCTAAATATGTACACATATTGCAATTAGGTATGTATAACTCTTGCAGTCGTTCTCTGGAAACATTAGTTGTGAGAATTATTTATTAATTAAGTAGATATAAAATAATGAAATGAATTGCGAAACATTAACATACTTTTCTTCATATAACTAGTTAGCATTTAGATAAATAAATTGCATAACTAAGTTTCTTTTCTTTCCATTATACAAAGAACACCATTAAAATCTCAAATCGTGATTTAAATTATACATTTAATAAACGATCTTGTATATATACTCGATATTCATGTTTATCTCCGTTATTTCACAATTGCTTAACAAAACTTTCCATAAATTCGCTATTTATTTCAATAGGCTGCTAATTACCCTGTTTTACGCAAAATATACATTCGAGAAATTAACAACGTACAGTTGGCAAAAAATATAATGTAACTTAGTGGAATCCTCAAGTGCAAAGTCAAAGTCTAGAAAAGCCTGCAAGAACTCTCCACTGTTTCTCTAGTTAGCCGCAGGTAACATGGCCAATTCGTAAGTTTTCATAACGGTCAACTAATGTTAAATTTTGTCGCTTTGAAATTCAAGGTTTGGATATCTCCATCTCAATCGCACAGATGTCGCCCGGAGCGACATAGTTGAAAGTAGACGAACCTCGAAAATCGATTTTCTTTTCGTAGTATCGTTGTACCCACTGGCTGCCACTGTCTCGGAACTCACTCTGAACTCGATCGTGACGTAACTAGGGCTGTTCACACGTTTTTGCCGCGGCGCGGCGGCCGCCATCAATCATGCAGCCATTACCCGTAACTACCGCTGGAGGCTTTTGTTTTAATTCTGCCCTTTGTACAGAATTGAGGCTTTTAGCGACTTTATATATACACTTAGTTTAAGACTAACTAGGGATAACATAATAGAACTTAAACTTTCGTGAGTTACATTTAAAACCATATCACTAAATCCGTTAAAACTCATATAAACTGTCACTCCGGGTAACATGTAACGAACTCTTCGGGACTTCTTCCTCAGGATGAGTGCATCAATGGCAACGACGCACTGTAAGTACACTACTGACCAGTGAACATACCTGATGCACTCATCCTGAGGAAGAACTTCCGAAGTGTCGCCTGGAGGACAGTTTATACGTGAGATTTAACCGTTTTAGTGATATAGGGATGACATGACTAAAAATACAATATTTCATATGTATTACATGTTTGCAACACTTAAACAGTCTAGATACTTACGTGAACTAGACGTTCTTGGCTTTATCATCGTATTTGTAAAATTAACACTTTCTTCAGCTTGTTCAACGGCCAATTCGAGTTTTTATAATGCCATTTGGACTTGGCGATTCTCCTGACCTGCTATTCTAAGTTTAACTTTAATTAGTTTTAAATCTCAAAGGAAAGTAAATACGTATAAACGGATTCCGCAAAGTCCTTATAAGTCTGAATGGAAGCCGAACGCGCGCACACATCTCCATACAAACGGCGCCGGCGCCGACTGTTAATTGTGGACAAATTGACAAGCACCTTTGTATGGGTAATGGGGAGATGTTTATGGTATGGCATGAATTGGGGTAGTAGGCTGCGGTTAAAAAATAATTATTGAGAGCTTGGCTTAATCAGGCTGGTTGTCTCAATAAGACAGCAATTTATTACATGTTATGAAAGCACCGGCAGCGTCTGTCAGTTTGCCTTTTCGAGATAAACTGAAAACTACTTGTACAATTTTGATGTGGTCTCACTACCATATAACTTTATTGTTGGGAACGAATTTAGTATTTTTTTTTTTGTTAATTTAAATACACTAAATACTTGACGTTACCATACATAGCACAATAATTTAAGCTGAGATCAGCTGCAATTTGGGTATTTTTACATTCTTAAAACGTAACTTAACAGTATCTACGAGTATACTCGTACTGTAATGTTTACTGTTAAGAAATCAGAACACTTCTGCACTTAATGTTTAATTACAGATTCAATTTCCCAAATCGCCCTTGCTTATACAACCTTGTGGTAAAAAACCTAATTAAAAAACTAGATCAAAACCCGGTTGATTTGGTGCAACGTTGAAACAATACCATTTGTTGGCAATCATCGCTTCGAATCGATTCGTTTCAGTCGATAGTCATCGCAATCGGCCGCGTACAACTCTAGTATTACAATTAATAGCTTATTACTGTTACGATTATTGATAAGTTAATTCAATCGATTATCGAGACAATTATTTGTCTTTTCGAATGATTGGTTCGTTTGACGATTAATCGAGTCTAATTGGTCTTTTTAGCCTTGACCCGATTGCTTAGTGCGATTCTTCTTTAGTATAGTGATGCAAATCGTATGTTTAATGGCCCTCATTGTTTTGAAACTGTCGCGAATGGTTGCGCGTGCGTTTATTGGACCGCAGCCAGACAAACTAATAGTATATTGTTATTTATTTATCTTTTGAGTCACCTACTTTGCCAACATGGGCGAGGAACAAGCTTAGTGCATTTATGTGTACTTAGTAGTATATTATAGTCAGAATACTCTCCGAATCTGAAGTAATCGGGTTGAAACTGCATTCTAAATGACATTGATCATGTAATTGGATCTGTCATTGGTCATTAATTTATTTGGTCTTCATTAACGATACTTAATCGGTATAGTTAAATGCTAACTCAAAATAATATGTAAGTATACAATACTGTAATAGCTTGAATCTCTTAAAATACTCAAATATAGGTGGTTAAAATGTAAAAGTGCTAAAATACACTAAGAATAAGAATAAGAAATAGTACATAGTAGTGCACTAGTACATTTGAGAGCTGATGATTGATATGTTCAACGCTGCTCTTATTTAAAAGTTGTTTTTATCAATGACCTAATGATCTTTTAAAAAAAAAAAACAAATTAATTAAAATTTATTAATACTTTTTGACCCCTAATGAGGACAATTTTATTTTACACAAATCGAACTAGTCCCACAGTAAGCTCAATAAGGCTTGTGTTATGGGTACTAGACGATGATATATTACTTAAATAGATAGAAAAGGTACAAAAGTTTCTGCTCACCACAGAAACAAATGCCCTTACGAGGATTCGAACCCGGGACCTCTAGCTTCCTCCAGCCACTGCCTCCAGTGTCACTACCAACTAGGCTAGACTGGCCGACTAAATAGCAGACATGCCTTATTCGTATTTAGAACTAATTCTATCTAGTAACAAAGAGTACTGCCATAACATTAACCCGCGCTGGATTATTACGATTCTTAGCGCGTACGTATCGTGCGCGCACTGTCTGATTACTATTGCATAATAAATTCGATTATTCAATACGTCAGAATAATAAGGTCCTATATACATCTAGATTATAATGTCACGTGTGACATTTTCTAACGATGATAACATTTAAACCCGTGTGATATAAGGTAGGCTGTGATCGGAAGTGCGGTGACCAAGCGCTATTATTCAGTAGAATCCACTTATTACGACTTCGCATATAACCTTTTACTGCTTTTGATGACGTCAAAACCACGTCATGTTAGGTTTTCATTCAAAACACTTCCTGAATCATAGTCAATGCTTTTTGCTCGACGACGTTCGATTAGGGCTACGTAATATCACCTCTCACTCTCTCTTGACTGTCCTGTCCTCTCTCTCTCTCTCTTTCTGTACCTATGGTAGGTAGAATCCGGATTCTATTGTAGTTTTAAATGTGACATTTAAAAATATAACTTAATTTTCAGTTATAATTAAGTTAGTATATTAGGAAATCGTGATCACCATCGTTTCCTGAACACAGAAAAGTCAACTAAAACTTAACAGATATAAAGGAGCTGTGCTTATCCTAGGGCTTTTTCTCATGGACCGACCGCATCACATCCTTATAAAGTACATAACCTTCTTATATTTTAAAGCGAATGTAACAATTTCATAATTAAATTCCAGTTTCCTTCAACAAACCATACCCAATCAAACCGAAGATATACGATTCTATTCATCTACCCAGATGCCAAAATTCGCTTCCGCGTTGATTGATAACTGAAAACCGAGTGCAATCGAATCACGTTAGTCGAATGATCGGTAACACGAATAATCGATTGTACACGAATGTCAGCCGCAATCAAAACATCTCGAGAACTGTACAGGTCACTGCTTCCGAACGCAAACTATGTATGACAAGCGCTCGCGTTCTCTAGGTCCATCTCTGTTCCATTTTTGAAATAAGTTCTCAACGATTTCCTACCTTAAAGTCAGCATATCTGGGTTTAAACTCCAGCGGTTATGGAAATAGTAAAGTTATGACGGTTGGTACTACCGTTGCGGAGGTCAAAATAAAAGTTATCTCTGTTATCTATGGTGTTCTCACGCCTGTTTGTGTACGTTGGCTGATTGGAGGAGTCTGGTTCGTCTATGCCGACTATTTGTCAGGCAAATGAACCTCGCAAATTGTTTGTGGTATTTAAAATTGAGATTTTTTAAGTTTTAAACTAAGCGCTAAATGTCAGCTTTCTCGATTAAATGCCTAGGTCAACTATTCATTCAACGGCTATAAAATAATTTTAAAAAAATTGCTATCTTCCCTTTGGCCTTGCGATCTCCGGATAGGCTGCTGCGGTAAAAGACTGAAGGCGAAAATTTTTGATACTCCAGTAAATCTCAACGGTCAATTGATCATATTTACTGCTATTCCAGAAAGTCTACGTTCCTCTCATGCCCCGCAATGTCCGGATAGACCGCTGCGGTAGGTAAACTCAACAAAATGAACAGAAAATCTGCAACACGCTTTTATCCCTCATTTATGGGATCCTAATGGTGTTGCGGGTTCCTTCTTTATGGGCCCTACTTTGTAGCCGTCTCGGCACTAAATGCTCGTTATAGTTACGACGATAACCTAAGTGACGAATAAGCAATTTTATGGTGTTTGCGTAAATCTTGCTTTATTCAAGTTTTTATGGGAATGTTGTTGATAAGGGGGTTGATTAGACCTATGTGAGCTGCGTGTAGAAATTAAGGCTATTCTTTATCGGCATGTGACCTTCATTTTATTATGACGAGTTATTCGCAAAAAACACTAAACATACATAAAAATAAGTTCTTAAATATATCCTTGAAGAAAAATAAAGCCGTAAATATATCTGTCATGACGTGTCGTAACGCGACAGCAAGATATCAGTGCAATAGATAGGTACATTTAGTACAGTTAGATTCATCTGATACGCTGTAATGTGACGGCCCATACTGTGTCAGTCGTCAGAGCGCATTAGACAGCATCAAAAACTCAAAACCGGAATTATTTAAGTTTTCAAAATAGATCCGTACGGAAGACTTTGAATGTTAGAAGTTTATATATTTACAGTCCGCTTGGGTGTAGCGATAGAATTTGACTATATGTTTTTATCGTCTAAGGCCCCGGCTAGTGATCGACCGACGTCAGCGCGTATGGTCGGACGCACATGTTTTTGTATGGCCGCATACATTACCTATAGCGATAGCCCGCCTAGCGGGCACTAGCCGGCTGTCCGGCTAAGTTACACAGCGCCCGCTAGGTGGGTTTCTGGCAGAGGGATTGTGATTAATTTTCCGACATATTCAAAATCTTTCAGGTAGTATCACAATATATAAGTATGAATTCGGCTGAAGTCCTTAATAAAAGTTTACTTTATCCATTTAGTCAAATAATTTCAAATCATCAAGAGTCATGGATTGGGTGTCTACTACTAAATGAAATAAATGAACTTTTCTCAAACATGCAATGAAATATTGATGTTATGTTCCTTATAATAGGCTGCGAAGTATGACGTTTCAGGTGCAGCTAGGACAAGAGGTCGTTAATGGAATTTCATACAAATCTTGCAGGCCTAGGCCGGCAAAGTCCTCTTTTTTAATTCCATTCCACATAAATTTGTGGCACAGGCATCATGACATTCTGCCACTATGCGTATTAAAAATAAAATTTTGTTTTTTTTTTTGTTGTTTATTCCATTGCATGTTTGAGAAAAGCACTATACATACCTCGGCGGGAAATTTGGGGTTGCCCGCCTTAGACCCATCCGTATATGTGTCTTCCGTATATCTGTCCATATATGTCTTCGGCCGGCAACCCCTTCCGTCCCGGCCTCTGTAGTAATGTACTATTATTCTGCAAGTAGGCCGCAATGTCACTTTTACAAGTCAAAATCTCCTAGAGTCGAGTCCAGAATTAGGCGAACTAACTTGACAGTTCATTGTACACTAATGTTGCCACGGTTTGGCTAGTGCTGTTAATATCGATCTATAAAAAGTCTAGTTAGTCATTATTATTGTGTTTGGAATAAAACTAATAATTTTACGAAGCAAAATAATAAAATTAAAAATTGATTGGAATTAAAAATACATCGAACATCATTTTAGCAAATTTATGCTTATTACAATGATAATACTTAACCTACTTCATCATCATCATCATGTCAGCCGAATGAAGTCCACTGCTGGACATAGGCCTCCCGCAAAGACTTCCACAATGACCGGTCCTGCGCTACCCGCATCCAGCGGACACCCGCGACCCTTACCAGGTCATCAGTCCACCGTGTGGGGGGCCTGCCCACGCTACGCCTTCCGGTACGTGGTCGCCATTCGACCTACCTAACCTACTTAATATAAGTAAATCTGAGTATGGATACAAAAAGAGCAAAAATATTTACAATGCGTAGTTCAACAAGACAACATTTCGAAACTGTATTACCAAGTTGGAGATAGGCTACACTAAACAATATACTGTGACATCGGTTGTCATTAATAGCTCAGCTAATGGCTTTGAGCTGTAAATCTAACTAAGCAGTCTGTCAAGACACAAGGTAACCTACTTTGAGAGTTAGTGCTTTATTTTATTACATTTAAACTAAGTGCATAAATAGTTATATCTAAGTTGAAGTTATAAAAATGAAAGACAAGATCTATTTCTCTAAAGTAAACGACTGTCGGTCACAGTTGCCTATCTAGTATTTCTTTTTTGATCCTTTATAAAATAAATTTAAAAAAAACATGTCGAACTGAAAACCTCAAAGTCGGTTAGTTAAAACAGGTCGTCACAAACAATTATTTAAAGTATAAGTTAAGACTTTAATTCAATTAACCATTAAAGCACACGCCATTTTCTTAGAACATTTATACTAATTAAAACTGAACTTACTCAACTGGCATGCTCAAAAATCTATGCTAATTTTATTTCTACATCAAATTAATAAGTCTCATAAAGCATCGTTAAATAATGTAGCAAATATTGCCACAGGTCCCTTGTCAGTACATATTCGTGTCTGAAAGCTTGTCGCTGTGTATCACTCACAAAACGAAACCGCACCTCAGGAGAACCAGTATTGGGCAGACCTCCAATTACGCGTTCTTAATACAAATCCCACCGTCAAGTTATACCAGGGGTGAGTGGTGGACTGAGGTGAAACAAATTGTGAATAGGATTGTAGGTGACGCGTAATTTATCGTTCTTGCGTTCGCCTCTGCGCCTGCCCATCCATTGAATAATCCAACCGATTAACCACTTAAACAATGAACAATAAGGTCTATTTTGGAATGTTTAGAAGCGCATAAAGTGACAAGTGTTATTAAAATGATCGTGTATTTTTTGCGCGGTAGTTGGAGATCGTTTTGTTTTGACGTGGTATTATGTACAGTCAGCTGCAGAGAAACGTTACAGCCCCTGCATAGAAGTTTGTATACAAGGGGGTCACGTTTCTCTGCAACTGACTGTACGTGTAAATAAGGACTAATTATCTAAAGAGAGTTTTTTGCTCCAGTTACCAAAATATAAAATTGTCATTTGAAGTTAAGAACTAGCGATGCTTGACAATGTTACAAAATGGAATTGAAAAATCCACAAATACTTAGGTCGACTTCGCCTTAATGGTGTCTAGGTACAAAGCTAAATGACAACTCACCCCACAATACCATCTAAATTCTCAACAGATGTCTCCACTCCGCTAAATGCCACAATGGCAGTTAGCGCCATCTGTTAACAAAACATCACTCAATTTGAACCTGTGAGACTTGTACTAATTCACCACCTAATCGATCGATGTCACCACACGTAGGAACCTCATAAATTAGCGGGGAGTAAGAAGGCAATAAATGAATAATAATGAAAGGCTGGGAGGGCAGCGGGCAGAGGTCGGGTAACTTTAGCGACGACTTGCCCAACGTTGTTTATGCGCGCGCGCGTACAGCGGAGATGCTCATTGCAGATTTATTTATGTTTTAAGTGTTTATATGTTCGTTGTTTTTAATTTGATAAAAAATATTGAAGGCTAGGTGAAAGTAAAGTACTAAAAGGTTAGCTGGAAGAGATCCCTTAAAGGGATAAGCTCGACTTTGTACTTCTACTTTTTGTTTGTTTGTCATTTTACCGTGTTTTATGTACAATAAAGCAATATATACGTACATACATACTAATAAAAATTACTATTAAAGCGCCCAAAGATACGTTAAGATTTGGAAGTATCTGCCATTAGAATAACCTATTCGGAGACAAATCGATTGTCAAAAGCTCACCGTCCTTTAATTTTACCTTATTATACTTAATTTGGCAATGTAAAACTGGCTTAAGACTGCGCAGTACGCTCGGTTCTCCATACAAACGTATTTATGCTCTCATTTTAAAACGCCATGCTAGAATAACATGAAACTTTGTATACACAATGAGAAGAAAAAAAAATACAGCGGTTTTTTGAGTTTTTTACGGCTTGTATGAAAACCTTAATAATCGTTGTATTTTTTCTCCATTATAATTTCAAGCAACAGAAACTAATTTTCTACCTAGATATGCCAAATCTCATTGTGTATACAAAGTTTCATGTTATTCTAGCATGGCGTTTTAAAATGAGAGCATAAATACGTTTGTATGGAGAACCAAACGTACTGCGCAGTCTTAAGCCAGTTTTACATTGCCAAATTAAGTATAATAAGGTAAAATTAAAGGACGGTGAGCTTTTGACAATCGATTTGTCTCCGAATAGGTTATTCTAATGGCAGATACTTCCAAATCGTTGTGTGACAAAAGGTATCGCCGCATAACAGTAGTGCGAGTTGAAACGAGACTCGAAAAAATATAGGTTTTTTTTTTCGATACTAAGTTCTTGTGTCGCAGTACATGAAGGTTTTGTAATTGTCGATGATTTTTTTTGTCATTTGACATGTATATTTTATGTGTCATTCTGGTTTTTAACCGACTTCAAGATTTCAAAAGAGGAGGTTATCATTTCGGTTGTATGTTTTTTTTAATGTTTGTTACTCCATAACTCCGTCATTTCTTAACCGATTTTGAAAATTCTTTTTTTGATTGTAAGTATATCCAAGTTGGTCCCGTTTTTGTCAATACGCAGTTATGATGATGGGATCCATCAGGAATTGAGGGAACTCCTCAAATATTACAGGCAAACATATAGTGATTTTTGTGTTTTTATCAACAAATCGAGCATTTCCATACAAAAATGTGAGATTTGATGAAGTGGAACTGCTGATGATGATCAGAACAGAACTCTTCAACGACGAAAAGTTTGGCGATTTGTCCTTCTAGTTGTGTTTGTTAAGCAAGTTCTATTTTCACGATTATTTTTTGTCATGCTCGAGTTTTGATGATGGGATCCATTAGCAATCGAGGGAACTCCTCAAATGTGAAAGGCACACAAATAGTGATTTTAGTATTTTTATAAACTAATCAAGCATTTTCATTCAAAAAAGTGACATTTGATGAAGACGAACTGCTGATGATGATCAGAATGGAACTCTTCAACGACGCGTAGTTCACGTTTGGCGATTTCTTCTCTTCGTTTTGTTTGTCAAGCAAGCTAGGTTTTCAAGACACATTTTTGTCAACCTTGAGTTCTGATGGAGGATTCCATGAGGAATTGAGGGTACTTGGTCTTCTTCTCTTCTCTCTTCTTACAACAATATAAACATACTTATAGCCATTTTTATTTTATTGTATGGAATCTAAGAGTGCACCATCTAAGTATAATAATCTTTCACCGGCCTCCCCCATTGAAGTCGGATTATTTTTCTTACAAATTATTGCTATTTAAATAAGGTTTATAAATTTTCCGTCTTTGTTAATATTTTGGTTTTCTTATTGGTTAAAAATAATCTCAAGGCGTAGGGATGTGACGACCCACTGGTCTTCCAGTGCAATCAGTCAACGTATGGCAGCTTCAGGCGAGCTATTAGAGAGTAGTGACCCTACGTACCTGTGTGTTTCTGGGGGTGTTCTGTGACAGGCCCTCCGCCTCTGGCTTGCCTTAACTGTCTGTCCAGAGTAGAAAGGAAACACAACACAAAACAACATACTCACTTTCCCTTGTATATACATTTATGAAAATTGCACATTCGTTCATAAATATATCTTTTTATAGCATTTAATACATTGGGTCCTCGCGTGAATAGGTCACAGTATAAGCACAAACTTCACAAGCCCAATGTAAATCTGTCACTTACTGCAAAAAACTCTTATATTATGTGCATTAGGTACATAACAAATTGCCGGACCCCTTAAAAGACATGCCATTAAAAGTGATTAAAACTAAGCTTAAGAATTGGCTCATACTGAAATGTTTTTATAGCATTAACGAATATCCTGGTCACTAAATACTGAAACAAATTATTATTTCTGTTAAGGGCATAAACAATTGTATATATGTATACCTGCGAAGGTAAATGTACAGTGTAAAAATTGACAAATTATATAATACCGCCTACAATGTAACCTGTTTCTCATATACAATAAAGAACTTTGAACTAGAACTTTGAGTCACTAGAGCTGTTGCTTGGGAGTGGATGGGGTCACCTGAGTAACGAAATTAGCTGTGTGTTGTAAGTCTTGTGCCACCTCTCTACCTCCAGCCCTTTGACCGGTGTTGCCTTCTGTGGTTGTCTTTAGGCCATTTTTTAATGTCGCTATATATAGGGACGTATCTTCGTATTGTACTTTTTTGTTTCTTAATTATTTGTTTCTCGTAATTGTGTGTATGTGTGCGTCGTCATGGCTCCGTGATTTCACCAAATGGTCACAGCGGAAGACCAGCGCTGGCTCTGCCAGCATTACGCTGAGCTGTGACCATTTCGTGGCAAAATGTTATAATGTAATGTGTTTGTTTGTAAATTGTATTGTGTTTGTCATGAATAAAAATTATTATTATTATTATTATTATTATCTAGCAGCGGACGAGTCACCGTCTGCCGGAGATTAAAATGAGAGGCAGTTTTTTTAGGGACGTGTCCACTTTCTCACTCAATAGCCCAGCGTCCATCGTATTCACCTAATAATCCGGTTCATTTAGATTTATTTCATCAATCAGCAATAGTCCCTGTACACCCTGGCAGGTGCTGTCTCTATGTGCGTCCCATGGCACGGGAAGGGGGCAGGGACAGCATCCGCTCGGTGTACCCCTTGCATTTCATCAAATTGTCAAAAGGCCTCAACGTGTTGGCTATGTGGTACTCGTTCGGGACTATGGTACCTCGGTACTTCGGCTCCGCGCTCGCCCCTCAAAGATCCGTGACACGATTTATGTCCCGTGAACAGGAAAGACAAAAAAAATTTTTTTTTAAAGAAATGGCTATCTATCTTGCCATAACTTTTTTTACACAGAGATTTGATAATTTCCGCCATACTAAAAATTGGAGTATATAAAAATTATTTCCAATCGTTTATCGCTTATCCTTATTGGTTCCAGGGTCAGTGTCCATATAAATCTGACCATCCTCCTTTAATGAAAGATTAGGAAGCTTGCAATTTTAAAATAAATAAGATAATATTTTATTCATTTATATTTTATTTATTTTAACATGTCAAGACAATAGTTTTTTTTTGTAGTCTTATTCTGGCAAAAACTAACCAGTTTTTTTATTAATTGCTGAATAATTACTTTGTTTGACGCTATAATCATTGGAACCTATATCATTTTTTGTATTTTAACAATTGCTATTACCATTTTTAGTTGCTATTGTGATACAAAAATCTGCATATCATCGTTCTATTCGTGCAATAATTGACCTATAATTAATATTTGCCCCATAAAACCAGATTTTATAATAAAAATAATTGACAGCACGTCTACAATTTACACAGTTTTATATTTCTGTATTGCTACAATACCACGACAAAAAATTGAAAGCTTTGAAGTTAATAAAAAATCAAACTGAGTTCCAAGATTGGCTTATAATTACTACGGCGCGTGTATAGACACGCAGGTTAAAACGCCCAATGTATAGTAAATTATTTATGTCATTTCCTTTAGCTGGACATATGACGCAATTAGTATAACGCATGCGCAGTGCTTATATACATTAATTGCTTCTACGACGCCATTAATACTTGAGTTCATAATAGATAATCTTACGCATGTGTGAATTACTTCTATTCTTTATTCTACTAGTTGAAGGATAAATTATGTTTTTCGGGTTTTTTATATTATTTTAATTAAGTAAACAGTTTATTTCTAAGTACAATTATTACATACACTAAAACTAAATAAACAAATAAATAATACAGAATTTTCTATAAACTTAATATAAAAATTATGTTATTAAATTTCATATTTGCTAATAAATAAATAATAAATATTAGGGGACAATCTTACACAAATCGACCTAGTCCCAAACTAAGCAAAGCTTTTACTATGGGTACTAGACGACGATATACATACTTATATAGAGAAATTCATACTTAAATACATAGAAAACATCCAAGACCCAAGAAAAAAATATTCGTGATAAATGTACAAATAAATGCCCTGGCCGGGATTCGAACCCGGGACCTCTAGCTTCGGAGGCAGAGTCAAATATTATAAGTAAAAAGCAGATGCACACTCCAAACATTGTGTTCAAATTAGACGCCCTTCAAATTATAAAAATTAGAAACGTCAAATACGCATCAAAGAGGAAATTGTATAAATTTAATTATATACTTGTTTAAGCCCCGTTTAGTAAAAATAATTAAAAACGTGCCATCATAGTCATTTCCTCTAGATAAATAATTAGCAAAATGCTTTAGACTACTTTAGAGAGCTGTATCATATGATGTTTCGTGAACGTCAGCTGGGGTTTCCTTCCGTAGGTGAGTTGAGCAGCCAAATTGGATTGCAAAACGTGAGTCTCTGATCGATCATTCAATTTTCCGTAAGTAACACTCCCAAAAACTTCAAACAGCATACAATAATCGCAATCAAAGTCGACTCACGCGCAACTAAGACAGCATTGTCTCAGTTCAAATGCTTAATCTATGACGCTCAGTGCATCCTACTTGCTATTCAACGCTGCGCGTGCAACTGTTTTGGCAATGCTTTTAACACCATGATACTAAAGCATTGTAACTATTCAAAAATGTAATTCAAAATAGACTTTAACGCGTCCATAAACGGTTTAAAATTGTACAAATTTGTTGTGACACTACCGCTTCTCTTGTGTTTTTAACGATTTTCCCGGTTGTCAAATTTACAACGACAACAGTTGCATAGTAAACGGTGTTATCATTTTAGATTATGAATTTGAAGTGTGGAAAACAGTTGGAATATTACGAGTATTTGTACCTTACCTATCGAACTGGGCGTCTGGGGTCAAGTGACGGTGTGAAAGTTTGACTCGTAACTACTTAGTGTAGGGTAATTTATACCTAATTTATTATTATTTGTATAAGCATCAACTGCTTTAGTTAGTAAAGCGACTGAACGGTATGTATGTACTTTCTGACCATGCGGTTTTTGCGATAAAATTAAGAAGCTAGGATTTTACTAATATGAAATGCGGTGAAAAATAATACTTTGCCTTTTGCTATGGTAAGTTTGTAACACACCTTAGGTTAGACGGCTATTGGATCTTAGAAAGAGCCTAAGGTTAATTATTGAGCCCGATTCAAGATTCAAAACAGGATATCCCTAGTAAGCTATGTATATTCCCACTTTGTCTCTGTACTAATTCTGAAAAACATTAGTTCGTCTTTTGCTATGGGTGCCTTTCCGATCTTTACCATGATTAACGTCTATAGTATAGACGTTGTGACTTATTTCAGGTACCTCACATGAACGGGTTAAGCAAAGAAGACCCTAATGTGAATTATTGAGCCCGATTCTAGATTCAAAATTAGTCATTGTTTGAGCGTTTCATTTCAACCGCCCTAATTACCATAATCCCATGTTTGTCGAATTTTCTGTTCAGTTTGATGACGTTTAATTAGTAATAGTCCAGGGACCCTACAATATAACCAAAAATGCGACTGAAATCTACAGAATCTTTGACAATAATGGGATCACGGTACTGAGGGTGGTTGAAACGCTGGTAGAATGACCGCGAAGAATCCTCAGTACGGCGCGAGCGCTTTTCGAGGCAGGACCTGTGTAAATTTTCCTCCCACCCTCCATTTTGCAACGCGCACACTGCGAACGTGAATGTGTGTTCAAATCTTCTTTCTAAACCATAGTCAGTCTACGGGCTATGTGCTCGTTTGTCCACACCATAAAATGACCCAGCGTTTTCTAAACAAGCTATTTCCGAACCAGTAAGTAGCCATTACATAACCCAAGGTCGCAGAAACAAAGTGGCCGTCAGACCGTAACCCATTTCCACGGGAAGTGACGCCTTAGGATTTTCACTCTCACGGCTACTCAGGTCACTCGTCCGTGTAAATGGGCCTTTAGGTCGAAATTTCAGACTTTTGCTTTCTTTACAACTATGTAGTTCAATTATTTTGCTTCATACAATTTTGCTTTGGCAAAGAAAACGGGATATATTTTACAAGGAGTATCTTTTTTCGTGAAATATATTTGTGTTCCTTAAGATGCTTTAAAACATTGTAACCCATTTATTTACAAGGGAAGTGACGTCCTAGAATGTTCACGGTCGTGGTTACTTAGGTTACTCGACCGTGTAAATGTACCTGTAGGTAGCTGGAACTTCGCACTTCTACTCTCTTTATTGCCAAGCCGTTTATTTTTCCAATCCGCACATTACTTCGTTCTATATACACTTAAGAGGAACGAAAACGATTGGGCGAACCCTGACAGATGTTTTACAACGATAACCTTTCTGGACTCAATAAATGTAGCAATTCAATATTTCACAAACTTATAAACTTAAGTTCAACATTCCTGTTAAAAGCTTTAAAACCCACCAGTTGTAAAATACAAGCACTTAAACATAATTGGTTTGTTCAGATTTAATGATATTTAATAGAATTATAATATTTAACGTGTTAAAGCATCAATAATTTTATAAATTACAAATGTATCGTTGAATAACTGAGCTACGCAAATATTTAAGGATTTGCGCAAATACTTAGATGCAATGTAAGTTGTTTGAATATCAGCTGTTGGCATTTTATGTCCCGATAAATCAACACTCATCGAATCTCATTACCTTCAGCCTAAATACTTTCACCTGCTTGGGCACAAACCTCCTTTGATGGATGACCTAACATGAAATACTGTTTATCATTATTCTAACTCTACGTTTCTTCTTTCCAGAGCTTCTTCGGGCGGTCATACAACAACCTCGGCTCCATCACGGAGTGCAAGAACAATGGCGAGTGCGTCATCAACAAGAAGAACAGGACGGCCTGCAAGGCCTGCCGTCTACGCAAATGCCTCCTCGTCGGCATGTCCAAGTCCGGCTCCAGATATGGACGGAGATCCAACTGGTTCAAGATCCATTGTCTCCTACAAGAACAGCAGCAAGCGGCTCAGTCCAGATCTCCACCTAGAGTACCACAATCCCCTCACCATCTAGCTCCACCATTTCCTCCCCACCTATTCCCTGGACTAGCCAGGCCGAGGACAAAAGAAGAAATGGCATTATTAGGCCTGGACGAATATAAACCGCCCTGCTCCGGCAGCCCCGATTCCCATCGCAGTGGCTCGTCTCCCAAACTAGACGAGAAGAATAGAATCACGCATAGACAAGAACGGCCACTTACGCCTCCCCGGGATACATTCATCCCCATGCCTTTAGCCAACATGTCCTTGCCTCATTTCCCCCACTCTCCGTTCCTTACTCCGCCGCCTTTCAGTCCGTTCGCTGCCAACCATCCCCTACTGTTTCCTCCTGGGTTCCACCCGTTATACTCAAGGCATTTGCTGGATCACGCAGCACTGAGACAAGCCGCCGAGAACAACAATGACGTGAGAATTGATGACCACAACGCTGATTCGTCAAAGCGTTTCTTCTTGGATGAGATTCTGAAGCAGCAGCGGTCAGTGCAACCTCCACCTCAAGAAGAGGTGATACCTGAAGCCGAGTTTGTGCCAACGCCTCCCGCTGAGCGGAGAACGAGTGAGTCTCCATTACAGGAGAACCCCATGGACTTGTCTGTGAAATCTGATGGACGGTCGAGTTCGGCGAGACGAAGATCGGACGACAGCGAAGTGATAGCTCATGACCATGATGATAACGGGTCTGGAAGCGGAGCGGCCTCAGCCAGCGAAGAGGAGGACGTCACATTCCCCGAAATAAACAGGATCAAACTGCACCCCCTGGACCTTACCACCAAAGTCTGATTCGAAGTGTTTACCCTCTAGTGCCGCGGAAACTCCTTTAATAGCGTCAGTGAATAATTAAGGGCCAGTAAATCGGATTGTGATTTTAAAGTTAAGTAGGACGAGACTACCACGGCAGTTGTTTTGTGAAATTGTTATCGCTTGAAAGAGTCTATCCAAATACGTAAGTTAAGTAGCAAGTAATTAGAATGTCATTGGTTTCAGAACGGTATGTACAAATCGAATGTAAATAATAAATTATTTCGTAATCTAAGTTTAGGATAGTAGTTGGTTTTAATATTGCAAATGGAGACAGCTCCATTACTTTGTAATGAAGAAATTATTACATATGTTTTTTTGGATAACTCGAGTATAATTTATTCAATTGTAGTAGAAATTGGAGTGTTTGCGAGTTTGAAGACTTCGGGTGCATTGTGAGCTATCCTATCCGTACTTTTAAGTTTTTTATCACTGTTTAAATAGTATTGTATTGTGCAGTTATACATTCCATTTGCTGTGCAACAAATAATAGATATACTCTAAACCCTTAGACCTCAGTTAAAGTCGCCACGGCATTCCTAATATGTCCTGGCAACGACGTGCAAATAATTAGGCGTTCAAAGGGATAAATCCTTACAATCTTATTTGTGCCTGTGACGTAGCGATATAATCGAATTGTAGACTTGAAATTAGTATGTAACTATATTAGTTATTAATTTCGTCGCTGGCAAAATAATTTTGTAATGTTTTACAACAATACATTCCTGAATTTGCTCAATATTACGTACGAAGCTTCGATTATGTACTCAAATGTAGTGAAATTAGTCACAAAACACATACTCATACATATATAATGCTGTTGTGAGACAATAGGCTTGTTTGTTTGATTGTAAATATAAATGTAGTTAGCGTGTTTTAATTATGAGATGTAGCGGAGCGTACAAAATAAAATATTGATGCACTCGACGTTTTGTATTTCTTTTTATCCAAAGAATGAATCCGTAAATGAGTAAAAAATCAAAAACTGTTAAAAAAACAGAAAAAAAGAAAAAATTGGGTAAGTAGCTAAGTACAATCGCGGAATGAAATGTTCATTACTTTTGACCTCAACAGCATAAAAAATAGAGTTGAAAAGTCACGAACGTTTTCATTCCGCGACTTCAAATAAGCAGTGAGAAATACCTACTCATGAACTTGGCTAAACTGATCTTAATAAAACATAGATAGGTAAAAGACATTGCCATAAGAAGGGGTCAATTTGTAAAATATACGAGTACATTACGCAAATATATGTCGGAAAACAATAACTGCCCAGTTTTTTTATTATGTAAATTTCTGCACGCGGATTGAAAACTCGCATTTAAGTTGTACTCGTCTCGTGTCTAAATTCAAAGGAACGCTAGAAAAGTTTGATTAGAACTCTATTTGTTTCATTCTAAGGTCCTTCTTTATCGATGTCAAAAAATAGTACGAGTAGATTGTATTACTAAGGTCTAAAATAAGGCACCAGACCACGAGATAAAATAGTCCGAGGGGTAATATGGCTCTACACCAGTGTTATACACTCTGCTTTTCCCTTCGATTGCGAGAAAATAAAAAATTTTTTTTTAATTATTATGAAATAGGGACTAAGAAATCTTAACGTTTAGAGAAATGAATTCTGATGCCTGATTAGTCCATTTTAGTGTAACTGTATTATAGTTAGTTGATATCAAATACAAAGTTCTTTGAGATGGTATCAACTAGTCCATTAGAGCCACTCGTAAAAATTGTGATTTTTTAAATTCAACGACAGATATTTAAAGAAAGGGACTGCTATGTACTATATTTTGTATTTTACTACCTTTTGAATACATTGAAACAGTTATTACGTTGCTAGATTCGTCAATCTATGCGTCGAAAGAAAAACGGCCGTTTTATTTTTGAACTCAAAGATTGACAAATCTCGCAACATAATAACTAGTTTGATGTATTCAAAAGGTACTTAAATACAAATTACAGTACATAGCAGTCCCCTTTTTTTAATATGTATCGTTAAATTTAAATAATCTAATTTTTTACGAGTGGCGTTAGAGGATCCGTTGGTACCCTCTTAAATAAATAAATTTGTGTTTATGTTAACTACTACTTTAGCCCCGCTTAATAAGTCAAATATGACACACTTTTTGAGCACGACAAGTGAAAAAAGATAATGGCGCTTTATTGAAGAGTTGATGACACATTTACTATCTATCAGACATACGCCATTGAAAGAAATGCAGAGCATTTTTAAACATATTCTTTTTAATCATAAACTTATGTTTACTACCACTAGGTGCAATAAATAATACAGCCAAACTAACCGTTTGGCGCAATGTTCCATTTTCAAACTGTTCACATTCATCAGTTTAAATATTAATGGCTGTTTAGCAAAGAACTGTGTCTAGCTGCTCACTTCACTACTCATCGCGCGCTGGCATAGCTGAGGCACTGCCGTATAGCGCCAGAGTTGTGAGACGATACTTTAAATTTAATCGTCTATTTTATGACCTGCTAAAGCCTGGAACATGTTGTTCCCAAGACAAGGAATCCCAGTGTGGGCCGTCCTCTGTGACGTTATTTATTTATTTATTATCACCAGCACGCATGTGCACTGACCCGTACTCTGCGTCGCAGACGGAGAATGTAACAAGTACATACGAGTTTCATACTAACTTAAGTCGTTTAGTTTTAGCAAGAGCAAAGGTGCAGGTCTCAGATGCGCAAGAGTTATGGCCGCAATATTAATAAAGCAGGATAAGTAATGTAATAAGTTGGTGCGAAATTAATAATGCCTGTAATAATTGTGCAGGTACTACACTTTTATGGTTCCGTTGTACGACATGGGATACAGGTGAAGAAGGCATAGATCTCCAAGTCCTGATCCTTATTCTGGATAAAGAAAAGCGATAAATACTTTTACAAGAGGAATCGTCCACTTAGGTTAAATGAAAAATTTAAAAATTGATCTGGAGATATTTGAACTCACAACCTCTGGAATCCCTAAGATTTAATTTAAAAGAGTGAACTGATTGAAAGATTCATCGCCTCGAGCAAAACCCGTGGTAGCTCAATTGGAGAGAGCAATGGATGGATTCCAGACTTCCAGAGGTCGTGGGTTCAAATCCAGACCGGGGTGATCAATTTTTATTTCGTTTGGAAATTAAAGAAAAGCGATGTCTTACCTTAACATGGGCTAAACTTATATGAGTGATAACTTAATTGTGACATCACCCTTTTTGTCATAGGGTAATGTTACTGACGATATGTCTAATTTTTGGATCCGAATCATATCCAAAGTGTATTTGTCTGAAACAGATGAACGGAACTCAGGATTTGGTGATATCTTAGATATGTCACATTCACTCAATTGGTAATATTACCAACTAAACTGTCATAATAATGTCTTGAATAGCGCACACCATTAAACGTTCACGCAAAACAAACAAAACTTCATGAAAGCAAAATCCTGATTTTTGAAGTTATACATAATAATATAACCTTTCCTCACGCCTGTTTTCCCTAAAAGGATAGGCAGGGGGCACGTGAAATTTAATATCAGTGCCACATTTAGCAACTGTAGGTTCAAAGATGGAGAAAATATGATACCTATTGCAGTGATAGGTTGCTAGCCCATCGCCCACAACACACTTCTACCCGGTGTGACCCTTTTTTTTTTTAAAGTTAAATTAGCTAATATGGGTTTTCTGGTATTGTAGGCACTGACGCCAACGTAGCCTGTGAACGTTTGCGACTCCAAAACGATTATAAGCGCATCTGACGGTTTTCACTTGAAGGTTGGCTCTTACAAAAAAAAACCAATTAATTACATCCCACATTTCTTTACTAGCATCTCTCTTCTCCGGGGGCCATTTAGGATGATCTAGTCAGTGCTATCTAATGACTCACTCATATTTCAATAAAACGTAAACATTAGGTATATGCAGTGAACGTTGAACTTTGAGGTGAACATCCGATCAAGTTACTGTGCCCAATATTGCCGGATATGCTAATCTGCAGAGAAAAAAATATCGACTAGGTAGATAAATTATAACAACAACCTTACCGTAGAGTTGACTAATGCATTACTAGTGGTTCTGTGAGCTGTAGACCTCACGAATTTTAGATATATATATATATATATATATATATATATATATATATATATATATATATATATATATCTAAAATTCGTGAGGTCTGACCAGGTTTGATAATTAGGTATATATAGATTTATTACATATACTTACATTTATTAATAACACATAAAACACAAAATATACATGACAGGTTCAAAGAAACAAAAAATAAATATGATTACTAACTAAGGCCTAAATCTAAATTAATAACTATACCTATAAAAAGTAAATGCCCCCCAGGTCTCCATCACCCGCTATGGTGCCCAGAAGGCTGGCAGCGTTGCCCCTTTGGATAGATAAACTTATCCTCTGGCCAAAATAACTGCCAGCCCTCTGGTCACCTGACGTCTCAATGAGACGGTCCGCAATCTCTTTATAGAGTGCTTTCGCGCCCGGTCCCCACGGCCCCAGTGTTTCCACACCAAACGGCGCAAACATGTAGCCCTCGCTGAGGACGGCATATTTGCGCCGCTTGTGTTGCTCTGCCGTGGCAGCCGCAGCCCCAGCCTTAGAGGAGGTCGCTTGGAGGTGGGACGGCGCGAGCGTATCAACGCAGGTTGCGTCCCACACAAGCGTCCTCCCTAGCTTCCAAGGAATGAGCGTCATACCGTCAGGGCGCTTGCCATCGTCACGTGCGATACCGTTCGGCTCTAATACAGCCGGCACGCTAACGGAAGCAAGGGCCCTACGGATGACGTCATTCAGGGAAGCGTGGCGGGAGATGCGGCCAGCACTCCTTTGACACGACAAGCCATGGTGACCTAGGGAGTCGACATTGGCACCACACCGGCAGCGGTGCGGCTCATTAGTTTTGGATCCCAGTCGCAGACAAGTTGCTAAAGTTAGAGTAGGTTTATCAAGCAGTGTGCCAATATTAGGAGACGGCATAGCATGAAGCCAGAGGCCCGCTTCCGGCTCAGCTACAGCAAGGAGACGAGCACGATCTGCTGTACTTTGGGCGGTGTTAACAAGATCTTTTAGGGTTGAATGGCAGAGCGGCTCGTCCCATAGCCTTTGGGATTTCTTGGAGACCGGAAGCGGTTCATCTGGACAGGCCTGCATCCATGCATCTTTGGCTTCGTTTAAACAAGAAATTGAGTCGTTGTTGTTAGCCGGGGTGAATATTTTGGAGGCGAGATCCTGTGTGCTGAAGGATGAGGACAAAAATGCTAGGAGGGCGACACTAATAACCTGCCGGATGCCCAGGCCACCGTGACGGATTGGCAGTGATGCCTGGATCCAGGCGCGGCTATCCAAGTGGATATTTAGAATGGATGTGAGGGTGGTCTTTAGGGCGATGTCTAGAGGTTCTATTATATGAGGGAATTTCCAAATAGGGCTACATCTTAATATGTATGTAAATTTTGGGACAAACAGACAAAACTTTATGATGACTAATGCCATATGTGCACTGATTTTTAAAAGACGGTCCGAATAGGCTTTGTGGGTATTGAGATGTTCGCTGATGAGTGATGGTATGGATTCCGGGAAGATGGGAGCGCCTAAAAGTCTAAGGGAAGATCTGTCAATAATTTTGATGTTAGGGGCTAAAGAATTAAAAATAGAGATGATGCTTTGAAGGTTAGTTGTAGGAAGTGATTTATTGATAAATAATTCGCACTTGGAGAAGTTTAATTCTAGTCCTATTGCGCTAAATGCATCACTCAGGCTTCTAAGGTCGTCCAAAACAGTTTTCCAATCCCCCCCTAATGTGCCATCGTCGAGATACCATGAGTTAAATTTGGAATTTAGATTTGAAATCACTGGATGAATGGCTAGGCTGAAAATGGCGGGTCCAAGCGGATCGCCCTGCTGACAGCCAACAGCTGATGAAAGGCGATGGGTTTTGAAAAGGAGGTGCGTGGGTTGGTGGTAGCACTGCCAGATGTAGTTATAGATTAAGGGTGTGGCGACTTGGACTTGTGTCAGCAGGGTACCTCTGTCTAATTATAAATAAATCTATAATGATAAATATATATATAGATTTATTTATAATTATAATATATATATATATATATATATATATATTATAATTATAAATAAATCTATATATACCTAATTATCAAACCTGGTCAGAAAATATATATATATATATATATATTATAATTATAAATAAATCTATATATACCTAATTATCAAACCTGGTCAGAAAATTTCACGAGAATTGGTTGAGAAATGCGACATGTAGAGGTTGAGAAATGCGACAGTGGGAAATCCGGAAACCCGCCATCCGCTGGCCGGACATACGAAAGCATTTTTCACGAAGCTGAAACGGAGACCTTCGTTTCAGTCGGTCAATTACTAGTTGCCATTTTCTGTATATGATGGCCAACAAGAAGCAGACAATCTTGGAAAGGTAGAGTTCAAAATAATAGTTGAGGGATTAACGCTAAAATAAAACAGGCGGTAAACAAAAGCACAGCCCGCTTGACTCTAGCGGAGCTAAAAACCTCTGCACTCTGCACTTACATTCGCGTTGCCGATCGTTTAAATTTTATACGCACATGATTCGCTATATTAACAGATTATTCTAGGTAAATGTTATAAATGTTTCTTTAACGAAAATTTGGCACTATCAATATAGAACATTATAGTTTACTTTGAATTTTGAGTTCAACTCTATACAGTATAATAAGAGTGGCCTGGTAACCACAGTTGCCAAAGGCGAGTGAGTGGGTATCGTTAATGGAACGTCGTGAAACTTGATAAGCGAATTACTAAGACTTTATTTTTAATTAGACCACGAGCCAACTCGGTCTCGGGCATTTAAAAAGCCCAGAAATGGAAGGGGGTCGTATTATTTTTAATGAACCACTAATTATCAAAGGCTCTGATAGTTAGTGGCTTACTAACTGAGCGCTCCCGTGCTTTCGAAGACACGCTAAGCCGTTGATCCCGGCTGCTGTGTATGACGACAGTCGTTAAGCCAAGAAGACGCCTTCGGGCGGCTTGAAAGCTTCTAGCAGTCAAGTTGCCCACTGTCTTGACAAGCCTAATCCCAAAAAGGTCTAGTTCCCTCGAGTTGGAAGGTCAGATGACAGTCGATTCAGTAAAAACTAGTGCCTACGTCAATACTTGGAATTAGGTAGAGGACCGCTGGCATCTTTCAGGATGCAACTGTACTGGGATAACGCTAGGAGAGTGATGACGATGATGAATTATACTCCTGTATATCTATCTAATCCTGTATTTCTTTAGCGCCATCGAACTCGATTCTCCATACAAACGTAGTTACGTTCTCATTTTAAAACGCCATGCTGAAATAACATGAAACTTTATGTACACAATGGGATTCGCCATATCTAGATCGGAAATTAGTTTCTGTTGCTAGAAATTGAAATGGAAAAAAATACAGCGAGTTTTTGAATTTTTAGGTCTTGTATGAAAACTTTAATAATCGCTGTATGTTTTCTCCATTATAATTTCAAGCAACAGAAACTAATTTCCGACCTAGATATACCGAATCCCCTTGTGTATACAAGGTTTTAAATGATTCCAGCATGTCATTTTAAAATGCGAGCGAAACTACGTTTGTATGGAGAATCGAGCTTACCGCGGACTCTTAAGAAATGCATGTCAAAAACGGAAGCTAAAATCGTTGTGTTAAGTACAGAAAGTCGCCAAAGTGTTTTTATTTTAATGCATCAAGATTAAGAGTCGTGGGAATCTACCGTATTTGCCGTAACAACTGCGTAAGTATTTATTCACGTATATGGACTTGTTGACTATACTTATACAGGGTATCCTCTAAATAGTGGTTCATACGAAAAATGTCGATAGACAAGGCCATTTCCTATACTAAGTTACCCAACATAGGTTGATTTACGGTTTTCGAGATATTTGTTTTTTTTTTTTAAATACCTTGCTAATAAACTGCAGCCATATTTAAATCTCCGGCTTTAAAAAATAAAAATCGATCACTTGCGATTTTGAAAAGCATGGTGCACACTTTTCTCATTGCATGTCTTGACTACGTAAGTATTTTTACAATGCAAGTGCTCAAAACGTCCGTTTTCTAAGCAGCCAAACTGTGCGGAAAGTACCACTTTTCCGCACTAGTGCTTTTTACTTTTCAATTTTTTTTTCTTACTCCGTCGTCAGCCCGACACAAAGAGTTTTTATTATTTGAGCAAAGTTTTACAAATTAATCAATAATGGTACATAAATATTAGTACTTCGTTAAACGTATTATTAATCATTTTACGTTTATATTTTTACCTATAAAAACATTATAAATATTCACTAAACATCCAAGGCACAACGGAAACAGGCTGTGCCTTCCCGCTTTAGATTTTGCACATGCGCAGTAGTAGATATGTTGAGCGCGCATGTATTTAAAACAAAAGGCCGCCATTTTTGATTTTACTATTTTCTTGTTTAGTTCGAAGTCAACCTGTGTTATTTTTGTTAAATATGAATTGAAAGTGACGAATCGGATGAATTTAACTTCAGAAAATGTTATTCAAGAAGCACAAAATGCCAAATAAGGTCACTAGCCGGCTAAATCAACATTAAATACCTAAACAATATTATTTACGGTGAAATCTAAAAAGTTTGTGTTATATATTTGCATTTCTAAAACAGTAAAACGATGGTTTTGAGTAAAATTTTGTAGCAATCTATGTCAAGCAGTTTATAAGTGAAGCACCAGACAATAAGTACATATCGAGCAAGGTAAATTAAAACCTATATATTTTGATGTAACTTTTAGATTGCATTATTTTATTTCCTCGCACAATCCATAGTAAAACTTTGTATGATACGCGCGCGCAAAAATGATTTTCTACTCGTGCCGCATTATAAACTCGCTCGTTACACTCGCTCGTGTATAAGAATGACACTCTTCGAAAATCACAAACTTTCCGCACTTGTAGCATAAATAGCTATTAAATAATGCTGTAGCTGATCGGGCGAGAGTGCATCCAAAGGCCTGCACAAGAAATAAACAGCGCTGGCTATGCCAGGAAAAGAGCATGTTTCCTTTCAAGCAAAATTATGAACATTTTATTTAAAATAAATAAAATAAACACATCTAATGTCACCGTTGTACAAAATCAGCGTTGCGGTGTATTCACTGCAACACTATGCTGAGTCCAGCCCCTTTTTATCATGACTCATTGTTATACCTACTGTACTATGTCTAATCTAATGTCTGTTTTAATTTTTAGTTTTTTACTTATGTTTATCATGTACTTAGTGTTAAAATATGGTGATAAATAAAGTACTTATATGTCTTTCATGTTTTTTTTTATTTAGTAATTGGACTCAAATTTATGAAATTTTAATTGGTAATTGCAATTTACGTACGAAACGAACTTAACTAAAATTCTCAACTATTTTTGGGAATTAGTGGGTTGGGGATTAAAATAGCAATATGTTTTGTTTCACGAATAGAATCAGAATTTTATCCTCTATTCCTGAATCTGCATTAAATGTAAAAAAAATTAAGCTAATAGGCACTGGGGTCGCAATACGGTTTTTTTTTACAAATTTAAGGAAAATATGTTTTCATTCCAAAATTTTAATAATTAAACTATTTTTATCTTGCATTGAAGAAAATCGGCCGAAAAAAAAATAAAAAAGGGGAAATAATTCAAGTAACTTAAAAATCCAAATATCTCGAAAATTGAATCGACATTTACTAAACCTACGTTGGGTTATCAAAATAGGGCATAGTCTAATCTTTCCACAGTTTTTGTTGGGACCACTATTTACGGGACACCACGATGATCACCTATGCAATCTGCTCTGGTTTAATGTAAAATATTCAATAGGAAATATTAAACAAATTGCTTGTAGTTAAATACATATTTTTATATATACAGTAAATAAATAATATGTAAGGGATTTATTTAAACTAGTTTTTGCCTGCGACTTCTTCCGCGTAGAACTCGGTCATCGCGTTAGATTTAATTGCTATTCTTTTATTTCAGGTGCTTACAAACCTAGTAATCGCTCTTTTATACAAACTTCCATCCCCTTAAGGTATGATTTCCGGGATGTAAAGCATATTATGTCCTTCTGAGACTCAAACTACCTCTATATAAATTTTCATCTAAATGAGTTCGGCGCTTTAAGCATGAAGAGGTAACAGACCGACAGCCGCATATTCGCATTTAAAATATTGGTATGGATTAATATATAAAATT
Source organism: Notocelia uddmanniana (assembly GCA_905163555.1). Classification (NCBI taxonomy): domain Eukaryota; kingdom Metazoa; phylum Arthropoda; class Insecta; order Lepidoptera; family Tortricidae; genus Notocelia; species Notocelia uddmanniana. The sequence goes on from LR991064.1 coordinate 6,613,975, forward strand.
GTATGTTTAAATATGCTTAACATATTTAATCATAAAACGTAATAAAACTGTTTTAACTAAAATGCGTTTTGTCCATTTCTCACAAACATAAATGTCAAAGATACAGAAAAAAAAACTAATTTCAAAATCATTTTAGCAAAAATAAGTTTGGTCAAAGTTTAGTATGTATGGAATGGAGTGAATGTATGCAGAATATATTTAGTTGGCAGTGTCGTATAATTCATCGAAATTACGTAGCACTTAATCGAAGTCTCCGCTTGAATATCCACCTATTTTTTTTTTTTTTTACCTGGGGTTATGCCTTTACGCATCCCGACTAGCCGGGAAACTAGGACAGGTATGACGGACTCGTCACACAGCATAAGTGGCGGTGACACGGAATCGCCAAGGCACACAATCGCTAACACCACCTGCTGCAACGGCCGAAGCTGTTCCCTCTTGGTTGAGGCTAGTGCCCCCCACCCGACGGCAAGTGTGAAGGGGGACCACATACTTGCCGACCAAAGGACCTCCACGCCAGGAGAAAGTGAAAAACCCCGGATTCACTTCCTCAGGTCCCCTTGTAACTTTTTATGAGGCCGTCTCCGTCTCCGGCTTATTGGTAGCACCGGTACGCGATCCCTTCGAAGATGAATCACTTACCGTTGCCTCCAGGGCGCACCCGCCAGAACCCTTCCCCTTCCCTCAGACCCGCGAGGGTCCACAGGAACTGGAAGAGCCCAGACACTCGTGGAGGTTACCCGACTAGCGCCCCTTGATATCCACCCTGGCCTATCTAATTCCCTACATCATAATATTCATAATACTTCTCGATTATTAAAATTATCACAAATGGGCCTTAATACACTATCAATTATATACAATTATCCATTTTAACGGCTGTCGAGGCCTGTGCAAAGGAGTCAAGAGATCAAGGCAGGCAATATCGCTGAATGTGCGTATAAAGTGTACTAATTGCGATTAGAGAAATGAGTGCCCGCGATTGGTGACTAAACGGTGACTAATACAGAGACAACGTATCGTATGAAATTTTTTGAGGGGTGGCTTTTACCCACAGACCACTTTGGTCGGTGCTTTTACCGTAACGGCTTTTTTCTAAATTACTGTTTTTAAATTTAATGTGGAAATTGTATTTTATAAGTATTACTATATTGACATCTTTCAATGTTTGACGCCGGCTATATTGTGATGAAATATTATACAAAATACAAAAAATCTTTATTTTCATAAATTACTAATACAATGTATGTTTTATGATGATATAATATAATATAAGGGATGGAGCCGCCCGGTAAGCAAACACTGCATGTATTGGGAAGTCCCGTTAGATATAATTAAAACCTTTTGTACCAAACTTACAATATGGCACCATCGTGGTGTTTACTTATTTACATAACTCTAACTCCCAACCCAATAGACGCTTCTTAAAAATTTCGTAGACGGGGTTTCGCACTAATGTTTTCTCCCCCAAAGATCTTCATATTTAAGGTCGTTTGTTAAGTTTTACGAAACTGGGGAGCTACTCTACTTTAGCCAATTTTTATGAAGATCCATTAGAGCGATGCACAGAATATTATAATAGTATGTATATCAATGTCAGATAAAATTTTAGCAACTCGGTTATTTAAACATAACTTACCTACATGAGAGGATGAGGTCTAACCGATTTTTATAAAACCCTGCTTTAGAATATTGAATAATATTGAAATTAGCAATACTGCAAGCATAAGAATACATCTACGATAAAGATATTAATATTACTCAGTTTCTAGAAAACGGTAAACATGACGATACATCACGACGCTAACAGTCAGCGTGTCTAGCGCTGAATTACGTTTGTGCGCAACGCTGGTTATTAAAACGTATTCGGTCGTAAGGCAGGTCGCGTTTGATAGGTAATTCTGTGAGCGGCGATCCTTGACCCGCCGCACGGGCGCATCTCCGCGGGCGAGGTAAAGCGGCTAGATGAGACAGTGGCATTGCGACTCGGGTAGTTCTCCGCGCGTTTCAACTGCTGTGATTTCGATGGTCGTATGATGCCCTTAGGTTTCTGTGGTCCACCATATCAGCCGAAGCACCATCCATTCTGTGGTCCAATTTTCGACTCTATTGCAAATTTTAAGGTTCTATGATGTAATGATAGGCTCGTTCGAATAACCACTGATCATCACGTGTCACGGGTCGATGTGTAATTATTAATTCCGATCAATGCTCAAAAAATTTATACTTTCTGAACAATGCCCCGGCCCGGTAGAAATCGGTGGTTTCTTTCCAGGTTAACCTATTGTAGTTAGGTAGCAGGGACGAGTGGAAGTCATTCCATATATCTGTACCGAACAACTAGATAGCAGGAGGGAGAGGAACCAATTCCATAATTCCCTACCAAACAGCTAGGTAGCCGGGACGAGAGGAAGAAATTCCATATACCTATCTCTACAAACAGCAAAGCAGTAGGGATAGGTAAAAAAAATCCACCTGTCCCCACCGGGGCCGAAACCAATTATATACGTAGAAAAAATCCACAGGTTCCCCCAGGGGGGAAAACAGTAGGTGGATAGAAATCCAGTTATCCCCACCAGGGGGAAAATCGTAGGGATATACGGAAAAAAACCATATGGCATCAATTAGTTGGGATAGATGGAAAAGTATCCCTACTAGTAGAAATAGCTGGAAGAAAACTTTATTTTTATGTTTTATGTTTGTTTTTCTCTTCTTTAAATGGTCGAATCGACATAATTTTTGTTTATTATTATGTGGGTATTCAAAAATCTTAAAAAAAAGCAAAAATGTGCTCTTGCATTATATTTTCCCTTGTTTTTTCTGCTAATTTGTTGGCAATGTAAATGTATGTGTATATGTATTCGAGTACAAAGACACCTCGAAAAAAATATATATATTTAGACATAAATTTTACGTTCATAAGCCATTTAGCAACTATTATTTAAGTGTAACTAACTTTTTTTTTTCTCTTGAATAGTATTGGAAACTATAGGTCTGCATATTATTAAGATAACTGTTAACAATATCTTTGTATGACTGTTTGTTTCATAATAAATAAATAAATAAAACTCAATATCCCGCCTGGGCGGGATATTGCGGTAGGGATAGGTGGAATAGGGGACAGACCTTGTGCAAGACAGCGAGCGCAATTGCACCATGAGCCACTTCCAGCGACCGCTATATCCCAGCGTCGCCTGTGGAAGCGGCTTGTGTAACAGTAGTGCACAACAACGCCGTGTTATAGGTCACACCGGCTGAATGTGTAATTACGCCCAATCGTACAGCCTTGTTCAAAAACTCATATTTTGAACAATGTGTGTTAGTTTCGTCGTTAAATCTTTGGTCTGCTCTTGACGTACATAGTGTACGAACGGGCAGGGCCTGCTCGAATTGAAATTATGTTTTCGTTCCAAACGCAATTGTTAGAGAGGAAGACGGTTAGACAATCGTGGGTCTCTGTCGTTTTCCTCACATTAAATTGCATGCCTCGAGTAGTCGAGAGGGCATCCGATAGCCTATAACATTTTCGAGTCCATCTGTAAACTTCGACCACTAGACAAGGAGGTGATCACGCAATGCAACGGATATTTTCATTCTAAGCCGCATGGACTGTTATTACTCTGTATTTGTTTTGGTTTCCACAGGACAGGCCTAGCCTAGTGTGGAACCATTGCTCCTCTATTTCTGAATGTCTGTATATGTTAATAAAATATTTCATTTCAAATATTTCATCTAATTTCATTTCACATTCTCATATCGGGACCGAGCGGCGATTATCGATGGTATTCCGTACATAGCGTGATATTAGCCGCCTTCTGTGTCTGATTCTTGATCCAGGGATCCAGCGAGATGTTGGTAATAATCATTATTATATGTAATTGTAATGTATATATATGCCCCTTCGATTAAAGGGTAAAATATATATGACCGTAATAAGACCTATCGTCATGTACGGTGCGTCACGAGCGGTGTACGGATGGAACGACACTGCATGTTACAAAGATGCGAATGTTGAGATGGATGTGTGGTATGACAAGAATGAACCGGATTCGAAATGAGTATATAAGGGGAAGCTTTAAAGTAGCCCCCATTGCCAAAAAACTAACAGCCAATCGCCTAGCGTGGCACGGGCATGTAATGAGGAGGGATGAAAGCCGTGTAATAAGAAGAGTATTAGAAGTTGTGAAGTCCCTGCCCTGGGCTAGCCGATCGATAGACGATAGGGCGGAAAGGTTCTCTTGTGGTGACCACGTGGCGGAAGATGCAGCGTGGGCAGACTCCCCACAAGGTAGACTGATGACCTGGTGGTCGCGGGAGTCTGGTGGATGCTGATGGCGCAGGACTGGCGATTGTGGCACTCTTTGGAGGAGGGCTATGTCCAGCAGTGTCCGTCGGGTGATATGATGAGCGTCGCTAGAAGTGAGCGTTGACGCCGGCGATGTAACAATTGTTTGTAACCAGCAACATGTTAATTTTCGTTTAATAACGCAGGTAGTATTTTTAGTACGGAAAATTACATTTAGATATAACTTGTGTGTGCTCGAAATCGTTACGTAATCACACCTGTTTAATAGATGGTTAATACTATCCCACCCAAACTTCAAGGCAACTCTAATTACATATCTGCTTGTTTTATTTTCGACGGTCAACTGTCAACACTGTGTTAATATGTGTCTAATAATAAATCAACCTTGACGATGAACCGAAATGGTTGTAAAGATTAAAACGCAAATTCGTCGTATTTTTGTCCTTATATGACCACATCTTATTTAATGGATTTTTTTAGACGCATGGTTTGTTAAAGTTAGTTTGAGCTTGACTCCATTGTAAGTCAGTTTTGTTAAACAGCTAGCCATAATGTAATAGCAGATAATACAATCCGCGTGCGACATATACATATTTTTTCTTTTTCAGAACCGCTAGTAAATTTTGACTTATAAAAATGCCAATGCCTATTTGCAGAATAAATATTATATTTATACAGGCTGTTTTAATCGATTTCCGTTCCTTCAAGCATACAGCTGTGTATAGCCATAGAAACAATGTAGCATATTTAGTTTTTCAAAATTCAAGAAAAAAATCTTTTTTTCATTTTCATAAAAAATAATTAGTTACAAATATATTACCAAGGGTGAATGAAAAACGGCCTTAAGAGTTAACGTGGAGTTAAGCAGAAGTTAATGTCAAGAATGACAAATCGGAATTCGAATGACATGCATGTCAACATTGTTTAATTGTTAAGGATCTTTTATACTATACTAGGGGTGTTAATTAACGAAAATGAATTCTTGAATATCTTCGAAATGGAACGAATTGGGGTACGAGTGTTTTAGAAAAGATTACTTTGTTTCATCTCAGGACTGTACGCTCGCAATTAACGGAATTCAACAAAAACACCCTGTATTGACGGCGCGGGTTTGTAGGGGTATTGTTTAACTGCTTTAAGAAGAAGAAATAAATTTATTTCGCAAATCTTCATTTAGGTACATACACTATTACAGGTAATGATTTGTAAAGTGCGATAAAGGAGTAACAGTGGATGACTCGACGCTGATATTATGTGTCACACGACCGCACTTAGGTTATATACGTGTTTATTTATTACATATTATAAAATATAATTAACCACAAACAACGTTTTTCTTAAAATTAACAATGTTTGTGTTACGACCTATTAATAATCTACAGCTCAGAAATCAACACATATTAATTAGTTTTAATTTATATATCAACTGCACCGGCGACGCTGGTAGCAGCTATTCATCACGTTGATGCTCGACAAAGCTCAAGACCCCAAGAACAAAAACAAGAAAAAAATCGAGCTTATCACACAAGTCCTTGCAGGTATTCGTAAGCGATGCTAGTTAGCTCCCTAAATGGATCGCCACAATTTTGATTGCACCCTGTATACGCGGTCTAACATAACGCATCTACCACCTTGCAAGATCACAGGATCTTACGTGGTGATCTACGCGCGCCGTCGCCATAACTCAGCGCCCGCTGCGCGCGCGCGCACTCATTTTTTTCAAACAGCAAACTGCAAAAAGCCGGTGTATATTACAAAAAATGGAGAGGAAATCGTAATGGGCTGCTTAACAAGATTCCGGAGATGTTCTGATCTTACTGTGTTGGTAAGTAGAAATGAGGTTAGTATTGAAGATCTCAGAATAGACAAGATTGTCGTTGCAATTATGTTTCCAATCCGCTGTTGCCACGCTTAAGGTATTGTACTCGTGCGCTTTACGATTAGGTAAACAATAATGGGTTGACGAAATTAGGAAAATCGCAGGTCTCTCCTGGATAAGCTCAGCTCAAGACGAAGACGAGTGGCGTAAAGACCGGCCATTTATGCTACGCTATACATAATTCTGTTATTTTATAATGTCTAATTTTAAATCTGGTGATGTTTTCCGTGACAATAAAACATTATTTCATTCAATTATATTTTATAAATAAGATATTTATAACTCGTCTATTCAGTCTTAAATCCAAATGTATAATTTCTTATAATAAATGGTATTACAAATTTAAAATTGTAATACGTTCATTTACATTAACACCAGATGTTATCTTATACAAACGCAAACAGGGTGGGCTAAAGACCAATAAACTAGCTAACTTGTAATTACAGTGCCAATTTTATTACTCGAACTGAATGATATTATCAATACCCGTATGCCTTGCCAATTGGCAATATATCGTATGGAATACTTTGGACTTACTTCAATTCGCTTCTGAAGCGAAAATAATGAAGTATCAAAACTGAAACGATGTGCAGATATGGCTTCCGGTAATATATGATAGTTTCAAAGATTTTTATTAATTTTGCCAGTGTCCAATTATTAAATACTTATAAGTTTTAAAACGATTATAGTAAATAGGGTGATTGACTCGAAAATCAGATTGTATTAAAACATGAAAGAATACATAAACAATCCGCCAATTACAATAGGAAAAATAAACCCTCTCTGCTGCTGTAAGAGCTCGAAAATTGATACTTGATAACCGAAATGCAAATGAGTACCACAGAATGAAACAGCTTAGCTTATGATACGTCAGGCCTTCCCGTTGGCAATGCGCTTTTTTTAGAACACAAACTGTCATATAAACATATTAAAACCACAGTACATAAAAAAGTGTACCAAAACAAAAATAAACAACAGACCTGGAGGTTCATTATTTTAAATAGCGTTAACTATGTTATTAATTGTGAAAACAGAGTGTTAAGTAAGTAAAGTACAATAAAAACTCAAGGAAACATACTCATTCAACAAGTTTGAGATTTAGCTACAATAAGTCATTAACTGTTGTACTAAAATAATTTACGTTTTACAAGTACTTTAAAACTAGCTACTGTAACTCTTCATAATTTAGGTAAGTATATTTCGTTCCTATTCAGTTCTTAAAGCTCTAAGTTCTTATTGGCACAACTGATTTTTACCGCTCACATCTTTCTCCGTATACTTATTTCCAAATGTTTCTTCCAATTAAACTTTCCAAAATATCAAGAGCTAACCAAATTATATCAGAATTTAAAAAGAATCATATAACAGTCAAGTAGCGTAGATGATCTCAGATAAATTCCGAAGTAGTAGTAACTATATCAAATTACAACTAGTTTTCTAATTTATTTTATTGATTTTAACGGAGAACATCATAATTATTTATTAGCAATATTATCCGAAGTGACTCGACGTTCTAGATTAGTATGAATTGAGAGAAATATTATCTTTATGTCTAATCGAATAAACAAATCGGCCAGTTAATTTCGCCGATTGAAATCAATGTAATGTTTATACATTTTACCGTTTTTATACTTAATCAGTGGCGCTGGGTTCATGTTCATACGTTCTGTTTATAATAAAAATTGATGAATGCTCAGATTACGTTTTCCGATAAAATCCGTCGATTTTATTAAGTTAAGTTTAGCTCTCGATGTTTTTAATGAAATCCATGTCACTTCGTTAGCATATATTCTAATCAGTTTCTCACAGGTTGGGAGGGACCCGAAGAATTTTTGTTAGAATTCCGAGCGGGATTTTAGCTAATTCGTTGTCACTTTGGTATTCAAATATACCATTGAGATGTAGATTGAACATCTAACAACACTTTGATGACAAATTTTGTATAATTTTTGTAGCGAATACATGTTTAGCTGTCGAAAGTTTTTAAATTAATGTGCAGTACAGTTCTTGTTTTTGGGTTCAATAATACTTAAAAGGTGACAAAATAAAATAAAAACGGATAACAGATATTGAAGCTTTGTAAACACAGTCACACACAAGAGAGCATTGTAGATGAAACAGCCTTTTCTCCTGTGATACCTACTTGCAAAAGTATTATTCGAGCTATGCAGTTAAAGCTGGCGTCCAGAACCGCGGCTTTAAGGCCCCAATTCTGTAAACCACGCCCCCGTGTGAGCAACATGCTTACGCATTCCGAGTACGAGAAAACGAGGTGCAAATCTCTTCGGCAATGACTTTTTTTGACAAAAATAGATAAATTTTGATTCGAGATCTCATCTATGAGTTAAAATAGCATCATTATTACCACTAAGCGGGTTGCGTCATTTAATAATGTATTGTTTGATCAGCCTGAGGAGAAAAAATAAAATAAAGACATGATTATTTGATTTTATTTGATATCTTTTTTTTCTATCTAGAATGTTTTAAGCTATGGCTGGCTCCCTTAGGAGTTGATAACAGGTTATTGGTACTGCTATATTTTATCACTCAAGTTTAATTTTATATGCCTACATAGTAATTATATTGTTAGTAGATTTCTTTCAATTTAACTGGCAGCTTATTAACTATGCATATCATATACGACTTTTTGAAGTGACTCTTCTTCTGAATATTTATTTATTTATTGTACACAATTACAGGTTATAATTACTATATACATTCCCCGAGGTCGCTGCCTCTGGGGAGGGTGCCCATAAGGCTGGCCACATTTCCCCGCTGGATAGCGATACCTAGAGATAGTAGATAGTTTTGTGAAAATATGTAATATAAACTATTATTCTGAATCGTTTTTTTTAGTCTTAAATCATAATATGTTTTGAAACATATTTTGTGAGCCAAATATATACAGGATGTATCAAAAATTCCGTGGACTCGTTAAAGACGTTAATTGGTATGGCATTCTGACTAGAAATAAGGAGGTAAAAAAAAGACATTTTTTTTATTATTTTGTATGGGGAATTGGCAACTTTTGATGATTCATACAAAACCAAAAAAAATGAAGTAAAAAAAAATGTTTACCTACTTATTTCTAGTCATTTTTGTTACAGCCTGTATTTTCGGTAGTAGAATATGTTATTTATACCTACAAATTCTACAACATTAGCAAAACCCAGGTCCACAAAAACCTCTACAGAACATTACATCTAAGCTCTGAATAACTATTGAAAACCGTCAAATCTAGCCGACAGATAATAACGGCCTATAAAACGGGTGTACCGTTCACGTCCGCGGTAATAAACATGTGGCGAACGTTTTGATTAGTAATTAACCACAAATTACACACCATTCGTGATTTATACGTGGATTGGGGGTCAGGGGTCGAGGGTTCGATTTCCATAAGACTCGTGAAATTTGAATAAATTTTCGTATACGTAAACGTAATTAGTTCATGCATGTTTTTCTCTATGAAGGTTTTTATTATCTACTTATATACCTAAATGGACCTGATGGTCACCGTAGCCTACATATTTTTTATTAAAGGACATCCACATCACATATGTAGAAGGAGTTTTATTTATTTATTTTATTTTATTTATCTATTTAATAGTATGGCATTTATTTAACCTATAATAACAATAAATTATTTTACAGTACATATGGTGCTATTACCGCACGAGTGCGGTAATCAGCAGATTACGTGCATATGTCGAAACTTTAAAGAGCCATATGTACTGTAAACGGTGTACGATACACGTGCGAACAGGTAATTCGCAACTCGTGTCGATTTAAAACACTCCCTTCGGTCGTGTTTCAATTTATCACCACTCGTTGCGAATTTCCTTTTCTCTGCACTTCTATTGTAATGTACTATATTTCGAAGGCGGGGCACATAGCACGCAGAACCGATGGCCGTTGGGGCGGAAAGGTTCTCGAGTGGGGACCACGTACACGGTGGACTGATGACCTGGTAAGGGTCGCGGGTGTCCGCTGGATGCGGGTGGCGCAGGACCGGTCATTGTGGAAGTCTTTGGGGGAGACCTATGTCCAGCAGTGGACGTCATTCGGCTGAAATGATGATGATGATGATTTATTTCGAAGCACAAGACTCCATAGATTCCAAACGCTAATGATATTTTAACGCTTTCAACTACACCTTCTTTTCATCGGTGAAATGGTTTGATTCTTGCAAGAACCTCATGCAAGTTTTCTTACATTGCGGATTACCGATGTATAAAGAGTTCAATCGATCTGTCAAATGCTGCATTGTACATTAGTTGCAAATAGGGTTTTAGAAGTAGTGGCTCTGTGAGCCGTAAAACACGCGTTTTTTTTGCATATTTCATAATTTCCATAAACCCACTCGACAATTAAAATCTACTTAATTATCAAATCTGCTCACAAAATTTCACGAGAATCGGTTGAGAAATGCGGTCTGTAGGGAAGAAGAGAGGGAAATCCGGAAATCAACCATCCGCCCACCGGACATACGAAAGCATTATTACCGAAGCTGAAAAGGAGACCTTCGTCTCACTCGGTCAATAACCCATACTAATATTATAAATGCGAAAGTGTGTCTGTCTATCTGACTGTCTGTTACCTCTTCCCGCTGAAACCACTGAACCAATTTAGATGAAATTTGATATAGAGGTTTTTATCCCGAATATTATCCCCTAAGGGGATGAAAAGAGGGTTGAAGCTTGTATGGAGATACGATATAAACTAATTCCAAGCAGATGTAGTCGCGGGCAAAAGCTAGTGGTGAATATATGTTACAGTCTTCATCCGCAAACTATATACAGGGTGTGGCCTGTAATAGGAGCAAAAAATTTAAAGGACGCTTCCTAAGAGCATCTGCAGTAACCTCTTGTGTCCAAAACAATTTTTTTTTTCAATTGGGAGATATTTCGATCTAAAGTTATGACTTCATATTTTTATAACTTTAGATCAAAATTTCTAGTAATGGATCTTGGCACGCAGAGATTATAGCGCGGCAGCAGTCAATGCTGATTTTTAGGTTGCTTCAAGTTATAACTCATAATCGTTGTCGCATTTTTGGTTTCAAAGAATATTTTTGGGATTTATTTTTATTTTTTTAATATTTTTTTTGTTTTTTTTTTTTATAATTTGTTATTTATATCACTCCAGTAGCGTAAAAAAGGACATATAAGCTACATTTGTGAAAAAATAAATAAATAAAAACTTTTTTTTTTCAATTAAAGTCATTTTTAATAAAAACTGGGGAGCTCAATAGTTTACCGTTTAATTTTTTGCTCCTATTACAGGCCACATCCTGTATACTGTTTTTGCAATGTCAGTCAAACGTTTAAAACTAAATACGCATCTAAAACACGATGACAGCTCGTAATAAATGGTCCTCTGATAAATATCATGGGATCTGACATTTTTACTAAATTAAATGAAAAATTAAAATAGCAGATCATGAATATAAATGTGGTGGGTTCTGTCATAAATACTTATCATTTCTTGACTTCCTAGTGACTCTCAAAAACTTGTCTGGAAACAACACTACATACTAAGTTAGGCCCTGGTCTCCTATTTTATGCTATACGCGACGTCTGACTTCAGCGTCACAATGCTTACTATAGAAATGTACTGAAGTGGTCTCTTTCAAACGTTGACGTCAGCGTCTTGCGTCCATATAAATGTTGACGCTGAAGTCAGACGTCGCGTATAGCATAAAATAGGAGACCAGGGCCTTAAGGTCGCTCCGGTTATAATATAAGCTCCCATATGATTTTACTTCTGTATTTAGCTCCATTTACGCATGTGCAAGAATTGCAGGTTTCCTTACATTGCGGGTTGCCAAGGTATAAAGAGTTCAATCATGGCTGATGGGAGGAAGTTATACCTTGAGTACTTATGGATATACTGAATAATAGGTACTCAAGGTATAACTTTATCCCATCAGCCCTGTTTGACTTTGTTTTTTTATACCACGTCGGTGGCAGACTAGCGTACGGCCCGCCTGATGATAAACGGTTCCCGTAGCCTATGGACGCCTAATACAACTCCAGAGGTGCCTCATGCGTATTGCAGAGCCTTTAAAAATGTAATATACACTCCTTTCTTGTAGAACCCCACACTGTAGTCCCTCGGGAAAAACTTGGCAAAGGAGTCTTAATCCCTGACTATTAATTATCTCATTAACAGGATGTTTTTAGGTGGCAAAGTTGTTTCCCTAATCTTCTCCAAAAACTAACATAAACTTTACATTTGTTTTATACTTAAGTCTACTCTCCTAAAAACGAGTACAGCTCTAAAAGTATTGGTACCTAATTAGTTAGTATCTTATATTTGTGCAAGGAGCGCATGCAAGTTTAATTATGACATTGCGGCGTTTGAAAGATCGATTGAACACTTTATACATTGGTAACCCGCAATATAAGGGAACTTGCATGCAATTCTTTCACGTGTGTAAATGGAGCTAAATACAGAAGTAAAACCGTATGGAAGCTCATTCCAAAACCGGAGCGACCTTAAGTTATTATGCCACTTTTAGCAAGTGTAGGTTTAAAGATGGAGAAAATGTGATATGGCAGAGATAGGCTGTTAGCCGATCGCCCACAACACACTTCGATCCGATCCCCATGAGTATGAGTTAAAAATATTTAATGTACGAATTAGTTTGGTGTTTTATTGTACATACCACACCGTACTCCCTAACCAATATAGCCCTCGAAACCGCTAACTTAAAGGGCAGTGGGGCGGGGCACATTGCACGTAGAACCGATGGCCGTTGGGGTGGAAAAGTTCTCGAACGACGACCACGTACCGGAAAGTGCAGCTTGGGTAGGCCCCCCGCAAGGTAGACTAATGACCAGGTAGGTTGCGGGAGTCCGCTGGATGCGGGTGGCGCAGGACCGATCATTATGGCATTCGTTGGGGGAGGCCTATATCCAGCACTGGACGTCTTTCGGCTGATGATACTAGTGACAGACATGAGCGATTCAGTAGCAGCAATGAGTTAATTAATGCTCAATTTAATTAGTTTTTGGTTGAATATTACTTATAGGAATTAACTTAAAATGACTAGGTCTGATGAATTTCTTGGTACTTCTTCTCGTCGGAATATTGGTTACGTTACGAAATAGTTACGTTACGAAGCATTTGTAGATTTAATTGTGATAGAGTTTCTACCCATGAAAAGTAAAGTAATGTGCTTGGGGACCGTCGACATATTACGTTACAGAGACAGGGAGGGAGGATCATAGCAAACGTATTAAAGAGATCGAAAAAAGGCGTGACATAGAGGAGGAGAGGGGAAAAAAAGTCGTAATATGTAACGGCCCCTTGCGGTATACACGACTTTTTTACAATTTGCCTACTCGTTAATCTAAACTCGATTGAAATTGTTCATGGACAACATGTTGATCTATCAAATCGAGATTTCAACTCAATTATAGGTCAACCTTCTTTTAAAATATGCGTGAAAAGTTACATGTGCTTATCTACATACAAAACGTGCATGGGTGGGCGGTGGGAGCCACGCTACCATACAAGCTACCGACAGAACCCTAACTAACTATGATTTCGATAATTCCCGACACCTGTCACTCACCGCTCGACTAATGAACTATACTACTCCACTAATGCTTTTAACTCGTATCTACCGTATTTACACATCTAAAAAACGACTTTGATAAAATACAATTAAGATATAAAATTCGTTTAAATGCAAAACGATGTAAGAGGTTATTAAGTTAGTGGATATGGGAAAGTTTTAATAGACATTTTAGATGCGTTAAACCTTACGTACAATAAAGAATAATGTGTGTGTAACGAGTTTTATAATGAAATTGTGAAAAGTAGGCATTTATAGCGCGAACGTAATGATGTTCATTTACCAGCTGTCATCGAAATGAGATGTTAATATTTTAATGCCCTCCCAAGTAAAACTACTTAGTAGAGTAAAACCATTTTAAAATCATCGCCCCTCCATTATCTGTATAATACTCTTGAGCCTTTGGCCTTCTAACCCTGAGGGAAAGCCCATTACCTCAGGATGTATTCCTTTACCAAAGAGTTAGTATTAAATATCAAATATCGTTTCTTACTTAATACAAACTCAATACATTAGGTTATTACCAACTTAGTCACTAGACCATTAAAACCCGTCCCTAAACATTCCCGATGCAAAATTGCCCATAACACTAGCAGCATATCAATACCAAATTATTTTTCGTAAGTTTTTTTTTTAATAAACGGGACGAGCCCGGTTTTCAACCCCGACCTTCAGGTTGAAAGTTGCGTGCCTTGCCGATCGGCTACATTATCTTACAAACCCTGAGCAATGTACTACTTTCAGACTTTATCATCATCATATCAGCCGAAGGACGTCCTCTGCTTGACCAAAGCCTCCCTCACACCACAATGACCGATCCTCCGGACTCCTGCGACCTCTCAGACTGGCTCTTACAAATTCTCATGCCAAGTAAACATTTTCACCCAAACGCCCACCTTGTTTTAAGAATTTACGGACATTGCCGTCAGGACCTGCCCTAGGGCAGACCGGAAGGCACAACTGCTCTAGGCGCTGGGTGCCCTGGGGCGCTTAAATGCCGGATGAGAAAAAAATAACAGAAAGATATCATATTGGAGACGCCTTTTCAGGAGCTAAGGCCCTCCACCCTGATCAGGAGCTAAGACCGAAGTTGATTGCCGTGCTTATTCGTTCCTAATCAATGTTTATACCTATTATAACTAGCATAAGAATCGACATCTTTGGAAAACATTTTGAAAATCGCGGTCTAATACCAATCCCAGCTTGGCAGCAGCAGCAGGGAAACAATGAAAAATAGACCTTCAGGTCAGATAGCAGTTGCTTTCATAAACTTATTGCCTACGTCAAATCTTGGGAACGGATGCCAAAGCAGACCAGGGTCTCCCTTAGAATAGGTACAACCAGAAAAACAAAAAAGAATCCTACATATATTCCCATTAATCCACTGTGTGTGGTCCTTATCTGTCGATAGCCCGTCATACTCATTGTATAGGCCGCTAGATAACGCAACCATTTGCTCTTATGCTATTATTTACAATTGTCTGAGACACTTTAATAAAATAGATTTTTAATATAGGATCGTACACGGCGTGTTCTCCGCTGTTAAGCAATCCATACCACCATATCAGCCAAAGAACGTCCACTGCTGGACATAGGCCTCCCCCAAATTCACGGGGGGTATATGCCATAATCGCCACGCTTGGCATGCGGGTTTGCGATCGCAGTATCTCCACCGCACTCCAGGGATGCTGCTGCCCATCCCCCGGTGGTCTTGGTCGTAGTTTTAGGACATACCCGGGTCCAATGTTAGGCAATAAAAGGAAATAAACTACAATATCATTCCTTAACCTAGCAGCATTTATTACCACAGTAAATCTACCAGTTGCAATGTTCGGGAGAGGCTTGCGAAGACCACAAAGAATAGCGGAAAACGATTAGACAAGGCAGGTGACATCTAGCTGTCACTGTCGAGTGTTGCATTACATTTAACAGTTTTATTCATTAAAATGTCATGTAAGTTGTTACATTCTTAAATAATTTCATAACACCCTGTTAGAATACAAAATAATTACAGTTTAAGTGAACCAAACCCTTAACCCCTTATATGAGTCTTATTAATTTATGTGAAGTCTTTTTCAGAATTCTTCTGTTATGTAATGATTTTTAGAATCTGTCACTAGTAAAATAATAGTAGCTATTAAACAAAAAAAAGAAAACAACACCAACTGACGACCTGTTTAGCCTAGTTGGTAGTGACACTGCCTCCGAAGCTAGAGGTCCCGGGTTCGAATCCCGGCCAGGGCATTATTTGTGCATT
The DNA here is from genome assembly GCA_905163555.1 of Notocelia uddmanniana. NCBI lineage: Eukaryota > Metazoa > Arthropoda > Insecta > Lepidoptera > Tortricidae > Notocelia > Notocelia uddmanniana. Next base: position 6,629,999 of record LR991064.1, read on the forward strand.
TAGTACGGATTTTGTTCTTAGGTCTTGGATGTTCTCTATGTATTTATCTATATAAGTATGCATATCGTCGTCTAGTACCCATAGTACAAGCTTTGCTTAGTTTGGGACTAGGTCGATTTGTGTAAGATTGTCCCCAATATTTATTTATTTATTTACAATGAAGGTGTATTTTATTTATTTACGTTGGTTACTTAGTTACTTCAATATCAGTTCAGTATCAGTCTACCAATTATTTTAGTACATTGCCTAGACCTTTGTCATCAAGGAATGCGTCCACCGACTAATATCAATTTTCTATTTGACCGAGTGAAACGAAGGTCTCCGTTTCAGCTACGGAAAAAATGTGTTCGTATGTCCAGCTGTTCTCCTCTGCAGGTCGCATTTCTCAAGTGATTCTCGTGAAATTTTGTGAGCAGGTTTAATATGTAATTACATAGAACTTTTTTGTCGAGTCAGTTTATTGAAATTTTGAAATGTGAAAAAAATTCGCGACGTCTGCAGCTTACAGAGCCGCCAGTTATAGGTTTTTTTTATTTAGTATTAATACCTCATCATTAGGTTGAGATTGGATCTCATTTGGGACATGGTTAAAGATTAGAATGCATGTCATACTATGAACGGCTATTAAGAATGCGTTGCATATTCGCTAGAATTCGAATGCATTGGTTTGCATTATGAAGCCTTATATTTTAAGTGGTGGAGGGTAACTGGGTTTTCTGGCGCTGCCGCTGGCAGATACTGGAACTTTTAGATGGATAATGTTTCTTAAATTAAAAAAATCGATATGAAGGCCGACGTTTGTTGCTTCATTAGATCGGTACTTAGTCGGGTCTTAGAGATATTTAGGTGCTAATTAGGGTGGTAGAGACCTGCCGTAGGCACAATGTAGATGTCGGTATTTACACTAATTTCAAGCCTAGGTGTAAACTACTACAAATATTTTGCTAACTGTAATAAAGTATTATTTAATGACTGCATGATTCAAGAGCTCCATATGTTTACATACATAACTGTTCCGTTATTTTACATTTCATGACATGGTATAGTTTTTTTTTCGTAGTTAGATCACGACCGCGCTCCAAATGTCAAGATGTTTCTGAGCTGCACGGAACTGTCAAACAGTCGGACACATGACGGGGTCATGGCAACAATAATTATCTAATTAGATTTAGATCCGACTATGCAGCTCATTAAAGAGACTACTACAATTTGGGCGTAGTTAGAAAACAACCAAAGGCACTAAATATGATCATTGAAATTGTAACTTATTTCCCTTAACTAAAAGGCTCAAATTACATTACAGTAGTTTGCATAATACGGTATTTTACTGATAGTCAAATCAGCATCTTTTTACGAAACGTCTAAAACGCTGGGTTGGGGTTAGTGCTGGGTGGGGTATGCTAATGCCTAATGTCATAATTTTTTATGTTCACACTCCGTCCTTTTATCATGTTTATATATTTAAAAATCTTTTCGTTTATATATTCAAAATTGTTTAAATAAGCTGAAGTTTGTTTTTTTCCGCGTATTTTCGTAAGATTTGTTTTTTGGTAACGTTAAAAAAATAGTACATTACGATACAAGTGCAGAGAATAGGAAATTCGCAACGAGTGGAGTGTTTTAAACCGACACGAGTTGCGAATTACCTATCGCACGTGTATCGTACAACGTTTTACAGTACATATGGCTCTTTAAAGTTTCGACATATGCACGTAATCTGCTGATTACGTAAGTAAAGTAGCACCATATGTACTGTAAATATTATTTTAGTGTTATTAAATACCGTATAAAATTAGGTAAATATATAGACACTAGGTGACCAAGCTTTACTCGATGTAGTGATCAGAAGCAATTTTTTTTTCATACCAGTTCGGTGGCAAACAAGCGTACGGCCCGCCTGATGGTAAACGGTCACCGCAGCCTATGGACGCCTGCAACTCCTAGGGGTGTCACTAATGTCTGACCGATATTACGATTTTGGCCGAAAATGAAACATAACCCTAAATTTCAGTTTCGTTTTTCGCGGGAAATCTTATTTGGGTTCGGACAGCATCAAAAACTCGACCAAACGAATTTTACAGAAAATGACACCTTCCTAGGTAATTTTTTCGTCGACCATTCCATCATATTTCCATTCCGATTGAAATCGTTTGAGCCGTTTACGAAAACCCATCCACAAACAGAAATACGGCTCGTTTAATAATAGGATAGATATCTTCTATCTTTATTTTATTTCTATCAATCTATATTCCTATATATCGTTTTATATATGATGCAAAATTTTATGGGTAATAGCCAATATTCATCAATCGAAGTACCCCTGAAAATCGGAATGATTATTTTCGTCAGTACCTACGAGTAAGTATACTTATAGTATGTTAAATGCGCTCGACTTACTTTCGAGCGCATTTCATAGAAGCGGTTGTACCTTGTTTCGCAGACTGAGGTTTCATAGAATATATGTATGTTTCCCATAATTTTCATTTCATAGAAAGCATTTTTTCAAAGGGTTTTTTTTTACCCAGTGGGAAATCCATAATGGATCCCACCCGGTCTGGGAGAAACCGAGTGGGTATGTCCGACTCGCACAGACTAAAACCCCTGGGGTGTTCCCCAAATCGCATTTGGACAAGGTCCCGGGAACGCTATAGCACACATCCGGAACCCTGTCAGCGCTGCCCTTGCGGGCCCACGTAAGTGGTGGAAAGCCAGCGTCCACCTACGCTCCACTGTTGGCACACCAGAACACAATGGGGGCCTTCCAGCTCGGGACCTCTTCTGAGCGGGCGATGAAGCTTCCGACCCATCACCCGCAGATCCCCGTTATGGCGGCTGCATCTGGGCTGCTAAGGCTCTTCGTCGCCTGCCTGGCCTCCTGCGGCGCTGCGGAACCGAGTTGGTGTCGTCCTCGCGCATTCTCTCCGCCGCCTCCTTCTGCGTCAGAACTGCTACGCTGAAGGTGGCCACTACCGCCCATGCCTTCTCACTGCGCACCATTCGGCTGATCAGGGCTGGTAGTGAGAGGTCAACTCCAACAAGCGTGGACAGAGTTGCGCGGAGCTCCGCCCAAGCAGGGCATTCCTCGCGTATGTGCTTGGCCGTATCCACGGTTCTGGCCGTATCACGACCTCACACAGGTACTTGCCGAAGCAACCGTGCCCCGTCAAAAGCTGTGTGAGATGGAAGGTGGGTGCGTTCAATCAATTCTTTGAGAACAGGCCGAACAGCGTTCACTAGATCCCGACTAGCGCCGGGGAGGTTAAGCCGTTCCGTCCACTTGCAGAACCTCGCCACTGCTGGACTTCGCGTGGGGCGGGCCAGTTGTTTTCCTCCCTCGCCCGCTTTACTCTCCAGAAGATTCTCGACAGGTCTTTGGTTTCGAGGTCCCATGGAGGACTACCAGAGAGTAGGCAGGCTCCGACCTACGACACAGTGCGGTACGCTCGAGCCGCGGACAATGGCGTGCCACCATGGTGGAGGTAGAGCCGTGCGGACGACGCAGCATGGCCACATTACGAACACTTAGGGTGCCTGCCCATACTGGTGACCCGTAAAGCACCATTGAGCGTACCACATTTATTTAGAGGCGTCTGCATGCTCCTCCTGGTCCTCCCAGATTTGGGAGAAGTCGCCCGAGTCGTCCGGCGGCAACGACAAGCTTAGGGGCCAAATACCGGAAGTGTTCTTCAAACCTCCACCTACTGTCGAGGACGAGTCCAAGGTACTTCATCGTCGACCCGACGGCGATGAAAGTTCCTCCCGCAGTGATTATGGCCCCAAGTGGTGGTGCATTTCGTGCTCTGTGGAATGCTTATTACTTCGGAATTATTTAGGGCCACCTGCAATCCCAGTGCCCGGATCCTGAGCACAGTATGAGCCACTCCAGCTGTGGCCAAGTCGCAGTTCTAACCTAACTTAACCTACTTTACTAGTAGACCAAAATGAAACCAAGACCCAGTTCTACACAATGACCTAAAAAGACTACCTAAAAAGATAACGGTTTCGTAAAAAAAGTTGTCTATGAAATGAAAAATCTGCAAATCATTACATTCTATGAAACATTTGTCTGCGAAAGAAGGTGATTCGTATTTGTTATTAATTGGAGCCTCGACTGCCAACAAACCGCATTGTGGTTTGGCAGAAGTGTGTGATTACTAAAATTTGTGTTATTGGCGTGAATAAAGAACATTATTATTATTATTATTATTACATATAAAAACATCTCGGATAGAGCATGGATACCGGTATTCGATAGTATCGAAATTTCGAAAATATTGGACAAAATTCCGATATTCCATTACCGATATAAAATTTATCGAAAACCGGTATTTTCGATATTTTCGATATTCACTTTTTTAGTATTAATTTTAATCCACGCAATGCTTTATAAGAGTCAACAGGTACATAATTTATACTGTGATACTAAATACTTTGTTTTCTTCAAAAACGTGATTTTTGGGCACAAGGACAAATACCAAACCAACTACCTAGTTGAGAGCGAGAGTGAAACAGGCTGGCTGATCCCTTTCATCATTTGGAAAAGAGTTTGAGGGGGGTCACCGTTCAAAAATATAGGCCTGGCGAGAATATCTGGTTCACACATCGTGCAACCAGAAGAGGTACAACACATCACCGTCCATAGACTCTGGAAGTTCCTGGAATCAACGGGCCTTAACGGTGTACTCTAAAGGGCTGCTACAATAGATCACAAGCTGGTCAAGGCGACATATACCCATAACTAACAGTAATAATAATAATATCTGGTTCAATGCCAGCAGACACCTGCATTTTAAGGCAAAAACTAGACGAATTTGAACTTTCGTTAGATGGTGATGGGATTGCAGTGGTGACAGACGGCGCAGCATAACAATGCTGAAGGTTGGGAGAAGCTTGAACCTTTATCACCAGGTCTGTCTTGCCCACGGAATTCCATTGACAGTTATTGACGTCATCTATAAAAAAATACTGCTCAGCCTGTTGAACAGTCATGCGTTTTCAACTCTGAATCCGAAGAGGTAACAGATAGCACAGGTCTAAGTCCGGTTTGTAAAACTGATTTATTTCATTTAAGGGGAGAGAGAGATTTTTTTTTTTTATTTGATACTTATTTGATTGTATTATTTGAGTACTTGGAGTTTGTGAATTAGCTTATTCTATTATTAGAGTAAGAGGCCAAATTATAATATCTTATTTTTTGAGTTTACTTATGAAACCACAGACATCACATCAGAGAAAAGCAGACTCGCAGTATTTAAGCCAGATGATTTTTCATATACACTACCGTCAAAAAGTTTAAAACCAAACACAATATTTAGTTATAAACTGTTCTAAAAAACCACAAACTAATTTTGCAATCAATAGAAAACAATGTGAACTTATTATTTTTGTCATACCTTCAGCAAATACTCTTTTCAATACATTTGTAAGGAAAAGGTATTTATTGAGAAGGCTCTTAAAAGTAAATTTTTAAAATTTGATATTGTAACGATATTGTTTGATCTAAGAACTTCAAAACTGATAACCAAATGACTACCCAATTCTTCACATGTCATCCTAGTTTATATAAAAGGACACAGGTGCAGGTATAATTCACATTTTACAAAAAATCTAGAGTGACTCGGTTTCCTACGGCACCAAGTGAAAAACTTCAAAATAATGGGTCGTAAGCCTCGAACATTTGTGGCACAACGTAGTGCTATCATTACACTTAAACAGGAAGGCAAGACAGAGCGATATATAGCCAGTAAATTGAATATTTCTTAGAGAGCTGTCTATAACACTATCTCCAGGAAGAGGAAAACTGGGAGTTTATTGGATCGAGCACGTTCAGGGAGACCCAAAGTAACCAGCAAGGTCAAGGATCGAAGAATAGTGACGACGAGCAAGAGAAATCGACGCTTAACAGCTACAGAAATATGTGCGGAAATAAACAGCAGCCGTGAAAAGCCCGTGTGCGTCTCTACTATAAAACATCGACTACTTCAACACGGTCTCAGGGGCTGTGTAGCTATTAAAAAACCATTATTACGCAAACAAAACAAGACAAAAAGATTGCAATGGGCTATTTCCCACAAGGATTGGACTTTTGCAGACTGGTCGAAAGTACTATGGACAGATGATTCAAAGTCGAACGTTTGTTCGCCGCACACCGCAAGAAAAAATACTGGAGCAATGTATTGTACCAACTGTGAAGTATGGTGGAGGGTCTGTCATGGTGTGGGGCTCATTCAATGCAAATGGTGTTGGAGACATCGTAAAAATCGATGGTATTCTTAGAAAGGTTCTTGTACTGCTACAAGAACATTTTAATAAGACACGCAGTGCCGTCAGGAACACGTTTGATCGGCAACCCATTTATTTTGCAAGAAGATAACGATCCCAAACATTCGGCAAAGATCTGTAGAAGCTACACAGCTAAAAAAGAACGCCAAGGTGTGTTAAAAAATATGATTTGGCCACCGCAATCCCCAGACCTTAAACCGATCGAGCTTTTATGGGATGAACTCGACCGTAGAGTCCGAAGACTATGTCCGACATCTGCAACAGCTCTATGGGAGATACTGCAATATGAGTGGAAACCCATTAGCAAAGAAACGCCACGCTAGTTATAATGATAAATAATGCTGTATTACAAGTGTCCCTTGACATATAAATGTCAATATTGCATTATATAAGTAATGCTATTTTTTGCCCATTTTATTCCAGCTATTTACCTTCTCTTTCCAGTATCGAAAAAATATCGATAATATCGAAAATATCGCAAAACCGATATTCGAATTTTTGATATCGAAAAAATACCGGTATTTGAAAAACGCTCCGATATTCCATGCTCTAATCTCGGAGGTCGTAGGTTTGCAATCCAGGATGATGCAGGAGTTCATTGTATAAAAGAAACTTCATCGTTTGCCGTTTCCACGTAAATACGTAGTTTATTCATTATTTGGTGTACCACGTTTTTAGTCTTGGATATTACAGGAGGTATAGGTTATAAATTAATTATACGATTAATACTTAGAACTCGGTAAACTCATACACAATGTTCCTTAGTTCTTATTAGCACTGGGACTATTCAAAGGACAATCATCGCTTAAATGAAGCATCAAGAATTTTATAGATTCGAGCCCACATAAATCTCGCCCCACCAACCTGCAACTCCTGCAAGCCAGGGGTGTTATTCACAAACCGACTCCTCCTCACCTATATGAAAACTGTCAAATGATATTTGACAGTTTCCATATAAAAACGGGTGAGGCTGAGGTGTAAGGTGACGACTTGGAGGGCAGCCCTCTTATTCACAAACCGACCATCGTATGTAATTTGTCAAATTTGGCAGTTTCCATATAAAAACGAGTGAGGTGAGGTGTAGGTGAGAGGTGAGGACGAGTCGATTTGTGAATAACACCCCAGATGTGGTGAGGCTGACCGGTCGTGACGTCACATTTGTAAGGTTTGTTATAAAGGAATTTGTGCTTAATAAATTCGACATATATTAAAAATTTAAAATACATTCTTTGAAATCCCAGTTTTTGAAAAGGCGCTATCACATGTACATTCCGAGGCGCAATATAATGACTTCATCATATTATGTATTTTTTTACTTGATTAACTCCGTCCAACAGTACTATTACTTATTCCGTGGTCCCACTGAAAAGAGAGTAAAACCTCTGCAGTCTCTAATTGGTTACTAAACACAATCAAACATGTGGTTCAAGCTTATGCGTTAGGCTCGTTGTCACTATTATTCTGAGGTAGCTACACTGATGTTAAAGTAAAAAGAACTTTGTTGAAATGGATATTTTATATAGAAAACTCCCGTGAGTTTGAGACATATTGGAAATGGATAGTCAATTTTCTCATAAGAATAAAACCTAATTAGGTACATTTTAGTAGTATTTTTACAGACACATTGCATTGGAAATAAAATTAAGTAACATTAAAACCAAACAACCAATAACAAGACTTGAAATGAGACTTAAAATCCGTTTTGCCGTAAAAAATAATTTAATTATCAATTGCACAACTTAAACTCCCTAGAAATAAGAGCTATTATCGTTGAATTTCGTATTTTCTGTGTAAATATTGTTTGAATGCATTGAACTGTTTATCTTACTATATCGGCTTAATGTATTTTTTATTCATGAGAGTATCGTCTTTTGAATTGAGCTATCAAGCCGACCGAATTTATACCTCGCTCGATAGATAGATCATTCGGCCGCGGCAAAATAGCCTAAGTCGAATTTTTATATTCCTAGAATTGCGCAAAAAATGTGCTAATCTTGTTTAGCTGATTGAATTATTCGTGTTTTTAGTCACGGCATACATTTCGCGCGATAAATTGCTCTACCTAAGTTTTTGTTGCGTATTTTTCAGATAAATGGCAGATCGATCGGTTATTTTGCTAATTGCTAAACAGTTATGACTTGTGATTGTTTTTGAGAACCAACTTCAATACCGCCTAGTACCAAAAGGTTATAAGTATGATATAGTTCTATACACTTTATTACTTTTTTCTAAATCAAAAGGCTGTTCGCTCTTTGAATTACCGCGTAAAAATAAAGTTGGTAAACTATATTGTGATTTAATTCCAGGTGTCAAAGTTGGAAATGGAATAGCTGAAATTGTTGACCATTTAGTAAGGACGATTGAACTGACTCGTCTACCTAAAATAGCAATAAAGCGTCTTGCATGGTGAATAATAGCATTATGTTGTACTAATTTTAAGTTGTAGTTAGCATTGCGCAGGCCTAGTCTACAGGGGAAACCTAAGGCATTGTTGATATTACACAGGTTTAATTAAAACATTTATAATCTACCTGATTTGTTTGTAAGACTGGTAATTGGCTTATTATGAGTATTCATATGACGTGTGAATTAATATCCCTTAAGTCAATAAAGGGTCGGCTACGCTCTTGTGATTCTTCTGAAGTAACAAGCGTCCATAGGCGAAGGTGTATGCTTACCATCAGGCAGGCCGAAAGATGGTGTGCCACCGTCGTTGTATTTTTTTAATAAGGTACAATATAGCTATATGTTCTCAAGTCGCGAGTGAACAGGTATATTCTTGGCAAGCGTAGATACTCCCTAGATCGCATCGCCGCATATCATCAGGCAAGATGGCAGTCATACGCTAGCTTAACTCCAATAAAAAATAATAATAGAAAAGATACCAGCAGATCAAAATACGTAAAGTCGCCGATTTTCCTGATTATTATTATAACAAAACTATACCGAGCCCCTAATATTGAAATCTACATGATAATTGGCCAGTATTTTATTTAAAAATATAGAGGCCTCTACATGGTAAATTTGAGGTAAAACTTACAAAACAAGCTCAAAAAATCACAAAAACCGAAAAAAATAATTTATCCACTTACCACTATTTCCCACCTCGCCTCGCCTATTACAATAATTAACTTACAAATATATGTATAGATGGGGTCGCAGGTCGCGCGACGCCCGATCTCGTTCGGGTGAGAAATGGACACCATTTGTCAGTGGAGGCCGATGACGTGCCCTAATTGACTTGATAAAACAGATCGGTTTCGACCATAAGCGTGCTTTGGTTTAGGGAAACTGACCAGTTCATTGCACTCAACTGGTGATCCTATACTAGCCAGTGATCCCCCGGTTCAAAGCTCGGCTCTTGATTGTTGACTTCATCTAAACCTAGTATCGTAATGCCATTGTTGATAAGCCATTAAGCCAAGTTAGAGGCCTTCGGGCCACTTGAGAACTTCTAACAGTCAAGTTGCCCATACACTCACTTGACAATCCTAATCCCAATAAGATCTAGTTTCTCTCTTAGGTTGGAATGTCTAAAACTAGTGGCTACTCCAGTTCTTGGGGTTAGGTAGCGGACCCCGAGCGTCCTTCAGGATGCATCTGTATTGCTATAACGCTAGGATGATGATGATATATTGATTAATTTTCATACATTATAAAAGTTAATATAATATTGGGGGACAATCTTACACAAATCGACCTAGTCCCAAACTAAGCAAAGCGTGTACTATGGGTACTAGACGACGATATACATACTTATATAGATAAATGCATACTTAAATACATAGAAAACATCCAAGACCCAAGAACAAATATCGTGCTAAATGCACAAATAATGCCCTGGCCGGGATTCGAACCCGGGACCTGTAGCTTCGAAGGCAGTGTCACTACCAACTAGGCTAAACAGGTCGTCAGAAGGTGTTGTTTTCTTTCTTTTGTTTAATAGCTATACTGTTATTTTACTAGTTACAGATTCTAAAAATCATAACATAACAGAAGAATTCTGAAAAAGACTTCACACAAATTAATAAGACTCCTATAAGGGTCCTGCCACACCTGTGCTCAAAATACGATGACGGTACGGAATCGCAGTGAACGTGAGGGAGAAACTAATGAGTAAAAAACGTCACGCATGAGGCACGTGGCACGTCACTGCGTTTACTGTGCGTCAGTGCGTTTTACGCAGCGGTGTGGCCGGACCTTAAATAAAACGTTAAAACCAACATAAATGTACCATGTAACAAAGAAATTATTCAAGATCATACTGTGTAGTATGATTTTTAAGAGACACGAGGCACCGAAAAATCTATAATTCCTTAACGTCCGCGTCAATTCATTGGGCATTCTTTTAATCGTTTGATTGTTCTTTAGGCACGGTGGACGTAGTTTCGCCCGATTACTGTGCTATAGCCAGTGAACGGTACAACATTGTTTAATAATAACTAAATTAACGGAGATGTCAATTAACACACAAAACTGAGGTTGAAATATGTATTTTTAATACCGTTCTCACGGTGACGGAGTCGAAGCGATTTGTTCTGAGTTAATAACTTGATTGTTTGGAGATTGATAATTTTGATCAAGTTTGACATATGTGTCATATATACATGTTGGTGTGGTGGCATAGTTACTCGAAATCGTGATACGAGATTTTTATTTGTAAACTATCTGCTGCATGTCAATCGTCAATCTAGCCAGGATGACCATGCCACAGAATAGTACTTAATAAGTAGTAACCGACGTAAAGCATTCATCCCACTCGCACATTACTAACTAGCGTACTTGCTAGAAAGGGATTATGTCAGCTTAAACGCCAGCTAGCCAGGCTTCTGAAATCAATTCTTGGTTCTGAAGGGAACTTTCGGGGGAGGTGAAGTATGGTCATTAGTCACCTTTAGAGTTTAACAGTAACTTCATAGTTTACTGCAGCATAAACGCATATTGCTTGTATATGCTAAACCTAACGTGTATAAAATAAGGTATTTCTTTAAATAAAGTGTTCACTATATACTTGGAACCTGAGTTTCCATCATCTCCGACTCAACCCTGCAAGCTAACAACCCTCCAAAACAACTTATATATCTCAGTTCTTACAGCATAACTACTGGCTAGATGAGTCACCAGAACAGAAGAGATAAGCCAATTTAATTAAAATAGGAAGTCCCAACCGTTTATATTTTATCAAATTATAGGCGTTAAGCCTACGTTATGACATAGTAAGATATTACAGGTAATTAAGATTTTCGGAATAAAATGGATTCTAATTTTTAACCGCTATTAGACCAAGAGAGCGAGCGTAACTTTAGTACGTTTAAGTATAAATTTACTACGTTCTTCTTATTGAGAAAGAAAGTACCGCTTTTCTCATCCGACCCTTAAATTCTAATACAATTACCTAATTTGACATCTCCGCTTCGATAGCAATTTGTTACACAAGCATTTTAAGTGACTTTCTTACCGACTATGGCCCTAGGTTCCAATTTAATCTGCCTTCCAACCTGGTGGACATTAATTTTTACTGTTTCCGTCCCATACTGGGAGCGCCATTCTGAAGAACACGACAAACGACATTTGCGGCTTAAAAGGAATTGTTGAGAAGATTGGCCAAGAGTTACAGATGTCTGCTTAGTATAAGGTAATAATGTCAAGATTTGCTAATTATACATTTAGGGACAATCGAAATTATTTTAATGGTCTGATGATATGAAATAAATGTGATAAAAAATGCGTTGCAATGGTGCCAAGAGTATTATTATCAAAGGGTAAAAAAATCTGATGTTTCTAATAGTAGGCGGCTAGTATTCATAATATATCCTACTTACCGCATCATTATGTCGGTATCGTGGTAAAGACACGATAAAACATTTGTCACTTTTTGATAGTAGGTACTTCGACATTTGAGAGCCCTTGCAGCACGAGATTAATAGAGCGATTTGGTAACCACGTGGCCTAAAAAACAACTTGCATTTACACGACATCATGGTACACAACGGTCGTATACAATGTGTGTACATAGACCGATCTATGTACACACATTGTATACGACCGTTGTGTACCATGATTTGTATCCATCCAATAATGTTGCTGAGATGGATGTTTTTTGCATCCATCTCGGCTCGAAACCGGTTAATCTCAAAATCACGAAATAGCCAAATATTTTGAATTAGTTTATCTTTAAGTAGGATTCAATAGTGTATTTAGGTTATTACTTGGTATTAATGCCTTATTAAACATGAAAATATTAATCGAAAAAAAAATGCTGGCTTGCTAAAATATTTTTTTTGCTTATGACTTAATTTCGTTTATGACGTGACACCACCACCACCATATCAGCCCTAGGACGTCCACTGCTGGAAATAGGCCTCCCCCAATTTCATGGAGGGTAAATGCCATAATCGCCACGCTTGGCATGCGGGTTGGCGATCGCAGTATCTCCACCGCACTCTAGGAATGCTGCTGCCCATTCCCCGGTGGTCTTGGTCGTAGTTTTAGGACATACCCGGGTCCCCGGACATACACGGGTATGACGTGACAAGACAACTATATTTAATGCTTTATATTGTAAGTAATTGCGTGTTTTAGTTACCCTAACCCTAGGCTTAAGGTAATACCACCGCCATACCCACCATACCATACGCCATATTGATATGATCTATAATAAATATTTTATTTTATTTTATTGGATGTGATTGAGAGATGAGGATTGTATAGTAAATCATACCTCGTGTACATAATATTAATACTATACTCCAAAATCATCCTCATCCTCCCACCGTTAGCCCGGTTAACCTAAAGGAAACCGGGGTCAGCTGTGGCACCAAACCCCAAGATTGACGTAGGCACTAGTTCTACGAAAGCGACTATCATCTGACCTTCCACCCCAGTGAGAAAACTTAACTTTGTTGGGATTAGACCAGTTGCCTCGCGATGTTTTCCTTCAACCATTAATATTAAGACTATGCCACACATAGCGACCGCAAGTGTCGTCAACCCACATATATCACATTTGAAAAAATGTAAACAAACCTCAAGGCGCTGTCAAGTGGTCACAAATCATCGTCCGCAATTTGCATGGCGGGCGACCTCTGACCGCAAATGACGGGCGGTTGACAGCAACAAAGGATTTAGCGTCATCTGTCGCAGCGACCTGCCCCGGGCGATCGGCACAGCGCAGAAAGGACAGTGCAACCTGATTAACCATGTGAAAGATCTTACTATCTTGTACACAAATGATGGATGGTTGACACGTGGTTGACAACAAAGGGTTTACTTGCCTGCTGCAGCGATCTGCCCCAGATGAGCGGCACGACACAGAATAGATAGACGGTGTGACCAGACTAATCATGTGGTATTATTGAACCTTATACACAAATTATGGGTGGTTGACACTTAGTTGACAATAAAGGATCTAGTTGTATTTTGCAGTACCTCTGGCTACATCAGGCGCAGCGCAGAATAGTGCAAATGTGGACCCTATAAAATGTTCCTTATATATGTATACATATATATCTCTGACCGCAAATGAGGGTCAGCTGACAATTACAGGAACTGAGCATCGTAACATGCTCGATAAAAAGCGAGAAAACTCAAAACCCTGCTGGTGGACCCATCAGCCACATGAAATAAATACATCGGTGGGGTTTAACCTGGCCAAATCGGGCTCGTAACTTTGTTAAATAATATTAGGTACATAAGTCACTTCATACCGCACCAAGGAGCAGACCAACAATCACATTACCTGAACCAGATTACACAGTCGCTGTGGCCTAAATCGGTGAGGAAACATCAACATACCAGCAGGTCAAAACTGGCCTCGTCACCGTAAACCACGACAAATAATACACCAAATGAAAAATATATAGCCCTTCTTTCTCAGTGCCTTATTTCGTCCTGAGGATCCTTTTTAAGAAGAAACACACAGCTTAGGCCTTGTCATCGCTTTCCATCAGGTGAGACTATGGCCAATCGCTGGTCAGTCTATCATAAAAAAAACCTGGAGTTAAACACACATGTGCTATTTATCACGATCGTTTATATTATATCGTCACGTTATATGGCAAAAATGTACTAAAACGACACATAAAACGTGACGCTTTTGGTGTAGTATTGGCTAGATCTAAGAAAGCTGTCTGTTCTTATCTGCTTGGCGCAAGGGCAGTGAGAAAGCCGTGTCCTTTACCCGACTGCGCCCGCTGACGGATAGCTCGCATTATTGCGTCGCCGCGATCGCCCGTAATGAGATGCGATCTAGATAGACTCTGGCGCACCAGAGACTAAGGTAAATGTCCTTATGTTTGACAACTTAATACCCAATAGTTGACACCACCTATTATTATGACTATGATATGACGGCCACCTATTATTATGATGACCGCTTTGGCTTAGTTGGTAGTGACCCTGCCTACGAAGCCGGGGGTCTCGGAATCCTGGTCAGGGCATTATTTATCTAAATAGCACGAATATTTGTTCCTGAGTCTTGGATGTTTTCTATGTATTTAAGTATGTATTTATTTTTATAACTATATATGTATATTGTCGTCTAGTACCCATAGTACAAGCTTTGCTTAGTTTGGGATTAGGTCGATTTATGTAAGATTGTCCCCGAATATTTATGTAATGGACGAATCAAAATCTTGGCAGTTGTGACGTATACGAGTAGCATTGTAATATAAGCATACTTTTGGGAGAAAATGACTGTTTAAGTTTGTTTCAGCGGTTCTTCTCGACAGTCTTCTATGTATATTCAGAAACTCTAGTGGATACAAACTTGTATATGTGCCATTGCGGTCTACTTGCAAAATAAAGTTCATTTACATATATAAATTATTTCATTAGCTTTTCGATACCATAAGGTATCATTTCCTCTCGGGCGTTGACAATGGTTTTATATAAAAACAGCTGAGAGGACTTAATTATCATATTATGCAGCCTCTGCACTCACCTACTCTGTGCTCTCATCAGTTACCATCGATCCGGGCCAGTTATCTTTACCGTTCAAAATGCAAACACAACATTAATACCACATTCACAACTCATGGAAAATATGCATTTCGTGTCTGTGGTTTGACAGGTTTACCTACGTTAAAAATTGTTTTCTAAATTACATTAAACCGTTTTGTATTGAATAATTGGTCCATGAAACTATACATAATCATAAACGATAATCTGTAGGTATATATAGTTTTAAAAATATAGATCAGACGAAGACATCTATCCTTTATTTGACAAAAAATATAAATGACCCCAATTCAAGCCTCGGTGGCACTAATGAAATGGAATAAGCTTCCTGTCGAGGTCTGTGTTTGCCACCGGCATGGTATAAAAAAAATAGATAGTCCAAACAATTTTAGATATATTTTACTTATTTATCGTATGGCAATCATTTCGAACCGTGAGATCTTCGAGAAGACAGTACGGTTGCCAGTTTTTGTTGCACTTTTAGCATCACCCAGGGCTCACGTGTAGGGTAACGGTGGGTACTCCCTACGGACGTAGTGCTACTTCGACCCCCATTTCATTCCAGACAATGAGAGAATAGGAGACCAAGAACTCATCCGTTCTGTCATTGATGAAAAAAGTCTTGGAGAGATGATGACGGCTACTGGTGGAGACTGTATCTGAGAACCGAAATCGCTAGTTCTTTGTAAGTATTTCGCATAACATTTGTAACAATGTTGAAGTGAAAGTGGAAAGTAAAAGGACCACGTGTCAAAGTGGTCTTGAAATCAACAAAGCTGGGAGTTAGGTAATTAAATAGGTTTTTAAATCTACTACTGGCTCGTATTCACTCAAACTAAAATATAAATATTTCAGTTTTGCAATGGAATTCAACTTGGTGCCTATAAAATGAAATTAGGTAAGATATTGTACCTAGTTATATATTACATAATTGTTTTACATAAAAGATATATATATATATATATATATATATATATATATATTACATAAAAGATTGCCATACGCTAAATAAATAACGAAATATATATATTTATTCAAGATTGTTATAGAGTAATTGTTAGTACCTGGGCGCCCGAGCTATGCTAGTGTTTTCCTGAAACTTAGCTAGATATTTTTGTCGTTCCTGGAAACCTCTATATTGTTAATTCCATTAAAAGCGTTGATGAGGTTTTCGAGATTTCAATTACAAACAAAAAAATAAATATTCAAATTATGTTGCTCGTTTAATATTTAATTGTTATATAAATTAAACCAATAACTTTTTCTTGAAAGAATTCGATACCATATATGATTTTTTTAAATATACAATTTAAAAAGCAGACGACCTATTTAGCGGAAAGAGTAATGCCGTAGTCAACCTTATATTCGTAGATTATATGATGTGATGCAGAATGACATGCTAGCTTAAGCAATCAATTTATCAAATATGTATCTAGACGAAGTTAACCTTACTCGATTATGAATCGTTCCATCAGTTCTAATTTACCCTTTAACTAAACTTTAATAAAACAAGGGTATCGAGCGGCAACAAATCAAACCAATCGTGCACTTGGAGACGATCCTCGACGATTACTTAGAGGTCGTGACCAAAATATAGTCATAAATTGTACAAGAACGAGGGCGAGCCCACTGATGACAATTACCTGCTATTACACGTCGATCGTATATATTTTCTACAAACATACACGTGCACCGTATACCCCAACCCTTAAAAATACAATAAACCTTATTTCTAAACCACTAAGCGTCTAAATGATGCTGTTAATCGAAATTTGCACTTATCCAACAGCAAATTTACCGGTGTTAACTCATTTAAAAACAATTGCGAAAGTGCTGCTACGTAAATCATAAGGTCTCTTATTGCGTTGTGTTAAGTACCATAATGGATTGTTAAGTGTTTTAGGAGCGGTAAGAGAGATGGTAATATCCAATAAGAGTGGTCCGTCAGTTGCGGTTTGGAGCGTAAAAAGCTCCTAAACGATTGCAAATTGACGTCTCGTATCGTATGTGGCCAAAAGGGCTCGAAAAGGTCGGTATTTGGGCCACTATTGTTAGACGTAT
Organism: Notocelia uddmanniana; assembly: GCA_905163555.1. NCBI lineage: Eukaryota > Metazoa > Arthropoda > Insecta > Lepidoptera > Tortricidae > Notocelia > Notocelia uddmanniana. The sequence continues at coordinate 6,647,300 of LR991064.1, forward strand.
ACACGTATATTATATTTACGTGAATATAACATTAGGTAATTGTTTTTTTTATGACAAAGGAGGCAAACGAGCCGACGAATCGCTTGATGGTAAGCGATTAACGCCGCCCATGGACACTCGAAACACCAGAGGGGTTGTCATTATTAAAATCAACGTAATAGCTTACAGCTGTTGCTTTTCGACTCGTAAAGAAAGAGTCAAAAACATTGGTTTAAAATTTTACAGAACTCTTTTATCAACCATTAAGAGTCCGAAGGACGCTCAGTTCTCCATACTCATTTTAAAACGCCATGTTGGAATTACATGATGCTTTGTATACACAATGGGATCTGGCATATCTAGGTGGAAAATTAGTTTTTGATGCTTGAAATTGTAATGGAGAAAAATACAGCGATTATTAAGGCTTTCATACAATACGTAAACAATTCAAAAACTCGCTGTATTTTTTTCCATTGCAATTTCTAGCAACAGAATCTAATTTCCGACCTAGATATGGCGGATCCCATTGTGTATACAAAGTTTTATGTTATTTCAGCATGGCGTTTTAAAATGAGAACGAAACTACGTTTGTATGGAGAATCGAGTTCGGTCGAGCGTACGGGGGCTTAACTTGTGTCCGTCACACAGTACATTTTCGAGACGTCAACTGTCCTTTATTCTTCAGTTAAGTGCAAACACATATGACTTTTATTTCAGCAAAATAATGTTTCGGTACATATTTATGAAAGACTAAATTCTATAGATATTTTTGCATTTGACTGTACAGACAGCTATTCATTGAGACAATTTACCAGGCAGGTTCATCAAGTTTGAGCAGAATGACTGAATTAAATCAGTAAATCAATCCAAAAAGGAAACGGGAGATCCCAAAGCGATCTCTCAAATCATCCTACAACTAACAACGTATACTTACTCTCTGAACCTGCAAATTGCCTGAATTAACTCCGTTTAGCGCTCGCTTAGAGCGATGAGAGGCAGAATAGAGGTTGCTCTAATTGATGACCTGCACCCGGTAACGGAGATGTAGGCGGCAGGCGGTGGCGTCTGTGGCTACCTTTTTTAACCCTTTGAACTCCTAAATATTTGAATGAAGTAATCACTCAGACGCCAAGGTATCAAAAATTTATGTAACGTTTAAACCAATAAAAACAATTCATAATGGTGGCCTGTTTAGCCTAGTTGGTAGTGACACTGCCTCCGAAGCTAGAGGTCCCGGGTTCGAATCCAGGCATTATTTGTGGATTTAGCACGGATATTTGTTTTTGGGTCTTCGATGTTTCGTATGTATTTATCTATATAAGTATGTATATCGTCGTCTGGTACCCATAGTACAAGCGTTGCTTAGTTTGGGACTAGGTCGATTTGTGTAAGATTGTCCCCCAATATTTATTATTTATGATTAATTTTTTTCATGATCAAAGTGCACCTTCACTCCGACCTTTTTAGTGGTGTTTGGCGTTGTCGGCACGACGTCACACGACCACTTTATAGGTTGTTGGTGTTCATAGGGTTAATTAAAGACTAACCATCGATCGTCCTATTGAAACATGTCAACCTCATTTCATAGAATTAAACATTCTCACGTTTCCTTGTCTATATATTCGAAATTGCATTATTCCTAAAATCAAATCCCGACCAATTTAAATACTTCTCTAGTAATAGGCTACGAAACCAATTATTTGCTGCGCCATCAAAGACGAGACACATGTCGAAAAGGGGTCTAGGAATGGCACCAAATTTTTTTAATAAACTACGAAGTGCTATTCGAGACAAGGACATTATTAAAGAATTCAAGCAAGCACTACGTAATTATTTAATTAAAGAAGCATATTATTCGGTGAATGAATATCTGCATGACTACAATGAATAAACCATATAATTGTAACAAGTTTATGTATGTAAATAGATGTAAGTTTATGTATGTAAGTTAGATAAAATAATAATATTAGTTTTTAAGAATTATTTTGTACGCCGCAAGGCAGAACATAGCTGAACTCTATTCTGAATGTAAAACGAACATCTACGATACTTATGGTTCACGAATATAGATATTCTATTCTATTCTATTAAAACTCTAGTCTCACCTGATGATGACGACAGGAACTAAGATGTAGCTCACTGGTTTAGTGATAGTCGCCGATACTTATGTAGTTTCAAGGACGCCTACACTGACGCCCTAGACGAATCTGTTAGTCGACTTTTGAGGCAGTATATTGTTTACCTCTGCGCCGGGGATACACCTGAAGTCTGATGTTCACGATTAATATATATTATAGTTGATATACCACTACCACCCTAACCCTTTAGCTTGAAAGCCACAGAGCGCGGTATAGCGTCGTTGCGTGGCGGAGGAGGTTTTTTGGTGAAGCGAACGCGTTCCGGTGGGACGTTGTATATTCGGCCAATAGCACGATAAAGCGGAGGTGGCGTGTGTGACATATGAAGCAGTAATGACAGTCGATAGTTTCAGAAAGAGCAAAAATGCAAAACCGCCTCCGCGCCGCGCCGCGCCAGCTCTGTGCGTATCGACCTTTACTCTTCTACCGCCCTAGTAAAATAACTACAAGAACCACAAAATGAAAGGAAGTAATCGACATGGGAAAAGTTGCTAAGTAGACAGGTCACCGTGAAATTAATGATGATGTTCCGTGCACCCGTGGTTATCCAAGGAGACTCCCAGCTTCATTTAAAGCAACTTTTAGCACGTCTTGGTATTTCCGGAAACTGTACATCCTTGTATGATCGTGTGGAAACCCGCGCGTGATATAGTGCCGGTGGATGCCACACACCGTGGCGTTTAGCTGTAGATAGCGAACCCCAGAGTTTACTAAAACTGGGTCAGCCTGTGCACAACGTGATCGCAGTCATCTATACGGGGGTATGGTAACATTCTTTTTAATACCACATCGGGGGCAAACATGCGTAAGGCCCGCTTGACGGTAAGCGATTACCGCAGCCTATACACGCTGCTTATTCCTGTCCCTTTAAATGTTTATATTTTCCTCTTTGAAGAGGTCCATACTCTAGTCCTTCGGGATAATCAGGGGGCCAATTCTCGGGATCGATCGAGATGATCTCTGTTCGAGATTCCATACAAGTGACTCTACCATTCCATACAATGTCACGATAGACATGCATCTCGCTCGGACCGAGAATTGGTCCCCTGGGCTGAGTTAATATAACAGTTGCAGCGTTTGCAGGAGAAAGTTCCACTGAAACCGTGCTTAAAACTTGTAGAATATTGTTTAATATAGATTTCATATTTGAATGGGTCGCGAGCAGCCGGCTCTCCCGCCGTCATTTAGATGCGAAGTCTAGCTTCTGTATGGAGGGTTCGAATTCCTTTGACTCTGGAGGGGTGCACACCGACTCTGGACGTTCGATGTGAATCGTCCCTTAAAGTATGATCCGGTATAAGCATAAGCAATATAATACCCCGTCTGTTCTGCCGCGCAAACCTGTACGCGACTGGGCTAATTCCCAATCGAGCCGGTAGTATCCAATAAGGATTTTCTCCACCCGCGGAAAACATATCCCGCAGTGAACCTATTTTTGAGAGCCGGAAATAATTAAGCAGAGTGTAAGTAAGTATCATCCTACAAGGGCCTGCCCTTGGATTTAGGGCTAGGGCCGGCGCTGCATCCTACCCAAACAGGTATACCCTAGTGTCAGACCATTTTCCTGAGCAAAACAACAAAGTCTTTATCTCTTAATAGGAATATAGAGCCTATGTTGTGTGAGCTACGAATCTTTCTTCTCGACTTTGTAAAAAAAAAGGACTTGATTTCAATTCATGGTCATGGTCTGTATTACGAGTATGAAAAGTAACACTATAATACCATCCCTGAAAGTTGCATGTCTATTTTCATAACATAAAATGTTACTACCATATATGCAACCGCTAATATTTTTAATAGAATGAAAAATGACCAAACTTAAACGCTACCTTTGACACCAAAACCTTTATAAGGTTCAGGTCAGAACGCCGCAGGCATAGTACGACGTTAAATATTCGCAGTCATAAAAGTCACAATAAATAACAATCATTTTCATGCGACAATGTTAAGTTCCATAATTTACGTATCCGTAAAACACGGTTTCGTTCATTAATAAATAATAAAAAAGTTGTAACGGGGACATTAAGGCATAGACAATGTGGACGCGCGATAAATCGCCGGTGGGGGGGACGCGAGCGCAATGGTAACATAAATTAAGCGGCGATCTCGCGGTATACCGATGTAACGTAGGTTAAGGGTGGGATCGGTACCATAGAATAATCGACCGAATGAAACGAAGGTCTCCGTTTCAGCTTTGATATAAAAGATTTCGTTTGTCCGGATGTGCAGAAGTCCTGATGTCCGGATTTCCGGTTATTCCTCTCTACAGGTCGCATTTCTCAACCGATTCTAGTGAAATTTTATGAGCGGGTTCAATAATTTTATAAAATTTTTGTTGATTTAGGTATTGGACAGGTTATATATGAAAAATAAATTTCGCGAGGTCTATATCTCACTGAGCCACAAGTTTTCTGTCTAATAAAACCGCTGTTTGACGGTTAGAAAATTCAAAATATGGCATCCCCGCTCGCTCGCACTCGCCACTTTGTCAAACCTCTCAACTCGCTCAACACGCGATTTTTCGTTCCTAGCCCAATCGTCTATAGCAGAGTGGTCGGCAACAGGCGGCCCGTGAGCCCCTTACTTGCGGCCCGCAAGCCTACTGGCTGTTCTGTAGGTAACGAAAATGTACATTTTGTCTAATAAAGTCACAAATTATTAATAAGTGCAGCCTGCGTCAACTTCTTTAGCTACTATATGGCCCTTGGTCGCTAAAAGGTTGCCGACCCCTGGTCTATAGTATAGACACTGACACTCCGGGGGTTTGCGAGAGTTGACTTCCGGCGAAGTGACCAGAGGAACAGCCTTTCGGTACCTACAGGAATACGGTATTTCACTGATAGTCAAATCAGCAACTTTTTACGAAACGTCAAAAACGCTCGGTTAGATAAAGTTTGTAGGGAAATGTGCCTAATGATGTCACAATTGTATATGATACCGATACCGAATAGTTTGGATGAAATTATGATAAACAATTTTTTAAATTTAAAATTTAAAAGTCAATACTTTTAAGTTATTTGAGGGCACTAAAATCGCTAGTTTAAATCATAAGTTACGTATAATCATAACCAAAATTTGACACTGAAAAACTTCTCAATAAACGAAAATATCAACAAATCAAAACACAAATCCCCATAAATCGTCAAACAAACCCACTCTACAGCACTCCTGTTCCGTAAAATAAAATAATTACATTAGTTTGGTGGCAATAACAATAACTTAACCCGTTGGACGCTGGACGCCTTATGTTTCACAGATCACCAGATACGAGCCCTAACTTACACGCTGTTACGGACAACCTCATTTGAGTTGACAAACATTTGTAGGGTTAGAAAATAACATAAGTCTGTATGCTGGTTGACACCTGGAAAGGAACATTTTTTATGAAGGTAGGTGTCAGCCAGTATTGTGTGATGTTTTAATATTTTACATTAATTTGGATCACGGCGCCAGGGTTGAAGGAACTTTAATTAGGGATATAAATTGTACGGGATTTTCCTTTTTTCAATTTATGGTAGGTGGATGGAGAAATATAGTAGCGTGGTGATGATATACATAGATAGTAAGTAGTAGAGTATCTAAAATACTAACGCTATTAAACTATAATAATAATCGTATAGCATTTATTTTTTCGAACCGTCAGATCGAGAATACAGTACGGTTGCCAATTTTTGTTGCACTTTTAGCACCACCCAGGCTCACGTGTAGGGTAACGGTGGGTACTCCCTACGGACGCGGGCGTGGTGCAACTTCGACCCCCCTTGCCGAGTGGGCCAACTTGACTTTTAGAAGTTCTCAAGCCGCCCGAAGGCCTCTAAATTGGCTTAACGACCGCTGTCATAGACAACAGCCGGGATCAACGGCTTAACATGGCTTCCAAAGCACGAGAGCGCTCAGTTAGTAATCACTCAAAGCTGTCACTCATCCAACAACTGACCTGGGCCCACGTTCTTAACGCACGCCATACGTGGGCGCCGCTGGGCCACGAGCGCTCCAATATAGTTTACCGTTTCAGTTTAAAAACGAATATACTACATCATCTTCCTAGAGTTTTCCTGGTTGTATCCTAGAGGAGCCCGGGGTCTTATTTGGCACCTAATCCCAAGATTTGGCTTAAGCACTAGCTTTACAAAAGCGACTGCTATCTGACCTTCGAAGTCTTCCAACCCAGAAGGAAAAGACCTTCTTGAGATTTGACCAGTTTCCTAACGATGTTCACAGACTACTTTTTTTAATACCACATCGGTGGCAAACAAGCGTAGGGCCCGCCTGATGGTAAGCGGTCACCGCAGCCTATGGACGCCTACAACTCCAAGAGTGTCACATGCGCATTGACAACCCTTTAAAAATGTATACACTCCTCTCTTGAAGAATCCCTTACTGTAGTCCCTCGGGACAACCTCGGTAGGGAGCTCATTCCACAAATGGAGCGTCCGAGGGAGGAAGTTTCTCTGAAACCGTACCGTATGCGACCATTTAGGATTTTTAAATATCGAATAATATTTCGTACCTATACAAGTCTTTTTTTACCCCCCGACGTGGAACGCAAATAATTTTTAAGAAAAAAAAACCGACTTCAATGGGGGAGGCCGGTGAAAGATTATTATACTTAGATAGTGCACTCTTAGATTCCATTCAATAAAATGAAAATTGCTATAAGTATGTTTATAATGGTAGAAGACTAAGTACCCTCAATTCCTCATAGAATCCTCCATCAGAACTCAAGCTTGACGAAAATGTGTCCTGAAAACCTAGCTTGCTTGACAAACAAAACGAAGAGAACAAATCGCCAAACATGAACTACGCGTCGTTGAAGAGTTCCGTTCTGATCATCATCAGCAGTTGCACTTCATCAAATGTCACTTTTTTGAATGAAAATGCTTGATTAGTTCATGAAAATACTAAAATCACTATTTGTGTGCCTTTCACATTTGAGGAGTTCCCTCGATTCCTAATGGATCCCATCATCAGAACTCGAGCATGACAAACAATTATCGTGAAAATAAAACTTGCTTAACAAACACAGCTAGAAGGACAAATCGCCATACGTCTTTTCGTCGTTGAAGAGTTCTGTTCTGATCATCACCAGCAGTTCCACTTCATAAAATGTCACATTTTTGGATGAAAATGCTCAACTTGTTGATAAAAACAAAGAAATCACCATATGTTTGCCTTTAAGATTTGAGGAGCTCCCTCAATTCCTCATTAATCCCATCATCAGAACTGACTTTGACAAAAACGGGACCAACTTGGGTATACATACATACTTACAATCAAAAAAAGAATTTTTCAAATCGGTTAAGAAATGACGGAGTTATGGAGTAACAAACATTTAAAAAAAATAACATACAACCGAATTGATAACCTCCTCCTTTGAAATCTTGAAGTCGGTTAAAAAGGGGTGTTATTATTTTAACAAATGTATCTGTGTTTCTGTGTATCTGTGTACATGTGTGTCTGTCATCATCGTAGTTCTTTAACGGGTGAATTGATTTGAATGGGGTTTTTTTATTTGAAAGCAGGCTTTTCAGCGATGGTTTTTAGACATGTGTCATCAAAATCGGTACATTCGTTTTTGAGATATTGAACTTTGAAATAAAAATGTCGGGGACTTTTCTAAGTTGTACCAGTTATACGAATTGACGGCCTCCACACGGAAAGTGGCGTGGCGTACTGCTCGGCTACAATAATGCAAGTATAATGACAGTATTTCGCTACCCATCCCTTTCTATCATATGAAATGAGAGAAAGATAGGTACAAAATATTGTCATTGTTACTGATAGTGTCTGGCGGGCTATAAATTGCATGAATGGTCAATTAACTGGCGCGAATGGGATATACAAACTTACGAAATTAATGACATAAAATTTGGTTAGTGCTACTTTATCGAATCACGATGTATATAACCATTTATGTAAAAATACATACAAATTACACATTCATGTAATTTAATCTCAATAATTTACCACAACATGGGTTAGCCTTTTTGAATTATTTATAATTTATATCACTCGTCATTTATGCTCTCGCCTTTTGTATCCATACGGAAGGTATCGAAGTGCCATCTTCGTGTATCGTCACCCTCAAAACAACTATTTACATATATAAGTATAGATAAGTTGAGCTTCCTATGCGCCCAGTTTTGCAATTGCCAGATTATTCTCTTTACTTATTTACAAAGCCTCTAGACGAAGCTAAAAAGGAAAAGGAAATTACGACTTAGTAATTACACGGAGACGCCACTAATTTAAATAAAATCCAATATTATCACAAACCAAAACTTCATGTTATGACAGCAACCTAAATCATACATTTATCTCCTAATCTAAGTCCAATCAAACACAAGAACATTATCAGAAGAGCCCCCGCGAAGATAATAAATGGGCATAATGACAGGAATGCCTCGCCCAAAAAAAAGTATAAAAAATAACACGTTGTCTATGGAATTCGAAACGCGTAAGGCGTTCCATATTCAAATTGAAATTTTATATCCTTTATTGTGATTTCGTTTTGTTAAGTAGTTTATTTGATCTATTTACCGTAAATATGGAGTCTTTATGAGCTGTTCTTTTGACAATGATTTTATAGTGACGCTTGTGACAAATGCAGTGTTTTGTTGTTTTTATTAGACATTTCAAACGTGTGAGTATGTGTGCATCAGAAACTAACTACATATATGTGAACTTATATAAATTTGGGTTAACGAAAATAACATGGTGAAAATTTAAGGCACCTTCAAATTTAAAAAGTGGTCAAATCCAATCATTCGATCCCTCAATGCTGAGGATATTGACCGCTACTGCCACTGGCGGGGGGAGCAGACGGCTCGCCAATGGATGACGCGCTGGATGTAGCGCCTGGTGTCCTCGGACTCCTCGGAGTCCGGTTTTGATATTACCGAAATATGGCCCACAACATACCTACTTCAAATACATAGCCTTTATTTCCCACAGAAATACCTCAAAGTTAGACACATGGTAAAACCAAGCCGAAGATAACCTACAAGTGTCCAGTTAGAAATATCACACAAGCTGGCAGCATCTTATTAGAAAGGTCGACAGTCTGTTATAGTTCAGTTATTTCCTATTCAAACATACCATACTATATCACAAATTCCTGGCTGAAAAGAAACATCTCATTTATCCAAAAACTCAGTTTAAATATTTAACTCCACCAAACTCATTAACCCGAGATCACGCGATAATCAAAAGCGCCATTAAAATTTAAAACACATTATTAAAGAAAAATCGATATGAGAACGACTAATCAACGCGCACTATTCGTCACGTTGTGATCGATTACGCACTCCAATTAATCGATACGATGTTAGAAGTGTATAATTATATAATAGTAAAGCGATTCGCATTATAACTGAAGAATAACGTCACCGATAAAAAGAGAAACAACGTTAGAACCTGCGGGTGTATACATACTTATGGCGTTTTGTTACGAAGGAGAGAATTATTGATCTAATAAACGCGGCTCCTCTCATGTTTTAAAGCTGCCGGTAACGTCTTCATCTCGTGATTGATGCATCGACTATCGATGAATTCGGTCAAGAATCGAATCAATCATGAATTTATTACACACTTATTAATGTCTGTTTGCTTAATGGGGAATGAATTACGAGGCGAGAAACGAACGGGTTTAATTTTAATCTCAAACGCTGACAATAAATTTTAATGACATGTAATATCGACAAATCTAATGCAAGCATAGGGGCAGGCCTAGCGGACGCCATTAAACCTGTAATAACGGTGATTAACCTCAGATTAGGTTTACATTAGCTCGTGCTAGCGGTTATAAGTAAAAAAAACTCCTTTCGGACCATTTTGAAATTCGAATTTCCAACAGAGGTGACGGGTTCACACGCTCGCTCGACTTTCATCAAATATTTTTGGAGTCGATTACAATCGATTACAATTAAACTCGGATGTTACCGTTTTAGCGTTTATGTCAGTATCTGGACCGTTTATGGAACAGCACAGTAGATTAGTTTAATCGAATAGTTTGAACGTGAGTTTCGATACCATTTTAATTTAAACGGTACCGAAAATTCTCTCTAAAAACAAGTGAGAACAGTTTGCAACAAGCAAAAATTTTCTACTCCAATAAATATGAGATATTGTGTAGAATCTACACTGTAGATACTATGAAGTTTGTATTGTTGTCTATCCGCACTGGACCTGATGGTTAGGTAATACGTCTATTACAATACATATACGCTTTAACGCGTGCCTTACATAAAACCTTCCATTGAAAAGGGAGCCCGCTTTTATACCATGCCTACAGGTTTAATCGTGAATTCCTCCGCGTAGAATTTGTTCATTCGCACTCTGCTATGCAAATTTCCTCCCGTCATTCCGCTGATGGGATGAAGGTATCTTCATCTCTATACCAAATATCATCTCAATCGTAAATAAATTATTGGAGTCTGGACATCAAAAAATTCAAAACCTTTTCTACCCACTTCTGAAGTAAACCTATCAGTTTCCAAACAGGAAAATTAATGTCAAGCTCAATATCCTTATTGATTGGACTACGGAGGTATAACGCCGACCCAGCTCCAATCGAGATCATTAACGAATCAATCGAATCCGTTGCGTTACCATTCACCATAAAACTCAATAATTAAATATTTATTCGGTTCCATTAGAAACCAAATCGATATAACACCGAATCGATTAAACGTGGAAATGTTCAAATTGCTCACAATAAAACTATAAAACGCCGTGAAATACATTTGACAAACGACCGAGAAGAGAATCTCTATTTACTTATACCATTAACTCATTAATCGATAATCATTATATATAATTGAAAGCGTTTATCGGATCGGTATTGTACCTTATGTTCCCGTAACCCACTCGTGACCGATACGAATCGATTCTATCGAGATATCGATAGTTCGCTTTGTCACGCGATATAGATTACGGATATTGATTACGGAGAGTTCACACACACTCGGATTTATATAAATTGTGGTGCTACCGTTGCGTCCTAGGCTTTATCGACTGTCGCCAGTATAAACTGGCACTAATTAAGGCGGGTGCAGAGCATTTAGCGAACTATAGTCGCTAGTTACTGGATTTGATTCTTAATGCCAGCAGTAACTCTTATAGTAAGATTAAAAGTACAGTTGGTCCGTGTTGATTATACGTGTCATTTTCAAATATAAATCTTCGAATGTAAAATTTTATTTCATTATGGGTTTTTATAAAAAACTAAGAAATGAAAAAAAAATCACATTACTATCTCATTTATACCCCTCATACATAGTTTGTGTACAATTGTAATATTTTTTACGCTGTTTTCATTCATACAAATCGGTTCAGGGCTAAGTCATTTCTAAGGAAACGTATCCAGAACCTACACTTAAAAGCAATAAACGTTCGTTTCCTTCGTTTAAGATTCAAATTCACAACCTCCTAATAAAAAGCAAGCATTTAATACATATTATATAACTATAACAACACAAGTGTCATATGTATGGAAATTCAATACCAAGTGAACAGTGAACCCATTTTTGCTCTTGACTGGCTGCCTACCAACGCTAATGAATCAAAAAGTCAAATAAAGGTCAGTGGCCGACATAATGTACCTTAATCATATTAAAAGGTACAAAAGTGACCCAACGGATACAAAACGGGTAACCTCGGATACAGGATTAGAGATCTCTTGTTAATTGTCATAATTGAACGGAGCCTTTCGAATTCTAAATTCAAACGCTATTACAAACAACCAGTCGGATTTAAAAAGGTACTAAGTACATGAAAAGCGCTTGAAATTTGCTGCGTTTATATTTGGAAGGGTTGGTCCTTAATACGTTTTGTTTTAACCGTCGTTTTGACGTCTTCAGTGTTGCTGTTTACCGTATCAGTTGTGAGCGTAGCCGTGTGTGCGTTCTATCAACATTATGTAGATGATCATGCAATAATTGATGAACACACAACTCTACTTGGGATTAGAGATATCATCGGTTGCAGTATAAAATGGACCATAAACAGAAATTAAGATGGTCACCACAAATTAGGTACAGACCAGACTCTATAGGTATTACTATTCGATTAATCGCGAAGGCACAATATCGATTGGCCGGTAAACGGTTAATAATCGAAGTACATCTGACCCCATAAATACATTTGAGCGAGCGTCTGTTCCACGAGTGGATCCTATTAAATTAAAACAAGAATTCTTAAATTCTTACTCATTAAAAAGATAATCAAATTCATTGATTAGAAAATGTCCCAAATTCTACTGTATGAAGCTGCGATAGCACCTAAACAAAGAGACAGACGGACAAACAAAGATTCAGATGTAACTGCCTGCATTGGAGTGTGTCGGGGATCAAAAGCTAACAATTCAGAGTATGAATTAATGTAAGCTTTGATAGTCCGCATTTTATTGTCAAATCTTACATTACTTCTCATTTTCCTGGGCATTAAACGAACATTTTGGTTGTTAAAGATAAAATTTAAAACACTAAGGTGAAAGAAAACCCATTCGCTCGACCATCATCGCCTCTACACCCAAAATCAATCTAAATTTCAATAACCATCATGCTTACATTAAGCCCATAGCTGTAGTCATTCGAGATTCGACCTATCAAGTTTATTAAGTGACAACGGCTCGAAAAATCCCATTTTAACATCTCGAAGTCAAAGTTCGGTGCAACAAACCAGAATGCCGACACCAAACACAGATGGATAAAAATCGCTGCATTTTAATCCACCTTATAAGATAGAACCGAGAGCGTCGAGTATTTGTAATGCCAGCGGAGAAATCCGAAAATGTCACTTTAAATAATCGTGTTCATTAGTAAACATTTAAAACACGCATTAGGACCGCGGGTGCTGGCGCCTCGCACGATCGTAATCACACCCAAACATAACACCGTCCCGCTCTAGCATCAACGGATTCAGAAAAGAACGAGCGGGAAGAGAAGCATAGTTTTAAATAAGGAATAGGTGAACCGGCGATGCTATCGACTCGGCCCGGGATACGTACTAATTAAGGGACTTCTTACGATAAACGTCCAAAGATCCGCCGGTAGATGTCGCACAATTAAGACATACGCTTTATAATCGAGCGGACGAAATGAAACGATTCGATTAATCGATTCTTATAAAATTATCCGACGTTTAATATTCAAATTTCGAACATTGTTTGACGGCCCGCGGCGCGGTAATTGGTGATAATTTTTTAATTGATATAGCCAGCCTGTAACTCGTTTGTTTATGGCCAGTGTTGCCTGATTGTTTAATTTGTGGTCACGGTTGACTGTACTTAATCTTAAACACTCTATCGATAAAGTTTACATTTAGAAAGGTGTATGGAAATTAGGGTAAATTGCGTGTTTTTCCTTTCTGACGATTATTTGAATTGCAGTTGAGTGTCGCCAGTATTGCTTCTTCCGAATTATTTTTTTCTGAATTTTAGTCGTGAGAATTAGGACAGATTTTGAATACAAAAGTGACAATATCATAAAAGATAATGGAGTGTACGAGTAATATATAAGTCTGGGTTTAATAATTCGAAAAACGTAGGGATATTAAAACACTACTAAATTAATTACATAATATGACCACCAGCCTAGCGAGCACAGCACTATAACTTATAACACTATAGGCTATCATGCTAGCTAGGCAGTTTGAGTACAATATGTATATATTCACGTGCTATGTAGGTATAAACATAAATAAGAGAGTATCGCGTGATATTAATTATCGTGTAAACGTGAATTATGTCAAGCTGAAGCATCCCCTAACGAAATTATAATTTTCAAAGTGAAAAATTGTAAATTTTAGCCGTCCCGGTTGGGATTTCAACCCACGACCTATGGAAACCGTCCATCGCTCTTAACCAACTGAGCTACCGTGGGTATCTCTTGTATTGACAAATCTTTCAATCACTTCACTATTCTTCACACGTCTTACGGTGAGTTGCACCAACCTACGATTACAGACTGATCAACGTTAAATGTGGTGCTGGCAGCTGTCATCTCATTTCCATTCAATCAGATTTCAACGAACAATGTATACGATTACAGACTGTTCGGTACCCACCCTTAGAACGACTCGTAGCAACATCTTCCGCGAACTTTCGTTCATTCTCATTTTAAAACGCCATCCTGAAATGACATGAAACTTTGTATACACAATGGGATCCGTCATATCTAGGTCCTAGGTCGGAAATTAATTCCTGTTGCTAGAAATTGGAATGGAAAAAAAAGCGAGTTTTGAAATTTTTAGTATGAAAACCCTAATATTTATTTATTTAATCTTTATTGTAGGTACTAAAGAAACCTTATCGTACAAAAGGCGGACTTAATGCCATATGGCATTCTCTACCAGTCAATATAAGCCAGTAATATTCGCTGTATTTTTCTCCATTATAATTTCAAGCAACAGAAACTAATTTCCGACCTAGATATACCGGATCCCCTTGTGTATACAAAGTTTCAAATGATTCCAGCATGCCATTTTTAAATGAGAGCGAAACTACGTTTGTATGGAGAAGCGAGCTTAAGCTTGAAACGCACAGAGCGCGGCGCAGCGTCGTTGCGTGGCGGAGGCGGTTTTGCGGTATATCGAGCACGCCCGGGGATACCAAATCAACCAAAAAAACGCACGCGGAGTAGTGGAGCGGAGGCGGCGTGTGTGACATATGAAGCAGTAATCGACACTATCAACAGTCCACAGTTTAGGAAAGATCGAAAATGCAAAATCGCCTCCGCTCCGCACCGCGCCGCGCCCGCTCTCTGCGTTTCGAGCTTTATTACAACTTCTGAAAGCTATAGGGCCAATCAACTTTTATATGGACACTTCTATTTTACCGGATTTCAACAAACATACATAAATATGATATCAGTGCTTATTTTCATTTTTAGGGTTCCTCGAACCTCGAAAGGAAAAAACGGAACCCTTCTAAGCGAACGCAATCAAAAGATACAGCCTTTTATGCCGCAAATTTTCGACACTCGCAAGGGAATCAAAACCTCGTGAACTCAGAATCTTGAAATTTGGTACGGTGCAAGGTATTTTAGCACAGATAAAGGAACATTTGCGAAAACCGTAAATTTTTAGTTACATCATATAATAAAAATATTTTTTACGGAACCCTCGGTGCGCGAGCCCGACTCGCACTTGGCCGGTTTTTGATGATGTAGTCAAGTCACTAGATTATCAATTGATCTTTGCCGAGTACTGTGAACAATATATTACTTTCCGAAACGTGTGGAAATTGGATAAAAGTGTCTAAGTTACTGTCGGCGGATTTGTTGATGAAAAGTTAATTGTCTGCTAAGTTACCATATTTTTATTAGATTTAATCTTGAATAATAGATTATTAACGTGAATCATAAAATAAGGTAATAATATTATTACAATGTAAAAATAATTTCACTAACAACAACTCCTCGGATTTTTTTTTATAAAATCCGTACAATTTGCCGTTAAAAAAGTTGATTCCCCTCCAACGGCAAATCGTGATGTGAAAATCTAGTAAACGGTCCCATTAAATCAGATGAAACTTTGCCCCTCAAATTGTTCACATTGTAAAGGTACATAACAGCCATATTGAACGGATAAACGTTCTCATTAGACTACGAGTAAAAGCAAACAAAGCTAGTTCTGGCCGATGATGAAACCATTAGAGCCATAGCAATGCAGTGGATTAGACCAATTAGACCTCCGTGTTTGCTCGTTGCCTAAAAGTTGACTTGTTAGATGGAGTATGAAATCGGCATCAAAATTATAAGTAGTGTTTAAATAGAGTTGTGACATGGCCGGCGTTTCACGGTCCTGTCCGGTCAAATTTTTACGTGTCCGGCCTGTCCGGCTTTTGCAAATTAACTAAAAATATCTACAATACGAACAACAAGATTAACGCCAAGGTCGGCTTTTGAAGTCTTTTGTCTTGAGACACTGCGGAATATTGGATAAAAGATGTGCCGTAGCTTCCCGAACACTTCCCAGCCGAGTCGGATTCGAATATTAACCTCTTTCTCGAAGTTAAACTTACCTAACTGGACAGTCCGTCCTATTGTAATCGTCTGCTTCGAGCGTAAATGATTTTACAGTACATATGGTGCTATATTAACGCTCGAGTGCGGTAATCAGCAGATTACGTGCATATGTAGAAACTTTAAAGAACCATATGTACTGTAAAACGTTGTACGATACACGTGCGAACAGGTAATTCGCAACTCGTGTCGATTTAAAAACACTCCCTTCGGTCGTGTTTCAATTTATCACCACTCGTTGCGAATTTCCTGTTTTCTGCACTTGTATCGTAATGTACTATTAATCACATTCAGAAAAAATTGATCCCCACTGTACATGTAGGGGAAGTACCGTTCCCTAGAAAAAAGGTATTTCCAAAATTTTATAATACCGTTTTGTTGATGTGTTTGACATGTATACCCATACCAAATTACAGCTTCCTAGTTACTGAGCTAAGCCACGGACAGACAGATGGACGGATGGACGAACGGACGGACGGACGTGGCGAACATATGAATATGAGGGTTCCTTGTTTACTACGAAACCCTAAAAAAGATCTTAAACCTGAATGTTTACCCAGTATAATTTTCATTCTCGCAAGGTGATCCATGCGCATGCGAAGAGTCGGTACACATCGAACTACCACTAATAAGCGAACAAGAAAACAATTTGAGGACTACAGACGACAGATAACACAACAACAACAACAATGTACAATGTAATGTCATAAACGTTTATTTTTATGAAATTTTCAATTTATTAAGTAGTATAATATTGAAATAAAACGAGTTTTAAGCTACAAAATAGGGGAGCGTTTGGATTTCCTTTTTATCGAGCGAAGTTTGTCCAATTATGTAACGACTACACGACGTACCTACAGAAAGCGTCTCAAAACCAAAATATATTTTTACACCACACCTTGCCAAAAAAGCGCGTTTTTCCGCACGCTGCGCGTCCGGAAAATCACACTTTTAGGCCTAGTGGTGACGTAAAATTGTGTACAAAACACAGGTCGTAAAACAGAAAGTCCTCTCTCGCATATTTATGACCCTCGCCGGCGGCTCGGGCTTCAAACATCTGCGGTATCGGTATTTCTTTGTTTTACAACCCTTGTATCGTAAATAGCTATTTTCACGTGTTTAGTCATTACCGTTTCTAAATAAAATGACATTAAAAATGACTTTTGCAACACGTCAGCCCGCCTTAAGCGTCTACAGCACTAAAATGTCACGATATTTTTCCAACTGGAGCGGTCAAGGGTTAAGTGTAAATCTTGCACCAATAAAGTATTCCGCATCAAAAACACACTTATAATACAGTATTTATCAATCGATACATTAAAACGTCGTTAAATACAATATTTACGACCTTTGGACGCTCTTCTAATCTTGCAGTATATTAATCTCTGTGACATTTTTACGTTAATAGGTTAGAAGTTTTTCACCTACATTTCGCACCCGGATCTGCCCTGTTAAATATAAATGTGGCAATATTTTCAGGGGTCCTCAACAGTTTTTGACCGCGTGAAATGAAGGTCTCCGCTTCAGCTTCAACAAAAATGCTCTCGTATGTCTGGCTGTCCGGATTTCCGGTTGTTCTCTAGAGGTCGCATTTCTCAACCGATTCTTGTGAAATTATGTGGGCAGGTTTGATAATTATATAGAATTTTTCGGTCAAGTCAGTTTGCGGTCATTTATAATTAAAAAAAAAAATTAACTTAGAAAAAAAACTTCGCGAGGTGTAGACGTCACACCTCACATAGCCACTAGTATTATTTGAATCGCATACTACTTACCTGCTGCGGAACCTCCATCACCTTCGCCGTCTCACATCTCAGCTCCAAAATATCGGGGCGACATAATAAATAATAACAAAGCTAATATATGCAAATCCGTCGATACGTAAGCGAACGGCGGACCAATAACCCCGCGGGTGGTGACGGACCACGTTAGGGCGGTGATTTAATGACTGGCAAAATGGCTGACGAGAAGTTCATGGTTTATTGTTTATTGGAAACTAGAAGTCAGTCTGGAAGAATCGTTGCAGAGCTCGTTTAAAAGTTATTGATTGTTTCAGGAATCCGTTTGGATGATATTAAACTCTTAAGTGCAAGTTACTTGGAGTCAAGCGCCCCTCCAAAAAAAATCGTAACTATAATTTAACTTCTCCGTCTCTCAACGCACTCCAACACATCATCCTAATTATCAAATGAGCTAACTGGCTCATACACCAAGTGGTTAAAAAAAAGCTACATTAAGATCTTATACTATAATTCAATGAATGCAAAAACTCAAAGCTCTAATAGAATAGAGGATTGAATCGGCAGATAAATAAAATTCGTACTTCTTCGAAATGTCAAATCTATCTCTTAGCAAATAATTTGTTAGGAAACCTGAATACCACACACATTATTGCATCTTAAAATCTATTAAATTGAAAATCGTCATGCATGCAAGTATGTAGCTATAAAATTAGGTAAGTCTAAATTCTTTAAAATCTTTAAAAACTTCTAAAGTCTTTAAAAACTATGAAGATATATATTTCTCAATAGAGCATATATCTGATTAGGTAGCAGACCCCGGGCATCCTTCAGGATGCAACTGTACTGGGATAACGTTAGGACGATGATGAGATATATATTTTTCAAAACGTGTATTTATTATGAGATTTCTTCTACCTATACTAAAGTATCCTTCATTGCACTTACTTTTAAAAGGCACACGTATTCCAAAAGAAGTCGATCCCTTATAACGCTCGGTCGGTCGTGGGTGACGTATAGATTCGATTCTTACAGCACCCACGGGTAGATTGGGGATGAGGTTATTCTACCACATGGCATTAGGTACTAACTTATTTTATATTTACTATACTTGCACTTTTATAAGTCCAGAAGGAGCAATAGGTTTATTTTTATACAACGGCGGTGGCAAATTGTTTTACGGCCTGCCTAATAGCTAGCAGATACCTATACTGTAGCCTAAGGACACATGCGACTACAAAATAATCACAGTTGCGTTCCTGACCCTTATTATTGAGAACTCGTTGTGTTGACAGCTTGAGACATTTTCAGGCCCCTCACACCCAATACAGCACATCTTAAGCTTGAAATACAGCACATCTTAAGCTTGAAACAGAGTACATCTTAACCTTGAAATACAGCATCTTAAGCTTGAAACACAGTACATCTTAAGCTTGAAACACAGTACATCTTAAGCTTGAAACACAGCACATCTTAAGCTTGAAACACAGTACATCTTAAGCTTGAAACACAGCACATCTTAAGCTTGAAACACAGTACATCTTAAACTTGAAACACAGCACATCTTAAACTTGAAACACATCACATCTTAAGCTTGAAACACAGTACATCTTAAGCTTGAAACACAGCACATCTTAAGCTTGAAACACATCACATCTTAAGCTTGAAACAGAGTACATCTTAAGCTTGAAACACATCACATCTTAAACTTGAAACACAGCACATCTTAAGCTTGAAACACAGCACATCTTAAGCTTGAAACACATCACATCTTAAGCTTGAAACACAGTACATCTTAAGCTTGAAACACAGCACATATTAAGCTTGAAACACAGTACATCTTAAGCTTGAAACACAGCACATCTTAAGCTTGAAATACAGCATATCTTAAGTTTGAAACACAACACATCTTAAGCTTGAAATACAGCACATATTAAGCTTGAAACACAGCACATCTTAAGCTTGAAACACAGCACATATTAATCTTGAAACACAGCACATCTTAAGCTTGAAACACAGCACATCTTAAGTTTGAAACACAGCACATCTTAAGTTTGAAACACAGCACATATTAAGCTTGAAACTACAGTACATCTTAAGCTTGAAACACAGCACATCTTAAGCTTGAAACACATCACATCTTAAGCTTGAAACACAGTACATCTTAAGCTTGAAACATATCACATCTTAAGCTTGAAACAAAGCACATGTTAAGCTTGAAACACAGTACATCTTAAGCTTGAAACACATCACATCTTAAGCTTGAAACACAGCACATCTTAAGCTTGAATCACATAACATCTTAAGCTTGAAACACAGCACATGTTAAGCTTGAAACACAGTACATCTTAAGCTTGAAACATAGCACATCTTAAGCATATCTTAAGCTTGAAACACATCACATCTTAAGCTTGAAACACAGCACATCTTAAGTTTGAAACACAGCACATATTGAGCTTGAAACACAGTACATCTTAGCTTGAAACACAGCACATCTTAAGCTTGACATACAGCATATCTTAAGCTTGAAACACAACACATCTTAAGCTTGAAACACAACACATCTTAAGCTTGAAACACAGCACATATTAAGCTTGAAACACAGCACATATTAAGCTTGAAACACAGCACATCTTAAGCTTGAAACACAATACATCTTAAGCTTGAAACACATCACATCTTAAGCTTGAAACACATCACATCTTAAGCTTGAAACACAGCACATCTTAAGCTTGAATCACATAACATCTTAAGCTTGAAACACAGCACATGTTAAGCTTGAAACACATCACATCTTAAGCTTGAAACACAGCACATCTTAAGCTTGAAACACAGCCCATCTTAAACTTGAAACACACTACATCTCAAGCTTGAAACACATCACATCTTAAGCTTGAAACACAGTACATCTTAAGCTTGAAACACATCACATCTTAAGCTTGAAACACAGCACATCTTAAGCTTGAATCACATAATATCTTAAGCTTGAAACACAGCACATCTTAAGCTTGAAACACAGCACATCTTAAGCTTGAAACACAGCCCATATTAAGCTTGAAACACAGTACATCTTAAGCTTGAAACACAGCACATCTTAAGCATATCTTAAGCTTGAAACACATCACATCTTAAGCTTGAAACACAGCACATCTTAAGTTTGAAACACAGCACATATTAAGCTTGAAACACAGTACATCTTAAGCTTGAAACACAGCACATCTTAAGCTTGAAATACAGCATATCTTAAGCTTGAAACACAACACATCTTAAGCTTGAATCACAACACATCTTAAGCTTGAAACACAGCACATATTAAGCTTGAAACACAGCACATCTTAAGCTTGAAACACAGCACATATTAAGCTTGAAACACAGCACATCTTAAGCTTCAAACACAATACATCTTAAGCTTGAAACACATCACATCTTAAGCTTGAAACACAGCACAACTTAAGTTTGAAACACAGCACATCTTAAGCTTGAAACATATCACATCTTAGGCTTGAAACACAGCACATATTAAGCTTGAAACACAGCACATCTTAAGCTTGAAATACAGCATATCTTAAGCTTGAAACACAACACATCTTAAGCTTGAAATATAGCATATATTAAGCTTGAAACACAGCACATCTTAAGCTTGAAACACAGCACATCTTAAGCTTGAAATACAGCATATCTTAAGCTTTAAACACAGCACATCTTAAGCTTGAAATACAGCATATCTTAAGCTTGAAACACAGCCCATCTTAAGCTTGAAACACAGCACATCTTAAGCTTGAAACACAGCACATCTTAAGCTTGAAACACAGCACATCTTAAGCTTGAAACACAGTACATCTTAAGCTTGAAACACAGTACATCTTAGGCTTGAAATACAGCATATCTTAAGCTTGAAACACAGCACATCTTAAGCTTGAAACACAGCACATATTAAGCTTGAAACACAGTACATCTTAAGCTTGAAGTACAACATATCTTAAGCTTGAAACACAGCACATCTTAAGCTAGAAACACAGCACATCTTAAGCTTGAAACACAGTACATCTTAAGCTTGAAACACAGCACATCTTAAGCTTGAAACACAGCACATCTTAAGCTTGAAACACAGCACATATTAAGCTTGAAACACAGCACATCTTAAGCTTGAAGCGCACAGAGCGCGGCGCAGCGTCGTTGCGGCGCGGAGGCGGTTTTTCGGTAAAGCAAACGCGATCCGGGCCATGTCGCCCCAAGAAACCACGCGGTATTCGGTAGCGCGGTAGAGCGGAGGCGGCGTGTGTGACACATGAAGCAGTAATCGACAGTCGACAGTTTCACAACGATCAAAAATGCAAAACTGCCTCCGCCCCGCACCGCGCCGTGCCCGCTCTGTGCGTTTCGAACTTTAGGGAGCTCTGGCGACCTTCCTCGCCACCACGAACACGTCACCACGTACCTAAAGTGCAAGTAGTGGTGTTATTATGGATGCGGTCTTCTGTAAGGTGGAGGTACTTCTCCAGTTGCGCTGCTCCAAATGTGAGCGAGATGACGTCCCACCGTGCCCTACCTCGCTAAATAAGCCACACAAGACTTTAAAAACCATAAATAATGTATTGTAACAATCTCGTCTAGTACGCTAAAGCGGTCAAGGCGGCGCGGGCGCATACATCATTGTGATATGATTATCATCATTACGTCGTGCATTGCGGTGCAATTGCACCGTGGGACAGCATAAGCGACACGTTTTTAAAAGTATCTACTTGGGTTAAAAGGTTTGGTGTTACAACATTCTATTTTACGCCTACTCGTATCATAAAACCACTCCTAGGTATTTATTAGGATTCCGTAGTAAACAAGGAATCCATATAGTTTCACCATATCCGTCCGTCCTCGACTTAGCCGGCGGGTAACCGTTTCTACTAGAAAGCTGTAATTTGTTATACATATCAATTACTCTAACAAAACGGTATGATAAAATCCTAAAAAACGCCAAAAGTATACGTTTCGTAACAAAACGGCCTTCCCGGTAAAAGAGATTTCAAATCACTACAGAAAACATTAAGTGACGGCAAGTGGACCAAAATGTTATCGGTTGATGGCCACTTCTCGGAAGAAGAATTAGGCTGGGTTGCACCAAACCACCTGTAATCGTAAGCGGTGATCGTTAAAATCTGAATGTATGGAAAGGTTGACAAGTTTATAAGGGATGACAGCTGCCGGCGCCATATTAAACGTTGATCGGTCTATGATCGTAAGTTGGTGAAACTCAGCCTTAGCGTTGGTCGTCCAGCAACTCGGTGGGTAAGATGACATTAGGAAAATCTCGGGTCACTTCTAGATATGATTGGCTCAGTACCGGGTTGATTGGCGTTCTCGAAGAGAGGCCTACGCTCAGCAGTGGGCGATTACAGGCTGAAAATGATGATGATGATGATGATAAATAATGAAGAGTCCGCAGGAAGCTTGGTTCTCCATACAAATGTAGTTACGCTCTCATTTTATAACCACCATATCAGCCAAAGGACGTCCACTGCGGAACATAGGCCTCCCCCAAATTCACGGGGGGTATTTGCCATAGTCGCCACGCTTGGCATGCGGGTTGGCGATCGCAGTATCTCCACCGTACTCCAGGGATGCTGCTGCCCATCCCCCGGTGGTCTTGGTCATCATTTTATAACGATATGCTGGAATAACATGAAAATTTGTAAACACAATGGGATCCGGCATATCTAGTCCAAAAATTGTTTCTGTTGCTTGAAATAATAATGGAGAAAAAATACAGCGGTTCTTAATGTTTTCATACAAGACCCAAAAAACGTTTGTACGGAGAATCGCGCGGGGGACCCTTAACCTGCCATTCAAACAAAACTCTTCCCATAGTCGACCCTCACGATACCCACTGAATGAAAGTAGATAGCGCAATTCTAACCCGATACCACACTGGGGGCGAACTTGCGACTAGTAGACACAATTTGATATTTTTGCAGTCCTTACTAACTTTCAGCTTCTAGCTTCAACTCAAGGCGACATTACGTCACTAACCAACGCCCAGTAATCTTATACAATCAAACATTTAAATATGATCATCAAGAATCTTCACTTGCCTAATTATATGTTATTTCCAACATCATTGCCGCGCGATCCATATATCAACAACATTAACTTAACTAGCACGTGTCCACGCGACAAAACCGCCAATATGCATATTAATATACACATTAAATTGTTTGAAATGGTTTCTAGAGAGCCGCGGGTGGTCACTTTAATTGTTGATCGTATGCAAATACACACGAATGCGGCTAAGAACCAATAAACACCAGTAAAACTGTAGGAGATCGCATTAGCTGAGATATGAGTGGAGATTGCCAGGTTTCTATGAAATGTCATCAAATCTGGCCTTTGATGTTGCGATATAGATTGCTAATTGGGAAGAATCTAGATTGTATGAAAATTACGGGGAAAACGTTACTATTTAAATATTACTCGTAAATTAGATAGATTAGGCAATGTGACGTAACAACATAATTTTAAGACAAAATACCCAGAACTAAAAGAGTGAAAAGAGTGACCCAAAGCCAGAAGAAGAATAAAAGTAATAATCCGCTACTTTATTATTTTAAGCTTGGCATATAGACTACATATTTACATCAAGTTTGAAGTAATTAACATAGTGGGAATGATAAATAACCTCCTATACATCCAAGTGAACACTAACCCATATTCATGTATAAAGAAAACCGGCCAAGAGCGTGTCGGGCCACGCTCAGTGTAGGGTTCCGTAGTTTTCCGTCCGTCACATTAAGTTGACATATTAAGTACAGAAACACAAAACCCTAAAAAGCACGTCATTTCATTGTGATTTTGTAGAAATGACAGGTACAATAAACACCTGTTTATACGGTTAAATTACAAACTTAGTTCAGAAATTATTTTTGTAATTTTTTCAAAAACTATTCAACCTATCAAGTTCAAAATAATTTTCCTACAAAGTTTTTATAAAGTTCTACTTTTGAGATTTTTTTCATATTTTTAAAACTTATGGTTCAAAAGTTAGAGGGGGGGGGACACATTTTTTTTTACTTCTGGAGCGATTATTTCCGAAAATATTAACATTATCAAAAAATGATTTTAGTAAACCCCTATTTATTTTTAAATACCTATCTAACAATATATCACACGTTAGGGTTAAAATGAAAAAAAAAATCACTCCCCACTTTACGTATAGGGGAGGTACCCTAATAAAATATTTTTTTCCACTTTTTATTTTACCACTTTGTCGGCGTAATTGATATACATATTAGTACCAAATTTCAGCTTTCTAGTGCTAACGGTCACTGAGATTATCCGTGGACGGACGGACAGACGGACGGACAGACGGACGGACTGACATGGCGAAACTATAAGGGTTCCTAGTTGACTACGGAACCCTAAAAAACCAGCCACGTGCGAGTCTGACTCGGTTCTTTCAGGGTTCCGTAGTAAACAGGGAACCCTTATAGTTTCGCCATGACACTAGAAAGCTATTATTTGGCATAGGACAAAACGATACGAGTAGTAGTAATTTTTTAGGATACCCCCTCTTACACGTAAACTGGAGATGCAATCCCCCGCCCCCTACTTCCTTTCAAACCATTCAAAATTAAGTAGTTCTTGAGATAAATAGTTGTGACAGAGGGACAGCTGGAATCGCACCATAAGTGTATCTTTGTACCTGTTTGGTACGGAACCAAACGCGAGAATACAGAAGTTCAGAATTGTCATGTATGTCAGATGAAATCAGCAAAACCTTTTTCAAACACTAGTATCACGCTCTATCGGAATGATCTTTGATGTCAAGTGATTTGTTAACATTAGAAATTCAACTCAATCAAAATGCGGTGATTTCAAAATCATCATTAGTGATGCTGCATTAAATCATCTAAGAAGTCGTCAACAACATAATCGATACGGTTTAATCAGCATAATCGTAATAATTGATGACGATTGACCTTGCCAACTGCTTGGCAGTTTGAACTTAGGTCATGAGCCGTTAAAATCTGACAACTGTGCTCGTCCGGTTTGGGCCTCTATATGTCACTATTGGAAATACATTCATGGTTTTATTATTTATTAACAAACTCATAATACATTTTAGGGTTCCGTACCCAAAGGGTAAAAACGGGACCGCTGTCCGTCCGTCCGTCCGTCCGTCCGTCTGTCACCAGGCTGTATCTCAAGAACCGTAATACCTAGACAGTTGACATTTGCACAGATTATGTATTTTTATTGTGGCTACAACAACAACAAATACTAAAATCAAAATAATAATAATAATTAAGGGGGGCTCCCATACAACAGAATAGTTGTCGGCGTTTTTTTTATGGTACGGAACCCTTCGTACGCGAGTCCGACTCGCACTTGGCCGGTTTTTTTACATTCTGTTAAACTGTGTATCACACCTAATTCCGAGCTTATTAAAATTGAAAAGTTAATATTAATTAAAATAATGACGCCCATATTATTATCTAATTTTATTGCAAGCTTTTATTTAACTTACAGTGTTCGTATGTAACTTGTGTTCAAAATTTGCAATCTTTTTCCAGCCACTTGCCGGTATCCGATAAAGCTGAAATTTGGCATAAGTACCTACTAATGAAAGTTCGGTGACAATACAATAAAATGAAAAACATTCATACAATAAGTTCAGGCATATATTCCCAAAAGGAGTAGGCAGAGCACATAAAAAATAATTTCAGCGCCACTCTTAGCAATTGCAGGTTTATAGATGGAGAAAATGTGATATTGCAGTGACAGGTTGAAATAAATGAGCTTTCGACGTCGCAACGGCACTTTTACAAGTCAAAATTCTACTAGCATTTCTGAAAATTAAGACCACTGCCTAAAACTAATTTGTTTTTATGTCTTTATAGAAAAAGTACTGAAAATCGAATATATATGTAATAATCGAATAAATGAACTAATGTACGCTGACCACGTGACTTTGGCCGCGCGTCAATCGCGAATTTTGATTGAAATGATAAGTAAAAATAAATAAACAAGAAATTATAAACCTGTACGTTCTTCAGTATGAGAAAATAAAATAAACATGAAATAAACCTGTATGTTTTTCAGTATGAGAAAATATTCATTTTGAGTCAGCTACGAGTTATGGCAGTTACGAGGATATGTAGCTGACTCAAACTAATATCTTTATTATACTTATTAAAATTTCAAGAGTATTATGGACTAGGGAGAGACAGACTGGACAAAACTTGCTACTCTCTGGAAGGGTCCAACAGGGACGCGAAGTCGCGGTTGGCCACAGTCGAGATGGGTCGACGATATTAAAAAACAAATCCCAAACAACTGGCACACAGAAGCTCAAAACCGAGAACATTGGCGCAGTTTGGAGGCGGGCGAATCCTTTCCTCGTAGAGGACCACTCATAAAATTAAGTTTTAGTTTTTAAGTCACAAATATTTATTAGTTGAAAATCATAGAGAGTAATTTAAATAATTTATATTGTAACTATAGTAGATGAGTAGGAATAAAAAGGCTTTTTTATTTTTTTTTATGCAAAGGCTAGACCTTACGGACGGACATATTTATATGCAAGCTGTATTCTATCCCGTGGCTTCGCTTGCATGGCTGGGCATGGGCATCTATTTTTAACTTTACGAATGCAATATATATAGGTATAGTGGGATAGAATATATGACCTTATATAATAAATGATACCTAATTAAAAAGTAAGGCTACGCAGCCTAGTAGTTCAAGTCTGCCGCTGTCAAACGATGGTTGTGGAGTCACTCGCACTCATGGCAATGAGTTTTCGGAACTTATGACGACCACGCCTACCAACCCGGGATCGAATCCCGGTCAGGGCATTTTTTGTGTAATTAGCACGAATATTTGTTCCTAGGTCTTGGATGTTTTCTATATATTCAAGTATCTGTTCATCTATATAAGTATGTATACCGTCGTCTAGTACCCATAGTACAAGCTTTGCTTATTTCGGGACTAGGTCGAACTGTGTAAGATTGTAAAAAGAACAAAATAATAATGATATTTCTCATTAGCTTCCGTGAGAAAATTACATTGTGAGGAAACCTGAAGATATATGCGAAGAAATTCAATGATGTATGTGAAGTAGCCAACCCTCAAAGGGCCCGTGTGAAGCCTACTGCCCGTACCCTCTTACCCAAGAGAGTAGGCCTGCGCCCAGCGGTGGAAGATAACTCGCAAGAGTTTGAAAAATAAATAGTATTTGCTATAAATTTGTATTAAATTAGTTACCTATCATCGTACCTTGGGGCACGCCTCGAGTAATTCAAAGAACCACTACGACAAATCTTCTACCGCATTACTTCCGAAATGAAAGCAATTATTTTAATCAGGGCCTACACTACACAGGCAAGTCATACCAAAATCCAATAATGTGAAAAATTGCTGAACGATTAGGACACTGTTACATTAAAGAATATAGCAGTTTCAGTCTAAATTTGCGTTAAAAGTAAATTACTCCAATGAGCAGAACTATTGGACACGTAAAATACTAATTAGAATTTGAGTCTTTATAATACTACAAAACACAATTGCTACCAACATTTTTATTAATTAACATTAAATGTGAAAACAAAAACAGAATTTTAACGGCCGACCCATAACATAAATGATACTTGTTAAGAAGTAAGGGAAAGGAGTAAAATATGATATGACACCGAGTCATTACGAAGCAGTAGGGTGCCAAATAGGTCTAAAACTGTCCATATCTGATTACAGAATCGGATGAAATTCCTTCCCATTGCTCTCCGAAATCTAGGGGCATAAACTTTTGTGAAACTAGTATACATTATATTTTTATTGTACAGTTATTCATATTCATTAATCTTTTATACTGCAGTAGGCATCTGCCCACGTATAACTGAGTGCCATATTATTTCACACTTCAAGATTAGGTTCACGTAAGTCGATTTATATTTTCCACTTTTCTTCAGTCGTGAGATAACATTTAGCCAAGAATGTCCCATGAAATACGGTTTAAAAATCAAGTACCTTTCCACATTAAGCAAACGTATGTATTATACACGAAGCTTCAAAGGTATTTAAAGCGATAAAGTACCAAAACGTGGATATGTTAGGGTGACTACATTTCAAAACTCCGTTGTAAAGAGGTTTTATCACTAGATGATCGTTGTATTATGAGCAATATTGTTATCGTGGTAATCCCTTTAATTGATTCGATCACGCTTGCTCCTATCGTGCAGGAAACAAGGTTAATATTTGTTTGTGTTGACAGTAAATATGCGATGGTAAGAAGTGGTAGCGATGCTCAATGTTACGAACATAACGTGCGGAGCACAATTTATCTGTAATTTATGGTTAGTTAGGGAGTTCACGCCCGCCTCGAATCGGTTACAGATGGATTATAAACGTATATTATTTGGATTTGAGTTTTCTAAAATCAGTTTTGTGAATTAACTACGGATTTACATACAGACAGTTGTTTAATCTGTGCGTGGGTGAATGTCGTTATATATTTGATGGCTGCGAAATATACTTAATAAAAGATATGGTATTTTTATTCCCTGCGAGCACCGTTCGGTAGCTGGGCATAAACAATATAAATCATTGATCAGTATAAAAATGTATAATTGATATACCGTCTACGTAAGATTTATATTCGAAAATGACTTTTTATTAAATTTAGTATATTTAATTGACCTTTAAAATGCGACCTACCTAAGAAGTTACGAAGAATTTAATCACACATATATTTGTAAATTTAACATTAAGGTATTTTTCAGAGGTAACTGTTAAAATCAAATAGTCTAGGTACTGAAACACTATGGATTCTACGACAAAAATAATTTGGAAATATCCCAAATAGACCTACTATCCTAAACGCGTAAAAATTGTACAAACGATACGAACGAATCCTCGTCACCTAGGCATGCAACCATTAACAAATCGAAAGAAGAGGGAAGTTACTGGCATGTACGACCGATATAACTGTGACAGTTTGTGTGTGGCATTCTTTTGTTTTAAATCATAATTGTGGCAGTTGAAAACAAAAGAACCTAGGGCGTGAACGCCATCTCCAATCATAAATTAAAACTACATTGCAACTTTCACCAAACATCAACCTAACTGCCAGAAACGTGACACTGCCCAAAACGCGTCACTCGCAATATAACAATAAATAAATAACATAAAATATTTATAGGCGTGCCTTCCACATAGCTGAACTTCAAACAATCACTAATAAAAACCACACTCGACAACAAAATTGGGCTTTAAAACTAAAACAACATAGTTTGAAGTGGAACGCTCGTGTGGGTTTGAAGATGTCATTGAGGCTTGTACTAAATCAGCATAGTTGATGTAAAAATTGATTTCCCATGTCGAGTGGCGATTGGTGGCCGTTCAGTGCGTGGGCGCAATGCCACAGAGGAAATAGATACAGAAGGTATGGTCCCTATAACAGTTATTTCCACAGCACATAAAATAAATTGCCATATTAAGGCAAATAAAATTCATTCATTCACATTAAAACACAATGCTGTTAGATACTTTCCTATAGAAGTGAATCACTGGTCATAGAAGGCTATCGTACTTAGGGTGATGTCTCTAAATAAAAAATAATCTCTCGCCGAGGAAATAGCTACACAACAGCTTACGTTTATCATCCCTAACCAAAAGCAGGACCCAGCCACTAGGTAGCGGTGTAGCTTAATAGGTTATCTGGTCATTGTTTAAGGCTCAAATCCCCCAAAACGTCATATACAATCTGACCCGCTAACAAGACTGGTCAACAAAGTCACGCCGTACCGTAGCGTAGCAACGCGTAGCGCGTAGCATGCTCAAGTCATAGCTAGCGAAAAAAGCGGTAAATTAGGTATATTATGTGGATACTTCTTACGTTGCGTACCTATTTATTTTCGTCCCTACTTAGAATAACCATCAATGTAGAATAAACCCAAACATAATATTTTTTGGAAAATTATTTGATTGAAATTATGACTTATAAATTATATTCTAATTAAGATTTGTATTATTTCCAATTAAACATACATTGACATTGTTACATGATATTATGTATTGTACAGTACTTTCAGCTCAAGAACGCGGGTGAGCCATAGTTGTGAATTGAGATATACATGCACATTGCCTATGTGTGCGTCAGCGTAGGATATGAGTTCACGTTGTCCATGTATTCGTATGTGTCACAACTACAACTATGGCTAACCGCGCTCGTGAGATAAATTGTACTCGTAATGCCTTTCTTGGGTTGTTTGATATTTTAGATTTGTGTTAATTTCACGTCTCATTTAATTGTCAATAATAAATTTCCACGATGCGGACCTTCTGTACAATTTACGTTACATTTCTCGTTACGGTGATAAATAATAATTTACTCTTCTTTTCGCCGTTTCCCACGATTGTTATCTAGAGATTAAGATCCTCTGTTTCTGTATAAGGGATTGTCATATCACAGGGAACCATGGGAGGTGATTTAGCCCATTCACGAGTTGACATTTGTATCAGAACATTTTAATTTGAACTGTGTGTGTGTGTGTGTTTTTTATGAGGGTGCGCCTGAGTTTCACGTAGGGCTGGGACCATTTTTTTTTACTATTGGGTTTTAATTCGTCTACAATTTAGTTGATTCCGTTGTGATATGAGAGTTACCCATATAAATTGTATGAAAAACTTCGTGTCGCAATGGAATAAATTGTTGACGAATTGAAAGCCTTAGCTATGGTCCATAAATTTGGTCTTTAGCCGTATGAAATATCATCTGTCAAAAGTTTGAATGATGTGTGAAGGATTTTTCTTACGAATTCCTAGTTTCCTCCCAGCGCTTAGCTTCTCATCCTCATCCTCCTAGCGTTATTCCCAGTACAGTTGCATCCTGAAGAATGCCTGGGGTCCGCTACCTAATCCCAAGAATTGGCGTAGGCACTAGTTTTTACGGAAACGACTGCCATTTGACCTTCCAACCCGAGGGGGAAACCGACCTTATTGGGAATAGGCTTGTCAAGTGAGTGGGCAACTTGACTGTTAGAAGTTCTCAAGCCGCCCTGAAGCCTCTAACTTGACTTAACGATTGCTATCACAGACAGCAACCGGGATCAACGGCTTAACGTGCCTTCCAAATCACGGGAGCGCTCAGTTAGTAACCACTCAAAGCGGTCACCCATCCAAGGACTGACCTCGCCCGACATTGCGAGCGCTTAGCTTCTATATACAAGTAAATCAGGATTACTATATATTTGTTGCGGAAGTCTGCATAGGGCGTTCCCGTGGCCTCGACTTAGCACGGAGGCGGCATATAGAGGGGTTTTTAGTGGGTATACAATAAGCCTCATTAACCGACATGGGAGTCCCACATACCTAACCAGGGCTTGTCTCTGCGCCCTGCGGGTAACGCATTTTCTCGTCTTAAGAGTCGCCAACACGTTCCATGCCTCGAATTCGATTCTCCATACAAACTTAGTTTGGTTCTCATTTTAAACGCCGTGCTGAAATAACATGAAACATTGTATACACAATGGGATCCAGCATATCTATGTCGGAAATTAGTTTCTGTTGCTTGAAATTATAATGGAGAAAAAATACAACGATTATAAATAAAGGTTTTCATACAATACCTAAAAAACTTGAAAATTCGCTGTATTTCAAGAAACAAACTAATTTCCGACTATATGCCGGATCCCATTGTATATACAAAGTTTCATGTTATTTCAGCATGGCATTTTAAAATAAGAACCAAACTACGTTTGTATCGAGAATCGAGTTCAGTCGAGCATGGGGGACTCTTAAAAAAAGAATGACTACTTATCTAAAGTGATGCTCTCTCACTGTGTCATGACGTCAGAGCGCCTCAGATAAATGTGAATCTCTAACTGCACTAAATTTATGTATAACAACCATGATACAATTATATACTGTGCCAGGTATGGCACTCCGAGTAAATTCAGTAGTGTACCTGACACAGGCGTACCGTACATAATCACTGCTGTCGATGGATGTCGGTCGTAAGACTCGTTAGTGTTAGTGGCACTCTGTTTCTGTATTGCCAGTGATGTATTATGTATGGTACTCCCCAACGCCCATGTAAGTATTACCCGTAAGAGTTTATTTAATTAACTTGCCCTATTTTATTTGGTTAAACACATAAATGACCACCATACGCCCACTGTATGACACGTCACGTCACCGCCTACAAAAATAAATCCGGTGAAACAATAACTTCATAGGGTTGTTCTATTCTTATATGCAAACAAATATTAGCTTATTGTTGTTTCAAACCATGGTAATCGTAAGCTACGACAAGGGAAGTTGAAAGTATCCTGTCCAGTATATTTGATGCCCGCCCTTTGAATTAACTTACATTGACATCGAGACTGCTAATATTTGCCAACCGATACATTGAGAACTTAGGGGCTTGCCTTGTCAAGCGTTACGGTGTACGAATAAATCTTACATTTTTCTATCTCCTCCATTAGTTAGAAATAACACGCTGGAGTTTTCAACTCAGTTAGCTCGGTTGTAAATTGCATGCCTTTATAGGCAATGCGCCCTGGGTGGCGAAGGTATGCCATCATAACGTTGCTTCTATCAAAATTGTACGCAACCTTAACGTACCTTATAATAAGAACGAATTTTCAAGGGGGTTTTTGTTGATTGGTTGCTCATTTAGGTTGGTACTTTGATAGGAGTAAGTGAGTTTCAGAAAGTATTATGGTCCCTGTAAATCTATCTATTTGTTAATGACGCAAGTTTTATACGAGGTTAGGGGGTGCTCTATGTTTTTTTAATGCGACGACATGTGCCTTCTCGAGTTATGGGCCTAAAAGGCTGTATATCTGGCCAGATGCGAAAAGTAACGGGATGGTCTTTGGCACAGCTGTGGCCAATAGCGGTCACTTGATCGTATTTGTCAATATTTGTATTAGAACAATCTTTTTCATATCAAGAATTAATGAAACACATTGTGATATGTCGCAAATTGTCAAACAAATTAAAAAGTCAGGATACGATCGCGTCAAGGTAAAATCCCACAAAATGCATAGGCTAAACCATTGAGAGATTTAGAAACGCCAGTGAATTCATTTTTGTACAGTAGGTATAAACGATAGGTAGCTTCGATGAGGTTTCTTTAGATTTTATTTTCTATGCAAACTTTTTATTGGCAATGAGACTAAGGAAATTGCAATTATTTATGCCAATGTGACAGGTTATTACTGTCCATAATTCAATTATTCTATCTGTACTTATAGTCCAATAAGAGTCACCAAGCTATAATTATTGAAAATTAAATACCTATTTCAACAAAGTAAATAATTGTCAAAATACCGCCTCTTAAAAATTACTATGTAAATAAACAAATGATATGCAAAATAAGAATAGTTTAAGCTTTCCAATCTATCGTAGACACATAGTTTTAAAAATTGTATATTTACTTTCACAGTAGGAACAAAAGGCGCCAATAAATCAATTAATTTTAACACTAATATGTTTATCTTTATTGTTTGCAGATGAATGCTTTTACAAATACAGACGCTTTAATACACACTACATTACACACATCCTTGTGATTGAGAAAAAAAAGGCTTTTTATTTTTATTTTATTTATATAGTCAAGAGCCAAGATTTTCTTTGACTCTACGGACCGCATAACAAGAAAGATTTTTTTTTCATAACTAGGTTTTCCGCCAACGCTTCGCGCGAGTGCTTATATTATTGATGAGCCGCAGACGGAACCCAAGCTGTCCGCCTGTAGAACACCCCGGATCTTGGCATTCATCACGTTATAATCCATATTTATCGAAACAATTAAAAACCGTAATACGATTCCGGGATCACTCATTCGTACAAAGGTGCTAATGACGCTTGAGGTTGACGTTATTTTAAGAAATGTCGCCATAAAACTAACACGATAGAATCCATCAGACCCGTGGAATAATCCGATTGGTTTATGGCATGGTATAGGCAAACATGCGTATAAACCACCCGTTTTAATCAAGGATACGGTCAATTTGTCGCAAGAGTTATCGTGTCCTGTCCGATATGCCAGTTCCGAAAAACACTGTCGGAACGGAACATGTGCGTGCGCTTTACGTCCGGACAAGTCAAAAATACGCAGCACACGTGACGCATCACGTGTCTTTCTAAACTGTAATACAGATACCTCATAAGCAATATCCTAGGGATTCTTCCCTCTGTTATTAAGAGGGCGCAGTACGCTCGGTCTGGCTCGGTTCTCCATACAAACGTATTTACCTTCTCATTTTAAAACGCCATGCTAGAATAACATTAAAATTTGTATACACAATGGGATCCGGCATATCTAGGTCGGACCATAGTTTCTGTTGCTAGAAATTGTAAAAGAAAAAAATTACAGCGGCTTTTTGAGTTTTTTACGGCTTGTATGAAAACCTTAATAATCGCTGTATTTTTTCTCCATTATAATTTCAAGCAACAGAAACTATGGTCTGACCTAGATATGCCGGATCCCATTGTGTATACAAAGTTTCATGTTATTCTAGCCTGGCGTTTTAAAATGAGAGCATAAATACGTTTGTATTGAGAACCGAACGTACCGCGCAGTCTTAAAGCATTGTAAGCTAGTAATATATCGTTGAAAAATAGTTTTCCGTAAGTGAGCAAACATATCTAAGATTAAACACGTTATTAAAAAAAAAATTGGTTGATTGACGCGACAATTTTCATAGAAGTGTGAATTCTTGGCCAGGAAGTAGTGTGATAAACATTTGTTAAGGTTCCGTAGGGAAATGATAATTCACTTTAAACGAAGTTACCTTCAAAGATTATTCCTGTATTTTCGAACATAAAACGGTTTAAATAGAAAAGGCAAAAAAAACTAAATAATATTAACCTACCTTGACGAAACCTGTGGTGGATGCTTGTTTTGTGAAAAAACGAAACCTGCGTTGTGGATCTTGATGATGTGTAAAACTGTATGTAGGTAGTTCTTTTTGTGTGTCTAAATAAATTTATAACTATTAATTGGAAACTAACTTTATCAAGGTAAAAGCATATAGGTAGATAAAGTTAAATGTTACGTTCCACTGACAAAGAAAGGTACCTTATGAATAGCCATAAGGTACTTTTGTCCGTGGTAGTTAATAAAAAAAAAAGTATTCTGCTCAAAGTTCTCTAAAGGTTATATATAATCACGAACTGTTTGCGAAGATACTATAATATTGTTTAATATAAATAGGTACAACAGTTCCACTAAACATGACTAAAATCAAAATAAAATCAATTAAAATTTAAAACAAAAATTGACTTAACAAACATACGTAGGTAGATAATCAGTACGGTTATCGGACTGTAATTAAAATCCATTATTTTATCATCATCATCATGTCAGCCGAAGGACGTCCACTGCTGGACATAGGCCTCCCCCAAAGACTTCCTCAGGACATACCCTTACCATAGTAAAACAGTTTTTTTTTCATACCTAGTAAACACTAAACAACTGTCGGAAACACAAAAGAAAAACTTCCATTTATGTTTGCACTTTCGATGATATTTTTACTAATAATTGACTAAAATTTTTTTAGATGGCGAATATAAATATTGAATTTTCTTGCAAAGGTGATAAAGAATCGTTTTGATATTTCTAAAAAAAATTTCGAATTCGTATTACAAAACGACGAGCATAGACAATGAAGACGTTTTATTGTTGCAATAGTAAGATGATGTGTGCGTTGTCGCTGGTTGTAAAACTGAGGGCAGTGTGTGTTAGCTTTATAGTGCAATGCTATTGCTGCGTTGGCGCGTGTGTCACCCGCTTTATAACACTGTTTTTCAAATAACTCCTATGTGGTTCATTGCTTGACATGTTTTACAATTTAAAACTTCAGAAATATTTTATCTTGCATCACACGCTTGTAAAGTACGCGTACGCCTTTGTGCTGAATATAAGCTTTTTTTATACTACGTCGGTGGCATACAAGCGTACGGCCTACTCCAGTGGTGTAACATGCGCGTTGCCGACCTTCAAAATTTATTACATACTGTCTTGAAGAACCCCATACTGTAGTCCATCGGGAAAAAACTCGGCAGGAAGCTCATTCCACAACCGGAGCGTCCGAGACAGGAAATTCCTCTGAAACCGTACCGTACGCGACCATTGTCCTATGTTAAGGTAAGCTATAAAGAAGTATATATAGCAGAAGTACCAGTAGTTGACACTTCTATAAGCAGCCCAAAATGCAACTATTTTGCCTTAGTGCTTCTAGTGCACAAGGATATTTTATGCGATCGCTATAATTACAATCAATCAATAATTATAATTATAAGCAACGAACTATAAGGGCTGCCACAATACATAAAATACTGGTCGAAGCGGCATAAAATGGCCCACAACCAACCAACAATAATAATAATAATTATAATGAGAGCTATTCAAGTCGAACACCGGGTTTAGACCACGAGCCTTCCTGAGTGGTCTAAATAATGTCCCAACCCAAAAATTTGCCTGAATAGACACTAGAGCTTAATAATAAAACTGTCGAAGTAGTATTATTGTTAAATCGTGCGTCATCGATATTTTTAGGGTTGTTAACACCGACTAACAATCTAGAATGAATATGACTGTTACATACCTACGCAGAATCTATGGATCGATTAAACTTAGAAATAAAATCGAGCACGAGTACCGTAAAAGTTATTTCAATCGATTGTACATACGATACGAGACGTTATAGTCAATGTGACTCAGCCTACTTTGCTTGTAAATATTATCATGAAAAGGTTTTACGGAGGCCCAGCCAATGGTACCTATTACCTATATACTAAACTGCATCTACCAAACAGCCTTAAATAGTCTAAAGCTAATTTTAAGTCAAAAGCTCAGTAGGCGAGCGTTAATGTAAGGCAACACTTACCGCCTTATTTCAGTCGACAATAAACCACTATCTCACGTTAAATGACAAATCGCACGAGAATTAATACAGCGACGCGTTTGTAAGGATAAATCAAAACGCAACACTCACAGCATGACTTGTATTACGACCAGTTTTAAAGACACTCCGGAAAACTATAATGCGTACGCACAAGGTTCAAACTCGCCTGTTTCTTTTGTATAAAGGCAGCATTGTTTTGCAATGTCGGTGTTGCAGTTGAATAAGTTTTATTTATTATAGTGGTAAGGGTGGTAATCGTTTGCGTGGCAACTGATCAGGTTGTATGGTGCCTCTGGAGGATGTTATTGCTCAGTGTCTTCGAGGAGGGCTAGGGATGGGTGGGAACGGGGGAAACCGAAACCGTTTATTGGCAGTTCACATTTATTATTTCGTTTAGGTTTAATATGGAGTTACGTTACTTGAGGTATCTTTCCACTACCATATCGTTCAACTTGGTATTTTCATGGAGATTCTGGAACAAAGAAGAAAAAAGAAGCAAAAAATATGATTACTCTGTGTGGACATAAACTACGCTCCAAAACTTTTTGGTCCTTTTATTATATCCACAATCTACATAATTGATCGACAATCGGTGAACCGAAAATTTCGTAACGTAACCGGGAGTCTCTGCTCTCACGGTTTTGCACAGAACAGAAGAATGTTATCTTATTCCTTTACACCCGAGAAATCGCGATTGAGATAAATTAACATGAACTTAATGACACTGTTAAAAAAAATGATAATTCAATGTAATTAAGGGCTCACAATCGTTTCAGTCCGGGTGTAAAGGGCTATCTGGTCCATATTTTGGAATTAGGAGCAGCCCGACTGGAGAAGTACCTACATGACTAGAGATGTCACGAATATTCGTATTCGCATTCGCATCAAACGATGCGAATATTTTGCGAATGCGAATGTGTACAAGTCGTGGCGTGTTTCGAAGAAAAAGCTGACTCGCGCATGCCTAGAGCGTGCCAACCAGTGTCTCGTGATTTATTATGGCCATTAAAAATCACTTTTCAACAGATTTCAAAAAAGGAGGAGTGTCAATTCGGTTGTATGTTCTTTTTTATTTTTGAATGTGTGTTACCTCAGAACTCTATATTATTTCTTTTTTTAAAGCATCTGGAATTGAGGGAACTGCTCAAAATTTCAAGCACAACATATAGCGATTTTAGTATTTTCGGTAACAAACCAAGCATTTTCATAAAGTAGCATTCGGTGAACTGGAATTAATGAAGAAGGTCATGGGACGTCATCCAAAACTCCCAAGTATTTAATGGGTGGCATAAGATATTTAGTTCAAAATGAAGGAATGAATGAATGATCTTTATTCGAAGAATTATAAATATATGTTAGCGGAGCGACTATAACGAAGTCAATTTAAATGGTCCTGATGTAATGTTACCGCACACTCCAAAAGGCGATAAATTAAAAAAAAATCGTTGAATGAAGGTCTCCCTTTCAGCTCTGACAAATATGCTTTCGCCTTTCGTTTCGGATTTCCGACTGTTCCCAATATTCCACACTTTGCATTTCAGCAGATTTGATAATTATATAAAAAAAATTGTCAAGTCAGTTTTTAGAAATTTTAAAATTTGAAGCATAGGATTTGAGGACGCACCACTTTTAACTAAGTGTTTAATTAAAAATTGGAGTATGTTTATTAGATTTCATATTATGAAATCGTAGGTTTAAATTTTATCTAAAGATTGGGTTGGAAGTCTCAGTTTATTTTTTTGCTTTTTAGTTATTTTATGGCTTTTATTTGAAAATATTTTTTTATACTAATTACGTAGATTGCTTCAACATTCGTATTCGCATTCGCACATTCGCATTCTAAATATTCGCATTCGTATTCGCGAATGTGATGGAAATGACATTCGTGACATCCCTAAGATGATGGAGATCTTATATATAGAAGACAAAAGTTGGCAGTGCACTTGTGACTCATCTGGAGTCGCCAGCTTCCATAGGCCACGGTGTCTGCTCATCATCGGGCAGGCCGTATACTTATTTGCCATCGTCATCGTCATAGTATACCTATCAACGTCAAACGAGCGTGAATTAATTGGAATGTTGACAAATCAGCAACATTATATGAAAAGTCATAAGTCATCAGGGAAATTGCAATAAGTGACATTACGACACGACTTGTATCTGGCAAAACACCGTTCATTTGTTGATATTTATTTATTTAGAAAAAAACTTATTTAAGTATTCTATTAAATTGACCACAAAAACATTAATTATTTTAAATTTAAAAAGTAGCAAGTATAATTTTATGCGTGACATTTTCCGAGTATTTTCTCAATTCGTGTTCGTTGGTAACATAAGAACTACTACCGTCCACGGGGTTATTACTACTGCCGTCCACTGTTTGTATCATTAGGACTTATGGTACCACCCCTACCCCGTCCCTAGCCCACTTTGTCCTCGCGCAGGGTGTTCCGCTAACTAATGCGCTCGCGCATCCAGCCCGCTAATTTGACCAATTGGGTGGCCAGCGCGGTATGCGACCAATTTGGCACTACTTACAAGTTGAGCTTGAGTTCAGGAAAGCTGGAGGTTATTTTTGTCCGTCACTTCCGATCCCAGTCATATTTAGCTAACATGTTTCCTCCTAGCGTTTTCGCGGATCGTTTCTAAAAAATCCCGGGTTCCGTGGCTATAAGTACTAACTTAAACCTAAAACAAATTTCACATGCCTAATGGCTGAACAATTGAACATATCAAGGGTGTTATTTATGTGTACCTATAAGATCAGTATTAATACTGTATATATACAAGTACCATATGATCCTGTAAATTAAATTTTCATTCATACATTAAATCGCTTTGGCACCTAGCATATTAAATTGAGCTAACATGTCAAATGTCAAAGTACGAAACATTAAACTTAACTCGATTTTGACATACACTGGTCAAAATCGTGGGGTTTTTGGGGGGATGGTTGGTGCTGGTGGTGGTGGTAGGTCTTTCTACTATTCATTATGCTGTTACCTGGGTAATATAGACAAAAATGGTGAAAAACATGCTTACGGTTTTCCTGATGGTAAGCAGAAACCGTAGCGTATGGACACTCGTGACAAAATCACAAGCTCGTCGTCCACTTTTTATTGACTTAAGGATTTGTTGTGTTGGCAGCACTCCAGCTGAGCAGTTGGCAGCTCCAGAGACATCCGACCATTGCCCGACGGATGTCTCGAGTACATATGCAAGTCCTTTACCTCTTAAAACAGCGCATCAAGGGAGCTCTGGCGACCTTACTCACCACCAGGAAGACAACACCACATAGCTAAAGAGGTAGTAGTGGCGTTATTATGGTAGCGGTATGTGGAACTAGTTCCACAGGTGGCCTGCTCCAAACATGAGCATGATTACTTTCCGCTGTACTTCTCTTATACCTAGGTAATATTTAACCGTTGTTCATTTCTAAAGTTTATTTTAATCATACCTACACCTCTTAAAAGCATATAATAATAATAACAAAAACAAGCCCATTGTTAAATGGTAGGTAGACACTGGCTGAATAGAATACCTATATTATGGAATATAATGGTCTCTAAATTGTTTAATTTATTTCACCTTGTTGCCAATGGTTTGATTTGATCAATCGGCGGCTATATTGCAAAAATCTGCTCTCATCGCTATTAATGATCATTCGAAAACACTCATAGGGAATCGAATAGTATCTAATTGTGACAGGTGAAACAATACTATCATTAATGGACTAAGTTGTTAAAGCGTGTTTTTAAGTGCTTACCTACTCTTAATCAATTATTATATTATTGGAATGTCACTCCAATTTAATAGTGAATTTATAGTTTCATTTGCCATAATTATGATGGTATATAATTATGGGCTCCTTTTTCCGCACTTAGTCCGTGAAAGTCAGATCATTGATGATGATGATGAGTTCCTGATATCCCTCATTAGGAACATAGGGGTCGTAGAAAATTCTCTATTTGTCTCGATCTTGCGCAGCTTCTCCCAGATCTTTGTGTTATTCTCAAGGGGTTCAAGCACGAATGTTACATTAAATAAGTCTCAACTCATCCCCCCATATCAAATTCTTGGATACGCCACTGTTTGGCAAATAACTTGGGTATTCCAGAAAATGATCTTTATCCCCACCTAGAGGTAAAATGCTAACACCAAGGCTCTGAATTTCCTGTGTTTTTCCTCTCCCACGTAATCTGTTAACTCTCGCACTCTCATTCGAAAAGTCAGCCCCAAAAGTGGTCAACACATTTTGAACTATAAAACACCAATAATAGAGTCAAAAAGTGGTAGACCACTTTTGTGGCTGACTCTACGTACGTACAGTAGACGAAACTGAACCCTATTTCTATTGAAATAAAGTTCAAAAGTGACTAACATTCAGTTTCCTCGATAAACATCCGGGCGTTGCGCCCATTGTCTCGAGCGCTCACAACCGCTGAAGAGTCCGTCAAGAGGCTGATTCGGCGTATTGCACTGTTTTGAGCGGGTAACAAGTGCAGTTCCCAGGCGGGATGACTGGACATTGCTAGTGAGGTGACCAGCTGATTACAAATGTCGTACATTTGCTCGAGGAATCAAGCTAAAGATCCACTAACCAAATTCCTAGATCCGTCACTGGCAATACCTCTTATTGGTTAAATATGTGCGAAGTACGTGTTGGGGGTAAGCTATGCGATCGCAGCGCACACCATGGCAGAAATGTGTAGCTACCGGGGACGTCGGTCAAATTTACTTTGGCGTTTCCTATTGGTTTACTACGATTCGTTTCGTTAGTATTTATTTATTTATATTTAAAATAAAACGTAAATAAAATAAATAAATATTAGGGGACAATCTTACACAAATTGACCTAGTCCCAAACTAAGCAAAGCTATGGGTCCTATAGACGACGATATACATACTTATACAGATAAATACATACTTAAATACATAGACAACATCCAGGACCCAATATATATACCCAATATATTATTTATTTTCTTCTTTATTTCAGTAAAGTTGCCATTAAGGGGTCTTTCTCGCTTACTAAAATATATAATGACATTGAAATCTCTGAGTTTGACATTGTCCCGGGACCCATGACGTTTGACGTTCCTGACGTGTACACAGTCAATTATACCCTCAGTCCAAATGCAGAGGACGTAGCTGTGTCCACTGTTGGAACATAGAGTTCCTATATGTACCAATACAAACTTAAACCGTTTTAGAATAGTCTTTATACTTTTTCTATGATGGATGTCAATGGTTTGTTTACGATTGTTGGTTCGTTGTTTGGCCGACACAAAATTAATTCACAATTATCATTATGTCAGCCGAAGGACGTCCACTGCTGGACATAGGCCTCCCCCAAAGACTTCCACAATGACCGGTCCTGCGCCACCCGCATCCAGCGGACACCCGCAACCCTTACCAGGTCATCAGTCCACCGTGTGGGGGGGCCTGCCCACGCTACGTCTTCCGGTACGTGGTCGCCACTCGAACGAATCCTTAATTCACAATAAATTACTCGAACTGGGTGGTTTGTCTAAGGATCCCGGATCTCCAACATCCACATCGTACCGTTTCCAGCTTCTTTCAAGACTCATCATAACAGTAAGACTTGAGTTTTTCCTAAATGTGATGACACTGAAACTTAGTTTTTTTGTGTTGAAATATACCTGCATATATCACTCAAGACCTGCTTTTCGCCTTTGTATATTATA
This sequence comes from Notocelia uddmanniana, assembly GCA_905163555.1. Classification (NCBI taxonomy): domain Eukaryota; kingdom Metazoa; phylum Arthropoda; class Insecta; order Lepidoptera; family Tortricidae; genus Notocelia; species Notocelia uddmanniana. The sequence continues at coordinate 6,690,792 of LR991064.1, forward strand.
ACTATAGAGTTAGGAGCAGCAAGGTGATGTTTTTTTTATTGTGTATGACTTAAACAAGAATTGAAGCTTAGTGAAAAAAGATAGATAAAGTTCTGAAAATAAAAAAAGTTAAGCCGGATTCATTATTGTCAGACATACATTTAGATTCACAAGAGCACATCAGACAGCATCGCGTCAGATGACTATGAATAATTAATACAAAATTTTGCGCTTAGGCCTTGGTTTTTCTCTTCCGCCACCCGCAGTGGGGAGCGCCCCGTCGCCCTCGGTGTCACAGAAGAAGTAATAAATAGTACGCAACGTCTATATATGCTGTGCCGTCTATATACGCCGGTTCTTCTCGTGGCAGAGGTTTATTTTTCCGAACCGGTGGTTGTTTATTGAGGTTCATAGGTGCATGTATTTATGCCTAATTTGAAGAATAAATTGCTTTTACTTTTTTTACTTTTGCCGCGGGTGGCGGGTGAGAACGACCAAGGCATTAGCGAACTGAGACTGATAATCTCCCGTACCTGACTCGTGGTCACCTCAGTGAGACAACCGCGTTAGATGACGATTGTTTGATTTGGCTATTGTTGTTTTTGTGAACGGTGGGATAATTCGTACAGTACTTATACGGGACTAGCTCTTATCATAGGCAAAACAACCTTTTTGTTGACACCTTAAGCTCTAGATTTTGACATTGGTTGTTTCATATTTCAAGACAGTAACATTTCAGTGAATAAGGAAGGAAGAATTATAACGTGAAGAAAATGGTTTAATCTCAACACTTCGGTAACTCTCGGCACTCACTCTTGGGAAGTCACTTTCGTAAAAAGAGTTCGCCAAATCTTAAAATTAGGTGCCAAAGCGGACCTTTAGGAGCGAGATCCCCTTTAGGATGCAACCGGAAAAACAATATATTTCATGAACAGATTTACTTTAAAAAAAATATATTTGTATCTTTAGTTATATCATGGTGGTGTTTAGGTATCCCACCAACAAAACCTTTTCCACAAGCCAGAACTTGACGTTCACAAGTTTGATGTCAATTTTGAAAAACATTAATTAATAATAGCATATTTTTACACGACTGCCAAAATAAAGGAGTGTAATGTTTTATTTTCAGTACAGTCAGTGTTAATTTGTATGTATGATAGCTTCTATAAGAGTTCGGACCGTAATTAGTTTATTTCACTGCCCACGACGGAACGGAGAAGGTGTATGTATGCATTTAGGGTGAGTGAGAGGTTCACTAAGTGTTTGTTTGTTTATGTGTACCGATGTCGGTTTTCCGCAATGGATTTGTGGTTCATTCGGGAGAAATCTAAAATAACTCGCCAGGGGGCGCTGTAGTTAACATTTTTCACTTGCCGAAGTGCGTTTGGGCCCATTTCCTATGAAAGTAGTAATTTTCTACGACCGGCGTGGACGATTTTGATAGCGCTTGGCGAGGAGAGGATTCACTTGAACTCTGAGGATTTGTTGATGGAGCAAAAAATATTGTAGGTACCTGTACCTACCTGTACACTTAGATGATAGAAACCTACTTTTTGTATGTTTTTAGGCGCTTTTGTTTATATTTGCTTATCAGCCATCCATCCATCCTCCTAGCGTTATTCCCAGTAAAGTTGCATCCTAAAGGATGCCTGTGGTCCGCTACCTAATCCCAAGAATTGGCGTAGGCACCAATTTTTACGGAAGCGACTGCCATCTGACCTTCCAACCCGAGGGGGAAACCAGACCTTATTGGGCTTGTCAAGTGAGTGGGCAACTTGACTGTTAGAAGTTCTCAAGCCGCCCGGAGGCCTCTAACTTGGCTTATCGACTGCTATCATAGACAGCAACCGGGATCAACGGCTTAACGTGCCTTCCAAACCACGGGAGCGCTCAGTTAGTAACCACTCAAAGCGGTCACCCATCCAAGGACTGACCTCGCCCGACATTCACAGAGAACCTTTTTAATGCATATAGGTACTTGACCGTGATTGCGCTCTTTTGATTGTGTTTGCTGAGTAGCATATTAGGGTCTGATGATGGAGTAGAACAATATTGTAGGGAATGTGGTAAAAGTAATTATTTAGTGAACCTTGCTTAGACTCCCTTGTTTTGATATTATATATTGAGTTGATAGCTTTTTATGTGCCTGAATCATGGTAATTGCATTGTAGATGTCGGATATAATTTGACAATGCAAGAATTCACCACTGTCTTTTGGCATGGAAATATACATAAACTGCTGAAAGCCTGATGATGGAGCAGAACAGTATCATAGGGAACTTTGCGAAGGAATGTAGGTGCATTACCGTGTTGCGACTCAATTGGTAGTTTGTTATCATTAAAATACCTAATAGCCTGCTCGAGCCCCCGTTACATACAGAATCGTATTAGATAATACGCATTCAAATCCAACTTAGAATAATCCATGGAATAGTTTTATCGAAACATACACATTGAATACCTACAATATGGCCGCTAAAAGTGTCATATCCTCGTATCCAACAAAAGGTTTATGAAGCGCCATTTATATCAAATTAGCGTGTGTCTGTTTGTGTTTCTCACCGCTATTGCTACACAATGACTTTATTACGGACACTGTTACAGCCACTGGGCTTGTCTGCGTCTATGTCAGAACCTGGTAAACAACATGCTCTCAAACAACTTGCAAGTAATGCGGTTCTCCATTGGATTTTTGTTTTCACGTTATTATCAAATTATAAGTATCACAGAGTAACTTATTAAATAACTGTATGATATTTGATTGATTTTGAATTTTCTCTGAACTGAAATTCGATGATGACACTCATAAAAACAACAGTATACTTCAAGTATTTAATATGTATAAGCAATTATTTATCAAGTTCAAGCATTTTCCATAAATCGTTGGAAGCCATAGATATAGTATATTTGGAAGCCCGATGCCATATGTTTTAATTTATACAAAGACTAATATTTAGGTAATACATACAGTCAGCAGCAGAAGTATCTAAGCAGAATGACACGCTCAGAATGATCTACACAGATCCTTATTCTCTTGGTATTAGAGTCCTTTTGTAGATAATTTTGAGCACTAGGCCCACGTAGCTTCTGACTGTACATAAACAACTCACGCCTGTAATCCCCAGATTGACAAAGAACGTAAGACAGAAAAAGACAATAAGTAGTAGATTGTATTACAAGGGAGCAAAATTCAATATTTCATCGAGGGATTGCGCGTTGAATCCCGAACGAAACGAAGGGTTCCAAAATAGAATCCTGGGCGTAGTGAGGGTTTCAACGCGGAATGCCCGAGTTAGAAATAATTTTGGTACCGTACTCACTCTTCTTATCAGTTCTCCTAGAGAAAAAATATTCAATTAATAAGTAAATAAAATATATACAAATATACCTACACATATGTATGTGTAGGTACATATGGTATGTAATACCTATTTCTATATATCTAGATACAGGTATTACCTATATCTATATAGGCAAAACTCGATTTGAACCCTGTGTAAACGGGCTAGAAAATATATTTTTTTTTTTAATAGGAGAAGTGAAAACACTATTACCGACTTCAATAGAAGGCAGGAGGTACTCAGTTCGTCTGCATGTTTGCTTGTTCTTTTTTTTTCTTTTTTTTAATGTATGTATATTCCCCGATAACTCTTGACCACGTTGGCCGATTTTGACAATATTTTTTTTGTTTCAGAGCAGGTACCCCGACATTGGTCCCATATAAATTTGGTGAAGGTCTGATGATGGGATCTAGGAGGAATCGAGGGAACTCCTCGAATTTGATAGGCACGCATATGGCGATTTCGGTATTTTCTGTAGGTAACCAAGCATTTGGCTCAGGGAAACCACAAATTGTGGCATAGCAAGTACAAAATTGGAGTCAGTTTTTTAGGTATAAATTATTTTCTAATGTTCATCTTGTACGGTTTTGATCCACCACAACCACTCCATGCTACCGGCATAGGTCCAGTTTAGAGGAAGACGGTCGTAAAATTTGAAAAACCATTTCGTAACGCCCGAATTGTTTCCATTCTATAGGACCGATAAAGAAAGGTTGTAAACATATTTATGGTACTGAAGCTACTGTTTTAGCGTACATATGTGAGAGATGGTGGTTATGTCTCTGGAATAGATAACCTCCTATAGACCATATGTATACTCGTAGATAGAGAAGAGCTTAATGGGGCGACGTACGGTCACCACTACGGTCTACGATTGTACGATACGAAATCGACTCAGAATCAAAAACGCTATCGATTCTATAGAAGAAGAAAAAATGTGTCCAACAGTCGAATCAATTTTGCCGTAGATAACGTAGACCCACCAATATTTGACCAACAATGATGATCAAGCTGACAATTACAGACATGCTCTACCGCTCTGTGGTGTCCGCATTTTTATGGTTCCGTACTGGCAAAATAATAATAAAAAGATACTGATGTTGTTCACGGGTATGACGAAAATCTTCTTTCTCCGGCCTTTTCCCGTGGGCTCTCCGTATTGCTTTTTGCCAGCTAGATCCATTTTGGGTCGTAAAAGGGTCTAACTAAGTACTACTCAAAGACCCTTTCACTCTACTTTTAGAGCTCTGAGGTAAGTGACCCGATTATTCATGTGAGTCGGGCGTCTCGGTCTCAATATCCAGTATTTTACGGGTCATGTGGCTTTCAGGCTTCTCATGACGTGCCCGTACCAACGCCACCGTTATCGGTGTTACTTTGAAGCTTCCATATGTAATACCATTCATAGGTATTTAAATTTGAATTGAACTCTGGACCCCGAGCCCTACCAGGGCGCGCGCACCGTGTGCACACCCCCGCAACTAATTCCATATACATACGTCCGGTTACCGAACTTGAAATAAGTAAAATAATTAAACAACTCAAGAACAAACGTAGTTTTGGCGTTGACGGAATACCGCCGGTCCTTATAAAATTATGCTCAGCAGAGGTAACTCACCCGCTAACACGATTAATTAATCAATCATTTAATGAGGGACTGTTTCCGGAAGCGCTTAAAATCGCCAAGATCGTACCTATATCCAAACCAGGAGGCGATGTAACCAATCCAAACCAGTACCGACCTATAGCGCTTCTACCTTCAGTATCAAAAATTTTTGAAAAATGTATGACTAATCGTGTTTACGCCTTTTTCGAAAAATACCATATTTTAGACAGACACCAATTTGGATTTAGGAAACGCCACTCAACATCATTAGCCGTCTATCAATATATAACGCACATCTTAGGTCATATAAATAATAGAACATATAGTATAGGACTACTTCTAGATATGACGAAAGCGTACGAAAAAGTATCTCACGAAGTACTTCTCAGCAAATTATACGGCATGGGAGTACGTGGTTTGGCCCATAAATGGTTTCACTCCTACCTCCAAAATCGTAAACAATATGTTCAAATCGACTACTTCGATAAAGGTTCCCAGGACGTTAAAACAATTGCGTCAAAAATGCGTGGCACAAAATGCTCAATTCCTCAAGGAAGCGTATGTAGTTGTCTTCTTTTCTTATCTTATATCAATGATCTACCTAAAACCCTAGGCCCTAATACTACATGCGTAATGTTTGCGGACGATGTTTCACTGCTATTTAATTGTAGAGATAATTTAGAATGTAATTCCCAGTTAAAAAACATTTTTGAAACCGTACAAAGCTGGCTCAGTGACCATAACTTGGAAATAAATAGAAAAAAGACCAAAATCATGCAGTTTAAACCTACACAAAAAAAACCTTTGCAACTAAAATTAGAGATAGACGCGTATTATACAGAAGAAGTTAACCAATTTAATTTATTAGGGATAACAATAGACTCAGGTGTAGACTGGAAAGCCCACGTCCAAAACGTCAAAACCAAACTATCCAAATTTATATACGCTTTGAACGAATACCAACTTTGAGTGCGCATTATCGGCATATTACGCTTATGCGCACGCGTGGCTACGATACGGTGTGGTTCTATGGGGAGACAGCACCGAAGCCCATAAATTGTTTATAATGCAGAAAAAATGTATCCGTATTTTAGCAAATGTGCGTATCCCAAATAGTTGCCGACCACATTTTATTGAACACAAACTTCTTGCATTACCTTGTATTTATATAATGGATGCTGCCCTATTCGTCCGCGAAAACATACATTTATTTGATTTTAAAAAGGACAGGGAGAATACTAGATCGCAATATAGGAATAAACTAATGTTACCAAAAACAAACTTAGTCATGTGTAGAAACAGTCCCCATTATAAATGCATCGTAATATATAATAAAATCCCCAATGTAATCAAGCAAGTACCTACTAACATTTTGTTTAAAAATAAATTAAAGAAATTATTGATTAGTAATTGTTATTACTCTGTAAAGGACTTCCTAAACGATAAAATTTTTTAATTTTCTCATAGTTAAAGAATTGTTTTTTTTTTATTTTAATTGTAAATAAATGTTCTTATTAATTTCATTATTTTACTACATATTTAAAGTGTTAAATTGATATATTAGATATTAGGTATTTAGTTGTTAAGTTAATATTGTGTGCCCTAACAGGGCGTCATGGACTGACTTTTAGAATGTAAGACCTTAATTGATATTTATGTACATGATTTCGCAATTAAATAAATGAAATGAAATGAAAAAGTCGCAATGTTTACATTTATATCCTCTTACAATAAAATTAAGACGTCATTCGTTAAGCTAGGACATCACACTGATAAGCATATAAAAAGTTCCTAATCCTTTGACAAAAGTCCCATTATTGCTTGCAATTCGCAAATTGAAGTGTATCGAAGAAAGAAGTCAGTTCAAAGGCGACTTTACTGTCCAAGCAAGACCAAGACGGTTCGAAATTTAATCAGATTTTTTTAGTCAGACATTTCATAAAAAGCATATATATCTACATACATAGGCAGATATTAGCAATAAACTCGTCTACAGGCCAGGCGAAAATTCAATCTCCTAAAGATGTTGACAGGCAAATCTTTTTATTTTATTTGTACCTATTCCTCACGCATAGAGAAACAATTTTATAGACAGATTGATAACTAACACCCAAACACGATAAACACTTATTTCCTGGTATTACGTGCATTTGTTTCTGTGGAACATTTGTTCCTGAGACTTGGATGTTTTCTATGTATTTAAGTATATATCTATTAAATATATTGTCGTCTAGTACCCATAACCCAAGCTTTATTGAGCTTACTATGGGACTAGTTCGATTTGTGTAAAAAATTGTCCCCTAATATTTATTTATTTATACAATTGTATTTACTCGTAACTTCACCTGACAAGCCACAAGTATATTTTGAGCTCGTTAGTGATTAGCGATTAACCCATCAACTAGGTACCGTCAACAGAAAAAGTAGATGATCATTTTAGTACTTTATCGCACTAACATGACAATACTGCGACACGACAGTTTGGATGCGTCAAAGTAGTGAAAGTGACAAGGTAGGTACTAAAATGATCCTCTACTTATACTGTTGACTGTACCTATCCGAGTTGACGGCATTGTAATGTACTTAATAGTATATGTTGTATAGTCCCTCAAGAAAAAGCTTCGATCAAGGTTTTCGCATACTACATGGGTATTTCTTAATTTCCGATAAAAACAAAAGGGACATCCCTCAGGTTCACCATCATCATCAGCCAAAAGACGTCCACTGCTGGACATAGGCCTTCCTCTGAGAATATCACAACGGTCGGTTATAGGCTCCCCGCATACAGCAGACTCCCGCGACCTTAATCAGGTCCATCTGGTTAAATTAAGTTAATTTCTCAAAAACACTGGTACTCTAATTCACTTTATTTTGAAGATTAAGTTTTACTTAATCTCATTAAGCCTATGCCAAAGTGCTCATCATCATCATCATCATATATTTAAGAGTGTAGCTCATGTCGGTGGAGTAATCGCCTTTCTGTTCGGTTCTCTGCCAATGCTTTGAGCTCCTGATACGACTTTACATTGACCTTCTCTTTGGCTTAATCCATAAACGCACGTCTCGGTCTTCCCCTGCCTCTGCTCCCCTCTATCTTTCCTTCGATTATAGCTTTTATATAATTGTCATGTCGTATCAGGTGCCCCAACATATTTGCTCTTCTGTTCTCAATCATCTTCAAAAGTAATACTACCATACCTATTTTAATTTTTATTACATTTGTATATTGAGAGGAAATTGTACTAAGAATTTAAACAGTTTAAATAACGAATTGCTAGATCTTGTATGAATCTGAATTGTCCTTAACTTGACAGCCATTCTAGTAGAAAATGTACGAAGCTGTACTTCCGCTGAAATTATCGTAAATGAAAAAATACACGTGTATTGCAACGGGGTAGGTTGGATCAATTTTATTCTAAGAAACCCATTTGATTGACTCAAGGCAATATTGCACAAATGTAAAGAGAAAACACCGCCCACACACTTGTTCTTGAGAGCACTCGAACAGCCGCTATTTAATTACTAATCATTCAGATTTAATGAAGAAATCCTCCGCTTAATTCCACAAACTCTTATCTTACTCATGTATCATTGTAAAAACCACTTTATTCTGTGAACATAAAGCTAACCATTGCAGTGGAAAGCAAAAATGACATGAGCCCTTTTAAATTCAGGCAGTCGAAATCTGCTACAGCGGACTTGAAGGCCAAACGGGCTTAAGAGCCTTTGATTTGAATGGAAAAGCGTTGTTTCGGAAGGGAGGCGTGGGCGCAGGCCCCGGGGCCTACCTCAACAATGCAGATAACACTGGAACAGTTTTAATTGAGCAATGATGTGGGCGTGTGCTTCAGTATGAGCGCGGACCTGATATACTGACCTCTAAGGATATGGTATATGGATTTTGATGTTTTGATTTCTTTTCTTTGACCTTCTACCTCCTTGTTACGTTATCAAAACCTATATTATTTTAGTTGTAAACACTTTTATCTGACTCCAGATGCTTCCGACTTACCTATATTACATTAGCTACTAAAGTAAAAAAGTAAAAGTAGTTTATTCTTCAAATTAGGCATATTACATGCACCTATGAACGTCAATAAACTACCACCGGTTCGGAAAAATATACCTCTGCCACGAGAAGAACCGGCGTAAGAAACTCGGCGAGGTATCGGTGAGTAATATACCTTTTGGCAACTTACGAGTAGGTCTATCAGGAAAAATGACTAGGTGTATAAATCACGAGAAATACCTACCCCTGTTTACGCATGTTTTTTGGACCTGTCGAAGGTATTCGATCTAGTACCATATGATGTTCTATGAACAAAGATGTGCAATGAAACCAGCACACCTAACGAAGTCGTTAATTTATTTCAATATTGGTACAATAACCAAACAAACTCAGTTAGGTGGGCTGGCTCTAATTCCACGGAGTAGGTATAGGTTGGAATGCGGGGTGAGGCAGGGTGGGCTATCTTCGCCTCGTCTTTTTAACTTCTACATCTATGGTCTTCTGGACGGGCTCAGCAGTGCCGGCGTCGGCTGTTCCATAGATGGGAAATTTGTAAATAATATCAGTTGCGCTGACGACATGGTGCTGTTGTGTCCGTCTGTAAGAGCGCTTGAGATCTTATTGCGCATTTGTGAGGGGTATGCGGCGGCTCATGGACTGAGGTACAATACAAAAAAAGCGAGCTTCTTGTCTTCAAGCTGGGAAGTAATAAACCTAAAACTGTCCCACCAGTTAGACTACTAGGAGTCCCCTTGAAAAGAGTCACTGAATTCAAATACCTTGGTCACTGGGTTGCCGAAGACCTATCTGATGACTTAGACATGGAGCGCGAGCGGAGGGCTCTGGCGGTGAGAGCTAATATGTTGGTCCGTAGGTTTGCTCGGTGCTCACGTGATGTTAAAGTCACACTTTTCAAAGCATACTGTCATAGTTTTTACACCTGTAGCCTGTGGACCCACTATGCTAAAAAAAACTATAAACAGCTTACGCGTCCAGTAGAATAATACAATAATGCTTTCAGGATGCTGCTGGGCCTCGCTGGTGCAGTGCTTCTGATATATTTTTAGAGGCTAACACGGATGGTTTTAAAGCAATACTGAGGAATGATGTTGCCTCCGTCATGAGTAGGGCGCGAGCCAGTACCAACAGCCTCCTGAGTGTTGTGCTGGACAAATCTGACTGCCCTGTGGTGAGGCACTGGAACTTCGTTCACATGGGTGATAGGGCTAAAATGTATAACATTAAATAGTAATAATAAGTAATTAATATAGTTTATTTCCATCATATAGGAGAAACGGAATTATTATTGTGCACATTGTTATTCATTTGACATTGTTATTCTTTTATTATTAATTTGTTATTGACTTACTAACCCCTAGAGTTTAAGCCTAGTGTACTAACTTTTATATGGACCTGTCTGAGATAAATAAAAAAAAATTAATAAAATAAATGATTAAATACGCTTTATAAAAATGACGATATGGAAAAATGACAAAGTATTATAGGGTCGAGGAATAAAAATGTACAAATAGAATTTAGTCGAAGTATTGAAATGACTACCTTCGATCTGCCTTAAAATTGACGGAGCCCCGCTCGGCGGGGCTCCTATTTCAGCGCAGTTTACTCTTCGGGCATCTGAAGATACCTAACGAACCTAACCCACCTACTCTACCTAGACCTGGGGCTGTTGTAGATCACTTATACTAGGACTTTTTTTAGAATTACAAATCTGGACGTTTTACTTTCGGACCATTGCCAGTTCGTCTTTTCTACTTCTCGACATTTTTATACTCCGTAATTTTTTTATTTCTTGACAGCAAGCATCATTTCGACATTTTTATACCTCGTCATTTTTCCTTACCGATAATAGTTGCCAAATCGGTATTATACTGTACATTATACCTTTATATTTCCATGACAGTCCCAATGAAATTACCTACTATGGAAAAGTTTATTATACAATCGACCTCATCACACAAATTAATGCCCTGATCGGGATTCGAACCCCGGACCATCAGCTGCGTCCTTCGAAATTACTAATGGTTCAGACAAATCTGATTCCCATAATCAGCTTAGCCTAATACAGCCTCTACAGTACCTGTTACACAGTATACACCTACACGTAAGTTCAGTACAATCGCGCTTGTGGTATCCGTTCCCACATCGCTCCAGGTCAAAGGTCCTGTTTATGGGTCGCTATTAGTGGTGCGTGCGCGCTTTTCAGCTTATTGCACTGACTATACTGCTTTAGAATAGAATCGGTATATAGAAACATTACTGGGATTGTTACTTCTATAACATTATTTCGTTTGTATCCGAGAATTCTGGACATCTTTACCTAATACTTAAACGTAGGTCAAGTCAAGTCAAAATATTCTTTATTCAAATAGGCCTAGCAACAAGCACTTTCGATTCGTCAGTTAGAACATTTTATTAATATAATTATTTAGAGCAATTTATTGATGCTATTCGGCGTGTAGAATGACATTTCCTGAGTAGCTAGCAAAACTTGGGGGCCATATATTAATCACGTGATGCTTTTTCAACATTTTTTTACACCATTGCCCCTAGTGATGCGTGGTGATGTGTTAAACTACCCCTCCCTCCCCCACTATCGAACATCCTACTTTCGATGCTCACGTTATTAATGTACGACCCCTTGTTGACAAATTGTATCGCGTGTGACTCAGTGGCTCTCAGACTGTGTTAGAAAGAGAAGAGTAGATTTTGCGCGTCTCGTGTCACGTCGCAGTGTCAATTGTATCCCCACTTCTTAGCGCACTTATTACCCAGCGCGCGTGGCCCAGCGGCGTCCGCGTACCGTGTGTGGTATGTGAGGTTAAGCAACGTGGGCCCAGGTCAGTTCTTGGATGGGTGACCGCTTTGAGTGGTTACTAACTGAGCGCTCCCGTGCTTTGGAAGGCACGTTAAGCCGTTGATCCCGGCTGCTAGCTATGGCAGCAGTCGTTAAGCCAAGTTAAGGGTGGCTTGAGAACTTCTAACAGTCAAGTTCCCCCACTCATTTGACAAGGAGGGTCGAAGTTACACCACGTCCGTAGGGAGTACGCACAGTTACCCCTGGCCCCTACGGCTGCGGCGGGCTGGTTACCTGACCCCTGGGGGTGGTGCTAAAAGTGCAACAAACTGGCAACCGTACTGTCTTCTCGAAGATCTCACGGTTCGAAATGATTCCCATATATGATAAAAAAACGGACTACGTAAAATTGTGTACAACTACACACCACATAAATAGAACCTGTTAACATGCTTATGAATATAGGCAGATCACTCTGACCTAAGATCGAAGAATTCGAAGATCGCAGATAATCGTATCTCAAAACAGATCATTTAGTCACGCCTTTGGTCGAGGTCAAGCGCCGCCATTTCGCCCACCGTGTCAAAATGGCCGTCAACAAGATGGCGTCGTTAAATAAAGCGATGGCTCTTTACTCGGGCCAACGAGGGTTAACCGTAACTCTGTTTACGCTATTAGTGAAATCTTTAGCCTAATTTGAAAAGTTTGTGTTTGTTCCAGAGTGAGTTCTGAATTTTCTTGTGGCCTAAGTGCATGCGTACATAGTGCGTAAGTGCGTGCGTAGTTACGTGTTACGTATCTATTTTTTTTGTTACAGTCGGGGTAAGAAAAGGTTTCTCACCTTAAAGTCGACATTTGCTTGCACAAAGACATTTATCAGTCTTGCCAACGTTTCATTTGAAACGAAACTGAAAGTTCGCATTGACGTTTTGCAATATCAGGCTTATCAACTGATAGTGGCAGGTCGACTAATAAAAGATATTTCGCTAATGTTATAGCCAGCTTCATGGTCTGAAATAATTGCAGCTCTTTCATGGATACTTAAATGCCTCGGCATTATCAAATTAAATACGACGTTTAGATTATTATTGATAGTAAAAATTAAAAGAGAAAATATTATGCACGGTCTAAATAGGACTTGGGTTTCAAAAGGTACTTACTGAGAGTATATGGCTTTATAAAGGAATAAATTTAATAACTGACGAAGGTTTTCGTACGACTGTACCACCTAGGCAAATACTTATTTGTTTGACATAACGTCACTGATGTACCTAGTGTTTTCAAGCCGTCTTTCCTTTAAAAGCTCTACCTACAACCTGCCTCAATTTGTAAAATTCCTTATTCTGAAGCATCAACAAACTGTTCAAAGTACTTTTGTAGCCAGATTTATATCTGCATTTACATTACACCCGTAAACCGCGAAAGGAATTCACAACATGTTTTACACCCTATAGATAAAAGCCAACCTCAAACGCTAAATTAACACGTTCGCGAACACACAAGGGAAGCAGGGATTTTGCAATTAAATTTTAAGAGCGCTTGCCTATCTGCTCACATCCAAACTAACCCATTTTAAACCTTATCAGGACCGTTATAAAGTTGAATTTGTAAATGCGGGTAGCTTGATTAAATTTGCGCGTTGAAGACCAACTAAATTGGCAGTCAAACAAAAGAGTTGTGCTGTTTGCGACCACCTAAAGCTTTCTTAGAAGTTGTATGCGATGCCCATAGAGGTGTATTTGCCGGTATAATTTCTGTTCTGGCTTGGTAATTGAGGAAGTGATAGTTCGTGTGTAAATTGTGTTTGATGAAGGTGTGTTTAGTAGCTATCATGTCATAAGTGGACGCGCGTTTCTAATTTCTAGTGTGTTAATTAGTTACTATTGTACTTACAGTAAAGATAGGTAGATCTTTCGTTATGTAAAAGCCTAACGGATAAAATATACTTACATTTAATAAATCTGTCTGTTTATCTACTAGAAAAAATAACAGTGTAAAATGTGCTGCGAAACTAGGGATAGATGAGGTGATCTTCTATGTGGTCAAGCCCAAAAAAATTTATTAACCCCAAAGATATTTTACTACTAATACTTGATTAAATCCCCTCACAATCCCCTGATTTGCGCTGGGCTGATACCTAGGAGTCGGTACATTACATTACTTACACAACCGAGCGCGAATAAAAAGTGAAACTTGTGAAAAATGGTTGTGAAAGTGGACTACCTAAAGGAATGACATTTCATTTTTTTAAGCGGGCTTTTTTCCGATAAATCAAATAGAGGATAAGAAGTTAAGCAAAACCAAATTTGTCAATTCTTGAAAATACCTATCCCAATTTCATATAAATAAATCAATTTCAAAAGTTCCTCACTCTAAAAGAGAGTAAGTGACAAGTAAGGCGTCACAGCGTAACAAATCATATAGAAGCACTGTTACTAAGACAGATTTACTAAAGAAAGTGAACTGCTGTTCGTTTTGTGCGCTGTGACTGGCACAATTTCATAGTAGTGACGTCATTACTACGATGGTATGCTTTCTTCCATTTTCGTGAATATTTAGAAAACGAACTATAAAAATATAAAAAATATATTTTGAAGTTTATTGTTAACAAATTAACGAAATGAGTTAAGATTTCATACTACTTAAACATTTAAAATGTTGTCAAATGAAATGAAAATGAAGAGCAGTACCTCTAATCCATCTTGGCAACATTTATCCCGGCAAGGCCAATCACTAAACACTACTGCTGTGTTATACTCTTGCACACACTGGGTTAGGCTCGTAAAACTCACTTTCCCGAAATGTGCACATTCTGCAAAGGTGCATTTTCCGCAAAATGTACACTTTCACAATTTGGAAACTTTCCCAAAATGTGCACTTTTTCAAACAGTGCACTTTTCCAAAACGCACGCTTTTCCAAAATGTACACTTCCCAATTTGGAAACTTTCCCGAAATGTGCACCACAAAGTACAATATATATACTGAGATAGAGATACCAGTGAAATACTCCACATAGATCGTAGCGCCGTTGTGTATTTAGTAAGAACTAACCGCACGACCGCTGCATCCCTGTCACTTCAATATGCAAGTGCGATAGAGATAGCACCCAGTGACATCTGGTACAAACAAGTTAAACTAACATTTCCATAGAAAAATTCGTACTTCGAGCTGAAAGGCCCCTGATGTGCACTTTTTCAGACAGTGCACTTTTCCAAAACTCACGCTTTCCCAAAATGTACACTTTCCCATTTAGGGCACTTTCTCAAAAGGTACACATTTATTATTTAGACGTCCCAGGCAGCAAAAGACGATAAAAATGACGTCATAAGTACCTTGACGACCTGTTTAGCCTAGTTGGTAGTGACTCTGCCTCCGAAGCTAGAGGTCCCGGGTTCGAATCCCGGCCAGGGCATTTATTTGTGCGTTTTTCACGGATATTTGTTCTTGGGTCTTGGATGTTTTCTATGTATTTAAGTATGTATTTATCTATATAAGTATGTATATCGTCGTCTAGTACCCATAGTACAAGCTTTGCTTAGTTTAGGACTAGGTCGATTTGTGTAAGATTGTCCCCCAATATTATATTATAATGTAGTATTCGTTTACGTGATGTTTCACGTGCCGATGTCACAAATAATACGGGATAACTCACGTCACTTTATACATCATAAAACGTCATGTTTTACGTTCTAAAAAGTCATTGTTTACGTTATAACAAGACGTCATTTTTAACGTTATATGACGTCACTTTTTACGTTATATGACGTCACTTTTAACGTTATAATACGTCATGTTTTACGTTATAAGACGTCATTTATTACGTTCTAAAACGTTATTTTTTTTTTTATTGTTCAAGGTTCGTACAGTTGGCTTCATGTACGTATATATTAAGCACTATCCAAAGTAGCCAAATAGTTCGGCCCCTACTAACAGTATGGTGTTGCGAACTATTTGGCTTGGTACTTTGGATGCGGACTGTACGGTATGGTATAAGTTGAAAAAGTTAGTTTTAATAAGAAACGATTTTATGTTACAACGTAATAAATAACTGTACCTACAAGCTCAAAAATATTAACATTTAGTAATAGATATTATTTACTTTGAAAGTAATAAACGTATTTGTAAAAAAATGATATGTATTTTCTTTTTAGGGTCCCGTAGTCAAAATTGCAAAAACGGAACGTTTATAGTTTCGGTCTTTCTGTCCGTCCGTCCGTCCGTCTGTCAGACTGTTTGCATTTGCACTATTTCATAGAAACCTTTAGTACTATAAACAGGGTCACTCCTACCCCTAAAGTGTACTTTTCGGGAAAATATACCTTCTGCGAAAGTGCACATTCTGGGAAAGTGAACCTATTGAGAAAGTGTACGTATCGGGAAGTGCACTTTTTGGGAAAGTGCACCTTCTGAGAATGTGCTCTATCCGAGAAAGTTTACCAATTGGGAAGTGCACTTTCTGAGACAGTGTGCCTGCCCAGAAAGTGATCCTTCTAAACAAGTGTACCTTTAGAGAAAGTGCACATTTCGGGAAAGTGAGTTTTATGAGCCTAACCCCACACACAAGAATTGTTATTTACTGTTTTTACTTAGAACTTTATTTACCGCATAAAATGATATGAATATCATATAGGGAACCATCGAAATATAATATACCAAATGGTTATATTACAATGTAGGGAAAACACAATTTGTAAATAAACAATAAATGATGTGCTGATTACTGATGGCGTCAATATTTATTTCTCACTGACACAAAGAGTATAAAATTGTCAGGTGCACTGCACTGACAGGATAATTGCTTCTTCTATTTGTGGATACCTAGTAGGTTGAATACGTATATTGTTTTGACAAAAATAATGTAGACGGCGCGGCGTCACCAGTTGTTTATTTCGCTCTCGTTTCACACAAAGTAGTTTCGTCAAAATATGTGCGTTGTCGTTTTTTGAAATAAACAACAAAAATCGGCACATACTTCGCAGTATACATTAAGATAGTTTGGCTCCAGTTTTACGCCCATAGAGCTCAAACAAAGAATATAATGAGTTCATCGGAGCTGCCATGACGGTGTTCACTCTGCTCCATCCCTGCTCTGATTTCCAATCTCAGTTGCCAATAGGTACGTAAAATAACTCTTTATTAATGAGTATGTGTAGTGTTATAGCGATATTGGCCGTGACATAAGATGGATGAAATGGGGGGAACAATATGCGACGCCCGAATACCTCTATGGTTGAAGGGCAAAATCTACGAGACCGTAATAAGACCTGTCGTCATGTATGGATCGGAATGTTAAACTGCAACGTTGACAGATGAATGAAAGCGGAGGGATGTAAGAGAAGGGGTAAGCCAAGGAAAAGGTGGATGGACTGCGTGAGAGACGATATGAACAGGAAGGATGTGAGTGACGAGATGAAGGGCGATACGATTAGAGGTATGGAAGAAATCATGGTGCGCTGTCCCAAAGACTACAACGTTATCCCCTACTAAATGGGATAAGGGCAAGCGAATGATGATAAGGATAACTTAGTTCTGATGTAAAAACAGCCATAGAACATCTCGGACCAAATGATGAAGTGAAAAATAAAAGAGGTATTATGAAACTTAAGTTTATTCGTCACTTATGGTAAATAATTGCTAACTTAACATAGTCTACGTCTGCCCGGCAGTTAGAATTTTGTGGCTATTTCACTTTACAACTCAAAATTTATTAAAATATTTAACTTTACTGTACTCGAAATCCACTTAATTCATTAGACAATGATTTTTAGTTGGCACCTTAAAAATTAGGACCAAACCATTTTGATTTGCTTTTTCACCTTAATAACCAACAAATAGGAAGTCTTTATCAATAACTCGCAGTTACTTATTAATTAATTCCCATTCCAAAAGAATTTTGGACCGTTGGATTAAATACGGGTGCATATGCCCCGGAGATGTCCGAAGCTGTCTCATATACTCATATTGGGACACCTCATTAGCTGTAAACTCGGCCAAGAATAAGTCTACGGTCTTCCCCGCCCCCGCCTGTCGTAAAAGGCGACTAAAGAGGTTCATCGGGGGTTGCAAGGGCTCCATGTGGCGGAGGTCGCAGCACTTGCCTGATAACCCCAGAGAAGGTGACGTTGATCGCTTTAAGATGAGCCAAACAAGTAAAGTACGATGGGGGATCCAGGGCGTTCAGTATTGAGATGAGATCTTGGAGTCCTCCGCGTGAGAGCACAGAAGGCGGTCACTGTGAAGTTCTCAGTGGATAGAAATACCACATAACCCAGTCATCTCCCCCATGACTGGGTACCGGGTTCGCAGGTTTTCTCCGCGCAAAAAAAGGTGTCAAGCCAGCGAAGAGATTCGTGAATTTTATTGAGGTCGCGTAATAGATATTAAACCTTTTACGAAAACGGATGGCTAACGTATCCGCTGCCGGCACCGGTGACCGCTCATTTTTTCCTGTCTCCCGCTTGGTCTCGTATTTAGGCGGTGTCCTTCGGCTTGGGGTCCTCGGCTTGCGACTCGTGCCAAGAATTGTGTTGTTTAAAAATTATTTTGACGCCGTTTCTTTGTACAAGAGGAACATTTGCGTGCGCAAATAATTTAAGTAACATTTTTTTTGGAAAATGGCTGGTATAACATGATGACTGTCGGGGACCGTTCATTTGGGCTTGGTTTTCTGGCAGGTGACATATCGGATGTGGTGTCCTCCGGCTTGGGGTCCTCGGCCAATACGTAAGTTAAACAATATATTGACACAGGTTTTTGTACAAAAGGAATATTTGAGAACGCGAATATTTTACGTAACAAACGTATGTCTAACATGACTGTCGGGCACCGGTGACCGCTCATTTGGGCTTCGTCTCCTGGTCGGTGACGTATCGGATGTACACGGTGTCCTCCGGTTTGGGGTCCTCGGCCTGCGACTCGTCGAGCTGCGAGCACGCGATCGCGAGCGCAGACCCGTCGTGCGAGAACGAGAGGCTAGATACCGCCGTGTTGTACCTGTAAGTAGTCAAATGTCATACGTGGTTATAGTGTAAATTCCACCAAACAGGAATATAGTTTACTTCAAGATTTATCCATAGAATATTGACGTTATACGGCAATTAATGTTTGGTGGAATACTCAAGCGAATGTTCCTCTTACAGCCAGTTATTATAATATTGTACTTGAGCGGTAAAATAGGTGCGGGCTGAAAAACAGCGCTGTACAGCTGATCTGGCTTCCAGCAAACGCTGAGGCCGAGCCTATTGTCACACTTTGTTTTTTCTTTGGGTTTTTATATGGCGACAATAAATCTTTTTTTTTATTTTATATACAATGCCGGTGGTAAACAAGCTTGGGACCTGCCTGATGGTAAGCAGACACCGTAGCCTTTGGGCGCTTGCGACTGCAGAAGAATCACAAGCGCGTTGCCGATTTTCACTTACTTGAGGAGACAAAGATCACACAACATGCTACAATTAACAACCTGGATCATTTCCTACCTGGATATGGATCCTGGCTGGATTTATTTTTCATGTTGATCTTTGTCTCAATAATAACCAAAGTAGCAGTCCACTTTAACACATGGACATCTTACGAGTAACATCGAAACATCAAGCTTTTTGTAAGTAAATATAAACCGTTGTTTGTTTCATACATTCGTCGTCATGATAGATACGACGTAAAATATTAGCCTAAGAACTATGGAAATTACACTGTTTTTACATTAATAGTCAAACAGAACATGGTTATTTATTTACACATTCAGTGAAGACTTTTTCGTAGCTTTACGCTCGTAGTGGGTTTTCCTGATTGGTTGAAAAAAGCGCCAATCAGCAGACCGCCCACCTAGCGGGCTGCTAGCTCTCAAAGCATTAACTTGACATAATTGGAAAATCTTGAGATTTCTAAGAATATTTGGTAAAGGATAGATTTTTATTTTAATAGAGTCGGCATAAATGTAAAGCTGTGTACGCATTTGAGGTAGCCTCTAGGTGCTCAAAGGCGTAGGTGTGCGTGCCTCACATAATTCAGACGTGTTTTGCGTTTATGCTTTGTGGAGTCCGGTCTGTTCCTGCTTGCCAGGGCATAGTAAATACCTTAATACTAGTGTTATTTTATTGTAGATTGACGAGAGACATAATCCTGTTCTGGATTAGTTCTATTATTATTGACGCTTAGAGACCTTATACATCTCTAAAAATATTAAATTAGTGCTGTTTTATTACTTATTTTAATTTAGACCCTTACAGACCATTTACATCTCTAAGGACTTTGAAATAATTGTTATTAATCGTATTTGGACGCTTAGAGACCATATACATCTCTGAGATGTTAATCGTACATTACGATACAAGGGTTGTAAAACAAAGAAAGGCCGATATCGCAGAAAATTGAGGCCCGAGCCGCAGGCGAGGGTCATAAATATGCGAGAGAGGGCTTTCTGTTTTACGACCCGTGTTTTGTACACAACTTTACGTCACCACTTGGCCAAAAAGTGGGTTTTTCCGGACGCGCAGCGTGCGGAAAAACGCGCTTTTTGGCAAGGTGTGGTGTAAATTAATTTTATATACTTTTTGTTTATTCGGACACAGATCGTATTCAATATACGTCCTTAATATTTGTAATTTTCATTTAATTGTAAAGAGTATATTTTATAATCATTATTATTAAGTAGTGCCCTTGTGGCCTATTTGTAGAATAAATATTTGATTTTGATTTGATTTTTTGGTCTTGAGGCGCGTACTAATGTGAGCAAAACACGAATTACGTTTTTCTTTACATTCGCTTCATCCACCACAACAGATGTTATCCCGATAACGACGCCATTTTGTGCGACGCACAAAGTCGGCTCGCCGCGAGCGCACTGCCTCACTCGATCATGTTTATGTGCAATTGTTTTGCTTGCGAGCCGCTCAAATGCGTACACAGCTTAAAGTGAACTAGTAATGAAGACATTTTGCAGTTTGTATGGTGTAAATGGGTTACCTGTGGAACTGGCAGAGCCTCTTCTTATTGAATCCGTCCCAGATGTTGACGTAGCCGTCGGAGCCGCCGGTAGCGAAAGTGTTGTATACGGAGTGGAAACTGATCGCGTTCACAGGGTAGATCTTCTCTAAACCTGAGAACAAAATCACACTGATTTTTACAAGTTTTGATTTAACTTGCACTTTTCGTATGTAAATAAGTTGTCATCAAAATTTGCAAACACTTTTTTTCAACCACTTGCCGGTATCCGATTGAGCTGAAATTTGGCACACTTATGTAAGTTCGGTGACACCGAGCTGATCTGATGCCGGAGACTGAAGGTGGTCATAGTAACTCCTAAACTACACAAAATGGACCCGTCGTGTTTGAGCTCATTGGAACCCTCTCAACGTGTAGTTGATGACTGTAATATAAAAGGTACATTCGTCAGTAAAAGCATCTACCAAAAATGATTTTTTGACGAAAAAGGATGTCTAACTTATCCACTGCCGGGCACCGGTGACCGCTCATTCGGGCTTGGTCTCCTGCTCTCCCCCTTCAGCTCTTATCTACATGCTTTTTTTATACTACGATGGTGGAAAACAAGCATACGGCCTGCCTGATGGTAAACAGACACCGTAGCCTATGGACGCTTGCAACTCCAGAACAATTACAGCGCGCTGAAGACCCTTTTTGATATGAAGATTCGTCGTGTTGGCAGCTAGAGACAAATGCAGGTCCCGCACTCAACGCAGCGTATCCTCGGGAGCTCTGGCGACCTTACTCTATACCAGGAACACAACTCGTCTACAGAGCAAGTCGTGGTGCTATTATGGCCGTGCTCCTATAAAGAGGAGGTACTTCTCCAGTTGGGCTACTCCAATCCAAATATGGGTGAGATGGCATTCATGTTACATTCTGTGGCACGTGACGTCACTTCGGACGGAGGTGGACGGTGGTTAGGTTAGGTTAGTCAAAGATCATATATTTTGAGAACCTAAAGTCCTCAAAAGTAGTATAACAGGCTACCCTAAAAGGGTTTATATTGGGACATTTATCTACCTTTAGACCTTTTGTAAACATATAATGACATTAAATGATGATTATATCAACACAGTTCTTGCAAGAAAGCATAACTAACAATTTCATTTATGATCTAGTGGAAGTTATTTCCATTATTGCCTATCTCGGAATTTGATAATACAGTTTCGACATGTTGCTTTGTTGAACCGTAGTTCAATATAAATATTTTTGCCCTTTTCTGTATTTCTACGCAGATTAACTAATTTCAAATAAAACTTAAAGGTTAAAGTAAAAAAACGTGTTATTTTATTCCCATTAAATATAAATTCTGCTATTGAATGATATCTAAATCTTCCTGTATTAGTAGTAGTAGTAGTAAACACTCTATTGCACAAATCAAGTACATAAAAGAAAAATAAACTATCATTGTAATGAGCATAGTTTGGGAGAAAATGACTGACTGTCGAGTTTGTTTCGGCCTTTTCTTTTCTTCTCGGCAGTGGTCTTCATTTTCAGAAACGCTAGTAGATATTGACTTGTAAAAGTGCCATTGCGGCCTACATGTAGAAAAAAATCAGTTTATTTGATGATAAAATGATCATAATTTTATTTCAGGCTAGGGCTAGGCATTCTATGAATTAACCCAAACAAAGGCACCCACCTCCATCCTTGATCCGATGACACTTGAAGGCGTATTTTTTCTTCTGCACCTCCGGGTTACTATCCAGGTACTCCACAGCCACGCGACCCTCAATGGAGCTTAGCACGTAACCCTGGAAGTAAACATTAAACTCTTAAAGAAGCGACATCTTCCTGTTCAAGGATATAATGAAATACCTAAAATGACGCGTTTTGTTGAAGGGAGAACGGTGTAGCTGCTTATTGAAGAATGGGCATAGTACACCATGATATTATGGTGTATTTATCCCATATTACCGAGGACTGCCCACAGCTTGCCATCGAGGGTGGTATCGCCAAGATCCACCAAGCAGACTCAGAGGTTTCAAAGTGGTTGGACCGACTGCCTTTTACTCTGTAGCAAAACTGTGCACTTGCCATGCGCAAAATAAAATAAATAAATGGTGTATTTGCTGGAACAACATCCCACCTCCCATCAAAACCGCTTGCACTTTGAACTCAGTTAAAAAAATACCTAAGAATATTATAAACAAAACACATTTAAACAAAACATTGATAACCAAGTGAATCTATCATAGCCTTCCAGGTCTAACTAGTCTCATAATATTTAGTACTTTGCTTTGGACTCAGAAGTGTCATAGATATTGTGTTATATTTAAATGTAAAAATAATATTGTGTATTATGTTTTAAATGGGAAAATAATAGTAAACAAGTAGGTAACGCGGAGTGCGTATATAATAGCGATTATTACACGTGCAGTTCTGTAGTGCGCCACATGTGGATCCACATAATATCAACGTCATTTCACCTTCTGTAAATCGACATTATGCTGAGTGGACTCAGTTTTCGATTTAAGCTTTTTTTTATTTTATTTTAATCTACTTTCTGTATCATATGAAGTGAAAAAATTGCGAATTAAAGTTTTCCTATTCTATACCGGCTTGACATAAAGACACTAATCGCCCAGCCCAGGGTTTCTCAAACTTAAAATCCCGTATACCCCTATTACATTTAACAGGCGACTGCAAACCCCCCAGCATTGTTAAAACCTTAATGCTCTCCATTGTAACTAAGTCTTATTATGAACCCTTTACGATCACTGGGGTTCACATATCCCACTTTCAAACAATGGTTTAACCCTTTAGGTCCCTTTGGTTTAGCCGGTTTACCCTTTAATTTGCTGTGTAAATTATAAAGTACACAATTTTCGACGACGTTTCATTATTTTTGGAGACAATTTTATTTCCTCTACGAATTACAATGGCTAACTCACTTTTTTTATTAGCCAATTATTAAACATTTCGGTATTAGTACACAATGTACATGCTTGCAAAATGGTCATAGTAACCTGCTTGTTGGGAAAGACGCGGATGCACCTCGTCTGGTACTTGAGACTGGACTCTCGCCGCTGATTCACGTGTCCCATGTTGCGCACGTCCCACACGAAGATCTTGCGTCCCGACGTGCCCACCACGAACTTCTCGCCGACTATGCTCATTGTGTAAACCTGTTAGTGGTATTGTAATCAGTTAGCAGCAAATCAATTTAACAATACTTATTTTTCTACTCTTATCTGGGCCTTATTCTGTATAATAAAATAAATAAATGTTCCGTGTACGATCAAAATAGCAAAGTATGCCAAGCGAAAGTAAGAACATAGTTAACTAAACCTGACCTATAACGAGACAAAATTTGCTTACTACACTAATAAATAGTTCTGCAATCGCAAGCATTCTTTTTGTCAAATATATTTTTGTATTTCCGATTTGGGGTAGCACATGTTTAGATAAGCAAACTATATATAACTAAGGTGATTCATGCTTAAAACACAGATTATAACTATCACCTAGTTTAGGCAGTTAACTTGTATATTAACCCCCTAATGCCGGATCCACACAAGGCGATGATGGCCAACGAACAAGATGCAACTATGGGGTGGAACAAGATGATTATATCTCGTTCTCCCTTTAACGCATACTCGTAATTTGGATCCTGTACAACGGGCCATCATGGCCCATTGTGTGGATGGCATAAGAACATTCCTTGTAGACACATTGGCATATTAATATTGTATCCTAATTTATTTAAATTCTAAGTGTAAGTTTTGTTGTTAATAGCTTAATGAAATTTCTAACACTAGCAGTAAGATGACTAAAACTTAATTACTAACAATTATTGTATGAGTCCATGTTACTCGAACTAAATTATTATTATTATTACTATTAGATATAGATATAGATATTGGGGGACAATCTTACACAAATCGACCTAGTCCCAAACTAAGCAAAGTTTGTACTATGGGTACTAGACGACGATATACATACTTATATAGATAAATACATACTTAAATACATAGAAAACATCCAAGACCCAAGAACAAATATCCGTGATAAATGCACAAATAAATGCCCTGGCCGGGATTCGAACCCGGGACCTCTAGCTTCGGAGGCAGAGTCACTACCAACTAGGCTAAACAGGTCGTCAAATTAATTCAATTAATAAATTCAATCCACTTATTGTACTAAGTTACTGATAGAAACAAAGGTCTCCGTTTCAGCTTCAGTAAAAATGCTTTCATATTAGAATTACTGTTCAAAAGGGGGTATTTTCCATATATGTTATTATTGTTGAGTTTCCGATATTTCGGCGCTATTGCAAGCACCATTTTCAAGGATTAACTGACGTGCTGCGAGTTTCATTTGTGGTCTACCCACACTCCATAGCGATCCTCCTCTTTTGGTTCGCTTAGCTTCTTGGTAAATACCCCGTTTTGAACAGTAATTCTAATATTAATGACCATGTTAGCTTGAAATCTTATAATGCTTTCAAATGTTCGGGATTACCGGCTGTTCTCAACAGGTGCATTTCGTAACCGATTCTCGTGAAATTTTGTGATCTGGTTGCAAAATTTATTTGTCAAATCAACTTAAGAGATTTGAAATTCGAAAAAAAAATTACGAGTAAATTTACACCACAGACATCAGAGTAAAGCATATCCGCTCATTTAAGGTGAACGATTTTAGCAAATGTGCGTATCCCAAATAGTTGCCGACCACATTTTATTGAACACAAACTTCTTACATTACCTTGTATTTATATAATGGATGCTGCCCTATTCGTCCGCGAAAACATACATTTATTTGATTTTAAAAAGGACAGGGAGAATACTAGATCGCAATATAGGAATAAACTAATGTTACCGAAAACAAACTTAGTCATGTGTAGAAACAGTCCCCATTATAAATGCATCGTAATATATAATAAAATCCCCAATGTAATCAAGCAAGTACCTACTAACATTTTGTTTAAAAATAAATTAAAGAAATTATTGATTAGTAATTGTTATTACTCTGTAAAGGACTTCCTAAGCGATAATTTTTTTTAATTGTCTCATAGTTAAAGAATTGTTTTTATTTATTTTAATTGTAAATAAATGTTCTTATTAAATTCATTATTTTACTACATATTTAAAGTGTTAAATTGATATATTAGATATTAGGTATTTAGTTGTTAAGTTAATATTGTGTGCCCTAACAGGGCGTCATGGACTGACTTTTAGAATGTAAGACCTTAATTGATATGTACATGATTTCGCAATTAAATAAATGAAATAAATGAAAAAACGATTACTGTATATCTGATCTATTCTCACTAATGCACAAATCAGTATGTTTGAGAGAGACAGACAAGTGACATCTGACAGGTTTTCACCTGTCAGTGTCTCCGTCTTCATAACTGAAATTTGTACTGAACAGATGTCACAAATTTATTTATTATTTAATAACTTCCCACATGAGAAAAACTGTCAATAAAATCTGAATTAAGTACAGAAGTAAATAAGAATTAGTTTTGGTTTAAAATAAAAAGAAACAAAATAAATGCAACTCTGATCCACTTTAGAATAGTATAAAGATCAATTACAGAAGAGGATGCCATGTATGGTTGAAATTATTTAAAATGTCAGACTTTTAAATAAACTGTCATTAGATTTTGAACCTTCTTGCTTAAGCAGTAAAGTCGCTTTTTGAACAGACTAATTTGATAAAATTCAGTCAATTCAAAAGATTTTAAAATTTTAAGTATAACTAGGCCTTTGGGCGGTTAGAGAATATAGTTTCTAAATTAGTAAAACCTGAATGTGTGAAATTGATGAAAACTTCTCATCAACTTTAAATGGATTATTTTGTTACAAATGATAATCTTGAGTTTAGAAGCTGGGAGCAAACACTTGGGGATGGTAGAGTTAGACATTTTGGACCTTTTTAGCCACATTTACTCTTGATGAAATTCATGTATTTATTTCAAATATAGGCCTCAACTGAAAGCCTTGCGCAAACTGAAAATGAAGTCTATTTTTTATTTCTTTCTTCAGTGCACATGTGGTATGTGGTAGGCACTTTGTTTCCTTTGAATTTTTCTGCTAAATTACAATTTATAACAACACTGTACAAACTCCAACACAGTTTTTTTTTTCAGTTTTTTTCACCTGATGGAGAGCGATGACAAGGCCTAAGATGTTGCTCACTGATTCAGTTAACCATTAGTGATCCATATCCCTTTACACCCGAGAACTCGCGATTGATATAAATAAAAATGAACTTTAATGACATTGTAAAAAAAATGATATTTCAATGTAATTAAGGGCTCACAATCGTTTCAGTTCGGGTGTAAAGGGATATTACAATGAAAATAAAGTGCACAAATGGTCAGCTAACTGTGTTGGCGATGGTACATGCAGGAGTAAAAAACATCCACTTACCCTTTCATTTCCTTGATTATATGTCCCAACACAGTTTGGTACTCTGCTGTCCCACATTTTAACAGTACCATCCCAGCTGCCCGTCAGCACAGCATTCACTTCACTGGCAAACTCCACACATCGGATGGCCCCCTTGTGCTCCCCTAGACTCGTCTCTGAGCCTGCATTCAGATCATACATCTTAAGTGTCTGGTCTAGGCCTCCGCTGTATGAGTGGACCGCATCCTGTAAAAATCAGGAAGAAAATTTAGTTTTTATTATTATTATTTACTTGATTCTGTGAGAGCATATGACATTAGACGGGTGCCAGGAAAGACATGAGGTAGAGTGGCCATAGATAGACCAAAGTGGAGGAGACCTTTAACAGCAAGCGGACATCCAGGAGTAAAAGAAAAGTGAAATTATATGACTTCATTTCATTTACAGAAACTATAAATATTGTCCAAATAAAAGGTTAATATTATAAAGGGCATATGCACAAACATTTAAATTCAATACTGGAAAGTAAACATAAAAATACTTAAATAGATAAACATTTAATATGAAAAAGTAATGAACATGTAATTTCATGGTATTTTCTGCATTGTATTATTATTTCTATTTTACAAATTTACATACACAATATTTGAGAAAATTAAATATTATAAAATACCATTACAAAACTAGTAACATTTAGGTTATAATTTTGGCAAAGGAAAAGTATTATTGTTGTAGTGTATAAATAATATTAATGAAGTATATATTTCATTAAAGCAAATTCAAGTATAGTTAACAAATAACAGAGGTTTCTCACCCTAAAGCACACATCCAAGACGGGTAACTCATGGCTGTATTTATGCCGCTCCACATTCCCGCTAACGTCGTATAGCCTAACCGAACAGTCCCAAGATGACACCAGAAGAAACTGGTTAGACTTTGGAGCAAATTTAACACTTGATATCACGTCTTCAGGCAGACTCTTTAGTTTAAATTCGGTGCGGGATTCCGCGACCCGCGTCACAGTCATTGTGGAAGCAATTTTGTTGGGTTTGTCTGATAGGTTGGAGAATAAAATTGTACGTTGTGTTGAGAAGAGCTGTTAATAATGATCGACAAACACTAATGCCGCCGTTGACAAGCTGAAACAATTACAATAAAGCAAAGAAATCAACGAAATTGCAGAGCTTCGCTCGTCAGCGTATCATAAAGCATAAAGTGACGTTTCGTTTCGTTTCGTTCTATTGGCGTAGCAATAATCTGTGCTCGTGTAATTACTACATTGCCCAAAAAATCTTTAAAAAATATGTAATAACATTATTATATTGATTTTTCACAATTTATGCTAACAATAAAAATAAGCACAAAAAATTGATTATGATATAAACAAAACGAAAATAGTCTGCATAAGTGCATAACATCGCGTTCATATCAAAGTATAATAATTTTCATATTTTTACTACAGACGTATATATGAAAGTGAAATTCAAACCAAATGCTTTTCATTCTCTTTATAAATTGTTTACAGTAAAATTTGTGAAGATGGTGATATAATGAATTATCCATAGCCATTTGAACGCAACTTTATTGACTTGACATGTTTGTGATGAGGTGTGAAACGTACTGTGGAATCGTAGATTCCTCCTCGAAATGATTTCAAGTAAATCGTTTGTTGCATAAAGATTTGTGATGTTACATTTGTGCTGTTATATGTCAAACGAATAAACCTACGAACGTAATACAACAGTGCCTGTATAGAGTTATGTAAATATCAACAGAACCACCGCGCACCAAGTCGCTTCCAGTGGGAACGAATGGAGTGACTTCCTAATATAATAACGATGCAAACCAACCTGAAAACTAAAGAAATGTTTATAGTACGAGCTTTAGAAAAGATATTAGCCGATAAGGACATAAAGAGGTCCTATCACAGTCAACTAAAAAAGTCCTGTGAAGTGGCTCTAGGTATGTATTGAATTGTCAGTTGCCGATCCTCTATCGGATTTTTGTGATGAGACAGGCTTTTTTGTAGCGCTAATTAGGTTAGCGCTATACATTTGCTTGCGGAATTTTAATGGTCTAATTAATTTAGTAAATGTCTAACGACCTTGGGAGTGAAAGTGGTGGGAGGTACCTGCTTGCCTTATCAGAGGCATTGGAATATAATCTATCAGCTACTTATTTATGCTTAGCCACTCCAATATGCTTTGCTTATTAAATGTGAGCTTGTTCAAATGAGTTTAACCATTACTATGGCTAATGTTTACAGCTAGAGTTGTAGTAAGATAATTAGTAAACAACTAAACTTTTATGAGGTCATATCAGTCCAAAGATGGCTTACAATATGAATAATTATATAGTTAAATCATTATAGCACTGCTGATGTTGTATGGTCAACCAATTTAAGTTCTGGGTCACTTTGTACCTTGTCACAGTAAAAATCAATATCAAAGCTGATAGGGATCTCATATTATTGTCACTGTGACAAGGTACAAAATGGCACAGAAATTAAATTGGTTGATTGTACACAAATTATACAACACACTGAACTGGTAGAGAATGCCTGATTATGACATTAAGTCTACCATTTGTATATATTTTTCAATTTTACAATAAAGTTTTTAATAAATAAATAACACTAACCAAGTGTTATAGTGGTCGGCGGTTAAGAAGTCAATCCTGACACCTGTCATTTCCATAGAGACACAAGTTGTTATAACCTGCTTCAGCCAAACAACAAATGATACTTAAACTCAAGGAAGTTAATTATACAAGTAACCAGTCCACAAGCTCTCTTATATTTGGTTTACATCAACAGATGGTCAGCACTTGAGGTGACCTTTGCTTATTCTTCATCATCATCATATCAGTCGAAAGATGTCCACTGCTGATAAAGGCCTCCCCCGAGGATTCCCCAAAGGACCGGCTTATAGTTCAGCTGGGTAGAAACAAATTTAAATGTTAAAGGTTGTAGGTGTTCATTTCAAAATTAAAGTTTAGGCCCAGTTACAGAGTAAATTTCTTGTGAATATGGCTCCTAGAGGCATGTTTAATGTTAAAGAAAATTGGTAAATATTTTCAGGATTGAAAAATGAATTTAGAAATGTTGATTAGTGCAAGGAATCCAACATTTAACGACTTTTGGACCCTTCACCGAAATCCACTGTAATTAGAGTTAATCACATTCATATCAACATTAATCACATACTTTAAAAGAAATTACACTACGGCACTCAACTTGAATGAAAATTATTTAAACTTCTAGTTAATATAATGCTTCTCTTTACACATATATTTGTATTGTTTCAGAGGAAATCAAAACAGAATTAAAAAATGGTGGTCAACAGGAGACTTCGGAGAGTCCCACATCGGGAACCCTCCCACTACCTAAAAATGATGCATCTAACATCATCACGGCGGAAAAGTATTTCCTACCTTTCGAACTGGCATGTCAGAGCAAAGCATCCAGGATAGTAGTCACAGCACTGGACTGTCTCCAGAAATTAATAGCTTATGGTCATCTAACAGGGAATGTCCCTGACTCGACAACACCAAGAAAACTCCTAATTGACCGCATTGTTGAGACAATTTGTGGCTGCTTCACTGGCCCTCAAACCGATGAGGGAGTCCAACTGCAGATCATTAAGGCTCTCCTCACTGTCATCACAAGCCAGCATGTTGAAGTTCATGAAGGCACAGTTCTTCTGGCCGTTCGAACCTGTTATAATATTTATTTAGCAAGTAAGAATCTTATTAATCAAACCACAGCGCGCGCGACCCTCACACAAATGCTTAACGTCATTTTCACTAAAATGGAAAACCAGGCCTTGGAAACTGAAAGTGTATCTACTGAAGCACACCATAAAATTCCCAATGGAAATATTGTTGCTGATGATTCAAATCATGCCATTGAAAGTAAGAGTGTCACTCCAGGACCAAGTGATAGTATGGATGATGTTTTAGAAGCTAAGATTATTGCTAAGCAAATTGTGGACTCAGTCATAGATAATGCTGTAACAATAGCATTCAAGAAGTCAGCTGAAGATGTTAGTCAAAATGGTCCAGAAAATAATGAGAACCCAGATTCCCAAGACAGTGGCAGTCTCTCTCATGAGAGCAATGGTCAAGCACCAACAGAATCCTCAATGACCAGAATACCATCTCAAGAAAGTGTTGATGTTGCTTCAGAAAATGATAATTCCGTCACAGCTAAATTCACGCACATCCTTCAAAAGGATGCTTTCCTAGTTTTCAGAGCTCTTTGTAAATTGTCCATGAAACCCCTCCCTGAAGGCACTCCTGACCCCAAATCCCATGAACTACGATCTAAAATCCTTTCTCTACACCTTCTTCTTTCTATCCTCCAAAATGCTGGTCCAGTATTCAGAAATAATGAAATGTTCATCACTGCTATTAAACAGTATCTTTGCGTAGCTCTGTCTAAGAATGGCGTGAGCTCTGTACCTGAAGTATTTGAACTGTCTTTGGCAATTTTCTTGGCTCTTCTTCAGAATTTCAAAGTGCATCTAAAGAAGCAAATTGAAGTATTCTTCAAAGAAATTTTCATGAATATTTTGGAGACATCAAGTTCATCGTTTGAACACAAATGGATGGTCATCCAAGCCTTGACGAGAATCTGTGGCGACGCGCAAAGCGTCGTAGATATTTACGTCAATTATGACTGCGATCTGTCAGCTGCAAATTTGTTCCAAAGACTAGTCAACGATGTCTCAAAGATAGCCCAAGGGAGGCAAGCTCTAGAGTTGGGAGCTACACCTAACCAGGAGAAATCGATGCGTATCCGAGGATTGGAGTGTTTGGTATCAATACTAAAATGTATGGTAGAATGGAGCAAAGAGCTGTACATCAACCCTAATCTTCAGACAACATTAGGAGAAAAACCAGCTAAAGAAGACACAGACCACCACAGCATAAAGTCTCATGGAGGATCTAGTCTTAGCTTGGTCTCCACAGGTTCAAGCAATGTCGGGAACAGGGAAACTTTAGATTCTCCTGAACAATTCGAAGTATTAAAGCAACAGAAGGAAGTTTGGGAAACTGGAATAGACCTATTCAATCGGAAACCGAAAAAAGGTGTCGCCTTCCTTCAGGAGCAAACTTTGTTAGGCACATCTACTAAAGAAATCGCAGAGTGGTTGCTTACAGACGAACGACTTGACAAAACGTTTATAGGGGAATTTTTAGGTGAAAACGACGACCATTCCAAAGAGGTTATGTATGCTTATGTTGATTCCATGAATTTTGCGAATATGGACATTGTGGCGGCTCTTCGACATTTCTTAGAAGGATTCAGGCTTCCAGGTGAAGCCCAAAAGATAGACAGACTTATGGAAAAGTTCGCGTCGCGCTATTGCGAATGCAACCCAAGTAACACTTTATTCACTAGCGCTGACACGGTTTACGTCCTCGCGTTTTCCATAATAATGCTAACAACTGATTTGCACTCGCCGCAAGTAAAGAATAAAATGACAAAAGAACAATATATTAAACTGAATAGCGGCATAAGCGACAACAACGACTTGCCGCGTGAATACCTCTCGCAGATTTATGACGAAATAGCCGGCCATGAAATTAAAATGAAGAACACATCTAAACCAGGCAAGCATATGATCGCAAATGAAAAGAAACGCAAGTTTATCTGGAATATGGAAATGGAGCAGATTTCCACGGCCGCTAAGAATTTGATGGAGTCAGTTTCTCACGTTCAAACTCCATTCACGACTGCTAAGCATGTCGAGCATGTGCGACCGATGTTCAAAATGGCCTGGACGCCATTTTTGGCTGCCTTTTCAGTGGGACTCCAGGATTGTGATGATCCAGAAATAGCCTCCCTATGTTTGGACGGTATCCGCTGCGCTGTTCGTATCGCCTGCATTTTCCACATGTCTTTAGAGAGAGACGCTTACGTACAAGCTTTGGCACGGTTCACTTTACTGACTGCGAACTCGCCAATCACAGAAATGAAAGCCAAGAACATAGACACTATAAAAACGTTGATTACGGTCGCCCACACTGACGGAAACTACTTAGGATCGAGTTGGCTGGATGTCGTGAAATGCATTTCTCAGTTAGAGTTAGCACAGTTCATCGGCACAGGAGTACGGCCCCAATTTTTGTCTAGCTCTGGCATCAAACCTCAACCAGACTCTCTGAAATTCGGTCTAATGTCTTTAGACCCCAGTGTGAAAGAACATATCGGGGAAACCAGTTCACAAAGCGTCGTGGTCGCTGTTGACAGAATATTTACTGGTTCTACAAGACTCGACGGTGATGCGATCGTTGACTTTGTTAAAGCATTATGCCAAGTATCGTTAGACGAACTGAGCCACCCAACCAATCCCCGAATGTTTTCTCTCCAGAAAATAGTCGAGATTTCATACTACAACATGGGAAGAATCAGATTGCAATGGTCTCGTATTTGGCAAGTGCTGGGCGACCATTTCAATAAGGTTGGCTGTAGCAATAACGAAGACATCTCTTTCTTCGCAGTCGACTCGTTACGACAGCTGTCCATGAAGTTTATAGAGAAAGGTGAATTCGCCAATTTCAAATTCCAGAAAGACTTCTTAAGACCGTTCGAGCACATTATGAAAAAAAATAACTCTCCTACGATAAGAGATATGGTGGTGCGATGTATCGCGCAGATGGTGAATTCCCAAGCTCCCAACATCAAATCTGGCTGGAAAAACATTTTCTCAGTATTCCACTTAGCGGCAAGCGACCAAGACGAAGCAATCGTAGATCTAGCATTCCAAACCACAGGCAAGATAATTACGGAACTGTATGAGAAACAGTTCTCTGCGATGATAGACTCGTTCCAAGACGCAGTCAAGTGTTTGTCAGAGTTCGCGTGCAACGCTAAGTTCCCAGACACATCCATGGAAGCCATAAGACTGGTGAGGTCTTGCGCCACGGCAGTCGGAGCCTCTCCTCATCTGTTTGCGGAACACGCAGGACTTGAAGGGGAGCAGGGAGCGCCTGAGGAAGACAGAGTATGGCTCCGTGGATGGTTCCCACTTCTATTCTCCCTTTCTTGCGTAGTCAGCCGCTGCAAGCTGGACGTACGCACGCGAGGCCTCACCGTCCTCTTCGAAATCATCAAAACCCACGGCGATTCATTCCGTCCGCACTGGTGGAGAGACCTGTTCAACATCCTGTTCCGAATTTTCGACAACATGAAACTTCCGGAACACCAGTTGGAAAAGAACGAGTGGATGACGACGACATGCAACCACGCTCTTTACGCTATTGTAGACGTTTTCACGCAGTACTTTGACGTACTTGGAGCACTATTGCTTGAGCAATTATACGCTCAGCTACATTGGTGCGTCCAACAAGACAACGAGCAACTAGCTCGATCAGGAACCAACTGTTTAGAAAACCTAGTGATCTCCAACGGGACAAAATTCGATGACGCGACTTGGAGCAATACCTGCCAGATTATGCTGGACATTTTCAACAGCACACTTCCCTCGGCGCTACTGACGTGGAAACCGGAAGAAGAAGACGAGGCGCCCGCGCGCGGCATCCTTAAAAAACCTCAAGCAGACGACGTGAGGTCCAACAACCGAGTGTTCAACAGTCTGCTCATAAAATGTGTAGTGCAGCTTGAACTAATACAGACTATAGACAACATAGTCTTTTACCCTGCGACATCACGGAAAGAGGACGCTGAAACGCTGGCGCTAGCGGCAGCAGAATTAACGGGTGGGCCACCTGGCAGCGGGCAAGATTGCCAACGTGAAGAACAAGGAATGTACCGGCTATTAAGCTCCCCTCATTTACTGCGGCTTGTAGAATGTCTGCTCTGCAGCCACCGTTTTGCAAAGACATTCAACACAAACAACGCTCAGCGCAACCTTCTCTGGAAAGCTAACTTTAAAGGTTCAGTGAAACCGAACATGCTTAAGCAAGAGACGCAGTCCTTAGCCTGTGCTTTACGGGTTTTGTTCAAGATGCATGGGGACGAGTCTAGGCGGGCCCACGCCGGGCCTGTACAGTCTCTACTGCTGTCCGTCTGCTGCGAGGCGCTAGAATACTTCGCGGCGTTGCAGCACGAAGCGCATCGCGACGCCTGGACGTCCATATTGCTACTTATTCTTACGAGAATACTGAAGATGCCTGATGAAAGGGTGAGTGCTACTACTACTATTTTTTACACGCCCACCAAATCAACAAGACAATGACGCTTAAGAAATAGAAAATCATTACGTATGTTCTTCTTGATTTGGAATTATCTAATCTTTGTTATGCATTCATTATTTGTTACCCAGAATTCGATTTACATTTAAATAAAAACATACATAACCGGACGCAATATTAGTACCTGGCGAGGTGACCGAGGTTTGCTAGTCGTTATGATAATTCGGAGAAAATAAATTTTCCTGAAAATACGCTAGCTAGACCGATTATCCGCTCCCCTAAACCCCTGTAAAGTAACTCTGATCAAAATCGTTACAGCCATTTCCAAGAAAACATTTACAAACAAATATTGCTCATTCGTTTATCTGATCTGAGTCTGGAGGTAATGTAGGAGTAGGAACGCTCTACTTAAACCTAGTCGTGTTTAAAGTCAATTAGCTACATATGAGTACCTACTAATACTATTGTTAGGTAATTAGGTTATCTCTAACGGCTTATCCGATATCTCACGACTGCGGTTGACTGTCAATAAAAAGAGTAATTTACTGCCTTAGAAGATATTAGGCACGTCTTATCCTTTTGGACGACTGTGAGACGACAAATCACAGGTGAGGTGACAACAATACTCCATGTGGGACGGACTTGTGACTTATATATTTGAAGCATCGCTTCGCTCTACTGAGCACACCTAGCATTTTGGATGCCAGCTTGTATTGGTTTTGCCTTCTAAGTGGCTCCGAAACTGGACGTCGCTGAAAATGTCGACACCAAGGAACCTAGGATCCCAATACTCTATATGTCTTGGGACAGTGGGGCTACAGTGAATGTGTACTTTTAAATGGAAAATACCCATATAATGTTATGAAATCAATCTTCTCGGGCTCATTCACATATTTGACCACTAGCGCCTTTAAAAGTATTCCATCTAGCGCAAATAAATCACTCTCGAGCCAGCTATAGCGTAGTCCTAACTCCATTTACTAACCGCGCTGCAGTAAGTATTTCCGGGGAACATTCCGAACCTCAAAGGTATATTTTCTCATCCAAAACACCCATACTGTGTTACGAAAACGATACTTTCCGGCTGTTTAGCATATTTGACCACTAGCGTCTCTGAAAGTATTCCATCTATCGAAAATAAATCGCTCTCGAGCTCGAGCCAGATATAGCGCTGTACGCACTTCAATCAACAAGCGTGCTGCATTAAGCATTCCCGGGGAACATAACATAAGGAACATTCCAAAGCCTGTGTGTATTTTCTAATTCAAAACACCCATACTGTGTTATGAAAACAATATTTTCCGGCTGTTTTGCGTATTTGAGCACGCGTCTCTGAAAGTATTCCAAGTATCGAAAATAAATCACTCCAGCCAGCTATATAGCGCCGTTTTCACTTCATTGCCTCAAATGTCTGAGCGCACTGCAGAGGGCATTTGCGGAGAACATTCATAGGACTTCACTTAGATTATTGACATTCATAGGATAGGTGCATGTAATATGCCCAAGTTAAAGAACTCTGAATTTGATTGCAAACATGAGGTTTTTTTTTTTAATACCCATACTGTGTTATGAAAGACTTAGACCACTAGCTCCTTTGAAGGTATTCCATCTTGCGAAAATACCTCACTTTCGAGGCAGATACGAGGGTAAAACTGAAAGTTTCGGGAATAGAAGAAAATATGCAGTATAAGTGAGTTTATTTATTTTTATTGTTTTTCAAAATATTCTCCTTTGTATTTCATGCACTTATGCATGCGTTCAAACCAGTCCATAAAGCACTTTTTGAACTCTGAAGTAGGGGTCGACAAAATGGCTATTTTATAGGCCTCCACTGCTTCTTCTGGCGTCTGAAACCGCTGACCACGCAGTTTGTCCTTGATTCTGGGGAATGTAAAAAAGTCGTTGGGACTTAAGTCAGGGCTATATGGAGGGTGGTCCAATATTTCGACTTTTTCACCGTCCAGGTACTCAGTTGTTGTCCGAGCGGTGTGTGGGCTGGCGTTGTCGTGGTGAAGGATGATGCGACGACTAGGATTTGTTTTTCGGAGTTCAGCAAAGACGTTCGGCAAACAAATAGTGGTGTACCAATCAGCATTGACTGTTCTACGATCCTCAAGAGCCACAGTAGCTACGTGACCAGATTTAGAGATAAACGTAGCCACCATCTTCTTAGCCGTACTGCGAGAACGAACAACTTTTGTGGGTTTGAGCTCGTCTTCGAAGACCCATACTCGGGATTGGTTTTTAGTTTCAGGCTCATAAGCGTATATCCACGACTCGTCACCTGATACTATGCTAAAAACAGCATTTGAGCGTCCCTTGTTAAATCTTTTCAAAGTTTTGCGGCACCAATTGACACGGACTATTTTCTGCTCGTCAGACAATAGGTGAGGTATCCAACGGGAAAATAACTTTTTCACGCCTAATTCTTCTTTTAAAATAATTTGTATTTGACTCATTCCAATACCCAGGTGCTCTTGAATTTCCCGATATGTCACATGTCGGTCTTCATTTATCAGACGACGCACAACATCGACGTTTTCTTGCGTGACTGCCGATTTTGGTCGACCTTCACGCACTTCGTCGGTGAGGGATACACGGCCACGTTGAAATTCTGAATACCACCTGTATATTGTAGTCTTTGAAGGAGCTTCAATATTAAAAGCAGCAACCATCCGCTCTTCACATTGTTTTTGTGTTAGTCCACTTTTAAAGTCATAATAAATCATAGCTCTGAAATTTTCACGGCACAATTCCATTTTAAGCAGTGACTCGACGACTTCAATAAACAATTGAAACCGAACGATACTTTTTTTTTTCTAAGTGGCCAGTGTGTTGGGATAAGGAAACTTCAGAGATTATAAAAAGGTATAATACATGTTAAAAATAAATTAATAAGTATTCGATTCCCGCCACTTTCAGTGCAAGCCTCGTATAGCGCCTTACGCATTTCATTGACTAACCGCGCTGCAGAGAGCATTCCCGAGACATTTCAAACCCAAAAGGTATACTTTTAAATTCAAAATACGTATATAATTTTAAAATTTTCAAATGCAAAATACGTGTATAAATATGTTATGAAAGCAGTCTTCTCTGGGCCTTTGTAAATTTTACCACTTCATTCACTATGTGCACTACAAAAGTTGCTGCTGGAATATTTCAAATCCAAAAGATATACTTTGATATTTAAAATAAATATTCTTCTCCTCACTTGCTCGGAAAGCCGTCTTTTATCCTTTGATACAAGCGGGTAAAAACGCATTTTATCCACAAGTGGGGAAAGTAATTTGACCTTGGAGCGTGTTTGAGTAGCTTTTGACAGATAACAAAACGTAAAACGCTCATAATAATGGTTCGTTTGATATCAATTATCATTAAATAAATGGTTTGAGAATTTAATAAAAAATACCAAATTTAGCTTTATTTAATGATTTACTTATTTGACCTTAAAAAAATTCTTTAACGAACATCTTTTTAATAATGATATTGAGTATAATTGTAAACGCACAAGTTGAGTCGATGCAATTTCAAAACGCATCGTCAGAAATGTCATCATTGTCAATGTCAACTAAAATAAACACAACTTGTCACCGACTTCGACTCACGTAAATATTATACACAACTTCCAGAGTTTTCTGTTATAATATCGTAAAAAAATCAGTGATTCCAGTGATGAAAATCATGCCTGTGGAACTGTGTTTTTTTGCATGTTGCACTTTCCTCGCTATAGTGAGGAGAAAAGTTTTGTGTTACACACGGGTGCAAAGTTGTATTTTACTTCTCGTGTGTTGAAACATTCGCTACGCTCAGGATTCTATTTAGGAACCACTCGCTTCGCTCGTGGTTCAACTATAGAATCCTTTCGCTGGCTCGTGTTTCAATTCCACACTCACGGGTAAAATACAACTTTGCACCCTTGTATAACAAATAACTATTAAAATACCCGTAGTATGTTGTGCCTCTTTCACAAGTCTGTCTAGCAGTAGTAGCGCCTCTCAAAATATATCATTAGTTAAGAAAAATAAATCTTTCCTTTTACTTATTGACTAAATGCACTGCCAGGCAATGATATTAAAATATCATTGCTGCCAGTTATTATTTCAAACCCGAAAAGTATAATTCTGAATTCAATATGGCCATATTGAGTCATGGAAACACAAACGGTTTTCTAGGGCAAATCACCCTACGAATCTTTCAATTAAGTATTACTCTTTCTACGCCCTAAAAAACACTTACCTAGATTTCCACAATATTTACTACAATAAATATGTAAATGGTCCCTCAGTTTTCATAGCGTTCCACTATCCATAAATTTGTATAATGTTCCTATTTGCGGCGTACAGAAACGTGCCAACTCGTAAGCAAACGAAAAATCTTAAAAGGCAAGACTTGTATAAGTATAGCAAGCATTGAGTACCTAATTTGTTTATCTGCAACCTAGTGGTATAAAAACTTACTTACAGTCGGATATTATACGATCATTTGTTGAGGAAAATGGCCTCTTTGATGTGCACCGATCGAGGACACTTAACACTGCGGTTATTACCCGACTGCGCCAGAAGGAGGATTATGTTTTTGGAGAGTATGTACACTACCGCTCATAATTATTTAGGCACAGAGACCCCCCTTTTAATATGGTAGTTTTCTTTTTGCAATGACTTAAATAACTACTAATTGCTGGTTAATACAAACACACTACACTTTTCTATGAAACAGCAATTAGTGTTTTTTTAAGTCATTGATTGCAAAAAGAAAACTACCATTTTAAAAGGGGGTCTCTGGCACCGATTTAAGGCTCAATAAGTCAGCCAAATAAATATTGCAAAATGCACGCAAAACTGTCAAGGGACTTTGACTTGGCAGTGTATTTCTGAAACTCATTTTTGTATATAGATGTATGGAAAAAGGTATGGGTGCCTAAATAATTATGAGCGGTAGTGTATGTATAATTGTTTGGCACGCTCTGCAGCCTGAACGGCTCGATGGATTTTAGCTTGAAAGGTGTCGTTAGATTCGTATTTACTGTGAGTGGCACTGGGTATATCAAAATAAAATAAAAAACAAAATGGCGGATTTTTGGCGCCAAATTCCAAATTATGCAGAATCGCAGTCGGGTTTTTTAGGGTTCCGTACCCAAAGGGTAAAAACGGGACCCTATTACTAAGACTTCGCTGTCCGTCCGTCTGTCACCAGGCTGTATCTCAAGAACCGTAATTGCCGCTATAACAACAAATACTAAAAACTAAATAATAATAATAATTAAGGGGGGCTCCCATACAAAAAACGTGATATTTAAGCCCTTTTTCATGGCTACCACTCGCCGAGCTAGATCTCAAGAACCGTAACAGACAGTTGAAATTTGCACAGATTATGTATTTTTATTGTGGCAACAACAACTAATACTAAAATCTAAATAATAATTAAGGGGGGCTCCCATACAACAGAGTAGTTGCCGCTAAAACAACAAATACAAAAAAAAACTCAATAAAACAAGTGTTTAAAGGCACCAGCTTTTAGCCTTTTTTCTGGTACGGAACCCTTCGTGCGCGAGTCCGACTCGCACTTGGCCGGTTTTAATTAATTACCTAGTCTTGTTTTATTCATAGATTTTTAAGTTATTTCTGAAAAACTGTCTTGCCCAAACAAAAGGGCGTAAGTGCCGTAACTTCCCTATGAAGATACGACCTTTTTTTAGGGTTCCGTAGTCAACTAGGAACCCTTATAGTTTCGCCATGTCTGTCCGTCCGTCTGTCCGTCCGTCCGTCCGCGGATAATCTCAGTGACCGTTAGCACTAGAAAGCTGAAATTTGGTACTAATATGTATATCAATTACGCCGACAAAGTGGTAAAATAAAAAGTGGAAAAAAATATTTTATTAGGGTACCTCCCCTATACGTAAAGTGGGGAGTGATTTTTTTTTTCATTTTAACCCTAACGTGTGATATATTGTTAGATAGGTATTTAAAAATAAATAAGGGTTTACTAAAATCATTTTTTGATAATGTTAATATTTTCGGAAATAATCGCTCCAGAAGTAAAAAAAAATGTGTCCCCCCCCTCTAACTTTTGAACCATAAGTTTTAAAAATATGAAAAAAATCTCTAAAGTAGAACTTTATAAAAACTTTGTAGGAAAATTATTTTGAACTATGAATATAAAAAAATATGAAAAAAATCTCTAAAGTAGAACTTTATAAAAACTTTGTAGGAAAATTATTTTGAACTTGATAGGTTGAATAGTTTTTGAAAAAATTACAAAAATAATTTCTGAACTAAGTTTGTAATTTAACCGTATAAACAGGTGTTTATTGTACCTGTCATTTCTACAAAATCACAATGAAATGACGTGCTTTCAAATAAAGTAAAACCGGTGAAAATCTGTTCACGCAATAAAGAATTATTCCATAAAAATCATCTTCCATACTTTAAGCTCGCGCGCAATAGTTTACTTAATTTGCCGATAGATGTCGCTGTACGTGGAACGCTCATTTCTACATGGCGGTGTTAAGATTTTTCCTGATTTAATGGGGTCTGAGCAGGTGCGCCTATACATTAGGGCCCGTTTTTAGGGTTTTGTGTTTCTGTACTTAATATGTCAACTTAATGTGACGGACGGAAAACTACGGAACCCTACACTGAGCGTGGCCCGACACGCTCTTGGCCGGTTTTTTATTTAATGTATTGTATACTGGTTTTAAATGTAGATTATGAGGTGTCGGTACGGAACCCTTCTCTGTGCGTGACCCGTCACGCACTTGGCCGGTTTTATTATTATATCACTTAATTGTTTCTTATACCACGATGGTGGTAAGCAAATACAGTACCTAGCCTAATATAACTATTTCCGACGGTAGAGGAATTTATTGAGGATTAATTGTGTTCACAGCTAGAGATATGTGTTATTCATGCAGGTCCCTCACGCTCAACTTAACTCATCATTTCTCAATTTCACACCACGCTTACAACTAGTAGGTACCTACCTACTAATGTATACTTATTCGGCTTACTCTCGCTTGTTCCATACCGCTGTCTCATAGGTTACGCTCCATTGGCACAAGTAATCAACGCTAATGGACTGTGAATGGCATAAAATACGGACTGCATTGGAATCTCTACAACAATGCTAGGATAAATCTCTAATCACGGATGAATGCGCAAGACGAAATAAAAGGCCTTTTGTGATTTACATTAGGACGTTCTGTGTAGGGTAATTTAATATTGTAATGGATTTACTTATACATGATTGTTATTCAAATTAGTTTTGATGCAGAAACAGAAATATAAGTCACGCCATGAAGCATAGATACAAACAACAAAATTAAAGCGCTAAAGAGGGCACGCGCGCGTGGCACGTGTGTCAACAACTTGACCATCGGCACCTCCACCATGTGTTATTGTCGCGATAAACAATGAATCCGAACTTTGACAAATAGTTTCATAAATGACGAATTTTTTAGCTACCCTTTATCTACTCAGCCGTCATAAGACCAAAACCAATCTTACGACAGTAAGGACTAGGTATGTCATGTGAAAGTTTTTTTCACTTCACCAGAGCTTTATGTTGTTTTCGTACAGACCGACCAAGTTTAAAGGCACTTGGAC
This sequence comes from Notocelia uddmanniana, assembly GCA_905163555.1. NCBI lineage: Eukaryota > Metazoa > Arthropoda > Insecta > Lepidoptera > Tortricidae > Notocelia > Notocelia uddmanniana. Next base: position 6,733,648 of record LR991064.1, read on the forward strand.
AACACATTGGACTAAGTAGCATACCTTTGTTTGATTCTTATGTGTATATAGCAGTGGTGTGGCTATAAAACTACTTAGTGTCTAGTTTACATACTAGCACGATAGGGTATCTATACTGTCACGTTTTATGCTCGAAATGTATCGTTCTAGCTGGGATACTCTGATAAGAGCGGTGGCAATAGGTCTCTTAATAAAACCACATTTATCGCCACATTCGATGAACTTACCGATTTTTCTCAATTCAGTTCGCAGCCCACGTGTCCCGCTACTACCCCCTGCTCTGCGAAGTGACGTGTTTCGACGTCAAGCCAGAATTAAGGTCCGTGCTACGACGCGTGTTCCTCCGCATAGGACCTGTATTCAGCATTGTGCAGCAGTAACTAGACGGTGGCATCTAGCACCAGAGCAACGCGAAATTCGAAGATCCATCCATCTCCACGGAGATAGAGGTATTCGAACTTGGCGATACCTATGCTAACACACAGTTTATTACCAACATCAGCACTGTTATCGCGTTTGTCTGACATAAACCATTTGTCTCTCTTGCACTCACATACTTGCAAGTGAAGGACGAGTGTTTTACGTCCGGCATAAGACGATCATTTTAGCTGGGCTGGAGGCGTTGCATTTATTTCGCGATAGTGGCAAGATAAAGCATTTTGCTCATTCTTATACTCCTTGACGGCAGACTATTACCTTTTGACGGAACACAGAAGCTTTATCTTTTCGTGTATCACGTGACGCATACATTCCTTGAAAATAGCAGTATCATTTCGTCAAGCCCTATGCCCAGCACTGGGTCTTACCTTCAGCTGCTGATATGAATAAGAGGCTGTTACTTCACTTATGTAATGTTTGAATTGGCAGCCTTTAAGCTCTGGATATACGATTTACAACATTCAGAATTTCGGCACAAATTCCGCGAAATATGGCGGCTACCGAAAATGGCGTGTTTTCGATCGTATAGCCAGAGCTTTTTACTATATACTAGTCTGTTATTTATATTATTGCTATATTCTCTCGGGGCTATGATGATTTATCACGTGATAAACGATACCACAAGAGTGCTTAAGAGTAGCAGTTCCACTAGATGTCCGGAATGTCTCCATACAAATCAAGAGGCAGAATGGAAATGTTACGAGAGCCATCTAGTGAAACTGTTTATGTCGGTAATAAACATCGTGTTAACATAAGATATCATGAACAGCTGTTATCTTCAGTACCCTGGTGCTTTAGAACCCAAGGACATTGCAACATCATTCAGGTATTTTCTGTACCTACATACCTACAATGTACTGAAATGAATAAAAAAGCCTTTTTTATTTTAAAATGAAGCTGTGACATGTGCAGTGGCAATTGTTTTGCCAATGTTGACATGGATGTGGAACACAATTGATTGCATCAAAATTAAATTGACATCCATAATTTAGAAGTATAGACATGTTACAAACAATAATGTGAGAAAAGCTTTTCCCTGTTTTTATAATGTTGACATAAGATTGAATTTAACCATCTGGCTTGTGAAAAATGTTTTGCCACTGTACCAATAGTTCTTGTCTATACATCTGCTGTTCATGGTATCTGTGCAGTGCAATCGATTCATAAACAAAATGGCCTTATATTTTTGTAGGTTTACTTCGATGTTAAAAATGATACGTTTTGTTGGTTATTAAATTTTAATGTGACATTGATGGTACTTCATTAGTATTAAAAGTGATCTATTATAAATAGGGAGTAGTCTTATATCTTATTTATATAAATTATTTCATTGTCGACAGTTGAAAATTTAAATTGTATTATAGAAATTGTACCTATAACTATAAATTATTGTGTTATTCTGTATATTTGAAAGTTTTTATTGTCTGGGAGCTGAATCCACCGCTGCTTTTTCTTGTTTCTGGCTAGACTGATCTGACTGTGATCGTTCCCACGCTTCTTGCTATATTATATTTTCTGACGGAGTGGTTCAGAGCTCGCACGAGACTATAGTTATTCCTATGAATAAAATTATACATTAATCTGGGTTGTTTTATTGGATTTTCAGACCCTCGATAGACCTCTCCAAAGAGTCAAGGTCCCAGATGACCAGTTGGCCGTCCATCCCAGATGTGCTGAATTTTTTGGCATTAGCCTTTGTGCCCTTGTACAGATTGATGCTAGTTATAGCATTCTGGTGAATAGAGTCCAGGAAAGTATCATTTGTCTCAATGCGCGCCTGCCTGTCCAAACTCTGGAACTTCTTCATGGCAGACAGCCCTCCAGACTCCTTCCTCTGAGTATTATCCAGTTTGGCAACGAATTTCAATTCGTTTCCATCATGGCAGTAGAGTAGTGGAATGCAGCTATGGCCTGCCACTACGAGGGAGTTGTTGGTCACCCAATTGCACCCCAAGAATGGCAGATATTCAGTCTTCAGTTTGATAACTTCCTTCCTCTGATTAGCGTCGGCCACATTAATGGAGCTGTCATGGCCGACCCAGGCCACTTTGTTTCCATCAGCAGAGAAAGACACGCTGTGCACCCAGCCACCTCCCGAAGGAGAGTTAGGGAACTCTGCTAGCAGCTGACCTAAAGGCAGCTTAGTTCCCCACACATTCGGTCCAGGCTGGTCTTCAATATCCTTAATGTAAGCAGAGAACACCCTCACTTTAAAATCGGCAGACCCAGCAACCAACAAAATATTATTAGGATGCCAGTCTAGAGTAGTAACTGTGGAACGGATAGGCTTCTTAATATGCTTGGAGACCCACCAGTTATTCTCCTTCTCAAAGTAACAGATAGAGATAAGTCGAGCCCCGGAGCCGACAGCAAACTTGTTTTCCATGGGAGACCATTTCACGCAAGTAGCCGCTCGGTTGATACGGAGGAGTACAAGCGTGGTGGTCCATTTGCCGTCTTCTCCCTGGGTCCAGACGTAAGCGTTGCGGTCAACAGAACAAGTTACGATACGATTGGTGTTAGGTGCCCAGTCAATGCCCATGACGCGTAGGTCATGTTCAGCTAGGTTGTTGGTCTGCTTCCAATCGTTTCCCTCCTTTTGATAGATGTGGACCTCATTGTTGTTGGGTGAGAAGGCGATTTCTGGAAATAAACAAAGGATGTTAGGGGCTATCCTAGAATTGACACTAGTTTCACTAAAGATATTCCTTGATACATCCGCTCATATCCACTTTTTAGAAGGAAAAGTAGGACATGAAGGACAAAAACAAATTATTTGTATTACTAGATTAGGTATGTATTTCACTCAATGATAATGTTATCATATTTCCTTATCTAGTATGAGGAACAAAGTATCTAAAAAGAATACAGTGGATGAGTAAAAGGCAATTCAGCATGTTGTTGTAGCTGAGAAATGAAAAGGTTCGCACATTTCAAATAAATCTGCGACTACACCACCAGTAACTCTTTTTTATCACCTTCATAATTAACAAGAATTTTACTAAGTGAGCAAATTGACTGAAGCCTGTATTTGGTGTTAAAATTTAAAACCTAGTATAAGATTAGCTCAGGACCAGGACAAATGGCATACTTAAAGAGACTTAGCAGTGGGTGATTAAGGGCTGAACATGAACATGATGATGATATGTATTGATTTGCAAAGAACATTCTCGTATGGAGCAATTTAATAAGTTAACTTGTCTCCTCAGCTTGTCTCTTCAACATAGGCCTCTTCCCAAGCTTTCCATTTTATTCTGTCTTTTGCATCTCTTCTGCATGTGTTTCCAGCTGTCTTTTTGATGTCATCTTCCCATCTCATAGTCTTCCTTGTTTTCTTTTCTTTTATCTCTAACAATACACATATAATTTTGACCATAAAATCAACAACCATGGACTCTTGTCAGGGCCAGCTTTTGGGGGTTGTGAGCAACCGCCCCAGGCCTCGCTCTAGCAGGGGCCTTGCCATAACAAATATAACGTCTAGTTCGGCTTTTGAAGGTTAGGGCCTAGCAATCCTAATTGCATTCCCTAGTTCTACAATAGTAGTAGGTGTGGTGTGTACTTTGAAAGAATTCACCTCTTCATCAAGTTAAAGTAGTTTATTCTTCAAATTAGGCATATTACATGCACCTATGAACGTCAATAAACTACCACCGGTTCGGAAAAATAAACCTCTGCCACGAGAAGAACCGGCGTAAGAAACTCGGCGAGGTGTCATTTTTTCAAAACAATATACATTGTATAGTTAAATATTAAATTACAGTTCAAGCTCAGATACTCTCAGGTAGTTTTTCCAAATTTATTGGAATACAGCAGCATGTTATTCTAAGTAATCCAATAAGGCAAAAGTAGAAAATAATGAACACTTACGGGTCCTATCCTTGTTCCATGCATGACAAGTTATCGGAGCGCATGAGTCACCAAAAGTCAGCGTTTGAGACATCGCGGCAGCCTAAAATTAATTATAAAACCATTTCATTCCCGTCATGAACCATGTATTTAGTCAATGACTAGTTTTCACAACTTTTACCTCAACTTTCTACAGGAAATACGGAAGTATCGACACTCCCGCAAGGGTGCTCAAAAGATGAGAAATTCGTGGACTCTGGGCAGTCAACACGAATTTCGGCAAGACTAATAAATTACTGCAACCAAACGTTAGTTAAAACTCAAAATAATGCGGCAAAATTCATTAAATTGAACAAAATTTAAGATCTGTTTCGCCGGATGAAAACACCCAACCAACTCGACGATATGACAGTATCGTCAGTATCGAACAGTTGGAGCTGTCTATAAAAACGTCCGAATTTTTACTGAAATGTTTAAAGTTGCGATAAATAGCTAAATTCCATAGACAATTTTTCGATTCAAGTCTGTTTATCCACATCACTAAAAATAAGGCGCTTCATTGGGGCCTTTCACACGGTTATTATCATCACGCAATACACTCATATCACGATCCGTATCACGTAAATATTTATGCAAAACCGGCGATTATGTCATCCTAGTATTGTGATAATATTAACCATGTAAAGGGCCCCATTCTCAACACGAATGCATGCATGGCAAGCCTTATTTTTAAAAAGATTAGCTTTGTCAATGGTATAAAATAATTATTGTCAAAAACTGTAAGCTAATTTGTAATCTGTGCAAAAACTAGCGGGCCTGGAAAAAGTTATTGACAATTAGAAATTGAGTTATTTATTTATCTGACGCTTACTAACAGAATGTCGGGACGAGGTACACACTTCGCAATACTCTCTTAATTCGCGTAGCCATGCCAGTTTTCTAATAACTTTATTTTCAGGCAGAAACCGTCGCGGGAGCCGCAATCACCACCACAACAACCATACTTTGTCGTCGGTCGCGAAGGAGACAGCGGAGTCTCTTCCGGCGGACAGCCCGGTTCTGGCGCTGTTCAAAGACATGGCGCTAAAGCTCACGGAGCGCCAGGACCGCCACGAGCGGCTGGTCAAATTGTCGAGGGACATAACCATTGAGAGCAAAAGGATCATATTTTTATTACATTCTGCAATAACGTGAGTAATGTTCCTAGTTTACGTGTTTAAACTATTCATGGCTGGGTGTAAGTGCCAATAGAAGAGTATATTTACATAAATGCTTATTTCAGTAATAATATGTATCTTAAAGTATGCTTTCTGGAGAATCCTATTACCCTTAAATCTATAAGAAGTAACTCTTCACTTGAAATTTCCATTCTCCAATTTTCAGTAAAGAATCTGCAGAAAAAGCTGTCCAAGAAGCCAAGGAGCGTATCCAGAAGCTTATCCAAGGGCCTCTAAAGTCCATAGGATTGGAACTAGAACACAGCCCTGCACACCTACATGGTAGAGCTGTCACCGCCGGCTGCCAGGTAGATACTCTTACCTGTTACCATTACCTATTGCTGCTTGAAATGAACTCTGAATAACAATTCCTAGTTGTTGTTACTATTATTGCAAGTTGGGACCAAACAAGGCTCAGCTTTAGACTTAAGAATGTGCAACACCTAATTTAACATTCATGTTTTTTTTTATATATAGTACAGCTTTTGAAAAATAAATTATTCGAAAGCTTTCCACAATATTATGTAAGACAAGATGGTGTAAGAGAAAAAAAAAGTTTCTATACTAAAATCAATAATTAATACTGTGATTGATCTGTCTGACCGTTTTCGGCCATGGCAACATAGACTCCTAATTAATACTATGCCATGACAGTCAGATGATCCACGTCATTCATGTCATGTCAGAAACCTTGAATCAGAGCACTCCACTATTCACATGGTCTTGTCTGCCCCACCCCTAACCCCTAGTGAATATAAAAAGGATATCTCTTCATTCTCTTCCCCTCCCCCCATCCTATATGCGGTGTTGCATATTCCAAAGACCTTTCTAAAAAAACAAACAAGAGACTTTCTTACAAATACAGAATAATTACTTCAACTCCAGCAGGGTTCAGTTTAGCCACGCTCAAGTCTCTTGCTATCATAAGTATAATTTGAAAATACAAGTTGTTAAAATACTGACAGATTAAACTTAGATCTCACTACTTTTTACAGCAGAAGGTTAGCATAAATGAGATTCTGTTAGAATATTTTTCATGACATTAAAATTTATAACTTTCTAGGAATTTATTGAAGCCTGGACTTTCTTCACACTCATGGAACGCAAGGAGATCATATCCTGGAGAGATGTTCAGAGTCAGCTGACATATACCATAGCTGCTAAGGACTCAGAGGAAGAGCGGACAGTTGTTACAATGCTCACATACAATGATTACATGCTAGGTAAATATTCTTTTCATTAATACAGTCAAGTGTTTATAAGTAATCAATTTAAAAAAATAAAAATATAATCTCTTATTGGTCATACTGGACGCAATATGTGACCTATCTATGAGTAGAATCTACTCCTATTATATTTTACAGCTTGAAAGCTGACTTAGGGATCAGCAGCAGCACAACTACTGCACAGAAATATGTTTAATATCCTCCATACATAAATTCGTCCATTTTGCTTACAAACATCCATATATACATTTTATTTTTGTAATCTAAGTGGAGATAATGTTTCTTTTGCTATCCAATCGCTGGATTTCTAACTGATAAGATTCCTCACATTAGGCTAAAATACTTCAAAATTAAATATATCTAATAAACTATAAATTTATTCTGTGAATGTGGAATTTTGAGAATAAGAGAGCTAAATGGATATAATCTGAATGTGTAACTAATCAAATAGAAACCGGTTTAATTGAATCAACTGAGTTAATAACATGTATTGGATATTTTCAGGAATAGCAGACTTAACAGGAGAGCTGATGCGAAAAGCTATCAACAGCATCTCTAGCGGGGACAGTGAAGATTGCTTCTACGCGTGCCAGGTCGTCCGAGATCTCTACACTGGGTACTGCGGTGAGTGACGTAAAAGCGTAGTGTATCCTTATGAGCGACACAGACGTAATTACAGTTAGTAGCACAACTGAACCAATGCCCACTACTTTGATAAGTATTGTGAATTAAAACAAAAAGGGTGAAGAATTATGTTTCCATTGAAACATTATTTGTTAGCATGCATTGTAAGGATAATCTGCCGTTATGTAATTTCAGATCAAGATATTGCATTTTGTCAGGTGACATTAGCATTGAATCAAATTTGCACCGACCATTTTCTATGGAAGTTTGTCTGATCTATCGGCTGTATCTTAGGAAATTTCCAAGAAATTAACATTAATTCAGTTAGCTGTGTTCAGCAAGAATCAATAACAAAACTGTAACACCTCTGAACAACGACACAAGAGGAGAAAAAAAAAGTTCAGTCCTCAAGAAACGCGTAATTTATATCATAATTCTAGCTTCCTTAAAATGAGCACGCAACTGCCTGAATCAGACACGTACTTTTGTAGTTATTGTAGGGTTAGACTCAGTTGTATAAGGTGTCCACCATTCAGTTTCCATACTTATTTACATTGACTCACTTTCGCACCGAACTCTTTGTAGCCAATAATTACCTCCTAAAATACATCACATCAACATACTTTCCGAATCACTCTTAAGAGACTGAAACTGGCTATTTTAGATGGTTTTAGTTTTTTGGGTTGACTTAAAAAAAAATTAGGTTAAAAATTCCAGTTTTTAGGTTTCAGTAGGTAAAAAACTATAAATCGAAATATTCGTAAGTAATACATTTGTACAGCAGTTTTGTTGCTCATTTCTACTGAACACCAGTCGCCACAACGTAGTCCAATCTTGAAAACTACTACTAAAAACCAGTCGCCGCAACGTAGTCCAATTACGGTAACTATACCAAATATATTAGCTATACCAAGTCCACCAAGTACCTATCATAGTGCTAATAGCACACCGTCACAAAACAATATTACATTGAGGAAGCCAATACAAATTGGACAACCTCCAGCGTCAATATCAAAATCACACTCTGAATACACTATGGACAATTCCCCCTACTCTACTCAATCCACCGATTCTGATGACTCAAACGTGGACACTATATTGGACACATGTCTACACAACCGAAGTTGCCCAGATATAGGAGTTACTACTGAAGAGATGATTGCAGAGTATAAAAATAAAATACATACTTTGGAAATTAGACTACTATCAGCTGAGCATGAAGTTCAAAGTCTAATATTAGAAAATGATACCCTAAAAAAACATGTACTAGATAATGAACGGACTATAAAGAACCTTACCCGCATATGCAAATCGCCCGTACCTGCTAAGGCGTATAAGAAAGGAAAACATAAGTTATCAAGGAAAGACCGGAGCAGCCTTACATGTGACCTTAATCAAACGGACGAAAATGAAGCTACCAAGACAAATGAGAGCTGTAACGTCAATCTTTCACCCAGTCACTTTAAGGCCACGCAAGAAAAGGAATGTCAAGTGGATCAACCCATCAGCTACGAGTACACTACACCACAGGAATGCAACCCCATCCCGAACGCGACAGGCGAGAAAAGGATACGGCTGTGTATTCTTAGTAGTCATAGAAACAATGGTGTTCTGAGGGCTGTAGAAAATGCCTTCGAACACGATGCTAGCTATTGTCACTATATGATCCCGAATGGTGGCGTTATGGAGCTGTTGACTAACGTGGAAAGAAAATTGGAGGAATTTACAACGGATGACTATTGTGTAATTTTTATTGGGGAAAATGACTTAAACGAAATCGAAAATGGTATTCAGTTGGTGAAATTTATTCGTGAATCTCTCAAGAAAATTACGCATACTAACAAAATAATCTGCCTCCCAACTTATATATGTGGTGCACAAATGTATAATCACAAATTAAAAATGCTTAAAAATTTACTAGCTATGGATATACAGAAAAATAATTACGCTTACTTATTCGATACTAATAGGAATTTAACTATGGACATGTTCTCACATTATTCCGGAAGAGTAACCAAGTTCGGGTTTAAATCCGCATTCTTGAGTCTTAGGGCATTTATATTACAGATTAAAAATGCCCTACGCCACGCAAGTGGTTGTATTAAAACAATACCTAACACAGAAACAACATCCACTGAAATAGCTTTCGGAACTGCTAATGTCCCTGGTGAGGTGTTTTTTCGGGAGTAGTGTAGGGCATGTTCATCATAAGCGTCAATTATTTAATGAAATTGCTGGAAAAAATAAAATAAGGAGTAATTCTAATAAATTACGTAAAAGTAAGCTTGTTAATTGTAAAATTAAATCATTTGGCCAAATATTGTACCAAAATGTAAGGGGACTTAAATCAAGGCGAACCGAAATAAAAAATATCCTGGAAACATTAACTACAGGTAATCTAATAGCTTTAACTGAGACACGGTTAGATGATAGTGTATTCGACTCTGAGGTGTTTCCAGCAACATACAGCGTGCTGCGCTGTGATCGGGCCGGGGGTCGGGGGGGCGGCGTGCTGCTCGCGGCGCGGGCGCCATACTCGATTTCGCGTCTCGATTGTAAGCCCGGTTTAAGTGACGAGATTGTCAGCGCGGTGGTCACCAGGGGTCGCGTACGCTTTGTTTGCTGTGTTGTCTACCTACCACCAAAAGTATCAGATAATAGGTATTATTCTATTTTCCGATCCATCAGAAGGTTGACTAATAATTCTGGTTTGCCTGTAATGATTATTGGAGACTTTAATTTATATTCCGCGAGTGTAGCCATTAACAATGAATTTGAAATGTTATTAGCAGAGTGTAACTTTCTACAGAAAAATACTGTACTAAATGATCTAGGTAGAACTTTAGATTTAGTATTAGTCAATGAGGCTGTGGTCGGGGTATCGGTATGTGCAGGTCAGGGTATTGTGTCCGAAGAAACTCATCACGTTCCATTAGACATAACGATACAAGTTGACACAAAACGAACTACTCTTACGACACGAAATCAAGTGTCGAATGAGACAACCCGATCACCTCAAAGAAATTTCCGCAAAGCGAATTTCCCTCTTTTGTACTCGGAACTGGCTACTACTTCCTGGACCGAAATCTATTCTCAGAGTAATGTTAATGATGCACTTGCTGTTTTTTACAAATCTATTTATAAAAATATTGATAAGGCAGTGCCTTTTAAGGCTCACAGAATGCAAAAAACTCAGTACCCAATATGGTTCACTCCGGAAACTATTAGATTAAACAAATTGAAAAACCAATATCACAAATTGTTCAAACAGACAAATGATCAACTCAATTATGCCCTGTTTACATATTACAGACGTCAGACAAAAGTGAGTGCGGACCAGAGCTTTGAGATGTACAATAAGCGCATTCAATTGAATATCAGGCAAGACGTTACATCGTTCTGGTCCTATGTAAAAAGCAACAGAATGAATAATGAAAAAGCCGTATTTGGTGACTTGCCTTCAGACCAAGTAGCTGAAAAGTTTTCAAATTACTTTAGCAGCGTATTCTTGCCAGATGCCCCTACATTAGATGTACATACTGCCCTAAAACACTGGGATACTTCCCACCTCTTAGTGACTGTCGATCACGTGGATGACGGTGATGTACGAAAAGCTTTAAAGCGATTGGCTCCCAAGAGCACACAGGGCCCAGACTCCATCCCTCAATATATTGTTCGTGACTGTTGTGATGCTTTCGTTGCACCATTGTCATTTATCTTCAACTTGGCCATTAAAACGCACACTTATCCCTCACTCTGGAAAATATCAAAAGTACTTCCAATTCATAAAAGCGGCTCTAAGTCTGATGTTAAAAATTATAGGGCAATTGCTATTCTTTCTGTGTTCGGGAAAGTTTTCGAGTCTATCCTATACAACAAAATATATCACCAGTTGCGTGGGTGTTTTACAGACTCACAACACGGGTTCTTGCCTAACCGATCGACAGCGTCCAATCTCCTTAATCATGTGACTTACATAGCCCATCACCTAGATGCCAGAAAACAAGTAGATGTAATTTATTTAGACTTTCAAAAAGCTTTTGATAGGATTAATTGTGATATTCTATTGCAAAAACTGGCTAAGTCAGGATTTTCAGAGTTACTTTTGGAGCTCTTCAGTAGTTATTTATCTGAACGCAAGCAATATGTGATCTATAATACAGCTGAATCGGCATCATATCTTGTCTCCTCAGGCATTGGTCAAGGAAGTAGCCTAGGGCCATTGTTATTTTTAATAACGATTAATGACCTACCCGACTACATCAAACATTCGGCAATTCTGATGTTCGCTGATGATGTCAAGCTCGCTATGCCAATTCATGGCCCATCTGACCAGATCAAGCTCCAAGCTGATATCGATAATGTCCATCGATGGGGATTAGCTAACAGCTTACAACTAAACACAAGCAAATGTGCTTTCATGACATATGGGATGACGTCTAAGGCCCTTCTCAGGTCCTACACATTAAACGGCGAGGCATTGCAAGGTGTTAAATCTGTGCGTGACCTTGGCACATGCTTTGATTCCCAAATCACGTTTAACCAAAATATTATCGAGATCTGCAAGAAGTCCCGAGGGGCCCTTGGTTTCGTCATGCGTCAGTCAAAACATTTTCATAGCCGCCGCGTCATTACCTTACTATATAATGCTTTTGTGCGGAGCCAGCTGGAATTTAACTGCACTGTCTGGAATCCGCACGAAAATAAATACATTCTCCAACTTGAAAAAATCCAAAAGTCATTTATTAGATACTTGTATTTAAAAGCACATGGTTATTATCCGTACATGTACCCCACACCGTTTGTCTTAGGAATGGTCTCTTACCAAAGCCTCGAAGTGCGTAGGCAACTCGCAGCGGTTAAATATGTTTTTAGGTTGATTCGCGGCTCAATACTAAACCCGTGGCTACTGCAATACATCCATCTTAAAGTACCAACGCTTTTTGCAAGGACAACCCTTCGTCCTCGCGCCACCCCCCTTTTTGTAATTCCCAACACTAGCACTTTAGTCACTAGTCCTTTGTATATAGCACTAGACCACATTAATAACATCCTTCTGCATAATTCCTCCCTGGACATATTTTCACAAACGGAACCGAGTTTCCTGGCCACAGCAGCTCGTTATCTGGAGTCGATCTCTACACGCTCAACCATAACTTAGTGTAACCTATTAAAATATAGATTAGTGTAGATCAATAATGTGTAGGTTAGCGTAGCTTAATAATGTAAGAATATAAGTAGGTAAATATATTAGTTGAATTTGATAATGTATAGCTCAATATTTAATATCTAGTTATAAGTTTGACATGTACCTAACCTATAACTTACATGTATGGTGAAACTGTTAATGTAAGTTGGTTAAATAAATAAATAAATAAACTTTTTTTTTCGTTTGTCACTGTGCTTGTCTTTGTGGCGTAGAATACCTTTTTTACGTGGAGAAAACCTGTCTTTTAAAACAAGTGGGGGAGACCTATTCTTGCCAGAGGTGGGCGTAGCCCTAGTATTTAAACACAATACAAAATTCCAAACCAACCCGTTCACATGTTAAATTTTTCTGCAGGTCTCTTCGGCGCCGGCCGGGAGTTAGCGCGCAAAGCGTCCACAACGCGAGCCAGCGTCGCTAAAGTAGAAGCCGCCGTGTACGCGCTGCGCGTGCGCGGCGGGGAAGCTCCCGCGCAGCTCCTACTGCCCGCGCCCGGGGAGTGGGAACACAACCACGATGAAGATGAAGGCTTCTACTAGTTGCCCTCACAAACATGTACCTATTCTAGCCCACTTAGTCGTAAAACTTAACAAACATATGGTTAACTAAAATTTTTTTTGTTCCTTTCTCACAAGCATAAATGTCAGTGCTGTCAAGGGCAAACTAATTTTAGCGGCATATTGGATGCACGTTTATGAATAAGAATAAGGTCGAAAAGTGTATACATGTTTATGATGCGGACTGTATAGTCATATTTTTCAAATTATGTTTTTTCTTCTATCAAATAATACTAGCTTACCTAACGCTAATTAAGGTTTTAGTGAATAAGATTATTTGACATATTAATAAAAGAAAAGAAACTTCACATTCTTATTTACTTTTGATCAATAAAAAAAAAAACAAAATTCATCACAATATTTACATAATCCAAAACAAGCTAAACTGCAATGTAATAAATTACGAGTAAAACAATATATACGATTTCAAGCTTAACATGGTCATAATCATAAACATTAAAATTACTACCAAAAACGAGGTATTTACCATGTATACCAAAAAAAATAATATACAATCCATGGTAAAATACCCTGTTTTTAGCAGTAATGCTAACAGTAAAATAGTTACTAAAACAGTAATTCCACCAGGGTTGGTTTCTCAAGTTCATCGAAATTTTAGCTGGGTGGATGACTGGACGTTTGAAAACTAAATACATGATGGAGCAAAAATAAAATGAATGCCTATACCCCAAATATAAAAGGCTAGGAGGAAGATGACACAGCAAAAGTTAAAATTATTACAGTCAGTCTACATTGGCGCCCAAATAATTAAATTTAATCCAATTCAGGCCTCCAGTCTTCACTACCGTCACTTGCGAAAGGATCCTCCTCCCCCTCTGACTCCAAATCTTCAACATCTTCCGGTACTTCCTTGGGCAGAGGCTTCCTTTCTCTCTTGGATCTTAGCACTATGTGCCGCTCCGGGCTGTCAGAATCAGATTCGGAGTACACTGTGTGACGTCGCCAGCATTTATTCGCTTTTGTTCTGGGGACTAATAGAATTATACTGTGAATATCCAACAGGGATATTTGACTGACCTCGCAAGCTTGTGAACCTAAGTGTCAAATATTTGGAACATTTGAACTTGTGTTACCAAACACGAGGAAATTAATAACGCGACCGAGAAATTTAACAACCGCGAGCGACTTATCGCCCCGCGAGTTATACCGCATGCCGTCTAACCGTTCTGGTGTATGCTATGCTCACTTTAGAGTGAGTGTGTTCTTATAGTCTAGTCATTTTACGGTTTTGAAAAACATTAATTAATAATAGCCTGGTTTTTTTTTCTCCATTATAAATACATATTCTAAGATACTATATTTATGAATCCTATAAACTTTCCACCCGGAAGTAGGTACAAAAAAACAACGTCAAACAAACGCCGATTTTTTAAATTAAAAATAATAATACTGGTTTTTATTTGTCAACATAACAATATTATTGTTTTTAACTAGTGAAAAGTGAAATCCGTCAAATTATTTTCACGTAAAGCCGGTAAATTAACAAGATGCAAGGCTTAGGTGAAAGATGCCCTAAAGCGATAAAAAGAATTCGTAATAAGTAGTACTGTGATTCAATTCTCATAAAAAATATTAATGAAACAATCTTCCCAAAAATCCTATTGATTTTTATTTTGGTTGTATATGCGTATACATTTACTCCGATAAACTATTGGGAAATATGTTTATAGAAACAATTTATGTCTTAGTTTAACATAATAATATAGATCATTCAACTAATACACAAATCCTGCAAAAAAAAGTTTACGTAAAGCATAATCCACAGTTAAATAGTCCTTTTTAATATGGCAGCTGAATATGAACTCTTTACGCTAATAATTAGGATCACATTCGCTCGCACTGGCGCGCAACGAGTGTTTCGAGGCGTTCGCATTCAAGGCCGCGCTTTTCGGGCCCGACGACACAAGAAGATAGATATTAGATACCTATAAGTATTACCTACGCATATAATTTGTATCGTTTCTTACCGCACTCTTCAAAGTAATGAAGAAATGACTTTACTTTGTTATTATATTATTATACCTACGTTTTTATTGTAACCCATCAAGAGAAGAGCCCTTTTAAACCTTTCCTAACGTATCTAAAATAAGTGACTAGGCTCAATTGAGTCGTTCTCTGAGAAAATGGACATAAATGCGATTGGCGCTTACACCATTCATTACTAATGATGCGCTAGTATAATAGCAGCAATGATTCACGGCGTAATAATGGCGTAAGCGGTAACGCACTAATAATGTATAAAAATAAACATTGTAGTAAAAAACAAACCAAGAATTTTATTACATCAATATTTTTTGATGCCATCATAATTATTTAGTGTCAGTAATATATGTCATTACCAACATTGACAACAAATAAAGTCTACTATAAATAAAATAGCTAGAACAGTTCCTAGTACGAGATCCAGCTGCAAATCTAGACACGCGGTAGCGTGTCCAGCCAAGTTCACCCCAGGAACTGGCGGACAGCAGCCGTGTGTTATTTTACACGAATCGTTTGGAGCCACTTTTGACCCCCCAATAACTCAAAATCTATCTAACATAAAAAAATAAATTTGGTACATGTATTAAGATCCTTTAGAACAACTAGAACCCCACATTTTTTAAATATAGGTTTAATAGTTATTGAGATATTAAATTCCAAAAAACTGCATTTTTACCACTGACGGACAGACTGACTGACTAATAATCAAAAACCTAACCCACTCCCAGGTGACCTAGAAAGCTGAAATTTGGAATGTAGGTTGGCAATTGTGTGTGTACACCAGAAAAAAACAGAAAACAGTGACTTTTTATTAGTATTATTATTATTTATGCTAGTTACCTCGGAACTCCGTCATTTATTAACCGATTTGGAAGATTCTTTTTTTCTTTGAAACTGCATACTTGAGGGGTGGTCCCATAGTTATCAGGTAAGAATCTGATCATAGGGTCCTGGAGAAATCAACTCTTTAAATATTTGTGGTGAACCTTAAGCGATTTGGGTATTTTGTATAGTAACTCGTGCATTCGCTCTTAAAAAGCACCATTTGGCGAAGATTGACCGAATGTAATGATATCCCATCAAAAACATAAATTGCCAAAAGCCTTAACTTGGCAGTTTTCTATGCAGTTTGTAATAATACCATAAAAATTGTTGGATATTTAAGAAAACTGCTTGACTCAAAATGCACTAAGCCGCAGTAAATTAGTTTTACTGTAAACAGTCTAACGTATGCGGAATGAAATTTGCACAAAATTTTGATACAAAATTTTAGGTGTAAATGATTCTATATTTATAACTTGATATTATCTTTTGTTTTCTGTAATATCTGTCAAAGTGTTGTACAAATCATTCGCATGTAAGATTTGTGTAAAAAAATTATGGCAAATCTCAAAGAAATGCGTTGAAAAAACCATGTGTGATTTTCGCAACACACATCCAGACTGGCCGAAGTCGAGGATTGTTAAACATTTTATAGAAATGGGGGAGAGCCGTAGGACGGTTTATAATATATTGTCATCCTATTCCCTTCGACATAAGACTACTAGAAAATCAGGTTCGGGCAAAGTGTGTTTTTTAAGCCGATCTTTGAAAAGAAGCCAACTAAAATAAATTACGGCGGGTCGGGTAGTGAAATCCTACAGAGAACTAGGATTTTTTTGAAACTGTGATCGCAAAACAATGAAAAAGTATCTACATGATATGGGCATTCCGAAACGAGCAAGAAAAGTAAAACCCATCGTGTCCGAAAACCAAAACTTACCCAGAAGAAGAGTCTTACAACTTTGGTCAAAAACATATTCTATGCAAAAAATGATGTAAAGTGCATTATGGACGATGAATCCTATTTCACTTTAGACGGCAATGAATGCCAGGGTAACATTTATTTCCAAAACGCCAATAACCCGAGTGAAGAATCAGTAAAATATGTGGAGCAAACTAAGTTTCCAAAAAAGGTTTTGTTATTAATTGCAATTAGCCCTCGTGGCATGTCGAAACAGGTGTTTTTTGAATCTGGGTTAGCAGTCAATGCTGAACGATACATGCAGGGTTGTTTCCTGATTGTACGTTATTTTTTTCTCTATTTGAGGAGTTCCCTCAATTTCTCATAGATCCCATCATCAGAACTGCGTTTTGACAAAAACGGGACCAACTTGGATGTATATACTTACAATGAAAAAAAAAATTCCAAATCGGTTAAGTCGGTTAAAAATACATAACATTATCATTATATTAAACATTTTTTTTTAAGGTTACAAATATTGGGCAAATTTCATTCCGCATACGTTAGTGCCGGACTTGGCACCATTTCAGAGAATCTACGGAACTTGACACCCATTTAGATCTCAATTCTTTTGTCGGTGAAGACAACAACCAAGCATGGCATATTCTTAATATTGAACTTGGCTCCCATTTTCACATTTATGTTTTTGATTGTATAACTGTACCTCAGCAGGAACTGTTATTCATTAAATTATGAAATGAGTATCAAAGAAAAATAATTTAAAGTAAATTAGCCTTTATGTCAGTTAAATGAGTTCACTATTAAAGTATTGCATATTACCTTGATAAAGAAATAGGTAAGACTAGAACTAATAAAAGACGGTTTGTTCGTGTCGCGAATGGCTGCGATGCGTGCCATGCGGTGCGGTACCTACGATACGAGGCGGCTGGCGGTTATTTCCCTGCCGCTGCCTGCGGGCTGCGACCGACCAATCACGTTAACGCTGCGGCTCGCGAGCGGCATTTTTAAAGCTAAGTTTACGGGTGGTTGTAAATAATTAGTTGCAATGTATTTTATAAAGCGATTTGTACATTATTCAATGAAAGAGTGCTGATAGTAAAAATCCCAAAACTTACTGATCAATTTGCATATTTTTTTATTGCCAAATAGAAATTACCCCCTAAAACCCACCCTCCGTTGTTGTTTATTAAACGATTGGTATGCAAGTTTGATGTCCACTATAATTAATAAATAAAGAAGAAACTTAAAGCCAATTACTATTTTTAGTCAGGCTAATATGGTAAATGAAAAAAATGTCAGGGGCTAACTAAATATAAATGTATCATTCCTTAATTTTATTCAAGCGATTTTTCATCAGTAATACAAAGCAAATAATAATTTAACAAAATAAATAAATAAAAGTTTATTAACAATTTAAGCCAATTTATAAGGAATTTATTAATTTTTAAATATTTATTTAAATATCTAAATGACTTATATTTTGTCGGATTATATCTCAACATCATAACTAGAATTATGATATATCCGTTACGCAGGAAAACTGGGCTATTATGAATTATTTCCATTTCGCCATACTAGCGGACCGTAAAATGACTAGACTATTAGGAACAAGGGCATCCTTACTGGTTTTGACTTTAATCTGCTAATTATCTACTGTAAGTAATAACAACTTCATTTGCAAAAATGTCACCACACACACCACACCCAATCACCACAGTCTCCTGGCCGTCGTGGCAGGGAGATGGGGCAGCGCCTTAATCAGGCACTGGACCTCTCAGCACTGAAGTTTAGGTACTAACACTGGATTATTTTGTCCGATTTTTTTTTTTTTTTAATAATTTGTAGAATGGATTTAGTGTTGCCTGTCGGCGAGAATCTATGTACCGGCGGATGCCTGAACTTCCTCGCATGTTGGTAGAGCAAGCAAGAGATGCGACATTTATTACCCCATCTGCAGTTCATTTTGGCTCTATAATAAAGAGGGACACCTATAACTAGGCAGAGGTATTAAGTAATAAAGTAACTGCCCGCTTGTAGCCTTGAGTATGTTAGTTACCTGGCGGCGGAATCCTATGTCCCGGCGGATGCCTGAACTTCCTCGCATGTCTCGGACCCCGCCGAAGACAGGCCGAGCCTAGCGGACACATCTTCAATTCCTTCTCGCCCCAGTCCTCGTCCCGGGGGTGCGAGTATTTAGCCGTGTGTGCCTCGTGGGCGGGGTTGTCGCGCCGTAAAGTGCGGAGACTGTGGAAGTAGCGAAATGGCGGATGATCGTTTGAGAGCACTTGTTAATAATTTATTTTTAATTAGGCATTGTATTGCTAATTTTAATACTTAAAATGTGCATCTCATCTTATACATCTCTCTTGACTTAATATTTTTTAAATAGGTAAAAGTGAAATAATAATAAATAAATATTAGGGGACAATTTTACACAAATCGAACTAGTCCCACAGTAAGCTCAACAAGGCTTGTGTTATGGGTACTAGACGACGATATATTTAATAGATATATATACTTAAATACATAGAAAACATCCAAGTCTCAGGAACAAATGTCTCTGCTCATCACAGAAACAAATGCCCTTACCGGGAATCGAACCCGGGACCTCTAGCTTCGGAGGCAATGGCACTACCAACTAGGCTAAACAGGCCGACAAAATAGTAATATTGCAAAGCAAAGAACATTAAGATTAAAAGCTTGAAGTTAGACGGAAAGTAAACTAAGATTTAATTTATGGTTGAAAAATAAAACACGGAATGAAATAGTATATTTTTAAACTACTCCTTTAAAAAACATCATATCATGGGTATAGTTACCTGTAGCAATCAGCTCCATATTTGCAGCGTTCTCTCTTCTGTGCAGGGGAAGAACAATTTTCCTCTTCATCTGATACACTCTAAAATCAATCGGCAATCACAGAATGAACAACATGTTAAAAACACCCATGCAAATTGATAAATTGATTGCCTTTTTTGGAAAAGAATAGCAGAAATTATGATAGCCTAGTGGGGATTTGTATGAGAAATCCAACCTTATATTGTTTTGAAGACTATATAAATATTGAGGTAGACTACAACACAAAATCAAGTCCCATGGAGTTGTACAATGCAACGATAGTACAGTCAAGGGCACTAATAAGTATATTTTTTACCACCTTATTCCATAGAATTAAGGTCCAAAAATTTATACATGTATTTATAGGTATCACTACACCTTATAAAACAAAATAATTAAAAAAAAAAAAAAAAAAAAGTCCCCCGCCGCATCTGTCTGTCTGTATGTTCGCGATAAACTCGAAAACTACTGAACAGATTTTCATGCAGTCTTCACCTATCAATAGAGTGTTTCTTGAGGAAGGTTTAGGTGTATAATTTTGTTAAGGTTTTGTGTAAATTGGTTGAAATATGACAATGTTTGCTAATGATGTCGGAAAAAAATCACGCTGTCTAGGAACTTTAATCGGAAACGCTGCCTAATCCGTTTGAGATAAAACAAAACAATGTATGGTGGGATTGTCTCTCTTTCATTAGTCTACCAAAAAGTCTGTGGTAGTATATGTCTATCTTTTAAGGATAACTCCCCCACCCAATTCTTAACTTCTAAAAAAAATATCACATATAATGTTGTATTAATAAAGCTACACAAAAAAACTATGGATACAATATTAATCATTATCAAACTAAAGACGTTAGTTACATTGAGCATTTCATACAGATTATAATGGCCCTTTACGCCATGCAATGTAAATAAATAATTATGTATCTAAGAAATTCAAGTGGAGAATTTGCAGAGACGTGATTTATTATTATTATTATTTGTCATATATTATTATTATCTGTAATAAAAATAATCTAACCATGTAAAATTCAAGTGGGCTAGCTGTTGCACCAAAAGCGAGTGTGAAGCCGAGGCTAATCCTATTCATAGACAGCATGCAAGATTCAGAAATCAATATTTAGGCATCACAAATAATCCTGTACTAAAGTAAACATACAAAATCTTACCGATACAACACTTTCAGAATCATCAGATGCCTCCTCCTCTGAATCTTTCCTCCTCCTCTTTAATTTCCTATTACCCGACTTCAATGTTTCTTTCTTTCTTTTCTTTGGTTTTCCTCCAGGGCTAATTATAGAGGACATTGTGAAATGTGGAGTTTCTAAACTGTTGTCATTAATTTCCTTCAATGCCCTGTCATTCCCACTACCTTGTACTTCATACCAGTAGGACTCTGCTAGAAACCCAAATCTGTCACCGATTTCTAACGTTGTCTTGAAAGTTTTATTTAACACTTCCTTTTCTTTCGAACCTTTTTTAGTTAGGTAAAGTTTGCGCTGTGACTGTAAATTTATAAGTTTTATAACAAACAAGATAAAAATTAGTTAATATTTATTTACTAATAGGATCGGATTCAGGGATCACAGTATAACATTTTTTCACATTCAAATTTACAATTAAAGGTAAATAAATATTAGAGGACAATTTTTACACAAATTCAATTAGTCACATAGTAAGCTTGATAAGGCTTGTGCTATGGGTATTAAACGACGATATATTTAATAGATATACACTTAAATACATAGAAAACCTCCAATTCTCAAGAACAAATGTTTTTGCTTACTACAGAAACAAATGCCCTCAAACCGGGATTCAAACCCCGGACCTCTAGCTTCATAGGCAGTGTCACTACCAACTCGGCTAAACAGGCCAACAACAACAATTAATTCATCATCATCATCATCATGTCAGCCGAAAGACGTCCACTGCTGAACATAGGCCTCCCCCAAAGACTTCCACAATGACCGGTCCTGCGCCACCGCATTCAGCGGACACCCGCGACCTTCACCAGGTCTTCGGTCCACCATGTGGGGGGCCTGCCCACGCTACGCCTTCCGGTATGTGGTCGCCACTCGAGAACCTTTCCGCCTCAACGGCCATCGGTTCTACGTTTTCTTTAATACCACGTCGGTGGCAAATAAGCATACGGCCCGCCTGATGGTAAGCGGTCGCTGCAGCCTATGGACCCTGCAACTCCAATGGTGTCACATGCGCGTTGCCGACCCTTTAAAAATGTGCCCCACCCACTGCCACTTAAATTTAGCGATTCGGAGGGCTATATCGGTCACTTTGGTTCTGCTGCGGATGGCCTCATTCCTGATGCGACCTCACGCAGAGAAACTCCTAACATAGCTCTCTCCATTGCTCTTTGGGTGACTTTGAGCCTTCTTATGAGGCCCATAGTAAGCGACCACGTTTCAGTGCCATATGTCATCAACTCATCACTGGCAACACACACTGGTCAAAGACTTTCGTCTTGAGACACTGCGGAATATTGGACGAAAAGATGTGCCGTAGCTTCCCGAACGCCGCCCAGCCGAGTCGGATTCGACGATTAACCTCTTTCTCGAAGTTGGACCTACCCAACTAACTGTACAGTCTGTCCTAGGTATATGTAATCGTCTACAACTTCGAGCGTAAAGTGTCCGATTGTTATGGCAGTTGGTGCGACATGGGCATTTGACATGATCTTCGTCTTGTCCTTGTTCATCCTTAGGCCAACTCGCTCGGAGGCTTTACTGAGGTCATTGAGCATTGTACTTAAATCCTCCATGGTCTCAGCCACCCTAGCCTTCTCCAGTCCAATCTTGAAAACATCTTCCAGTGCAGCGGAGAACAGTTTATGAGAAATAACATCTCCTTGCCCGACTCCCCGCTGCAACGGAATAGGCTTTGAGTTCTGGTCCTGGAGTCGGACTGACATTGTGGTGTTCTCGTATAAACACTTCAGCACCTCAATATAGCGGTAGTCCACAAGGCACCGCTGGAGAGATTCTAGTACAGCCCAGATTTCAATCGAATCGAAGGCTTTCTCGTAGTCCACGAACACTAAACAGAGGGGCAGGTTTATACTCGTCAGTCTTCTGTATAACCTGACGGAGCGTATGGATGTGGTCTACAGTGCTAAAGCCTCTTCGAAAACCGGCTCGTTCAGGAGGCCTGAAGTCATCTAGCCTGCGTGCGAGACAATTCGTACAACAATTAATTACTAACATCATATCTATAATTCACTATAGATTTATTACATTATAGACCCAATTTAAATCTTACATCAGTGATAAAATTAAGGAGCAATAGATTTTATTTTCTATTTAAGTTATATTCTTATAATACTCCTTGGATAATCCCCATACTTTGCTGGATAACATAAGGCAAAAATATTTTCTGTCACCCAAGTTGAAATGAAATGAAATGGTTTATTCGCGGAATATGGGTTACATAGGGTGTTACAACATAGATAAGCGCAGTCCTCCATATTCTACTTATTCAAGCATGCAAACTTTGGTATCTAGATTTTGTTGATATACGGACGAGATCGACAAAATAAAGAAATTGGTAATCTATTCTATTACAGTATGAAATAACAATAATTAACTAAAACTTATTACTAAATTTCATATTCAGAAACTCTCTTGTAGAATAAAAGTTTAGATGTGTCACTTATCTGCAATACCCTAATTATAATATCTATCCCCAAGAAATATATTAGTCATCATTTTAATCAAAACTCTTTCTAAGTATAAATCATTGAATTAATGTAAATATGTATCTTAAATTATAGTTTGATCATTTTTTTTCTATAACCTGAACACCTGAATATAAGATCTGTCCTCTAAAAAGTATCAACAAACGAACAAATATTATTTATTAGGTCGCTGAAAATGCATTTATTGGGTAATTGATAAAATCATACCCATAACATTGATCATTCATAAATGAAATGAAATATTCAACAAAGCATTCCATGCTAATTATGCGTATTAGATAACAAAGAAGTTAATAACTTACTGACTCTATAGTTACGCTGTCCTCTTTAACAAATATGAGACCATGATTCCAAGATATTCGTTTATCTTCAAACTGAAAGGAAAGCGGTAACTACTTTAATGGTTGATACAATTATTAACCCGTAATTTTGAGGTACATTTTATGTTCATTTATTATCTTTATTAGTATCGTGCTGGTTTCATAGACGAGAGAAAGAATATAATTGTAAATAATAAATTTAATATGCATTATACTAAACTTACTCCAATTAATTTGCCTCTGCCGATTAAATATGTTCCTTCCGGAAGCTGTATTTCATTCGCCTCTTCTGTATCAATGCGTACTAATTTAAACATTTTTTAAAATAAATAAATAAAAACATAAAAATAAAGGTAAAAGTTCATTGATAACTCTCGTAACTCTCGTTAGTCGTTTCGTTAACGAACTAAATTCGAGTAGCTTATCTGAACTGACGTTTCTTTCTGTTCTGGGGTTTACCACAGTTTATAAAATAATGTTGCGGCTAAGTGAACGAATGATATAGATTTCCAATCGATTGTGATAAAATTAATATCATCGATCATTTGGAGAATGAAGCCTTATTGAATTGAGCTTACTATGGGACTAGTACGATTTGTGTAAAAAATTGTCCCCTAATATTTATTTGTTTCTATCCACTTTCTACCATACGATGAGTACGTATAAGTTACTTTTATGTACTCGGTATACGTGGGCACCTACGTCTCATATTACATATTAAGGTTCCGTATGTAGGTATGGTTCACATGGGTTCGTCAGGACAATTGTACATAAGTCAGCGCCATCAGAAAAGCATAACGCTGTCGACCATCACTAAATAACGATCAGGTGTGAAGAAGACTGCACAGAGGGACTTTAAAAATAACAACCAAATAACATCACAGCTATTTATTAACAATATCACTTTAAAAGTCCGGTGTTTCGGTGTAATCAGACGGCGGGAGCCAGTCATCGCTACCGTCGCTTGCATAAGGGTCCTCGTTCTCCGAATCCTGGCTATCCATCTTTGGGAGGGGCTTCCGGGCCCGCTTCGTATTTAGCACCAAAGTTTCCGGATCAGGATCCGAGCCAGACTCCTCAGAGTTGTCTGACAATGATTGACGCCGCTGGCGCTTTTTCGCCTTCGGTCTGGGAACTAAACATAATCTTGTCAAAGTAACATGATCTGATCACAGTAACTATATTGTATTCTTGGTTGGACAGTAGATATCCATGCAGGCTATAATACGGCGGGATCCTTTGAGTACAACGTTATTGTATTTGATCCATTAGGTTAGTTTGTTCATTAATTCCACTTTTCGAACCCAATTTGTCTAAAAATTTTGATATGCTGATATATTGATGGCATATTTTTCAAGGACAGTTTATTGGATAAGGTGCTTTCAGAGGCAAACTGGTTGGTGGACTTGGGTTTTAAAAATTGCCATTTCTCAGAAGGTTCTTATCGTATCCTGCCATGGCAGTTAAAACTCGTAATCGATGTCGACGCTGTCTCCGTCCTCGTCTTCGACTTGGAAGTGGTCGTCGTAAAAGTTAACCGCATGTGCATTGATGTAGAACACACGCCCATGCCTTTCCACGACTTGCGCACCTGCCGATCACAATTTACTGTTAGGCCTGTTGTCTCGAGTAGAAAAAAAAAAGAATACTCATGGCTGGGCCCCTCATTGGCTGATGCATGCCCGATGCGAATTATAAACAATATAATCATAAGACAATAATAATTCATTCGTCTCGTCATATATTATCAATATTATCATCAAATGTTCCACACACCTATCAATGTCTCACAACAACCGCCTTGAAAGTGAATAAATTGAATACTTGCTATCTCTTTCCATCTTATATTGGCGGCCCTGGGTTGTTAATACTAATTGATAGGCATGTGTAGAACGCTTCAGAAGCATTCGCCGTTTATGATTCGAATCGGACAAGCATAGGGGCAGGCCATCACTATTAAGTGCCTGGAGCAATTTGCTCGATGCTCACCCGATACAAACTCGGCCGTCAGTAGGGTGCTTAAATTAAGGCCTTTACAAACGTAGCAATTTATCACAACAACCGGAAATTGCTACGCATATAATAAATTTTTAACTACACAACGCACAGTATATTATATATGCAGGTCGTGAAAAGGCAGTTTGAGTTAAGCCGGGTCCCCAGCGCCTGTTTTTCGTGTTTGCAAACATCAAACATGTTTTACAGACATGTTTTGTTGAATTTTTGGTGCAGTGGACCGGCCTTAACATGGAGCCCACGCCTATTTCGTGTTCGAAAAACATGTTTGATGTTTGCAAACACGGCAAACATGGCGCTGGGGACGCGGCTTTAAAATATCGGAATGAAAAAGTTACGTTTTGTTCGTTATGCCGCCTGTACTCTCGGCGAGACCCGTATGCTGTACTCTCCTAACGACGTAAGGAAGAAAGAGACGTCACGTAGGTCTCAATGTGTCTCGCCAAGGGTGAGTGTACAGGCGGCATCAGACTAGTACAGTTTGTATCAATTATGTGTTATTAAGTAAGTGATGTTGTGTGTTGTATCGGTTCAGTGTTGTGTATTATAAAGTTACCAAATGTGTATTGTGTGTATTATCTGTCGGCAGCCGCGCGTGGGGCGGCCGGATCCTAATGATATAGGTCTTTAGTTAGAACGCGCAAATTTGCGTTGTTAAGTGGTGTTGTTTTAAAAGCTTGTGTCGCATTACTTGTTGAGAAAAGTTGCGTGACTTTTGTGTATGTATTACCTGGCGGCGGGCGCGCGTCGGGCGGGCAGGTCCCGGGCGGGTGCGAGTGCACGCGCCAGTGCCGCGGCTCGCGCTTGCGGCACGCGGCGCCGTACGGGCACGGCGCCTGCGCGCCCGCGCCCCAGTCCGAGTCCCGGGGGTGCGCGAACTGCGCTTTATGGACTGGATTACGTCTGCAGAGAAAAAGGAGTTCGAAATTATCGAAATAACACAATGGTATTACAATTTAATTTTGTAATTATTGCATGCCGTTGTAATGGTGAATTGTGCAGTTCTATACTTATTAATTATTATATTTTGTCATCCTTATGTTACATAATTTTCGTTAACAAAAACTTTGACTATTTTGTATTTACGGTGCCACTCGAACCAGTTTATAGAGACGATGAAATATCTATATGGGACCAACTAAAATTATAGCTCAATTAAGGGCAATAATTGTTAAAAACTATGGTTAACTAAGCTCGACGCTAGCGGCCCCCAAAAGGGCTCCTACAAATTGACAATTGCTTATGATGTCACGCGCAAGCTATCGAACCAACCATTGTATGGGAAAATAAGTATATTGCTGTGTTAATCGTTCTCTTATAGATTTCGCAAATGAAAAGACGGACGGTTTTTAACACGGTTTTATATTGATTATGACAGGTTCAGGTTCGCTCCTTTTCCCTCGGGCGTAGTCGCAGTAGCGTGATCGGAGGTACGAACTCAATCTGTCCGTCACCTCGCGCACTAGCAGCGCGAGGTGACGGACAGATTGATTATTCGCGTAGTGCACGTTGTCCAGATCCATGTTCATGATCTGGACAGCGAAGGAGTTGAGCTCGTTCGCGCTCAACCCCGTCCGTTCTCATACCCGCTAAACTTATAGCGTTTGTTGCTCTCAAGGTATGTATTGAGGAAGCAACGCCACTCGCTGACATCCCCGTGGAAGTGTGGCAGTTCATACACCTCCTTGGTCGCTGGACGGGCTGCGGTCTCAAACCGTTCAAACAACTCTACCATACCTTCTGGGGTCGTCGTTGCTGTGAACCTCGAACGAGAGTGTCAGCAGCATTGCCAGCGGTGCCAGCTGGAGCGCCGGCGGCGCCAGCTGGAGCGCCGGCGGCGCCAGCGGCAGCGTTAGCGATCTTGTGTCTTCTCCTATCCCATGGCTCCAGCTCTGCCGATCGCTCCAAGCTCGCGTTCTAGCCTCGGAGTGCAGATAAGGGAAACCTGGACCGTTCGGAGATGGCCTCTTGGGCCGTGGTGATGGCGCCAGCGTCCGCACCAGCGGTGCCAGCGGCGCCAGCAGTCGCGCCATACACGTCAGCAGGCTTGCCAGCCATGCCAGCGGATGTGCCAACCATGCCAGCTGCAGCGCTACCGACGCCAGCGGCGTTAGCGGTAGCGCCAGCGGCAGTGCTAGTGGCAGCGGTAGCAGCGTTTCGTCGCTGCGCAGCATTCGCGCCCTACCTCAGGGATAGACGCTTCTCCTACGCGTCGCGGTCGAACGTTCGTGACCTCATCAGTCATGACCGCGCGCAGAAGGAGAAGATCGGGTTCTTCGGTTCGCGGGCGTCTCCATTCACACTAAGTCCGCTCATATGACGGCCTAATTGAGTAATACCGACGTTAGATACGCACACCCGTGATTCTGAATCGTTCTCAGGGTCGGCCAGCTGTACAGCTGATCTTCATAAATACTCGTTCCAGCGAGTATACGCACTTAAATCCCTCGGATACGAAGCGCGCAGTCAAAATAAAATAAAACCACCGTCGTTTGGATCTAAGTTAACACTACTACGCATTAAGTCCCGAACTCCCGAAGCCCTTAATCGTAGTTTACAAAATTAAAATTTGATCGCAAAATTATAGTGCGTGTTTATTTAAAAAAAAACGTTCACTAAATTATGGTGGTCGTTTATTTAAAAAAAAGTTCTCTAAAATATGGTGCGCGTTTATTACAAAAATATCGTTCATTAAATAATGGTGCGCGATTCGCGGTCATGGCGCACTCGCAAATGTTCGGCACTGAATTTAACACTTGCACTGATATCTTAGAGGATCCGGCTTGAAGGACTAAAAATGTAGCCGACGCGCGGTCACATTCGAGGATTCCTTCGAGTACAGAGTTCAAAAATGGAGTGGACTGTATACAAATAGGTTCTTTATTGGATCTAAGTTTTTCTTCTAAAAT
The DNA here is from genome assembly GCA_905163555.1 of Notocelia uddmanniana. Lineage (NCBI taxonomy): Eukaryota > Metazoa > Arthropoda > Insecta > Lepidoptera > Tortricidae > Notocelia > Notocelia uddmanniana. Next base: position 6,762,305 of record LR991064.1, read on the forward strand.
AACAGTGACTGACGCGATGTTTCTGCTACGCAGTTTGGATTCTATTTATAGATTATCAAATGAAAAGTCGGACGGTATTAACGGGAAAATTTTAATTGTTTATCAAAAATACTAACTTGCACTCTAAATTGCACACCAAAAAAGTAATCGCATATCAAAACTCGGTTTAGTTAGGGGGAGGCCATTTCGACCCCTTTGGCTCCTTTTGACTGTTTGCTGTCGCAGCCTCTACGGGCTGGTCTGTTGGCATATGCTGCATCAGTCGGCCTCTCTGCGGCTGAGTTAGTAGCCGCTGGTGGCCTTAAGTGGGCCTCTTTCTTGAGGCTTAGGTGGCTTGCGTCGTCCTGGGGTCGGACTGAGGGTTGGTGGCTTCTGGTTTCAGGAGCTCTCTAGGCAGTGCTCGAGTGCGGTCATCTGGGGGGCGCGCGTTGAACAAGCGTGTCACTGCCGCGATGGAGCGCTGCGGCAAGTGACGGAGTGCTGTGTTCGGGAGCGAGTCGGCGCCCGGGGCTTTCTTAGCAAGTACACAAGCTTGTTCAGCTGTGTCCTGAGCGTCGGGCATCTTGTTTGCTGATCTTGGTTTGCGGACCATGTCGGAGAAAAGGCATCTTGTTTGCTGCCATCTTGTCGAAGTTGTCCAGGTGGTGCACATGGTCTGTAGATGGCATATATTCGGAGGTCGGTGCCCGAGATTCTGATGTCGACTCCTAATGCTTGCATGAAGTCGAACGGCTGGTAGTCGACCGGTTGGTGGATGATGGACCTCCGAATTATGGCACCCAATCCACGGTAAGCTGCTCCTGTGCGGGACACCTCTTCTCTCCTGTAGACCAGGTATCCGCTTATCTTCAGGCGATCCGCGTGTCTTTGAGGAGAGGTGTGTCTCACAAATCAGCATAACGCCCTGCTCCTTGAGGAAGTGAAGGAGCAGCGCGTACATACGAAACAGCGTTAGTGCATTCTAATATACCAATCGCAGCCTACGGTCGAATGTTAGGCTGAAAGGGTAAGGCTTCTTAGAGGGCTTTTGCGGATTTTGCTGCTGTTTTGAGTGCTATTAGTAGCTGCGTTATAAGTGCAGCTATATCTGATTGCTGCGGTTGCTGCGCGATTGCTCCGGTAGGGTTGGCAGTTGAGGGTGTTCCAACTGGTTTCTTTGTATTCTTCTTGGGTTTCTTCTTAATTTTCTTCGGCGGTTCCTGAGTTGTTCTCGTCGCTCCCCTTTGGGTGGGGGCGTTGGCCGGCGCCATCAGCGTTGTTGGCGCTGATTCAGCCACCGTGGGCCTTTCGTCCGAGGCTCTGGTCTCAGGGCGGCGACTCGGGATCGCGTGGGCAGGTGTTCCCGCCCTCTCGTTTCTTGCCTCTCTGCGCATCACGGGGCAGCCGGTATAATTTACCGAGTGCGGGCACTCGCAGTTGCCACATGTGGCAGGTTCGCTCTTCGGGCGCGTGCAGTCTGCGTGTGGGCCAGCGCAGCACACGCACTTGAGAGGTCTGTGGCTGCCATGGGAGGAGTGGCGAAAGCCTTGGCAGCGATGGCACTGTGCGGGCCCCCTCTTCCCAGGCCAAGCTTCCACCTTTACGTCTCTCATGTAGAGGAGCTCGTTAATCCCGTAGATAGCGGTGTTGTCCTGGGCGGGGCCGGCCAGCTGTATTAAGTATATACAGCCCGGTCCCCCGCCTCTCGCGTTGATCTGCTTTATGTAGTCAACGGGATGTCCGAGCTCCTCACAAGCGGCTTTAAGTTCCTCAGTAGAGGTGCCCGCTGGTAGTCCGTGCACCGCCACCTTCAGTTTCTTTTCGGAGTCAAGCGAGTATATATGGTACTCCAGCTTGACTCCCTTCTCCTTTAAGGCAACGAGGTGACGGATAATGCAGCGGTACTCTTCTTCAGATTTCGGCTGAAATCGAATGCCGTTCGCCGCTGGTGCCGTGAACGGAGTCGATCCCAGTTCGGTGGCTATTCTTCTCAGTACCCCACGCCAGTCTGGGAGTACTGGGGCGACGATGGCGGGGTATCTGGTCATCTTTTCTCGAGGCCGCTGTTGCTGCGGTTGCGGCGCTGCCTCTGCGGGCCGACTGGGAGCTGGCTGAGCGGTGACAGTCATGGCGGCGAAATTTCTCTTCTTTGTCTTCTCCTGTTCGGCCACTGAGGTGTTTTGTGGGGGAACAGGAGAAGCGGTTGCTGGTCTTACTGTTGGCTGAGCAGCGGCCCCTTTTGTTGTTGTTGTTGGAAGGACGGAGGCTTGGGGTGCTGGTGATGGCGTTTCCCTGGGCGGTTGGGCCCGGGTCTGTTTGGTGGCGATGGTCTTCTTCTTGGCCGGCGCAACTTCTTGTGGGGTTCTGGGGGAAGCGCTCTCTGGCTGGGCGGGCGGTTGCTGCTGGACGGAGCGGAAATTGAGGTCTCTAGCAACCACCTTTTTCCCCGGGAAGAGTTTTGCTAGGTCCGAGTTCTCGACAGGTTTCCAAGGCGCCGTTGGTTGTCGGTGCTGGAGGGTGGCAGTGGGCGCGCGAGCGATGGGCTCCGCCGATTCGGAGTAGCTGCGCAGTAAGTGAAGTGAATGATAAAGTCCGCTCTTATATACGGCATTGGCTTGCCATGAATACGGCCCACCGTTTCCTATTACGTCGTAATTCTCCCGGAGGAGGCTCTGGTCAATTGTCCCAGCATAAATAGGCCGCTTTGTGAAACGCACGATTTTCCGCGGATTACGGAGGCTGTGATTGTTCACAAAGCGTTTCACAAAGTGGCCTATTAAATAAACCCAAATCATTTTGGGCTCATTGGGTCGGCGTTCGACTCGGTCATGCGTGGCACATTATTCTGGGACAAATTTTAATCGTGGTTAGCTTTGAGAGGGTAAAACGTCGTGTACAAGCGACTAATTTAAACTTTACGATCTAATAAAATCAGAATGCCTGTTATTCAAACACGGCTTCTAATCAGAGGCCGGAATTCTCGTAGTACTTTTGAGCTGACATAGGAACCATTTTAATTTCGATTAGGGTAAAATGGGGGAAGTTTGCTGTAGCGTTGTTTATGAACGGATTTCAGTTATATTTTATCAATGACCTAATTAATAACCTACAGGTTGTTGTAAAAAAAGTTATCGAAAGGGGGAAATAATAAATTTGCTAGTGAGGTTTGCAGGTCACGGAACCACTAGTTTATATATGGCGAATTGCCAACAAACTGCTACGCAGTTTGGCAGTACGGCTATTGTGATATTTGATGTCTTTATGAAATAATTAAATTATAAAATTATTATAAATATATTTTTCACCTCAGCGGCTCGAACATGGCGGTTTTGCTACTTGAAACCAGTGAGCAAAATGCAATTTTGCTGCGAGCGTGAAAAAAACTTTTTTCATATCGTAGGTTACTCGCCAGTCATCTTTTCACTGCGGGGTGTAATACAAACTTGGAACATTTCAACTTCATTCTCTCTGTCATTATTCCTTTGCGTTATATGTTCATGCCGCTGACATGAAAAGTTGCATGTATCACACGAAAGCAAAGATATTTGCATCTCGTGTCTTCGAAACCCTTGCTACGCTCAAGATTCTAATTATAGAATCTTTCGCTTGCTCGGGACTCCACATCGACACTCGCAGCAAAAATCTACTTTGCTCCCTTGTTGAACAAATCACTATTTCACGAATGACATGTATTCATTATATAAACAAAACACACCTGTAACAATCGGCGCCATATATGCAGCGCTCTCGCGGGGGCAACGGCGCGGGGGAGGGCGGCGCCTTGCCGTCTGTTGCATTAGAAGCGCCCTGAATCACACAAAATATACTATTCATAAAAGCAACTGTAACAACGTGATACGCTCTTCAAATTCAAATAGACCCCTATATTCTGTCAGGATAGGTATTTAACTAAATGTAAACGTGCCGCTAATGATAAAAAAATTAGAGTATCAAAAATAAGCATAAATACTAATTCAAATATATTTCATGGTAATTCAGATATTTACAATAAAAGAAATAAAACACAAACACAAAAAGAAAAGAAAAGTCAGTTAACTAAATACTAGAAACAATAATAATAAAACAATACAAAAAAAAAGTTAGCAGCCTGTCTTAGATGTGATGCCGCAAATGTGCTAACACATGTGGCATCCCATAGAAGACAACGACCTCTCTGCCAAGGAACCAGCGTCAGCCCGTCCGGTCTTTTTCCGTCCGTACGGGACAGGCCCGGAGGTTCTAAGAGGCAGGTAGGTTGGCCGACACCATAGCCCGACGCACGATTTCATTGATGGAGTGATGCCTGGGGAACCGACCCGCACATTTTTGGCAACTCAGCCCATGGTGGCCGTTTTCCTCCACCATTATGCCACAAATGCACCGATGCGCTTCGCAAACCTTGCTCCCCAGCCTTAACGCCACTGCTACCCTCAACGAGTCGTTGTCGAGTAGTGTGCCGAGTTGAGGGGAAGGCAAGGCATGCAGCCACGCACCGGATTCGGGTTTTTTGAGTGCCTTAAAATTAAAACCAATATTAAATGAAATAAAAATGTTATCTATCTGAAATCTAAAATACAATACAGTCATTCAAAATTCAAAAAAATATTTAAAATTATTTATTCATTAGCATACAAACTTTTTACAGTAACAGGGTAGATATTTGTGATAAGAGACACCGTACCATACATACCTTTATTTTTTGCATAGAATAGTAGCAATTAGCCTGTGCATATCACTCCATTGCAGTAAATAATATCGTGGTATTATGCTATTGGCTGCGTGATACGAAACTAACGAGTGTGTACTTTATTTAAGGATCAAAGAAAATATATAGAACTAAAAATTAAATCACAGATCTTCTCAGATTAAAAGAAAAAAATAGCAAACTATAGCAAAATTATTTCTAAATATTATAAAAAGAATACCAACAGCTCCGCCTGCAGCATGGTTCCCATTATGCTAGCGGCATTATCTCGACAACGCACTGAGAGAGGTACGCGCCAGCTCTGGGGTCCCCAAATTGCAGATCAGCCGTGAGTCACATGAATATTTTCATTTCAACTGACCAGGGTCCCAGTCTCTACCGCAAGCGCCGCAAATTCGTAGTCTTTTACTAGCGACGAGTATTTGCGGTGCTTAAGGATTTGGGCCTGATCAGCTGCAGCGCCGGCTTGTGAGAGAGTCGCCTGGATGTGGGTCTGGGCAAACGTATCAACACATGTCGCGTCCCACACCAAGGCTCTACTTAGCTTCCACGGCACCAATGTGGCCCCATCGTCCCTTGCCATGCCCACTAGTTCTAAAATTGCGGGCACAGAGGCAGTGGCATGTGAACGGCGGACGAAATCATTTAGGGTGCCGTAGCGATACAAGCGGCCGGCACTTTTAATACATGAGAGGCCATGTTAGCCCAGCTGATCCACGCTCTTGCCGCAGGTGCATGTGTGGGGGACACATATTCTGGCTCCAAGTGTTAAAATCCCTAAATAGAATATAAGACACCGAACTCACATAAAAAGTAAAGTATAAAAAAAGGATAGGGAAAAATACATCAAATAGTCTTACAATTTGATCTGCTTGATTACTGCTGGGCCCAGCATCTCCATCATCAGGTTCTTGTTTCACCGACAATTCTTCTTTAACATCAACAGGCTCCGTCTTTATCCTCTTAACTCCATTGTCTGCTTCCATACTGTGACTCCTCTTAGGGGACTTTGAGTCTTCTGCAGGTTTTGGAGATTCTTGTTCCATCTGATTGGCTTCTGGAATAGTTTCTGGTGGGTCTGTCTGGTCTTTGGTAGGTTTAGGACTAGATGGCATTGATTGGTGTGGTGAATCTTGCTGTGCTTCATTCTGTTGGTCTGAAATTATTAACTTCAGTTTAATTATAACTTGTAAGGAAGGTACATAAGTCTAATTTTGGAAGATCATCATGATGCCCACAGACTAATAAATAAATATATAAATTATTTGTAAGTTTTATTTGTATTGTATTTCAATTGTATATGTAATTGTGTGCTTGACCTTTCTGTAATAAATAAATAATAGAGGACAATTTTTACACAAATCGAACTAGCACCACAGTAAGCACATTAAGACTTGTGTTATGGGTAACAGACAACGATTTATACAACCATTAATAAATATATACTTAAATACATAGAAAACATCAGTCTCAGGAACAAATATTTTTGCTCACCACAGAAACAAATGCTCTTACTGGGATACAAGCCTGGGACCTCCAGCTTTTTAAACAAGACTGACATTCTGTATAATACCACCCTGCAATCCTACGATTTGATTAGACACTTGAACTTTCTTAAGGACAAACTAAACTTCTCATATGCCAGATCCTTTTTTTAATGGGTTTTTGTTATAATTGCTAAACTTGTTCTATGGAGTCCCAATAATTTTTTCTTTGAATTTTGATACAGTTTGACAGGACGCAATGAATTGCGCTAACCAGAACTATTAGAGTTAAAAAATTAAAATTTATTTTATTTCCAATTAGGTATGTTTTCCATATTATAAATCTAAAAAAAGCTTACTTACCAAGTAGTGATGGTGACTCTGATCTGCCAGCATTCTCCACAGTTTCATTTAAATCAAAATCCAACACAGAATCTTCATCACCATCCTTTTCATTCAACTTCTCTCTTTCATTAACACTACAAGTAACATTATCACTTAGTTTCTTATCATTCGTTTCCTGATTGCTAACTTCACCAGTGTCAAGTTCCTCTGTGTTTGACACATCAGTCGCTTGACTGTCCGTTTGTGATGTGCATTGCAATACCTCATACCAGTATGAGCCTGGTAGAAGCCCAAATCTGTCACCATTATCCAGTTCTTCTTTGAAAGACTTTTTTACAAGTTGCTTTTCTTCTGAACCCTTTTTTGTGAAAAAACAGGGGTTTTGGTGTAACTGAAAATTGTTAACAAACATAGTAAAGCAGTAATATTATATTATGTATAATGTAGCTCTAGTGTATAGGCCAGTGATAGGTGAATGTAAGCTTTTGTATTTGTACATGTGTTAGTTTGTTTATCTTTTAATTCCTGTGTTCCACTCAATCGCTCAAAGGTTAACTGGTAGAGATCCCTTACAGGGATAAGTTCACTTTTGTGCCAATATAACCGAATATGTCTGTACTTTTACCTGTTTGTGTACAATAAAGTAATTACATACATACATTTATTTTTTCTCCCCTGATATGTGTATACAATATTATTGTACTGTTTTTGTATAAAATAAAGACTTGTTTTTTTAAATATTATTTAGTAACAGAGTGTTTTGTTATGATTATGAAGGGATATTTAAGAGTATCTAAACTGTAAATAGACCAACAATTTTTTACCTCTGTTATTACTTATTTTTTTATAAATCTAGTGTTCTTATACTATAGGTCGATTCACATGAGCTGGCGCGAAAAATGTATGAAACTGTCAATAATTTCATAGACATTCGGCATCAGCTCTTATGAATCGCCCTATAACAATGGATATTGTATGCATCTAATGACTCTACAGTCATATTTTTAGGGTTCCGTAGCCAAATGGCAAAAAAACGGAACCCTTATGGATTCGTCATGTCTGTCTGTCTGTCCATCCGTATGTCACAGCCAATTTACTCGGAGAATATGACCACTACAATTATGAAATTTGGTGTGAAGGTGTATGTATAACCGCTATAGAAATATGATGTGAAATTACGAAAAAAATATTAAACTGGGGGGCACCCCATACATGTAACAGGGGGGTCAAATATTTTTTTTCAATGTACATAGGTGTGTGGGGTATCTATGGATAGGCCTTCAAAAATGAAATGGAGGTTTCTGAATTTTTTTTTTTCATTTAAGTCAACCGCTGGTGAGATATTAGCAGTCAAAGTCGTAAAAAGTGTGTCCCTCTCCCTCTAATTTCCAAACAATGAAGTTTAAAATTCTGGAAAAAATCATGATGATGTACATTAATAAATCCTTTCAACGATTTTTGGTTTGAACATGATAGGTTTAACGGTATTTGAGTTATTGCTGAATATATTATTTATTATTAAAATGTAGATTAGGTCTCGGTACGGAACCCTTATTGTGCGTGGGCCGACATGCACTTGGCCGGTTTTTTAATATTGTTTTTAATCTATTTACATCGTGATCATCATCAGCCTATATGGGCAGTTCTCAAAGTGTTTCAACTGCTGTGATTTTGGGTGGTCGCATTATTGAAGATATCTGTACAGAGTAGCAGATGATTTCAGGCTGTAGTATAGCAGGCAGAGTATGCTATCATTATTTTCAAAATGGACCACAGAAAACTTAAGCATTGTCAATAATTTCGACCAACAAAATCACAGCGGTTGAAACACTTGGAAAACACCTTTGAATTTCTTCACAGGTGAATACAGGTTGCTTTATAATTGAAGGCAGGTTTCACTATATTAATTTAATGTTACTGCTTTGTAATTAAACTCTTACTTTAGGACTAAAGGTTATGAATCAAATATGTTTCCTTCTTTCTGATAATTTTACAAAAGCTCTCAAGAAGTCTGGCATAAACTTACCGCTTCTATCACTACACTGTCATCTGTTACGATTAGGTGACCATGATTTCTGGATATTCTTTTATCGTCGCACTGAAAAGGATCAAACATACGATATTAATATCAATGATGAAATTAATGAATCATCTCGTAAACTTGTTTCTGCAGGTTTAATTTTACTATTCGGATAGTAAGTTTAAGTACATCATTGAAAGGTGCATATTTTAGCCATGTATAGAAAGGAAGTGAAAACAGTAAATTTATTAATTAGTTTAGTTGTTTTTAATAACATACTTACGTCAAGAAATTTGCCTCTTCCTATTAAGTGTGTTCCTAGCGGTAGCTGAATTTTGATCGGTTCTTCCGCATCAATGCGCACTAATTTGAACACCATTGTCTTTCTTTCGTAAACTACGATAGCATTTAATAAATACCGAGGTTTAACCACCTGAGCATATAATCACTACGTTTTAGGTTTAACCTTGGGAAAAACCGAAACTCGTACCCAAACGAGTCGATAACAACAACTTACAACGATTGGATTGGAATGGAACTAAATATGTCAAGTTGTCTGAGTTGTCAACGATATAACGAATTTAGGAATTTACCCGTACACAACTGTCTCACTGTCATAAGCGTTTCGTTACTAAACTTCTCAAAGGCGAAACATTTATTTATGCAATAAAATATATACAAGAATACTTCCCAAAACAAATTAAAAGAATTCGTACATATTGCATACAAACTACTGTATACTATTACTATAAGAATTAAAGATGCTTTATAATTAAAAATAAAATACATAGTTTGATTACCATGTTATTATACAAAATATAAATGCATTAAAGCAATATCCAAAAGTGAAACGCAACTGTCAAATTGTAAAGTACCATATTAAGTACTATACAGTCGATGTAAACATTTTTCGCGATTTGTTCAACAAAATGATGAAGAGCGGTGGACTGGGGTCCCACCGGCCGCTGTCGGGGCAGCTGTACAAATACACGAACGTGGTGAAGGGCTGGCAGCAGCGCTGGTTCGCCGTGGACCCCGAGACGGGAGTGCTGTCTTACTATTTGTTCGATGGGCCGGGAGACACGGTGCAACCCGGCCAGCCTGCTAGAGGAGAGGTAAGTCTAACAATTTTTTTATTGATTTATATAGATAGTAATTCCGTAATTCCAGTTTTTTTTTTTTTTCTAATGGGATCAATTTTTATCATGGGATCAATGTGTTTTTCCTTTACTCATTGTAAGACTAAATAAGAAAGCCTATTTTCGAAGAAATATGTATGGAAGTGCTTTCAAGGTTTTAGTATTCACAATCATATATTGACATTTCCCATTTCTTGTCATTATTAGCTCTGAGAAAGTATTGGCTGATTATTTCTTCTGTTTAATTTAATACTATTAATTAACAGGCATGTTACTGGCACAAATAATTCAACCGTAGGTTACATGTTCATGATTTGCTGTAAATAGATGAAGCAAAAACAACATTATGAATGATTTCACATGTCTGATCTCCAGCACAGATTGCAAAGCTGGACTATAGCAGTAGGGCAATTACAAATATTTTCATGAAAGTTAGAGAATAAATATTGTCATCATCTATTTAAATGCTAGTTTTTCCTCGCCTGTTTGCCTTAGCCTATGTGTGATGGAGATATCAATGTCACAGTGAACATTAAAGGAGATACAAAATGAATAGAATAGAATAGAAAACATTTATTTGTGACAATACAATACAACAAAAGAGAAATAGAAAACAAAAACAGTCACAATGGGTATTGCACGAAATGGTTCCATCTCAGCGTGTTGCTGGCGCGATTACCAGTGCTGATCTTCCGATGGAACCATCAAGTGATTTCCCAGCAGGTAACACATAAAACCATGCAATGCAATGCAAAGAATGGTTGCTCTTTTGCTATTCCTATGTACACATCACTCATGGTGAAGGGTTCAGATTTTCCTTATTGCTCATAAATCATGAGTTCAAGTTTTGGTTGCACTCCATGGCTACGAAGAAAAATAAATGGTTCGAAGAAAAATAAATTCACTGCCACACTTAAAAAAATCTTATTATACCTCAGATAACAATGTATTATTAGATGTAGATGTAAACAATGTAACATGTGTTTTTATTATTGACCTACCTATAGCGGTAGGCTGCTAGCAGATTGTCGGGCATTTGAGTAAAGCTTTACAGCACCCGGTAAGTGGGTGTCTGGCAATGATTCTGTTGAAATAAATGCAAAAAGCTGGCTAAAAATTGTGTGCCTTGTTAGTTGCTAATTTTAGGGTAAACTAAGACTGTGGCAGACAACACCCTTTCCTCTTAAAATCAGATTTCACATTTTTATGTTTCCCTAATTAAAATAAAACCTTATATTTATTTATTTATTTATTCATAGGAGAACCAACAGCAATAAAACTAAGTAACAACATTATTAGTTACAACAGAGCCAATTACAGGATCTCACATATTATTATATATTCATTCATCATAAATATGTATAACTTTTCACGCCTTATTTCAATGCAATAAGGTGAAAAATGTATACATATTGGTGCCCTTGACTGTACATTTCAATTTACCCTCCACTGAACGCCATTATTATCTGCGATTGGTATGTACGTAAAGCAAGAGAAATCAAGAAATACCGAAGAATTTCAATAGGGAGGACGGTTTTAATCTATTGGCAACTTGGGGACCAGTGATAGAAATAGAAATAGCCTTTATTCATGCTTAATTAGGTACATTTTATATTTTATTTTTCAAAACATATATTAATTAAGTAATATTTGTTTTCAAAATATATTTATACATGCAATAATTCAATTGGGTATACAAATTTATCTATTAATTGTATTATATTTCCATTGTTTTCAGCTTTGTTACTATTTAAATTTATTAATAGTTTACGTTATATATATATGTATATGTTGTTATTTATTTAATTATGCAAGGCGCGTTCAGCGCAAAAGGCCTCTCCCAACCTTTCCCATTGAACTCTATCTTGAGACGATCTCCACCAATATTTATCATGCTTTTTTAGTTCATCTCTCCATCTGACTCTCGGTCTGCCTCTCCTTATCGTTTTTTCTTTCGGTGTCCATTCTGTTAAAAGCTTTGTCCACCTATCATTTTGCATCCTGCACACATCTTTAGACTTCTCCTCGGTAATTTCTACTTCCTATGTGCAGGCGCACCTAGCTGCGGCAGTGGTGTGCCCGAGCGACGAGGACTCGCGCACGTTCACTCTCAACTGCGCGTCGGGCGACATGCTCAAGCTGCGCGCCACCGACGCCCGCGCGCGCCAGGAGTGGGTCGACGGGCTGCGCGCTATAGCCGAGATCCACACCAAGGTTAGTGCACGTTTACTCTTAACCGTCGGGCGACATGCTCAAGCTGCACGCCACCAACGCCCGCGCGCGCCAGGAGTGGGTTGACGGGCTGCGCGCTATAGCCGAGATCCACACCATGGTTAGTGCACGTTCACTCTCAACTGCGCGTCGGGCGACATGCTCAAGCTGCGCGCCACCGACGCCCGCGCGCGCCAGGTTTGGGTTGACGGGTTGCGCGCTAGAGCCGAGATCCACACCAAGGTTAGTGCACTTTCACTCTCAACTGCGCGTCGAGCGACATGCTCAAGCTGCGCGCCACCGACGCCCGCGCGCGCCAGGAGTGGGTCGACGGGCTGCGCGCTAGAGCCGAGATCCACACCAAGGTTAGTGCACGTTTACTCTTAACTGCGCGTCGGGCGACATGCTCAAGCTGCGCGCCACCAACGCCCGCGCGCGCAAGGAGTGGGTTGACGGGCTGCGCGCTATAGCCGAGATCCACACCAAAGTTAGTGCACGTTCACTCTCAACTGCGCGTAGGGCGATATGCTCAAGCTGCGCGCTACCGACGCCTGCGCGCGCCAGGAGTGGGTTGACGGGCTGCGCGCTATAGCCGAGATCCACACCAAGGTTAGTGCACGTTCACTCAACTGCGCATCGGGTGACATGCTCAAGCTGCGCGCTACCGGCGCCCGCGCGCGCCGGGAGTGGGTCGACGGGCTACGCGCTATAGCCGAGATCCACACCAAGGTTAGTGCACGTTCACTCTCACCTGCTACAACATTTTATTTCAAACCACTTATTTAGTACTTTAAGTTAAATTATGAGTGTGCGGTGAGCTTTGACTGCATTTAATACTGTATCACTATAAGTAATTGGCACTGTATTTAAAAGTTGTAGTGTTTATCCTACGTATATTATTATATATTACTGTTTGCATGTGTAATAGTTAGTTACCAATAAACAATCATACTAAAACATTGTGTCATTCACAATTTGCTATGGTCCAACTACGTCCTTGTGTGTGTACGTCCGTCCGAATGTTTTACTATGATTGTTTATTGGTAACTAACTATTACACATGCAAACAGTAATATATAATAATATACGTAGGATAAACACTACAACTTTTAAATACAGTGCCAATTGTGATGTCATGACATGAGACACATTTTCCTACAAACTTCTTTTTTTTAAATTAAAAATGGGATTGCGCTTGGCCAGCATCTAGCCAGGGGGCAAAGATGAGGCTGACGATGAAGAGAGCTCACTCACAAGATGCCTATTCACTCGTGCCTTAAAAAGGTCTAGGGGTTAGGTTTAGATCATAGATAACCTCCTCTAGATAGAGCCTATAGGGCGACGTGCGGTCACCACCCTCATGTACCTCTAGTACATGTAGCCTGCCCCGCCTCGCTCCGCTCAATCAGACTCGTCCAGGTTCATGACCTGTACGTACGCGAAATAAACGAGGATCAAAAATCTATTTCGTGTAGTTGAAATGGTTTTTTGTTTTGTAAAGTTGTGTGGGAAAAGTGCTCGAAAATCAAATTACAATAAAAACGGAATAACATATCACAGGTAAGTTAAATTCATTGTACAAATATATTTTATTCTGCCCGGCAGAGTTCATTTTAGACTGGCTATCAAGAAGTAGTGAAGTATACTTGTTCCTTACTACTTACTAGCCGATTGAAATGACAATATAATATCCCTTTCTGACGATAGTACATGCTCGGGCTAGTGATGTGCTGGTGATGCTTTTGATATTACCGTATAGATACCGATTTAAATTACGAGTAAGTATCTATTCGACCGTGTTTTCTTACACTATTTTATTATTCAATCTATTATTTACTGCTATGTAATTTTTTATACCACGTTGGTGGCAAACAAGCGTACGGCCCGCCTGATGGTAAGCGGTCACCGCAGCCTATGGACGCCCGCATCTTCGAGGGTGTCACATGCGCGTTGCTGACCCTCAACGTATTTAGTTAGTTATTTATACCACGTTGGTGGCAAATAAGCATACGGCCCGCCTGATGGTTAGCGGTCACCGCAGCCTATGGACTCCTGCAACTTGGGGGGGTGTTACATGCGCGTTGCCGACCCTCGACATATTTAGTTAGTTATTTATACCACGTCGGTGGCAAACAAGCGTAGGGCCCACCTGATGGTAGGCGGTTGCCGCAGCCTGGACGCCTGCAACTTCGGGGGTGTCACATGCGCATTTTGCTTACGCTCGACATATTTAGTTAGTTATTTATATCACGTCGGTGGCAAACAAGCATATGACCCGCCTGACGGTGAGCGGTCACCGCAGCCTATGGACGCCTGCAACTTCAGCGGTGTCACATGTTTAATTAGTTATTTAGTTTTTTTTTTTCATTCACCAGTGCATTCGCTTTAGGTGCATCACATTATGCATAAACATGCCGAGAAAATATTATTCTTTACACCAAATCTATAAATAACTATATACGCCATGTAAAATTGTTTACCTGAAATAAATTGCGTTACCGGTAAAAACCACTAATGAACAACACGTCCCATCCCTACGCTTGGCGCGCCATGTTGAACCAAAGCGCGCGCTCTATGAACAGCCAATGGCAGGGACGTTACCGCCCTCCCCGCGACCTGCGCATACCGCTTACTTTGGTGACTTTTGATTCGAACTAAATCGTTCATAGAGGCTATCTAGTGGAGGTTATCTATATCTATGGTTTAGGTTAACTTCATACTAACCGAGCGTTTTGACGTTTCGTAAAATGTTGCTGATTTGACTATCAGTGAAATACCGCATTGTGTTCGACGCACTTTATTTTATATAGCCCTATTTTCGAGATCCTGTAATAGGCTCTGCTGTTAGTATTAATGTTGTTACTTAGTTTTACTGTTATTGGTTCTCCTATAAATACGTAAATAATTAAATAGATTTAACCCCTTAATTTTGGAGGTTTAGACTCGACTTTAGAGGACCGTAGAATGGCAAACAGACATTCATTTCATAATATGCTTAATATAGATAATGCTTATATTTACAGGCTATGGGCGCCAACCCGCCTTTGCAGCCAAGAGAACAACTGGCCGTGCACGGAGCCATGGCTTCCGCACGGCAGCAACTACAACAGACAGAACTAAGGTGTGTTGGTTTTATGTGTGTGTGTACCAACAAACAACATAATAAACTGACTACACCTCATCACAGAGGGATTCGTAAATAAACGCCGCGTTCGAGTCGCTTGTCGGTCTGTGTTCTGTCTGATACATTTAGGAGTGTGCACAGAAATTTCCAACACCGGACATCCAGACATTGTGAGCGGTTACATCCTTACGTTGTCAGTCTACCATTTATGCGCACGAAGCGATTTGCTTCTTTCCTAATGCGAAACAGCTAAGGATTGGAATATGCTGCCGTTTTCTGTATTTCCTGATACATGTGATCTGGGTCTCTTCAAGACAAGAGTGAATAGGCTATTACTGAACCAATGAGCAACAGATTAGGCCTTGTCATCGCTTTCCATCAGACGAGTCTAGGGCCAATCGCTGGTCAAACTAAATATTAAAAAAATTCACCAGCTACTATTTACTGAAATTAATGTTTAATAAAAAGTTCAATTGACTAAATAAATCAATCCGGCTTATGGATAATATTAGGAGCCCTGAAAATGTAATTGCAATAAAATTATTAGTGTGCTGTGTTTGTATTATTATATAAATTATTTTCTATTGTTTCAGTGACGCATCTCTCGCACGGTGTATTGAATCCTCCGACTCTCCATTCCCCCACACAGATCCTGATCTACTGTTGCTGAAGGTAAGTCACATAACTTCTTAAGAGTGCTCAGGAAGTTCGGTTCTCCAACTAAACGTAGTTCCGCTCTCATTTTAAAATGACATGCTCGAATAAAATGAAACTGTATACACAATGAGATTAGTTTCGGCTGGAAATTAGTTTCTGTTTGCTAGACGCTGCTTGGATGGTGCGTCAACCTGATTACCAGATTCTGATTAGAAAAACAATCTATGAATCCTATATTTATAAAACATACTGATTGATTGCAAATAGATAATAACCATATATTCTCTTGTTCTTACGAATTAATGAAACTATCAACATTACAATCCATTAATTAGGCTGGGTTGCACCGACTTACGATCACAGACGATCAACGTTGAATATGGCGCCGGCAACTGTCATCCCATAGAAACATGTCAAACTTTCCATACATTGAAATTTTAACGAACACCGCTTACGATTACAGACGGTTTGGTGCAACGATATGTTAGATGGATTTTCCGATATTTTTAATATCTTGTATAAAAATTTCCGATAGCCTTTTTCCGGTATTTGTTTTTACTGTATAAAAAATTCCGATCGCCTATTTATCCTGACACTTGATTTTCCACGCGTACAATTTCGTATGCGTATATTTTACCTTTAGCAATAATTTTCATACGCGTAGTCTCTTTGTTGTAATTTATCACTGAAGAAAATATTTTGCTTATGTCTAATTTTACTATATGCAATATTTCCATGCATGTTATTCAAATTAGTCCGTCTGTCTCGTCTTAGTGTTAGCTCGGTTACATTCTTGCCCTGAGTCCGCTTACCTAATATAAGAATTAGTGAAAGCACTAATTTTTGAGGAAGTGACTGCCATTTGACCTTTCAACTCAGAGGAGAAACTAGAAAAACAAAAATGTATACACTAAAACATAGGTATTTGGTATTTTTTAATCCACGCCTGTGAGTTTCATAAAAAGTCAAAAGTGAAGTTTTTAACGCTGCTAACGAAAATTCTAAAGTTCGCTGCTAAAAAAGGTTACCTCTGATTACCGGCCAATACCTCAAATTTATAATGAAGAAATGGCAAACTTTACGTCGGAGCCATATGCGGATAAATAACCAGTAGTTAAAAACACCGACATGGTCATTTGGCTAAAAGTAGCATATCATCCTGTGACGATGTACAAATACCAGTTGATCTAGCCCATAACTTTTTAAGTTCGAAAGTAGACGGAATTCTCATTTTAATGACTCCAGATTCCCAAAAAAAATATAGAAAAATTCTTCATGGACGGGACATTTAAGATTGTTCCGAAACCATACGAACAGTTTTATACAATTCATGGAGACGTCGGAAGCGATGAGGAATATACAAAAATAGTCCCATTTTTATATGTACTATTGCCTGACAAAAAGCAGCACACTTATGAAACCATGTTCAATATGTGCTTGCGTATGTAATAATTTTAAAGAGAGAAAGAATATAATCTATTAGAAAATATCCGATTAGATAAAAAGGCTAATGCGATATTTTGCGACAAGTAACATATACGCAAGAGAAATTGTGCGTGTAGAAAATCAAGTGTCAGGAAAAATAGGCGATCGGAAATTTTTATACAGAAAAAACAAATCCCGGAAAAAAGGCTATCGGAAATTTTTATACAAGAAAATACAAATACTGGAAAGAAAGGCGATCGGAATTTTTTATACAAGAAATTAAAAATATCGGAAAGTCCATCTAACAAATCCCAGTTTTCTACTGTCGCCTAGTCAGTGAGAAATATATATTTTTATATTGATTTTTCACTCGAAACACTCTGTGTATACACTATGTTCTATGGAACAAAGCACAGCACAGCGGCAGAGTTATTGCCGCGGACGACAGGGTCGCTGGGCGGTGTTCCATAGAACAGTGTATTTTCGTACGCTTGACCGACGTCAGCGTTGGAGGAAATCAAGCCTGAGTACAACGTATTGTTTGCAGGCGACATCAGCAGCGAGCATGCAGTGTCTCCTGCAATGCCTGGGCATCCTGCACCGCCAACAGCAGTACGCGACCAGCCTCAAGCACGAGCACGACCACTAACTTCACATTGCCAACCGTGTCAGTAGGAAACAGTCTGAGTATATCTCTGCAGGCACCTCAGCAGTAAGCATTCAAAAATTGAGCAAACAGTTGAACAGAATGTTGTTGGCGCTAGCGCGCCTAGCGCCAACGACATTCTTCATAGATCCTGTCATTCCGGTTCAAACTTCCCGTACAATCAGAAGTGCTACTGCGAACTGAAAAGAAAATATATGCCTCTCTGTCGTTCGAATACGCAAGTGCGACAGAGAGGCAGATATTTCGTTTCCGGTTCGCGGTAACACGCCTGATTTCAACGGAAGTAACTTAAGATTAGCGACGGTTTGAAAACTGGTCTTATTTAGCATAGTGAAAGGTAATTAAATTACATACATATAATCACGCCTGTTTCCCAGAGGGGTAGGCAGAGATAACGGATTTCCATTTGCTACGCTCAGTACGATCCTGACGTACAACTTTCGCTTCATGAACTCTCATAACATTCTTCATGCATGTGCGCCCATTTAGGATATTCTTGACCTGGCCATTTGATATATTTTCTCTGTAATTAAATTATTTAAAAAAGAGCAGAGATGCAGGAATATTATAAATTATAACCTACGAAAACATGGGTGCCAAATAATGTTATATGTGGAAATAAAGTACTTAGTCCAATGTCACATAATTTCATGGAGCAAGTTACAAGTGTTACAACTCTAAACTGGCAACACTGAGACCCCAGACGGGGACTTGACCCAAGACAATGGGCAGGAAATGAATATAAAAACGGGACCCTTTACACGGTTAATATTATCACAATACTCGGGTGTCAATATTATCGCGGTGGTCTAAATTGTTTGGATTTTGCTTCAATATTCATCAATGTCCACGTGATACGTACCTATTGTGATATGAGCGTATCGCGTAATAATAATCACTGTGTAGACGGACCCGAACAATCGACTGGCCGTTTGTCCAGTGTTTCCAGTTTAGTCTTGTACCTAACTTGTTGCTTCGTAAAATGATCGTACTGCTACCGCGAAACCAAAACGAACGAAGTTCGTGTAAATCACTGTCTGTCGCACTTGCATATTCGAGCGACAGAGAGACACTCGAACTTCGTACATTTTTGTTTCGCTGTAGTGCCCCTGAGTAGTATCCTTCTCTGTCGCACTTGCGTATTCGAGCGACAGAGAGGGAGACATTCGAACTTCGTTCATTTTTGTTTCGCTGTAGTGCCCCTGAGTAGTATCCCTCTTAGTCGCACTTGCGTATTCGAGCGACAGAGAGCGATACGAACATAATCATGAAGGTATTGCCACACATCTTGTGCATTTTCCACTGACATGGTTGACTTTATTAGAGTTTAGGATATACAACTGTTTTAGGGATTCGTCCCAAGGTTAATGTAGAAACTGTTAATGAGTAAAGTACTTTGGGTGTTGAGAAGTGTTAAATTGTCTAAATATAATACAGTATTTCACTGATAGTCAAATAGCAACTTTTTACGAAACGTCAAAAACTCTAGGGAAATGTGCCTAATGACGTCACAATTTTCTTTGGTAAAACTGCGTCTTTTTATGTTTATGTAAACTTTTAACGCCTCTGGTGTTGCGAGTGTCCATGGGCGGCGCTAATCGCTTACCATCAGGCGATTCGTCTGCTCGTTTGCCTCCTATGTCAAAAAAGTATTTTAAAATCTTGAAAATTGCATAAATACATAGAGAATTTTCGCATTATTTGTTATGAAATACCCTATTGTAAGTGTCTGTACTATACACATAACAACTAATTGATTTATTAATTTTTCATCTCGTTCAGAAATGAGTGTTATTTTTCCAAAATACCACTTTTTTTAATGCTGGTAACTACTAGATTCTCGAATTATTAAATTGTCTAACTCCGTGACACCTCAGCGACCCAAAATGAAGCTTAGCCTTCGACACGAGAATGCGTCTTTTTTGCTAGCCTCTGCAATGATACAATAATACAACCTATATAACCAGGGAGCGAAACGTGCCGATGACAGACGCATGACGTCAAGCTACATACAGAGTGTTTTTATCTGGATTATTGAAGGAATCGATTTTGATGATGAAAGGTTAACTTACAACAATAATTTTGTTTTAGTTGCGATTACAGGCATTATGTACAGTAGGTATGTATTTAAATTAGAAGATGCGATGTTGTGTTTGAATTCCAAGCGTTCCGCCTATTTTTCGACAAGCTACGAAATTTAATTTGTTGATTTTCATTTATCCGAATATATTTTTTACAATTACTTACTTAATAAAATATTTTCTTCTTTTTGTTTTTGTAATTATTTTAATATTTACATTATTTTAAATATAAATAGTCATTTCTTATTAATAAAAAATAAAATTTACATTACCATTATTGCATTATTAATAATCATTGGAGTGTCGCAATGTTGTTTCTATAAAATCACCCTATATGTGAATTTGCGTCATAATGATGTCACCGGCACCAAAGTTTCGCTCCCTGCCTATATAACACTACGGGAACAATCTTTGAGCGAGTGACAGAAGTCTACGTCATCAGCATCACTGCTATCGAGCCTATCGGTGGTTAGCGGTCTTAGTGTGAGTTCGTGTGTGTACAGGCTGTACAGTGACGTAGGCTTGTGTCACGATCCGGAGTAGCAGACCTTGTTTCCTTAGACCATGAGCTCTGCGCTAACTCATGGCAATTCGGAGTTTTGGTTTGGAGTTCGTGCAGATGTCCCTCGATTATATCTCGGCTTTAACTTGTCTAAATTAATAATTTCTCAAAAAAAATACTGGGAACAGGTTAAAAAATATATATGATTGGGCAGGTTTAAATAAATACCTACAAGTTAGTTTAAATGTAAATACAATGCTATACTATACTAGCCCAAAATCGTGTCCAACTTTGTACAGATGTCTTCAATATGTGACCACCGAAATCACAGTGGTTGAAGCGCTCGGAGAAGTGCCCAAAAATATTATCTCAAACATAAAATGGCAGCTACATATGTGCGAGGATGTTTTCATACATTTGATACTTAGAGTCGACCATGGGAACCAGGTTGAAGTGTGCTTTGGACGATGGTCTAGCAACCTGTCACTGCAAAATCACATTTTCTTCATCTATAAACCTACAATAGCTAATTGGCACTGAAATTAATTTTCGTGTGCTCTGCCTGCCCCTTTTGGGAATATTATTTTTTATTATTAGCATTTATTTCAAGTAAATTACACTCATATGTTTTTAGTAAGACTTACGTTTAGGTGGTAGTATAATCTAATCTATAATTCTATATATAAATGTAGTTATACGTAAGTTTCACTGGGACCGTGCAACCTACTACAATTTAATATATAGGGGGAGTCGATCCTATCCCCTATCATTTGCAGGATATTGTTGGGACTGTCACGCACCCGGCGCACCAGGCATGCGGCCCTTTTGCGCATAGTGGCATAAAAGCAGTCCACTCTTGCTTCGGCAAACATCCCTGATGCGCTACAGAAACGCGGCAGCCCCAACAACACCCGGAACGCGTTATTAAATTGAACCCGGAGGGCCCCGTAAGCCCGTTGCGTGTATCGCATCCACAAGCTACATGTATAGAGGGAGGTGCAGTAAGCTCTAAACAAGGTTATCTTCACCCCCCTCGAACAGCCCCCGAACCTGCGGGCGATCATGTTAGCTCTTACCGACAGAGCCCTCCGTTCTCGTTCTATGTCAGTATCGTCTTTGAGATCCCACGTAACTAAATGGCCCAGATATTTAAAAGCATCGACCCTGTCTAGGCGTATCCCGTCAAGATCGATGCGTGACACCTCTACTGTTCGATTCCGTCCGACCTCAAAGACCATGTATTGGCTTTTCGCCACATTATATTTAAGCCCATGACTCCTACAATATGTCTCACATACACGCAATAATTTCCTAATACCACACACCGACGCACTCAGCAGAACCATGTCATCAGCATAGCTTATATTGTTGATGTATACATCGTCAATGTGACAGCCAACATGCATTCTGCTGAGCGCGTCGAGTAGGCCATTAATATACAAGTTAAATAAAGTGGGAGAGCTTAACCCTCCCTGCCTTACCCCACACTCCAGTTTGTATGGGTCAGACAGAGCATCTGCCCATCTAACGCTATCATAACGCATCTATTGGCGTTAGTTTATTTATGTAAAGGGTACTCCAGAGAAGACGCCAAATAATAATACCACAACCGAGCGAGATGGTCATAACATAATATATATATATATATATTTAAATTTATTTCGACAAAAAACAGCATTACCGGAAAAAACTAAGGCGCTGTGGAGTTCACAGATTACTACTAGTGTCCGACCGAAGTTTCGGTTTCGGCAGGTTTCGGCCTAAAAATCATGTTTCGGCCGAAGGTTCGGTTTCGGCCAAAAAAGTGCCGTACCTTTCGGTCGTGCCGAAACTTACAAAATTGTACCTACTTTCGGATCGTGAATTCTAATTATTCTTTCGAAGTTGGCTGATTGTGATCTGTTAAAATTCAAAATCAAAATATTATTTTAGTTAATTTTATATTTAGTTTAGAAGCTGTTCGATTTAGTCATTCTGAAAGGCATGGGACAGGAGTTTGGTTGTTTTTCTTCAAAACTGAGACCATGGAGAACTTAAGTACTCGATGATCTAAGATGGGCCTCTGAAGAAGTTGGTCTCACCAAGGCACAAGTATACGCGTGCACTACGAAAAAAAAACATTCACTTTTGCCTATTCCAAAACACAGCCCTCTCCATCTCAGAGAGTTATTGGGATCCTTGGTGTCGACATTTCCAGCGACGTCTAGTTTCGGAGCTACGTAGAAGACAAAGCCAGGCTGGCATCTAAAAGCTGTGCTCAATTGAGGGAAGCGATACGTCACCCCTGGACAGAGACTTCTATGATATAAGTCACAAGTCCGTCCTCACTGAGTTTTCTGTCACCTCTGGGCGGGAGCACCTGGATACCAGCTTGGGCCTTTTGAATTGCTTCAGAGACGTGCTGTGCGAATCGTGGACGATCCCAAACTCACGAGCGATATTGAACCGTTAATTTTAAGAGGAAACTTTGCCTCCTTGTGAGTGTCCTATGGCTTGTATAATGGGTTGTGCTCCTAAGAACTTTTCAACATGATGCCCACGGCCCCTTTCTACCATCGCACCGCTCGCCGTCCGCAGGGCATTCACACTCACACCTTAGAACCTAAATGGTCACGTACGGTAGGGTTTCAAAGGAATTTCTTCCCTCGGACGCTCCGGTTGTGGAATGAGCTCCCTGCCGAGGTTTTCCCGAGGGACTACAGTATGGGGTTCTTCAAGAAAGGAGTGTATAAAATTTTAAAGGGCGGCAACGCTCATGTGTCACCCTTAGAGTTGCAGACGTCCATAGGCTGCGGTGACCGTTTTATCAATATCATATACTTAAATTGATTAAGAGCGACAGAGAGTTATATCATTTGCTGTCCTTGTCATAGTTCCACTTTTTTATTTGCCCAGTGTGGCCCAATGTCATGTCCACGTCATGTCAAATAGTTTGAGGAAAATGCAAATAAACTATCACCCGCCCAAATTAAAGGGGTTGTGTATGGTAAGCCGCCAGCCGTTTAAGACAAGTTCTCAATTTAGCTGCATAAGAGATTTTCCGTCCCTCTTGGTGGAACGCGTATGTACAAGATCTCTACAGACATCCTTATTTTGAGATTTAACACCTTCCCTGCTTGACAGTTAGGTGTCAAATAATATGCAACACAGTTCCGCACATCTCATTCACCCTGAAAAAGGGTTTATTGCGACTGCATCGCTGCAACAACGCCCTTAGTTATAGCCATATACGTCTTAACTCTAAAGGCTAAATTAGACGTACCCAGTTGCTGGCGCCAGCAGGTGGCACGCGCCAGCGCTGGACTGGCACTGTACCGTATATACGGATCAAGACACGCTATACTGGCATAAACGTATTTACAAGGGACAGTAGGTACCCTGCCACCCAACCTTGCCTATGAATGCAAACGGTAAATTATTAGGTGAGGTTGGCTTACGAATTAAATACTGCGATACCGAGTTGAATTTATTTGTATTGTATATACGAATGTAACAATATGTTTTTAAAATTCCAAAATTAATTATAATGAACTTGTTTTTTTTTTTGTAAATTATTATATTAATAAACCTTTATCCTTAAGAAAGGAGTTTCATTATTACAATCTTTATGCCACCTTGATTAATCTTAATTTCATTTGTTTCTGAGCTTTCAAACATATTTCAATTCAACACCAACGTCAGTTATGCAATAGATTTTTACATCCATTTATAATAATATTACATTCATAGTTCAAAATTATATAACAAATTCAAAAGATGTGTGACCAAGAATTCAGGACTCTGCGCTTCGATCCCAGGTTTCCTAACCAGAACCAAACATAGTAAGTTCCTCAATTATTTATCTGTACTACACGTATTCGGTGATACTAATAAAATATCAGGGGAGTGCGGTGGAGATACTGCGATCGCCAACCCGCATGCCAAGCGTGGCGATTATGGCATTTACCCCCCATGAAATTGGGGGAGGCCTATGTCCAGCAGTGGACGTCCTAGGGCTGATATGGTGGTGGTGGTGGATAAAATATCGGTGCACCTCGACGTCTCGTGTAGGTACTACGTACAGTGAACCAATTTGATTTTTGAGCCACTTCGTACTTTTTCACTTTTCAGTGACAATAATATAAGATCTCTAGCAGCTTTCATACTGATTTTCACCGTGACAAGGTACGAAGTGGCCCAGAAATTGGTTCACGGTGAACACCGTACCCTGAAAGCCGACATGACATCACGCACGCGGCGAGGTGCACATATGTTGTGACCGTACGATGAAGCACTGCAGTCCCATTCAGTCGTCCAGTTTATTTTGTCCATTACGTGGACAGCATCGAGAGGAGGGTTCTCTTTGTATCTGTGGAATAAGGATCATACACAATGTCTCTGAGGCCTACCGATCTTATATACACCGGAGACCATTTGTATCTGTCGTACTTTCACTACCTTCAGTCCTGTAATGATTGTATTGTATTCCGCAAGATAAAGCGTCCAATGACTGAAGCCTACACTCTGCGAATGCAGTGAAATACCTACTTATAAATAGTTGTGAATTTATTATATCACTGAAAACCCACGGCGACGCACGGGGTGCGTGTCTTTAACGTGAAGGGGTGGGCAAGCTCTTTCCATACAAACTTTGTGCAAGTTATTCTTCGTTTGTGTTTGCACTCCAGTTACTATTTTTGGTCCATATGCTTATTTTTTTGTTAGCTATGCCTTGATGTTTTTTTTTTAATTTAAATTATTTTTTGTATTTTCTTTTTTTTTCTGAAATAATGCAAAATTCCAACATCAACTTCTGCGTATATCCAATATGTACCAACAAAACATAAAATTAAATGCTCTAGTGCCAAAATTAACGCAAAAAACTTGCACAACCTTTGTATGGAGAATGGCTTGCCCTACCCTGCGCCTTAATTTTGCAACACCCATAGGCCACGATGTTTGCTTACCATCAGAAAATAAAAAAGATTAGGTAATTCGTTGTAGGTACAAAAATGCGGCCAAGTACGTACTTACTAAGTATGTATGTGTGTCTTAGTAAGATAGTTGATTGATCGATGGTTCTTAGACATGTTTTATCACAATCGGTTCAGCCATTTTTGAGATATTGAACCCTAATAAAAATATCGAGGGTCTTACAACTTTTGTAAGTTGTTAGTTATTAAAAAACTCTACTGTATTCTTTCTTTCTTTATGTAAAACTAAATTATGTGTTGGCATTATGTTAGTATGTAAGGCATGGTAGAATGTCACATGTCAAGGCACCTACTGTATAATCTATTTTAAGACCTTCTGTATGGATCATGTTCATTACATGATCGCAGTAAATGAATAGGTATGAATAAATTTCCAACGGGTGAAAGCGACAAAGTAGGCACCACAGTGTCCGGCTACTTAGTTTGATTATATCTACTTACTAATTTTCGTTAAGCGCGTAGAGCGCTCGTGGCCTAGCGGCACCCGCCTACCACGTGCGGTATGCGAGGTTAAGCAATGTAGGCGCAGGTCAGTTCTTGGATGGGTGACCGCTTTGAGTGGTTACTAACAGAGCGCTCTCGTGCTTTAGAAGGCACGCTAAGCCGTTGATCCCGGCTGCTGTCTACGACAGCAGTCGTTAAGCCAAGTTAGAGGCCTTCGGGCGGTTTGAGAACTTCTAACAGTCAAGTTGCCCACTCACTTGGCAAAGGGGGGTCGAAGTTGCACCACGTCCGTAGGGAGTACCCACCGTTACCCTACACGTGACCTCTGGGTGGTGCTAAAAGTGCAACAAAAACTGGCAACCGTACTTGTCTTCTCGAAGATCACACGGTTCGTAAGTAAATGCCATACGATTAAATAAACTAATTTTCGTTTCAGTGCCTGCTACATGAACTACTGCGACTACTACCGCTGCAAGCGACTGCTTGGCGACGTAGACGACTGCAAAATCTTCAAACGCTACTTCGAGACGATCTGTCCCAATTTCTGGATCGAGCACTTTGATGAGCTCAGGGAAAAAGGCGCGTTCCCCGGGCGAGTGTAGACGTTACGGGGCTATTCCCACCAATTTGTTACCTCTGGTAACAGCTGGATTTCCGTGGTAGTTACACCTGGTAACGGATGGGGGAGAATGCCCAGTTGCCACCAGAGGTGGGATTAACCCTCTACGACTTGTGCACGTGGCGACGTTTTATTAATGGTGACTCGATAGTGGATTAAGTTAAATTATTGTAACTGAGTTATGGAATTAGAAACTAAAGACTTGCAGTTGTTGTTTGATTTTTTCTGTTGGTGATGGAAAAGTAGAATTGCTCTGAAGTCTCGAAGCATAGAAAGGTAGGACAAATTTGACGTAGGTTTCAGGCGCAAGACAAATTTAATAGACATACCAACAAAAGACCTCCGTCTCGAAAGGATGCAGACAACGCAGCAATGCGTCCGCGCCACGGCTCCTAAGAAATTCTCACAGGTATCAGAGTAAAGCAGATCCGCTCATTTAACCCTTTAAACGCTTTCATATTTGAATGAAGTGATCACTTGGATGCCAAGGTATCAAAAATGGTTGTAACGTTTAAACCAATAAAAACAATCAATCGATTTTTTTCATGATTAAAGTACACCTTCACTCCGTTTTTAGGGTTCCGTAGTCAACTAGGAACCCTTATAGTTTCGCCATGTCTGTCCGTCCGTCTGTCCGTCCGTCCGCGGATAATCTCAGTGACCGTTAGCACTAGAAAGCTGAAATTTGGTACTAATATGTATATCAATTACGCCGACAAAGTGGTAAAATAAAAAGTGGAAAAAAATATTTTTATAGGGTACCTCCCCTATACGTAAAGTGGGGGAGTGATTTTTTTTTTCATTTTAACCCTAACGTGTGATATATTGTTAGATAGGTATTTAAAAATAAATAGGGGTTTACTAAAATCATTTTTTGATAATGTTAATATTTTCGGAAATAATCGCTCCAGATGTAAAAAAAAATGTGCCCCCCCCCCCCTCTAACTTTTGAACCATAAGTTTAAAAATATGAAAAAAATCTCAAAAGTAGAACTTTATAAAAACTTTGTAGGAAAATTATTTTGAACTTGATAGGTTGAATAGTTTTTGAAAAAATTACAAAAATAATTTCTGAACTAAGTATGTAATTTAACCGTATAAACAGGTGTTTATTGTACCTGTCATTTCTACAAAATCACAATGAAATGACATGCTTTTTAGGGTTTTGTGTTTCTGTACTTAATATGTCAACTTAATGTGACGGACGGAAAACTACGGAACCCTACACTGAGCGTGGCCCGACACGCTCTTGGCCGGTTTTTTTTAGTAGTGGTGGTGGGCACGACGACACACGACCGCTTTATCTTTATAGGCTCTTGGCGTTCAAAGGATTAACGCCAACGACGGATATATCGGTCACGGCGTGCAGTGCGATATCAACCTACACGCATATGTAAAGGGTTTAACTTCGTGTTTGACATTTCGATGTCATGGCGCGTGACTGCCAGCTTTTGCATTAGACAGAGCGTTGAAAAGGTTAATTGTACGTACAGTCAAGAGCATAATAATATGTATACATTTTGGACCTTATTCCAATATCCCTTATTCAAAAATGTATACATCTTTGTGCTCTTGAATTGACTGTAAGTATATCATTAGACATTATATCAGACATTTGAAAAAAAGAACCCCAAATATAGTTTAACTCATTTAATTTCCTATAATCACTTTGAACTATGTCGTAACATAAATTAACCCACAGCACTTCACTCTTCCGAACACAACGGCAACTAAAGATGACATGTCGCTTGATAAACTGATCAATTTATTGTTCAATACCAGCCCATCATATTCTATAGGTATCCAATAATATTGTGCAATAAATTGATCCATGTATAGGTGGCCTAACTTAGATCTTGCCAGGGAAGGTGCCCTCGCTGCGCTGGGAATCCCACTTCTCAACCCAGTCCATGGGACACAGTGAGGTGAAGACGCGCTTGAAGTACTGGCATGGCTCGTACTTCTCGCCGCGGACCTTCTGGCAGCGGTGGAAGTCCAGGTAGCTCTGGTAGCAGTACCTAGAAAGGATAATTCCTATATATAAGAGCTGGAAACTGAGTCTACCTAGCATTGCTGAGCAGTGACACGGTATACGCACTGAACCTAATAAATGAGATTTTTTCAAAATGCACTGTCACCAGGTGGCAGTAGCAAAAGCTCCGTCAAAATCCACCAATCAAAATGATGGTTAGGTTAAACATGATTTCTGGATTTTGACACCTAGATAGACGTTTCGTCAGTGCTACCAGCTGCTGAAACAGTGTATCCTGAAAACCCCTTTTGTAGCCGAACACACAGGAAAAAGTACAAGGTAGATGAGGATGGTGATGGTGGTGGTGGATGGTGTGGTGGAGGTGGATGAGGTTCTTTGGCATTGGTTGCAAATATTCGTTTCGTACTTAGAGATAGTGTTGAAGGTGGAATTTGCTGTAGATTAATAATAATATTATCTTTATGGCTACTATTACATTATACAGTGTACAAGCCCAAGATTATTATTGAAACTGCTCCGAAAGATGATTACTTGGTGCCCCTCTTGTTCTTCCATGTGTTGTCAAAATGTATTTTCATCGTATTTGGTGGCATCTCCACCGCTGTCTTGTGAATCCCGAGTATCTTCCGCTGCAACCTCAGATTCACTTTGTACCATTGTATAATTCACGATTTAGCGAAGTGCGAATTCTACTGTATTATTTACGAGGTAGACTGCGCATACATTCGATACGGTCAATGCATTAACTATTCTCTTCATTATGCGCATAACAACGAGCAATGCCACTGCACAAAACTGTAAACATCAGTTTTATGTCCATTTATTTAACGGGTATTCAGTGAAGGCGATTTCAGACAATGGAAATATAACAATAAGTACTTAATCCTCTTTGTTAGTAGAGAAGACAATCTTAGAGGATTCTGGTATGCAATAGTACGTACGATTTGTTTCTCCTTGTATGAGATGTACAATAATAGATAGTGATCGCCATCAGCCGGCCGGCTGCTCGCGACCATTGCGCCTCCGGCTCCGTTTAAATATGAAATCTAACTTGGTTTAGTAGGTACAAAATTATTCGACTGTAATAAGGTTTTCGAGTGGCGACCACGTACCGGAAGGCACAACGTGGGTAGATCCCTCACAAGGTGGACCGATGACCTGGCTAAGGTCGCGGGAGTCCGCTGGATGCGGATAGCGCAGGACCGGTAATTGTGGAATTATTTAGGGGAGGCCTAATATGTCCGGCAGTGGACGTCCTTCGGCTGATATGACGATGATGTTGATGAGTAAGGTGCACGCTCAGATATAGAAGGTTCAAGGTATCCCTTTCTTTTTTTTATCGTGAATCCAGCGACCTTACTCGGGCAGTTTTCTTGTGGAGCTTGGTCCGCATCTAGCCTGGCTAAAGACGTGAACGATGATGGAGCCAGCTCACCCAGAAGATCCTAAATATTCACTCCTTTTGGCTTACTATAGAGTAGTAAGGTGCGCCCCGCCCCCGACTCGCAGTATGATGTGAATTCGTACGGTCGCACTCTGGGACCACTTCGCAAAAGTCTCTAGCAGCTTTCATATTAATTTTCACTGTGACAAGGCCCAGGAATCGGGAAATGTGCTTCCTACCCTTACTAGTAAGAATTTAAGTGCGAGGGGAACGATTCACGAATGCTATATGTATATGTTATCTTTGACATAAATGACATCATTTTAGAGCTAGGCATTTTCTGTGTGAGCTCGGTTCATCGTCGGCCTCATCTTTCTCTCCCTGACTAGATGCTGACCAAGAGCAATCCCATTTTTAATATATCAAATTTTTGGACCATCGTTAAGGAATTTAATTGATTCCGTTGTGACACGAAAGTTACCCATATATAAATTGTATGACAAATATTCGTGTCACAACGGAATCAATTAAATGCCTTAACGATGGTCCAAAAATTTGGCCCTCACCCAGAAACCGTGTCAGATAATAATATTATTCGCGGTCATGCGAACGAAAATCAACGTAAGTGCGATAGAGATTGACATTTTCGAAATTCGAATTACGTGGTACAGTCAGCGTCATATAGTACGTAGTAGTCAGTGGCCAAATAGTTCGGTGCATTTTGTATGGTGTAATAAACTATTTTGACTTCCTCTTCAGAATAAAGTTCATTTATTTGGCCACTTTGGCTGCTACGTACTATGACGCTGACTGTACAATTCATGTGGCAACGTTTGGCAGGATGAACAAGTATTTAACCGTCTTTTTGTATTTTATGACCACGGGAAACGTTTGGACAGTTCAGTGCCACCGAGGCTTGTAACAGTTAACAGTCCAAGTAAAACGTTGACAAATTGTGATGATGATGACTATAGAGTCAGAGACAAATTAACCCTAAATCAGCCCAAATTTTCAAAATGACAATTGAATGTCAGTCTTACTCAAACGTTTATGTAAGTACTGTTTAGATTGGTTGATGTGGGAAGAGGTATTCCCATAGCCTGATAAAGGGTTAAGCGTAGCTTGGATATTAATTATTGCTTGTGACTGTACAGACTGTACTGACTAGTATGTATGTAGATGTAGTAGTAGTAGGACCCGGGTATGACCTAAAACTAGAACCAAGACCACCGGGGGATGGGCAGCAGCATCCCTGGAGTGCGGTGGAGATACTGCGATCGCCAACCCGCATGCCAAGCGTGGCGATTATGGCATGAAACTGGGGGAGACCTATGTCCCGCAGTGGACGTCCTTAGGCTGATATGGTGGTACAGACTAGTTGATCTCTTTGGGTACTCACTTGGTCTGGTTCTGGTTGGGGAACCGCGGGTCGAAAGGCGCGGTTTTGATCTGGTCGGGCGATTTGATCATCTCAGGCATTTTGCTGCAAAGAAACCACACACATTTCCACAATCCTTTATTCATGTTTAACAGTATAAAATAATTACTCTAATTAGTTGTAGAGTATACAATAACGCGATACACTGCTGATGTCAAATAAAAAAACCTTATCGCTATTCTTAAAGGAGGCTACAGATATTCTATATGCTTAGTTTTTTACGGTAGTACTACAGTAGAGTTCGAAAATATGTGAACGGAGAAAGTGCTCAAAAATATGTGAACACGAATTCAGTGTTAAGGGCGTAAGTTGCTCAGATACTTTTGAACCTTTGGAGACCTAGGCACGTACCTTTTTATTTAATCCCTTACTGTCATTGTGACAAGAGCGAAAAAGGTGCGTATCGATTTCCTTGACTGTACATATATTTATGAACTCGACTGTATATATATTAACGGTAAAGATAACTATAATGGTACAATTTTGCAGTTGACAGTACAAATATGAGTAATAGTGATTCTCATAAAAGCAACGACGCGCGGTTATACCAAACCAATAAAGATCTGCTAAACGAGAACAGCGCTGTTAGCTCTCATTTTCATTTTGAGTTGTTTTTCGTTGTGATATTCATTAACCTTTTCGACACCAAAGACGTATATATGCGCACCACCGGTTCAACGCCAATGACGCATATATCCGTCATGGCGTCCAATGAGATATCAAATATCAACCTACATGCATTTCTATAGGGTTCAACTTCCCGTTTGACATTCTCATGGTATGGCGTGTGAGTGACAGTGTTCGTATTTGACAGAGCGCTGAAAAGGTTAAAATCTATTTTATTTTGAAGAACACATAATTAAAAAATGCATATGAAGAAGTTAAGTTAACAAAGTCAATTAGACACAGACAGTGATGTATGCAACTAAGAGAAATTTCCGTTATGCAATATACTTGTTAATTGACACGACAGTGCCACGAACTTCGTTTATTGCTCGTATGCAGTACCTAGGTGAGAGCTTTGCTCGAGTTTTCCCGGAGAGCACGAGTTTACCCGAAGATCAGACCAAGCTAAATCGATTTTGCGCCCTCTTAAACACCATATTGTAATCTTCAAGATTTTAATTACAAACAAATAAAATATGCAATTGTTGCTCGTTTAATTAATAATAAAATATAGGATAGGATATATTAGAAATCTAGGTATAGTCAGATAGGGATCGTGATACACGAAATTCCGATCGCACTGTGGTCGCACTGTTCCTGGCAAATTAAGAATGTAAAGTTTATTGAAACCGTCGACTCTAAATTTTATATTCGCCTTGATTTTTTCTTATTCAGCATGTACAAAACACAAAAAAAACCGCTAACGATCAACTAGTGAAAATTCTTTGAAACCTATAATATGTAATATAAAGTCTTAAATTTAAGTTTCGATTTTGGCGAAATAGAAACTGAATTTACAGGCGCTACCGCAAACCAAAAACGAAGTATCTCCCTCTCTCGCTCGAATATGCAAGTGCGACAGAGGCAGATATTTCGTTTTGGGTTCGCGGTAGCCATTTCACTAAGAAACTATGTTCTTAATGTAACTTCCTAAAATTAACAAGTTTTATTTTAAGCCAGATTCATACTTGTTTGTCGTGATGCTCTGACGTAAGTACATGAACCCAATATCGTTTTGTGACGTCACGACAGGTCACATCTTACGAATATCAATCCGGCTTTTCTTTCTCGGTACATCCATCTTATTTAGTCTCTTTATAACCGTCTCGGTGACAGAGTTCATACTAATGAAATTTCAGTTAGCATTAAAGGCTCAACTCACGAATTAAATGATGAATCTGTTTTTGTTCACACCTAAATATTCTTATATTGACAAAAAATTGTCTAGTTTTTACGTAATCCGCTCAGGTGTTATAAGAATACACATACCATGCCTTTTTATGGACGATTCACAGAACGGCCGGAGTCAGCACGCACTTTACCTGTCAAAGGAATTCGAACCCTCCATACAGAAGTTAGATTTCATATTTGAATGGGTACGAGCAGCCGGTCGGCTGCAGTCAGCTTTGGCGCTGCCGTTTAGATACGAAGTGTAGTTACTGTATGGAGGGTTCGAATTCCTTTGACTTTGGTGGGATGCACGCCGATTCCATCCGTTCGGTGTGAATCGTCCTCTACTAAATAAATTAGCAACATATAATAATTAATAATTCTGGGTGAACAAAATCGCGCGTTCAAGGGTAATTTTGGAACAAGATATTTATTTCCTTTATTATAGGGAAAATATGAATAGACTTTTAAAGTACCTGATAGATAGCTTATTCATGAGTATGACAATACTGTTATTATTTCAGTCGAAGCTTAGTTTAGCTCCCTTGATAGCCAGAGCCCGTACGAGTCTTGTTTAGAAACACAGGTAATCACAACTCCAGTAGATGGGCAGCCAAATATTTTCTTATTTATTGTTAGATTCCAAGTTAGAATGATATTTCTAAACAAAACAGAATCTTGTAAAATACATACTCATAAAATGCTGGCGCAAACATGTACAGTATGTACGTATTTATTTGCTCTGGTAACCCGGCAAGCGAGTTCCATCCAAACTTTATCCTACATTTTAATTTATTAAGAAAATCTAAAGTATACTAGACAGATAACATTAACTCTATATTAGCAGCTATTATTTCACCAAAGGCCTGGTCTTCCTTTCCTCTTCACATGAGGTTTCTCGGTATTTCTTGACCTCCTGCATGTAAAGTGACCAAGCATCTTTAGGTGCATTATCTGCAAGTTGTTCTTCTATAGCCTTCGCTTTTTTTACTAGACCAGTCTTTAGCACGCGCCCGCCGCGCCTCTTTCCAATGAACGGTAATACCGGTTTCTTTATTTCCGGCTTTTTCTCCTCAATCTTCTTTGTTTCTTCCTGCATCTTTTTGAACATTTCCAAAAAGCTACCATCGTTTTTGATTGCTATTGGGCCCGATTTGGATTTTGAAGAAGATGGTTGAGGGTCGGTCGCAGAAACAGCAGGTAAGAGTTCAGCAAAGTTGGGCCCTTCAACTTCTGGTGGGTCGCCATACTCAATATCATCAACTTGAGCTGGTTCAACCGCTCCTGGTGGCGGCTTTACTTCTTTAGGGGGAGATTCTGGCTTTTCCTTCCGCTTTTCTTCCTGGCGGCTACGGTGTAGCTTCCAGAAGCGCTTCCGGTCGGCGACGGTGAACTGGCCGCGGCGCTCCTCGCTTGGTGTACGGCTCCGACTGGAGTGGGAGCTCTTAGATCGCGAACGTGATTTAGACAATCTACTTTTACTGCGTTTTCTGCTTCTAGACTTAGAGCGGCTTCTGGAGCGACTACTCTTGCTTGAAGAGCGTTGTTTAGATCGGCTCTTTGACCTTGATCGGTTTTTGGAGGCCTGTCTGCGCCGCTTTGACCTCGATGTCGACCTTGATCGCGACCCTGAAGACCCAGAAGAGGAACGACGGGTTTTGCGTTTGGCCTTAGGCCTTGGTGTCGGCGACCGCGAGCCTGACCGGGAACTTGACGATGACCTACTTCTAGCATAACTTTTAGGTGGAGTTAGAGAGCTGTCTCTATTCTTTCGGACAGGCGAGCGTTTCTTTGGAGGAGTCTTTGACCTTTCCTTCTTGATGTAAACCTTAGGAGGAGTGATAGATGGCTTTTTTTGCCTAGGAGGAGTCTGAGGCTCCTCCTTTATTTTTCGAGGGGGTGTCACAATATCTCTAGTTTTCTTATCCTTGCCTTTACTGGAATGTGATTTTCCCTTTACTTTAACATCCTTATCATGCCTGAGTCTGGGAGACTTGCTTGAAGAATGCTCCCTACTCAGTGATCTTTGTGAGGTGGATCTGTTTCTAGAATGAGATGATTGCTTGAGAGGAGGTGTGTATGAGTGTTCACGGGCTTTCCCTTTTCTCGCTTTAACTTTCTTATAAGATGCATTAGAACTGGCTGAATCAGAGGAGCTCCTCCTCCTGCCTTTGACCTTTTTACGAGACAAATGTGATGAGGACCGAGAACTGGAACGATCACTAGAAGAATACTTCCCTCTCTTAGGCCTGCTGGATCTACTGCGAGACCTGACCGGTCTGCCCTCATCATAACTATCCCTTTTCCTGGAATATGCTCTATCTCTTGTTTCAAACGGACTAACACTCCTGGAATACGACCTACGTCTTCTTGCTACAGGTGATCTTGTCCGGGAACGCGGTCTAGGTGGATTGTAGCTGTCTCGAGGAGGGTATGCTTCTCTTGTGTCCGGATACTTCTGATAGTAGTTCTCCGGGGGGCGTTGGTAGTAGTTTGCATCATAATTGTAGTTGTAGTTGGGAGCACCGTACTGGTAGTCATAGGTGGGAGGAGGTCCATACTGACTGTAACTGACGCCCGTCCAAGGGTCGGTGGTGGGCATGGCGCGGGGCGCGGCGGCGGCCGGCGCCGCGTACTCAGCCTCGGCGCCCGGCGGCCCGCCGTCCCATGCGCCGCGATATGACATACTTTAATATCTTCGCATAACCTGGAGCAGTTTGTAGGTATGCACACACCTACAAACAGAATAACTTTTCGGTGTAGACAACAACTCAAGAGTGACCCGAGTCCGAGACGCCTTTGAATGTACGTAGACTAGCTCTCGTCTTACAACAATATACGTGTGTTAAAGTTATGACGAGGAATAACATAAATTACGTAATCCGTAGCCTTTTTACGCGAAAAATAATCAGACAGTGCATGCGTTATTGATAAAGCGTATGATATTGACTTAAAATATATAAGAAATACCTTTTTGTCCATGCTCACCTTGTTTTAATTTGCTTTTATACGCAATTTATATCGTGGAAAAATGGCAGCGTACACTCGCCTCAAAAGCTCATAAACAATATAGAGTATAGATCGAAGCATAGACAGAGAAGTTAAGCCATAGACAACTACTGTTTCCATTTTAGTCGCAGTTTTACGGTTTAGAACATCCCTAAACCACAAACAACAATTGTTCACTTTTCTTCTGCTGTCACCTCGCTGTCACTAGTGTCACTGTCACTTTTCCGTTTCATTGCCTTGCCCGCTCATTTAGCTGTTTAGCTCGTTTTACTGTTGGGACGCCAGTTCGCCAAACGTTGTTTTGTATATTTTCTCCATGTGAGTGAAGCGTAGGCTTCGCATACGAAAAATTATAAGAACTTCCAAAAAGCGGATATGAGTAAATCTAAAGTTTCGGCAGAATGGAAGAAACGCGTGAAATCCGAGTATATGCGTCTCCGTCAAGTGAAGGCTAGTACATTAACCTTTGTTTTCATTAAATTTATTTTCTTTTCGAGACGATTGCACAGCTCAGTTGGTAATAAATGGCATACTTTAGCTTATATTTATCGTTTTGTAAGTCAATATTGTGATTTTAGCGATTCAAAAGAGCAGATGAAGTGAAAGTAGCATGGGCGCGGAATCTGCGCCTAATGTCGGAGTCTCTGGAGACACGGGACTCGGAGCTGGCGGAACGCGGGCGGCGCCCCTTCTGGCCGCCGCCCGCGCCCAGTCCAAGCCACGAGGGGCTCATGAAGAAGGCTGAAGTCACATGCACTGATGGTAAGATGTTTTTTCGCATTGAATTGGCAAACACAATGGACACCTTCATATTAAGGGAACTTTAGTGTACGATTCATGCAATTTGGCTCAGTGAATGAGATTAGGCTCAGTAGATCATGCAGAGAATAGTGTCACCAGACTAGATATGAGCGCCGCGCCGGCGCGCCGCCGTCGCCGTCAATTCAAGTCGGCGCGCCGCCGCCGACTGATATACGCGGCGCGCCGGCGCAACAAGTTGCGATTTGCTTTCTCGCTCGCACTCGTTACGTATCACACCCGCGTTCGATCGCACGATGGCTTCAGTCAATTCAAGTATTTTGCCATGAAGTAAGGATAAATAGTTACCCTCTTTCTACGTATTTTACCGAGTGAACACGTGTCCGCATGTTAATTTTTTAAATTTAAGATTTTAATAAAGTTTTATTTATTTTAATAAAGTAACCGAGTATGTAAACCATCATATTTATTAATTTCACACTAACTTAAGAGTCCCCAGTACGCTCGGCTGAACTCGATCCTCCACACAAACGTAATTTCGCTCTCATTTTAAAACGCTATGCTTGAGTAACATATACACAATGGGATCCGGCATATCCAGGTCGGAAATTTGTTTCTCTTGCTTGAAATTATAATGAAGAAAAAATACAGCGATCATTAAGGTTTTCATAAGAGACGTAAAAAAATTGTTTCTATTACAATGTCTAGCAACAGAAACTAATTTCCGACCTAGATATGGCGGCTCCCATTGGGTATACAAAGTTTCATGTTATTTCAGCAAAGCGTTTAAAAATGAAAACGAAACTACGTTTGTGTGGAGGTTCGAGTTCAGCCGAGCGTACTGGGGACTCTTAAGTTAGTGTGAAATTAATAAATATGATGGTTTACATACTCGGTTACTTTATTAAAATAAATAAAACTTTCCTTATAGCAACAAAACCAGGTTTTTTTGCACAAATTGCTTTCTATTAAAAATCGAAAGCTCAAGGTCACGCCGCCGCGGAATTATGCCTATCACGCCGCCGCGGAATTTTGCCTATCACGCCTCCGCCGAAGTGGCCATCGGCGCTCATATCTACACCAGACATCCCAATTTTTTCGGGACGCCCCCACTATTTGGATATGTTCAACCCAAGTATCCAAGAAGATTTTGGGTTACTTACTAAAAGTTTTTTTTAACTTTTATTGTAATAAATTATGACTTAATTGAATATTTGCATCATTCTGACCAATTGCGACTGTTGTGATATTCACTTCCCACAGATTTATTTATTTATTAAGAAATTAAGAATTTGTTTTCCTTTAACAGTTCTATATTAAGGATCCCTGACGGGTAAAGGCCTCCTCCATGTCTTTCCATTTGTCTCGGTCTTTTGCGCTGTTAGTCTGATTTGGTTGGTCATGTCATCAGTCCACCACTTCCTATAGATACCATTCTTATATTGACTACATGTCATTATTAGTTCAAACAAAGATTACTAAGCTCTACTTTAGTGGATCTGAACATGGCTGTTTCTTAAGTCACAACATTTCTAAAAACTAAGGCTGGCACAAGAACTCGCGCATGTAGAAACTACCTATCGCTTTCTAAATCCTTGACATTTACAAACAAGTGTAATAAAGTTCATTCAGAGCTATTAAATATCATATCCACTCCTACAGATTCAGCAAACCATATAAATAAATATTTTGCTAATATCGGAAAAGAGCTCGCCCAACAAATTGACCCTAATCCTCAAGATAATGTTAACCAGTTACTTGGTTGCCTCCCAGCACCAACTAGCTCATTTGTTTTATTACCTGCTACCCTCGACGAAGTTTATAATACTATGATGAATCTTAAGTCTAATAGTGCTCCAGGCTGGGATAATATCTCAAGTAGTTATTTAAAATTTGTATCCCAAGAAATAGTCCCGATTATAACACATCTAAGAAACCTTTGCTTTAACCATGGAATATTCCCAAAATCATTCAAACATTAATTAATCACCCCTGTTTACAAGGCTGGGGACAGAGACGACGTCAGTAATTATAGGCCGATTTCAGTCCTTCCTGCAATCTCGAAGATTCTGGAAAAAATTCTCAATACCAGATTACTCAGATACTTGAATCATTTTAATCTCCTATCGGCCGCACAATTTGGATTCAGGCACGGAATGTCGACTGAAGACGCAGTAACCTCTCTAACTTCGCTCGTAGTTGATACCCTCGACAATAACAATAAGTGCCTTGCTGTCTTTCTAGACCTAAAAAAGGCCTTTGATACAGTCTCTGTCCCTATCCTCCTAAAAAAACTAGAAAAAGTGGGTATTAGAGGTACACCACTTTCTCTTTTGAAAATTATCTCACTAACAAGAAGCAAAGAGTAAAACTATCACAACACGTTAGTACAGACGAAGATGTGACTTACGGCGTACCGCAGGGTAGTGTCTTGGGACCTACATTGTTCTTGATTTATATCAATGACCTCTGTAATATGTCCATCCCTGACGCAAAACTTTTCTCCTATGCTGATGACACTGCAGTTGTCTTTACTGGAAAATCGTGGAACCAAGTCAAAATTTGCGCAGAATTGGGTATGATTCAGATCTCAAAGTGGTTAAGAATGAACTTACTGACACTTAATACCAGCAAAACAAAATACATGTGTTATAGTATCACACGTAGCACACAACCCACACAGAATATGGAGGTCAAAATACATTCTGGTCAATGTGATAGTGCTAATTGTGGCTGCCCATCTATCGAGAAAATTGCTCAAACTAAGTACCTTGGACTTGTCCTAGATGAGCACCTCAATAGGTACTCTCACATTGACCAGGTTATATGTCGAACCAGGAAACTGCTCTGGATATTTAAGACGCTAAGACATATTGTCCCAAGAATGATAATGACGGATAAAGCAAAGTCTCGCAATATTATAAATGAAATAATATATGTCTTTGGTGCAATCTGTTTTGGTATATTGCATATCGGTCGGGGGTGGTGCGGCTAAAAGTCGCTTCATAGACCTTGAACGTGCACAACGTGCACTATTAAAGGTGATGTACTTTAAAAAAAATACATTTCCTACGGAGCAATTATACCAAGTCTGTGGCTTACTATCGGTTAGGAAATTATATATTCTCCAAACCACATTAAAAAGGCATAAGACCTTACCTTACAACCCAAGCTATAAAAAGAAAAGACTGATAACGAACATAGCTAAAATAACCAAAACTCGAACCACTTTTGCCAGCTCCCAATACAACACAAAGTCCGCACACCTATACAATAAAATTAATAAATCACTAGACATTCACTCAAAACCTTACCTTGAATGTAAAAATATTCAAATAATCTGGCTAAAAAGTAAAACCTACGAAGATATAGAGAACTTACTTTGATGAATTGAATTGAGTTTTTGTAATACATACACACTCACATACTCACACAAAAACACACACACACGCTCAAACACACACACACACACACAAACATGCACACAAGATAAAAGAGGTCTTACCATTAGCTTACCTTTGTTTTTTTTTCTATTTGTTTAATAATTAATTTTCAATTGAAATGTATTCCAAATTAGAGTTAGTGTTGTAAATATATAAGTTTTGCCTTTTTTCTCTGAGGAAGAGTGGTGCCTCCCAACACAGGCAATTGGGTGGCTCCATCTCTTAGACCACATAATACGTGTATTTTTTGAAATAAATAATTTTGTATTTTGTATTTGTATTTTGTACATGTTCTAAATTAGAAAGAAAATAATGCACTTATAAAATTTCATGCACAGTCTTGTGCCAGCCCTGGGAAATAATGCTTTTTTTAGGTAAGTGTAAGTATTTAATCCTTATGACCATATTGAAATCTCACCTCTGTATCATTCCAGCATCCGGCATAGTCACAACGCAACAAGTACCAATCCACATTATCAACTCTGTGAACCCGATCCCCACAATGTACACATGGGCTCCTACGCAGAAGAACTTCATGGTTGAAGACGAGACGGTCTTGCACAACATCCCGTACATGGGAGATGAGGTCCTGGACCAGGACGGTACTTTCATCGAGGAGCTCATAAAGAACTACGACGGGAAAGTGCATGGTACATTGGCTTCCATCATTATTTTATTTTGTTTGTGGACAAAGCTAGACTGTAGTTAAGTGTAAATAAATCAATATTTGGGGACCATCTTACACAAATCGATCTAGTCCCAAACTAAACAAAGATTATACTATAGGTACTAGACAACAATATACATCCTTATTATAGATAACTATAATACGTTAGTACATAGAAGACATCTTAGACTCAGGAACAAATATTCATACTTATTATAACAATGCCCTGACTGGGATTCAAACCCGGGACCATCAGCTTCATAAGTAGGGTTACTATCAACTAGACCAAAGTGGTTGTGACTGGGATCCTGTTAACTCTTTCAGCATAGAAGCTCATGCTATAACATGGCTTTTTTGTGTTACATGTAATGTAGCAGGAAATATGCAGCAACTAGATACATATGCAATTCACATGTGTGCAATGTCAAAAGTAACCTTCATTGCACACTACCTTTTTAAATCATTATGAACAACCCTAATTCTTCTGTTACAACAATTGTTATATGAGTACTTATGTAGAATATGTAGACATAATAACACCATTACTTGCTCTTTAGGTAGGTATCTCGTGTTCCTGGTGGTGAGTAAGGTCACCAGAGCTCCCGAGGATGAGCTGTGTTGAAAATGTCCTCAAGTCAAAGAGACGCCAACACACTTCTGTTCTTCTGAAGTAGCAAGTGTTCATAGGCTACAGTATCTGCTTGCTAGAGAGGCAGTAAGCTTGTTTGCCACTGTAGTTGTTTAAAAAAATGTAAACTCAGCAGTGAAGGCATCAGTCTACTTTGTCCAAGGGCTACATAAACTATAAAGGCTATTCCCACTTGTGGCTATTCTGTATCCCATCGTCAGCACTGCATATTATTAGGATGTTTTTTCAGTTGTCCAACAGATGCACAACATATAGATTGTGTCATCAACACTTTTCATATGTAGTTTGTGTATTCAACACTATTCATATGTAGTTTGTGTCTTCAACACTATTCATATGGAATTTACTGTCCCATCTGGTCACTGTGCGGATAATTGAGAAAAAATTATACCGCCAAAGTGCGTGTCGGGCCACGCGCAATGTCGGGTTCCGTAGTTGCCGTCCGACGCACTGCAAATTAAGTCCGTACGTACAAATATTATACCGCGGGCCCGCTATTTCTCGGGAGATAACTTGTAAGTTGCTTAAGAGAGTTGTTTTATGCAGCCCCTTGGACTTTAGCTGGCACTCCGTTTCTGGGTTCTTTTGTATTAACCTCTAACTAAAAGACGTAAAAAAATATTGTTTCTGTTATCCTCTCGATTAAGAATATTATCAAATGTTAGCTAACCCAATATCTCAAAGGAAAAAAAACTGACAGTTTACTCTAAAATGGTGTAAAACATCTGCTGTGATTATTGATGCTGTAGCTCTGGGAGGTTAATGAAATCTATTAACACATTTATATGACGGGCTGACAGACAGACACACAACTGGCCGGCTAGTATGATAGCTTATACCGTCACGTTTTATGTGACGTTTCGGTACATTTTGGCCATATAACGTGACGGTATAAGCTATCATACTAGCCGGGCAAATCCTATAAGGGTCCCGTTTTTGCTTTTGAGGTGCGGAACCCTAAAAACTTAGTAGTGTGCAATGTGGATAAGTAGGAATAGCTGGATAATATACCTACATTGGTGTGTGGTCCACACATGCTTTTATTTTCAGGGTCTGCAAGGAAAATAATGGGTTTGGAAAAATAAGGGCTCACACTGTCTCACACTGGCACCTCACAGGCCTCGCACTCACACATTCATGCTTTTCAGGCTTTTTAGAATATGTTAATGTATCTTCACCAAAGTAACCGATATAGCCCTCCGTATCGCCAAAACTTAAGTGGCAGTGGGCGGAGCATATTGCACGTAGGACCGATGGCTGTTGGGGCGGAAAGGTTCTCGAGTGGTGACCACGTACCGCGAGGCGTAGGATGGGTAGGTCGCCACAAGGTGGACTAATGACCTAGTTAAGGTCGCGGGAGTCCGCTGGATGCCGGTGGGACCGGTCATTGTGGCACTCTTTGGGGGCCTATGTCCAGCAGTGGATGTCTCACTGGTGATATGATGATGATGATGTTGATCTCCGCCATTGAAGGTTTTACAAATGCACTACACTTAAGCATTCAGAACAATCAGAATGATTTAGGACTTCCTATCAGTTTAGGTACTAGAATCAAGATTTAGTATAAATATAATATTAATATCAATCACAGTTACAACTAAATTTAACTAATATACAACTAGAATAGGAACCTAATCTGAAATTAAACATTAAAATCGGGTTGTGTCAAGTCATGGGTAAAAATGATATCGATACCCTAGTTCACAATCGTACAAATTACGGAAAAAAAGGTGGCGAAATTTTATTTTATTTTTTATTTATTTATTTAAGAAGTTCAACAGCGTTTACAGAAAATATATACAGACATGTTTATATGTGTACTATTATTATAGCCAATGATAGAACTCCCTTGAAATTATACAAAATTAACTCTTGCGTTGGAATTGAAACTTGTTTTAAAAGGTAACTTACTTCATGATTGTGCCCTATAGTTCTAATTACAGCATATTTTTCCTCGTAATTAGTACGATTGTGAAATGAATAGGGTATCGATATTATTATAATTAGTCCCTCAGTGAATTAAAGTATCGAGAAATATTGGATACGCATTTTTTCTTGTGCCAAACAAAAAACAACCGGCCAAGTGCGTGTTTTTTTTTGTTTGGACTCGCGCACGAAGGGTTCCGTACCATTATCTATAATAACGGCAAAAATATCACGTTTGTTGTATGGGAGCCCCCTGAAATATTTATTTTAGTCTGTTTTTTAGTATTTGTTGTTATAGCGGCAACATAAATATGTACATCATCAGTGAAAATTTCAACTGTCTAGCTATTACGGTTCTTGAGATACAGCCTGGTGACAGACGGACGGACTGACGGACAGCGAAGTCTTAAGTCCGCTATAACAACAAATACTAAAAACAATAATAATAATAATAATAATTAAGGGGGGCTCCCATACAAAAAACGAGA
The DNA here is from genome assembly GCA_905163555.1 of Notocelia uddmanniana. NCBI lineage: Eukaryota > Metazoa > Arthropoda > Insecta > Lepidoptera > Tortricidae > Notocelia > Notocelia uddmanniana. The sequence continues at coordinate 6,806,272 of LR991064.1, forward strand.
TATTTTAGCCCTTTTTCATGGCTACCACTCGCCGAGCTAGATCTCAAGAACCGTAATAGCTAGACAGTTGAAATTTGCACAGATTATGCATTTTTATTGTGGCTACAACAACAAATACTAAAATCAAAATAATAATAATAATTAAGAGGGCTCCCATACAACAGAGTAGTTGTTGGCGTTTTTTTTTCTGGTACGGAACCCTTCGTGCGCGAGTCGTGTGCGTGAGTGACTCGCACTTGGCCGGTTTTTAGGACACAAGCCTATTGAATGGACTAATCTGGAAAGAAACTTCCTTTGTTTCGTTGAATTAACAAAGAAAACAGTAAGAACCAATTTTATCGCTATCAAAAGTGCGCGGCTAACTATGTAAAGTTCGAAACGCGCAGGGCGGCCGCGGGGCGGAGGCGGTTATGCATTTTTGATCTTTCCGAAACTGTCGACTGTCGATTACTGCTTCATATGTCACACACGCCGCATCCGCTCTACCGAATACCGCGGGGTTTTCTGGTGCGACGTCCCCCGGACCGCGTTCGCTTTACCGCAAAACTGCCTCCGCCACGCAACGACGCTGCGCCCTGTGCGTTTCAACAATCGAGGAAACGTCACTTTCGTCACGTGTATTTTCGTGACGCGTGCACTTGTGTTAGCAGTTTGAGTTTAGTGAGTCATGTAAACAGTACCTGGACCTAAGAGTTGCTCGTTATCTTTAGTGGTTTTCCCGAAGATTATACCTAGCTAGATGTACTACGTGTATTCTAAATTTCACCGAATCGTTAGACCCGTTTCCGAAACACCCGAAATAAATAAATATAAAAAATGGGTTGTGTCATGTCGACATTTGCTCGCTTAAAGACACTAGATTAGATAAATCAGTAACATATTTTCACTGGAATGGACATCTCTATCGCACTTAAGAAACTAAAGGAGCTCTAGGTCAAAGTGCGAGAGGAACGTCCTAATCGCATCTTTTCAAAGCTCCGTCCTATTACTGTACATACATATATCCGTGCTATATACAGGGTGTTTTTATTGATTTCCGTTCCTTCAAGCATATAGCCGTGCATAGCTATAGAAACGACGTAGCATATTTAGTTTTTCAAAATTCAAGAAAACATTTTTTTTTTTCATTTTCATACATAATAATTAATTACGTCACCAAGGGTGAATACAAAACGGCCTTAAGATTTAACGTGGAGTTAAGCAAAAGTTAATGTCAAGTATGACAATATTCGAAATTCGAATGACACCGCACGTGACGCACGTCATCATTGTTTATTTGTTAAGGATGTTTTATACTATACTAGGGGTGTTAATTAACGAAAATGAATTTTTGAATATCTGAAATGGTACGGATACTAATGTCTTAGAGAAGATTACTTTATTTCATCTCAGGAATGTGCCCTCGCAATTAACGGAATTCAATAGAAACACCCTGTATAGTAGACCTTGTCTCGTTGTAATAAGGTCCACGAATGGTCGTTTAACAGTATCGTTGTTGCAGGCGACAAGGAGGGAGGGTTCATCGACGACCAGCTGTTTGTGGAGCTGGTGCACGCTCTCATGACGTATCAGACTCGGGACGAGGTCGCCGACGAGCGACGTGAGGTACGCCCATTTATATACACTACTAAGCCTGTTCCTAAACTACTCCCTGTTACTTTGGTTAAACTCTCACATTCCATCGCCTTGGTGTCAATTCACCTGACAAGTGACACCATCGTTCAAATTCGTTATGTAAGCACGTTGAAGTCCGGCCACACCGCTCCTTAAAGGATAATTTCCATCAAACGGCTCGCAACGGATTTTACAATCTTTAAACGATATTAAATCATGTACACAGTACTTAAAGTCTATATTAGCAAGCCGCGCACAGCAGCTTACCCGCGGCCGTCTTGCGCGACACGCGATCGTAGCCAAAAGTGTGCTGCGTGGCTTGCTAATAATTATAGACTTTAAATACTGTGTATAGTCGCGGAATGAAAAGGTTCATCACTTTCGACCTTAACGGCATTAAAATAGAGCTGAAAAGTGACGAACCTCTTCATTCCGAAACTGTACATGATTTAATATTGTTTAAAGATTTTAAAATCTGTTCCGATCCGATGCGATACGAGCCGTTTGGTGGAAATTATCCTTAAAACGCACTGACGCACCGCAAACGCAGTGACGTGCCCCATGCCTGACGTTTTTATCCCCAGACACCGCAAAAGAGGGGTGTTATAAGTTTAACATGTGTATTTGTGTGTCTGTCTGTGGCATTGTAACAAGTTCAAGTTTATTTATCTGGCCAAGTAACAAAATAACGTTACATCTAGCAAGTCCAAAAATACATTTCATTGTTAAAACTAATCATGCAAATTCTTACTGAATAAAATTATACAAAACAAAATATTTATTATACCTTATTAACTCATAAACGTTTGAACCGATTTTAATGCGGTTTTTTTTTTTTATTGAGAGCAGGTTTTCCAGCAATGTTTCTTAGATATGGTTTATCAGAATCGGATCAGCCTCGATCGGATTGACCTTTGCAATGAAAATGTCGGGATCGGTTTTTAACTTTTCTAAGTTGAAAGTTACTTAACTCTAAGTTTCTCCATCTCATCACTGTGATTCCGTCCCGTCACCGTCTTACCGTATTTTAAGCAGCAGTGTGTTTTTGCATTTTGTTTAGTTTTCTTTTTTAAACTTTGAAGGAGACATTACAATAAGCATCTTTCATTGATTGAAGTTTTTTTGTAAACTTGACCGTTTAGGAACTAGAGCTACCTAAAGTTGCGAGTTCGGCCATGGGATTACTAAGGAGCCTGACACTTAAAAAAATTACGATAAAAGAATAACCAATATCACCTGTTTTTAAAACAGGTTATTATTGTGACCCGCCAGCGAGTCGACGGAGCCCTTGTATGACCTAACTTACAACTTCAGATCGCTCTATTTCCTAAACCGAGATGTTTATTTAAAAAACTTCAATGAATGAAAGATGCTTATTTTAATGTTTTCTTTAAAGTTTAAATAAAAACAACAAAAATGCGAAATTAAAACTTTTCGCCGTAAATTTTGTAAGTCCTAAAATCAGGCCCTTTTTGCTATACTCTGACCGCAGTGTGGCCAGACCTTTACTACGGGCCCTTTTTGCTATACTCTGACCTTTACTAGGTGACGGCGTTGACGCACAAACAAGGGAACACAAACCACAGACATCAAAGAAAAGCAGACTCGCAGTATTAAGCCAGATGATTTGACTTATTGTGTGAATGTCACGCCCTTGCCAGACAAAGAATGAATGACTTTGGTAATGGCTATCCAGAACCAAAGGAATTCAGAGTACTCCCGCTGAGCTCCATCATCCGGTTTGTGGAAATGTTGGAGAGCAGCTTGGAGTAACTATAAAGGACGGGGCAATTGCACAAAAGATCCCATTGGGTCGAAGTGCATCCGCAAGGGCCCTCATATAATTAAGATAAGATAAGATAAGCCAGATGATTTGTCATATAGTTGTCTCGTTAAATCCTTATGGTGCACCAAAATGAGTTAGAATGTGACAGATAGTACCATCTTTGGCGGCTGTTAACGAATTGTCTCCATTTGAAAGCACACCATGTTGTGAAATCTCACATAAACTTAACACACCACAACGTTAGTTCAGTACAATTGCTTCAATGAGTATTGTCGTTTTAACAAACTGCAGCTGGCAGCCGAAAAATGTCTACAAATGTCATTCACAAAAAATCGCAAGAGGCTCATGACATTTAATTATAACATAGGTGGTACTCAATTAGGGAAGGTCTCTTTGGTCCGCGACTTAGGAATTTTATTTGATGATAAGCTTCACTTTAGCGAACATGTTGAACGTATCGTCGCTAAAGCCTATCAAATGTTAGGTTTTGTTATGAGATCTGCTAAAGTTAAAAAAACTGCGTCGTATCTACTATTATATAAAACTTTAGTTCGACCGCAGCTGGAATACGCTGCAGTAATATGGAATCCTTTTTATGCTAAATATGCACAATCTATAGAAATGGTGCAAAAAAAGTTCCTTAGAATATTACATAGACGTTTGACAGGTAAAAGGATGACATATACTTATAATAAGTTGCTAAAACACTATAGAATTTCGTCGTTGTTAGCAAGGCGTAAGGTATCCGATGCGATAGCCCTGTACAAGAATTGTAACGGGCAGTATAATAGCGCGGAACTTCTACATAAGATTCAGTTACGCGTACCACCACGATGTAGAACACGCTCCAACGCCTTATTCGCCGTCCCAGTATGCTCCAGCAACCCCGGGGTGCGCGCGCCTCTGCGCCGCATGTGCAATGGCTTTAACAAGTGCCTGGTCTCAGTCGACATATTCAACACTTCTTTGGTCCAGTACAAAAGCCAAGTTCTCAAGTTGAACCGAGATGATGATTGGTGATAAATAAAAAAGAAAATCTCAAAAAAAGAATTATAAATACAGGCATAAGTGTATTATTATCTTTTGTATATGTTTCGCTCTTGCAAAAAGTGTTTTAATTTTTAGTTATATTAATATTGATTGTTCGTATGTTGGAACTCTCTTCATAATGTCTGAAATATTTTTTGTATTGTCCTGAATCTCTTTTTTTTCTAAATTGTTTATATTTAGTACCTTTTGTTCTCAATTGTGTTGTGTGATGTAGTACATTTATAAGCAATGTATCTCTTGGTGGGAACTGTTTAGGACTTAGATGCATGTTTAGTAATAATTAATCTGTAAGTTTTTTTCCTTCGTACATCTATGTTTGTTTGTTCTCCTAATAAATAAATAAATAAATTTTTAGTTATGAAGACGGAGACACTGACAGATGAAGACCTGTCAGATGTCACTTGTCTGTCTCTCTCAAACTTTCTGATTTGTGCATTAGTGTTGGGTTACTCACTCGTGAGGCACCTCTTTTGTCATACTCATTTCATTAAATTGTCGCATCACTTCGCGTATCAAAAATGTCACACTTCATAATCACGAGGTACCAACTCACTCGCGCTTCATTTATCCTTCAAACCTCAATCACACCTCAATATGCCTCGCGCCTCGTGCCTAACTTCACATGTCCCACTACAACACTCCTACTCACGCCTAACTTCATTTGTCCCACTGCCTATCACACCGAAAATGAGCGCGTGAATGAGGATGTTTACTCTAACCTAACATGACAACGAGTGCGATCTCCAAAATGTACGGTGTGATGTGAGGTGGGACATGAAACACCTCAACCAATGCTCAATGCGTTGACAAAAACGTCGTAAGCGCCGCAGGTTTTCATACATTGTACGCGTTTACGTCAAACGGTCAAATTTTTGAAACTGACGGAACGTTTAGAAATCTTTTTAGGGTTCCGTAGTCAACTAGGAACCCTTATAGTTTCGCCATGTCTGTCCGTCCGTCTGTCCGTCCGTCCGTCCGCGGATAATCTCAGTGACCGTTAGCACTAGAAAGCTGAAATTTGGTACTAATATGTATATCAATTACGCCGACAAAGTGGTAAAATAAAAAGTGGAAAAAAATATTTTATTAGGGTACCTCCCCTATACGTAATGTGGGGAGTGATTTTTTTTTATTTTAACCCTAACGTGTGATATATTGTTAGATAGGTATTTAAAAATAAATAGGGTAAAAATATATTTAAAAATAAAATTTAAAAAAAATCATTTTTTGATAATGTTAATATTTTCGGAAATAATCGCTCCAGAAGTAAAAAAAAATGTGTCCCCCCCCTCTAACTTTTGAACCATAAGTTTTAAAAATATGAAAAAAATCTCAAAAGTAGAACTTTATAAAAACTTTGTAGGAAAAATATCAACTTGATAGGTTGAATAGTTTTTGAAAAAATTACAAAAACTACGGAACCCCACACTGAGCGTGGCCCGACACGCTCTTGGCCGGTTTTTACTTACTGTATTTGTGGATATGGATATGGAATGTGGTTCTTATACTTAATAAAATAGAATAGGATTAAAATCTCAACCATTATAAGAGTGAAATTCTAGGTAGTTGGATTGTTAAAAATAGAGTTTATTTTATGATTTTAATGTTGGTGTTGGTACAGAGTTAATGGTGAAATGGCGGGACAAATTATATGTTCAAAAAACCGGCCAAGAGCGTGTCGGGCCACGCTCAGTGTAGGGTTCCGTAGTTTTCCGTCCGTCACATTAAGTTGACATATTAAGTACAGAAACACAAAACCTTTGAAAGCACGTCATTTCATTGTGATTTTGTAGAAATGACAGGTACAATAAACACCTGTTTATACGGTTAAATTACAAACTTAGTTCAGAAATTATTTTTGTAATTTTTTCATAAACTATTCAACCTATCAAGTTCAAAATAATTTTCCTACAAAGTTTTTATAAAGTTCTACTTTTGAGATTTTTTTCATATTTTTAAAACTTATGGTTCAAAAGTTAGAGGGGGGGGGGGACACATTTTTTTTTTACTTCTGGAGCGATTATTTCCGAAAATATTAACATTATCAAAAAAAATTGGTTGTTTGTAAAGTAGGTTTACGATCGAGATGTTTACGTGATAACGTCTTACTTCACTGGCACTTCACTTATACCTGCGATCGCGCTCGTGAGGTTTTGGTGTGACACAAGTTTCTGAACATGTCACCCGACTAAAACGATTTTAAAGACGTTATCACGTCAAAATGATTTTAGTAAACCCCTATTTATTTTTAAATACCTATCTAACAATATATCACACGTTAGGGTTAAAATGAAAAAAAAAATCACTCCCCACTTTACGTATAGGGGAGGTACCCTAATAAAATATTTTTTTCCACTTTTTATTTTACCACTTTGTCGGCGTAATTGATATACATATTAGTACCAAATTTCAGCTTTCTAGTGCTAACGGTCACTGAGATTATCCGCGGACGGACGGACAGACATGGCGAAACTATAAGGGTTCCTAGTTGACTACGGAACCCTAAAAATCGAATCATTTCTTGTTAGGTACTTAATGAATATCTTTAAGATGTTATTTGAAAATTGTTTTTATTATTGACGTGATAACGTCTTTAAAATCGTTTTAGTCGGGTGACATGTTCAGAAACTTGTGTCACACCAAAACCTCACGAGCGCGATCGCAGGTATAAGTGAAGTGCAAGTGAAGTAAGACGTTATCACGTAAACATCTCGATCGTAAACCTACTTTACAAACAACCAATTTTTTATTATTATTGTTATTATTTATGATAGGTAATTACTCAGGAATGAAACAGTTTTCAAAATTGTAACGAAAGGGCGAGAAATTAAACGCAACTCAATTTTGACAGAAGTCAAACAAGATACCTATGACATTGACAATTAACCGACAAAGTTGATCACGTTGAGAATGGTGATGAGATGTTTGTTTATTTATTTTTACTTTGTATCCGGATTAGGTTAAAAACATCTTGCCGACACATGAATGTGCCTGGCTGTCTTGTGGTTGTGGTGTGGTTATTGTTTGCGTGTTAAACTGAAAAGCCAATACGCGGGAATAATTTTTAATGTTGCTTTTATTCAATACATATCTCATTGTTGATAATATCATTGGTAAGTTAATTATATTTGTGCCAGTCCAAATCTTCTTCTAGGAATCTTATTATGAGTTTAATTTACATACGTGAATTGCTTCTAAATACCCAAACAAACTATCAAGTTGGAATAATAAATAACTAAACTACACTGGTGTGCTTTTGAAGTACATGCTTACGAGTATTATGTTTATACACGTGACATTATACTCTGGTTCAGTTGTAAGCGTCAATATTAGATTGTCATACTATATGAAGTTTCTGGATGACAAAATTCTGCTATGCTGTGGTCTAATTTATTGTTTTAATTCATCTGACTGTAACTGAGCATGCAAAATTGAAAACTGCCCGGTAATACATTTTTTATATGAAGTGGAGGAAGGTGAATATAAATAAGTAAGAATATAGAACATGAAAGTACTCAGTGCTCGGTTATAACACTACACTTAATTACAACGTTGTTTTTACTGCCGAAAGATAATAAGTATATACTGTTACCTCACCTCATTTGAAGTAGGACATTGTACCACCTCATTTTTGGAAATGAGGTACTCCCTCAAACTCATTTTAATTTCATGTCCTACCCAACACTATTGTGCATTAGTGAGAAGAAATCGTTCAACTTAAATGAGCTAAACAACGGCACGTGCTATGCGGTAGAGCCAGATAGAATAGGTTCGGTGTTTTCTATCTGTCGAACATCTGTCTTGTTCATTAGAAAACCAGTCTATACGTAAGTACAGTCAACAGCAAAAGTTGATGATCATTTTAGTACCTTTTCACTTTCACTACTTTGACGCTTCCAAACTGTCGCATCATTGTTACGTTAGTGTAACAAAGAGTTTGTTCCCAATTCTACATATTTCCATTACCGACTCGCTTCTCTACAGATTCCCAATTCTACAGATTCCCATTTCTTCAGATTTCCAATTCCACAGATTCTGAATTCTTCAGATTCCGAATTCTTCAGATTCCCAATTCTAGAGATTCTGAATTATGCAGATTTCCAATTCTACAGATTTCCAATTCTACAGATTCCCAATTCTCCAGATTTCCAATTCCACAGATTGCGATTGACGGACGGCTCCTATTGTTACCCATTTGCCTTTCGGGCTTCAGAAGATACCTAACCTACCTAAGCCTGGGGTAGATCACCTATACTAGGACTTTTTAGAATTACAAATCTGTAGAATTGCGAATCTGGAAACTTGAGAATCTGTAAAATTGGGAATATGTAAACAGGAGAATCTGTTGAATTGGGAATCTGTAGACGAGCGCCTAATAGCGACAAAGAACTAAGTCATATAATGAATTGTATATTTGCATTGGTATATAAAGTTTATTGTTTAAATACTGCTGTCAGTCATTTAATTGACAGATTGCAGTGCGGGAATAGAAAAACTAATACATCCATTGAAGAAAAAAATACAAAGCATCTGATTTTCAGTTGGCACATTGTTAATTTTTTCTATATCATCCGCAGAAAGAATCAAACAAAGAACAGAAGGACAAAGAGAAAGACAAAGAAAAGGACAAAGACAAAGAGAAAGACAAGGACAAAGAGGGCTCGGAGGCGATAGAGAAGCAGTTCCCAATCTTCACAATCTTCCAAGCCATCTCCTCGCAGTTTCCGGACAAAGGCACGCCACAGGAACTCCGGGAGAAGTGAGCATATTTCACATCCATAGTACTAAAGTATTGAACAAGAAGTATTTTTTGTTAAATTGTTACCTTAAATTCATTAAATAATGATTTGGTCTCTGCAATTCATTAATAAATGACAAATCTGGGGCGTTACCGCGAACCAAAACTGTGGGTTCCAGTAACAAAATTAAACAGTAAAACTTTGGATTTACAGGAAAGATTGAACACTAACGAATACTTTTGACTGCAGAATTATTTTTGATTGTGTTGCTTGCAGGTACATTGAGCTAACATCCCGAAGCGATCCTGACGCCTTACCGCCCGAGTGTACTCCGAACATTGACGGTCCGCTAGCGGAGAGCGTGGCCCGGGACCAGACCATGCACTCGTTCCACACGCTCTTCTGCCGCCGCTGCTTTAAATATGACTGCTTCTTGCACCGTAAGTACCGCTATATTACTTGGTTAGGCGTGTTCCACATGTGGAACAACACTAAAACAAATATAGTGACTGAATTATTGTAACTTTTTTTACCAAGTAGAACCTAGTGTCACATAGTGCGAAAGTGTGCGCTACTTTTGTTAAATACTTTTAACTTTTATTTAATTTCTATCTGTGAGTTCCTTTAATTGGCTATGTGTTGCTATTCAAGACTTTATCATGTTTTTGCAGCTGTTGGTACTCCTTATGTATAAATAAATAAATAAATAAATAAATAAATGAGACTAAATTACATATTGCATATGTTTAGACATATTTGTATGAGTATTTTTATGATATTTATAGACCACAGGCGTTGTGACTTGTGACGCATCGAAAAATGAAAGATATACTTATTAACACCATTATAGCGGAAAACTAACTGCTTTTAAGTAAATGATTGACGTTTTTTTTATATTTTTTACGTAGTTATATATTATTATAAGTATATTTTTGTAACTGCAAGAGTGCATAATACTTGTGTGTGAGTATGTACGTATTTTACGGTATATGTAATAAATAAGTAACGCTTAGATATCTGGAGTGCGTATTTATATAATACTTATAATATTATTTTACGTCCAGGTGGAAAAATACCTCCAGGGGCCTTCATGTGTCCATTGCTTATAAACTCACTTTTATTAATCTAAAATACGTCGGGCATCAGATAAGCAGTGCGGCTTTTGTTCAAACTATTTGGTTAAGGTGACACCGGCCGATGAGGCGTCATTCCAGTACAAATTATAGCGTTAAAACAATCAAGGTTGTAGTATGTACATTGTACTGGGTTGACAGGTATCCGTACCCAAGTAACTTGAAAAGTACTATAGTAGAGTATTTTTCCTCCTGAAAGACGCTTTATGAGATAAGGGCGCAGGTCGGAAAGGATCAAACGATGTGGCGCTGGCACTAGTAACCGTGCCGCCTTCAATATATATGAATTGCCAGTCACAGCCACTTTGGATTGGAACAAGCTGAGCATCAGGGTTGGGCAAAATACTCGGTTCATTGTATTTGAAATACTAATTACAAAATACATTTTATAATTTCTTTGAAACTTATCTGACAATGCATTTTACAGTTTTTTTTTTAAATTGAAGTAGGGATTTCCTTTCATAAAAACTAAATGCTTAAATGCACATCGAAGTATTTGCCGGTTAGAAAAACCAGCCAAGTACGAGTCGGAACTCTGCTAGTAGTGTTCCGTACTATGAGTTGTTTTACATGTTCACATTTCGCGTACTTCTTTTATTTATTTTTTTACCTCGGATCCATACTAAGGGAATTCTTAAACCCTCTACTTTGGAAGAATTCAGGCTTTAAATAAAAAAAAGCTTCAAAATAGCGGCAACTTTTTTCAGATTTCGTATTCTTACTATGAGACCTCCTGCACCCTAAGATATTATTATTGATATTAGATTTAAACCACATCAAACCGTTAATAGAAAGTTTAAAAAAGCGTCTTTTTTTTGCAAACTTGTGGCGCTTAACAACTACCACTGCGACGCGACGCGAGTAGAGAAAAATCTATCATCCTCTTTCTAATAAGCAACAGTTCGAGTGAGCCAGGTATCGATGAGTCGCGATGATAGCGACTTGACAGCTAGTTGTGCAAGCCCACCTGACGTCAGATTCGTATTCAGTAACCTCTTGAATCGCATTATCATCGTTTTCAATTAAATAGGCTCATAAAAAAAACAATAAAGGTCATTTTTTATGTAAGAAAATGAAATAAAAAAGATTAATAAAAGTAATAATAACTCTCCTAAAAAAGTATGACAGGTCTGACCCTTGAGCAGTGCTTATTTTTTAGAGATGTGTGAAGCATACATACTAGTCTATAGGCAAATTTGCAAAAAGTCGTCTCCTTCACGATTTTCGTCGATATCTCTTCTATATACCTAAAACTGGTATGGATGTGTTCCTTGTTGTCTCTAGCACACGAATATACCTGTTTTAGTTCATGGAGGGGGGAACACACATAGCTGTGACGTCATAAAGATGGCGGCAGACCGTCGTCGATTTATGTCAAAATCTCGGGTCCTATTTTACCAATCGGTTCGTGTCCTCACACGTCGTTTGAAAGCTTATTAAACTTACTATAATTGCTTCTTTGACTTTTATACTATAACTAAAGTCATTTTTGAAATATTTTATAAAATGTGATTTTTTTACCCTGCATGATTGCATAAGTACAGATAAAAGATGCTTATAACTCAATAAATAATAACTTTAGAGCAATGTATGTTATTACAAAATAAGTAGATCATATTATAAGCTTTCCAATTTTTTAGTCTGCTTTATGCATATAAGGCGGTAAAATAAAGACCGTCCCAGATCGCAGGCATTTGCAGCCCACGCCTAGGACTCTAAGGCGAGGATTTTAAACATGGGATCTGAGGCTTTTTCTATCAGCGACCGAGCTGCGTACAAAATTTTACGTCTTGATTTGGCTTTCTCCCTTAATTGTGCTTAAGCTGTGACGCCCTCAAGTACCTATATAAATCGATTAGGAAGTGTTAATAAAGTTTGTTCAAGTAGTTGAATCGTTATGATCTGATTATAACTCGATTTTTTTTTACTGGTAAAATTTATTTGAACGCCTGCAAGTTACCTATCAAGGTCGATTAGATAGTGTTATAGGCGTTTGTGTAGGTAGTTAAATCGTTAGGATCCTATTCCAATTCGGCTTTTGACCCCTTCGACTTAATACTCTAGTTGACTAGTAAAATTTTTGATAAAACAAAATATTGGTCAAACTTATTTGAACACCTGCAAGTTACCTTTTAAGAATATTATTTGCGCAGGCAATTAAAACGTTAGGATCCAACTCCAACTCTACTTTTGAACCCTCTGACATAGATACTCCACTTGAATAATTTATATTTACTTTAGATTTTTTTATTTGTCAAATTTAACTTAGTTGAACACCCGCAAGTGGTCCATCTAGATCAATTAGATAGTGTTAACAGACATTTGTTCAGATAGTTAATTTGTTAGGATCCGATTCCAACTCGACTTTTGACCCCTCCGACTTAGATACTCCACTTGAATAATTTATTTTATCTTTAATTTTTTTTACTTGTCAAACTTATTTGAACACCCGCAAGTTGTATATCTAGATCGATTAAGTAGTATTAACAGACATTAGTTCAGGTAGTTAAATTGTTAAGATGTGATTCCAACTCGACTTATATACTCCTCTTGAATAAATTATTTTTTCTTTAGATTATTTTACTTGTCAAACTTATTTGAACACACGCAAGTTGCCTATCTAGATCGATTAGGTAGTGTTGATAGACATTTGTTCAGCTAGTTTAATCATTAGGATCCAATTCCAACTCGACTTTTCCCCCTTCAACTTAGATACTCCACTTGAATTATTATTTATTTCTTCAGATTTTTTTTACTTGTCAAACTTATTTGAACGCCCGCAAGTTACTTATCTAGGTCAATTAGGTAGTGTTGATAGACATTTGTTCAGCTAGTTTAATCATTAGGATCCAATTCCAACTCGACTTTTGACCCCTGCGACTTAGATATTCCTTTTGGGATTTTTTTTTATCTTTAGATTTTTTTTTACTTGTCAAACTTATTTGTACGTCCGCCAGTTACGTATCTAGGTCGACTAGGTAGTGTTTATTTACGTTTGTTCAAGTAATTAAATCTTTAGCATCTGATTCCAAATTACAACTCGACTTTTGACCCTTCCGACTTAGATACCCAGCAGTTGAAATTATTTATTTCTTCAGAATTTGTTTCTGGTCAAATTTATTTTAACGCACGTAAGTTACCTATTAATATCGATAAATTTCTATTAAGGTAGTGGCTGTAGTCATTTGTTAAGGTAGTTAAATCGTTAGACTCCGATTCCGAGTCGGGTTTAGACCTCTCCGACATGGATACTCCGAAATTAGGTCGCTTTTAGGTAAAAAGTATCAATTTGTGGGTTGTAAATATTAATTTATGAGTACAACGATGCAATTAAACCTTATTTTTATGGATATTTGTCAAAAACACCTTTCATTTGGGAACGTAACAAATGCACTTTCAAAGATTAACATCATGCCAATTTAGCCGATTTACCCCGTCGCTCTGTACGACGTTGGTACTCGCGTTATGGAATTGGCCCTAACATAAGTATTTATTACTGTATGACGATGAAATCTATATTTTTAGGAAGCTAATAAAATATTCTATCATTTTTATAATAACATCATTTACGCTAAAGTTCCATTTTCTTGAATTATTCTCGTAAGTCTCGTAATTTTTAAGCAAACGTAAAAAGTAAAAAACACACTTTCATAAATATTTTTAAAATCGTTCATTATACGTTATAGGCGTCAAGAATACAATTATAGTACGTTTAATAAGCTTTCAAACGACACCTCACACGAACCGATTGGTACAATAGAACCCGAGATTTGGACAAAAATCAACGACGGTCGGCCGCCATCTTTATGACGTCACAGCTATGTGTGTTCCCCCCTCCATGAACTAAAACAGGTAGATTCGTGTTCTAGAGACAACAAGGAACACATCCATACCTGTTTTAGGTATATAGAAGAGATGTCGACGACTTTTTTAAAACTGGCCGATTGCCTCCAGACTATACATGGTTGTAGTACTCTATACTGTATGTAGTGCAAAAACTTGTACCCTTATTTTCCCCAAACTTACACCTTAAATGGGGCAAACGCCATTTTGCCTTTAGGTATGAAATTAGGCCATCAATTGCCATATATGTATATCCAAATTTCAGCTTTCTTTGTCAAATGGTTTTCGAGAAAACCACACGTGTGTGATCGCATGTGTTCCGTTGGACCATTTTGGTACAATTGGTATGGAACACTAATTAGTGGATAAGTCATTGAACTTCCACTGTAACCACCGCCATCGCATTGTTCTGTGAGGTGGACGTAAATTTTAATCCAACATCTATACCCCGTAAAATTAAGTATCTGGTCTGGATCAAATTCTCATCAGTAACAGAAAAAACCGCTTAACAAACTAAACTGCCTAGATGCTGAATTGATGTGGATTCACGTTGAAACTTACACTCAGTGTTGCCACAGTGGCCGAGCTATATTTAAAAAACCTTCATTATACAATTTAATAAAATGTATTTTGTGCAAATGTATTTTAGAACTTCAAGTATTTAAAATACACAATACTAAATACATGTGAGTGCGGTATATTTCAAATACAAAATACTTTTCCAAGTAGTATTTGAAATACAAATACAAAATACGTATTTCAAATACATGTAATTAAAACAGCCCAACCCTGCTGAGCATATATCCAATTTGAAGGATTGATAAATATTGGTCACGATAACTTTTAGCTTTCAAATTATGTTTGCAATGCTTCAAGATATAATTATTACTGCCTACTACTACTGCAGTATCTTCATTTTAAATTTATAACATTGTTTCGTTATATGTATATGAAACCAACAAAGTATAAATGAAGTCACTTTTCGCTCTCTATTTACACAGGGCGTCTTCAGCGTTTAGTAGCAATGCGTGACTTTGATTTTTCTTGTGCTTTAACTGCAGTTGCTTCGAAAATAGTCGTGAAGTCGTGATATATGACGCTAGCCTTATTATTATTACATTATTGAACTCCGTATGAAAAATATTATAATAACATGAAATGAAACTTATTGTATTTTTACTCGGTACGTACGGTATAAAGAAAAAGTTCGTTGACTCAGAATGATAATAGTAACCCTGTCTTCCTCTTGCGCTATCCACCGGCTCGCGCCCTTTCTCAGTGTGAAGTGTCAGTGAAGTGGTATTTATAGTGGAATGAACGCTGACGTTATTTTTGTTTACGGCAGGAGGCGTGCCGGCAGGTAAGGCCGCGCTTACACGTCATGCATTTTCACTTAGAGGGCTAATAATACGACAATGATAAGCTAGTTTATATAAACTTGATTGTCATGCAATCAAATAATAAAATTTAGAAAAATACATGGAAACAGTAAACTCAAACGCATTTTATCACTTCCAATGCTAACGGTTTTTTAATTTACAATTCACAACAATTATGATTATGACTTTTTATAAAGAATAACTTATTTTACCACTTAACAGATTAAATAAGCTAATCTTTACTAACTAACTAGCCAGTTAACATATGTCAGGAAGATTTATAATATATAACTTGGGTTTGCTCAAGCAAATATTAAAAAAATAGTTTGCTCAAGCAAATATTGATATGGAGTTGCATATACATATTATCTCTTTGTGTAAATCAGCAAGTATCGTACATAGACAACATGTACTACAACAACACACAATGCGTGTGTTTTCTACACCACAATTTCAAGCCGCCGTCCTAAGATAATACATTACAAGTTTTTTTTACTTGTTGCTTACATTTGCCCTTGTGTTTGTTCTAATGACAAGGGTTGAAACACTATTGGTGCTAGCCTATAACTATTTAGATATTTTCCATTTTTCGTTTTATTAGCCCTCAACTATCACTATTCACACATTAGAATAGTTCATCGTTGACATCATGTCATTTATTTATACTAAGTACATAATCCTCAAAGTTCATAGCATGTTCCTACTATCTATGTATATGTATCATTTATCAGATAGTAAATCAATATCAGTAGCTACTTAGATTTGTCTTATATACATCTTGAGTTAGTTGGTAGTATATTTTGCTATATTCATGTATCATGTATACATTTTAATATCTTAGGCCATTTATTTTATTACAATTATATACTGTCAGTTTACAGTTCAAATCAGAAGGTAGTATAATGGAAGCAAAAATTGTATCGAATAAAGTTCCATATTTGGTACAAGTAAAAAATATTAATATGGCAAGACAAGTGTAAAATGTGTATAATAAAAAATACTTATTATTTATAACAATTGGGCTTCTACCATATTCCCTACATGAGGTAGGTTGTAGTCAATACGTCGTTGTTTTATATTTTACGCAACAAGATTTTTCAAGTTTTGGATTATTTGGGGTCTCATGCCTCTTTACGAGTCGCTTTGGTTTCTAATTTCATATAAAATACAATCGGTGGAAATTGGGGAACATTTTTATAGAGTAAAAAAGTAGGGTACGATTGTGAGCAGAGTAGAGAGGAAGATTATATACAAATCCAACCAACAACGGGTAGGATTGCTTATTCAGTCATACCTATTATCATTTCGTAATACAACAGGTCTCTCTTTTCTTCTTCTTTTGAGATGTACTTTTATTTACTAGCGCAATCGTCCGCTTAGCGAAAATATAATATCCAACCGGAGTAAACAAAAATTAAAATGATCACCCCGGGTGGTATGTTGGAATTATCTTTTGAGATGTTAACTTGCACTGTCACGGCAGGTCTACAGGCGTGCCACCCGGGTCCCAACCTGAACAAGCGCAAGGGCCCCGACCTAAAGCCCTTCTCGGAGCCCTGCGGTTCTAGCTGCTACATGTTACTGGTAAGCCCATCACATCACTTCATAACAAGTCTATTTATAATTTCAACTGAATCTGTGAATCATTCTTTTCACGAAGATGCCATCCACTCCTAATAGTATATAAATAAACTACTTACAAAATACAAGGTACGCAATAAGAAGCTACGGTAGTCCAGTGGTTCAAGCATGGGGCTGTAAAGCGTCGGTTCGGTGTCGGTGGGTTCGGTGGGTTTACCAATGAGTTTTTCGAACTTATGTACGAAATATCATGCGATTTTACCGTTCGCTTTTCGGTGAAAGAAAATGTCGCGAGCAATCAGCATGCATCTATCTGCGAAGAAATTCAAATGTTCCATATATGGAACAAGCCTTATTGAATATATCAAATTTCTAACAGCCGTGGCATTCAGTACCATATATCAATACGATATAGAAACCATAAAATCAATTTTTAGTGCCACTTCAAACATGATCATATAATTGTCATAAACGCCAGAAATGAAAAACAAAGTACTATTATTGTACATATCATTAAACTTAACCATTCTTGGTACTAGGACGGCATAAGAGAGAAGCTAGCTCGTGAGAAGGCAGCCGGCGAGGAGGACAAGGGCAAGTCCAACTCGATGGACTCGCCCAACGATGCCTCCTCCGAGGACAGCAACGACAGCAATAGATTCGCGAAAGGTCAGTCATTCATTATTGATGTGAATGTATTAAACTGCCAAGATTATCATCAGGGAGCGAAACTTTGGTGCCGGTGAAGTCATTATGACGCAAATTCACATATAGAATGATTTTATATAAACAACATTGCGAACATGATTATTAATAATGCAATAATGGTAATATACATTTTATTTCTTATTAATAAAAAATGCTGTATTTATATTGAAAATAGTGTAAATATTAAAATAAATACAAAGAAAATAAGAAAATAAAATTTTACTAAGTAATATTAATTCGGATAAATGAAAAACAACAAACTAAATTTCGTGGGTTGTCGAAAAATAAGCAGAACGCTTCAGAATTCAAGCACAACATCGCATCTTCTTATTTAAATACATACCTACATACATATACTGTACATTCTGAACAATGAAACTGCATCTCCCGCCGTTGATAAAAATTGTGCATAATGCCTGTAATCGCAACTAGAACAAATATTGTTGTAAGTTAACCTTTCATCATCAAAATCGATTCCTTCAATAATCCAGATAAAAACACTCTGTATGTAGCTTGACGTCATACGTCTGTCATCGGCACCAAAGTTCCGCTCCCTGATTATCATATAGTCGCTGCCAACATTATCAATGCCATCATCAACCCATTCAAATATGAAATCTAACTTCTGTATGGAGGGTTCTAATTCCTTTGACTCTAGTGGGGTGCGCGCCGACTCCGGCCGTTTGATGTGAATCGTCCATAATACCATCATTATACACTCGGGGGCAATTAAAACGGGTTAGTTTGTAAGGGGTTTTTATAGTTAGAAAAATAGTACCCTAGGGCCTGCTTCACCCCCCTATCCGCGCAATCAAATTAATTCGTTCAAAAAGCGACCAAGCCAGAAGTTTCAAAATCTAATGGCGTTTTTTAAATTGAATATGTTTATAATTTTAACTATAACTTGGGTTAGTTAGTATTTATTATTGGTAGTCTTATGCCGTTACAATAAATGCCCTTTTCTCTTGCAGGTGCGAGCAGCGGCGCTAACTGGAGTGGGGCGTTGAACAAGCCACCGGCCAGCGCGGCCATTGAGCCCGCATACAACGCGCTCGGTGAGTTTCTTACGCTGCGTAAGCATTTGAGATAGGAGAAACTACGTATAAGTAGAGTACCATTTGTGGCCGAAAACGCGAGTCGTAAGAGACTGACTTTGTATTGTGTTTCTCTTTTTAATATGGGTAGGAAAATAACTATATTTATATAAATAAATAAATATAAGAGGACAATTTTTACACAAATCTAACCAGTCCCATAGTAAGCTCAATAAGGCTAGTGTTATGGTATAAGACGTCCGAGTCTCAGGAACAAATGTTTCTGGTCACTACAGAAACAAATGCTCTTACCAGGATTCGAACCCGGGACCTCTAGCTTCGAAGGCAGTGTCACTACCAACTAGGCTAAAAAGGCCACAAAAAAATAGTCTTTATTGTAGTAATTATTAACCATGTTCAATAGAAGGAAGGAAGTTCTCAGGTCGTCTGCACGTTTGTTTTTTTTATGTATGTATATTCCCCGATAACTCTTGACCATGTTGGCCGATTTTGATAATTCTTTTTTTGTTTCAAAGCAGGTACCACCAAGTTGATCTCATAGAAATCTGGTGAAGGTCTGATGATAGGATCCAGGAGGAATCGAGGGAACTCTTCAAATTTAGGCACGCGTATGGCGATTTCGGTATTTTCTGTAGGTAATCGGAGTATGTTTTATTTGGGTATAAATTATTTATTGATGGCAGGGTTAACGGTCGGCGACATACAGTCGGAGTGGACGGGCTCCGACCAGTCCCTGTTCCGAGCGCTGCACAAAGTGTTCGCCTGCAACTACTGCGCCATCGCGCAGGTCATGCTCTCCAAGACGTGCCAGCAGGTACGGATCTGACAAGTCTACTGCTGGACCCGCATCCGGCGACCTTTACCAGGTCCTTGTGGGGGGCTGGCTACCTGGCGCGCCGTACGTGGTCGCCACTCGAGAACCGCTCCGCCCCAACGGCCATCGTTTCTACGTGCTACACCTCGCCCACTGCCTCTAATAAGTAAGTATTAATTAGGTTGTATTTTTTATACCACGTCGGTGGCAAACAAGCGTACGTCTTGTCGGCCAACCTAACGGTAAGCGGTCACCGCAGCCTACGGACGTCTGCTACTTCTCCACATGCGCGTTGCCGAACCTTCAAAAATGTATACACTCTTCTTGAAGAGTCCCATACTGTAGTCCATCGGGAAAACCTCGGCACACAACCGAAGCGTCCGAGGCAGGGAATTCCTCTGAAACCGTACTGTACCGTATGCGACCATTTAGGTTCTAAGGCGTGAAAACGTCTGGTTGGTCGTCCCATATACCGCTGGAATGACGAAGCCCTCAGACCTAGCCAGCCAACCTCAGAGTACCCCACTTGCGTGAGGTGGCGTAGAATCGGCAGAATAGAGAACGGTGGCGTTCTCCTTTGTCAGAGGCAAACCTCTTCGGGTCATCGAGCCAGCGTAGTAGTATATTTATTGAATGTTCCACATGTGTCACAGGTGTACACGTACTGGATTAACACTGGCCAGGAGGAATGCCGCGTGGAGTCCGAGCTCACGCCGCCAAGAAAGAAGAAGAAGAAGCATCGTCTCTGGTCCGTGCACTGCCGCAAGATACAGCTCAAGAAGGACTCCGCCTCGCATCACGTGTGAGTATTACGAGCGCTAATATCGGAAACAGTCATAAGGAAAAATACCGGCCAAGTGCGTGTCGAACTACGCGCAATGAAAAACCGTTATCCTATACTTTGAATTAAAAAAGGTCTTATCTGAATAGGAATCTCATGGTACTTCCATAGAATGTGCTTAGTTTGAGAGATACTAACGGCCCGCCCCAGCTTCGCACGGGTAGTACTCGCGTTTGGTGTGGCAGCTAGCCCGCTTGATCTTCGCGCGAAATTTTTAATTTCCGATAACACCTAAGATATTCATTTAATTTGAACTTTAATTTCATACAGCTCAATGTAACTATGATAATAAATGATAATGATGACTGTATCCGTGTAAATAGCTTTGCAAATACCACATAAGAATAGGTATAGTATGCTTAAGGGTCCCCTGCACGCTCGACTGAACTCGTTCCTCCATACAACCGTAGTTTCGTTCTCATTTTAAAACGCCGTGCTGGAATAACATGAAACTCACACACACTATACACAATGGGATCCGGCATATCTTTAGAGTGAAACTACGTTTGTATGGAGGACTGAGCGTCCTGCGGACTCTTAACAAATAGACATATACCACCACGGACTTTTTTGTAGACGAAAGAGAGACAATCCCACCATAAATTGTGTTGTTATTGTTATATTTATACCTCGTGTTTTTATAAGTTTTGAGACGGCTAAAGACTCGATTTTTTGTTTATTATTTTGTTTTGTTTTATATATACTTATAAATATTTTGTTAATTTTACTTGACAATAGTTTCATTAATAAACATACATAGGTATTATTTAAACTGCGTTCCAATATTTTATGTTAGATGCCATTTATGCGTGGGCTACACCTAGATAATGACCCCGCGAGACACGACAATTTTCATCAGGGATCCTCTTGCTTCTCTTCCCGTATTTACGGCAGGTTTTTAGCTGTAAATTGTGTGTTCATAAAAGGTAATTTTGTCCAAAAACACTAATCAGGAGTATTTAGAGCCAGGCTCGAAGAAAGTTACGTATATTGACTGATAAAAGACATTAATTTCTCTTTTAGCAGTTTAATTTAATTTTGTTACGCTGTTCTCTAAAACTTTGCCAAAAAAACAATTATTTTGACAAATAAACAAACTTTAACAAGTGATTCCAATAGTCCATCTAGTAAATGAATAATTTTAAAGCATAATTTGAGCATCTAGTATTCAAAATTGAAGGAAAAGGCTACCTCGTCCGTAATAATCGACCGTATCGTGAACCTCGCAGGGTGATAAAGTTGCAGTACGTACTGTGCAGTAGTTGAAACATCTATCGACATTTTGATGTACAATTTGTCGTTCCGTTGCCTTAACTTTCTTTCTACCATAGATAACTTGTCAGTGAAAAAGGCGTTTTTCGTTTCATGCCGGCACCTAAGAGAGACCACCGCGTTTAAAGGCTTAAATCAAAAATATTGAAAGCCAATTTAAATAAACTCTATTTACTTTTATCAGCTAAATATTATCTGTAATTGATTTATTTAAAACAATATTCGTCTCAAAACGTATGAACACACGAGGTATCTCAAATGGATTAGGCAGCGTTTTCGATTAAAAAGATTTCCGACATCTTTAGCAAACATCGTCATATTTCAACCAATTTATATAAACCCTTAACAAATTATACATTTCAAGAATTGCAGTTTTTAACTATTGATAGTTAAAAACTGCATGAATATCCGTTCAGTACTTTTTGAGTTTATCGCGAACATACAGATAGACGCGGCAAGGAACTTTGTTTTATAAGGTGTAGTGATGATATTAGCGAAAACTGCAAAATCAGAACATTTCGAGGTTTTGGTCCCATACCTGACAACTACCGATGACTACACCGCTAAGAACACTCAATGAAAGCTGTAAATATCCATGACTGTAAATAAATAATACCTATTCGTAGACAATCTTTACACAAATCGACCTAGTCCCGCAAAGCTGGAGCTATGGGTAATAGGCGACGATATACATACTTATATACCGATAAATAAATACTTAAAGACATCGAAAACATCCAAGAAATATTCGTGTTCATCACAAAAATAAATGCCCTGACCCGGATTCGAACCCGGAACCACCAGTTTCGTAGGCAGATCACTAGAAACTAGGCTAAAATGGTCGTCAACCAATGTGTTGCAGGTACAACTACACCCCGTGCGAGCATCCCAACCAGCCGTGCGACGCCATGTGCCCGTGTCTACAATCTCAGAACTTCTGCGAGAAGTTCTGCCAGTGCTCCAGTGATTGTAAGTATTTTTCCCCTTTCCCCTGCCTTCTTTCTCCCGATAGGGCATTTCCACAGAGTGTCTACCTTAGTATGTACAGTGGGGTGAGCATTTAGAATAGGAATCGTGTCTATATTTTTCTCTAGCTTGCTTTTGCGCGTTAAGCTAAAATAAGTTTAACCGAACCCAAATAATGTTCATCAGTCATCACTGATTACTAAGTTTATAACTATGTATTTAGTCCTCTGTTATTAGTTAAATATAATTTTGTTTCTTTACTCCATAATTGTGCTCGTGTGTAATATTTATGTTTCATTAATAAAATGCACAAGGCTCTAAAAATACACTGTCAATTTAGACCAAAAATCGGCTTGCGAGCGAGTATTTTCAGAAGTATTGTAGATTCGGAGCGCTTATTTCATAAAACTTCGATATGGTTTTACAAGCCTTAACCGCCAATTTAGGAGACTACTCGATATTAGTTACTTGGCCAATTTAGACTTCTCTTGTATTTATTTTTTGTAAATAAAATAACACAGACGTAGTTTCGCTCTAATTTTAAAAAGCCATGCTAGAATGACATGAAACTTTGTATACACAATGGGATCCGGCATATCTAGGTCGGAAATTAGTTTATGTTGCTTGAAATTGTAATGGAGAAAAAATACAGGGATTATTAAGGTTTTCATACAAGACGTAAAAAACTCAAAAGCTCGCTGTATTTTGTTTCTATTGCAATGTTTAGCAACAGAAACTAATTTCCGATATAGAAATGGCGGCGCCCATTGTGTATACAAAGTTTCATGTTATTTCAGCGAGGCTTTTCAAAATGAGAACGAAACTACGCTTGTATGGAGAATCGATTTCAGCCGAGCGTACTGCCGACTCTTAAGTATCATCGGTTCTCCTTTACAGAGTGATACTATGGGTTAATGCAGTAGACATTGTCTCAACTTGAATCTCGCAGTGTCCCAGCCCCACAACTCATCATAAATTGATCAAGACCTTATGTGTGTTGTGCAGGTCAGAACCGGTTCCCGGGCTGCCGCTGCAAGGCGTCGTGCAACACCAAGCAGTGCCCCTGCTACCTCGGCGTGCGCGAGTGCGACCCCGACCTGTGCACGCAGTGCGGCGCCGACACGCCCGTCTGCTGTCGGAACGTGTCCGTGCAACGGTCAGTACAGGCGGGGCTTTAACCCAAGGACGTAGTCCGTCCAAGCAGAGAGCACCTGTCTCTTCCTAGCAAACGCGACACTGTTGAAGTGCTCAAAGTGTCTGTGAACAAAATCCTGTGCTAAAAATCGCTTCCATTTTAGAATAACAGGCTTCAGTAATCTAGTTCCAGAACTGGCAGAGACCCTATGTGACGCGGTGCCTTGGGCACTGTCCTAGAGTCGATGAAAAAGACAGACCTGCAGAGAGATATTCAGGTCGTAATGATAATAAGTAGAATTTAAGCGAAAAAATACAGTTTTTCGCTTGCAGTTTATCGATTTGGAATGATGTTTCTTAATGAAAAATCATTCAAAAATATCCGCAATAGTCAAATTAGTTAATGAGAAAATGTCAAGATATGTGTCAATTCTTCTACAAAATAGCCTAAATAGATGAGCGATTTTAAAATTTTCGTCTCCCATCCAGTGGACTCCACAAGCACCTCCTACTGGCTCCATCCGACGTGGCCGGCTGGGGCATATTCCTGAAAGAAGCCGCTCACAAGAACGAATTCATTAGCGAGTACTGCGGCGAGGTGATATCGCAGGACGAGGCTGACAGACGCGGCAAGGTCTACGACAAGTACATGTGCTCCTTTCTCTTCAATCTTAATAATGGTGAGTATAAGATATTATACTATATTCTACAAGAACGCCCAGTTTCAGTCTACTTTTGTTTCTAAAAAACCCTGCCAAACAGGGCGAATGCGGCCTTTTTTACGTTGGGAAAATACATTTCTATATCCCACCCGATAAAGACCTGGGTGGGTATGACAGACTATCCGGTTTGACCGCACTGCCGTCTAAAAACTAGGACGAATAAGGCATGTGATATGGGTTTTTTGTGGCTTGCGGGCCCTCCTTTCACTGGTAGGAGCCCCGAAAAGCGGGTTCGCTTTTCGTCAGGAGGAGACCCGCAGAGCAAGATTAACAGGTTAACTTTTTGTTAGTTTTTGCTGCCTATGCGGGTGCGTTGTGTTGTAGGAGTAACTTTAAGTGGTTCCTTTTAAATATATAAGACTTCGCCATTGCTTACAAATGTTAATGTACGGAATGTTTAAATTATTGAATCTAATATTTTGATTGATTTATATACATGTTTCTTGCAGATTTCGTTGTGGACGCGACGCGAAAAGGCAATAAGATACGCTTCGCGAATCACTCTATCAACCCCAACTGTTACGCGAAGGTGATGATGGTGAACGGCGACCACCGCATCGGCATCTTCGCTAAACGCGCCATACAGCCCGGAGAGGAACTATTCTTTGATTACAGGTACGCGTTCATTGATTGTGATATTATAACAGATGGCACAAGTCGTACACAGAGTCGTGTTAAAACAATTTTTGTTGGAACCTCGAATTTTATTTTTCGAATAGCTTTCAAGTTTTGTTGGAAGCACTATATTAATATATCTTGAGATGGAATGGTGATTGCAGGTTTTGTATTAATTAAACGGACTCCCTAGGTCGTACGTTTACCACTAACACTTCGACTGCAATTGGTGCCCTTAAACCTCGACAATAATGTACTATTATATTTTGCATCGTTATGGTCACCTTCACAATTCACATGACACGCGTTGAAGGCGCGTCGGATTCGTATATTGTTGGTGCCCCAAATAAAATGCTGCAACACCTACTTTCATTACAGATACGGGCCGACCGAGCAACTCAAATTCGTTGGCATCGAGCGTGAGATGGAGTTCTTATGAGAACAAATCAAACTGCAGCGCGGTTGGCCTCCTGGGGGGCAACCGGGGAGCAGCGCCGGAGGGACAGCTGGGAGCAGTGCTGGGGGGACAGCGGGGAACAGCGGAAGCAATGGCAGCAACGGGGGGAGCGAGGGGGCCAGTGCGGTAGCCAGGACGACGAGGTCGCGCCCGTATGTACGGCCCACTGTGAGGGACAGGCTTACGTGGCGGTACAATCAGTAAGGCTGTTAAATCTAGGACTGATAATGGTGTCAATCACTAAATTGTTCCACTCGCTCACCCTCGCTTTATCTTGCTCGCGAAGTTATAATCTTAATCTAAGGAGTGATCTCCTCATCGGCCATAGGCCCTACAATAATCCTGTGGCTTACTAGCTTGTTCTCACTACTTCCTGTAATGAACTTTTTTCGTCACAACAATGTATTTTGAGTAATGCAAACATAAATACAAGTAAAATTACACCCTGAAGCATTGAATATCAGTGTTTTGTACGTTAACTTTACGATAAGTGTCAGTTTTACGGCTCCTGTTTATTAGTATTTTAATGCATAAGTAATAGATATTAAGATGTGTTATGTTATAAAAAAGCTTGTTTGTTCCTTTTGACTGTACTTTTACATGTTAATAAAAGTTATGAAATCTTAATTAGGTGTTTTAAGTGTGACCCCTTAAGGCGCATCCCCCCACGCACGGGCGAGCATCGCGGACTACCGAAGCAGGTTGAGTTCCAGTATGGTGTGACCTTGGTTTTGCCAGGCGGGCCGGAATCACGCGACGAACTGCCATGCTATGCGTGCCATGCTGTGTGGATGCGCCTATATTTAAAGCTCTCTAGATTTCGACTGTCCGGGGCTGATTCTGGCATACGCTACTAGTGAGACTAGATTAAAATCGAGACTGTTGCCTTTTCGTTTGAGCGCGTAGGCAAATTTATGAATTATGATAGTGACTAGACTGAGTACATGCCCTGGTGTTTGTACCAGATAGATTAAATACACCCCTTTCCCAGTGGTCTATTGAACTGATAATTTGTATACAGATTATGGATTTGGCAAGCAAGACTGATTTTATCCCCAAAAATATGTAGGTACGAGAATATACAACACGCAAAATCAGGAGTTAATGAATAAAACTTATTCACAGATTGTGCAATTGGCAAGTACGCAAGAGACGGATTTAATCCCCAAAAATATGTAGGTACACAAAATCAGAAGTTAATGAATAAATCTTTCATTCACTCAAAAGAGCATAAACATTTATTGTGTAACACATTCATAATAATATAGGTAATACAAATTTAACATCTCACTATTTGTTAAGAACGAATACCCAAGTTTTTATATTCACGGAAGATTGAGAACCTTATAAAGTTAAACTCGATTGCAGTAATACCAATAGTACTAACACAGATTTTGCGCCGAATTTCAACAAATGACAATAAAATTGCCTACTTATTATTGAGAACAACAGTAAAGTAGATAATATTGAAGTTACGTGTCGGGAGTACGGCAATATGCAGTGGCGATCACTGTCGCAACTGTCATCCTTACGACTCAAATCGTTAACAATACTCCTTTTGCAGAGTTATTGTAATCCCGAATTCGTAATTGGTTTGTTGTTGAATTATAAATTTACGAAATTTGGCTAACAAACGAGATGAAAATCGCTTCAGTGATTGTTATTGTCATAGCTCCTGGCACATAGTATAGCAAAAATAAACATCACTTGCAGGTCCTACAATAACCCTCACAGACACTTTTTGTGCAACAGAGTAGTAAAAGTTTGGAACAAACTCCCAGAGGATGTCATTTCGGCGCTCAATGTCAACCAGTTCAAAAACAAACTAGATTAGTATCATTGTATATAGGCATCATCAGTTGTTCAACTGCCTGATTGATTAATAAATAATAATAATAATCTTTTGCTGTAATCATAGAAACATAACTTGCAAAGGTCAGCATGTTTACTTTACCGCTGTCACTAAAAAAAAAACTATATACAATAAACACTTGACTTAACAGGTACAACACAATTTTACACCTTGGTTTTTACACAAAAAAGCTATTTAATTATTTTTTATTAACATTCGTTGACAAAAGGTAGTTAATGGTCATAAATGATAATTATGCAATATGTCAACTGAAAACTTGAGCACATATTTCCATTACATCAACTTGTTCACTGCCAGCAACATATCTGTGCTTGATACTTATGCAAAATGATTCCTAGAGTGTACCCTAGCATTGAATATGCTAAGAGGAAAAATTATGAGCTGTTATAGTTGTGAAGCACTGTTGCAGCTGCATCAATACATGACAGCAAAAAGTGACAGAAGACATGACTATTTAAAGTGGTAATATAATGTTTATGTATCACATTTGTGGCAGTACATTAAGCCTCATAGGAATATCGCTTCAGTCTGACTACTGATAGCACTTAATCGCAGGAACCGTCAAGCCAGCCATCCTTCCATCTCTCATGCACTCTACTGCAGTCAAAGGTAGGCTTGCCAAGTTTCTCGTTCACCGTGTTGTGTCTTTCGCAGAGCCATTTTGCTAGGGCATTCCTGGATTTTGTCTGTGGAGGGTTTTCTTTTATACTGTAAATAAAAGGAATCTTGTTAGTAAATGGTATGATGGTTCTTCCTTAGGCCATGAAACAAACTGTTTACTCAATCTTTAAATTAACATAATATGTTAATACTGCTTGGTTTTAATAACATGTATTAAACCATGAATACTCACTCATTTTGGAAGTCCAGTGCGCATGGCTCACATGGATAGAACTGCGAGAAGATATTGAAGAATTCAGTCATGGAATTGGCTTGTGCCTTTGTGGGCTTCTCAGGATAGTATGAGGCCATGGAGTGTAGGAAACCCCATGTTGCATGACCCAGCTCTTCTTTGTCTAGTGGGCAATCCTTCCGTGGGGACTTAGCTGGTGGGGCCTAGAATAAATTAAAGAGATATCAAAGAGGCTGGTCAACGTCACTGGAAACCAAGAAGCTGGCAGCTTCCTCGCCCAACACATTGGCTTAGCCATCCAGCATGGAAACGCTGCCAGCATTTTGGGCACAATGCCGCAAGGGCCCTTTCTAGATTTTTGATTAGGTTTATTTTTATTAATTTGATGTAGTTTAATGTTAATTTAATTTTATGATAACATTTAGTTTTACTTTTGTGTTATTTTAATTGTTATTAGAACCTAAGTATATGATATGTAACATACAAAATATAAATCAATATTAGGGTACAATGTTATTACACTTATCAAACTAGCCCATTGTGGTTTCTGTTATGGCATGTTATGGATGTGTAGAACTAACTTGTTACAGTAATGGTGTTAAGTCTCTAATTTTAGTTGATTTCTAAAATTTCAGCAATGTCATGTTTCATCATCATCATATCAGCCGAAGGACGTCCACTGCTGGACAAAGCCCTCCCCCAAAGACTGCAACCCAATGTCATGTTTGCAACTACTTAATTTTAAAATGCTGGCCAAAAATGAAAATAATTTACCTGTTTATAGTGACATCACATGCATTCAAAAATTGCCAATAACCATCACTGAATATATTCGCTTGCATGCCTGCTATGTTGCGAAATTCTTAAAATCTACCAGAAATTCAAAACATAACCTCTCCTCACCTTTTTCGGAGCACCGGATTTCGTCGGCTTTTGCGACTTGGCCCAAGATTTGAAATCAGAACACGCTCGGCAAGGCTTCTCCTCCTCATCAGACCCGTGGGCCGCCATCCCAGGTTCTTTAGTCTTGACTTTGAGCCCACGTAAAGATAACAGATGTGGTGTAACACCACGTTCAGAGTTTTACAACAAAAGTTCTTTGTCTGTTGGTCCCATTGACTTTGTTCTTGTAAGTGACTTGAAAAAAATGCAATCAGAGATTTAAAATGATTAAAATCAAAATATATACCTGCTCCGAACACCTGGAGCTCTATCTATCCTGTCAACTGTCAAACAGCCAATGTTATGTCATGTCAAACGACTGCCAAACCAAACGTCAAAATATTGTCACGTGCTTTTTTATTTATGACTTTGGATTCTTATGAATTTAGTAGTCTTAAAAAAATCGAAGTTTCATATGATGACAATGAGCGACGTAGAAAGAAAGGGTTATATTATTTTTAATAAATAAATGAATAATCACTGTACGTTTCATTCACATAGAAACTAAAAACCTGACATGTCCTTTTCTATACAGGAATAGTGCTCGCTTTAGAAGGAGAATACCACAAAATACGATTTGTTTCTTAGCTAGACTGTGCGGAAAGAGAAGAGTCGTGAAATGTAAGGTAGCCCATACATTCTACGGCTCTTCTCTTTCCGCGCAGACTCTTCTTACTTTCAGTGGCACGGCCGTTTGGCCAGATAATATTTATTTCTGGGTACAGCACGGTGCTATTATTATTTGCTTAGAATTTAAAGTAGTGCGTAGATCCACTGTAGCCTGGCGGTGAGACACGCGACTTTTAATCTAAGGTTGTGGGTTCGAACCCCAGCTCTGGGTTTTAAAAATCCGTGTACGAAATATCTATTTAATATTTAAGAGTGGCTTTCAGCACAGAATAAGTAATAGTACTATGTACAGAAGGCCCACCGATAACAAATCCCTCGTTTAGGTATGCCAAACGTGCCTAAGCGTGGCCATCTCATTCTATCGCACGCGAGCGCATCCGTTCCGTCCTTGGCAGTGCGCGGCAATTACTAAGTAAGTCCTCTCGGGCGGGCGGCCGACAGTCGACACGGCGCGATGACGTCACGTAGTGAGCCTCGCCTGCTTCCAGTGAAGAAAAACCATCGTGAGGAATACCGGTCTGAACACAACAAGGTCTAGTTTTTCCTCTGGGTTGAAAGGTCAGATGGCAGTCGCTTTTAAGTCCTAATGACTACGCCAAATATCTTGGGATTAGGTGCCAAAGCGGACCCTGGACTCCGTTAGGATACAACCGGTAAAACAAGGAGGATGATTAATGATGATATAAAGGAGTGCGGTTGTGTCTAGAAACACTTTCGAAAATGACGTATAACGTTAAAAGGAATCGTGCTGACATGTTTTTTTATGTAAAGGGATAACATTAAAAAGCAATCTAAATATAAAAACAACATTTATTTATTTATTTATATCGGAAATAAATATTTTAAATTACGGAAATAAATTTTTAATTTTTTTGAGGAGCGCTCGTGGCCCAGTGGCACCCGCGTACTGCGTGCGGTATGCGAGGTTAAGCAATGTCGGGCGAGGTCAGTCCTTGGATGGGTGACCGCTTTGAGTGGTTACTAACTGAGCGCTCCCGTGCTTTGGAAGGTACGTTAAGCCGTTGATCCCGGTTGCTGTCTTTGATAGCAGTCGTTAAGCCAAGTTAGAGGCCTCCGGGCGGCTTGAGAACTTCTAACAGTCAAGTTGCCCACTCACTTGACAAGCCTATTCCCAATAAGGTCGGTTTCCCCCTCGGGTTGGAAGGTCAGATGGCAGTCGCTTCCGTAAAAACTAGTGCCTACGCCAATTCTTGGGATTAGGTAGCGGACCCCAGGCATTCTTCAGGATGCAACTGTACTGGGAATAACGCTAGGAGGATGATGATCGGAAATAAATATTTTAAGTAATTGATAGAATCAGGCGTTACTTTGCGGAAATCCATGACAAGCTTCTTGAATAATATTTCTTTGCTATTCCGCTAAAAAACAATAGCGTTAGCGTTTTTTAGCGGAATAGCAAAGAAATATTATTCAAGAATAAATATTTTTCACATTAATTCCACAAAGGAGTAAAATATAAGGAGTGCCAATTTATCATATACGACCACAGCGGCAAACAAGCCAACGGCCTGCCTGACGGTAAGCAGACACCGTAGCGTATGAACACTTGCGACTTCAGAGCTATTACAAGTACTGCCCTCCTTTATTTGAGGATTCCTTGTAAATGTAAATAAATGTTAATTAAATATTGGGGACACTTCACTCTTTATAATTTACTGCTCTTTGTCATACATATACCTACGTCTGCATTAGCCAATAGCTAAATACATTGTGCGAGCTTGACTAGCAATGCAAATTTTTTGTAAACATTTAATTAGTATACTTATATAACAATAAGGCAACATATTTCACTAACTAGTGCTATCGCAGGCCGCCACAATTTCTGAAACAAACAAATCGTCATCAACTTACGAGAATATAAGTTGTTGATTCATGCTAAATCTTACGATATATTGGTGTTTGGATTAAAACACAGCAAATTATCATAATAAAGTAAAAATAAAATACCAATAGAATTATAGAAGTTGAGCTCAAACAGCACACGAGCTATTTGATTCCTCCGGTAACATGCTGTATGTAAAAATTCACCAAGGATTTATCTTTGCGACTTATTGTTAGATAGAGACGCAGCTATGACAGGTAAGCATTTTTATGTATTAACACATTTATCTCATACGTAGCTGCGTCTAAGTTTTTAAATAGTCTAACTCTTTATACAGCTGAGAGACAGAATTATTGTTAGTCTGTAGTGCTATCGTAGAGGTATGCCAGAGAAAGTGCTCCTTGTAGTGGGACTGCTAGCTGCAAGCACATTTGTATGATACTCACTGTCTACGATACTCTGTAGCGCTACCACGGCCGGCGACCCCGGCAGCTCGGTGAGAAAATCGCGTCCGTCATCGCAGCATCGCGCTAGCACCGGGTCCAGAGGAAGTGCTCCCAATAATGGTACTGCTAGCTCCAAGCACATCTGTGCCGCTCCGCCAGTTGTCGCAGGGAATATCTCGCTGCGCGTCTAAAAATAAACCAAACACGTGTCTCAAATGCTTAGTATTTTGTACTAAACAATTTCTGCTCACGGAAAATATTTTTTCTCAAACATGCAATAAAATTTCGTCATTACGTGCGTTATAACAGGCTTCAAAGTATCACGTTGCAATCGGAACAACTCGGGAGAACTGTAAAGGAAATTCATACAAAATTGAAGGTCTAGGCCGGGAAGTAATTTTTTTTTTAATTTTAATGTCAATCATGGCGTCTGTTAAATTTGTTGTTTGAGTGGTGTATTTTTTATTTCATTGCATATGTTTGAGAAAAGCACTATACAAATCTCGGCGAGAAACGTCGGGCTGCAGGCCACGTATCCTTATCCGTCGTCTATATCTACTTGGCCTGAATAACCCTTCTCTTCCCGGCCTCTATAGTAATGTACTATTTTGAGTGAAGTTGTGTTTCAAGTCAGTTCATGAGATAAGAAATGCCGTAAATAAAATTCAAAGCATTGAAATTGCTTAGTACTGCATGTGTACATCGCTTACCCAACCAACAACCGAATTCTTCAAAGGGTAACATGCCCTTACTCTCGCTAGTTTCAACTCGCTTTTGGAGAATAGAACTGTCAACTCACCTTTAAAGAGAGAGTACAATAAGAGCAGATGAAAAGAGACTCGCTCCATTGCTATGCGCAGTTCAAAGGACCAGGTACCAGGCACACAGTATTTGACAAGAGGCTACTCACCTTGCAATTAGGGCAGATGAATAGTGACATATTCTCAACGACGCCCAGCACCCTCGCGTTAAGTTTCTGACAGAACTGCAGCTCTTTGCGCACGTCTAACAGCGCAGTCTCTTGTGGCGTGGTCACCACTAGGGCCCCGGTCAGACCGGCGCCCGTGAGGTACTGGACGGCTGATAGGTGCTCATCTGATGTACCTGCGAATTGCGATCATAATCGTATATATTGACACGAAAATTTAAGTACAAGGAAATAATTAAAGCGCACACCGGCGGAGCAGACTGGGAATCGAACCCAGTGCGTAGAATTTTCCTAGTAAAATTATGAACGGCGAATTATGTAACCACCGAAGAGCGTCCACGGAAGAAGAGCACGAATAGAAGTGTAGGAATTGAAAGACTCATTGAGAAGGTCAAGAGCATTCTTCTTTTTAGGGAGCATTGGGCTGAGAAGTTAAAGCTTAAATTTTAGTTCATTGCTGAAGAATATTTAGAGTAGTTCAAGTAATTTTTCAAAGAAAAGATTGTGGTAGCTTAAAGGCTTACTGGACCTAACATCGTCATCTTAACAAAAGATCCAAAATAAAGAGAAAATTAAAAATATATATATGAACGTGTTTGACGTTTTTAATATTTTTTGATAATGTAACTGACGGACTATTTATATTTTTTAGGATACAAGGCTATTGCAACGGCATTGGCTTACCTCTAGATCGCCAAGACCATAACAAATTCAACGAATTCTTGCCTGGTCCTCGCGCTAGTAACGACCACTACGTACTTTTTTGGAAGAATTTTATCCTTTGCTACACTAATAGACACGCTAAGTATACTTAAATAATTAAAAACCCAGTTCTTAAAACGTAATAGGTGAATTTATACTCGTAATTACCTGGTGGAGTGTCGATTAATAGGTAGTCCAGTTCTCCCCAGTCCACTTCGCTTAGAAACTGTTTGATCATGCCTGTAAAGACCAAATAATTTTAGTAATAGTAACACATACTCTTCTTCCATCGTCTTACTATATAGTTCTGTAAATGGGCCATATTCACTTTCCTTTTATTTATTTTGTCTGGGTGAGCTCGCTTCATCGTCGGCCTCATCTTTGCCCCCCGGCTAGATGCTGGTCAAGAGCAATCGCATTAAAAAAAACTACATTTCCTGATTTTCGTAAAGGAAAAAAGTGTCGGCAAATAAATAACCAGTTTTGTTCCGCTTTTTCATACATACTCGTACCTATGGCTCGTAACAAAACTGACAGATACTCGTGATTCTGAGTCTGAAACCCGAAATAACATAATTCTAAAAAAGAACTAAAAGGTAAACCGGAAAGTGTAAAAGCCCATATATCAGTGCCTTGATGGAGTTTGTTGCGGGACTGGAGCGTCCTTCTGACACTGGGCGAGTACCGGGCCAAGCCAAGAGTCTATGCTCCATAAAATAATATTGGTATATGTTCGCTTGCCCATGGAATCATAGATTAATGAACTATTGTTTATGTATGACTCACAGCGGCCACGTATACACACCACTATTCTTGCACGGAGCATACATAGACAATGACCTTGGCCTGTCCAATTCTTGCTTGGCCGTAAGCAGAGCGCTTCATAGATTTAAGAAAGAGAAAAAAATATCAGCGGTGACGCACCATTTTTCTTTGGCCCCCGCCAGATGACTGCGTCGTCAGGGCTGCCCAGAAGGAAACCGATCGACATGAGAGATAGATTGTCCGTCACGTACTGAAACATATTTAAAGTCATTAAGCAACATACTAAAATACGACATAAACCTTAAACATATATTTTGATCCGACTATTATAGCCACTATCACTTGCTTTGATTTTTGAGTTGAACTCTATTCCCTTGTAACACAGGTGATGTCTGGTTGTAACGCGAACGTTCAACTAGGTGTAGTTAAAAATCAAAAATGTAGTAATTAATAAAATTTCGTTATGGAAATGAGCGCCCTCTCGGGACCAATAGTTGAACTTTTATAATAGGTTAAGCTCACAGCGCGCGCGCACGATTCGTTATAGGCCGAATTAATTCCAAAAGTGGCCACAGCCCTGGCCTATGCCGCTGCTAGGTAATTTCGTGCGTTTTCGAATCGGAGGAGCTTGAGACACGGACACGAGCATCTTAAATTATAAAGAAAGATGTCGGTGAGGCCCTCGCCTTTGTCAGGCTTTCGGAAGCGAACTTTCCGCAATGCCTAAATGTTAGTATAAAGAAGAAAATAGGAGAAAGTGTACCTACAACTTAAAATCTAATTCAGGAACCCGAAATGTGTGTATGGCTGCTTTCCCATCTAACCTTATAATGTGCACACATGTTAGCTTGGCCACGGATTTTGGTTTTACAGCTGGTTTCTGATTTTGTTTTAGGGGTTCTTAGTTTCACCCTTACATGTCCTCTTAAAAACCATTGTTACCAAAAGAAAGTGAGTGGATAGGAACTGAGACGGCGCCTGTGACGAGACAAGGTCGTGGGAGGAGATGCCCAGGTGTGTCTGTCTCAGTTAACCCAGATATATATATATATATATATATCGCGCTAGACCGAGAAAACCTATAGGTCATCATCTCTCTATCTGATTGCTTACTTACCGCGGCGGACTGCAATGCTACATTTGCACGCTTGCGGAGGCTTGGTAGTTGCCATAAGCTCCAAGCCTTGACAAACGCTTGGATGCTATTTCCATTTATAAGCATGGCAGAATTGGCAAACGTGGACGTCGAAGTTGTATGTATGTATGTAGTTGTTGTGGCGTATTGCGTTTGGCTTGGCATATTACGCGCCAACGTGTAAATAGCTTCCTTTGAAGTGAGTTCAATAACCGATACTAGCCCGGATCGGGACAAGCTCCCGCAAGCCAAGCCAAACACCCACGTTTACACGCTGGTGCTTGTGGACGTTTGCCAAGCCTCCGCAAGCGTGTAAATGAAGCACAAGGTTTAAGGATATAGCCTCACCACTGGCGACCAGCCGGAGCCAGAATTGTGCACCTGCTCGCCACTCACGCCGAGTACGCGGGGCTGCGACGGGCCGCAGATGTCCGCGTCCAGAATTCCCACCTGAACAAAACGGCAGAGATTATAGATACGCTCGGGACGAACCCGAAGGATTTAAACAGCGCATTCATGAGGTGGGTTTGTCCTGAAACTACGACCAAGACCACCGGCGGATGGACAGCAGCATCCCCGGAGTGCGGTAGAGATACTGCGATCGCCAACCCGCGTGGCGATTATGGCATTTACTCTCCATGAAATTGGGGAGGCCTATGTCCAGCAGTGGAAGTCCTTCGGCTGATGTGGAAGTGGTGGTGAAAGATTCATGAGGTCGTAAGGAGAAAAAAGTCTTAAATGAAACTAGGTCCAATTACGTGTTTTTTATTTTGTCATACAAAACAAATTAATTCATTTTACTTATCCATTAAAAATATACCTTAACACGAGCTGGCATCGTTTGTTTTTGTTATCTATTTTTATAAGAAGAGACTAAAAATATTGGGCCGAATTAATTTTACTTTATATGACTATTAATTTTCTAAACATGGTCAGGAATACGCTAAAATTGTTTGGATTCCTCCTTAGGCACCCTGTATAATACAGTGATAACAGAACAGAAATGATGATCCAGAATATGCCGAGTGTGCCGGGTGTTTTCTATGTGTTTACGATATATTGGTCTATTTAAATATGCATTTCGTCGTTTAGTACCCATAGTAGACATAAGCCTTAATTAAGCAAGTTGCTTAGTTCGGTACTTGTAATAGTCAGCGTAAATCTAGCGTTTGAACACTTTGAACGTACTTTTATTTACCATTGATTCATACTGGCCTAGTGTTATCCGTTGTGATAAGCTTAGCTTATGCAATCGAAACAATAGTGCGTTAATACAGGTATTAGGTACGGGTACTCAAATAACAATACAAGGTTATTAATATACCCGCCATTAAAATAGTGTTATGGACGCTACAGCAAACAAATGGAAAATAAACTGAGTTTGTTGCCCCAACACATGATGTCGACGAGATAATTTTAAGTATAAATTGGTGAAGGTAAAGGTCGCGGGACTCGCGGGAGTCCGCTGGATGCGGGTGGCGCAGGACCGGTCATTGTAGCACTCTTTAGGGGAGGCCTATGTCCATCAGCAGTGGACGCCCATCGGCTGATTATGATGATGATATGATGATTGGTGAATATGGCGCATTATCTCCGCTACCAAAGGTTGTCTGGAAGAGATCGATCTTTATCTCTACTACCTATTTATTAGTTTGTGGTCTCTATTGCGTTCTTTTATGAGGTGTGCAATAAAGTGTAGAGACTGTTAAGCAAACTCTCAACAGAGTTGTACATTTTATTATTTTATAAATAAAGTAATAAAATAGTACATTACTACAGAGGCCGGGACGAAAGGGGTTGCCGGCCGAAGACATAGAGACGGCCGAGCAAAGCGAGGCCGGATAGGTCTTAGGCGGGCAACCCCTTATTTCCTGCCGAGGTATGCATAGTGCTTTTCTCAAACATGCAATGAAATAAACAAAAAAAAAAACAAGTTTTATTTTTAATACGCGTGGTGGCAGAATGTCTTGATGCCTGTGCCACAAATTTATGCGGAATAGAAATTAAAAAAGAGGACTTTGCCGGCCTAGGCCTGCAAGATTTATATGAAATTCCATTAACGACCTCTTGTCCTAGCCGCACCTGAAACGTCTTGAGAAAATAATTTTATTTTTCTCAAACATGCAATGAAATATTGATGTTATGTTCCTTATAATAGGCTGCGAAGTATGACGTTTCAGGTGCGGCTAGGACAAGAGGTCGTTAATGGAATTTCATACAATACTTGCAGGCCTAGGCCGGCAAAGTCCTCTTTTTTAATTCCATTCCACATAAATTTGTGGCACAGGCATCATGACATTCTGCCACTATGCGTATTAAAAATAAAATTTTGTTTTTTTTTGTTGTTTATTTCATTGCATGTTTGAGAAAAGCACTATACATACCTCGGCGGGAAATTTAGGGTTGCCCGCCTTAGACCTATCCGGCCTCGCTTCGCTCGGCCGTATATATGTTTTCGGCCGGCAACCCCTTTCTTCCCGGCCTCTGTAGTAATGTACTATTATAAATAAAGTAATAAAATAGTACATTACTACAGAGGCCGGGACGAAAGGGGTTGCCGGCCGAAGACATAGAGACGGCCGAGCAAAGCGAGGCCGGATAGGTCTTAGGCGGGCAACCCCTTATTTCCTGCCGAGGTATGCATAGTGCTTTTCTCAAACATGCAATGAAATAAACAAAAAAAAAAAACAAGTTTTATTTTTAATACGCGTGGTGGCAGAACGTCTTGATGCCTGTGCCACAAATTTATGCGGAATAGAAATTTAAAAAGAGGACTTTGCCGGCCTAGGCCTGCAAGATTTATATGAAATTCCATTAACGACCTCTTGTCCTAGCCGCACCTGAAACGTCATACTTCGCAGCCTATTATAAGGATTATAACATCAATATTTCATTGCATGTTTGAGAAAATAATAGTACATTACTACAGAGGCCGGGAAGAAAGGGGTTGCCGGCCGAAGACATATATACGGCCGAGCGCAGCGAGGCCGGATAGGTCTAAGGCGGGCAACCCCAAATTTCCCGCCGAGGTATGTATAGTGCTTTTCTCAAACATGCAATGAAATAAACAACAAAAAGAAACAAATTTTTTTTTTAATACGCATAGCGGCAGAATATCATGATGCCTGTGCCACAAATTTATGTGGAATGGAATTAAAAAAGAGGACTTTGCCGGCCTAGGCCTGCAAGTATTGTATGAAATTCCATTAACGACCTCTTGTTCTAGCCGCACCTGAAACGTCATACTTCGCAGCCTATTATAAGGAACATAACATCAATATTTCATTGCATGTTTGAGAAAAAATATTTTATTTAGGTACAATATTAATTTGCTGATTTGTTCCTTTTACATTTAACGACTCCGGCGCGGTAAATTCGCAATGAGTTATTTAACAATTACATAGTGAATCAACGCTACGTTATTCTCAGTATATACTTAAATAGTAATATGGGCATGCTTACATTGGTAACACTGAAGTATCATCAATATAAAACACAACATAACGCCATAATATTATGTTTGATGAATGTCATCGTTAGCTAGTAAACAATTTCATTAAAAGCTTTTATTGCAGGCATACCAACAGTTTATCATGTGGGTGTGTAAAAGTTATCTATACCAACCAATTTATAACTAGGCAAGTCAACTGGGGTTTTTTAGACCGTAGCATTCAGCACACACATGCACATTTTCGCATTCATCCTTAGCTAGCAATAGCAAATAGTATGTCCAACAGTGCCGAATGCTTGTTCTTGTTTATTTTAACGCTAATTGAACATGCATGTACATACTCTTATCTGGCACATGAATCTACAACTTTTCCCATTACTATTTGTAGCTTTACCGCCCGATCACAATATCTGCCCAACTGGCCGCGTGCTGATGTAAGGCCTGCTACACACTCGAGGAAAGGCATGGGAAGTAGCGAGGAAAGGAGGCAGAGACGTACACGCGACATGCCGCACGTCATGCCTACCGCTCCTTGTTTTGCCAGTTTTTGGGTGCAAATCAAAGGACCTAGTGCGGAGCGTCGCGATTAATTGCGCGAGTAGAGCATAGTCTGGCAGAACCGTCTCTGCACTATACTCCTCCCTGTTTGCGCTGCTCTCTCTGCCCAGTGCCCACACACTGTTCTACTCGCGTAATATCCCTGCCACTCGTCGGGTGGCATAAGAAGTAGCGAGGAAAGGAGGCAGAGACGTAGTGTGCTGGCCACGTTACTCGTACCACGTTTCGTCGATTTTTTGGCTGAGTTAAATTGCCAAGCCTAGTGCCAGGGTAAATAGGGTAGAGACAGTGCGGCCGTTAGGAGCAGTTGTGACGTCATCGGTAATAAGTAGTCGTTCGGACGCAGGGTTGTACAAAACGTCTTTCTTTGTTTTGACATGTGATTAGCATCATTCCTATATTATTCGTTTGAATAGATAGATAACAATGCGTGTCTAACCACTCACGTGCTCTCCGCAACTAGGGTTGCGACTTGGGAAAACGTACAGTGCTCTCGCAACACTAGTTGCGAGTTGGAGTTCCAACGGTTTTTAAATTGTTGCTATGCGGAACATGCAAAGAACGCTTTTTAATTGAGTTATATAGGTAGAGTATGAATGTGGCAACATTAAAAATTTTTTTTATAAAATATAAAAGTTGTTTTGATGACCATCGAAGTTCGGTACGTCAGCGAAAGAGCTCGCGATTAAAAAATGCTGTAAGCAATCAATTTCGCATTTTTTAGTTGGTATTATATACCAAATTAATCCTGGTTTACTGCTTCATAAGACGAAGCATATATTGCGATACTAATTAAAATGGAATGTGATAAATTCTTCCAACAAAGTACGTTGAGTGATGAAAATTTTGCGAGGTTAATTTTAAATCGTACATTATTATGTGATTATTCCATATTTCTGTACTAGGCTATTAAAATCAATAAATGCGTCAATTAAAATCAACATAAATCCACTTTTAAATAACAATTAGGTATGTTCTATGCAGGATTAGGTGAATGAACTTGTGACGTCTATAAATACTATTGTACGCAACTGTGGTTGCACACGGCACTTCCGCCGATTCGCGTCGGATCCACGTATTATGTCATAAGGCGTGGTGCACACTGGGCTATTGTCGCAGAATGGTTTAATTTAGTTTATTCATTTTTGGTAGGTTCTTTTACGCATACTAAGTGGCGGCCCATTACCAATGTAACTGCTTACCTTTTATTTATGAATCTATGAAGTAGAGGTAGGGTTCACTTTAACTTGTTTAA
The DNA here is from genome assembly GCA_905163555.1 of Notocelia uddmanniana. Classification (NCBI taxonomy): domain Eukaryota; kingdom Metazoa; phylum Arthropoda; class Insecta; order Lepidoptera; family Tortricidae; genus Notocelia; species Notocelia uddmanniana. The sequence goes on from LR991064.1 coordinate 6,847,362, forward strand.
CTGATCATATTTTATAAAATTCACATATTCCATGTAATGGTTCAAATAAGAATGTATGGTTTTTTTTTAAACTGGTTCTGATTATGACCCGTATTGACCGTTATCTCAGTTATTTATAGCTAGCATATAAACTATTGTCATAGTCGTTTTAACTTAACACCCCAAAATTTCTTCATTGCGGCAGTGAAAACCACGTACCAATAAAAAAATACTTACCTCACAATTTAAGTTTATGAATTTTGTTGTTATTTGTGTTTTTTTTTAATATTAATTTAATTTAATTTCTTAAATTTTCATTACAATTTTCCTCGTTAGTGGTTATATGATGTGTGAGGCAAGGATTTAATAATTATTTGTTCAATAAGAGTGCATTCGTTTTTTTTGCGACGAGTGATAATTTCGAATCCCGAGGTAGCGAAGGATACCTTAGTGCCTTAATCGAATCACTAGCGAGCTTGGCAAGTGATTCTATGTTAGACTTTATAGCGTATCAAGAGATTCAAATACACGATATGCATATAGGTAACTTTGCTCTCGTGTACCACACACATACCACATCACATAAAACTTATCACCTCAGCAATGAGAACCTGTTAGAGTTAAAAGAAACTTGTTGAGGTGCCAAATAAATATGTGTCCTATGTCCAGCAGTGGACGTCCTTCGGCTGACATGATGAAATTACAATATAGTCCAGTGGCGTGCCTAGGGTTGCAGAGAAGGGCAAGCCGAGGGATACATTTTTGTATTTTTTTTACACACAATATCATTAAATCTATCTCCTACCTTGATACATTGCCATATTACCATACTAGTAAATCTTCACTCTTCATTATCACTATATCTATAACAAAACACACTGAAGGCATGCTATTACTAGATAAAATTGTACAGACATCTCAGCAATCGCACCGATCTTTGAAATTGTCGTTTATGTGACTTGCTTATCTGAGAAATACTCAATCAAGTCAGGCGTAGGTTTCGGTGAAAAAATAAGTTGCTTTTTTAGTGCAAAGTTTAGCGTGCCTACCTTTTCTGCGCCGATAACTTGTGCACATTTTAAATCGTCACACGGAACAACTTCATCCATCGTCACTTTCCACTTTAATAAACTATTTAATACAAAACACTATCCACTCAAACAAAATCCGTTTCAAGTTTCCGTACGGAACAATCCGTTTCAAGTAATGTACATAAATAAAATAAAATAAATAATATTGGGGGACAATCTTACACAAATCGACCTAGTCCCAAACTAAGCAAAGCTTGTACTATGGGTACTAGACGACGATATACATACTTATATAGATAAATACATACTTAAATACATAGAAAACATCCAAGACCCAAGAACAAATATCCGTGAAAAATGCACAAATAAATGCCCTGGCCGGGATTCGAACCCGGGACCTCTAGCTTCGGAGGCAGAGTCACTACCAACTAGGCTAAACAGGTCGTCATAATTATAATTAATAAGTATAATTGTAATCAATGAAGTTAGCATCACAATCCATCCAGTCATGAACGCGCACGCGCGAAATTCGCATTTGACTAACATCTGTTGATAACTTCACGTCGAAAGCCGGGCTTCTAGTCACAAACTATTTGCTAAATCTAGCTATAGATACGTATCTCTCGTTTTGTAGCAGTTTTCATAGATAAGAAAGAGAAAAAAGATATCAGCATTAAAGCCCGCTTGCAAGCCCGCGCGTGCGAGCGAGATGACTAGCCCGTGTCTCAACTCTATCGTGTTAAGATCGCTCGTTTCGCGCGGCAGTAGCGCCACTTGCTACGGTCGAATTTTGTACTACTACCCCGAGATGAATAGAATATACAGATCAGGCGCCGTCGCGCGGATTTTAGTTAGTTTGAAATGGAAAAAAGAATTAGTCGTACATATATTTGGTTTTTGCTAATTTAGTAACGCAAGCCAGGCTTTTGGGCTTTTAAGGCCGTACCGCCACTGATATAGTCAGTTCTGGTACCGTACCTACTACTATTATACTACGAAACGCAAAAGAAGGTGGTTATAAGTTTAATGTGTATATCTGTCTGTGGCATCGTAGCTTTTATTTAAACTGGTGAACCGATTTTGTTGTCTTTTTTTCAGAGCAGGATTTCCAAGAGAAATTTAGTAATATCTTATAGCAGTGGATCAATATGACTGAAGCAACTATAAATGTCTAGACACGTAAACACGAGGTCTTTGAGATCTGATATGTCGAGCCAAAAAGTTGTAACTATTATGGTGAAAAAACACTGCATTTTTAACTCCTCGAATTTATAATAGGATAATAACATAACTTTTCTCTCTGGAAACGATAATATTAGTAAAACACGTTTTATCAAAATCGGTTCAGCCATTGTTGAGATATATAATTTTGAAATGAAAAAATCGGCGGTGTTCCAACTTTTCTACTTTGTCAGTTATTCTATATCACGACAGCCACTGATATTTAAAATAAAATGCCAAACGTTATTATTACTTCAAGAGTATATAATTAAAGTCACCATGAGTGTACCGCTGTTAATTTCGTATTAGCATTGTATAAGTAATAAGTTAAGGATCTGTAACTATTCGTAATTGATTTAATAAGAAATGTAAATTTCGTGATTTCAATATTGACGATCACTGCATGAACTGTGGTTTCGTTGCGCACCAGTGTAACCCGTCCTTATATCGCCGCCATGATTAAATTTTGACAGCGCAGGCCCGCCGGAGTATGTCCGTTAGTTTGAGTCGGGACCTTTACGTGGGTTTTTGTATATCTTTGAAATGAGAACAAAAATATAAATCGAGTTGTAATCGGTCGAATATCTATTAATTTGTGAAGTGTAACATGTGTAGTGTATGTGTTAAGTGTTTTATGTGGTTTGAAGTGTATGGAATTATTTGTAATCGGGCGTCAAAAGCGGCACTCATTACGTTAGGTATGTAAGGCTATTTTTTGTTATTGATAATTTGTGACAGAAATTGCTGCGATTTTGACAAAACTGACACTTGTTATTTAAAGATTAATAGTGTCTCTATCTACATCTGACAATATTTTTGTATTCGTTTGCCTAAATTATTCATAAAAAAATCATAAACAAACTACACTGTTTTGCGGCGAATTGCAAAACTGACAATGTAAACATTGCAAATGAAAGAGGTTTTATGCAAAATATTTCCCCGGGATCATATACTTTATTTGGTATCAATCGAAGCGTAAACTATTACAGTTTAAAATAAACATAAAATTTACATATGTTATCCATTTAGATTTTAAAATAAAAATATATTTATTGCAAAAGATCTCATTCGAAACGGTATGTTAAGTTTGTGACTTTTTTTAAAATATTTTACTATGGTGACCTATGTAATTAATTATATAAACAAATTGCCTGTTTCTTTAGCTTTATAACATAAAAAGAATCATAGCAAAAAGTTTAGACGAAGCCAGGCAATCGATTTATTAACAACACAAGACAATGCGCTGCTAATGCCCAGTGAATCTTGAGCACTTTAGACCACCTTTTTTTTTAACGCGAGCACTTGAGTGGCTAAGTAAATTAATGAAAAAAAAACCGGCCAAGTGCGAGTCGGTCTCGCGCACCGAGTGTTCCGTACAAGTAAAAAAAAAACTGATTTATTAATGTACTGGTATTTTCTGATAAAATATACGTAATGATAAACAAATCACTAAATTTCAAGTTGATATGTCAATGGGAATTCAAAAAGAATCTTCGGAACAAAATGTTTGACAGACGGACACGCGAGTGACAGCAATAGGGCTCCAATTCCTCCACATCCCAAACATTCATGATCTAAGTACATATATTCTGTTCAAGAAAGAGTTGTTTAATTTTCTAGTTAAGAAAGCATATTATTCCATAAAATAGTATTTAAATGATTACGACATAAAATAATGAACTACTTTATTACGAACTTCATTATTAAGTATATATTTTTCATTATGAAAAATATTATTATCATTTATTTCTCTTTTAAAAATAAGTACTGAGTGTTTTAGGTATTCAAGGTACAACGTGCTCTTACTTGATCCGTTCCTATATAATTCATACCTAATATTACACACTATTATAAATAGACTCAAGTGGTCGGCTATATTTATGAATTGAAACATCCATAAACATAACAATGACGGTCGTAACTTGAATTAATTTGTCGCGCGAAGTAATTGCCGGCCTGACTTTACGTTAAACGTGTTGCCGCGACGGCGAGGCGGCCCCGACTTAGAACGGCGGAGACCGGCCGACACGTCAATCATTTAGCGCGTAGCACAAGCGGCCGCGCACACATCGCCGCGTCTATGTGTGCGTGAGCCGCGTATGTACCTTTTGTATGGAGTGTCCTTACCCGGTATACCCTGCTAGTGCAGAGCGTCGCGATTTATTGCGCGAGTAGAACAGTGTGTGGCCAGAGACAGCAGTGCGAGGAGCAGAGCGATGAGCGAGAGAACAGATGATACTGTGGCAGCAGGGGTATTATGCCACTCGACGAGTGTGTGGTAGGCGTAGAGTATACTTACAATCAATTGTATCAAATATGTCGGTTCAAGAGCGACTCTTCTGTCCAAGCAAGAAGATTCAAACTCTGATGACAGTTTAATAAAAATGTCGGACATTTTAAATAATTGTCAATTACAATCGTCATCAAATATGTGCTCTTCAGATCGCTCAAAATGATATGAAAGCGCACTCTAACACCTTGACAATAGAATCGTGTTCAGATTTTAATGACCACCATGTTTGCTTCGATGTCGACTGTACAGTCGAGTTCATAAAATTATGTACGTTTCGAAAGGTTCAGAAATGAACAACCTTATACTCTTAACATCAAAGCCTTATTCAGACAATTTTGAATACTTTAGTGTGTGTATGTACATATTTTCGAACTCGACTGTACAGTTTATACTGATCGGCAAAATGTTACCCTGGTCAAATTGACATATTCAGTAAAATAAGTCCTATACCATACCACAGTACTCGTAACGCTACTATGATACAGGCAGGAAAGTAAGCCTGATCCAAGGTTAGCTAGCATTTGAACATCAAACCAAACTGCAGTATACAATAACGCATATCAATGACATGTTTATACCAACATCCATAAAGTTTAGCATTACCATAGGTTCAAAACACAATGATATGCAGAAAGCTTTCCAAATGAAAAAAATTAAAACTCATGTGAAATAGATAGGTTTTTACTACTTTTCAGATCTACAGCGCAGCATGCCATGCGAAGTCATGCTTACTAGTTTTGTAAGTTATATCAGTGGAATAAGATTGAAAATCGTATGCTTTTTTTTAGGTTGCACCACAAGTCTGACCTATATCAGCCGTGCCTGTCAGTGCCGGCACCGAAGGCTGTGCGTTGCGAATTCTTCGCCTTCCACTTTCAGCACTTGGGATCAATAGACGTGAAATAGTGCCCTAGGACATTAAAGTGATATTGTGGACTGTGAACTTTAAACATCAAAATGGAGTTCGGAAACTCGCATGAAAGAAGGTCAAGATATAATAGGGTATGATTTGGAAGATTCTGAAGTGTTATGTGCATCTATTTATTATACTGTAGTTTGAATTTCGTCGGCTAATTACCAAAACTATTAAGAAACCTTATATCTGATGAGTACCGAGTAGTGACTTGTGACTGAGATATATGAGGAATATTTTAAGAATTTACTTAGGTATTTGTTATTTAGTGCATTTTGGTTGTCAACGGAAGATTTGACCTACATGACATAGTTTTATAAGAGGTCACAAGTTCGACTACCGATTAGGCAAATAACCAACGTGTATCTACTTACGTTCTACGTATATTAACATTATTAAACTACTGATTCCAAGAATCCTCAAAAGTGGAATTGGAATGGCATTTGCAAGGATTCAATTAATTCATGTGGACTCATTCTTATATAGTTGGGCCATACACAGAAGTTCGCGTCTTTCCAGTGGATATAACTAAAGAAAGTGCTATCATCATGGTAACCTAGCGTTACCCCAGTACATTCTGAAGGATTCTCGGGGTTCGCTACCTAGGTAATCCTAAGAATTGGCTTAGCCACTAGTTTTTACGGAAGCGACTGCCATCTGACCTCCCAACCCAAGGGGGAAACTAGACCTAATTGGGAATTGGGAATAGGCTTGTCAAGTGAGTGGTCAACTTGACTGTTAGAAGTTCTCAAGTCGCCCGAAGGCCTCTAACTTGGCTTAACGTCTGCTGTCACAGATAGCAGCCGGGATCAACGGCTAAACGTGCCTTTCAAAGCACGGGAGCGCTCTGTTAGTAACCTCTCAAAGCGGTCACCCATCCAAGAGTTGACCTGGGCCGACGTTGCTTAACCTCGCATACCGTAAGCGGTGCGCAGTAGCAGACGTGGCCAACGAGCACTCCTATGAACTAAACTTTAGGGCTATGAAGCCTAATTTTTGGTTGGATTCATAATCCGCATAAACGGCGCCGGCGTCTCCGTGTATATAAATTAACTAGCATTTGCCCGCGGCTTCGCCCGCGTACTAAGCGTAATTTTAACCGTCTACAAAAAAGAGGTTCACTGTTTGACCCGTATATATGTATGTAGGTATATATGTATGTTTGTCCACGATTATCTCGCGTTTGGCTGAACCGATTTAGATGCGGTTTCCAGAATAGTAGTTGTTACATTCTGGGGGTTTCGGTGTACGAAGTTTGGTGATTGTGATTTATTAAAAGGAGCATCCAAACAGAAAATTTGGCTTCACTTTCATTCGCACTCCTTACTGTTAGTCCGTCTGTTACAACCGAGTTACTTTTACTGGACCGATTGAATTGCAATTTGGCACAAACTATCAAGAATTCAGAGCGCTCGTGGCCCAGCGGCACCCGCCTACCGCGTGCGGTATGCGAGGTTAAGCAATGTGGGTGCAAGTCAGGTCTTGGATGGGTGACCGCTTTGAGTAATTACTAACTGAGCGCTCTCGTGCTTTGAAAGGCACGTTAAGCCGTTGATCCCGGCTGCTGTTTACTACAGCAGTTTTTAAACCAAGTTAGAGGCCTTCGGGCGGCTTGAAAACTTCTAATAGTCAAGTTGCCCACTCACTTGACAAAGGGGGGTCGAAGTTGCACTACGTCCGTAGGGACTACCCACCGTTAGTTACCCTACACGTGACCCTGGGTGGTGCTAAAAGTGCAACAAAAACTGGAAACCGTACTTGTCTTCCCGAAGATTTCACGGTTCGTAAATAAATGCCATACGATTAAAAAAAATTAAAGGTTGATTTTTTTTTTTACCACGTCGGTGGCAAACAAGCGTACGGCCCGCCTGATGGTAAGCGGTCACCGCAGCCTATGGACGCCTGCAACTCCAGGGGTGTCATATGCGCGTTGCCGACCCTTTAAAAATTTATACACTCTTTTCTTGAAGTATCCCATACTGTAGTTCCTCGGGAAAACCTCGGCAGGGAGCTCATTCCACAACCGGAGCGTTCGAGGGAGGAAGTTCCTCTGAAACCGTACCGTACGCGACCATTTAGGTTCTAAGGTGTGAGGATGAATGCCCTGCCGACGGCGAGCAGTGCGATGATAGAAAGCGGCCGTGGGCATCATATCGAATAGTTCTTCGGAACACAACCCATTGTACAAGCGATAGAACACGCACAAGGAGGCAAAGTTTCTCCTTAAACTTAAAGGTTCAATATCGCTCGTGAGTTAGGGATCGTCCACGATTCGCACAGCACGTCTCTGAAGCGAGTCAAAAGGCCCAAGCTGGTATCCAGGTGCTCCCGCCCAGAGGTGACAGCAATACTCCATGTGGGGACGAACTTGCGACTTATATAATATAAGTCTCTGTCCCGGGGTGAAGTACCGCTTCGCTCTATTGAGCACACCTAGCTTTTTGGATGCCAGCTTGGCCTTGCCTTCTAAGTGGCTTCGAAATTGGACGTCGCTGGAAATGTCGACGCCAAGGATCCCAATACTCTCTGAGATGGAGAGGGTTGTGTCCTGGAACTGTGGGGCCACAGTGAACGGGGTTTTCTTAGCGGTGAACGCACATACTTGTGTCTTGGTGGGGTTGAACTGGACCAGATTATCCTGGCCCCACTCAGAGACTCTGACCAGAGTGCTCTCGATTTCGGACACAAGTTGTTCGAAATGGATAAAATATCGAAACCACTATGTCGTTTTTAAAAGCCAATCCATAGATACCCCACATGCCTATATAGTAACATTAAACTTTTTTTACAATCCCTGGCATGCATAGAGTGCCAAATTTTACCTCGGAGTCGTAATAAGAAACCTCTCGGATGCTCAGATATCGATTTTTAACGAAATCGTTAAAGAAAAGAAGAAAATCAATATGGCCGCCACTTTTTCCAAATTTTACCTCGGATTCATATTAGGGGACCTCTCGGACGCTCAGATATCGAGTTTGAACGAAATCATGACGGAAATGAAGAAAAGCAATATGGCCGCCACTTTTTCCAAATTTTACCTCAAATTCGTATTACGAGACCTGTCGGACGCCCAGATATCAATTTTGAACGAAATCGGGTTGGAAATGAAGAAAATCAATATGGCTGCCACTTTTTCTAAATTTTACCTCGGATTCGCAGTGGCGGTACGGCCTTAAAAGCCCAAAAGCCTGGCTTGCGTTACTAAATTAGCAAAAACCAAATATATGTACGACTAATTCTTTTTTCCATTTCAAACTAACTAAAATCCGCGCGACGGCGCCTGATCTGTATATTCTATTCATCTTGGTCGGGGTAGTAGTACAAAATTCGACCGTAGCAAGTGGCGCTACTGCCGCGCGAAACGAGCGGTCTTAACACGATAGAGTTGAGACACGGGCTAGTCATCTCGCTCGCACGCGCGGGCTTGCAAGCGGGCTTTAATGCTGATATCTTTTTTCTCTTTCTTATCTATGAAAACTGCTAAAAAACGAAAGATACGTATCTATAGTTAGATTTAGCAAATAGTTTGTGACTAGAAGCCCGGCTTTCGACGTGAAGTTATCAACAGATGTTAGTCAAATGCGAATTTCGCGCGTGCGCGTTCATGACTGGATGGATAGTGATGCTAACTTCATTGATTACAATTATGTACATTACTTGAAACGGATTGTTCCGTACGGAAACTTGAAACGGATTTTGTTTGAGTGAATAGTGTTTTGTATTAAACAGTTTATTAAAGTGGAAAGTGACGATGGATGAAGTTGTTCCGTGTGACGATTTAAAATGTGCACAAGTTATCGGCGCAGAAAAGGTAGGCACGCTAAACTTTGCACTAAAAAAGCAACTTATTTTTTCACCGAAACCTACGCCTGACTTGATTGAGTATTTCTCAGATAAGCAAGTCACATAAACGACCATTTCAAAGATCGGTGCGATTGCTGAGATGTCTGTACAATTTTATTTAGTAATAGCATGCCTTCAGTGTGTTTTGTTATAGATATAGTGATAATGAAGAGTGAATATTTACTAGTATGGTAATATGGCAATGTATCAAGGTAGGAGATAGATTTAAAGATATTGTGTGTAAAAAAAAATACAAAAATGTATCCCTCGGCTTGCCCTTCTCTGCAACCCTAGGCACGCCACTGCGGATTCGTATTAGGGGACCCCTTGGACGCCCGGATATTGATTTTCAAAGAAATCGGGTTGGAAATAAAGAAAATCAATATGGCTGCCACTTTTTCCAATTTTTACCTCGGATTCGTATTAAGAATTCTCTCGGACGCTCCGATATCGATTTTGAACAAAATCGTGACGGAAATAATAAAAATAAATATGGCTGCCACTTTTTTCTAAATTTTACCTCGTATTCGTATTACGAGACCTCTCGGACGCTCAGATATCGATTTTGAACGAAATCGGGACGGAAATGAAGAAAAGCAATATGGCCGCCACTTTTTCCAAATTTTACTTCGGAGTCGTATTAGGGGACCTTTCGGACGCTCAGATATCGATTGTGAACGAAATCGGGACGGAAATGAAGAAAATCAATATGGCCGCCACTTTTTCCAAATTTCACCTCGGATTCGTATTACGAGGCCTCTCCGACGCTCAGATATCGATTTTGAACGAAATCGGTTTGGAAATGAAGAAAATCAATATGGCTGCCACTTTTTCCAAATTTTACCTCGGATTCGTATTAAGAGACCTTGTGTACGCTAAGATATGGATTTTTAACGAAATCGGGACGGAAATGAAGAAAATTAATATGGCCGCTACTATTTCCAAATTTTACATTGCATTCGTATTACGAGACCTGTCGGACGCTCAGATATCCATTTTGTACGAAATCGGGAAGGAAATGAAGAAAATCAATATGGCTGCGACTTTTTCCAAAATTTACCTCGGATTCGTAATAAGAGACATCTCGGATGCTCAGATATCTATTTTGAACGAAATTGGGACGGAAATTAAGAAAATCAATATGGCTGCCACTTATCCCAATTTTACCTCGGCGTCGTATTAGGGGACCTCTCGGGCGCTCAGATATCAATTTTGAACGAAATCGCAACGGAAATGAAGAAAATTAATATGGCCGTTACTCTATTCAAAGTTTACCTCGGATTCCTCATAAGAGTCCTCTCGGACGCTCAAATATCAATTTTTATCGAAATCGTATCGGACGACACTGATTAATAAAATCACTTACTTACAATACATTGAATCAAAATCGTCTCTTCACAGGGAATTCACGGCATTTCATGCACCTTAAGATCTTATATGGAACCTACATGCCAAATTTGGTATATCTCGAAGCAGTAGTGTGGGCTGTGCGTTGATATGTCACTTACTCAGTCAGTCAGTTTCTTCTTGCAATTTGGCAAAAACTTTTAAAAGTTTTCATGTCCGCAATATAAAATTTCGAAATCAATGCCATTTTCAAAATTAACGACCTAAAAAAAACATACAAAACGACGCCCATATTAATATTTAGACATTCCAACCCCCTTGGAACCCAACAGAGGGAATGGTATTTCACGTCTTCCACGTGGGAATTTATAATCATTGTTGTTTTCGTAATCAGCGACCCGATAAACTATAGAAACAATACCTACCCATATCGATTTTCAGAATTTGTCAGCACATTTCCCCCTTTTAGGGGTTGATTTCTCATAAAAACTGAAACACATGTTTACTCATTTGACGTTAGAAATACTCCTGTGAAGTTTCGAATAAAATAGTCCAACTAATCTTGATTCCCTACACACACTTCGAACCCCCATTTTACCCCCTTATGGGTTGAATTTTGAAAAATCCTTTCTTATTGCACCTCCAGATCTTATATGGAACCTATATACTAAATTTAGAATCTCTAGAACCAGCAGTTTGGGCTGTGCGAAGATATTTCACTCTCTCAGTCAGTCAGTTATTTCTTGCAATTTGGCACAAACTTTCAAAAGTTTTCATGTCCACAACATTAAATTTCAAAATGGATGCCATTTTCGTAATGAACGTCTCAAAAAACCATACAAACGACACCCATATTAATATTTAGACATTTCATCCCCCTCGCACCCTAACAGGGGGGATAGTATTTCACGTGCTCCACGTGGGATTTTAAAATCATTGTTGTTTTCGTTATCAGCAACCCGGTATATCATAAAAACAATACCCATGTCGATTTTCAGAATTTGTCAAAAAACCTGCAACTTGTGTTTACTCATTTATCGTTAGAAATACTCCTGTGAAGTTTCGAATAAAATAGTCCAACTAATCTTGATTCCCCACACACACTTCGGACCCCCATTTAACCCCCTTAGGGGTTGAATTTTGAAAAGTACTTTCTTAATGCACCTCTAGACCTTATATGGAACCTACATACTAAATTTAGAATCTCTAGAACCAGCAGTTTGGGCTGTGCGATGATATGCCACTCGCTCAGTCAGTCAGTTTTTTTTGCAATTTGGCACAAACTTTCAAATGTTTTCATGTCCACTACATTCAATTACAAAATCGATGCCATTTTCGTAATGAACTTTCCAAAAAACCATAAAAACGACACCCATATTAATATTTAGACATTTCATCCCCCTCGCACCCCAACAGGGGGGATGGTATTTCACGTCCTCCACGTGGGATTTCAAAATCATTGTTGTTTTCGTTATCAGCGACCCGATAAACCATAAAAACAACACCCATGTCGATTTTCAGAATTTGTCACCCCATTTCCCCCTTTTAGGGGTTGATTTTTCAAAAAACCTCAAACATGTGTTTACTCATTTATCGTTAGAAATACTCCTGTGAAGTTTCGAATAAAATAGTCCAACTAATCTTGTTTCGCCATACAAACTTCGGACCCCCATTTCACCCCCTTAGGGGTTGAATTTTGAAAAATCCCTTCTTAGTGCACCCCTAGACCTTATAAGGAACCTACGTGCCAAATTTGGAATCTCTAGGACCAGCGGTTTGGGCTGTGCGTTGATATGTCAGTCAGTCAGTCAGTCAGTTTCTTCTTTTATATATTTAGATAGAAGAACATAGATGTAATAAAATCCTAACTTGCTCACAAGCTGTTAACGATTAGCCACAGGAGAGGCGAATTTGTTTTTCATCTGTGCATGGTATGACCCAGTTAGTTAGACCGTTTGCAAACGTTACAATTTATCACAACTTTTACAGTTTGAAAGAATGTATTGCTGGCCCATTCCAATCATAGGCTGCATCTGTCGGTTGTTGTGATAAATGACAATACAATATTAACAATGCAATTCAAAATCGACCTTTTGGCAACCAACGAAGGTATCTTTTACCAGCTTTTTTAGTGGGAGCGACACATATAGGAGACAAGTTAATCGGAGCATTGAACTAATTGTACCACTGTTTCACAATCGGTACAAAGATCACTATCTGAGTAGGCATTTACAATCTAGACACGCGGCAGCGTGTCCAGCCAAGTTCACCCCACGAACTGGCGGACAGCAGCCGTGTGTTATTTTATCTACGATGTTACGTTAAATCATTAATGTCATTATTAATGTTTCGTCTCAAATAGAATAAGAAAGAACTATAAAAAAAATTAAAAAAATATATTTTTTCTTTTGTTTAGAAAACTTGCATTTAGCAGCGTGGAAACGCCGCCAGCATCTAGAGTTCGTTTCCGTCAATGAGCATTGTTGGGTAGCCGCGAGTCTATTAGGATTTTTATTTTTCTATCTTTTATTAATGAAATAAATTTAATTTAATTATAAATTTAGTTATATTTAGTTTTAATTTATGAACATGTTTTCTTTACGTATGCCTGTAATATGATGAATAACTTAATTTAATTAATTAAAAATTTCATTAATAAAATGAGAATTATTAAATTTTAAACAAAAAACTACTTACTAGTTTTTCACCACTATTGTCACAGTGCGTACAATGAAACAATAGGTTTTTTAGTTTACGGGTTTGAATGTCATACATAATCATAAAATATAACTGATTCAGTGGGTAGTGATACAATCACACAGCGGGACCCTAGTACCAGATCAGGGTGGAGTGATTTAATCCATGTCTCTCAAAAGGCGCCTCCAAAATTTCATCCTTCCCTTGATTTTAAAGGGTTCGGTACCCAATGGGTAAAACGGGACCCTACTTAAGAGTAAAATAAAGTTACTCTCGTGCCCTGGCATCAGGGGCCCCACATGCGTGGTCACTCTAGTGCCGTTCCACTCGGGCACGATGTCATTGAGGGCCGGTGGAGCAGCTGCCTTGGCTGAGGCAGCAAAGCGCCGCAAATATGTTACTCTTGGCGAGAGCTACATAGTTGTGGCGTTTGCAGTGGAGGACCCTGGGTCCATGGGGACCGGATGCAATTAAACTGTTTAAAAGATTAAGTTATTTGCTTATCCGGTCCTCGGGTGAACTTACGGCTGGCTCATTCCTCACACAGCGAATCGGCATGGCCATTCAGCGAGGCAACGCAGCCAGCCTTCTGGGGACCCTGCCAAGTAGGAGTGATTTGGGCGAGCCTTTTATTATATATAGTTTTAGTTAGTTATTCGTTTCTCTTTGTGTTTATATCTTATTCATTTATTGTTCCATGAATAAAATGACTAATATTTAATAGTAACAAGGTTCAAAACAATTTAAACTTAAGACATTTTGTTTAAATAATGGCTTATTTTATTATTATACTATTCATTATTCTGTGCCCTAACCAAGGAAATAATGGTACAAATTTTGGGTTTATAATGGTTTCATAGACAAATAGCTGTTTAGTGTATTTCGGTCTTTCTCAAACTTTGTCTGTGGTCAACCTAAGTTTAGATGAAGGCACAACTCTGAATAATGACCGATTCGTCTCCCAAATCACAGTTTTAAATACTAACAGACAAGACAAAGATAATCAAATAAGATAACAGACAAGATAATCAAAGCAAGTTTGTTGGCCCACATTGTGTACATTCTTTAGCATGTGAATACTTACATTAATGTCCTGACTCTTGGCGGCCAAGGCATGTCCAAGCAATGATGTGACAGTGCTCTTTCCGACACCTCCCTTACCAGAGAGGATGAGGATCTTATGTTTCACTTTAGAGAGACGCTCCTTAATTATCTCTATAGCTGGATCGGGGGCTGACATGGCACCTGGCAACAATGCAAATAAATGATAGTAAATATTTAAAAAAAAAGCAGTTTGGGTTTTTTTATATAAATAAATGCACACTTAGTCAACATTATAAACTTTATTAGTTTTATTACATACTAGCTTTTACCCGCAGCTTCATCCATGTAATCTACTGCTCCCTATCCCATATCCAGGCTACACAGTTGTATATAAGTTTCATCACAATCCATTTTGCCGGTTTTGCGTGATTGAGTAACAAACATCTAACTAAACTGTCACATTTATAATAATATAGGATAACATGAAAGAAAAGTTTCAGTTGGTACTAACAGTAAGTAGTCTACTGATTAAGGAATAAATGCTGAATGATAACATAAACACATGTTCTATGCTGCAAACTACTGATACGAACAACAGATTAAGATGTACTTTCTTTTGATGATAAATATTTTTTCATTGTTTTGACGAAATAAGAAATGTTAGCCACTACCCTTACATAATAACAATTTTTCAAAATAAAAAAACTAATGGCAATAGACATTTATAACCTCTAAGAAATGGGAATCGAAAAACTGCACTTCATTTCGATTTGTTATTGCTACTTTCAATGGGCTTGTTGTTTACTCTTACCCGATGAGCAGATATTTTGGTTCGGGCATCCTGCACACGCCGAAGCTTTCCCCGCGTCCTCACTACCGGTGCCGGGGCAATCTGATAACCAAACCAAACAATTATTTTCAACCAAATGAATGAATTTGTGGTTACTAAGTTACACAACTTTGCACTCACGTTGTGGTGCGTTCTCCGGGACGCCGCTCATGATAATATTTGTTTTATAATATGGACTCGGTTAACAAGTGTTTAATCGATATGTGCTACATATACAAATAAATTAGTGAGTGAAGCTGTATTATGTAGACTTGTAAAGAAACAAGGCAATATCACGATCACGATAAGAAGAGACATGAATGAACTGAACTGTCATGTTTGAGGTACATGACATGACAACCGAATGACGTTAACTCCGCTTATGTTGCCAGCTTGAGCTGCGTTTCGTTATTGTAATGTTTTACAATCGCGATACTGTCTACAAAAAAATAGCATCACAGTCATTAAGTTTTAATGTGGTTTTAATATATTACAAAATTCTGTTATTCAGTGCATGGATATTCCCTTATTCCAATGTACAATTAACTATGGTTGGCTGATTTAATTACCTACTCAAAGTTAAAATGATCGCCTTTTGTTTATTAATTAGACATTTCTTTTGAAGTTGCCTACCTTGATCAAATTATGTCAAGTTCATTTAAATTTGAAATTAATCCAACATTTTTTTTATAATTTATTGCAAAACTACAGCAAAAATTTCTTTAAGATGGCAAAGGAAGTGACGATGTGTTCGGTAAATAACTATTCACACATACAATAAGATCATATTACGATATTTACGATCATAAATATTTTTGACCACTGTCAATCAGAATTTACTTCATGACGAATATATAGCTACTCCTTTATGAAAACCCATGCATAGAGAATAAAGACACAACTATGTTTAAACTTTCTGTCTCTCCCACAGCAACTCCAGCAATGGAACCCCACGAAGGAGACCGCAGGGGCGCCACTGATGCCACCGCAGGTTGGATATTGCTTTCACACGCCTAAGAAACATCCTTGGAGGCCTATCATGGGTTACGAAGAAATTGAAGTCACTCCAATGTAAGTTGTACATATCAATCATTCATCCTAGCGTTATGTGGTTATGCCCAATAGCGTTGTGTACAATTGCATCCTGAAGGATGCCTGGCGTCCGCTACCTAATACCAAGAATTGGCGTAGGCACTAATTTTACGGAAGTGACTGCCATCTGACCTTCCAACCCAAGGGGGAAACTAGACCTTATTGGGATTCGGCTTGTCAAGTGAGTGGGCAACTTGACTGTTAGAAGTTCTCAAGCCGCCCGAAGGCCTCTACCTTGGCTTAACGACTGCTATCATAGACAGCAGCCGGGATCGGGATCAACGTCTTAACGTGCCTTCCTAAGCACGGGAGCGCTCAGTTAGTAACCACTCAAAGCCATAACCCAGCCAAGGACTGACCCCGCCCGACATTGCTTAACTCGCATACCGGTTCGCGGGCGCCGCTGGGCCACGAACGTAAGTTGTACATATTCCACTAGAAAATATAAGAGCATTGCTTAAACTTAAAGGCCTACACGGCCTGTCACCATTATTTATATGTAAATTCTTTTGTTATATCCCTATAATGTGCTGATTTTGTGTACAATAAACAATTTTTGAACTTAAACTTGCCTTTTTATTACCGCCGTAATCGTAATCATAATGCATACGAACTTTTACAATTTATAATCCAGTTTGGAAACATTCAAAAGGTTTAATAATGTTATATAGAATGTACTAATTGTCTATTTACAATTATATGAGATTATAACAATACCTGGCCGACGACCGAGCTTTGCTCGGCATCTTTAGTGTTTTCCCGAAGATGAGACCTAGCTAGATCGATTTTTCGCCCTGTTAAGTAAACCGCCTGAATTGTATATTTCGAAATCGTTAGAGCCTTTTTCAAGATTCCCAAAATAAAGGAATGTATAGGTACCTACAATTTTTCTCTTTGCTCGTTTAGAGATATTAATAAATAAATACATAACATACAGGCCGGCTGGTCTTACTCAGTCGTCACTAATATGATTTAAGAACATCGTCGAGATACTCGCATTAGTGCTAATGTATTATTACTTATTAGAGTTACCTACCTTGTCAATAAGGTGGTAGATTTTTACCAAAATTTACAAAACCATGAAACATAGAAGTTCCCAGGTAGGGGACACGTTCCCTGCTACCATAAAATTTACTTTAAAGCATCAGAAAATGTGTAATGTACTCCTTTAATCTGCATTTCCCCAACAGGCCTTCTCAACCCATCACCAACACAATGGTGGATCCGTGCTACACCCCAGCCGGAATGGCAGCGGAGCCCCTCCGCTTCCCCAACTTGGTGACCGGTTTCGACCGGAGCCCTGAGCACGCGGCTCGCGCGGCCCTATATACCCGATACACGCAGTATGAGTGGAATCAGAACAGCATCAAGAACTATAACGAGTCTGATGCTAAGAGGAACTTCTCTGAGCGTGTGAGGAGTGATATCATGAGGATGCTTAGGTGAGCGTTGATTGCTGAGCTGCAGGAAATATGAATATACCGTCAGGGTTTTAGATTTTTTGTAATAGTTACACACAAAGCATAATTTTCGTCCGAATAGTTACTTTACTCTCAGGTACTTCCTGTGTCGGACAGGACAGGTACGGTCACGGACTTTAATTGGACACTTTACAGCTAACTATG
This sequence comes from Notocelia uddmanniana, assembly GCA_905163555.1. NCBI lineage: Eukaryota > Metazoa > Arthropoda > Insecta > Lepidoptera > Tortricidae > Notocelia > Notocelia uddmanniana. The sequence continues at coordinate 6,865,276 of LR991064.1, forward strand.
ATGCCGAGTATGAAGAGAGCTCTAAATGACTCAACAATTAAAGTCTGTGAGTGTACCTGGTTACTTTGCATTTTACTTAAAGGAAAAACGGATTTTATTATTTTGAAACGTATACAAGTAAAAACACATTTTCTACATTTCTTTCCGTTGTAGGGAAACAGATGAAATCGGCTCACAGGGTCAAAGAGACTCCGGCAGAAGGATCGGGGAACGGATAACGGATACAACCTTTTGGAGGAATGAGGTGAGTGCAACTTCAAAAAGAAGAAGAAAGAGAAGAGAAGAAGAGAGAAGTTTTCTTGATTTTCAAAATTCAAGAAGCAGCAAGATACCTACTATAGTGGTGTAGATATTATAATTTATAATCCCGGATAAAAGCAAGCCTCTAGCTTACCTAAAACTTATCCAAAAATGTATCGGAAAGACAACAATACGACGAACCTGCGTATTAGACGAAATTCTCATGTAGGCCTAGTATCGACTCGACGCTACATCATTCCCATCTGCTGCACTACATAGGAATTGTCAATTCAGTGACCTACGGAATGTTTGTCACGTTTACAGGTATCATTAGAGATGGAGCGGCTGGTCTCAACGTGTGAGAAATTGAATGACACTAGAAGGCAACTGGAGCGTGCGATCGCTGGTATCGAGGGGCCGCTGCACATCGTCCAAGAATGCCTTTACCATCGCGAGAAGCGCCAGGGTACGCTATTATCCGATCAGCTATATATTAATTTTGTAAAATTAATTATATTAGGTTTCGGGCGATTTTTAACCACGAACGGCGACAAGTTGACGAAGTATGTAATGGATTGTGTTTATCAACATTTCTTTATATTTTTAAATGATTTGGAACATTTAGTACGGTATGGAATTGTCATATACAACTCTCAAATCTGAACCTTCGATGAAGGGCTAACTACCCCGTATAAGAGAGTGAGTGACACTACACATCGAACATACATCGAACCTTTTATTTATTTTTGCAGGATTGGAGCAGGTCCACGATTCGGTGGAACAGTCCCTGCTCAAGGAGGTGGCCATCCTGCGCGAGTGCCAGGACAAGTTCCGGATGATGCTCGAAAAGGTATAGGTTTACAGTCTTCCCTGTCTTTTCTTTCCTTCTATCTTCCCTTCAATCATAGTTTTTAATCCCGGATGAGAAGGCCTATAATTTTAAATGCTTTCACACCTCATTTTTCAATACTCACTGAAATCTTCTCGTAAATGTTGAGCAGGTACGCGCGCAGTCGAAGAACTGTCGCGCGACACAACACGAGCTGGAGACCGACATGCGGAACAAGGAGTACGCGCTCGGCATCGACTCCATGTGTCACCAGCTCAACAACTTCTCAAAGGTAAGTGGCAAATAGCTAACCTATTCCAGTCCTGAATTTGTGTAGTAAATTCAACGTTCGACAAATCTTCAATTAATTTACATGCCTACGCTATGCTATTGATTTCTTTCTTTTAGCATAAGTTGCGTTTTCGTCTTCAACCGCCAGACATGACACAGGCCTGCTCTACCTATATTTCATGGCAACTCTTTACACTGATGGTGGTTTCAGGCCTTGTCTGACTTGATCCTTCACTACAGGGTCTACAATTTTACGCGGGCATCGAGCGCTACGATCCAACGGTGTGCGACACTGCACGCTGGGCCGCAGCCAGTGCGGCCACGCTGCAGCGCTCCCAGTCTGAACGGGCTAAAGCCACACAGATGCTCTCAGGTTAGCTACAGGAGTTACCAGGGACATTGGGTTCAGGGCTAAAAACCACAAAGTTATCCTCGGAAACACGGTGGCACTGAGCGTTCTTGCGCATATAGGGTTCGACAAGTTTGTATGTACATGCGGTAAGAGTCTGCGGTTCTCCATACAAACGTAGTTTCGGTCTCATTTTAAAACGCCATGCTAGAATAACATGAAACTTTGTATACACAATGGGATCCGGCATATCTAGGTCGGAAATTAGTTTCGGTTGCTTGAAATTATAATGGAGAAAAAATACAGCGATTATTAAGGTTTTCATACAAGAACATACAAAAACTCAAAATCTGGCTGTATTTTTTTTCTTTTACAAGTTCTAGCAACAGAAACTAATTTTCGACCTAGATATGGCGGCTCCCATTGTGTATACAAAGTTTCATGTTATTTCAGTAAGGCGTTTTAAAATGAGAACGAAACTACGTTTGTATGGAGAATCGAGTTCAGCTGAGCGTACTGGGGACTCTTAATTGTAAGATTTATTGGATAAGAATTAATCTAACCTGAAGCAATAAGTTGGTGAGAGTAGGATTTCAGAAGGTATCTTTCGAAACAAATCGAATACAGTTAGGTACTGGACGTATCTCAACTCAATCAGCAATCTAGAAAAAATGGATGTCGACATCCCAAAAGTGACATTCTACAACGGAAGCGCTATCTATAGGAAGCGCACGTCGCACTGCTTTTGTTTTGTGTTGAGCTTTTGTTTGTCAGTAAGTATATTTTCGTACTTACTGCACAATTTCGCGTCCCAGGTTTATAACTGGGTTCAGGTTGTCAAAAATATAAAATTTATCATAAGTTGGGTTTAATTGTCAGGGGTTAATTAAATCTGACACCTATGTATAGATACGGAGAACCTGATCAACGTGTCTGCGACGGAGATCTGGGACCAATGGAGCAACACCAACAGCGCGTTCACGCGCCGAGTAGCAGAGACCATCGAGATCAAAAACAAGCTCCAACTGCATCTGCACAAGGTTTGAAATCGACCTCAGTTGTCTTGACTACTTTTGTAATGATTTCAACCCCTTGCTCTACACTGTAGACGCTATGGATTAAGAACTAGGCCGGTGAGGTGGAACTGGGAAGTGAGTGAAGGACTCTCCGAGTTAGTGGTGGGGTGGGAAACCTGTTTGAACAAATTCTACCATTGGATGATTTTGTCATGAACTTTTTGTCGTCGGTCTTTGAATTTAGATTTTTGTGATGCAAAGTTACATCTGGCCGGAAACTATGTGCTCTCAATGTCCTCCTGACCATCAACGCCATCAACCTTACATAAATACAGTTCGATATTCTTCCAATAATGGGGGGCTTCACTGAAGAGTCATCTACGGTCTATCATCTACCGTCACCAGCAAGATTATTACGTAAAATTTGTCGTCTAGGTGCAACAAGAGATCTTCGACATCGAGAAGACTTTAGAGCTACTGAACAAGGCCATAGAAGACAAACTCCAGCCAATGCGCGTAGCACACACTCGTCTGCAGGCGCGAACCAATCGCCCGCATCTCGAGAAATGCCGCGACGAGGCACAAAACAGGTCGGTACCCTTTATTGGCGGCACTATAATACTGTGGTATTACGCCATTGGTTGCATTACACGAAAGACTATTTTGATTACCTGATTGGTCGAGTAACGTGGTTGGGTTTGTTTACATTTATTAAACCCTTTTCCAGGCCGCACCAACCTAGAAGGCTTTACAAACAACAATATATATGTTCAGAACAGTTACGTTTTGGTGATTCATTTCAAGGCGAGTCACTTTACCAAAATGCAATCTAATTTAAACCTTCAATCGGAGAACTAACATGTTGTTGATAAATCGTGCAATGCCTGGAAAAGGGTTAAACACCAATCCAAATCTACCTACCTACACTACCTTTCAATTAAAGATCTGTAGACGAGCAGAGCGGATAATAATTGCATTTCATATTTTTCCCGATTCAATAGAAATGCTGTCCGCATCTCTGTACACTCGGTCAAAGACAAGTTCGTTTCGTGGAAGTTGGGGCGCTGTGGACTTCAGGGTGTTCAAATATCACATGCACTCTGAACATGAACTCTATCGATTTAACAATAAAGTCGCGTTCTGCTGCTGTTTGTGATCACCTTGTTCGCTGTGATGTATCTATGTGATGGCGACTGAACTAATGGGACTTATCCTCTGAGCTGCGAAAATATAACTCAATAACACTTTCCCAACAGGCTCGTAAAAGAAGTATGCGATCTCCAAGAAACAATGGAGACTCTCCGATCCAAGATCGCGACAGCCGAGGGCACACATCAGACACTACTAGGCGTGCGCGCAGGGCTGGAGGCGGACCTTAGGAACAAGAGCACCACGCTGTTCATCGACCGCGACCAGTGCATGGGGCTTCGCCGTGGGTACCCCGTCACCGCCGCCATCAAGTCCTAGACTCTTTTATTCTAGTCCGTGTATCCTGTCTGGTTTTTAAGGGTAACATCAGAGCCAGAAAGAGCGGGACTTGTCTATTCTTACCTCATTTTGTAAGAGGTGTGGCTGGTTTATCAGAGGCTTTTAGGTTTCACTCTTGCTGGCTTTATTCTTTTTTGAAACCAACAACGTGTTGTGCCCTTTTATAAATTGTGTTGAGTAAATTAATGATCAAAATCCGGTGTTTCCTTCCATTGCATAACGCTGTCTTGTAAAACTAGCACTTTCACAAAACGGTGCTCTTCGGGGCGAGTTCTCAGCTAAGACTCCATTTACTGAGACTTAAATAACGCGTCCAGCAAGACGTTAAAGAGGTCTTTGAGATGCTTCGGTCCAAATCAGGTTGGTGTTTTAGTCAAGTATCCGAGCCGTCGCTGCCGGGATGCTATAGAGTGGGTTCAGATGATAGCGGAAAGCACGCACCAGACACTGCATAGGGCTGCGCCGTGGGTACCCGGTCAACGCCACTATCAAGTCCTAAACTCTTAGTATTCTCTAGTTTTTAAGGATTACACTAGTAGAGCCTTCGAACAGAGTTGTGGCTCCTTCAAGTATGGACTGTGGTAAATAATAAAAATATCATATTTCTTTTCACTGCACTACATCACAAAATACAATATATATATGTATATACTGAGATAGAGATACCAGTGAAATACTGCACATAGATCGTAGCGCCGTTGTGTATTTAGTAAGAACTAACCGCACGAACGCTGCATCTCTGTCACTTCAATATCGTCGGCTGACAACCAAAACTCACTAAGTAACAAATACCTACTTAAAGTACAACCCATATCTCAATATCGATGTAGTACTGAGATACGAGGTTTTGAGGAGCAGTGACAGATATTTTGAGATGCCTTCCTGTGAAACCTGTTTTGTACAAATTCCGCTAAATATATTAGAGCAATCAAAATGGTCCTGCGCCATCCGCATCCAGCGGACTCCCGCGACCTTTACCAGGTCATCAGTCCACCTCTGGGGGGGTGGGGGGGGGACTATCCACCACGGTCACTATGGAGGTTGTTTAGGGGAGGCCTATGTCCATGGACGTTCTTTGGCTGATATGATGATGATGAATCAAAGTGGTCGCAAAACTCTAATCTCGTCTCAAAATAATACATTTTTTTTTCACCAAATTTACATGGCAAATTATACTTTTTCATACAACTTACCAGGGGAAATGCATTTACGCATCCCACCTAGCCGGGGAACTACGACAGGTATGACGGACTCCCGGGAACCACCCGGACTACCGTCTAAAACCACCAGGGTATGCCCATCACACAGCATTAGTGGCGGTGACACGGGATCGCCAAGGCACACAACCGCGAACACCGCCTGCTGCGACAGCCGAGGCTGTCCCCTCTCGGTAGAGGCTTGCGCCCCCCACCCGACGGCAAGCGTGCAGGGCGACACCACACACTTGCCGCCCAAAGGACCTCCACGCCAGGAGAGAGTGAAAACCCCGGATTCACTCCCTCAGGTCCCCTTGTAACTTTTTATAGAGGTTTTCTCCCTCGCAGCCACCACCCGGCCCCACTCCACTGTCATGTTTTATAAGATTCTGTATTTTTGTCGCCAAAATAAATTAAAAATGAAATGCGTGTATATTGTGCCACTACTAAGTTTTTAAAATTGCTATCAGATACGAAGTCGAAAAAACTGATTCGTGAGCACGATTCACGACCCCGAAATCATCCTGTATTGATAACGTGTTACAAGTTCCGATATTTTTGACCACTCTGAAAAAAGATGCTGCAGTTTTTGTATGATTGACGGATATTTCCCTACAAATTGATTAAATAAAAGCCGCAACTGTGCATTTTAATATATTAAAAAATAAAACTTAACAACAAAGTAGACAGCATCTCCTATAGTTTATTATGGAACAAATGCGTTGTTCTAAACTAGTCCTATTTACAATCGACATAAGGGCAATTATTGTTTGACGTACGTGGGTACGGGCAGCTTCAGGCCCTCTTTAGCCTCGAAGAATGTGTAAGAGAGCACAATCTCGTCTACATACTCCATCTGAGGGTCCTGAGTGTACTCCGGGTCAATATAGAAGAAGACTGGCATGTCCACCTGAAAACAACACATCAAGTCAGCCATGATATAGTCATTCATTGACCTTGGTTCTACTGCATAGTCCTACTGGGCATTTTTTTATCCTTGGTGCTATCAGTTGGACCATGCGCACCTAGTATTACCCGTAGTCCTACTGGTAGTACCACGGACTTTTTTCTTGTCCATGGTTTTCTCAATAGGATTACGGACAAGTGTAACAAGGACCGTAGTTCAACTAGGAGTTATAAGAACAACTTTTATTGGCGGTTATACCTTAATTTTATTTCATGCCACTTACATTAAAACGGAAGAGATGGAGACGTAAACCGTAAACTGCATGCAGTCATGTAATTTTAAACTGTAAAGTGATAGACTTAAGGTAACTTTTCCTTAAATGCTCAGATATTTATGATCACCCTGCCTAGATACCTTTGACGTTCTGTGCGTACAGATTTTTTTACTCGTATGTTCAGATATTTATGATTACCTTGGCTGCTTAGATACATTTGGAATTCTGTGCGTTCAAATATTTTTTACTCGTATGTTCAGAATTTATTGGCAATAACCTGCTCATATACATATTTATGATATATTGGATGTTTAAATAATATTAGCCACATGTAACGTAAAAAAAAGAAATTTATACTACTCACTAATGTTTGAAGATCTCGTTCGATACTATAATATATCTGATGGCGACTGTACTACTTGATTAGTTTGACCATTGCCCATACAAAATAATGATGTTTTTATTACAGTCCTACTGATAGAATTACGAGCAAAAAAATTGCCCGTGGTACTACCAGTAGGACTACACAGTAGGACCACGGGCAATGAATGGAACTAGTCCCATAGTAAGCTCAACAAGGCCTGTTATGGGTACTAGACGACGATTATTTAAATAGATATATTTGTGTCACTACCAACTAAGCTAAACAGGCCGACGATGATGATGATCAACCACAGACCACTTAACCTATAGACCCCGCTTACAAGGGCGCCCGCGTAAGCCAAGCCTAAGCTCAAAAAACGTCAAGTGGTCAACACGCCCCCAAATACGCTCTTAGTATGAGGCCGATCGTTGACGAAGTAACGTGCAATATTCGACGCATTACTTGGCTTATAAAGTGCTCTAAATATGCCTTTTTGTATGGTTAAATTGTGTGGAAAGTGTAGCAAGACATCTAGTCTTCAAAAAGATGGGATTTCATTCCACAGGTAAGCCATTTTTTACTTTTTTACCAAGATAAAACAATAATAATTAAAAAGTCAAGGTTATCAATCAAGTAAAGTTTGTAAACCTGGCAACGCGTTGATGTCTTTCAATGTCTGTCTCTTTCTTTCGCTTACTAATTTTTGTAATTCTGTCTTTGTCTAACCATTGCAGTCTCAAGTAGTGATGTGACTGATTGATTATTTAAACTCGTACTTAACTGATACTCGTGAAACAATATTAAATTAGGTAGCATATTATATTTTCCTTGTATTTCTGTTTAGCCTAGTTGGTAGTCTTTGCCTCCGAAGCTAATGGTCCCGGGTTCGATTCCCGGTAAGGGAATTTGTTTCTGTGGTGAGCAGAGACATTTGTTCCTGAGACTTGGACGTTTTCTATGTATTTATGTATATATCTATTAAATATATCGTCGTCCACTACCCATAACACAAGCCTTATTGAGCTTACTCTGGGACTAGTTCGATTTGTGTAAAAAAAATCCCCTAATATTTATTTATTTATTTGTATTTGCGTTCATTTTATATGTGTTAATGATTATGATTATTGTTCTTATACTTTTATTCCTATTACCATACCATAGGATAGATAGGAATAACATATGAACTTTCTCAAGTCACCTTACTGTTATACTCTACCGACTGTACAGGCGAGGAATTTGATTTCTGAACCACTTCGTACTTTGTCACAGTGAAAATCAATGTGAAAGCTGCTAGAAATCTCATATGACTTGACACGGTGACAAGGTACGAACTGGCCCAGAAATCAAATTCCTCCACTGTACATTAAACAATATGCATTTATATTTAGTTAGTATCTTTGAATTAAAAACAATTTAAATTGCTTTTCGTATTTTTATTGATTCCAATTAAAAACTTAAATTTACACTTATATTCTGTAGTATATTTTTCGAGTGTGTCCCATCACTACACAAAATGGCGCGCGTCACGCACCGTACACGTGATTGCTCGTTGACCTTGTACTAGCCAATCACAGTGCACTTGTCGCCCCCCGCGCCCCGCCAATTTGGCAGTTTGAGATTCAAGACAAAGTTCTATGAAGCGGTGTCTATAGGGTGTGTGTGTAGTGGTCAGTGTGATCAACATTTCCTTTCTAGGGTTCCGTATCAAATATGAGGTCGATCACGAATCAGTTACTTGGCCCAGATCAAGGAGAAGGTTCAGAAGGTAGATGTAGTGTCGTATCGAGAGGTGAAAGAACTTCCTGGTAGCGGAAGGTGTACGCAAAAAAACCCGCAAATCGATGTACAGTTTAGCCGTTTAAGACACGCATACTAGAGGTCAAAATAAAATTTTTGATACGCGGCTCTTCAAAAAAAAACCCTTAAGTATTAGAAGGGGAGTGCTGACTAATTTTTTTCAGTAACCTATTGTGTGTGGTATTAAATGAAAGGGCTTTTTCAAGCGATTCTAAAAATATACCACATAATTACATTTCAGCCATATTTTTAAATTAAATAATAGTTATTTGTTATACATGGGTGCAAAGTTGTATTTTACCCGCGAGTGTGGAATTGAAGCACGAGCCAGCGAAAGGATTCTGTAGTTGAACCACGAGCGAAGCGAGTGGTTCTAAAATAGAATCCTGAGCGTAGCGAGTGTTTCAACACACGAGAAGTAAAATACAACTTTGCACCCGTGTGTAACACAAAACTTTTCTCCTCACTATAGCGAGGAAAGTGCAACCTGCAAAAAAAACACAGTTCCACAGGCATGATTTTCATCACTGGAATCACCGATTTTTTTTACGATATAACAGAAAACTCTGGAAGTTGTGTATAATATTTACGTGAGTCGGGAGTCCGTGACAAGTTGTGTATATTTTAGTTGACATTGACAATGATGACATTTCTGACGATGCGTTTTGAAATTGCATCGACTCAACTTGTGCGTTTACAATTATACTCAATATCATTATAAAACAAATGTTATTTATAGAATTTGAAGGTTTACGACTTAAATCATTAAATAAAGCTAAATTTGGTATTTTGTATTAAATTCTCAAACCATTTATTTAATGATAATTGATATCAAACTAACCATTATTATGAGCGTTTTACGTTTTGTTATCTGTCAAAAGCTACTCAAACACGCTCCAAGGTCAAATTACTTTCCCCACTTGTGGATAAAATGCGTTTTTACCCGCTTGTTTCAAAGGATAAAAGACGGCTTTCAGAGCTAGTGAGGGGAAAAAATTATTTTCAAACCATATCAAGTTTGAGCTCTTCCAGATACAATATGGCTGATTTTTTTTGTACAATATACCACAAATGATACGTGATATCCTCATATCTAACCCCAACAAACCAAATGTGATTTTTTTTTCAATATTACACAGTGACACAGTTCTACTTCAGTACCCATTTTACAAGTCTTATGGAACTGTACGGTAGATACGGTACATATTAATCATAAAATGTTACGTAATATCCATATCCAACGGGGAATACCTCTTTAACCCTTCAACTGCGCCTTTTCATCAGTTTTTCACATAAAATATCAACTTTACAAATTAGTCAATCTAACAAAATTAATTAGTCTCAAAGTGACACAGTCCTAATGGAACTGGTATTCCCACAACCTTCTCATCTAAGAGCTGCATCCCATTCGTAATGACTGATGACGTAGGGTAGTAGGCCCTAGTTTAGCAGCAGCGACTGTGATAATTAAGTCCTTCCAATCTGCATTTTGACTGGTAGTTTTAATCACAAAAATCACCCAAGCATCTTTAACACTCTGTCAAATAAAAAAACTGTCACTCACACGCCATGATATCGGAATGTTAAACTCGAAGTTGAACCCTGTATATGTAAATGTATGTAGGTTGATATTGCACTACACGCCATAACGGATATATCCGTCGTTGGCGTTCAAGAGGTTACCGAATAAATACTGTCGTAGATGATAATGGACATCATCAACAATGTGTCGTGTGAGGTCCCAATAAGAGATCCTCTAAAGCGAAAGCGCTGCGTTGGCAGGATCGCCATATAAGGTTGGGAGTCGGGAGACGTATTGATACCACCAGATTCTAAGTAAGACTGCACTTTGAATGAATGAATGAATGATTGTTTATTTGCTAAAGAAACAAGCGTATATATAAGGTGTTACAAATAATCAGTCAAGAATCGCATCTTGTTTTGCCAATACTGGCGTACAAATATTAGGTATTTTACAATCTTAATCTAATATCAATAAATAAAAACTTAATATTACAATTTACATTTGTTCATGAATTCATTAACGGAATAATAACAGTGTTCAATTAAATAATTAAATAACCTCTTCTTAAAAAGACTAAAAGGCATTTCTTTGAATGTATCTGAGAGTAAGTATGTTTTATATATCATAATAGCCATACAATATGAATTTCTCCGTGATAACGCCAGATTGGTTTTAGGTACGTGTTTATTCATAATAAGCATGGATAATATAGCATTGTAATACATGTTCATAACTATCTATAGCTCTATACACTAAGGGAAGTGTACGGAATTACGGAGTATTAAGCAATTTTTGACTTTGTAAGCTATTTCCAGTAAAACCTGAAATCTTAGCTAATTGAAATCTGTTCACTAGTAAAGACTGGCTTTCAGAGTATAGAATGTTATATAACAACTATATATTAAACTGTGTTTTATATAACTAACAGTCATTTATATTAACCTCTTAAATGTACGTTATTACGGATTAAAAATAGTCTCTGCCGGTTATTCCGTAAATGCGCACGTAAATCCGGTAAATTCAGTAAATGCCGCTTTTCTGCAGAATTAATGGAATAGGAAATATAAATTAAACATGAATAATTAAAAAACATATAACATTAAATATTTGTCAAAAAGGAGATAATTATTTTTAATATTAGAGGAGAGGGGGTGAGGAAATTTCAGTTATTCTTCTTGAGCACGGGAACAATATTAGCCGATGTCTACAAAACTGCTCCACTGGGGACAACTAGGAATTTTCATTCTTATTTGTTAGAGTAGAAAAGCTGATTTTGTCAAAAACGTTCCAATTGACCCCAGTCTCCCCTACTTTTTTGGGGAAAATGGGAACGATATCTTGGGAAGATATCTGTGTCTTCCCTAGTGAAGACAAATGGGAAAAATCTGATTCTGAATCTGAATTTGTCCCGCCCACTGAGGACTGATGGATAGGACAAATGGGCCTTAAAATCAAAGTGACCCAATTTCCCCTAAGTTCAGTTTATGTTTATTAACTTGATATGCGTTAGTTCAACTAAATATAACTCAAAAAATACTGAAAATTCTTTTGAAAACATAAGCACATTTCCGTATATATAGGATATATACGGAATTAGAAGCACGACCGAAAAACATAGTAGGGAATTGCGGAAGTCAGAAAAACAGCTGTTTTTAAGGAGTACGTCTATTCCACATCCTAAAATTACCTAAATTCTATAGTAAAGTGTTCAGATTAGTAGATTTACCATGAATTATATTATAAAATTGGACTGAAGCAATATAATTTAACTATTTAGCATGTGGAATTTTGGGGTAACATTTTACGAGATTGGCAAAATTGATTACATTTGACACCTATTTTCATAAAAATGGTCCACTAAATCATAATACGTAATTTGATCATATGAAACTATGGCAAAAATGACGCTTGTAACAGCAACGTTTGTTTGATTATCTTATTTGAATTCCCTGCAAAACACAGAATAAAAATACCTTTATTTTCTTCAATTGCGTAATTTTGACGCTTTTCGGGACATGGTCTGTTTTTGATGTATGTAATTGCGGCAATCAGTAAATCGACCGTAACTTACTAAATACTTACCGAATATCCATGAAACTTTATTTAATCAGTTCGTTATGAAATCCTTCACAATGATTAAAATAATTTATAATGAAAATACTGTCTCATTACTTGCAAAATCCTTAAGAAAATGAGTGCAAGCTCTTACGCCCACGCGAAGCACTTCCTACAGTTTCGGTGGTTTGATGTGACTAAAACAAATCACGTAAAAATATACCATATGTCCAGAGTTTGTTGACTCCTTGTCCATTCGACGATATTGTCTACAGTTTATATGAATATTTATATATTTTGAAAATAGTTAATAGTTTTCTTGTTTTTGGACCTTAACCGATAATTTCCGTAATTCCGTACGTTTACGGAATTCCGTACATTTACCTTACAGTGTCGTCGTCATCGCCCCTGATCAAAGGCAACCTTCCACAACACCTTCAGCGCAGAATTGCCCCCTGCCCCCGCCCTATCGTGCGGGGAGATCGGGCAGTGTACAGTGTGCCTTCGCCGCTAATATAGTCATGCTGAAGAAGAACAAGAGCTGGAGTGTGGGTGGAGTGAGAATTTATAAATCACCTGTTCATGAGGGTTGAGCTGCTGCTCCTCGAAACAGAAGCACTGGATCTTGTTGAAGTACTGGCCGGCTTCAAACGGGATGACGTTATATGTGCTGATGCCCGTCACTGGCTTGTTGGTCGGGTTGCGCGCTGTGTAGAACGCTAGCGCAGTCTCGCCAGGCAGGACCTGTAATGGCGTGTTCATTTTACATGGGCTTATTCATTCAAGTGCTTCGCCAAACAGCATTTCTTAAAATTTTGTGTTCCTGGTGGTGAATTATTATTTATGAATTGGAATTTACTATTAGTAGAAATACAGTAACAAATGCCAAAAATTACTTAATAATATATTTTATTAAACCATTTATGTATTGATATATATAATAAAAAATAATTTCATATATATATTGGATATATATCATAATATATATCCTTGAACCCTGAATCGTAGTAAAGTATCACATTACAGCACTCACCGTGATGTCAGGCTGCTGTGGCTTGAAATTCCACTGCATGGAGGAAGCCACATCTGCATTGAAACGCACCCGGATAGGCCGGTGCTTCACTGCACTCATAGTGCTAACCACATTGCTGGGCTCCGCCAGCCCTGTCGTTCCTCCATAGCTGTAGGCCTGTTATTACACAAGTCATGTTATTAAATAGTCAAGATACGGTTTGAGAAACTAATCATGACTTATTTCTATCTTGATTTTCATATAACGCTGATTCATTCTGTAAGAATATGTTTTTCATTAGAGCACAGGTTTTGTTTACTTACTTTTTAATTTTTTTATGATTTTTTTTATTACTCTAGCCAACCGAAATTTTCTTGTGCACCTAGTTCATTGTCAGGCTCTCTCTCTGCCATCACCCTTTTAATCTCTGAACGCCATAGATTACAATAAACCCACCAAAAACATTGCATTAACACAGGGGATGCAGGGGATGGGGGGGAATATGATTACCAGTGATAGTGTCCTGCACAGCTAATCTATCGCGAAAATTAGGTTTCTACTGTAGCATTGTTATTTTGAAGTAATTGAGACTGTAATTTTTTATTTAACTATACAATGTATATTGTTTTGAAAAAATGACACCTCGCCGAGTTTCTTACGCCGGTTCTTCTCGTGGCAGAGGTTTATTTTTCCGAACCGGTGGTAGTTTATTGATGTTCATAGGTGCATGTCATATGCCTAATTTGAAGAATAAACTACTTCTACTTTTACCCCTCTGCCACACTAGGAGAAAACTGTGCATTATTAAAAACTACTTCATTTATTAATTATTCATCAAATCAGCAGTCTCTAAGTGTTTCTGATTAACCTTTTAACTGCTGTAGTCTGATATATAAGACATAAAATATCCAGCTCATTTCGCCTCTCTCAAGGATACAAATTTGATTAATTTATACATCAAAATTGTGTAACTTTGTACTGGCTGCAACCCAGGCCAGGCATGTTTGATGAAAAATTATTGATGGTTAAAGGGTGCAAAAAAATTATACTCTATTAAATTTACAAGAAGATTAATTATCATTTCACATCAACATATATTTTTGCTTTAGTTTTCATTCTCTGCACAGTTAAAGTTTTGATTTAAATCATTAATCAAGCATTGACTACAAAGTCCATTTAAAAACATTTGCATCATCGATCATAGCTAGCCTCCATATTCACATAATTTTCATTTTCATTCTAAGAGTTTGACCATTCAATTTTTTTTTGTAAATGCTGGTAAGGTTGACTTTTATTATTCAAATTTAGTGGTTTGAGTGTGTATAAGTACATGATTGTTTTAGTGTGAGTCCATGGTAATAGGAGAATGATTAGCAAATGTGCATAGTTTTTCCATGTGTGTTACCTTACCTCTTTCAGATAATAGCAAAATATTTTGTTCAGAAAGATGCACTGTAGGTGTCTTTTTTCTAAATGCAGGACACATTAACAATTGACTTATAAATTTGTTATGCATAAATAAACAGTGAAAATTTAAAAGATTACACTCAGTAGACCTTTTAAGGCATGGAAGCTCTCAGAAAGTGAGGACAGTGTACAAACATTATAAGTTCCCATTGGTATCCCATGACTGGAAAAATACTTTTGTTATATACCATGTAATAATATTTTTCCGAAACTGTACTTGTAATTAAATGTACCAACAGGAAAATATACTTAATTATGGTGAGGTTATTATACCTGGCAGAATATCCGGTACAACGGCACTGCTGCGTAACTTAGACCCACAGTCATCACGCCTAAGGCTACTACATAATTAAGTGTTGATTTAATATTCTTCTTCTGGTCGTGGACTCCTCGAATTAAGTAGTTGGGAGAACATTTTACAGGAGTCACTAATTTAGGTGTAGATCTAATAATACCGTGCCTAACTAGATTAATACTACAAGCATTCATAAAGATAAGACGATTCATTGTGGTTTCTTATTTATGAAATACAGAATATTAGCGCATTTTCAATAAAATCGCCGAAAATCATTTCAAACTCAATTTTGAAATGTCACTTCTGACAGTAATTAGTCATGTTTCACTTGATAAACCCGATGCACGATGAGGTGAATTATATAATACTTACCACGAACTTCAAGTTATAATATTAACTAAATTTTCTTTTTATTAATCCCTTTTTCAATATCACGTATGTTGTTTAAAAATAAAACAAATTCAATATGAACACTAAATGGGGCCTTTTACACCGTTAATATTATCACAATACTGGGAAGTCAATATTATCGCGGTATTAAAAATTGTTTGGATTTCGCTTCAATATACATGTGATACGTATCGTAAGTGTATCGCGTGGTAATAATAACCGTGTAAAGGACCTAATAACAAAAGTTTACGCTTTAGTTTGTGTTGCTAGGATAAAATAAACTTAACCGGATATCCGACAAATATTTGCAAGTCAAAGTGACACTTGACATATAGGGAGGTCAAAGACTACAATTGTACATACTGAGGGAGGTATTCCACTCATCCAATATTGGCTATGTGCGAAGTAGGTGGTGGGGGTAAGCTAGGCGATCGTAGCGCACACCATGGCAGAAATGTGCACTTACTGGGGACCACTGTCAAATTTACTTTCATGTTTTCTATTGGTTTCTTAACGGTTTCCTACGATTCGTTTCGTTTGTATGTATTTATTTATTCTCTTATTTATTTCAGTAAAATTTCCAATACGGAGTCTTTCTCGTTTACTAAAGTAAATAAAATATTCATGTGTCATTATTTGACATCTCTGAATCTTGACATTGTCTCGGGACCTTTGACGTTTGACGTTTCAAACGTGCACATAGCCAATACATTTGATCAAAGAAATTGGATGAAATTATTCAACTTGGATGGGACCCCGACATTTGATCAAAGATTCTGAGAGCCTACCGCGAACGACAAACGAAATTTTCCATCTTTGTCGCATTTGCGAATTCGTACATAAGTGCGGCCGGGAGAGAAAATTTCGTTTGTATTTCGCGGTAGACCCTCTGAGCTGCTACCGCGAAACGGAAACGAACGAAGTTCGAATATCTCCCTATCTGTCGCACTTGCTTATTCGAGCGACAGAGAGAGATATATTCGGACTTCGTTCGTTTTCCTTTCGCGGTAGCAGCTCTGATGACATTTTAATCAATATGGCTAATGAAAAAAAAAACTTGGAAAAAGATATTGGATAAGTGGAATGGGCCTCCGTCAAAGAAATTTGATCAAAGATTTGACAAAGATATTGGATGAGAAGAATACCACCACGTATTAAACTCATCCAATATCTTTGATCAAAGAAATTGGATGATTTCATCCAACTTGTATGGAACCCCGACAAATCAATATGGCTACGCATGAAAAAAAATAAAACCTCTGTCAAAGAAATTTGATCAAAGATTGGACGAGTGGAATACCACCCTTATTTATAAGATATTGAATTTTTCGTTTGTGTTCGGTTCATGAATTATTATTTCTGTTTGTGTTTATTGGCTATGTGCGAAGTAGGTGGTGGGGGTAAGCTAGGCGATCGTAGCGCACACCATGGCAGAAATGTGTACTTACCGGGGACCACTGTCAAATTTACTTTCACGTTTTCTATTGGTTTCTTAACGGTTTCCTACGATTCGTTTCGTTTGTATGTATTTATTTATTCTCTTATTTATTTCAGTAAAATTTCCAATACGGGGTCTTTCTCGTTTACTAAAGTAAATAAAATATTCATGTGTCATTATTTGACATCTCTAAATTTTGACATTGTCTCGGGACCTTTGACGTTTGACGTTTCAGACGTGCACATAGCCAATATGCTCAACTTTTGTGTCTGTTCTCGTTTTGGCAATTTAAACTTTGTTGTGGATTTGATAATGAAATTCAATCGGTTCCAATGGTTCAAGAAAAGCGGCAAGTTTTGAATATGAAAGTAAATAGGTGCTTATCCTCAAACTTGTTCTCGTCTTCCTATTATACATTTATTTCAGGACGTGAGCATGTAAGTTCCTATGTTTTTTTGCTCAATAAAGAAATCAATCCAACATTAAAGCCCCTTCGGCTACAAACTGCGAGATTTCGTGCCTGGTTGAAGCCTCGAATGTCTGGCTGGCTGGACCGAGCCCAAATTTTCCTTCGCGACCCAAAATTCAAAGGGCCTGGGATAACATCACTTCTATTTCTACCCTGAAGTCCTTAATTGACAACGCAATAGGGATATAGGTTGGGATCGGGCCAGGCTTCTGGCCGTGTCTAAACCTGAGTCAGGTCATTGGCTTCATGCTTATCCCTCCCCTAATACCGGCACCTTCATAGACCCATCCACACTTCGTATAGCCGTTGGTCTCCGGCTTGGGGCTGAGGTTTGTGTAGATCACAGCTGTACCTCCTGTGGGGCCCCCGTAGACCGTCTCGGTCACCACGGTCTCGCCTGTTCCTCGGGCGCCGGCCGCCTGTCCCGCCATGCCGCTCTCAACGACATCATCAGAAGGGCGCTCGTCAGTGCCAATGTTCCCGCCGCTATGGAGCCCCAGATTGTGCGGAGCGATGGTAAGCGCCCCGACGGGATGTCGTTGATCCCGTGGAAGAAGGGACGAGCGCTCGTATGGGACGCCACTTGCGCCGACACGTTGGCTGCGTCCTACCTCTCTTCGACCAGCAAACGTGCCGGGGTGGCAGCGGACGCCAGAGAGAATTCCAAGGTGGGAAAATACAATTGTCTCGGCGCCCAATACGACTTTGTCGCATTTGGCGTCGAGACACTTGGGCCGTGGGGCAGAGGCGCGCGGGAGCTCCACAGGGCGCTCGGCAAGCGGCTTAAGAAGGCAACAGGCGACCCACGCGCGGGCAGCTTTCTCGCGCAGAGAATTGCTATCGCAATTCAGCGCGGGAATGCTGCCTGCGTGTTGGGAACCTTACCAAGGGGACCTGACCTGGATTTGTAATGCTTAGTTTTAGTTAGTTTTTTTTTCCTTTTTAATAATGATTATTATTATCTTTTAGTTTAAGACTATAACATATTTTTTTACGTTACCAATTATAAATCCAACATTTAATAAAACTTGGTTGTTAAAAATTAAATAACTTTAATATCACATTTTTTTAATACCTAAGTGCGTATCCGTGCATCATCGTTTATATTCTAGCGACAATTTATGTTTTGTCTTGATGTGCGCATCTGTGTGTGTTTTCTGATAAGCTTTGTAGTTACAATCTAGGAATGGACACCGGAACATAGGTTCCTTCCCACACTCGTATGTAACGTGTCTCCTGTAAGTGCTTTTATGCCTATATTTTCTCTTGCATTTCTCACATTCGTAGGACATGTCATATTGTGACCAGTAGTTTTTTGTCTTCATTGGCATAATTGGCATCATGTTTTGCATCATTGTTTTAAAGAAATCAACCTCACCTGAAACAAGAAGTCATTGTTTGAAATCAACTTCTTATTGATCCTTATTATATTTATTCTTAAATTCTACTTACAGTTAGTCTAGCTAATGGTATCGTAACTGTTGTTTATGCGATTTGATATCCAATTTAGGACTAGTATGGGATAATTTATAAAAATTCGTTATGAAATTGAAACATTTATTCACATGCATTTCCAATTAAAAAAGAACAAACCAAACACACTCGATGTCGTTAAAAATACAATAAACATTTACATAAAATTGCGTCTTTCTAATATTGGAGGCGTACTTCTTAATATTACAAATTGAATTTGTTCATTAATGAAGTTGTGGTATGTCTACCAAGCTGCTCACAGAAAGAACTGGGGCGCTACCGCGAAAAAAAAAACAAAGAAGTTCGAATGTCTCCCTCTCTGTCGCTCGAATATGCAGGTGCGACAGAGAAGGAGATATTAGAACTTCGTTCGTTCGCGGTAGCAGCTCTGTTTTTTTAAATAATACTGTGCTAATTGATAATACATGAATACAATAAATAGGTGCCTTAATTCGCTCATTTTATGGTTTTTGGTATTTCAATTAGCAAAATTTTTTTAAACTGAATCTGACTAATTGCTATTTAACGCAGTTTCCTGTGGGGCTAGTATGATCGCTTTTATGTCGGACATATAGCATTCGTCCCTCTCGCACTTACATACTTGACAGTACGGGACGAATGCTATATGTCCGACATATAAGCGATCATACTAGCCCCTCAGGTAGTCGGTGATATACCTATATTTTTCAGGTATGTAAAACTACGTAAACGTAATACAAAGATTCAGGTAAACGAGGTAGAAGTTGGAATTTAATAATTATTTACATGTTGCTGCCAGCCTATGACCCTAGCTAGCACGATAGCTTATACCGTCACTTTTTAGTACCTACTTTTCGACCATATAAATGTGACTGCATCGGATATCGTGCTAGCTAGGCAGGTCACGTTAAATAAACAAATGTTTAACTGCCAATTACAACTAGGTATGCATATAGTTACTAATGCAGAATTACGTATGCAGTTTAATAAATTTGATCGACTAACAAATTTATAGTTAGGTATATACTGTATTCGTGTTATAATTGCAATTACATTAATTTCGGAACAATAATTAAGCCTCCAGTTACTGAGTTATAATATAATGTCACGTCCTTAACTAATATCCAAAACACATTATCTAGTAAATAACCGTAATAATTTACCTAACAGTAATTAAATCTATGTATTTTATTAAAGCACTAAAATCTTAGGCTAAGAATCGACTGGAAGATTCTTTGGTTTCAAATATTGCGCGATTCAAATTTGAACTTTAACGGTAACTTAGTATAACAGTAACAAATGCAATAAAATCATTTAACAGAAATACTGTACTAATACAATTTTTGGTTACAAAACTTTTGGTATACATAACATAACATTTGCTCACGACAAAAATACCATCCGGGTGGTTTGTTGGCCTAACAATAGATTGATGAAACCCTACGTTGGAAAAGACCTGTTTCATGTTAGTATTCCATTATGTAGCGAAGATTGCTCGTAGCGTTTTGCCTCTATATCGCGACAAGCTTATTGTAATTCTGGGGGGTTCATTACAAAGCTGAAAGATGCTACAACACGCTACGGCGTCTCCGGTTACACACGTTATAGAATCGAAATTATACACTACTATGTTTAATTTTCCTCCTCTAATCTAAAATCTCGCCTCTTTAGATAAATGCCTATGTGAACGTAGGGTGACAAACGTTACGTTGTAGACTTTAGTACACAACTACATACCTTGTTAGACCTACCACTATATCCCGGTTATACTTTACAATAATACATTTCTTTGGTAACAAGGAACACACACTTAACAAATAATTAATCATAACAAGAACAAGAAAATATAACAATCAATTTGTAATATTGTATAAAATGTCTTACGTAAAACTAATTATATTTGTCTATTTCATTATTATACTTCAAATCAACACTAAAGGTAGATAGATAGCTGCCGTAGGTACAGTAACTGTCAGGAACATCAGCTGGCATTATTTGTTTAACATTACATCAGTAATTCATACCATGTAGGTGGTGACGATTTTACACTTTATTTTAACAAATGGACCTACCGTCAACGGCAAAAAGGCTCGCACTACTAACAAGCTCTTAAATATTTTCTTTACATTTAAGCTATCATATAAAGTAAGTTCGTCAGTAATGAAGACAACACATTTTTCAGCTAGCAGATTATACAGTCACGTTTTAGTACATATCGGTTATATAAGAGCCGGGCCACATTGCTCCGTTGCGTCGTCGCAACGAATTTAATGTCGCATATCATAAAAAAAATGTAAAACGTCGTAGCAACGCTGCGACGACGCCAACGCGACGCAGCAGTGTGGCCCGGCTCTAACGTGACGGTATAAGACGGTGCTAGCTAGGATGGTCGTATAATAAGATATTAAAATAACGGCCACTTGGCGTTGGTTGCACCAAACCGTCAGCCTAGCTAGCACGATTAGTCGATAACTTATACAGTCACGTTATATGACCGAATTGTACTAATAAGTTATTAAAATAACGGCCACTTGGCGTTGGTTGCACCATACCGTCAGCCTAGCTAGCACGATACCGTCACGTTATATGGCCGAAATGTACTAAAACGAGTAAAACGTAACGGTATAAGTAAGCTACCGCGCTAGCTAGGCTGTCATACTTAACATAATCGGTGTTCGTTAAAATTTATTGAATGGCAAGTTTCACAGGTTTCTATGGGATGATAGCTGCCGGCGCCATATATTTATTTAACTGGTTGGCGGTTATTACACCTTCCTGAATTCAGAATCTTTAGAGCGGGACGTACATATACGTTAGAGCGAGAGGCTTCAACTTCCCTCCCCTAGTATAAATGCTAAATTCAGGACAGTGTTATGCTGGCTTTAGGGCGAGTAGCACCAACTTACGATTACAGACCGATCAACGTTAAATATGGCGCCGGCAGCTGTCATCCCATAGAAACTTGTCAAACTTTCCATACAGACAGATTTTAACGAACACAAGTTGACGGTTACAGACGGTTTGGTACAACCCATGTCGGATATGCGTTTGTTTTCTAAACTTTCTAGGGCTAAGCATAAGATATATGGATTAACAAATGCGACGCAGCGTTTCGTACATACAACAACTTAATTGCACAGCTAGGCTAGCACAATACGGCGCGCGAGATAGACTATTCGTCTCTTTTCGTGTGTACCCATTAGATAGAGACGGATAGTCTATCTCGCGCGCTGTCTTGTGCTAGCCGTGCTGTACTAGTACTAGCTCTCTCTATTATGTCCATGGCGAAAACGGAACCCTTATAGTTTCGTCATATCTGTCCGTCCGTCCCTATGTCACATCCGATTTACTTGGAGACAATAAGCACTACAATAATTATGATTTGGTAGGAAGGTGTATTATGAACCGCTACATAAAAGCGATGCAAAATTAGGAAATTAGACGACACCCAACACATTTAACCGGGGATGAAAAAAAAATCAAAGCACATAGGCGCGTGGGCTATATGACATTTCATTAAAAATTATATAGAGGTTGTTATCGCTGAACCCAAACAAAAGGACGTAAGTGATGATGATTTTGATTCAATGCGTCATCGTTGTCGTTTAAGACCTTTTTTTATTCAATGTATTGTATAGTGGTTTTTATTGTGGACTAGGTGTCGGTACGGAACCCTTCTTTGTGCGTGATCCGACATGCACTTGGCCGGTTTTTACTCTTGATATTTGTAGAACTAAAGCGGTGGTATACGGTCAAATCGAAGTTTTTGTATGGACAAACTGCCAGCTCGCATTTAATAGCCTCAACAAAAATTGTTCTTACTATCAGTAATTTATATAATAGGCATTCTTGTAACACTTCATTTGAAATATATTATATTCAGGAGCAATGAATACCGGCAGTTGACCCACCATGTATCTGTAGGTAACAAAGTAACGTTAAAAATTAAACCAATTTGACACCATTAGATTAGGGATTACGTGATGGATCAGTTGTTCCATTCAAATTGTAAGTTTTCATTGCTCTTGGGTGTATAATGGCTACGAGAACACCTTCACTGGCTTAAATGGTAACGGTGCCAGAAAACTACAATTTACCATACAAATTTTGTGTCTTAATACCTAATCTCCATTAAAATATTGGTTGACAGCCACCACCTATATAAAATACACGGTGATATGATAATGCAAAAAAAAAAGCATTTTCTCAAGCCGAATGATGATACTTTAGTCTATGCCTTCTAAACCAATGCGCAGAAATTCAATGGCGTATATAAATGACATTTGCTTATATTTAGCCGGTGGGGCTGTTACGAATAGGCACTACTTGACCATTGTAAACCATTAGCTGCTTCCTGAAGCAAAATCCCTCAATACAAGGTCCAAAGGGAATTAATGTGACAATTAGTGTTTAGATGTAGGTCGATCGAAAATTGCAAAACACTTTAGTTGAATTGAACTGCAATCTACAGACAGGCCTTGAGTTCATCTTAAAAAAAAAGAAAACATCCCATAGTTCTTTCGTCTACATTGAATATTTGCTTTTCCTTCTAATCCAATATTAGTTGTCGTTATTTAAAATATTTATATACCTACTCGTATGGATTTGGGCGACGTCGGTCGGTTTCTTATTACGTCATCGTCAGATTCAGACTTGGGCAAATTCTTACTTTGTCGGATTCGTAGGTCAGATTTTTATTTTGTCGGATTCTAACTAGGTCAGTTTCTTCTAGACAGAATCAGAACAGAATAACCTAGTCTGAATCCGACAAAACAATATTCTGTATCTGATAAAGTAATAGGTAATCTGACCTACTACGAATAAGACAAAATAAGAAACCAACCAATTTCTCCGAAATGACCTCTTTTCGGACTGTTCGGTTGTTTTTTAATTTTATCTAATTCTGGCTTGATCAGTTTCTAATGTTGTCGGATACGTAGTAGGTCAAATTATAGTTTTGTCGAAATCGGACAAAAACATCTTCTTTAAAAAAATGATACTGACCTACTACGAATTGGGCAACATACGAAACTGACCAACTTTTATGTCGACAAAATAAGAAACAGAAACAGGCCAAGTCAAAACTCGAAAAAATAAGAATCTGACCTTGTACGAATTTGACTAAATAAGAAACCGACCGACGTCGCCCAAACCAAAAGTATGTTCTTTCTCAATAACACTTATCTTGTGATGAATGTTTGTGCTGTTGACTGTAGCTTGACTTGCTGGCTTCGTTGATCAATTGTTCACCACCCCCTTGCATTCAGCTCGATGATATTTTGAAGTTAAGTATGAGGTCCAAGGATTTTTTTTCTTTGAAACAGTTAATAGCTGTAACAGAAATGAGTTTGAACATTTCTTATTCCTGGATGACAGAAATTAAGAGATTGAAAACATGGCCATTGATAATCTTTTTTGTAATAATTAATAGATAAATTTACCAAAGATTTAATTATTATTCGTTATCAATAACCAGTTTCAAATGTTAGTTGTGCTATATACCAAACTAATGTTTTCTGTAGTGCGAAGCTATTAGGCCTAAAATATTGAAATTAACTAAAATGCTACTAAGTGTAACGTGGTCCCAGAGGTAAAAATTAGAATGAATAGAATCGATTTCATGCTATATCTTGAAAGGTTATGATTGTCCTGATAAAAAATACCTATTAATATCCCAAAATCTATCTGCTCTATATTAAACCATCTAGTTGGTTAAGAATTAGTATGCCAAACTGCCCATGTTAGTCGCTACGATAATATACCAGTTAAACTTTACTGACATTGAATTCGCACCGGCGACGTCATTCCGATACGAAATCCACCTTCTCGGGTAAATCTTTGTGTAGATGGCGTTCGTGCAACAAGAGATTGTGTTTCTGATAGGCCCGATACACGCAGTAGGGGCATTTGAAACTGGGCTGTTTCCGACACTCGTACTTTATGTGCCGCTGAAGAGAACCCTTGTGTTTATACTTGTTCCCGCAGTCAACGCATTCATACAGCGTCCAGCCCGCCTTACCGCCGCCCAGCCCCGAACCACCATAACCCAATATATAAGGAGTGTACAACTGTGCAACTGAAATTAAAACGCAAATCAAAATAACGTGCAAACAATACTTAAGCTACCACCATTGTAAAGCCAAGCCACCTTTAAATAATATAAATGTGCTGCCAAGCATAGGATAATGCACCATGTCTCCCATTAATTTGCTCTTTATCTACGGGTATACAACTATGTCTACCTCCTTATAATTATACATGCGATCACTTAAACCTTCGTAACGTACGTTTTAAAGAATATTTAGGTTGAACAAGGATCAGTCAGTTACAAATGAATGCCATGTGGCTGGGTTAGCACTATCCGCGGGACAATTTTATTTTTGCAATCTCTTTTAGTAGTGTAATAAGAGTGGGATACTAGTGTTACTATTCAGAATGATCCCTGTTACAATTCTTCGACAAGATCTATTTTATTTCCTAAGTATCATGCAATGTTAGTGTGTTAGTTCCGTATCCCACACAATTCGCCCCAAACCTAATGCCCCGTGTTCAACTTAAATGTATAAAATTCGATGTGTAAGAAAAACGAAAGTTTCAAGTATAGCTTTATTAAAATACAAAATGGTTATAAAAATACAATCAAATGCATTTAATCACTGTAACTTTCATGAACAGTTTACATAATGGTTTTATCACCTAGCAATATTCTATAGGCAGTAGTTATTCTATGTAGGTTTTTTCGTTAGCATAATAAATCACTAGGATCATGATCTTAATAATTATACATACGTTTTGTCACTGTTTTGTATGAATTGGTAGGTGGCAAAAATTACACTATCACAGTTCGAAAAAATGTTAATATTTCCAACAACAAAATGTAAGGTTTTATTCTTTAAGACAAAAATTACTAACGTCAGATTTCGACGCTATTGTCGTTGAACTAATTCAAAAACTGGAAAATTTTAAACCCTAATGACTAACGATTGAAGGCACTTAAGTTTTATATTGACAAGACTTTGTATGGTTGTACTGTGAACTTAACATTTTGATTGCATGATGGTAACTCCAGCGGATATAAACTACGATGGTACCATGTTAATTAATACAATTGCAATTGAATAAACAACATTTAGTTCAATATGTTGTATAGGTACAGAAAACACGGTACCAGAATTAATCTTATAATAATTTCTAAATGGTAATGAATGTGTAAATATTTACTTAAACTATGTGGAAGAATATTTGAACTTTTCTAAATTAACTTGAATGTGCACTAGATATTGATACGATTACGTTTAATGGCAGTGTCTTCCATTCAAAGATTTAAATCAACATTTTTTATAAGGCACTTGATGCTATTGCAGGTCTGACCTAACAACCATGATTGGCCCCAAAAGGAGTAATTATAATTACAGATAAAATCACATGAACGTATCAACAGACATACAATTCCAGGAACTATCGAATTAGTTGTCCACTCAACTGATTCTCGGCTAATAAGAATTATAAGATATAAAAAACAAAATCCCTAAACTAAGATAAAATAAATGCATTAGACGTAAAGAGATCTAAAAATAATTGAAAAATTAACTTAAATGAGTATTACAATATAATGGAACATGCATTATGGCAGAGAACTAGAGCTTCCTTACTAAGCGGTAATAGCTTCATTTTAATTAAAACTAGAGTATCATATCATAAAATATACGAGTCGCACTTATACGTCGTTCACGAACCCTATGCATTTCAAACAAAATGTGGCAAGTTGTACACACCTCAGATCTGACGATTCTGAAAATTTAATTCTAAATTGTACGAATCCGTTAAGGATGCTGATATAATAGTAACTGATACTGGTAACAATTTTAAACAAATAGACAAGATGTAACATCAAAGCTCCAAAATTACGGAACTTACGCCCTATTACAGGAATGATACGTTTATATAATAAATGCTGTACATAAAATAGTAAAAAGCGTAACTGTACAAATCACTTCATCTTAACTTATTGTATACTCGTAAATGCAACAGTTTCTTACACTGTCACAAAACTGCAACTAGTGTGAATACTATGAGTAACTCGTCATTTGTGGTATATTATTGTTCATCACTTAATGATGTCGCATTAAGGCAATGGTCTCCCGTTACGTTATACCTATACTGCATCATAGTGTATAAACAACATTTCAACTTTTATGCGGTATTAATTACCTCTACGGGCACCCTGACGCCCCTAGTGACAATTGATACGCGAGTTTAACAGTATTTTTTAATTTCAATATCAAATGTCTCACAAAATTTTAAATTCAAGCATTTTTATTCCAAGGAGACCACTGCCTAAACTCGTGGGTAACGATTATTGGCACCATTTGTGACCTCGAATAGACGATTACATCTAACGTGACTGTCTCGTGCCACTATCACAAAGAGATTTCATCACAATTATCACAATCAGGAAAACCTCGGATATTTGATATGATTGTTTTCAAGTCTTCACTAACATGAACTTCGCACGATTTAAAAACTGTAAATATCAACATCAAAATTGGTCCTTAACGATACAACTGTGTCAAAATAATATCAAAAAGACTAATGTAACACTAACATCAATACGGCTTTTTCGAAATTCTTATAAAAATATGGAGTATTTAATAGTGACTATTCTTCATCGTGGCGCTATGTGCAGGCATCGACGTTGTCCTGCTTTATGTACTGCTCGGGTTTCATGTGGACCTCCCGATGCATGCGTTCCATATGACGCGCAATATGCATTTTTTGTTTAGCGCGATAGACGCAGTAAGGACACTGGAATTGCGGTTCCTTCCCGCACTCCCACTTCTGATGATTGCGGAGGGAAGATTTCAGCTTGTAGACACGGCCGCAGTCGGGGCAGGTGAAACTGGGTTCTCCTGGAGCAGGCGGTAGCTGGGGGCCCGTCACGCGCATAGAGGCGACGAGAGGCAGCGCCAGCCTCGCCGACCACTGGTCCCACGACAGCCCTCCGATCCTAGTGAAAGACACGTCTTCCGGCACGCCTCCTGAAATCGCCAAAGACGTCATAAAACGATCACACGCGAACACACAAGACACACAACATTCAACATTCCCGTGAGGTTAAACAGTTACAAGCAACGTATACATGTTATATACATAATAAAATAAATATGTAAATAAAAACAGATACATATACTACTGAAGATAAATCTACTGTGAGTATCCACCGAGTGCTGTGATGAAAGCTTTGCAAAGGAAAAGTAAAAAAGAAACAAAAAAAGAAATCATAACGTTTATTTTATATGAATAATTTGTTTGGTGAAGATGTGTCGTCGTACGGCAATTCGGTCTATCTAAACCTGCCGCCGGTCTCAACGGACGAAACACGCGATGCTAATAAATGGTGTTACTGGACCGATACCGTTCTATTCATTCACTGCTATTGCTACTCTAACAAGTTTGTTACTTAAAAGTAGTCTCCCGACCCATGGGCTTTCTTGTCTACCTGAAATTATTAATTATATTAGTATGAACGAAAACTAAGGAAAAACTGAAACAAGTTGAAAAATAAGCTGCGATGGAATCAACACTTATCATGCAAAACATGCAATTGTTAATTAGGTGTAAATATTCAACGGTAGGTATAATAACAAGACTTACCAGTGATACTACAATAATTAAACTTATACTTCTACCATGTTCTCAGAATTCCCCCACGATGAATGTATATCGTGTTGATATTACGTAATAGTTAAAACATTTGATGCATAAAAAGAAAACAAATTATTCATATATATTATAGATATATTTGATTAAACGTTTCTACCAGATAAACCCCAAAATATTCATATAAAAATCACACAAATAAAACTAATTCTTCAATAATATTAACAAACAATTTAAACGACGTAACAATCGTTTTGAATATAATTCATGCTACATACATTCAGTATTCAAGGAGCGTAATAAATATGATATGATGGGAATATTGCGTCAGAATAGCTTGCATGCTCAGTTGTAATGACTTGAATGTTTCTACAACAAATAACGTCTTATTTCTTACCATCACTTTAAATCTAATACTGACTTTGGTCAAATAGCTTTGTTATCCTAGTTTAACAAAAAATATCAACAGTCAATATGTTAAACAAAACTCGAATAGGTTATTGCAAATAAATATCAGTTAATATCAAGATAACAATTTACACAATTTTGAACACATCTTCTATCCCAGTTTACCGAATAACAACAATATCAAAAACACCTTTAAGTATTATATTATAACTACAGGTAACATTGTAGGCACATTATGGATGAGCTTTATTTATCTAATCGTGTCAAAAGCAATAGATTCTCAATGCACTGATTTATTTGCTCGGTGGAATAGCCTCATTAACTACAAACTCAACGATTCATTTTAGTCATTTGAGAGATCTATTGATTTCCTAAAAAGAACTGCAAGAGCAGCCTTATAAATATAGTTCTTACACTAATAAATAAACGATTTAAATTAACATAACTTTGGGTTTGCTACAAAGGTGTAAAGATAGGAAGACAAGGTAATAAATAATGGTCCCTCGATTATTTACTCTATAGGAAAACAAAACAGAAGATATAATAAATTAAGAGGATCAACGATTTGGTTTATGGAGAAAATGATTGACCAACAAAACAATAACTTTCTACCCGTGATATAAGATAAAAAAGAATAATAGAACCTACAAAACAATTTTTTTTTTACCTAAGTAATAACTAATCATTCTAATATCATTGCACTACGATTAACAAATTTGGAATTACATATATTCCTTATAAGGAATGTTTGATTATAAAACTACACAAATTCGAGCTAATTATGGTATGAAAATTTATTGCTTATCGTCAAGTCCCTCTAATATCGATATATTTAATCGTAACTCGATTGTATATTTTCAATAAATTTATCGCTTTGGGAAAAAGGGACATCAACTATAATAACCGACCTGAGGCCGTACACCTTTTGATAAAATACTTGGGTCAGTCTTAACTACGATCATAAACTCTAACAAAAACAACAAGATTAACGCTAATGCCGTTAGGGAATGTGCACATTACAACTATTCAGTGTATATTATAAACCTCTTTCAACAAAAATTTAACTTAAAATATAAATAATATTATTGCAGTACCGATTTGGTTAGGTATCTACTTTGGTCGAATGAAATCTAAACTAGATAGAAGTTTTTTTGTTACGCCTGACTTTGTTACTGGCGTAGATGTACCACTCGTTGTTGTGGTGTTTGCGGATGTGAACGCCCAGATTGCCTCTCTGTTTGGCCTTGTAGGAGCAATACGGGCATTGGTGTGACGGTGCCTTCCCGCCACACTCTACGTTCTCGTGGCGCCGCAGTGTCGACTTCCACCGGTACTTTTTACCACAGTGTCGACACTCAAATTGGCGGCTCGCGTCGTCAGAGCTATTGCCGTCGCGACGCGAGTATTTTACCTCCATCTTGTTTTCTCCTTGCTCATCACCCGGCACAGAGTGGTCATAGAAAGCGTCAGTGTCCTCGGGCAAGACGATGTCGTCAGTGTCGTCGTACTCCTCAGAATCTAGGTCCTCGCGTTTGGGCGCGTTGTTATTCTGCAGAAAGGCCTGCTGGAGCAGATGGGCTTTCAGGTCGTCGGGGATTGCGGCGAGCGAGTCTAGCGGATGTTTGGGTAGCAGGGGAGGCTTGAGGATGTTGGTGACCTGGATGCAGGCCGGCACTAGTCCGGCGAGCCCTGGCTGCGCCTGCGCAGACAGCAGCGACAGCAACGCCGAAGGCAGCTCCTTGTGCTCTGAAATCCAATACGTTTAACATGTTGCAAAACATAAGAAAAAAACAAAAGCGCTACTACGTACGTCTGTTAATTCTACCAGAGGCTAAAATAAATTAAGGAACCAAAGAAATGCGTTATAATAATAAATTAAAAAAATAATCTCTGTTAGAAATCATAAGGCGAAGCTTCTAACATGCAAACATGCACAATCTCGAGTTTTTAATCTTCCCATAAAGAACGGGTGGGGACAAAATAAAAAAACCCGGCTACAGTAAGTTGTTTAATAGATTTAAAAAATATCGAATATCATTATCAATAATACATGTATATGAGGCTCATATAAAAATTTACGTTAATATCATCTAAGGAAGATCGAAGTAAGGCACTAGTATAAAGCACTGTAGTGTAGAATCGGTCACTCGACGCGAATAGGGGTCGACACAGGGGTCCGCGGCGGAGACGGAGAGCGCGGGGAATGATGTTCTGGATGTTTCCGCTTGAGGTGGTTCTTCAGCTCGTTACGGCGATGCTTGCTGTACGAGCAATGAGGACATTTATACTGGGGCTCGCGGCGGCACTCGAGAGTGATGTGTCGCACGAGATTCTTGCGCGCATTGTAGCAGCGATGGCAGTTCGGGCACTTGTACTTATTATTCTCGGTCTTGTATTGAGCGCAAGGGAGGTTCGCCGGCCGATCTGAGCGAGGGAATATGTTGTAGCGCGATTCTGTTTTCGCATCCGCTTTTTTCTTCGGTTCCGGTTTGGGTTCAGATTCTGGTTTAGGAATTAAAGCTTTAGGAGTTGCCGGTTTTGGACCAGATTTTGCTGGCTGTCGCTTATTCTCCTTGGTTTCTTCCGGTATTATTAGCGAATTGGGCGAAGTCACGTTCTTCAATACTGCGAATGTGGTCGCGGTGGGCGGTTCTTCGACTACTTTTTTACTACGCGTCACGACCCTGTTCGGCATGATCAGTCCTGAAAGAGAAAATCTGAATACAGTTCATTGCTTGGTTGCTAATAAATTAAATAAAAATTATGTCAAGCTTAAATAAAAACAAATGTGACGTAAAGAAAACCATATATTGAAAAAAAAAAAAAACAAAATGATTATAAAGTTTTATAAATTGTAACAAAAACAAACTTCTTTTATTAGATTATTTCAACAATAGGTATGTATCCTCACTCATTCTAAGCGATCATACCAGGTAGAATGTGAAGTGTACGTTTTATATTAATCAACAAATGTAAATATTTCTAAAGGAACGTAACAGCATAAAGGAGATCAACTTTTATACTTAATCTAAATGGATAGGAACATAATTATGTGCGTCTACACACTACTACACAACTAGATAAAAAGTTATTAGTAATGGCATCGATGCATAACCTATAAAAAAAAACAGTTCATTCTAAAAATACTAGCAATATAAACATGTTACATAACTATAAATTCAAAGGTTTTTCTTCTTTCTTAACTTTCTTTAAAATCTCAGGGTACTCTTGCAGCCAATTAGGATGTTTTTGAGCAATGTGCGAAGTCAATGTTTTCTTTTGAGAGTACTTTTTGCCACACCTTTCACAGCCAAATTGAGGGCCGGTAACACATTCATACTTTTCATGCCGCAGTTTGTTCCTTCTATACTTGTATAGCCTTTTACATGTAGAGCAAGAATAATGACTGTCTTTGTCAGCATGAATTGGTTTTCTTCCCCTTTTTTTAAGAGCCATCCCATCCACATTCCTTTTTAGAGGTTTCCGTCCTCTCTTTTTGTATGTTCTCTTAACAATTTTCTCTATAGCTGTTTGTTCCTGTTTAATTTCTATTCCTATTTGTTTAAGAAGTTTTGAGCTCTTAAGATACCCGCGGGTTAATGGAAAAGAAGTTTTTGCGTAATGCAGGTCGTTAATGACATTTATGGGTGGTTCTGGAAGGTCAAAGAATGAAAAGCAATAAATAATGATAAGTAAAAAGATCTACACAGAGAAACAAATATGAGCATTGAAAAATAGAAATGGATGTTTTGAATAAGTTCTTAAATCATGTTGATAGAAGTCAATGGTGCCAGTTATAAACAGGAAAAGGTAATCAGGAACTAGAATATTACATTTGTTAATAGTATTGTGATGTTAGCAGCACGGTGACAGGTTGACGGTAGGGTTTCTACTGGTGATGAATTCAATCCTATTTTCGTAAAACTCATATCAATTCAATTTTAACGTTTCGTATTGAATCGTAATGTATGGCTAAATGAAATGCGCATAAAATATCATTGGGTTCTTTACGTCATGACATGCTTTCAATAATCTCTGGAATTTTAGCCTTATGAACAAGTTTTCGTCTAAAGAACATGCACAATAAATGATAAGAACTCCGGATTTTTAGTTCACTTAAAACTGATTGATGATTTAAAACATGAATTACTAAAAAAATACATCTGCAGTGAAATCACATGTGAATGCAAAAAATAAAGAAATAATAAATAAGATAAATAAGCCACATTACCATCAAACTACAAATAATATAACATAATTAAGGTTTACCTTGTTTCCTTAGTTGCTTCGCAGCCACATCCATATCTTCTATAAACAATTGCAACAAGTTGTACCACACTATCAGTGCCAAAGTAAAACGTCTACCGCCGCACGAGTTCCCGCTCTAGCTTTCAATAGCCAAATATAATCCGAGGGTGAAGTGAGGTGTTTGTGCACATTTATCATGAATCTTTAATTCATAAAATAAATACAAGTACAATAAATATGAGAAACTTTACTTACCAATGAGCCATATCACTCCACATTAGGACAAAGGTTAGCACTATTGAAAGTTAATGTGTTACATATGCAGTCCAGTAATACCATATCTATGAATAGTTCTAGTAAGCATGCATTCTACGCTGGCCCCACAACAAAGCGATACACGTCATACACATTCAAGTGGAAACAAATGTAAAACAAGATCAACTTACCTTAACAGTTACCTCACCTTTTGAAAGGCTACAGTGATCAAAAAACCTTTTACCAATACCTTTTTACCTGTTGCACTGGAATATTTTCAAATGGATACAGAAATATAAATTGTGATAAGATTAGTAGTTTATAATACTAATATTAGATACGTACTAATTAATATATGGTTGAATTTTCACATGTGAAAACACTAGCACTCTTATAACCGCCGTCGTGAAATATAATATTTATATATAACAGGATAAATAAGATTATTTAAGCAATGACTGTTTTCATTTCAAATTATGGGAAGACATT
Source organism: Notocelia uddmanniana (assembly GCA_905163555.1). Lineage (NCBI taxonomy): Eukaryota > Metazoa > Arthropoda > Insecta > Lepidoptera > Tortricidae > Notocelia > Notocelia uddmanniana. Next base: position 6,899,190 of record LR991064.1, read on the forward strand.
GCGCATTTCATCCGTTCCTTAGACGTCTGGGCCAATGGACTTTAATCATTCACATAGCAAATTTAAATATTTAATTCATAAGCAATTACATAGTACAAAGTGCATTGTCCCAGAATATCAAACTCAAGTCCCAAGTAACATCTTGCGTCAGCAGTATCGAGTAGGTATTTAGGTGAACGCTCTACGCAAGATGTTGGTGGCGCGTCGTTGCAAATACTACATGTGCCTGCAACGACGCCCGAGTAGTGTGCTTGCTTACCTTGCGAATCTCGAACGCTATCACTCGAGTTCATGATTTCATCTTGAGATCGTTCCATATGCCATTGAAAATCTAGAACGAAAAACAACATAGATATAAAAACTATATGTTAAATCACACATGTGTAACCTAAAATGTTGAAATGCATGCAGCTGTGACGGATTTGAATGATAATAGAATATTTATGTTCCAAGTTATGATCTTTTAACATTGTCTGGTTTGCCCTTGCTTAAGATAGTATACTGATAGTTTGTTTTAACATGAATTGTATGGGCAGTGATAATAAATGATGGTGCTTAAAAGGACAAATTACACTTTACAAGGTTCTTCACTGTATATTTTAGCTTTACTCGTACATTGAATTGTTAGAATAACATGCATTGGCCAAAAAACAAGCATAATTATTATTTTATCTTGACAAGTTGTATTGTTAGTAATGGATTTATAGTGCAACTAGTACTGCTTTAATGATTCAATGTCACAAATGTCATCTAGATATTGATTAATAATTTAGATAATGTTATAAAATTCATCATCATCCTATTATCCCACTGCTGGGCAGAGGCCTCCTCTCATAGACGAAAGGGTACGGGCAGTAGTACCCACGCTGGCCCTGTGCAGGTTGGAGACTTCACGTACACCTTTAAATTTCTCTTGAAGATGTATGCAGGTTTCCTCACGATGTTTTCCTTCACCGAAAAGCTAACGGTAAATATCAAATGATACTTCATATATCTTCGAAAAACTCATAACATTGGTAAGAGCCAGGATTCAGACCCCCAATACGGTATTTCACTGATCATTTGATCAGTTATTCAAATCAGCAACTTTTTACGAAACATCAAAAACGCTTGGTTAGTATGAAGTCTGTAGGGAAAGGTGCCTAATCACGTCACAATTTTCTATGGTCAAACTGCGTCCTTTTTTTCATGTTTCTGTATTTAAAAATCTTTAAAACTGCATAAAGAAGCTGAAGCTTGATTTTTCCGAGTATTTTCGTATGATTTGTTTATTGGTAATGTATAAAGAATATTTTTTAGTGTTGTGAAATACCCTATTGCTGCTGCTTGAATCATTGGGCTACCGTAGCTTCGTTACTAAAGTCATAAATTGAAAATAATTCAGAAAGACACTAGCATATTTTGAAACATTCAATCATAGCACTTTGTTATCACCAACAACTGAATGGTGTAAACAAATATTGCCTTGAAATGAAAAAGTTACTGTTATTTTACTATATTTTTTATTTTTTTCTTATAAACCACGACGGTGGCAAACAAGCATAGGGCCTGCCTAATGGTAAGCAGTGCCAGAGTAACCTATGAATGCTTGCGACTCCAGGAGTCACAGACAGGGCATGTCGCTGAAAATTTATTGATTATAGGATTAATTGTATCGCACCTGGAGGCAAGTGCAGGTTCCTCTTTCTTACCCCCTTCGAAACCAGCCAATACAATCTTGGGAGTTGATTACAACTAATTAACAAATCAAAAACATATATTTATGTCAATATACGTCAATATACTTCGGTACAATGCTGTTTTCCGGTCTTAAAAGGATCTCAGTGCTTCTTAGGGAGCTCACTAGATTTGTTGTTGATCTTTGGCATCTTCGAGTACTTTGAGTAAAATATTGTTAACAATACTCAAAGTTTGTAGATGCAATATAGGGTTTCATTTGTTTCATTATGCACGCTTTTTACTCGTATTGTGAAAAAACAATAGAGGTATATTGTGAAATTAAATGTAGGTAGTGTAATTACAATTTTTTTTAGAAATCCATTATAGAGATAAGCTCGCCTTTGTACACATGTCAACTGTTCATGAAATTCTTGTTTTATTTTACTCGATTCATGTACAATAAAGAATTTTACATACATACATATAATTTGCAGTGAGAGAGCGTTCGTGGCCCAGCGGCACCAAGGTACCGCGTGCGGTATGCGAGGTTCGGCAACGTCGGCCGTGGTCAACTCTTGGATAGATGACCGCTTTGAGTGGTTACTAACTTGAGCACTCCCATGCTTTGGAAGGCACGTTGATTACGGCTGCTCTGAATAACGATGATAAAGTTGCCCACTCACTTGACAAGCCTAATCCCAGTAAGGTCTAGTTTCTCCCTTGGGTTGGAAGGTCGGATTAGCAGTTGCTTCCATAATAGATCAGTGCCAATGTCAATTTTTGGGATTAGGTAGCTGACCCTGGGCAGCCTTTAGGTTGCAACTGCACTGAGATAACGCTAGAATGATGATTATGCAGTGAAAGAGCTAGTTACAATGGATTAACTAAAAAAAATACTTTGCTAATTGTTAGCATATGTGAAGTCCCATACCTGCCAGTGCAAGGACTACAAACCATTTCTACTTGTAGGCTTGTGCCTATCAGTGGGACGCAAATTGGTAGGCTGATGATGTTTGCTCATTGTGTTATTAAGATACTAACTGCGTACGACGTCGTTGTGAGCCACGACCGGCTGTTCCTCGGCCTCCTCATCCAGAGTGAGATCCTCCACTCCATCCCTTGCATTCTCCTCTTTGCATTGGGGCTCCTCCCCGTTTCCGTGGACGTCTGTAGTTGGCGGGAGTGGTATAGCGGGCGCGGGCACCTCAAGCGACATGCGGCGCGCTTTCTTCCGGCGGCGAGTGGGGCTTATGGAGCCTTCACGGCTGTCTATGCTACCATCTCGGACCTGAGACAAATATATTTTCATTACCATTTTTTTTTAGATTGGCAAAGGTGAAAGACCTATGTCCATATCTTAGTAAGAGCTAATAATTTGTGTGATGAGCTTGTTATACATTTTATTACTGAGTTTTAGTTCAATGTGTGTGGTATTTATCTATTTTATTTTGTACTTATTTATGTGTTCTTTATAATAATTAAATTGCACCTAGTGTTATACCGCGCTCAAATTTAGCATACATGTGTAGTATGACGTTGCAGTATCAAAATGTTACAAAACTGTTCTAATGAAGAGATGAGGTGGATGGTTGCCACCGTAGGATGTATGTAATATAACACCCAGATTGAGTTTAATTGTCTTGACTAGCTTGATGACTGTGCAAAAAAAAGGTCTGTCAACAATCTGAAAATGTGACTATCATGTTTGATGGAAGTCTAGGATGTTTTGATATGAGGTCGCATATTATTTTATTAATCAAATTATTGGTTTCTCACTTGCTCCCCAGCGTAATAAGGGGAACACACTGTACATACCCAAGTTATAGCTATACTAATATAATTTTATTTTAGCAAGAAGTATAATTCAAATTCAATCATTAGCATAAACTACCTTTCTAGCTGTACATGTAAAGTTTGTAGTTGTTTCAACAAGTTTGTGAGCAGTAAATGACAGTGCATGTGACCAAAAGACCAAACCAATGCTGTAAATCTTAGGTAATTGTTTGGATGCTATAAGTTCAAATTTTACAACATGATATGATACCTATCATGCAAACTTTATTAGTTGTTCAAAACAAACATGCATCCTTTATAGAAATACACTGGTGATTATTTGTGTGTATGTACACAATATTATCAACACACTTCCAGTTCATTACATTTAGAACTGGATAAAGTGTTTTCTGGGCACCATCTTTAATAGTGTTGTTGTAATTTATGATTTTATGGTATGTATGATTCAGTCCGAAATATGTAAAACCGTCCAAGTGCGAGTCGGACTCTCGCACGAAGGGTTCCGTACCAGAAAAAAAAAACGCCAACAACTACTCTGTTGTACGGGAGCCCCCCCTTAATTATTATTATTATTTTAATTTTAGTATATGTTGTTGTAGCCACAATAAAAATACATAATCTGTGCAAATTTCAACTGTCTAGCTATTACGGTTCTTGAGATCTAGCTCGGCGAGTGGTAGCCATGAAAAAAGGCTAAAATATCACGTTTTTTGTATGGGAGACCCCCTTAATTATTATTATTTTGTTTTTAGTATTTGTTGTTATAGCGGCAACAGAAATACACAATCTGTGAAAATTTCAACTGTCTAGCTATTACGGTTCTTGAGATACAGCCTGGTGACAGACAGACGGACAGCAGTCTTAGTAATAGGGTCCCGTTTTTACCCTTTGGGTACGGAACCCTAAAAACTAGGAGCCGCACAACATAGTGTTTATTATTTTTGATGGAATGATTTGATGCATTTTTCATACCCATTTTGGGTGGAATATAAGTTAGGTACCTCAAACAAACTTACTTATGCCCTCTTGTCTCAATTTCCAGTGGCAGATTTTCAAGGGGCTGAGCCTTAGGGCAAATCCAGCACTGATAATTTCCCAGACTTTTTGTTAATAAAATTTTGAAACCGTTGTGTAAGATTAATGTAGGTACAATGGGTACATAAATAATAAATTGAATTTTAAGTATAAAATGAAGGTGATAGATTAGCAAAGGTGATTAAAAATATGGTATCTTAATCTAAACATTTGTTTTACTAATAACATACATACATAAAATTTAAATCCACCTGAAAACATAATAGATAGCTTTATGTATATTACCTAAAATGATTACCCCCTACATAAAATCATGCAAAATAATGTGTCACATTATTACAATTAAAATTGCTTTGGCTCTAGGTTGACTGATAAAGAATGCTTCATGGCATTAAATGTGCCACTTTCTGCAATAAATAATTTACTGTAGAAATATAAATAATTTATTCCTTCAATCAAAGAATGAATGTAAAAAATGCATGCATACACTCACCAAATCAATGTTAACTTGCTTTTAATTCCCATAGTACATGAATTATAATATATTCTTTATAAGAAATCTTTTTTAAACTTCTTTAAACCTAAACCTAAAGAGAGGGCATTGTAAAAAGGACTCCACTGCTCTGTGTCCATTTGAATTAAAAATTATTTATCTTTTTATTATATCAGTTTGTCATTTGTCTTATTTATTCAAACAAAACAAAAACAGAAGAATCATATCTTGTTAGAAAGGGTCATAACATGCTTTAGTAAACAGAGGCATTTTATGTTTTAAGAATAAGGTGGTATTACAATTTAGTAGAAAGGGTAAGAAGTGAGGTGTACTGTGAGCATACCTACTTGAGAATAGAGTAGGAAGTTTTTTTATAATGTGGAAGTAAATAATACATACTAGATATTGCATGTCATGTATTTACAAACCTGTGGTGGCGGTGACGGGGCCCGCGGCGGGTGTGCGGGGGCAACCTGTGCAGGGCGCGACGGTGGCCGGGATGGCTTGTTGTCAGAGAGACCTTTGATTTGCAGTGACTCTGCAGCCTTCAACAAGGCTGCCAGCTGGTCCTGCGAGATGTTCACCTCTCCACGATACATATAGTCCATCATGGCTCTCAACTCAGCATACTTCACATCTTTCAAGATAATAATAGGATGCTTGTCATACTGCTGTGATAGCACATTCTGCAACAAAAACATTGACTTGTTTGTTCTGTGTAGGTAAACATTGATCTTGATGCTATTGTTATCTATTGTATTTAGATTTCTATTCCCTTATGTATAAAGTTGAATAGCATTCCAAATTCAAGTAATATACAATGAATTCCAATGGTAAAGTTATTTGTAAGTCATTTGTTTTAGTTAGTAACATAACTTTAGACGTCATTGATGTCATTTAGCAAATCACAGTTAATGAGCATCATTGAGTAATAGTAACCTAGTAAATGGGTACTTTGCAACAACTTTCTGTTGCCAACTCATCTTTGCATCAATCTAAGCCAATTGCTAAGGCATGAAAGCTAGAACGAAACAACTGGGTTGTTTATTAGAGCAAAACTGAGTTGCCTTGTAAGTTAAACACGATAGCAATTGACCTACATAACGTGAGCGCGTTAGCAAATTACCAACCTCGAAATAGGGACTGCACGCCGACAGGACGACTTTATGTGCCTTCAGCGTTTGTCCCTCGGCTGCTAGCGTGCAGTCCACGTGAATGCCTTTCTCCAGGAGCGTGTCGAACACCGACACCAGCGTGGACTGGTGGTTGTTCCATCGCAGGCAGAACTGCTGGTCGTCGTCCATGCTGCAGGTCTCGAGCCACTCGTCGCGCCCACGGTTCTACATCAAAACATTCCTTCATCAACACAAGTTAAACACCACGCAAATTAGGGCACTCTGAAACTTCTCCCGAACACAACAAACAACAATTTATCAGTCGCGATAATCACGCGCAAACGCTAATCGTATCACAGATTCACCTCATAAAATGATATCACACCTCAACTTTAACTTTAGGGACCACATACGAGTCGGTCCTAAGCGACGCGGCACTCTCGACACAAAGAAAATGGCCGCTTTTCCAGCGCGACAAAAAATAAAATGGCGACGAAAATTCTAAGTTTTACTATTTTCTGGACAAACTTTTCTTGACACATATAACAGATTCAAGTTCAACACGGGGCCGCGACACGCTGAACTTCGCCAAAGTTTGAAGTCAACAAAGAAACTTCTGAGAAACTTTACTTCGAAAGTTCACGAGTGGAAATTTTCAAGATGAAAACTCGTAGCGAGCTATGCTTATCGCGGTCGTAACGCTACATCGGAGATCTAAACGCTTACCTTGACTATTTCATTAACTGTTGTATGAGGTTTCAACACTGTTTTAGATAATTATGAACTATTTTAACAATGGTACGATTATAGTTTAGCACATTTGCACACCCGCCAGCTTTCTTGATTGAAAACACCTACTTTTAGAGTAGGTACTAACTAATATGCTATGTTGCAAGTTTAGAGAAAGGCACCTCTACAAAAATCCAAATGAAGTACAAGTTGGAAGCGACGCAGTGACCCAAAATAAGCTTCAAAATGTTGCCATAGTTAAATAATAGGAAAGCTTGAAAACAAACATTAATAAGCAATATACGTTCAATTTTAATTATTTCAGAGTGCTACGTTAATTAATTTTACTATCAACTTTTTTCGGTAAAATTATAATTACCGTTTATTTCCAAATCAGTCGACGCCATTTCTTAAACGCATTCAGAGTTCTTGTCCTTGACCTACTTTTAAAAACTATCTCGCGGTAGATTTTATTTGTATATTTCTCAGTTTTAACATTGTAAAATATTAAATGAAAATAGAATTAAAGTTGATAAAAAAGGAAGCAAAGCATGGGTTAAAAAATAATAAGTAAAATGTGAACCATATTGCCAGTTGTAAAAATAATATGTCAGCTTGTAACGTTTTTGTTGAAATCAGCGCCACCTACTGGCGTCACTGCATATCTTTACAGTTTGTCACTAATTCTAAGAACTTTGCAAGCATGAATTATGTTTAAATATGGATAATTGTATAGTATTCTACTCCAACTTCTGATTGTTATTTTTGTCCCGATTAAATAATATAATAAAGGATGTATGTTATTCAGATAGGCCGGTTACGCAACCAGCGTCGGTTGCGACATTGCGACCAAAGGCTGACTACACAACTTAAATGAAAAAGTGAACCGTAAGCTTTTCTTCGATAGTTTTTCTCAAACCTTAGTTCTGTAATCTTTCAGAAGACAATATTACCTACAAATAAAGTTTCAACAATACCTAGTAAAGTTTGTGAATTGCAAACCCTCGCATCTTATAAAATTAAAACGCCATGCTAGAATAACATGAAAATTTGTATACACAATGGGATCCGGCATATCTAGGTCGGAAATTAGTTTCTGTTGCTAGAAATTCGTCAGTCTGTCTGTCTGTACGTCTGTCACCAGGCTGTATCTCATGAACCGTGATAGTTGACAGGTAAAATTTTCACAGATGATGCATTTCTGTTGCCGCTATAACAACAAATATTAAAAACAAAATAAAAAATTAAGGGGGCTCCCATACAAAAAACAACTTATAAAAGTTGCTCATTGTGTTCATTAGGCGCTGGGTCTCAAAATGTATGGGAAACCTAAATGCCGACTTGCACTTGACCAAAATTCAACTTAATATAATTTAACGTTTTTATTACTGATAAAAAAAAATGACAAAATGGTAAAATAAAATAAAATAAAAAGTTAAGGGTACCTCCCCTACACGTAAAGTGGGGATGATTTTTTTGCTTCCATTCTATGGTGTGGGTTGTTGTTGGATAGACCTTTCAAAATGAATAGAGGTCTTCATCAAGCATTTTTTGTTAAAGAGAATATTTTCGGAAATAAACAAACCAAAAGAAAAAAAATGAGTCCCTTCCTCGAACTTTTCAACTATGGGCCCAAAAAATAAGAAAGAAACCATAAAAGTAAAACTTAATAAAAAACTATAACGGACATGATCAGCTAAGCTGTTTTTGAGTTATCGTAAAAAGTCTTCCCTTTTTAGTAAAATACGTATGAAACGCTGCGAAGGTATTCCCTTTTATTTCTCCATTATAATTTCAAGCAACAGAAACTAATTTCCGACCTAGATATTCCGGATCCCATTGTGTATACAAAGTTTCATTATTCTAGCATGGTGTTTTAAAATTAGCGAAACTACGTTTGTATGGAGAACCGAGCTTGCTGTGGACTCTTAAGTTAATTGGGCAACTACGGAAATACATACTTGTACATACTACACTGAGCATAAGGCTCTTCATGCTCTTGGCCGACTTTTTTTAAAATATCAATCGTTAAATTTAAAGTGTCTCATTTTTTTACAACTCTTAAGAGGGCGCAGTACGCTCGGTCTGGCTCGGTTTTCCATACAAACGTATTTACCCTCTCATTTTAAAACGCCATGCTAGAATAACATGAAAATTTGTATACACAATGGGATCCGGCATATCTAGGTCGGAAATTAGTTTCTGTTGCTAGAAATTGTAAAAGAAAAAAAATACAGCGGTTTTTTGAGTTTTTTACGGCTTGTATGAAAACCTAAATAATCGCTGTATTTTTAATATTATTATTATATTATTTTAGACAGGCAGCTCGCGCTGATAAGTCTAAATCATAGTTCACTAAGCACTAATATAATTCACTGCTTTAGATAGTTTGTCAAGTCTATTTTTAATTTGTTCCAAGTATTAACAATTCGGTTCGCAATAAAGGAATATTTTTTCTCCATTATAATTTCAAGCAACAGAAACTATGTTCCGACCTAGATATGCCGGATCCCATTTAACCCATTTTGTATACAAAGTTTCATGTTATTCTAGAATTGGGGTTTTAAAATGAGAGCATAAATACGTTTGTATGGAGAACCGAGCGTACTGTATAAGTAGGCAACATACCGAAAAAAAATTTGTTTTTCCAAGATGTCGGAGAAAGATACAGTATGGAGCTGGAAGGATTTGCGGGAACTTTGGGTTAGAAGGAACTTTGGGTTGTCATTACAATATTGTCCTTTACAACATATCAAAAAACCATGACATTCGGACCTCTTTTAGGGTGCCGGAACAAATGTGTGCATGGCAGGGGTGGCCCTTCAGAGAGCAACTTTTCGAGAACGTTGAAGTTAATTTTCTAACTTACTTAAACGCTAGTAACGCTACCATGAAATGCTATCGAAAACTTACATTACGTTACATTACTACAGTTGTCACCGAATCAACGTGTTTCGAGTAGATTTCGATTGTACTCATACTATGAGTCAATTACACGTTTACTATACTCGCTAACGTTAACTCGATTCATCGAGTAGTTAACGTTACGATACGGAGTGACGTGCCTAACTTCACAATTTATAAAGGTCTCTTTCTAACTATACTGGAAAGACAGAAAAAGGTTTGGGCAAATGGCTATAAAAAAATATATAATAGGACTGGGGTACCCAAGCCGTCCTTTAAAAAGTATAGAAATAAACTCGTAGCATTACCAATTACCATGAGTTTACAGTGACCGTATTCGCTAATAGCGACTGCGTAAACGATCTGTATGGAGAATAGTACAGCGCCTCTGGTGGTCACTCTGGTAAATTACCTATCGAAAAGTAATCACTAGCGACTAACGTTTTGTAGCGGTTGTCGTAGGTATCACACTTTTGACATCGATTTAGAATACATATATCTCTCTACAGGGTGTTCGGCAGATGGATGGACATACGAGGGCTGTTCCGAAAGTTTTTAGCTGCTCTCACTCTATTCATGCGATATATTTTTTATTTACACCATTATGTGGGTAATTTCAATAGTTATGAGCTGAGATAAAATCGTTAGTAAGCAGCAAGTATTTTTTTCACAACATTTCTTTCACCAAAACCACCAACACCAACATTTCTTTTACCATTTTTTAAGGGTCTTATACAAAAGTATGGGCTTTTAAAAATTTGCGCAAAAAACTACTATTTTTGATACCTAAAAATAGTTTTGGCAACGAAATCCCTAATAGCTGTAGGTAGTGGAAACTGCCCGGGATGACTTCCTAACTTAGATTTGCTTATTTTAATGTAAAATCACTAAATGATTTTATTTAATTTACTTAAGTTCTTTTTGTGATGATGACCAGTCCCTAGTCTCGCGACCTAGACTAATCCTTACACACACCTGCTCATTGTCGCTAATTTTCACGCAATCGAAACAGATTACGTGGGCAAAGAAAGGGAAGATTCATAGTTTGCGGTGTATAAAATTTCGTTTCGTTGTGGTGACGTATTAATCAAAATTGTCCCGCAACACAAAATTGGTATTGTGACCCGTTCATCGCATATTAGATAGGGCTGTTGACAACTCGTACTTAAAACACAATAAAAAAAACCAAGCGACTTTCATCAAAAGTTTCACCCCAACACATATGTATCGAAATTACCCGCATAATGGTATCATTCATCATCATCATCATCATGTCAGCCGAAAGACGTCCACTGCTGGACATAGGCCTCCCCCAAAGACTTCCACAATGACCGGTCCTGCGCCACCCGCATCCAGCGGACACCCGCGACCTTCACCAGGTCATCAGTCCACCGTGTGGGGGGCCTCCCACGCTACGCCTTCCGGTACGTGGTCGCCACTCGAGAACCTTTCCGCCCCAACGGCCATCGGTTCTACGTGCTATGTGCCCCGCCCACTGCCACTTAAGTTTAGCGATTCGGAGGGCTATATCGGTCACTTTGGTTCTGCTGCGGATGGCCTCATTCCTGATGCGATCACGCAGAGAAACTCCCAACATAGCTCTCTCCATTGCCCTTTGGGTGACTTTGAGCCTTCTTATGAGGCCCATAGTAAGCGACCACGTTTCAGTGCCAATATGTCATCACTGGCAACACACACTGGTCAAAGACTTTTGTCTTGAGACACTGCGGAATATTGGACGAAAAGATGTGCCGTAGCTTCCCGAACGCTGCCCAGCCGAGTCGGATTCGACGATTAACCTCTTTCTCGAAGTTGGCCCTACCTAACTGGACAGTCTGTCCTAGGTATACGTAATCGTCTACAACTTCGAGCGTAAAGTGTCCGATTGTTAAGGGAGTTGGTGCGACATGGACATTTGACATGATCTTCGTCTTGTCCATGTTCATCCTTAGACCAACTCGCTCGGAGGCTTTACTGAGGTCATTGAGCATTGTACTTAAATCCTCCATGGTCTCAGCCAAGACTACTATATCGTCAGCAAACCGAAGGTGAGCTAGGTAGTCGCCGTTTATGTTGATGCCTAGCCTTCTCCAGTCCAGAGTCTTGAAAACATCCTCCAGTGCAGCGGAGAACAGTTTAGGAGAAATAACATCTCCTTGCCTGACTCCCCGCTGCAACGGAATAGGCTTTGAGTTCCGGTCCTGGAGTCGGACTGACATAGTGGCGTTCTTGTACAAACTTTTCAGCACTTCGATATACCGGTAGTCCACTTGGCACCGCTGGAGAGATTGTAGTACAGCCCAGGTTTCGATCGAATCGAAGGCTTTCTCGTAGTCCACGAACGCTAAACAGAGGGGCAGGTTATACTCCTCAGTCTTCTGTATAACCTGACGGAGCGTATGGATGTGGTCTACGGTGCTAAAGCCTCTTCGGAAACCGGCTTGTTCGGGAGGCTGGAAGTCATCTAGCCTGCGTGCGAGACGGTTCGTAATGACTCTTGAAAACAGCTTATAGACATGGCTCAGAAGTGAGATGGGTCGGTAGTTCTTCAGTAAGGAGTTGTCACCCTTTTTGAAGAACAGCACCACCACACCTCTGTTCCATGCCTTTGGAGTTTTCCCTCCCAGTAAGACGGAGTCGAACAACTTCTGAAGGGCCCTAAGGACCGGTTTTCCACCCGCCTTCAGGAGTTCAGCTGTAATTCCGTCTTCACCGGGTGCCCTGTTGTTCTTCAGCTGCTTAAGGGCCATTCTAATCTCGTACAGGCTGATGTCCGGGATATCTTCGGTATAGTACCGGGTTAATCTAGCTCTAGGGTCTTCCGCCAGACCAACTTCGGGTCTGCTAGTTGACGTGTATAGCTGTCCATAAAATCTCACTCAGAAGCTCAGGTTTGGACGAAACGATTCTACCATCCTCAGTTTTTAATCTGGCGAGCTGGCTCTGCCCAATAGACAGATCTCTTGAGAAAACTTTAGAGCCCTTATTCTGCTCGATGGCCTCTTCAATCCGATTTGTATTGAATTGGCGCAGATCGCGGGTAAGGGACTTAGAGATCTGTTTATTGAGCTGCCTGTATAATTTCGCATCGGCTGAAGACTGCAGAATCATCTCATTCCTTTCCTCGATGAGCCTCTGAGTGGAGATAGAGAGCCTTTTGGCTCTTTGAGTTCGTTGGGCCTTAAAGAACTTAGACCCAATGCTATGGACAGCTTCCACAAACCCGTCGTTGAATTCGTCCACATCGCCGCCTAGACAATCGAAACGGTTTTGGAGTTCCAGCTGAAAGCTCTCGGGGTTTTGGATTTGGACTGCTGCTGGACGGAGCGTGGACTTCATCAGTCGAGAGCGCTCTAGCTTGACGCATATATTCAATGTGCCTCTTACCAAACGATGATCACTTCCGGTTTTAACCGCATTGATCACAGAGACATCATTGAATATATGCCTCTTCGTCGACATGATGAAGTCAATCTCGTTTTTTGTTGCACCGTCGGGACTCATCCAGGTCCACTTCCTGTGCTCGCGTTTCTTGAAGAAGAAGTTCATCATGTAGAGTCCCTCCTTCTCCAAGAAACCAGCCAGTAGTTGGCCCCGGTGGTTCCGACTTCCAACTCCAAATTGCCCCACTCTCGGCTCTTCGCCGTCCCTCTTGCCCAGTTTTGCGTTGAAATCCCCCATAACAACGGTGAAGTAGGTTTTGGAACTATGCATGACCTTTGATATATCCTCATACATAGCCTCCACCTCGTCGTCGGAGTGTGCCGAGGTCGGCGCGTACACCTGTATGACCGTCAACGAGTACCTCTCGGATACTCTGAGTATAAGGTACGCCACCCTAGCCGACACACTCTCGATCTTCACCACGTTGTTCACGAGGGATTTGTGGACGATAAACCGGACACCTCCCTGGGACTGTTGGTCGCCCTCCCGGAAATAGAGCAAGTTGCCGGACTTCAGGGTTATCGTGTCCTCCCCCTCTCTTCGGACTTCAGATAACCCTACGATATCCCAACGCAACTTGCTCAATCCTTCCTCCAGTTCCGCTATCTTTTCGTCGGTCCGCAGTGTTCGTGTGGTATCATTAAAACATATAATATATGGCATGAATAGAGTGAGAGCAGCTAAAAACTTTCGGAACAGCCCTCTTACGTATATTGGGGATACGAGTAGATGAGGTCATCTGCTACGTGGTCTAGTACAAAAAAAATGAATTGGGCCTAAGATTTTTTAAAAGGTTTTTAATTTTAATTTTTGAAAATCTTGGTTTTCAAATACTTAACTGATTTCGTAAGATTCTGCAATTAGTCCAGATTTAAATGAAATTAAAATGTTGTCTTTTTATCATTTTTTATAATTTTTTAGTTTTCAAGATTATAACCTGAATTACTTTAAAGAAATGATAAAACGGACAAAATAAATATTTTATTCTACTATACTAATTTCAGAATCTTACAAATTCAGTTATTTGAAAAATAGTACATTACTGCAGAGGCCGTGAAGTAAGATAAAACGAGTCCTGCAATCCCTGTGCCGGCCGAGGATTGTATAGTACTTTTCTCAAACATGTTAGAAAAAAAAACAATAAAAATACTACTTACAATGTAAAAAAAATAAAAAATACAAAACGTCCAAAAATAGCAAAGCATCACGACAAATAACGGAAATTAAATAAAAACACGAAAAATGCTACAAAATACAAAGCACCATTTAATAAAACACGAAAGAACTAAAAAATACCAAAAAACACGTACATAAAAACTAAAAAAAAATACCAAAAAACATAGAAAAACAAAAAAAAATGTCATAAAGTACAAAAAAATACGAAAAACTTTTAATAAAGTCCAAAAATATCAAAAAACACGAAAAACGCTGTAAAAAAAAAAACAAATACATAAATACTCGAAAAATTCGAAAAAAAGCAACAAAATACAAAAATACAGGAACGATAAAAAACCGGGAAAACCTAAAGAAATACCAATTTACATAACAAATTAAAAATATATATACAAAATCGTGGCGGTTGGCTCTATGTAATATTTCCTTTATCAGTTGATTTTAGTAAGCAAATTTAAAAAGTTAGAGCAGCCGACAATAATTTCTATATTAATAATTTCGTGCAGGGGTACGGTACACCCGAACGAGACCTGTCTCAAATTGAAGAACGTATAAAAATAACGATTTTGAGTTGAACAAATGTATCCGCAAAATTCGGGTTGGGTACGTTCGGAAATTGTAAACTATGTTTGCGTCCGGTGTGTTGGCCAGGTTGCTGGGCTGCGTTCTGGGTGATGGGCCATCATCGCCCATTGTGTGGTTTCGGCTAGCCGCGTCTGCAGCGTTTTGTTTTTGTAGTTTTCAAGCGTTCTATACACCTATCAGCCTAGCTAGCACGATAACTTATACCGTCACGTTATATGGGCGAAATGTATTAAAACTTCACATAAAACGTAACGGTATAATCTATCGTGCTAGCTAGACTGATTGTTACAACAACCGCCTTCAAAGCGAATGTATGGGGCCTGTTACATGGTTATTATTATCACGTGATACATTCATATCACGATAAGTATCACGTGAATATTGAAGTAGAATCCATACAAATTTGAAAACTGCGATAATATTGACACCCCAGTATTGTGATTTGTTTATCCTGTACAGTAGCGACATTATAAGCTGTATAAAGTTTTGCAAATATCAGCTTTATGCCGACGACTTACAAATTTTCATGTCATTTTATCCAAAAGATGTCGCATCGGCAGTCGAAAAGATAAACGAGGATCTTAAACGATTGTCGGAATGGTCCACCTCGAACTGTCTGGTACTCAATCCTTTAAAAACGAAGTACATGGTACTTGGGTCTTTAAAGCAGTCAAACACTATCATTGGTAAATGTCCTACCATCGTTGTCAACGACGTAAGTGTCGATCGAGTTGATGAGACACAAAACCTGGGACTATTGTTTGATACCAATCTGCGATTTGAAAATCATGTGGTGGAAACTGTTCGTGTCTGTCTCTATCAATTAAAGGTATTGTACAATTTTCGAAATTTTATCAGTGTTGGACTTCGAATGAAGCTCTGTGAAGCGTTAGTGCTGTCTAAACTTAATTATTGTCTTCCAGCTTATGGCCCATGTCTTCTTGCACGCTCACAGCGCCTAATGTTTGCTTGCCTGCTTTTCGATACTATCCAAACCTTCCTATTTATTTCAAAAACTTACATGGCACTCAAATAATCACCACCGACCCAGGTCGTCAAGAGCGGTTATCTTACAGGTCCCGCTACATCGGTCAGCCGCTTTCAGAGGGAGTTTTCGCTACTGTGCAACAAAATGTTGGAACAACATCCCTCCGCCTATACGTAAACTAAAAAACAAATTCAATTTCAAAATTAAATACAAATTACATCTTTTAAACCAACAAACCAACAAAACTTAGCGGAAATTCCCTCCTGTTTTCGAGAACTCGAAGCTCAAGCCAATGTTTCATTTATATTTATAGAAATGTACACACACAAAAAGTAATACACACACACACATAGTTACAATAATTAAATTAGAGATTACTACCTCACTTTAACACGTAAACTTAGAATACACGTACACACACAAAGGGGTCATTTTATAGCCTGTGTAAATAAAAATGCGTTGCACAAAATTCAAGGTCCTGGCAGAATACCAGCGATGTGGCTAGCCACATCATTATGCTGAGCCAGCGCCTATTACCACGACACATAGTTTTGTATTTAATTTGTTTTAACGTTAGTTCTAAGCTGCATGCCTCTTTTTGATATTTTAACTTTTTTTTCTTGAGTTTAAATTTTTACCATGTTTGTTGTGGTAAAGAATTAAAGAATTTATCTATCTATCTAACTATCTATCTATAATATTAATCGTGTAAAGGACACCACTTGAATGTTTGCTGAGTCTGTCCGCCATCTTAAAGCTGCTTCTCTATTTTGTTGTGACAAACTACTAGGTGACTTATAGCTTTTAACCCTTTACCAGTCCCCGAAGAACCAGCGTGTCTTAATACGTACTTTATATGCTGTTGCAACCGTATTGAACGCCTTGTAAAAAATGTATTTATGAAAGTCGGAGATCTTCCTTTAAACCAGAAATAAAAATGTGGGTTACGGTTATCCCATCGCCTGTCTAAGTAATGAACTGTCATACTAGATTTTGTCTTATTATATTCTTGATCAGGCCAAGGGATATATTCCACCCACATCTTATATCGGTTATAATAGTCAAGGTTTAACTCCAAATCCATTTCATGGTAAACTTTTAAAACTTGTAAAACTTCGTAAAATTTTGTCTGTTTGTTTGCCATGAATAAAGCTTTTCTATTTTCTATTTCTATTTCTATTAAATCTCCTACGAAACATTATATCAATCACTGAAAACAATATTTACCTCATTATATACTTACCTCATTACTTTTTAGTTAAAAGCAACACAATTATTCAATTTTATGATACTATCTACAAGAAGAAATTCTTCAGGGAAAGTCTTTAAAAGGAGATTTTATAGCTAGGTACATGAATTCGCTCTAGGTTGAACACAAAAACTGTTTTATTACTTACGTGAGTTTTTCTGACATGACAAGACAATTTACCGGGCCATGGAAAAAATAGCTCCCACACAGTTAAACTCTAATAAGGCCATGGGATAATGTCAACCCACATCCTAATTCTGGTCATACACAACAATGCATGAATATTTAGCAATGTTTACGATTACATTAGCTTTCAACACTCAAAATCTACAAAATATCAAAAATTGTTCGACCTATGTACTTCTGTTTCATAGAAATTATGGAAAGTGTTCGAATTTCTCCGTAGTTTACTGAAATTAGCGTTCAAGTGAATTTAAATGGCTGCCAAAGATATATTACGCAATTTAGAAGCGTGTTGTGAATGAAGATCATAAAATAATATTTTCAGGGATTGACAAAATATTTTGTAGGTGGTTTGGAGTTAAAACCTGAGTACGGTAACCGATATAAGATGTGGGTGGAATATATCCCTTGGCCTGGTAAAGGGTTAAACGTCTAGCAAAATTCTATCCCTATCTCGCTCTATCTTATAACTTAGTGGTACTGGGGGTCCACTCTGAAATTAGAAATCCAAACTTCGTATGGTGCCGTCCCTTTCACTCATATAGTCTATGACTGGAGAGTGAAAGGGACGGCACCATACGAAGTTAGGATTTTGAATTTCGTAGTAGACCTCCAGCTCATGCCGTTCGCCGCGCTCGGACGTAGCGTCAACTTCAAAACGAATAGGGTATTTTACTATATGCGAAATAAAATTCAAAATGTAAGAAAAACCGGCCAAGTGCGTCGGATTCGCGCACTGAGGGTGCCGTACAACTAAAAAACAAATGTGATTTATCAATATATTTATATTTTTGGTGAAATATACTTTATAATAAACATTATCACCTAATTTCAAGTTCATAGGTCGATGGGAAGTTAAAAAATTATATGTGTGACAGACAGCACACGGAATGTTCTTTGACTTTCTTCGACCGTCCGCCGCGCTCGGACTAAGGTGCTACCAACCGAAAACTAAATATATAGGCCTCTCTGTCGCACTTGCATATTCGAGCGCGGAGAGGGAAATACTTCGTTTTCAGATCGCGGTAGGCCCTCTGGTCTGACAGCTCCTATTCCTGGATGGTGCGCGTATCGAAATGTGAAATACCTTTGGCAAAACGGAACAAGTTGTTAAATAGCTTCCATTAATTGGAGAAAATATTACCAACTGTTATTATTATCACGCGAAGCACTGAATATTGAAGCAACATCCATAGGGGCCTATTACATGGTTATTATTATCACGCTTTATACTCATATCACGATCCGTATCACGTGCAATAAATATTGAAGAAAAACCATACGTTTTTGAAAACCACGATAATATTGACACACCAGTATTGTGATAATATTAAGCGTTTATCAGACCCCATACAATTTTAAAAATCGCGATAATATTGACACATAATATTGAGTGTAAAAGGGCCCCACTTAATAGAATTTGGCGGAGAATAGAGCTGCTACCGCGAAACAAAAACGAACGAACATCGTGTATTTTCTGTGTCGCTCGATTTTGCAAGTTCGACAGAGAGGGAGATACACGAACTTCTTTTGTTTTCGTTCGCGTTAGCAGCTCTGACTTCGCACCAAAAATACTGACTGGCACATCAATATTTAACAATTGCACATCTGAACTGAATTTTAATGAATGATTAGTATTTTAGCGACACAAATCAGTACTGATTACGGTGTCAAATTTTTTATGTGCCTTTAATACTACCCTTACAAAAATGCTTAAGATTAACTTGCATAGATACTAGCCTTTGCCCGTGACGTCGTCAGCGTAATCTTTTACTTCGTATTCCATATGTTAATCCAGACTACAGACTATATTTGTATACGAAGTTTCATCATAATCCGTTGTTGTAATGTTTTTATTTTATACGTTTTTGTACACTATTTCTTTCGTCGTTTGCATAACAGTCACGAATAAATGTTTACTTTATTTATTTCACCCGAGCGAAGCCGGGCTTTCATCTAGTGTTAGTTATAAAGTTAGTAATGTAGGGAGCCATATACAGGTAACTTCAAGTCCTCTTTTCGTGACATTAATGCATACATTTAGGCGCATGTTTGAGAAAAGGGAATTTCAGAACTAAAAAATAAATAAAATAAAACTTTGGGGGATGGGAGGATACATTGTTTTTGTGCTTGACCACGTAGCAGATGACCTCACCTATCCCCAATATACGTATGTCCATCCATCTGCCGAACACACTGTATATAGGGTACATAATAAGGTATTCTAAATCGTTTCGTCAAACCACACTCGTGTTTTAATGCCTCTTATAATGGAACAGTTGCATAAACGACTATATTTAATTATACATATAGATAACCCGTTAGGATTAAACCGTTAATAAAATAAATCGATGGAGAAGAAATTTGGCATAAAGTCCGTTAAGTCATGCATGAGTAGGAGACTCATGCATGACTTAACGGGGAGCGACTTTCGATATTTTGAGTCGTTGCGCTAACTTACAATTACAGACCATCATCATCATCACTATGTCAGCCGAAGGACGTCCACTGCTGTATATAGCCCTGTGACCTGTGACGTGACCGATACAGCCCTCCGAATCGCTAAACTTAAGTGGCAGTGGGCGGGGCACTTAGCACGTAGAACCGATGGCCGCTGGGGCGGAAAGGTTCTCGAGTGGCGAATTGCAATTATCAATGAATAAGGAATACAACTCTTTATTATTTCATTGACAATTACAGACCAATCGAAGTTAATTATGGCGCCGGTAGCTGTCATTCTATAGAAACTTGTCAAACTTTCCATAGAATTTTATTTTAATGCATTGATGGCAGTAGACGCCTGTAGGCGTAATTCTATTGTTATTTCTATTGTGTCTGGAATAGTGTCCATCAAAGTGTTAACGAACACCTTATAGGCTAAGAGCCCACGACACTAAACCTTATTCATAAGACTCCCAGATGATGTATATAGTCACGTCATGAATGGAGGAACACGAAAGAAACCCTATCGACCTAGGTTCTAGTGTCTTAGTCTCTCTAACTATTACGATTACTGACGGGTTTGTGCAACCCAACCTTAAGCGGGTATTAATTACACATTCTTGAATTCAGAACTTAGAGCGTGACGTATATATATGTTAGAGATGCTGCAACTCCCCTCCCCTATTCAGAATGATGTAATACCCGCTAGAGTCAACCGGAACTAACACCCGGATTGGATGAAAATTTTAGGATGATGCTAATGGTGTCTAAGTAATTTAGTTAGGTATGTGTAAGTTTCGATATTTAAAATTGAATCTAGTTTGTGTACCTATTATGCACTATTTTCAAAATGTTTCGCCGTAGTTACCTAGTTAATTTAACTATTGTTTATATTATCTGAGTTATAAAGTAAATCAGCATCCACATGAGATTGCCGAGTATTTAAAAGTTTTAAGCGAATTGAAGTTGCGGACAGGAGTTTTAAAAGCTATAGTGATAAATGAAACGGAAAAGTCAACTGCAACAATTAAAACAGTAACAACATGTTTATGTTATGTGTTAAGATAAATAAATAAATAAATTTATTAACATCGTCTTATTTACTTACTATACTTTAAGATTAGGTAGGCTCGGCCCAATGGACTGCAGAGCGATTACATTTTTGCCCCAACCGCTGGTTAAAGATTGTGAATTTTCGAGGGTAGTTTTGCATTTATATCAATATATTATCAACACTTCAACCTTACTAAATAGCAACTTTTTCCTATTTATTTTCCAATTTAAATTGTTGAAGAACGAGTCTTAACTAAGCGTCACAAACGAAAGACAAACCGGGCACGCGGCAGCTTCGTTAAAAAATCAATAGCATTAGTAAGTTCGCCCGTACAAAAGAATTATACGAATCCCGTAGTGTGCGTTCGCCGGGTCGGTGTGCGGAAAACAAAAAAAAAAAACCACCAGCGAAATTCTTGTAATAAAAATCAATCGGAGCGGAGAGAGAAGGCGCCGCGCGGGGCGCCGACTGGTCGGGCGCTCGCCCCCCCATACCTACAGCTATAGTGCATCTACCCCCCTGCCTCCACGATTTATTCTGCGATTTTTACTCTCCTTCGCCGCTTCCTATACAATCAAAACTTTCTCCGAAACTAAGTATACACAGCCGACAATCAAGCCCTATCCAGTAATAGCGTTTGGAAACTTGAGGCGGGGGGCCGGGCCGGGCCGAAGGCGTTTTGTTTTTATTTCTTCGGGGAAAAAAATAACGCGCCGCCCTGCACCTCCTAAACATGCGCCACGCAACGACGCAGGCCCGGCCGGGTGTGTGCGGGATTCACTTTCATTTGCGACATCCAGAGTCCCGAAGGTCACCGCCTGGCAGCGGCGGGCTCCGACCGAACACTAGGTGAGTTCCGTTATTCGCGCCCTTTTCCCTCGTTTATCGCGTCCGTTTTACTTCGTCCTTCGCCAAGACGGTGCTTGGGTGACTTCGTCCGTATCTCGCGGCGCGCACGTGTCTGTGTCCACGGTAACCGACAGGGGTAGGGTTAACCGCGCAACTTTATTCACTATTCCCGCCTCCGCAGGTGTGGGTACTCGCGTAACTCGCGATCGTCACGTGTCTCGATAAAGTTTTGAATTCAGTTCGCGCGTCACGATCTACTAGTTCTATCAAAGAGTTGAGTTATGTACTTATGCAGCTAGTTATACTTAAGTTTGCGAGCGTCCCGGCAAAAACAAACAGAATTAAAAAAGCGGAGACGGCAGCCTTGCGGGCGACAGAAAGGGAGGGAAATTAACTTCGCACTCTTCATTTGTGCACCAATCGAGAAAAAATTCAATAAAGCTCGCTTCCTTTTGTCTAATTGCCTATGTATACGTACTTTATGCTGACTGTTCGATTGCTGCGACATTTAGAGGGGAAAATGGAACATTCGGCTGTATCGCCCGCGTGGGCCCGACCTCTGCACAATAGGTACTTGAACTAAATTACTTTAGTCAGTGTTTTCATTACAAACTACCCGCTTTAACATTTATTATTTTATATTTAAGTACATTTGATAACTTTTGTTATATTTAATGGCATTTAGTACTTACTACTTACTGGGATTATTAAAAGTATTTTGTTTGTTGCAGGAAATGCCCGGTCGCGGTCTTCCGCAGGTCAAGCACGAACCGGCCTCCGAAGACGACGACTCGCAGTACGCACACGGCTTTTTCACCAATCAGGTATATTAAAGACTAGTTGTCGGCGCTACACTGCTCGCATAACTACTAACCTACTTCAATAATTATAGCTCATATATAAGTTATAATTATTGCAGCGTAGCTATCCCGGTAGCTTATACCGTCACGTTTTAAGTGACGTTTTAGTACATTTCGGCCATATAACGTGACGGTATAAGCTATCGTGCCAGCTAGGTAGTACGAATACCCACAAGTAAACTGAACATATACACTCCGAAGGTTTTTGATTTCGAAGATTAGCTTCATATATTCTGCCTAGTTACATACCGTACAGTAAACTGACAAACTATACAGGGTGTCCCAAGAAGTAGTGATATACTGAAGCTGGGAGGTAGAGGACCTAGAGGGCTATCTGAATCACCCCCATGTATGTTCCGCGATTTTTAGTATTTTCGGAGTTATGAATTTTTTTTTAATTTTTCATCTATCGCCGCATACGATGAGATTTTTATTTATGGTGACGTGAATTATTGCGGTAGATGCTTGATTTTTTTTGTGTGCTAAGCTGATAGATAGTCCAATTCAGTATGGTAACATTTACTATCGTTAGATCTTTGAATGGCATAAAAAAAAATGCCAAGAAAGATAAAATTACCCAGTATGTTCACAACTTCAAGGGCCCTTAAAAAAATAAAATCACATAAAAAATAATTACCGATTGGCTTTTAAAAACTTGCTCTATCTATCAGGTAGCTACCCTGAAAATTTAATTTTATTATTAATAAGGCTTCAATCAAAAAATTGAAATCTAACTGTGGTAAGTGCAAAATTTTTATTTACATAATGATTAATGCGAGCAACGTAAAACCAATTACAAGGTGTTTAATTACAATAAATTTTCAAAATGGCCCCCCTGTTGCTCAATGCAAGTGCGACATCGCCGAAAAAAGTTGTCTTTTAAACGTCTGAATGCACTTCTATTATTTTTAATGGTTTCTTCTGCTACTCTCAATTTCCGGGTTAACTCGTCCAAATTGCGGCATTCTCTCGAGTAGACGAGGTCTTTGTAATATCCCCATAGAAAAAAATCTATGGGGTTTAGGTCGGGGGAACGTGGAGGCCAGGCTATAAGGCAGGCGTCACCCCGGCCGCAACGACCAATCCATCTTTCAGGGTATCTTTGATTTAAATAGTTTCTCACGTCCAAGGCAAAATGGCATGGTGCACCATCACACTGCAGTACTATGTTTCTGCGTGTCTCCAAATCCACATCTTCTAACAGCAGGGGCAGATCGACGCGTAGAAAATTTAAAAAGTGATTGCCGCCCAAGCGGTCTGGCAGCTGAAAGGGCCCGATTAACTTACCGTTAAGTATGCCAGACCAAAGGTTAACACTAAAGTGTTCTTGGAATGTCGATTCCCTTTTTTAATTCGGATTTTCAATTGCCCATGAGTGAGAATTGTGCATATTAAAAATCCCATTGCGTCTAAAGTGGGATTCATCCGTCCACAAAATTTGGTAAAAAAAAATTCGTTTTCAGCTTGTCTCCTCAGCATTTCCTGACAGAATTCAATTCGCCGATTGTAATCTTCCGGTTTCAACTGTTGCACTTTTCTAATGTGAAACGGATGATATCCTACGCTCTGTAGTGTACGGTGTACCTGAGATTTAGAAAGTCCGGTACGACGTTCCATAACTCTCACACTAGTCGACGGGTCTCTTTCTACTTCTTCAACAACTGCATCTACTACATCAGGATCCGGCATAGTGGCCATACGGCCTGATTTCGTACCCGGTATGTGACGTTCCAAATACGCATTATGTACTCTTAAGATCATGCGATAGTCAGGAAACGTTTCAGGTTGAGGCCCGCCTCTTCGTTCCACATGTTCCCGGTACAGCCTTGAAGCTTCCGCCGCATTCCCCCTAGCATAACCGTAATAGTAATGCATTTCTGCGTAATCACGTGAAGTAAACATGATCACTTACACGCAAACTCAAGTCCAGTTAAATGATGCCAACTCGTCGATTCCAGGTAATAACACTAATCCAAATCGTAATGCAAGCAAAGTCCATATGAATAGCCAAAATGATTAGGGAAACGAACAATTAGCAGTATTAAAACACAATTTTTAAATTATTGAAAAATAAGTGTTGGATAGTCCATTTATCGAGGAAGGCTTTAGGCTTTAAAACATCACGCTGCGACCAATAGGAGCAAAGACGCGGACGAAGTCGCGGGCAACAGCTAGTGTATGTATAATTGTTTGGCACGCTGTCGTTAGATTCGTATATTACGTGAGAGTGACACTGGGTATAAAAAAACAAAATGACGGATTTTTGGCGCCAAATTCCAAATTACACAAAAACGCAGTCGAGTTTTTTAGTTTTTTAATTAATTAGTCTTGTTAAATATATCTTCTATATTTTAAACACTATGTTACTAAAACCCCAAAGCTGCCTGTGGGGTACCATAATCCCTTCGGAGAATATCGAATGTGATGACCGATATACAGGTGATTTCGGGGTCGTGGATCAAGAAACAGTTTTCCGACTTGGCATCTGTTAGCTATTAAAAAAATTATGTAGTGACACGATTCAAACGCATTTCATTTTTAATTTATTTTGACGAATTTAATGCAATATCACAAAAAAAAACATGGTTACCTTACTCTCTTTGACGGATATTATGGAGAGTTGACACTGGGGGGACCAAGTTATATGAAAAAGTATTATAATTTCCATTAAAATAAAAAAAAGAGTATAGGCTAGTTTCCAAAAAATATTAATGATGCCATTCGAACCAGTTTTTAAAGGATAATTTTTTTGTATGGCACCAACTATGATTCAAGCACAACAAAAACTGCAAATAAGTGTCAAAGGTGGATATTGCTCCCGGAGACCCAAAACGCTCCATGCTAATTGACAGATTATTATGTTATGACGTCACAGTGCACAAGCCCCGTACTTAACGTTGCATGGAAAAACGCGAGAATTGCTATTTTAATCGTGAAATACTGCTGTAAAGAGTCCCCAGTAAGCTCGGCTGAACTCGATTCTCCATACAAACGTAGTTTCGTTCTCATTTTAAAACGCCTTGCTGAAATAACATGAAACTTTGTATACACAATGGGAGCCGCCATATCTAGGACGGAAATTTGTTTCTGTTGCTAGAAATTGTAATAGAAATAAAATACAGCGAGTTTTTGAGTTGCTTAGTTTGGGACTAGGTCGATTTGTGTAAGATTGTCCCCCAATATTTATTTATTTATTTTACGTCTTGTATGAAAACCTTAGTAATCGCTGTATGTTTTCTCCATTATAATTTCAAGCAACAGAAACTAATTTCGGACCTAGATATTCCGGATTCTATTGTGTATACAAAGTTTCATGTGATTCTAGCATGGCGTTTTAAAATGAGAGCGTAACTACGTTTGTATGGAGAACCGAGCTTACTGCGGGTACATAGTTGTCATACAATTTTTTTTTAATGAATCATGTTAATCCTCATGGTAGGGTAACTTTTAGATGATACAAAAATACATATTTTTTTGAAACTTTCAAGTTTCGTAATTTATTATTATTCTGATTTTATTTTATAATTTTCGTTTTATTGTGTTAATTTGATGGTATACTATACAAGTATCCATATAACGGCAATATGTTATAATTTCAACATGAAGAAACTACCCAATTATTGAGTTTTAAACCTTCATATCAGCTGTGATGTTATGCTACTTTGAATTCTTGACCATGTACATTTATTTTGGATCACGACCCCAAAATCACCCTGTATGTGACAGGTTTAATAACATTGTGATAAGTAATAAGGCCATCGCCGCGTATTCAGTTTGGTCTTTATGACACGGCATGTCTTTAGACCCGTTTGTATAACAGCCCCGATTCCGATTGAGTGATTGTACTCGTATAATTGACTGTTTCGTTCGTTTAGTCCTTAGCAGTACAATGGTACAGTCGTCAATAATTAAAAAAAAAAAATTCAATCAATACCAATTCCCTCAACTTTTATGGGCTTTTTCTCATATATATTTTCACATTCCATTTGTATTTACGTATATATATTGAATATATCGCTGATAAGTAACCATAACACAAGCCTTATTGAGCGTACTATGGGACTAGTTCGATTTGTGTTAAAAATTGTCCTCTAATGTTTATTTATTTATATGTGAAATTGTAAGTCCAAGGTAGGTATTGTCACATTGTCGTCGCATTCGTTAAAATCCGTAAGCTTTTGACTTTTTGACGCGTGCGCTTTATTCAGTTTTCATTTCGCCTCTTTTCGCCGTCGCGACTGTCTTCCTTGGTCGGTGTTTGTGTTATTTTTAACCGACTTCAAGATTTCAAAAGAGGAGGTTATCAATTCGGTTGTATGTTTTTTTTGACATTGAAAATGTCTTTTCGTTCGCTCCAGTATAGGGTCCCATTTCACGAAATAGTGCGATCCCCTTATATTTCAAAGAGTTGTGAAGGTATGATATTCAAACTAGGCTCAAAAGACGCGTATTTACGAGATGTGTAAGATGCAAAGAGACTCCCCTATTGAAGTCGTTTTTTTTTCTTTTGAAATTATATTTGTCTTTGGTCGAATTTGTTACCCGTCATTGTATTTGGAACATCGAATTCGATGAATTCAATTCTGACAGGGATATTGACCGTGATTGTTTGGGCAACACAATTTTGAAATTAATCTAGGTAATAGGTTGTTATTTTGATGTGACGGGGCATGGCAGTGGGCCTAAGGGCCCTAATCGCGGAAGAAATCGAAACTTAATTGCCTTTGAGATGGGAAAGGGGGATCCAATGTCAAAATACCTATTAGGGGCCCTGGGTCTCTCAAATCCGGCACTGGCTGATGAGTACACCTAGATATTTTTCTAGCACGAACGACTTGATGTAAGTGATTGACAAAATAAAAACATCGACAGTCCTGTTATCGATAAATACCACTTCAACGTCATAGATAAAAGTTCGAAAATAGGGGTTGTCTTGTTGGTACCATGGCACATTGCAGTTGATTATAAACTTTGTTAGGTCCATATAAAATCGTTTTTTCTCATCCTGAATATTCTTATGCTTGTCTGTGTTAATGTGTTTACTTCGCATTTGGTGCAAAATAATTTTGAACCACGAAATCCGATTTCTGGTAAATTTACAATAAACGAGGTGATTCTCTCTTCTCGGGACGTTTTTATGGGTGGCATTTTTTCGTATTCAGTCTTGTGTTTACAATATATTCGCCTTAATATGCAATGTGACTAAACGTCACATTGTATGTCACGTTTTACTTTTTTAATGAAGAACGTCTAATAATATAAAAAGTTTGTTTACTTTTTGACGTTGGTAATATGTAGAGGAATTAAATGAAATGTGTATTACGATTTTGCCTCTTTATCATTACTTCGATGAGTTGGATGACATGTGATTATTTTTAAATAGATACTGCATGTTTTCCTCACAGACTTATAATGAAGTACATGCCGCAAGTACAGTGGTTTGTACGTCAGCGAAAATGCCCAACTATGAAGAAATAAAACGTGAGTTTAGTACAATGTTTTTGTAGTAGACACAGAACATGGACTTGATAAACTTCCCTTGCCTTAAATATTTTTGTAACTCTTTTCTTATACTACAATCAAGGTAAACAAAAAAGATAATACACTCAGAAAGTTTTATGTAGGCGGCTCTATATGAAGAAAATTACATTGCAAATTATAAAAATAAATTGGATCAAAAGTGTACGGATTACGTTCAATTTGTACAAGATCGGTACACGCGGCGTCTAGGTAGGTAGCCGATATAAGTCTGTGGTTGTATGTCCGTCTTGTCGTTGAAGTATTATGTATGTATCGATAACAGGATTGTCTATATTTTTATTGTGGCAAGCACTAAACAAATCTTGTTCCTGCTAGAAAAATATCTAGGTATACTGATGAGAGATTTATATTGCTGCAACGTTTTTGATATTACCGATACGTCGAACAGGGCAAGGTGGAGAGAAAAAAAACCGGACAAATGCGTGTCGGGCAATGAACAATGAAGGGTTCCGTGCGAGCAATGACGGGTTCAGTATGAACCGAGAAGATGTGAGGGTATGAAGGGTTTGAATTTTAAAAAGTCATGTCTTCATAAGAAACACACGGCACTTACGTCCTTTTGTTGGGGCAAAGCAGTTTACCAGCGATAATTCAAAAGCGATTGGCTGTCATGTCACTTATCGACTAAATTTGTGTACCAGATTTTAAATCAATCGGTCCAGCAGTTTCGAGCTATTTGGCTGTGATAGACAGACACCGTTCGGATCGTATCTTCATAGGGAACTCACGGCACTTACGTCCTTATGTTTGGGCAAGACATTTTTTCAGCGATAACTCAAAAATCATTCGACATATCTTCTTCAAACCAAAAATCGTAGAAAGTTTTTATTATTGTACACCAACACCACCTCAATTTTTTCAGAATTTTAAGCTTCATTGTTTGGGGGTACACACTTTTTACGACTTTGACATCTAATATCTCACGAACGGTTGACTCAATTGGAAAATGACTATCCATAGACACCCCACAAGTTTATACTCATACTCATTTTATTGATAAAATATTAAATTTACATGTCAAAATTATTATAGTACATTACGATACAAGTGCAGAGAACAGGATATTCGCAACGAGTGGTGATAAATTGAAACACGACCGAAGGGAGTGTTTTAAATCGACACGAGTTGCGAATTACCTGTTCGCACGTGTATCGTACAACGTTTTACAGTATATACATATGGCTCTTTAAAGTTTCAACATATGCACGTAATCTGCTGAAGTGCGGTAATATAGCACCATATGTACTGTAAAATAATTAAAGTACCTATGTCATAGGTTACTAGCATCGTAAAAAAAAAACATCCCCTGGTTACATATATGGGGTAACGGTTCCGTTTTCGCCATTTTGGCTACGGAACACTAAAAACGAGATGATTTATTTATACCTATGCAAAATAATGCGTTAGACCATCATAGATGATCAAGACATTATCTTGCTCCCCTTCTAAGGACCGGACATACGTATCCGGTGGTTATATACCTGCGTCTAAATGTCGCGCTGCATTTAGGAGTTGATGACATTATTCAGTAAAATCGTAATTGTATACAGATTTACTTGATATTGCTGAATAGTGTTTAATTGCTGAATTGTCCAGATTATACGATACGAGGTTAAAATACGTGTTTTTATTTGATACTTCCCGCAAGGTATCAGCCACAGAAAAGCCAAAATAGACATGTGAAAAGTATCCCAACAAGCAAAATTATCCTGGAACGCGTACCGTATAAGCCTATGTGGACTTTTAAAGCTCCGATTATAGCATCAATATTTGCTACTGCGCTTTTAACAGCATAATTAAATGCTGTTTTAACTTAAGAACATTTACTACTATAACTTCGCCTTATAACCGTTTACAAGAACATATTTACTGGCCATTATAGGCATATTTCATCTAATAGAAGCACACCCCAAGAGTGATTGCACTTAGGAGTAATCACTCCCGTTACTTACATAGGCTTATAAGCGCTTATAAGAGAACATCTGCGGGCCGTTATAATCTTATGACTCCTATAAGAGCCAATGCGAGGAGTATATACACTGAGGAGTAAGCACTCCAGTTACTTAGACTTATAAGCGCTTATAAGAGACCATCTGCGGGCCGTTATAATCTTATGATTCCTATAAGAGCCAATGCTAGGAGTATATACGCTGAGGAGTAATCACTCCGGTTCCATAGACTTATAAGGGCTTACAAGATAACATCTGGGAGCCGTTATAAGTAAATATAAAGTTAAATTACTTGGATTCATTTACAGTTCTTGTTTAGTTTTACATTAGCCTAAAATTTAGTAAGTTTCACATCGTAATTCTGCAAAAATTAAGCGATTTGATAAAATGAACATCACGTCTATTAACTGCATTTATTAGGATAACTTTTCCTTTTTATATACTTGGCTTTTGCCTTTATAAGCTCAGACTTATTTATAGTGGCTTTCCGTAGTAGTATTATAGTCTAACTAACTCCAAACGATCTCAGCCAAAACTTTTATAAGGCCACTTTTGTTTGAAATAACCAGTATAGGCAAGAAGGGGTTTAATAGGATACTCATTTTTTAAATGCAGCTGGCAAAGACCGAGACGTTAATAAGGGCGAGGATTCTGGGAAAAATTGTAGATGTATTTTAGACTAAATAAGACTCAGATTATGAAACTAGTGCTAGTGAAAAATCATTGAGCGAGTTTGAAAACGATAATGAAGAAGAACTTTCAAATAACGATAAAAATTTAGAATTTCGCTATTCTATTAAACAATGGGTTTTAGATCACAACTTCCGACATGTTGCATTAAATTCATTACTTGAATATGAGAACAAACTACAAGGTGCCTAAAAATGCACGAATGTTACTCGATTCAAATAAATAAAATCTACATGTTAGTGTTGCAGCTCCAGGACATTATTGGCACAATGGTCTAATCGTGTTTGAATAATATTTTTAAAAGTTTTTGGGTAGTCAAATTTAAGTCCAATCGCGAATTATTAGGTACCTAATTGATTCAGTCAAAAGCAACACATCTATATATTTTTTAAAGACACGGTGTAATTTTGGTACATCATGTCGGCTTCTTTTTTTAACCCCTGACGCAAAAAGAGGGTTGTTATAAGTTTGACCGCTATTGTGTGTGTGTGTGTGTGGTGTGTGTGTCTTTCTGTGGCACCGTAGCTCTTAAACGGGTGAACAGATTTTGATGTACTTCTTTTTTTATATGAAAGCAGGTTTTCTAGCGGGGGTTCTTAGACATGTTTTATCTAAATCGGTCGGTTTTTATATCATCAGCTCTTTTGTTAGCTGCGGTAGGGATCTTAGACGCATAATGGGTACTTTACTTTCAAACATAAGTGTGATCTACAATCTGATTTAACTTCTTTTGTAACCAAGTTTATTTTTTTTAATAAAAAATTACCTGTTTAATAACACAAATAAAATTAAAAAACGCTTGAATCACAAAATATTACTGATTAAGAATTTAAATGTTAAAGATACACGACCAGGCCCAGAAATTTTATTTTTTACTTTTAGTGGGATTTTGTGTGCGGGGTTTTTACATTTTTATTTTGTATTGCTGAACCCTACATTTGGTAAGAACATGGCGATTCCTTGGACTTGACACATACCATTATAAAACCAAGTGTCCCTATTACAGCCCTATAATGCAATTCCAAATGCCAACTTCGAAAATGGCAGCTGCCTACTATATGCTGTATAATTGACTAAATAAAATAATAAATATTAATGTGTAAATATTCTATATTCAAGAGGAGCGTTAAAAAATTAACCTTAAACGTGATAGATTTCACAGAAAATTCATGTTGCCCTACGTATATAGTACGCTAAAACTAGTAATTCAACAACACAATAATTTCTAATTCAGCGACACTGATAGACATTAAAAGAATTCGCATTCATTACTTACCTTAAAATTTGTTACAATTTATCCACAAATTTTTAATCCACCTATACAAAACACTTCGCATATGTTCCACGGTACGACTGTTCGGAAATGAACTTATAAAAGCATTGCTGAGAGCGTATTAATCTCACTTTTTACTGTAAGATACTTAGAGTAGGTTTTACAGGAGTGTTTGGATTAACGTTATTCTATTATAGGAGTACTATTGACGTAATTGGCATTTCAACGGGCCATTATAAATATCTTATAAGTGCAAATAGACTTATAAAGTGGGCCCTTTTCCGGACTTGTAAGCGCTTATAAATCCCGTATAGTCCTGATAAAACGATGGTCTTGGGATAATTATAAAACCGTATTTTGCTTGTTGGGATGTTTTCGAAGGGAAGTTGTCAAATGGATACTATAGTTAGTTTTGTTTCCAGGTATCGTCGCTGGAGCTCCGTGCGGTGAAACTCGAGGTCGACATAGACGACAATGCGTCTGCGCACATATTACGACACCTGCAGGTACGTAAACATAAGACCCAAAATGTATCTTTTCCTGCGCCACTTTTCTCGGCTCTGCGCTAACTCATGCCAATTGCTGATTTGGAGTTCGTGCAGATCCACCTCGATCGTGTATCGTGCCGCTCCAGCGATACCTCGGGCGTCCGACAAGCCGTCGACCTTCCGACGACCATGTTAAAGACATGACCTTTCTCTTCATTTTGCGATCTTTTCTTTCAATCCTTTCAAGGTGGCCAAGTCAGCGGGGCCTGGGACTCCTGGGAGGGCTGGGAGCCTTGGTCGCCCCGATGACATTAGGTTCAAGGTTGAGTCACCAGGTCTTCTATTACAAGATTTTTCAGGACTATCCAGCTTCCAGGTCATTATTTCAACAAAAATCATACGAAATATCTTTCGTTCGGTGACCTACTTTAAAAATGTTGGGTCTTCATTCAGGCTTCATTTCTAACTAAACGTAGTTACGAGCAAGGAGTGATACGTCACATTCCGGGGCCAATGAATTTGTTTGTGCCATTAATCACCATCACAACATATTCGTCTTTCTCTGCAATCTCGCGATACTGCAACTTTGGCATGATGATGATGTGATGATGATGAATAAATCATATCTTTCAAGCAATCAGCAACCGCAATAGCTTTTGTTCTTACATATAAATACACGATTTATGGGACCTAATTACTTGACCCCTTTGGGAGGTGGTGGAAAGGTTGACAGTCCTGTCAAACTGTAAAGAAATTCAAAGAAACATTTTGCGAAATGGGTCCAAAATTAAAGAGCTTACCGTACTTACCTATACTTACCTTCCCTGTCGTATTTTCGACCCGCGGCGAGTCCGGTGACCCTTACATGTACACGTATATGGAATCGCTAATCTGAATTTAGTCATCGTGGCTTCGTGACTTATGCTTGAAGTATGTGACGATGGTCCAGGGTACGGAGAGTCTGGAGGAGCTGGCGCCGCCGGCGCCGGCGGGCCCCGCCGCTACCCCAGTCTCCGTCAAGCAGGAGCCCGCCGAGCCCGCCGTCACGCTCGAGACCTTGGCGCCGGCGCCGCACTTGGATACACTGGTAAGTGAACTATGCAGCTGCTGTCAGGATCCGGAGAGTCTAGAGCCCCGCCACGACCCTTGTCTCCGTCAAGCAGGAGCCTGCCGTCACGCTCAAGACCCTGGCGCCCGCGCCGCACTCGGATACACTGGTAAGTGGACTATGCAGCTGCTGTCAGGGTCCGGAGAGCCCGGAGCTCCACCGCGACCCCTGTCTCCGTCTAGCAGGAGCTCGCCCGTCACGCTCGAGACCCTGGCGTCATTGGTATGTAGCCATTCGAGCACATTGCGGGGCTGCTGTTATCTGCTTGCACGCAGCCCGCGTGTACCTATAAACCGACGCGAGCTGAGACTGCTCAAACTTGCAATTTGGAGCTCGCCATACGATTATTAAGTATATTATTACTTGCTATATCTTTGTCACTATGTGTTGTTTGTGTGTATATGTCTACTATTGTCGGCCTATTAGGGGTCATTAAATAACTCTAAAAACAAACCTTTTATATTCTGCAACAAAATAATACTGACCAACATCTCTTTTCAGGGTGCCATGCTCATCGATAGACACAAGACGCTGCCCGGAGCAAACGACGCCGATTCCATGGATTTCATGCCTCTCCTTACTGTTAAAGACGAGCCTCTCTCTGAAGGAGGTAACGATTCCTACTCTTCTAATACTATCTTGGTTCCGTCTTGTTAACTAGAAGTGACTTTGAGCTACGATGTGAGCATATCTGGCAGATAAATGCGTTTTGTTGACTTGATTAGAAAACTGTCGCCCTGGATTGTCCCCCAAATTATAATTATAAAAAAATAATTACACGTTCGAAATGACTTGTGACGTAGCCATATTACGCAAAGTACGGTAATAAATGGAATAGGCGCGGTCCTATTAGATGAGATTTTAGTTTCTCCGAGGTTTCTCCTTAAACGATCATAATTTTTCAGAGCAACACCACCTGAGTGGGTCAGATACGAGCGACTCCAGCACGCAGCCCGAACGACGCGGTAGCCCCAAGAACTGGACGCAGCAAGACATGGAACTAGCACTAGAGGCACTTCGGACACACAACATGAGCCTCACTAAGGTATCAGTCACATCTGAGGATTTTCCAGAGTAACGACACCGGCATGGGTCAGATACGACCGACTCCAGCACGCAGCCCGAACGACGCGGCAGCCCCAAGAACTGGATGCAGCAAGTCATGGAACTTGCACCGGAGGCATTTCGAACTCACAACATGAGCCTCACTAAGGTATCAGTCACATCTGAAAATTTTCCAGAGGAACGACACCGGAGTGGGTCAGATACGAGCGATTCCAACACGCAGCCCGAACGATGAGGCAGCCCCAAGAACTGGACGCAGCAAGACATGCAACTAGCACTAGAGGCACTTCGGACACCAACATGAGCCTCACTAGGGTATCGGTCATATCTGAAGAGCTACTTAGTACATGGTATAGTTCATTCGAATGGGATTCCGGAGATTGCCCCCTGCATAGAACCTTACAAAGCTACACCTTCATAAACATTACGTCTTCTTTTCTCAAGGTTAACTGGAAGATATCCCTTACAGGGATAAGTTTGCCTTTGTACCGATATATCCGCTTTGTCTGTATTTTTACCTGTGTTTCTTTTTATTTTAACTGTATTGCACAATATAAGAAATATGTACAAATGGCGGACTTAATTCCATAATGTTTTGTGTACAATAAAGTATTAAAATACATACATACACAATTACACACAACCCGTCCCCCGTCCGGGAACAAACTGTTCCCAGCCAGGTCCGCAGATATTTCCGACGGGTTGTAGTACATACGTTTTTGTAACATTACATTTGTATAGGTAACGTATTATGCAACATACTTGCAGTAAAGTTAAAATTGACACAACTAGCCTGAACTGAACATCAAATCGGTTCATCCGTTTAGCAACTGCAATGCTACCTTGCTGGTGGCAATTCTGATTGCTTAGGCTTCACCATGAAGCAATAGAGTTCATCTCAAAATTCAAAATAAGTGAGTAGGTGGTACACCCCTCTTTTGCATCGGGAGTTAAAACATCCTTGACAGTCCATCCAAGCCTCCGATCTTCATACATCTCTCATCGTACATTTCAGGCATCAGCGACATACGGCATTCCATCAACGACGCTGTGGCAGCGCGCGCATCGGCTTGGCATTGACACACCCAAGAAAGAAGGCGCTTCCAAGTCCTGGAGTGAAGCTGATCTGCGGGGTGCGCTGCACGCCTTGAGATCTGGAGTCATTTCTGCCAACAAGGCTAGCAAGGCTTATGGTCAGTTTATAAAAGTACGAGTACTTGATATTTTCTTTACAGGTGGGAAAGGGATGATTACTGCTGAGGAAAAAATTGGACGGACTATCAGGAGCAAGATTCGCGAGTATAAGGCTAATACAGCTTCGTTTTAGTTTTCTGCTAAGTATTTATTTAGACACACATAAAAACTACAGCATTACACACCGTTAAGATCCACAACGCACGCAGCAACATAACGTTGTGTGGGTGGGCAGGTTTTCTGCCTGGAATCATTGATTCTCTTAGATCCCCGTGCCACATCCCAAGTGTTTTGTGATTTTTATGCGATAATGCGCAAACGTGTAGCCTTCCAGAGGTGTAGAGTTCGAGGCAACGCCAACACTTCCTAGCGGCTATAGGGAAGAGGCTGGACAGCCCAATGTACCGCCATTTGGTGTCATTGCGTGTTCCCAAGCTTCAATATTACAAATAAGTTTAAATGTATTAGGATTCAGATAAACTGACATATATATGTAAGCATCGTTGTTACAAAAAGCCATGTGTCCATAAAAAAAGGTATCTGAAATAAAGAAGTTGAATTGAATCGAATAATTTTAGACAAAAAGATATATAGGCAATATGTGCTAGTCAAGCTAGAAACTTCTGGTTAAAGTTGTTGTGTCATGGCAGGTATACCCAGCAGCACCTTGTACAAGATCGCGCGTCGCGAAGGCATTCGTCTTGCGGCTCCGTTCAACGCGGCTCCTACAGCGTGGCGGAGAGCCGACCTAGAGCGAGCGCTCGCTTCCATCCGCTGTGGAGCCGCCTCGGTGCAACGGGCGGCTTCACAGTTCGGGATACCGACCGGTAAGTGACATGATTCATGGAACATGCCTTCGGAAAACATGGTGCTTATAGCAAGCACGCTTTATACACTTCGATCAATAATAAACCTAGATACACTATCACCTGCAAATTCAAGTCGAAAAAGTGTCCGAATTTCATTGCGACTGTGTGCGTGTATAGGAGACACACAAAAAAAAGTAATGCGATTTGTACCATTTCCTTTTATTCGATATTAAGCCTTACATACTAGCATAACGTTTTATTTTGAATGATAGTGTTTGGCGGTTATAACATTACAAAATGCACGTATCGATTGTGGAAAATTTCCACAAAAGTCCGCATTATGTTAACAAATTGTACACCGTAAATCAAGAGCAATTAGGTTCAGTTTCGTTTCTGTTGATTTTCCACTGATTAGATGTCAACATTGGAACAGAGGCCGTATCGTGTGCCGTGGAGTCGAAATTGTTTTTTTTTTAATAGGCATCGGTGGAATACAAGCATACGACTTGTCAGGTGGTAACGTCGATTTATACCACCACGACCACTTTGGCTTAGTTGATAGCGACCCTGTCTGTCTATTAAGTAGGACGTCTCGGATTCGATTCCCGGTCAGGGCATTTATTTGTGTGGTAAGCAATTGAGCATGAATATTTGTTCCTGAGTCTTGGATGTTTTTAAGTATTTAAGTATGTATTTATTTATATTTAAATATAAGTAGTATATAATGTAGTAGCCATTTTACAAGCTTTATTAAGTTTGGGACTATGCCGATTTGTGTAAGATTGTACCCTCATATTTTTTTATTTTCATACCATTTAAATCATCACGAACAATTTGCTTTAACTAAATGTTACAAGGGCATTTTCAGAAATAAGTGTACCCAATTAGCGTGAGTTGTTAAAAAAAGTTAATCAATGTCAGTTTAGTGACAATAATTAAGAAATAAATTTAAATGAAAACTGAATACATAGTTTATTTTTATCAGTTATATGCGTAAAACAAAATTCTGAAAAATGACAGAAACAAACCACCCTAGAATCATTTGGTTTAAAATATTCTTCACCTCTTTCTTTAGCTATAATTTGCCTCCATTTATCTCTCTCAATTTCATTTTTTGGAAAACTGTAATAAGGTTAATAGTAAGTTAGGTTAGTAAGCTACATGTAAGTGAAAACCGTATCAAAATGAGTAAAAAAGTTTTTGATTTAAACAACGTATACTGAGCAGAGCGACATGTCAGACAAACAAACTGTTACCACCTGATTTTGATATATGAATAAAGTAAAATACAAATACACTCCATACATAATTATGTGTGTACAATAAAAACAATACATGTAAACTTTCGTAAAAAAGTTTTCAGTCCGCGACTCCTATCATTCGAAATTTTACTATAGTCCAATTCGTCCGTTCTCCGTTTCGTTTCAATATACGACTAACTCAACGTGAGGGAAAGAGACAGCAGCGTAGCTGGTTGGCTGTTTGAGTATTTCAAATATTTACATAAAATATTTTTTATAAGCGTGTTATACCCTGACATAACTACAAATTCAATAAATTATGAAACTTTAAATAAATACTCATCGAAAATACGAAATTCCATCCTTTTTTAACGTCGTTAACGTGTTGTTTTTGCACTTTTTCACGGAGCACTTAGGCATGTTGACTCGCCGATGGCTAGCGCGCGACTGTGAACGCAAGAGTGCTTAAACGGAATTTAAGCACTCTTGAGCGTGGACGCCGTTGACAGGCAAATAGTGTATCTAGGTTTATTATTGATCGAAGTTTATACAAGATGATGTCAGGCTATCCCTCAACTCGGCGAACTGACTTAAAGCGAACGCTCGTCTTCAGCCGCCGTGGAACTGTGGAACCGCGTCTGTTCAGCAGGCAGAATCGTAGTTCAGGGTAAGGTGAACTTAACGATTACATGATTAATGGAACTTCCCTTCCGAAAACCCCGTTCTTGCTGGAGCAAGCTGTATACAACATTGCGTGACGTAAATCTATTCGTCTAGCGGATTCGTTCGACTCGGCTTCGATGAAGTACTGGCGTCGAGCCAAATTAATGCGAAATCGTGCCTCAAGTTAAAGTGACGAGAGGCCATCTATCAACGTCACGTGGCTATTCAACGTGCTTCTGACCAACGCTGATGGAGGCAAACTAAAAAGAATACTGTTTTTAATGTGGGTATATCTCTAATGTGTATGATCAAGGTCAGCGTAAGTAATATACAAAACAGAATTCTGTTAATTTTCAGGAACGTTGTACGGGCGGTGCAAGCGAGAAGGGATCGAGCTGTCTCGGTCCAACCCTACGCCCTGGTCAGAAGACGCCATGGGAGAGGCTTTGGAAGCTGTCAGGTAAATTTCGTCACAAGCTTCATCTACCACATAACACCTACTTATTTGTGGTGTGTTTCCTCCATATAGGAAAACTAACATACTTATATAATTAACATTGCGACTATGTCGTGCGACCAATATCAGTCTTTTTCACTTTCTGCTAACGAGTAGTTTATTTATTAGGTTTTAAATGATATTGGAAACTTTTCGAACAAGATTTCTTGGTCACTTACCTTTTACATTTACCTTATCACCGTTGTTCTTACATTTCCAGGGTTGGCCAAATGTCGATAAACCAAGCTGCGATCCACTATAATCTGCCTTATTCGTCGCTCTACGGACGGTTCAAGAGGTGTAAATATCAAGTAAGCAATCTGGTTAGTTGTTAAAACACAATTTAAACGTACCATCGCTAACACAAAATGAATTTTGTATTAAGCAGTAACGCTGCTAACGAAAATTCCGAATTAAAGGGAAAAATTGAAAAATTTAATGTTCCGAGCAGGATTCGATCCTGCGACATCTGGAATACGCGGCCAATAGCTCTAGCTATCGGAACAACCTAGCTCGTGCACGAAATCCTTCACTAGTTCCCTCCTACAACGCCTTAGGGAGGCGTACAGCGACATCTACCGTAGAAGACTTAGGCTTCTATTAATGGCACCAACATGCTTAATTAACGTGTTTTATACCTTTTACGACCCTGGGACTATTCCGTTTACGGACACTATTGAAACAATGTCAACGTACATGATAATTTGCAGAGCCCTCAAGCAATACCTCAGCAGTCCATGCCAGAAATGGAGATGGAACAGCCACCACAGATGTACTACCAGCATCAGATTCCGACAATGCCAGAAGAGTATCATCAGAGCTACATGGCGGAGCCAGACATGCACGCTAGTGTCATTCAGGAGCCTTATGGGATGTACTATCAAGGTAAGTCTGGGCAAACCTGATGGAGCCATATAATGTGATTGTTTAAGTTGCCGTGCTTGCTAGGCTAATGGCCTAAATTGGCGTTAAAATTTCACTAATTTCTTTTAACTGTAACACATGGGAATCACTTGATCATAAATTACTCCAGATTGAGACTCCAGACCCAATTTTAACTTTAACATTATGAAAATGCTAAATGGTTCGGAATCTTCACATAAATGCTCTAAAAGGACTGTGGGATTATCATATAGCATGTGCACTTGTATCAAATTCCTTCGCTAAATCTGTTATTACATTTAGTTTTTCTTCTGAAATAAGTGTTATTTCTCTGTTTGCAGGTTGCAGCAGCAGCATTGCTACCAGCTGAGGGTACAGCGCCTCTGGAAATGAGGCCCCTTGACATTGCGCTTTCTGAGACGACAGACGGTCTACAAAAATACAAGGCTCTAGCGACACGTTTGTCATGTAGCGTTGGAGTCCAAAAATTCGGAAAATGTTATTTTTTAAAAGACAAACAGACAGCTATATAGAAATGTAACCCTACTCAAAGGGGTACAGTCTGTATTAAACTTTTGAGAGTCTCACTCAGGAATCTTAGAATTGAAACAAAGGTTCTTAAAATTCCGGTTACCTAAGGGTTACGTTAAAGGATGTGTACCTAAGCTGTATTTTTTAGTTTAGTATTGATAGCTTTTTTGATAATGTTTATTTGTTTTTTAAATATCACTTTTACGATACAATTAATCGAGTTGAAAAAGTGGCAGCCCACTTTCTTGGCTGACTGCTGGAAGTTAATATGTATTCAAAATTCTTTGTTAACAATTATTCTAACTTTTTGAATTTCTTTTTTTTTGCATTTGGTTTTGAGTATTTTTTAATGACTAGTTACTCAATTAGGGAATATGTTCCCATAGTCCCTATTCTGTTGAAACGATTTTATGTTTTAATTATGCAATATATTGTACAGACAGTAGTAGGCCTGAACGAGTACATTGTAGAATAGTAGCGTTGAAATAATAATTTCAATAAATTAAGATAATTAAAAATGATTACAAATCATTTAGATATTGAAACGAAATACGTAAACCAATGGCAATTTAAAATACTATGTTAATTTGTGTCGGATAACAAAATCTTAGCTAGGTAGCATATTTTTATATAAACTATTTTTTCGATTAAGACTCCCGTAGCTATAAGGTCACTGATATATTTTTTAGGACAGGTTTTGTGAAGATCCTCGAGTTAGGCTCAGACTATGGATTCCGTCAACTAATAATTTGCGGGGTTCCAGATGCATAGGTCCTAAACGAAACACATCAAATCTACTACCTGTTTTCAAGAGTACAGTCAACAGCAAAAGTAGATGATCATT
This sequence comes from Notocelia uddmanniana, assembly GCA_905163555.1. Taxonomy (NCBI): domain Eukaryota; kingdom Metazoa; phylum Arthropoda; class Insecta; order Lepidoptera; family Tortricidae; genus Notocelia; species Notocelia uddmanniana. The sequence continues at coordinate 6,940,520 of LR991064.1, forward strand.
TTAGTAACTTGTCACTTTCACTACTTTGACGCATCCCAACTGTCACAGTATTTTTTTAAATTTATTCTTGACCATGGATACAAAGTCCTTCAGTCGGTCACAGTATTGTTACGTTAGTGCGACAAGGTACAAAAATGATCATCTATATTTGCTGTTGACTGTACCTAAGTTGCTTTTTGGCACTCAGAGCGAACGACGTTACTTACACACCTAGCAATTTGTCACAACAACTGTCTTTAGTTACAATGAAAAATATGCAGGTATATGATAAGGGGGTTTTCATTTAAACTGGCATTGCTTACTGAAGTGATGTTTAAACATCCAACCTGTCCGTTATGTTATGAAACGTATGCCTTTGACATTGACCGTCAGGTTTGTTACCTTCGGTAACCATCCGAAGCCGTCGTCTACCACGGTTATAATACATACATAAACTCACGCCCATGTTCTCAAAAGAGCACACGTAAATTGTTTAATTTAAAGTTCCACTTTTAGCCACTGTAGGTTTATAGATGAAAATGTGATATTGCAGTGACAGGTTGCTAGCCCATCGCCCACAACACACTTCAACCCAACAACGACACCCAAGGGAAGAAAGGGAGTGGTGCTATTCTAAACCGACACCACGATTATATATTTTTTTGAAAATATATATCGTAGGCACAGCTCACGGATTTCCATTTGCTACGATCCTGACATACAACTTAAATATATGTAAAAAAGTCTACATCTACTCGTACGTCTCTGCCTACCCCTCTGGGAAACAGGCGTGATTATATGCATGTATGTATATTATATCGTCGTGAATCCCCGGACTAGATATATGAAGGTAAGGGACATATTGAAATAAAATTGCTCATTAATTTCTCATCTCATCCCAACGACAGCTACGAGTACGCTTCTGCTGGTTGGCGTCTCGATATAGTTCTGTGGTTGGCGTGACAAATTGCTATATGTGTAACGCCTTGAAGTTATCAGTTACATATGAGACTTGCAAGGAACTTTATCTGTTTATCAGTCAGTCATACCATGTATAGAACGCCTATTAGAGCATCTTTATAAAAAAAAAACTATCTTTGGCGTATCGTCAAATATTGATCTGACTGGTTTAAATCGTCATGGACTTCCAATATATAGCAATATGATATAAATATATCGCAACTTTTATGCCCGATATATTTTTCTAAACTAGAAGCCTTATTGTTAAGTACCTAAGCTTTGAACAAACTTTCCGAACCGTTAGTAATCGTTTTGATTAAGTAGGTATTTATTGTAATTAGAATAATAACACACATACTAGTTTATAAGTCTTGTAAACGCAACGGGTCACTTAATCAACGTATCAGCATTGCCGTACGTGTACCTAGCTCCCAGCCTTCCGGGCACCTTACCACCGGCACCGGCCGGGCTCAGAGCTTGAGCTAATTTTCCATTTTCTATACTATACTATAAAGCTGAAGAGGGTCGAAAGAAACAGAATCGATAACAGAACACGTTCCAACAGTTTTTAGAATTTTTATCTGTTTGTCTGTTTATCTGTTTGTCTGTTTATATGAACGCGCATCACGTGAAAACGGCTGAACGGATTTTGATGAAAACTTTACTAATCTGTCGAGTAAATACCCGGTCAGATTTTAGGCTATAAAAATTGTGCAGATTTGGGTTAAAAGGGAGTAAAAAGAGGGGTTGAATTTTGTATGGGAACTCCTATAATCCATGAGTTACAGGTTTGAAAATTGGTAAGCACATACTAGATGACAAAGAAAAAACATTCAGATTCAAAATTTGTGAAATCTTAAGATAAAAACCGGCCAAGAGCGTGTCGGGCCACGCTCAGTGTAGGGTTCCGTAGTTTTTGTATTTTTTTCAAAAACTATTCAACCTATCAAGTTCAAAATAATTTTCCTACAAAGTTTTTATAAAGTTCTACCTTTGAGATTTTTTTCATATTTTTAAAACTTATGGTTCAAAAGTTAGAGGGGGGGGGGGACACATTTTTTTTAACTTCTGGAGCGATTATTTCCGAAAATATTAACATTATCAAAAAATGATTTTAGTAAACCCCTATTTATTTTTAAATACCTATCTAACAATATATCACACGTTAGGGTTAAAATGAAAAAAAAAATCACTCCCCACTTTACGTATAGGGGAGGTACCCTAATAAAATATTTTTTTCCACTTTTTATTTTACCACTTTGTCGGCGTAATTGATATACATATTAGTACCAAATTTCAGCTTTCTAGTGCTAACGGTCACTGAGATTATCCGCGGACGGACGGACGGACAGACGGACGGACAGACATGGCGAAACTATAAGGGTTCCTAGTTGACTACGGAACCCTAAAAACTGAAAAAAAGAAGTAAACGCCAGCGCTGCGCCGGGACGCTGAGTAGTGTGCGCGCCAGCCGTCACGGTCTCTTCAAAATTTGAAAACTATTAGCGTTTAGCCCTTTAACCAGGCTTTAACTCTTAACCACTGACGTACGAATGAGGTACGTCGCGTAAACTGTTATTCGCTCATATATTTTTTTCTGGTGGGTAGTCTTTAATGCCGGTTTTAGTATTTTCCTGCATGCGTGACGCGACCAAAACAGATAAGAACGAGCGTGTACGATATTTCTAAATAGTTAAATTTATGTTCTTGACGTATGTGCTTCGTATGGTCAGTGTTAGTGTAACTTTTTTAACACGATTAACAATTAAAGTTTTGTCGATAAAATCAACGGCGCGAGTATGAACACCTCACGAAAAAGACAAAAAGTTGAAATTATTGCAAAAAATGCAGATCAGGCCAAAGAATCGTGGTTCAGATGATTCTTCGGCAGATGAAAACGATTACATTTCGTCTAACCGAAGTGATTCTTCTGGTGAAGAAGCCGAAGTCGAAGCTGCCGTTAAAAATTCATTGTAAAAGATTTTCGATTTTTTTTTTAATAATTCTATTAAAATCATCCTTTTTACGTCTATAAATAATCACATTATTGATTTTTTGCTGATTTTTTATATTTGGGATGCTCTCGCTCTGTTGGGATGCTCGACCTTCGGCCTCACGTGCCTTACCTCTCAGCTTCGGGCCTTCGGCCCTCAGCTTCATAGAGTCCGTTGCTGGGATGCTCGATCTTCCGCCTCGCGTGTCGTAACATTCAGCTTCGGGCCTTCGGCCCTCAGCCTAATTAAAGCCCACTTGGGATGCTCAAACTACGGCCGTAGTAAGGCCCTAAACCGAGTAGTAAATCACGCAAGGCCTTGCATGCCTTACTACTCGGTTTAGGGCCTTCGGCCCTCAGAGTTACGTAAAGAGCCCATTCTGTTGGTACGCTGAGCCTTCGCGTGCCTTGCCGCTCTCCTTGGGGCCTTCGGCGCTTATGGTCGCTTATAAGACACATGATGTCGTCCTAAATAACCTATTCATAGTGTGTATAACAACGCTCGCCTTGCGTCAGCCTCGCGTGCCTTGCCGCCCTCCACCACGCCTTCATTATCGCGTATAACACTCTTGGCTCGACTTGGTATACCTTCTTGCATAAGTTTTTGCATTGCATCTTTCTGTAGGATATGGTCTATAACATGGTCTTCCTTGCTAGTCCATATTCTATGTAGGTATATTATGACCTAAGATTCTGTGTTATAATTCGAGGACAATTTTTTAAATCTTCTTGAAGAGTCGGATATCGCCGATAATGGTTAGTGATTTTCCTGTTTCCAGTTATTGTTAAGGGTACTAAATTGTTTTTGTAGCTTCTTAGCGAGGTAGACTGCTAGAATAGTAGGTACAACTGCCATTAAATACGTATTTAATGTAATAAAATAGATTTAAAAATATAAATATTACCATGTAGGTACCTATACACTCACGGACTTTAATTGTTGAACCATTTAGAGCTTACTTTATACTGGGCATTGTAGTTAGTTAGCTGTAAATGTCCAGTATAAAGTGAGTGCTACATGGCTCAACAATTAAAATCGGTGACCTTACCAAATTACATGATAATTTTTCACTGGTTAAGGAGTATTGATATACCTACTTGAAACCCCAGTTGAAAATATATTTTCTATGTATAATTAATTAATATTACCTACTTACGTAGACATTAAGCAATCTGTAGTATACACGAAGAAGTCAGTTCATTGTAAATGTTTCAGTTAAGACTATGTGATTTTTGAAATTTTAAAACTTAGATGGTAATGTTTACAAATAAATACGTAATAATGTGATATTGATAACTCATAGGAGTCGATCTCGTCCGTTGTTTTAGTAAAAATTTAATTCTTGTAGGGTAAATTCGACATAGTGTTTTGCTGGTATTTAATTAATTACCTTGTTATTGTTACTCTTATTAAGTTATTCATTCTAATCGTTACGTTTCTAAATAAATCCATCATCCATACCCAATTACCCATAGGTAAATTTTTTCCATAAGCCAGGTTTCATCAGATGAGTCATTCATCAAAATTGCCCTTTTCTCATTTATTTGGGGTCGACGCAGCATGTCTTGTCTTTCCATATTCACTTCTTCTCCTGGGATTCTAATGAGTGTTTGTTTTTATACCCAAAGAATAGATGGCGTTATACTATATTAGACATTACCGCCATCTAGCGGTGGGTAGGCTTGTTTTAAATACAATAACCAACGATTCTCAATGCAGTTAAAATTAGCCATGTAGAAATAGTAGATTGTATTAGGCCAAGTTCACATTATCCGATAAATTATCGGTGTCAGACTTGACACAACAATGTTTGGAAAAACCGCTCACCGCTCACATTATCCGATACAATATCGGTGTCGTCTGCTCGGACACTAGCTCTGTCGGTGAGCAATATCGGTGTTTGCTGTACTAATATAGAAATAGAAATAAACTTTATTGTATAGCTGTGTACATTATGATGGTGATGACAAAGGATACAAAACAAAAATACTCAACAGCTTGCCCATTTCGGACGTACAATGGTGATGAGTTTATTAAATTACATGGCGGTCATTGGCCAAAAAACTCTGTATATATTTTTTTGTAGTGTGCGTTGCGTGGTTGCTGCGCCGGGGTGGCCAGCTACACTTGTTTTTGCTTCACTTCCTACATTCAATTTCGTATTTTGCCTCTTGATTATATCTTCTAAAGTGGCTCAGCTTAACAAAATGGCTGTATCATACTGATATTAACGGACAAAGTGAACGGCACATTTGTTAGATATCGGTGTCGGAGCCGACACTTATATTTTATCGGAATATGTGAACGAGGCCATACAAGGCAGCAAAATACAATATTTCAGCGAGGATTCAAAACGCCACGCCCGATCAACCGAAGAAGGTATTTTCTAGCCCGTTTAGAGGGAGCAAAAGACCTGTTGTATGTAGTTGTGACGTGTTCGAATAGACATTACATATTTAAAATATGCAACACAAACAAAACAAACGCCTATTCGAACACGCTACAACTACATACAACAGCCCGGCTAGTATGATAGCTTATACCGTCACGGTATATGGCCAAAATGTACTGAAACGTCACATAAAACGTGACGGTATAAGCTATCATACTAGCCGGGCAGGTCATCTTAAGTTTTTTACCTATACCTTTCTATCCCTTATGAGTCATGATCATAGAGGCAAGAGCGACGACCTATATCTTGAAATTGGTACGTATCGAAAGCGTTTTGTGGCTTTCCATTCCTATGATTATCAATTACTTCCTCAATTTAGCCTCAATAACGAAAGTGATTTTGTTTAGGCTTTGGTTTGACACTAGCTAGGAGCAAAGTGGAGACAATGTTCAAATTAGCATTAAAGTTTTATATTCTTGTAACTAGCGCTTTTAGAACTTCTTGAATATAAACTTTATAGACTGGAATGTGTTTTACGTAATTTTTTCATTTATGTTTTTATACCCTTATAAAAATCATGAATAGATCCCGATAGTCTATTCCTATAAATTGTATTGATATTTATAAAAATGAAGAATGTTATGAAAGTTCATGAACCGAAAGTTGTATATCAGGATCGTAGCAAGTGGAAATCCGTGATCTCTGCCTACCCCTCTGGGAAACAGGTGTGATTATATGTATGTATGTATATTTATAATATAAAACTTAGCAAACCTCTGTTGACTAAAATTTGTTGTCCCTTTCTCACAAACAAATGTCAAAGTGGCAGATAAGGACAAACGAACTTTATCGGCATTGTAACAAATGTAGGTTTGATGGACGTTTACGAATAAGGGGGGTAGGAATACAGTGTCCACGACTAGCTAATAATAATAATAATAATAATAATAATTTAATTCAGACCATGTCCATACAAATTTGTTAGTGAATGAATAAAACTATAGTGTTAATACCTAATTAAATTAAATTAAATTTACTTTTTTTTTTTTATTAAAACATGCATGGACGTCCAACGGGCATACATAGGACTGTCCCAGCGATTAGCAAACACGCTTAAGATGCTATTGGGGCTGCGGCGCAAACGAGACAGAAGTGAGGCGCATCTCTTCCTCATCACGGCCGCGAAGTTATCCGTCCGCGCTTCGGCAAACATACCGGACGCGCTACACCATCGCGGCAGCCCCATCAGCCCCCGGAACGCATTGTTGTATTGGACGCGAAGTTCGTTGTACGCCCTCTGCGTGTAATTGACCCACAGGCTGCAAGTATAAAATGATACACAAAAGGCTTTAAATAGAGTAATTTTGACTTCTTTTGTGCATCTTGCAAACCTGCGGGCCAACATGTTGCACCGAACGGCCAACGACCTTCGCTCCCGCGCAACGTCCATGTTGTCGCTCAAATTATCGGTGACCCAGTGACCCAAATATTTAAAACTGCTAACCTGTTTCAAGTGTGCGCCTGCCAGGGTGACAGGAGGCACAGTGTAAGTTTTGGTGCCAGCTTTGAAAACCATTATTTCACTTTTGGTAGCATTATATCTAAGTCCATGGGCCGCCGCGTAGCTCTCACAAATGGCCAAAAGGCGCTTGAGGGCTCCCATCGAGGGACTCAGCAGTACCATGTCAGTCCGCGTAGCTGATGTTGTTTACGCAAACGCCATCCACATGGCATCCGACTTTGGTACTGCTGAGTTTCTCAATCAATCCATTAATATATAGATTAAAGAGCCGAGGTGAGGTTATACCCCCCTGCCTCACCCCGCACTCCAATCCATACTCCTCTGACAAATACCCAGCCCATCTTACATAATTCTTCTGGTGGTTATACCAATATCTCATAAGAGATGTAATTTCACCTGGCAATGTTGTCTCTTTATGAATCTTACCCCAGAGGACATCATACGATACCAGGTCAAAAGCTTTTGACAAGTCAAGGTAACAGGCGAAGACCGGTGTTCTCCCTGATGTATAGTATTGGACAGTGTGTTTAAGGCACAGGACAGCACTTTCCGTAGACAACCCTGGTCTGAATCCAAACTGCGCATCATTCAGACAGAAATGCTTATCCAAGTGACCATCCAACACACTGTCCAACACCTTCGCTACAATAGTCGCTAGGGATATTGGCCTATAATTTGACACATCAGAAGAGTCACCAGTCTTGTTTTTCACGACTGGTATAACAATAGTGCGCATGAGGTCATCGGGCAGATATGAGTGTTTTATACATAATGTATAAAACATTGCCAGAACTCTGGGCAAATGTGTACCAGCGTACTGCAGATGTTCAATGCTGAGACCATCATGCCCAGGAGACTTCCCCCTTACCATGTTTTTAATTATATCAGCCACTTGCCTCGCCGTTATGGTAATGGTTTCTTCCGACGTCTTGGTCTCAGCATTGAAAACCCGCTCCGACGGCCCCAGGGGTGATTCTACCCTGAAATGACGTTGGAAGAGGTTCGCTATGTCTTTCGGGTCATGCGCTCCAGCGACGCTCGCGGGCAGGCCAGGCTTATGGTTCTGCTTATTTACGGCTTTCCAAAACTGGCCAAAGCTTTTACTAGAATGATGTTCAGCTATAATGTCACATTTTATTTGTTGCTCGTTGTTTTGGCACCATTTCAATTTGGCCTTGAACACCTTTCTCGACTGGCACATATCTTCGTAAATACGACCGAACGATGGCCTGCCGTGCAAAACCCAGTTCTGGAAACACATCCTAGCCCTCCCGTGAGCCTCACGTACATAACGATTCCACCCTGTTACATGTTTCTTTTTACTACTATTTTTAACATTATAACTATTTTTTGCAGCATCAGACAGAATACATATAATATTTAAATACATATCTTGCAAAAGCTGAATATGACGCTTATCACAACATGTCCCGTCACTACAGTTAGTAAAATCAACCGGAAAATCAATATTTCTTAACTTAGAATTACATGTGTCATGATACAATTTGATTTGTGTAGAATCACGATCTCCCCACACAATCGCTCGGTGATTGTTAAAAACAGATGATGAAATTTTAGGTTTGATCATTTTTATATTACATTCTACTAAGATGGGGTAATGGTCGGACCAATAAGTGTCATAAAGCACCAACATGCTCGTTATAGTTTGCCGCGCAGCACTTGTGACAACACAGTGGTCAAGCCACCGCCGACATCCATGAGCCTCGCTTACAAACGTATACGAATCCTTAGGTAAAATATCGAAATCCACACATGACCAAGATTGTTCAGTACAAAAATGTAACAATTCAATAGCAAATGGCTCACCAGGATGAGCATTAAAATCACCTAATAAAAACACAGTCTCAACGTCTTGGCTCTCAATAATGGCACCGATTTCCGCGAGACAATCCGTGAATTCAACTAAGTTTTCGTTACAGTCTGTTGGCATATAAACTGAAAATAATAACAACGCGCGATCTTGCAGAGTCACTCTTATTGCGGTCAGACGGACACTTTTACACTGAATCACCGATACGGTAGTGAATAAGTCCTTCCTCCATAACAGAGCCACCCCGCCGTGCGGACGCCCACGAAGTACTCCGGCTGAAGTGTCAACAGCAGAGGTGCCCGTGACGGCGAAGCGGTCGTCAATAGTTGCCAAATAGCCCAGGTCGTGCGGCATTAACCAAGTCTCCTGGAGCGCGATTACGTCGGCTACTCGACACAATTTCCTCACACAATCAACCGATCTCATTATATTTTTACAGTTGAAAGATAAAAACTTAGTCGTATTATTCATGTTGCTTTATTATTTACAATCAGTCTCTTCACAGTATTGTCAGTACGTACCTCAGGTTTGGTCTCAAAGTCGAAGAATCTCCTATAAGCTACACCCTCCGGCCAAAAGTCGTCACTCATAAAAATATGCAGCTTATGTCTAGGTACGAAGACTTTGAAGGCACTATAGTTTTTATCGTGTTTCATTGTTTTCCGTTCCACCTTGACATTTAGACCCGATTTTTCCCTAATATAATCAATCGTATCGCAGACAGACGCCGACTTAATTACGTAGCTAAGTAAACGCTTCATTTTTACAGTACCGAGCATCTCATCATTTTACTTCATTTACTTGTTATGTCTAACCGAGGCAATTGACACATCCGATAATCAGGCATTCGTCGCGCAGTTGCTTTCCTCTCCATACCTACGGTTTTTGCACGTTATCGGCTACGAGCGTAGAAATCGTTGGCAATGGAAGTGTTAAGGATAGGTTGGTACGGATAGTTTACAGCACACAATCATTTTCCTGATCTTAGAAAATGAAATGTAATACGATGAATGGACACCACAACACATTCCTGAGGGGCTAGTATGATAGCTTATATGTCGGACATATAGCATTCGTCCCGTACTGTCAAGTATGTAAGTGCGAGAGGGACGAATGCTATATGTCCGACATATAAGCGATCATACTAGCCCCACTGGTCTCCCTCTATTTGTGCATACAATAATTGTACCTGTGAGGTAGTGTCGACCGTGTAACGTATGAAGGGAATATGTTGGAGTTAAAAACAATGCAGTTGTTTGTACATAAAAAAGTCGCTTTATTCGATATTATCTACAGTTAGATATAAAATAAATTACATAATGATCTGCGCGTCACCGCGGCGCCTCGAATACAGTTACAAATCTCTCAGTCACCGCTGCGATATAAATTAACAATGTACAAAATTACACAATTGCACGTCTAAATCTATAACAGTATCTTTTGAGCGTTTATTTATAAAGCGTTACACATACGGTCATAATTTAGATGGCTTAACTCTTTGTTCTTCAGTCAAAACAATGAATCTTTGGTTCTAACCCCAGAATGAACCTTGTTAGGAGCTATTTGTTAGTAAATAAAGCAATCCGATACGGATATTTCATTTATTCCCAGTAGTCCCGTGGAATTAGTTCCGTGGCGGAACCAGTGAGACTTTTTTCTCAATAGTTCCGTTCCCAATGTACGGTAGTGGCGCTTCGCCGGCCACTACCGCAGCACGCTCTCTTCACTCGCTTGGCTCGCGCGTTGTAGGGTCGCAGTTCTACTAACATTTCTCCACGTTCGTCGTCGTACCTATCTACCCTTTTGTACCATTGCCGGAACCATTGAGAAAGAGTCTCAGTAGTTCCACCACGGAACTTCTTCTACGGGACTTCACTCTAATATTTTGCTTTGTTCAAAATGTCACAAGTAGGTTGCATGATACAGGTTATATTTACACACGCGTTCATACACGGAAGTTCATTACTAGGTTTCCCTTAGAACGTAACAATTCGAAAAAAATCGAATCGATGTGGCGTCAATAATATAAAGCAAATTTCGATTTGAGTTTTTTTCGACATTAGAGTTAAGTCATCACTCATCATATTTTTCTTAATTAATGGCAGCACTGTCTTTCAGTTGAAAGTGGTGCTATTGAAACTCCGGAGCGTCATGGCACTTCATCTGATTCACAGATGGCGCTAGTCTCGATGGCTGAATTGACTAGCACAAGTAAATTTAATAATTTTTTGTACAGATGACAATGATCTATTTAAAATTATCTATTTATATGGCAGGAAATGCATTGTCAGTACAAACGTTTATTCTTCAGTTACAGTAGTCGTCTAACATTTAAGACTAGGCTGAACCGTTACGTAACAATATAGTATCACTTATTTTATAGAAGTTGTACTTTGATCAGCAGTATGTAGGCATGGCTTGTATCGGATTGCTAGCCTTGAAATATAAAGACTCATCAATTGAAAGGGTTGAACAGAAACATCAAAATAAGTTTTTTTTATAGTTCGGATCTCAATCCATAATTTATATATACATCTTTCACAATGATGACCCTATATAATTCAACTATTAGATATAAAATGCATGGATTGAGGTTTGCTCTGTTGATAGATTTATTGCACGGGCAAATTTCGATATTGTGCTCTTCAAGCTTATGAAAGCTAGGTTTAATTTTGTTAAATTATGTTTGGTACAAAGCACAAAGCGAATTTTGCAGATGCAAAGCAACGGCAAGATTTTTTTGAAAGCAACTAAATCATTCACAATGGTGTAGAATACGAAATATGTTTACAAAAGTACGAACTACACAAGTCAGGAATTTGTTAACAATGTATATAATAAGTGTTTATTGGCAGTAGTTTTGGCAGTGTTTGTAGCATGAATGAATAAACAACTTACCAACTTGTGAAAAGTTATATACCTTACTTTGTGATGTAACTTAACTGTATAATTAGCTGTATGCTTAACATTAAACTGCGAAAAGCGATAAGATGAACATTAGATGATATTTAATAGACTAAAACATGAATCAGTTTAAGTTTGATAGCAAATTTTTGTCTGTTAGGCATTAGCTTAATGAGTAAGGGTTTGATCGAGTTAGATTAAGAGTTTTAGATACTTAACTACAATCGCTTTTTCCAGTTTGATATTAAGTTACTGAATCAGAGATCCCTCGGTTTTATTGTTAAAGCCAGCTTCCATTACAAAAGAAATACACAGTTCAAATGAAGGCTCCGACGCCACGGCCGCCATTTCGTTTGGTGAAAGATCGCAAGCGCAGCCCTTATATGAACCAACAAGACAAGAGTTGCTTGAGACAGAAGGGCATATTAGGGTAGGTTATTACTTGTTGGTTTGGCTTTAACAGTCTCCGACCTTTCGTTCGATTCTTAAAACTATTTACGTATATCGCCGCGCGCGTGTTATACTAGGACTAGACGCGCAGCGGCTCCGCCCGTCACACATTCAGTTCATGGGATATCACATGCGAACCCGAGTCAACACAATTTTTAATTCAGTGTTCGAGCACAAGGTTCGAGGACACTAACGATTAGAAGTCTGTTTAATTTCAAGTTCAAGTAGCACTCAAGTCCACGCAACGAGGGACGTCCCCAGAAAGTCCACAGGGGTACGGCCCCTAACGCTACACAACGTAAGTCTGCGACTTCGATCAGTTTTCGCAAATGGCACATCGATTACACGGGCCCGTAGTCGGAGAGCGGTTGGCCAGAGCGCGCCGAGGGCGCCGAAGGGGCTACCGGGGCCACCGGGGCCGCCGGGGGCACCGGGGCCGCCGCGGGCGCCGCGACCCCGCCGGCCCCCGGCGCGCGTCACACTCCGCCCCCTTTCACAAGCGCGCGCTGCGCAGCGTTAGGTGCGCGCCCGCCCCGCCACACGCGCCGCCACGACTCTAGCGTCTTACCCGACCAGATCCACACCCCCGAGGTGATACCCACGGCGAGCGCCATGAAGTACTTCAGCATTAGGGCCGCGTATAGTGGGCGGGGGCCGCAGCGAGCTCCGCAGACAGTTCGTCGGAGCCAAGGCACGTGCCCGCTGGCCTCGTATGCTAGGCAACCTAACACCGCACCCGCTGGTACCGCGTACAATACGCTGAATACTCCGATCCTGATCATTAGCTTCTCCAGCTTGTCCGCCTTCGATCCGGCTCCTAGGCCGCCCTGCCGCTTGATCACCGACCGGATCCTGAATAGCGATACGAAGCCGGCCAGGAGGAACGTCGCTCCTAGAGCGAAATACACGATCAGGGGCGCCAGGACGTACTTCTTCAAGTTTTCGGGATTAGAATTCCCGACGTAGCAGATCCCGGCCACAGGATCCCCGTCTACTGCGCCAGCTAGTAGGACTGCGACGGTCTTCGCAGCCGGGATGAGCCACGCGGCGAGGTGGTAGTACTGAGCGTGTCCGGCGATAGCCTCGTTGCCCCATTTGAGTCCCGCCGCTAGGAACCAGGCGAAGGAGAGCACCACCCACCAGATAGATGAAGCCATTCCGAAGAAGTAGACGAGGATGAAGACGAGGGTGCAGGCGCTCGGGCCAGCCGCGGAGGTTTTTAGTAACGGTCCGTCGCAAGCGATCTCGTCATGGCCGATCGCCAGCCGGGCCAGATACCCGAGAGCCACCATGAAGTAGCAAGCCGAGAGGTACACTATCGGGCGCTCGGGGTACTTGAAGCGTTGGGAGTCGATGAGGAAGGTCGTGAGCGTCATGAGCGTGCTCGCGGCGCACAGGCCGCTCCAGAGCGCGACCCACACCCCCGCGAATTCTTTTTCTTCCCTCGTGAAGAATGCGCCTCGGCAGGGCAGCGCGCAGTCCTCTCCTGGGAGTAGTGCTGCGAGGGCTGCCGAGCCGTTGTGTCGCGCGGGGACCAGCGGCGCCCTGCAAGTGCAGGCGCACTCGTCGCTTGCGACCTCGCCCGGGCTTGCAGCCGGGCCGCTTTCGCAGTTTTTTGGATCCTTACACTTGTAGTGCGGCCGGCGCGGTGGCGGCGGCGCGCGAGGCGGTTCCGGCTCCTGCGCCCTGTTGGTTTCTTCCATACATAGCTTATCTGGGTCTCCCATACGGGGTAGCTTCTCGCAGGCCATGCGTTCGGGCCATTGGAAACCGTACTTTTGCATGAGAGGGGCGCAACCAGCTCGCGCGCGCTCGCAAACTGAACGGCAGGCGGGTAACGGTTTTGGATAGTCTTCGAGGCAAATCGGGGTATAAACGGAACAGAGGAAGAACTTGAGATCAGCAGAACATTTGATCTCGACGAGCGGCCAATACTGGTGCACCTGGAAATACAGAAATATAGGTAAAGTTTCGCTCATCAAAAGTACGTAACTTAAAAATGTTGCTATTGGAACGTGGCTCAGCGACGAAAATAGTAAATTAGTCATGAATTCCGATTGCGATACTCGTTTCAGTGAGATCCTAGTAAAATTAGTCAAGCATGTTGCTCAAATGACTAATCTTGTGGTTAAGACATTAAAGTGGTTATGAGCTAATTTGAATAAATGCGTAAAGTAATTTAAGATGTGATTTCAGTATTATTCAGAGTTGTAAAGAAGAGCATGGTCATCTTTGGAGGAGCTCTTTACCCACCCAAGGGTTCTTGCAGACCAGCATTATTAATACCTAGTTTAAAATTTCAAATTAAAGAGAAAAATTTAAAAATTTCCCCATTCCCATTTTTGCCAGTCCGAGCAGGATTCGACCCTGCGACATCTGGCATACGCGGCCAATCGCTCTAGTCTCTGAGCTATCGGAACAACCAAGCTCGAGCACGAAATCCTTCACTAGTCACGTAGTAGGTTCAAATCCTGCTCGGAGTATAATTTTTTTCAATTTTTCCCTTTAATTTGAAATTTGGCATTTTCGTTAGCAGCGTTACTGCTTAATACAAAATTAACCTAGTTTAAGATAACTTAGTTTAACAAATGTACTAACAAATGATATGTAATATTTTCTCTTCTGTAAGAAGTACAGGCTTTTTTGTTTATTATTATTATTTTATGATAGACGAGACGAGAGATAACGATAAGGCCTGAATCACACTGGCGCGGCCTGCGGTGGCGATCAACAGTAAATTTGTCAACTATTTATTATTGACCGCCGCGGCAAGGCCGCGCCAGTCTGTGAGAGGCTTAAAACGTTCTGTGGTTGCCAGCAACGGCTTAAAACAGATAGATAAAGGTAGTGTCGTGAAAAAATGTCAACCCTTCTTGTCAAATGCCCCCGAATACACGGGGATGGGAATTGAGATCCTAGATCCTATCGACTGCGCCAATCATGTACACAAAATTACCTCTAATCCAGCCTCTTCTTGCGTGTCATGGTCCAGCTCGTTGGGGAAGGCGGTGAGGTTGTACCCGATGCCCCGGCACATGGGGATGGAGATCTCCTCGCAGCGGGGCTGTACCGCCGCGGCCGCCGCCACCAGCGCCAACACGAGCCACGCGCGCCTCATTGTGCTAGTCCCGCATCTGAAATAGAAGGAGGAACAATTTTAGAACTTGGAACACTGGACTGGACTGTAAGTACTGAACATGGCAAAATGTTTAAATTAAATTTGAGCCATTCATCGTCAACTATTTCGCCCCGCGTCTGTAGAGAAAGGTTTCTTCATCCCCACATAAGTGGAATTCTAGCACTGATAGTTTCGTTTGATAATTTAATGTAGTCAGCATACTATCTAAGTAATTATTTGCCTTATTATAGAGGTACGGGACCTACTGCGGGAGACCTAATGGGAGATACTGTGATCGCCAACCCGCATGCCAAGCGTGGCGATTATGGCATATACCCCCCGTGAATTTGGGGGAGGCCTATGTCCAGCAGTGGACGTCCTTTGGCTGATATGGTGGTGGTATCGAATGACGTGTCGCATATTATCAACGCGCGAATAATATACCCTAGATCCTTGAGGTGGCTTTGGATATGAATTCTACCATACAACCGAGTCCCATAAGCATAACATCTAGGGTGGTCTGACCAACCACTGTGCTGTTGTTGCAATATCGCGTAACCGCAGCAAATAAAACACTATCTGGAATGCGGTAAGTCATAACGTTCAATTCATTATATATTCAGTCTTATTACAGTCATACACAGTATTTACTGCTTTGTTTACTTTGGATAATAGGAAGAAAGCTGATTGAGTGTGATTGGTTGCAAAGTGGGCCAAGAAACAGTGTGCGTCATGATAATACGGAATATACGAGTAATATAAACTTCTACAAGCGCAAAGCGAAATCTGTTCACCTAGACATTTTGTTATCATGATTTGGGTGCACTCAATGCATCGTTCAAGGCCTATGACAATTACCATACAGCCAAAAGGGTAGATAGGTAGGGTATATACTCGTGAAATATATGGGACATCCGTCTAATCGCTTCTGAAGTGCTGAGTTATCGCTGCGATATCGTATCAGCGACTACCGTGGAGATATGGAATAGATGACCAGCTATTTGGAAGTCATTGCTCGAAACTATGTGCCTTGCTCGTGTTTTATCTATCGTAATAGGTGGGTACCTCTATCCACTAGACTATTTAATCATGAATAGGTAGGCCCAGAAGTTTATATCTAATAGGAGTATTATAATAGATATATAACCATACGTCGCACTCCAGCGGGCTTTTCGCGGGCACGTCATATGGTATGGTTTACTAAAAAATCCTCTTAATTTACTGGTATACATACTTAGTATTTGTTACATACCTGTTATCATATATCAATCTTAAATTATCTACATAATGTGAGATGCTTTAATTCGCTCTGCTGTAACTAATAATGTTGTTATAGTTAGTTTTATTGCTATTGGTTCTCCAATAAATAAATAAATAATGTGTAAAGAATCTTTAAAGCGATACGCCTATTTTTGTGGCCACTTAATATATGAAAATAAATATCTGTAATTCAATTTTATATTGGTATATTACTTGTGTTATATAAAATTTAATGGCGTCAGTATACTCGGTTAGTTCGGGTACCGCTATAGATACCTAACGTACAGCGTTAGTTACTAAGGTATTTGGAACGGCATATTTCAAATACTAGGTAACAAATACTAAGTACGAATACGTTATTCTGACAACTCGAAAATTGATTGATTTATTGTGAACATTACCATCTGACGTGCCCGCATATTCGCCCCCTCGAGTTTCACGTATGATATAGACAATTTAAGATTGATATATGATAACAAGTATGTAACAAATATTAATTATACATACTACTAAATTAAGAGTTTTTTTTCGCAAACCATACCATATGACGTGCCCGCGAAATGGCCGGTGGAGTACGACGTATGTATGTATATAACTGTTGAATACATGGGCCATAATAATCTTGCCTTTTTCTTTACGGCAAGCTGGCAAATGAGTCCTGAATTACCAACTTTTTGCGAGTTGTTTTGCGGTCCCAACAACTTATGAAATACCGGCATAAGCAAACAAAGCAGTTTTTTAACCCTTCTTTTTTATTATGCTGTCTTCTGGAGTAGTCATTACATTACCCATAAAGTGTATGCATGCAAAATTCTTTATTGTACATGAGTGAAACATAACAATAAAACAGTAATTACAAGAACAGTTGACATATGTAGGTACAAAGGCGAGCTTATCCCTATAAGGGATTTCTTCCAGCTAACCTGAAAAAAAGTGTAAAGTGTTTAAAGGAAGTTATATGTTTACTGCTTAACATTTGATCTATAGAAACAGGATATCCCTACGCTTGACGTGTAATAGGAGTCAGGTTTTAACCTCTTTAGTCTAGAGATTAGTATCAGTAATAAATCAAGACCCCGTTTGAAACCGCATTTACACGGGAAAATAAACCGTACCGGGAGCGACAGGTCTCCGGATTTAGTCCGGAGTCAAATAGATGTATTTATTTTGGGCTAACATGTGCCCTGCCCTGTTGATGTAGATTAGACAAAGGCAGAGGCGATGGGGATTGTGCCTACAGGATGGGGATCACAGAGGACGGGAGGTTTGCAAACATTCAATCCGGCTTAAATTACGATCGTTTGCGTTCTCTTGCATGTATTTCCTCTCAGAAATTGACTTTGATTCTGCATACAGTTTGTCGCAAATAGTTATGTTGCAATAAAATGAAAGCTTTCCATATTCTAACATTCAGACCATTCTAACTCCATTTTGAAGCCAATGTCATCGGCTGCCAAACATCGCAATGAAAGTGAACACCCCGCATTATGCTCTACTCTATGGCACGTCGCCAGCGCCGAAGTCAGAACACGGCTTAATGCGCTTTTAACGACACACGATATCGACACGTGCGTCTATGTCCAGCCTTACAATCTACCAACTTACTCTTGTCGACAAACCAAACTATTATGAACTTTATTTCAACAAATTAAGGAATTTGGCACGTGAGAATAAAAATTGGTGCAGTGCAATTCAAAATTCGAATGTTAAAATTATTTTTTATTGACGTTTGGGTTTGTGTAGTCTGTGGTAACAGATCCAGGAAATGGAAATGGAAGTCTGTTGTTTCTTCGAGATTTCATGTTTTTGTTTTGATATTTTTGATGCTATTCGTGACGTATGTGTTACTATGATGTTGATAATTTGATATACGGGTCAAACATTTATGACCAATTCTTTCATTAAGATATGAATTTATTACTTTAGATACCATTTTTTTAAAGAATGTAATAACAATTTTTGAAATATTTTAAACATGACATAAACCTTTCGTATACACTAAACGGCAACAAGACTGTCTATGATTCTCTAAAAAATCGCCACTACAAGACCATTTTGAGCTCTGGACAGAATGGACCTTTGTGTAAATCATTCCACCATCACCACCACCATATCAGCCAAAGGACGTCCACTGCTGGACATAGGCCTCCCCCAAAATTACGAAATTGAGTGATATTAGATTTCACGTTCCTTTCCAGTCCTCGTCACATATGCATATGGTTATGCGCTTACGCATTAGAAGCGCAAGAACCAAGACGATTCAAACATGATTTAAATACGTCATGATTTAAACGCGTTCCAAATTGGCCCCAGTTCCCAATAGCACACAATCCCTAACTCCTGATTGTAGTCAGTTATCGTATTCCGTGAAGCGTTAGCACACGGCGCGTTATCGGGCCGGTGAACTAGCGGGGCTCGTAAAACTAAACCCAGCGTTCGTAGCGAGGCGCGATCCTGTGCTAGCGGAACATGTCTTCTATACTTATATTAATATGTAATACCAACCACCAGAGAAAAGCAGACTCGCAGTATTAAGCCGAATGATTTTTCATGTAGTTGTCTCGTTAAATCCTTATGGCGCACCAAAATGAGTTACAAATGTTAGAATGCAACAGATATTACGATAATTTTTAACGAATTGTCTCCATTTGAAAGCACACCAGGATGTTAAATCTCATATAAACTTAACACACCACAACGTCAGTTCAGTAGAATTTTCAGTAATGAAGACAGAGACACTGACAGGTGATAACCTGTCATATATCACTTATCTGTCTCTCTCAAACTTACTGATTTGTGCATTAGTGACAATAGATCAGATGTACAGAAATCGTTCAACTTAAGAGTACCCAGTACGTTCGGTTCTCCATACAAACTTAATTACGCTCTCATTTTAAAACGCCATGCTAGAATAACATGAAACTTTGTATACACAATGGGATCCGGCATATCTAGGTCGGAAATTAGTTTCTGTTGCTTGAAATTATAATGGAGAAATCTTAAATGACCGGATCCGCTGTGTGTTTTTCTGGAGTCGCAAGCGTCCGTAGGCAACGGTGCCTGCTTACCATCAGGCCGGCCGTAAGTTTGTTTGCCACCGCCGTTTTATAATATAACTTTGATGGCACTGAGCCTATCTGAATGTATAGTACCTATACGGAGATATACGTGAGATACGACGTGCATGTGGCACCCCTGGAGTTGCAGGCGTCCATAGGCTGCGGTGACCGCTTACCATCAGGCGGGCCGTACGCTTGTTTGCCACCGACGTGGTATTAAAAAAAGTTATTGATTTCTAAAAACTGACTCAAACAAAAAAACGATATAAGTAATTATAGAACCTGCTCACAAAATTTCACGACATTCGGTTGAGATTGAGAAATGCGACCTGTAGAGAAGAACAAACGGAAATCCGGATATCTGGGCATCCGGACATACGAAATCATTTTTGTCGAAGATGAAGCGGAGACTTTTGTTTCACTCGTTCGATAATATAAGAGACACACCCAACGATAGTACGCGGGATCAGATTTTGCCATGCGAGATAAATATTTGGACTGGTGGCATATGTAAATTATGTAATTGAAAATTCAACTATAATGTGGGAACATTGGGGAATACAAAAAATAACTGCATGTTGCCGCTGTCGCTTATAAATCCGCGTCATCTCTCGCTGTAATAGGGACCAAATACTTTATGTTTATTCCGGTTCAGTGGAAATAGTAACCTGCGGCCAGCTATTTCACCAAAAGAACGTTCCAGGAACCTCTGAAAATCCTGGCTTATACGCTATTTCTAGTTGGACAACTAATCAAGGCTATAGGAAAAAGGTATTAAGAAGCTATAGATGTGTATAATGGTTGTGCCTTTTCAGTTTTAAGCGGTTGTATTGAGTTATTACGCCTTCCGGGAACTGTAGTGGACTAATATTGCGCCTGCGTGGTTTAATTGCTCATTGTTTGAGAAAGCTAGAAATATTCTGCGCGAACGCAACAATTAAAGTTTCTTGTTACGCGTGCTAAATTATTTACTTGGGGTAAACTAGTTATTATGGGGGTTTATTAACCTGTGCTTAAAAAGGTTTGACGCATAGATATAAGAATACAATTTTTACATCTGTGGTTTGACGTGTCTATAACATTTCAAAAACTAAGATAATTTTGCCATTTATAGATAAGAGGCAACAAAAATGAAGTTCTGAGATATCAAAACATACATCCCAGAACTTTGACGTTACTATCATAAAATGCAATAGATATTATTGATGCGTTTTCGCTCTCACGCTTCTATCAATGCCCTTGCGCATGCGATAGTACATCAATCATTAGAATTAAAATCTAAATTTAACCATTCTGGTAACTTGATTTTTTTGGAAATATTCGAGTCCGTACAATCGTACGTATAAGTAAGTCCAGATTTCAGTATGTCCAGTGGTATCAGACTTGTATGGATCGATCGTGGACCTAATGAACTTTCGCTGTCGATTTTCAGTAATATCATGATAAGCCGATTGGTCGGGTCGTCGCCCGACCCATCCCGATTTGGCAGGGATCCATCCACCGTTCGAACGATGACGGTTGCACAAATCTATAGTCTATGCATTGCGTAACTTACGTAAAACATTTCTATATTAGCATGACTACCCATTATTATTTTTTGTATCGCTAGATGCTAGCAACCCAAAGAATGAATGCATCCAAATACCTATATAAATATATGCTTTAATTGTGTGTTGGGTCTTAACTAGTATGTAATAATAATAACTTAAAGGAACCAGCGTCATCTAGATAAAATTTAAATATTTATTCTGTTGGCTTCATAGACCTGCGCCGGACTTAAATATAGGCAACATCGGAGGCAAGAACAAGAAACTCACCAGTTTGACTCTTTTCACAGTAGATGGACATCATTATGGACTATTAAAATACAGCAAATACACACAAACACACACGTATGGAAACACATTTACTGGGAGATAAATCTCTAGGTCCATTACATTATGCCGGTAGGCTTTACCATTTTTTCTTTACACAAAACATTTTTATCCAGTCATATTTTTAGACCCTCAGATCTATGCTTATTTCTTTACTTGAATCCGCCAACAAGGGCCATATATTTATTAAGTATATTGTCGTCTAGTACCCATAACACAAGCTTATTGAACTCACTATGGGACTAGTTCGACTTGTGTAAAAAAGGCCCCCTAATATTTATTTTAAAATACTACCCTTCGATTAAGGATAGATCAGAACAAGAAGGGAGTCGGTGTCATTCCTGAGGATTGCGCGGTCGGTTACTCGTATACCTGACACCACGAAGTTACGTAACCGTAACTGTATGTTAGTCTGTAAAATATATACTTAAATACATAGAAAACATCAAAGTCTCTCTGCTCACCACAGAAACAAATGCCCTTACCAGGATTCGAACCCGGGACCTCTAGCTTCGGAGGCAGTGTCACTACCAACTAGGCTAAACACACTATGGCACAATATGGGTACGCTCGATAAGCGTTCTGAACTTATCCTGAAGAACTCCCGGAAAGTACGAAACAGGTCGCTTAGAGTCACACTTTATACGTGAGTTTTAACAGTTTTAGTGGTATCGTTCTGAACTAGTTCGTCGCTATAACTGCTATAATTACCTATTATAGTATAAGTAGGTCTCACGATCATGTTTAATCTAAGGTCAGACTTATAACAGACGACCTGTAATGAAACAGTCAGCATTGCGATTTGCCACTCTGCTTTAGCCCTCAGTGGAGAAAGATACTTTGTTAGCAGTAATGGTTTTTTTTGTGGCATCGTCTTTAAGCTAGAGAAAACCAGAAATGTTTAATGATGTTATAACGAAAGTTATGAAACAAGTTTAACGTACGTGCCGTCCCTTTCACTCTCGTGTATACACTATATATCGGAAAAGGACGGCACGATACGACGTTCGATTTTCGAAGTTCGGAGTAAGCCCTTAGGTTAGGTATTAGTTGACTGAAATGGTTGGAATAGGTGGAACAGCAAATATTCACGTTTTAGGTTTGTGTAACACTGTCGTCTACTAATTGTATAGAAAAGACAACATACAGAAAAAAGACACATTACATATGGATAATTGTGCTTATTTATTTCTATCTACTCTCGTGTAACAAAAGTCAATGCCCTCTGTTTAAAATACACTACACTATCAATACAATACACAGACGGTGTAGTTAATAACTTTAATGAAATTCGATACTAAGGCTTACTAATAATAAATAGTTTAGTAATAGAATGGTGCATAAATTTAGTCATTACTTATAATATAATTAATCAAGGAAATTAAGTCCCTCGTAAATAACTAGAAAAAACAGATATTAATCTCCACGGTATGTATGTATTACACGACTGCTATCAGCTAAAAAGAAAGTAATTTGTATGTAAAGAGAAATATATCTACATCATTCAGTTTCAATACTGTCATAATAATAATAGAGGTCAACAATGGGTGTCCACTATTGGGTAAGTGTATTGAGGTGTCAAACTTTTTTTTGGACCTGACGAATGCGCGGTGGGAGAGCAGCCTGGGGAAAATCCAGGGGAAACCTCCGACACGACCACGCGGGAGTTTTGGAAAGGTTTTTATGGTACAGTGAAAAACCTTTGCCACAGGCCAGGTAGATTTTTTCTCTCTATTGATTGACAGTACCTACTCGTCAAGCTTCGTTTTTGACGACAAATGCAGGGTATTTATAAAGGGGATAGATTTTGGTCACAGGAACAAAAAAATTGACTTGGGCCCAAAGACTTTTTTTAAGATTTTTTATTTTTTAAAAACTGTTTTCAAATAACTGAATTCGTAAAATTCTGGAATAGGTCAAGATTTAAATAAAATAAAAATGTTGTTCTTTTAATCATTTTTATTACTCAGTTGCTTAAAATAAATGATAAAACGGACAACATTTTTATTAAATTTAAATCTATACTAATTCCAGACTCTTACGACTTCAGTTATTTGAAAACAGTATGTATTTAAAAAAAAAATGAAAAAATTCTTAAAAAAACTCTGGGCCTAAGTCAATTGATGACCTCATCAATCCGCTATATACGTATGTCCATCCATCTGCCAAACACTCTGTATATACTTTTAGTTGCAAGAGTGAGTGCGACAGCGAAAGAAAGCCAATTACTAGTAAGAGTAAGAAGCTCGTTTTACTAAGTAACTTAGTTGGAAATGATTATTCCCTATATAGCAAATACCTTTATAACATATCTAGAATATTGGGAGGTCTTGCACAAGTAAGGTCTGTTGCACACGCGCGGACGTCGTAAAAACGCAGTGAAGCCGCAGCGACCGCATCGCAGCTTTACGAGCGTCCTGATTTCTATTCATAAACCTGCTTTAAATCTCCCGAAAGCTCTATACCGGTATAAATTGACCCCAAGTTAAACCTTGTTTTTATGTATAGTCAGCGTCATACAAAATATATGGTGTACGGAACTATATGACGCTGACAGCATAGCTACGTACTATATGACGCTGACAGTATAGCTAGGTTATTATAGATTATAGAGATATATGCAGATATAACAGTCATTTAGCAAAAAAAAATTAGGGGACAAACTTACACAAATCGACCTAGTCCCAAACTAAGCAAAGCTTGTACTATGGGTACTAGACGACGATATACATACTTAAATACATGGAAAACATACAAGACCCATGAACAAATATCCGTGGTAAATGCACAAATAATGCCCTGACCGGGATTCAAACCCGGGACCTTCAGAGGCAGTGTCACTACCAACTAGGCTAAACAGGCCGACCCAAGCCGAGGCGGCAGGACGAAAAATGACGTTTAGATCTTACGCACAACGAAAACGTTACGTAATCATCCGGGGATAAGAGTCGCTCCGATCACAGATCAATGAATAGCTCCGATGCACTGTTCGTCAATCTGTAAACAAGGCCTCGTTATACTGGTCGTACAACGACTGTAACTTTGTGAATTCCTGCGCATGGAAATAGAAGACAGCAGACAGCACTGCATTGTGTACTGCAGGAAACCTGAGGTGGTTAGTTAGGTTGCATTGGAAAGTTATTTTTGAGGCCGTTGTATTATGTTAATAGTCTTAATAGGTACTTAGGGAGGATTTAAGTAAGTTTTTTTACTTTAGTTAAGTAAGCGTCAAAAGCGCGCTCGAGGAGACTGAAACATATATTTCATATTCTGTGAGTGTAACGTAGCACCATGAAAACATAATGATATAGCGATAATTTTGAATTTGAATTTGCACATGGGCTATTGCCATTTTATCAAGATTATTTTCTTTTTTCTATAGCCTTTCTCGTGTTTGTAGTTTCGAATGTGGTGACTTTTTTTAACTAACAAACTATGTTCCACATTCGATTCCACCATACTTCCAGCAGTCTGATAGACATGATTTTTTAAGCAATTATGATGTTGATTCTATAACAATCGAAAGCTCATTATGTTAATAGTCTTAATAGGTACCTTGTTTTCCTGGGAAGCCAATGGGCTAGTTTTATAGGATTCCGATAATATCAGTGCATGTGCCTGTGCTTATCACGAGTATTGTATTTCGTATGTCATATGGCATAATGACATCATCCTGAACCAAATACGGTGGATACGCGTAATTACAATTTACACGCTGCTCCATGTCCCATAACATGAGCACTCGGCTGCTTACCACACAGGCACGGTTGTCCTGTATGTAAAGCGCCATAGGTAGGGTTGCCAGGCCCTAAACTTCGAAAACCGGACAGGGCGTTAAAAAGCCGGACGTTTTGAACAAAAAGCCGGCGGCGCCGTAAAAGTAATTTTTACCAGCCCTTAAACTCATCAAAAGTCATCAAGTTATTTTGTTGTTGCTCTGTTTTTGTGTATTGTTGTTATTTTTAGTGGATGCTTAATTTGCAAAAGCCGTACAGGACGGAAAGGACCGTAAAAAGCCGCACACCTGGTAACCCTAGCCATAGGCATCCACTTAGCTGTTTGTCCACGGGCGAAGAGAGACGACGCAATGCGATAAATGTCGTGCTATAAGCGATAAATGAAATGACCACCTATTCACCTACCATCTATTCAGTAAAGTTGACATGAAATTCATATTCTAGTTTGGTAAAGTCGCGTTGAGCGAGACATGGCAACTGTCTCGCTTGCACTGTGCGGATGCAGGGTTAAAAATAGGAGGGTAGACTTTCTCATCTCGCTTAGGCGTCCGTTGTGCTAGCCCTTTTGGAGTTTTACCGATTAATCATTCACTAAGTTCTCAAGTTCTCCTTTTCTTTCGTCCCTTTAGGCGAAAACTTTAAGGTCCTTGAAATCACAGTAGTGGTTAACCCTTTGCGTGCCGGGAATCTTTATGACTGCCCGCGTCGTCGTAATCGTAAATAAGAACAAACCTCGAATAGTTACGCGTTTTACACCACATTTGATTCACTATGGGAGTATTAGCATTGGATTATTGGAATCCTGTCTCTGTTTACTGTTCATTCATAGTCAAACGAGTACAAAGACTATTGGGAGACAGCGAATTGGAGTTAAAGGAGTATAAAAACTATTTGCAGGCTTTGAGGTCCTTGGAGAAATAGCTTGGTGATTTGAAATTTTACCTACTACCTTACTACATCGAACAGCTAAGACAACTTGGCGTTAAGTACATAATAATGAAGTATACAGGGGGCCGCAAATTCACATGATTCAACGAGAACGAGCAGGAAACTAATTGAGAGATCTGAAAGGGAAATTCGTACACAGTTGCGGCGACGTTGATTTTCCACTTAATAAATACAATCGGGAATCGATCTCGACTAAAACCCTTTAAATTGGAAGCAGTTGTAGGTTAATTGACAAATGCTAAAACGAAGGATCACTGTCACAAAACAAACGGCAGCCGTTTAATCTCTCATATAAATAAAACACAGCTCAAGCAGTTTAAGGAGAAAATTAATCATTGTTATTATAAGCATTGTTCTGGAAACAATAGCCGTTCCCCGCGATATCGCCATAACTTTAACTAACTATCGAGTTACAGCCACAGTAAGGATATAAACGGGGTATGCTGAACCTGCCAATCGGTCACCATATCATCATCAGCCTATATACGTCCCACTGCTGGGCACATGCCTCCACTCATTGAAGAGTGGGATTGGGCAGTAGCAGTAACACCCACGCTGGCCCAGTGAGGATTGGGGATTACAACATGACCAAAAGTTTCTGACACAAGTGTATTTTGTGGAGCTGTTACAACATAACAGATATTTTTAATCTGTTAATGCATTTCGGCGAACAAAATTAGACGACACCTTAAAATCTGTCTTTGAAAAAATCCAGTCTACGAGTAAAATATATCATTTTTGCTGATTGTTCATAAATAGTATTTATGTATGGGACCATCTCAATAGCATCTCGCAAAGACAGAAGGCGACTTGGAATAACCCCTGTCAAATAAACCTAACATTGCAATTAAAATTAGGTTAATATGGGACTAGACACCTGATAGAGGAATGGTACCTTAACGATTAATTACCATAATACAGAAGATATTTCCATAACACACGTTTGAAAGCACTATTGTTAACACTATCCGCACAAGTGAGTCACGCGGCTGATGTGCTCCACTAATTACCCCTGATTAACGTATATGTACAGTGGGGTTGAAAAGTACATGGACTTGGTTTCCCTAATACTACAGCAATACGGTCGACATCTGTCCATGCAGTAATAGCAATCAATCTTGTTTCGAATTAGATAATATTTACATCGGAAACAGGCGTATTTGTATCAAATCGAGTTTATTTGCTTATAGAATTCATTAGTGAACTGTCCGCTAATCTAATAAATCATAATCTATGGAGCCTCATCTCGACTTAATTTTACCCTAAATGTATAACAATGGTCCCAGTAATGCACCCTGAGGGACTGCCGATCTTATTGAGTTAAACTTCAACCATTAGTAAACAGGCCCATTTGCGTATGACAGCAAATATTGTGTCAATTAATCAACGATCGCCGAACCTTCCCGAGTTGAGCCGGTGGTGCCCGAATCAGACGCTAGCCATTAATTTGCGCGCCCTTTGCAACGCAATCAGCCCAACTGGGTCAGCGTTTCTTCGGCGAGGAACAATTTTACGCTTGACAAATCAAACTTGCGACCGGTGGGCAAAGGGAAAAGCGGATGGCTGAGCTGTCTAAGCTCAGGATTATGTGGGTTTCAAGATGAAGGGCTAAATTTATGAGGAATTAACTAAAGAAAAGTCGTAATGGAAATGGCTGCATGGGAGGGCACACCTCACTTTGGTTAAGATTGTTATGGTGAGATTGAAAACTTTTTGGATGCTCCAGCTCCAAGAGAAATGGGCTGAAGAAACACATGTTGAGGTATTTCCTACCGTCATCATCATGGCTGTGGGTACGTCTTTTTAGGTAGCGAATAGGGAAGTCTTACATGAGCGATAGATAATCCAAATTAAACAGTGCTAAGCGTTGAAACCTTAACAAAGTGACCTGCAAACGTTTCAACCTGTGGTTTTGGTGATGAAGTTCTACCTAGGCCATCTAGGGTATGCATCGCGCTTTTGAGTCGTCTCGAGTCGCAAGCTTCCATTGGCGACGGTGTCTGATTACCATCAGGCAGGCCGTAAGGTTGTTTCCCATCGTCGTTGTATAAATTATTTTTTCTATAATTTCCATAAGACTGGACTTCGTTGTTAGGTTCCTTGCTGTTTTAGGTAGGTCATAGGTGCTGGCGCCTCCAAAAATATACATCTATACTTACGAATTAGACGAAGCGCTTAGAAGAGAGGCATCCAAACATAAATTAACCGTCGTGTAACTTAACCATGTTTAACGGTAATTAACACTGTCCCAATTAGTTCTCTCACGCTCACTCCCGTGTCTCAAGGCACGTAATCAAGGGAATTTAGCAGAATTTACATCCCTGGGCAGATGACCGGGGCTAAACGGGTTAACTGGAGCCCGGGCTTGACGCAATTTGGCGGAATTAGTCTTCTTCCAGCAATTTAAGTCATCCTAGGTAACCGGGAAAATCAACGTAGCGCAAACTAGGATAAGACAAATTCAGCAAGGCTAGGCAGTCATTTTGATTTTTAACCCCCGATGCGGAACGCAAAAGAGGGGTGTTATAAGTTTAACATGTGTATCTGTGTATGTGTCTGTGGCATCATTGCTCTTAAGCACACACGTACACAGCGGCGGCAGCGTTATACGGCTCAAGCGATTTGAATGCGGTTTTTTATTTATTTGAAAGCAGGTTTTTCAGCAATGGTTCTTAGATATGTTGGATATGTTTTATCAAAATCGGAACAGCCGTTTTTGAGATATTGAACTTTGAAATGAAAATGTCGGGGATTTTTAACTTTTATAAGTTGTGAGTAATTGAAATTATACTCGCCTTCTTTATGGCAAAATCTACACTTACAAGTATAAGTCACTGGTTTCTTCATCACGTCTTTCACATCATAAAGCAGTTTAAAATCTTTATTTTAGTAAATTAATTTGAAAAGCACAACACGATGAAACCGAGCAAGGGAATTATTCCCTTGCTCGGTGCAAGGGAATTATTTCAGAAGATATGAGAGAATCTTCCTTCATCGATGAAATAACAAATTATGTAATTCGTAGAACTAATCCAATGTCACCATAATACATACATGGCCGAGATAACATTCCAGAACGGATTACTTTTACAACCATCTGCGTAGCATCATACATGCATTATACAACTTACTTGTCTCGTCATACTAATCCATACAAGGATTAGCGTGAGTGGCTCCTAGATGGCGCTAGTTAATTCCCCTCGACGTGTTCCAGACGCCGAGATTTACGGATATCCGGCCCGGCATGCGCCTCGAACGGCTCTAAAACAATATTTGGCTGTTTAGAATGCCTTTGCCTTCGATTTGTAAATCGTTTTGAACGTAGAGAAACTGGAGCAGATTCCTTTATGGACTCGCTTTGAATGTTTTATTTATGGTCTTCGCTGTATAAGTTTTGTTGCCTTTAACTTATAGAAATAAATGGACGGTAAAAAAATGGCCGGCTGACAATTGATGTTGCGTGAAGCGAATTGTTTTACTGCTTTTAGTGACTTGACTATTGCTTTGAAATTTGCAAATTTGCTAATAAAATTACTTGCTACCTGGCGTTTATTGGTTGGCCATCGGCATTGTTCTAGAAGGCCTTCGGCGACAAACGAGCCTAACGGTTCTGGACAGCACAATGCAATTCGCAGACACCCGGCGAAATGAAACTAAACAGGCTGAATAGTACTGAGAGACGATAAATTTGTTGAGAGGCAGTTTTGGGACAACGATAAGTTGTGGTTGGTATAAAAAGAGATCTGATAGAGATAAGCTAAGGACGCGCTGTTCAAGTTATATAATATATCCAAGCTACAGAACAACGACAATATAAATAGAAAAAAGTTTTACTATATTTTTTCATTCTTTGTGAAAATTACGCCATTTTGGGGTTAACGTGTAAGTATCATTATATCATGTGCGAGTACAATTCAAGTAAGATACATAAAAAATAAATCTAAAATAATTCGGCAAAATAGAAAATGATTATTGACACTGGACTTTTAAGCTTCATACCGTTTTCAGGATATCCTTACTAACTATAATGACAATGCGATTGATGTAATTAATTGCGTGTAAAGAACTACAGAAAATCTGACTACGTCGGATATCCCTTTCCTGTTCCACGAACATTATACAAGTATGAAGTTCTTGTTTGTTGTTCGATCTCTGTCTAATTATGGCCGCAACTCCTTTGATGTCAGTTGCTGTATCAATATTTCACGTTATTCATAGGCATGATTACGTATCGGCATGTTTGGTCAATATTGTACTGTTATGTTATCACAATAGAGGCAGTAACGTGAATACAACGTAGGTAGTTTATACTCGACTGAATACATTAATTGGCCTTTTCCAAACAAAGGCGTGGATTTCGTGGGTCCTAATTTAAATATCGCCAGTTAGAAACGCCTTCAGAAATGTCATTCGCTGTCCCTTTTGTTTCAAAACGGGGGCTTTTTTCGTATCGATCCCTCGCAGGTAACCGGGGAATGATTTATTACCGAGCTTGTTGGTTCAAATAATCGATTCCCCAAACGCTTGCAAACGCGCGAAAGTTACCTTTAACAGTGTTCTGTTAGAGAACAGTTTCGTTTGTTAATGGTTCGCATCTCGAGTTAATGGCTCAAAAGCGTGTAGTGTAGAAATATTTGGACAATAAGCGTTTGCTAAATTTCAATGGGAATTTATAGAGCACTAAATCGGGGAGTCATCGGGTCGGACATTAAAACACAGGTAATTTCAGCGTTATCCAAATATTTGCTGCGAATTATTATGACTGCAAACAGACGCCGTGCGATATACGTTTTATACGCTCGCATTTAATATTTTTACGGTCTGTAGAAAGAGTAACGAGCTACTATCATGGTATCCGAATATGTACCGACTGTATCTGTACTTTTAATATAACAGATACCAATAAAAACATGAACACTATGAAATCAAGTCAAGAGTTTTGTTTACAATAGAGCATTCACCGGTTAGATCTTTTTTAGTTTTTCTTCATTTTCGTCAAGTTGCTTGTTTTATTGAGCAAGAAACATGACTGCTTTGTGAATAGGTACAGAGACGGACATTGTAAGTGTCCCCATGTTGAACTCCCTCGTATTTCACTACTTTTTCAATCGAGTCTCGCCGCCCTCGCAAAATGTTCCTAAAACGTCGCAGTTTCAAGAGTTCTGTGTTTCTCTTACTATGAATTGTAGACATAATTTTGTGTGAGAAAGGGCATCAATGCATTTTAAATAAATTTCTTTTTATTTTGCCCAATCGTGTGAATGTGTGTCAGTGAGACACAACATTCCGAGTACAGTTTCTTGTGTATGTAATTTATTATTTCATGTATGTATTTTGTTTTAAAATTTATATGTGTAGGCATATTATAGATGTAAGGCAAAAATAGATATAACAGGAAATAGCGTCGTCTCGTCGTTGCCTGTAATGTAAGTTCTAATAAATAATCACAAGGTGTCCAGATCCAGATTGGCGATAGCGGAGATACCGCACGAAACGCTTTATCGAGATCGCTTTATGGCACACTTCACTATCATGTGTCATAACTATAACATGTTCTATAATAAATATACATGGGATTTCCGCATTCTGTAACCTATTACAGAATGCGGAAATCCCTAGTATTGCATATCATAATATATCCTAATATATTATGATATGCAAAATACACGGTTTTGCAGTTAAGGGAACGGTAATTCGGTATTGGACTATTGGAGGGAAAGTCTTTGTTCATACCTATTTAGACCCTTAATGCATTGATGGACAGTAGACGCCTATAGGCGTAATTCTATTGTGCCCGGAATAGTTTCCATCAAAGTGTTAATATAATAACAGAATAATACTGCAATCAAAAAATATGAAGTGAAATTAAAAACAGTTTTTGTAATTATAGATGCCGCGGTAAAAAAATAGTATTACGCAATAGTTATACATAATAAGGGTTCTTAAAATTCGAGTGTCACCGTAACAAAACGAGCGTAGCGAGATAATTATGTAACGTTGTATACAATAATTTTTCCACAACGGCGAAAAAAATTGATAGGATTTAAAAATCGATATGATGTCAGAAAGCGGGCATTGACCAGTGCCTCTTTAAAATAAAAACAACATTTGTATAAGAACGTATGGAAATCCATTTTGATTCTCCCACCAGTCATACTTATAATGACTTGTCTATGGTATAGACTTGCATTTATTGTTTTAATACTGCTGTCAGTCATCTAATTGATAAATTATAATACTGGAGTAGAAAAACAGCTTTTTGGCAAAAACACATCGAATCGGTACGATTAATATTGAAACGCGTTTCCCCAGTGTAAATCTGCTAAGTAAGCGCGGCATCCAACGACAGATAACGCACCGGGCTAAAAATATGAAATGTTCACGTAAAAAACCGAGTAGGGTTACCATGCGACAGTAAGAGGGCCATAAATTACCCCGAGCCACAGATAAACAGAAACGTGAGACGAAGCATATTTTTAAGTAACACCTGCGAATTTTAAGATTTTGATAACGCGCCTTGAATAAGTTTGAGAGAATGAATATTTTTAACCGACTTCAAAAATAGGAGGAGGTTCTCAATTCGTCGGAATATATATATTTTATGTATGTTCGCCGATATACGGAGACTATTGACCGATTTCAAAAAATCTTTTTTG
Organism: Notocelia uddmanniana; assembly: GCA_905163555.1. Classification (NCBI taxonomy): domain Eukaryota; kingdom Metazoa; phylum Arthropoda; class Insecta; order Lepidoptera; family Tortricidae; genus Notocelia; species Notocelia uddmanniana. The sequence goes on from LR991064.1 coordinate 6,973,204, forward strand.
TTTGAAATGTTATGGTTTTTAGTTGGTCCCGTTGTCATCAAGTCTGGATCTGATGACAGGATCTTGGAGAAATCGAGGGAAATCCTCAAATTTTATAGCAGGAAGGGCCGAGTGTGAGTATGGAAAAGTTAGGACTCGGTGTTTTTTTGTTAAAATTTACTTATTTTATAATAATTAGTCAGAACACCACACTACTCTTTAAGGTTTAACACACATTGTCATCAGGATTGTAATGTCCATTGTGTGTCCAATGTCCAAGTGCACCTCTTGGAATGGAAAATGGAAGCTTAATATAAATGGATATTCATTTTTGTTCAGATTATAAATAGCACACTGGCTTTAAGACCATAAGGAACAATATTTGGATAAAGACGACCACGCGATGTTCAAATGCAATACAAAGGGTACTTATGTCGTGTTTTAGTTATACGTACCCTTAACTAAAGGTAAGTTTCTTTTATCTTCGTTGATACATCGATATCGATAATGCACAAATGCAACATTCGTGCACTCTACACAATTCAATTCAATCCACATCCGATAACCATCTTGCTTGTGTTTGGATCGAAACTATGATTGGAGCAAAAATGCTGTAACAAATAATAAAATGTAGTAGATATCGAGTAGATACCAAACAGTAGTTTATCAAACTATGTTACATGTGTAAACGTCTATCGGCCGATAAGATTTTTACAATCTTTATATATTTTTACTATCGTCTTATTGTTTTATTGATGACGATACGAATCAAACTCTTGCTCTTTTATCCTTGTAATATACATTCAAGGGCGATGAAAGTGGGTCATTTTGTTCTGAATTTCGATAAGCTGATGAGATGGACCTGTTCTTAAATTAATTCGGACTCGGGCTTCAATGTATCGGACTAGGCGCAGTTTCTTGTCCTGAATGTTGGTAACTGACGAAGACGTAGAGTAATATGCTTTAAATCCCTTCCCTGTTCAGACTGCGCATACCGACATTACCGACCCACCAGAGTTGTTCTAATGTAAGCTGTTTCCACAGAAGTGACAGCTAATGGAATCACAGTTTCACACAACCAACAAGTAATAATGATCCTTAAGTGTTACCTACTAAGATATAAGGGTAAATATCCAAGTGCTCCCTGACCAACACTTGCTACTTCGATCTTATGTCATAACATAACAATACGCGTCAAACATTGGTGCGTTACGCTGACAATTTTTTTCTTTGTCATTGGAGCCTGGTAATAGGTTATGTTAGTGCAACAGACCCGGGCCTACGGCCGCGATGACGTGCCCGATGATCGATCACCTCGGCCATGTTTAATTACGCCTTATCTCGATGATTTATTGATATTGCCCGAATCGCGCGATAACTGGTGACACCCAAATGTTTACCAATCAACTTTTAAAACGAAACTCGATAATTTTCACTTTAAAAACGCCTAAGCAATCTCTAGCATTTCAATTCTAAATTCTTGATTTTGTTTATGAAATGAAAAACGTCCGTTTCAATTTAATATCAGATATACGCTTTAGGAATACCAGGTTTTTAAAACTGCATAATTGAATTAATTCTCAATAAATCTTCTGTACGATTTTCTCATTTTACGTTGGTGCTTGAGAAGTTGGAAACTTAAGAAGTTCTGTTCGTATTGTTAATGCAAGTTATTAATGAAACTCGCTATTGGAAGCTATTAATGAAAGGACTCACAACAGAATTTTAAAGTTATCATTCTGCTCTGCTGTAAAGAACATACATTTACATAACATTTTTGAACTAGCTACCTATAACTTGGCAGGGATTTATTATTCAAGGATAATTGTCTCCTCTGCAGACATTTTAATACGACGTTAAAATCAAAAAGAGGATTAAATCCAAATCAATCCGCTAGAACTCTTCATTAAGAAGATACGCTTGGGCTAGATATAATTTAGTCTGAGCGAGTAGGTAGGCAGCTTATCTTGCTTATTTTTGAACGTTACAAATATTTATTTTGTTATCTGTAGTAGATTAGAACTTGGTGCGCACGTGTGGGTGGGGTTTTATTTATGTACGGTCAATACCATCGCTGCATTTCCTTAATCACTGCGTCGATGCACTTCAGTAGCCTTATCTATAGAAACTGTCAATGATAGTAACGATACCGCTTACTGTATGCAAACAATTCTCCTTTCCATCTGATTACATTAAACATGGATGATAGATCGCTTATCTCCAGTAGCGATAGTGCGATCTCGACCCACGGATATAGTTTTTAAATGTATTTGTCTATGGTCGTAAAAAGGGCATAGTTAAGTCAATGGGTGGGCTGGTGGGGCAAGTATAAATAATTTGATAAATGGTGACGGTAGCGCAGCGGGCGACGGACGGGCCGCTCGTTATAGTTAATAGTTGCTCCCTTGACAACATGGGATCGTGGCAAGATGTTCATCTGCCTATTAAAATAATACACGTTCGGCATGTTCAGTCTTGCATCGGAAAACAACGTTGAATTTTAGTCTATGGATAGACTTTGAAAAGGGCTGTGTGTATCAGGCTTAAAAAAACGTCTTAATGATTGCAACGAATTATTTTTATGATTTCGTTTATTAGTAGAGTTTATCATAGTTTTAAGTTTAATAATGTTGAAGGGTTTTGTAATTTCAGTTCAGTAGCAAAAGTACTAAAAAATAATGCACGTGCAGTTTGCGTTTTGTTAATGCAATGTCAGCACAACATAATTACGCGCCCCGTAAAAACGGGCAGTAATGTGAACAACTGAACATTTCATTACAGGGTTAACGCCCGTATCGCGGTCTGCCCAAAATATGCGTACATTTGCGTTAATTTGCGATATACACCGGTTCCATAAGTCTAGGACATCCGCATTAGCAAATCGTACCTACTCATTACCATTTGTAAGTAAGGTGTGTGTCGCGGTCTGCGTTTAGGGATGCTACATAAATATTTCAGGACTCCTTTATTCTTATTACAATTCCGGCTACGAACTAATTGTTCATATTAATTTTAAAGTGCGAGTTGCAGGCTGAGATCGGAGATGAGGCAGATAGGCTTACCTATGTACTTTAATTAAAGTTAATATCTACATTAAATACTTCACGACTACGTTACTTGAAGACACCCTAAACGACTTCAGAGAGATATAATAATAAACATGGTAAGTTATTCGGATTTCCTAAGGGTACACGCAAAACTTGTATGTATTCCAGTTACATATTCATTCAATACATATAAGTTTATATTCCACAGGTCAGTGATATATTTTAACAATACCTATCTCTCGAGTCTGGTAACCCTAAGCACCTACGTTACATACAAACGGCGCATTGTTCATACCAAATGTTTGCCGAGCCGTCCATCGAACCCGCTTTTACCCGCGCTCAAATAAGCACTAATTATATTTAATGCGTTTTACCTGTAATTAGAAGGTGTTAGAGTATGTGAAACACTCGCGTGCGAGAGCTTTATGATGCTGTATTCAGAACACTTACCAAACATCCCAACCAGTATAATCCAGACGTTAGTACGCATTGTTATCATGAATCTGGGGATCAAATTATGCTAGGAATGAGCTTATAGTCCAGTACAAAATTTTCATGAACAGATAGCTTACGAATACAAACATGGATGAGCAATCTAATGATTGTTGTAAACAGAGGGTTGCGTAAAACAGTACAAATCATGCGTATCTGAGCTCGGTTGTTTGACTTCAATGAAAACACTGAGCGTTTGTTTTGTGTTTTACTATCAACTTATCTAATACCGAACTGTGTTATAAACAGAAACAACAAATTTCTGAGCTTTAACGATATTTACAAATTTTGACAGAAATCAATTCTTATTTTTATAACTCTCGCGCTTTGTAAACACACTTAAAATAGTGTTCAAATATTACTTTTATATTGGGAGTGCAACCCCTTGTCGAAACGTCGGTAATAAAGGTAAATAAATAAATATCGAGTTTGACATATATTTTTATTTTAATTTTTTTTTGTACTACGACAGTGGCAAACAAGCTTATGGCCTGCCTGATGGTAAACAAATGGACAATTGCGGCTCCAAAGGAATCATAAAATGAATTGTATTTGTTTTTGACCCATTTAAGCAAATACTTTAAGTTCATTTAGTAGCCTTGTTAATACGACATACGTGTCAATGTCAAACCTTGCAACTGAATTTTGGACCAGTTATCATCAACCGATTGACCTGATGTTTGGCTTATGGGGACAGAAGATAGTCATAGCAACTACACAAGAAAAACGTATTAAAAAAGTTGTGTTCGGGCTCATTAGAACCGTCTCAACGAGTAGTTGAGTACAGTCGACATTAAAATCTTGTACCAAAAATAAAATTGTTGACAGAATCTTATTTTAGCTTCGCTTGTGAATGTAGGAGTAGGGACTACAGTTTATAGTCCATTTTCAAGACTTTACAGATAGATACACAAGAAGGGACGAGAGACTAGTTTCAAATACATATAAAGGATGATTCACAGTAGGCCGTTCCGTGTCCGGCCGGCCCGTTTTCTTCTAGAGAAATACGCCGGCCGTCGCGTTTGCTGTCATAGAAAACGGGCCGGCCCGGACACGGAACGGTCTACTGTGAATCATCCTTAAAGGCACTTGGGTAGGTAAGCTACTAAGTTTTGTAGGTTTAAAATTTAATTAAAATTATTTGACTAATTAAGACGTAAATTATGTAGTATGTAGTAGGAAATAGGTAGGTGTACTTATTGCAGCATTTACATATAACACGTCGCTTAAGATTGGATGAATTAAATTATAGCAGTATAAATATTGCAATTACAAGTAAATGATGACTGCTGTACACATAAGAACTCTTATTAAACGTTTCCGCAACATTAATTACGCGGGTTTATTGGTGGTCGTAACACCTATAACTGCAGGTTAAGTAAGGTTAGTTTTACACATGGGTAAAGTGTTTTATTTAATAAACGAGCACTCCACACATAGTTCTGTGGCTCCACAAGTCCACATTAACGAAGGAGTTTTTCCAACTTATCGGCTGTTTAACAAAAATCCTTCACCCATCCGTCGGACATAGACAAGAAAAAAAATAAGCAAATGCAAACATGGCGTAGGGCGGATTCGTGGACACTTGGCTTGCAGTTAAATATCGTCTTCGACAGGAATATGGTCCAGGAAAGAGGTGAAAGATCGTAAATAAAAGCGTGAGTCAGTTGCCGAGCGTTCGGCCGCTCTATTTTCGACTTGCAAATGAGAAAGTGCATCGGCAGGCAGTGAATAACCTAAGATATCTATGTGGACAGTTCTATCTACAAATAGGTGCCTATTTCCAACTATCTACTGGAAGGGTCTAAGCGTTCAAATCTATTATTGTTTTTTAAAGACTTACCTACGAGTTTATAAATAATGTAATATTCCACAGCCCTCACAGTTTACATAAATCCGGTCCTTTCAATTACGTTTTTCGTTTAGGAGTTCAAGATCATCAAAGATCTTTAAAGACATTTTGTAATAAAATTGTAATGCATGCGCTGAGGCAAGTTGTTTATTCAACAAAAACTTGTACAGTGCACTTACTATGCATAATATCAACTTCGGCCGATAACGGGTACATAGTTTATGAAGTGGTCACGCGAAACAGGTACCTAGTTAGCTAGTTATGGCACCTGCAGGTTATGTCAACCGCACTCAAGAGTGCACCGAGCCAATGCATTATCTCAGCCACTTATCGCTTAAAAACAAATCCGGCGTTATCTACACCGAGGCACGTAAATTACGTCGGCTTTAAAATCTTTGAATCAATATTCGATAGGTCACCTACCGCTTGCCGCCAGTCCACACAACAGGCACTTTTTCACTTCACCTCACCGTCTTAAACACCTAATTGAATCCATGTTATCATTAAAGTATCGATCAGTCACACGCGGCAGTACATTTCTCAGCGACGCGTATATTTTTATATTCGCTTGAGATATTTTCGATAGTCCTCCGTTTGAACACTCACAATAGCACGTTTAGATCTTGTAGTACCGGTATAGGTCCACTGTGTGAAGAAACTTGTAGTCATGGATCAGCTGAGCGATTGTTTCAAACAATGATAGCAGAGTTTACGAACACTGACGAAAACTCTGACGCGCGTTAATTTCACGGCGCGCGGAGAGAGACTGAGCGAGCGAAGCGAATGAAATGAAGTGAATGAACGAAGGGAGCGCTTCGGGGCGGCCGAGGGCGCGCGCGGCAAGGTAAGTTGTCGCCCGGCATCCGTTAGGTGGCGGTACATGTCGTTTTTCCCTCGCATTCGCTCCTACTGCTTCACGAAGCTTGGGCATAGAGCTTAGGAGGATATTTTCTTTCTTACGCTTTCGGTTTTAATAATTCCGCCGGCGAGACCGCCCGCTTATAAATTAGGAAAACGTTTTCAAATTCAGTCTCATCAAACGTTTGCTCAACGATTTACAGTACCGCTTGCGTACCCGATGTCCGGAATCCAGAATCAATTTGCACGAACGCCCGGGGCTTTTAAGATTCCACGTTAGCCAACAATTTCATTTTGTCAATAATCGCGGCGGAAATTAGTGTGTACTCTGCATTTCACCAAGGTTTGTTCGATTTCCCGGTAATGTAAAAATTCTATTAAGCGTCGGATTGGGCTGGACGAGTAGGTAATCGAGAATGAAAATCGATTAAAGTTTGTGGAGCCGGGACGCGTCTATCTGGAGGGTCGATCTGGATGGAACTCATTTTCGGCAGTTCATTCCCTTCCAATGAAAATAAAGGAAACATTCGGATCTGCTATCTCGCGATAGCTTTAGCTTGGAATTACTATTCCACTTCCAATCTGTAAATTCGTCTGCTTTAATAAATCTTCTAATTATAATTGAAAGGAAACGTCTGTGAGACATAAAATGACAACTTTTTCAGTCCGACTCCCACACTTCGCGTTGAGTTTACGCATGAAATTTCCCAAATAAAAGCCTTTGTTTCTGGTCCTTTGTTTTTCCGCAACCTGTGTTCGCATTAACATTAAAATACTCAACAAAAAGATAAGATTGAGCTATTTATTGCAAGCACACGACGATAATATTATAATGTATTTGAATAAAACGTATTAATAAAAGGCGTTAGTGGCGCATAAACAAGGCTTGTCTATGACAGATGATACGTGCGACCATAAACAATAGAGTGGCCGCGATACGGGAGCGATAGCCGCTGATTTATGGGCGGTGGAACGCCTTAAATCAATTACTATGACGGCCCATAGAGTAGTCGATATACAGTGATAAAGCCCGAACACCGACGTACTGAAGTAGGTGTTCCTAAAGTCTGATACATACTCGGCGAGAACGTCAGCTGGGACACTGTGAGATAAGATTCGACTTCATACTTACTATGACATATAATTTATACTCATTAACTCATTAGTCATTACTAACGTATATAAGGGTCTAGAATGTAGATTTATCCTTCGGTTTCAAAAAAATCGAAAGTTTGAAGAAAGAGTGCTTTGCGCCACAACCTTACGAGTCACTCATGCGACATCGCTCTGATTTCATACGATATGACCTAATTGACCTATACCTATTACTTGTCAACTACCGAACAGAAGACAAAGACTGGCTAAAGGGTTTATAGGTATTCGAATGAGAAATTATTGACGATGCCTAATTGCATTCTAATCTATAGCAGTGTTCCAATTTTTCTTACATCTAGGAGACAGCGCGGACCGTTTTTAAGCTGCAGTACAAAGTATAGGGATGGAAGGAGAACAAAAGTTAACATGTGAATCGCGTCACCCATCCCATAACAAGTTATTTATTATTCCAGCCACCTTAAACCAAGCTTAATAATAAAACAAAAGAAAACGTGAAATACTCGTAGCATATTATCATGTACAGTAACATGTCCGTTTTCGAAGTAGAGTTTTTACGGTCGACAGGGTGCTCCCAAGTGCCAAAGAAGAAGTCCCAAAGTGTCTACAGGGCGTACCCAATATAAAACAAAATAGTTAATTCGCGTACTTATACGTAGGGTCTGCATTTGATGGTACTGTAGGTGACTGTGTAGGCCGTACCATATAGTACCCAAGTAGCACAATGACATATGACATCATCGATATCACTTGGAACGCTTAAGTGTCCATATCGTAACAGAGGGTAATCATGACTAATTAAAAATAAACGAAGACAATTAAATTGTAATATTATTCAATAATATGGGTATATTATTTGACCTTCCGTGATAAGAAACGACATTATCATACATCGAACTAAGATACAAATTAAGATACCTTCAAAGAATAGGTGCGATTTGAAAATAACCGTTTTAATGCTACAACTGTGACAAACAAGCATGCGGGCTGCCGTATGGCACGCAGACGCTGGTCTATGGACGCTTCTTGATTTCTTTCCAGATCCAGAACAAATCACAAGGGCTAATTGTAAATTTTTGACCAATTATTAAACCAAAATCTATAGACAACCATTGCCTTTCTTCGTACTACTCGTAATTCTATCCCGTTTCTCAGTCGGATACCTAAAACCCTCGTTATAATTGTAACTATTGAAAGCACAACCGTTTTGTTTCGAAATCGTTTGGAAAGTACCCAGATAAGTTGCAAATTCTTAAAACCGATTATATTTTCCGAAATAAATCAGTAGGTATTCACATCGTGCGAAATCCCTATTCCTCAAAGTGTGCGCTGGTATAACACGGGATCAGTAAAAAATATGAAACATACCTACATAGTAACTAAATTCTTCATCAAGTTTTTCTCAATCTACACTACAATGCAACCAATATAAGCATGCAGGTTGTTTTAAATAAGTGAATTTACTTGTACATAGGTAGGTACATAACTGTAAACTTTACACTCGAACTAGCTACACAATCAGTATTGAGCGGCTGCTAGACCAAAACCAATAATAATTTTAAAATATCATTGACCAAAACACGCAAACTAAGCTGCGAACTAGACAAACTCCTAGCTGCGGCTACCAGGCGGCCAGAAACGCGAGGAGCCACAACAATAGGTGAGCGAGCCACTACACTAAACTAGGCATATGTTACAAGTCTTTCAATGCCACATAAGCTCTTTTAGTCTTCAGCATCTCTATGCTACAACAGCGTAACTACACAAAGTTTAATGACACATATGTACGACGTTTGGCTGACTAGTTCAGTAACTTCAACTTTAACACGATTTCATTTAAGACCATTCTACTGAAATAAGTCAATCTTTGGTGATAGTTGTTCTATAATATACCACATTTTTAACGTAGGAACTGAAATTTCTACAAGAAGAAGAGTTTACTAATAGTTGCAGAGCAGTTAGCTTCTCGTTTGCAAAGTTTGCAAAATATAAACTGACAATACTAGCACGACAAGGTTTATTTTACCCTTTTTAAACGTTGAAACTAGCGAAGGCGCACCAGCACATTCCGCCAACGCTATAAATATCGCCAATAAAACGCCGAACAAACATGCAATAATGAACTGTGGTCCGGAGGAAATAGAATTAACTTACTGTTTATGGGTTACCTGTTACATGTGTACTGTGTATGATTACTACAAATGGTAGGTAGGTAGACTAGGTAGAAACATATATACTTACATAGACCGTTTTCAGGGTTCCGTAGTAAACAAGGAACCCTTATAGTTTCGCCTTGTCCGACCGATGTCAAGCTTTTATCGCTGGCTGTATCTTCTTCCGCAGTCATTCAACTACTCGTTGAGAAAATCCAGTCAAAAATAAAAAAATCAAAATCAAAAATGTTTATTGGATTAAGCAAGGTTTTTTGCACAACCCGAGGTCGGGGTCTCCTTTTAAGCAAACAATGATACTTGTGTCGGGAGAACCCGCTCTTCTATTAACAAGAGGTGTTGGTTGACCAATTTTATATAAGTATATTATATATTTTATTATTAAATTTATTAAAATACCTGAGCCTCCTATGAGCTCGAATATGACAGGTGCTTGTGTAGTGTAGGAGTTGCTATGACCACCTACTGTCCCCATCGTGCATCGTCGGATCAGCTAGGAGGTGCTATAATATTGCATTGTCACCAAAATTATATAAGTATTCCAAATTTCATCTCAATCGGTTGGGTAAATGGGAATAAATTCAGTTGCAAGATTTGTCTAATAATAAATAACAGGGCAAGTAAAAATAATAAGCTTGTAAAAACAGACGACAGTAGGAAGATCTAGATTAACTTAGTTAACTTACCTATTTGATCAATTGATGATGATGAAAAACAGACGGAGGCCGCCACCTTTAAGTACGTAAAATGAGGTGTTCGTATACTATTTACTTACGTTCAATTGTCGGTTTTTATATTGTTAATAAGCGCAGAATTTATGTTCTTCGAGTTTGATAACTTATAACTCTTACAAGTATCTTTATCCTAGTCGTATTAAAAATTATTGTTACATATATTATTATTTATTACCTAAGTACCTGAACCGAAGTAATTGTATAGTGCAATTATTATAAATTAAAAAAGAACAATTATATAATCATTAATGACGTTATGTAAAAAGTACCTAACTGTAGATGTGAGATGATTGCTGGGCCCTTATACTATCTTTTTTGCACATATAGTTAAATGGACCCCATTTAACTATATGTGCAAAAAAGATTTGTTCAAGTTTGAAACCTGCTATTAAAATTACTTAATAACAATTATATCTCTAATAGGAATTCTACGTTGACGAAGTCGCGGGTAAAAGCTAGTACATACTACATATATTTTCCTCTGAAATATTTCGGCACACGATGTTATCCCGACAGGAAAACCGATTTTAGATGATTCGGTGCCTTTTTTAAAAACGTTTGGCCTGTTTAGCCTATAGTTGGTAGTGACACTGCTTACGAAGCTGGAAGTCCCGGGTTCAAATCCCGCTAAGGGCATTTGTTTCCGAGACTTGGATATTTTCTATGTATTTTAAGTATAAGTATATATCTATCGTTTAGTTCCCATAACACAAGTCTTATTGAGCTTACTAGGGGACTAGTTCGATTTGTGTAAAAAATGTCCCTATAATATTTACCGTGAAATGGGGTGAGTAGGGTGAAAACTGAAATTCAAACCTAAATAACATTTTTTTTTTACATATGAAAACTTTTTATTTAAGGAAATACAACGAACTAATAAATAAACAGTACAAATAAGCTTAAAATAATACTTAAAAATAAAATTAATATTAAAGAACTAAAAAAAACTGTAACCTATGTCGCCTAAATCACCGCTGCTGGGTATGGTTCCCAGAAGGCTGGCTGCGTTACCTCGTTGCACCGCAATGCCTATTCGTTGGCCGAGGAACGAGCCAGCCCTCAGGTCACCAGTGGTGTTGATCAATTTTTTTTAAAGCCTCGTAAAGTGTGTGGGCGCCTGGGCCCCACGGACCTAAAAACTGAATGAAAACTGAAAAAAATAATATGAAAACTAAAATATGAAAACTGAATGGTGTATATAATAAGTGTTCTGGACGTTTGTATTTTAGTTTTTATTTTATTTTGGGTAGTTCCATTTCATAACTTTGACGATAAAGAGGAAAACCCACCTCACCCCGTAGTGCCTCGTTTTTGGGTTTAGAGGGGTTTTCATACAAAGGTGATTTTGGAAGATTGTTGGATCGATTTTTTTTATTATTCATATTACTATAGCTCCATTTTAAAATGGAATACATTATTTTTGTAGCATTAGCCTTAAAATCCCTTCTCATCCCCCTCTCAAACCTTTTCTCCCCATTCATAACCCACCTCTCCCTACGAAACCTACTCACCCCGTTTTACGGTATTAATTTATATTTTAAAAACTTGATTAGATTCCTAACACTTAACAGATACTATCTCCAGGTTCATTAACAATATAACCTATTGAGTTATGGGAGGGTCTTATGCGGGCGGCCACAAAATCAAAGGACGTTTCTTCAAAATTTCCCTTTATATCCTTTTACAACCTCCAAACGAAACCGCAACCCTTTGTTCCACTCCCAATTTAAAAACAGACGTAAGTAACCTTATTTTTGTACTAATGTCCGCCGTTTTGGCTAACAGTTTCGTAACTGTAAATATCAAGAGCGGAACCATTGATTTATAGCATGCGGGCTACCGATGCGGTTTCATAGACAATAGTAATAAAGAGATTAGTCTCTGGCCCAATTCCAAGCGTTAATGTTGTCTCTGGTCATTAATTATGCCTGAACAAGGCTTTCTATAAGGTGGTATGGTCATTGTGTGGACTCGTGTAAGATTAATTATATATGTTAGTGAATAGAACACGTACAGTCAGCGTCATATAGTACGTAGCAGCCAAAGTGGCCAAATAGTTCGGTGCACCATACAAAATATACTGAAATGTACTGAACTATTTTTCCTAGGCCTAGTTGTTAGTGGCGTGTATATATTGAATTTCGTTTCTATGGTTCTACAAAGGCTGCATAGGCCAATTCTATCTAAGGGCTTAAAAACAAAAAAGAAACATCCGTCTCCTTAAATTTAAGTATGTATACTCATTAATGAACCTATTTTCGGATTTTGACGAACATCCACAATGTAGCGATCCTAACGTAGTTTCGGTCTGTAAATATCAATACCTATAGACATGAGGTGCACCAAATTATAAGCGAAAATTGGATGCTAAATATCTCTTACTTATATTTAACTTATCCTATTTCAATTTATTTAGTTGCAAGAACATACAATATAATATAATACACACACATATAATGCATATTCCGACACAAAATGGCATGGAAATACATTAATTAATATCACAGATTTTATAATACTATTGTAATATACAATTATAAGTTGATAAATAAAACAATAGCACTAAAATATCGGCGCGTTTCAACTGTCATATTTTTTTTTCTTTATTTTATACGAAAATGCATAATCAATGTTTAGCACAACACGAATTGCATAATTCCATACAAAATTATGTTATTTGTTTGATGAAACTTTAAGACAATTGATCTGTATCTTTCTTGACATTGTGCTAATTGTTATCATACGTGTACAGGGCATAAATTAGTTTCAGTAACATATTTGGAACATATATTATGTTTCTTAATCATTCAATTTATCAGTAAAATCATATAAGGCCTAACAAACAAATCTTTTTTTGTAAATTCATTTATATCACATTGCTTAATGTCACTATCTAGAAAAGTATATTTTCTTGAGGCTGTGTTAATACTTACTGCTATACCTGTACTGTATATTTATTTGTTATAAATGGATTCTTTAAAATGACCCTAACACGAACGGTAAGATTTACAGGGTAATAAAACGACTTAATTTATGCAAGTACGAATAGGTCTTATTTCCGGAAAAACACATCAAGAGCTCCAGCTCGGCTTCTCAGGCACTGGCCTATAGTCTCAACAATTTTAAACATGTACTAGGTAGACATGTAGGGACCTACATAATAAAATGGCTGTAAATGTGACTGAGCATGATATTGCAACTTTACAAGCTACGAGTACAATGCTGTTATACTATTCTTTCTCCAAAGTCCAATTTATAGTCTGCATACATTGCATACATTGATACTGCGATCGCCAACCCGCATGCCAAGCGTGGCGATTATGGCATTTACCCCCCATGAAAGTGGGGGAGGCCTATGTCCTGCAGTGGACGTCTATGGGCTGATATGGTGGTGGTGGTGGATACATTGCAGATCGTCGCTGCAGCAGCACGCTGGCTAGCTGAAAGCGAAGGATATATTTAACATAATAAGATAGCGATGTATGAAGTACAAGCGTAGCTATGTCGGACTTGCACCGACTAAAAAACCCCGATCGTCCTCCTCAACTCATTTCGGGCGGCTCTGGGATTTCCTTCGGAATGCACCAGTGCCGCCCTAGAGTCTGTGGGTCCAACCATCTGCTTTCATAGGCGATCACAGCCCTCAACTGTGACCATCTTCGACCCCAAGGACCCCCTTTTAGTCGCCTTCTACGACAGGCAGAGGATACCGTAACCGTATTCTTTACCCGGGCTACAGGGCGAGGTACGAAGTGGCCCAGAAATCAAATTGATTGACCGTACCTACTCTTGATAAGCTGTATCCACTCGAAATATGTCTACTACTAATACTAATTTCCTAAGTCACAAAGCTAAGATACGTACAAAGTACGAAAATGTGTTGGTTACAGTAAACCCTATCCATAAACTAGTTCTTCCATAATGTTCCTTAATCCGGCTTAACTAACAGTTAAAACTAAACGTGGCTCCAATAACAATAACCCTCCGGTAACCAGTTAATTATAGTTATAGTTAATTTTGATTGGTGGCTGTTTAAACAGTTAGTAATTGCTCGTTACATTGGTATGGGGGTATTTTTGGAATGCGATGGATGGATGGATTAGGGTTAACATTACTATAACCGTGAGACCATGTGTTGTTATATTAACCGGTGAATAAAAAATGACATCTGAATTTAAAAGATTTTGAACAGTCTTCTTTTCAGCTGGTGGTTTGTATGTACTGTTGCCACATAAGCATAAGGCAAATAAATGCTATTTAACTTTATGGAATTTATGTAATTCTTCCAGTTATTTGTTGGGTATTAAGTTGATTTTCTTTTTACGAGTATCCATTGCTTATACTTGCGACTAACTCTACTTCAAAATCAAATAACCTACGGCCCATATATTTTTAACAAAAGAGCAAAGCATGAGCATGCATTTAACGACAATTTTAATCCCTTAAGCCGTCTTAAACACCAAAACTGTCGCGAAAAGACGTAGGATTGTAAACTAATGTCACGTGATGGGACACGTAGATTGTCCATCTTGTCATCTTAACGCTATAAACCTTAACCACACCGCTGTAAAGGTGAGTATAGCTTGTCAACAAGTCGTTGGCTTTGTTGTGGCTGGTATCGTCAATCTGTCACGGCGACAGCTAACAGATTAGAGCAGGTAGGCGATTGACAGCTCAGCTTTCCGGGAAACGGGTGACTGTCGCTTGGGGATGAGATGACAATTTGCTGAAGATAACAGTTTTGTGAGTCATGTCATGTTAGTATTGGCACTGTAAACGTTGTTCATATACGGAACTCCATTTTATTTTAGTGATGTCTATAGTCGCGTACCTGTCTTGTTGTTTGAAATTTTAAATGAACTAGAAGAAGTACCAGACTTTCATGCAGCTGGTCTATAAGAGGAAGTCTGTCCATATATGTTTCAAATCGTTTAATAAATGTATAAATCACAATCCTACAAATCTAAACTGGAAACATGTAAGTACTTAATACTACATTAGCTAAGTGAGTTTGTAAAACTACTCTTACCGCGCGTAATACACACAATATTTTTCATCACACTAGGAGAAAATAAATAACCAATAAATCCAAAAATAATAGGTAAATAACGGTGCCACTCGTCGTTGGCAATCACATGAATGAGACAGTAAAAGAAAAGTAAATGCGTAAGAAAAGGATGTCGTGTGTTCCTGGAGAACACGAGTTTTCAAGAAGATGAGACATATAGCAGGATCGATTATAGGCCATAGTAACTCAATATGCCTCCTTTATGAGCAAGTGTGATGGAAAGTAAAACTGTAGCTTCGTGAAATGGACTTACAAGTATATTACGACGTATTCAGTGGCGTAACTAATGAGGTGAGGAGGGCCAAGGGGCCCCAAATCGAGGGAGGCCGTGAACACACGAAGGTCCTGAGGAAAGGGCCCCATCCGATGATATTGTCACGAGCCTCGTATGGTATGGTATAGTTACGCCACTAATAGTATTGAGGAGCGTGTAGGCTGGTCATACGAATTCTTACAGAGGACATTAACTAGTAATAGGGACGAAAGGTTTTGGGTGGTCAGCGATAGTCATAATGTTTACTGATCATTTCATTGTAGACGGATCGGCTATTATGATCGCGATTATGTTGGAGAGTACCTGGGCGACCGAGCTTTGCTCGGCATCTTTCGTAAGTTTTCCCAAAGACGAGACCTACCTATAGCAAGCCCGAAAACACAATCACGCTAAGTAGGCAGGCCTATATGTAACGTAGTAACAAGGGCGTGTTTATACACTCGACTGGATTTGTCCGATTTAAATTCATATAATTCAAGCAAGCGCTAAAAAGGTGGCTGACGGAAAGTGCTTTTATAGCGTACAAGAATTTTTCTATAATATAAGTAAGTGTACACTTCAATTTCACATGCCAATGTATGGTATAGTGATACGAATGCTACTTGTAAGACCTTATTGTACCTAAAACTACGCGAAATAAATTATTTTGAATTTGAAATAAATCCTGATGATCAATTACCCCATGACCAAGACTGTTGTACAACGTGCGCTGTTAGGGCGGGCGACAGTCCGTCAGTTGCGAAAGCCGCCGTATAGGGCACTCACGCGCATGCTCGATCCTTATTCGTGTAAATAAGGGCACCAGGTAATTTAACTGATGAGGACTGTCCCTATAAAAATTAGAATCTAGAGAATCAGAAAGTCTTTTGTTACTGACATAAAGGCATAACCGCAGATAATATTCATATTCATATTTTATTGATAATATTCTAAAATATATCAAAAAGTATACATGTCAAATAATAAATACCACAACCCAACATTTTACCTCAGTGTGTTTAACTTTAGCAAATAGGAGCGTCATTTTTACCCAATCGATGTCTCACTCAGAAGCAGTTACCTGCTTAGGTAAAGTAGCTAAGAAACATTTGAGTTTTGTATTTTGTAATACAATTCTTATTTTACTCTTGTGAGCTTATACTATTGTAAATGGTATATCACAATAGTACACCACACCATATCGCGTTCACTACATTTCTAGTCAATCCGAGCATCGGAAGTGGGGGCAAATCAGCTTGTAGATTCCACTATACACAGTTACAAATGTGGTTTGTTTGTCGTTCCGTAAAAAAGTCGGCTTCGAGTGACGAGGCTTTGAAAATGATCTGACGCGTTCTAGTGACTAGTGACACTGCGGAGTGACAGATACATCGTGTATATAATGTAAGTTATAGATGAAGAAAAGGGTTAGAGACGTCCCATTTGACATTCGAAGTCAAATTAAGCAAAATAGCCGAAAGTTTAAATATATATTGGCCATTTAGCCATGGCTAAGCGAGGCATGGTGAGCAAATTAGTCATGACTAATTTGCTCACCATGCTTTTTGGGATGTGTACCAATCGAAATTCTCTAATTTAGTTTTCAAAGCAATAATTAGTCCCTCTAATCCTCTAATGCTGGTCACCCTGCGGTAAGCGGCGCGACCGGCGCGCGCGCAACTGGTCCAAGGCTAGCCCGCATTGTGCGCCAAGCCAAATTACCCTTAACTCGATAACCATCTATAAACAAACACATGTCCAACAAATTCACGATTGCTGCACGATAATCAGGTGTTGGTTTAGGTGTATTGTTTACAAATGTCTAAATAAACAATAATGTAAGTACCCATAAATAAATATTCTACAAAGCAAACACACACACACACACACACACACACACACAACGCATCCAACACACACATACTTAGAACAATCTTACACAAATCTATCCAGTCTCAAACTAAGCAATGCTTGTACTATGTGTTAAGACGGCGATCGATGTACATACATACATACATAAATAGATAAATAAATACTTTAAATGTGTGATAATAACACATAAGACTGAGGAAAAAATATTTTCACTCTCAAATAAATGCTCTTACCGGTCACTACCCAATTAGTCCAAAGGGGTCCACAAAATCAAATGAGCGCTTGGTTTATTTTTGCTCGTATTTAATTATATCATTAAAACATTCTAATTTAATTTAAAATAAATTAACTCTTATTAAGACATTCTCATATTGCAAATAAATAAGGTAATTACTGAACACTGTTCGACAAGGCGGCCTATTAAACGTTATAAGTATTTGAACTGTAGTCATTTTGTAGTTTTTCTATGCAATTAAGTTGTGTAAAAGTAATAAAAAAAAACGGATTATGTCATTAAATTCATGAGCTTTTATGGTACGATTTCAAACGAATACATACCAACCTAATAATTTAATTTTAGTGTGTGGTTGGTACTAATTAGGTTCACTTTTTTACAGAACATTAGCCGTATAACCTGAAATTATAGTAACCAAGACCTACTCTCTCAATTCAAATCTCCATGCACATAATTAATAAATGTTATAGCTCGCATATCGGGGAACTCGTAAAAAATGATGCAGCCATTACGTATGACATAACGCATCTAATCTCCGTAATTAATCTTAAGTGCGGCCTGTGGTTTCCTCCCGGGTTCGATTCCCAAGTCACACACGGATATTTGGTTACCGTATGTGACACCCGATTTTTTAAGCGTGTTACATACTTACATACAAACGCGTCTGCTTTATTGAGGTAACAGTATACGATCAATTTGAGGTTATGAGAGACCATTCGTATGAAATCACTTGGCCATAACCCGGGTTAGGTTACGGTGTAAAATTCGATATTTATGGTTGTGGGGAAGATTTTTCTTGAATCCTACACTATCCAAAAGACGATATTTTTTATTGTTTAAGTCCTCTCTTCTTACGTATTATTTTACTCGTGTAACGTTGATCAATGAATACTTTGGGTTGTCTATGTCCGGTTAGACAACGATAAAAAACTATAAAGCGCATAAAAACTATATACATTGTCTTATTTGGACGTCCACAGATGAGAAGTGCCTACAGCAGTAGTATTTTATTTTTATTTCTTAATACAATATTATTAAAAAATAATAACATTATTTTGTATTGCTTTACTTCTTATCTCCCTTAATTTGGCAATATACATTCACAGTTCAAGCCTCGGTACTACAGTTGAACAGTACAAATGATTCCGGTCGAAAAAAAAACCAAAAAAGACGGTCAAAAATGGCTGAGTTATCCAGCCATACATTGCCTAATTAAGGGTTAAGTATAGGTAATTTAACACAATAATATATGTGTACTTTCCTGTGCGCAAGGCTAAAGGTTGTAGACCAAAATGCACTTAACGAGGCACTAAGTAAGGTGTTCTTAACTGAAATTATAGACCCGCAGTATAAATCTGGAAAGGTTTATTTAACTACCTATCAAGTTAGTATTTATTGATGTCAGCTATAAAGTCCGCCTTTTATTGATGTTCACTTTCTTTTGCCCGATTTCTCCGTCGAGTGTCATCTCGACAGAGTTTAACCGCGAAGAAATACTTTCGCCTTTATGGTAGACTTCCGAACTCACAAATACTATCATGTGTAAAACACGACATTAAAAATATAGATGCTTGTTTGCTGGAATACAATTACAAATGAGTAACATCCTTGTAACTGTATTCCGGCAAGTGACTTCGGTACATAAATATAATATTTCATGTCTATGTGCAAGTTATTTAGTCCATTGAGATACACAAAAATTCCATTATTGATAATTTATGTATAGAAAATTATTATTAATAAACTTAAAATACAACTGAATTTGTTACATATTCAATTAATTACTACAACACAATGAACACATACTCGTACAGGTGTCATCATCCTCCTAGCGTTATTCTCAGTACAGTTGTATCCTGAAGGATGCGGGGTCCGCTAATAATATTAAGGCGCTAGATATCATTTTCTTATTTCTATTTGTACTCGAGAAACATTTTCGGTTAAACCATATTTTAGTTGGATATAAAATTTCGTTTATTGATTCTCCCGCATTCCTTTTAACATTTAACGAAACCCTAATCAATTTTCAATTGGCCTAGAAATTGTACTTTATTAAGTAACACGACAAAAAAGGCCATGTTAATAAATATCACTAGTTACTCGACAGCGGTGACATTTACGTTTAGTAAACACATATTTATATGTCACCTTTAGCTTCTACGTATTAATCGTGACATACTGGTCGGACCAATATTCATAGATCTCAATCAAACCTACGTTTCAACTTGCAATATGTCCTCAATTTAAATAACTATGTCAATATTTTAATGGCGCCAAATCAAAACAATTACAGGACACCCACATCGATTATATTATATCATTTATATCCTTCGTCATAGTATACAGACATAAGATGAAACAAAAACATATCAAGTTTGGACCTTATACGGCTCTCGCACGATGCATTTGAATTTCGAATGTATGCATCTTGACTAAAACAAAAGAGAGGTCAGACACTGTATTAAGAGTTCCATTTTAAACTTTATATACAACTTGTAGTGTCCATATTTGCTTGGGCTTGGTACACAAATTAAACCTGTTTTGGTTTAAGAGTTCAATTGTTGTCGCATTCCAACGGATCGCGTTGCTAATGCGATCGACTCCCGCGCAGAGATAATTACGTTGGGCAAACGTCTCAATACGCGTGCGTTTGAAATGTCAGCGTGTTGGGAATGCCTTTAAATGCGTTAACTCGTTAATTCGTGTGATTAAAGTAATGATGATATCGACCATAATTAAGGATAATTGGTTTGTTGGAGGGATTTGCTGACCTCTTCTTACAACATTTCTACTGTACGACACTTGTAACGGTTTTTTTAAGTAGTAATTTAATGCATTTTTTTTCACTCTTCGGTGTTCACTTTTGATGGTGCTAAATAAATCCCGCTCAATAGATATGTGAAAGGGTTATTTCTAGTCAAACAATCTGTAACAGCAAAAACAGAAACATTTTTATTGAGCATGAGGTCATTGCTCATGTAAACCCAGTAACCCTATAAGATAAAAGTATAGTGTATTTTTTGCATACTTATTATCCTATTATTACTTAAAGTATAACCGAACGTAATGCCTACTGTCATATCATAACTTAGGCTACTGAGATAAAATAGGCCACAAAAAATGACCTGTTCTCATTCGATATGCCTGTTAATATCATAATACAAACAAACGACTTTTAAAATTAATTGCAAATGGCTGCCATAAAGATAAAAACCTTGACATAACATTCCGTTTAGCATAAAAGTTAATGATTAACATGATTTAAGAATGCAGCAGTTATATTGAATAATTTAGTAAAAGAAACATGGCAAATTGAATTATTTTATGAGAATGCATGGGGATAATTGAATTTATTTGTTTAAGTAATTTAAGTCTTAAATAACTACCTTAGGTACTTACAATATGCGTTAAGTCGGATAGTCCAAAATCATAGTTGCGCATTTTCCTTTCTAGAGTAAATAGTGTTTTGCTATCAAAACATGAAATGTTGAAACGTTTTAAATATTTTTGTAGGTATGGGAATTCAGACATATCTAATAGTGCTTTTAACATAGCTTGGGTATTTAAAGTGACAGCTGTCATCCCAGTACAAATTATGCCATGTTTAATGGTAGGGGACGAAAGTCACTGATGCTCTCCATCACTGCAAAAAACTAAAGTGGCGATGGGCGGGTCATATAGCTAGACTGATCGACAATACTTAGATGGACTCATAGACTGACATCATGGAAAGGACCAACGGGTAGTAGAAAGAGAGGTAGACCCATTGCCCGGTGGATTGACGATATACGACAAGTGGCTGGCAAACAGTGGATGGACACGGCGAGTAATCGGGATGTTTGGAAATCACTGGAGGAGGCCTTCACCTTCGAGGAGCGAGGGGTTCTTACTTAAAAAATTAAATATTGTTTATGAATGTAATTGTTAATTTAAGCTTTGTTATAATAATGTAGTGAGTAATTTATAAACTTAAAGAATGTTATCTGTTATGTAATGTTTTAGTAAGAAATATAAGGATTTTTTATTTTTATTTTTATTTATTTATTAATGGTAGGGGAGCCCACGATGCTAAAAGTGGATTTACTCGAGCGTCGTTAAAACCTTATTGAATTTTGAATTTTCGAAGATTGGGTGGTAGAAAGAAAAACTCGAGCACGTCTGATATTGATTCTGTGATAATTAAGGTATGTATATCTGTCGATTTGGATGGGGTTGAGGGGTGGGGAGACCCAGATATTCACAGGCGACTTCAAGTAGACCCGAAACAAGCTCCTGTTCAATAATCGTGGTGACTGAGGTACGCAACAGCATACAGGGTACGAGTATCCCTCTATCACTTCATATGTTAATTTGCCGCGCCCGAGTAAATCCCCAAATACCCTCTTAGGCTCCCTTACTATGACGTTTTTGGGTTATATATTGTACTGGGATGACAGCTAAATGACAGGTATCACCGTACCCAACCTATGTTAAAAGCACTATATCTAGTTACGTTTGCCAGAACATAATTGCAAATTTCAGATACAAAAATTAATTAATACGAAAAAAGAAACAAATATAGCAGTATGTTATTCCAAGTGACAAAAGGTGGTCAAGAGTAATCTTGCATGATAGCAGAAATAATAGCATTTGGCTTGACAGATGCGACGACATTTTAATGCAAATGAAGTATGCAAGTGGAACCTTGATATTAAAACATGTTCTTGACTAAACGATAAATCAATTATACATATGTTGTTGGTACTTATTGTATGTATTAATATGATATGATATTGGCTGGGCCGGGCCGTATTCACTAGTTAAAACTAGGTATGCAATGCAGTTTGCTGGTTGCAAATTTTGAGCTGACAGCCGGTCTCGAACTCCCTGACTGACAGTTACTCGCTTAGCATTGAAATATACGGAAATTCAGATTGTCGGTGATTATTCCTCCGTGATATGTCCGATTTTCATTATTTTTTAATATACTCCATCGTCATAATGTCACCTATCGACATGCAAAATGTGAGCGTGGTAGATTGTAGCGTCTAGGAGGAGTACGAACTCAAACGAAATACATCTGTCGCCTAAGAATGAGCTTCGCTTCGCTCAGCTCATATATTTATTTATTTGTTTATTTACTTTATTTGGGGCATCAACAGCAATACAATATGAAAAATACAAAACTTAAACTGCAATAACAATAGCGAATGACAGATGTCCACAAAAAATGCAAAACACAAATCCAACCATGTGTATACCATACCGTAATAAGTTTTTATCCTCTCATAGTACTACTTACTGCCTTCGCCAATAGACTGCCATTTTGATTAGCGACACCAATTAATGATTCATGATTACGTTAAGATACTGTTTTAAAATAAAAATACATTGACAAATAGCTTTGGGCTTGCTTTAAATAATAATAAGAGCATCTTAGCTCATAAAATAGATGAAACGCTAATATGACGCCAACACTGTACAAATACATTTATTTATTATATTAAATAAGCGTATGGCACATCTTACTGATGGACCTGATGGTATACTTTGGTAGCGAGTGTAGCTCTAGCGACATAAAGTGATAACCTAAAATCGTAGACTCTAAACAGCATTTTCCAGCCAGCAGGCGTCCAGCGATAGTAATCGATACCGGCGCGATGTTTACGACGGTGCGACCGACACCGATATGTAATCGTTTATTTTTATGCGCCTACGCACAGGTAGCGAGATGGCACTGAATGCAGATAGCTTTTGATTCACACCTACGGATGTGTGGAGGGTTTTAGGAATGCGATTTCGCTTTCGTGCATAGATTTGGTTCATTACAGTGTTGGTTATTATTCTATAAGTGTCTAGTGTAGTAAACAGTTTATTTTGCGATTAGGTATATGATGGGTATTCACGTGCTCGATGCCGGTCTCTTACCAGATTGGATGGAACTCTGAAGGACGATATGGACATACTCTCCTATCAATAGCATACACATCATCATAATCAGCCGAAAGACGCCCACCGCTGGACATAGGCCTCCCCCAGAGATTGCTGCAATGATCGGCCTTGGGCTGCCTTCGTCCAGCGGACTCCCGCGACCTTAACCATCCCACCTCGTGGGGGCCTTCCAACGCTCCGTGTCCATACGTCGTCCGGTATGTTATTGTACGTGGTCGCCACTAGAGAACTCGGCGGTCCCGCCGGCCGTCGGTCCACCGCATACTCTCCTAGTGTAAATTACCAAGTGACGATCACGATCGGATCGGACGATCCTCAGTAATATGCGCTCTCCATATTGCAAATGTGACAACGATGGAAAATAAATGTAATATTAAGGTTATATTTACCCACGGCCGACCATAAACGCAGCACCAAAGTCTCAGTTTGATTCGCAGAAAATGAGTCAGGAAAGGTTCGTACAGATATTATTATTTAGATGCTAATTTGTTTTTCCTGTTCCTGATATTTTTTTATACCATGACGGTGGCAAACAAACTCACATCCCACCTGATAGTAATTATGAAATGGTCTTAGATTACCTACCCTAAATATGGGGTACGTTGGGAGCGGTTTATGCCCCTCTATCCGAAATATAGTTCCTTTCAGGAACAAGAGAGAAGCCTTTAGATTTTACGTCTTTATGATAAACCACTTGAAAACTTGCTTGCTTGCAATAGGTATCATCGCACTGCTCGCCGTCGGCAGGGCATTCATCCTAACACCTTAGAACCTAAATGGTCGCGTACGGTACGGTTTCAGAGGAACTTCCTCCCTCGGACACTCCGGTTGTGGAATGGGCTCGCTGGGCGAAGTTTTCCCGAGGAACTACTGTATGGGATTCTTCAAAAAAAGAGTGTATAAATTTTTAAAGGGTCGGCAACGCGCATGTGACACCCTTGGAGTTGCAGGCGTCCATAGGCTGCGGTGACCGCTTACCATCAGGCAGGCAGGCCGTACGCTTGTTTGCCACCGACGTGGTATTAAAAAAAAGGTATAACGGTAAGAAATAAGAATCAGATCCCATTCTCGTCATCCATCCTACGCCAAATAGAGGTAGGTAATAAATCCCACCAGACCTTTTCCATTTGCTCTTCCACCTTTTAAAAGCCCAGCTATTTAATTAAAGTATTAGAACTCCGTCTGACGCCCTCTAACCGTTATTTAATCAACCTGTCTCTCAGACTGTTGCTTTCCCACCTAACTACATACCTATCTATCTATCTATCCCTCTTCATGCAGTTGCAGAGTGACGTAACATACATGATTTCTCAAACATTTTTTTCAATGTCGCATCGACCTCTGTTCCTAGAACATCCCGTAAGGGTTGAATTTAATTAGATTTGCGTGAATTAAAAAAGTGAATATTGGAATTTCAATAATTGCAATGATTGAAGTTATTTATCGTTTTATTCAAACGTATAGTTATTTATAAGCCATGTATTTTGAGACGACACGTTCAACACGTGAGCTGTCATGTGGTGACTAATGGCGTTTCCATATGGGCTTAACGTAATCTCTCTGGTGAAGATGATTAGCAAAAACGTGCAAGTTATCTCCTTATAGTGACAGTTAAGAAAATAGTTACTTAACTAGAAAAAAAAAAACATCTGTAACAAAAAACCGTTAAAGAAGCATCGTCCTAATACTCGGGTTATAAAAACATCGCGGCATCAGTAATACACGCAAACACGTCCCCATTAGTTACTTATTAATTAAATTTTATGAAGTCATTATCATAAAATAACAAATTAGCGATCAGTCGCGCAAGTGAACGTCCGATTCATACATGCAAATGTTCACACCTCTACACAGTTCATTCTAAAGGCGGGTTTACATTTGTACAGTCGGGGAAAATGTTTCGTCATCTTTGGACCTGAATATTTAATTAGTCTTTAAGGTCGGTATTTGTAATTTGGGCCTCAGGTGCCTGAAATAAAAAGAATATTATTATTAAGAACAATTAAATAAAGTCGAAAAGTGCCTAACCTTTTCTTTATTCGACTTGAGGCCATATATGTTGCGCGGAGATCTGTTTCACATTTTATAGAGTAAAAACTAAGTTTCAATTTTATATGTCTCCTCTGACGAATAATGCCGGGCAATTTGACCAGTGTTGTCTGTCATAAGACTCATAAAATTGTAACTTGTTGCTTCGTAAAATGCGTTACTGGTCAGCTAACCATGTTTTGAAAAAAACTAGGCATAGGTATTATTATAGCCATTATTTGAAAAATAAATTTAACAACGTTGACAACAGATTTCATAATCAAAATAAATTATGTCTAGCATCTCGAAATATCATAATTCATAACTATTTATTCAGGAAAAACTCATAGCCACCTAGTAGTTTCGTTAGTTTTCGGACGAAAGAGGTGATTACGTAACGATTTCGAACGTGCGTTAGGGAGGTGTAGATCTAAATGTTTAATATCCATACTGAATGACAGTTAGCTCTACCCTACCTAGCGTAACTAGCTGATATTCAAATCGTTCCATGAACTGTACTTGTGTAAACCAGCCTTACTAGTAAGTAGTCGATTGCGAGTCAATCGATACTCGACTAACGAACACTATCTGAGTTGTCCATCACAAATAGTGGATGCGAGATTAAGGAGTTATGTCGATATGTCTGTATGTATTGTATTTATATACTCATTCGTGTATGGTGAATTGAAGCGATTTGACATGCGTAGGTTTTCCACGGGTAAAGTGAGATGGGCGATAAAATAGTCATTTGTTTTACTGTTGATTGTACTTATATGGAGTGCGGTGGAAATACTGCGATCGCCAACCCATCAGTATTATCAGCAATACTCAGTACTGAAGCTGTATTGATGGGGGCATTTACACAGCAAATGTTATCACGCGTCAGTATTAGGTTGTTATACTCTGTAATAGTCAAAATTACCTTGTAGCTATGCCAACATTCAGATTTTTTTTGTTGGTACACGTCATGTCATTTTCACTCGCTAATAAATGAAAGAAACAGAGGTTGACAGTATTATATCGCTTGATAACAGTGACCGTGTAAAAGGCCCCGTGGTTGATTTGATCTGTGGATAACCCTCATCTACTTGATCGTATTCTAGTATTGTTTAAAGCTAAAATTTGACAGGTTACGTCACGTCATCACTACGGCAGCGAACCTTCTGTACGTTTATAGTAGTCGGCCGTTAAGAAGTCAATCCTGACACCTGACATTTCTATAAATTAATAACCTCAAAGTGACTTTTAGGTTATAAACTGTATGGAAATTACCGATGTCAGGATTGACTTCTTAACCGCCACTGTAATACTGTTAATTATTCTGTACTGCTATACATATTCTGCATTAAAATTGTATTTTTTATTTAATTTAATGTTACTGAATAAACTTAAGCTATAAATATGAAGCAACGCCGCATGACGCAGAATGTATCATAAAACAGCATTGGCTATTATAATATTGAAATTTTAAACATACATTTGCTATTCATTCTTGTTTACATATTTATAGCTCACTTGGAGATATGGCGAATAATAACTGTCCATCCACGGCTATGAATTATTATGGAACGACCTTTGGGTCTTTTGAAAGCGGTTCATAAAATAAAACAGTGTAAGTATTACTTAAAACTATAAAAGTTAATGGAATATCGTGCCTGTTAGATAGGTAGTTAACAAAAGGTGTCTAGTCCGTGTAACCAGTCTTTTAAATTATGACTTTTTTGCTAAATATCAGTATAATTATTACTCATGTTAGTATTGAAAGTGCTTCATCATCATCATTCTGTCAGCCGTAGGACGTCTACTGCTGACATAGGCCTACCGCAAAGAGTGCCATAATGACCGGTCCTGTGCCACCCGCATCTAGCGGACACTCGCGACCCTTACCAGGTCATCAGTCCACCTTGTAGGGAGTCTCGCCACTCGAGAACCTTTCCGCCCCAACGGCCATCGGTTATATAAGTGCTATATGCCCCGCCCACTGCCACTTAAGTTTAGCGATTCGGAGGGCTATATCGGTTACGTCAGTTCTGCTGCGGATGGCCTCATTCCTGATGCGATAACACAGAGAAACTCCCACTTCATAACATCACGTCATAACTTTACATTGAAAAAATGACACCTGGCCGAGTTTCTTACGCCGGGTTTTCTCGTGGCCGAGGTTTATTTTTCCGAACCGGTGGTAGCTTATTGACATTCATAGGTGCATAAAATATGATTAAATTGAAGACTAAATAAATTCCTTTTTTTTACTGGCAAAATACACTGGTCAAAGACTCTCGTTTTGAGACACTGCGGAATATTAAAAGTGCTCATTTACTTAAAGAGCTTATTTTTTTAGAATTCATAAGTATTAAAGTTCACAAATTGTAACGGCTAAATAGTTGGCAGTGGATGTGTTTGAGACGGCGCGGGACCGAAGCATGGCTGCTACCGTGAAATGAAGACTAATTTTGTTCGTCTCCTTCTCTGTCGCTTGAATATACAAGTGCTACAAAAAGGGAGATACACGAAGTTCGGTCGTTTTCGTTTCGCGGCTGCAACTCTGGCGACGGGGACCTTGCACTCGCTCTTAAACGGGTGAACCAATTTAAAATGTGTTTTTTAAAGCAAGTTTTATAGGGACCATCCCTAAACATTAGACATGATTTCTCAAAATCGGTTCAGCCCTTTTTGAGATATTGAAATTTGAATAGAATTTTGGGGGGTTTTCAATATTTCCAAGTTGATTAGTATACCTAGATATTTTTCTAGCAGGAACAAGATTTGTTTAGTGCTTGCCACAATAAAAATATCGACAATCCTGTTATCGATACATACATAATACTTCAACGACAAGACGTATATACAACCACAGACTTATATCGGCTACCTACCTAGACGCCGCGTGTACCGATCTTGTACAAATTGAACGTAATCCGTACACTTTTGATCCAATATTTTTATAATTTGCAATATAATTTTCTTTATATAGAGCCGCCTACATAAAACTTTCTGAGTGTATTATCTTTTTTGTTTATCTTGATTGTAGTATAAGAAAAGAGTTACAAAAATATTTAAGGCAAGGGAAGTTTACCAAGTCCATGTTCTGTGTCTACTACAAAAACATTGTACTAAACTCACGTTTTATTTCTTCATAGTTGGACATTTTCGCTGACGTACAAACCACTGTACTTGCGGCATGTACTTCATTATAAGTCTGTGAGGAAAACATGCAGTATCTATTTAAAAATAATCACATGTCATCCAACTCATCGAAGTAATGATAAAGAGGCAAAATCGTAATACACATTTCATTTAATTCCTCTACATATTACCAACGTCAAAAAGTAAACAAACTTTTTATATTATTAGACGTTCTTCATTAAAAAAGTAAACCGTGACATACAAATATTAAGGCGAATATATTGTAAACACAAGACTGAATACGAAAAAATGCCACCCATAAAAACGTCCCGAGAAGAGAGAATCACCTCGTTTATAGTAAATTTACCAGAAATCGGATTTCGTGGTTCAAAATTATTTTGCACCGAATGCGAAGTAAACACATTAACACAGACAAGCATAAGAATATTCAGGATGAGAAAAAACGATTTCATATGGACCTAACAAAGTTTATAATCAACTGCAATGTTCCATGGTACCAACTAGACAACCCCTATTTACGAACTTTTATCTATGACGTTGAAGTGGTATTTATCGATAACAGGACTGTCGATGTTTTTATTTTGTCAATCACTTACATCAAGTCGTTCGTGCTAGAAAAATATCTAGGTGTATTGATTAGTCATTATAAGCACTATCGTACAATACAACTCAACTCAACGCTGCTAGTTCAGTTAGGAAAGTCCCACGAATCCGTGTCATCAATAATACGGGCGCGTATTGAATCACATTATCTTTTACATGTATTTATTTGCCCATGATTTGGGTGCGCGTGGCCTGAATACAAACGCTAAACGTTCTGGGACCATTGGGTTTGAATTTAGAATTACAAGCTGACGTTCGATAAGGATAGTATTTCTTGCTGATTCTTATAACACCAATACGGTATTTCACTGATAGTCAAAGCAGCAACTTTTTACGAAACATCTAAAACGCTCGGTTAGTATGAATGAAGCTTGTAGAGAAATGTGCCTAATGACGTCATAATTTTCTATGGTGAAACTGCGTCAATTTTTTTTAATTTTAAGTATTTATTTGCGTAAATAAGCCCAGTTTTCATATTTTCCGAGTATTCTCGTATGATTTGTTTATTGGTAACGTAAAAAAAAAATAGTTTTGTGAAATAATCTGTTGTACGGTCACGGACTTTAATTTGTTGAGCCATTTAGAGCTCACTTTATACTGGACACTTTATAGCTAACTATGATGCCGAGTATGAAGTGAGCTCTAAATGGCTCAACAATTAAAGTCTGTGAGTGTGCCATATTTATAGAAATAATTAATTCTTCTGAAATAAGTAAAGTAAAGAAACCATGCACGTAATGAATTATAATGTACTTAAATTGTATGTATAGGATTTAGTTCTATAGAAAGTTTAGGAAGGTACGAGGCTTGCACTGAAAGTGGCGGGAATCGAATACTTATTAATTTATTTTTAACATGTATTATACCTTTTTATAATCTCTGAAGTTTCCTTATCTCAACACACTGGCCACTTAGAAAAAAAAAAGTATGGTTCGGTTTCAATTGTTTATTGAAGTCGTCGAGTCACTGCTTAAAATGGAATTGTGCCGTGAAAATTTCAGAGCTATGATTTATTATGACTTTAAAAGTGGACTAACACAAAAACAATGTGAAGAGCGGATGGTTGCTGCTTTTAATATTGAAGCTCCTTCAAAGACTACAATATACAGGTGGTATTCAGAATTTCAACGTGGCCGTGTATCCCTCACCGACGAAGTGCGTGAAGGTCGACCAAAATCGGCAGTCACGCAAGAAAACGTCGATGTTGTGCGTCGTCTGATAAATGAAGACCGACATGTGACATATCGGGAAATTCAAGAGCACCTGGGTATTGGAATGAGTCAAATACAAATTATTTTAAAAGAAGAATTAGGCGTGAAAAAGTTATTTTCCCGTTGGATACCTCACCTATTGTCTGACGAGCAGAAAATAGTCCGTGTCAATTGGTGCCGCAAAACTTTGAAAAGATTTAACAAGGGACGCTCAAATGCTGTTTTTAGCATAGTATCAGGTGACGAGTCGTGGATATACGCTTATGAGCCTGAAACTAAAAACCAATCCCGAGTATGGGTCTTCGAAGACGAGCTCAAACCCACAAAAGTTGTTCGTTCTCGCAGTACGGCTAAGAAGATGGTGGCTACGTTTATCTCTAAATCTGGTCACGTAGCTACTGTGGCTCTTGAGGATCGTAGAACAGTCAATGCTGATTGGTACACCACTATTTGTTTGCCGAACGTCTTTGCTGAACTCCGAAAAACAAACCCTAGTCGTCGCATCATCCTTCACCACGACAACGCCAGCCCACACACCGCTCGGACAACAACTGAGTACCTGGACGGTGAAAAAGTCGAAATATTGGACCACCCTCCATATAGCCCTGACTTAAGTCCCAACGACTTTTTTACATTCCCCAGAATCAAGGACAAACTGCGTGGTCAGCGGTTTCAGACGCCAGAAGAAGCAGTGGAGGCCTATAAAATAGCCATTTTGTCGACCCCTACTTCAGAGTTCAAAAAGTGCTTTATGGACTGGTTTGAACGCATGCATAAGTGCATGAAATACAAAGGAGAATATTTTGAAAAACAATAAAAATAAATAAACTCACTTATACTGCATATTTTCTTCTATTCCCGAAACTTTCAGTTTTACCCTCGTACCTACCTACTTGTATCTTTTTTTAATCTTGAGTGTATTTAAGCTCATACGTACGTATAGGCTAATAAGGGGCTCAGAAATCAGAACATCCATTTCGCATCTAAAAGTTCTAATCTGATTTTCAGCGTGTCGCGTGAAAACAAGGTTCATATATTATTTTTGCTTTCTGCAAACCGAAGAGAGCGCGTGAACCAAATCCATTCGTATCTTTCACGATTCACTTGGATGAAGTAAGTATTTAAAATTACCTACACCAGCTGTGATTGCCTTACAATAAAAATGTGTAGATCATATAGCTTTTCGGATGCGTGGCTATTTCTATTCCTAATATTTTATAAGAAAAAAAAACGACTTCTTAGGGGGAGGTCGGTGAAAGATTATTATACTTAGATGGTGCACTCTTAGATTCCATACATTGAAATAAAAAAGGCTATAAGTATGTTAATAATAGTTGAAGACTAAGTACCCTCAATTCCTCATGGAATCCTCCATCAGAACTCAAGCTTGACAAAAATGTGTCTTGAAAACCTAGCTTGCATAACATATACAAACATAACGAAGAGAACAAATCGTCAAACGTGAACTATGCGTCGTTGAAGAATTCCATTCTGATCATCATCAGCAGTTCCACTTCATCAAATGTCACATTTTTGTATGAAAATGCTTAACTTGTTGATAAAAACACAAAATCAACATATGTTTGCCTTTAAGGTTTGAGAAATTCCCTCGATTCCTCATGGATCCCATCATCAGAACTGCGTTTTGACAAAAACGGGACCAACTTGGATATATATACTTACAATCAAAAAAAGAATTTTTAAAATCGATTCAGAAATGACGGAGGTCTGGAGTAACAAACCATAAAAAAAACCATACAACCGAATTGATAACCTCCTCTTTTGAAATCTTGAAGTCGGTTAAAAAATTAAAATACCGGGCCCGCTACCCTCTATCCACAATAAAATGACCCTTAAGAGTCCGCAGTAAGCTTGGTTCTCCATACAAACGTAGTTTCGCTCTCATTTTAAAACGCCTTTCTAGAGTAACATGAAACTTTGTATACACAATGGAATCCGGAATATCTAGGTCGGAAATCAGTTTCTGTTTAAAAAATACAGAGATTTCATACAAGACGTAAAAACTCAAAAATTCGCTGTATTTTCTTTCTATTACAATTTCTAGCAACAGAAACAACTTCCGACCTAGATATGGCGGCTCCCATTGTGTATACAAAGTTTCATGTTATTTCAGCAAGGCGTTTTAAAATGAGAACGAAACTACGTTTGTATGGAGAATCGAGTTCAGCCGAGCGTACTGGCGACTCTTAACAGTTCCACAAATTATAGACTTACATAACAGGAAGCTTATAGAGATAAATTCATCTGGGTTGTATGTAAGCTATAAGGTATATTCGAAGTACTTAGTTTAATTTGCATGTACCTGGCGCCCGGTAAGCAATTACTATCAGTCGTTTCACGTCCCTTTGCCGCTCACTCGTATCTTGACACTGTGGTTCATATTAATAACGAGTAACCGGAGGTCTGACTTAACCTGATCCACTTGAGGAGTGTAGTGAATAACAGCCCTGCTAATAATGCAAAGTACGGTCGTGGCAGGATGTCGATTTACTAATCGGTTTGAGGAAAGATTTATATTCATCGGATGACATCAGCACTAGATCCTGGTGAGTTATTGATAGATAAGTAACTTCAGATATTTTTAAAGTATGGCAAAAAGGTTCCCCGTTTGTTTTGATTCTGTCTGATGTTTGTTGTTTTTCAGAACTGGGCACACCCCTCATATGATTAACCGATTACGATTGTTTATTATTTTATTTTAAATCCTTATCATGTAGATTAGGGGTCCTGAAACCGTTTTTATTCTAAAACCTGACTATGGGAACCTAGCGGAATTAATAGAGCTCCTCAAATATTATTGACATACAGATGACATTATGTTGTTATTTTTTCTAATGTGAGTAAGTACTGTTCAGTAAATGTTAATGTAAATTCTTTGACTCTTGTGTTGCTATAAACTCTTAATAGGTAGTCATTTATCCTAATATGTTAAATTCTTAATATGAAAACATTTTTAAATGTAGGTAATAAAATAAGAGAATGTAATAAATTGATGAGAGGTCCAGTACTTTTGCATGCCTACGCGCCTTATTAAGAATCACTCGGCTGACAACACATCGCACATTTAAAATTTATGACCCATCTGTTAAATAAGAACAACATTTAACCTAATTAAAAAGGGATACGGTTGTAAATTAAAACAGACCTCTTTAGGAAACGGTCCAATTAAGAAGCATGCGCATGATTACGCGTGTAATCGGGCGCGACCGGCGCACGCGCTGGCACGTCACCTGCCAAGTGATTTACGACCTTTTGATCCATCTCCTTACTTGTTCCTAGTATTGCTAGACACCGGAATTTCATGCAACGGATCGCAGGTACGTAGTCTGCAAGTTAGTAGGTTTGCCAACGACAAGTTGAGGGTAAAGTGTGTGAATACTATTAGTATTTGATGAAAATATTTACGTATTGTATTGGAGTGGCGTGAAAATGTTATTGTCACATGAGGTGCATGCAACATTTCGGGTACCAGTTGATTTAACTGATATGCAAAAATTACAGACGAACTGAAAATGGAATAATCAACTCAAAAAATATACTGAAAAATTACATGGAATTTTCAAAGTGCCCTTTTAAACTATCTTGTATTTTTATCCGGGTAAATACCGCATATTTAATGTGCCAGCCGGTGTCACAACCGGCTTAATTACTCCGTAAATTATTACCGGGCGCCCGGGTGTAATTTGTGGACCGGCAAGCCTGCAGTTATCGAAATTAAAATTACCATCGTTAATTAGATTTATTAATGAGGAGGAAGGGGTTGTATGGCCTATTTACGGGGTGATTAGAAAAGGAAATGGCTGTAAACAAACGTTTGGGGCTGATATTAGAACATATCCTTTCAAGACAGACAATATTTCAGCAATGCCAGTGGCCACTATAGATAGTGTCATTCACGACGACGCCCGCCACTCCTAATCGCTTACAGTACAAGTGTGCAACCTTTTAGCACTTTTTGTTAGTTTTCTATACACAACAATTAGCTATGAGTGCATACGCGTACTACGATATATCGACCATCAAGAGAAAGCATTACGGACTCAATCGAACAATAGTGGCGCGCGTCTTCGTGGATGACGATAACACTATCTACATATAATGGATGCTTGTAGTTGTCATAGCAATTGACACATGATATACGAGACAGTATTTTGACCGGTCATACGAATATGGTTGATGGAATTGACCGTGATGGAATTATTGTTTTCAATCTACGGTGGACCAATTATCCTATTTTCATTCAATACGAATTTTACATGTATAGTTATTAGTTACATCTCAGGCATCGAGGTGAAGACCGGTTTTTTGTTAATTGACATTCAGAACCTTAAATACCGGCCAATACTTTATCACTTTCATGCTGGTTTTAACTTATTTTATTTCATACTTCCTAAAGGAACTGTAAGTAATTTCCCCACCTATTTAAATTAAGACAACCTAGCCTACTTTTAATCACAAAGTTGACAAGTGGTGGGTCATAAATATCCGGTAAGGCCGGATAAAAACGGCCAAATGTCAAAAGAGAAAAAAAAGCTAAATTAGAGTTAGCAATTTTAGTGAATTAAATAATTTTATCATTCCATTTTTAAAATCTACCATAACGTACATTTATACAAGTCCAGTAGATTCACGTCCCAATTCACAATTGGCTGATAACTCACCAGTAACGCTGATCCTATTATCCGGTAATTGTAACCGGATACGGTAAATCATCGGTAATTAGCGATTACCGGCTCGTTAGCGAATTAGCGGCTTGTTTTACATATGTCCGCAGAGAGCTGCTCAGTGTTTAATCACTTTTGTTGACGCAGCATAGCTAATAGTGCTAAACACAGATAGTACAGAAGTGTTGTATATCGAGAATGATATAAAAATCCTATTTTTTACGGGAATCAATATCGAAGTCGAGTATAATAAAATAAAACATGCTCTTTCATCTTTCATGTTCGCTAATATTGTCAGTTTTAGTAAAACAGCTACAAGAACATTGAACAAGGAGCTTAATTAAAGAGGCCAAGCGGAAGTAGATACTTCTACTTACACTGCTGTTTCGCTGCAAAATGCGCCCATCCTTCCGGAGACTTATATTTTCACTCCCAGCAATGTAGGTACCCAGTACATAAATTGCCTCATTGTAAAGCAAAAACTACATACTTTAGTTAAGTTACTTACTAATTAAATTGGAACGATAAAATTAATACTGATATTATTGATAATCACTAATGACGTGTCGGCTCTATCTATATCATTAACGAACGTATATTAAATTTAACAACCTGATTACGGATAAATGACGATCATATTTAAATATAAAAATAAATACAATTTGAAAGCAAAGCAATGGATTCGACTTAAACAGATTTATTTCGTATGCACTGGCAATACTGAACAAGACAAATGTCACAATGTGGCGTCCGACATACGTTTGTTTCGACGCGCGTATTACAAGAATGTAGCTGTCTGGTTGGAATTCATTGATTTATTTACATTTGAAAAGAGTAATGGTTGTGCGTCTTATTACTTAAATACAAATAATATGTTGTTGTACGTTTTAACATCATAGTTACCTAACTAATATTTATTTATTCCAATTAGTTCTTGCGAGTTGAGAGATAATAATGCATGGAACTTCACATACCTAAACGTTTTAGTATGCAATAATACAAGGGATAACATAGTTTGATCATAAGCGTAAATATCCATTTAAATACTTTCAATTAAGTTACCACTCACAAGATAAACTATCTAAAAAATATAAATTTAGTAACATAATATATTTAATTAGATAATGGTACATTACTGAACATGTATGTAATTATGCATGTACTGACTATATAAAATATGGACTATAGTTTGCCTGTGTAAGTAAAGGTACCAATAAGAACTTCTACTACTACGTATGGAAGTATTTCACACGACACCTCGATTATCCAAAATTGTTGTAACCAGTGTGTGCTGAGCAAACGTAACTCGCCCGGCCAGTTACTGTTCCGAAATTCACAACGAATCAACAACCGGCCTCAGACTTACCATTATAACTCTGACCCCCAATCACGCACAGTACTGATACAAATGTAGGACTTAAGTTATACTAGAAATCCTGATTAGGAAAATAGAGATAGATTGTGAATACCATAGCTGGCGCGTGTTTGTTCGGTTGTTTGCGCAGGCGCGTCCGTATCAACTGATTAAACAAACATTACTGTCCTGAGTACAGAAGGAGGTAACTGAAGGGATTTTCTTTGTGAAATACGGTTTTTAGAAACCTGGGTAGCGACGCCTGTGTCTTAACTGTTACTAGAAAAATTCACTCGCATCTTGTGTTTTCGTTACCCAATCTCGATGCCCTTCCTACACATGCTTATATGTTTACTGGAGTTTTAGTATCACTGATGCCTATTAAAGCACACAATAAAAGATATATTCCATTTTTGGTCAGAGTTTAGTCTTGGAAGTTCGGCCAGCCAGGAGCGATGTTATGTATAAAATAAATTAGATTAAGTACCTAAATAATCAAAATTGTAAAGTCGAATTTAGTTTTTACTTTTTAAGTCTTACTTAGATTTTAGATTTTATTTTTATTTCTATAATATACACTAATAAAATGAGATCTGCGTTATTATAAATTAATTAAATAAATTAATTAAATTAAATAGGTACGAATCTAATTCTTTGTCACTAAAAGGCCGGTTGGATCGACCTAAGGGTTTAGAATCAGTTAAATACACGTACGTATGTAGTTTAGCGTAATAAGTGTAATAATCACAGTCAGTAAATAAACTTGAAAATCTTTATAAGGAAAACATCGAAGCTAAACAATACCTATTCACCATAAAACCTGGTAAAAAATGTGGTATATCCTCGCAAACGCCACGGCTCCGTCGCACACGCATCGAATACTAATTATCACGATCGATTGAATAATTCATCTTTAATCATCACCTGGCAACATTTCATGCAGATTATGAGTAGGTATACATATGTATAATCTAAAATTAGGCTCTGCACGGACCTATCCTCCGTATGACCTAAGATCTTTTAAGACGTTGGTTGTTTTATTAAAGGACACTACTTGAAAGGCAAAATATTTGCATGTAATATTAATATTAGCTTAGTTGATTAACTATGTATTTCGCATTCAATCGTTTCACTTGTATTCCTAAACAATACTCACCTCTGTCATTCATATGACAATAAAATTGCGACAATTCAGCTATTCTCATGCAAGTTCCCAATGCAATTATACTATGAGATTGGCGCCTGTTGAATGCGGGAGTGAGGATTTGATGGCTCAAACATTAAGGCTACCTACCATTACCATTGGGGAAATCAACCAGTTTCGCATTCAGAAAAATATATCTTGTATGTTGTGGTCTTTTATTAACACTTTCCACCACGACGGCCACTTTAACCTAGTTGGTAGTGGCCTTGCCTAGGAAACTGGTAGTCACGGCCCGTGACTTACGGGTTTTAATCGAGACAAAATGCTGATGACGTGCAAGCACAAGAGATGCTGGAGAAATCCGTGGTTTCTTGTTCGGATTGTCAACTCCAAAATGTGGCAAGTAGAGTGCGACTCAAAACAGTAGAAATTAAAAAGAGGACACACTGTAGTGTCGTCCCTTTTTTTCTAAATGGATTTATTTACAGGTCGATTTCTTAACCGATTCTTGCGAAATTTTGTGTGTGGGTTTGATAATTACATACATATTTTGTCGAGTCAGTTTTTGGGATTTTTTTTAAAGAATATCGCGATGCCTACAGCTCAGTGTTACTAATTTCATTTTGTGGTTCAAGTAACAATTGTCCGCCAATAAGTTGTTATTTTTCACACGAAGTTTTTCCACAGCGTGAAAGTGAATGGCACATGTCTTTGAATTATTTACGATTCGTGCGATTTTGAATAATAATGAGGATTAACGGCTTTTAGCCATAACTCGATACAAGTCGGACCAGTCTTATACATATTTCATAAGTTCAGACTTGCTATTTGTCGCTTATAAAACCAATGTAAATTTATGATCTATAACGCAGTAGATAACAGTTTGAGACACCTTTTTGAAAGCTGGTTAATTTAATGAATCGTAAATTTCGCTTTAACTGACATTTGTCGTAATTCAAAATGCTTATTCTCTCATTTAAATTCAATCTTAGCGTGTTTGCTTAGGGACTGAAGCTTATTAAATCAGTGTATGAATTTGTATGTTATAAAATTTTATATGCATGCGTTAAAAGTGGCTCAGCATACGTAAGTAAGTTCGTATATTTAGATATCTTTATAATAATTAACGGAGTGAAACGAAGGTCTCCGTTTTAGCTTCGGCATAAATACCAACGTACGTCTCGTACGTTCGGACAGCGGATGGCGGATTACCAGATTTTCCGCTGTTCTCTTCTGCAAGGCGCATTGTCATCCGATTCTCGTGAAATTTTGTGAGTAGGTTTAATGTACACGTATGTATAGTTATTATATGTAAAATTATTTATTGTACATGAGTAGGTAGAATAGAACAAAAAAACAACAAGAATAGTTAACATATGTACAAAGACAAAAAGCAAAGGGTTTGATAATTATTTAGATTTTGATTGTCGCCAAAAAAAATATAATTATCGGACCTGCTCACAAATGTTCACTAGAATCGGTTGCGAAATGAGACCCTGTAGAGGAGAGCAGCTGTTTATACGAAAGCATTTTTACCAAGCTGAAACGGAGACGCTTCGCTTCGTCAATTAAGGGATAATTAAGAATTAAGGGTGGGGAATGGAATTTACCAGAATGTATTACAAATTAGGAAAGAAAGCTCTGGCTCTTGATGTGTGGTCTGGTCTGGTGTGGTGTACTATTCAATACAAACATCCCCAAATAGGTACTTAACAGACATGTCCAAATCATGAGGCGCCAAGTCGTTAAGTTACAACTAACAAGTATCAGAATAAAATGTTAATGCCATCGTAAACCCTTATTTAACCAAAACCTCGGAAATGGCGCGTAGGCAGCCGCCATCTTCAATTTCGAGATAAAACACATTTATTAATACTTCCAAAGGAGCATTGCGAAAGCGAATTGTTTACTTATATTTAAATACATGTGTGGGGTGTGAACGGGACATTTAAAGAACATGTCGAAAAACCATTTATATACAGGGTGTGGCCTGTATAAGGTGCAATAAATTTAAAGGACGCTTCCTTAGAGTATCTAAAGTAACCTCTTGTGTCCAATAAATTATCTTTTTCCAATTGGGAGAAATTTTGATCTAAAGTTATGACCTCCGAGTAATGGATCTTGGCACCCAGAGATTATAGCGCGGCAGTGAATGCTGATTTTGAGGTTGCTTCAAGTTATGACTCAAAATCGATGTCACATTTTTTGTTAAAAAGGATATTTTTGGGATTGTTCAATTTTTTTAAATCATTTTTTTGTGTTTTTTTACATAAATAGTTATTAATATAACTCCCGTAGAGTAAAAATGTACATATAAATTATAAAATAATTTTTTTTTCATTTAAAACCATTTGGAAATAATTGCTGGAGAGCTCATTAGTGTACCGTTTAATTTTTTGCTCCGATTAGAGGCCACATCCTGTATACTTGAAATAAGAAGGAATGGTATAGTAACGTAATTTGTATCTTCTACTTTAAAACAGAGTAAGTACCCAAGATACACGTCCTAATTCTGGACACTAGGTCAATTCTTGACACATTCCATCTTAGTTCATAACAACATACGCGAAAATTAGGTGGTAATTATTAGGAATAAAGGTGTATAAGTATTAGGAATAAAGGTGTCCAAACACAGGGACAATTTATCTTATGAGACTTGAATATTTGATACTAGTTTGAAATGAAAACCACATTCGATTAATGTTACATTTCTTTTATTCACAATTAAATATAACGTAACGTATTACTGATATAATTATGTTGAATATGTCGAATGAACAATCGCTCATACGTTTTCATTCAAACAATTTTTTCCGCCCTTTGACGCATTGTTCTCTGAATTTTCCGTCTCAAAATCCAGAGCAAACAACGCTCATGAATAAAAATAATCGCATAATGGCGGGCCAAAATGGAGGATTTTATAACGCGAATAAAATCGTTTCAAAACAAGTGAAAATGGCCGTTTTGTTACAACCGGCCAGTGACACCAAACAGACATTTTTTTTAAAATTACGTTCCATCTCGCGCAGATACGAATGATATGTATAATGCAGCCGTAAAATAAATGTTGTACCAATCCTTGCCAAAATGGACCATTATTGGCATGTTTATGATGTTTTTCTTTAAACGTTGGCGGAGGTCTAGTTCTTGAGGACAATAGTGTTGTGACAACAAAGCGAAATGTTGACTTGAAGGGAGTTCGGGAGAATCGGGAGCGTTGGTTGAACTAGACCACCCGGGTAAAGTACCGACTGGGAAGGGACGCGACGTATATTCCAATCGACGGCGTGTTTATTTAGATTGAGTTGTAGACAATTCATATTTAATTTTTAGTCATAATATGAAGGACAACGCAGAATAAATTGGTGTCATTTCCAAATAGGACCCTACATACTCGTAGTTTCATTACAATTCCTGAAAACAGGTATTATTGTTCTGTGTATATATTATATGATAGGTGAATGATAACAGGTTTCGCTATTCGACGACAGACGTGAATAAAACATAACTCTTATTAGAACAGATTGCGAGAGTGAGACTCAAATATAATTCAAATTTCCAGTCAAGTTATCTACCTACTATTCATTCCATCAAGAGAGTTAAATGATAATGTATCTATTTTATCATTCTGCAATATTTCATTATCAGGAGTTATGTATACTGAACTCCTTCGCAAGTTAGACTAAGAATAAATAATAGTGTTAGGTTTGGCGCGCCAGCCTGACCGTCAACAGGAGTAGATAAATCGTGATCGAACTAGATTCGTTCGCTAAATGATAGTAAATAGGATGTTTTATGGTCCAGTGATCTGGGTAGTTAAGTGTTGACTAGAGTTCTTGGTTAGTAAAATAGTAAATTACGGATGGCGCCCACACCACACGATAAGCATTTTACGCGCTGAGAGATGTCAACGCGTTGCGCTATACTCTTGTACAGTGAACTCCAAAAAATACTTCTGAAAAAAAAAGGATATTTTAATATTTGGTATCTCATTAACATTTTTTTTTCTTAAGGTGATAGTTAAAAATGATATTTTGACGGCTCGGAAAAATACCCGAACTACATAAACTAAAACGTCATAGTTCACTTTTTAAAATAATGTTCGATTTTTCAAGAAACTTATTTTCAAGGCCAATCTCCTCACGTTTCCGAACGATGTCCACAGTAATATCGAGCTTTGGCGAGCGAGACCAAAATTAGACGGCTACATTCGCCTGACCACCGCCTGACCTTCAAAAATTGTCAAATTATCTGAAAACTTAATAAATGTACGACATGTATAGATACGAATCTATTGTGTTTTATGTAGTCCTAACTAGTACACAGGGCCTCAGGAGGAGAATTTGGCATACCTGACATGAAAGCTGGCTATTTGTAAGACGATACTTTTACGTGTAGGTACGTATAGTAATACTCTTAGATCATTTGTTATTTATTTAGCAGCAGATAATAAAGTGAAAGTCAAACACATATCAACATTACAACACACATATCACTTGCCAAAAGCACAACATATCTGAGTACCAACCTTATTTTTTTGATATCCTTTTCCGTAAGTCCTTAAGTTGACCCTGCACTCGCATAACTTTAATAATATAAATAACAATGTTAGTATAGTTAAATAGTGTATTAGCTTTTTACATACAAAAATGTAGTCACCAGGGCAGAGAGTTAGTAATTTCTGGCCGGTTTATGGAATGTCATGTCACTGAACATAAAAGGTGAAAATACTTGAGCAAACGGCGCACCATTTCACATTGTTGCAGACACTGAATGTTTGTATTGTGCGTTCTAAATTTTAATATGTTATGGACTATAGATGTTTTGAAGCGTTTTATTTGAAT
Organism: Notocelia uddmanniana; assembly: GCA_905163555.1. NCBI lineage: Eukaryota > Metazoa > Arthropoda > Insecta > Lepidoptera > Tortricidae > Notocelia > Notocelia uddmanniana. Next base: position 7,015,825 of record LR991064.1, read on the forward strand.
CTTGAAATTTGGTAGATTGCAGTTGCCTAATAGTTATTGTATAATATATACGAATTACAAAGCACCCTTATGATGAAATTTAGATGCCGATTTCTCATTCCTATTCTTAATAGATAGTTGTGAACATGGAAAAACTAAATCCCCACTATATTGTTACTCGTACAAGCCAAAGCTTATATACATATTTAGTTCGCAGCCAATATGTAGGCAAGCCCCAGTTAGGTACGAGGGAAAAAGGTAGATGCTCTGTGTGAGACACGATATGAAGAGGAAAGAAGTGAATGGACGAGATGAAGGTTGACACAGAAGTATGGAAGAAAAATACATATATATGCTGCACCGACCCCATGTAAATGGCAGAACGGCAAGCGAATTATAAATGTATATTGACTTATATAATCGGCTATAACAGAAAAAAAGAAATGGATCAAGGAATTTAGCTGATCATATACCTATTGAGACAGACTCAATAGTAATACAAGTACATTGCGCATGTCTGCGTTTTTCGTTTTACCCCCTCGTGCGCGTCGTGACAGATTGTTCCGATTACTTGCGCTGGCGCACTACCTTAATTGGATTAAAACGAATATTTGCCAAGTTCGCTGGTTAATGTCTGGAGTTCCTTAGGCAATTAAGTGTGGGCACAATAAAATCCTCATAATCCTATGACATGCCTGTGACGTCATAATTTGCATCTTGAATTGGGCGCTTCTTTAAAATTTGCATATATTTTACCTACTGTGTGGAGCCACAAAGTATTCGTAAACGCGTTTCAGAAAAATAGATTTTCATACTACGAAGGCACATAAGCTTCTGAGACATAACAATGATATTTCACATTACTTTTTCTTTTGTTATAAGGAACAGAATAGTAAAAAGGTATCCAACTAAAGGATATTTAAGCCAGTTTTCCTCCTCCGAAATCCCCGTGTAACAAAACTATTTCAAGATTCGCTGACCAAGAGACTGGCTCGTTAAGCGACGTCACTATCATTGGCTCGTTACGACACGCCCGATGTCTCATTTTATACCAACTTAAAAAATAAGAGAACATTTTTCTGTATGTTTTCTGAAAGCCACTTTAAATACCTACGCTCGTAAAAGATGATAATAAAAAAATACACGATTGATTTTTATACGTTCTGACTTATTTATGACATATATGTACCTTAATTGTTTTCATAAATGTTTACACTTCTTAGGATGCCTATCCACCATATCACATCTCTGGTGAAAAGTAACCCTAAACCAGAAGTATGAAAGGCAGTTTAGTATCCACCACCACCACCATATCAGCCCTAGGACGTCCACTGCTGGACATAGGCCACCCCCAATTTCATGGGGGGTAAATGCCATAATCGCCACGCTTGGCATGCGGGTTGGCGATCGCAGTATCTCCACCGTACTCTAGGAATGCTGCTGCCCATTCCCCGGTGGTCTTGGTCGTAGTTTAAGGACATACCCGGGTCCCAGTTTAGTATATTATAAAGTAATCTCATGCGAAAACTTTAATATGTTGCTACAGTCAAATGTAAGAATATGGGTCAAATTAAGCCCCTCGTAAATATGTACCAACCGTAACCTTAATTTACTAACATACATACATAAGTGAGATGGGACATGTCTCTAAGTAAATGGTATCCACTCATATTTTTGCGTTTGACTGTATTAAAACTACCCCTGAACCAGGTATAATTTATTCAATAAGGATTTTTGAAAAAAGATTGAGATATCGTGGGTCTTAACACTTAAAAGATTTGTGGCGGCCATGAGCAAAGAAAATTTGTACCGATGAAATTTCGGCAGATGTCGATGGTCGATAAATCTTAAACTAATTTATGGTATAGGAATTGTCATAAAATACGACGAGTATTACACGTGAATTCTAGTTCGGTTGGACTGAAAAATAGCAATCAGTTATAAATATTTAGTTAAAATTTCTGCCACATTATTTGATACGCCCCTGTTCGTTAGTCGCGTCACTATCGGGATCCTCGTTAAGAGGACACGACTTGCGTCGTTTTATTGCACCGCCGTTCGAAAGCCATTACTAAGTAAGTATACTCGTTGGATGCAGTGTGACTTACCACAGAGAGATCTTTATATCCTATCCATTCCGCATGAGAAACATATCGACAGTTTAAAGTAGATGAGTGCAATAAAAAATCGTCCAAAATAGAAACACCGTATATTACTAAAAACGTATAAACTATTAACTTAAATAAAGACACGTTATGTCCCAGAAGCGCTTCGAAACAGTTCTCCAAGGAAATGAACGAAGTAATGACATATAGTAGATCGTTATGGTGTGTGGGTAGACTTCAACTAAAACTCACACAGACAGACAGTTGAACCTTGAAAGTAGGGCTTGCAACAGAGTGCCGAAATATCAGAAACTTGGCAAAATGAATATACCTACATGGTAAATACTCGGTTTTTAACAGTAGTAATTCTAATGTTGATGACCATTTTAGCTTGAAATCCACCACCACCACCATATCAGCCCTAGGACGTCCACTGCTGGACATAGGCCTCCCCCAATTTCATGGGGGGTAAATGCCATAATCGCCACGCTTGGAATGCGGGTTGGTGGTAGCTTGAAATCATTTTATATATATTATAGTGATCTGTTGATCACAACCTCTGAGCTTGCATTCGCTAGGGTTGCATCTTATTTTGAGATGTTGGTGGTGACAGTCGTGTGCGTGTTTGTAACTGTTAGAATATCTTACGTTACATTAAAACGTTTCGTGATCCGGGCACCTACCACCAGCTCTTAATTCCAGGCAGTTTACGGCGTAAACTGAACTGCCTGGTTTAGCTGCCTGGCATTAAGAGCTGCTGGTAGGTGCCCTGATCAAATTATTCGTTTGAAAAAAAGGTGATACTTCACTTTCTATAAGAATCAATCGATGTAATAACTATGCAGAACATAAAATATAGGTCCCATAATTATTATCAAACTGGTTGAAATCATAAAAAGGTTAAAGTTACTAAAATTACAACTATATCTTGTTTCACCATTAGGCATTCCTTTTACAGAAGCAGAATAAAATAAACATATATATTTTTCATATAACCCCTTAAATAAACTATTAATTCCCGCTATCACCAACAGGTGCGCCGCGTAACCAAACACCGCGCGTGAAAAATGCACTAGAAACTAGAAATGACAGGGTCGACACACAAAAAAATAAAAGTTCCTAGAAACGGTGGCTTAGAGACGTGATATTTATCCTATTTGTAGTGATAATATTAGTGTGGAGTTCTCGGAATCGTGTCGCTGACATATTAATCGCTAATAGGCGGAGGTGTCTCTCTTCGAGTCGTTTCTTGGAGTTGTGTCTGTATTTGACTCACGGATGGTGTGGACGCGAGGAGAATAGGGAAGGGAGGGAAAAGAGGGCGAGTTTGAGTCGAGTATGCATTATTGGTTAGGGCGTACGCGATTATGCGACGATTAAGCAGAAAATACCTATGCCGTTGGGTGGCAAAGAATATATCTAAGAATATATCTTTTTGATCAAAATATACAATTCAATGTACTTGGGCTTTCATAACGCATTTTCATCTAATAAATTATTTTGTAATCATCTGTCACGAACACGAATTAATATTTGAATTTGAATCAAGAAAATATACCTATTCTTTAGTGCTGACTTAGGTACGGCGTAATATAAGACCTGCCTTCTTACCTTCTAACTTATTCTTCACGGTCCTTCTACAAGCGTTTCTACCGCCCTCGTTACTGTGATCCCATTATTGTCGGAGTTTCTATTGATTTTGGTCTATATATTCTTCTTTGTTTCGGTGATATTTTTGGTTATATTGTAGGGTTGGCGGACTATTACGAAATTAACTTAAAACGTCATCAAACTGAACAAAAATTCGACAAACATGGGGTCACGGTAAATGAAATGCTCATATCGTTTTTTTTTTTATATTTGATGGCTTCTTCATGTTAAAACAGCTTTTTACCAATTTATTTATTTTTCTTCCAATCGTTTTATTAAAAATTAGGTGCCGCTACGTAGAACTTCCGCATGTATTTGTATAGGTAGGTATGTATACGTAATTAAGCAAGGGTTTTAAAGTAAATGTATTATAAACACATATTGCCACAAATCTCTTTCGAGTTAAGCGATAAAGTATGTTTTAAACCAAACAACGGAAGCAAAACACGACGAGAACCAAACTCATAAACAAAATGTAGGTAAATCACTTCATCCCTGCCTTTAAATCTGTGTGTAAGTATGTATAAGTATGGAAGTGTGTGTGCACGTAGGATATTTCGACTTGTACCCACTATTAGTAACAACTTATATTTTTATCATTATTTAGGCATCTATCTGGTTACTTTACTACTCGTACGAACTTATAATTTTTAATGGCAATTCTTTTTTGTTTGTTGCTACTCAGTAACCCGATAGCGACGTATAATGCCGATCTCACGAAACCGGGGTCACAATTCTGTCGATAGAAGAGAACATCCGAAGGACATCATTTACATTTTCGAAAGACAAAGACATGAAAGTAGAGATATCCCTATGACATACCGGGAACGTATCAATTTTTGAATTTCGAATGGGGCCGCACGTGCACGAGTTTTCACCGAGTTTTATCTATAGGCGCTGTAAGGGGGCCCAACACAATAATAACGAACGAGTCTGCAATAAAGTACAGTTGACGTGAAATATGGTAAGTACTTACATCGATACTTTCGCACATGTAACCATTAGGCCAAACTTGTACCTACACATTATTGACGTCTATCTATATTTTAGGCGTAGGTTTGGGTAATGTATCTCCGTCTTCGTGTATACCAGGGTACACGGTATATACGGGTATGTACGCTGTAACTCAGCTGCTGTCAAAAGTATTCACGCCAATCCGCTGCCTTTGGGGGAAGCAGGATGTTGGCGGGTACACTTACATGAAGAAAGTCGACAGTATTCTATATATATATATGCGAGAAAGAAAATACAATATCCTATAGATAATAATAATAAGTACATAGTTGCTGCATCTGAGGTACAAGTAGCAAAAATCTGTAAAAAAGTAAGGAGTGAGCGATAGATATCATACCTATACTAATATAGTTAGCCTAGCATTTATATAATAATACTAATAATCAATTACACAGAAGCAGTCAGGTTTGAATTAATGTCATATCCGAAATATGCCGCACCAAAAAACTTTTAATCTGCTCACACAGTCATTGACGGGCAATTCACAATCCTTATCCGTTTACGCAATAGGTAAATAACCCCCCCCCCCCCAACAGTGGTACTCTTAGAAAACGTCTTTCCAGTTACGCAGAATTGATATTTCAAAGCCCACAATGGGGACAATTCATCACAATTGGCAGGTAAATTGTTTACTTAAGGGCAATTTAAGTTAAAAGCCCATGCCAAATTCCATCATAAGGCGTTGGCATACCGGGCGAGCCTGTAGCCGTGAAATTGACTTTGTCACTACCAATAAATCTCCCGCCAACGCAAAAAACAACAATATGGCGGACGCGTTCGGATTCATCCATTCGGATGTTTACACACAGCCCTTCACAATAATGGATAGACTTTTTTGACAATTTCCTAAGAAACGCAAAACGGTTATTGAATTCGCGACGTTTTCACAGTATTGTTTTTGTTTTACTTTTTGCTCTGCCTGAAATTGGATAAAGTTGTCAAATTGCGCTCGATTCCTAACAGCGTTCCATTTCCAAATTTAAACAAAACTTAACGGTTATGCGGGGCGGTTTCGTAGTTGTATTTTGCATATGGATAATTTAGAGAAGTCCTGGCACGAACATATGCCATTACTGAAGAAATATGATGTTTTCCAGCTGAGCAATGAATGAATTAAGGCCGTGCGTAGTTGCGTAGTCCTTCCTCAGCAGCCTGGAGGGTTGCCAATAAAATAGTTTTAAGGCGAACTTCCCGACGGCCATAACTCTGGGCTATAAATGTCCCTCTACCTAGCACTATCAATCCGGTTTGCGTCCCATCGAAGCCTTCCGTTTTCGATCCACTTTTGTACTTAATACTCTTCTCAGTAATATCGAGTTCTATTTTTTTCGGCCTGGGTCGTTCATGGCGCGGTTGCTTGACACTTCGCGTGATCCTTTTTCTAACAAAATGCGTCTATTACAGAGCATGTTTAAGGACATAAATATTATTATTTGTTTTCCAAATTACTATCAACTGCTTCATTTATTTGTGCCCCTTTGTCTTCGACGCACCTCTTCACTCACATATAGAAAGCGGTGAACCAATTTTGGAATAGGTATTCATTCCATACCTGAGTATACTAATAGAATATTAATTGTGTCATGGGACGGATAGTGAATTGCAGTAAAGGCTGCGCGTCCACCAAAGCTGTGCCTTCACATATTTCTGCAGCAAGCTAGGTGTCAATGATATTTTTGAAACACTCATCACATCTTAGGTGGATGTGCAGCCTTAAAGTAATACGGAGTGAAATATGTGGGTAGCAAACTCGGGTCGAAAACGTAGAGACGCGTCGCGTCGCTCCTATCAGATGGCTCCATCGGGCGCCAGGGAGCCAAAAAGACACTTGAAGCATAAAAACGCGAGGGACGGTCGTCTAGACAAAAAAATCAGTGCCGTATGGCAGCCGGTCTGCGGTCGGATTGTTTAACTTGCGACTTCAGTCTATATTCACAATATTTTTTACATATGAATGTGAGCTTCCATAGTATAATAATACCCTGAATATGAATCACCATGTATGATAAAAGTGAAAGTTTTGATGTTTACATATATGGATGTTATTTAACCGAAAAACGGATAAGCGGATTTTAATAAAATTTGGTATAGAGATAAGATAGTCCACGCGAAGTCGCGGGCATATTATACGCTAGTACCTAATAATAGCATTTTACTCATAATCAATGGTCAGATTTATAATGATTCAACTGTAGCCATCCGTTGAGTTAAGTTTTGTGAATAACGATCTTGTTTAAACAGAAGGATGCATCGTGGTATCATCGAAGACAACGGCCAACTGATTATATGTCTTATTGCAAAAAAGATAAGAACTACTATCGGCCTTTTAAGAATTTAGAGCTGTAGTTACTTTATTTAGGTCTTTTTCTGCCCGGTAGTCTGATTCCCCAAATAAAAGCATTTGTTTTTTTATTATTATAAGTTATTATACCACTCCTTTTGCACGTGCGCAGTGTGATGCAGATTCCTGTGCAATTATTGTAGCGTTCTACTATTCTACCAATGTATCACTAACAATCTAAACACTCAGTTATAAGATGGAACTGTGGATGGAACTAAACAGCAATCAATCAATTCATTCACACGAAGATGAGTGGCGCAAGAAATAGGTATTTTTGTAGAGCCATGTAGAACGCTTATTAGTTATATGGATTTCTTCCTATAGTATTAGATTCGATAGGTGTTAGATTTGCGGTAATTATGTTAGCTTCTGCTAACTTGTAATTCTTTTAAGACCTCATTCTTTCGAAACGTTAGCAGAGCTGTGGTGCATTCAGGATGTTGATGTTGTGGGTACACATATATTTTGAATATCTTTTAAGTTAAGTACAACTATTGTTTTGTGAGTTTCCCATTAACTACCTAGATATGTGCAGGTATTTTATGCGAAAAGGAATTTTTAAAGAGGAAATGAATTTTGTCAAGTGACCATTACATTCTTGTGAAAATGAACAGACTTTTTGCGAAAAGCGGTTCATTCCACATTAAAGGCTTTACTAATTCTAAAAATGGTTCGTATTCATGGCTTTTGTACTTAATTTATATTACTTTTCAGTGTTTAATAACTCAGTTGCTTAGTGTTAATGGTAGGTAATCATTCATTTATTCTGATTATAAAATTCTACACGTCGTAGTTAATACTTCTGAAAAATGCTAAACATTATAACTTTCATTGCTTACGCGTTTAAGCTTATTCATCGGAGTTAAGCTAAGCTATGTTTACGTAAGGTAAACGTCCCAATGCCTGACCTCTTAATACCTATATTTCAAATGAAAGGGATCAATTGAAAAATAAAGTGCTTCGAGCAGGATACGAAACTGCGATATCCTGGCATACGCGGTCAGTCGCTCTAGCCAACTGAGCTATCAGAACAATTAAACTTAGGTACGAAATCCTTCACTAATTAAATAAATAATAAATAAATATTGGGGGACAATCTTACACAAATTCCCTCTTACAACGCCTCAGGGAGGCGTACAGCGATTCCCTAGAAGCCTCAGGCTTCTTCTTCAACCATCATCATCATCTTAATAACTACCCATGAGATGACACCCATTCCCTGCGTTTTTTTTAGAAGATTCTTTGGGTGTACCAGTGGCAAGATCACCATCCAATATGATATGTGATGCAGAGGACTTAGGGTAAGGTTGCCCGTAGGGAGAACAAGTGATAGTTCTTTGGTCGTAATATATTGTATATTTAATAAGAATAAGAAAGTACCTATTTTATACATTTATTTTGCTGTAAACTATGTATTGTTAATGCTACATCACTAAACGTGGCTAATTGCCATACTACAGTTTATCTCTAATGTTATGAATTAAGTAGTGTTAAGTTTTGGTTAGTGTAAATGTACTTGACATTTACATATATTATAGGATGTTATAGTTAGTAGGCATAGGCACTGTCGTTAGAAGCTGAAGAAGTGCATTTTAATTTCTACTCAAGGATAAATAAAGCCTCGCCAAGATATTAGTTATTATTCACTTTAATCTTATCAGAGCTTTATTATGGCTGTTCGTTTTTCAAAAGACCTCAAAAACCTTTTGAGTCCACGCATGACTCGTAACTTCTCCGATAAACACAATACTTCATAACAGAGCGTCTCCAATGATTTATTTAACACGATGTTTATGTTACTCCTACAGGACTCTACTTACAAGTGCACATACTTACAACCTTATTTAGAGTGCTACAAGATTAAAACTCATACGCTTGACTGTAAAAATTATAATGTCTGATCGTAACTTGACAAAATTAAGTGAGCGTTGCTGCGTTCCTGATGCCCTTACTTTAGGGTCGAATATGTCTTGGCAAGGATGTATTTGGTTAGGTTTTTCGGAGTGGGTGGCGCGACAATGGATGCGCGTAGGCATGGGTGCATGCGCAGTGCAACCTTGCTCGCCGTTTTATGGCGTTATTGCCACGCTCATACAGAAAGACGTATCTTACTACAATTACAAAACGAACATACGACTTTTCGTAATAAAGCAGCTGCTGCGATTCTAATTTCGATTGCAGCTGTAAATATTGGAGACAGGACAGTGTGAGGGAAGGAGGAAGCGATTGAGATCTGTGTTGTTAATTTATTTTCGATTGGAATATTTAACTCATTAGGAATGTGTATTTTAGATACATCTTTAGAGTATCTGTAGAGTAGCTAGTAGTAGTAGAAGTAAACACTTTATTGCAAAAATCAAGTACGTAAAAGAAAAATCTACTTAATTTTAGATGTTTGTGCAAAGGCGAACTTATAGTAATAAACTTTAGGCGAACTTAGTAAGAACTTAGGTAGTATCACATAATTAGGTAATTTTCTGCACGACTTGGATGACACGAGTATGATAATAATATTATCCCATCAAAAGCATAAATGTGAAAATGGGAGCCAAGAGCCAAGTTCAATATTAAGAATATGCGATGCTTGGTTGTCGTCTTCACCGACAAATGAATTGAGATCTAAATGAGTGCCAAGTTCCGTAGATTGTCTGAAATGGTGCCAAGTCCGGCACTACGTTGTTTACAGTAAAATTAATTTACTGCGGCTTAATTCATATTGAGCTTTAACTTGGCAGTTTTCTTAAATATCCAACAGCTTTTATGGTATTATAACATACTGCATAGAAAAATGCCAAGTTAAGGCTCAAAATGTTTAAGCTGCAGTAAATTAATTTTACTGTAAACAACGTAGTGCCGGACTTGGCACCATTTCAGACAATCTACGGAACTTGGCACTCATTTAGATCTCAATTCTTCTCAACTTGACTGTTAGAGGCTTGAGAACCTCTAACAGTCAAGTTGCCCACTCACTTGACAAGCCTAATCCCAATAAGGTCTAGTTTCCCCCTCGGGTTGAAAGTTCAGATGGCAGTCGCTACCGTAAAAACTAGTGCCTACGCCAATTCTTGGGATTAGATAGCGGACCCCAGGCATCCTACAGGATGCAACTGTACTAGGAATAACGCTAGGAGGATGATGATGATGGGGGGTCAAAAGTGGGTCAAAAGTGGCTCCAAACGGTAACTTATATGTAATATAAATATAACACACTGCTGTCCGCCAGTTCCTGGGGTGAACTTGGCTGGACACGCTGCCGCGTGTCTAGATATAGTTTTTTTTTACTTTTTTGGTTATAAATATGTATTTACTAAAAATTGCTCACGAGTTAGGTACTGTTTTATTTCGGGTCTGTAGAAATATTATTATCTTTAATTGAAGAAACGTTGTCCTTCAGGCGGTCTGTGAAGGTGTTAAAAGTAGGTTTATTTTATACTTATGTTTCTACAACGACTTGGGGCCTGAACTATTTATAGGTAGGTAACATTAGAATTTTAAAAATCCCTCTAACAACATTTTTTGACTTTGACATGTCTCAACGATACAATGACATTTGTTTAACATTCGTAAAGTCACGCTGACAGCAACCAGCACCACCTGAGACTGTGCAGCTGTCTTTATCTTATCTATGGAAGATGAGCGAGAAATGAATATATAATCCAAAGAAGGGCTTACAGTTGTGGGTGGCAATCGGTTATTCTTGAAATTTAAACATCTCAAGAAAACGCTGTCGCACACCTCCTCGAGATTTTGTTACCTTTCTAACCTCTCATCTAAATCGATTATTTTAATCGAAATTCAACCATAGTGCTTAAATTTATAGTTCATTTTTCAAAGGCCACAAAATACAGATGTGAGGTATAGGAAGTAAACGGTCGATTTGTGGTTGTCATTGTTGTAATTGGGAGTTACTATGAAGAACTTTCTTAGGAGGTTAAGTGAATTATTTGTGAGTTAGAGATGTCGTAAGACAGTGTAGGTTTATATTATTGCTTTTTGATATAAAAATTTTTGACAGTGACAATTGTTAGTGTTCACATTTTTAAATACACAGTAGGAATGTATTGTGCATTAAACCACAATAGTAATACCTAATTTTACTTCGCCATATATATTTTACACACCCCTAAAAAAATGCAAACACTTTCCTCATTTTCATAAAAATCTACACAACAATAAACACAAAAAGACACCTCCAACTGAAACGCTAAAAAGTGCAATATACTCGCTAAAATGATAATAAAAAAATACATCTACAACAATATATTCGGCGAATATCTCGCATGAGGTATGACGTCAGAGCGCGCGCCGTGAAAAATGATATCTCACCTCCACTAAAGTTTTTGTTGAAAAATGTTCCGGTGAAATTTTCACATCAACTTTTTCGTTGCGTTCTTTCCATTGTTCCCGTTTCATGACTCGTTGTTTTATTTAATAAATGTAATATGGAAATATTATAGAGATTTGTTAAGGTCAAGTTTTGACGTTTAATATTGAGATGAAATAAATTTCCGGTTTCGTGTAAAATGTTTTTGATTTGGTTAAAAAACCTATACAGGACGGGAAGGAGTATACCGACAACCTAAAGATTCCTGGTGGTATTACACGTAAATAATGTTATATCAACATGGATCCAAAACTGCCTCATTAACTTACTTAATTTACGGAACAAAAAAAAAATAACGATAGTACTTTCTTGTGAACGAAACCTTAGTCTAAAGAGCGATAGATAAAGAAAACTTCACACTTCACGAACGACTCCCGATCACTCCCGACGTTTTAAAATCTGGTTAACGGCCAGTACGGCCAGTACGTTATTCACCAAAAAAAGTTTGCACACTTGCCGACTCCTTGGTAGAGAACAGAAGTAAAATTAAAGACCAAGCTACTAATAATAAGTGGATCACTTTTGAATATTACTGATTCTGATTAAAGATATCTTACGCTAAAGTATGAGTGTCTATTTGTATCTTAGTTTGGTACACAGCAATCGCTATCTACCATTATACATAACATTCATTTCTCTCAAACTTAACTCTGAAAACTCTTTGCTGTTTAAACTCAAATTTTTATTAAAAAAATATTCGTAATCAAAATTATGGCAGATGTCAGGTAAGGTAAGACATATTACCACTTCGGTATTGGGTGTGTGCTTGTGTGTGTGGTGACGTCACATAATTAAGGCGTGTTACCCTTGAGATTTATTAACTTGTTAATTACTGAATAAAATTAATACCTCGAAAATTAGGCTTTATCCAGCAATGTTTATATTACTTTTTTTTGCCCAAATAGGCACTAGAATCGTTGGTTAAAATCTGTCGGTATACTCATTCCCACCCTGTATATTTATAGACTTCAAAAAAAAAGGTTATTGTTAGCAAAATTTGTTTCATGAAATGATTACGAATTGTGGTTACAATAATATTTGTCAATAGAATACGAGTAAGGGATAAACCAATTTATTGTTCTACAAAATGATCAACAAGTTCGATATTTATCGGTGGTGGGGTGGTGGTTCGGTCATGACCTGATGATAGTTTTAAAGCGACTTCACTTTGTCTTAAAATAACAAGTTGTCAATTGTGTGGCGATAAAATAATTATTAAAATAAAATTATAAATTGAAATTAATTATGACTAATAATTAAATAACAAAAATACATTAACATTGTACATTATACAGTGTGGAAAGATAAATCGGGCCCTGGAGGGAAACTACCTTAAAACGTTGAGATAGCTCAATTTGCTGAAAGAAAACATTATTTTATTTCTCCTAAGCATTAAAACTGCATTCACAGATTTAAAATGTTCAGTTAGCAAACAATAGCATTTTTTTGACATTTTTGTCAAAAAATTATTTGATGCCAATAGAGCCTATTTTTATCAACGAACAAAAACTTATTAGAGACAGACCTAGTCTAGGATACAAGAGAGCCCAAAAAAAAAGACATTTTGCACAATAATTATTGAAAAAAAGGTATTTATTTTCAAAAATTTGTTAATGCAGTTTTATTGCCTAGGAGAAATAAAATAATCTTTCCTTTCAGTAAATTGAGTTATCTCAACGTTTTAAGGTAGTTTCCCTCCAGGGCCCGTATTTTCTTTCCACCCTGTATATTTTGATAGGTATTTTTAATTTTTAGCTTTTATTATTTTAATTGTACTTAGTTTTACTTTTATATTCTAACTAGCTGTTGCCCGCGACTTCGTCCGCGTTTCCCCTCCTATTGGTCGCAGCGTGATGTTAAATATATAGCCTAAAGCCTTCCTCGATAACCGGACTATCCAACACAAAAAGACTTTTTCAATTCGAACCAGTAGTTCCTGAGATTAGCGCGTTCAAACAAACTTGAAGAGTTTTATAATATTAGTATAGATTTATTAATCCTAAACATGTATTTTTGTTTTCTATTTAATAATAAATAATTATATCACTGTTATAAATGTATTCATTAATTAAAAAAATTGGTAATACTAACAACATAATCCTATGACACAAGTGACTCCTCATCGAATTCCATTGGTATCTCAGATCTCAAGTAATTTTTTACTGGCTGCCGTCGCCCACATCCTAACTAAACTAACTATTAGTCAAACAGCCAGGCCACATGTTTGTTTTGCCGCGGGTGGCATATTGTCCGATGGCCGTACACGCTGGAAATAGACGTTAGGAAAGTTAGTTTAAAAAATATAAACTTCCTAACTCTTGCGGTCATGTAAATATTATAGAAGTATTTCGTTTATAACGCGGAAACCATTGTTTTAGGTGTATCCGGTGATTCCGGTGGAATGTGATCCGTGCGCATTAAGGTAAATGTTTAATTTGCTTGCTATTTGGATTAATCGTATACTTAACACTCTACAGTCTTAACTGATGTAAATAAATATTATCAAGTGACGGAATCGTACTGCAAAGCATACTGAACAATGCGTTTTCGTAAATTATCTATGTAGATGTTTAGGGTATAAGCAATCTAAAGCTGAACGCCCCTCTAGCGTGTTACCATCATTTTATTAGGGTTCCGTACCAAAAAGGTAAAAAAGGGACGCTTGGTAGGTGTGGAAGCAGTATGATATTGATATAAGAACTTTGTCAGCTGTCAGTACGAACTGTCTGTCGACTCAGTGTCAGTACAGCTTTTTACGGCACCCCTACATTTTCATGAGTGCTTCCTGACTGGCACGGGATGCGCGGAAGCGAAGTGATACGAATGCAGTACTGCCCCACGTCTACGCAAGTGAGGAAATCTCTGCGACATCAGTAAGTTCGACGTGAAAGAACAAAATACCAAGTATTGATCTCGCCCCGCCCCATCAAGAAGTCACCTTAGGCTTAATACCATAAATTTATAATTAGTTAATGGCATTAAGACTATGCAATGTACTGTAAAGGTTGTATAACCACCTTTACAGATCTCCTTCCGAGACGGGGACTGGCAGTTAGATCAAATTAAATTTAGAATGACAACTGTCTCTGTCTAGTGGAATAATAATTGAAGGTCTCACACTACGCGAGTCCGTCCTGAAGAAAGGTCGATTTACTGTATTGTGCATGTTAATATAGAAGCTACTTTCAGTTAATATAATTCTACCCCGTAGCTCAGTCTCCCTACAGTAACTTAATCTCCATCTAAGCATAAAATAATAGATATCGAAGTGTGAGAACTTTAGTAATTCTTTTGACGTTTTCCCAAAACATCTTTGAAATACGACCACCATATCGCTGAATAAATTAGCCATTATTATTCGATAAAACAAGAAACCAAACGTGTCATGTATATGTTTGCAATCGCGATAAGCGTATCGGTTATAAATTGTTATTATAATTAGTTAGATGCAAAAACGGTGTCGTAAATTTCGGCTTGTTGCAAAGGGGTCTAATAGAATCATTATGGGCCGGTCATAAAATGGCCGACTGCCGGTTAGGAGCTTGCATAATTACTGAGTAAAGTTGGATATACAATTACTAGTGCTTTCATAGGTGGGACAGGGAGAATCTTGATGAATATTTTGTGAATGTGTCGGAGGCAAATTTAGAAATCATCATAAATTGAGTTGGTTTAGCGAATGGTTTATGGTGACAATATAGTACACAGTAAAAATTAAGATAAACACTGGTACACAATTGGAGATCTTATTGCATACGAGCGATTATTTTCAGACAACCTTTGGCTAGGCAATACAGTACATTGTTTACATCTTCGTAGCATTGCATATCGAAATATATTTTTAAATTTGATTCAAAATAGTATATACCTACATATATACATATACTTTTAACGATCAGAAACGATAACAAAATCACCTGCTAAATGACTACTTAACTAATTATACGAAACGAAACACAGCAGTCTTGAAGTATGGTTCTCATGATTTCCTTACTTACTTCGAGTTCTATACGAGAACACTGAGTAGCGCTCATACCTATTAGTTTTGCTTGAATTAATTTGCATACAAATTACGCTACTGCTGCAGATATTAATTTGTATTTGTACCAATCGCTTCCCAGAACCGTCTCAACCAGTATAAGGTAATTAATGATTAAATACCAATCAGCGTAACATCTAATGGCGTCTAGAGGTTATTTAAATCATTAATGTAATGGAACTGTGATAACGAGGAATGAATTAAAGGTCCATAACAAAATAATTTACATGGAACATTGTGATCCAAACATTAGTCCCAAGGACAGGCGGTAGGGCAAACATAATCGTAGGCAAGTGATGCAGTATTTAACTATTGATGTATTAACTCGGAACAAGTGATTATTAAATTATTTTCATCTGACCCTCACTTTCTGTGACAAGAATGAATTATTTTGCTTTTAAGTAATTCACTATTATGTCTGTCAACTAATTGGTTTTATAAAAACAATAAGTCTAATAAAAGTTAAAACCATAGGGGCGCAGTTTATCACTCAAATAATATCCGTTTAGTAAAGGTACCTCCGGGAATCGAACATTAAAAATAACGACGAGAAAATTGAAATGGTCTCCTTATCAAAATTAATTGAGATATAAAAATACTTACATTCTTATTACTTGCGTAAAGGAGGAACAGTGGCTGCGCTATCTGAAACAATTAAGAAAGCAAATTAATAAAATTCTATAATCACGGATAAAAAGTTGACATTGATTATGCCTATAGTGGAGTAACTACCTAACGTACAGTATAAAGACAAGAAAGCGGTCGAACAGTTTTCGACCATATTCTTTGTGAATTAAAATTGGAAAGTAGTAGACCATATATTTGGCTGGCTGTACTTTCCTAACTGACCGTATGCAAATGCATGCACCAACAACAAAATCAAAGCTTACATTTTACCAACATTGATATTTGATACGCCAAAATAATGCTTTCTGTTTCGAATAAACGATAATGGACGGACATTTTGAGGCACCTTTATTTCAATTTGGTCTCAAGAGTGTTGCATGACAAAAAGACTACAAAATAAATACGTTTCTGTTGCAGCAGCTGACGCCGCAGGACGCCGTTTTTTCGATCATAAATATCAATTCACACAAACCAACGAAACGCATTTGTACTTATTTAGCTCGGAAGGGACGCCAGGGACACTTCCTCCGCAAATTTCTATTATTAAACTTATTACAGACTTTTACGATGCAAATAAAACCCGAGAATTAAATGCTTGATTTATTATTTAAAATACGCAGTTAAATTTAAAACCAGTCGGTTTGCGCGGAGTCGTATGTCACTGCAAAATGGCCGATAAATTATACGGTTTATGCTAACCATGAACCATGTGGACCTTGTGATCGGAAACGTTCTAAAGTCGAGCCAGAAATACACACGAAATAGGAAACGTAAACGTATGAGCACCAAATGAAACGCAAAACGAATCAAACGAGCCGCAAATTACGTTTAGTTAATGCTGTTTGCGCGTCATGTCGATTCAAATTCAAAGCGGGTAAATTATTAGTAAACACCGCTTCAGGAAACTCGTTTAAACTGCACGTGCTCACGCCATCTTGGTTTCCATAAAATGGCGTCGCCGCGAAATGGCCGCCCGTGACCAAAGCTTCACAGAAATTCTAGATTAATGACTTAATTGTCGAAGTTTAACTGTTAAACGGTTAAGTTTGAATAGCCGATCGTGGAGTGCGAAGTAGCGCCCAAGTAACGAAGGCGATCTTAGCCACTTAGGAGCATTTGATTACGGCTTGTCTTGGGGACGATTGAAACAGAAGATTATCTTACGTTCCGAGTTCCGACGAATCAAGACTACTAAATTAGTACTTTTTAGCGGAAGTATAAAGTAGAATGATGAATTATAGAGTTGCAGGCGTCTATATTGCTTATCATCAGAGGGACCGTACGCTTGTTAGCGACCGACGTGGTATAAAAAAGGAAAAAAGAATATGGAATGCGTTTGTTTATTTTCAACACATCTGCTCAAATCAAAAGATAAAGTTAGCTTTTAAACAAATTCTCATTACACTCTGAGTGTGCAGATATTTTTGTCGCTCTGGGAACGTATATTTATATGACTTTGACTATAGGTAGGATGGGCAGCAGCATCCCTGGAGTGCGGTGGAGACACTGCGATCGCCAACCCGCATGCCAAGCGTGGCGATTATGGCATTTACCCCCCAAGCTCGGGGGAGGCCTATGTCCAGCAGTGGACGTTCTCCGGCTGATATGGTGGTGGTGGTGGACTATAGGTAGATTGACGTCAAGTGTGCTGCCGCTGCCCACCTTATGCTGGTAACCGGACACCGGTTTAAAACGCATTGTGATCGTTTAAAGGCATATGACGTTTTCCAAGTTTACGATCGTTATGCTGTAGACTGGACGTTAACCTCCTTCAACAGTAGGGTATAAAAACAGCGCTATCAGCGTGACCTGACCTGCGATAACTCAGGACGAATGCACGCCTGTTCAGACCTAGACTACCTACACAACTCTCATTTATATTTTATAGACCTTATCTCAACGGTATAAGGTTTAGAACTGACTTGGGTTCGTTTGTACGTGATACGAGCCACGCGATAAAGTAGAGGTAGAGTACTATTTACGAGTTTTACGATTACTAGTTTACTAGAACTAGAGAAGTTGGAAGGCACCGTCGATAAGCCTTAGAAGTTACTGGTTACTAGACATTTTAATAGGTGTTTTCTAAGTTGACTGGAAATTTTATTTAGTATTAAAGTACATACATTGCTATGGATAATATGTCTATCACTTTCTGACAAATACGAGTGACGAAATTAGCTTGAATTTGGCTTAAATGAACTATGTTGAACATAGCACGTACTTGGAACAAGACACACTTACCCAACTTTTTTTAACTTGGAGAATGGTCGTTGGGACGGTGCGGCTCTCGAGTGGCGACCACGTACCGGAAGACGCAGCAGAAACAAGGTGAACTGATAAACTGTTAAAGATCGCGGGAGTCCGCTGGATGCGGGCGGCGCGGGACCGATCATTATGGAACTCTTCGGGAGAGTGTCCAGCTGTGATTAACTATATAAATTTATACTAACGTAAGATATATCAACGAAATACGGTTGAAACTTGTAAAGTCACTATTTGCGACATGTTTCGGACTACAATTGGAGTCCTTTATCAGGATCAGTGTTGACACAGTTGCCGACCGCGCCGTACTCACGGTCGCTCAGGTCAATTATAGGTACAACGTGCTCATGAGGACCTCACATAACTTTACCAGCGTATTTCTGATCATATTTAGAGACTAAAACGTCATGTGAAGTTCACTGTATTCAGGCTAGTTTCAAAGATATTACCATTTTTTCATAAAACATTTATTCGTAACGTAATATTCTTTATTGCAGCACAAATACAAGAGTAAAATGTGTACAGATTTGGCAGTATTAACAACGGTGACAACAGGCGGTCTTATCGCTTTAAGCGATCTCTACCAAACAACCTTTGGGTAGCAAGAATATCAACCATATGATGTTGATATTATCTGGTTGAGTCTAGACATAGGTACTGATTGACAGACTTCAAAGTGACATTCTCATGTCTTCGCAAAACAAGTTCTAACAAAAAAAACGTTCCTGTTCGAATTTATGTCATGGCTTCACCAAATAACTTACTTTTAATGTTTAATAGCATTCAAAAAACCTAAAAATTAATTAAAAAAAAAATTACGTTTATGACCTAAACTTATATTATATTTTTTTCTACTTTTGGCCGCAGCAATGCGTGGTTAAAATCTTTCGGATTCCTCGCGAGCACCCGGTATACTAAAGGATTTGCACGTGTAAGTACCGTAACGTAGGTAACGTAAGTTTCCTCTAGAGTTGTCAACTTGTCACCATAGATTAGTGGAGTACCTACAAAAAAAGTGAGACTTTAATAACCGTTATCGAGGAAATACCGCAGTTTATCGCCCTTATTATAAACCCTTTGCTAAACGACCACGCTCGCGATGAAATCAACTGATCGGAACTAATCTTGTCGACGGAGCACACATTACCTTACCAGAGGCGAACTTCATAAACACATTCCATAATAAACTCTAAACTTGAGCCTATAAGGCATAGAATCCCTTGCTAATTACCCTGATACATTCCAGTATAATATCAACAAATTTGAATCATATTCCCGTCATATTAAAGTAGAGTTTGGATTGAACAAACACTGAAGTAATTATATACAGGGTGTTGACACCTAGCCTAGGCAGTAGGGCATAGATATACGGAACGATACGATTCCGATACGATCTGACAGCGAGTGAAAGGGAGATTATTTTAATAGCTCCCTGATTTTGATTGTATTTTATGTGAATTGCTGAGATTTGTTAGATAAAAGTAAGTAGTCATTTGTCGATCGAAGATACGCTCAACCTGATCTGTGGATCAGGTAGGCAAAAAGGAATACTAGGGAATTTGAGTTTTAGGTTCAGGTATAATGAATGCTGTCTTTATTATTATCTTGTTAATACTGATAAATAAACACCAGTTAGACGAAATACAATTTAATATTCAACTTTTCTTATTAGCTAGAATTATGCTTTCCACAACAAGTCGTCAAGTCGTGATTGGAAGGCGCCATCTTGCGCCCGCGTGAGGCATTTTCATTGCTTATTTAGAAACCTTTAAAAATGGATTTATGTTTTACATTACTAATATTTAGTTAAATAATATTAGTAGCACAACAAATAATAAATTATTAACTAATCTTTTTGCTAATGATTTTTCGAGCAGGATTGTATAAAATGGACCGAGCCGGAACTCTCTATTGTAAAGTACTACAGTCAAGATCCTGTCAGCGGCCGTACTTTTATTAATATTGTTTGACAATATTCAACATAGATAAATTTCAAAGATTCGATATGGAAATTAACATAACCATTTTCTTTTTCTAACAGTCGGCCATCCTGAGAATTTTGCCTGTCCCCTAGGCAATACAGAATTGAAACAAAAAAAAAACAAACATAAACAAAATAGTTACAGCATTTGTTCACTTTACGTAGTGTATCAACTTCAACTATATAACATTTTCTAAGATAGGAAACAGGACAAAACAATACCTAAACGATGTTTTATCTCTCTTATTAACATAAATGTGAAAGAGAGAAAAAAAACTGCAACTAAACGAATTTAACGGTATTAAAGGTAGCCAGGTCTGATGGAGGCTTATGAAAGTTATGAATAAAGTTCTTAAACTACTTGGATAATTTAGATGACTAGTGTAAAGAACTTTAAAAGAACAACATAACTACCTATGTTACTCTTGTAGAGTAATTTGAACAATTGAATTAAGTATTGTCACCACATTTATACTATAGTAACAACTAGCGAACACTTGTTACTTTGTCTAGAAACTACATAAATAATTTAGTATTAGTTATAATGTAAACTACCTAAATCTCACTTGGTAATATCACGTTCGGCCATCCTTTGCTTATTGGATGACCTCATTCAATTGGTACATTAGGAACATGTTAACGGTGTTAAGAATTTATCATTTGTATCTATTTCTTATTTCTAGCGAAGTTTGTAGAGGTTCACGCGCAGGGTGTAACAGCTTCTGAGAGGTTGAGGACTCGTCTCGGGGTGTGGCAGTCTTTGGTAGGACGTTTCGTCGCAGGAACACTCGTAGGGCGTGACTCGATGTAGCATTCTTCGGCGAGTCGGCGAGTTGGCGTCTCGTCGCGGAGGACACGCGCAGGGTGTATCGGCTGCAGGTATGTTGTTTGAGCTTGTTACCGCGTACACACACAGGGTGTTTCGGCCTCAGGCAAGCTCAGTAAATTAACAACCGCGTACACGCACAGGGTGTATCGGTCTCAGGTATTGCTTAAGCTTGTTACCGCGTACACGCACAGGGTGTTTCGGCCTCAGGCAAGCTTAGTAGATTAACTACCGCGTACACACACAGGGTGTAGCGGTCTCAGGTATGGTTTAAGCTTGTTACCGCGTACACGCACAGGGTGTATCGGCCTCAGGCAAGCTTAGTAGTATGTGGGTATATCGCCGCGTACACGCGCAGGGTGTTTCGGTCTCCAGTTGAAGTAGTCGGGCGCGTGGTCATCTTACTGCTGCGTACACGCACAGGGTGGATCAGCCTCAGGACCACCACGCCGCACCAGCACTCAGACGCATGTTCTCAGTTTCGGTATGTAAATCATATTTATAAGTATATACATAAACATATAGACATTTTATATTTATAGATATTATGTAAGTATTTGCATAAAATACAAATGTGCGAATATATTTGATATATCTTATATTAATAATAGGATATATATCATTTGGTCGATATATCTGAATATATTACGCTTACAAAGATAATATTTACTCTCTTTTATCATTATTTTCATTTTCGGAGTCAGACTCTGCCGTAGGGCCAAGTCTTATCCATGGTTTCATCTTGTCCGCTGAATAAACATTCTTATATTTTTTTGTTGAGAACCCATCTACGCTACTAACTTCGTAACGATCGTTACCTAATACTGCGGTTACTCGGTACGGTCCACTGTAAGGTGGGACCAGTTTATTACTATTTCCGATGTTACGAGCGCTTTTCAAAACCATGACCAGATCGCCTACTTTGTATATATTAGCTTTGCACCTCTTTTTATCAAAGCGAGCCTTCATTAATCGTTGCTGCTCTCGTATATGTGAAGACACCTGTTCTCGTGTCGCATCAATGCCTTCGTCCACGGTTAGTTGCTCCGAAATTCCGTGTAAATGATTTTCGGTCAAATTTACCGTGTTTTTACCAAAGACGACTTGAGCGGGAGTTTTTCCTATACCTTTATTAAATGTATTATTGAGGCTCCATTGCACCTTGTTGAGATCACTGTCCCAGTTACGATCATCTTTGTCGATATTTAGTGCGGTCAAAGAGCTTAGGATGGATCGATTGTATCGTTCGATTTGACCGTTAGCACGAGGGGTCGCCACCGCATTTTTCACGTGTTTTATCTGATTCGACTCAATAAAATGCCCGAACTCTGCCGAAGTGAAACTAGTCCCCCGGTCGGACACAATCACTTTTGGAGAGCCAAACAGTCCAATAAACTCTCGCATGACTTGGATAGTAGTCCTGCTCTTAGTATTCCGAACTGCACGCAGAACAATAAACTTAGTAAAGGAATCAATGATTCCTAAAATGTAGGTATTTCCGCCTTTGCTCCTGATGAAAGGGCCAACGTGGTCGACATGTACGCACTCAAACGGTGTACTCGGTTTAGGAATGGGATATAAAAGTCCTTGCTTTTTACCGGACGATTCCTTCGCGTAGGCGCAGGGAATACATGCGCGAACATATTTCCGAACAAAATGGGCCATCGCGGGAAACCAATAGTCTCTTCTCATTTTTTCTAACGTTTTCTCATACGCAAAATGACCACTTTCGTCGTGACATAACTGGCAGACTTTCCATCGAGCATCTCGGGGTACTACCCACCTTACCTCTGACCCAACTTTTCTGTATATTTTGCCATCTTTTAAACAGTAATTGTTTTTGATATCTTTTGCTTCTGTGCAGTTTTTGTCAAGTACGCTCTTAATAAGTTTCAGTTTGGGGTCACTCAATTGTACTGCCAATAATGAATGTCCTTCAGTTACTACGTTCATTACAGCGAGTTCGATTTCACCATTGCTTTCAATAGGTAAGGGATTTCGACTCAAACAGTCCGCGTGCTGCATCTTAACACCTGGACGGTATTCAACGATAAAGTCGTAGTCTTGAACTAGAAGCCACCACCGAGCTATTCGAGGTATAATATCTCGCTTAGTAAGAGTTGTCCGTAAGGCATTGCAATCTGTCAATACCTTAAACTGGATGCCTAATAAATAGACTCTGAATCGGTTTAAAGACATCACGACCGCTAGGGTTTCCAGTTCATAGGAATGCAGATGCTGCTCCTCGTTTGTCGTTTGACGGCTGAAATACGCTACGGCTTTGAGGGGTGATTTCTCGTCAACTTTCTGTAATAAGACGCCACCTATTCCTAACTGACTCGCGTCCGTATGGAGTTCAGTAATATAATGCGGACTATAGATGACTAACACTGGTCTTGTTATAAGAGCTTCTTTAATCTGATTGAATGCTTTTGTCTGTTCTTCGCCCCACACCCACACTGCCTTCGATTTCGTAAGTGACGTCAGGGGCTTTGCGAGGGTTGCGAAGTTGCAGACAAATCGGCGAAAGAAGCTAGCTAAACCGATAAACTGACGGACCTCGTGACAGTTTTTCGGTACCGGAAAAGACGCGACTGCTTCCGTTTTTCGTGACCCTGGTCGTACTCCGCGTGCGGAAATTTCGAATCCCAAATATTCAATAGTTGTTTTGAAAAAATGGCATTTCTTTAAGTTTAGGGTTAGATGTGCTTCTCTAATGACGTCTAAGACACTCTGTAATTTCTCTATCCCCTCTTCCCGTGACTTAGATCCTATGATAATGTCATCCATGTACGCCAACACACCTGGCAGTTTGTGTTTATTTAACAGCGAATGGACCATTCTTTGGAATACAGCAGGGGCGTTTGTTAATCCAAACGGCATCCGATTGTATTCATAGTGTCCGTCTGGTGTGACGAACGCCGTAAACCGTTTTGAGTCTTCGGATACTGGTATCTGATAATACCCTTGTGTTAGATCCAGTGTGGTAAAGTAACGTTGACCCTGCAAGTTATCTATTTGGTCATCGATTAACGGCATCGGGTATTTGTCCTTCACCGTTTTTCGATTTAGCGCACGATAGTCAACGCAGAGACGGTGCTCCCCATTTTTTTTAGTTACCATAATGATGGGGCTGGCGTATTCCGAATTAGACTCACGTATAATGTTGTTTGATAGGAGTTCATCTATAATTGTGTTTACTTTCTCTCTCTCAGCCAGCGATAGCCTGTACGGTCGATATGTTACTGGGGTTGGATCGTGAAGTTGGATACGCATTTCTGCAACTGAAGTTTTACCTAATTCGTGAGTCGAAAAAGCAAAACAATCCCTATAGTTATTTAACAATTGTAATAACTCTGTCTTAAGACCAAGGTTAAGGTTATCATCGATGTTAACGTCATCGTTAGTAATACCAGAAACTTCACTTTGTATACGTCTCACGTTAATAAGATAGGCATCGTCTTTTTTCGGAGAAATAACTACCGTAGGTACACCTACGCCTCTAGCGAGAATTCTGTTTTTTGGTATTACCACTTCTCGATTATTCAGACTGATTGCGATCAAACGTGCCACCCCATTAGTGACGGGATAGAGTCCTGGTAGTACAAAATATTCTGACCCTCTATTCATCCTAATATCAGAGTTAATGCTTACGAACCCATTATAGTTTTGATGGCAGTGCACTTCTACAATAGTATCACTCTGAATTTTGGTTTCGCATACAGTTTTCATTACGATCGAGTTGCATTTATTCGCCCTTATTTGGTACAACGTCAAAACAGTATCACTTTTAAAAACTCTGACAGAAGGAAGTTCAGTAAGAGATTGGCCTATTAAAACGTCACAGGGTAATAAGTTAGAAGGTACGACATAAGCAATCAATTGTACATCTACTAGGTCTACTACGATTCTAATTTGTGTTTTTGCAAGTGGAGTAATTGGATCATTCCCGAATCCTCGTAGGTTTGGCAAACTATCTGTGGCCAAAGATAGGTTTACTTCTTTACATTTATCCTCGCTAATTAGAGTGCACTCGCTACCAAAGTCTACGTACCCTACCATCACCTCACCATCAACCCTTATTTGTTTGTAGTATTTAGAATTCTTATTTTCGGTTTCTGTTATATTGAGGATTTGCTTAGACGTTGATTCGGTACTTTTCCTATTTTCAGGTAAGCTGTAAGATTTGTGTTTTCGGCAATCATCTTCTAGGTGTCCATGACGATTGCAGTTATTACACTTTATAATTTCTTTAGGACATTTAACAACTGTATGTCCTGCTTGTCCACAATTATAGCAGGACATTGAAGGGAAGGATCCCTTACGGTTGGTCGTATTATAGTTATTAATTTTGTTCTTTGTGTCATGAGTCTGGTCCACAGACTTTTGAAAGGAATCTGTACGACGATCAGTACTAAACTTTTTGAAAGAGTCATTCCTATTGTGTGAAATATTTCTAAAATATTTCAGTACCTCCTCAGGTTCAGAGTAGTGTGCACCTTCAACATTCATCCTAATGTTGTAATCGTATATACCATGACTGATACAATCTACAGCCTCGCGTCCCTTAAGCTGGCAACGATTAACAAGCATTATCTTGTCATAATAGTATTCAACTAAAGTTTCATTGCGCCTACTCTTACGGTTTAACATTTCTACCAACTGATCTGCGTAATTCTGGTCGTCCGGAAATGCTTTTAACAATTTTTGTTGCCACTCGTCCCAGCTAAACTTGACAGAGGTAAGACCATCATACCATTTTTTTGCAAGTCCCCTTAATTTAGGTAGCGAGTAAAATATGGTTTGCTGTTCGGACCAACCATATACTTCTGCTGATTCGTTTATTTTCCTAATCCAATCTTTCATGGTTTGAGATTTGGTGTTAGGATCATACTCAGTTATAATATTATGAGACCCTTGAACATGTGTTGCATTACCACGAAAACTTCCGTTTTGTAGAATGTTAACCAATTTATCTAAAACTGATTCACTCGTTATATTCTTGGTATTCGTTTTTCTATCGCTCTGCGTATGCCCCGAACTGAAATTTTCTGAAGCGTAATGCTTTTCAGTGCGTTCAGAACGGGAGGGCGAACGCAAATAGCGAGGACTAGTAAGGCGACGGCCATACCGCCGGCCACCAGAAGAGCGTGAGCGAATCCTTTTCGGCGGAGAGGATTCATCCTGAATGCGTGATTTGCGTCCAGTGTACCATCTACGTGATCGGGATCGGCTCCTCGTAACCCTAGGCGGTGGTGAATCGACTCTCGAACGCCGTGCGCGCGCGCGTGAACGCGAGCGGCTAGTAGACGACGACGAGTATTTACGTGATGAGCGTGACCCATGTCGGCGGCTGCGACGATGACGATCGCGAGTACGACTGCGAGAGCTTCTTAACTGCGAAGAGCTTCGACGTTTCCGGCGTTGTCGTTCAAAAATTGAATTATCAGATTTCCGTTCTTCTAAAAATGCGTCATTGTGCGACGGAACAGGGTCAGTAGGCGTGAAACCTCGATCTGACATTTCGGTACAAAGCTAACTTCAAATTTTAAACATGTAGGTAACAATACCGAGATCGAGAAAGTATGTAAATGAGTTATAAGCTGACGTAGTAATTATCAAGTAATGACAGTAAATAATACTTTAAATTACGTAGGTATTGGCATTCAATAATTAGAAAATTTTATTCTCTGTTTATATATATATACAAACACTATACATAATTTGTACCACTCATAAATATATATACAACCGAAACCGAGTCATATACATCTATTCTGAAATTAAAAGTTTCGTTTCAGGATACGCTCAATACTTCGGTACTTCGCAAGGTCATAATCATTACGCTCGAACTACAGTATACACGTGTATTTCCCAAAACTGACGTCGTTAAACAATACATCAATTTGTTTTCAGCGTGTAATAAAGTAATTATTAATTCTATACATTCAAGGATGCATTAAACGAATTTATAAAGTAGGTAATGAGAATAATAACCACTTTCTGCTCAATTACGGACATTACGGTAGGTACAGACCAGGCAGACGAACTCGTTACCTACCAACAAGCTTTTATGATGTAGTTAAATAGAGACGCTTAACTGATAACTAGACATAGTTTCATGATTCCTACATAATTATCTGATAGCAGAAGATTATTCCGCCAGAATAATTATTCAAACCATTTTCGAACAGCCGTGCACAGTGAAATACGTAAGCCAAGCAAGATTCAACCTTAAGTTAATGGCATAAGAAGTCGAGTCTGAATCTATTAATTCAGCAGCCCTGTATTTACTATTTTAACTGAATAGTCAAAAAAAATCAAGTTATTTTCTCACTAATTAGTTATTGTACTTGATTGTATGGTCATTCCATCTAGACGAAATTGGCTAGTCTTAAAACGGCCTTGGTTTTTGTTAGCGGCAAGCCGGCACGGCAAAAGTATTTGTTTACGAATTAAAAAAAAACACTTACCAGTCGCAGCGTCGTTAATCATATACTAGACCTTATTTTGGGCGATCAAAGTAGTCCTTTGTCACTTCTGAATTGATAAATAAACACCAGTTAGACGAAATACAATTTAATATTCAACTTTTCTTATTAGCTAGAATTATGCTTTCCACAACAAGTCGTCAAGTCGTGATTGGAAGGCGCCATCTTGCGCCCGCGTGAGGCATTTTCATTGCTTATTTAGAAACCTTTAAAAATGGATTTATGTTTTACATTACTAATATTTAGTTAAATAATATTAGTAGCACAACAAATAATAAATTATTAACTAATCTTTTTGCTAATGATTTTTCGAGCAGGATTGTATAAAATGGACCGAGCCGGAACTCTCTATTGTAAAGTACTACAGTCAAGATCCTGTCAGCGGCCGTACTTTTATTAATATTGTTTGACAATATTCAACATAGATAAATTTCAAAGATTCGATATGGAAATTAACATAACCATTTTCTTTTTCTAACAATACTATACGTGTACCAGCTATATCTTGAAAATCTTATTTTACCCGCGCTCTAAAAGAGAAGCGATCCTCAGTTCAACTGTATTTTCCTAGAATATCCAAATATTCACGAAGCACGAATGGTTACTTGACTTTTCTAAGATCATGGATGAGAGTTTAAAGTAAATCATCCTTGTCATTAATAAATATCATACATAAAAATGATTATGTGGTCTAAAATGGATTAAACGAAACCTAAGCAAATAACATGCCAAAAGAGATTATGATACCGACTTCACGATGTTTTTCGGGCATAACCAACAAACAGAAAATCTCTTTTAAAATATTAAATAAACATACGAGCGTATGAATTAACTCCTTCATTTCCATAAAATTCTAAACTTAAGGAGTTTAAGGCGGGCTTATTCGGCGATCTAATTTAGTTGAGTGCACCTTAATTAGACGTCTGGCCTATTCCGTGCATGGTTCTAATAGACTTAACTCTCGTGGTGTTTGAGAAGGTTAGGCCCTTTTTAGAAGTCATTGCTCGTTAGGCTGGCCCGTGCCTGAGCTGAGAACCAGGCAATAGGTGAGTTAAAATCTAATTAATTTTCAACTTATACACGTCCGGAGAGTCTGGACTTGGCTAGCGTTTCCAAGCTTAGCGATAACTTAAAAGATAGTTGAGAGGTTTCAGTTTATGATTTCCAACCGGAATGAAAATTGAAAATTTGATCACACAGGGCGGGATTGAACTGATTGAAAGATTCGTCGCTTCGAGCAATACCCGCGGTAGCTCAGTCTGTGGCTCAGTTGGAAAGAGCGATGGTTCGATTCCAGAGGTCGATCGTGTGTTCAATTCCCGCCCGGGGTAATCAATGTTACAATTATTCATTCCGGTTGGAAATTATAATTCCGCTAGCGGATGATTCCGCTTGTAAAAATATTTACAGTTTTAGTTTATGATTTCGTTATCTTTTTACATTGCATAATTATATTTAATTACCTTGAAATTTCGTACACATTGCGAAGTCCTTGGTTCGTGAAATCAAAGAAAAAGTGTTCTCTAGATTTTGTATTAACTTCATAATGACATGCAAAATATTTGTATTTTATCAATTAATTGATTGAATTGTATGATAAGTAATCCTTATCATTGCATATTTCTCTGGAGTGCGGTGGAGATACTACTGCGATCGCCAACCCGCATGCCAAGCTTGGCGATTGTGGCATTTACCCCCCATGAAATTGGAGGAGGGGAAGGCCTATGGCCAGCATGGACGTCTCTCGGCTGATATGGTGGTGGGGCATATTTCTCAAATAGCATTTAAAGATGATTTGAATCGCAGAGTAAGGATTTCTATAGAGATCCTATACGAGTTTTACCAAGGGGGGCAGAAAAGCTCTTATGCAGCTAAATTGAGAACGTATCTTAAACGTCTTACTACAATCAACCTCTTTAATTTGGGCGGGTATTTGCCTCAAACTATTTGACATGACGTTTAGATGACATTGAGGCAAATAAAGAAAAGCTGAACTATGACAAGGACAACAAATGATATATTCCTCTCTGTCGCTCTTATTCAACTTAGTATATGACCATCTCGCTGGGTAGCTGTATTATTATTTGACGTCTACTCTGGTACTCTGAGATTTGACTGGTATCCGTTTCTTAAGTCTTCTAGTCTTGCCGAGCGAGCAAAGTAGAGATAATAATGAATACCTATGCTGTATTTTAAAAGTTTACACTCTATGGTGATCAAAATGCGCGAGCAAATACTTGAATATGGCTAGTGAACTCAAACTTATTACTATCGGATAACATTGCAAATTAAATGGAAAGGTTTCAATCCGGCGAACTTTTCAGAAGTGGTTTTAAATATTCTAGCCGAGGTAGAGCAGCCCTGCTTAACCGACCCCATTTTTCCGAACTTGTACATTACTCCGAGTATTTGTTGGAGTCAAGCTTTTGGAAATGTTTGTGGACTTAAATTTTGGAGTAAGTCACTTATATTATATGCAGAATGTGTTCAAAATTTGAAAGCAGTAAAAACTGAAAAACAAAATTTGAAAACAATAAGACCGCCTGTTGCTACCATTATTATATAAATTTTATGTAATAATTTTTCTTTTTTGTGGTACAATAAAGCATATTTATTAGTATTATTATAATTTTGATTCGATTTCATTTTAAAATTAAATGTGAATTTCAGGTGAAATGTGAACTACACTGGTGATAATTGTCGGCCTGTTTAGCCTAGTTGGTAGTGACACTGCCTCCGAAGCTAGAGGTCCCGGGTTCAAATCCCGGCGGCCAGGGCATTATTTGTGCAATTACCACGGATATTTGTTCCGGGTCTTGGATGTTTTCTATATATTTAAGTATGAATTTATCCATATAAGTATGTATATCGTCGTCTAGTACCCATTGTACAAGCTTTGCTTAGTTTGGGACTAGGTCGATTTGTGTAAGACGTAGTCCCCCAATATATCTATACTGATATTATAAAACTGAAGAGTTTGTTTGTTTGTTTTTTTGTTTGAACGCGCTAATCTCAGAAACTACTGGTTCGAATTGAAAAAATAATTTTGTGTTGGATAGTCCATTTATCGAGGAAGGCTTTAGGCTATATAACATCATGAGGCGACCAATAGGAGCGAAGACGCGGGCGAAGTCGCGGGAAACAGCTAGTAAGATATATGTACATATAGTGGTGATCTTCTGTAAAGTTGGTCATCATATAATCGCATGTATATGGCGCAATGATACAGTTTTCACGTTTTTAGTGTTGCTATGTATTGTTATTGTTATACTAATCTGAGGTATTGCTATAAAAACCTCTGCGGCGGTTATAAGAAGGCTCTAAATTGCATAAGAACTACATAGGTATTAAAATACATTTTCTTCTGATATTTTTTTTTTATATCTGAACTATGCAGTGGCAGATAAACCCTGCTGGGTTTTGTCCGCTGATGGGTTGTTTTTTGTATAAACATTATTTATGTAAATAAATAAATAACCGGCCAAGTGCGAGTCAGACTCGCCTACGAAGGGTTCCGTACCAATATCTATAGAAACGGCAAAACTTTCACGTTCGTTGTATGGGAGCCTCCTTAAATATTTATTGTATTCTGTTTTTTAGTATTTGTTGTTATAGCGGCAACAGAAATATCGCGGTTCTTGAGATACAGCCTGGTGACAGACAGACGGACGGACAGACAGCGGAGTCTTAGTAATAGGGCATATTGTTCGTCCCCTGGTGTTGAGCGGGGTCGGAAACACTGATTTGAAGTACTTCAGAAGTCAGGTCAAACCTAAGTGGTGAACCGATCTGTTAGGTTAAAAATGAAACAATGTTCAAGAAAATTGGACAATACCTACCTACGATGATCGCCTGATTGTGACAAGGAATTCAACTTATTTAGTCACTAAGTAGGTACTTCCATAGTATTATTACGCCTTATTTTTGTTTTGTATGTATGTACGTCAAAGGAAAACGAGAAACGGAAAACATCTTAACAAGATGTACTTAAAAATTTCAATTTTTGTCTATGACGATGCCATCTGTTTTCTTAAGTAGACGCAAACTGAATTGCAATATATACTTAATCAAGCACCTGTAGTATTAAAATGCAGCAAAACTTAAAAATTGGTAACGGAAATCAATAAAAACATCCTTAACGACATTCCACAGACTGTCATTGGGCCACCATAAAAATATTAATAAACAAACAGACTGTCACAGAGATGCTATCAGCTAATATATGGCGATGGCCCGCGGACAAATGTTCCCAGACACGACTTCTTGCGAGACAATGCATTTAACTACGACCTTATTACTTCCAACATACAGTCTAATTTCGGAAATTCAACGTCACTGAGACTTACAATATGGTTACCCAAAAAATTACTCACTTGTGAACATGTTTCGGATTTTAATAAAATTTGGAATACATTGCTGCGGCAATACCTTTGCTTGTAGGTATTGATAAAGAAAAGAAGCATTGGATGAATGGTCAGTAAAGTTAATCGTTGTAGGTGAATTATGTTATGACGGTAATGTGGTCGAAAAATGAAGCAATAAACGTAGATGGATTGAAAAGTATGGATAGGGAAAACACTATTTTGAGGTCTAGTAGTTTTGCTTCAACTCTAGTTGTATCTTTACTATTTTATTTCAAGTTGCTTATATTATGTTTTCTCCTGCGCCACCCGCATCCAGCGGACTCCTGCGACCTTTACCAGGTCATCAGTCCACCTTGTGGGGGCCTACCCACACTGCGCCTTCTAGTAAAAAAAAAACGGCTAAGCCAAAACATTTAATGTTCTCCCTATCACCCACTTTATTAGCTTCAGATGAAGATTGAAGACAAATTATATTATAATGATGACCACTTTGGCCTAGTTGGTAGTGAGTGACCTACGAAGCTGGTCGTCCCGGGTCGGGTTCGAATCCCGGTCAGGGCATTGATTTGTGTGAACAACATGAATATTTGTTCATGAGTCTTGGACGTTTTCTATTTATTTAAGTATATACATACATTTATTCTATGCATATAAGTATGTTTTTTTCGTCGCCTTGTACCAGATCAAGCTCAACAGTTTCAGTACAAGATCAGCTTAGTTTGGGACAAGGTAGATTTGTGTAAGATTGCCCGCAAATAATAATAATTATTATTATTATATAATGTAGAGTTTGACCACCTAGTAGCATTACAAACATTTTTTATTCAAATTCCTTATATTGCAATAATAACCCATTAAATATAATCTGTCATATATTCTTGTCCTTGGAAGTCATGTGAATTCGGAGTTGCAGGTGTGAGAGCATAAGAGTCCCCAGTAAGCTCGGATCTCCATACAAACGTAGTATCGCTCTCATTTTAAAACTACATGCTAGAATAACATGAAACTTTGTATAGACAATAAGGCGGGCCGTAGGCTTGTGTACTACTGTCATCATCCTCCTAGCGTTTTCCCGGTTGCATCCTATGGTTGCTTTACACTTAGTATAACCCCGAAATTTGGCGTAGGCACTAGTTTACGAAAGCGACTATCATCTGACTTTCTTGGGCTTAGACCGGTTTCCTCATGATGTTTTCCGTCACCGAAAGGCTACTGTTAAATATTGCACATAAGTTTTTTTGAAACCTTGTACAGTCAAGAAGAGCAAAAGTTAGTTAACACCTTTTCATCATAACAAAATGGAATAAGATTCAAGTGTTAACTTACTTTTGCTTGTGACTGTACGAACAGGGGTTCGAACCCATGAAAGTCAGCCTTACAGCTTATTTACATTGGCTCTTGTCTACCACCATCATGCTACAAAAAACCCAACCTACTACAAAAACTAAAAAACTTCCGGAACTTAACGAGTCTACTTGCAGCAGTGATCGACGAGAAGTCGTGTTGCGCATCGATCCTGCGATACGATCGACACTCGACAGCGACACGTTAGCTGCGGGTGCGCATGTAGCCCACGAATAAACTATTACAACCAGTTTTATAACTTTCCCACAAATACCCGGAAATGGGAAGGTTAAGAGTGTTATTGCAGGCTTCGTATTAATTACAAAGACGGTTAAGGTCGCACGTTTAAAACTAATATTCGGCTTAAAATTAGTTCATTACATGTCTAGACAGATAATCTACCATTTCAAGTTACGACTATTACGAGGCTCCGTCCGCTTATTACAAATAAAGCCACCGTATGTCCCCAAGGACCATTCTATGGGTATACTGGTCAAAAATGTTGTGTGTTGATCAAATCGTATGACTAATTCCAGACATTGACAAACTCACAATCTCATATTTCACAAACTTTATTATTTACCTCTCATTAGTGTAGACCAAACTTATACGCCGAAAACGTATCGCTTTTCTTCTTAGTTAACTCTTCTTTGGAAGCACTCGTAGTCCCAAACTTGTGAATCATATACCTTTATCAATTATAATGACTATTTACTTTGTTATTCTCAAGGTTTTTTTTCGCTATCTGCATATTTTTAACTTTCGTCAACACCTTAAATATATGTTTTTATCGTTAATGAGCTATATTTATATGATTTGGTGGTGGTACAAAATCAGTAACAAAACTACAGTAAATAGTTACGAGTAAGTACATTATACATACATTATTAACTAATCTCCTAGAGTGCCTGGGTTCTATTACTTCCCTTAGAATCGGTTGATCTGCGGGAAAGGGAAAGATTCTAAGCCGATGCAACCCAGAGGTAACGGTAAGTGGTCATTTAGTGAACCCTAAGTGATCGCTTACCGGTGCTACCAATAACCCGAAACGGGGGGTGAGGGGCTCCGCATCAGGGAGTCGCAAGACACCTCAGAAGCGGCGTAAGAGACAAGCCATTACGAATACCTACTAAAATAACTACGCACCCCCGTAACCCTGACTGCGAAAGAGGGCTGCAATAGTCTGTAGCCTCGCTCTGCATTTTCTACCGCATGTATTACGGGGAGTGCTCCGAGGAATTGTTCGGATTAATCCCTGCCGCTTCCTTCCGCCATCGCCCAACGCGACAAAATTTCCATCCTCACCACTTAGATGGTTGGCAGTCCTCAAATGTGCGTTTCTCCAGAAATTTCTTGCCTCGCACAGCTAAACTGTGGAATGAACTGTCGCCTGCGGTATTTCCGGACCGATTCGACCTTCAACCCTTCAAGAAAAGAGCGTACTCCCATCTTAAAGGCCGGCAACGCACTTACAACCCCTCTGGTGTTGCGAGTGTCCATGGGCGGCGCTAATCGCTTACCATCAGGCGATTCGTCTGCTCGTTTGCCACCTATGTCATAAAAAAAAAAAAGTCGAAAGCGGGGGCTGTCACCTCTATAAAAAGTTACAATGGAACTGAGGGGTTGAATCCGGGATTTTTCACTCTAGTCCGCGGTGGAGGTCTCCCTACACGCTTGCCGACGGGTGGGAGGCCCTTGCCTCACCAGTGAATGAATGAGCAGCTTCGGCTGTTGCAGCAGGCGGTGTTCGTGGTTGCGTAGCTATGGCGATCCCGTGTCGCAGCCACTTATTCTATCTGACGGGCATACCCTAGTGGTTTTAGACGGTAGTCCAGTTTCCGGGAGTCCGTCATATCCACCCTAGTTCCTCTGCTACGCGGGATGCGTTAATACATTTCCCTAGGAAAATAATACGATACACAAAATTAAGCCCTAACCTTAATTTGGCTGTGTCCCCAGGAAAAACTGTACGCCTACCTGACTTGTCGATGCGGAGGCGGTACGATATGAGAAAACTGTTAGCTGTCAGTGTCAAAAATGCAGTACTGCCCCTCTTCTGCGTATGGTATTAATATTGCGCAAACGTAATACTGACAGTATTACGTCAAGTGAGGAAATCTCACATCAGTAAGCTTACGTTAAGCAACAAAATACCTATGACGTATCGTTACCTCGCCGCCAAGTCAGGAAGTCGCCTAATGGTTGGTGAACCTGTACTGTGTAAATAAGTATGTAAAGTATATGAATTTATACTAACGTGAGACATATTAACACTTAAAGAAAGAAATACGGTTGAAATTCACTTGTAAAGTTCACTCACTCGCTCACACTTAATTAAGGCTGGGGAGCAAGGTTTGCGAAGTGCATCTGTGCATTTGTGGCATAATGGTGGAAGAAAACGGCCACCACGGGCTGAGTTGCCAAAAAAGTGCGGGTCGGTTCCCCAGGCACCACTCCATCAATGAAATCGTGCGTCGGGCTATGATGTCGGCCAACATACCCTGCCTCTTAGAACCACCAGGCCTGTCCCGTACGGACAGAAAAAGACCGGACGGGCTGACGCTGGTTCCTTGGCAGAGAGGGCGTTGTCTTCTATGGGATGCCACATGTGTTAGCACATTTGCGGCATCACATCTAAGACACACCATTAAGGCAGCAGGTTCGGCGGCAGAAAATGCTGTAAAAATTAAGCACGCCAAATACTCTGCCTTGGAATCTGCGTACGATTTCGTCCCGGTTGCTATCGTGACGGCAGGACCGTGGGGCAGCGAGGCTCTCGGGCTTTTTAAAGCTCTTGGTAAAAGGCTGAGAGAGAGGGGTAATGACCCCCGCTCTGAGTCATGGCTGGTCCAACAGGTCTCCATTGCTGTCCAGCGTGGAAACGCTGCGAGCATTTTGGGGACCTTTAGATCTGGCACGTCGCAGAGTGGGGTGTAGTTTTTTTGTTTTGTTTTATTATTATTGTTTCTAATATTTAGTTAAGTGATTTTTCTTTTCCTTTTGTGTACCTTGGTTTGTTTCTGTTATTGTAATTTTTTTTTAAAGTGCTTACAGAGTTGTGTTTTTTTTTCTTAATGATATAAAGAAACAAAAATAATGTAAATTATGTTAAAGTACTCATTATGTTATCTTAACTGCGCCGCACATATCGGGTGACCATGTCGTTAGATATTTCTGTATTCAAACATTATTTATTATGTTATCGACACCTATGGAATGCTCTAATAATATTATTTATTGTTTTTTTATTTCAATCTACACTAAGCTTAATGGCTGTATTTCGACACACTCGAAAGAAACTAGAAAGATTAAGTAATGTATGTGGGTCAAGGGTCTCCAGAGGTCTCTATGGGCATCGAACCACCAGACCTGTTCGTCATACTTCGGCTTAGGTTGGCTCTAGCACACAGGGCCTGGTCAGGAGAAAAGGAAAACAGAAGCAAAATAGGAATTTTATGCTATACGCGACGTCTGCTTACTATTGAAATGTAGGTACTGTAGTGGTCTCTTTCAAACGTCGACGTCGGCGTCTTGCGTCCATAGAAAAGTTGACGCAAAATAGAGGAGACCAGGGCCTTAGAGGTGTTGTCGATATACCCGATCGCGATAGTAACGAAAGAGCAAGTGCTATACGCGGCGGGCGCGTGCGAGCGGGATGCCATGATTTTCTTGCAAACATCGGTTTTGATTGACAGAGTAGCTTTATGTAAGTAAGGTAAATGTCCCGGTGCTCGACACTGACCCAATACATGGCTTGACCAATTTTATCTCAGAATGACAGAGGTGATCAATAGGTGCCATATACTGCCCTCATATTCACAAACCGACTCGCCCTCACCTGTCACCTCACGCATCAAACATTTGATATACTATAAAGATCGATTGCCCGGACCTCGTCTTCAAGATTCATACTCATACAATACATTTTTTTTATGTCGTTTGGTGCAAAGGCTGGACAGCCAATCAGCAAGCAGTTACCGTTTAGCCCGAGGCAACAACGGATTACTTAATTTGCATAATCGATTTTGTTCTAATTAAGGGAGAATAAATATAATATGTGATCGACAGGGATTACATATACTTGTATCATATCTTCTGATAGTATTGCTCCATATTGGTTCGAGAAGAACCACACAACACAATGGTAGTACAGAACATGGCGGTGAACTCTTAACTCCCGTCCCGTCTCAGTGGGAATCCTCAGCCTAATACTCGTAGTCCGTACATCGATCACGGCGCTAAAGCCTGATTTACGCCCGACTCGTACATTTTTGTTCCTAAGTGGATTACGGGCTCCAGCCGAGTGTCGTCGTCTGCTGTTGTTTAGTTTAGGTACATACAGTCCACAAGAAAATACCTAGTCTTCTTTTTTAACCTTACATACACACATATCGTAAGTTTTTGTATGTATGTATTATATATATACACAAACTCACGCCTATATTCCTTAAAGGGCAGAGAGCACGAAATTTAATTTCAGTGCCACTTTTTAGCTATTGCAGGTTTATAAATGGAGAAAATGCAGTGAAAGGTTGCTTGAAAGTTGATTGTTTTGAACCTTAATGTACAACTAATAGAGTCGAAAAGTGGTAGACCACTTTTTTGGCGAAATGTTCCATTAAGAACTGTATGTACGACGCTGAAAGGACCTATGTTTTTGTCTTGTTCGCTCAGGTTAAAAAAATAAAGAAAGAACTGTTTAAAGAGGATTTCAGACCTAAATTTCACTTTTTATCGAATTGAATTTTTCAAATCGTGGTTTAGAGACAGCAATTTTTTTCATTATACAGGCTGTTCGGCAGATGGATGTACATATGTATATTGGGGATAGATGAGGTCATCTGCTACGTGGCTAGCACAAAAAAATGAATTGGGCCTACTTTTTTTTAAAATTTTATTTTTGTTTTGATATTCTTCTTGGTTTTCAAATAACTGGATTCGTAAGATTCTGGAATTAGTCTAGATTTAAATGAAATAAAAATGTTGTCCTTTGTATCATTTTTTAATAATCAATTTTCAAGATTATAACCTCAATTATTAAAAAAAAACATAAAACGAACAAAAAAATATTTTATTCTAATCTAGACTAATTCCAGAATCTTACAAATTCAGATTTTAGAAAACAGAGAATTTCAAAATAAAAAATAAAAAAATCTTAAAAAAAAACTTTGTGCCCAATTCATTTTTTTGTGCTAGATCACGTAGCAGATGACCTAATCTATCCCCAATATACGTATGTCCATCCATCTGCCGAACACCCTGTATTATGAATATTACCATATAATTTTTCCCTTTGTCAAACCAAATAGTTTTGTTAAAATACTGTTAAAGTAAAGCCAATTTAGGTCCAGACAGTGTCTTAACTGTAGGTATGATATGAATGTATGTCGCAAGAATATGATGAAAACTTAGAGTTGTTCGGTTTTCGGATCGGTTTTCTTTTTTTTCTGACATAGAAGTATAATGGCCTATAAAATCACTAAGATTGTCTAGTGAGATAGCAATGCCAGCTGTCCTTATAATCTTAATTTAGTCTTTTCACTGGACTGGTCCAGGGTTTAGATCAAAACACTTTATTTTAGTCTTGTAACGTTTACAGTTAATTTATTAACTCGTATCATATCAATTTAATAAAATTTCAGATTTTACCATAACCACGCAAGTTTTGGGTACCTATAGTCTATACCTTAATAATAATATGTTTACTCTCTTTACCTTAAGAGTATTTTAAAAAGAGACAATCGAAATGAGACCGTAACACAACCAGAACGAGTGTCATAGGCCAAGTTAATCACAACTGATTAGGTCAGTTGCATAGACTTGGTTGTGACTATGAGGTATAGACGAAAACCAGTATCTTGATACAACCATAGTCAAGGAACCAGTGATATTACATCGTACCATCGTTGACCATCGCCAACACAGTTAACTGACCATTCATGCACTTTATTCTCATTGTATTAAGGGTGTACTTTTGAGAATGTCGCACTGAAATACTACTCGTAGAAAAGTGATTTGTATAAAAACTGAACGTGAGATGATTTTTACGTTGCAGATCGTTATATCGGATCGCCACGCTTGGCATGCAGGTTGACGATCGCAGTATCGTTATATCGGATCGCCACGCTTGGCATGGTCGCAGTATCGTTATATGCGAAGTCGTAATAAAGCGATTCTGTATTTTGTGTCATCATCACAGAACTATCTCATCGTTAAATCAACCTCGTGTGCAAGAGCAGTGCCCCTGCCGTGATTGAGTTACGCGTTATTGTTATTAATTATTTATTTATTAGCATGACTTGCGTGGGATGTCTGCGGTGTGATGGGAGGAGCGGGTTTGAGTTTCAGAGCGTTTTCGTGTCGGGGTCTGGAGCCTGGACTATGACTGGATCCATATAATTGGTACATTACCAGTCCAGCGCTAATGCGAGCCGCCTTTGGCGCCGGCAACAGGATTTGTCTAGAGCGCCTTTGAACCGAATTTCGATGGTCGTTTTCGGTCGTTCGAAAATAAATGGGGTCAGTCCTTATATACAACAAATTACCAAAAAGTGTAACTAGTGAAGAGAAATATAAGTCATTCATAAATAAACTTAAAAATATTCTAGTACAGAAAGCATACTACACAGTTGAAGAATTTTTAACGGATAAAAGTTTGCAATAGTATAGGTAGTTAGTAATTATATTTATTAGCATAGATTATATTGTGGATTTGAAGGTAAAGATCAGCAAAGATTAATATTATGGTGTATGTTATAAATTTGGAATTGTGTAATTGTTAATATAATTTAGTCTATTTTATGTAATGAACATGGTTGCAATAAATACATAAATAAAAAATAAATAAAATAAATAAAATAAAATAAATAAATAAAATAAATTCTATTAAATTTTTTTTTTACTAATGATCCAATCATCTTAATTATATTGTTTTCTTAGTAGCCGTACATAAAAAAAAATAGGTAAGTAGGTAGTAGGTACATATCATTGGTTATTCTGTCCTATTTAAATATGGTATGGTATGGTGGATATATAAATAGAGATTTCCGTATATTTTAACCCGGACCCGGGTATGTCCTAAAACTACGACCAAGACCACCGTGGGATGGGCAGCAGCATCCCTGGAGTGCGGTGGAGATACTGCGATCGCCAACTCGCATACCAAGCGTGGCGATTATGGCATTTACCCCCCACCAAATTGGGGGAGGCCTATGTCCAGCAGTGGACGTCCTAGGGCTGATAAGGTGGTGGTGGTATATATTAACAGGGTAATCACGTAACTCTTCGAACGTACGTACATCAGTCATTTTTAGGGTTCCGTAGTCAACTAGGAACCCTTATAGTTTCGCCATGTCTGTCCGTCCGTCCGCGGATAATCTCAGTGACCGTTAGCACTAGAAAGCTGAAATTTGGTACTAATATGTATATCAATTACGCCGACAAAGTGGTAAAATAAAAAGTGGAAAAAAATATTTTATTAGGGTACCTCCCCTATACGTAAAGTGGGGAGTGATTTTTTTTTCATTTTAACCCTAACGTGTGATATATTGTTAGATAGGTATTTAAAAATAAATAGGGGTTTACTAAAATCATTTTTTGATAATGTTAATATTTTCGGAAATAATCGCTCCAGAAGTAAAAAAAAATGTGTCCCCCCCCCTCTAACTTTTGAACCATAAGTTTTAAAAATATGAAAAAAATCTCAAAAGTAGAACTTTATAAAAACTTTGTAGGAAAATTATTTTGAACTTGATAGGTTGAATAGTTTTTGAAAAAATTACAAAAATAATTTCTGAACTAAGTTTGTAATTTAACCGTATAAACAGGTGTTTATTGTACCTGTCATTTCTACAAAATCACAATGAAATGACGTGATTTTTAGGGTTTTGTGTTTCTGTACTTAATATGTCAACTTAATGTGACGGACGGAAAACTACGGAACCCTACACTGAGCGTGGCCCGACATGGTGGCCGGTTTTGTTACTATGATGAGATTTAGATTACATTTACCTTACGAACGCTCGCGAAAACGTTGGATAATTACCCCGCACTTCTCGCTACCGCTTACTTTGCCTTCGTGGCGTTTGTCGCTCCCCCATGCACCGTATCGCAGCGTTATCCCGGATTGAAATAAATAACAATTTGACAACCAGCCTGTCTCCTGTAACTAGACATGAATCACGTGTGACGGCCATTTGTCACAGCGAGGGGCGATGACGCGTGCAGTTGCTGTATACTCACGGTTAATCTATAAGATATGAGTCCAGAGACAAATATTTCGCATCCCTAGGCGACTTCCTGATTTGTTGAAGCGGTGCGGAGGCGGTACGGTATGAGAAGCTGTCAGCTGTCAGTGCCAACTGTCAGTCGAGTCAGTACAGTACCGTTTGCGCCCGTACATTTACATGAGTGCTTCTCGACTGGCGCGGGATGCGTGGAAGCGGGCTGATACGAATGAAGTACTGCCCCGCTTCTGCGTATGATATTACTACTGTACAAACGTTATACTGACAGTATATCGTCAAGTGCAAAAATCTCTGCGGCATCAGTAAGCTCACGTAAAAGAAGAAAATACCACATATCGATCCCGTCGCGCCAATTCAGGAAGTCCTAGGCGTCAAGATTATGTCTCGACACAGGGGAAGATATACTAGAAGCGAGGTAAGTCTTTAAGTCGTGCAAGTGCACCCCTCACCAATGCATAGGTTACTTTCCCATTGGGCGGTACGGGGTCGGTACGATATCAATATTAGTAATCACCTTTTGTTTGCCGAGTCCGTACAAATTATTTATTGCGCTTTACATTTAAATGAATGCTAATGATTGGCGCGGGATGCGCTTCGGTGCAACTGTGATACTGTCAGCATACCAATAACTAAAGAAAAAGCGACGTCAGTACGCTATCGGGGGGTGGTAATTGGTCAGAATCTACCTCCTTGTGGTCCACCCTGGGCAACGGCTTCATTTTGAAGACGGCTAAAAGATTCCGACTGTTCCTGGCAAGCTGAACCTGCTCCATCAGAGCCTCTCAGCTAATCCTGCGATAGAAATATTAAAGTATAAAATAATTATGCTCCCAACAAAATGCTGCCCCTCCAAGGGCCCTCCGACAAAAAGTTTGGGACCTTCTGTCCTAATACTTCAAATTAATGTTGAAGGTATGTCACAGCCAAAATACGACTACCTTTCTCGACTTGCGCATGATAACCATGCCGACGTGATAACCGTCCAGGAACATCACATAGATAACTTTAGTAAATTTGACACCCGCGGAAAAATCGCGGGTTTTAACTTAGTAGCCTACACCCTTTCTTCCATTTATGGCTCGGCTGTATACATAAGATCAACTCTCTCAAGTACTTATACCTCTGCAGTGTCCAACAACAACAACATCGAGATCATTATCCTAAAACTATCGAATATCACCATTACGTCAGTCTACAAGCCCCCTGGTGTCGACTTCCCGAATCCCTCTCTAAAAGTTTATCCCCATCCAGCAGTTTACATAGGGGACTTCAATAGCCGACATTCCTCCTGGGGATATTCGTCAAACAACTCCAATGGCGAGGTCCTGAGTGAATGGTGTCTTGAAGAAAAACTCCATCTCGTCTTCGACGCCAAACAGCAGGGCTCTTTCCGATCGGCGCGGTGGCAACAAGACACAAACCCAGACCTATGCTTTGCATCCGAAGACGAACACGGAAACATATTGCCTATCTCCCGACTGATCCTCAATGACTTTCCCCGCAGTCAGCACCGTCCCGCTCTCATTAAGATTGGATTGGAAGTTCCTGTTGTTAACTCTTTACCAAAACCACGCTGGAACATGACGAAAGCAGACTGGAAGTCCTATGAACAACAAATAGATTCTAATATCAGATGGCTGAAACCGGAAGCATCAAATTATGACAGATTCTGCAGAATAGTCATAGGCGTGGCTAAAAGGTGCATACCTAGGGGGTTTCGTAAGGAGTACATTCCTG
This sequence comes from Notocelia uddmanniana, assembly GCA_905163555.1. Classification (NCBI taxonomy): domain Eukaryota; kingdom Metazoa; phylum Arthropoda; class Insecta; order Lepidoptera; family Tortricidae; genus Notocelia; species Notocelia uddmanniana. The sequence goes on from LR991064.1 coordinate 7,059,215, forward strand.
GATGGTCTCCGGAGACTGAGGCGATTTACCATGAGTACCTCACGACAAACGAATCTTGTACCGCCAATAAACTGCTGGCTGCCCTTGGCGAAGCCCGCCGACAGAAGTGGATGGATAGCGTCGAGGGTATGGACTTCACGCACTCGAGCAGGAAAAGTTGGGCGTTACTATGTAAACTGGGTGGCGCTGCTCAGCCCGGTAGAGGACAAGCATCTACTCATCCAGATGAGGTAGCGGACCGTCTAAAGAATATCACAAAGAGCGCTTCAGTCGACAAAGCCTTTGCCAAAGCCATTAAAAGAGAAATTAAGGTATTACTCGGCGCTCAGAATCAGGGTGAGGTTCTTAGCTCTCCTTTTTCCATCGCGGAAGTACGCTCAGCCCTTAGACAGATTAAGTGTGGAAAGGCCGCCGGTATAGATAATATTTACCCGGAATTTCTTACCCATATGGGTAAGCGAGCCATACGGTGGCTAACAGATTTCTACAACAACATCTTTGAAACTGGCATACCTCCCACCTTGTTTATGAAGTCTAAGGTGATAGCCATACTAAAGCCCGGAAAATCTCCCGATGACCCAGCTAATTTTAGGCCTATATCTTTGCTGAGTGTTACATTTAAACTACTTGAGCGCTTACTATACAACAGGATTAGGAACATCGTGGATATGAGTATCCCTGTTGAGCAAGCAGGGTTCCGAGCTGGTAGAAGCTGCAGCGATCAAGTCCTGGCACTCAGTAGCTACATAGAAGCTGGTTTTCAACGAGGTCAGAAGACTATAGCCGCTTTCGTGGACTTAAGGGCAGCATATGATACTGTGTGGATAAGGGGATTGATCTACAAGGCAGGCAAAATTATTCCCTCTGCAAAAATCCTTCGCCTCCTGGGTAACATGATGGGACCACGCCAGATTACTGTTCTGTTGGAAGGCAAAGTTAGCAAATTTCGACTCTTAAAAAATGGACTTCCGCAGGGCTCAGTCTTGGCACCCCTCCTCTTCAATATATATACCAGCGATTTGCCCACTACGGAGTGTAATAAGTTCTTATACGCCGATGACATTGCGTTAACAACCCAGACAAAGAACTTTGAAACGGGTGAATATGTGCTCAAGCAAGACCTCGACATTCTGAACCGATATTATGTCAAATGGAGACTCTGCCCGAATCCCTCAAAGACCGAGGTTGCGGCTTTTCACCTATCAAATAGCCTAGCAAACAGGGAGGTGGATGTCACTTTTTGCGGCCAAAAGCTGCGCCACAACTTCAATCCAAAGTATCTGGGTGTCACGCTGGACCGATCACTTACCTATAAAGCGCACTTGGAAAACCTGTCCCAAAAAGTGAAAACGCGAGTTAACCTCATTAATAGGCTTGCGGGGACGTCATGGGGAGCTCGAGCTGACGTTTTGCGCACTTCCTCTATCGCGCTCGTATATTCGCCCGCGGAGTATTGTGCTCCAGTGTGGTATAGAAGCGCGCATACAAATAAGATCGACGTTCAACTGAACAGAGTCATGCGAACTATATCTGGAAGCCTGCTGCCTACACCCACCAGATGGCTTCCCACGCTGTCGCATATTGCTCCGCCAAATATTAGGAGAGCGCACGCTGCTGCACAGGAGTGGATTAAGGCAACAACCCAAACTCTGCCCATTAGAGAGACGCTCCAGCACTTACCACACCTGCGGCTACAGTCCCGCAAACCTATATGGACCGACTGCCAGCTGCAGGGCCCGCAGCCTTTTAGTACCCTTGCGGAGTGGAAAAAGCAGTGGCAGGATCAGGCTGGGGCCGATAACATAGACCCCACTAGAGTTCCAATAGGCTTCAGTGAACATCGCAAGATCTGGGTAACTCTGAACCGCATCCGGACGGGCGTTGGGCGCTGCAACCACAACCTACACAAGTGGGGGATATCAACAGCAGCAGACTGTGACTGTGGTGCGCCAGCACAAACTATCCTCCACATTGTTGAGGAATGTCCTGGAAGAAAATTTTCAGGAGGTATGAGAGACTTATTGGCGCTGACTCCTGCAGCAAGGGACTGGCTACTCAACTTAGATTTAAAATTGTAATTATTAACGTGTATTTTTGTTTTAAATATGTAATAATTAAACATTAATGGTTAGACAGGATTAAAGCCATACGATAATAATAATAATAGTACGCTATCGGGACTGTAAAAAATACCGCATACAGATTGCGTCCCGCCTACTCAGGATATAGCCTATGTGGTGAGTCGTGGTTGGAAACTTGTGAATAGCCCAGCAGAGCATCCCCAACCGAGCGCGGCCTCATTACTGATGTACATTTTTGTGAATGAACCTGCTTTCAATTCAATTTCTCTATACCCCCTTCGGAATGTTTAAACGCCTTTGTTTGGAGGCGTCGGGGGCAAAGAGTCAACCTCTTTTTTCTTCACTTGAGTTGAGGGTTATAATAGAGTGCTCGGGAAAAGAAAAAAATGTGGTAGAAATAGATGTTTCAATACGGTCCCCCTTCGGAGCACTTTCCAGTTTTCATATATTGAGTTGTATCGACGGTACTCTACCTTGGGACGTCATCTAGTGAAACTGCTATTTAAACAGAACGGTTTCTGCTTTGATTGTAATACTCTAGTTTTCATTAACTTCTCTGTTTAATTAAATCCTAAGTCAAGCTTGGACGTTCGAACAAACAGTTAACACTGGTTTAAGGGTCCCCGCACGCTCGACTGAACTCGATTCTCCATACAAACGTAGTATCATCCTAATTTTAAAACGCCATGCTGAAATAACATGAAAATATGTAAACACAATGGAATTTGCCGTATCTAGGCCGGAACTTAATTTCTGTTGCTAGAAATTGTACTATTAAAATACAGCGAGTTTTCGAGTTTTTTAGGTCTTGTATGAAACCTTAATAATCACTGTATTTTTTCTCTATTATAATTTCAAGCAACAGAAACTAATTTCCGGCCCAGATATGCCAGATACCATTGTATATACATAAGTTTTATGTTATTCCAGCATGCCATTTTAAAATAAGAGTGAAACTGTTTGTATGGAGAACCGAGCTTCCTGCGGACTCTTCTATACTATAGGCAGGCTTCTTGTATACTACATGCTGATTTCACCAAATTATTTTTGCAGGATACAGGTTAAGAGTCAAAAGATGTGTAGTCTTGGGATAAATTTCATTCATATTTAGTACCTATATGTCAAAGCCATGGACTAACTTTAGACTAAACTCTATTGTTGTTTAAAATCTTTACTATTTTGACGTTTATCCTCAGATTAATATTTCTGTTTCGTCGAACCCGGCTTTTGTCGATTCACCTCCACACGCGCCGATCAACCATGAGGTGAGCGTACGATACATATTGAACTTATGTCATAGAGATATGAAAGAGATAAACCGAGGCCCTCTCTGGCGCACTTATTAAATGTCAGTATAATTAACTTGCGTGCTAGGTGTTGACAAGACACGCGTTAAACCAATCAGATCAGACTCATCGGAGTAACAGTAAAAGGGCGAAGGATCAGTTTACAAAATAATGACGGAGCTGTACGCATTCCCGTTAATGGCAGGCATTAAACAATTGAGGATCACATTACACTTACAAACTTAATAAAAGGTTTGTAAATTTTTATGAAATTCCAATATTGGCTAAAAGGCCGCATCGCTGTTCGATAGTGGCCGACTGGTCACGGCTGGTCGGACTTCCTTTCCCATCTCAGAGCGTGTAACTCACAAATTTGTGCCCCCTGGTGCATCCGGCTTACTTCCTGGCTGTATGTGGTACCTAAGTTCATGTTTAAATAGGTTTGTCAATTTGTATGAATAAGAGGATTAATGTATGTAGGTACCTACATTATATCTTCTTACGGTATTTTAGCACAAACAAAGATGGTTAGCGGGTCGCCTGAGTAATTTCTTGTGACCACAAACCACTGCAAAAACACTTTACTGGCAATGTAAACAGTATGTGAAAAGACAAAGGTATATTTTAAGGTTCTGTATATTATTTACTAGTATTGTACGGGAGTGGAGAATGGTAGGAACGAACGCCTAATAAGTAGGTTACGCTTCTGTTAGCACACAAAATAGCTATAAAATAATAAAATAGCTTGGCACAGATTTTATAATACTATTAGCAGTGGGAACCGGTAAAGAAAAATAAAATCTCACCAAAATATTTCATATAAAACAGCTTAGGCGCCTTCCTGACTTGTCGATGCGGAGGCGGTACGATATGAGAAAACTGTTAGCTGTCAGTGTCAACCGATATCAATGCAGTACTGCCCCACTTCTACGCATGAAAATAAAATAAATGGTATTACTACTGCGCAAACGTAATACTGCCAGTATTACGTCAAGTGAGGAAATCTCACACCAGTAAGCTTACGTCAAAGAGCAAAATACCTATGACATCGCTCCCGCTCCCGCCCCGCCAAGTCAGGAAGTCGCTTTAAACTCACAAGCTCACGCTTTCGCTGTAAAAAAGTTATCAGATCCCACCTACACCTTACTAACCCTACACCTTAGTGTAAAAAGTATGTTTTGGCGGTTTCAACATTGATGTACTATTATAGAACTAGATTCACAATCAGCCCACAAAAATGTCCCCCGTGAAAGTACCGCCCGCACGACTCGGGCGGTACTTTCCTGTTTAGTCGTGTTTGGACCGCAGACAGTGACAGTTGTCCAACAATGACGAAATCTGCTGTGAAAAACTCCTTTAATAGTTACAAAAAAACAAGGGAAAAGACGGAATATACTTCTTTAGCTTAGTTATTTTGATAACGTTACAAAATTTATATTATCTCCACCGCACTCCAGGCATGCTGCTACCCATCCCCCGGTGGCGTTGGTTGTAGTTGTGGGACATACCCGAGTCCATTCCGGGTATTAAAATATAATAATAATAAATTATTTTATTTACGACCAACTTGGATCATGGTATTAGTAACAATTGTATTACTTATTAATCTAGTGTTAGTGCAATACATTTTAATTACTCCTAACTTATTATGCAGCAGTTGTACAAGTACAGGCCATCATTCCTGTTCGCTACGAGTATCATGCTCAGAATGCTCTTGGAGTTAGCCCGCCCTCTGCGCACCAGGGATGTGGCTCGCTTGCGCATAGTGCTATATAAGTAGTCTAATGAAACGGTTTACTCTCGTCTTGAATGTCGAACATTATCGCTCGACATGTTTCAGACCGATTCGCGGCAACCAAAACCTGAAAACGTCTTTTTTTATGATAGATCCTAATAGATCCTAAATAAATGTCTTGGTTCGTGCTGTTTTAATGAGAAGTTATTTTTTTTTTATTTTTTTATTTTTTTTTATTGTAATGGGAAACAAACAGCATACATTATACAAATGTATAGGAAAACAACTTAGTTTATACATAGGCCAAAACAGTTTCCACCAAGAGTTATAACATTTTTGCTCTGAGTACAAACGATGCAGCAAACACAAATAACAAAACCTTTGACATTTTGTTAAAATCGAAAAAGAATTAAAAAATAAATAAATATATATATATATATATATATAATAATGTGGAGAAAAGAAAAAAGAACAAAAGTTAATTACAATTACTTAGAGTACACTAGCGCATTTTCCAGTTTAAATATTTTACAAACATTTAATATGAGTAGACTTATGTTTTAATTAACAATTGCTTTCATTTCAGAAACAAACTTGTTATGGTTTAATTGGAACATATCTAAATGTGAATACTTTTTATTATAAATATTGCATGCTCTTGCTAAATATTTATTCTTAACGTATCTTTTACGACTAAATGGAATGGAAAATAAATCAGTAGACCGAGTCCGGAAGCTAGGACAACGGAACGACACTTTATCTACAAGATATTGGGAATCGACTAAATTATTTACCAATTTGAATAAAAACGTAACATCCCTTTTTTCTCTTCGCACCTGAAGACTTTCGATATTGTCACAGACAAAGGAATTGAATCTATATTTAAGGAACTTTTTTTGTATACGCTCTAATGAATTTACATGTACTGAATAAAGTGGACTCCATACAGTGGATGCATATTCTAAATGTGACCTAACAAATGCATTATAAAGAAGCAACAATGTGTTGGGATTTTTAAAATCTTTACTTTGACGAAGAATAAATCCAAGCATTCTATAAGCTTTAGATGTAATTTTATCAATGTGAGATGTTAACTGAATTTCACTATCACTATATACTCCTAGATCCTTAACCTCATATACTCTCTTAAGGGTTTGGCTACCTAATATGTAATTAAAATATATAGGTTGTTGTTTCCGCGTGAAGGTGATTACGGAATATTTTTCAGTATTCAAGTAAAGTTTATTATTAAGACAATAGGTATCTAGCCTATTCAGATCCTCCTGTAATTTGATACAGTCGCCTTCAGATTTAACAACAGTAAATGAGAACCCTGGGGGACCCCTGACGTGATCGGGACGAAAGAAGATGTAAAACCTTTAACTGTCACAGCTTGAGTCCTATCCCGTAAATAAGAAGTAAGCCAGCGTAGCAGATCGCCGTGAATGCCAAGATGTTGTTTATGATTTTTTGTTTACCCTCTGTGATACACAAACGATGCAATTTTGGAACCAAAATCATTATCAATACATTTATTCATCTACAATATTTTATAGACCCTAAAAAACAATGAGAAGGACGACGTGAAAACATATTTGGAAAACGTGCTACTACTATAAATATTAAAGTTATTTTTATACAATTTTTTAATGTAGGAGGCCATATTATTTATTCAAATGTACTTTTTTTTTGCAATTCACCCTTTGGTAATAGACGAAATGGGTGGATTCAAACCTATCCATAGCAACGTAGCTTTGCACATCTCTGGTATACCTGCATATACTTGCTCGTGTATAAACGGGGCTTACAATCCTTGGCCAACGGTGTTTCTGGCTTTAGATTTGTCATCATTTATAACACCAGGATACATACTAATGTCATGATTAATGTGTTTTGAAGTAAGATAAAAACTGTCGTGTTACCAATCCCTAGTAAATGCAGCGTGAAGCTGTTAATATAGTCATTAAAATGGCATTTCATAATTATGTCATACTTAGGTACTAGTCATGTCATATATTATACTTATTATAAATACAACTCTAATATGCGAATCATTGATATTTGCTCCTAGCAACACTGGACTTTCCTTGCACAGATTGTACGTAATTGGTGAAAACCAACCAATAAGAGTGTTGCTCGATCCTGATTGGTGCTGGGTTTTGACAGCTCGATACGACCAATCAGCGATGGGTATTTTTCCCGCCATCTGACATGGCGGGTAGTAGGGAGTTCGGAGTGGTACGGGCATTCTTGGGAGAACCATCGAGCTGAAGAGTAGTAACGAGGAGAATCCGTGACATATCAGAAGTGTCCAAAACCTCCCCACATTGTGGACGTGCTGAACAAGTGCACGTAAGTACTATTTAAATTATACTATTGCCTACATAGAATTCCATATTGCTTTGAATTTTATTAACGATGTTTCACATTAACGAACAATTTATTTTACGAAAATAACAAAGCTTGGTACTTGAAATAATTTTATCATCGAATCTTACTCTCTCTTAAAATATATTTGATTTCGAGAGTTAAGTCCAATGACGAAAATTTATAACGTTCATAATGGGAATAGTGAGTTGGTCATAAATCCTTTGTTCTTTCTGGTTCTTAGTACCTACCCCAAATTAAAAACTTTAAGAAATATATCGAAGATTCCATTCAGTTCTATCCATTTACCTAATTCATTCATTTATATTTTGTCTAAACGTACATCTTTGTGCCCGAATGTACATTAAGTAACTTTAGTAAATAAATTTAAATCCACGTTACGAATATAAATATATGTTGTTCTCCGAGAAAACGGAATAACGATTAGCTTAAATTGTTCTTTTGCAAGTAGGTAGGTACCGATAAAAAGTTTTGTTCGTTCCTGTGTAAATCTATATTCTCCGTGAACAATCAAATGAGACCCGAATCACGGAAGGAATAGTGGAACGAGTGGGTATTACGTTGTTTTGATATTCTGTAAAAGTAAAGTAATTCAATAAAAAAAAAAAAACATGCCTTATATTTCACAAAAAGTGGAGTGTATATATAATGTTAATGTGTTTCATTACTAAAATATTATAAAAGGAATAAAATGCACCCTTGGTTGCTATTCATAACGCTTACCGACAATTCACCTGAAGTTAAGTAGTACAAGTCTGGCCTCCGTTATACGTAACTTTTACGAATATCGGGGTCAAGATATACTAGGCGTGAGCGGTGAGTTAAACCGGGGGAGGTTATGAATAGCATAGCTGGGCTTGTATAAGGACGTGAGCGTGCGTCTGGGCTTTCATGAGGACGTGAGAGTGCGTCTGGGCTTGTATAAGGACGTGAGCGTGCGTCTGGGCTTTTATAAGGACGTGAGAGTGCGTCTGGGCTTGTATTAGGACGTGAGCGCGCGTCTGGGCTTATATAAGGACGTGAGAGTGCGTCTGGACTTGTATTAGGACGTGAGCGTGCGTCTGGGCTTGTATAAGGACGTGAGAGTGCGTCTGGGCTTGTATTAGGACGTGAGCATGCGTCTGGGCTTATATAAGGACGTGGGCGAGCGTCTGGGCTTTGTACGATGACTAGAGTGTGACTCTGGGCTTTTATTGTATGAGGGCGTGAGCGCACGTTTAGCTTTATATGAGAATGTGCATGAGGACGTGAGTATGCGTCTGTACTTTGTATGAGGACGTGAATGTGCGTCTTTGGGCTTTGCTCGAGAACATCAGAATGCGCCCAGACTTTGGTTTTACGACGTAAGCATAATATTTGACCCTTGTTAGATGTGAATGTATGGTTTGAGTACAAAGCCTGATGGTTTTACCTCTCAATAATGTACCTATAAGGTAGTAGTACTGTCACGCTCTGAAGCTTAAAAAAATGAATTGCATATGAACATTGATATTGCCATAAGACACGCGCGCTCAAGTTTTATAGTAAGATCAGTAGATCGGACTTATAATATTTCGGAGTTTTGTAACCAACGCTCTAGAGTTGATGTACCTATATAAACAATTGTGAAGTCGTTTGAGAAATGAGTTCTGGCAAAAATAGTTAGCAAACTGTTGCATTCATAATAAACTGCTTATGAAGGTAGAAAAAAAAAAATGATGCACTGTTTACCAAGTTAGAAGTAAAGTACATGTGTAATGACTTAGTTTCCAATAGGCATTAAATTGTCTTATAATAACAGATAAACTGTCGATTTCCCTCTTCAAGCGCGAAAAGCACAATGAAAAACGAAAAAGTGTTAAACATTGATAGTTCCAATACTAATAAAAAATTTATCAAGGAAATTGATGTTAACAATAAATCATTACAAGCTTATATTGACTTTGGTAGCGACTGTTCCCTTATTAAACTAAGCGAAGCTGAAAAATTGAATTTGGATAAAATATTTTCTGATCTACCTATGATAAGAGGATTTGGTAATTTTCATGTGACACCCCTGTACAAATCTAAAGTAGTTGTTCAGATTGATGAAGTACATGCTGACGTTGTAGTTCATGTAGTACCAGACAAATTTTTACATGTACCTATTCTGATAGGTCAGAATTTCACGGAGTTGCAAAATGTAACAGCCGTTAAGGATAGCAAGACATTGTTCTTCTTCAATAACCCTGCAATAGAATCTGAGTTAGGATTGAGTTCGAGTATGGTTAAGCTGATAAACAGCGACAACATTACTTTGACTGGAGTGCATCTTTTACCAGTATATAGTAATGAAACTTATAATGGAGATGTGTATGTTGAGGGACAATTGCGTCTAGTTCCTGGCAAAGAGTATCGAGTGCTTCAGGGAGCATACAAATTTAGAGACGGTAAAGGGGAAATATTGGTGTCTAGTCTTACAAACACACCTGTAACTCTGAAAAAGGGTACTTTGCTAAGTAGAGCTTTTCCGTTTAAGGAAGTCAATATGGTCGATGTTAGACGAATTAGTGAACATTCAGCTGCAACCTTATCCCCGCTAAATATAGACGAGATCCGGGTAGGCCCCAATGTTGATAACGAGACCTTGGTGAAACTACATAACTTGCTGCAAGAATATCGTGAATGTTTTGCGTGTTCATTAGATGAAATTGGGTGTGAACCTAAAGAATTTGAGATGAAGATTGAATTGAAAGATAATAAACCGATTGTTTATCGACCATATAGGCTTTCTCATTCCGAAAGAGCAAAGGTCAGAGAGACAATCTCAGACCTTCTTAGTAATGACATAATTAGGGAATCAAGCTCGGACTATGCCAGTCCAATATTGATGGTAAAAAAGAAAAATGGAGACCAGAGATTATGCGTTGACTATAGAGCATTAAATTCAAAGACTGTTAAGAACAGGTATCCACTACCAATAATTGAAGATCAAGTAGGGAACCTTAGTGGTAACAAATTTTTCACCACACTGGATATGGCATCAGGCTATTATCAAGTCCCACTTTCAGAAGAGAGCAAACATCTAACAGCATTCGTTACCCCGGACGGCCACTACGAATTTAATCGCATGCCGTTTGGGCTAGCTAACGCACCTGCTGTGTTTCAGAAGGTAATCAATAAGATGTTAGGCCCAAGTCGATTTGAGTCCGTGCTTGCTTACATGGACGACTTGCTGATTCCGACTATATCCTTAGACGAGGGCTTCGAAAAGCTTGAACAGGTCTTAAAGTTGATAAAGGAATATGGTCTTACCTTGAAACTTTCAAATTGTTGCTTCTTTTCCACGGAAATTGAGTATCTTGGATACGAAGTTTCCGAAGAAGGCATCAAACCAAGTCGACAGAAAACAATTGCAATCGAACAATTTCCGACTCCTACAAATATTCACGAAACGAGACAGTTTCTTGGATTAGCTAGCTATTTCAGAAAATTTGTGAAAGGGTTTGGTGAGATTGCACGACCTCTGACAGCACTTTTAAAGAAAGGTGCTGAATGGAGATGGACTGACATAGAAGCGAAAGCCTTTTCAAAGTTAAAGGGTGTACTGTGCAGTAGACCGGTATTAGCTCTTTATAACCCTAAATTGAAGACCGAGTTACACACAGATGCAAGTTCTCTTGGGATAGGAGGAATACTCATGCAATGGCACGAAGGTACCAATGAGCTCAAGCCTGTAGCATATTTTAGCCGACAAACCTCGCCCGAGGAAAAAGTTTACCATTCATACGAACTGGAAACATTCGCTGTGGTTTGTTCGCTCAGGAAGTTCAGGACATATTTACTGGGTATGCCATTTAAAATTTTCACAGACTGTCAAGCTTTACGCCCGACTTTAAGCAAGAAAGATCTCATACCTAGAATAGCAAGATGGCTTTTACAAATGGGAGAATATGATTATGAAATAGAGTACCGCCCAGGCCCCGCTTAGCTCACGTTGATGCGTTAAGTAGAAACCCCGTTGAAAGTCCCAACGATGACTGTGCTCCCGAAAATGTTATTTCGGTCCTCCGTATCGAACAAAATGATTGGTTAGTTACACTGCAGTTAGGGGACCCAGAAGTCAGTCATGTCATTAAAAGATTAAAACCTGACATCGATGAAGAGTACAAAGATATAAAGAAACACTATGTACTTAGGAATAATGTACTTTACCGAAAAACTGAACGTAATGATAACAATAACTTGATGTTCGTTATACCAAAAGGGGCAAGGTGGCAGATATGTCGTCTCAACCACGACGAAATGGGACATTTTGGAGTGAACAAGACTTTTGAACGCATACAAAGTCAATACTGGTTCCCCAAAATGGCCCGCTTTGTAAAAAAATATGTTAGTGCCTGCCTAGAATGTGCGTATAACAAAGACAGCAGCAATTCAGGTAAACAGGGGCATATTTATCCCATTGAAAAGGTGAGCGTTCCCTTTCAAACGGTTCACATCGACCATCTCGGGCCTTTTGTCAAAAGCAAACGACAAAATGTTTATATCTTAACTGTGGTCGATGGTTTTTCAAAATATGTTTTCGTAAAACCAGTGAAGAATACTAAAAGTAACACAACAATAAAAACTTTGGAAAACATATTCCAAGACTTCGGTACACCTGAACGAATTATATCAGACAGAGGAACAGCGTTTACATCAGGTCAATTCAAGCAATTTTGTGCTGAAAAGAACATTAAACATGTTCTTAACGCTGTTGCTTGTCCACGTGCAAATGGTCAAGCAGAACGCTTTAACCAAATAATTTTAAAAGCTTTAGCAACACAAAATTCACTTCAAAATGAAAAAGACTGGGATTTAGCTGTTCCAAAAGTGCAATTCGGCATTAACAGTACAGTCAACGCCACAACAGGAAAAACACCTTCAGAGGTGCTTTTCGGTGTAAGATTGAAAGGAGTTTCAGATAGCATGTTTAGAGAACTTTTCGATGACACTAACCAACATAAGGATATAAACGAAATAAGAAAATAAGTCAAGGATATGATCGATGAGAAACAAAAGGAAATGAAAAGATTACATAACTCCAAAATAAAGCCAGCACACAAATATAAAGTTGATGAATTGGTAAAAATTACCAAAGTTTCCTTCACAGAGAATCCAGGTCAGAGTAAGAAACTTTTACCTAAATTCATAGGTCCTTACAAAGTAACTAAGATATTAGGTAATGATGGGTACGAAATTACCAATGTTCCAGGTTTCAAAAAGTCAAAGAAATATTGTTCGGTTGTATCAGCTGACCGGATGAGACCATGGATTCATATTAAGGCTCTCAATGTTATGAGTGACGATAATAGTTCTGACTCAGATTCTAGCTAAGTTCTAGGTGCCTATCTAAAACTTCTGAATTTCTAAGGAAGGTATTTTTGTTATGATATATTACAGCATATTGCACACGTATGATTATAGTATAGACAATATTGTATATGTTTTCTCTCGTATTTATTTTATTGCAGTAGATATAAATACAATTACTGTTACTAAGGGCTAACTACTTACCTAGTATCTAACTACTTACCTGATGATTATGAGCTAAGTTTCAGTAAGAAAATTTATAAGAAGAATGGCCTAATGTCATGATAATGTGATAACTGGTTCTTGTGATGATGAATCTGAATAAATAGAAAATAAATGAACACGAAGTTTTGTTTCATTACTGTTTACATATTGTCTTTCCGTCTTTCCTCCTTTTTTTAAAAGGTTTCCTGTTATACGTGCGCCGGAGTCTGCACGTTGTCCGATGGCCGAATGTCATGATTAATGTGTTTTGAAGTAAGATAAAAACTGTCGTGTTACCAATCCCTAGTAAATGCAGCGTGAAGCTGTTAATATAGTCATTAAAATGGCATTTCATAATTATGTCATACTTAGGTACTAGTCATGTCATATATTATACTTATTATAAATACAACTCTAATATGCGAATCATTGATATTTGCTCCTAGCAACACTGGACTTTCCTTGCACAGATTGTACGTAATTGGTGAAAACCAACCAATAAGAGTGTTGCTCGATCCTGATTGGTGCTGGGTTTTGACAGCTCGATACGACCAATCAGCGATGGGTATTTTTCCCGCCATCTGACATGGCGGGTAGTAGGGAGTTCGGAGTGGTACGGGCATTCTTGGGAGAACCATCGAGCTGAAGATTAGTAACGAGGAGAATCCGTGACACTAATTTAACAAACATTTACACCAAGTAAACGTCTATCAGTTTATTTTCATTACCGACATGTGGCCGTAATTATCCCGGTATTCGTTTCTAATTGACTGGACTACGTAAATAGTTTAATGCACAAACAGTTGTAAACGCATCCGTACCTGCCTTCTAAATATAGGCGTGGAAATGCACCTCACATTTCACTAAAAAGACTTATTTTATCGTAAACTATGCTTTTAATTCCGACTTTCACCTAACGTAAATAAGGTGCACTTTTGATGAATGTTGGCGTGGATATCCGCAGTTTTGGGAATTATTTCGTTTGTAAATAGAATGGATCGGGTAACGCTCTCTAATGATGCTGCATTGTTTTTAAACATGGTTTGCAGTACATACAGAACACTCGGGTGTTATTCACATCACAGACCGACTCGTCGTCACCTTTCACCTCACACTTGACTCGTTTTTATATGGAAACTGTCAAAATTTAACAAATGGCATTTGGCAGTTTCCAGATAACCGCTGCTGATGCAGAAATCATTAGAACACATTTAAATTCATGTAATAAAGGTACAATTTTTAGGGTTCCGTACCCAAACGGTCCAAACGGAGCCGTATTGCTGTCAGTCGCGAGTCCGTCTGTCGTCGGTCACACATATTGTTCCGAAGAATTTTTTAAGAATTTTTGATAAGTAGTTGAAATTTTCACAGATAATGTATTTCTATTGCCGCTATAACAAAAAATACTAAAAAACAAAATAAAATAAATATTTAAGGGAGCTCACATACAAAAAAACCTTTAAAAAGTCGCTCGTTGTGTTCATCAGGCGCTGGGTCTCAAAATGTATGGGAAAATTAAAATCCGACTCGCACTTGACCAAACTTCTACTTGATATTGTTTTTATCACTGACAAAATTTTTATAAGAATATAATTATTTAAATTAAATTAAAAAAGGTTATAATAAAGCTTCTAATGTTGTATAGACGTTGTATATTACGGAACCCTTCATGCGCGAGTCCGACTCGCACCTGGCCGGTTTTTTTAGTTCCGTTGTCTATGGATTCTTGGGATTGCACGTGTTGACCGTTAAAAAAATCTGTAGGTACATATATTAGTATATTTAAGAACTCCATATTACTCGTAGTACTAATATTCTTCTCCTCTGAAGTCATATATCATAAACGTTTTCATCAAACACTGTAAACGTCAAATTCAATAATCATAGTGTTAGAAACGAAGAGTTTATTTAGAGTTTTTTAAGTTTAATCTGAATTACTTTATCTGTAAAAAAAATCGTTATTTTTAACGATCCAACAGTGTATCCAGTTTGTCCAGGGTGCTTATTCCATAACGTTTCAAACGTACTTATATATTGTTATTCATATTCATTTATTCATAATATTAATATTACATGTCAAAAATGTATGTTATGTATTCTATATTTTCCTATACAAAAAAATACTGATAGGTACTTGTATATCTAATTTACGTAAGTTTGGAGCGTCTATCGAATGCCTTTGCCTATGAATATATTTGTTGACTGTCAGTGAACCTTCCGAAGTGACTGATATAATCATACCCTAATTCTTCCAACAAATCTTCACTCATATCTTTCTAGGTGTGTACTATGATTATAATCAACGACCACCGATAAGTAGGTAACAATCGACTCAAAATTCAATTGTCCATATTGCTCTGAATAAAAGGCCTTAAGTCACAACAATTTCAACTAACACAGGTCATTTTGTGTACAATCCCCGATCACTCGTCGATTGGTTAAGTAAAGATCCCTCACGACAATGCGTCCAAATGAAATTACCTTTAGCATCGACTAAGCCGATTATGGGCGGCAATCGATTCTATATCGATATTAGCGGCTTATCGATTCGTGTCGAGTTCAATTTGTTCTGTGTGGGAGTCTGGATGTTTTAAATTAGAGTTGGTTGAGTTGAAATTGTGTTGGTATTATCGTAATAAAGATAACTGGTTTATAAAAAGTATTTTCGTTAATACAACACGTTAGCTAATTCAGTACTTTCATTTCATCAAGATATTCCACAGTAGAGACGGCACTCATATTCCTTTTTGAATAACGTGCAATTATAAAAAACCGGTTAAGTGGGAGTCCGACTGGCGCACCGAGGGTTCCGTACAACGATCGTGTACCTACCCATGCAGCTTCATTTATCGGAGCATTATACAAATCTAGTTTAGATATATATATATTTTATTTATATCTTTGCCCCCTGGAGATGCTGGCCAAGAGCAATCTGATTTTTTATAAAAAAAATATTTTTGATGATAATTTTTTTAAAATCTAGATAGAAATACAATTATACTTTTCCTGTAATATTTATAATATATTAACGTTGTGCAATAATTTTATTTTTTTTTCTTGGTAAACCTCGGAGATAAGGGGTGAAACGGTATTTTTTTACATTTTCCTTCATAAATCAAAATTTATTAACTGTAAAAAAAGAAAAACTGTTTTATAATGACTCATTATTAATTTTTAATTATTAATGAGAAGTTAACCCCCTTTCATATGACACTAGAAATAGTCACTAGACTTAGAGACAAAAAAACATGTTCAATGCATCCTGGTTTAGCCTTCTTTATAACTATTTTAAATTTCAGATCGATAGCATAAGTAGTTCTTGAGATATTTAGCAATGTGACTGACAAACAGACAAAGCGGCACCATAAGGGTTCCTTTTAAATACTATTTTGGTACGGAACTCTAAAAAGAGGTTGTTCATAGAGAAACCTGATTTTACCAGTTTTGTACAAGGACTTAGCAAATTTTAACGAACCCGTACAAAAAATTATTTGGATTAAATTTTGACCTATCGGTTTCTAACCCTAATAAGCACGAACAAGAAAATGTTTAATAAAATAATTACTTCCGGAAAATAGTAGGTACTCAAGTGCAAAAATATGGGTGCATAAAACTTGCTCAAAAATATGGCCCATAGTTCTTATGAGTCCCCAGCAGGCTCGGCTGAACTCGATTCTCCATACAAACGTAGTTACGCTCTCATTTTAAAAAGCCATGCTAGAATAAAATGAAACTTTGTATACACACTGGGGGCCGCCATATCTAGGTCGGAAATTAGTTTGTTGCTAGAAAAAGTAATAGAAAAAAATACAGCAAGTTTTTGAGTTTTTACGTCTTGTATGAAAACCGTAATAAGCACTGTATTTTTTCTCCATTATAATTTCAAGCAACAGAAACTAATTTCCGACATAGATATGCCTGATCTCATTATGTATACAAAGTTTCATGTTATTCTAGCATGGCGTTTTAAAATGAGAGCGTAACTACGTTTGTATCATATGGAGAACCGAGCTTACTGCGGACTCTTATGTCGGCGGATTAAGGTTGCGGTAATTATTTATGAGAGGATCAAATCGATACGTATTTTTGCACTAGACCGTACCAATTAAAGGTCCGGCCACATCGGTGTTAAAAATACGATGACGGTACGGAATGGCAGTGACAAAGAGGGAGAAACTTATGAGTTAAAAACGTCACGCATGATTAAGATTCAGATTCAGATTCATTTATTCACAATATACCATTACATTATAAATTAAGTATGTTAATTTACAAGAATCTCTATTGTGATCGTCAATAAAATTGAATGAAAAATAAAGATAATTTAATACAATTAATTAAATAAATAATTAATAATAGTAAAAATTAGGATGTCCGCTTCATTTAGGTAACCCCATTAGTACGTCCACTGCTGGACATAGGCCTTCCCCAATTTCATGGGGGGGTAAATGCCATAATAGCGGGGGGTAAATGTGGGTTGGCGAACGCAGTATCTCCACCGCACTCTAGGAATGCTGCTGCCCATTCCCCGGTGGACTTGGTAGTAGTTTAAGGACATACCCGGGTTCATTTAGGTAACAGTGGACAAATAATTTCACATGAGGCACGTTACTGCGTTTACAGTGCGCCAGTGCGCTTTAAGCAGCGCGTGGCCGGACCTTATGTAGTAATCACCACGTGCAATGTAGAAATTTACCTGTCACCTCACACCTCACCCGTTTTACGAGTATATATAATAAACTGTCAACGTCATTTGTCAAATTTTGACACTCCATATAAAAACGGGTGAGGTGTGAGGTGAGAGGTGAGAGGTGAGGACGAGTCGGTTTGTGAATAAAACCCCCGATCGCGTCCATTTTTTTCCAGCCTATATCATGCATCGACATTTTTAAGCTTCGTCTAGTTACTATAAAAACAAAAACGAAATATTGGGGGACAATCTTACACAAATCGACCTAGTCCCAAACTAAGCAAAGCTTGTACTATGGGTACTAGACGACGATATACATATTTATATAGATAAATACATACTTAGCTAAATGCACAATAGTATTGGATGTTCTCTATGTATTTGTTGTTGTTGTATAATGCCCTGGCCGGGATTCGAACCCGGTTATCTACTGATATATAAACGTCCGTTTGAAATAACGTTAGGTTTGGCTCCTATTAATATATTGTAAACTAAACTAGAATCTCTGTTCATATCATTCATCTCTGAACGTTATCGGAGGTTAAGATCCCACTATTCAAATAATATTCTAATATCCTCAACCAAGCTTGTGCTACTCGTGTCGTTCTAGAATAAACTTTGTTTACTGCAAAATAAAGTTCCAAATCCCAACCAGGAGACATGTGGTTGAGGAACCAGTCGAATATGTAGTATTTGGAGCTCCAATTATATGGAAATTTCAATGTAATCCTATTACTAGTTTTATCTTCATCTTGCATTTAAGGGAATTGAATAACAGACAAATATGCCCAGATTTCCATCGGATTGACTTTTTTAATTTGAGTGGCATATACTATATTCAAGAGCATATAGACAACGAGTGCACTATGCATTGAATTTCAGTAAAAATCATTGATATTGCCCGTTGTCGTTGTTTCTGAGTGTAGTGTCCTCTACTATACTTACCTCGTTTTTTTCAAGATTAGAATTTGAACGGCCAGTTTCGCCCATCACGTTTTTTCGTTTCCCTGGGATATCAGAGGATAATATTGTACTAATTTCACTTATTTCGGTAACTTATTACGTTTCAAAGATAACACACCACATATGTTCCCGTTTCAAGGTTGTTTTCGTTGAAATCGCACGACGGCTAACGCACTTTTCTATTCTTAAAAAAAAGGGTATACTACTTAATCGAGGCCCTGGCCACAGAATAGTATAATTCTTTGCAGCTGACTGTACGTAGCATCATCCTGATTTTTCATTTCATCAGTAGTAGCATTAAGTACGAGTATTACAGACATAGTCAATTGTAATTTTCACATTAAAAAGTAGCAGTTCTACTGCTTTATTTCACGAAGTCCTTGAAAAGCACTCGACTAAGCTTTTTATTTATCTATTTGCGAAGTCTCAGACGTATACCAATGGGCTATCAAGACAAGGCTCGGAAAGCCGCAGGTCGCGATTCCATTCGTTCATTCCGTTCGGTTCAGTTGGTCAGCGCGGAAAGGAGCTGTCTCGTTATCGCGCATCTTAATGCGAGGTCTGATGCTCCTGCGCTGATAGTGGCCATAGAGTAAGCGATCCTACTCAGAGCAATTAAGCCCCTCTTTCTTTATACAACTACGGTGGCAAACAAGCTTACAGCCTGCCTGGTGGTAAGCAGACATCGTAGGTTTATTGACTAAGAGATTCATTGTAGCGTAGCATATGCAGGTCCCTCACTCTCAACACAGCGCATCCTCGGGAGCTCTGGCGACCTCACTCACCACCATGAACACAACACCACGTCACTAAGGACCCCTCTGAGGGTGAGGCCACAACACTGCGATGCGACGACGCAACGACGACGCAACGCAGTGTTGTGGCGTCACCCTCACATCTCTTGCAAGATACCGAATACCTACACGAAATAGTGACAAAACTATCAAAGTTAAGTCTATATTTTATTAGCTGTGTTTTTTTATGACAGTAGTACCTTAAAAATTAACATAACTATAAGAACATAAAGCACAAATAGAAAACCGGTAAATTAGGAAGACAATTTCCCATAAAATTAAAGAACCAATATACATATTTGAACATTTACGTTTTGCAATTTATTTGCAGAAATTCTTAGTAATGGCGATGAATTGAGCCACTGCTCAACTTGTCGCATAGAAAGAAACACGTATAAAGGAATAAAATAACTTAAATGGATAGTTAAGTAACTGTACTGGGGTGTTATTTACATACCGACTCGACCTGACCTCACACCTCAACCGTCAGTGAAATGTCATTTGTCAGTTTCAATATAAAAACGGGTCAGGTGTGAGGTGATAGGTGAAGACGTTTTGGTTTGTGAATAAGAGGGCTGGTAGGTACAAAATTCTAATAATTAACCATCGTACATATAAATATTCTTTGCCCGGGCTGAGGCAACCCGCGGGCCTATCGCCCGAACTATCAGGTCAGGACCCGGCCAAACATCTAAATTAATTAAATACTGCTCAGCAGTATTTGTATTTATTGTGGTGAATGCTGTCCGGCCGAGATTTACGACCGGTCTCGAGGAACCTTTTCTTCCTTTGTTTAAGCAAATATTGGTAGAAATTAAACAATATTAAAATAAGTGTCTTTGTGAATTAAGCCTACTAAGATGGTTCTGTGTATTGTTTTGAAGGATTGATTTGGTTTGTTCCTTATTGGCCACACTATTCTTATAGCACAACCCCCTTTCTTCTCATAGGGTGTCGTATTAAGAGTTGACTAATATGGGAACCGGGTTGAAGTATGTTGTGAACGATGGGCTGCCAATCTAATCACTACAGTGTCACATTTTCTGCGTCTTAACAGACTATTTCATACAGTGAAACTCAAATAAAATTTCATAATGTGCTGCCTACCCTTTTCGGGCGGAATACAGGCGTGAGTTTATCATCGGCAAGCTCCGAAACTACTCATTCAAAATTTATATAGTAGACATTTCGAAAGGCCATTGGGTATATTTTTTGTCCCGCGGCTATGCTTGTATTCTTTCTTAAATACGAAAGGAGCCACGTAGTCAGCTATTACAAAAGCTTAAACATACTTTAAATCAGCGAGTGAATTAAGATGCCATTGTAAACCATTTTGATTTGTTTTATGAATATGTACGCTTTTCATTATTGTACATACGTGCTTATTCGTATTACCTATATAACATAGATACATAAAGTTAAAGAAATAGCACCGTGTTTAAAACTGTTAAACAAGCATTTACAAAGCTTTAAGCACTATTTAATCGGAACATTCGGAGCATTCGGTCAGCGGGAATTAATGACAGGTCCACACCTCCACGAACATTATCATTACGCGTTATTGACTCCAATCGCCACCCATTTGATTACGTGTTTGAGCCCCTAATTGATTCGGGTCTCGATTCAAGAATTGAACTCTAAATCAATGGGTTAGGGCATATTTTGATTGGATATTAGGATTATCAGGAAGATAAGTGGTTTCGGAGTTGATAAGTGTTTGAACAGGATTAATATTATTAGGAACAAATTAACTACTTCAAATTTGGAGAATGACAATAAAAAGTTGTTGCGAACGCCTTTGATCTCTGTTGTTGTTTTTGACAGAAGTTGTAAAGCTTTTTTAACAAGGTCTAATCATAAATATAATGAAACGGGTCACTCACGTCTTTAAGGTCGAATATCGCTCGACATGTTTCAGACCGGTTCGCGGTCCTTAATCATGAGCACCTATCGTGGCGGCGGTTTTCTTAGCACGGGACTCACACTCTGGTTACTCACGGGAGTTTACTATATCAAAAGTTCTAATCATAATCCTAAAAATAGGTGTCGGATATAATAACACCACCACCTTTTTTCCCTTAGGTGTCGTAAGACTATGGGAACAAGTATGAAGTGTGATGTGGGCGATAACCTAGCATCCTGTGCCATATCACATTTTCTCCATCTACAAACCTACAATAGCTAAAAGTGGCACTGAAAAATAATATTCGTGTGCTCTGCCTACCCCTTTTGGGAATATAGGCGTGAGCTTATGTATATATGTATGCATACCTAAAAAGTCTAGTTTTATGGGTTAGAAGGTCAGATGGCCTCCTACCGCCGCGAAAACTTGTGCCTGCGGCAAACATTGGAATTATTATTCCTTAGAAAACTCCAGTGAGTTTGACCATTCTTGACCCATCTAAAATTTATTGATATAAGTATGTAAGTATCTTATTGATGTTGAACTTCATCAAAAGTATCATAATCGGTCAATTTTATTTGTTTTATGACAATTATGACTTTGGTACTTGGCACAGTTACTAAGAGTTTCGGTAAACGATTTCTGAGAACTAAGCATATCGCCTCTTAAATTCATGTGATAACCTTTAGTCGAAAAGACCTTGGATGTTAAGCTGATATGCACTGACATTCGACATAAAATAAAGGTCAATATTTTATGTTGTTGTTAATTTAATATCGTGTTCTCATTTTAACTTTTTTATGATCATCTTTTTTGTGTATGATTGTTTGATTTGATTTCTTGGCTACTTTGGTTAGGTGGTAGTTGTAAATGAAGATTTGGTGGGATGCAGTAAAGCGTCTGTAATTGTAAATGAAGCATTGGTGGGTTGCAGTAAAGCGTCTGTAATTGTAAATGAAGCTATGGTGGGTTGCAGTAAAGTGTCTGTAATTGTAAATGAAGCATTGGTGGGTTGCAGTAAAGCGTCTGTAATTGTAAATGAAGCTTTGGTGGGTTGCAGTAAAGCGTCTGCAATTGTAAGCGATGTTGGTTAAAATCTAAACTTCGGCGGAAAACAATCGTGCGTTCCGCCTGATGGTAAATGGTTACCGTAGTATGCAACTCCAGGGTTGTCACAAGTCACAAACACGTTGCCGCCCGTTTACAAAATATTACACTCCTTTCTTGGATTGTATGGAAAGTTCAACAAGTTTCTAAGGGATGACAGCTGCCGGTGCCATTTTTAACGTTGATCGGTCAGTAATCGTAAGTGCAACCGACCCATAGAATTGCATTAACATATACCGGATATGAGTACGATGGTTGTCATTTTATCATTTATCGCTACGGAGAATAATGGATGTCTTATCCACAGCAAAAAAAGAAGTAGGTAATAAATGTGATAAAATGGAAACCGTCAACATTAAACGCCCCCTGGTGTGTTGTTATTTACCTAGGGGCAACATAATCAAAAAAAAAAAACATAACTCTACGAATAAACGACTAATCCTTTCTTTCAACCAAATGTGACTTTTAGAAAATAAATAAGAAAGTAACAAAGACTCGTCACTGTTTACAGAAGATTAGCATTTCGAGCCCGAGGGCACAAAAAATGTCAAAGCCCATTGTTGGCCAGTCAATCGTAATCCTGTCAACTGTCAAAACATTTGACATGGCTTTACCTGGCCCGTAGGACGGAATATTCAAATGTGTACATGTGTTTTTAAATAAATGCTTATTATAGTTATTATAATTACTTGAACATCGTATTTTGACTGCATTTGAATGTCATTTGTTTGGAAGCATTATACAGTTGTATTTCGACAAAACTAATGTTTTTATGTTCATAGTTTTAATGTTTTTCTTGTGTGACGCGACTGTTGTTGGTACCTTTAAAACTGTACAGCTGTTTAGTCATTAGATATGTTCTCAGAATTAAAATCAAATCTGCAAAAAGAACGATGAAAGGGAAACTCCTTCTTCTATGGTAAACTAGAGTTGGCAATCACTCAATATCATTTGTGATTAGGTTTGAGTTTTTATTACGAGTAAGTAGGTAAGTAAATACAACTAGTAAACAAACACACTGAACAAATCAACACTAGCTAATACAAAGCAAAAGAATGCGTCAGTATATCAAAGAGATAACTTATTCAACCAACTCAAAAATATGAGATCCGTTCTACAATCATGTGTATACAGGTTGATTTTGGGATCGTGATCAGATCATGAATCAGTGTTTCCGACTTGGTATTTGTTAGCCATTTGAAATAAATTGTAGTGACACGAAACAAACGCATTTCATTATTAGTTTATTTCAATTACAAAAATACATAATCTCCAAATGAAATGGTTACCCTATTCTTTTTGACGGATTGTGTCACGTACGCCCCTCTCAATATCAACCCCCTCTGCTAAAAGCCCAACTAAGCTACCGCACCCCGTGAAAACTTACTAAACTTTACTGAAGTCGCTTTGAGAAAAACGAGCTTTATGAAAATGATTTGGCCTTGTGATCGTCTATGGTAGAACCCTATTAGTGTTGTGAACCGTAAGCAACCCCTGAACTTTAATGTGAAGCTGGTAGGATCGTTGGACTCTTCATCTCTACTAATATTCGCGACCTAATCTATACTTACACACATCACTTCTCAGTTGACTTAAACGCTACGTAACTAAGATTGGGCTGCGCTAGCAGCTTGTATCATTAAACTACACGCTTGAAACTAATTCTAATAGGGTTTTACTTAGGACTAGCCTATTTGAGAGGAGCCTAGAGATTACTCTGCCTGTCCTAGTCGTTGTAATGGTCATAATAGTACGAAACTTAGAGCGTTACGTAGCTCACCTAACCGACTTCTCTCCTAGCTGTTCCTATAGGCCCTAGCACTTGGAAATAAGGTTTTATATTTGTATTATTAATTTAACCCCAACCATACCTGATAAGACCGCTTTTTGGCACCTGCTGACGGGGCGTGTTGTCGAAGGAGGGCAAATCTCCCACCACAGCACTTTGAAATTCCTAAGCCAAGGATACCTGCTAGTCTAAGCACTACACTCTGACTACCCTATTCTAGCTAAAGTTATCCTTGGTCATATATATATGTTGTGACGTGCCATTTTAGCTACTGTCACTGTCAGCAAGCCCAAGAGGGTGGGGTTTGGTCATATTCTACAACGATCTAATTAATCTAGCTTCGCAAAACAGGGTAAGCTGTTTTGCTCGGCCACTCAGATGCTCGCGGGCATCTCTAGTCTACACTACCACTGAAGGCGCTGATGCCTTATTAACCCTATCACTCCTAGCGGCTCTAAGCCCTATCACTAGCATGCCTAGCTCCCGTTGAAGCCAAAAATGCCGAACCGTAACACGTAGCCCACCGAATTCCCCTTATTAGAAAACGAGTTAACCACGTCATGAGCGTTCAGCTACCCATTGTGGAAAACGTCTGATGTACGGCTCTGCTAGACATCAGTCCCTAGTAGACATGTCCCAATACTCTGGGTATATGCCCACCTCCTATTCACAACGTACACTGATCACTTTAAATATACCACACTAGGATCGGCATTCTCAGCCTCACCGTAACTAGGTCCCTATCAGGCCTATGCTAAATACCTGAAGACTAGCAGCTTAAGAATCCACTGATCTCACTATTCACTTAACACTTTTACACACGTATACTGAAGACACTTTGTTCTCTGCCATCGATGCTCTAAATATTCTGCGACTGGAACACTACAAACACTAAAGAATCCCTACTGTGATCCTGGAAATAAAACACTTCACTTACAGAAATATTACCCATCCTAGGTGCCTAATATTATCCCTGTGTATGAATTTAACCTAACACTACCCCTTCTCAGCCCTACTCTGCATTATTCGCAACTAATCCCAGAATCTGGTTTTAGTTCCGAATAAGGATGTGAAGTCCCTACTCTACGCTGCTGAGTTCAGGCGGCAGACCTGATAATAAAACGCTATGGCCGTGTAATTGACCCCCTCCACCGCGCCCGCAGGCTAGGAAGCGGTGAATAGGTCGCCCTATTGTGTATATAGATAGGATATATAAATATATTTAACAAGACTGCACCTCGGATACTGACGTCTTCCGCAAGCGGAGTAACCTCCTGTGCTGAGCCTTCAATCGTGCCAGCCATGCTTCCGATCGTCAGCTGGTCACCGAGAGTACAGGGGGGCCTAGACACATCACCTATGTTGGTAAAGAGGTGATGCCAGACGGACTCCCCAATCTGATAATTTACGGAGCTCCGGGGTAAACACGCTTGACAGCCGTTAGGTTGTATGTACCCCGTCAGATTAACTGTAATCTGGTTAACGTTCTGGCTTTTTACAACGAAATAAACAATGTATTATTATTAACACAAATAAACTTAAGTAAGAACAATAAACACATCCTTTCGTTACTCCAAAGTCCTTGGTATAACGATAGGATTTCAACTAAAAACACTACAACACTAAACCCCACAAAATTAAACAAACTTTAATATTAAGATAGAAAATCCTCGTATCATGCAGCGCGCCGCCACATAACAGAGAATTCCCTACCCTAATTACTAGAAACCCACCGATAGATTTGTGCTACAAGCCAGAGGTATGTTAACAGCCCACCGCCGAATCGCAAAAAGCCCCAACTGCAGTCCGCCGCTTGCTTTTATAGCCATTGACAAGTCATTCGCGTCAAAACGAACATCCGATACAGCCTACTCTTTCCCACCAGTGCCCCCACTACTACCAATCGACCGTAAGCAACCACGCTATACCTTCCGTCGTTTCGCCCGACGTGACGTCACCGCTGTTCCACACTTTTTCCCATCCCATCTGAGCCGAACGTTTTGCCGTCCAGAATAGAGAGAGCCCTCAACCTCAGCGATATCGATGCGTGCCAGGGTTCAAGTAACAGTGGCGCTGCCTCAACTAAAAATTCATGTTCTCGTGTTGTGAGGAAGGAAGTACCCTACATATTTGCTAATAAAATTGAAACTCGTCAACCGCCCGACAGATTGTTATGATTTTAGACTCATTATATAGGTCTGCTTATTTTCTATGCATTGTTTGTATCTTACGTTCTTAGTTTGTATGATTGAATGCCAAGTCGAGAATTCTAATTAGTAATATAATTAACACCCGCCTATTCTTTCTATTAAATATTTACTTTTCGACCGAGCAAGCGAAGCGGGCGAAGCGTCTCCGTTTCAGCTTTCGACAAAACTCCCCCGTATGTCTACTTTAAGTATTTTCTTTTGTTTTATAGTGCTTGTTCAATGGCAATGCTCAAGCTTATTTAGGAAACTTATTAAAGCATACGAAACTACTTAGCATTTACATATATGACATGGTTGTGCTTTCGCCCAGACTCCTATTTCCGACTATTTTCTTAATAATGCTTTCAACGGGGAAACCATGAATTTATCTGACTGCCTTTTGGAAAATATTTCAATATGGAAGTGACGGAGCGCAATGGCGTTCTGTTACAACTCTCCCCCAAGATGAGTTTGCAAGATGAGATCTCTCAGATTTCGTCTGTAAAAGTCATCTTCAACCTCATCTACAATAAAATGAAAAATAAATTATCAACTCGAAAAGTTTCGACTTATTGATATGTCAATCCCTTCAGAAAGTGGCTTTAGTGCGGTGAGTGTTTAAACCAATAGCAACTAACACGGTAACGATCCTGCAAGGAAGAGCGAACTTTTGAACCTCAACAATAATTCTTGAAAACTTTTTCCTCAAGCTTTCCTGCCCCGTTAGAGATGCTAGGTTGTGAATCTAGCAGGTCATAAGGACCCCGACTTTGACGTTTTACCCCGAGACTGTGTCTAGATTGTACAGACGGCGCCTCTAGGAAACATTGTCCTTCCTATAGGTAATCCTCTCATAGTCTCCTCACACATGACAGGAAAGTATTTGGTAGAAGTACTAAAGTTTCCAATCGTCAGTATTAAGATCCGTTCCACTCCCCCATTACCGAACAGCCCCAGTCAATTCCATCGGCGTATGTTTCACTTTGAAATAAGATAACCGACTGATTCGTTTGAACTTCAACAACCTGCAATATTTATTACAGTCTGTTGACGTTCACTTCGCTTGGAAAGGAAAATATAAAGTTAGTACCCATACCCATTTTTCCTATGATTGTTATTCTATAAACTGAATGTTACCAAAGGCGTGTATTATCTGTATACACTCGTAGATGTTAGGATAATTACAAATATATGTATTTAAAGTGGAAATATTTCTTTTATTCCCCACTTTTCTGTACATGTATGTTTGTGTTTACAAACCCACATTGCTTATTTAAAAAAAAAGATTAAAATAACAAAATGTAGTAATGTGCAACCATATTTTTGTTATATATATGATGGTGCACATTACTGTTTAACAATAGACATTCAAAATTATAAATATCGGTCATCCTATCCAAAGCAAGGTGTGTATACCAATTTAGATTGCTGTGTAAGCTCGAGTAGAGTATGTGTCAACACAGTAAGCCTTAGATAGACCTTGTCATATTATGACTTTAACCTAACTCCTATTACTGTGGCAACACATTGTGTATTTATTTGAAGGGACCAATTACCAACAAATCTAGGTTGTACCGTAAGTCCCATTTGACTGGAAGCAACTCATGCATATCACTCACAACACATTCATTGACTACCAAACTCTCATCCCTCTTATGTCGACTCATCCTTTATCCCATGCCAACACATACCAGTCATTCTTTCACGCTAACCCTTAACGCCCAGCCGCTACCTGACAAATGGGTCTCCTTAGATACAAACCACAACATAAATGTTGCTCTTTCCTAGTTGAGCTCAAATATTAAAGACTACCTTTATTGTGTAACAAGTTACTCGAACCACCAATAATATACCTCTCTTAAAAATATCACAAGTATACAATTTCCCCGATAATTATTAAAATTTAAATGTTCCTTTAAAGTAGCCTCGCCGCCCTCGCTCTCAACCTTTGCAACTACTGGTATAACGATGGGTATCTATATTTATACATATATATATAAAACAAGTCTAATACAACCCCATTTATATATAACATTTATCTACCGAAACTTGAAATTAAACTACTTAATACCGCCATTTACTGTTACGAAGACTAACCTCGGCCTCTACAATGCTACCGTAACTCATAATTCATACTCCAAATGGCATAGCACCTAATTTTCTTGGTTTTTTTTTTTTCGAATCACAATTAATCACGTCACTGACACACTTCACTTGATTTTAAATGCACTTTAAACAACCCCACCGCCCTTAATTACACTATTTCCGTTAATTATTTGCCAAACTAGTTATGTTTGTTTACTTTGACTCGCGAGCGAAAACCCAACTAAATGATTGTCACTTGTCATTCCGTTGTCACTTTTACGTTGCGCGTTGAAAGAAAGAAAATCCACTGACTGGAACCGAAAAATAAGTCTTCACGTCTTGTTAATTTATATCTATCTCTTGAGTTTATACGTAAAATAGTTACCTACGAAACCAAACTGTTTCACACAACGTTTAATCCTAGAATAGAACAACACTATACCTTTCTCCCTCTGTCGGCACTCCTACGTTATACTCAATTAATGTCTCGTTCATAATGATCTTATCGTCAACGTATTCCTATGTGCAATTCGGACACATATTTCTGTAAACGCTCCCCCATATTATAGCACCTTAGGGTCCAATTCGAACTTACACACATTATTTAACCTTATAGTACAAAATAAAACGCACTGTTTTCCCATGATAACTAAATATCACAAGTCGCAACTAGTAAATATTTATTCTTCTCACATTCGTTCGAAAAACTATTATAAAATTGTTCCTTATTTTTATTATACCGCGAATGTGTAAGCGTGAATCGCGAGGTGAATGACAAACACGACTGTGTAAATGTGGTGTCACTGCCAACTGTCAACCAATACGTTCTACTGTACTGTCATGTCAGTGTCACTGTCAACGTCAATGAACGCCGCTGAATCGAACGACGCAATTAGAAAATTCAACTCGAAAATGTTAACAAACATTTATCAAAACCTTCGTTATGCCTACTTCCTTATCATGTAATGGAAATGTAAACAATCTGTGATCGAATAAGAGAAAAACAAACGGAAATACTGCAGGTGAGTAATTGTTCTCCTTGTTATTAAATTTCATTATCCCATATGAATTATTTGTTCGCAAATACCCTAGCGACTTATGTTTATGTAACATGAGCGTGCCCCAAGATAAAGCCTTAACGATTATACTAGTTAAGTCGCGCTAATCCGTACTGTGTTGTAAATGCAAGTACTGTCCGAGTGAGCCTGTGATCAGAGCTGCCTACTAAACTAACATACCATAATACTAATCTAATTCCCTTTTTTATTTTGCCTTTGCAGGGTGACCTTTCGTAAATATGACGAAATTCATCTACCCTCCTTCGAAACTCAAGCAATTATGGCCCTAACTGCAGTCTTTTGTTGATCTATAAAGTGGTGTTACAACTTCAGAGACCCACCCTCGAATCTCTCCATACTGAAGAACCTATGTACGTTACCTAAGCTTTAATTCATGAACACATCCCCTAAGTCTGTCGACCCCATAAATGTCACTGGATTACTTCTTATTCTAGTCGAATGAAAATAGAAGCTGTGTAGTTTTCACTACTAAATCATGCTAATTAATGAACTCAATATATAAAAATCCATTGTACACACTGTCCTAAACTAAAAAACATAACCTTCTTTACAGTGAAACAAATTCCCAGCCGAAGAAAACATGTTTGAATGGTAAAACTACAACGTTCAACGCTGAGCGAGCATAATCCATTAAACAGTAAGTATTGCCTATTTTGGTTTTTAAATATCTATCATTATGTCAAAAGAGAGTGGAATATTAAATATTTTCCCTAACATTGCCCCCTTTTTGTATGTTTGTCATTATCAACACAAGCAAATGGTCATATTTTATGCTTTTCTTGGACAAGAAAAAGTGTCTCTGGACCCACTTTACCCCAAACTTTACTTATTGTCCATACATTATATACACTTATTCAGCTAACTTATCATTTCTATTTTATGTTACAGAATGAATGAAAAAGCAAAGATAACAAGATCCCGGAAGCCCGAACAACATCACACCAAATAAGCCCGCTTACTCCTATGTGTACTCCTGCTTTACCGCAAAGCCCATATTCTCATAATAGATATCATACTATCACTATCCACTATAAAACTATGTAACACCCAAACCACTGTATAATTAGTAACCAAAAATGTGTGTCGTGTTTTTTTTTTTTTTTTTTCTTCTTATTCTTTGTTTTGAGCTTTATGAACTGGACTGCTTATGCTGTATTTTCATTAAACTTTTATCGTTCACTGTGTTTGAAATAGTACCCATTAAACCCAACCCTTCTGCATTGCACCTTGTATGGCCTAAACTGAACAAACACTAATAAATAGTGGAAATAGATCCTGGCTTATGAAACTTCTTTTTTTTTTAACCTCTGTTATGATGGAAATGCCTATTACTCTTACTTCTTTCTGGCCTATCTTAAAATTATGTTTGATGTCGCATATATCTATAGCTAAATCAATTACCCCAGTTTTGTGTTAAAATATTTATGATCATTGAATGAATAACCTAAAGCTTTTACTAGTTCTTTTATCTTCATTCACTCATTCTGGCTACCTCATTCTAAAATTCATTTTCCACCCATAGCTTGTATGAAGCTAGACCAACTCATTCAGTTGCAAAAGTAAGCACATAACTACTAGTGGCTGGAAAAATAGTAAAACCTCAATATCTTTGATGTTATTTCTAGTATGCAAGATCTCAATTTTATCTGAGTAATGAATAATCCATATCAGGTTTCAATCTCTAAGCACTCTGACCTGTTAAATTGTTTATACGACAGATTTTTCTTGCTATGTCTGACAATTTGGTCCAAATACTACCAGTGACATCTACTAAGTACTTTAATGTTTTGATAAATTGTAAAACTTTAATACAATTATTCTAGTATCTAAACCCAATGTTTGAATGAAAAATAAGCACTTGAACAGTAAAATTGTGTACTTGGGCGACCGAGCCACACCCGGCATTCCCCATTCTTTCCCAGAGAAAACAAGACCTGACCTGATCAGTATTTTAATCAAAATCGCCAGAGCTGCTTCCGCGAAACTAATGCCTACGCCAATCTCGAGACCGAGCAGCTCTCCCCCGGACCTCCCTCTAAATGTACTATCTCAGAGATAACGCTAGGGTGATAATGATGATGATGATATCATAGAGTTATTTACACAATCCACCTTTTACAAAACGTCACTGCTAATAAAAGCAAATGAATAGCTTTCCTGAATGGAATCGCGACTTACATAAGGACGCTGATTGTTGAATTTGTTATAAGAATGTATAAATAAAATAATCCCAACTCGCTAACAATTCGCTCATTGAGTAGTAACTAACAGTTAACTGGCTCTTATGATTACACTATGCGTGAAATTTTACGTTCCCATCTTTAACCTTTTCAACGCTCTGTCAAATACAAAATCTGGCACTCGCACGCCATGGCATCGAAATGTCAAACACGAAGTTGAACCGTACAGAAACGCATGTAGGTGACATCGCACCGCACGCCGCTGGCGTCCACAAAGTTAATATCCATTATTTGCGTTTGAACTACGTTGAACAAATAGAACAATCTGTTACATAGCCTACCCAGATCATCAAATCTAATAAATGAATTCTCAAATCTTTCTACACACAAACCCACCTAATTTAGCTAGGAATGCACGAGAAACTTCTCGCGCTTCAGCGTACTATTATAAAGACATTTTTCACCTTGTCTACATTGACTAATGGCAATAATTATTGCATACTTATTTCGCATAGAAAGATCACGAGATAAATTACATTCTTAAAACTAAGAGGGTATTTCTACTAGTCACCAGCAACGCTTGAAAAGAATAAATCCGCCAAATACGGGTAGTTCTACCTAATGGCGCACGCACCTTCGCTGCAATACTTAACTGGCTACTTTATCCTACTGTTATTTAACAGAAAATATATCAATAATGTGTACCTATTTATTCTGAAAACTAAATCATCAGACCCCATATTGAATGAGAAATTCAAATTTGAATGTTATGAAACACAATGTTTCTTTGAAGGAGAAATCGACAACCTTTGGTTCACAATATTATATCATTGTCGGTATCCGAACATGATGTTAATTATTTTTATATTACTGACGGGTAAATTGAATGGAAAACTGAAATACAAGTGAACAGAACCAGACTGTTATCCGAATCAGAAATTCGCAATCCTCGGTTCACAATATTTTAAGATTGTCGGTATTCTATCATAAAGTTACTTATTTATATGGGCGATCATTGCCTGATTTTAAATGTTATAAGTAAATGTGGAGACCGTGCTTAGCTCGGCATCACAAGTGAAAAACACTGAAAACATATATTTGCTAAACTACCTACAAGATTCACCCAGCCTATATCCTTTTCATTGTGTGGATATATCTCATCTCCTGAATTCCATCAAAATCTCCATAGCCGAAATCTGAATTAAATCTGAACCAATTAATATTAGCCTAGGTACTACTCGTTTATTATTATAATGTATGCGCACTACTAAGGCTAGGTACTTGTTAAACTTTCTAAACCGAATCGAACATTCTCTTACTATCTCGTAAGTCTAGTAATTGTAAAATTTTACGAATGATAAGTTTAATATGATACCGCATTAAATTTACTTAAAATTTTGAATTGTCCACTATTTGTAACAACCGGGCACGATAAACTTGGGTACTGAATTGAAAAAGGTTTCGAACCCCTGCTTCTGACTCGACCGCCCGATACAGCTCTTCGAGTGGAAGGCTTTTTGTCTAAAAATAGAAATACTAATCCTAAATGAAGTGATTGCTAATATTTTACATTTAGCATGAAATTAATATTCATATTCGTAAATTCCCCATAGCCTATGGAAATCCTTTTGTTTATGAATGTAACTTTTAGTGAATTCTCGGGATGTACTCGTATGGCGGTAGTTAATATACACACACAGTCAATAGGATGCTGATATTGACGATCTACCGCTGTAGCCTAGGTGCGCTCATTATTGATGAGTTTAATTCCAATGAATTCAAGTGACCTATATTGGTAGCAAACAAGGACACAGCCTAATAGATGATGATGTGTTGCTGCAGCCTAAGGACGCCTTATGTTTATGACGTAACCATAATTGGTTCGGATGACCTACAGTAATGTTGGTTAGGTATACAACCTATCTTAATTAACTAAATAGATTATGATGATGATGGTAGACGGTCGTTGTGGCCTATGAACAACCTATGACTATGAGTATTATTTTGATAAAATCGTACGAACTACGGTGGTGGTCAATAAGTATATGGCCTATTAAATTTAAATAGACGTAATACGATGATGATTATTAGACGGCTTACCCTATGCTTATGAATGTAATTACAATTGTTTTGCATGATCCACGGAGGTGGTAAATAAGCATAAGGCCTATTAAAATTAACTAGTCGTGATACGATGATGATGATGTGAAGACGTCTTGGTCTATGAACGACTTATGCTTATGAATATAATTATGATAAATTCGCATGATCTATGGAGGTGGTAAATAAGCACATGGCCTATTAAAATTAACTAGTCGTGATATGATGATGATGATTATTAGATGTCTTAGCCTATGAATGTAATTATAACAGACTAGTAATTATAAACATCTCCCCCCCGCATTTCAAACTGTAGTCCAGGTTTTCTACTTGCTGCAGCTTAATTTGCTAAATTCGCGACCGCCGCTTACTGAATCTATCAATGAAACTTAAGGTAACTGTCCCATTATCGTACGCCTTTTCATTTCCTACCCCCGAGTTTTAAACTGATGATTCTTAGATTACACATAAACAAAGAATAGCTAATAAAATTCTCAAAATCGAAATGAAGAGTCCAAAATCTCCACCAATTCACACTCCGTCGTATACGGCGCCAAACTGTGGGCCAGATGACCCACTACAGCGTAAGCTGCTACTAAACTAATAGCCCTATAACATGTCACCAAGGATGACATTTGATCCACTGGTCACTGCTCTAATTTGTCACCATAAAGTGACACCGATCCTGATCACGGCTTACCAAACTGTCACGTACGCCCCTCTCAATATCAACCCCCTCTGCTAAAAGCCCAACTAAGCTACCGCACCCCGTGAAAACTTACTAAACTTTACTGAAGTCGCTTTGAGAAAAACGAGCTTTATGAAAATGATTTGGCCTTGTGATCGTCTATGGTAGAACCCTATTAGTGTTGTGAACCGTAAGCAACCCCTGAACTTTAATGTGAAGCTGGTAGGATCGTTGGACTCTTCATCTCTACTAATATTCGCGACCTAATCTATACTTACACACATCACTTCTCAGTTGACTTAAACGCTACGTAACTAAGATTGGGCTGCGCTAGCAGCTTGTATCATTAAACTACACGCTTGAAACTAATTCTAATAGGGTTTTACTTAGGACTAGCCTATTTGAGAGGAGCCTAGAGATTACTCTGCCTGTCCTAGTCGTTGTAATGGTCATAATAGTACGAAACTTAGAGCGTTACGTAGCTCACCTAACCGACTTCTCTCCTAGCTGTTCCTATAGGCCCTAGCACTTGGAAATAAGGTTTTATATTTGTATTATTAATTTAACCCCAACCATACCTGATAAGACCGCTTTTTGGCACCTGCTGACGGGGCGTGTTGTCGAAGGAGGGCAAATCTCCCACCACAGCACTTTGAAATTCCTAAGCCAAGGATACCTGCTAGTCTAAGCACTACACTCTGACTACCCTATTCTAGCTAAAGTTATCCTTGGTCATATATATATGTTGTGACGTGCCATTTTAGCTACTGTCACTGTCAGCAAGCCCAAGAGGGTGGGGTTTGGTCATATTCTACAACGATCTAATTAATCTAGCTTCGCAAAACAGGGTAAGCTGTTTTGCTCGGCCACTCAGATGCTCGCGGGCATCTCTAGTCTACACTACCACTGAAGGCGCTGATGCCTCATTAACCCTATCACTCCTAGCGGCTCTAAGCCCTATCACTAGCATGCCTAGCTCCCGTTGAAGCCAAAAATGCCGAACCGTAACACGTAGCCCACCGAATTCCCCTTATTAGAAAACGAGTTAACCACGTCATGAGCGTTCAGCTACCCATTGTGGAAAACGTCTGATGTACGGCTCTGCTAGACATCAGTCCCTAGTAGACATGTCCCAATACTCTGGGTATATGCCCACCTCCTATTCACAACGTACACTGATCACTTTAAATATACCACACTAGGATCGGCATTCTCAGCCTCACCGTAACTAGGTCCCTATCAGGCCTATGCTAAATACCTGAAGACTAGCAGCTTAAGAATCCACTGATCTCACTATTCACTTAACACTTTTACACACGTATACTGAAGACACTTTGTTCTCTGCCATCGATGCTCTAAATATTCTGCGACTGGAACACTACAAACACTAAAGAATCCCTACTGTGATCCTGGAAATAAAACACTTCACTTACAGAAATATTACCCATCCTAGGTGCCTAATATTATCCCTGTGTATGAATTTAACCTAACACTACCCCTTCTCAGCCCTACTCTGCATTATTCGCAACTAATCCCAGAATCTGGTTTTAGTTCCGAATAAGGATGTGAAGTCCCTACTCTACGCTGCTGAGTTCAGGCGGCAGACCTGATAATAAAACGCTATGGCCGTGTAATTGACCCCCTCCACCGCGCCCGCAGGCTAGGAAGCGGTGAATAGGTCGCCCTATTGTGTATATAGATAGGATATATAAATATATTTAACAAGACTGCACCTCGGATACTGACGTCTTCCGCAAGCGGAGTAACCTCCTGTGCTGAGCCTTCAATCGTGCCAGCCATGCTTCCGATCGTCAGCTGGTCACCGAGAGTACAGGGGGGCCTAGACACATCACCTATGTTGGTAAAGAGGTGATGCCAGACGGACTCCCCAATCTGATAATTTACGGAGCTCCGGGGTAAACACGCTTGACAGCCGTTAGGTTGTATGTACCCCGTCAGATTAACTGTAATCTGGTTAACGTTCTGGCTTTTTACAACGAAATAAACAATGTATTATTATTAACACAAATAAACTTAAGTAAGAACAATAAACACATCCTTTCGTTACTCCAAAGTCCTTGGTATAACGATAGGATTTCAACTAAAAACACTACAACACTAAACCCCACAAAATTAAACAAACTTTAATATTAAGATAGAAAATCCTCGTATCATGCAGCGCGCCGCCACATAACAGAGAATTCCCTACCCTAATTACTAGAAACCCACCGATAGATTTGTGCTACAAGCCAGAGGTATGTTAACAGCCCACCGCCGAATCGCAAAAAGCCCCAACTGCAGTCCGCCGCTTGCTTTTATAGCCATTGACAAGTCATTCGCGTCAAAACGAACATCCGATACAGCCTACTCTTTCCCACCAGTGCCCCCACTACTACCAATCGACCGTAAGCAACCACGCTATACCTTCCGTCGTTTCGCCCGACGTGACGTCACCGCTGTTCCACACTTTTTCCCATCCCATCTGAGCCGAACGTTTTGCCGTCCAGAATAGAGAGAGCCCTCAACCTCAGCGATATCGATGCGTGCCAGGGTTCAAGTAACAGTGGCGCTGCCTCAACTAAAAATTCATGTTCTCGTGTTGTGAGGAAGGAAGTACCCTACATATTTGCTAATAAAATTGAAACTCGTCAACCGCCCGACAGATTGTTATGATTTTAGACTCATTATATAGGTCTGCTTATTTTCTATGCATTGTTTGTATCTTACGTTCTTAGTTTGTATGATTGAATGCCAAGTCGAGAATTCTAATTAGTAATATAATTAACACCCGCCTATTCTTTCTATTAAATATTTACTTTTCGACCGAGCAAGCGAAGCGGGCGAAGCGTCTCCGTTTCAGCTTTCGACAAAACTCCCCCGTATGTCTACTTTAAGTATTTTCTTTTGTTTTATAGTGCTTGTTCAATGGCAATGCTCAAGCTTATTTAGGAAACTTATTAAAGCATACGAAACTACTTAGCATTTACATATATGACATGGTTGTGCTTTCGCCCAGACTCCTATTTCCGACTATTTTCTTAATAATGCTTTCAACGGGGAAACCATGAATTTATCTGACTGCCTTTTGGAAAATATTTCAATATGGAAGTGACGGAGCGCAATGGCGTTCTGTTACAACTGTATGGAGAGTTGTTAGTGAAGTAGAGTGACCAAGTTGTATAAAAAGTATTAAATCACATTTGAAACCCATTTTAAAAAAATTGAATTATTTGAGTTATAAACCTTCATACCAACTGTGATGTTGTCTACTTTGAATTTTTGACCATGTATAATCATTCCGGATCACAACCCCAAAATCAGCCTGTATACCTATTGGACTCAATCACAGGAGTTGTACTATTATGTATTATCTATTCTGTGACAAGAGTCAATATTTTGAACGTAATCAAACGTTATGTTTTCTGGTATTAGTTGCACCGCCTACAATCTTCCTACTTTGCATAAAGGATGACTGTTACAGAATGCCTCATTGCATTCAATCCACCTTTTGTACGTTAAGATTTATTTGTATGCAATAAAGATTAAACTAAATAAATAAATCATGTTATGTACACTCTCGTTGTATACAAAGACCACCGGCAAAGAGCAAACATTAACCCAACATTAACACTATCTCTTATCGCCCAGGGGCATAAATCCCTCAACGGCAAACTTCCTGGCAAAAAAACATGGCGTCATTTTTTTGCAAAAGATTATCAATCCATTTGGCTCGATAGGAGTGTTTGTTTTAACGTTTCTAATGTCGCCTTTTCGATGCATCCGGTGATCCCACAATGTGATAATGTTTTTTGTCATTTTCTTGGAGCCAACTGGGTACCTGCTTGCGTGGTTCTTGGAAATATGATACGAGTGCTGAGAACAGTAAGATGGATACAGTCAAGTGTATGATAAATGTAGCACTCGATAACTCAAACATTTGTTTCAAGTTCTTATTTTTAAACTCATAGCCACATATTGAGATTGTTAGTTAGGTCCTTGGTATACTTAAAAGCTTTTGAATTGGCAGAATTATATTAAATTAGGCTGTTCAAAAAGCGACTTTATTTTCCAAACAAGACAATTTAAACTCAAATAACAGTTATATAAAATATCGGGCATATTAACTGATTTCGACTACAGTTGAAGGGATAAGTTTACACTATTCCTAACCTAAGCTTTTAGGCACTATTACCACATGCAAGAACATGCAAGTTTAATTTCATTGCGGGTTCTTGCCAGTTGTATGGCGAGGTAGGTATGATTACGAGTATTTTTATCTATTTGATGATCAGCTACGCCATAATCCGCTGAAATGCTTTTGACTTCCACATACAATTAATAGGTAAGGATAGAACGCACAGACCAGTGGTCTGTGGGGACTGTGGGAGCACGTAAGGAATAAGTCCTGCCCTCCAAAATGGTTATGAAAAGAATTTCTTCATATTGGCATATTCGCTTATATTTTGTACTAACATTAACATCTATTTCTATCTACCATACCTACTACTTTAACGTCTTCATTTCTTATTAGCAAACCGTTTACGCTGGTATCCATAATATCCTATACCTAAACTTAATAAATACAAATAATAGGTAGGTAACATTTATTAAGGTATGTCCCAGTGTTCGACACTTACCTAGTACATGGCACTTTCAATCTTATGTCATAATGACATACGATTGAATATTAAGTAGTTAAATAATTAACTCACGACATGTTTCTTATTTTATTTTCATTTTATTTTATCATGTAATTTAATTTAATATCTAATTTTGTCAATTTAATATTAATGTTCAATTGTTATGTAATGCTAAATTATGGGCTTTTTGTTGCCTGAAGCAAATAAATAAATAAATTGCAGTAGGGTACCATCTACTCTTAAGGTCGAAAGGCACAGAGCGGGCGCGGCGCGGTGCGGCGCGGAAGCGGTTTGGCATTTTTGATCTTTCTGAAACTATCGACTGTCATTACTGCTTCATATGTCACACACGCCGCCTCCGCTGTACGATGTACCCTGGCTGTACCGTGCTGCCGAATACTGAGCGGATTTTTTGGTAGGACGTCCCCCGGACTGCGTTCGCTTCACCAAAAAATGCGTTGCAATGCAAGCTTTATTGGGCATTAACGTGTCGAGCTGGGACGTTAACCTTATATTGTAATGTATCAACTGTTATGGTCTCTATGGGACAAACTAAGACATATATAAGCTTATCTCATTAAAAAAGTTAACTAATGGTCACTTTGAAATGTCTGGTCATTGGAATTTTATCGCTAATGAGAAAATGCAGTTCCGCAAAAACTGATAGTTACCATTAAGTCACAGACGAAATGCATCTTATCTACATTTTTCACAAGTTATCTTATCTGCTACTTATTTCCATTTTCTACTGAACTTGAACTACAAAAGTAAAGTA
Source organism: Notocelia uddmanniana (assembly GCA_905163555.1). NCBI lineage: Eukaryota > Metazoa > Arthropoda > Insecta > Lepidoptera > Tortricidae > Notocelia > Notocelia uddmanniana. Next base: position 7,099,204 of record LR991064.1, read on the forward strand.
GGTACAGTCGACTACAATGAGATCGATCCACCCAAAGTTACAAAAATATGTATCCGTGTCTTTATTGAGTCGTGGATACATATTTTTTAACTTTGGGTGTATCGATCTATTTGTAGTCGACTGCACATAAATAAGAAAAGAACACATCTCTTTTGTCCACAATAGTAGTCACTTTTATGGCTATGATTAAAGCTTGAAGTTATCAACTATTGGTGCCGAGCACTAATAGCACTATAGTTGATAACTTGTATAAGGTTAGATTATTTTTATAAAACTTTTTTTTCTTTCTTGTCGGCCTGTTTAGCCCAGTTGGTAGTGACACTGCCTCCGATACTAGAGGTTCCGGGTTCGGGCATTTATTTCTGTGGTGAGTAGAAACATTTGTTCCTGAGACTTGGATGTTTTCTATGGATTTTAAGTACATAGGTCTATTATATATATCGTCGTCTAGTACCCATAATAGTTTTTGTTAATTTGAGTATTAAAACTGGCAAATGTAAACCTAAAACTACGTTAAACCGACAATTAAAAAGGATTGACATGGCTTCCTTTAATACAGATTTGAATCGAATAAATTGGGATAGCATTTTTCAGTCAATATCAGTCGATGCTACATTTTTTTCGTTTAATAATTACATGTTAAATATTTTTAACACTCATGCCCCTTTGCGAAAAAATGTCATAAAAGAAACTGCTAAACCTTGGCTTACTGAAAACGTTAAATATATGATATATCTTCGTAATGAGGCCCATATATATTACAGTCTATTTGAGTCAGTGATGGAAGAAGTGCTAAGTAGTATTTTTAAGAGTACAAAATGCGTTATTGTTTGCGGTGATTTTAACGTTAACTTACTTGAGAAATCGCCCACGAGTGTGAGTCTAGTGAATACCTTTAAATCTTTTAACTTAGTGAACTTGTTTTGTGAGCCTACTCGAATTACAGCCACCAGCGCGACATGTATAGATAACGTTTTCAGTAATAAGGATGCGATTGGTAAATTTATTATAAATACCTTAAGTTCTGACCACTGTGGCCAACAGGTCTCCTTTAGCGGGAAAACCGACAACGCTCCACGAGACACTATGTGCAGACCTATTTCTGAAAAGAGCTTAGATTTATTTAATCGTAATATTACGAAAAGATTACATTATCTTCCACTTACTGAGGAAAGCCCTGACCGTTTGTGTACTCGATTGTTTAATTGTATCAAAACGGAATTTGATGTCTGTTTTAATTTGAAGAAGGTTCAAAGCAAGGTCAAAGCTAAATTTAGCGACTGGGCTACGCAAGACATTCACGAGAAGAGACGCCGACTCTATGACTTGTATGATTCGCGAACTACTGATAAAAGGCCGGAATTTCTAGAGTACGTCAAAAACTATTCAAAATCTTTTAAGATAATGTGTGTCGCTGCTAAAGCCAGTTACTTGTCAAAAAAGATCCAGAACTCCAGTGACAAGATTAAAACTGTATGGCAAGTTATCAACAACGAAACTGGGAAACGTAAGATAAAAGATCCGCACTTCAGCCTACGAGTCGATGATACTCTAGTAAGTTCTGACCACGAAGTAGCAAATCATTTTGAGCGGTTCTTTTCTAACGTACCCATCGAGACCACGAAGTCTTTGAAGTCATCACCAAATGTCGCTGAATCCTTATTGAAAGAAAATGTTACGGAATGTACAGAAATCTTTAGCTTCACTTACGTAACCCCCCATATTCTAATTAAAGCATTTAGATCATTAAACTTAAAGAAGACTGAAGATCTCTGGGGCCTTTCAGTGAAAGTATTACATTCCGTTGTAGAATCAATCGCACCTTTCTTAGCTGATATTTTCAATAAATGTATTGATACTGGAGTTTTTCCTAACCTAATGAAGCACAGTAAAATTATCCCGTTGTTTAAATCAGGAACCAAAACTGACCCTACCAACTTCAGACCAATCTCAATACTACCGGCATTAAGCAAAGTTTTTGAGAAACTTATTCTTAATCAGCTTGTGTCCCACTTTAATCGCAATAACCTGCTCAATAGCAATCAGTTCGGATTCACTAGAGGTCGTTCTACCACTGATGCCGGTGTGGTACTAATTAAACATATTTTTGATGCCTGGGAAGAGGCTCAAGATGCTATTGGGGTGTTTTGTGATCTGTCAAAGGCATTTGATTGCGTTAATCACGAGAATTTAATTAGAAAGTTAAGTCACTATGGGATCAAAAACGGTGCTCTTGACCTTGTTACATCGTATCTGTCGGAGAGAACACAACGGGTAGTGATCAACGGGACTCAATCAGCAGGGACAACGGTTGCTCTTGGAGTTCCTCAAGGATCAATTCTGGGACCATTTCTGTTTCTTGTTTATATCAATGATTTACCAAACCTTGTGAAAGATAAACATGATATAGTGCTATTCGCAGATGATACGTCGCTTATCTTCAAAGTAGGCCGCAAAGAGAAAAACTTTGACGGTATTAATGAGACACTAAGTACTGTTGTGAACTGGTTTACAGCAAATAATCTACTCTTAAATTCCAAGAAAACAAAGTGCATCAAATTCACTCTGCCTAATGTCAAGGAGGCAAACAATTCCAAGATCAAATTGAAGTCTGATGAACTGGAATTTGAAGAGAGAACAGTGTTTTTAGGAGTCACCTTAGATTCAAAACTGCAATGGCACGCGCATATTGCCACTCTGGCTGGCAAACTTAGTTCTGCGGCCTATGCAGTAAGACGTATTAGACAGTTGACTAACGTTGAGACGGCCAGGCTGGTGTATTATAGTTACTTTCATAGTGTTATGTCCTATGGAATCCTTTTGTGGGGAAAAGCGGCAGACATCCAGACCATCTTCGTGCTACAGAAACGAGCTGTACGCTCCATTTACGAACTAAAGGCCAGGGAATCCCTCAGAGAAAAATTTAAGGAGGCAAATATTCTTACTGTAGCATCTCAATATATTCTTGAAAATATTATGTATGTTCGGAAAAATCTTCATGAGTTCAAACTTAACAGTGATATCCACGACTACAACACTAGAAGTAAACACAAGATTGCAGTGAAAGCCAGTCGTCTCCGGAAGGTTAGCACGTCGTTCGTGGGGAACTGTATACGATTTTATAATAAAATACCCACCGAAATAGTTAATCTGCCACTGAGTAAATTTAAGTCTCATATTAAACGTTATTTGCTAAGCCAGGCCTATTATGCTGTCAACGATTTCTTAAATGATAAAAATGCTTTTAAGCCAGTGATAGTATAATTTTGTTAGTTAAAATATAAATACCTATGCTTCACTTAGCCTATTTCCTTGTAAGCCCTTTCGTTGCGTTTTATGAAACTTGATGCTGTTTCTTGCCGAACAGTTGTTTTAATCTTTTATATTATTTATTAATGTCCGGCAGCCTGAATATGTCATGCTCGCTTAAAAGGCTTTGCTTACGGTGGCGTCGTTGATCGGGTCGCCACCTTCCCTAACAAATGGTCGAGGGAGGCGATGGCTGAGATACGCGTCATACTCGTGATCGGGTGCTGTTTGTGGAGTCCGGTCTGTTCATGCTTGCAAGGGCATGATTAATACCTTAATACTAGTGTTATTTTATTGGAGATTGACGAGAGACATCATCCTGTTTTGGATTAATTTTATTGTTATTGACGCTTAGAGACCTTATACATCTCTGAGAATATTAAATTACTTAAGTGCTATTTTCATTTACTACTTATTTTAATTTAGACGCTTAGAGACCATGTACATCTCTAAGGACTTAGGAATAATGGACGCTCAGAGACCATATACATCTCTGAGATATTAAATTTATTGTATATACTTTTGTGTATTCGGACAGAGACCGTATATATAGGTTACTAAAAATTTTTTTTATATAATGTCTTATAAGTTAATTTTAATTGAATATTGTGAGTTTGTTAATCACTATAGTTTTAAAATCATTATTATTATTGTCTACTTTTTTTTAGTACTGCAATTCTGTTTTGAAAACATTATAATTATCATTGTCATTTTATTTAATTGTATAATTCATGTGTTGACTTGTAAAAGTGCCCTTGTGGCCTATTTGCAGAATAAAATTTTTGATTTTTGATTTGATTTTTCATAAAAAATATATTCGGAATAAATCAGATTCCAATAAAGCAGAGAACAAATCACTTAAACATCTAGTTAACACTGCTCTACACTTTGAACGAAAAGCTTACTTTGAAGGGCACATCAATATTAATCTGAAAAATCCAAAAACACTTTGGAAAAAATTGAAGAAGAATATAATACCTAACTTTAAAAACTAATTTAACTTACCACAATCTTTTAACGATCCAACACTTATGAATAAATCTTTTTTGAACGTGCCAGGTGATAATATCATTGACACTGCATTATTGGCGTATTTTGATCATCATCGTTATGGCAATTCAACTTTCAGCTTGTGTACCGTGGACGAAACCTATATTGCCAAACTCTTACTTTGCATCAAATCGAATGCAATTGGCCATGACGGATTAACATTCGATATGATTCTAATGACGCTTCCCACGACTTTGCCAATCATAACTCATCTAATTAACACGTCTATTCGCTCTTATAAGGTTCCTGCGGCTTGGAAAACAGCGGTTGTTACACCGATCCCCAAAATAAATGATCCAAAAGATTTTAAAGATTTGCGCCCTATAAGCATTTTACCTTATTTGTCAAAATTATTGGAAAAAGTAGTCTACGGTCAGGTGTCGAAGTACCTGGAGTCAAATAACATCTTACCTAAAATGCAATCTGGATTCAGGAAGAAACAAAGTACTGCTACAGCATTGCTTGATGTTGTTGACGAAGTCTTGTCTGCTCAGGATTCTGGACGAGGTACGATTATGGTGCTGCTCGATTTTTCTAGGGCGTTTGATTGTTTTAATGTACCGCTTCTTCTGTCTAAATTACGCTATTATGGGTTTGACGATAATTCGGTGCAGTGGTTTGATAGTTATTTTAGGGACCGTCAGCAAATTGTTAGACTCTCGCAAAATGACGGTACATGTTTGACATCTGAGCCAAGCCTGGTAACGAGAGGCGTACCGCAAGGGTCCATTTTAGGACCCCTTCTTTTCATTTTGTATAGTTCTGATATTATTAATTGTATAAAAAATTGTAAATACCAACTTTACGCTGACGACCTACAATTGTACTTATCTTTTCAGCCGAATATGATAAACGAAGATTTAAAACGATTATCTGACTGGTCTACAGCCAATTGTTTAGTCCTTAATCCTACTAAGTCCAAATATTTGGTGCTTGGATCTTTGAAACAGACCGGCAATATTATCGATAAAAATCCTAACATTTTTGTCGATAGTGTTGATGTGGAACGAGTCACTGAGGCGCGAAATTTAGGACTATTACTGGACACAAACCTGCACTTTGAAAATCATGTCACAGAAACAGTTCGCAATTGTTTATACCGTTTAAAAGTTTTATATAACGTGCGTAATTTACTAAGTGTTGATCTTCGTATTAGACTTTGTGAGGCCCTAATCCTGTCAAAAATTAACTATTGCATCACCGCCTATGGCCCTTGTCTCTTGGCTCGCTCGCAGCGCCTCATTTAACGAGTTCAGAATGCTTGCGCGCGATTTTGTTTTAAGGTCCCTCCTCGTACGCATATTACCCCATTTTTGAACGGCTCGAATCTGTTAAAAATGGCCGCTCGGCAAGAGCTAATGTTCGCCTGTTTGCTATTTGACACAATTCAAACAAAAACGCCTTCGTATCTGTATCGGAAACTCTCGTGGTGTAGCAATAATAGCTATTACAGAGAGAGAGCTTCTCGAGCCAGTGTGTTACAGGTTCCGCGATACCGAACGGCTGCGTTTAGAGGGAGTTTTAGGTATAGAGCCACAAAGTGTTGGAACAATATTCCTCCGCCAATCCGCCTTAGAGTAAAGCCAGTTTCAAGAAAAAATATCGTTTACATCTTCTAAATGCTCAAAAAAATTACCTTTAAATTCCTGTTTACTATATTTAATTCCTTTATTTTATCCCGTTCCATGTTACCCCTCAGTAATTATCTGTACCACTGCCACACAAATACACACACAAACAAGCACGTACTGATACACACACACACACACACATCTGTGATTCGAACTACTGATAATTGTGAATTAGCATCTACGAATTGTTGAGAGATGTTTGGCGTTGCACTGGCCATTATTTTATAAGGTCCTGGCAGAATACCAGCGCTGTGGCTTGCCACAGCATTTATGCTGAGCCAGCGCCTGTTCTCTGCCACGACACATGGCTTATCCGTTTAGTCTCTAAGTCTTAGTTCATAAGTAGTTGCATGATAATAATGTCTGTGTTTTTTATTTATTTAATCATTATGTTATTTTATGCCATGTATGTTGTGGATATGAATAAAGAGTTTATCTATCTATCATAACACAAGCCTTATTGAGCTTACTGGACTAGTTCGAATTGTGTAAATAATTGTCCCTAATATTTATTTATTTATTCTTTCTTGTATAGGTACTTAGTTTGTGTAAAGTAGACAAACTTAAATGTATCTCTAGAATTATTCGAAATGTCATTCACATGCGATAAAGCCACGAGGGAAAGTTACATAACGAAAATACTATATAAAATAAATGCGTATTTCAGATAAAACTGATAAAATCTAATACCCAAACCAGAAACCATGAAATATCATTGAGATCTTACACACGCCTCCGTCGCTTCCATACAAAAGGCGCGATAAGCACCCATCGCCGTTATATACGTAGTGATTTTTATGAAAATACGACGCTCAGGGCGGCTTTATGAAGCATCCGCGGCGGCATATATTATGTTATGTGATATTTACATCAGATACCTTCGTAGGTGTACAGTTTCACTGGTTTCGTTTGTGTTCAAATATACCTGGGTTTCAAGTGGAGTGAAGGATTTTATGATAGATATTTTAATACCCATCTTAGCAAATTGGGAATCTTATGCTAGAGGCCCACACTCCATCTGCTACAAAAATAATGGCAACCGCATATATTATTATGTCATATTTGTATGGAGCGGTTAGCAAAGCCGTCAAATTATTTTTGCCACATGTGAACGGTACCAATGGAACTCTGTCTTTACTTAAAATTGCGATAATTTGGTGGTTTGATTGTGCAATGACAATAGTAATGCATGTCAGCCGAAGGACGTCCACTACTGGACATAGACCTCCCCCAAAGAAAGCCACAATGACGTTCTGCATGGGGGGTAAAATGCCATAATCACCAAACTTGGCATGCGGGTTGGCGATCGCAGTATCTTCACCGCACTCCAGGGATGCTGCTGCTGCCCTTCCTCCAATGGTCTATCACAACAATAATAGCTATTATATTTATTTTTGTAGCAATGTGGACTACAATTGTGTGAACTTTCCATACAGACGAAAATGTTTGTATGGAAAGTTCACACAAAAGTTTTCCACTAAGCCAAATAAGGCTACATAGTATATACATACATATCTAAAAACATTCTTCTGTCTGCAAAACAATTTTGACCTACTTACAGTGACGCGAATTCAATCGCAGTAAAACGATAACCCCGGCAAATGTCTGGTATAATGCAGATATAGCCAGACAAGACAGACTAGGTTACTATAATGTACTATTAAGAGCTGTATACAGGGTGACATCGGAGACGTGATCAGAAATTATTTGACTCGATAAAGTATTAAAAGACAAACTCAATAAAGATGATATCACAGTTACTACTTGCAATATTGACTATTATTTCTCAAATTATTAACAGAAAAAATAATGTTTCATACAACATGGTCACCCTACACCACACGCCGTCTTGTCATCCCTCATACAACGTGTGTCAAAAGTGATAGGGTGACCATGATTTAAGTATGGCGTAATTATTTTTCTAGTAAAAATTTGAAAAAATAAACTTGTTTTATTCGATATAACAACTATTGCATGGAAAATGCGATCATGTGTAGGTAGAGTCTGAAAAAATAGCTTCTGATTACGTCTCCGATGTCATCCTGTATATGTATATTACTTATGTACAAAATATAATTTGACCTCCGGTAGTAGATAAGGAAAATATCGTGAGAAAACCGATCTAATTCCAACAGTCTAAGTTTCCCCAGGGGTTGGAAGGTCAGATGAAATTCGCTGTTGTAAAATTAGTGCCTGCGCCAAGTCTTGGGATTAGGCGCCAAAACGGACCCTGGGCTGTTTTGGAATACATCTGGCAAAACCCTAAGTGGGTAGCATAAATAGGTTTGTAGGATACATAGGTGGGTTATATAAATAAACCTATACCATTTTTTTAAGAAATAAAGTAAAAAAAGGCTTTTGATATTTAAAAAAAAGTTCCTTTGTTTTTTCATATTTCTTTTATTGCTCTTTCACCATAATGTTTTACCTACATGGGTATATTTATTACTGACAATGGAGTTTTCCAACAACAGCCTGTCCTTCGACAAAAACTCCAACAAAGACGCCTACTGACCTATCTCTGGTTCTTGCAATTCTGTATTATTCTGGACCGGCGACTTTTTTGAGGTCATCTTTCTAACGTTTCACTTGTTTGGTCATCCCAACGTCATATATATGTCCCGCTTATTTCCATTTCAAAGATGCAAATAACAATTAAATCATTTTAATTTTTATTATACCACAACGCAAGCAAGAGTACGGTCTGCCTGCCGGTGAGCGAAGTAGCTAACATCATACCACATGAACGCTTGTGACTCTTCGGGAGTTTTGTAAGTCTCCACGATATTGTATTTATTAATTCAATATATGAGTAAATTAAGCTCTCAGAAAACGTAAAGTCACTCAAAATGTCAGTTTTTAAGTACGAGTATGACCGAATATGTGCAGGCAAGGCATGAGAGCGGAGCCCAAGTTTTTTAGACAAATTCCGGGACAGACGTAAATACATATATTCCTATGGAATATTTGTATATTTGTAATACAAGTAGGCGCGAGTTTACCCTTTGCTCGCTGGCTTGGAATCTCTTTGTTCTTTACTTTGCCCAAATTTATGTATTTCTTACGGCTGCCTGGAAATGGTTTTATTACGAAACTATTGTTTGATTACCGTCAAATGTAGGACAAATATATTTATGGGATTTATATTAAATTTGTTATTGTGGTGTAGACTAGTTATCTATAAGTATATGTAGGGTAGGCCGCGACTTCGTCTGCATAAAAACAAACAAAGACCTGTGGACCAAAATGGACCATTGGAATTTGTAAACAGTGTATTTAAAAATCGGCACAAAAGTACGATTTTTGTCAATACGGATGATTATTAAATAAAAAACTGGCCAAATGCGAGTCGTCGTTGCAAGGGTACCGCACATCAGTCCGACTCACGCTTGACTGCACATATAATAGTTTTTCCTGTCATCTGTAGGTAAAAAACTACTTTGTGTATTATTTTTTTTCAAAATTTTAGACCCAATAGTTTCGGAGATGAAGGGGAATTCTTAATTATAAAAAAAAAATATATGAGATGCACACCATGAGCTCTTTCATTTGATATGTAACACGATATAGTTTGAAAAGCTTTATGATTTAATATTATAAAGTTTAAAATTCATTTATTTGCGTTACATAATTGACCGAGCGAGCGAAGCGAGCGAAGCGTCTTAGTTTCAGCTTCGACGAAATTTTTTTCGTATGTCTGTCCGGAATCCGGATGTTCTCCTCTACAGGTCGCATTTCTCAACCGATTCTCGTGAGATTTTGTGAGCAGTTTTTATGATTAGATAAAATTTTTTGGTCGGAGCCAGTTTTTGGAATTTTAGAAATTTGAAAAAAAAAAATTTTTTTTTCGTACTTCTGTCCGGATGTTTTCCTCTACAGGTCGCATTTCTCATCAGAAATGTTATATAAAATTCTTATGTCGAGTCAATTTTTGAAAATTTTGAGGTTTGAAAAAAAAAACAACAATATTTCGTATGTATGTCCGGATGTTCTCCTCTACAGGTCGCATTTCTAAACCGATTCTCGTGAAATTTTGTGAGCAGGTTTAATGATTAGATAAAATGTTTTGGTCGGAGCCCGTTTTTAGAATTTTAGAAATTTGAAAAAAAAAATTTATTTTTTTCGTACTTCTGTCCGGATGTTTTCCTCTACAGGTCGCATTTCTCATCAGAAATGTTATATAAAATTCTTATGTCGAGTCAATTTTTGAAAATTTTGAGGTTTGAAAAAAAAACAACAATATTTCGTATGTATGTACGGATGTTCTCCTCTACAGGTCGCATTTCTCAACCGATTGTCGTGAAATTTTGTAAGCAGGTTTGATGATTAGATAAAATTTTTTGGTCGAAGCCAGTTTTTAAAGTTTTTGAAATTTGAAAAAAAAAGTTTTTTTTTTTCTTATTTATATCGAGATGTTTTCCTCTCTAGGTCATATTTCTTATCAGAAATGTTATATACAATTCTTTTGTTGAGTCAATTCGATCGATAATATACTTACCTAACACACTCGTATTTTCAAATCAAGTAATTACCTCAATATACCTAATTTTGCGAGGTCTACAGCTCACAGAGCCACTAGTAATAATAATTTATTGAACCATGAAGTTGTGTAACATGACAGTTTCAACCAGTACGGTAGGTACAGCGCTAACAACCAGTACTAATTAACATCCATACGTCTCTCTAACATGTCCGTCTATGGGTCACATACTTACATGTGTGTATCAAATTTCAACGTAATCCGTTCAGTAGTTTTGAAGAAAATAGGCTGTGACAGACGGACAGACGCACGAGTGGTCCGATAAGGGTTCCGTATTTCCTTTTGAGGTACGGAACGCTAAAAATTGAACCAACTTTTAGCTTAATGTATTTTGTTTCTTTACCGGGAAATGCGGTCAAAATAACATTTCTAGTTTAGGACCTGTACAGGAAATGGCAAATTTAAAGTGGAAACCGTCAATTGAATATTTCATCTCAAATTGTTAGTGACGTACCAAAGTTTCTAATACATTTTTCCTGAATGTTTAGTTGCTATTATAGTTTCATTATACTTAGGTTTTCAAAAACATTTTTTACCAGGCCGCACGGAGGGTACGGCTTTGAACAAGTGCGGTCTCTATAAGGACATGTGCAACTACATTAGCCATTGAACATGTGTCCACTTGAAACATGGTAATTTATGCCAAATCACCCGTTTTTTGCGGCTTGTCGTCTGCTGTCTTTAGTACATCGGAATGGAGATCTTCGGCTTAATGTAAAAACACACGTTATACTTGTAAGATGTCGACGGCAAGTCGTCAAGAGCAATAAAACTTGGTAACAATTAGGTATGTAGATACAGAAATATTAAGGGACAAATACTGAAATGGAACTAATCCCGTAGTAAGCTCAATAAGGCGTTTTGAGCAAGGGTCGGGAAAATGTCCGTGATTTCATACAGTAGCAAATCCAATTCTTTATAGCATATTAATTTACAGGTGTTTTTCGGACCAAACAGAAACAGAAACAAAAAAAATATCGTATAAAACTGTGTAGTTAGAAAGATTATGAGTACTAATACTAAACGACGATACATTAAAATAGATATACTACTTAGTAAACCCGTAGTTATATCATCATCATTCATCATCATGCCCGTATTGGTATTTGCACCCAGGAGCGTCAGCTTGGCAGGCAGAGTGGTAGTAGCAACATTGTCCTAGGCGCAATAGTTGGAGGCATCACTGCTGCCCATATGGACAAGCTCATGGGTTACGGAATTCACTCCGGGACGGCGGTGCTATATATGGCCCCGCTGTGCGATTCACTTGTCTCGGCTCACCTCACCAATAGACCTTTGTATAACTTGGCATCTTTATTTTCTACTTGTCAATGTATTGTTCTGGAGTCTCAAGCTAAATATGGAGATAAATTCTATATAATTATCAAACCTGTAGAGGAGAACAGCAGGAAATCCGGAAATCTGCTATGATACGAAAGCATTTTTGCCGAAGTTGAAACGGAGACCTTCATATCATTCGGTCAATAACATGGCCGATATCAACGTACTGATGGAGATATAACTAGTTACTTACACATCTTTGATCCCTGAATACAATAAACGCATCATAAAAACGTTGTTTTGTTTTGCGTGCTACGTCAGATCGCGCCATAATCCCACATAAGGACAGTTGACGGAGTTGCTGTCACCGGACACGGCAAGGAGGACTTTACATGTATTTTTTTTAAAGTAATCGAAGGTCAAACTTATAGTTGATTAGCTGAAGTTGTCGGTATTGTGAATATCTCTGGAGTAATTAACACAGCGCACGCGCTAGCCGTTAGTTAACGGGATCCGTGGCAGTAGCCGCCATTTTGGGAATAAGGTTGTCACTTTGCAATAAACAATTAAATAACCTGCTATTATTTCAGGCAATATCCCAGCGAAATGATGATTTATCACATTTTAAACAGTCGTTTCGGTGATAGCGTATAAGGAGCTAGCACGACGACGAGTAATTTCGTAGGTTGCGATATAATCACTACTTAACTAACTATTTATTTATACCTCGTTGTATTTCACCCCGAACTGTGAACTCGCTATGTACTCGTGAAAATCTCTGGCGCCATTTAGTGGTGCTTAGAGAAAGCATATTTTCAATATATTTCTTCGAAAACACTATAGACGGATTTGGCTTATGTTCGGACTTAAAAATTAGGTACTTAGGTAAGTCGGTGCAATTCGGGGTTTAGGGAGAAATCAATTTCCGTAGAAATGAGACTTAAAAAATTGTTCCCGTAAATCTTTATAAAATATCATTAAAATGATTAGAATCTTTTACAAGACCAAACTAATGCACAAATTTTGCTCGTTTAATAGGAGTCGGTAGAGGATTAATTATACGTAGGCAATATCATGGAATTTCGATAATGTAAAATGACTTCGCGAGCAAGATTGTGTTTCTAAGATAATGTTTTTGAGACACAGTTACGTTACAAACTAATTTCGATGAAATTAAATGACAGTGACAACCCTATACTTGGTTCCGGATGCTGTCAGGTTTTGAAAAAACTCCAGTATCAAGTGTCAAGTCAGGTTCGCTCTTGCCTTAAGCGCACGATCTCTGAAGCTCATTTGGAATGGTATTTTTTTTAATATGAACACACCTAGCTTTGGCCTTCCGGTAAGATTTCTCATGTGTCAATCAATCGTGCATGTATGTGTTGTGTCGTATTTGATAGAATAGAGATACATACCACAGGATAGAGTAACATTTCACGAGATAGAATGGCTAAAATTGATGAAAGATTAAAATAGATTAATATAATGAAACTGATAAGTTGTATGTAATCGCCGTGCTGCCGCCACGAACGCTCATGATTAAGAATCGCGGCACGATTTGAAACATGTCAAGTGATATTCGACCTTAAAGACGTGAGTGACCCGCAGTTTGACTGAAACACTACTACTGTTCCACCTTTTGAGAGCCCTGCTGTATCTTCATTATCCATAGGGACAAATTGTGCTGCTGTGTTTTTACGCAATTTTTAGTCAGTATAAGTATAACCTGGTAAAACTGCTAACATTTTTTGTTATACCACGACAGTGGCAAACAAGCGTGCAGTCCACCTGACGGTAAGCGGTTACCGCAGCCTAAGGGTGTCACGAGCGTAGCAAGTGATTCAAAATTAGAATCTTGAGCGTAGCGAGGGACTCAAAGACACGAGATGCAAATATCTTTGCTCTCGTCTGATACATACAACTTTTCACCTCAGCGGAGAGAACATATAACGCAAAAGAATAGTGATAAAGAGAATGAAGTTACTTAAACTAACCTACGATTTGAAAAATTAAAAAGTTAGTTTTTTTTCACGCTCGCAGCAAAATTGCATTTTACTCACTGGTTTCAAGCCGGAAAAGTCGTTTTCACGCTAGCAGCAAAATTGCATTTTGCTCACTGGTTTCACGCAACAAAACCGCCATTTTCGAGCCGCTGAGGTGAAAACAAATATACACTCCTTTAATACTCGGCACGGAGCTTCTATCACAACTGGATCGTCCGAAATCCTTGTGTTGGATAGTGCTAAGAAGAAGAAGTGACGGTAGTCTATTTATTACCTACTAACTTTTCCCGCGCCTCCGTCCGCGTGGAACTCGTTATCACCTTAGAGAAATAATTGCTATTAAATTATTGTCGGCACAGGCTTACTTATCGCTCTCCCAAACAAACTTCCACCCCCGTTTATACAACCTAAGGAATGATTTCCGGGATAAAAACTATCCTATGTCCTTTCCCGGGACTCAAACTATATCTATACTAAATTTCATATACTCAGACACACTTTCGCATTTATAATATTATTAAGTTTAAGTATTAAGTATAAGTATGGATGTTAAGTCTATGACAGTTATTAGGCACTCATTGTCTGTGTCTCTTCTTTTTCTGTACTTCGATCGAACCACACACACACGATGTGAGTTATTAGTTAATACTAATAGTTTTCCTTTTGCACCGTTATACAATTTCCTTTTAACTTTTTACAATTTATTATACAGTGTATTAAGATTTAGACGATGACGATTTAATATCACATACTCCGTGAATTAGTTGGCCAACAGGCTTGATATTAGGTACATATACAATTAGAATTTCTGCTCAAAATATACAAGGAATAATCAGAAACGACTTAATACATTATTTCAAACATTTTCATACATTAACATTTATAAGATTTCAAAACGTTCACATATAAAAATTTGTTCTTTTTGTAAAATGCAAATGTCCTCTAACCGCACTTCATCATACACACCAGTCGCAAACCCATCTAAATCAATTATAACAAAGTTGTAATATTACCAAATTTTCGAAACCTTTGATGTTTCTTTACCAAAACTTTATTGCCTTTTGATTTATGTTACGACTATACAATACCCGTTTGCGTATATTTCGAGATACCTAATCCGAGACCTCCCAGGCCGTCATTATAATCACAAGCGACAGATACTGCGCTAAGAGTGATGGTAATAGGCACGTAATAGGTAATTTTACACGCTTGTGCGACAATTATTGCTACCTTGGCGTATTATGTTACAATATATTTAGCTGTTATATTAAAATAACTGTCCGGGAACAAAAGCAGCCAGTTTACGAGTTACAGCTCTGTCTTATAAACGCTACCCAGTGCATGTGAAATGATATTTAGCAAGTTGGTTGGAGTTCCTTATTAAACAAATGAGTTGTTTAATTCTAAATTACTTAGTGTTACAACAGCAACGACCCGAAGTCGATCTTCGCCTCTGACATCAAAGGCTGATGGCTTCTCTGTCCATGACTGTTTTCGTCCGGCCGACGACGGCTTGGAGCTTACACTTCTTCGGTACCTAGGACGCCCAACAGTTGGATGGCCTGAATACGCTCTCCGGACGATCGATCGTCATCCATTTGGACTAAGTGCCTGAGAGTGCTGTGCCGTGATCGGGCTCTTGCGGATTTTGTTTCTCCTACGACGTTCGACTCGAACACTAGATCTTCGAATTCTTGTTTTTTACGGAGTCTCTAAGTGTCGTACTCTCTACGAGTAGGTCCCAAAAAATTGTGATAGATTTTCCATTCCGTCACTAGCATCGCACGGAAACGGAACATCTTTCCGTGTTAAGGTCTTAAGGCTTCGCACCCGTACATAAATATCGATCTTATATACATACACGGAGCTGGGTGCTTCTGGCCATTAGTCTACACACTAACACTTTATGCAGGGCAGCTGCACAACAAATGGCCCCTTGGATCTGGATTTGTACCCCCTCTTCCTTCTGGTTAGTATCAGTGAAGGTGCATCTAAGATACTTAAATTTGTCGACTCCCATGTTCATGGTTTGTCCCACCGTTAGGTCTTTCCTACAAGTGTTGGTGTTTTTGTATCGCTTCATATGAAGGTACTCAGTTTTCGCATGGTTAATTCGTAGACCAACCTTCACGGTTCCTTCCTCCAAACTCTGGGAAACCTCACGGACATCCGCTTCGTTTTCTCCTAGACAGGCCATGTTGTCTTCCGTTCAATTGCAGCTTTCCTGATGACATACTCGAGCACCAAGTCAAAGAGGATAGAAAGGATAGAAGAGCGCATCTCCTTGCTTGTAACCTGATGTGATAACGTCGAACTGGTGCCTTAGTCCTACTCCCGTTTTAACCGTCGTTTTTCTCGTGATAGTAGCTACTGTTATCATCCTCAACAGTTTGTCGGGTATTTTTAATAAATTGAATATGCTGTACAGTGACTCTTGGTCGATGGTATCATAGGCCTTCATAAAATCAACGAAAAGGATAGGGCAGCTCTGAGCATATACCCACTTCTTCTGTATGATCTGCTTTAGAAGGAATATTTGGTCTACTGCGCGCCTATTTTTACAGAACTCACGCTGATATTCCAACAATCAATTCAACTAAACCACCACCACCCCCTTTCTCCCCATGGGTATCGTAAGAGTCGGAGATGGGAATCGGATTGAGGTGTGTTGTTGGGCGATGGGCTTACAAGCTGTCACTGCAATATCACGATTTCTGCATCTGTAAACCCACAACTGCTAAAAGTGGCACTGAAATGCAATCTGCTTTGCGTATCTGCCCCTTTTAGGAATGCATGCATTAGTTTAAGTTAAATAAATATTTAAGGTCAATATTACACAAATCGATCTAGTCCCAAACTAAGCAAAAATTGTACATACACACACAAACACCCACCCACCCACACACCCACCCACACACCCACCCACACACAACACACACACACACACACACACACACACACACACACACACACACATACACACACACACACATTAGGCTCATCATACCAATGCCATGACCAGGATTTGAACCCGGGACCACCGGCTTTGTTGGCAGGGTCACTACACTATCAACTAGGCCAAAGTGGGCGTCAGTGCTTTATTTATGTATTTTTTCTCATCCTGCCTGTAACTTGTCTCCCTCATACAATTCCGCTCTGCTTAATAATGCATGTTTAAATTCAGACCTGACAGACAAATATGACCGAACTTAGTGACAAAGTGTAGCGCGGGACGCAATATACAAACTGTCAAATTGCAAATAGCCGTCTTATGTCTCATGTCCCGTATGTAAGTGCAGTGAAAACTACCGCAAGCGTGGTTTAAATTACAGGCTATTATCGCCTATATTCTGAAGGTAATAACGGTGAATTTAGCATCCAAGTCAGTGTTGGCAACTTCATTCTAAACTAACTACAATTTGCATAATTGTAACTTACTCTTGGCACTAAATTCAATCTTACATTTAACAGTGAGTGTTTTACTGGTCCGCGATTTGCATTCGTGAGTCAGCGGACATATTGAATTTTAAACGGCGGCGTATAAAAACGTCGGGCTGTCAAAACACTTAACGAGACGCGTACGCGCATTCAGACGATTTAGAGCGGCCATTTTGATCTTATGGATTTATTTATTTATTTAAACTTTATTGCACAAATCATACGAGTACAAAAGGCGGACTTAATGCCGTGAGGCGTGAGTGGATCTTTGAAATTGCTAGTTTTAGCTATATACGAGTCGGTACTCTGACTTATTTTAGGGACACCTAAAATTGTAAGTCAGAGTACTCGTATCTACTCAGTCCCCGATTTCTCTTTGAGGTTTCTTGAATCCGTTCAGCAGGTTTTGCTTAACTAACATCCAAACTTTAATATCATTAATAGAAGGATTTATTGCCGCAAGCGAGGTAAATGTATTAGGTACTAGGTACTACATTAATAATACGTGTATTACCTAAGTACTTACTTAGGTAATTAGTAGTTAATATAAAACCTCTTGATACTTATTAGAATTGACCTGAATGAGTTAAATCTATTAAAAGATACTTATCATACGTTACTTTATACATAGGTTCTTACCATAGTGATTCAATCCATATAATTCTTCTTCTCAGTCGTAAACTCATGTCACACTGGTCATGGCTACGGCTTGTCGTCTTTATTGATAGCCATTAAATTAAACATAGATCGACAAGTTTTATTCCTGTGCATAAAAATTATGTATTCCGCAGCTCTACTATATTTGGCCTCGGTCGTCGCGAAGCAATGCTTTTTAGACAAGTTTTTGCCCCATCTATCCCGTCCGTGGCCGCTAATTTATTCCAAAGTTTATTTAAGCGCACGTTTCTTTGAATAACAATCAACATCAGGAATAAAACTACGCAAAAACCACCCTCATCTCGTTAGGTCGCAATGAGAGAATATATACTAACGTGTTTTAATATTTGCTAGTTTTGTGGGCAGTGTAGAGAACGGGTTTAAGATCAGCGGTTTAACTACTTCATATTTACAACAGACAGTCCTTTCGCATTTATAATACCATGTAGTATGGAAGCTATCTAACATATAGGTATGTAATATTAAATATTACACTATTTTGTGATATAGGGAAAATGATTGTGAACAAGTAGAATCGATCTCATTATTAATATACTTAGATTCTGTAAGCTAGTTTGCCATAACTTGGGCATGAGTTATGGAATCAACTCTAGAACACGTTACTAGTGCCACCTGTTACTTGATTTAATGTAAATGGATTCCTAAGTATCGCATTCCGAAGTCAAATTGTCATTCGATCGGATGAATTTATATTTTCATTTCTTATAGTACTGCTAGTAAGTGTGAATTTTAGTATGAAGATCAACCTTACGTAGGGAAAAAGTTTCCTTATCATCCCTCTGGTATAACAATTGGAAAATACTATTTACTAGCCATGCAATGCAGTTTGCTGGTTGCAAATGTTGAGCTGAGCGCGTCTACCCGGTCTCAAACTACCTGACAGTTACTCGCTTAGCAAGGAAATATACGGAAATTCAGTTTTTCGGTGATTATTCCTCCGTGGTATGTACGATTTTAATTTTCTTTAAATCTAAAACATCGTCGTGATGTCACCTATCGACATGCAAAATGTGAGCGTGATCGGTTGAAGAGTCTAGGAGGAGTAGGTACGAACTGAAGCGAAATACATCTGTCGCCTAAGAATGAGCTTCGCTTCGCTCAGCTTAATAACCTTGGGAAATCCAGGCATCTACATCGGTCCAGAAGATATTGTTGGCAGTGCAGCAGGTAATGCCGTTAGCATATGGGCACATTAGCACCAGGTCTCGTACCTGCTGTTCTGGAGATCTGCTAGATTTAGTTTGAATTTTTATTTGATGAATTTGTTAGCGTTTATGTATTTTTACTGTTGTTACAATAATAAATAAATAATAATAAATATTAGGGGACAATTTTAACACAAATCGAACTAGTCCCATAGTAAGCTCAATAAGGCTTGTGTTATGGGTACTAGACGACGATATATTTAATAGATACATACTTAAATATACCACCGGGGGATGGGCAGCAGCATCCCTGGAGTGCGGTGGAGATACTGCGATCGCCAACCCGCATGCCAAGCGTGGCGATTATGGCATACACCCCCCGTGAATATGGGGGAGGCCTATGTCCAGCAGTGGACGTTCTTCGGCTGATATGGTGGTGGTGGTGGTGGATACTTAAATATATAGAAAACATCCAAGTCTCAGGAACAAATGTCTCTGCTCACCATAGAAACAAATGCCCTTACCGGGATTCGAACCCGGGACCTCTAGCTTCGGAGGCAGTGGCACTACCAACTAGGCTAATCAGGCCGACATTTGTTGTTTACAAATTAATATCACATAATAATATTTCAATGCAAATTTTTTTTGGGTTGGATCCTTTTTCCTTATCTATGTAAAATATGTAGATAGGTATTTAGGAAGTGTGGTAGTTCTGAGAATGAGCGATGTCTGTTCGAAAAACTCGTATATCCATAATTGTTATAATAGCCGTCAGTCATAGCCTTATTAAAATAGTTTAGTGTCTGGCAATTTTAATGCCTTGTATATTGAATTAACATTTGCATACAATTGCACCCGGTTTTAATGATCGCATTTTTGTTTTTCTTTTTATTTTGTTTATTGAGACATCAGATGCCATTCACATTTGTAATGGTAAGGCGTTTACAAGTGCCACCTACGAAAGAAGTCTATCTGATTTGGAGAATTTTGGTTTGATATTAAATTACATTTATCGCTTGCGATCGCTTCATCTCTCTCCGAACTTAAATTCTTCTAATTGAAGTGGATACTTGTTATGTTGGCAGCTTGTTGAATAATCAATATACAAAAAAAACTACCAAAATAATATAAATAAAATTAAAACTAACCTAAAAAGGAATTAGTTGCCCTACACTCCACGTTTCAATTTTAATTCCATTACGAACGTTAGAAGCGCTATAATTCAAGTGATGGCATATCGGTGTTTTGAGTAAGTTGTATGCACCGATCGATATATTTGCACTTGACTTGACTGTATAAAAAAATACACAATATAATACGTGATAAGATAAAATCCGTTAATTTTTTTTAAATTTAATATAACGTTGATATCGTACCAATACTCTGAGTTGGATACATCTATAGTGGATCTTAATATACAGGTTTCAGGGGCAATACCATTTAAGTGAGGTAAATAAAAAGAAATTAGCTGAACGACTGGCGCCCGAGTAGAGAAGCAATAACAACTACGATAGTATAACAAGCGTAATTGTTCTTACGTTTATGATCGTAGCAATTAGCGATATACATATATCTTTCTCACACTTCTACATTCGTCATATACGCATTGCTATTTTTCACAGCTTAATTGAAAAACGACCTTATTTACGTCTGTCTACTTCATTTACTTTTTACGCCTACTCTAAAGGAGCCTACTCGATTGATGAGCATGAATATTTGTTTCCGTGTAGTGGATGTGTTCCATGTATTTATATCTATCTGGGGGCATGGTAGTGCCCCCGCCAAGACGAGCCAAGCGAACCGCAAGGGCACTACCTGTCTTTTCTCGGAGTGTTTCGTCGTTTTTTTGAACCCTCATAAAGTTGGTTTCCGATGTATTAGATAGTTCATATTCTCAGGATATGATGTCAATAATAGACTAATAAAACATACAAAGTCTCAATTGAATAGTTCTAATACTTCAGATTTTATTGACATCTAAAATATATCGATTTCGTCACTGACACACTGATGATCATCAAAAAAGAACTGAAATCCCACCAAAAACATTTCATGTAAAATGTTGCCAAGACGACCACATAAGGTTTGCCCTGTGAAAAACATATCAGAATTATTAGATCTCATGTAGAGCCAAGCTTTTGAATCTACACGGCCTAACTCTACCGACCCTAACTTCAACAAATTCTACATATCAGTAAATATGTATGGCTTGGCTGTTTCGTTACTTACTTCAGATCAGAAACTAAATATTCGCAACCTCCACGACGGCAGCGAAGATGATGACGTTTTCATAGCAGGAACGAAAAAAGTAACCCGCTATTTTCGAAGTTCTTGTAGTTCGAAGTAAGAACTTAATCACTTGTTTAGGATAATTTTGGAGTGATTAAATTTTAAGTTTATTTTCCGTTTCTATGAAAATTTATTCGCTGCTGAATACTATGTGAATACAGGCAGTAAAAAGTCGTTAGTCCCAATTTAATTGATTCCAAAAACTTCCTTAGTTCCTACAGCTACTAAAAAATTACGATAAACCAGAAAAAAGGGAACACTAAAGAAAATCTTAAACTTTTTCCAAATGTTTGGTAGTCTGGAAATCATACAATTTTCAAAATAAAATGGTGCTCATCTTGGAAACTAAGAGACTTTGTTCTAAAGCAAGTTGTGTCTAAAATATCTAAAATGACCTCGTCTATCATCCCTGAAAGTCTTTGCATCCTGTTACCAAACACCCTGTATACTGAGTCAGACAACGACAATTTGATAACATTCGGTGATTAAAACTAAGAACATGCAGAATCCGTTAGACTGTTTGAAATGGTTAGGTGAGGAAAGGGTAATCTTACCTAGTTTTAATCACCTAACTTGTTAACTTTATATTTTTACAAATTGAGGAAACTTTAATTTCTTGCGTACCATAATTTATGAATCTTGTCAAGGTTAAGAATGTTCCCAAAGCGAGCAAATGTCATAAAGCATCCCTCCATGTGCGTCCGGCGATATATCGCTCATCGCGGCCATAACGCACGCACGTGTTGTAACGTAAGGGCGTAAATCCACGCGTGCTTTAATGAGACATACGTCTTTATTTGCAATGCGATTGCGGACGCTGCAATGCAGGCACATCAGTGCGTCACGCCAAGTTTAGACAAAAGAGGAGCTACTAAGTTTCGATCCTTAATAGAATATATGTATGTAGGTAGGTATTAAGAGTTACGTAAAAATAATAATATACCTTTTTAGGTACATAAATTAGTCAATATGACACTGTACACTGTACAGGATATTTTTATAGCTCAATAAATTTTGCACTGCCTTAACAATTTTTGATAATCAAGCATTAGGAAATACGAGACTTCTAAAGACTTTTAATAAAAAGTGAAGACGAACGTTTCATTAGGCATTAGGTACTGAATTTTGTAACTCCATAATGTCTACAATCAACCTAAAAAGCTTCAATATAAGCGTACTATAGGTCATTATTGGTATTTTGCATTACCTCGAATTTAATGATCGTAAGTACGTAAAGATACTCTATTCAATGTAGAGCTATCATAACTACACTTGATTTGTGGCGAACTTGGCTCTATTTCCACGTGTATGTTTTAGTGCGCGCTTGCAATGGGTGTATCTGGAGCCAATACAGTTTCCGCCCTGAGCACTATATGTGTCAGCAAAGAGCCAGGACGTGGAAAGCAAGAGTGTGGACAGGCAAACCGCTTCATGTGTTTACTGTCACACATTTCTAAAGATTACAAATTATTCGGAGTCGGGCGGCGTGCAGATTAGTAGGCAGTATTTTACGAGGATTATGTCATATTTTTTTAGGGTTCCGTAGCCAAATGGCAAAAAACGGAACCCTTATAGATTCGTCATGCCTGTCTGTCCGTCCGTATGTCACAGCCGATTTACTCGGAGACTATGACCACTACAATTATGAAATTTGGTGTGAAGGTGTATCTTATGAACCGCTATAGAAATATGATGTGAAATTACGAATAAAATAATTAATAAGGGGGGCGGGGCACCCCATACATGTAACAGGGGGTCAATTTTTTTTTCAATGCACATTGGCGTGTCTATGGATAGGCCTTCAAAAATGGCATAGAGGTTTATAAAAAACTTCTTCAATTTAAGTCAACTGTTGGTGAGATATCAGCCGTAAAAGTTGTAAGAGTGTGTCCCCCTCCTCTAGTTTCAAAACTATGAAGTTTAACATTCTAAAAAAAATCAAGATGATGTATATTTATAAATCCTTTCAACGATTTTTCGTTTGAACAAGATAGGTTCAACGGTTTTTGAGTTATTGCTGAAAGACTGTCTTGCCAAAACAAAGGGGCGTAAGTGCCGTAAGTTTCCTATGAAGATACGACCTTTTTCGATTAAATGTATTGAATAGTGGTTTTAAATGTAGATTAGGAGGTGTCGGTACGGAACCCTTTTTTGTAAACGGAAAAACGATTGTACAAACTGAGGTGGTAAAATTTTTGGGGGTGTACATCGATTCGTTACTAAATTGGAAGCATGAATTGCAGGCACTCACCAGCGCGATTAGCTCCTCTTGCTATGCTCTTCTCTGTCTGCGGGATATGATTAACACTAAGCAGCTAAAAATGGTTTATCACGCTCTTGTTGAGGCAAAGTTGCGTTACAGTATTAAGCTATGGGAAAGTAGCTATAATTACAATAATGATGCTGCCTTCAGAGCACAAAAAAGGGTGATTAGAACAATGGTTCGCATACCTCAGAGGGAATCGTGCAGGAATCACTTCACTAATCTTAATATCCTTACTGTACCGTGCCTCTACATCCTTGTGCTGATAACAGACTTCGTCAAGCATTTGTCCAAATATGAAAACATGAGCGAGAGAGAATTATAGGCTCTCGACTAGGCGTAAGGACATTGAGTGCAGCATAGTCCCGAGGCTTAACATTATGAAGCACGCGGCATGCTATCAGTCCGTGTTTCTCTTCAACAAGCTGCCAATAGAGTTTAAATCCATCACGAATAATAAAATACTCAATGCTAGACTGAAACAGTATCTTTTGAAGAAATCGTACTGTTATATAGCTGAATTCGTGCAAGATAAATTGTAAAAGTATAGTGTGCACTCTATAGGGATAGTAATGATAAGGGAATTTGTTCTTATTTATAATCATGTAAGTTGTGGGATAATAATAATAATAATTATTTTTTATTTGACATTATCACACTTCAATATGTTCTTATTTATATATTTTTTTGTTTAATATAATTTGTGTAATTATTTGGGATAGTGCAATATATATAGATATATATTAATTTGACATTATTGCCTATTAATTTTATTATTGTGACATTATTCTATTAATTGTTCTGTAATTTATATTGTTAATGTACAATGTTCAACACAATATCTATTGTTATGAATAAATGAAATGAAATGAAATGTGCGTGGTCCAACGCGCACTTGGCCGGTTTTGATCATGACGGTCGCTAATAAGTATAAAACCTACCTGATGTTAACATACCTACACCGTAGCCTAAGGATTCTTGTGACTACTGTGGAGTCAATAAATCACAAATTGAAGTTTTATCATAATCGAATAAATAACAAAAAAAAATTACACAGTGAAACTATAAAAATGTACTGCAAAAATCGTTCCTACCGTCACAGACGGACCGGGCCACTACGGGTTTGGCTACATACCTACCTAGATAGATACTGCATTCGCTTGCGGATTCAATGCCGTAAATAAGCATAGAATGAGAGCAAATCGCTACCAAGATAGTGACTTCTCAGAACTGATAGCGAGCCCCGGGGGTATCAAGGACTATTTAATCATTCGCAGAAACGTGCGCCGCGAGATTTAGTTAGTCAATAAAGTATGTCTTCAGCAATAACACTAATAACCGTCGTACTTCTTAATATCTGCATATGGCATCTTGTGTGGTCATTTAGACTAAAGATAAAAAACATTTTTTATTTATCTTAAATAAAGATACAAACAGTATTTTATAGGTAATTAAAAATTTAATTTATAAAATATTACATTTAATTCGAAATTTAGGAGTTTCACCATCAGACTGCTAAATACAAAATTAGTTTAGTACGAGATGGCGCATCATTACTGACGATTTCTCAATGTAATTCTAATTTGAGATGTTGGTGCCGTTAAGGAAGCTTATTCAGTCTTTCCAGGTAGATGTCGCTGTACGTCCCTTTAAGGCGTTGTAACAGGAAACTGTTGAAGGATTTGGGGACTGATCGTGATTGTTTCAGTATTAGCTCAGTTGGCTAGAGCGATTGGCCGCGTATGCCAGGAAGTCACAGGTTCAAATTCTGATCGGAACCAGCGGGCCTATGATGGATGCCATTGTATCACTTATCGTCGTGGATGGCTAGGCTAGGGCTCGCAACCGGTTAATCTCAAAATCTCGAACAAACCAAATATCTTGAATTAGTTTATGCTCTGATGTATGTGTGGCTCGATAGTGTATTCAGGTTATTACTTCGTACTATTAGATTGCCTGACTAAAATTAAGTAGTAAACGAAAGAGCGAAAAAAAACGGTTTTTTGTATGGAGATAATACAGAATTTAAAGGTCATAGATCTATACCTAGGTCTATACCTATGATCTTTAAATTCATATTTCAAAGGGTTGAGGTCAATTTTTATACCACGATGGAGACAAATAAACCTACGATTCACCTGATGCTAGGGTAGAGGGGTGTAGGGTAGGTATTTATATCACATACGTACACGGAAAAAAAAACTTAGCTGTAGTAACTACAATTTAGTTGTGGTAGCTAAATTCCTTACAAACTATACGGACAGCGAAGTTATTAGCTATCATAGCAAAGTGTATTTTGCTACTAAATCTTAGCTGTGATAGCAAATATTTTTAGCTGAAATCACTTCGAATCATAGAAAAGTTAGCTGTGGCAGCTAACTATATTAGCTAAATTTAGCTGTGGCTGCTAACTGGAATAGCTGTATTTAGCAGGGACAGCTAAGTATTTTAACGAAATTTAGCTGTGGCTGCTAACTATTTTAGCAGTGGCAGCTAATTTTATTAGCTATATTTAGCTGTGGCTGCAAAAGATATTCGCCGCAGCTGCTAATTATTTTGGTTGCGACAACTAAAATAATTCGTCTCCATGGAAGATAATATTAGCTTTAGCAACTAAGTCAGTTTGATACTCTATCCAATTACCTTAGCAGCATTTGACAATGATCTTTGCTGTAGCTGTGAATTTCATTTGTTACTATAACTAAGAGTTTTAGTAGTGAGTTGTAATCGGTTTAGCTGTGACAGCTAAAATAATTTGTAGCCATAGAAAATAGTGTTAGCTATAGCAACTAAGTCAGTTTGATACTTTGACGAATTACCTTATCGGTATTTTACAATGACCTTAGCTGTAGCTGCGAGTTGGATTTGTTACTGTAACTAATAGTTTTAGTTACGAGTTGAAATCAGATTAGCTACGAAAGCTAAAATAATTTGTAGTCATAGAAAATAGTGTTAGCTATAGCAACTAAGTCAGTTTGATACTTTGACGAATTACCTTATCGGCATTTGACAATGATGTTAGCTGTAGCTGCGAGTTGGATTTGTTACTGTAACTAAGAGTTTTAGTTACGAGTTGTAATCGGATTAGCTGCGACAGCTAAAATAATTTGTAGCCATGGAAAATAGTGCTAGCTATAGCAACTAAGTGAGTTTGATACTCTATCAAATTACCTTGGCGATTATCGATAAAAATTTAGCTGTAGCTTCTAATTGGGTTTGTTACTTTAACTAAGGGGTTTAGTTGCGTGGTGTAATTATTTTGTTGATATGACTAAAATAATTCGTCGCATAGAAGATAGTATTAGCTGTAGCAGGTAAGTAAATTTGTCACTCTATCGAATTAGTTGTAGCTGTGGCTGTGAATTGGGTTTGTTACTTTAACTAATTCACTTAGTTAAAGTAACAAACTCAATTCGCAGCCATAGGGAATTAGTTTTAGCTGTGGTTGTGAATTGAGTTTGTTACTTTAACTAATTCAGTTAGTTGAAATAACAAACCTTATTCACAGTCCCAGTTAAAACTCATTTGATAAACTTTTGAAACGCAGTTGCTGCAGCTAAAATTATCCTTCATGCGACTTATCGGAATATAATTATCGCCTTAACAGTACGTTAAGCTGCATAAAAGATGATGCAGCTGCAGCAACTAAGTCAATTTGATACTCTATCGAGTCGTAATGATATGATAAAGTCAAAATAAACTTACTGCTACCGCTGCTGCTAAAAAAAAACATAATTACAAAGAAGTTTAGTGTCCCTAATTAAGTCATCACGCAAGTAAGTTTCATGTTATGAAGAAAAAATTAAATGCAGAAATTATTGTAACTACATTATATTTATTATGAAAGGGGTGTCATATTGTATCTTATACCTAGTCATCAGCGAAATCGGACGTGTCTCTTAAACAAAATAAATAAAATTCATATATGTATGTATTTGTGACATAGATTGAACAAGCGCAAATGATTTAGTAGAGTCGTAAAATTACTCAGTGAATAATAATGTAAAGGCAGAGTTGAATACAAGATGAACAATAAAAGTTTGTAGTTTCTATTAATACAATTACAGGAAGCTTATTGAAAAACTTTCAGTGATGTTGTTTTCGTCCGGTACTGCAAACAACTGAGGACCAAGCGTAAGGCCCCGTCGGAAACAGTTTTCCTTATTATGCAGGTTGGTTGGCAGGACTCCAGCGGTACACTGAAAAATTAAAACATTTGTAAGACACGTAGATGAGAACCTCAGAATTGACATAGATTAGGTGTGAAGTTATATGTATGTATGTATGTATGTAAATACTTTATTGCACACAAAACATAGGTAAAAATACAGACAAAGTTATTAATAAATATAATCAGGGTGTTTGGTCCATCGTTTGCCAAACCTAAATGGTGGATAGGTGGGGTCATTTGCTATCGCATAAGGGCCAAAAAACAATTCTCAGGCCCACGCAATTTTTTATGTAATTTTTTTGAAGTTATTTGAAGAATCTTAAAGGTTGACTCGTTTAGCCTGAAATTTACAAAAAAAGTAAGTAGTCTAGTCTGCATTTTTTATTTTATTTTAAATGTGCAACGATGTACGGTTCTATCAAAATCAAAATTACTTGCAGGTAACGTCTAGTTTTATTCTTATTGACCCGCGAAAAATTTTCAGATTAAAAAATTCTGTCGAAGGTAACCTTTGAATGGCAATTAAAATAAAACTAAAAAAGATCATGATCTTAAAATTATTTTAAAAAGTGCTTTGATCTATCTTCTGTACAATAAAGTGCAATAATGCTAAAATCCTTTCACAAACTTCAATCATTTGCAAACTTTGTGACGAATTAGCGTAATATTCTATATGCTTCTTTGCCAACCTTTACACTTAAATTCGGCACGCAGGTTTGTAGTAGGTACGCTAAATCAGTAAGTAACAATCAAATTTCCATCATTAAACCACAATCATTCTGTCGTTCGAGTGTGAGAGGAGAAAGAGATCTCGCTTGTGAGAGGAGTCAGATATTTCTGCTATGGGAAACGGAGAGCGGGAGAGAGATTGTCAGGCTGCGCACATGTACGTCTTCCTTGTGAGAGAGGGCCGGGCTTGGCAACCTAGGCGTAAGCTCGAAGGCCCAAAGCGTTCCATAAGAGCGCGCTCTCCATGCGAGCCCGAGGGCCGAAAGTCCGACGGGTGAACCCAGGCGGACACAGGGGGTGTGTCCCTCTTTTACAACCTAGAACACCCGAAAACGAATGAAGGTCATGTTCCTTCTCTGTCGCTAGAATTTTGAAATGCGACAGAAAGGACAGTTTTTTCGCGGTAGCGGCTCTGACTCTAAATCTCCCACTCGCTCTCCGCTTCCCATAGCAGATTTTTTAATTTCCGAGTCCTGTCACAAGGGAAATGCCTTTCTCCTCTCACGTTAGGAACAACAGAGTGATTGTGATCGATTAAAATGCTTGAAATTTGATTATTACCCACAAATTTAGCGTACTCAAAAACCTGCTTAATGAGTTTGAGCCCAAAGATTGGCCAAGTTGAATATCGAATATTAGCTTAATTTGTCATAAAGTAAACAAATCAATAAAGTTTCTGAAATGTTTTTTGGCATTATTGCACATCATTAGAAAGAAGATTGTCAGGAGCACTTTTAAAAAAAAATTAAGAACATGATCTGTTTTAGTTTTTTTTAAATTGCATTTCAAAGTTAACCTGCGACTGAATTTTTACCTCATGAAAAATCTTTGCGGGTGAGAAATAAAAAAAATTGACTGATGATTTTAGTTTTCACTTTGATAGAACCGTATATCATTGCACATTTTTATAACGAATTCAGACTTGACCACTTAATTTTTTTTGAATTTGATATTTAACCAGTCACCCTTTAAGATTCTAAAACAAACTTTAAAAAAATTACATAAAAAATTGCGTGGGGCTTAGAATATTTTAGGGGGCCGTAGGAGATAGCAAATGAAGCCCCATCTACCCGTCATTTTAATTTGGAAAACGATGGACAAAACACTTTGTATCATAGGTAAATTTTTTACACAAATTGTACTAGTCCCATAGTGAGCTCAGTAAGACTTGTGTTATGGGTACTAGATAATAATAATAATATTTATTTATTTTAGCACACACATACATACAAATTCAAAGAACAGCAGTGAGTATAAGTAAATACTAGAGACAGATGTGTGCCTACAGCGACACTTAACTAACAGAGTATGAACAGGGGTCCCCAAACTAGGCACAGCCTGTATCTTGGGCAACCAAAATATTTATTTAAATTTATTTAGAATTAAGCCAAGAAGTAAGAAAGTAAAGTACCTACATTAAAACTAAATAGTACTGTCAGTCAGTCAGTCACGTCGCTTAGTCTAAAGTCTTAAATCTAACGGTTTAATAAGGTTGGTAGATGACGATATATTTAATAGATATATACTTAAATACATAAAAAAACATACAAGTCTCAGGAACAAATGTTTCTGCTCACCACAGAAACAAATGCTCTTACCAGGATTAGAAACCAGGACCTCTAGCTTCGGAGGCAGTGTTACTACCAACTAGGCTATACAGGCCCAAGTTAGTTAGCCTGAAGTTATTATGATAAACTACTTACTTTTATATATTGAATAAAGCCATATTTAGTTTCCAATCTTGATAGCCTCCCTTGCCTCCATAGCCTCCATTCATAGCAATATTTTTAATTGGAAGTAACATTGGAACGACTCTCAGAGGGTTAAATTTGTTTTGTTTCTGCAAACAAAAAGAACAAAATCACCTGATGTATTTATAGTATAAAAAAATATTATTGAGATATTAGGATGATAGCGTTGGTTAATCGTTATAAAGTTGCATTCCAGCGTCAAATCACTTAAATCCATTTCTGTGGGAAATAAAATTGAAATATAAGGGACATTAAGCATTTAGTAAAACTACACTACTATAGGTACTTTGGTAATAAACAAAGGTACAAAATTAAAGTTACACTTATAAAAGTTACAAAACAAAATGCTTTACAAACTTTCTGTAGCTGTGTTAATTGAAACTATGTAACTTTCATCGTTCATCTTGTATTATGAACATTCCTCCAATTTTGTCCCTGTGTATATATAAACTGTGGTAAATAGTGGTTAATTAAGTACCAGTCTATAGCCGTCAGAACATTTTGAGAGCTGGAAATTTGTTCATGTGTTGTGGATACCCATTAATCCTTTCAACATATATAGTCGATCTCGTTTAAAAACTTACATATAAATAATGTCTTATTTAGCAGTTGTAGCAAATAATATAAGCTAAAGTTTGAGAATAAGTTAGTCACAGCTACAATATGTTCTTAGCAGCCTCATATAAGTCTGATTTGCTACTACCACTAATATATTATTGTTGTTCATTGCATAGGAAATTCGGTGGTGTGACTAAGATATTTAGCTACAACACGACAAACACATGTTGTCGTCGGGTTGCTTACACGATTGCATTCTTACTTGCATACTTCCAAGTTTGACTGCTTACTCGCATGCTTCTTTGAAAATACCTATGGTTCACGGGAGCGAAGCCGGAAATAAAAGCTAGTTTTCTATAAAAATTAACTTTAAAATTAAGTAAATAGCTTAATGAATAAACAAAACTACAAACCTTTTCTGGATTTCATGTCTCAACTCTTGTTTTACAATTTCATGGGCTAGCTTTTGTGTATACTTTTGTAAGTATAGTAGTCAGTTAATTTATTTTCCATATTATTTCACCTTGGTCTGCATTTTTAATTTTCGCATGAATGTTATCCTCTCACCAATCTGTGGAAAGAGTTTTTCTACTCAATATTCGGTCATCACACAGACAAACAGAAAGATTCAATCCCTTCATCTTAAAACACAAGATAAATAGTTTCTAATAATAATAAATATTATACCTACGAGACGAAAGATTCATTAGCAGACACTCAAGTCAGCCTACTTATGTAAGTCCCACTGCTAGGCACGGCAGGCTCTTCTCATTGATGAGGGACCGAGAATTAGTCCCCACGCTTGCCTAGTGTGGATTAGGGACTTCAATGTCACTCCTTTAAATGTCATCAATGGGAGAGGCTTGTGCCCAGCAGTGGGACGTATGCTGATGATGATGAGGATGATTCCGTAAGCGGCAAAAATGGCCCAAAATAAAATTATCGTGCTAACACAAACTTAAGAACCTCACTATTGCAGAATCAGACAAGCACTCGACAAAAAATTGACATTGGCTGGAGCCAATGCCAACTTAATGGCCCAAGCCTGTGTTCGCCATATGAGCAATAGAATATACAGAAAAAATTACATTATACTATTCACTTACCTTTAAATTTCTCAATAATTGTATGCTCATAGTACCAGCAATGTAGGAGTTGGGAAATATCCTGGGTATCGTTTTGGTCGTCCATTTGTGTTTTAACTTTTCACTAGATTCTTATTACCTTTAACTTTTTACTAGATTCGCCTTTAAATTTTGACGTTTACACACTGAACTGCTTTTCTTATATATTCAATTAACACCTTTCAAATTACATACACCTTTCAAGCGTCTGAGTGGCAGCGGAGAGAGTAGAGAGCCGGAGCGTGTCACTTGAAAGCCAGCAGCAGCAGCGCCAGTGTTGCCAGCGCAGACGTTTAAATTGCCGTGTGCGCTAAGTGAAATTGCCGTTTTCGTTTGGAAAATGGCCTATCGCCTGCCGTAGCAACGACATTCAATAAATCTTAAGTGGATTTTACGGTGGATGGTTTTCGTAGCGTAATACTTGTTTTTTTTTAGCTTTTATTTAACTTGCATTGTTAGTATGTCAGTATGTAAATATAGTATGTAAGTTGTCATCAAAACGTGCAATTCTTTTTTCAGCCTGTCTATTTCTATATTGATGGAAAACAAAGTCATGAGAGACCGTCAAAGTACCTAAACTTTATTGGCAAGCAAGTTTTTATAAAGTTCTTAGTGACTTAAAAACTAAATAATATGTGAAAATGGTATTTATTAAGTATCTTTATTTTACCAGCAAATAAAATTATTTTAGAGAACTGGAAAACAGTCGAAAATTCTCATTTTCTATTACCCACCAACTTAGTATTGCGTACGGACAAACAAATATTTTTTGCACGAGTACGGTGCTATGGAACCCTCGGTTTGGATGTCCGACTGGCTGTTTTTAAGTAACTGGTCTTAAAATGTATGGGAATACTGAAATCCGACTCGCACTTGACCAAAATTCTACTTGATATTTTTTAACGTTCTTATTATTATTACTGACTAGCGCCCCGCCCCGGCTTCCCAACGGTATTGAACAAAAACGTCAAAATTAAAAATTATAATATAGCCACATTTTAGTAAGCATCCCTAATTTTTTTGGAAAAATAATATAGTCGATGTCAACCGAGGATAGTGTTGCTTTCCAACAATGAAAGAATTTTTCAAATCGGTCCAGTAATTTCGGAGCCTAATCAATGCAAGCAATTTTTTTTACACCTTGGGTTACATTATTGAAATTTTGGTCATGTGCCTATTCAATGCAAACAAACAAGCAATCAAATCTATCCTCTTTATTATTAGTGTACATTTATTGGAAATATAGCATATGTCACCCGGGGATAGTGTAGCTTCCCAACAGTGAAATAATTTTTCAAATCGGTTCAGTAGTTTCGGAGCCTATTCAATGCTAACTATTTATTTTCACACCTTGGGTTACATTATTGAAATTTTAGTAAGGATCCCTAATTTTTTGGAAATCTAAATATATAAAAGAAGAAACTGACTGACTGACTGACTGACTGACTGACTGACATATCAACGCAGAGCCCAAACCGCTGGTCCTAGAGATTCCAAATTTGGCACGTAGGTTCCTTATAAGGTGTAGGGGTGCACTAAGAAAGGATTTTTTTTAAATTCAACCCCTAAAGGGGAGAAATGGGGGTCCGAAGTTTGTATGGGGAACAAGATTAGTTGGACTATTTTATTCGAAACTTCACAGGAGTATTTCTAACGATAAATGAGTAAATACCTTATTCAGGTTTTTTGAGAAATCAACCCCTAAAAGGGGGAAATCTGGTGACAAATTCTGAAAATCGACATGGGTTTTGTTTTTATGATATACCGGGTCGCTGATAACGAAAAATACAATGATTTTAAAATCTCACGTGGAGGACGTGAAATACCATCCCCTCTGTTGGGGTGCGAGGGGGATGAAATGTCTAAATATTAATATGGGTCTCGTTTTTATGGTTTTTTGGGACGTTAATTACGAAAATGGCATCGGTTTTCAAATTTAATATTGTGGTCATGAAAACTTTTGAAAAATTGTGCCAAATTTCAAGAAATAACTGACTGACTGAGAGACTCACATATCACCGCACAGCGCAAACTGGTGGTTCTAGAGATTCCAAATTTAGTATGTTGGTTCCATATAAGGTCTTGAGGTGCATTAAGAAAGGATTTTTCAAAATTCAACGCCTAAGGGGGTGAAATGGGGGTCCGAAGATTGTATGGGGAATCAAGATTAGCCGGATTATTTTATTCGAAACTTCACAGGAGTATTTCTAACGATAAATGAGTAAACATGTGTTTCAGGTTTTTTGAGAAATCAACCCCTAAAAGGGGGAAATGTGGTGACCAATTCTGAAAATCGATATGGGTGTTGTTTCCATGGTTGATTGGGTCGCTGATTACGAAAAAAACAATGATTTTAAAATCCCACGTGGATGACGTGAAATACCATCCCCTCTGTTGGGGTCCGAGGGGGATGAAATGTCTAAATATTAATATGGGTCTCGTTTTTATGGTTTTTTGGGACGTTAATTACGAAAATGGCATCGGTTTTCAAATTTAATATTGTGGTCATGAAAACTTTTGAAAAATTGTGCCAAATATCAAGAAATAACTGACTGACTGAGAGACTGACATATCACCGCACAGCGCAAACTGGTGGTTCGAGAGACTCCAAATTTGGCATGTAAGTTCCTTATAAGGTCTAAAGGTGCATGAAGTGCCGTGAGTTCCCTATGAAGATACGACCTTTTTTGTTTCAATGTATTGTAGATGGTTTTATTAATCAGTGCCGTCCGATACGATTTCGACATAAATCGATATTTGAGCGTCCGAGAGGACTCTTAATAGGAATCCGAGGTACCTAAACTTTGAATAAAGTAACGGCCATATTGATTTTCTTCATTTCCACCCGATTTCGTTCAAAATCGATATCTGAGCGTCCGAGAGGTCCCTAATACGACTCCGAGGTAAAATGTGGAAAAAGTCGCAGTCATTGATTTTCATTTTTTTTTGTCCCGATTTCGATCAAAATCAATATCTGAGCGTCCGAGAGGTCTCTTAATACGAATCCGAGGTAAAATTTGTGAAAGTGGCGGCCATATTGATTTTCTTCATTTTCGTCCCGATTTCGTTCAAAATCGATATCTGAGTGTCCGAGAGGTCTCCTAATATGAATCCAAGGTAAAATTTGTGAAAGTGGCGGCCATATTGATTTTCTTTTTTTTCGCCCCGATTTCGTTCAAAATCGATATCTGAGCATCCGAGAGGTCTCTTAATGGGAATCTGAGGTAAAATTTGGCACTCCCATTCATATCTATATGCAAAAAAGTTTAATGTTACTGCGTGTGGGGTATCTATGGATTAGCTTTTAAAAACGACTTAGAGGTTTCGATATTTTTTCCATTTAAATCAACCTTAAATACTTTTTTAATAATAATAATAATAAATCCTTTATTTCAGATGTTTTTTATGTGATTACATCCATATTTTGTTAGTAAGGGCTTATATATCTATGTTAGTAAATATCAAATTGGGCCACACTTTTTATTTGCCCTACCCAAAACTTTTTTATTGGGCAATCACAGCTATCTGCTTTTAATCGTATGTCATTTATTTACGAACGGTGAGATTTTCGAGAAGACTAGTACGGTTGCCAGTTTTTGTTGCACTTTTAGCACCACCCAGGGGTTCTGTGTAGGGTAACGGTGGGTACTCCCTACGGACGTGGTGCTACCCGCCTTTGTCAAGTGAGTGGGCAACTTGACTGTTAGAAGTTCGCAAGCCGCTCGAAGGCCTCTAACTTGGCTTAACGATTGCAGCCGGGATCAACGGCTTAGCGTGCCTTTCAAAGCACGAGAGTCAGTTAGTAACCACTCAAAGCGGTCACCCATCCAAGAACTGACCTGCGCCCACATTTGTTAACCTCGCACACCGCACGCGGTAGGCGGGTTCCGTTGGGCCACGAGCGCTCTAAATTCTTGATAGTTTGTGCCAAATTGCAATTCAATAGGTCCAGTAAAAGCAACTTGGTTGTAACAGACGGACTGACAGTAAGGAGTGCGAATGGAAGTGAGGCCAAATGGATGCTCCAATGGTAACTGGCAAAACCTACCTAATAAATTTAATTGTAGGAAAAATAAATGTTACACATGATATTGAATTAGCCGTATTTCTGTACTTCAAAGGACCAAAGTTTATGGCCGCTGCGCGCTGTTAGGTCGTTTACAGACCTATTGGTGTTACTGTAGTACACAGATATTTTTACTAAGAGCCATTTAAGACATGCTTTTATTTCATCGGCCCTTTCCCCTTCGGCCTCTCGGAAATGTATGATAATAGTTTTCAATCCTTATTTTTGCCAAAATCAAATGAAATTCAACAGTTTGCCGGTTCTCAGACTGTATACTGACTTTTTATCTGTTCATCTGTTAATGAATCACAATCACCAAACTTCGTATAGCGAAACCCCAGAATGTAACAACTACTTTTCTGGAGACCGCATCTAAATCGGTTCAGCCAAACGCGAGATAATCGTGGACAACCATACGAACCTGTTTTTTGTAGACGGTTAAAAATTTCGCTAAGTATGCGAGCGAAGCCGCGGGCAAATGCTAGTATAATATAACCTATGTCACCCGGGGATAGTGTTAGCTTTCCAACACTAAAATAATTTTTCAAATCGGTTCAGAAGTTTCGGAGCCTATTCAATGCTAACTATTTATTTTTACACCTTGGGTTACATTATTGGAATTTTAGTAAGGGACCCTATTTTTTTTGAATTTTATTATAGCCTATGTCACTCGGGGATAGTGTAGCTTTCCAACAGTGAAAGAACTTTTCAAATCTGTTCAGTAGTCTCGGAGCATATTCAATGCAAACAAACAAAACAAACAAACTATTAAATCTTTTCTCTTTATAATATTAGTATAGATAAAAAATGAAAAGATATTTGTTATTTAAATTAAATTTAAAAAATGTTATAATAAAGCGTCTAATGATAGTTCGAAACCCTCGCGAACGAAGGGTCCAACTCGCACATGGCCAGTTTTTATAAACTCTCATTTTTTTTATTCAAATATTTGTAGGCTGACACTTCCACAAAAAAACTTAAACTTCGTCAAGCCGTTACATGCCCAGCTACATACAGTACAGTTTCATCCTGAAGGATGCCTGGGGTCCGCTACCTAATCCTAAGAATTGGTGTAGGCACTAGTTTTTACGGAAGCGACTGCCATCTGACCTTCCAACCCAAAGGGAAACTAGACCTTATTGGGATTAGGCTTGTCAAGTGAGTAGGCAACTCTACTGTTAGAAGTTCTCAAGCCGCCCAAAGGTCTCTAACTAGGCTTAACGACTGCTATAATATAGACAGAAGCCGGGATCAACGACTTAACGTGCCTTCCAAAGCACGGGAGCGCTCAGTTAGTAACCACTCAAAGCGGTTACACATCCAAGGACTGACCCCGCCCGACACTGCTTAACTACGCATACCGCACGCGGTACGCGTGTGCCACTGGGACACGAACGCTCCAATATGAAGCCCTGAATATTCGTTGTACGATTTTGGGAATTTTAGTTAGCTGCTGTGTTTTTGTTATTTAAGCTACAGTTATTAATATTTGGATAATAGTATCAGGATTAGCCAAATTTGATTCCATCCTGTGGATACCCATGACTTCGCGAAATTTTACCTGTCCTGCTTCCCCGTTACCGCGCCTACCATGCGAACCCCACGATAATTTGAGTCGACGCAAACATACATACATCGAAAAATGTAACCCTTCTCACGACGCAGTTGGGTAGAAATGATAGTAGATAGGTACTTTGCTTTAAGTAGTAATAATGTAGAACATGGCTTGAATTTGGATAGAAATAAACACAAAGAGCTAATTTCGTTTACCTTGTTTTAAAGTCGAATATTACTTTTTATTTTATTATTTTTATTAATTTACTAGCATTTGCCCGCGGCTTCGCCGCGTAATTTTTAACCGTCTACAAAAAAGAGGTTCACTGTTTGACCCGTATATATGTATGTAGGTATATATGTATGTTTGTCCAAGATTATCTCGCGTTTGGCTGAACCGATTTAGATGCGGTTTCCAGAATAGTAGTTGTTACATTCTGGGAGTTTCGGTATACGAAGTTTGGTGATTGTGATTTATTAAAAGGAGCATCCAAAAAGAAAATTTGGCTTCACTTTCATTCGCACTCCTTACTGTTAGTCCGTCTGTTACAACCGAGTTGCTTTTACTGGACCGATTGAATTGAAATTTGGCACAAACTATCAAGAATTCAGAGCGCTCGTGGCTCAGCGGCACCCGCCTACCGCGTGCGGTATGCGAGGTTAAGCAATGTGGGTGCAGGTCAGGTCTTGGATGGGTGACCGCTTTGAGTAATTACTAACTGAGCGCTCTCGTGCTTTGGAAGGCACGTTAAGCCGTTGATCCCGACTGCTGTTTACGACAGCAGTCGTTAAGCCAAGTTAGAGGCCTTCGGGCGGCTTGAGAACTTCTAACAGTCAAGTTGCCCACTCACTTGACAAAGGGGGATCGAAGTTGCACCACGTCCGTAGGGAGTACCCACCGTTACTCTACACGTGACCCGTGGGTGGTGCTAAAAGTGCAACAAAAAACTGACAACCGTACTTGTCTTCTCGAAGACCTCACGGTTCGGAAATAAATGCCATACGATTAAAAAAATTTTTTTTAGGTTGATTTAAATGGAAAAAATATCGGAACCTCTATGTCGTTTTTAAAACTCAATCCTTTTTTTTACAATCCCTGACATGCATGGAGTGCCAAAATTTACCTCAGATTCGAATTAAGAGACCTCTCGGACGCTCAGATCTCGATTTTGAACGAAATCGGGCGGAAAAAAAAAACAATATGGCCACCACTTACACAAATTTTACCTGGAATTCGTATTAAGAGACCTCTCGGACAATCAGATATCGATTTTGAACGAAATCAGGACGGAAATGAAGAAAAACAATATGGCCGCCACTTTTTTCAAATTTTACCTCGGATTCGTATTAGGAAACGTCTCGGACGCTCGGATATTGATTTTCATCGAAATCGGGTTGAAAATAAAGAAAATCAATATGGCTGCCACTTTTTCCAAATTTTACCTCGAAGTCGTATTAAGAAACCTCTCGGATGCTCAGATATCGATTTTTAACGAAATTATTAAAGAAAAGAAGAAAATCAATATGGCCGCCACTTTTTCCAAATTTTACCTCGGAGTCATATTAGGGGACCTCTCGTACGCTCAGATATCGATTTTGAACGAAATCGGGACGGAAATGAAGAAAAGCAATATGGCCGCCAATTTTTCCAAATTTTACTTCGGAGTCGTATTACGGGACCTCGGACGCTCAGATATCGATTGTGAACGAAATCGGGACGGAAATGAAGAAAATCAATATGGCCGCCACTTTTTCCAAATTTTACCTCGGATTCGTATTATGTGGCCTCTCAGACGCTCAGATATCGATTTTGAACGAAATCGGTTCGGAAATGAAGAAAATCAATATGGCTGCCACTTTTTCCAAATTTTACCTCGGATTCGTATTAAGAGACCTTGTGGACGCTAAGATATCGATTTTTAACAAAATCGGAACGTTTCCGTTCCCGTGAACGTTTCGTTTCCGTGAAGAAAATTAATATGGCCGCCACTATTTCCAAATTTTACCTTGCATTCGTATTACGAGACCTGTCGGACGCTCAGATATCGATTTTGTACCAAATCGGGAAGGAAATGAACAAAATCAATATAGCTGCGACTTTTTCCAAATTTTACCTCGGATTCGTAATAAGAGACATCTCGAACGCTCAGATATCTATTTTGAACGAAATTGGGAAGGAAATTAAGAAAATCAATTTGGCTGCCACTTATCCCAATTTTACCTCGGAGTCGTATTTTGGGGACCTCTCGGACGCTCAGATATCAATTTTGAACGAAATTGCAACGGAAATGAAGAAAATTAATATAGCCCTTACTTTATTCAAAGTTTACCTCGGATTCCTATTAAGAGTCCTCGCGGACGCTCAAATATCGATTTTTATCGAAATCGTATCGGACGGCACTGATTAATAAAACCACTTACTTACAATACATTGAATCAAAAAAGGTCGTCTCTTCATAGGGAATTCACGGCATTTCATGCACCTTAAGATGTTATAAGGAACCTACATGCCAAATTTGGTATCTCTCGAATCAGTAGTGTGGGCTGTGCGTTGATATGTCACTCACTCAGTCAGTCAGTTTCTTCTTGCAATTTGGCAAACACTTTTAATAGTTCATGTCCGCAATATAAAATTTCGAAATCAATGCCATTTTCAAAATTAACGACCCAAAGAACCATAAAAACGACGCCCATATTAATATTTAGACATTCCAACCCCCTTGGAACCCAACAGAGGGAATGGTATTTCACGTCTGCCACGTGGGATTTTAAAATCATTGTTGTTTTCGTAATCAGCGACCCGATAAACCATAGAAACAATACCTACCCATATCGATTTTCAGAATTTGTCACCACTTTTCCCACTTTTAGGGGTTGATTTCTCATAAAACCTGAAGCACATGTTTACTCATTTAACGTTAGAAATACTCCTGTCAAGTTTCGAATAAAATAGTCCAACTAATCTTGATTCCCCACACACACTTCGGACCCCCATTTAACCCCCTTAGGGGTTGAATTTTGAAAAGTACTTTCTTTATGCACCTCTAGACCTTATATGGAACCTACATACTAAATTAAGAATCTCTGGAACCAGTAGTTTGGGCTATGCGATGATATGTCACTCGCTCAGTCAGTCAGTTATTTCTTGCAATTTGGCACAAACTTTCAAAAGTTTTCATGTCCACTACATTAAATTTCAAAATCGATGCCATTTTCGTAATGAACGTTCCAAAAAACCATAAAAACGACACCCATATTCATATTTAGATATTTCATCCCCCTCGCACCCCAACAGGGGGGATGGTATTTCACGTCCTCCACATGGGATTGTAAAATCATTGTTGTTTTCGTTATCAGCGACCCGGTATATCATAAAAACAATACCCATGTCGATTTTCAGAATTTGTCACCACCTTTCCCTATTTTAGGGGTTGATTTTTCAAAAAACCTGCAACACGTGTTTACTCATTTATCTTTAGAAATACTCCTGTGAAGTTTCGAATAAAATAGTCCAACTAATCTTGATTCCCCACACACACTTCGGACCCCCATTTAACCCCCTTAGGGGTTGAATTTTGAAAAGTACTTTCTTAATGCACCTCTAGACCTTATATGGAACCTACATACTAAATTTAGAATCTCTAAAACCAGTAGTTTGGGCTATGCGATGATATGTCACTCGCTCAGTCAGTCAGTTATTTCTTGCAATTTGGCACAAACTTTCAAAAGTTTTCATGTCCACTACATTAAATTTCAAAATCGATGCCATTTTCGTAATGAACGTTCCAAAAAACCATAAAACCGACACCCATATTAATATTTAGACATTTCATCCCCCTCGCACCCCAACAGGGGGATGGTATTTCACGTCCTCCACGTGGGATTTCAAAAACATTGTTGTTTTCGTTATCAGCGACCCGATAAACCATAAAAACAATACCCATGTCGATTTTCAGAATTTGTCACCACATTTCCCCCTTTTAGGGGTTGATTTTTCAGAAAACCTGAAACACGTGTTTACTCATTTATCGTTAGAAATACTTTTGTGAAGTTTCGAATAAAATAGTCCAGCCAATCTTGTTTCGCCATACAAACTTCGGAGCCCCATTTCACCCCCTTAGGGGTTGAATTTTGAAAAATCCTTTCTTAGTGCACCCCTAGACCTTATAAGGAATCTACGTGCTAAATTTGGAATCTCTAGGACCAGCGGTTTGGGCTGTGCGTTGATATGTCAGTCAGTCAGTCAGTCAGTCAGTCAGTCAGTCATTTTCTTCTTTTATATATTTAGATTATCAACAAGATTTTTTTCACACAGTCAGTTTAAATAAAATGTAATTCCCGGCTTTTACTAGAAAATACTGGCGTTTATTTCTGGCAACACTTGCTACGTTACTTTTCCCGCGTGAAACTCGAAAACATTCGTCGTAGTAGCAAAATGCATCTTAGCTACTACAACGAATTTGACATTCGTTGGCATAACTAAAACATTCGAGCTTATAAACATTTTTTGTGCCGGCGGGCACGGCACGTGTCGCTATAATGCTATACGCTGAGCAGTTACAGTTAGTTAGTTTTATTACGAGTTTTAGGGTTTCGTGGTGAAAAAGAAACACATTGTTTCGCCATGTCCGTCCGTCCCTCCGCGGTTTAGCTCAATAATCGTAACTACTAGAAAGCTGTAATTCGGCATGGGTATTACATATTAATCACGCCGACAAAAGGGTAAAATAAAGTCTTGAAATATA
The DNA here is from genome assembly GCA_905163555.1 of Notocelia uddmanniana. Lineage (NCBI taxonomy): Eukaryota > Metazoa > Arthropoda > Insecta > Lepidoptera > Tortricidae > Notocelia > Notocelia uddmanniana. Next base: position 7,141,529 of record LR991064.1, read on the forward strand.
TTTTTTCCTTTGCAAAATCCATCGTATGGGCTATCATTGTTGGATCGCTCGTTTTAATATAACAAGGGTTTTCTCAAATAATTTTTTGTTTCAGGAATCTGATTGCATGATATTAAACTTGAAATATTAATATCATACAATCACGAAGCGCTTTATAAAGCAATTTTTGTTAGAGTAATGCATTTTTAATACGTCTCTAGACACATTGACACTCGGCCACGCCTACAAATCCCTACACAAGTCCAGTGCGTATAACTACCTACCGCGCGAACCTTTCCATTACATGGCAACAGAATCTATGTTATATAGATAGGTATAGGTAATCTGTATATTGAGGACTGTAGAAGTGGTTGAAAAATTTCAAATGTGCATTTCGAGCATGATATAGGTAGGTACATAATTATGTACTGTTGCATCCTGATGGATGCCTGGGGTTTGCTACCTTATCCCAAGAATTGGCGTAGGCACTAGTTTTTACAGAAGCGACCGCCATCTGACCTATACACTTCTGGATTGAGAACGGAAGGACGTGTTAAGAAATAGATAGTTACATACTTAGGTATTTAGTTTTAAATCTAATAAGTACGTAATCATTTTCATTCTTAACCTTTCATTCTAGTTGATAATTCAATAAGTTTTAATCATTTAATCATTATGATAAAAACCTATTAAAAATACTTTCAATACAGGTTAATACGTGTACATCTTAAATAAAGTGTTACTACTGACACGTCAATAATTAACTAAAAAGAGAAAAACAAGCTCCTTATTCTTGATAATTATGGAATTGTGTTAGAGCAATGTAGGTAGTATAGTAATTAATAGGTTGCATGTGTTTATAAACTCTAAATTGCATTAACCAACTTATTTTTAATGTTCTTATAGTTTAAGATCTGTAACGCTTTGGCGACTAGCTGTTAGTTGCAGATATGTACTCTGGAAAGTGAAATAATTAAATACTCATAAATAAATTGTTTAAAAAGAATTACAATAAAGTTTTAGGTAAATTAATATTTTACTGATGTTTCGTCGCAAGGTTACTCTCGGATATCATCTCTTTTTCAGACTGCGCGGAGGATTATCCTTAAGCTGGTCCATCATTACACGGGTTTTTCTTTCATGGAAAATGCCCGTGAATTGGCAGAAACGTATCGTGATGATTTTGTCGTTTTAAAATGCATGCATTTTAATTTCACATTTTTTCTGTTCTGAAGGGGTTTCTGTTATATTCCTTCTACCTAAACCAGACTTGGATTTATGTCTTGATTGCACAACGATCGACTTTGTACTAGGGTATCGCGTAGTACTCGTAGTAATCAATTAGACGGCAAAATTTAAATACCCTACAGATAGAAAATAAGTTATTATTAAGCAGTTGCAGCAAACAATATTAGCTAAAATTGTGAAAAATTTAGTCTCAGGTACAAAATATCCTTATCAGCCTTACATAAGTTGGATTTTCTAATACTGCTACTATATTATTGCTGTTCATGGCATAGAAAATTCGGTGGTGTGACTAAAATTTTTAACGACATTAGTGAAGGATTGCTTAGCAGTTGCAGCAAAAAATATTAGCTTAAGTTTATTGCTGTTCATTACATAAAAAACCGTTGGTGTGGATTTTGAGCAATATCGGTGAATGTTTATTTAGCAGTTGCAGAAAATGATATTTGTTAAAGTTTGTGAAAAGTTAGTCACAGCTAGAAAATGTTCTTAGCAGCCTCAGCTAAGTCTGATTTGCTATTACGGCTAATATATTATTGCTGTTATTTGTATAGGAAATTTAGTGGTGTGACAGAGATTTTTAGCAACAGTGACGAATTTTTATTTAGCAGTTGCAGCAAATAATATTAGTTAAAGTTTGTGAAAAAGTTAGTCACAGCTACAAAATGTTGTTTGTAGCCTCACCTAAGTCTGATTTGCTACTACGGCTAATATATTATTTCTGTTATTTGCATAAGAAATTCGATGGTGTGACAAAGATTTTTAGCAACATCGACGAAGTTTTACTTAGCTGTTGCAGCAAAGAATAATAGTTAAAGTTTTATGAAAAAGTTAGTCACAGCTACAAAATGTTCTTAGCAGCCTTACCTAAGTCTGATTTGCTACTACAGCTAATATATTATTGCTGTTAATTGCATAGGAAATTCGGTGGTTTGACAAAGATATTTAGCAACATCGGCGAGTTTTTATTTAGCAGCTGCAGCAATTAATATTCGGTAAAATTTGTGAAAAAGTTAGTTACAGCTACGAAATGTTCTTAGCAGCCTCACACAAACCTGATTTGCTACTACTGCTTATATATTAATGCTCTCCATTGCCAAGGTAATTTATTGATGTGACTACGACTATTAGCAAAACTGGCGAAGGATATATTAGTAGATGAATATGAAAATAAAATTAGCAGCTGTTGCAAAACTGTTGTTAGTGATTGCAAAATATTTTTATCAAAAGCAACAAACATACGCTTTTGCTGCCCAATACATGTATAATTAGCAATAGTAACAAAGTTCTTGTCCACTACAACAAAACATTATTAGCAGTCCCAGCTAACAACAATGACGAATAAAATTTTGTTGATACGGATAAATAAATTAGACATAGTTGTTAATCAATTAGCAGCGGTAGCAAATTGATTAAAATCCTTTTAGCTAAATATCGTTAGCAAGGGTAGCGAACTGGTTTTAGTTGCTATAGACAAGGCTTTGTTACAGTAGATAAGAAATTGTATACAGCAGCAAAGAAAATTTCAGCAAAGCGTGCTTAGTTACCACAGCTAAATCATTTCTTTCCGTGTAATACAGACCATCCGCACTGGGCCAGCGTGGATACTAATGCCTGTTCCGTCTCGTCTATAAGAGGAGACCTGTGCCCAGCAGTGGGACGTACTTACGAGTATATAAGCTTGTGATGAAGATGAATACCACGTCGATGGCAAACAAGCGTTCCACCCGCCTGATTGTAAGCGGTCACCGTAGCCTATGCAACTCCAGGGCTGTCACATACGCGTTGCCGACCCATTTAAAAAATTATTACACTCCTTTCTTGAAGAAATCCATACTAGTCCCTTGGGAACACCTCGTTACATGGCGCTGTATGCGGCATAGGTACGGTGTCAACCACCACTAAATCCGAGGGAGGAAATTCGTCTGAAACCGTACCGTACGCGACCATTTAAGTTCCAAGGACCATTTAGATTGTATATTTCCATCTTTTATTGCACCTACAATTAAAGTGGCACAGATATTAAATTTCATGTGCTCTACCTACCCCATTCCGTACATGTACTTGCTGTATTTAGATTCTGAGTATATAGCGAAGTTTTATATAGTTTAACGAGGCGATATAAACTTAAACTTTACTCTGTCATGTTAGATTGTGTTTGTGTACGATCTCAAAACGCACGGAGTCAATGTTAGCCCCGCGTGTTTGAGTTTCATGTGTACTGTGAACGGGTTGCTACTGGAGATCAAATAATATAGCCTATGTTTGTACCAAATGGTAGACAACGCTCGTTTACTCAAATACAACACTTGGATGTGGATTATTTTCTTCATACTAACGACGGTGAATAACCCTTTGATGCTGTGGATAGCTCTGGAGTTGTCCGATCGACTGTAGACGACAATGCTAATAGGTACTTCTGCAAGTATTGTAAATAGGGTACTTGAAAACATTTTTTTTGTCGGCCAGTTACGCCTAGTTGGTAGTGACACTGCCACCGAAGCTAGAGGTCCCGGGTTAGTATATTTCAAGGAGAAAGAAAGAAGAAACCTTTCTGTCCAACTTACATTCGTCGTAAGCCACCACATTTCGGATATTTGATTATCGTTGTTATTTTAAAGATTTTTAAATACATAATGATACAAAAATTGACCCTGTTCCACCATAGAAATGTCGTGACGACGTCACTTGTTGCAATTTCCCTACAAAATTCAAACTAACAGTGTTTTAACGTTTCATAAAAAGTTGGTGATATGAGCCAACATTCCAATTAGTTTATGTTGTAAGTAACTTTACGACAGTTTGGAGTGAGGGTATGACCAGTTGGCAACCTGTCGCTCGGCATACGGACGTGAATTTGACATCGTGGTTAGGAATCATATTGGAGTTCTCGCATTCTTTTCCACTCAAGCATAACCCATGTGAGTGAGTACGACGCACTAATAAAGAGATTAGATTCGAAATAGATTTCCACATGCAAAATTTAGGTGCATTTGTAATCCTTGTGATTAACTGGATGTAGCTATTTAATTGCAGAATAACAGTAGAAACAAATGAAATCTGCCGCCGCGTGTTTGCCCGGTGCGTTTGTGGTCGGTGTCTACAAATGGCTGCCACACACTGCCTTCGAAACCCAAAATGTATTAAGTCACTAATAATTTGAATGGAAAATGGAAATACTACCTTTGGACGTGACTGTTACCCACATATTCCTTCCTAATCCAAAAAGTCGTAAGTTACTAAGAATTTGTTTGGAGATACGACCTTTGGGCGCTTAGTGGACATAACGGCTGTTGTCTTTGGTTAGGTTTACCTTTCAACTGTTCTCCGTAAACGTGTGTGTTTTGTTTCGCCAATGTAACTATTTTGATCAGTTTTAGGTAAACGTGTGGTGATTTCGGAAATGTGTGTTTTAAAGAGACATTAATTCATCATCATCATCATCATATCAGCCGAAGGACGTCCACTGCTGGACATAATCCTCCTCCGAAGAGTGCCGCAATGAGCGATCCTGCGCCACCCGCATCCAACGGACTCCTGCGACTTTTACCAGGTCATTATAGTCCACCTTGGTCCGCAGTAGAACCAAAGACATTAAATGTGTGAAGAAAATCCATCGGTGTGAAAAAAGTCTTTGAATTATTGTTTTATTCAAATACAAAGCAATTTTTCCTTTGAATAAATTTTCCTGTTTTCAGGATCAATCTAGGAATGAGATGAATGAAATTTTGTCTTTTTTATCATGAAATAAGTTAATCTGATGAAGTGAGCAGTTTACATGGTACTGGCCTTAATAAGTTTATTATGAAGCTAGTGGATCTCAAGTGATATTCCAGTATTTCTATATTAAAACGGCTATACCGTTAGGCATTTCGCCAACCCCACTATTTGCAGTAACTATATCCGCACCCAGGCGTGCGCTTGCACAGCTGACGTTGTCTCACGCGGATTACTTAGTTATGCAAGCTCTTTGCACCCATTAGTGATCCGGGATATCGCACTCCTACAATGTAACAACCCTATGCCCCGTTGTCCACTTCAGATGATTCATTAATAAATGAATGGTGATTAGTGTTATTTACTTACTTACTCACCCAAAAGTGTGTCGTGGCCTCTAATACGAGTGCACGCCACCGATCCCGATCCTGCGTCATTTCCTTCCACAAGTCAACTTGAAGCTCACATAAAGATAGTGATGAAAGATTAGTGTTAAATGAATGAAAAATCTGATCATTCGAATTATACCAATAGAGAAGAATGATAACAACAACAATTTAACTAGTGGCTCTGTGAGCTGTAGACCTCGCATTTTTTTTTCAAATTTTTAAGTACTTGCAGCCGTGGAAAATAGGTGAAAATCAAGTCAAAGTCAAAGTCAAAGTGTTTATTTGTAAACATAGGTTACATGGTGATGGTAAGTGCAATATAAATAAATAGTACACTATGCTTCGCCATAAGGCATACAAAGGAAACAAGGCTTTAAAACTAAATCTAAATATATACCTAATCACTAAACAATCACAAATCGAGAGTCTTGTCACTTAAATAATCATTAATTGAGTAATAACATTCATTAAGTAGTAATGTCATTAGCTTACGTTTTAATTGTGAAATTGGTAATATTTTAAAGGAGTTCGGCATTTTATTGTAAATCTTACAAGCTAAATAAAATACGCTTTTGCGCATTAATGTTGTGCTTCCACTGTACATTGGTTTTAAATCAAGATCACATCTATTTCTTGTTAGTTTACGAGTATTTGAGACTGCATATGCCCTCATAAATAAATGCGAATTATTGATAACAAAGATAACTGTTTCCAAAATGTATAGAGATGGCATAGTCAAAACTTTCAGATCTTTAAAATGGGAGACACAACTATCAGTTTGCTTAAGGCTTCGCATTGCTCTGATACATCTCTTTTGGGCCCTGAAAACTGCCTCTTTATGTACCGAGTTGCCCCAAAAAATTATGCCGTAGCGTAAGGTTGACGCTACAAAGCCATGATATGCGGTTAAAACGGCATCAGGACTTGCTAGCTTTGATAATTTATACAGAGCGTAGGCATACTGGTTAATTTTTTTGCAGATTACATCTGCGTGTGCTTTCCATGATAAATGGTTATCTATTTCGACTCCTAAGAACTTAGTTTGAGAAACAGATTCAATGTGCGTATCGTTATACTTACTAATGATGTCAGGTGGCCTTATGCGTTGATGAAAAAGCATAATTTTAGTTTTTTCAAGGTTAATTAACAGATTATTCATGTCAAGCCATTTGATTATATTACCAATAGTGTCATTAATTTCATCAAGTCGGAAAGGAAACAGAGACATAAACAAATACATCATGCATAATGTAAGTAAAAGTTTGTCGTAACGTAAAACAGTATCCATCAAGCTGTTTACTCTACCGACAGTCAAAAAACGGTTGGTTTGTAACTTTTTACCTAATTGCACCTACCTACTCTTACAAGTGGCATGAGCTGTCTAACGAGCACAGAGAAACTAGTGAATTATAGCCACTACCAGAATTGACGAATACTCGTATATCAACGACTGCAAAAATCGAAAAAAAATAACACATTTGCTTTTATATACTTCTCCTTCAAATTTGGTAATGCTTAAAATTTTAATTGTTATTTCGCCGTGGCACACAAGTCGATCCCCTTATCCTCCGACGCCTTTAAATTACCAAGGTATCGACCATCATTCCATTACTTGCAACCGTACACCTCAGTAACGCGATCTGCCACAATTGGCAGCACTTTGCGCTCGATGTCTTAATTATCTTCAAGCCTCGCAAATAGGGGGCGATTAGAAGGACAAACATCGATAACCGACGCTGGAGGGAGGATAAGTCAGAAGCAATCAGCCCTATTTAGGTGCGATGGGTTTCATTAGGTTGCCGGGTTGCAGGTTACAGTGGTACGACGAATGCGTTAAAGGGTGGTATTCCACTCATCCAATATATTTGATCAAAGAAATTGGATGATTTCATGAAACTTGGAAGGGACCCCGACATTTGATCAAAGATTCTGATGACAGTTAAGTCAATATGGCTACAACTTGACAATTTCAATTTTAATCATCGTCACATCAGCCGAAGGACGTCCACTGCTGAATATAGGCCTCTCTCAAAGAAGCCTATATTCAGCAGTGGACGTCCAATCGTGGATTGTGTTCAAACTTAATAATTGATCACAATAAAGGTGAGCAACAAGGGTTTCCCGCACGCTCGACTGAACTCGAATCTCCATACAAAAGTAGTTTCGTTCTCATTTAAAAAGGCCGTACTGAAATAACATGAAACTTTGTAAACAATGGTAAACGACGACCTGTTTAGCCTAGTTGGTAGTGACACTGCCTCCGCAGCTAGAGGTCCTGGGTTCGAATCCCGGCCAGGGCATTATTTGTGCATTTAGTACGGATTTTGTTCTTGGGTCTGGGATGTTCTCTACGTATTTAAGTATGTATTTATCTATATAAGTATGTATATCGTCGTCTAGTACCCATAGTACAAGCTTTGCTTAGTTTGGGACTAGGTCGATTTGTGTAAGACTGTCCCCCAATATAAAAAAATAAAATAAAAAAATGGGATCCGCCACATATAAGCCAGCAATTAGTTTATGTTGCTAAAAACTGTAGTAGAAAAAAAATACAGCTATTTTTTGAGTTTTATAGGTCTTGTATGAAAACCTTGACAATCACTGTATTCTTTCTCCATTATAATTTCAAGCAACGGAAACTAATTTCCGGCCTAGATATAACGGAAAAGTTTCATGTCATTTCAGCATGCCGTTTTAAAATGAGAGCGAAACTACGTTTGTATGGAGAACCGAGCTTTCTGCGGACTTATAAGTGCCACCTACTGGGTAATAAGGTGTCAACCATTGCAACGTTTAACTTAATGTCTTGGAATGGCTGATTAATTAAATGAAAGGGAGGCGGGTGATGTCAGGTTGAATGGCGGCTCGCTGGCATCACACATTACTTAAGCGATTAATATAATAACGGGCGACATCTTGAAGTGACATCGGTTACTATTAGATGATGAAATATATTAATCTGTCTTTGCCCTCTATGTCTCACTTCGCATTGTCAAGTTATTAATCATCTTTAGTTTAGGTACAACATATCTACATTGCAGGATATAAAGGGGAAGGCAGCTGTTCCACAAAAGTAAAAATAAGCTACATATGTCGTATGTTATCTAACAAAATGTGCAAGTGGAGTAACGCTTGTATGAAAATATACCTACTTTGGTTGGTCGAAAAGCAGCATAAGCGCGCTTCAAGCTGGTGTCTTATGCACCCTTATGAGCTGTCATTTCACCGAGCCTTGCACTTATTAGCCGTTTTCTTAAGCTACGAGTATAATCTAACCAAAATACATAACATACATAAACTCACGCCTATATTCCCAAAAGAGGTAGGCAGAGCACATAAAAATTATTTTTGGTGCCATTTTATAGCAATTGCAGATGGAAAATGGACCCGGGACATCGCCAACCCGCATGCCAAGCGTGGTGATTATGGCATTTACCCCCCATGAAAGTGGGGGAGGCCTATGTCCAGCAGTGGACATCTATGGGCTGATATGGTGGTGGTGGCAGATGGAAAAAATGTGATATTGTAAGTGACAGGATGCTAACCCGTCGCCTACAACACACTTCAACCTGGTTCCCAAAGTACTCTCTTACGAAACCCAGGGGAAGAAAGGGGGTGGTGCTATGGGTAGGTGCTGCTAACCCGGCACCACACGGGCTTTGGTTGGCCAAATCAAAATAAGTAGTTAAAATATGATACAATATTATATTTAAATTATACTTTAACGGCAGTAAGTCACGGGAATTTTCTATAAAATAAAATATTAATCACAATGTCATATTATCACATGCGATTAGAATGAGTGCGGTGGGCTGGCCAAGAGTCGAATGCGGCGAGAGGATAGTTTCCTCATGTTAAAGTTGTTAATATTGCCGTTATATGGATAATATACCTTAAACTAAGAACAATAAATGAAAATTACAAAATAAAAATGAGAAAACAAAAAATAGGAGTCTTGAAAGTTTCTATAAAATATGTATTTTTACCCGACTACGCGACGCAAAGAAGGGTAATGTGTTTAACAGTGTATGTTTGTATGTTTGTTCCATTATGGCACTCTAGAGACTGAACGCGTCGGCCGATTTTGACGATTCTTACGTCAATCGTTTCGTCTTAATTGTCCAAATGTCACTAAAGAATTTTTTTTTAATTTTTGGGTTGTTTTATCATCTGTACGTTCAATAAAGGTTACCGATATAATTGACATGATTGAATAAAAATGTTTTTTTTTAATAACATGCATAATTTATTTAGAACGTTATATAAAACTGATTAATTACCAAAAATAAAACTAATTGCAATTACATTAAAACTAATTACAAAACTGAAATAAAACTAAATTAAATCTAAAAATGGCCCCCGCGGCATTGTGCCGAAGATACTGGCAGCATTTCCTATCTGAATTTTTTACGCAGCACTTCACGATTAAAATAGCAATTTTCTTGTTTTTCCATCAACGTTAGTAGGTACGGCTTGTGCGTTGTGACGTCATAATTTTCTGTCAATTAGTATGGCGCGTTTTTGGTGTATGAGAACAATTTGACCCTTATTTGCGGCTTTTGTTGTGTTTCGGTCGTAGTTTTACCCATACAAACATTTAATCCCCTTTTAAAAACACGTCCAAACGGCATCGTTAATATTTTTTTAGAAACTAGCTTAGTGCCGAGAACGAAACTGCAACAAGTATAGATGCAATCTATTTCAGAGCATAAAGTCAGCATATAACATAAGTAACTATCAGTATAGCTTGATAAAACTTAAATAAAGAAACACTAGTTTCCAGCACATTTTCATGGTAATACTCAGTTCTATAGACAATAATGCAGCATTGAGTCCATTTATAAAATCTTTTTATCACGCAACATTTTAATATATCAGCCCACGTTCACCCACGGTAAGTCAAGAATATTAAGTTTCCATGTAGCAGTTAGCTTGCAGAAAAGTTTCTGTTTATGTATCTTTGAATACTGGACGACATAGACAATGAATACTTGGTTATGTCTTGATATATGACAAGACATAATTATAGCGATGAGACTCCGCTCTGGACATGTTCCCACTAATAAATTTAAATTCCTTATGGGGAAAACTACCAATCCTCTCTGTTCTGACTGTGGGGTAATAGATGACGTGTACCACATTCTGATGGAATGTGTAAGAGGGGAGCCTCTTCGCGCAACCTACCACACTGGATTGTGCAATGCGGTCCTGGCTCAGCCGGAGTCAGCTGAAGCTATCCTATTATATAAGAATTATAAAATATGTCTAGAATAATTGTATTATGGCATATCCAACAGCGGACGTATGGAGCGACATTTTTGTTAAACGAAAAAGCTCCTTAAAAACAGATTAAAAAATAAAATAAAAATGAATACTTGGTTCTTGGTCGCCAAAGAATGTAACCAGCTGGGTTAATTTCAGAAAGTATAGAATAATTCTGAAAGCAGATTCGCAGTCTTGAGCCTAGTTGGCCTATACACAGAGTAAGATTATATATAACAATTATAACTTTTATTTCCTGTGGCTGATAATTGAAGCACAACAGGAGAAGTACTCGAGCTTAGAAAAAATCGCAACCATAATAACACCACTAGTTGCTATGTAATAGAGTACATGTACGAGGTATGTGGATTGTCCCGTGTGGTGCCGGGTTAGAATAGCACCACCCCCTTTCTTCCCTTGGGTGTCGTAAGAGTCGACTATGGAAGCCAGGTTGAAGTGTGTTGTGGGCGATGGGCTAGCAACCTGTCACTGCAATATCACATTTCTCCATCTATAAACCTACAATTGCTAATAATGGCACTGAATTAATGTTTGTGTGCTCTGCCTACCCCTTTTGGGAATATAGGCGTGAGTTTATATATGTGTATGTATATATGTGGATAGTTTATAGTGCCTCCACTATAAATTTTGTTGCACGATATTTGTCTCTACGTTCATAATTTATTCACAAATAAATAATGGATCGGAAGCGCACTTGTGGGTTATTATCTTCTCTAATATGCTTATGTTATAGGCAGGCCGTATGCTTGTTTACAATTTTTTTATTTAAAAGACGAACATTTTATATTTTTCAGTGTATGTATAATTTCACTATTAGAAATAAATAAAATATTGGATAGGAAAAGCTGAAGCCTGCTCAAAAAGACGAAGAACCAAAGCTTTTTAGGGTTTCTCTATGGTTCATAATCTAATAACAGAACGTAGAATTCTGCAGCATGACACAAACACGGCTCTACACACATTCCTAGTGTCAACTGCAAATCTTGCAATCCTTGCGTAGGTGGTACAGAAATGCCACTCCAAGACTTCATCAATCAACAATAAGCTCACTGTCGACGCCATAACGTCTATATTTGAGTGTGATCAAATTGCGAGGACCCTTGCGCCTACGCCGGTAGGAGCAAAGAAAACACGGCAGAAACAATGGGCAATGTTTATTGAGCTCATGTTAATGTTGTTGTGGGCTGACGTGTCTGTAGTGTGACCAGCTTTATGCGTATCTAATGCCTTGTTGAATATACCGTTTGGTATCACGATGGTGGTATACAAGCGAACAGTAAGTATATCTGATCGTTAAAGTGTAGCCTGAAACGGTAACAATATACAAAACGCAGATCACTCTTTTTCAACCTAGCGCATCCTCAGGAGAGCTCCAGAAACTTTTTCCATACTAGAATCACTAGTATACAAGATTCTCAGTTTCAGCAGGATAAACCAAAAACTCCCAAGTTAAGCACAGATTCCTATAAATCACTTTTTTGGCTTCAACGACGGGGCAGCTCTACCCAACGTCGCCCCCTAACCCCTGTCTCCATATGTACAACTGTCTGTTCTTTTTTATAATTGTTGTTAAATATATATTTGCTTTTAGAAAATTAAACATAATTGCCCCTAAAACTCCCACGTTCTGTCAATAAAGTAAAGGAAAAAGAAAAAGTGACACCCAGCTTATTACAATCACAAGCTAGTGTTCTTTTTTGTAAATGGCACGAAACACTAAAATTATTTTTAACAGAAGACGAGTCCTCCAACATGGTGTCATTACATAGACCTTATTCGACGACCTATGTTTAACTTGCAAAGTCGCGATTCGCAGAACGTCGCTCATACACGGATATTATCATAAGCGAAACTTTTTCCACTTAACACATAAGGAGCGGATGTCGCCTCATTCATCGACAACCGTAAAATAGGAATAATCAAATGGCTGTGAATAAAGAAAAGGATATGGCGAAACTTTTGTAAATAGCAATAAAAACAATAATTTGTCAACAAATCGTAAACTGGGTAAGTTACGCATCCAACTTGTTATCAATGCCTTTGGCACGCTTATTAACTGACTTCAATAGAAGGAAGGAGGTCCTCAGTTCGTCTGCATGTTTGCTTGTTTATTTTTATGTATGTATGTTCCCCGATAACTGGTGAGCACGTAGGCCGATTTTGATAATTCTTTTTGTTTCAAAGCGGGTACCCCGAAGTTGGTCCCATATAAATTTGGTGAAGGTCTGATGATGGGATCTAGGAGGAATCGAGGGAACTCTTCGATTTTGATAGGCACGCATATGCCGATTTCGGTATTTTCTGTAGGTAACCAAGCATTGGCTCACGGAAACCACAAATTATGGCATAGCAAAGTACAAAACTGGAGTCGATTTTTTTTTGGTATAAATTATTCTATTGCAGATCCATCGTCTTCGGTTTGAGTGAATTTGCTTATTTTGGCATGAGAACCTGTCAGAGTAAGTAAGAGGGACATACAGACCCGAAGATTGTTTTATGCAAATATGTGCTTACGGGCTGAGCCCGTGAGCACGCGTAAATCGGTGTACATCGGTACGACAGGTATTGAACCAGACTCAATACTAGGATTTGCAGTCCCAGAAGCGGCTTATATTCTACGATTTTCGAGAGTAAAGTCTCAATATAAGCTGCAAGCCCTAGTCAAGATATAAATTCAGTACTTACTCTTGTATAAGATTAAGAACTCACCCGACTCGAAATGCAATTGGTAAGATGTACCTGCTTCTATTTTCGCAACTCCGGCCATATTAAGAACACTCGCCGATCGCGACTTTATCAGTATATCACTAGGTGGTCCTTTTATCCTTAACATCAAAGTCATTCGCCAGTCAATACCCCCATGGCTCCTGTACAGTATTTTTTAAACTCTTTCTGAATATAAAAACTGAAGCTTTAAACAAACAACATCGTATGTCACTATCCGGTCTATAACTTAGGACTTTTTTGTGCTCAAGACTTGGAGTTATTTGCAGTTTTTGCGAGTTAATAACGTAGTATGTACCTTCAGCGCCGGAAGGCACATATGACGCTGTTCTTTTACTCTCTTAGGTGCTTGCGTATGCGTAAAGCGTAGTGTCGCCTACTGCGTCCCACGGTCGGGTTTATATTGCAGCAATCAATGCATCCGTGAATAGTAATTTGGGTGTTTTTAAGTACGGTAGGGTACTTAGGTTGGACACGGGAGGTCATGAATTAATGAGCGTACCATGGGCGGTCATTCAAATTATGACTACCAAATAAGGCTTGGTTTTTCTTGTCTCTCTAACGATTAAGTTACAAAACACATTGAATGCTGTCAAAATATTGTGTATGATTTTGACACTATCTTTATGGTTGACTAGTTTTCTTCATATCTTCGAACTAACCTTTATTGACCGAGCGAGCGAAGCGTCTCCGTCTCACCTTGGGCAATGCTTTCATATGTTCGGCTGCTCTTCTCTACAGGTCGCAATTGTCGACCGATTCTCGTAAAATTTTGTGAGCAGCAGGGGAATGACGTAACTTTTCGAACGTAAGATAGGTAGATCCCAAGAACTCTTCAAAGAGTTATCTAAAAGGCTGGCTGACACCACCGGAGACCGTAGAGCCGGCAGCTTCCTCGCTCAACGCATCAGTATTGCAATTCAGCGAGGAAATGTTGCCAGCATCTTTGGAACCATGCCTCGGGGCGACCCCTTATTATAACTTTAATTTATTTCGATAATTTAGTTCTTAGTTACGTTTTTGTTTTACGAGTATCCATTTATAATTAGTAATTCTTCCGATATCTGTGCAATACCATAGATAGGTAGATCTCTCTGTCATTTTTAGTATGGAGTATGGATAACGACATTTGGACTTATTTACCTTACGCACGCTTGAAAACGTTACGTAATTACCCGCAGGTTTCGAATTCTTTTGTCGATTCCGTATTTGGGAATATTAAAATTAAAAAAAAAATGGGAGGTCTACAACTAACAGCCATTATTTAATGAACACAAATAAAGTGAGGAATTAATTTGCATTTATCAAAGCATATTATATAAGCAAGTTTCAGAGGGACGCCTTGGAGAGAAACTGGTCGCGCAGGGCATGATCATTGGTCTGTTTAGATAAGGTACTTCACTAACGTATTGGTCGAACCAAATTAGGGCACTATAACATGTGCGCCGTCCATCCATTCCCTCCCATTAAGAGACTCCTCAGGCCCGCATTGGGACCTACATTGACCGAGCGAGCGAAGCGTCTCCGTTTCAGCTTTCGACAAAAATGATTCGATCTGTCTGTCTATCCGGATGTTATCCTCTACAGAACGCATTTCTCAACCGATTCTCGTGAAATTTTGTGAGCAGGTTGGATAATTATATAGATTTTTAGAGTCGAATAAGTTTTTGGAAATATGAAATTAAAAAAAATAATTGTGAAATCTACAGCTCACAGAGCCACTAGTAAATAATATAGGCTGATGATGATGATACTGCCAACACTAAATAAAAGTCGGTCAAACACATACAACTTGAAATTAAAACCATTTAAAACATAGCGACAACAAAAACTTGCTAATTTGTACCTGTCACAACATTAGCATGTAGTGTGAGCGTGTAAGTTGCGTGTTTGTCAATATAGATTTAATCGCTCGTTATATCGGCCGTCGCGCCCACGTCGGCGCCCGCGCCGGCTGACTACGATACTCGATAAAGTATCGGAGAACGGGCACTTTTTTCACGGCGTCTGAGAGTACAAGGGTGATTACTTACGTAACGTTTTCGACTTTACGTAAGTATTAAAGTACCTAAAATAAATGTTCCCTTTTCAAAAATAATGATCCTTTTGACAAGAAAACATTTTTACATGTCAATTTTTCGCGGGGGACGAGCACAATTAAGTTGACTTTAGCGAGTGAGACTGCATTTTGAGGGATATTTTCGCCTTAAAAGGTTTCCTGTCCTGTGTATCCATCTGAAATAATCTGAAAACACTGTCTTACCTGTGGAGTCCATGTATCCAAAAGGTTGCACGACTAGGTATACATATACCTTGATACACATAAAACATAAAAAAGCATATCAGAATTGGTCCAATTACTCTTTTTTTAATACCATGACGGTGGCAAACAAGCATACGAGCGAAGCGAGCGAGCTGTTGGTAAGCGGTCACCGCAGCCTATGGACGCCTGCAACTCCAGAGGTGTCACATGCGCGATGCCAACCTTTTAAAAATGTATACACACCTTTCTTGAAGAATCCCCTCTGTAGTCGGCGTACAAGGGAGGAAATTCCTCTGAAACCGTACCGTACGCGACCATTTAGGTTACCTACGATCAACTAATACAATTAGTTTAATGTGTCCTCGCACTATTAAACGTCAGTGCACATTTGCCCCCGCCTGTCCGGTGTATGTTTATTACTACGAGTAGCCTGTCCGGTGTATATTTATTACTACGAGTAACCTGTCCGGTGTATGTTTATTACTACGAGTAGCCTGTCCGGTTATATTTATTACTACGAGTAGCCTGTCCGGTGTATGTTTATTACTACGAGTAACCTGTCCGGTGTATGTTTATTACTACGAGTAACCTGTCCGGTGTATGTTTATTACTACGAGTAGCCTGTCCGGTGTATGTTTATTACTACGAGTAGCCTGTCCGGTGTATGTTTATTACTACGAGTAGCCTGTCCGGTGTATGTTTATTACTATGAGTAGCCCGTTCGGTGTATGTTTATTACTACGAGTAGACCTACTCGTAATATAATAAACCTAATAATACATAAAATAAAATTAAAAATTTTGAAAAACCCACTACCTTATTGCAAAATAATAAAATAAAACAATTAAAAGCCCCCGACCATATACGAAGTAAATAAAGATAATATTAGATTTCAAAAACGGTTGTATGATTGCGAGTTACAAACCCAGAAAAATCCGTCGGGGGCTGCCGTTGTATCTAACCCCTTAACAGTTCCCTATCATGATTTTCTGCTCCATCATGATCCTCAGAGTTCAATTACATGTACTCCTCACCAAGCGCTATCGAAATCTATGCTGGTCAAACAGAGTTCCGGAGAAAATTCGTTCAAACGCACAACCAAGAGGAAAATGTTAACAGCAGCGCCCCCTGGCGAGTTATGGTCGTAAAATTTTGGGGGTTCATCCCGAATAAACCACAAACCCATTGCAGAAAACCGTCTTCAAATCGGTCAAGCCGTTTTGGAGGCACACACAAACAAACAAACAACCTCTCACCCTAAACGCATATACCTTCTCCGTTCCGTCGTGGGTAATTAAAAATAAACCAAATGCAATAAATATTGAAGTGAACTTGTGGAGCAAAATTTTTCCTTCGTATGGGGGACAGGGAATATGTGAAGTCAGATAGTAAGTGACCAGTCTGCACCGCAATAGTCTATCCCAAGAGTCTGCAACGCCCACCGGCTTGTCACAGCTTACAAGCGTATGCAAATAATTGTACTTGACTGCGTAACATCATTCCGCTAATCAAATCAGGCCGTGTAATCGAGAAATGATTGCGATTATCTAAGCACAACACTATTTATGATAGTTATGATAAATCAAACTTAACAGAGGCGAATCTACGCGAACTCTAGATCAACCATTGGTAACAACTAGCGCAGAACCGAGAAAAGTGGCGCACACCCGCGTCAAAGGCCAAGTCATTCATTTTGGGTCGTAGATGAGCCAACTGAGTAAATTAGTAAGTAAAACTAACATGATAATAATAATAATAATAATATGTAATAATGCAGAAAGCAGTCATTCTGAACACTTGTAGAATAGTCCGAAAATTTTTACAGACCGATATTCAATCTCAAAGTACACAAAACCAAACACCCCCTTCCAGGTCCCAAACACCATCACTCCCCCATTTATCTGCATCTGACCAAAACCCAACCGCAGCTGAGTAGTATTATATAGTACACTTGGCTTACGTAGGTATATTTAATTAATGAACTGCACTTGGCTTCGGCTCGTGCATTTCATAATACCAGTATTTCGAATACTGAGACGAATAAAGAAAAAAAAATAATAATATTGGGGGACAATCTTACACAAATCGACCTAGTCCCAAACTAAGCAAAGCTTGTACTATGGGTACTAGACGACGATATACATACTTATATAAATAAATACATACTTAAATACATAGAAAACATCCAAGACCCAAGAACAAATATCCGTGAAAAATGTACAAATAAATGCCGTGGCCGGGATTCGAACCCGGGACCTCTAGCTTCGGAGGCAGAGTCACTACCAACTAGGCTAAACAGGTCGTCGTAAAAAAATACAAATTAGTTAAACAGACAAAATAATTCTAAATTTCGAATTGGGATTCAATTCCTGTCAAAAGGTAGGGTTGTACAATGTCTACAATACGTTTTTAGAAATTTTACCAAAAGAAATCTCTCCATAAGTGTTTAGACGGAAGTTCAGTTTAGAATACTTTCGCTTGACAATTGAATTTAACAAAGGTAGGTAGGTCGTAGAACGACATAGAAAAACTTAAACAGGCACAATAAATATATAAACGTCCCAAATACACAATAAAAAAAACTGTATTTCACCAATTCACAGGTTAATAAATGGAAAGCCGCAACTTCTATAAATATAATATTTGTTATTAATAATAATCATCGTATGGCATTTATTTTCGAACCGTAAGATCTCCGAGAAGGCAAGTATGGTTGCCAGCTTGTATTTTTTTAGCACCACCCAGGTCACGTGTAGGGTAACGGTGGGTACTAGGGAGTACCCACCGTTACCCGTCCGGACGTCCGAGGGGGTCCGTAGGGACGGACGTGGTGCAACTTCGACAAGGGTCAAGTTAGTGGGAAACTTGACTGTTAGAAGTTCTCAAGCCGCCCGAAGGCCTCTATCTTGACTAAACGAATGCTGTCGTAGACAGCAGCCGAGATCAACGGGTTTACGTGCCTTCCAAAGCGCGGTAGCGCTTAGTTAGCAACAACTCAAAGCGGTCACCCATCCAAGAACTGACCCGGGCTCTCGTTATTTAACCTCACGTACCGCACGCGGTACGCGCTCCAAGTTATTAAAGTCCTTATACGTTTCCATAATACGGAATTGATAAATTAATAATAATGGGTTACTAGCACAAGAAGATTATAAATATCCTATCGCGTGCTTTCTTACGACGTTCCTCTTCTGTATTGCAGTGTTGCAATTATAAATCTGTCAGACTAGAACAGATGCTGAATGAATAATCAAACTACAATGAGATATTGCTAGCTCAAAGTAAATAAATTAAGTAATTTTGAAAATGTACTTTATTTCTAATGAAATAAAGTCGATTTTGACGTTATTTTTTACTTACACGGTAGATAAGATAAATCATTAGATTAAAATGAGTTACTGGTTGCATTGTATTTGACTTACCAAGGCCGTGGTCGTAGAGGTGACAATTTTAGTAGCAGTGTTACTCGTTATCTGTAAAGATAGAAAAATATAATATTATGTGCCTATTTAAAAGATTTTAAACACTGTTTTGTAAAAAAAATCAAAACCGCATCATGTAATTCTCACCTCAACTATCACTATTCACTATCATAGCAAAAATGCTCATAAGTAGGACGACTGTCTGCGGGGAGGAAACGCAAATATTTTTATTCAATTTTGTGTAAAAAAAGTAATTTTATCGTCTTTGGCGTACAAAGCAAAAATCACAATTCGACTAAATCAAAAAAACGCATAATCCATGATTAGTCTATGGCACTTTAACATACAGGTATCCTCGTATTCTCAAAACATGTTCTTATTTCAATTCAGTTAATCCAAGCGAAATATAGTGGCTATTCCAGAAAGAAAACCGGACTACCACAATGTCAAGAACAATGAGAAGTTACATGCAGTATCGCATCTGACAAATAGGTAAGTAATATATGGGTATATTCTCGAGGCAAAAGCGCTTTGGAGAGTTTTGTACTCCATTTTTTTTCTTGTTGGGATATTAACAAACCTTTAGCCACTAACTAATCTGGTTAATTTTAGTAAAAATAGTGTAACCTGCTGCACCATACAGGGTGGTCTCGATGTCCTGTTTATAGGCACAAGCGCGTTAACGAGAGAGACTTCACAGTTCGATGGATTATTAATTGCACACGACATACTGCCACGGAAAACAGGGAGTTGACAAGTGACAAACTTATTACAGGTTGCTGCTAACTTAAAAATTAAGGCATGCTGTAATTGTGCCGCGCATACTGCCACTGAAGATTTTCGGAGGGCTAAAGGAGGAGGTCGCGGTAGTCCATTGGATGTGGGTGGCGCAGTACCGTCATTGTGGCACTCTTTGCATGTGGGATTTAGCTGTCTACGTATTCTCAAGCGAATATATTATTACATAGTACCTAAGTGATGCGATTGCCATTTTTTTTTAATTATAGAAATATTTTATTGCGCCGTATTAGGTTTTACTTTATGACGCTATAACTTAGAAGTGCTCGACATTACATTACCAAACGAATCTTGGGTAACTGCTAAGTGAGGATTTTTTTCTATTTCGATAATATGCTTAAGCGATTAACCAGCCACTAGATAAATAATTATTTATAGATATTCCCACGAAAAACGCGCGATATATATAACCATATAATACTAGAGACGAAGCGATGTTGCATATTCGGACAAAATACCTACAATAAGGGAATTGCGTTCGTTCATTAGAGAAAGACTAAGAATAAGTAAAGAAAGAAGTGAGAATAAGAGAGAAGAGAGGTAGTAAGAATTATATTACTGTTTATACCGTTTCATTTGTGTGAGGTATGCAATAATGGTACATTACGATACAAGTGCAGAGAACGGAAATTGGCAACGAGTGGTGATAAATTGCGACACGAGTTGCGAATTACCTGTTCGCACGTGTATCGTACAACGTTTTACAGTACATATGGCTCTTTAAAGTTTTGATATATGCACGTAATCTGCTGATTACCGCACTTGTGCGGTAATCTAGCACCATATGTACTGTAAAAAGTATTTGTATTGTATGGTATTGTATAGTTGGGGCGGAAAGTGTCTCGAGTGGCGACCACGTACCGGAAGGCGCAGCGTGGATAGACCCCCCAACATTGTGTTCTGATGACCTGTTAGAGGTCACGGGAGTCCGCTGGATGCGGGGGGAGCAGGACCGGTCATTCGGACACTCTTAGAGGGAGGCATATGTTCAGCAGTGGACGTCCTTCGATGACGATGATGGTGAAGAATTATACTAGAAACTTTCGTATTCAAAATATAACAGTGGATTGCTTAGTGCTTGTTTTTTATTCATTACAGCAGTGTGTCCCATGCATTACAGTGGTTAGTGCATTTAACGAGCGTCCGGCACGACTCCGACACGACTGGTCGTAACCGCATCCGCTCACGAGAACAACATGTCGCGCCGATACAAAGTAACTACAATAGTGAATGGCGCCCACGAAAATATTTATAGTTTTATGGCATTGCCAACATTATATTCCTTAGCGGTCGTAGGTAGAAATATGCAAATAAATATTTTACCGAAGATTTATTGACAAGAAAACCTTATTTAGATTTTGAAAGATTCGTACTTGCCATGTAAGTACGTGTTACTACTTCTTCAGAGTAGGTTCAGGGTTTAACTTGTGAATTTAGGAGTTGCTTTGGCCTGTGGCCACTTTCTGACTCCATCATGAGATCAACTAGGTGGTACCTACATATCTAAAGTAGGTATGCCAAATTTCAGTGCAAAGTTACCTGATCATTCGTGCACTTTATGCACTCTGTAATAAGGGTCACGAATGATCAGTTTAATGTGTTGGCGTTTGTACGTACTCTACTTACAACACGAGGGTGGGTTTATGAAACGAACCGAAGGTGAGTTTAATAATGAGATCATACGAGTACACGTGTTCGAAATTTGAATGTAATTATAGTATCGATTGGGATTAGGTGCCACAGCGGACCCCAGGCTCCTTTAGAATACAACCGCGAAACGCTTCAAATATGATTCTTTTTTAGGGTTCCGTAGTCAACTAGGAACCGTTAGTTTCGCCATGTCCGTTTGTCTGTCTGTCCGTCTGTCTGTCCGAGGCTTTGATCTGTGATTGTTAGCGCTAGAAAGCTGCAATTTGGCATGGATATATAAGTAAATCAATAAATCCGACAAAGTGGTAAACAAATAATTAAGGGTACCTCCCCTACACGTAAGTGGGCATGATTTTTTTTTCATCAACCCTATGGTGTTTGGTGTTGTTGGATAGGTCTTTCAAAATGAATAGAAGTCTTTATCAAACATAATCATGAATGTAAAGCTTAATAAATACTTTCAACGAAAACTATAGCGGCCATGATCAGTAAAGCTGTTTTTGAGTTATCGTAAAAAGTCTTCCCTTCTTAGTAAAAGACGTATGAAATGCTGCGAAGGTATTCCTTTTTGCTTGCTATTATTTGATATTTTTAGTTAAGTTCATTGGGCAACTACAGAACCCTACACTGAGCACGGCCCGACATGCTCTTTGCCGATTTTTATTTTAAGAATAAAATGTTCGAAATTTGAATATTATTAAAATATCGCTTATCGATACTTCAACCACATCATACAGGTATCTTAAATACACAGACCACTTATCCCTTGCAGTTGTCGCCCCCCGCGCCCCGCCAATTTGGCAGCTTGAGATTCAAGACAAAGTTCTATGAAGCGGTGTCTATAGGGTTAAGTGGTCAGTGCGCTTAAATCATTTGCTTATTGTTTCAGAAATTTTGTAGGAAATTTATGATTCTTATGATATAGATGTAGACAAATACTATAATATAGGGAGAGTTATTTTGGCTGCAGTCTTCTAAGAGGACTGGAGATGGTTCCCTAGTTTTGCTAATTGGGCTTGCTGCTAGGCTGCTTCAGTGTGACATGAAATATGATCATGTAGGTATGTTTTGTTTTTCTTTGTTACTGCTGCGTTTCAGTGAGTAATATAGAGTGTTTGTGTTGTATTGGATTTCAATGGTTTAGGTAATGATAATTTTATGGCATTGGCGAAGAAGAATGTTGTAATAAAATAATATAACGGAGGTAGATTGGTAAATCTGTTTTTTTATATACTCACTCATATCCAGTGATTGCATAAACTTAAAAAACCGGCCAAGTGCGAGTCGGACTCGCACACGAAGGGTTCCGTACCAGAAAAAAAACGCCAACAACTACTCTGTTGTTGGGAGCCCCCCTTAATTATTATTATTATTTTGATTTTAGTATTTGTTGTTGTAGCCACAATAAAAATACATAATCTGTGCAAATTTCAACAACTAGCTATTACAGTTCTTGAGATCTAGCTCGGCAAGTGGTAGCCATGAAAAAGGGCTAAAATATCACCTTTTTTGTATGGGAGCCCTCCTTAATTATTATTATTATTTTGTTTTTAGTATTTGTTGTTATAGCAGCAACAGAAATACACAATCTGTGAAAATTTCAACTGTCTAGCTATTACGGTTCTTGAGATACAGCCTTAGTAATAGTGTCTCATTTTTACCCTTTGGGCACGGAACCCTAAAAATCATTTATCACTAGTGGCTCTGTGAGCTGTAGACCTCACAAAAAACTTTTTTTTTCTCAAATTTCAAAATTTCCATAATAATAATAATCGTAGGTCATTTATTTTCGAACCGTGAGGTCTTCGAGAAGACAAGTACGGTTGCCAGTTTTTGTTGCACTTTTAGCACCACCCAGGGGTCACGTGTAGGGTAACGGCAGGGGTGGTTTACTACCGTGACGTCATCGCGCCGCGCAAAGTACATGCGGCCGCCGGCTCACACGTCGTGTGACTATTCAATGGTTGCGGCGCAGCGTTACGGATCGCACGCGCACGCGCTATTGTACCGCTGTACGATCATAAAATAATGTGTTTCGTGTTAAATAATAATGTCAAAACCACAGCATTATTGTATTGTAGCAGTTTGTAAAAATATCTTTATATAGTTACCCAAATTCTGTGTCTTTATGTCTTAAAATGTTGAAAAAACTGACAGTTATCACTCAAAAAACTGACAGTCATTGAGTTTGGTATTTACCAACGGTTGACATAAAAGAAAACGAAAATGAAAACGTTGGTTCTAAGAAACATCTTTTTATTTTTTAAAGTAATGCCTTTAAAAATTATATAATACTTTGTATCCCCTGGTTACATGTATGGAGTGCCCCCCTCCCCCTACTTTAATATTTTTTCGTCATTTCACATCACTTTTACGTAGCGGTTCATATGAGTAGAACACACCTTCCTGCTAAATGTTTTAATTGTAGTTGTAGTGCTTATAGTCTCCGAGTACATCGGCTGGCCCATACAGACGAAAAGACGGACGGACGGGTTCCGTTTTCACCATTTTGGCTACGGGACCTTAAAAGTACTATTCGTAATTGTATTGTAAACAACACTACTAATAATAACGTACATATATTAAAATAGCTTCTCGCTGGTGGTAACCCTAGCGCTGAGGGCGGGGCCTCGAAAGAGCGCGTTGCGTGCGATAGAAAGAGATAGCCACGTTTAGGCACGTTTGGCATACGTAAACGGGGGATTTGTTAACAGAGAAACTTCTGTACTTGTACTATTACTTATTCTGTGGTAACGGTGAATACTCCCTACGGACGTGTAACTTCGACCTCCCTTGTCAAGTGAGTGGGCAACTTGACTGTTAGTTAAAAGTTCTCAAGCCACCCGAATCTCTAACTTGGCTTAACTTGGTGTCATAGACAACAGCCGGGATCAACAACTTAACGTGTCTTCCAAAGCACGGGAGCGCTCAGTTAGTAACCACTCAAAGCGGTCACCCATCCAAGTACTGACCTGGGCCCTCGTTGCTTAACCTCGCATGCCGCACGCGGTACGCGGGCGCCGCTGGGCCACAAGCGCTTCAATGGTTTAGGTTACGGTTATAGTTTAGTACGGAACTCCAAATATACTTACATACATATGTACCGCGAGACAGGCGCCTCAAGCGGCGCTTAATTCGATCACCCCCATCCGTGCGGGTAATTAGCCTCAACCCGCGGAGGGGGCTAACTCGATTTGTTATGGGTCAAACTGTGCTTATGTTCGCGGGTCGATTAACGTGGGTTGTCGGTAAATAATGAGCTGTCTGTCTGTAGATATTTACATACATTCGATTGCGATTGTCAGATGGCTAAGGGAGTGATCACGAATCTCCGGTCTATTTAATTTTTAGGGTTCCGTCCCTCAAAAGGAATAAACGGAACCGTTTCGATTACTTATACTTATGTGTCGGTCTGTTTGTCCGTTCGTTTGTCACAGACAATTAGTTCTGAAACTACTGGACCAATTAAGTTGATATTTGGTGTACGGTGTTGGTATAAGGTGACCCAAAGGATTCTGCTGTGATCTGGAAGGGCCTACTTACCTCCTGGAATTTTGAATTCAAAGACCTTAAAATTAGTAATAATTTTAAAATCCTTGAATTCAAAATTCCAGTAGGTAGGCCTTTCCCGATTTCGCAGTTTAATAATACACTGTTTTCTCCATTCCTAACGTTACTTCCCCGTCTAGTTAACTAAACTAGCATTCTCCATTCACGTTGGCCGTCAACTGCAGCTGCGATATCACCGCACTCCCAACTTTAACTAACTTCCTAACGGCGCCGGTTGATAGCCTTGTTGACGATAAGGCTGTGCTCCGGTTGCTCAAATATATAAACGCATCAATACGTGCAGTCCTGCAAACTATTAGGATAATGATCTTGGTTTTCTTGCAGCTTGCAGAACTGCGATGCGATGGGATGCGCCGGAAAGAGATTACTAAACGCATAGCCCAAAGTCAAATCTAATCGAAATCGAAGTTCAGGTCTAGACAACTATTTTGCGTATACAGTACAGTGAATAGCTTGTGACAGAGACAAGGTTTTTGTTGTTCTGTATTATAATTAACAAAATGGGTTTCCCGCGCAGTGCTTAATTAACTCGTTTGTCTAAAACCACCAACAACAAAAACCTCAAGAAAAGTGTTTTAATAGAATCTAACATAGCGTAAACACACTGTGAACAATGCGACACAATACCCCCGTCACATATCCACTGTACAACCCAATTTAATTTTACCCCCAAGGCTCGCAAAGTACGCTTTCCGGAAGAGTTATAATAACGTTCAAATGTCCCTTAAATGTATCGTAACTCGAGTTAAGCTTGTTATGCGCAAAATGGCGTCTCGCCTTGTCGGAGTAACGCTGTGGAACGTGGAAAAAACTCTCCATTACCCCATTTGCTTATTAATTAAGAACCTTAAGCGTACTCGTACGCGGAAGATTTCTAGAGGTCGAGAGATAGAAAGGTCCTTATATGTAGACGGTTCAGTCGCGTTTTCGTTCTGGTTTTTGCGATTGAATAGGTCTTGTAAGTGGACCGTAGGCGTCATCGTCATCATTTTCAGCCCAAATGTCGTAATGATTCTAGTGAGACAGCAGTGAACATACGCTTCCAGTAGGCGGTTCGTCCCGGTCTTGAGATATTCTTATCATATTATGACCCGCGATTTTTCTAATGTTGTGATTCCATCGAGCTATAATAGGTAACATAGGCATATTAGGATCTGACTATCTTATTCATAAAATCCGTCTTAACAACATTTCAACTCATTTCGTTAAGTTGTTAACAAGGAACCCAAAAAATTGTTTTTTAATGTTTTTATAGCCGAATGAATTTCCAGATATTCATGAAAACGTGAAGAAAGCCTGCCTACCATCGTCTAAATGACGTCACAAGGCTGAATTGTGACGGACACACCGCACAAAAAGAAAAGCAGTACCTTTTTTTGTAAATCCGCCTTACTAATAGTACTTCTGTATGATTTGTTACGCTGTTACGCCGTACTTGTCACTTTACTCTCTTTAAGAACGAGGAACTTTTGAAATTGATTTTTTTATATGAAATTGGGATATTTTAGATAATATAAAATTGTGGTTATATTTAATTTTTATCCTTTATTTGCTTCTACGGATAAAAACCCGCATGAAAAAATTCAATGTTGTCAATTAAGACTCAAGTCTGTCCCTGTTTTGAATAATTGCTATAATAGATACTAAATTTCAATAATAGTTACGATTTCTGAAATAAACCTTTGGTAATTAAAATAATTAAAGCATTGAATACCTACCTCCAAGTACCCTCAAAGTACCGACGTAGCGATCGCTGGAGGAGCACATAGTCATATTATCCTACTTACACAAAGCAATCATTAGGAGAAAGACTTGTTAGGTAGCCAGATTTTTTATTTTCGTCGTTCAGTTTTTCAGACCCCGAGACCTGTCCTTTTTTTTTGGACCTAGGTATGTCCTAAAACTACGACCAAGACCACCGTGGGATGGGCAGCAGCATCCCTGGAGTGCGGTGGAGATACTGCAATTGCCAACCCGCATGCCAAGCGTAGCGATTATGGCATTTACTCCCCATGAAATTGGGGGAGGCCTATGTCGAGCAGTGGACGTTCTTCGGCTGATATGGTGGTGGTGATGGTCTTTTCAGCAATCTCTGCACTCGTATTTTATAGATTTAATGAGCTCTGTCCATTTTGTGATGGTAATACTGGTAACAAAGTGTGTTAGGTAGCGGGACTCCACAAAATCCCAATTCAAGTTAACGGATTCAGTTAATGAGAGGTTTTAAATAACAATTCAGAGGTTTTTAGCACTTAAATCCTTATTTATTGTATTCTCAACAAAGTATTGCGTCATGAAGATATAGAAACGGAGACAGAGTGACAGGAGGTTTTATAGGATTCTTTCAGAGGATTCTTTCAACAGGCTGCGTTCAGGAACTAATTACAATTATCAAAATAAAGAATTTAAACGTCTTACAGACTATTATTTAACATTCCCCCTTAATTGTAGATTAGTTCACAAATATTTTTAAACTTAACAGGCTCTAATGGCTTGGTTAGAATGTCAGCACAGTTAAATGAAGTTGGTACATGCTCTACACATAAATTGCCTTTTACAACATTTTCATGAATGAATTTATAACGAACGTCTATATGTTTAGAACGTCTGTTTAACACTCCATTCTCTATCAGTTTTATCGCACTTTGATTGTCCACTTTTAAATTTACACACACTTTTATTTGTAACATTTCTTCTATTAGGCTTTTCAGGTACAGCACTTCTTTACTGCATTCTGCAGCAGCTATATATTCAGCTTCGCAGCTTGAGAGTGCGACTATAGGTTGTTTCCTAGCACACCATTGCAAGGGACCTCCGCAGTACATAATAATGTAGCCGGTAGTGCTTCTTCTTGATTCCAGGTCTCCAGCAAAGTCGGAGTCGCTGTAAGCTTCTAATTTGGTAAGGTCTGTATTTGTGTCATAGCCGATGTCTATATTCTTACTTCCTTGTATGTATCTTAGGGTTCTCTTTACGTTTTTCACATCAGTATTGGTAGGCTTTTCCATATTACGACTTTCAAAATTAACAGAGAATGCCAGATCCGGTCGAGTCTTGCTACTTAGGTACATTAAAGAACCTATAGCTTCACGATAGGGAAATCTCATATCTTCTGTGTCTTCTTTGTCTTTATCCTTCTGATCTTTTACTAATGGTGTTGGACATGGTTTACAGTTTTCCATCTTGAATTTTTCCAGTATGCTTTTGGCATATTCTTCTTGTCCAATTCTTATTTGTTTTTCTGTTCTCACTATCTCCATTCCTAGAAAGGAAGTAGGATCTTCTGCAAAAGTCATCTCAAACTCTTCTTCTAGTTTCTTCAACAATGAGAGCATTTCTTCTTTATTTTTTCCAATTAGCAATCCGTCGTCTACATATATTCCAAGGATAATATCTCCATTTTCTGTTTTAAAAATACAGGGGTCTGTCTTAAGTGGGCATAATCCCTTCTTCTTTAGGGTCATTGAGAACTTTAGGTTCCACTTCAGAGGAGATTGTTTTAGTCCATATAGGCTTTTTTTTAGTTTACATATTTTTCCTTCTTCTTTTTCATAGCCTTCCGGTATTTGCATGTACAGATCTTCAGTTATTTCTCCGTAGAGAAAAGCAGTTTTTATATCCAGTTTCATGACATGGTATTGTTTATTTGCAGCAATAGCTAGCATAGTTCTGATAGAACTGTTATTAATCACAGGACTGAAAGTTTCTCCATAGTCAATGCCAGGTATTTGTTCACATCCTCTCACCACCAGTCGAGCTTTGTACTTTCCATCACTTTTCTGTTTCAG
The DNA here is from genome assembly GCA_905163555.1 of Notocelia uddmanniana. Taxonomy (NCBI): domain Eukaryota; kingdom Metazoa; phylum Arthropoda; class Insecta; order Lepidoptera; family Tortricidae; genus Notocelia; species Notocelia uddmanniana. Next base: position 7,170,357 of record LR991064.1, read on the forward strand.
GACCCATCTATTGCTCAAGATTTTTCGTTTTTCAGCTTTAGCTCTATCAACGAGTTCCCATACTTTGTTGTCTTTCAATGATTGTTTTTCAGAGTTGATGGCTTTTATCCATTCTTCTTTTTCAGAACCGGTTGTGGCTTCACTGTAGGTAAGGTAAGTGAAATAGTCATTTAGCTTTGCTGGCCGTTTTCTTATTCTTCCAGAACTTCGAATTGTTTCAGGTGTTTCCTCGTCGTCAATGGATTCTTCTCCTTTTTGGAGGTTTTGAGTTTTACATATTTCTTCTTTCGTTAGGATATCTTCTCTTCTTTCTTGGTTTATAGTTTCTTTTCTTTCTTCTTGTCTTAGGTTTTCTTCGTTTCTTTCTTCTTCTCTTCTGTGTTGATTTATAGTTTCTTTTCTTTCTTCTTGTCTTGGGTTAACTTCATTTCTTTCTTCTTCTCTTCTGTCTTCTAGATTTATTACTTCCAGTTCTACCACCGGTTGTTGTTTTATATTTTTAGGTTGGAAAGATCTTTGTATTAGATTTGAGAAAGTTACATCTCTTCGCTCTATGATACGTCGTTTTTCTTCATCCCAAAGGCGGTATCCAGTAGGGGAGTATCCGACCATAAGGAATTTCTCAGATCTTTTGTCTAGCTTACTCAGGTTTCCAAGTATTTTACTGTGAGCTTGACTTCCGAAGTAGCTCATATTCTTCAGATCTGGTCTTTTACCAGTCCATAACTCTGAGGGTGTAACCTCTTTACCATTTGTAGGTAGTCTGTTAATGATATATGTCGCGGTTCTTGTTGCTTCACCCCATAAATATTTAGGTACATTATTCTCATACAGCAATGCTCTTACTTTCTCCAGAATCGTACGGTTCAATCTTTCGCTTTTTCCGTTAAGTTGAGGTGAATATGGGATTGTATAATCCAGTATTATTCCCTTTTGTTTGCACCAGTCTTTCATATTATTAGAAGTGTATTCTCCACCATTATCACATCTTATCATTTTTACTTTTTCGCTGTGGGTTCTTTCTGCTTCTTGTATATATTCTTTCAGATATGCAAACACTTCATTTTTATTTTTTAATAGGTATATTTTAGCGAAATGGCTATAGTCATCCATCACGGTCAGTATATATTTTTTTCCATCCCAGGTGTTGGGTGTTATCGGACCACATACGTCTGTATGTATAATTTCTAGTTTCCTTTCAGCTTTTCTTCTCTGGGTATTAAATGGTAAACGGGTTTGTTTGGCTTCTAGGCAGACTTCACAGTCGATAAGTTCATCTATGTCTTTTTTAGTTATATTAATGCCATCTACTTTGTCTAGCATTTTCTTCATTGTTTCTTTGCCCGCATGGCCTAGTTTTATATGCCAGTTTAATGCTGTATCATTTTTAGTTGTCAATAAAGATGTCTCTTCTTTTTTAGTTTGCAGTTTTATGGAGTACAGGCCATTTTTATTTTTCTTACCGGTTAAAACTTCTACATTATTTTTAGAAATTATTACTTTGTTTTTAGTAAACAAAACTTGTCCATTTTTTTCAGTGATTTCATTTACAGAGATCAGGTTCTCTGGTAGGTCAGGGACATATAGTACTTCTGTCAGGTTTACATTCTCCGATTCAATAACACCTTTTCCAGTGGATATTATCTTCTCATTTTCTTTAGCGATTTGGATGCTTGTTTCTTCTTTTTTAATCTCGGATAAGATATTTCTGTTTTTGGTCATGTGTGAAGTACAACCTGAATCAACGATGAACTCTTCGGTGTCAGGGTTTCTTCTTTTATTAAATGTTGTTAGAAATGCTACCTTCTCCTTAGTCTTATTTTTGTTATGGAAACAGTCTTTTTCTTCATGGTTAGATTTTTTACAAATCCTGCATTTCTTTTTAAAAAAACAGTCTTTTTCTAGATGATTTGTTTTTTTACATGCATTCATTTTGTTTTTAAATGCTTTAAAAACCACTTTTTCAGTTGATGATGATTCATGCTCGATTTTGCTCAGTCTCTTTTCTTCGCTTAGTATTCTGGCTTGTAGATTTTCTAGAGTTTTATCGGCAAAAGAAGTGCTTTCCCACGCAGTTATTAAGTTGTTATATTCGATAGGTAAACTTGATATGATTTTTGAGATAATCATTTCTTCTTCAATTTTTTTACCGAGCCCTCGTAGTTTAAATGCGAGATTTTCTATATTACCCAAGTATTCCGTCAATGAAGTGCCCTTTTCATAATGACATTGAAAGAAATTCTGCATTAATTTGCACCTTTGTTGTTCATCAGATTTTTCGAATAGGTAACATAGTTTCTTATACATGTGGTAGGCACTTTCACATGTCATAATTAAGGTTAAGTGTTTTTTATCAATAGTTTGCATAATAATGCGTTGAGCTTGTGCATCTTTCAGGCTTTGTTGGGACGAACCAGCACTTTCGATGACGTTTGTCGATGGGCACACAATTTCGTACAAACCGTAGCTTTTAAATAGGATTTCGACTTGAAATTTCCATATTGGGAACGATTCGGCGTCCTCCAGGCGTTGAATGTTGGCTAATTCCGTTGCCGTAATTGGTATTTCCATCGTTTTTCTTTGTTTTAGCTTCCCTCAACACGCGTCTCGTCACATTTGTCTCATAGAAAACGTATTGTTGTTTTACTTGTTTTAGCGTTTTTACTTGTTTTACTCGTGAAGAACCACGGACCTCTGCTACCATGAGAGGTTTTAAATAACAATTCAGAGGTTTTTAGCACTTAAATCCTTATTTATTGTATTCTCAACAAAGTATTGCGTCATGAAGATATAGAAACGGAGACAGAGTGACAGGAGGTTTTATAGGATTCTTTCAGAGGATTCTTTCAACAGGCTGCGTTCAGGAACTAATTACAATTATCAAAATAAAGAATTTAAACGTCTTACAGACTATTATATAACAGTTAAAACATAAAAGAAAACAGGAAACAACCTCACTTGGAACATTAGTAATTATTGCACGCGGAAAACAACAATAAAAGGCGCTATTAACAAATAATAAAGATTTACATCATCATTTCGCCGCGCCCAGCCAAAAAGTATTATTATATTCAAATGTTTAGTGACTTCTTACTTTTTAGGGTGAGAAGGCCGCTTTCGCTTTAAAATATTATTGTATAATTTTATTGTCTAATTCTAAATGGTCCTAAAAGCTTAGAAACTCGAAGGAAATTAATATCTTTTTCAACGAAGCTTCAGATTTATCCTTATCTGACGCTGAACATTCTGAACAATTTGTGCCACAAAACCCCTTGAATGCCCTAGACCGGGTTAAGTGGAACTTAAGAATTTAATACTGTAGCGGATATTGCGTCGACGAGTATATGTTTGGAGAATAAATTTGACGTTTGTAACAACTTCACATTTTATCCTCGTGCGGAAAAAAGAGAGGAAAAATCCATGTGTTTGTTTTAGTGATCCTAATAAGCGCAGTGAATAATAATCAGGCTTATAATTAGAATATTTCTATGGGACGACTTTTATATTATTACATTTACGCCTGATTTTTTGATGAAACTTGGAACTATAGAAACGTCGTTGTTGGTTGTAAATTAGGTCGTAGCCACAACTAAGAACCTATTTACTCCGCACATTCCCTTTTAACATTGCAGAGGCTTTTTGGGTTCTTAAGAAACAGGTACTTTTTGCTTCAGTTGTATAAGAGACATAATCCCTTTTCATTTTGACTCTAGGCCTCGAAACCTTAATCAGGCACCCTCATGAAAGTCAAATATGTGTTTGTGTAACCTTGAAATATGTTGAGTCGGCGTTCATAGTAACTATACAGAAGCAGTAGTGTGTCTGCAGCCTTATTCTTTTATTTATATTGGTACTCATATTACTGAGGACACATATTATAAAATAGGTAAGCATTTGACCACTATCTCACATGATGGTGTTACATGCGTACCTAGATAGTGCCTATTCATTCTCGTCTTGAAAAGATCCAAGTTATAAGTATGTGGGAAAAGGTTTTCCGGAAGAGGATTCCATTGCTTAGCTGTACTCACAAGAAAACTAGAAGCAAAGCGCTTCGTGCGAATCAGTGGCATGTCAACAACATAAGGGTGGAACCCATGTCCACGCCTTGTCCCACGATGGCGAAATGGTGAGTGAGGAATTAATTCGTGTAATCCTAGAGCACACTCTCCGAAATGTATCCTGCAGAACACCGACAAGCAGGCATTGTTAAAAGCTTTGCATCTTAGCTTTAATCAAGTCAAAGTCACCAATGAGCTTCCTGACATATTTATCAATCGATTCCAAGGCGGCCAGCTGATACTTAGCAGAACCATCCCAGAGGTGGCAGCAGTACTCCATACATGACCGGACCTGTGCTTGTTAGAGTTGGAAAAGCTGATGCCCAATTTTTTTGCTGCAGTTTATACCTTACTGTAGCCTAGAATTCAGCGCTCGTGGCTCAGCGATCCCCACGTACCGCGTGCGGTATGCGAGGATCAGCAACGTTGGCCGGGGTCAAGTCTTTGGATGGGTGACCGCTTTGAGTGGTTATTAACTGAGCGCTCCCGTGCTTTGGAAGGCACGCTAAGCCGTTGATCCCGGCTGCTGTCTATGACTATGCTTGAAAACTTTTAACTGTCAAGTTGCCCACTCACCTGACAAGCCTAATCACAATAAGGTCTAGTTTCACCCGTGGGTTGGAAGTTCAGATGGCAGACGCTTTCGTAAAAATTAGGTAGCGGACTCCGGGCGTCTTTCAGAATGCAACTGTACTGGGAGAACGCTAGGATGATGGATGACGGATATAGCCTAGAGATCAGAACTCAATTCTCGTAAGTTTTTTAAACCAAGGGCAAGTATTGGTGTACTAAAGTGTTTTAGTCATAAAAACTTGAAAGTCCCTATCAGAAGTACGCCATAATATGATGCATAAAACTTATACATCATTCATGTGAATGGCAAAGGTGGATGAAGAAGATACAGGATTGGCAAAGAATTGGCAAATTGAATGGCAAAGGTGGATGAAGAAGATACAGGATTGAGAATAATGGTGGCTGTGTTTCGTTCTGCAATGGAAAGACTAGCTGGCTGATTAGAGATCATGGTGTGATCTCAAAAACTTGTCATCATCATTATGATCAGTCCGCAGTAGTACACTGTGGGACAGAGGCCTTCCCCAATTCGCGTCGATGACCTGTAGAGCGTGGTGAGATGCCGAGAGCGGGTGTGGTGACGCGAATTGAAGAAGGCCTATTTCAACTACTGCTTTGAATAAATTGTAGCATCTTAAAGTCATTACCCGGGACAGCCATATGACCGTCCTCACATAGTGATTGCTCGTTTAACTATTCGGAGTCCGCTGATGTATGCAAAGCAGGGGTCTAATTGAGTCATCAGAGCTCTGCGGGCATATGGTAATTTTGCTAAGCGAACCTTAACTGATGAATGCGAAACTTGCTAAATATTCATCCTTAAAATAAACTTTTTACTTAATGACTTAATGTATTCTTACCGAAAGCGGATAACCCCAGTAACTTACAAAAGTAATAGTTTAAGATTTCTGAAGAAATTCTTAACTCACTGAAACTTATTAACGAAAGAATAGTAGCCAAGTAAGTTTAAAACATTCTAGTGTGGATTTAAGCCTCGGTCACGTCTTATACGAAGAGCAAAAATAAATCATAACATAATCAGCATATGATGATGATAATTTTTGCTCTTCGGATACGATGCTGATATGATGAGGATTTCCGCTGCTGGACATAGGCCTCACCCGAAAATTAAATGCGCTTATGAACTTACTTAAATGAACTTATCTCACTGAAACTTATAAACGAAAGAATAGTAGCCAAATAAGTTTAAAACTTTCTAGTGTGTAACATCGTGGGTTTAAGCCTCGGTCACATCGTATACCAAGAGCAAAAATAAATCATAATATAATCATCATCATATCAGCCGAAGGATGTCCACTGCTGGGTATAGGCCTCACCCGAAAATTAAATGCGTAAAGGCAACTCAAAAATGTATGCAGGATCCTAAACAAACTCGGGTTAAGAAACATAGGAGTAGGTCTTGCACAATTTGTTTGATTACCTATCTACTAAAATTATATGATTTACGGTTTGTATAATTTCACATACGTGTCCATTCTAGTTGGTGTGGATTGTTGTAAAAACGAGAACCTTTTCTTCACAAAATGCTGCGAAATCAGACCCCAAATCGCAATTCGAAACCAACACCCACCATTACTCAGAATGCTTAGATTGTCACATCGAGTGCCACACTTTGACGCGTCATTTGACGAAATGACAGCCGCCGATTGTTCCCTTCATTTATTCACACTCAATTTGATGCACGTAAATTTTATGAGCGTTAAGAAAATCTAGGGATGTCACAATGGACACTCTACAGACTCTAATGCAAGTTATTTTGTATGGGAACACGTGTTAGGAACCCGACTTTAGATACTTACTTCCTTTTTACTAAATTAGGTTCTTATATGGAAACACTGCTGAGATTGTGTACAATTTGGACACCTCGCCGTGTCCAATGAAAGTTATTTTCTATGGGAAAACTTGTTAGGACAAATCCGACTAAATTTCCTTAATTCCATTCTACCAAATGAGGTATAGTTGCATTCCTAAACGCCTTCTTCTCAGCAGCAAACGTTACTAATAATATCAGCAATGAACCTACCACCTTTAACAGTTACTATAAGGACATGTAGCACGACTTCCAGATCAACCTTGGATCACAAGAGTGACGTTGTGGTGACGTCTTGGAAGGGTCCACTAGGGAAAACAGGCAGAGGAAGACCCGTGACCAGATGGGATGACGAAATCAAAAATATCGCCGGCCCAAACTGGATACAAGTGGCTCAAGAGAGAAATAAGTGAAAATCCTTGGAGGAGGCCTACACCTGTGAAGATGGGGTTGTTGCATAAAAAATATTTTTAAATCTATATTTAATCTACATATATTCAATAGCTACACATATAACATTAGAGTAACTTATTATCATATTATTTTATTAGTCACACTAACCAAGCAATGTAAAACAATCGCAAAAAATACAAGGTTTTTATTTATTTATTTATTATAAGCCCTAAAACTTATATTATTGTATGCCACAAATGGGGATAGAATCGTCACCATCATTATATCAACCTTTTTTTTTCACTACATTTGCAGGGATTGAAAGAACTATAATTTGGAGTGTTTTAAGGGCTTAGGGAGACTGAACAATGTACGATCGGCGTCACAAACATGTTTATAATTTTGCACCCTATTCCTTTCTAATAAGGCGACAACCGTATACATATTTATGAAGCGGATTGCACACGCACGGTAGAGGTCCATTCACGGCACGTTGGGGTTGAACAAACAAGAGTGACACTTTTACAATACAATTATAGCTGTCATTTCAGCTGGACTAGGGTACAAATTTACATGACAATTCGGATAATGGCATAATGATGTATTTCAGCGAGTTAACATGATGTATATTTTATTTACAGCTTAATTAGTGGAATTTATGAACAAGGAAATAAGCTGCAATCAGAATCTTCTAGCCCTTTGGAAATTGTGCAGTTATGAAGTACAAATACCTATTGATAAATCATGAGGCATTTCTAATGACGCCAATCAATATGTACAATAACATACTTAAATACATTGCTGTTAAAATATGTAAACTACTGCATTGAAAAAGTTACTGCAATCATTACGATTTTTATAGGTACTTTATCCTACCTTATCACAGCTCTAAATTGATTAATCAATGCAGCAAAGCAAAAAGATGTAGTCGAAATGAGATGCTTTTTAATCAATAAATTTGCGCCGTAGAGGAGCGGGTTGATCGGCATTCACACGACCCGGTAACATAAGGTTGATTAGAGTGGTCAATTGTAATCAAAACAATCACATTTTCTTCTTAGTGGCAGCCCTAGTTCCATTAAGACCACAAAGGGCCTTGTACAATGGTCACATCACAATATTGTGATCAAGCGGTATTGGCAAACAATTGGCGCATTAAGGCGCCATTCAAGAACGCCCTTAAACGCTACTGTTCAAGTATTTCTTTGTTAGTGTTGTGTTGCCCGTTTGCATTGTTGGACGGCGCGAGATTAAGAAATTCGTGAGGTGTTGTGTAGGATTAGGGATTTTCTCTTAGGTACATTGTCAATTTTGTCTTGTTTTTAAAACAATATTTATTTTAATAACTACAGTTGCTAAATAGGTACTTATAGGTACAACATTGCCCCACCAGAAAACTGACTGTGGGATCGGTAAGGCATTAATTACTAAATAAGTATAGTTTAAAAATATATAGCTTGTGCTTGTGAGCAAATGGAGCATTAGTAACTAAAGCATTACATTTCTGAAAATGAAACGCGTATGTGACTAAACGCATTGATATCCAAAAAAGGCAAAATATTATCTTGTAACTAGAAAGAGGATTTAGCGATCTAAGAGCAAAAAAACTTTCATGAATGCCAAGTGTCAAGTCTTAGTGACACTCGTAATGTATAGAATAGAAAGAGACGGGGAGATTTATTCATCGCCCCTCGCGCGGCAGACGCTTTCTGCCGGATGACAATGGACATGGAGCGAAGACGCGGGCGCATGATTTTTTGCGTCCCATTTAACTACATTAACGCCCTTGTCGTGAGACGTCACTGCTTTAATCTCAACATCTGTTCATAAAATAAATAATTCCGGTTGCCATGCCAAGCACGCTCCCTATTAAATAAATAGAAGTACTTATTGAATTCGCCGAGTCTTGTCGATATTACTTGAGTTTTTTTTTCATAATATAAAATTTAGAAAAGGCTTTGGTTCTGTCTACCTTTGCTTAGTTTGTCTTTAGGTGTCTACCTTTCTCATAACAATTTCTAATGTTTCATGTTAGGCAACGGACAAACTAATTTTCTGTCGTTTCTTTATATACTGATGCTGGCCTAAGGAAGGTTGTGGGTGAACTTTCAGGAAAACTAGGTACCACCATCTTTGGTCCCATTCCAGAAGCCTTGATGTAGCCTTCAAAACTTCCGAACTCACATACATTGGTGTCCCAGTTACAGCCCCAGCTAGTATGTACGACGAAAATTCCTAACTCTTCTCTTCATACAATAATGACATTACGGCTTTACGGCTTAAGACGTTAAATATCTCGCATGATGCTAGGCATGGCTTGAGGATATAAATCGGATTAGTATGCCTTTGTGCTATTTCTTCAGACTTTGGTCGCGTTTTATGACATGTATATTGTAGCATGAATGAGTACAGGAAAGGGGTGGAATTGTAATAAAAGAGAGTGTATTTAGCTTGCATTATGGGTACTTTCGCACCGGTATGTTTTACCTCTAGTTATAGTGAGTAAGTTTCTTTTTATTTTATTGTAATGTAAATAATTGTAGTGATTTAGTAATGAATAAATTGGCATAAAGTAGAAAGCACGAAGACGCAGGAACACTAAAAGACTGACCGATATTAGCGCATCTATCAATTTGTCGCAGCCTAAACACGGAGCTATAAGATAGAAAGAGCAAGCAATCATTAAATTCATTCACATTCAATGCGAGAAATTGGTAAGCGCGTATTATTAACTTTATAATACACTCAGGAGCAATGAAATCGGGTCAGTTTGTAAGCAGATTCGATTACAAAGTGTACCGATTTTATGTGCTCTTGAAAACGTTGAAGTTTGGCCTAAATAGAGATTTCCAGCCGACGAGGCAAACCTTACATACAATTGCAATTTCTTCTATCACCGACTGCATAAACATAGTAAAATCCAAATTGGAAACTGTACCGTGATATATCAAAACCAACAATTAGATTTAATTCCATAATGTATTTTTTTAGAAAGTATTAAGCAAATCGTACCCATATAGTTTTGTAAGGGAGTCCCTCTGCCAACAAACTGTTCTGCAGTTTGGCAGATGTATAAATTTAATGCTTAGGGTTTTTGTGTGAATAAATTATATTATTATTATTATTATTAATCTCTTTATTTTTCTTAAAACTTAAGTTAGGTTTTTTACAAAACATTTATAAAAGTAAAATATAATAATACACGTACATAATATAAAAGCATCATAAAAAACCTAACCTAGGGTGCCGCCGGCAGCGAGGCGGGGCCTAAGCTACCGGTGGTTAGGGCGACAGAGAGAGGAACCTCCGGACTATCCGCGCCGTGTCCAGGAGTACCGCCTTCTGTATTTGACCCTTGACCCAGCCATCTAACGAGAGTCTCTTGAGATGTTGGTCGAGACTCTTCGCAATTAGACCGTTCACAGAGACGACTATCGGGACAATAATCGTTGAATCAACATCCCACATGGCGGTTACCTCATGTGCCAAGTCTAGGTACTTGCTGACTTTGTCCTTCTCAGCTTTCACGAGGTTCTCGTCATGGGGGATGGTGATGTCAACGAGCACTGCCTGGCGCTTCAATCGATCTGTCAGCACGATATCAGGCTTGTTGGCTACAATAGTCCTGTCCGTGATGACAGATCGATCCCAATAGAGCGTTGCACGACCATTTTCGAGAACTGGCGCAGGTGTGTACTTATAATACGGCACTTCGAAGTCTACAAGACCGTATAAAAGAGCAAGCTGCTGGTGAATAATCCTGGCCACCAAGTTATGTCTGTGCAAGTACTCGCCGTTAGCAAGATGACTACAACCAGAAATAATATGCCTGAGTGACTCTCCGGGACGGCGGCATGCCCGACAAATGTCGACCGTACCGTCCTTCAGGATATATTTCCGGTAGTTGTTCGTCATGATAACCTCGTCCGCAATTGCACAGACAAAACCTTCAGTTTCCCCAAAAAGATCCCCAAAACGTAGCCAGTTCACCGATGCGAGCAGGTCTACGTCGGGCCCCGTAAGGGCCTTGTAGAACCGCCCATGTAGCTCCTTACTCTTCCATACCGCCCTGCGGTCGTCGGTGCTTAGTACTTTAAATCTGCGCCAGTTCTCGTTTGCCATGGAGAGCGGGGTGAAAGATGCGTCTGCTGCCACTACGTCACGATGCATCCCACACTCACTGTTTAGAAGGTAATCCCTGAGACTGCACACCTCGCGGTTGTGAAGGTCTTTGGCATTTAAGAAGCCGCGACCTCCAAGCTTCCGCGGGATGTACAGTCTCATAACAGAAGATCGTGGGTGTAGCATACGGTGCGCAGTGAGCAGTACACGTACCCTTCGATCCAGGAAATCGAGCTCAGTCTGAGTCCACCTTAATATGCCAAAGGAGTATGTGAGCAACGGCATCACCCAGGCGTTGAAGGCGCGAACCTTATTGCCGCCCGACAAAAAACTATTGAGTACTTTTGTCAGGCGACAGAAGAAGCGCTCCCTCACCGCCCGTTTGATGTCTTCACCCTCGATACCCAAAGACTGTGACATACCAAGATACTTATAGGTTTCTGCTTCGGAGAGAGATCTGAGAGCGATTGTCTCAGAAATATGTAAATTTGTGGAATTTACAACTTTCCCCCGCTGTACATGCATGACCGCACACTTATCGACACCAAATTCCATTTTGATGGCACTACTGAAGACCTCTGTGGTTTTCAGTAGCTCCAACAGGTCATGTTTATTTGGTGCAAATAGTTTAAGGTCGTCCATGTAGAGCAGATGAGAAATGACCTCACCCTCTCTCCGTAGCTGGCAACCTAGTCCTGAATCCTTCAGCAGGGTACTGAGCGGATTCAGCGCTAGGCAAAACCACAAGGGACTCAGACTATCACCCTGAAAAATACCTCGCTCAATCCTGATGGAATCCTGCGGGCCAGAGGGGCCCTCTCCTCCCTCAGGTTGACGAAGGACTGTGGTCCACTGCCCCATGCAAGCAACTAAGAAGGATCTCAAAACTGCATCCACTTTATACAGTTCTAAGATCCTCCTCAGCCATGAATGAGGCACCGAATCATAGGCCTTCTTATAGTCAATCCAGGCGGCCGAGAGGGTCCCCCTGTTTCGCCGGACTCGTTGGCAAATGGTCATGTCTATGAGGAGGAGCTCTTTAGTACCACGTGACCCAACCCTACATCCATTTTGAGCGGGGGCCAGAATGTTGTTCGCAACAATGTGCGTGTTAATTTTTGCTCTCAAAATGGATGTAAGGAGCTTGTATAGCGTCGGCAAGCACGTGATGGGTCTGTAGTTCTTCGCTTCCGTGGTACTACCGGACTTGTAGAGCAAGGAGGTAACACCAGTTGTTAAGGGAGACGGCAGGGAACCGAGCTCGAGGGCTTGTTGGAACTGTGCTGCCAAACGCGCGTGTGAGCATCGAAACCATTTTAGCCAGAAGTTGTGCAATCCATCCGGGCCCGGACTTTTCCAGTTCGGAGCCGTACGGATGGCACAACTTACGTCTTCGGGGCTGACGGTAACAGACCCCATGGGTTCAATGGACTCACACTCGCGCTTGACAACATCTATCCAGGCGCCCTCGTTGTGCTCGACAGGCACCGACCAAATACTACGCCAAAAGTTAACCATGGCAGTAGCATCCGGCCGCTGTCCGTCAGACACACGATGGTCGGTTCCCTCCCATTTCCGGTATACCTTCCTTTGGTCGCTTTGGAAAAGGCGATTCAGCTGGTATCGGTCCACACGCTCTCTGTAGCGACGAATATTATTATTATTATTATTGTACGTCTTTTCCACATCTCGGGACCATGGGGTCCCGGACCTTTGGAAGGCGTGCGTGGGGCCGAAGCCAACAGCGCAGAGGCCCCTTAAGACAAAAATAATCAAAAAGTAAGGGATACACATGGCGGATACCATCTCCGAGCGCACAATGTGATACATCCGGAGATGGTCCCCGCCAGGTGCAAAGACTATTGCAGTGCATCACTGTGCTGCGATGGAAACTAAGGTCATGGGCTATTGTGTTGAATGTTGGATGGGCTGGATAATGGGCTATTGGAGGAGACTAGCGGACACCTGCCGTGACAATCAGTCTCAATATTGTAAAAGGCAGGCGGTGACTCGCCAGCTCGCTGAGTGGACCCCACATAACAGTCGCACGCACAGTGCGACAGTGGGGCAACATCCTGTTGAGCGGCTGTAAGGTTGTCGAGAGGTGAGTCTGCGGTAGCCAGATCCCGGTAATCCGATCAGCAGGCCGCCGGCGTTATGACATTTTACACTTCCAACCTGGAGCATAGGTCTCGCTCTTGCGACTCCACTCTGGCCAGCCAATTAAGGCAAGCACAGAGGTGAGGGCCAGATGGAAAGGGCCCTCAGGAGATTAGGGGTCCGCGGTGTCGCCACTCACCGTCAGCTCGCCACAAGCTGCCCCCGCGGGCTTATTATTATTATTATTATGAAATTTCAATCCAATCTTCACCTCGTCAATTATTATTTAATCGTATGGCATTTATTTACGAACCGTGAGATCTTCGAGAAGACAAATACGGTTGCCAGTTTGCCACCTCGTCAATGCAATCACCATTGTTTTTACAGACTTCAATAGAAGGAAGGAGGTACTCAGTTCGTCTCCGTGTTTGCTTGTTCTTTTATATATATATATATATATATATATATGTTCCTCGATAACCCTTGACGACGTTGGCCGATTTTGATGATGGGATCTAGGAGGAATCGAGGGAACTCCTCGAATTTGATAGGCACGCATATGCCGATTTCGGTATTTTCTGTAGGTAACCAAGCATTGGCTCACGGAAACCACAAATTGTGGCATAGCAAGTACAAAAATCGAGTCGTTTTTTTTTGGTATAAATTATTTTAGTTTCTTACAACATAAAATGTTCTTTCATTGTATTTTTACCACTACTGATTCGCGTCTAAAACAAGATGTTGAACAAAACTTCAGTTTAATATTAGACAAGCGATTATATTAATACAATGCAATCAAGATTCCAATCCTAAGTGAATTTTAACAGTATATAAAGCCAATTTATTCTTAAACTTATTGATATTTATGTTCTCATAAAACACATTAGCCGAAAACAAAGCAAATGGCGGCCAAAAATAGCGGCAATTAATATCAGCCCGGGAGACGCGGCGATGACGGGTTAATCTGTTCGCCAGAAACTGAATCATGCGCACGTATTCGGAGACATTCTCATTGGAAACCGTCACTTAACTTTATTGGGATTGCAACTACATTGTTGTAGTTGGACCACTAATTGTGAACCATATTCATTTAATCATATTAATCATACATCGTCTCGTCAGGTTACAGGAAAATTTTAAGTACAGAGTGTCAATAATTTAAACGAAGCAGTAATAATTGATACTTCATTTTGTATGACTCGCGAAACCTCTTTAAAAAACTAATAAATTACAATACTTAATGTCAGGTGGCACACAAAATACAATAAAATACAATGTTTGGCAATATGCTGTAAATGTAAGTTGGTTGAAAATAAATAAATAATGGTTCTTTAATTAATGCTGTTCAGCCAAGAATTCGGCTACTGAATAAGATGCCTTCTGCATAGTAGAGATTTAAGTTTCAGGGTAAAACCAAGCTATGTTTGACAGTAGCGTCGTAGGCGTTGTAGTGATATAAAAACATAGGTCCAGAGTACGCTTTGTCGGTCTTGGATTCGTTGTGTCCACATCTGGAGACAAATGAAGATCCCACACATTCAACACAGGGCATATTCGAGTGCTCTGGCGATCTTATTTATCCACAGCAACACAACACCACATGCCTACAAGTAGCGGTGTTATTATTGCTGCGCTCTTCTGTGAAGAGGAGGTACCTCCCCTTTAGTTTTTTTATGCTTGGTCGATGGCAAACAAGCGTAAGGCCCGCTTGATGTTAAGCTGTCACCGCAGACAATGGACGCCTGCAACTCCAGGGGTGCCACAGTAAGTCTCCGGTGGGCTGCTCCAAAAACGAGCCAGATAATATTGTCATACTCGTAACATAAGTATTGTACCATAACCCCTTCTATATTGCATGCTATGCATGTGTTATATGTGTATGATGTGTATTGTATGTATTGTTGTAATACATTCAACAAAACATACAGCATAAGATAAACTCACGCCTGAAATCCAAAAGGGGTAGGCAGAGCAAATGCAATTTAATTTTAATGGCTTTTTTTAGCAAGTGTAGATTGAAATTGGAGAACATGTGATATTGCAGTAATAGGTTGCTTGCCCATAGGCCACAACACATTTCAACCCGGTCCCCATAGTCTACTCTTACGACACCCATGGGCAGAAAAGGGAAGGTGCTATTCAACTACTTACGGCGCTAAGAAAACATTATATCAAAATATATCAGACCGCCCGCCATAGGTATTGCAGACATTGTACAGAAGAAAGACTGGAGGTTATTTAAGTTATTGGTTGACAATGAGTGAATAACATAATATAATGTGTGAATCAAAATAAGGCGACGCAAAACAAACAAGAATAATCTTTCACACTCTTGTACAATCAGTCCAACGATCTTAGAACCGTCTCGCTGACGTTAATAACTTAATCCAAGGGAATTAAACAATTATTTCAGTGCGTACAAAGGCGACAATGTGGCACGAATGTGTGATGTGTTGACATCTTGACGGTATGACTGGGGCGCCATTCGACATTGTTTTTAAAAGCTTATGACATCTTATGACATACATCACTTTAAATTTCTAATAGGTTAATGCACTTTGAATTACAAAAGTTGTCAACAAAGATTATAGCAAATTAGGCCTTTGTTCGCTATGTCACGACATATGACGACGACGATGTGCGTTGTGACATGTCCCTAAAGCGTGTCGAATTGTGCCTCAAATACTGGCTCATGACATTTTTGTCAGATGCTGACTGACTTGAGAATCAAATCATTATATTCTTGTAGGCCGTATGTAAAAAATAAAACTATTAAGTAGGTATTAACATATTTGTCCTCTTTTTAACTCATTGTGACGAAAACATTTTTTTATGTTGCTATCTACAGTATCTACTTTCATGTCACTTAATAATAAAATAGTAAATTTGACATATAAAAGAGACCTTGAGGCCTATTTGCAGAATAAGTATTTGAATTTGTATGTAAAGACTGGCAAGGAGCATTTATCTAAAAAAATAGATAAATGCTCCTTTTAAATTATTACATTCTTTATGCGAATAATTTCTGATGGCACACAAGTTAGTCAGTGTCATGACATACGGCACGTGAAGGCAGTTGTCTGCCAGGGTTTCCACTGGGTACAGATAATAATATTACATGAGTCCATATGCCAATAACAAATAACGAGGTAGCCGTCATAAAATAAAACGCCAATCGATTTTAAAATGGTTTCTTTTGTGTCAGAAACACGGGCTATGACTATAACAGCCTATTCGTAACTTATCTATAGTTTAACACTTTGCATATATGCAAGCCCATTTTAGGGTTCCGTAGTCAACTAGGAACCCTTATAGTTTCGCCATATCCGTCTGTCTGTCTGTCCATCTGTCTGTCCGAGGCTTTGCTCTGTGATTGTCAGTGCTGGAAAGCTGCAATGCAATTTGGTGTGGGGATGTTTTTTTTTCTTCAAACCTATGGTGCGGGTTGTTGTTGGATAGTGCTTTCAAAATGAATAAAGGTCTTCATCAAAAAAATTTTGATAAAGGGAATATTTTCGGAAATATATAATATTCTTGCTTTTGGACTATGGGTCTAAAACATATGAAAAAAATCATGAAAGTAAAGCTTAATAAAGCCTTTCAACGAAAACTATAGCGGACATGATTCATTGAGCCGTTTTGGATTATCGTAAATAGTCTTCCCTTCTTAGTAGCAGACGTATGAATCGCTGCGAAAGTATTCCCTTTTGCTTGTCATTGATTTTTATAGAGTAAGTTCATTAGGCATTGGGCAACTACGGAACCCTGCACTGAGCATAACCCGACATTCTCTTGGCCGATTTTTTTACTATATAGACATTCTCTAAAAGGAATAAGTAAGTCTATAAACAACAGCTGTTAACTTACAATGATACAAGTATATGAAAATGTTAATGTTGCCAGTAACAAAACAAGCAGTTGCAATATTACACCTCATCCACATCCGTTCGTTTCTAAATATACACGCGTGCAATACGGACCTTTTAATAACAAAACTTGCCATACGATATGCAACTTTATTCCCAACGAATAGAGTTAAGTTTGGCTTGTAATTACATTGTGAAATCCAGAAGCATTATGATAACAAAAATAAAAAAGTTAAAACGTTTGAAATTTAAAAATCAATTAAAAATAACATTTCCATGTATTACAATTTTCCTTCAAGAGATTATCGACTTTGTTTTAATGTTATTAATGTTTATTCTTGCTAGTTTTGTTTGTCAATGTTGAAAAAAAGTGAGCTTGGAAATGGCGTCGAATAAAATTTGTTTGTATGCAAGCAGGCACAAGCATTCGACAGCCAGATTGATGGATAATGTAAACATGATAAGCACGCCTTATTTGTTTGCCTAAAACACACAATTTAAAAAGTCACAAATACATGGTTTTCTATACGACATGTGATCTTTTAAACTAAAGTTATAACTGGGTCGTAGTGATTTGATGATAACGAAATCGATATCGATGTCTTGACATGTTAGTTCCTTGTTTGACACATGTTATAGCGTTATACAATGATAGGCGTTATACAAATTTTATTTTGCATCTGGTAAAACATAGCTTCTTGATAAAGTTCTAAGCTAGCCAAGTTTCCGGGTTGCAAAGATACGTTGATGTTGTTATCTTACTTGATATGATATATTTCTATTTATTGTACAGTTTGTAAGCAGTAGACTCAATAAATAATAATTTGATCGTAACTTATGTTTCCCTTTTAAATCGAGCCAAAACGTGATCCATGAACAAAATGATTTATTTCATTTCTCGGTATCAAAGTGATTGCCAAAGCTCAGTGATATGAAGAAATATGCGAAATGCGTTTATTAAAATGTGTTTTATTAAAAATGTCAAAGGCATTGGATTTGGTACTGGTGCGTAAAAATTGAGAAATGAATTAAGGAAAAATCATAACTGCTTGTGTTATTGGGAGTAAATTGAAAATATACGACTCGTGCGATGGAGACCGAGGCTTAGGTAAAAAATGGGCTGAAGTTCCCGCGGGGGCCTACTACGAGCTGAGGACATCGCATAGTTTTCTCTGAGTTTTCTTATTTGTCAAAAAGGTAGGGTGAGACTTGTACGGCCTGAGTGCCTGTTGCGCTTAAGGCGACTTCCTGACTTGGCAGCGCGGGATAGTATTTTGTTCTTTGACAGGAGCTTACTGATGCCGCAAAGATTTCCTTACTTGACGGGATGTCTGTATTACATTTGTGCAGTAGGAATATCATGCGCAATAGCGGGGCAATACTGCTGCCGTATCGCCCCACTTCTGCGTATCCCCCCGCCAGTCAGGAAGCACTCATTTAAATGTAGGGGCGCAGTAAAAAGCGGTACTGAGTCGACTGACAGTTGACTCTGAAAGCTGACAGTTTTCTCATATCGTGCTGCCTATGCACCGACAAATCAGGAACTTGACTAAGGTAACTTCTTGACTTCGCGGGGTGTGATCGATACTCGTATGTGGTAGGTATTTTGTTTTTGACGTGAGTTTACTGAAGTAAGATTTCCTCACTTGACGAAATACTGTCAGTATTACGTTTGCGCCGTAGTAATACTATGCGCAGAAGTGGGGCAGTACTGAATAATAATAATAATAATATTCGGGGACAATCTTACACAAATCGACCTAGTCCCAAACCAAGCAAAGCTACTATGGGTACTAGACGACGATATACATCTATATTAATAATTTCGTGCAGGGGTACGGTAGACCCGAACGAGACCTGTCTCAAATTGAAGAACGTATAAAAATAACGATTTTTGAGTTGAGCATATGTATCCGCAAAATTCGGATTGTCGCGTATTTTGCATTTAAAAGTGTTAATTTGATGACAAAACGTCGGCCATATTGCCCACAGACTATATTGCTATATTAAATTTGTTGGTTGACAGTGTCGGCTACGTTCGAAAATCGTGAACTATTTTTGCGTCCGGTATGTTGGCCAGGTTGCTGGGCTGCGTTCTGGGTGATGGGCCATCATCGCCCATTGTGTGGATTCGGCTAGCCGCGTCTGCAGCGTTTTGTTTTTGTAGTTTTCAAGCGTTCTATACACCTATCAGCCTAGCTAGCACGATAACTTATACCGTCACGTTATATGAGCGAAATGTATTAAAACGTCACATAAAACGTAACGGTATAATCTATCGTGCTAGCTAGACTGATTGTCACAACAACCGCCTTCAAAGCGAATGTATGGGGCCTGTTACATGGATTCATATCACGATAAGTATCACGTGAATATTAAAGCAGAATCCATACAAATTTGAAAACTGCGATAATATTGACACCCCAGTATTGTGATAATATTAATCGTGTAAAGGACACCACTTGAATGTTTGCTGAGTCTGTCCGCCATCTTAAAGCTGCGTCTCTATTTTGTTTGTGACAAACTACTAGGTGACTTATGGCTTTTAAACGTCTAGCAAAATTCTATCCCTATCTCGCTCTATCTTATAACTTAGTGGTACTGCGGGACTACTCCGAAATTCGAATTCCAAACTTCGTATGGTGCCGTCCCTTTCACTCATATAGTCTATGACAGGAGAGTGAAAGGGACGGCACCATACGAAGTTAGGATTTTGAATTTCGGAGTAGACCCTCAGCTCATGCCGTTCGCCGCGCTCGGACGTTAGAGGCGCTACTGCGAACCGAAAACGAAGTATCTGCCTCTCTCGCACATGTATATTCGAACGACAGAGAGGAAGATAGTTCGTTTTTGGTTCGCGGTAGGCCCTCAGGCGTCAACTTTAAAACGAATAGGGTATTTTACTATAAGAGAAATAAAATTCAAAATGTAATAAAAACCAGCCAAGTGCGTCGGAGTCGCACACTGAGGGTTCCGTACAACTAAAAAACAAATGTGATTTATCAATATATTGATATTTTTGGTAAAATATACTTCATAATAGACATTATCACTTAATTTCAAGTTCATAGGTCGATGGGAAGCTAAAAAATTATATGTGTGACAGACAACACACGGAATGTTCTTTGACTTTCTTCGACCGTCCGCCACGCTCGGACTAAGGTGCTACCAACCGAAAACTAAATATGTATGCCTCTCTGTCGCACTTGCATATTCGAGCGCGGAGAGGGAAATACTTCGTTTTCAGATCGTGGTAGGCCCTCTGGTCTGACGGCTCCTATTCCTGGATGGTGCGCGTATCGGAATGTGAAATACCTTTGGCAAAACGGAACAAGTTGTTAAATAGCTTCCATTAATTGGAGAAAATATTACCAACTGTTATTATTATCACGTGAAACACTGAATATTGAAGCAACATCCATAGGGGCCTGTTACATGGTTATTATTATCACGCGATATACTCATATCACTTTTTTTATCACTTTATTAACTTGCAAAGATACTAGCCTTTGCCCGTGACGTCGTTTGCGTAATCTTTTACTCCCAATTCCATTCCATACTTTTATTCCCAATCCAGACTACAGACTATATTTCTATACGATTCGAAGTTTCATCATAATCCGTTGTTGTAATGTTTTTATTTTATACATTTTTGTACACTATTTCTTTCGTCGTTTGCATAACTGTCACGAATAAATGTTTTGTTTATTTCTTTCTTATTTATTTCACCCGAGCGAAGCCTTTCATCTAGTACTTATATATATAAATACATACTTAAATACATAGAAAACATCCAAGACCCAAGAACAAATATCCGTGAAAAATGCACAAATAAATGCCCTGGCCGGGATTTGAACCCGGGACCTCTAGCTTCGCTTAGCTTCGGAATAAGTATCGTTATGACACTAACAGCTGACAGTTTTCTCATATCGTAGCGCCTCCGCACTGACAAATCAGAGTGCCTACCGCGAACCGAATACGAAGTATCTCCCTCTCTATCGCTCGAATTTGGAAGTGCTACAGAGAGGCAGATATTTCGTTTTTGGTTCGCGGTAGGCCTCCAGGAAGTTGCCTAAGCGTGTAGCGGGGCCCCCGTCTATGTAAATCATCGTCACCGCTCCGCTACGAGTGGGAATTCAAGCGATACACTTAACTATGTTTATTTAGTGTAGTTTAGCCGGCTATCAAATAGTAAGTAGCAGTCATGACAAGGATATCAAGCACTTAACGTACTACGCAAGGATTCAATTTGAAAGAAACGGCGTGAATTGAGATCGATCGTGCGCGCGCAACGATCCATCATTTAGTGCCTGAACGCTCAAATACATCCTAATTTATGCGTGTGCGACCATCACTAGAACAAGGGCTATATTTGTAATGTATTTTAGGGTTCCGTACCCAAAAAATGGCAAAGTAACCTTACTACTTGAACTTCTCTCTCCATCCATCTTTCTGCCAGTCGGCTATATCCCGGCTGTATCTTATAAACCGTAATAGGTAGAATGTTGAGTTGTTTTAAATAATAATAATAATCGTACGGCATTTATTTTCCAACCGTGAGATCCTCGAGAAGACAAGTACGGTTGCCAGTTTTGTTGCACTTTTAGCACCACCCAGGGGTCACGTGTAGGGTAACGGTGGGTAGTGGGTACTCCCTACGGACGTGGTGCAACTTCGACCCCCCTTTGTCAAGTGAGTGGGCAACTTGACTGTTAAAAGTTCTCAACCCGCCCGAAGGCCTCTAACTTGGCTTAACGACTGCTGTCATAGACAACAGCCGGGATCAACGTCTTAACGTGCCTTCCAAAGCACGGGAGCGCTCAGTTAATAACCACTCAAAGCGGTCACCCATCCAAGAACTGACCTGCGCCCACATTGCTTAACCTCGCTTACCGCACACGGTTCGCCGGCACCGCTGGGCCACGAA
Source organism: Notocelia uddmanniana (assembly GCA_905163555.1). Lineage (NCBI taxonomy): Eukaryota > Metazoa > Arthropoda > Insecta > Lepidoptera > Tortricidae > Notocelia > Notocelia uddmanniana. Next base: position 7,192,230 of record LR991064.1, read on the forward strand.
CGCTCCGAGTTGTTTTAAATAATATGTACCTATTTATTACTGATGCCACTGTTACAACAAATAATTAAAATAATTGAAAACCAAAGACCACGAAACGTGATTTTTCCTTACGTACTTTGTCGCGATACCCTTAGCGTGCAAGTTCGCCTCGAACTTGGCTGGTTATTATGATGGTCATCGTAGATTTTCTGTTACTTAGTTAAGAATTGTATAAATCATAACTTATTTATTTGCGTGAAGAGGGCCAGATTACAGTTGTTACAATATACATAAATGTTCTCCTTATTCAACCGTCCACAAACAGCATGAAAATATTATATGTAATTCTTAACCTAAGTATTTATTACAATATGTACGACATTAATATTATTAAGTTATTGAAAATAATCGTGGAGTAAATAATACATTTTATATAACAGCCATTCATGTAGGGCTTTCTTAAATTGATTAAATGGTAAGCATTTAATGTCAGATGCACTGTTTATGTGAAATTCGTGGTTTGCTTGCTTCATATTATAATTGATATGTCATCGGCGAATAAAATTCATTTATGATGTGTGATGTTAGGAAGGTCGTTTTCATATAATAGAAATAGCAGAGCCCAAGGATGCTCCCTTGAGGCACTCCATGTTTATTACTAGAATATTCGGAAGTAAATACTTCTGTTACGTTCCTATTACTTACTTTTTTATTTCTACACACTGTGTTCTACTTTCCAAGTAAGATTTTATCCAATTTAAAGCCAGTCCCCTGATACCGTAATGTTCCAATGTTAATAGAAGTAAATTGTGTGATACAAAGTCAAAGGCCTTTGACATATCAAAGAATAAAGCAGAGGTTGGTTTCTTATCATTACAACTATATGCAATCTCACGAACCAGATTAAAAGCTGCAAGTGTGGTTAACTTATGTTTTTGGAATCCGTATTGATCCGTATTGTTACTTATAATATTAAATTTATTAAGAAAGTTAATTAGTCTTTTGTACATCGCTTTCTCAAAAATCTTTGAAAAGATAGGTACAAGTATGATCGGACGGTAATTTTTAGCTCGTTTCTATTACCTTTCATATACAATGGTTTTACGATTGACTTCTTTAAATTGTCTAGAAATTTACCAAAAAGTAATGAAAAATGAATTAAATACGTTAGTACTGAGACAATTTCAAGTTTACATCTTTTAATTACCTCTGTTGAAATGCCATCATAACCCTCAGCGTTGGTTTTATTTAACGAGGTGATAAGATTTAGATTTAGAACATCATGTTCCTCCAATGGCATTAGGAAAATAGAGTTGGGGACTTTGTGATTTTCCATCAATGTCGAATTGGGCGCGTTGTTAAGTTTGTTCGTCGTTTCTATAAAATGGTTGTTAAATATATTTGCTATACTAGATGGATCCGTAATATTCAAATCATTATGCTCAATGGTGTTTATGTATTGGTTGTCAATAGGTTTGCCTACTCGATCCTTTATAACGTCCCAGGACGCTTTGCAAATATTTTTGCTATTGATCACATATTTCCTGTTTGTAGTTTTTGTGCACTTACTATACATTTTCTTAAGAGACGTGAATATGCCATGTATTTATTTTTACTTTCATTGGTCTTGTGTGTGTAGCATTGTAATCGAAGCTTTCTTTTAGTTTTTGTGCTCAGTTTTAGGCCATTAGTTATCCATTTCCGTTTTTTATTCATACACACTTTGACCTTAACCAAAGGAATAAAGTGACATATATGAGCCAATAACGAAATCAAACATTCGCATGTAGGAGAAACTTTCATCAAAAAGTTGCGACATAAAAGATAAACACACGCACACACTGGGTCAAGGGTAATTTGGTACTAATTTATTTTGGACAGAGTAATGTGTACGAATTTTGGTACTTTTACTTTATAGACTAGTAATGTACATTGTACAACGTATAAACCTATACTTACATACAATCAATCAATATAGGTAATTTTATTGTAAGAGCGGGATTGCTTGTGATGGATGTAGCCGGTGACATCTTGGTGATGGATCGCTTCCGCGGCCCATACTAAATTTGTTAAAGTTCCCGAAATGCCGAAGGAACGAATATTCCGGAAAGCTCAGTAGAAGTTGTCTAAAAGAGAATTCAGAATTTCCTAATTTTGAGATTCTTTGAAATTTGTCAAATTGAGTAAATATACGACAAAAAAAAGATATTTAGTTTTCTCAAATAAACCGTAATCGTTTTTTAAAAATATTAATGTAAAACTAAGATAAAAGGTATTCATACCTAAGACAAGATTACTTAAATGTTTTCATTTTTTTACGATTACCTATTACTTATTGTTTTTGTAAAGTTACACATATTTTAATATTACTGTGGCATATCGGTTATTGTGCAATTTTAACATAAATACCTACCACTTCTGGAATAGTTGACATTAAGCGTATTGAATTGAGACTATATTGAACACGCTCATCGGAAATAACAGCAGCGTCCATTCCATTTTCAAACGCGTTCATTGGATAAAATTGACAAAACTAAGTTACTGGACATTTTCAATAATCAAACAAAATCAACTAAAATGTACCCTGTTCCTACCTCTCTAAGACTGAAATTGCACTGCCGGTACCTAGTATGCGTTTCGATTATAGCTAAGGTAAAGTTTGAGGTGTGAAAGCGAGAACTGAATCCTTAGTTTAACAAGGATGTATGTAACTACGACATTCATATAGGCTGAGCCTTTGTCAATTTAAGGGTTTAGAAAGGAGATCTGGATTGCAGAGTTGGCAAACACGAGATGGTTAAGTTAAACAATGCTTTAGTTACAGAGAGTCGTAACAGATATGCATTATCCAACAAGAAATTATCCAGGAAAGCTTGTATTCGCTTGACAGCCGGTACCTACCTTAAAGTCAAAAGTAGAGATGTGCCATATTTCGCTAATCGACAAATACTATTATCATAGTTCCATAAGTAAGTACTTGAAGTGGATATGATACAGTAAAAATGTGCACATCGATAGTGTATACAATCTAACGCGTAAAGTTAGAAACTCATCGAACCTAAATGGCATTTTACAATCACACTAGGTAGATTATACATGAACGGTTCGTGTACCTGTAATTTTACGGTGATAGATAAAGGGTCGTTACGCCGCGCCGGTTACGCGATCTGCGTCAGTTAGCGACCACCTGAAGGACAAGAACTTTGTTCAATTATTAAAAGGGGTAAAAAGAGGGCTTGAATTTTGTGTGGGAACTCCTATAATCCATGAGTTACAGGTATGAAAATTGGTAAGCATATACTTGATGACAAAGGAAAAACATCCTCATTCAAAATTTGTGAAATCTTAAGATAGAAACTGAAAAATGTAAACGCAAGCGCTGCGCCGCGGCGCTGCCCAGTGTGCGTGCCAGCCACCACGGTCTGTTCAAAACATGCAATTACAATGTTACTTTTGCCGTTCACTTCATGTGCACTCACTTTATACCATAATCCCTATACCTGATATTATAAATGCGAAAGTTCAGATGTTTGGATGTTTGTCCAGTCCGATCTATTCGTGGCTTTCCTTCTCCAACATGTCACCCCTAAGTACCTGGTGTCCACCAGAGCTTGAGAAAGATTGTATGGGAAAACAAATTATTCTAAGGCGAGAACGAATTATACGCGGACAAAGTCGTGGGCAAAAGCTAGTACTAAATATATTAGGCGCTAACCGACATGTCGGTTATGTGATGCTATCGAATGCCGTTCCGTTACTGTTTATATCTGTAACCAATTAATTAATAATAAACAATAAACACAAGTATGCTAATATAATTTATCTTAAGGACGAAATGTTTACCGCCGAAAGGAAGCGGCCGAAAATGCTCATCAGGCCGTTTGTCACCGTCTAGTTAGGCGGCGGACTTAGGGCTGCCACGAGAGGACAATACGAATAATCCAAATTAATTGAACTCCTGAGGGGTTCGAAACACGTCGCTCATAGTGACTAATAATAGGTGTACGACTGTATCCCATACAGGGTACTTGCAGCTTGTGTTCATACATAGGTACATTATAAAATAATTACTTTTTACGATCGGTTTAGCCTAGTAAACAATAAATGAAGTGACGGCCTACGAAGCTGACGGTCCTGGGTTCAAATCCCAGTAAGAGCAAATAGTTGCGTGATGAGCATAAATATTTGTTTCTAAGTTTTTGATGTGTTTTTGATTGTATGTAGGTAATAGAATATTCATATTAATTAAGTATATCGTCGTCTACTACAAATACCACAAGGCTTGTTGAGCTTACTGTATGGGGCTACATCGATTTATGTTAAGATTTTCCCCTTGTATACATTTATTTGTATAAAAAAAAAACAGAAAATAAACATTTATTCGTGACTAATACTACATACTAATTATGACTAATACTAAATACTAAATACTAATTGTACAAAAAAAAGAAAAAATAGTAAATAAAATTAAAACATATATCGCCATGAAAAGGTCTCGCCTCAGCTTACATATTTAGCTAACAAAATTTTAAGCTGGACATTCATCATCATCATCAGTCTATATATATATACGCGGTCCACTGTTGGGCACACATGAGTCTCATAGATGAGTGGGAAAGGCAGCAGCCCATTATTTTCTTCCTGGTGGTGAGTAAGGTCGCCAGAGCTCCCGAGAATGCAATGTGTTGAGGGAAAGGGTCCTGCATATGTCTCTAGCTGTCAACACAATAAATCCTTAAGTCAATAAAGGGTCAGCAACGCAGTTGTGATAATTCTCGACCATCAGGCAGGCCTTAAGCTTGTTTGCCACCGTCATTGTTTTTGAATAAAATACTAGTACTTCAGGACTCACTTATATTAACCATAGTCAACCCTATGATAGGACGTGTCGTAATCGCCAGTCGCCAGTTATCGTAATAAAGTTATATTAAACAGTTGCCGACCGCTGCTCATCCATCACCGCTGATTGGGCGGCTGGTGACAGCGCGCGCCTATTGGGTAATGGTCGCACGCACCAGGGGTTCGCAACCTTTGGCCCTGGAACCACTGAGTACACTATAACAATGAAGTAGGGTTTTGGTACACGAAATTAAACATATATCATAAACCCGCCGCTGGCATGGCGACGCCCTCCTATGGTTAGAAATCAGACTGGTGAGTACAGTCAAGTGAAAAAAAGGGCTGCATACAACTTGCTTAAAAATATGTCCCATGGATCTTATGTCGGCGGATTAAGGTTGCGGGACGTATTTATGAGAGGATTTAATCGATACGAATCTTTTTAGCACTTGACCGTACCGCGGTATAAAATATATCCTACATCTCGAAGGTCCATTCTATATGCTTTCAAAACATACCTATCGGTAAATATTTTTTGAAATTAATTATTAGTGCAGATATTAATCCACACACTTAGCAGGGGAACTAGAATCTAAATACGTGTTCCAAGCGGTCACAATGTCCTACACACGTCTTCCATAAAAACAAATAAGGGCTAAATGACTTTGAATATTTCACCCGCGTTGTTACTTCTGCCGGTGACCGTACATACAAACCAATCATCTTTTTAACCGACTTCAAAAAATGAGGAGGTTTTTAATTCTTCTGTATTTTTTTTATGTTCGTTACCTCAGAACTTTCGATTGGGTGAACCGATTTTGATGATCTTTTTTTTATTTGTAAGCTGGTGCTTCCCGTGTAGTCCCATTTCAATTTCGTCCAGTTTTGACAATGGCATCCATGAGAAAACCATATAAGTCTTAAATTTGCATTGAGTGTGTGCACCACAAATGGACGAATAACTCGGTTGAAGTCGGTTTTTTTTGGTAAAATTTTTGATTATTTAAAGACACCTTTGAACCTCAATTAAACTGTCAGGATATAGTTATGGATAGAATAGGAAGGCTATTATACCTTAGATAGGTATAGATAAAATAACTAAATATATATAGGCTGAGGACCTTTGTCACGCCGGGCTTAAACCGAGCCACTCCTTGTCACGGGGGATAATCCCGCCATACGCGCCTAATTACCCTGACGCCTTCACTGTCAAGTGGACGTTAAAGGACATTAGCACAGTCATACTTGTAGCGTAAAGCAATAAGAACTTCCATAAGGGCCATCATATACAAAAAAATCAAAATCAAAAAAAATCAAAAATTTTTATTCTGCAAATAGGCCACAAGGGCACTTTTACAAGTCAACACATGAATTATACAATTAAACAAATTGACAATGATAATTATAATGTTTTCAAAACAGAATTGCAGAACTAAAAAAAAAGTAGACAATAATAATAATGATTTTAAAACTATAGTGATAAACAAACTCACAATATTCAATTAAAATTAACTTATAAGACATTATATAAAAAAAAAAAAATTTTAGTGACCTATATATACGGTCTCTGTCCGAATACACAAAAGTATATACAATAAATTTAATATCTCAGAGATGTATATGGTCTCTGAGCGTCCATTATTCCTAAGTCCTTAGAGATGTACATGGTCTCTAAGCGTCTAAATTAAAATAAGTAGTAAATGAAAATAGCACTTAAGTAATTTAATATTCTCAGAGATGTATAAGGTCTCTAAGCGTCAATAACAATAAAATTAATCCAAAACAGGATGATGTCTCTCGTCAATCTCCAATAAAATAACACTAGTATTAAGGTATTAATCATGCCCTTGCAAGCATGAACAGACCGGACTCCACAAACAGCACCCGATCACGAGTATGACGCGTATCTCAGCCATCGCCTCCCTCGACCATTTGTTAGGGAAGGTGGCGACCCGATCAACGACGCCACCGTAAGCAAAGCCTTTTAAGCGAGCATGACATATTCAGGCTGCCGGACATTAATAAATAATATAGAAGATTAAAACAACTGTTCGGCAAGAAACAGCATCATGTTTCATAAAACGCAACGAAAGAGCTGTACAAGGAAATAGGCTAAGTGAAGCATAGGTATATATATATATTTTAACTAACAAGATTATACTATCACTGGCTTAAAAGCATTTTTATCATTTAAGAAATCGTTGACAGCATAATAGGCCTGGCTTAGCAAATAACGTTTAATATGAGACTTAAATTTACTCAGTGGCAGATTAACTATTTCGGTGGGTATTTTATTATAAAATCGTATACAGTTCCCCACGAACGACGTGCTAACCTTCCGGAGACGACTGGCTTTCACTGCAATCTTGTGTTTACTTCTAGTGTTGTAGTCGTGGATATCACTGTTAAGTTTGAACTCATGAAGATTTTTCCGAACATACATAATATTTTCAAGAATATATTGAGATGCTACAGTAAGAATATTTGCCTCCTTAAATTTTTCTCTGAGGGATTCCCTGGCCTTTAGTTCGTAAATGGAGCGTACAGCTCGTTTCTGTAGCACGAAGATGGTCTGGATGTCTGCCGCTTTTCCCCACAAAAGGATTCCATAGGACATAACACTATGAAAGTAACTATAATACACCAGCCTGGCCGTCTCAACGTTAGTCAACTGTCTAATACGTCTTACTGCATAGGCCGCAGAACTAAGTTTGCCAGCCAGAGTGGCAATATGCGCGTGCCATTGCAGTTTTGAATCTAAGGTGACTCCTAAAAACACTGTTCTCTCTTCAAATTCCAGTTCATCAGACTTCAATTTGATCTTGGAATTGTTTGCCTCCTTGACATTAGGCAGAGTGAATTTGATGCACTTTGTTTTCTTGGAATTTAAGAGTAGATTATTTGCTGTAAACCAGTTCACAACAGTACTTAGTGTCTCATTAATACCGTCAAAGTTTTTCTCTTTGCGGCCTACTTTGAAGATAAGCGACGTATCATCTGCGAATAGCACTATATCATGTTTATCTTTCACAAGGTTTGGTAAATCATTGATATAAACAAGAAACAGAAATGGTCCCAGAATAGATCCTTGAGGAACTCCAAGAGCAACCGTTGTCCCTGCTGATTGAGTCCCGTTGATCACTACCCGTTGTGTTCTCTCCGACAGATACGATGTAACAAGGTCAAGAGCACCGTTTTTGATCCCATAGTGACTTAACTTTCTAATTAAATTCTCGTGATTAACGCAATCAAATGCCTTTGACAGATCACAAAACACCCCAATAGCATCTTGAGCCTCTTCCCAGGCATCAAAAATATGTTTAATTAGTACCACACCGGCATCAGTGGTAGAACGACCTCTAGTGAATCCGAACTGATTGCTATTGAGCAGGTTATTGCGATTAAAGTGGGACACAAGCTGATTAAGAATAAGTTTCTCAAAAACTTTGCTTAATGCCGGTAGTATTGAGATTGGTCTGAAGTTGGTACAGACTCAATTCCGCGTCCGAATTCCGCTGGGCTGATTCCGCCTGCAGCTGCTCTGCCACATAAACAATCTATGCCCTTGCCACAGACAAGTGGACTGATAGCGCTACCGAAATCATCCGCCTGTCTGTGACAGAGTCATACAAGTATCAGCCCGGTGGAATTCGACAGCGGGGAGGCGAGCGGTCGTTCATTCTCGCTCAAATGTATGAGCGTCCCCTCGTCGCCCCGCTGCCGCCCATACTACGGCCTTAGGAGCTGTCTGCGCTGAGTCTATTTATATCGGAGGGCCAGCGCCGCCTTACTTATCGAAATTACAGAGTCAGTTAAAACAAGAATGAGTATCCTCGGATTTACGTCAAAATGCTATAGACGTTAGTGTTATCTTGGTTGTGTTCACATAAACTTGGCAGAAATTGAGGTCTGGTAGAAACATAGATTAAATACTTACCATTAATATATACTAACCTAGCTTAATAATGAAGTTCTGTGATGATTCAACAACAGTATTACAAACTAACCCAAGGTGAAGCTACGTTGGCAGCAGCCAGTTTATGGAACTGCCATTGCTTCGCTTACCTACCAACTTTCGAATCCAAATAAACTGACATAACATCCATATAATTCAGGCAGTTGGTATAAGCGAAGCAAAAGTTAACAAGTCGAATGAACCCAATAAAACTTAGCGACACCCGCCGTGTTCCCCATGACACGTCACATTATTCCAATTCTTCCGAACTCAATAAAGTGGGGTTCATAATGCAATTGTCAAAAGTTTATATGACATGCGTATTATTATCTTGGAATTCGTGCAAATTGATATGTATTCACACCTGTGGGCCTATGATGGTTGCCAATTTATCACTTACCGTCGTGGACAATCGTCACATCTTGACAAGTATGCGAGTGCCAGAGTGACGGTCGTCTTATCCATGACGATAAGTCATAAAATGGCAGCCATCATACGCCCGCTGGATGTCACATGGGTCACACCTGGATGAGACTAGCACGAGATCGTGGTGAGTGGCGTACTAGAAGAGAGGCCTATGCTCAGCAGTGGACGATTGTAGTCTGAAAATGATGATGATGATATGTATTGGAAAGAATAGTCCATTTGGTTAACTTTGAGTACGAGAGCTCAGCGGCCGTATGATGGTTGCCATTTTATCACTTATTTTAAGATAAGACATTCGTCACTCTCGCACTCGCATACTTATCAGAATGTGACAAATGTCTTATCCACAACAATAATATAATTGATAAAATGGCAACCATCATAGGCCTCCTATCCGCAAAAGTCGCTAGTCTTATAACAAGATTCAAAATGAAACCTTAGCATGATGTAGGAATATCTATTTGTCACACTTGTTTCGGAATTTGAAATTAGAATTGATGTGAAAAATTGTACTTTATCATAGGAAAGTACTGTCAAATAAAGCAAATGGAAATGTGTTCAAGGATGCAATTTGACTTGGTCGTAATGCCACGTAATTTGCTCTATCTTCACTTAAATTTTCTATGAAAGCAAAGCTCGGGAGATAGCTAGTTACACCACACTATTCACATTATGGTTATCATGTCGCGAGCTGACGTTAAAACGAGTCGTATAGACTTCAAAGTCTTCGTCATCGGATCAGACCAAGAAAGCAGTGGTCAAGGTAGACTCGAAGATATCCTCTATTGAGTCACTTATGAAAAGCATATCGACTGTAGTCGAGCGTGGGAAACCCAAATGTATAAGAAATAGTTGCAGACGAAAGCCATAAATTTCTGATCTGCCTGATGATAAGTAGACACCTATGGACGCCTGCGACTACAGAAGAATCTTAAGCGCGTTACCGACTTTTTATTCACTTGAAGATTCATTGTGTTCACAGGACATATGTAGGTCCCTCACTCTCAACACGGTTTTGAATTGTCTCCTATATTTTAACAGTAACGGCTTTTTACATCTCTTAGAATTTTTAGGACATGTTGATATTTGTAGCTCATAAAAGTGTCACTTCATTCATCATGACAAAATAAACAGCGGTCCCGCGTCTGTCTGTTTGTCCGGATGACTGGCGCGATTCGAGTGCCGTTTCTAGTTTTGAAAGCCCTTCACAAATAGAAACATCACGTTCCAAAACATCCCGATCGAGTGGTTGTCGAATCGAGGCAATGTGAAATGCGGGGGTGGCTCTTTGGATTTATAAGACAACATAATAATTATACTAAACTTTGAAACTAAAAAAATAACTATATACTCGATTTTTAACAGCAATTTCGTAGGCGCAACGTTGGAAGAGTACCTACACTGAAAAAAAAAATAGCTTAACTAGTTTAGCTACTTGAGCAATAGCCAAATTGTGCTTGTAGTAACCAAAATTATGCTAGTTTTCAATAACTAATTTTGATTAATAGTAAACTCTCAGTTTACCAGTCCTCCGATTTAGTTACTAGCAGCAGGTAAAGTTTGGGCTACTGTTAACAAATCTTTTTTTTTTCAGTGTATTAGCCAATGTATTGCTACCTACTATTAATCCCCGGTCTCATCGGGACTCTTTCCTTGATATACTTACTTACTAAGTACATGTTAGTTAAGGCTATAATAACATAATTGTAAAAGGAGTTTTTAATTAAGTATTCTTGTTCTTATATTATAACGCACGTTCGAAAAGATACCCGATTAGCCTGGTATTTACACGTATTTAAGACATTATGAAAAGTAAGGGTTTTACCATTTATAGGGATTTAGTAGTACCTAGTTAGTAGTCATTCGTGTACAGGAAATGAGTCTACAAATGGCAGACATTATTGTTGTTGGAAACTGACTTTATGGTGACGAGATGTTATTACGTAATATGCCCAAAGCGGCAGTTAAGTTTACCAATTCAATAAAGTTTGTTCAATACAACCATTAAAATACTTACACCCATGTATTAGGTTTAAGTTGGAGTTAAGCCTTGTGAACTACGGAACTCTGAAAGGAGCGAAAACTTTTATTTTTGATGTATTTTGTCAGTTCGACCATTGCTTGACAGGAAAAGTGTTGGTTTATATTCATAATATTACCTATTATACGAAAATCAATCTCAAATAATCATATACATATATGTAAATCGATACTATGTTCCATCTAATCTAACAACACTAATATTTTTGTTAATGACAATTCTCTCGCTGCCCTCTATAATTCAGTACCGACGTGCTAAATAAACGTTTATTATTCAATTCTGCTTATATAATCTTTTCTTTGCTATTCATTGCACTAAACATCAAATAAAAAGTGTAACGTCGCTTCGTAAACAGGCAACATGTCATAGATTTGTATGACTGTGTGCTTCATTTTGTTCCCAAATTACGCCAAAAATTTCGACGTCCTCACTTTTCCGGCGCCAACCCCTCAAAACATCATCAGCCGGCGATCAAATGTCATTTTTTACAAGTAACACAATCCAGTAGACCCGCGTCACTCAAATTGAATCCCGTCCTAGCCCATTACCGTCAGGCGGCGACGTCGTATCAATTCACGGAGCCAAATTTCATATTTACTTGATACTATATTTTTTCTGTGTTATATGTGGCGGGCTATGAGAAACGAGGATGGATGCCAACTGACAAGGAAGCAGACGAGGATCAGTTTTTATTTCAATGATATTTTATGGTTGTCCAGGTATTTTGTAGCTGCTTCCAGTCATTCATTAATCATCAATCTTTCTCATTTATCGATAAATAAGAAAGATTGTTAAATTCAGTTGCGCATCAGCAGAGTAGCAGTCTTGTATAATTGTTTTTTGTTATATAAACTTTGATTGTATAAACAACACTCCTTTAAGCTCGAAACGCATAGAGCGGGCGCGGGACGGACGCGGTTTTACATTTTTGATCTTTCTGAAACTGTCATCTGTCGATAAATGTTTCATACGTTACGCACGCCGCCTCCGCTCTATCGCGCTACCGAATATCGCGCAGTTTTTTGGTGCGACGTTCACTTTACTGCGAAACCGCCTCCACCCACCAACGCCACTGCGCCGCGCTCTGTGCTTTTCAAGCTTTAGTACGAACCAGCTTTTGGGCGCGACTTCCTACGCGTGGAATTAAGTTTCTGAGGGAATAGCGTTTGACGACCACTTTACCCTAGTTGGTGAAGGCATTTATTTGGCAGAGCACGAGTAATTGTTCTTGAGTCATGGATGTATGCTATGTATCGCTTTGTGTAAAATTGTCTACTTAAAAAAATAACATACAGAATCTTTGCTCGTGAAACACTGCGTATTTTGGTGAAAACCGTATGAAAATCCTGTAGTTCTTGATGAGTTTGTCGCGTACAGACATACAAACCGACGCGGCAGGAAACTTTTTTTTTATGTAGTGCTGTTTTAATCATAATTACCATAATTATGATTAAAATAGCACCATTATAGGGACCCGGGTATATCCTAAAACTACGACCAAGTCCACTGGGGGATGGGTAGCAGCATCCCTGGAGTGCAGTCAAGTGGAGATACTCGTACTGCGATTGTCAACCCGCATGCCAAGCTTGGCGATTATGGTGAGGTCTATGTCCAGAAGTGGAAGTCCTTCGGCTGATATGGTGGTGGACGGTGACCATAATGGCCAGTAAGCGTAGCGTTGCATTAAAAATTGCTATTCAAAATGAATTATGTATCGTCTCCACGTAGAGCTACAGTAAAACGTCTCTAATACGGGCTGAAACTTTTTGAAACCCACGCACATTTCGTGGCTTGCGCCTAAAATATGCCGATAATGACGCGACGCGAGCTCGGGTTATTTTATTAGAGTCTGTCGCGCGACAAAAACGCGCCTTTGAGGACGCATTGAGCGATAGACAATGATGCAGATTTCACTGAAAAGGTTTCTTCTCAAGGGATATCTCTAGGAAATTGTGACCTTGTGCAAAAAAGTGATACGATATACTCGCACTCATTCAGATATTTTGATGTTTTACTTCCCATTCGAAATTAATTTCAATTATCTACGCATTTAAACCGAAAAATTACTTGAAGTTAAAAGAATTCCACAAAATAAGCTTGAATTGGTTTTGACCATCAGAACACTACATATGTGTCTATTGAATGTTCTGTGGTTTTGACGCAATGACTTTTGTCTTCGTCTGCATCTGTATATATCTAACGCCAATGTCCTTTCATGTCGTAGCTGAATCCTCATCTTTTCCTATATCATGTTTTTGGAGTGAATATTTCTTTGTTGGCAGCTTGTGTATGTATGTGTTAGCTGTCCTAACTCAACGTTTACAATTTACATAAGTTCCGTTACAACGCTAAAATAAAGGTGATAGTATCAAAGATTCATATTTTTTTAATAAATAAATAAATATTGAGGGACAATCTCACACAAATAGACCTAGTCCCAAACTAAGCAAAGCTTGTACTATGGGTACTAGACGACGATATACGTACTTATATAGATAAATACATAGACAACATCCAAGATCCAAGAACATATATCCGTGAAAAATGCACAAATAAATGCCCTGGCCGGGATTCGAACCCGGGACCCCTAGCTTCGGAGGCAGAGTCACTACCAACTAGGTTGAACAGGCCGTCAAATGATTTAAATGATTTATTGCAAGAACATAGTACGTAGGTACATTAAGGTCTTATTAGGATATACATTAGTATTTCATGCAACAGTTACATAATATAATAAGATTCAAGATTTAAACATTTATTCCCAACAGGCACAATAACAACAGTAAACAAAAACATACACAACAAACAAGTCGCGAAAAGGAACCTATACTCAGCATAAGCAGGCTTTACAGCCGGCGCTGATCTTCCGTAGGTCCCATATAATAAGGGCACTCTAAGCTCGTTTTGTTAAGGTGCGTCTACGCTAGGCGAGCCGAGCACGAGCCGAACACAATTCGTCTAATGTGGACCGACTTACAAGCCTCGAACGAGCGCGCTGCGAGCGTTTCGTTCGTGCTCGGCAGCGTTCCGCCAGTTGTCGGTTTTTTGACGAACACAAAGGGATTTGCTTCGCGCTCGCAGTGCACTCGTGGACGTGATTAGTGACAGACGTCGGTCGCTCGAGCCGAGCATCATGGAAACGTGGACCGAAGATGCTTCCTTGCAATTAATTGAATTATATCAAAATAATCCATTGATATGGGACCCAAAACATGAGGATTACTATAATCTCTGCTGAATGGATATAGCCTCTTGAAATCTGGTATTTTGTTTTGCAATGTGCGGTCCAATTGAGCGTAGTAAATTCTCAAAGTTTGTCGATGTCATTCGAAGAAAGTTCTTAAATTGGCCAGTTGCTTCTTGACCTCTCAAAATGGTTAGCAAATCTAAATTTTGTTGCTTGGATCTCATTTTATATAAATTTGTAGATCCCCATCGTCTTGGCCTTTTTCCTTTTTTGCTGACTACTGCTATAATAATCGCTGCAACAGCAGCGGCTGCTGCAATATTATTAATATCGTCCATATTCACCATGTGCCGCGAGCACACTGCGGAAAACTACGTTCGAGGAAAGTGATCGTTGTAGGTTCGTTGTACGTCCACACTTGACGCCGCGAACGACGAAGCCGAGAACGGCTCCGCTCGTGCTTCGCTCGTGCTCGGTTCGTCTAGCGTAGACGCACCTTTACAGTAGCTCTCGAATTTTAAGACCTAATTAAGTAACGGTGCATAGGGACAATATTTTTTCTACGAAAGCAAAATAATTTGATTTAAATTAAAAATCGACAGTCATATAATGACTTGTCTATGGTATATAGGTACTTACATTTGCATAATAAGTTTATTGTTTTAACACGCTGTCAGTGATTTAATTGACATATAATGCTGGAGTAGAAAGAAGTTCTTATGTTCTACCATACAGGCATGCTATAATGTCATCGGTATTTAAACGGTGACTATATCGACCAAATATAATACTATATGTTTGGGTTTATTTTACACTGATGGTTAATTCTATTTAGTGACGAAAATAAATGGTTATGCAACATAAGAAGTAGGTACCTCTAGCCACTTGACATACCTAATTTATCGTTGTACCCCCGATACAGCCCGGTGCTTTTCTTGCTTTTGAGATATATTCATTACCTTTGCTTGCATATACGACTAGTTTTGTTTTGTCAGTGTTTCGCTGAGTCCTACTGAAACCTAGAGACCAGTGTGACGTAGGGGGTTATGTGAAATAAAGGTATCCAGTCATCTACAAAAAGTATATTGGGAACATATGTCCCCCAAATATAAATAAGGGTCGTGGGTGGTCTATGACACGGCCGTAGAACCGGTACCCTCCTGGCTGATCATAGGCGGACAGATGCTGGAGTCACGCTCGGCCGGCTGTTATGAGGAGCAGGATTGGCGGCGGGCGAACGTCGAGGGGTATCCGATCCGGGTGGTTGTGCGTTTCCAAATTTGAAATTAAAACGACGCACGACGTATCTGGTCCAAGTTCAGACCCTACTTGCTCTCTAGTTGCTCATAACTAATCCAAGGGCGACCTCAATGGGCCACTACCATCGCGACAGACACCTCTAGACACTAATGCGCGTTATATCGTTGTTTATGCCTTGAGAACTACTGACCCTTCTCACATCACCAGCTTAACTAAGCAACCGCTATGACTCTTAACATGACACAATTGAGACCATTTTCGATCAGCTTAGATGAGACCCTAAGACGGTTTTGCAGCGGTATTCATGCAGGCGCAAGGAGTTTTATATCAAAACAAATAAGGGTGAGAATCTATTGTTTTTTGGCGTTCTTATGTTGGTGTCGTTGTTATTTGGGTCACGTGTGGCCAGGATTGGGAAGTTTTCTGTTGGGGAAGTGAATGGAATGTTTAGTTTATGCTGCGGAGTGCGGGTTCGAACTCGGAAGGGTTCATTAGGACTCTAATCTTGTAAGGACATGAGAGGCATACTATAAAGCTGCAATAACGAATGTACCTCCGATGGAATCTACGCTGACTTGTCTTTGATTCCTGCGAAATATTTTTTCGGTATCGTCATCTAGAACATGCTAGTTATCTTTGCAATTTTATTTGAGTTATGTTTTTTTAATTTAAGTACAGTTAAATTTAACTAAACCCACAGAAGTGCGAATCCAGGTAGGACCCACAGAAGTGCGAATCCAGGGCGGCACGCACTGGTGCGTTCCGAAGGAGATCCCAGAGCCCTCCAAAATGAGTTGAGGAGGACCATCGGGGGGTTTTTAGTCGGTGCAAGTCCGACACAACCTCCGCACTGTCTCCGCGGCGCGGCACTGTGCAATCTATAACGGATTTTCCCCGAAAAAAAAGGACAATCAAAGCCACGATTAAAACAACTTAATTATGATTTGTGATATATGCTTTAAATAGGTCTTGCCCGCGACTTCGTCCGCGTCAAGCTTGTTATCGCCTTAAAGAAATAATAAGTAATTTGTGCCTAAAATATTTAAGCGCAGCGCAGGCTTAATCATCGTTCTACCGTTTTAACTTCCAGCTTTTCACCGCAAAGTTTTTTTGTTACAAAAAAATCTTCGCAGTTATTCTATCGGTATAGGATATTTTTGAGATATTGTCGTGTTATACAGGGTGTGGCCTGTAATAGGAGCAAAAAATTAAACGGTATTCTATTGAGCTCCCCAGCAATTATTTCCGAATGATTATAATTGAAAAAAAAAAAGTTTTTTTTTTTGGATTTTTTTTTCGTATATATGTAGCTTATATGTACTTTGTTACTCTACTAGAGTTATATTAATAACAATTTATTCAAAAAACACTAAAAATTTATATATACTTTTTTTTTAAATCTCAAAAATATTCTTTTAAACCAAAAATGCGACAACGATTATAAGTCATAACTTGAAGCAACCTCAAAATCAGCATTGACTGCCGCGCTATAATCTCTGGGTGCCAAGATCCATTACTTGGAGGTCATAACTTTAGATCAAAATTTCTCCCAATTGAAAAAAGATAAAAAAAATTTGGACACAAGAAGTTATTGCAGATGCTCTAAGGAATCAAAAATTACCAGAGGGGGATTACGTAACGTTATGGAACGTGCGTAAGGTACATTTAAATACTATTTTCCATAGTGAAAACGACAGGTAGATCTACCAAGCGTAAATTTGACACGTTACGTATGCAGGAGCTGGAAAGGTCGATACGAGAATGTGCTCTTCGTTCTAATTCCCTGATTCGCATGTACTAATTTCCACATCAACGCTAGGCCCAGCACTGCACGTTACTGATTGGTGATTGCATTAGCCCGTCGCTCGTTAGTCCTGACCACTGACGTAATGCCAGGATTCCGGGATTTAATCAGCGCGATTGTGCTGCGATACACGCTGCGTTTGTGGCCTAGGTCTGAAAGAAGACCTACCTGACAAAGTCAATGTGCAATGTTTAAATATCGTCTTATTCATTTCAGAAAGCCATCACCATGATTCTCTTTCTTGAGCCTTTTATGATAGTCTGATACAACATATCAAATTCATCATCATCCTAGCGTTATCTTAGTACAGTTGCATCCTGAAAGATGCCCTGAGTCCCCTCAATACTTACAAGAATTGGCGTAGGCACTAGTTTTTACGGAAGCAACCTTCCAATCCAAAGGGGAACTAGACCTCATCGGGATTAGGCTTATCAAGTGAGTGGGCAACTTGACTGTTAGAAGTTCTCAACCCGCCCGAAGGCCTCTAACATGGCTTAGCGACTGCTGGCTTACACAGGCACGAGAGCGCTCAGTCAGTATCCACTCAAAGCAGTCACCCATCCAATCTGTCCAATCCATGAATGCTACGAAAACTACGGACAAAATCTGCGTTTTGGCAGCGATTGGTGTTATGTAGGTATATTCATGTCCTTGCTTTAGAAGATTTTCTCTATCTTCCCCTCAACAAGAGACACAAGTTAAAATAACCGTTGTGTAAACTGTAAACCATACAATGTGGACCGCATGTTTTTAAGGGAATTACGAAGTTTGTTTAACGAACTTTTTCGTTCTAATGGGCCAAATCTGGTGTTAAAAAAGTCGACGCCACCCCTTAGAAGGTAATGTTACACAAGACCAAGTGCATGTTACGTTGACAGTGGCAGATCAGCAAGGCAATTTTGTAAGTTTTAAAGTGGATGTCTCTTCCTTTGGACACAGTTTGTTATATTATAAGCGTAGTATTACCTACAAACAAAGAGCTTGAAACCAAGAAAACATATGAGATTAACATATGTACTTAGTTTTGTTCTGTATTTGAGATTATTTTTTCCAATATAGTGGGTTATAGGTAGATACTCAAAGTTGTTTAGTAAGGGATTGCTAGCGATGACATCTTTCCCCCTGTCGTTATGTTTTAAGAGTATTGTTTTAAAATTCCTAAACACATTACTGAACTTAGCAATTCTAAATTCAAATCTGTAGTAAAACAAACACTTATTTCAAGAGCATATTATAAGATAAACGATTACATCATGGATAGGGATGTGTGGCAGTGATAGCGTCCTGCACGGGTAATCTATCGCGAAAATATATTTTCTACTGTAGCATTGTTATTTAAGTTATTTTGTAGTAATGTAATTTTATATTTAACTATATAATGTATATTGTTTTGAAAAAATGACACCTCGCCGAATTTCTTACGCCGGTTCTTCTCGTGGCAGAGGTATATTTTTCCGAACCGGTGGTAGTTTATTGACGTTCATAGGTGCATGTAATATGCCTAATTTGAAGAATAAACTACTTTTACTTTTACTTTTTACTTTTACTTATTGTTTTATTCGTTTCACTAGTAAAAAACTATGTATAGACTGCTCACAATTCTGAAGAGTGACTTTTCAAAATTTCATTATCCACAGACATTCTTCAACAGTAATTTAATTATGGTGCCTAAGTAATTCCTAAGATTCATTAGTACCTACAATCTGAAAAGAAATTCTTTTAAAATCTGCTGATTGTTAAATCTTAAACTTACAGCTAAATTTCCAACAATTTTAAAATAAGTATTACACGTGAAAATAACTTGGTACAGCTAATTAACAAACTCGAACAAAGCGCCATCCGATGGAGAGAATAGGCTCCAAGTTCCCAACTTCATAACGATAGGTATTCGAAGGAAATCTTCAAGCTCGCACCTCATTTAAACCGGTAATTACAATATACAACCTTGCTCTGTTGTATTAAAGCTCAATTTTGTAAGTGATGTTGCAGCATGACGCGTGCTATTGGCGGTTTTTCTCATCTTGTTAGAAAGTAACGTTAATTGGCAATTAAGTAGACAATGCTTGGTTTTCACTTATTCTATTATTATGTACCAACAGTATCGACACCATGCTCTTTATTAAAGTGTGATTTAATATAATTATATTAACTTAGAAGGCAGTGAAATATTGTTTTTATAAGGATTTTAAATCATTTTTACTATACCTCCAAGTTATTTCTTTAGCTTTCTTAGTTAAAAATCTGAAAACGCATTCACTAACTTGTCAAATCAGTTTACTCCAAAATCCAACCATAAAACACTAGTCCTGATATACAAAAATAGTCCCTAATCCTTTAAAATACGGCTACTGCCAACAGAACTTTCACTGGCACCGGGTAATGGAACCTCAATCTTTTCGCACCATTTTGCAGCCTCTGAGGCTCGAGCCATAAAACATAAAGACTTTATTACCTAGGATGCAAACGTTTTTACGCACGGATTTCGAACAGATAATGTCGAGCCAATGGAGACTTTCGTTATGGAGACTTGATTTTGTTATGGTAAAAGTACGCCATTACGTTAAAACAATCAATATGGATTCGGTGTATGGGAATTTTCTACATATATGACCTTCATTTTCATATTTCTTGACTTTTCTTCACGTAACTTGAATACAAAATTTTGTTACTATTTAATTCTTTGCGAGAAAAAATATATAATTATTAATTATACTTGGAATAAAGTAATTGTAAACGCCTGGAGGGCTAGCACAGTGTACTGTCAAGTTGCGTCGCACGTAATTCGGCGAATTCTATTATACTCAAAATTAAATAGAATGAGAGGGTAGATTTTCACGTCTTGTGTCGAGTCATCGCATTTGATGTGCTAGACCCGCTGCAAAAACAAATCGATTTTCGTAACATTAAGAAAGTACGTTAGGTATAGAGATCTAGATGTCATTTATTGAAGCGAAAAATTACAGTTAACATTTTCCCTGCCAACGATTTTGTAGCGCTACGCTCGTATCCGAAAACATGCGAAAAACCGTAATTGGAGGAAAGCGGCTACGAGATGAGCGCCCGCCTAGCCGGTCCCATCTGCTACCGCGAAACGAAAACGAACGAAGTTCGTGTATATACCTCTCTGTCGCACTTGCCTATTCAAGCGACAGAGAGGATACACGAATAGCGGTAGCAGCTTTAGCAACGAAATTGTTTTGTCTCATGCAGTGACGCTCATTTGATAAGTTCGGCAATCACCCCTTTTTGACAGATATATATAGATACTGCACTTAACATGTAAGTAACCATAACGCCGATGATTGAGGGTAGATTCTGGCTTTATGTACTGATTCCAAGAACTCCTACCTGCAATCGTGTTTTGTTTTAGAAACAAAACACACTGAAAATATTGCGAGTGCAGAATAAATAACCGATTTTTTGCTGAAATCCACATGGCCATGTAAGTCGTCCCATTCTATCATCTATTGAAATCACAATATGTTTCAGATTAGAATATACTTCTTTTCTACATGAGCTCTTTAGATTTTCGCTCGTTGTTTTTTAAACGGCTTCGAATGCAGCCCCAATTAGCTGCTGTGTGTCACATCACTCGACACGACAACCGATACGGCCATGCTATACTAAAATGCCGTTTTTGCCTCCGCCTTTATCTCGTTCCCATAAGGTTGAATTTAATCTGGCCTTTGGAAACACTTATTTCACTATAGGTACCTGTAGATAAGACTTCTTGGCTCCAGCACGGTATATGTTTCGCCTTCTCGGGTTTTTCGTGTTGTTTTCATTTGACACGCTCATTCACTGAAAACTTCTATTTTGAGCGTGAAGTCGTTTAGGTAGGTACTTAGTGAAATCAAACTCAGCATTTAAAAACTTTATTATTGTAAGGAAATATTAAGAGAATCACCGACAGCAATTCAACATCGATAATCGCGTAACATTCGAACGGACTTTAGGAGACATTATATCTACTGTCACTTTCGTCTACAAAAAATGACAATTACTCGCTTGCCCTGCTGCTTCATCATGCTTCCACCGACAGGATATTCACGTAACTTTTCGAACCTACGATATGTAAATCTAACTGTCATTTTTATTATGGAATATTAAATATAGATCTACCTTATGCAAGCTCGAAAACGTTGGTTTAATATCCCGCTGGTTTTGAGGCTCCGCACATTGCGGCTTGATAAAGTGCTGATGTTTTTTAAATACCCTTGTTTAACTACTTAATTTACAAGTTACATTGTTTCTCCTAAACTTGTTTACACTTTGAGCACATACTGCTCACACAAGCTCATATAGGCACTAAACATTCTACAAACAAGTAGAATTAGACCATAAAAGCACAATAAAATCGACGAGTGAATTAATGTTAACGTTAACGGCGGAGGAACATCGCTGAATACCGCGCGTAGGATATAGACATCAAGCGGTAATTGATTGGAACAAGTTATGAGCGATTTGAGGTTCTGAAAATAACTTTAATGGCTCTAAAGGATGCAACTTGTGGCATTGTGGGCTGTAGATCTCGCGAAACGATAATCCAACTTGAAATTTTTCCATAAACTGAATAAACAAAAATATCCATATAATTTTCGAACCTGGGCACAAAGTTCCACGAGAATCGGTTGAGAAATACGACTTTTAAAGGAGAACAGCCGGACGGACATCCGGACATCTGGACATCCGCCGGACATTCGAAAGCATTTTGCCCAAGCTGAAACGGAGACGCTTTGCTCGCTTTACTCACTCGGTCAATAATGTTGATTGTCCACTTATTACAGCGCGTACTTCATTGCGTACCGTATTCCTGCATTTTTTAACAAAATTTAGTTTTGCGTGCCACATTAGAGTCGCTGTATGTATTAGACCCGCATGCCAAGCGTGGCGATTATGGCATTTACCTCCCATGAAATTGGGGGAGGCCTATGTCCAGCAGTGGACGTCTTTGGGCTGATATGGTGGTGGTGAATGTATTAGACTACTTCTGGATTGTCGGTGCGGTAATAGTAAGCTGTCATATTCTGTCAGAGTCAACTGTCCCTAAATTTAAACGAATGCTACCTGATTGGGAGAAATGCGCCGCCACTGGGGCGATACAAATAAAGGAGTGCGTGCGTATGATGATTGCCATTCTATCACTTATCGTCGTGGATAAGGCATTCGTCACGTTCTGACAAGTATGCGAGTGCGAGAGTGACGGTCGTCCTGTCCACGACGATAAGTGATAAAATGTCAACCATCATACGCCTCCTGAACCCATATCGCCTTCGAGCAATATACTACTAATAGACCTAAGCTAAGGTTAATAAGTCCGCCTTTTGTACATTAAGATTTCTTCTTGTGCAATAAAAAATAAATAAATGTAACACTGTCAGTAAACTGATAATGATAAGTGAGGAAACCTGGACGACATCAGTAAGATCTCGGTAGAGCAGAAAATACCGCCTCGGGCTATAACCGCAAATTTTAAATTTTAGTTCGGTTATCTACATCTCTATCGTACTAATTGGAACGTCTGATTCACATATTTCGGTGAAGTTCTACACCTGAATCATAAAACATAGAATAATCAAATTTACCACCGTGATAGACACTAACACCGCGCAAGTATTTAAATAAAAAATTAAACAAAAAACTAAATTAATAAAAATAAAAAATTTAGCCGATGCGTACCGTGGTATCCGTGGCGGTATAGACTGAAGGTATACAATAGATTCGCTCCATTACGTCGGGCGCACCCTGCTTACCACTACCTAGAGTGGAGATATACCAGACATGCCAAAATCGATATTCGATTAACGTGGTAGCAGAGCTCTGCAGAATAAGGCTTGAATCTCCTCCCTTAGACCACCAGGCAAGTGCCATAGAAAGCACACCGTAGCCCATCATTGGGCCATAACGGCCCTTACCTGGCGAGCCGGGCGTGCGAATGGGAGTATTATCCGGGAATCGGATAGCGGCGCGGTTTAGTGGACACCTGTTCCGGTTCATAGAAATGAGAGATTTTATTAAGCTTTCAGGTAATTTTATATAGAATCTTGAAACGAGCAACAAGCGCAACACTCTCTTACCATATCAACTCGCAGGTATTAGGAAGCATTTTAATATAAAATCTACAACATAATTTAAAAAAAAACCGGCCAAGTGCGAGTCGGACTCGCGTACGGAGGGTTCCATACCAGAAAAAAGGCTAAAGCTGGTGCCATTAAACACTTGTTTTGTTGAGTGTTTTTTGTTTTGTTTTAGCGGCAACTACTGTGTTGTATGGGAGCACCCTTAATTATTATTATTATTTTGATTTTAGTATTTGTTGTTGTAGCCACAACAAAAATACACAATCTGTGAAAATTTCAATTGTCTAGCTATTACGGTTCTTGAGATACAGCCTGGTGACAGACGGACGGACGGACGGACAGCGAAATCTTAGTATTAGGGTCCCGTTTTTACCCTTTGGGTACGGAACCCTAAAAAGTATATTAATACCATGTGAATACAGGCAGTAAAAAGGCGTTAGTCCCAATTCAATTGATTTCAAAAACTTCTTATGTTACAGCTACTGAAAAATTACGATAAACCAGAAAAAAAGGGAACATTAAAAAAAATCTAAACATTTTCCAAATGTGTGGTAGTATGGAAACCATACAATTTTCAAAATAAAATGGTGCATATCTTGGAAACTAAGAGACTTTGTATAACTAAAGCAAGTTGTGTCTAAAATGACCTTCTCTATCATCCCTGAAAGTCTTTGCATTCTGTTACCAAACACTCTGTATAATGACAACTTTCATATTTACAAGCTTACAAAGGAACAATGCAAGTTAAATGAAAGCTTGTACAAAGCAGGATGACCACGTAACTTTTCCAACGTACGATAGGTAAATGTAACTGTCATTTTTTACCATGGAATATAATTTGACATTAAGCTTGAAACGCACAGAGCGCTTACAGTATTCGGTAGCACGGTAGAGCGGAGGCGGCGTGTGTGACATATAAATAAAAAAATCTATACTAATATTATAAAGCTGAAGAGTTTGTTTGTTTGTTTGTATGAACGCGCTTATCTCAGGAACTACTGGTTCGAATTGAAAAATTCTTTTTGTGTTGGATAGTCCATTTATCGAGGAAGGCTTTAGGCTATATAACATCACGCTGCGACCAATAGGAGCGAAGACGCGGACGAAGTTGCGGGCAACAGTTAGTAAATAAATATTATGGGACATTATTTCGTCATTATTATGGGACATTAAGTCGTGTCCAATGCGCGCAGCGACGTAGACGCATTGATGACTAATTAATTAATTAATTGCGAAATTAGCGCGATTCGGCCGCTGCTAATAGTGTTGAAACAATGAGTGAACCTGTCGTGAATAAGCTCCTCGCCTTTCTGCTGCGGATACTGCGGGAGGATGAGTTGGACGCGGAGCAGGTTTGTTTGGCGAGCTTCAGTGCCGCCGACATTTGCGCAGCGAAGAAGGTGCTGTTCCAGTCCCTCGGGATCGCAGGCACATTTATACCCACCGGAGGGGGGATGAAATCGGGAAAAAGTCCCTTAAGGACATCATTGATGTTCTGAGGGAGCGTGAAAGCGACTTGCCTGAGTTCGTGGCGACGGAGGTCTCCGGATCCCCATCCTGCATTCCAGAACATGTCGACTTGAGCAGCCTGCTAAAGGAAATTGTGGCTCTTAAGGTAGGCATGGCTGAAATTTTGAAAAAGTTTGACGACTCGCAGGCTACTATTGCCGTGTTACGAAAAGAAATTATCAGTTTGCGTAATAGTGCCCCGGGAACTCGGTCACCAGCGGCGTCAAATTTCAAGAGTAATGACCAGGTGTCAAATGTCGACTCGGTCAGTTTGCATGTCGCTGACACTGCGCATGCCGTTCCACTGCCCGCGTGCCCCCTCCGCGCCGGGCATCCCCCCGTCGCATTCTCTAAATTTCGTCATCGCTATGCTGATGCCGTAGCTGGTCGGTCTGTCGCAGCCAACCGGAAGGGCGCGCCCTCCAGAGCGCGTGAAGTTCGGGTTCCTCCGAAGGAGAAGCCCTCTCGCACCGATGTGGATAAGGAGGGTTTTACAACGGTGTCGAGGAAGCGCAAGTCGCGCAAGAGTCAGTGTGGTACTGAAGAACCGGTTGGTTCGGGTTTGCGAGTTGCCACACCGAGCATGGCGCTCTATGTCTATGTCGCTACGTGCACTTCAGCTCATTTGTGGTGCGCGTGCTGCGGCCGCTGCAGGAGACCATCGCGTGTGCTGACTTCTGGCCGAAAGGTGTCGTGTTTCGACGGTTCCGGGGCAACCTACCGAATCCTACACCGGAGACGACGATGCAACGGGGCCACGCCGTTTCGTCGCCTAAATAGATATTTTATTAGCTTAAGTTTCATGGCGCATTGGGTTAACTGTACGGCCATGTAAACATTTGTAAGAAATAAATAAATAAATAAAATAATTTTTTT
This sequence comes from Notocelia uddmanniana, assembly GCA_905163555.1. Lineage (NCBI taxonomy): Eukaryota > Metazoa > Arthropoda > Insecta > Lepidoptera > Tortricidae > Notocelia > Notocelia uddmanniana. The sequence goes on from LR991064.1 coordinate 7,218,186, forward strand.
ACACAAATCGAACTAGTCCCATAGTACTCTCAATAAGGCTTGTGTTATGGGTACTAGACGACGATATATTTAATAGATATATACTTAAATACATAGAAAACATCCAAGTCTCAGGAACAAATGTTTCACACAACATGAATGTTTCATATGAAGCAGTAATGACACTCGATAGTTTCAGAAAGATCGAAAATGCAAAACCGCCTCCGCGCCGCACCGCGCCGCGCCCGCGCTGTGTGTTTCGACCTTTAAATCTACCTTACCTACGCTCGAAAATGCTACGTAATGTAATTATCCCGCATGATCACTAGGAAGATGAACGTTATCTCTGAAAACGATATAAACCATAAACATTTTCGCGTCCACACACGTGTCGGTTCCAGTCGATCTGAACTAACACCTACAATAGGGTGGCTGGACCGCAGCCGGACCCTCTCGGTTCGTTGACCCCGGCCACCGGACCGGACGGACCCGAATCTGCATTTCTGAAACTTGCTGAAACCGATGTACCTAAAGGTTTGCTTGATGTTTGTGATGCTTTATCCATCTGGTGTGAACATGCCTTTATATGCTTAAATCAATTAGAACTAGCGAAACATCTATCGGACTTCGATTGCCGCCGGATTGTCGTGTAATAGTGTAATTTTGTAAACTAGCTCTCCCGGCGAACTTAGTTCCGCCTCCGATCCGTTACGTACAAAATGTGTGAGTTTTTTTTGAATATTTTACCAATATTATAATACTTAGCTATTGTACTATTCGAAGCTAAGACAAATTGAAAAAAACAAATATCATAAAAATCGGCCCAGCAGTTCTCGAGTTATAAATGGTGTAACTAACACGACTTTGTTTTATACATATACCTCTAAGATATAAAAAACATATATATATATATATATATATATATATATATATATATATATATATATGTGGCTTATGGGTGAGTGTATGCGAACGCACAGTAGGTACCTTATCTATATGCTTTTCCTTCCAACTAAATATTTTTGATTTCATTAAAAGTATTGATTAAAATCAAGTACTTGTTAGGTGCATTAAAATTTTTATGTACCGGAAACATTGCAACATTTTCAAAGTTTCCGGGAATATTGGGAGGCGTCCATTTATTTACGTGAGATGATTTTGACAATCATTTTCTATTCCCTCTGCCTTCGTATTCGTATTCTTCTTCCCCCTCCCATCGCGAAATGAAAGATTGTTGATATGGATTGAAAAGATGATAAAAATCGTTAAAGAATGTATCTCTCAGATCTTTACTAAGTTTAGGAATTCTTGTTGAGAAAATGATGTAATTTTTTATTTTTGCCGCACAATCCTTCACGTGAAATTATGGACGCCCCCTTGCCAGTGGCATATTTTCTAGGAATGAGAACATTAGTTACATCAAAAGAATTGAGCTTTATATACTTACTTCAATAAGTTCTCATCTACCTTACACCTCACTCACTACCTCACTTTAAACATAGGTACCTTGCATCTTGCATGTTCATATTCAGCGTGTACCACAATCCTTATTTCACACCAATCTACTAGAAAACCCTCAAATGCTCCACAGTCAAAACAATATCCGCATTCAAGGCGCACAGAATAAAAGAACAGGAAAACCTCGCATTGTGAACCGGTATTATCCGGAATTTACCGGCCACCTGTAACCAGTCGCTGGTTAAATTTTCAAGCCCCTCGAGAAGTGTTTGTGCATTTTTTAGTGCGGAGGACGCCTCGGCCATTTTGTTGCAAGAAGTCTCGAGTGTTCTTAGAAAATGCAAGTCAATTTAGTTATATGCAATTACATGATTTGTGCTTTAGAAAAATGATGTTGCAACTTCTTTTTTCGTAATATTTATTCATTTTCAATTGAATAACCACTGTTGTAATTTTTTCTGTAATGCAATAAAATGAAAACAAGTCTCAATTGGAATATTATTTTAAAGTTTTGATATTTACGAAATCTATTTCTAGATTATTGAATTGTAGGTACGATACGTCCTATGTGCTACTATTTAGTTTCAGTGTAGTACGTTGGAGTAAAAAACGTCAGCATATAATGTACTAATATGTATTCACTTTTCTTGTACTCGTTCGAAAAAAGTTAACTTATTAATTTACTGCAAGTGTGTTTTGTGCACATTTTTTTTTACGTAAACCAACAACACCTATATAAAGCTTTTCATCGCCCGGGAAGTAATATTGTCAATGGCATCTTACAAGGGCAGTAAGCAATGGACATAACAATATCCGGGGGAAAAGCCTCGCTTCCGACCTTTTGCGACGTATAAAGCCGCGGGCAGCGGCAGGGTTAATAGGGCTTTCAGAGATAAGGTGGGAGACATCCGCTGTGATGGCAATTCATTGGATTATTAAAAAAATGAGGGATAGATGTTTGTCTTTTCGCGGTTGATGCTAAAAAACGGTAACTGGTGTTGATATCGTAACTATGTATGTCTTGCACATAATGTAAGTACCGGAACAGAAAAGATGCCTAGCATTATTCCTGATTTTTATTCATCCGTACACGTATGATATTTTAAACAAACTAAATCGGACATAAGCATTTTAAATTATTTGCCAGTTTACTGTGGCGTCGGCGCGGCGACCAACAGCAGCCGAACTCCGAAATTCCAAAGTTAGATTATGTACCTTCCTATTGCAAACAGTAAGCTCTGAGCGAACAAAGTCCATTACTGTCAATAAGTGTTTAAGCGCACCTTCGCGCAGTAAGCCGACCGGGCCTGATTTATTCGGGTTGACGTAGACTATACATATGACAGACGAGACAATTTACATTCTAAGATAATAAACATTAGGGAGACAACATTATACAGATTTAACTACACATATAAGCTCAATAAGGCCTGTTACCTCTAAGTACAGTACTTAGACGATCCAAGGATAACGCTTTTCTGCTGTATCTCTATCATTTTGAAAACCATTATTGAGCATTGAAAATAAAAACTAACTTCTAAGTTAACGCAATCGAAAGATTTGGCCGTTTACGCTGCTATAATTTTCGCATATATTGACACTCTCAAGGGAATGCATACAAAACTACTTACTAGACTACTACTAAGGCTACTGCACTAGGCAAGTATATAGTGTACTTCCCGTTTACCGTTTACCTGTGAAATTGGGGACTGTGATAAAAAAGTTTGAAAGAACACCAAGACGCCGGGGAATACTTAGTGACAGGAGCTTACGTTATACTAGCAATGCTAATTAGCTACGAATCATGCGAGTACGGAATGGAACCCTCGTGCGCGTCCGACTCGCACTTGGCCAGTTTTGTACGTCAACTACGGCAGTGAATAATTGTCTTCCTGATTTGAAATAGCAATCGCCTCTATGAGAAACCTTATAAAAGATGATGCCTCTGATTTAATTACTCTTTGGGATAGTAAATATTAGTAACTTTGAGCATACCTGCCCGCCACAGGGGGCTTAAATCCCCCGGAGTTTAGTTCTAATCTGCATTTTTCATTACGTTTTGCCTCTGGACGAATATACAGAGTAAAACAAGTAGGTTATCTACAAGCAAAAGGCACGCTACACGGTTTTTAAGTTTCAAAAGTATTATCTTGCGGCGAATGTGATTCCTGTCGGGGCCGAATATCTAAACGAATAACCACACCACTTAAAAATCAATGAATGTTTCGAGTTTAGGCAACCGTACGTTTTTTTTCCGTCATACTAACATCGCACTCCAGTTGTGTAGGAAATTTTTATTCAACAACAGCAAAGGACAACTCTATTATAGGACCAAAGTGGCTATGCGTATATAATTATTATTTGAACGCGTTTTGCCAACCAAGTTGGTAAATAAAATAAGACATAATATGGTCAGGACATAATTATGGTCGAATGGTTTTACCATTACCTATGTTTATATCTGTTAAATAAGAACTATATAATGTAAACTATTGACATTCAAAACGTGTTCGGCAAGAGTTTATTTTGAAAAAATGTTACTTTTTTTTTATTTGACTTTTACTTTATCAAGATGAGGCGGCCACAGCCATATATCGTCGGGTGACAAACAAAAGTCACTACAGGTCGCGGCAGGTAAGTCTAGCGGTGAACAAAACGTGGAGGGGATAGCTGCGCATAGGTACTGTCGCGCGCGCAATTGTTATGTCTACAAATTGATTAAAATTATACTTACTAATAAAGCACGTGTTTTAGTTTGTCCACCTTCAATATCTAAGCTAGTTCATTTAAACTAGTCATATATAGATTGATGTTTCTCAATCACGCTAAAGCGGCTGAACGGATCTGGATGAAATTTAGCTCCGAGATATACATATCATATTTTTCCACACGAACGAAGTCGCGGGTGGAAGCTGGTTTTGTACCCTCTGCTGTTCTTTTTTGAATTTTCCCTAAATCACTGACAACACAATTAAATTTCATTTTTTCCCTCTTAATAACTTGTCCAGTTTGTTTCATCATGCTTAAATGACAGTGTCGCTGTCCAAGTAACTGCAGAGTATCATATTCGTAGTTTCGTCAATCAGACTTTTAATATGTTTCAAAGAATGGATCATTAGCTCTGTCTTTAAAAAATAATGCACGTCATATAACATTTTCCGTGCCTGTCTTCACAAAACAGTATTTCTTCTAGGCATATTCACTGTTTCAACATCACACATCACAAATAAACGCAAACTTAATTACAACAGTCAATAAAACACAAACTCAAACTTGACAGAAAACAACAACAGTAACAACAATACAATTTAGAACGCGACTGTACACCAGAAGTGAGCGGGGCGTCGTATCGGTGCGCGGGACAGAGTACCACAGGAGAGCCAATCAGCGCTTACGCATGCCCGCGCGCGCCCTTTCACTCCCCCGAGATACCTTATTTTCGACTTCTGCGCATAAACGGTCAGCGCTAAACTTACGTGCCGCGACCTGTACAATATCTGTCACTGCTCCTCAAAACCTCGTATCTCAGTACTACATCGATATTGAGATACGAGCTTTATCTTAACTTAAGTAGTTATGTGTTAGTTAGTGACTTTTGCTTGTCACCCGACGATATGTCTCATGTTTGTGTGTCGCGTGCTGGCACTGCCTTGAGGTGCTATTGGGTATGTGCGAAGTAGGTGGTGGGGGTAAGCTAGGCGATCGTAGCGCACACCATGGCAGAAATGTGTACTTACCGGGGACCACTGTCAAATTTACTTTCACGTTTTCTTTTGGTTTCTTAACGGTTTCCTACGATTCGTTTCGTTTGTATGTATTTATTTATTCTCTTATTTATTTCAGTAAAATTTCCAATACGGGGTCTTTCTCGTTTACTAAGGTAAATAAAATATTCATGTGTCATTATTTGACATCTCTGAGTTTTGACATTGTCTCGGGACCTTTGACGTTTAACGTTTCTGACGTGCACATAGCCAATTGAATAAGTATATCTTTTCCGATAGTAGAATAATGCTCCTAAGGGTGCGTCCATTTATTACGTGAGGTGATTGTCGAAAATTTCCGACTTTGATTTTCCCCTTTAGTGAGATGTGGCTTACCCCCTTAATCTCACATGCGATTTTTCAAAATACTTGACTTTATTGTAAATACCTTGATCCTTTATTTAAAATATAGAAGAAACGGGTCACTTACGTCTTTAAGGTCGAATATAGTTCGACATGTTTCATACCGCGGCGGTTCTTTTAGCACTAAAAGTGCTGTGACGGCAGTGACCCGCTTTTTATATATAATAATATGTCTCAAACTCACGGGAGTTTTATAAATCAAACGTTGACCTTTTTTTTAATTAAAAAAAATATTCTTATTATTTTTATTTAAGACAGACGCTTATATTTAAAATTAAGAACGTATTTTATACTTAAACAAGCATTAAAATACTGAAATACAACTTCTTGCAATTTTACAATTTCTTTTGGAAATCATTTGATTGAGATAAGGTAAGATTTGGGTCCACCCGCAACCCCAATAAAAAATTACACGTAATTCATGGACGACTTCAAAGCCGGAGTTTGACTACTCCTATTTATACATTCTGTATACTGTGCCTAACGAAGCTTCGAAAAGGTTTTAATTAATGGCGGATCACGTTCGGGATTCGTTTGTTTTGTTACATACATTTACATGTTACATACGTGGAACCAAAATATGTCGCAGTAGAGGTCGTGGTACATGGAACCTTCATCTTTTAAATATAATGTTTACATGCGTTCGTATAATACAATGTGTAAATCACGTAAACAAACGGCAATCTGTAAATTCTTATAATAAATTTCAAATTAAAGGGAAAAATTTTGTGCTCCGAGCAAGATTCGAACTTACGACATCGTGCATACGCGGCCAATCGCTCTAGTCACTGAGCTATCGGATCCAATCAAGCTGAGGCACGAAATCCTTGACTAGTTCCCTCTTACAATACCCTAGAAGACTTAGGCTTCTTTTAACGGCACCAACGTCACAAATTACATTGAGAAATCGTCAGTAACGATGCGCCATCTCATATTAAACTATTTTTTTATTAAGCAGTAACGCTGCTAAAGAAAATTCTAAATTTCAAATTAAAAGGAAAAATTTAGTGCTCCGAGCAGGATTCGAAACTGTGCCTGTGACATACGCGGCCAATCGCTCTACCCACTGAGCTATCTTATAATGAATGCCACTTTACTAGGAGACATTGTTTCAATGTGTGAGCATCTGTGTAATGCGCCTGTATGCTTAATAAGTTTTTGTAAAAATATTTTTGTAATAACGGCTCTATTATTGAAGTGTTAATGAAATCTTCATATACTAGGTGGCCCATTCAAATCGGTCAGTATGGGAAAGTCTGAAACTATAAGACATACGAAGATTTGTTCTTAGGAACCATGTCACCGATTTTGATAAAAAGAAAAACTGCATTCATACATTTGAAAAAAACACTGTACCCAGCTAGGGAATCGAACCCGGTTGTTTTGAAAAAATAAACTTACACTATTTCTATTCAGATATCGTTTGTGTAGGTCTTAAGCAGTAAATGTCTTTAAGAAACATAATGTCTAAAATGAATAAAATGCATTTTTTTCACATACTTTAATTTATCATAGTAGGTGTTCAAAGTGACCACCGTTACAATATTCAACAAGTTCAGGCATGTAAAATTGTCTCTATGGTTGTTTGTACCTCTCTACTTGTAAAATCGGTGACATGGTTCCTAAGAACAAATCTTCGTATGTCTTATAGTTTTAGACTTTCCCATACTGACCGATTTGAATGGGCCACCCTGTATAATGTAAATGTATGCTCAAATATATGTAAGTCTGAAGAAAAAGGAATAAGTTTCTTTGTTTTTGTTGATTTTCATTTTGTCATGATTTTATTGACCTAGCGAGCGAAGCCGCAGTCTCCGTTTCAGCTTTCGACAAAAATTCTTTTGTATGTCCGGATGTTCTCCTCTACAGGTCGCATTTCTCAACCGATTCTCGTGAAATTTTGTGAGCAGGTTCGATAATTACTATATCGATTTTTTTGTCGAATCAGTTTATGGAAAATTTAAAAAAAAAGTTTTTTGCGAGGTCTACAGCTCACAGAGTCACTAGTGATATATGATTTTTAAGTTAATGCAACCAATGGATATGAGTGAGTAATACTTTAAATAAAAACTAACAAATCTACCTACGTTAAATCATTTTATTACAATACTATTAGAAAGCACATAATTAATAACTTTCCAATTATCTTTGGAAAAGTCCACCACAGTCAACCTTAGAGCAAAACAAATTGTCTATACTTTGGCTAGAATAAATCCACGCAAACACATCGGTACCGGGCGCCGATGGGGGCATAACTCAGGCGAACCCGTGATATTTCACTAGCGGGCTTAGCTGACAAATCGGGGGGTCGAACTTTACCTTTCACCCTTTGACTTAAGGCTTGGTCACACTGGTGCGAGCCGAATTTGTTCGCGAATGGGCTAGCTTCCTGTAGATGTATTCGTCATCCTCACGACCACCATCATCCTGGTCGATTACTACCACGGCAAATGGAGAAAAGAAGAAAAAACTGGCCAGTGTGAGTGTCGCTCATCAGCTCTCAGGTGACTGGCATGGCCTAAAGGATAATTTCTACCAAACGGCTCGCATTGCCATGGTTAAATGACATCTGCAGTGCGTGATATTCAGAGGATGAGTGGTGCGGTGCCGCCCGGCCATGGTTTTGAGCGCACGCGACGATAGCCGAAAGGATCCGATCGGATGCCACGACAGGCGAAAGGATCCGATCGCGTGTCGCAGAAGACGCCCGCGGTCAAGTTGCTGTGCGCGGCTTGCTGATACAAACTTTAAATAGTCTGTACATGCTATAATATCGTTTAAAGATTATAGAATCCGTTCCGTTCCGATCCGATGCAAGCTGTTTGGTGGAAATTATGCTTATTTTTGCAGTAAATGTGCGAACACACTACCCACAGGTCAGTACGTAGATACTGCAGATAGATACATAAATTATTTGATACCAGTCATTAATTATTATTTTTATAATACTACGGTGCCATATTTGGTATTATTATACAGCCTGGCTGATGGCAAGCAGACACCATAGCGTATGGACACAAGATTTTTTGATTTAATTTATTGATTTAAGGATTCGCTCTGCGGACAGCTACAGACAAATACAGGCTATTTTTATGAAACACACGATCCATCCTTATGAATAATACTTATGTACAAGTGGAAAGGGACCGGAGGTACGAACAGACTCGCAGGAAAATGGAATCCAAATGCGTTTCAACTACATAGTTTCAACCATCTTTGATCATGCGTCCAGTATTACATTTTGTTGTGAGTACATATACTCGACAACCATGATACAATAATACAAGGTATAGCACTCCGGGGAAATTCAGTAGTGTGAGTGACACAAGCCTACGTCATCACTTGTATCGATGGTTCTGCGGGCGTAAGTGTGAGTTGCTGTATTGCCAGTGTTGTATTATGATACTCCCCGACCCCCATGTGTACCTGTGAGTGTTTAATTAAATTATTAGGTTAATTCATGTTTAACTTGACCTATATTGTTTGCTTAGACAAACTAATAACAATTGTAATGCGTAAATAATATATTTTGTATGATTACGGCACAAAATTTTCCTTCATGAGTTGTTTTATTATTACTATAAAGTGGCGTTTCCTTAGACCATGCTCGTATGTAAGTTTGTACCTACAGTCCAGGGCAGAAATATGGATACATTTTTGGACCTTATTTTAATTGAATAAGGTTAAAAAAATATATACATGCTGATGCCTTTGGCTGTATAACCAAGTGTTTTTTAGGTTATTATTTGCTAAATGGAAGCATGAATTATTCTATGAGTTTGAATAGTGCTAGGTAACAAGAATATTTTATTCAAATTACAAATCAATATCAATCAGTCGAACCGTGTTGTTATATCACCACTTTTTGATTTCCAACATTGTGATTGGAAATTACTTATTCATATATTGATTAAAAAAATATATTGTCTTTATTTGCCACAACGCATACCAAAGACATGTTAGTATACCATACAGTTTAGTACCTAATAAGGTAAGAAATAAAAATCCAATGAGATTCGAATATGGGTAAAAACCCTCTACTTAATTCAATAGAGAGTGATTAAAATATGTTCATAGATAGATAAAATAATAACACCTCCTGACGACTGTGTATAAAAATTTGCCAGAATAAATTATAATTTGTGAGATTGACAAAAACTCTAAACTTAATTGGTACCTATGTACTATGTGTAGGACGCTGGGCGTCAGGAGGATAATCATCATCGGCACCGTCATAAGATTGGCTTAGCATGATCGCGAATTTGTCAGATATGTTGCATTCGTCCTTTTCACACTTACATACTTGCTGGTGGGACGGATACGGACACAATGTTATTAATAAACATTTACATTATTTCACTCTATCTACTAACTATTAGGGTGAGTCTTAATCCTAAGTTTATTTGTATACCTCGTTAAAATCGGATGTGTTGTTTTAAATTATCACAATTTACCTCTAGTATCAGGACCAAATCTGTGCAGTGATTACATCATTGAAAATATAATTAAAAATAAAATACAAATCCAAAATGTCACGGGATGTAATGTGCGATTACTCGATTTATTTTATTTTCAAATCCCAAGGGTTTTGTGCAAATTACTACAGCAAATTATGCACAACCAATTTTTGTTCTATAACATAAGTATTGTGCTGTATTTTACATTTGCATAATCAATGAATTCACTAAAATAACATCAATAGTTAAGTACAATAATTAGAGAACAAAGAATGTCACAGATAAAATAAAACTGTTACTTAAGTGAATAATGATAATGACTTGGGCTTTTATACCCTTTGCCTACTCGTACATACATACAGAGTCAGTACTTACCCTGCCTTTAAAAATCTGCGGTTAGTCAAGTAAAGATACTCAGTCACCCTGCCTCCCATAACCTCATAACCTAGCTACCCGAAACGCAACCGGAACCGCACCGGAAGCGCCGGCCTGCCGGAAGCTCACCTCATTTCCGGAGCTACGGAGAGAGATATCCCGATTCAGCAACTTAGTTTTCGGCCAACTTTGATTGCCCGTAATTTGCTTTTATCCGGAATACCGCCGTGTTTATATGTAATGGGAGAAAGCTTGATTTAATTACGATTACTTATTACTTTTTGAGTACGGGTATGATAAGGGTTAATGACCTTTGAGAGTAAGGAAACCGGGATTATTAATGCTACCAACCTATGAAAGTAAATAGACGGTTGACACTTGTAGATTTGCTTTCGTGATTTTTGCCTTCTCAACATGGTTGGTTAGCATGGTCTAAGGAAACGAGGTCTGCTACTCCGGATCGTGACACAAGCCTACGTCACTGTACAGTCTGTACACACACGAACTCACACTACGACCGCCAACTAACGATAGGCTCGATAGCAGTGATGACGTAGGCTTGTGTCACTCGCACAACGAATTTTCCCCGGAGTGTCATACCTTCTATTATTGTATCATGGTTGGTTAGAAATTGCTTTGAGCGTTCGCGGCCGTAATCTAGAGGCGCACGCGTACCGCGTGCGGTATGTGAGGTTACGCAACGTCGGCCGAGGTCGACTCTTGGATGGGTGACAGCTTTGAGAGCTTATTAACAGAACGCTTCCATCCTTTGGAAGGCACGTTAACCCGTTGATCCCGGCTGCTATCTGTGACAGCATTCGTTAAGCCAAGTTAGAGGCCTTCGGGCGGTTTGAGAACTTCTAACGGTCAAGTTGCCCACTCACTTGACAAGCCTTATCCCAATAAGGTCTAATTTCCCCCTTGGGTTGGAAGATCAGACGACAGTCACTGCCGTAAAAACTAGTGCCTACGCCCATTTTTGGGATTAGAAGAAGAAGAAGAAGAAATAGTTTATTAGTACAAACATAATACACAAGCTTAATGCAAAATTTACACAGAAGATTTTGTACTAAATGGTCCTCACTCAGCATGATGTCACGGAACGAGTCGTACGATACGCTCCGTGACGCTGGTTTGGTTGGTAGATAGCGGATCCCTGGCTTCCTTCATCAGGATACAACTGTACTGGGATAACGCTAGGATGTTGACGATGATTTGAGAGCGCTTGAGCATGACAATATGCGCTACGTGCAAGTACCATAGTACAGTCAGCTGCAGAGAAACGTGGGGGGTCACGTAGAACTACATAGAAGTTTTGTATGCAGGGGGGTCACGTTTCTCTGCAGCTGACTGTACATTATCAAATAATGTACTATGATAAATTTTATCGCCGTAAAGAAGTACCTATGTCTAAAAAACCGATATTTGACAGCAAATCATGGCATCTCAATCACCGCATAGCCTTATATCGACACCTCAGAGTTGCGCTATAAAGCCGAGTTTTGCCGAAGCAGCGAAAGGAACGTACTGGCCTGGCCATAGTCCCACAACATAAATAAGTGTACCAAATTAGCGTGTGTTGTGTAAAAAAATCGGCCAAGTGTGACTCTTACTCGCGCACGAAGGGTTCCTTACCATTATCTATAAAAACGGCAAAAAAATCACGTTTGTTGTATGGGAGCCCCCATAAATATTTATTATATTTTGTTTTTTAGTATTTGTTGTTATAGCGGCATAATAAATCAGGAATCATTTGTGAAAATTTCAACTGTCTAACTATCACGGTTCATGACTCGTGAACCGTGAATACCGTGATAGTTAGTTGACATCTTCACAGATGATGTTTTTCTGTTGCCGCTATAACAACAAATACCTATAAGAAAACAGAATTTCATGAGATACAGCCTGGTGACAGACGGACGGACAGCGGAGTCTTAGTAATAGGGTCCCGTTTTACCCTTTGGGTATAGAACCCTAAAAAGTTAGTCAATATCAGATATGACTGTACTAAAAACACCTCACGCTAATTGGGTACACTTATTTCTGAAAATGCCCTAAAACATCTGGGAATCTGACGTGCGACGTGCGCTGCGGCCCTAAATAGCTGCTAGTTTTAAAGGAAAAGAACGAATAAAAATAGGTCCTTTTAAAAAGATTTCTTGTCTTAGCCAGATGTACAATTTAATTTCCAGTAGCGAAGTGTTGCCATAAACAAAATAACGATCCTTCCAGTTTTTGTAATACTTTTTAAGCACCAAAGCAATTGTTCCCAAGTGCTGCCCCATTTGCAACACCAGTAAACAAAGTAAACATTAATCCTCAAGTACTAAAAACTTTTATTATCTCAGATAATCTCAAGTTGTAAACTCCTTACAAAACAAATAATGTTTTTGGGAGAATATATTCGTGTCAAACCGTGAGTGTATATCGAGTAGGAATAATATCGAATTACTTGCATACATTATTTGGAATCGTAAAGGGAATTGTAAAATTCTATATCCAGCTCATTTCACACCGATTTACAAATACTATTTTGCTGTTTACTTTAATGTGCAGCACCTTAACTTGTTGTAAATAAGGTTCATATTTGGCTGTGTAAATGTTTGGGATTGGTAGTGGTTAGTTGGTTTTATTATAAAGCATTATTTTGTCGGGCGGTTTACGAGGCGATCGACATCACAGTACAAATAAAAGATCTCAGCTATATATTATGCTTCGATTCAAGGCTAAAGAGATTGCAGACTTTGGTAGGGTAAGATCAATCGTAAACTGAACGTCTTTGGTTATTTTTCCAATCCCCATTTTTGTTCCAATTTTTAAAGTTTGGTTCCAATTCCCATCGTCATAATCGCCAGCTTAAATAAGTTCCATTGTGGCATTAGTATTCTCGCCTCTGCATCTGATCAACAATATAGACGGAGCATTCCGAACAACCTAGTGAAGACGGTATTTTTATGCACAGCTAATACTTACGAGGCATGGTTAAGTAGATCAATCTCACCGATTTTAACTGCGCAAATGCAATACTGTCAGTATACCGGCAAAATAAAAAAACACTCTAAGAATGAGGTATTTATTTAGAACGTTATATAAAAACAGATTAATTACCAAAAATAAAACTAATTACAATAACATTAAAAGAGATTTGTAGTCGTAAGCGTGTGTGCAATAGTATATAATTATGTATGTATATTTAATGTATATATATATATATATATATATATATATATATATATATATATATATATATATATATATATATATATATCTATGTATGTATTCAGGTATATATTTGGTTAAGTAGTTTAAACACCTTTTTTGTAATTAGCTCTACCTTAGGATTTTTTTTTGTTTTTCTCACCTAGTTTGTCTCTTGCACCTACCTTCGTTATTTTCTGTTTGGCTCCTTGGTTGACTGGTAGAGAATGCCTTGAGGCATTAAGTCCGCCATATGTACCGATTTATTTGTGCAATAAAGTTTAAATAAAGAAATAAATAAATAAAACTAATTATAAAACAAATAAAACTAAAAAAAAATGGCCCCCGCGGCATTGTGCAGAAGATACTGGCAGCATTTCCTCTCTGAATAGCCCAGCTAATTCTTTGGCCAATTAGCTGCCAGCTCTTCCGTCACCTGTGGCATCAGTAAGCCTCTTCGACAATTTTTTGAAGAGGCTTAGAGCCCCAGGACCCCACGGACCGAGAGTCTCGACGCCGAAAGGGGTGAACAAGTACCCTGACTTAATAAAAAACGAGGAAAAGTATACTAGTTTCCGCAGCAAGCTTAAAGATTGGCTCATAAGTAAATCATATTACTCATATAAGGAATTTAATAATTTGCTTGTATTGTGACCTAGTTAATAATTACAGTTAAGTAGACTTTATAAAATGCATGTGCATGACCTACATAGGTAATTATATTGGGGTTGCACTGTTACTGTGTATAACATATGTCATTGTAATAGTGCTAAGCAAAAAATAAATAAATAAAAAGTATTCGGCGCCGAGACTGCTGTATTTGCCGATTTTAGCACGTTCGGCCGCCTCCGCTGCAGCCGCCGCCCTCGTGGAGGTTCCGAGGAGATGCGACGGGGCTAGTGTATCTACACATGTAGCATCCCACACCAGCACCCTTCCCATACTCTTAGTAAGTCAGGATGTAATCTAACTGTACTTTGACCCTCGGGCAGGCAGCTTTCTGACGCATAGGGTAGCAATCGCTATCCAGCGCGGGAAGGCTGCCTCCTTATAGGTCCCAAGGGCTCCCGATTTTAGGCAGCATTTTTAGAAATAGGTTTTAGTGTAGGTTTTATTTTTTGTTAAGTTCAAATAGATTCTACATTTATTTATTATTTAGTAACAGTATGATTTAGTTATTTACATTAAAAAAATATATATTACTCAAATTGTACTTTTATCGCTTCGCTCACGTCTTGTGCTAGCCCTACTATTCCAATCGAGAACCAATAGAGATACCAGTGAAATACTCCACATAGATCGTAGCGCCGTTGTGTATTTAGTAAGAACTAACCACACGAACGCTGCATCTCTGTCACTTCAATATGCAAGTGCGATAGAGATAGCACCCAGTGCCATCTGGTGCAAACAAGTTAAACTAACGTTTCCATAGAAAAAATCGTACTTCGAGCTGAAAGGCCCCTGAACCTCTCTTAGCTTATCCCATACGTTTATATTATTGTCTCCTTCCTTCGCAGTGCAAATAAAAGTGCTGGCGACACGCTCGGCGAGGCTTTATCATACGGCTAATGTTTAGGGTTTGCGGCCGCTGCGTTGTGCGTATGACAAATTGTTGTGAATTGTTTTTAACTTGGCAAAATAATGGTTTGGTGAAATACACATTTTATAAATTACATTATGTAGAACACATTTAAAATAATTTAATTGTTAAACTAATTTATCAAACACATTATATTATGTATTTCGAAATAAGATTTGTTAAATGATTATATGTATTTATCGTATGGCAATCATTTCGAACCGACAAAATGATTATAATCCAGCCCTTACGTGCTTTTCCATGAAAAGTGTTCCGAATTTAATGCAGCTTTAACATGTTATTTTTGGGGATACACTAGGATGACTGTCCTAAGTTTTCTGACCTTTTTCTATTCTTCCGTTTTCAGTTTCCTAAAGACTATAACTTTGATCTGCTGTATCTCCGTTAATATTGGCTCTGAAAATCTAGTTTCCCAACAAACATTCAGGAAATTTAATTCTATTTTACTTTATCGTACAACGTGGCACACCAAATATTCTTAATTTCTGACTTACAAGTGGTAAACTGAAAAAGAAATCTCCAGGCTCAGGGGGTTTTACATCTGCGTATATAACTAAAATGCTTAAGTCAATAACTATTATTATAGTTTTAAATTAATACGTAAGTATTTTTAACAACTCCACATAGCTACTTATACAAAAGAATTAGTTTTTCCGGCGATCAGGCTTTAAGTTACAATAATAATTGAATAAATCTTGTTCCTAAAATAGACGCACATTGTTGCATTGAAGGTTCTGTACAGTGCAACCCATTTGATACCAGTTTTATTCCACACCGCGACAAGTACGGCGAATGTCTTCATAGGCGCCATTTGCATAGAAAATGGCGGCCAAGTCTCGTTCAGTATTACATGGCATGCAGCTAGCACTGCCTACAGTGCCATCTATTAGGAGTTTCGCAATATTTTGCGATGATGTAATAAATCATATTATTTATTGAATGAATGAAAGTTTATGCACTAGCACATATGGTACAGTAGATGTTATAAAACATACATTTTTGATCCTTAATACATTCGGCCTTATTGAGGCATGTGAAAATAATTTTGACTATGCCATGTCACGCATGTAAAAAAAAAACATTGCTTGCATATTATATTTTTAAGTTAATACCTATGCATGTCAAAATACTTACTTACTAAAATATTACTTTACAATTTGTCAAAATAACGATCGATTGAATAAGAACATGCGTTACAAATTGAGATATGGCGATGTAATATTATTATTATATAATTGGCGAATGTCAGAGGATGTAAAAATTAAAATTTATAGCTAAAATATTCGTCAATCGTGTAAAAACATACGTTACATAATATATTTTTGAATGTAAATTTAAACTCGGCAATTGGCAGTGTCTTAATACTAGCGGGAATTTTGTTAAATATTCGTATAAACGTATAGTATGCACTTTTCCTTCTCATTTTTAACTTGCATTGAGGTAGTGTCATTTTATATTGTCTAAGTGGTCTGTTTGATAAATTATTAAATGGTGGCAAAAGTTCTAAATTTTGTTTAACAAATACAGCTGCTTCATAAATGTATAGACTTGGGAGTGTTAGTATGTTAAGCTCAAAAAAACTCATTGGTTAATGACTTATATTATGCTAAAATGGAATGCATACACGTCTGTAAATTACTTGTTTTTGCTATTAAGTATTGTCTTTTATTCTTTAACTTGTGAAATCATCCAAGTTTTTCACGCATATTACGGCATAATTCGATTTTTTTGGATCCTCACCTAAATTTTGTGACATTCAAAATGTGCCAAAGTGCATAAAATGTGATGGTTGCGATGCGTGATGTTACGATATGCAAAATATAACTTAAACTATCACTTTGGGAAGACGTTACATAATGTATGCACATACCAAGTACAAGAAAACCTAAACAACACTCAGCAACGCGAACCCTTTGCAAAAACAAGGTTCCTCAAGCCTTCGTCCTAAGAGGGTCAACAAATCAAGTCCACAGAACTGTACCATCCCAAAACCGCAAAAATATGTAAGATGTTCCTAGTCACTTATTACCTTTTTCTTCTAAGGTGTGTTCCGTGATGGATCGCCTGGTTCAATAGGCTTTAATATAAACAAGTTCCCCTCTGGCTTTCGGGGGTTGTGTTATTTTTGCAGAACGGCGGAGAAATTAACAATCAATCAAATCGAGTGCCTTGAGTGCTGGGCCTTGATTTGAGTTTGCGTTGTTGTACGGTACGATAATGATTAAAAGGAAATTCTAATTATTATAAGATTGAGTGTCCGTTTGACCAAAACGGGATGGAGTCCATTCAAAGTTTCAAGGTATCAATATGGTTCATCACTTAGGCAGCCCAATTGACAATACCGGTAATATTCGGTTATTTGTTAACAAGAAACCCAAAGATACATTTATCCTTTTTAAATTTTTATAGCTATTCAATCTATACGACGTCACAAGACCGAATTGTGACAGTCACAATACAAAAAGTTTAACAAAAGTTACCATCAATGCCAAAGTGACTAGTGGCGTTGTCAATTCGAAATTAATGGCAACCCGTTTTGGAATTGAAATTAGAAAGCAGGGTTAAGCTAAGGCTACTTCCCCATTTGTCGGTGCGGTATCATAAGTTGTCAGCTTGCAGTATCAATATCAACTGCAAGTTGTATTAGTACAGGTTGTTTACCCGTCATCTCCCGCGATATTATTTTCCAGAAATGTGGACGGTGATCTCGCGGTCCTGGAGATGACGGGCTTTGCGTGCTTCCTGATTGTCGCGGGATGCAGCCCGGTACCGATAGAATACTGCTTCTGCACAATATATTACTACTGCGCCAATGTAATACTTACACTAAACTAACCAGTAAGGAAATCTGGACAACATCAGTAACATCTCGGTAGAGTAAAAGTCGGAAAGTAGCCCAACTGTTAGAGCAACATAAACTCTTTTACTATATTTACGTAGTTATTTCTTGGAGAGCTGTCTAGAAATTGCACATAATAATATGCCAGTAAAGATTACGGGTTAGAATCACAAAACCCACGTCTACATACGAAAATGAATTTGCCGTGTGTGCAATGGAGACACGCAATTCTCCTCAATTGCACTCCTCTCAACCAATGCCGAAATTTGGAGCCTCTGTTAATGGCTAATTAATTTTTATTGTTATTATAGACTAATGCATATTTTATAGGATAATCATTAGTGACCGATGCAACACCTAAGCTAGGTCGCGTTTTGATTTATTGAAATGAAATGCAAATGCGAATTGGCTGTATTTATTTATGTAGAAAATCTAAACTCCTCTTATTTTAAAGATACTCGGATTTATTGCAATGCAAAAGAGATTTTCTGCAGGAAATTATTCGACTGAGTGGAACTGAATGTCGGTACTTTATGACAAAAAGTTATAGCTCTAGAGATTTATTTTGCGATGTTTTTGCCACGATAATAGCTTCTCTTTCCAATACATTCAAGTATTCAACACGGTATACTTCACAAGTTAATAGGTTTTTTTTTACACTTCTAGTAGTGGTTTAAAGTATCAGCTCTCGCGACGTGGTGGCGACTATGTCACATATTTAGAAGAATAAGGGCGATTGTCACTATGGACTGCTAAACACTTATGACGTTGTTATAGTAAACATTGCTATGTCAAGTGCACGCAGGTAGCTGCACATGTGGATGACATGTATTGGTTTGTTTTTATTTCTCAAAGGTTTTTGTTGTGATTTACTAGTGAGTATAGTTCAGATATCAGAAATAACTTTAAGAACTATTTGGTTTCGAGTGGAATCAATACAATAAATCCACAAAGAAAATATCCTGTGAAATAACTGTATAACGTATAATAATATGTATTTTTTTCATAACATCATATCATTCAATTAGTTTTATTGGAATTAATTATCATTCATTTGTGTTAAAAACTTTTTTAAATTACGAATTCCTCATTAGTTTCTAGAATAGGGCAATCTCTAAAAATATTAAGTTTCCTTACTGCTAACCCTAAAGTATATTACAATAAGCTATAATTTTTTTTAGACAATAAGTCGGCAACGTGCTTGTGATTCTTCTGGAGTAGCAAGCGTCCTTAGGCTACGGTGTCTGCTTCCCTTCTGGCAGGCCGTAAGCTTGTTTGCTACCGTAAGACCAACGATTTGCAACGAGCATGTAATACCCCTAGTGTAAGCTTCGACCTACGTTATCATCTAGAGGGTGTTGCCTGTAATAGGAGCAATAAATTTAAAGGACGCCCTTAGAGCACCTGCAGTAACCTCTTGTGTCCAAAAAAATATCTTTTTTCAATTGGGAGAAATTTTAATCTAAAGTTATGACCTCCAAGTAATGGATCTTGGCACCCAGAGATTAAAGCGCGGGAGTCAAGGCTGATTTTAAGGTTGCTTCAAGTTATGACTCATAATCGTTGTCGCATTTTTTGTTCAAAAGTATATTTTCGGGATTTTATTTTTTTTTTAAATATTTTTTTATGTTTTTTGAATAAATAGTTAATAACTATTATATCACTCCAGTAGAGTAAAACAGTACATATAAGCTACATTTGCGAAAAATAAATCCATTTGGAAATAATTGCTGGAGAACTCAATAGTGTACCGTTTAATTTATCGCTCCTGTTACAGGCAACACCCTTTATATCAAGCGGGCTAAAAACTTATACTTTGTTATTAAAGTAGTATTAAAAATATAGTTAAATTGAAAAACGAAAATGTGATTTCTCATATGTCAGACCCTTGAATGAGGTTGCCAAAATCTGAAAAGACAACATTTAAAATTTTGTAAGTTGTATTAGTTTTTAAGAATCTTCAGTTCTTTAGTAAATCTGTCTTACTAATAATACTTCTGTATGATTTTTTACGCTGTGACGCCTTACTTGTTTGTCATTTACTCTCTTTAGACTAGGGAACTTTTGAAAACGATTTTTTTATATGAAATTGGGACATTTTTAAGAATTAAAAAATGTGGTTATACTCTTTTTTTATCCTCTATTTCATTTCATCGGAAAATTACCCGCTTAAAAATGAAATGCTGTCAATTGCTTTGGATTACTGACACGGTTGGTTGGCCACTTACTCTACCTAAAAATACTGTTATTTGATTGATTACTATATAAGGGCACAATACCGATAGACAGACCACACACGAAGTATGAATAAGTTTATTCAGCCCTATCTGCCTGCGTGCGATTACCTCGTTCACAGTATAGTAAGGACGCACCTTAGCACAAAATCCATGTTGAACCCTATCTAGTTACGCCTTTATTCACCTGGACTGGAAGATAATGGCGCTTGTGAGCACGTGGGTTGGATTACGTGCGCGTGCGCACAGACGGTATTCATAGGCCACATTCGTAATTATAATTTTGTAAAAAGTGATTAGTATAGGGTAGTACTTCATTGTTTGTATAGCTTTATTGCACTGAAACGGAGAACTCAGGTGAACTCTAGGTGATTAAACCGTCTGCAAACGTTTTATTATGTAAAATAAGTAAATGCCAAAAAAAAAAAAACTATTTATGAAGATAGGATGTGAGGTATCTTATGAAAGGACTTTAGATGCACATTTTGAAATAGTTATTTATTTCTACGCTGGTTTAATTTAGATTTATGTTAAAAACAAGATTGATATAAATATTATCTACCTACAAGAAATATATAACAAAGATATACGTAGTAGTTTTCTCACATTTTATATCGAAATGTGTTCATTATGATTACATAATAGTCGCAGAAAAACAAACATAGGATAAAAGTTATTAGTAGCAAAATGTACTGATAGGTGGCGCTGTTCCCGTGACGGTAACTTCTACAATGCGGTGTTAAGATTTTTCTAGAATTAATGGGATCGAGACGGGTACACCAGTATGTACGGAACGGAATCCTCTGACGGAGTTAGGGTCGCGCTTGACCTGTTTTTTAGAGGCATGGCAAAACAAAATGTCATCTCGACTAAGAATTAAGAGAAGTCGAAGCGAACCTTACAGCGAGACCACAGCCGATAACAGCACAACTGGCTCTGTAGATATGTGGTGCTGTGTTTCTGGTGGTGAGTAAGGTACCCAGAGCTCACGAGGCGCGCGACCATAAACGTAGTCTTTGAAACGACGTTCTGAACAGACGTGGCAACAATAAGAATTGATTTTCAGATATATGACTAGAGCCGAAACAAGATTGCTTAACAAAATCGTAATAGGGTTTTGGCCTTTTGGCCATCTAAACTCACACAAGAGGAAATACGAATAAAACTTCATGAAGTTAGATAATTAACGAAATTGGTCAAAAAAGCCATAGGCGAAGAGTGTTGCATTTAGTTTTCTCGTGCGCGGAAGCGATAAGCGTGTCTCTTACATGTATTTCTAATTGTTAGTAAAGAAACGTCGCCAGAAGGTAACCTTTTGCTCGAGTATGACATACGCTGAAATGTATTAAGGCGGTGGTTACACTGATGCATTTTCCGGACGGTTTCCGCATCGCGATCGGGATATCGATATAGATATGCATAGCGCTATTCCGCATGCATAGAGCGGAACTCAGAGTAAGGATTTCTATAGAGATCCTATATGAGGGAACAGAACTCTCATGCAGCTAAATTGAGAACTTATCTTAAACGTCTGTCGGCTTCCCATAAATAACCTCTTTAATTTGCATGACGTTTAGATGACATTGAGGCAAATAAAGAAAAGCGGAACTATGACAAAGACAAAAAATGATATATCCCTCTCTGTCGCTCTTATTCAATTTAGTTTATGACCATCTCGCTCAGTAGCGGTATTATTATTTGACGTCTACTCTGGGGTACTCTGTGGAGCGGAATCTGCTCGCACACCGCACTGTCGTCCGGAAACCGCATCAGTGTGACAACCGCCTAAACCTTCATCAAACCTATTGTATCTAAAATGCCGTTAGCTTATTAAGTTATATATGAATAAGGGGGCATGCATTTGAAAACGTATTAAGTCACAATTTTAATTAATGGTGAAAATCTAGTTGTATCTTTTTCAAGTGAGGCCGAATCAATATCATATATCGAATTATCTTATCGAGTTGCACTTCAAAATGCGTCCATGCATTTATCACTGTGATTATTCAAAAACGCCGTAGACACCCAACTTACTAACGCTCTTTTGACATATTACAAAAAAAAGTCTAAAAAATAACCGACTTTCCCCCTAAGTAGGGTTTTGGCCTCGGAGCACCAAATCGATCCAATTGCCGTAGAAATCATCGATCGATCGATCGAAGCGTGAAGAACATTACATAAGGGCTCCTTTTTTACATTTTTGATACGGAACCCTAAAAGTATAAGATGTCTTCCAGACATGGCGGGGCGGGATCGATGTGTGGTATTTTATTCTTTGACGTCAGCTTGGAAATGTCACATAGATTTCCTCACGTACGTTACGTTACGTTTGCGCATTAGTAATAATATCATGCGCAGAAGCGGGGCGGTACTGCATTCGCATCGCCCGCAGGAAGCAGTCATTTAAATGAACGGACGCAGTAAATAGTAGTACTGTCTCGACTGACAGTTGACACTGATAGCTGACAATTTATATCATATCGGTTTACTTGCAGAACAGCGCCACCTATGTGGCTAGATAGTTAAGTAGTTTACAACGCCACTCAATACAACTAATAGAGGGCGCTGTTATTAGTTGAGATATATTGTTAAGTAATTTATTAAATTCACTTTGGAAATAGACTCGATACCAAGCGCACACCGACGCTTACTTTTCCCTCAAGACACCCCAGCCTCAGCCACGACCCAACAATATCGTACCGCCTCCGTGCCGACAAATCAGGAAGTCACTTGAATAGCAAATATAAGTGCTCCACCACCACCACCATATCAGCCGAAGGACGCCCACTGTTGGACATAGGCCTCCCCCAAATTCACGGGGGGTATAGATAAAGGTACCGACTAAGAATACGTCTGAAACACGTGGTTCGCCTCACGTCAGTACCCGGCTCCACACATCAGCGGACCAGTGTTCTATCCACTTGACGATCATACTACCATCTACTCGTGTGATATGATATGAAGAAGCACATGGGATTAAGTAAGTATCAAGAGGTAAAATAGCACTGACACTTGGCAGACTAGTTTTTTTTTATGACATAGGATGCAAACGAGCAGACGAATCACCTGATGGTAAGCGATTAGCGCCGCCCATGGACACTCGCAACACTACTAGTGTAATCAGTACGTATGAATAGATAGTCAATAGCAAATAAAACGTTGATATAATTCCAACCAACCAATTTAAGCTAGCTCGAGCTTTTTTGAGAAGGCCTACTGAACCTGCAGTGGACGTCCTTCGGCTAATATGATGATGATGATGATGAAGCTACAAGTAAGCTAACCTAATGAGCTCTATACATATAGCCCGAGCGACCCCTCTCCGAGTTATTGGTAGCACCGGTAAGTGATCCCTCCGAAGATGAACCACTTGCTGTTTCCTCCAGGCCGCATCGGCCAGGACGCTTCCCCTTTCCACAGACCCGTGCGGGTCCACAGGAACTGGAAGTGCCCAGACACTCGTGGACGTTACGTGACTAGTGCCCCACATGGGTTTAGATCTTTTTTACCTGGGGAAATGCATTTAGACATCCCGCCTAGCCGAGGAAGTAGGGCCGTACACAAGTACGTACTTGTACCTGTGTACGGCCCGTAAGAAACCGTAATTTTTTCAGGAACTATAACGTTATAATTCCTGAAAAATTACGGTTTCTTACGGAAAATAAAACTTATGACGATCATCTTAACATTTCTTATAATTCTAACATATGTAATAATATATATGTTTGCTTTATTTTGTAATTCGTTATCAATCTTACCGTGAAATAAATAATCGAATATACTTAATCTAATTCA
Source organism: Notocelia uddmanniana (assembly GCA_905163555.1). Classification (NCBI taxonomy): domain Eukaryota; kingdom Metazoa; phylum Arthropoda; class Insecta; order Lepidoptera; family Tortricidae; genus Notocelia; species Notocelia uddmanniana. The sequence continues at coordinate 7,242,248 of LR991064.1, forward strand.
ATAAAAAATACGTGAATAATAGTTTGACAATATAATTACTAGAATGAGACACCCTTTAGTTAGTTATTGTATAAGCAATTATTTGGCCACTTTCGTTGCTACGAGTAAAATCTAGGTATTTGATGCTGACTGTATACCCAGTGTGATGGGAACGGGATAATTAAAAAATAGCACTTACCGCTCCGAAAACTGCTGAAGTAATCAAGTAGAGATCTGAAATGAATAAAGATAAATAATTAGTGTTCAGTCTTTTATGATAACATGTTTTCTGGGGTATATTTCGAACAGGCATCCCTAGACATTTCAATATGGAGGTAGTTGATCAATTTTTTAAAGCAAACGTATAATTCTTCCAACACACAGGGAGGAACAATACCACGAACTTTCCTGAAAGTATGTTGTCATTTAAATGATTTACAATCGACTTGTAATCATTAGAAACTTTTGTTAAAAAAAAACGCGAAATAAAAGCACGTTAAGCCTTTGATCCCGGCTGCTGTCTACGACAGCAGTCGTTAAGCCAAGTTAGAGGTTCTAACAGTCAAGTTGCCCACTCACTTGACAAAGGGGGGTCGAAGTTGCACGAAGTCCGTAGGGAGTACCCACCGTTACCCTACAGGTGACCCCTGGGTGGTGCTAAAAGTGCAACAAAAACTGCTCCACCAAGTATAATTGATGGATACAGGCGTTATTTTATATTCAAGAATTCCATGATAAATTTATAGATCAAGATTGTATGGTCTTCAATTAATGAATGTGTGTGCAGGTCTTTTAGTGACGACGAGAGATACCTTCTTGGTAATTAACGGCATGTAAGAATACGCACGAATACGTTCTTTAGCGAAAGAGCAAAAAATTTACCAAACACATATCCGTTCCGTATAATAGTGGCGAGTGATGGTGTTTATACTCGTAGCTCTGGACAAACTACCCGTTTCTTTTTGAAACATATACAGAACGGTGAACGAAAGTGACGGCAGCTTTATCTCCCAAAAACCACAGCAGCTAGCACATGGCCGCGGACGAACAATGTCGCGCGCGCGAGACATACTATCCGTCTCTTCCTAATTGTAACACTTAAAACGAAACAGGTAGTCGTGTGCTAGCCGTGCATACTGGATGTTACTGAGGAGACTTTATCGGAAACGGATTCGGAGTTTTCAAATTAAATTTAACGGAGGCGGAACCGGAATAGGAGTCTAAGTGGATGACGGAATCGGAACTAAAACCATAATTGGACTCGGAGTTTTCCGGGAAGAAAAATGTGTTAAGGGTAAGTTTAATGATAAATTTAATGATTCCTGGACGAAAAGTCATAACCTATCTTTTGCCACTGCAGCTGAAGCGTTTCTTTCAACTCCGGTATAACTTCTGATTGAAATTTAACGGAAGCGGAGTCGGAACCGAAAGTAAAAAATAAAAATTAACTAAACTGGAATCAGAGGTACAATCGCAGCCCAGTAGTATCCGTAGCCCAAACGTTAATAGAGCTTCAGAGAACAGTTCCGGTGGTATTGTAGTACCTATAGTTGCTATACATATATGTCCATGCCATCAGATATATCGGAACGAACAAAGTGCTCAAAATATCTGAACCCGACTATTGTCAAGGCGTTAGAGTGCATTGTATAGATATTTTAACACCCCAAACAGTACAGCAGATATATCCGATGGCAAGTGGCAACTGTAGATGCGGTCTTTCTATTTAATTCCTCTCAATTTCCCCCAACCCCCCACACCATACAATTACGAGACTAATTTGGGCAATTTGTCTTGTCCCGATGTAGTTCCTGCCTGAGATAGCAGTCACGTAGACGGCCTAACAATTCCATTAATCAAACCTAGCCCAGAAAATTGCATTGCACGAAGGTTACAGTGTCGGTAACGCATGTAAGTACTAAGTGTGATCCGGTGATTATGTTATGATAACTTTTAGACACCACTGCAAGACCACATAAGCATCTTCTAGTCAGCTGCCGATAACCGTTTATGTGTTTATCTTTGAAGATATTTCGATCATTGTATATACATGGCATTGTCACCTTTCTTTCAAACATACGCTAGTCTTACGTACGCTAGAAAGCGTTATGTAATCACCTAAGTACCTTGCTCGGCTAAGTACCAACTTGCCGCACTCGACTCGGTGGTAGACTGCAGAGCGAGGAGGCTCATTGGCGGCAGTACGGTAGTGGGAAACAAGCTACAGAGCTTAGCACATAGACGCAAAGTAGCATGTCTGTGAGTCTTCTACAAACTGTACTTCGGTGAGTGTGCTCAGGAGCTCCATGAGCTCATACCACCTTCCCCCTTCTTCCATCGGACATCCAGACGTACGGCTGGCTACCATCCTTACCTGGTCGAAATTCCTCTAATTCGAACCAAGCGTTTTTTATCTTCTTTTATAATGCGCATTTCTAAGGTTTGGAATTCTCTGCCGGCGTCTGTATTTCCGAATTCATATAACCTAGACTTTTTAAGGCACGAGTGAATAGGTATCTTCTGGGTGAGCTCGCTTCATCGTCGGCCTCATCTTTGCCCCCCCGGCTAGATGCTGGCCAAGAGCAATTCCATTTTTTATAATAAAAAAAACCTCTGGTTGCCCGGAAAATAGCGTCATGATTTTCATGAGATCGGCATCGACTTTTATATTAAATTTGCGTTGTGAATTATCTTCATGTACCTACAGTCAACAGCAAAGTAGATGATCATTTTAGTACCTTGTCACTTTCACTACTTTGACGCACCCTAACTGTCGCAGTGTTGTTACTTTAGAGCGACAAAGAACTAAAATGATAATCTACATTTGCTGTTAACTGTACGCAACAAATTTTTAACAAATTAAGTATTTACAAGAATATAATATGACAACTTTTTGGGCATAGAAGATCTTCATTAAACTGGTCAGTAAAGCAGTCAATGTGACACACGTTATGGTAAAGTGTTTCAAACACAATTCCAAACATAATAATCATAAATAGTGCTAGTTGTAATATTTATAAGTATGTGAGTTGCACCCTTTCTTACATATCGCGCGTGTCTCACACTATGGTAGTCGGTGGTTAAGAAGTCAATCCTGACACCTGTCATTTCCATACATATTATTACCTCAAAGTGACTTTTAGGTTATAAACTGTAAGGAAATGACAGATGTCAGGATTGACTTCTTAACCACCGACCACTATAGTTAGTTTTATAGATAAACTTAGATTTAAAGTAAGCTTAAATAAATCTAAATAAATAGAAAAATATGAAGAACGGACTTTCGGCAGTAGATATTAATTAAGTTTACGCGCACACCGTAATTCCCGAAGCGGAGTGAAGTCTTCAAACTCCAATGAAATTAAAAAAAAAGAAAATATGCAGCTTTGCAACTTTTAATAAAATTGCAATTTATACTCGATCGAGATTCTTCCAGATAACTTTCCTTGTTAGGTAACTTCAGCATCTTAGAGGCAAAACAAACAGGGAATGAAGTCGAGGTGGTTCATTTAGGAACGGCAAAGGAGAACTACTCGCGGTATGAAAATAATGTTTTTGTTTTGTTTTAATTACGTACAATATCCTCCTCTTCCTTTAGTTTCACTCCTGATTGCCAAGAATCGTGACCTCTAATTAGTTCGATTTTCGGAAGTTTATATGTAAACCTGTTAGTCTAGAGAAACTGATCGTGGGTGGTAGACTGGAAGGCAAGAGGGTCAAAGGACGCTCACCTCCCTAGCTTGGAAAGTCCTTTTTAATTTTTTAGCAAACAGATAGCAAAACTGCATTTTATCCACAAGAGTGCAAAGAATGTTTGAAATCCGAAAGATGTGTTATTAGTTACTTTTTTTTTAAAAGGCTTTTGTTCAACCATAGAATCCATTCTCTAGCTCGTGTTTCAATTCCACACTCGCGGTTACAACTTTGCACCCTTGTATAACAAATAACAATTTCCTATCCTGAAACGAAGACGCTTCGCTCGCTCGGTCAATTATACCTATAAATTGGTCCAGAATTTATAATATATGGTATTAATCTGGTACCGCTATCATAAAACCCTTCCCATCAGGACCGTATTCATTAAAACGTTATTAAATATTGTGCGTACTTCTGTTATCTTTGAGCGAACAATTTCAAGGTCCTCGGCCGCTTCGGTAATTAAAATGTTCATTAACGAGTTGTTTCATTAGCATCGCCAAAAGGAAAGTTCGCAGGACTTAGTGCTGTAGTATTTATTTATAAGAGTTTGGAAATTGAAATTAGGGGTTTCAGAAGTCCGATGAACTTGCCGAATATTAAAGGAATATATTTGATATATAGGTTAATTCAATTAATATATTTAAATCGCCCATTATACGAAGAAATACTCACAGAAATACACATAAGCGCGAAGCGTAGCGCACACGCGTAGCGTATGTAAGTAGATACGCTACGCGTGTGCGCTACGCTTCGCGCTTACGCTATTGACAAAACATACTCAAGGGTACCAATGTTATAACATAAATGCATAATAAAGTCACAAATATTTAGTAGTTAAAAACTATAAAGTGTAATTTAAATAATTTATATTGTAACTATCTTAGATGAGTAGGAATAAAAACGAATTTTGTTAAATAACGTTTATTAAATACAAGGAACGTACGTATATAATAAAAAATAAAACAAACGATAGTTAATCTATACTAATATTATAAAGCTGAAGAGTTTGTTTGTTTGTTTGAACGCGCTAATCACGGGAGCTATTAGTTCGAATTGAAAGATTCTTTATGTGTTGGATAGTCCATTTATTATATAACATTACGTTGCGACCAATAGGAGCGAAGACGCGGACGAAGTCGCGGGCAACAGCTAGTAATAAATAAATATAAACATAAGATAACTTAAAATTAAAAACCCCAACTATAAAAAGAATACGCCTTCTAAAAGGTCCGCCTGCGGCATGGTCCCCATAACGCTGGACGCGTTACCTCTCTGTATCGTTAGAGAAATTCTCTGTGAGAGGTAAACGCCGGCCTTGGGGTCTCTTGAGATGTTAAACCAGCCGCGACGACAAGGCTCTTTTTTATTAGGGTTCCGTAGTCAACTAGGAACCCTTATAGTTTCGCCATGTCTGTCCGTCCGTCTGTCCGTCCGTCCGCGGATAATCTCAGTGACCGTTAGCACTAGAAAGCTGAAATTTGGTACTAATATGTATATCAATTACGCCGACAAAGTGGTAAAATAAAAAGTGGAAAAAAATATTTTTTAATACAGTTGCTCAAAAAGTGCTACTTTACGTAGCTGTTTAGCGTGCGGAAAGTTGGTTTTCGCGCACTAGTGCTTTTCACTTTCCAATTTTTTTTAAATTATGCTTGTTCCAATGCATGACTCCTTATTGCTGGGTGTTAAATATTAGTTTCCTTTAAACGTCGTAATCAACATAAAAACAAACTGTTAATATCAGAATACGAAAAATATACACATTTCATATTTTATTACTTACCTCTTCATCATTATAACACGTTTATTTTTTAATATTGAATATTGAAAAACCGTTCTTAATAAGTTGTCTGAGTGGAACGGAATAGCTGCCGAAACGCCTGTCAAAGAAGAGGCGTTTTTACTTACTGCAAGCATGTTTTAAGTTTCTCAAGGCAACATTCGATATTGTTTTTATAAACATTACTTGTTGTTTTTCTTATTTTTTCGCAACTGTATTAAAAAACGTCGTTCAATACACGTGCGGAAATGTCATTCTTCACTCGTCCCGAGTGTTGCCACTGGCCTGCGGCTCGTGGCATCTCTCGGTACTCGTGAAGAAATGACATACTTTCCGCACTAGCATCGAAATGTACTATTATTAGGGTACCTCCCCTATACGTAAAGTGGGGAGTGATTTTTTTTTAATTTTAACCCTAACGTGTGATATATTGTTAGATAGGTATTTAAAAATAAATAGGGGTTTAATAAAATAATTTTTTGATAATGTTAATATTTTCGGAAATAATCGCTCCAGAAGTAAAAAAAAATGTGTCCCCCCCCCCCTCTAACTTTTGAACCATAAGTTTTAAAAATATGAAAAAAATCTCAAAAGTAGAACTTTATAAAAACTTTGTAGGAAAATTATTTTGAACTTGATAGGTTGAATAGTTATTGAAAAAATTACAAAAATAATTTCTGAACTAAGTTTGTAATTTAACCGTATAAACAGGTGTTTATTGTACCTGTCATTTCTACAAAATCACAATGAAATGACGTGCTTTCAAAGGTTTTGTGTTTCTGTACTTAATATGTCAACTTAATGTGACGGACGGAAAGCTACGGAACCCTACACTGAGCGTGGCCCGACACGCTCTTGGCCGGTTTTATTTTGTAGATATATTTTTTATTTACCAATGTTGAAACACTTAATTTCATTGAATTAATTTGAAATTTGAATATATATATATATATATATATATATATATATATTTTTTAGTGCCGGAATCCGTGCGGGTGGCGCTCGTTTCGTAAGCGCTTTCCTCTACATGCAGGGTTTCGCATGTTATCGGCTAAAAGGGTAGTAGCCTACGAAATTGTTGACCGAGAGTAAAAGTATTCCTGACGATTACCAGCGTCACGAATGCGAAACTGTTATTATGTACCCAGTGCTTACTGTGTACCAACACAGGAAACTAAAATCACCATCTCGCATTCAAGATGCTGGGTAATCGATATGGTTATCAGTATTTCTTTAGCTTAATATAGAAAGACTGAACGATTCCCGCAACTAACCAATAAGAAATGTCACTGCAATGCATTATTAAAATGGCTGAGTGTATTGCCCCTTTCCTGTCTAGACACTTCACAAACTATATTTTGAGCTTACAATTTGATTATTATTTACTTATTAGTTGGGCTAATAGAAAACTGTCGTACGTCTACTTCATTTTATTAACTCATTTATATCCTCGCGTCATTCCTGGTGCAAAGGTGCCCAAAACGCTTGCTGCGTTACCGCGTTGGATTGCAATAGACAACCATTGCAACAAAAACGACCCGGAGCGGGGATCAAGGCCCAGGGGCCAGACAGGTCCCGCTTACGTCTCTCTCGTTTTTCTGTACCTTTAACATATTTTATTATTTTTCGGAGACTTGCATCCGTAGGAAACTGTAAGGAATAATAAAATGTTATAGAAAATGTTGCGATTGAAAACATGATTCGCCAGACGGCCAGAATATTAAGTAGCCAACTCAGTAAATTTTAACTACGATTAGCCACAATTTTCCCCAATCCAACACATTCCTACAAAAAAATGTAAATCTTTGTAAAAGCAATCAATCAGCACGCTCTCACCACTTCGCGGGGACACCGCACGAATATCTAATTTTGTTTGTTACCCCCTCCCCGGTCTCCCCTTAAGGGGGAGCCGCGCCACCCCAAATCCACGCGGACGTTTTGATGGATCACCCTTAATGACAGGCGGCGAGGGAGGGTCCGTTATCGATACGATGTTATCGATGGATAGATTACGTAATTGGGTTGAGGGTTATTATGTTTCGGTATTGAAAGGGGAAATATTTTTATAATATACAGCTTTTTGTAGGCTACTTTTAAAGGGGTTGTTATTATTTTTGGCGTGTTATTTGGGAGTAGTTATCCTTACTGAATATCTCATTTAATTAATTTCAAGACTTAAAAAAATAAAAAAGCTCTACCATTTATACGGAATCCCATCTAAAATTGTTATTGACTGAAAATAGGAAACATGTTTATCAGCTAGCACTGAGTGAACAAGCTTTTATACGAAAATGAATTAATACTTCCTTGGTACACAGAAACTTTCCATGAAAGCTTTTCAGCCAAATATATATTTACCTGTCTTTGTAAGATTAGTGCAGCATGCAAATACATATTAGTTATTTATGAAATAATTTGTATGTATTGATACCACAATAACCTACAAAGTAAATAATAAATAAAAATAAACATAAGATAACTTAAAACTAAAAACCCCAACTATAAAAAGAATTTATGAAATTCGTCAGATCGGTCACTACTTGTCATTTAGGATACTTACGACATATTAATTTATAAGATTAATTTATCAATCGTGCTCTTAGCAAAGTACTTGCAATCTTGAGATGTACTCATGTCCATAGGTCCTAAATTATTACCAGCAGGGCGATAAAGTAACGAATCAAACGTACTCGTAGGGTTAATCAAAATCTTGATTTTTTGACATTAAGATCAACCGCACGTTCGTTTCCACCACTACCATATCAGCCCAAGGACGTCCACTGCTGGACATGGGCCTCCCCCAATTTAATGGGGGGTAAATGCCATAGTCGCGACGTTTGGCATGCGGGTTAGCGATCGCAGTATCTCCACCGCACTCCAGGGATGCTGCTGTTCATCCCACGGTGGTTTTGGTCGTATTTTCAGGACATACCCGGGTCCACCGTCCCGGGTACGTTCGTTTGAATGAATTTAATTACCCAGCTGAGATCAATAATTACTTGACAAGGTATTAATGTTAGTCGTACGAAGTCGTCGATGTTGGATTTTAATATTTTGAAAACCGCTGATAATATTGGCATGCCTTTATCATTCAAAACAATAAAGGTTGTTGTCACTTATCAATTTGCCCCTTATATAATTGGAAGTATTTTTCTAATATAATTATAATAATATATAAATTAAACCTAATAACCCATTCGTGTACAATCAAATGTCAAAATATGCCTACAAAAAATGTCAAAGTATACCTTACACAAAAATAATATGTTCGATGGCTCCTAATATCCGCGAATTAACTCTAAGGTACTTATTTATCAGCACGGCTAGTATAAACTATCTCGTCTCTATGTAATGGGTACACACGGAGAGAGACGGATAGTCTATCTCGCGCGCCATCTTGTGCTAGCCGTGCAGAGGCTTACTTTGATACAAATGCTTGCACTTGACTCTACATAATACCTAATTGATGCTGAAAAAAACAGTATCGATATCGGTAGAAATGTACAGTGTCCCATGTCTAGGCTTGCCGCCCCAGCATATGCGCCGCTCGCCGCATGAACGCCACTACAATTGTATTACACATTACAACTTCTACCGCTCCTGTCGACCTGGTATTTCTGCCGTTCAATCATACGCCGGTTTAACATTGATATTTCTAAGTTTCAAATGCTCTTGGGTTATATTTTAGCTAATATTAAGTTTAAGTGTAGGTATTATATCTGATTTCAAAATGTAGCATTTGCAGTGTCGTTTATATAATTGAATTGGTATTGTTAAGTAGGTAGGATTTGAAAGATGTTTAGATAGACACAAAAAACGTAAATATGTTACTCAGTGTGTTGTATCCGGAGAGAAGGTTTGAGATATTGTGTAAGTGCCCGTTTGAGACATGGTTTAAAGGGCAAAAGTGAGAGGCAAACAATTTTTTTTCTTTTCTTTTTTACACTGTAACTATAAAATTAATACTACAGCAAGGGGACAAATGATCCACCTTTTTGAAGTGGATACTTCATTGTTGGCAGCTTATATGAATTAGCTGCCCTATACTCAACGTTTTCAGTACGTATTAATTCCATCACTAACTCGTAAGGAATTATATCAGGGTTAAAAAATATCCTATGTCGTTTCCGACTTCTCAAACTATCTTCATGCCAAATTGTATCTATTTTGGTTTAGCTGTTTAATCGTGATGATCTAACAGACAAACGGCCAGACAGAGTTACTTTTGCATTTATACTATTAGTATGGATAAAATAGTAGGTGACAAGCAAATTGAGATTGAGCTGCAACTGATTGAAAGAGGTAGAACACAGCGAAACGTTATCTTATCTCGCTCATATTTGGTGCAGGCCAACTGAGGAAGTACCTCCACCTTACAGAAGACCGCAGCCATAATAAACGCCACTACTTATTCGTTTCGTTAGGTATGTGGTGTTGTGTTCACGGTGGTAAGTATGTCCGCCAGAGCTCCCGAGGATGCGCTGTGTTAAGAGGGAGGTACCTGCGTGTCTCTAGCTGTCAACACAACAAATCCTCAAGTTAAAAAAGAGTCGGCAACGTGCTTGTGATTCTATTGGAGTCGCCAGTGTCCAAAGGCGACGGTGTCTGCTCACCATCAGGCATGTCTCTAACTTGGCCACCTTGTTAGCCACCGTCGTTGTATAAGAAAAACATATTTTTAACAAGAATTTGAACCCAAACATTCGGACAACATTCTTATTTTATTTACTTACACAATTATCTAACCAGATAAGTCAGTTCAGAAATAAAACAGCATTTCGTCGTTCGAACACAAAACGAAGCATCAAACAATAATATAAAACGTACCCAAATTGATATCTAATGGACTCAGGCACGGCACAGTCGAATGCAATTATAGGAAGCAATTTGTTGGAACTACTTCGATGTACAGTGGACGTCACAGATATGCTTCTAATTTACACCCTACTACATGGCAATAAGGAGGAAATTCAAATGGAAATGATTTTTTTATCGGCTAAAATCTCCTAAGTACAAAAATGATAGACTGTTTCATGAGCGGCAACCTCAGGGGCTTTTATTATTATATGCTCCTGTGCTCATTTCTCTGCGACAGATACACAACGAGACACATCTGAAAGGTATGTTGGTATGTAGGTAAGTCATCATCATCATCCTAGCGTTATTCCAGTACAGTTTACATCACGAAGGATGCCCGGGGTCCGCTACCTAATCCCAAGAATTGGCTTAGGCACTACTGCCATCTGACCTTACAACCCAAGAGAGAAACTGAACCTATTTTCGATCAGGCTTTTCAAGTGTGTTGGCAACTTAACTTAACTGTAAAAGTTCTCGACCCGCCCGAAGGCGCCTAACTTGGCTTAACAAGTACTGTCATAGACAGCATCCGGGATCAACGTGCTCAGTTAGTAACCACTCAAAGCAGCGGTCACCCATCCAAAAATTGACCCCGGCCGACGCACGCGGTAAGTAGATACTGCTGGGCACAGAAATCAGAGAAAAGCAGACTTGCAGTATTAAGCCAGACGATTTTTCATACAGTTGCCTCGTTTAATCTTTATTGTGCACCAAAATGAGTTAGAAAGCGACAGATAGTACGATCATTTTCGGCTGTTAACGAATTGTCTCCATTTGAAAGCACACGAGGATGTTAAATCCCATATAAACTTAACACACTGCAACGTCAGTTCGGTACAATTTTCAGTTATGAAGACGGAGACACTGACAGGTGAAGACCTGTCAGATGTCACTTGTCTGTCTCTCTCAAGCTTTCTGATTTGTGCATTAGTGAGAATAGATCAGATGTACAGAATCGTTCAACTTAAGGCGACTTCCTGATTTGGCGGGGCGGGAGCGATATGTCATAGGTATTCTGCTCTTTGACGTGAATTTACCGATGTGAGATTTCCTCACTTGACGAAATACTGTTAGTAATACGTTTGCGCAGTAGTAATACCATGCGCAGAAGTGGGGCAGTACTGCATAAGTATCGGTTGACACTGACAGCTGACAGATTTCTCATATCCTACCGCCCCCGCATCGACAAGTCAGGAAGGCGCCTTAATCTGATATCTGTGCCGCTGGGCGACAAGCGCTCCCGCGTGCGTTTGTAGGTAAGTAGCTACATATAAGTCATGAAAATAGTAGTGTTTACGTGGCTCCCCAACCCACACGCACGCAGCGTAATGAGAGCTTTATACAGGGTGTCCCTTGGGTAATTATGCGTTTGGCCCCTATGCACCCTGAATTTCACGCCCCCACGTACAGCCTTTAATTTGGTTTAGGTTAAATAGACAGAATTTGACAGGCACGGTGGGATGAGAAAATATGACGTTTCGGTTTCTAAAAAGTTCATACATTTACACGAACCTTCAACTATATCGAATCCTCAAGTCAACAAGGGATCGGCAACGTGCTTGCGATTCTTCTGTAGTCGCCAGTGTTAACTACCATATAAGACTTTTTTTATACCGCGTCGGTGGCAAACAAGCGTACGGCCCGCCTGCTAGTAAATGGTCACCGCAGCCTATGGACGCCTGCAACTTCAGGGGTGTCACATGCGTGTTGCCGACCCTTTAAAAATTTACTTGACTTTGTTGTTAATAGTGTAAAAGTGTAAATATATGTGTGAAATTAAGGATATTTGAGTTCTAGAACCCGAACATTTGTCATTAAATGCTTAAAACTTACGTATAAACTGTCACTCCGGGCGACATGTTTCGAACTCTTCTTGAGTGCTTTCTCAGGATGAGTACATCAGTGGCAACGGCGCACTGTACACATTATACTTGAGTTGCCAGTGTTTTGGGTCAGGCCAGATTCTAATTGAGCCAGTTAAGTTGTTGGTCAATATCTAATTTAGTTTAATAGACATTCACATATTACCTATTTTTGCGGAAGATTATACATAGTTATAGTCATAGCGTTTTGATTGAATAATTCATATCCATTAAGTAAAGTTGAAATGATTTAAAACGAGATTTTGCCCGCGACTTTGTCCGCGTAATATTCTACTACCTATCCCATAAATCCAGGCTACAGACTATTTGCAAACGAAGTTTTATGATAAATCGTTTAGCCGTTTTTGTATTAGTAGGATGTCGGACTTTTTTAGACATAACTCGAGAACGGCTGCGCCAGGGCCGATTATTATGATATTAGATTCTTTGGATTTGTCTTCGCTCCGAATAGCAGAATAACTAAATATATACACGTACTGAAATTATTGATCCTAAATTCCGATCTGCCAAACTCATAATCTGCATTTGAATGTTTTATTCTAACTAAATTGTAGAATTTTGTGCTCTCGTTGCGACATTAGAATTTTAACTTCATTTTAATTTTTTATTCAGCAGGATCAGTCGTTGGATGGGTGACCGCTTTGAGTGGTTACTAACTGGGCGCTCCCGTGCTTTGGAAGGCACGCTAAGCCAAGTTAGAGGCCTTCGGGTGGCTTGAAAACATCTAACAGTAAAGTTGCCCACTCACTTGACAAGCCTAATCCCGATAAGGTCTAGTTTCCTCCTCCGGTTGGAAGGTCAGATGGCAGTCGTTTCCGTAAAAACTAGTGCCTACGTCAATTTGTGGGATTAAGTAGTGGACCTCAGGCATCCTTCAGGATGCAACTGTACTGGGAATAACGCTAGGATGATGATGATGATATGAATAAGGGCATTAGTGATGCTAGGAACTCCTAATTTATTTCTAGCGAAGCCTCATTCTGACATATCAATATCATACGCAGACTTCGCACCAAACAAAAGATCCATGGCTCAAATCTCCGAAGTGTTTCATCAGGAGATGAATCCGCACCATCGATCGCCTGGCCTCCGTCCAATGCTGCCATTAAATCCCAAAACGTCATATCTAACTATGAGAATCGTACATAGATACGTCGTTTCGATAGTTAGGTATGGCCTGCGTCCAATGATACTGTCCAATTCGAAAACGTCATATTTCACTATGAAACACGTATGGAAATAAGACGTTTTGAAAGTAAGTGAGAGCGCCTCACAGCCTCGGCATTGTGGCTACGCGACCGAAGCCATTGTGCTACGACGTAGAGCCGCTACGGATAGCTACGAATCGGACATGGTTGTCTATTGTGTAGTTTTTTTAATTGAAACGAGTTTTGTATTGACGCGACTGGGTAAAATTACTACACTGTTTTGCCACAGCGTGGCATTACTAAATCGACGTTAAATGTGGCGCCTGCAGCTGCCATCCCATGGTTAAACACACAAAAACACACCGAGGGTTACGTAAAAAATATTTTTATTATATGATGTAACTAAAAATTTACTGTTTTCCCAATTTTTCCTTGCGTGTTTAAACGTTGCTTCGTAAAAAATTACAATATTCTGAGTTCACGGGAACTCAACGGGAAGTACCCTGATTCCCTTGCGAGTGTCAAAAATTTGCGGCATAAACGGCTGTATCTTTTGATTGCGTTGGCTTAGAAGTTTGATTTTTTCACAGCTCTAAGGGACAGTAGACCTGAGTATTTGATATAAATTCCAGTTTGATACTCCACGCGTTTCTGAGAAAATGGGTTTTTCTTTTCGAGGTACGGAACCCTAAAAAGGCGAAATGACGTTTTCTGTTACGTTGATTACAGACGGTTTCGTGCAACTCACTAAAAGTGACTGGAAATTAGATACCCTTTTCAGGGTTCCGTATCTCAAAAGGTAAAAACGGAAACCTTATAGGATCACCCGTGCGTCTGTCTGTCTGACCGTCCGTCTGTCACAACCAATTTGCTCCGAAACCACTGGACCGATTGAGTTGAAATTTGGTACACCTATGTATAGGTAAGTCAGTGACCCGAACATGGACGTATAATGTATACAGGGAGATTCAGGACACGTGAGCAGGACCTACTGTATACATAGTAAGTAGTAAAATGAATCGTTCACGATTGTAATTAAGTGAAACTCCCACAACGTGTTCATTTTTTAGGGTTCCGTGTCCAAAGAGTAAAAACGGGACCCTTTTACCAAGACTTCGCTGTCTTCCGTTCGTCTGTCTGTCACCAGGCTGTATCTCAAGAACCGAGATAGCTAGACAGTTGAAATTTTTACAAATGATGTATTTCTGTTTCCGCTATAACAACAAATACTAAAAAACAGAATATAATAAATAATAAATGGGGCTCCCATATCACGAACGTGTATTTTTTGCCGTTTTTATAGATAATGGTACGGAACCCTTCATGGATGAGTCAGACTCGCACTTGGACGATTTTTTATTTTTTGTTTAGTAAAAGCTTAATTCTCTATAATCATGGTCACCCTACAACAACTAGTTTATCAAGACTTCAAACTGTTATGACAGCACTTTGATTATGAAGAGTAAATTGTCACATTGAGTGACATACGATGTTTCAAAAGTAATCAGACTCGGATGACGTTCAATTTAACACGTATCCTTAGAGAAATAATACCAACAGATCCGTAGTGTTAAGCAACATGATTTTTCATATAGTTGTCGCTTTGTATCCTTATGGTTAACCAAGATGAGTTAGACGCGGACAGATAGTACGATCATTTTCGGCTGTTAACGAATTGTCTCCATTTAAAAGCACACCAAAATGTCTGATCCCATGTAATCCAAAACGTCAGGAACACTAGTTCAGTACAATTTGCAGTTATGAAAGCGGAGACACTAACAGGTAAAGACGAGATATCATCACTTATCTGTCTCTCTCAAACTTACTGATTTGTGCATTAGTGAGAATACTGATAATAGATTAGATGTACAAAAATGGTTCTACTTAAATGAGCGGATCTGCTTTACTCTGACATCTGTGCACGTATCACTTGACTAAAGTACTCTAATTGTAGAGTGACCATGCATTTCGTAAATAATTAAAAACTTTTTACTTTCAACACGAAAGATAGAAACAGTAGCTTGTGACCTACTGAATCCGTAGTGTTGATCATGCTCGCGTCTTCCGAATCATCCTGTGACAAACTGCACTTGATCGGTACCCGGAGAAGGCAAAAAACCGCGTCATACATGCCCCAGGGACATGCGGGGATCGATCGCGACCCAGACGGCACCGTCGGTTGTTTACCACCCGTGAGGCCCCGGGCGGTAATGGATCAAATACTGAACCGACACCCGAGCAACATGGGATACTTACCTTACATGTTTGTACGTAGGTATATATAAAATTGGTAAGCATTTGGCTACCATCTCATCTGTTGTTCAGTGATGATGAGGTCGAGCGTGTTACATACGTACCTAGATAGTGCCCATTCACTCTCGTCTTAAAAATATAGAAGTTGCAAGTATGTGGGAAATACTTTGCCGGAAGAGAATTAAACTCATTAGCTGTCCTTGACAGGTTTTAAGTTCTATGAATAAGGGGGTTAATGTTTAACTTCTTACCCTTTTGGACATAATTTTTCATGTACGGCAGTGACACCTACAAGCCAAATCAGTTAAATAAAATAAATAAATAAATATAAGTAAATATTAGGCGACAATTTTTTGCACAAATCGAACTAGTCCCATAGTAAGCTCAATTTGGCTTGTGTTATGGGTACTGGTCAACGATATATTTAATAGATATATAATTAAATACATAGAAAACATCCGTCTCAGGAACAAATATTTCTGCTCACCACAGAAACTAATGCCCTTACCAGGATTCGAACCCGGGACCTCTAGCTTCGGAGGCAGTGTCACTACTAACTGGCCGACAAATCCCATAAGAGATTAAATATCAACCTTAGTGTAAAGCACGAAGGTGCCTGAAAACGTACGCCATAACACCTATAGTCGTTATTGGCGCCGCAGGCACGACAACACATAACCTTTAGATGTGCTCAGTGTCCAAATGGTTAATTTAAATACACAAAGCGGAAAACTAAAGAAGCGAAATACGAATGTTAACTGAAGCATAGCTCAGCTAAGGAAATACGTTTGATTTAAGCCAAGGGGCACTGACACTGCCTAAATAGCAATCTGAATCTCAATGACGGCAAATAATTCACATGACTAAGAAAGACTATAGGGACGTCCCATTCATGGCTTGTGACTGTCGGATACCTATTTAACATCTGGTACTTTTCTTTTTTTCGTTAAACTCATGTGGCAGTGAGCGGGGCACATTGCACGTACAACCGATGGCCGTTGGGGCGGAAAGGTTCTCAAGTGGCGACCACGTATTGGATGGCGCAGCGTGGGTAGGTACAAGGTGGACTGCTGACCTGGTAAAGGTCGCTGGAGTCCGCTGGATGCGGGTGGCGCAGGACCGTTCATTGTGGCACTTTTTAGGGGAGGCCTATATCCAGCAGTGGACGTCCAATGGCTGATATGATGATGTTGATGATGACTTTTCTAATACCTTCTATATTTGTATTTATTACTAGCTTTTACCCCCACTTAATCCGCTTAAAAGTCGTTAAAGTCTTAAGAAAGAGTGGCTTAAAGAAATAAATAATTTCCGTTATGATTTATGATAATACATCTTACATTCTTACATACAAACAGTATGGGTATTCAGAAAGTTTTTACAAACGAGTTACAAAGGTAAATATGAACTATAGCTTCAAATCTTCAAGGAAAGGGCGTAATCCCATTTTAAAGGTCGGCAACGCCACTTCTGGTGTTGCGGGTGTCCATGGGCGGCGCTAATCGTTACCATCAGACGATTCGTCTACTCTTTGACTCATATTTCAAAAAAAATATACAGTTGACTACAAAAAGATAAAAGGCGTTGGCGTCATCGTCTCGTATTTAAGTAGGAGGATCCTAGCGTATCACTTGTATCTTCAAGGAACCCGGGATTCCGCTTCGGCGGCTAATACCAAAATTTTACGAAGGCACTAGTTTTACAAAGACTGCCATCTGACCTTCCATCCCGATGCAGAACTATACTTTGTCGAAATTGTATTTCCTCAAGATGTTTTCCTTCACCTAAAATATACTGTTAATGTCAAAATGATATTTCATACACAAGTTTTTCTTAACCCGAAAGAGCCTGGGTTCGAACCCACTAGCTTCAGATTAGAAATCGCGTGACTTAAGACAACTCACATGCTTTTTTTTTTTAATGAATCAAAATACTTTTTAAACTTCCAATAAAACTACAATTTAGGTATCTATGGCTAAAAGCCGAAAAAAAGAAGGTACCGAAGGCCCCGGTATCCTCCCGAGACACGAAAGCCCATCCCTGCGCCCTGAAAGCTCGGGGATACAGCCGCATTAACTCGTGGCGGAGCTTTTTTTATGTAAATGCTCATCCCGCCGCCAAGGAGCTTTTGTCGAACCTAACCCAGCTTTATAAGGACGAAAGTGATTGTAATTGTAAGTATTTGTAATAATGGTAAAGTAATCAGTTATTGGTGGGCTGGGTTTGACAAATGAATGGTTACGTGAACGTGACAATGTGTTCGGGTTACGTTCTGCCTCTTATATAAGTATTTTGAGCTTTATTTTGTTGTAACAACTGATATACATTTTATTAAGAGGCATTATATGTTAACATAAAAATGTTTCGAAAAACAGCACCACTCCCTTTCTTCCCTTGGGTGTCGTAAGAGTCGACTATGGGAACCAGGTTGAAGTGTGTTGTAGTTTGTGAGCGATGGGCTAGAAACTGTCCTTGTAATATCACATTTTCCGCGTCTATAAACCAGTAGGTAATTGCTTAAAGTGGCATTGAAAAATAATTTTCATGTGCTCTGCCTACCCCTATGTATCTATGACGAAAATATGGATAACTCAAGTAAAGTAATTAAAGAACGCGATGTTTTAAAAATTCATATAATAACGGAGCAATTTTAGGCTTTTAATGTATACGTATATATTATATATGTAGTAAAATTGTAAGCCGATCAGTTTTGGGCCGAAATTTGTCGATTTAGTTGTAATGTTTGAAACGATACTCCTTAATAAAAATTTAAATTCTATGTACATGTAAAAACTATGATGTAGGGCCGCTTTAGTCCTATCACTAGATGGAAACTATATGACGTGTCGATTCACTTTAATATACGCGACGCTACAAAGTTGGGATCTCCTATTAAACACTTTAGTATAGGGAAAGCCTGCACTTCCATAAAAATATTTGAATCAATTTGCACAGTAGTAACCATGCGCAGAAGTGGGGCAGTACTGATTTCGTATCGGTTGACACTGACAGCTGACAGTTTTCTCATATCGTATCGCCTCCGCGTCGACAAATCAGGAAGTCGTCTAACGTATCGGAATGAGCGGTAATAACACTGATGCAACAAATTGCAATGCGATACGTAAACGTGTAATGAACCCTATGTAATAATATAAATAGCTAACACCGCATTAGAGCTAAAAAGTGTGATTTGTTTGGCATGCAAAATATATAATAAATATTATAAGTAAACATAGTTCAATTTAAGCGAGCAGTAATGTTATTATTAATTTATTTATTTTGCGTATGGCAAGTGCACAGTTTTGCTACAGAGTAAAAGGCAGTCGGTCCAACCACTTTGAAACCTCTGAGTCAGCTTGGTATTATTGATAAGTGCTACTATACTTTATCTAAATATTTACGAGGTTAGTTTTTAGCTAGACACCACGGATTTATTTGGTTACTATTTATTTAATCATTTGTCATTTTGGCTTTGTGTTAAATATTTATTAAAATTATGCTGTAGGCTTTATTATTTGAGTATATAATAACTGTAAAAAATCTGTGTGCAATATGTACCTATGAATAAATGTTTTTGCACGCCTATCGGTAAAATATGGCAAATCTGTTAATAATAAAGACCATCACTATATACTTATATTTGCAAATAAATAATTTTGAGTTTAATTATCATACCGACTACGATAGTGCGATCTTCTACAGTATTTCCTTTTAATTCACATGAACCACTAATCCTTCACATAAAACAAAACAACACACTATCGTAAAATCTCCTACAATTAGGGATAACCGCTGCAATTAAACGTTCTCAACTAAAACAACCTTATTACCATGGAATAGGTACTATTATGGGTTATCGAGCTTCGAGGTGCAGGTAAAAATGTGGGCAGTAAATCAGGGGAGAATATGGTCGTAAATCTAGGAGGGGCGAATGCGAATGTAATTAAACAAGGTGAAGTGTGAACGGTATTGGTGCTTTTGGACTTGAGAGCCGAAGTGAGAAGAGTCGTGTTGTAACTACACTTTTATTTATGTTTATCAAGCTTACTGTTTCAGCTATTACTGTACCTATTTACACACACACTAAAGCCCATACAGTATACACTTAGTTATTCGTAGAATTTAAAGCTGTAAATTCAATTTAATGTTGTGTTGTGTTTTAATGATATGTGTTTGGCTGTCACGACTAGATGACTGGGGCGGTGAAGAGGTAAAAGGCCTTAAAGAAACAGTAAGTATATATAGAGAAAATATCATTTTAGTGCGTATTCTCATCCAAGTGGTCGCAGACCGGTACACAAAATTAGCTGGTCACTAACTGTCGACCCATCGTGTTAAATTTGTATTTAACTATTTAAAATTTTTATTTTCCATTGTAAGGATGTCGATGAAGTTTAAGCGAATTTGTGTCACAAGGTTTCTCTTTGTCGATGTTAATACAGACCATTTTTAATTGCTTCAGTAAGGTCGGCGACGCGCATTGTCACCCCTGTTAATGCAGGCATCCATAGGCTGCGGTGACTGCTTACCATCAGGTAGGCCGTACGCTTGTTTGCCACAGACGTGTTTTAAAAAAAAAAGAAAATAAATAGTAGCATTTACTTTTTTGAATTTTTGAAATAGTAGCCATTGGTTGCGATCAACAGGTATCACATTTGATTGAATCGTTTTACGTACGTGCAGTCGCGACGCGATAACGTTTTTCCACGTTTTTCAGCACGGCTAGAACAAGACGGCGCGCGAGCTACCTCGCCGCGAGTATCCGTCTCTTTCTAATTAGTACACGCAGAATGATACGGGTAGTTAAAAAAGGCTGTCTGCAAGAGACCGCTATTTTGCGATAAGCTTATAAAAGACAATGAAAGTTTAAGAAAATGTTACACAATACATTTTCTGAAACCATAAGTGATCCTTCTGTGATGCTCAATTTATGCATTCCAATTTGATTTCATGATTAAATTCCAATTTAACATACAAATAGCACAAATCGCAAACGATATCAAAATAAAAATAATATTTCATCAGCTCAAAACTTTATTCGCAAATTAATCCCGATACAAATGCGAATCAGATGAAAAAAATCATGCCTGGGTATTCAAAAATACCGATTCGATACTTTGCTTCAAGTAGCCCAGTGTAACTGTGACCCCCGATTACACCTATTCGATTGATACGCTCGACCATATTACTCTGGGGTGTGTCGAGGGTCGGCAGGTTTGTGAATATTGTCGCATATTCGTCATTATCGGGTAGCAATCAGTCAGCGCTGTCGCGACATCTGGCGATCAGTGGACGTCTGTCAACGCGGCACTTTACTGGGACATGAAATTGCAGTTAATATCGAAACGATCGGAGTAAAGAGGGTTCTGCGTACAGTCTAGATTATACTTATACCTACAGTACCTATTACCTACAGCGCATACCTATCTATAGGCGTTTTAAAGTCAAACATGCAAACAAATGCTAAAAAAGTATCTATGGGTTAACTTTTTAATTCCAGTGAATTTAAATCTTACTGTTTGACTTGTCTATGGACATAAAAATTACGAAATTAAACTCTTGGAAGTATTTCTCATTTTTCATGACAGATATCTGACAGAGGTTCATGAGCAAGGCGGTATCAGAACGTAAGTATTCTCTGTAAGTTCGTGACGTAACGTTTGCTACAAAGAAGATAACATGGGCGCGCGTTGTATTAATTAAGGAGAAACCAACTGCGATGATAAACCCGTGGAATTGGTCAACCTTCACTTTTTTTTTTTTTTTTATTAAAAATGGGATTGCTCTTGGCCAGCATCTAGCCAGGGGGCAAAGATGAGGCCGACGATGAAGCGAGCTCACCCAGAAGATGCCTATTCACTCGTGCCTTAAAAAGGTCCAGGTTATATGAACTCGGAAATACAGACGCCGGCAGAGAATTCCAAACCTTAGAAGTGCGCATTATAAAAGAAGATGCAAAGCGCTTGGTTCGAACTAGAGGAATTTCGACCAGGTAAGGATGGTAGCCAGCCGTACGTCTGGATGTCCGATGGAAGAAGGGGGAAGGCGGTATGAGCTCATGGAGCTCCTGAGCACACTCACCGAAGTACAGTTTGTAGAAGACGCACAGACATGCTACTTTGCGTCGATGTGCTAAGCTCTGCAGCTTATTTCCCACTCATATATATTTTCTGGCTTTTGGCTCATTCAGTCTGAACACGGACCCCTAACACCCGCAACCAATATTGTTTACCGAAAGGACTGCTCAAATACACAAAATAGCAACAATACTATTGTTCGAACAATTGTCTCAACTCAAGCGATCCCCAACCGTATCCGATTGTTATAAAGACTATGTAAACCGAATTATTTGGTCGGTATTGTTGAACGGTTTATGATAAATGAGTTTTGAGTAAGCAGATGTATCGGATACAGCGTCCATCATATTTGCTTTGCGACAAACAAAATGGTGGCTTTGTTGCGATTTTATTGGTTGGTAATTGAATTTATTCTGTTCATTTAGCAAATGGTAGTTTCATTAGCTGATGGGCAATCAGATTATAATTTCAGCGGTTTGAGCTAATTTGTGTTTAATAATAGTCGTTGTCATATACGAGTAATAATACCATTTTATGTTACCGCAGTGTTTTAAACCGGGAGTTACACTAAATATTTCTGCGTTTCGGCCTTACTAGAGGTTACATTTTCATCCTGATAACTTTGTCATTTTGTATTTGGTAGAAGTAGGAGCTTTTATCACATTACTAGAAGAACTATCGAATTCTACACAATCTTATCAAGAAATACGGTCATGAAAGAGTGAAACAGCTGAGAAATGAGTCGTTATATAAACATATTTAGGTTTGCGTCTTTCTTGTTTAAAGTTAAGGGCCAAATTTGTGGTTGGACTCATAACCCGCATGAAATGCGTCACCGTTTCACTACAAGCCGTTAAATTTTTAATCACTGGAGAGACGAATTTTATTTTTTCAACTCTATATGACCAGTGATCGTAACTTTTGTAGCATTTTCGGTGCAGCGTAGTGGTGTTAACGGAGTTGGTATGGACAAATACCATTTAAACGGTTAATTAAGTTAACGGTTAGTTTACGGTTTTTGACGGTTAGTTAAAGTTATTAATGCTAATAAATCATAAGAATTTAAATCATTTATCCCAATTCCGTTAACACCGCGCTGCACCGAAAATGCTACAAAAGTTACGATCACTGTACATGACCATATACAGTGATCGTAACTTAACCCTACCTAAGTCCATACGCTGCATGATGAACTGAAACATTTCTCCTTATCCTGATACTTAAGGTCATTAGAAAAGATATGTTTTTAAATACGCGTTCCTGACATATTTTATGTTTTTATTACCGTTCATAATAATCTATAATTTGAAATAAAATCAGGTCTTTGTAGCTTTAGACAATGAAATCTCTACGGCGGGTATAATGACGCTAGGTATAACAAAACATCCATATACAAATATAAAAGATGTGAAGAGACAAATCCGAAAATCCTTAGATAATCTATGGAATTTTATCAGCATAGCGTATATAAGGCTAAACCTAGATCGTGACGGGCGCGCTGTCTAGAGGATAATGTTCTTAGCTCGCATTTGTTTAGATAAACATTCTCGAAATACATGTGAGTAAACCTATATATCATACCTACTCGCTTAGACACGAGAACGTCTATACTTTCCTTCATTAATAGTAATCAGAATTCAAAACTCAAATTCAAACATTTATTCATGACGCACAAGCGAAATTACACTTAGTTGACACAAAAAAGACAAAGATTTCTCAGATTTTTGTTATTCAGTGATGTGAAAACGCAAACGCCAATTTACCGTTCTACCACCATTCAGGCACCATTTCAGAGAATCTACGGAAATTGGCACCCATTTAGATCTCAATTCTTTTGTCGGTGAAGACGACAACTAAGCATCGCATATTATTAATATTGAATTTGGCTCCCATTTTTACATTTCTTTTTTTGATGGGATAAGTATTAGCTGTGAGTGTCATAAAAAGTGTGTCCCCCCTCTAATTTCCAAACAGTGAAGTTTAAAATTCTGAAAAAAAATACGCAGTGGACATTAATGAATACTTTCAACAAATTTTGGTTTAAACAAGGTAAGTCGAACAGTTTTTAAGTTATCGCTGAAAAACTGCCTCACCCAAGCAAAAAACGTAAGTGCCCTAAGTTGCCTATGGAAATACGACCTTTTTTAATTCACAGTATAGGACAGTGGTATTAAATTAAGACTAGTAGTTGTAGTTACGGTACCCTACATTGTGCGTGGTCCGACACGCACTTGTCTGTTTTTTGTTTTTGTTCTGTGAGCGGACCACGCGCTTCAAAACGAATGCTCAAGATGGAACAGACCAAAGGGAGAGAAAGGGATATCTCTGTTTTTGTTCCATTCACATTTAAGTTTATTTTATTATATCTTTTTATTAGAGTACGGTAAGCGTAAAGGGTAAAGGTAAATTAAACCAATATAAGAAGATTAAATCGCATTTTTCGCCAAAATTTCGCCTGACTCATAACTGAATGGTAAATAATTCCCCCTAACGCATAAATTATATTACATATTCCTTGCGCCCTCCTTACAAAACTAAAGGAACAATGTGCGGATCGAACTTATTTTAATATAAATCGAAAATGTCCCGTGACGTACACCGTACAGTTGGCAATTAAAAGGGGTGTGCCTGTCATCCGTCAGGGGGGATTATAGGACACTATTATTATTAGCGATCCAGATAACCGGATCAATCGGGTTTCGAACGAGGCTCGAATTTTCGGTATGATTTTTAAATGCGAGCCTTTGTGCGTTGGAAAGTTTAAAGGTAATTTTTATAATAGCTAGCTATTTTCAATGGACGGTGCTGTAATGTTGACGTGTTCAAATATGCGTTACACGTTGTGTGTGTGTGTGTGTTATGTGGCCTTTGTTTATGGTATATGTTAACATGGGGTAAGGTATATGTTGCTACGGGCCTTTGTTTGATTGATTTGACCAGGAATTTGCTTTCGCACGACAATGCAACCACCAACAGACCTCGGCCAACTTTATATCTTTAACATTTATTTTAAGTTAGTCTTATCGTCTTTTATTTTTATTTGTTATGAATTAAAATCAGTTATAAGTTTTGGCTATATAGTTTAAATTAAATTAGACACGAAATCTATTAGTAATATCAATTTATAAAAGTTAAGAGGCATTTAAGTCCTCACTTCAATTCCAACAATGGATTTTCGTTAAACACAATAGGAGAATTCTAAGAATTTTGTTAATAATTGTATTTCTACTTAAGATTATTGGAATATCTCGATCTATTAGGTCATATTTTAATCAAGAACGGCCTTCAAGAGCTTTGCGCACTTCTCAGATTAAAACAATCTAGCCGTCATACTTTTCAAATATTCCGCTGTCATTCAATTATTTATTAAAGCTACCACTGGTTTTAGAGTTTAAGCCATTTTTATCGCTATAAATTTATTATACCTAATATTCTAACTTTATTTCACGCTTCATTAGATTTAAAACTGTTATGTCCATTCCGAGCTATTTTGAACTTTTTGTGTACCTACCATGTTTAGGACTAAACAGTCATAAACTTGTCAAGTATCTTTACTGTTATAAATGTAGCAAATAATGGATAATGTCGCGGTAAAACTGATTTATCGAGCGGGTAAGGTAAGGCTTTACAAATCTTACCGGTTATGCCTATGGAGTTTATAAACAAAGACCATCTTTACTGCACGAGAACTGTAAATTACACATTATTTACTTGTAGCGCCTGTAAAGTACAATTTCCAGGCTCCGCGATAAATAACCCGCGGCGCCGTGAATATCACTTAGCATGATGAATCGTCGCAAGCGCAGATGCTGTCAAAACGAGTTATTCTACAGGCTTTTGTTTACAATAGCGTGAACGAATCCAGTCTAAGATATTTTGTATTCTTATTAGTAAACTAGTAATAAAATCAAGGACCTTATCTATCATAATAAATTATCGAATCATAAAGACTTGGGCACTTATTATGAACTAGCATTTGCCCGCGGCTTCGCCCGCGTACTAAGCGAAATTTTTAACCGTCTATAAAAAACAGGTTCGTATGTTTGTCCACGATTATCTCGCGTTTGGCTCAACCGATTTAGATGCGGTCTCCAGAAAAGTAGTTGTTACATTCTGGGGTTTCGCTATACGAAGTTTGGTGATTGTGATTCATTAACAGATAAACAGATAAAAAGTCAGTATACATTCTGAGAACCGGCAAACTGTTGAATTTCATTTGATTTTGGCAAAAATAAGGATCAAAAACTATTATCATACATTTCCGAGAGGCCGAAGGGGAAAGGGCCGATGAAATAAAAGCATGACTTAAATGGCTCTTAGTAAAAGTATCTGTGTACTACAGTAACACCAATAGGTCTGTAAACGACCTAACAGCGCGCAGCGACCATAAACTCTGGTCCTTTGAAGTACAGAAATACGGCTAATTCAATATCATGTGTAACATTTATTTTTCCTACAATTAAATTTATTAGGTAGGTTTTGCCAGTTACCATTGGAGCATCCAAAAATAAAATTTGGCCTCACTTCCATTCGCACTCCTTACTGTCAGTCCGTCTGTTACAACCAAGTTGCTTTTACTGGACCTATTGAATTGCAATTTGGCACAAACTATCAAGAATTTAGAGCGCTCGTGGCCCAATGGCACCCGCCTACCGCGTGCGGTGGGCGCAGGTCAGTTCTTGGATGGGTGACCGCTTTGAGTGGTTACTAACTGACTCTCGTGCTTTGAAAGGCACGCTAAGCCGTTGATCCCGGCTGCAATCGTTAAGCCAAGTTAGAGGCCTTCGAGCGGCTTGCGAACTTCTAACAGTCAAGTTGCCCACTCAGTTGACAAAGGGGGGTCGAATTTGCACCGCGTCCGTAGGGAGTACCCACCGTTACCATACACAGAACCCCTGGGTGGTGCTAAAAGTGCAACAAAAACTGGCAACCGTACTAGTCTTCTCGAAAATCTCACGGATCGTAAATAACTGCCATACGATTAAAAAAGAATTGAAGGTTGATTTAAATGGAAAAAATATCGAAACCTCTATGTCGTTTTTAAAAGCAAATCCGTAGATACCCCACACGCCTATATAGTAACATTAAACTTTTTTGCATATAGGTATGAATGGAGTGCCAAACTTTACCTCAGATTCGCATTAAGAGACCTCTCGGATGCTCAGATATCGATTTTGAACGAAATCGGGACGAAAAAAAAAGAAAATCAATATGGCCGCCACTTTCACAAATTTTACCTCGGATTCGTATTAAGAGACCTCTCGGACACTCAGATATCGATTTTGAACGAAATCGGGACGAAAATGAAGAAAATCAATATGTCCGCCACTTTTTTCAAATTTTACCTCAAATTCGTATTAGGGGACCTCTAGGACGCTCAGATATCGATTTTGAACAAAATCGGGTTGGAAATGAAGAAAATCTATATGGCTGCCACTTTTTCCAAATTTTACCTCGGATTCATATTAAGAGACCTCTCGGACGCTCAGATATCGATTTTGAACAAAATCGGGACGGAAATGAAGAAAATCAATATGCCGCCACTTTTTCCAAATTTTACCTCGGATTCTCGTATTAAGAATTCTCTCGGACGCTCAGATATCGATTTTGAACGAAATCTGGATGGAAATGATAAAAATGATATGGCCGCCACTTTTTCTAAATTATACCTCGGATTCGTATTACGAGACCTCTCGGACGCTCAGATATCGATTTTGAACGAAATCGGGACGAAAACAAAGAAAATCAATATGGCCGCCACTTTCACAAATTTTACCTCGGATTTGTATTAAGAGACCTCTCGGATACTCAGGTATCGATTTTGAACGAAATCGGGACGAAAATGAAGAAAATCAATATGGCCGCCACTTTCACAAATTTTACCTCGGATTCGTATTAAGAGACCTCTCGGACGCTCAGATATCGATTTTGATCGAAATCGGGGCGAAAAAAAAGAAAATCAATGACTGCGACTTTTTCCACATTTTACCTCGGAGTCGTATTAGGGACCTCTCGGACGCTCAGATATCGATTTTGAACGAAATCGGGACGGAAATTAAGAAAATCAATATGGCCGTTACTTTATTCAAAGTTTAGGTACCTCGGATTCCTATTAAGAGTCCTTCCGGACGCTCAAATATCGATTTATGTCGAAATCGTATCGGACGGCACTGATCAATAAAACCATCTACAATACATTGAATCAAAAAAGGTCGTATCTTCATAGGGAACTCACGGCACTTCATGCACCTTTAGACCTTATAAGGAACTTACATGCCAAATTTGGTATCTCTCGAACCACCAGTTTGCGCTGTGCGGTGATATGTCAGTCTCTCAGTCAGTCAGTTATTTCTTGATATTTGGCACAATTTTTCAAAAGTTTTCATGACCACTATATTAAATTTCAAAACCGATGCCATTTTCGTAATTAACGTCCCAAAAAACCATAAATACGACACCCATATTAATATTTAGACATTTCATCCCCCTCGGACCCCAACAGAGGGGATGGTATTTCACGTCCTCCACGTGGGATTTTAAAATCATTGTTGTTTTCGTAATCAGCGACCCAATAAACAATGGAAACAACACCCATATCGATTTTCAGAATTTGTCACCAGATTTCCCCCTTTTAGGGGTTGATTTCTCAAAAAACCTGAAACACGTATTTACTCATTTATCGTTAGAAATACTCCTGTGAAGTTTCGAATAAAATAGTCCATCTAATCTTGTTTCCCCATACAAAATTCGGACCCCCATTTCACCCCCTTAGGGTTTGAATTTTGAAAAATCCTTTCTTAGTGCACCCCTAGACCTTATAAGGAACCTACGTGCCAAATTTGGAATCTCTAGGACCAGCGGTTTGGGCTGTGCGTTGATATGTCAGTCAGTCAGTCAGTCAGTCAGTCAGTCAGTCAGTCAGTCAGTTTCTTCTTTTATATATTTAGATGAGAGATGACCCTCGCTTCGCTCGGTGTTGTATATGATAATCTACATCATTTTTGAGTATTGTCGTTTTATCCAACACTGTACTAATTTCACCGTCCCAAATATTTTAATTTGCACGCTGCCCGTTAGAAAAAACGTCCCAATTTAGTTAACCTCTCACTCTCATTTTTTATTAATTTTCCTGACTCACCCCTACTTATCTTTAGCCCTCTTAAGCAACCCCAACATTTTACCGTTATCACACCAACCCAGCCCCATATTTCACTCTAAAAGACGAATTTTAAGCAAAAAACCATGTCTCTTACGACCTTTTAAACAACACTCAGCTTAGGATTCATTTTTTAAGCCCACGAAAGGCCTCGTATTATTCTCCAGCGACAGAAATGGCGTCATATAAGTGTGGATGAGGCTTGGAGATGTTCTGGATTTTCGTAATGTGACAGACATTTGTGAAATGGCTGCTATGATTTCTGAATTGTGTTGAATTTGGCAATTCACGTTTACAGACGCTGATTCCCTTAGTCAAAAGAAAATGTACTACAAAGCTTAGTTCTTGTACAAATGTAGCATTCTCTAATACTAAGAATATTTTAACATCTCAAACTGAATTTGGAACTAACATTAATGGCTTGATCCCTATACCTTTTGATTCAAGTATGGCCACACTAAAGATAGCAAGTGCGAAATAAATAGAAAAGGAAAAAAAAGCCTTGACAGGCAGCGAGAAAGCGACCATCAGCGAGCGATGCTTCTGTTTTTCAGTTTCGGGAATGTACAAAAAACGTAGAGAATGTAGAAAACATTTTCGCATCAGCATCTTGCCCATTTTGCTTCCATATCCTTTGACGTAAATAGAAGCGTATAATATATTTAAAACGCGGCGATAAGAGCGCGTGAAGAGGGGTTATTAATGGGTACAGTTGAATGCGCTGAAGGCTTTCAGAGGCCTAATGTTAAGGTGACGATGCAAAATGAAGAGCGATATTAGGGGCAGGCTTGGGAAAATATGGTTTGGCCCATTTATATGGGAAATGCTGTATAATGTATGTATACATAAGTATAATTGCATATCTTCTAACTCATATTCATCCCTTACTCATCCCTCAGCAATTTTTTGCATTGAATTTTTTTCCGGAAATTGTAGCAGCGAAATGCTCTTTCTGTAGATTCCATCGGTATAGTGTTTTTATGTAGGTGTAAGTTAAGCATAGCATTTGGTTGGGGTGTTTTGGGTGGTTTATCAGACAGTATACATCTCCAGTTTCATTTGCGATTAGAAAATATGTCTCCCATTAGAAATATATAAGACCTTGGTGAGAAAAAACATTACAATAAAATTGTAGGTGCAAAATTGCCAAACAGCTAGCACGATCGCATATTATCTCAAACGTTAAGCATTCGTCCTTTACTAGCAAATAATAAGTGTGAAAAGGACGAATACTTAGTCAGGTGTAAACGCGAGTACTAACCGTGCTGGTCTACTTCATCTGAGTTCAATTTCCAGACAGAACAAATATGTAATGATCAAATCGCTTTATCATGAGTATCATGGCTGGCGGACGTGAACTTAATTTATGTTCATGCCACACGCCTGCAGCAAGCTTTCCGATAAAATTTCCACGCACATTCTTTTACAATGAAACCAATCAATGCATTTGCCGAAACAGAGGTGGTCGGTCAACAAATCGGCGATAAATACCGACAAATCAGAGCACGGAAGCCGCGTAATTTAATTGGGAGGCACAATGGGTCGTGATTAGCTCGCGCGCGGAATCCTAATGCCCTAGTACACGTACAAATGGGTGTATTGGGTGTTGGTTGGGTGCGGGTGATAAAATTTGACCATGCGAGAAGAGACTATCTGTTCACCTTAGCATATTAATTGGAAACATATTTTCGCACGAATGCGCTGACATTTTGGTTCTTGCTTCGCCAACGAAAAATACCTAACTACATAAATAGATATCTGTACTATTTAATATATGCTGAGCTTTCGTATGATTTTACTAGAGATTGTGTTTGTGTCTAACCTTAAACTAACCATTTGAAACAAAAAAAAAAAGTTTGTCATGATCAATATTAAAAACAATATTATTAGGACGACTATTCTCTACAGTTGTGGCAAAGTTGTCTTATGAAATGTTGGCAAGAAACCGTCCGCTGTGCAGCATTAATTCACTGCAGTAGCGTTTAAACACGGTAGCACGTGACCGGGCGGGCGGTAATCGCCCGCACTCGTACTGAGAGCCCTACACTAAGTGTAATACAGGAGCTGTGGCCCTGTGACAGCGGGAAGCGGGGAACAACGAGGAGCAGATGATAATAAAATTGATACATTTCCTTCACAACGTGACTGGACGTGTGACGGGACAGGAGGTTCTCAGTTCGTCTGCATGTTTGCTTTTTTATGTATGTTCTCCGATAATTTGACCACTTTGGCCGATTTTGATAAATCTTCATTTGTTTCAAAACAGTGACCCTCAAGGTGGTTACATATAAATTTAGTGAAGGTCTGATGATGGGATCTAGGAAGAATCGAGGGAACTCCTCGAATTTGATAGGCACGCATATGCAGATTTCGGTATTTTCTGTAGTTAACCAAGCAGTGGGACTCGGACCAAGCAGAAATTTGGTAAAGCGGAACTGATGATGTTGACCACAGATAACATATGGAACTCCTGAATAATGGAGACAGATTCCGATGAAATTTATGATGAGGAACTGAAGGTCACTATGGGCTCCCTGACGAATCGACGGAGCATCGGCCCCAAATAAAGTGACTTGGCTAACTATGTTCTGTAGTAACTACCGCATTTGCTATCGGTGCTATCAAATACAGCACGTGCTGTGTTTTCAGTACAGTCAAAGAGATCGATCCACCCAAAGTTACAACAATATGCATCAGTGTTTTTACTGACTTAATATTAAGGTCGTGGATACATTCTTTTGTAACTTTGGGTGGAGAGGTCTATTTTTAGTCGACTGTACATATGGTGAACTGGGAAAGATATATGAAAATCTCATGTGTGTGGAATGGCGAAGTACAAAATGGGAGTTTTTTTAGTATAAATTATACCCGTAACAACGCAAGCCTAGCTTAAGAGACTTTCTCTTGGTATCATGCATAAAAATTACATCGCTCCGCAACCACAAGACGTGGCCTTACCGAAAGTTGCATGTTGCGTCTGGCACCACGAGGATCTGCCTCCGCCATGTTTGCATGGAAGCCCTGTTACATGCCGGGAATAATGCAGAATACTGCTTCACGACATGTTAACCTTGTGAACGTTTTATTTGTCTAGTTTCGAGTAGGATACGGCACAAAAATACGAGTAAGCAGCAATTGCGTTAATTTATAGACTTTTTGGTAGGTATATGCTCAGTGAGAATGCAGTTATTATATTTTTTGTGATAGGTTATGGGTTTTAAAATGAAAATAAACATAATTATCATAATCATCATCAATCATTATACGTCCCACTGCTACGCACATAATTCCTCTCATGGATCTTATCTTTCTCATCCAGTCACACACACACCCTCACTGACCAGGTTTTTTTTGTTTTGCTTTATAAGGTGCCAATGAGGCTTTTTCTCACTTTTCTTTTATTTGCGCGTTGAAGGGTTAACAGAATATTTGATTAAATTCCTCATAAATGTTAATACAAACATTTCTCAGAAAACCTTTTCTTTCACGCCTCTCATTTCGCGGGCGTCGAGAAAAGACAATCACCAAAGAAACCAACAACAAACAAAGAAGTCCATCTTTCACTCACAAAACGACATAACTGACAGTTAGATACAACCAAGTACGACCATTTTGTTGAACGAATGAATGCACGGAAAGAGCGGAAGAACGAATGAACGAGTGCCGACGAGGGATGCATAGCAATGCTTACTTCACTGTGTTGTGTACCTAATGTGGGTTGGAATATTAATATTAAATTTTATACCATAGATGATATTAATGGAGCTATGCGATAGTTTTTTTATGTGTGATGTGATTATGTTAACACTATTTATTACGATTACGTCATATAATCTTCTCAAAAAGAAAATATTAAGTGTAGGTAAGTAATTCAAATAGATCAAGATGAAGAAGTCGAAATCAAAAGCGTGAATTCTTCTAGAGAACAGAAAGGACACAATAAGGGAACCAAACCTATAATATTCAGAAATCTTTTAAAAAGTTGTAATTTTAGGCTTGAACCCGATTCCTCTAATTTTGGTTTTAATTACTTCATTGTATTGCACTCTCTGGAAAGCACCCAAATATCCTACCGGAGAAATTAGACGTAGAATGTTTCATTGGAGACGAATTATTACTTACTTATTAGGTATATTTCTAGGGTTTCTCTCTGGGTCGGACCCTTGTCTAAGGATCGTGGTCTGCATCAGGGATGCACTTATTGGATAAATGTATAACTATAAGGTACAAACTGCATTCACTATAAAAATCAGAAGAATTAAAAAAAATCGTAGACCACCACGACAACTGACTAAGTTCAGAGTAGAAAACATAGCTTCCTTCCTCAAAAGTCAGTAACTTTTATAAAATTAAGTAAAAAAAAAGGTTACGCAAGGAAAAAAACGCAACTCGAAAGCAATCGCTGCACTTTTACAATGACTTATTTAAATTTACCTACGTCCGTCCTTTTATAAATCACAAAACCGCAAGGATACAATTAAAGCAGACCCATCTAAAATTACTGTGCTAAATATCTCAAAGCCGGTCGGGTAAATTAACAAGCAAAAGTGATCCAAAAGTAAACATTACCTTTTTGCTAATTTCATTACCATGTCCAGCACACCTCGGCCGGCAATGAGCCAATCAGGCAGCCCACGTGCGGTAAATACTTATTACCTCACCTGATTTGTACCCGGTAAATTGGGGAGATGAAAGGGTTTTCGGCAGGAAAACGTTTCGATGAAAGAATTAGATAAGGTAAAGGCAATATTCAATTCGAAGACATCTCTGTTTGCAATATATTGCGGTAAATTTAATATTTTTGTATACATATTTTTATGTTTTCTTAAGCTGATTTATTGTTACTTTCCTTACATTGGTTTCACTGATTAAAGCTTAAAACGCACAGAGGGCGGCGCAACGTCGTTGCGTGGCGGAGGCGTGTTTCGGTAAAGCGAACGCGGTCCGGGGGACGTTGCACCAAAAAACCGTGTGGGATAGCCGAGCGGAGGCGGCATGTGTGACATATGAAGATTATGAAGCAGTAATCGACAGTCGACAATTTCGGAAAGATCAAAAATTCAAAACCGCCTCCGCCCCGCACCGCGCCCGCTCTGTTCATTTCGAGTTTTATTGGTTTTAAAGCGTTATACTCGAACTTGTGATACTTGATACTGATTTGTCATGAAACAAACAATTGCCAGAATAGGACTCAAAACTCAATTCCATGTGCGCTGCATTTACCCCTTTTGAGAATACAGGCTTACGTATGACTATGTACACCTACATGATATGTACGTTAAAATGTTCGATCTTACGAACATGTCGTTACGATAGAACTGGCCTATAAAATACAATTAACTTACTGAGTTCATTACGTAGTACGCTGCAGCTCGGTAATGAGGTAATTGGCTCATTACCGTGTGGTGCGGAAATGTCAATTTCCCGGCCTACACAGACGCAGTCAGTCACTACATGTAGGTGCATCTCTACCATAAGATTATTCTGTTCGCGACTTATTATCAATTTTTCCGATAATTCAGTGGCTGGAGCGATTGGCCGCGTATGCCAGATGTTACAGGTTCGAATCCTGCTGGGATCACAATTTTTTCCCTTTAATTTGAAATTTAGAAATAACATCATGTTATGAACTAAAGGGATAATATTGTCATTGTGTAAGCAATAGGCCCTATGTAAGTAGCCGGTGTCTGTTAGGAATTGAATATTGCATTTTTTTTTCATCTATCCAACACATACACATAAATTAGGTATTTTATACAAATACTAAAAGGGACCGGGGTATGTCCTAAAACTATGACCATCCACCGGGGGCTGGGCAGCAGCATCCCTGGAGTGCGGTGGAGATTATGGCATTTACCCCCTATGAAATTGGGGGAGGCCTATATCCAGCAGTGGACGTCCTACGGCTGATATGATGGTGGTGGATTAAGTGTCAAATCGGTTTAGAATTTATTGTGTTAATTACAAACCGATATCGGTGCATACGCGGTGGAGTCATTTATTTAAATTTAAATTATTTATTGAAATAGTATTGAAATGTAACTAGTATTTAATATAAAGCAGATATGTGTGCTTATAGAAGTGTTCCTGTTTAGATTTTTCTTAAACGCAATAGCACACTTTTGTGCTGTAACGTTTAAAAACACTATAAAATACAAAGCATGCTTCCAAACTCACCTGTATTGGAGTCTCGCACACGGTCCGTCCGTAAATATTTACTTTACCGTGCACCTTCCAACTGTCCACAAAATACTACATTACCGACCTTATAACAAGGGAGTAAAGTTCTTTTGAAAGTGATAATTTTACTCTATAAGTCCATCGACACCGGGTTTGTTTGTATTGTTAACACCGCTAGTTTAACGATTGTTTAAGTCGATCGATATTTTTAACGTACGTTATTTTATTAATATTGTTATACCAAGCTTACTTACGCTTTTAAATTTATTAGATTAATAAATGTATCCTACGATTATAACCCTTATAACCTATAAAATACTAATTTATTGAATTTAAAACTTACACTAAAGCTAAGTCCGTAAGTCGCGTCGTCATTCACGGTCGTATTACAATCGTCATTAAATAATCGTAAAATAAAATACGATCGTGTCGGAGTTCATTCACTCGCGTCGTGATTGCGTCGCGTCGTTGGGCGGGCAGCCGCCTCGGTCGCCGGCGAGCGAGTGAGGGCGGCGTGTTGGGCGGGCGGATAAAGTATGGCTGATAGTAGACGGTGCAGGTATAGATGCAACTACAGCGCAGTATACGTACAAGTACGTACAAGCGAAGATAGTGCATGGGTAACTTTACAAATGTTATAGATTTTTAAACTGGCAGCTTTGTCCTGATCGTCTGATTTTCGATTTTTTTTAACTTACGCGGCGCTAGTTATCACTGTTATTCTATGTTATTATACAGGGTGTCCCAAGAAGTAGTGATATACTGAAGCTGGGAGGTAGAGGACCTAGAGGGCTATCTTAATCACCCCCATGTATGTTCCGCGATTTTTAGTATTTTCGGAGTTATGATTTATTTTATTTTTTTCACCAATCGCCGCGTATGATGAGATTTTTATTTATGGTGACGTGAATTATTGCGGTAAATGCTTGATTTTTTTTGTGTGCTAAGCTGATAGATAGGCCAATTCAGTATGGTAATATTTACTATCGTTAGATCTTTGAATAGCATAAAAAAAAATTAAATGCCAAGAAAGATAAAATTACCCAGTATGTTCACAACTTCAAGGGCCCTTAAAAAAATTAAATCACATAAAAAATAATTACCGATTGGCTTTTAAAAACTTGCTCTATCTATCAGGTAGCTACCCTAAAAAATTTCATTTTATTATTAATAAGGCTTCAATCAAAAAATTGAAATCTAAATGTGGTAAGTGCACAATTTTAATTTACATAATGATAAATGCAAGCAAAGCAAAACCTTTCTAAATAAATTTCGTTCTAAATCACGCACTGGCCATCAATAGAAAAAGAACAAAAAACAAAAGACGGTTGACGCATGAGAAAATTTTCACGTTGTTTGGTCATCGTTGTTATTTTTCAATAATTTAAAAATTGTGTTTTAATACTGCTAATTGTTCGTTTCCCTAATCATTTTGGCTATTCATATGGACTTTGACTTGCATTACGA
This sequence comes from Notocelia uddmanniana, assembly GCA_905163555.1. Lineage (NCBI taxonomy): Eukaryota > Metazoa > Arthropoda > Insecta > Lepidoptera > Tortricidae > Notocelia > Notocelia uddmanniana. Next base: position 7,278,727 of record LR991064.1, read on the forward strand.
TTGGGATTAGTGTTATTACCTGGAATCGACGAGTTGGCATCATTTAACTGGACTTGAGTTTGCGTGTAAGTGATCATGTTTACTTCACGTGATTACACAGAAATGCATTACTATTACGGTTATGCTAGGGGGAATGCGGCGGAAGCTTCAAGGCTGTACCGGGAACATGTGGAATGAAGAGGCGGGACTCAACCTGAAACGTTTCCTGACTATCGCATGATCTTAAGAGTACATAATGCGTATTTGGAAGGTCACATACCGGGTACGAAATCAGGCCGTATGGCCACTATGCCATAACTCTCACACTAGTCGACGGGTCTCTTTCTACTTCTTCAACAACTGCATCTACTACATCAGGATCCGGCATATCATTATTAAAGGCCCATCCAATACACCCCACACGCCTATTTTCAATGAATTTTTTTTCATCCCCCGGTTACATGTGGATTTTTTCGTAATTTCACATCAAGTTTCTATAGCGCTTTATAGAATACACCTTCCTACCAAATTTCGTAATTGTAGTGCTTATAGTCTCCAAGTAAATCGGCTGTGGTATAAGGACGGATGGACAGACATGACGAAACTATAAGGGTTCCGTTTTCACCATTTTGGCTACGGAACCCTATAAATGGTTTCTCGAGAAGGCGTTCTATGACTATAGATAAGTATTTTAATAAAATCTACGAGTATTCAATGTTAATGATGTAACCTGTGTTTAACATAGTACTTAATTGTACACGAATACTAAAATGAGGAGCTGAAGCATCGCTTTTGGGACATTCGTCATAAAACAGGATTGGTCCGGACCGGTTTTTTGACATCCTGCCAGACCCGTAAATCTGGGACGACAGCACACTCTTTTATGTCTTCCTGAAGCCGTTTGCTATAGACTTCGCTATTGTATTTATTGCCATTATTGATTTTGCTTCGTCATTGAAGTCACTGATCCGATTCAAAATTGTCTTCTCAAGCAAAGGGTCCCTCTTTGGCGATGTTAATAAAGACGATTTAAAATTGTGCGTGTAAGAAAATGGCGCCAATAGTTACCCTTAGCTCAAGAATCGTCATCATCCTAGCGTTACCCAGTACTGTTGCATCCTGAAGGATGCCCGAGGAAAACGAATTCTCTCTTTCGTTATTTAACGTATACGCTAGTGTTTTAATTGCAAAAAAGGTGGCCTGATAAAATGACCTTGGCATGATCAACACAGAGATGACTGTAAACAATGGGCTGAACTAGCCTGGGGAACAGGCACAACAGAACCCATAATGCGTGACGCGAATAGCTCTCAACCAGCCCTCATACCTATTACTAAACAATGTGTGGGAACCTGCAAGGAAAGCGTTCTTCGATGTTCGCATAATAAATGCCGAGGCTTCTTCTTACAGCAACCTCACATGGCAACAAACAGCACGGAGACATAGCCGAAAGAAACACTTTAAAAACGACCGAGCAGCAGAGGACTTAAGAGCCTCCTTTACTCCACTTATCATCTCATGTGATGGAGCCCTAGGGACTGAATATAGCAACTTCTTAAAATACGCTAGTCTTATTTACGTACGTCTATTTTTAAAGTACTATAATAGACTGTTCAAATATGCGTTATTGCACTAAATCACAGTCGCCCTTGTGTTTTACAACGAATAAAACGTTTATGAGTGTGATTAGATTTGAAAGGGGGTTACTGCCGCTATTGAGTTAGTACTAAGTGCTCGTTCCATTGGTTTCGGGGTACCGCAAGTTTTATTAATACTCCTAACTCATATGAATTCAAACGATTCTTTGTGTACTTACATATGATGGGCGAGTAATGTGAGCTAGGCTCAATTTTTTGTAAATTTACAAAGTCTGAAGTTAAAATTAAATTATGTTCGTTATAAGGAATTTTCAGCTACAACCAACTGAATTTCTTGAAAACCGTTTTCCTATTTCTTTACAATACTGTCAAAATTACTGAATTTAATAATTGCCCTACAGCGGTAAATAAATTTGTTTGATGCTATTTTAAGTCAGAGTGTCGATTTAAGACATACGTATTCCAATTTGATTTGAATGTATCTACCCAATTATTGCGACTTATTTTTTTTTAAATTTTATTATATTTATGCAGGTTAACAACAGCTGTAAATATAAATTTTACATAAGATTGGTAACATATCAGAAGGCCTATAACAGCTATCCAATTAATTACAAAATTACATACTAGTTAATAATAAATAAAAGTGAACAACAGTACCTAAATTAATATACAAGCCACACAAAGTGTATACGGCATGACAAGACATACTACCTACACTAAATACATAATAACTTAAATAATCTAAAGAAAAAGAAATAGCTATTTACGATACAACGGTTGTAAAACAAAGAAAGGCCAGTATCGCAGATATTTGAGTCCCAAGCCGCAGGCGAGGGTCATAAATATGCGAGAGAGGGCTTTCTGTTTTACGACCCGTGTTTTGTACACAATTTTACGTCACCACTTGGCCAAAAAGTGGGCTTTTCCGGACGTGCAGCGTGCGGAAAAACGCGCTTTTTCGACAAGGTGCGGTGTGAAATATATTATTGAATGAAATGGAGGAAAGCTGATAAACCATACCGAAGGCGACTTCCTGATTTGGCTGGGCGGGATCGAAATTTCATAGGTATTTAATTCTTTTGACGTGAGCTTACTGATGTAAGATTTCATCACTTGTCGAAATACTGTCAGTATTACGATTGCGCATTAGTAATACCATGCGCAAAAACGGGCAGTACTGAAATCGTATCGGTTGACACTGACTGTTGACAGTTTTGTCATATCGTACCGCCTCCACATCGACAAATGAGAAAAGCGCCTAAAGGTCACCTAAAGCTCGGTGCGCATGAAAGCAAGCACACAAAACATAACAGAATTAAATGATCCCTATATATAGATATAATTGCGACAGTCAAAAAGAAAAAAGAGTGATAAGCATTCTAAATTAGGGGAAAACTAAACATGTACATAATTCTCATTTCTACAAACTCGCGGCTAAAAAGCATTAAATGAATAATTGTCTAGCACAAGTCAGAAGTCAGCCATCTTTTATAGACACACTATTATTTACACATCAATTGTAAGTACAAACTGCTATTTTCCACTCATTAATTTTACGACATTCCGAGGGGTTATTTTTATGTCCAATTCGTACTCACAGTCGGACCCCCGTGACTTTTCCGGCCGCCAATTTAAAATGACGTGACGACATAACCTTTGTTTATGGGAAGTGTTTTATTGCATTTGTAGCATTAAATGACTCGATAAATCTCATAGTTGTAAAATCATATGTTTGTACGCAGTCAAACGGGCATAGGACGTTATTATATTGAGATGCTAAATGCAGGGGACAGTCGCTGCATTTATTTAGGTGTCATTAGAAACTCATAAAAACGTGTCAATGTAAGTTTTAGTGATTCATTCAACGTTGAGGGTGTCGTGATTTGTACGCATCTTTATTAAGAAGTGTGTTGTAAAATCTTAGAAGTTGATCTTTAGCTACGTGTAACTCAATAACTGTATAGGTACTGTACTGTATGGTGAGGCAGAATTGAGACACAAGAGAAAATAAAATTTCTGATTGAAATATTAAAAGAAACTTAAAGAAATTACGGAGAAGTGCGAGTTAAACTCACGTGGAGTTGGTTCCGTAGTACCTATGGTGATTTAAATACCATACACTTCTTATACATTTTCCTGTAATCTATAGGTAAATTACTTCAAAACTAATCATAAAAATATACATGTACTTATTTAAGATTCTCACAACGCGCCCTTTCATTTGATATAGGTATCACACGATAAGTATAGTTAGCAAAACTTTTTTTTAATCTTCTAATTTACCCCCCAAAAGTGACCCCCACGTTTAAAATTCATTTATTTACATTACACCTCATCCATTTTTATATGGAAACTGTCAAATGTCATTTGTGTCAATGTCAACGAGTGAGGTGTGAGGTGAGAGGTGAGGACGAGTTGGTTTGTGAATAATAATAATAATAATTTAGATTATTTTTGTCTTAAAGGGGCTCTGCGCGGTTGGCTTCGGCCCCACGCACGCCTTTCAAGGGTCCGGGACCCCATGATCCCAGGATATGGAAAAGACGTATAATACAATACAATACAATACAATATGCTTTATTGCACACCTCAAAATGAATTACAGATAGAAACAGCATAAAGATACAAGCAGAGGTAAACAACAGGCGGTCTTATCGCTAAATGAGTGATTTCTTCCAGACAACCTTTGGGTAGCGGAGAAAAAAGTAAACAAACATGATAAGTGGGTGGTGCAAACAAAAGGAATAACTACTAGAAATAAAATATAATAATAGTTTATTCAAGTTTAAGTTTTACAAATGATTCCTTAAAACTAGAAACGCTGTTTCCTAAATAGGATAGCCTGTGTTTTAAGATAAACAGTGCTCCTCCCCGTATAAATTTGAAAATAAAAACAAATAAACTGACAACGTGGCTACGTACAGAGAACGCGGCTCTGCACCCAGGTTATTATTATATTTTCATACGAAAATTAGAAACTGAATTTGACAGCATTTAATAAGTGCCGTACAATTGTATAGGACTTGTACCCGTTTTCACTAGAGCCACAGTATAATAGTTTATTAATTTCTGACAATTAAATTCCTAAAATGAACAATTGAACACCCAGTAGTTCACCAAGAGGGCAGCACACGATCACGAGCCTGAACTTTGGATTTCAAATTGGTATTATGTATGGTAGCACTTTATTGTACACAATAAAGTGTAAAAATAAGTACAAAGGCGAACTTATCCCTATAAGGGATCTCTTCCAGCTAACCTTTGAGGGATTGAGAGGAAATTTAAAAAATGAGATAGACAAACTTACACCGTGTACTTAATGAAGTCTCATGATTACCAGGACTATAAAGTACAATATATATACTGAGATAGAGTTACCAGTAAAATACTCCACATAGATCGTAGCGCCGTTGTCTATTTAGTAAGAACTAACCTCACGACCGCAGAATCTCTGTCACTTCAATATGCAAGTGCGATAGAGATAGCACCCAGTGACATCTGGTACAAATAAGTTAAACTAACATTTCCATAGAAAAAATCGTACTTCAAGCTGAAAGGCCCCTGACCAGGACTACTGTATAGTAAGTAGTCCTCCAAAACAAACTTATACACTAGTGTGTGTTGGGGTTATTTTTAATTTAACCAACTTCTGACTATTCATGTTCTTATTAGATGAATATTTGTGGAATAGATTGTATAATTAATTCCACAAATATGCATCTTGCACAAGTTGCCAACTATCCTTAGTATCCTTTACCTAAACTTTGAAACAATTACCAACATACCCGTTCCCACCGGAGTGGAGCCACTGGCGTTCTCAAAGTTAACGACTGTTATCTAGGACCCTATTTTACGGATATAAGGACTATTATCGCTTGACCGGGGTTAGAAACACTATCTTCTAAGTTAACAACTGATTTCCAAGGACCTTACTCCACTGACATAAGGGCTACTATCGCTCGATCGGAGTTAGAAGTACGAGTACAATCTTCTCAGAGTTACTTTACAACTGATATCTAAGACCTTACTACACATACATAACGACTATTATCGCCTGGCCGGAGTTAGAAATACAATCTTCTCAAAGTAACTTTACAAAGTAACTTATGATATCTAAGGTCCTTACTTCACACACATAAAGGCTATTATCAAAAGTTACAAATGCTAACCGCGCTACCTAGAAAGTTTAATTGATTATCGACTCTATCTCCGTAAGCAATAGATTACGAGTGTACTAATAGAAAAATGGCGGTCCAGATGTTTTTGTATATCTGCAATTCTCAAGTGTTATCCATATAATCAATAAAAGACTGAATCTTCTTGCAGAAACACTGCTCCCAGAAACTCAGTGTGGCTTTCGTCCAAGCAGAGGTACGGTGGACGCCATCTTTGTCATAAAACAAATCCAAGAAAAGAGCCTGGAACAATATCGTCCTCTGTTTATGTGCTTTGTCGATCTAGAAAAAGCCTTTGATTGAGTAACACGGGAAGCCCTTTGGGTTGTACTAAATAAAACTGAGAAGTTTGTAAACTTAATACGCCAGTTTCATGATAATATGACGGCAAAAATTCGGCATGGAGAAAACTTCTCAGACCCATTTCCAGTTACATGCGATGTAAAGCAGGGATGTGTCTTGGCTCCCACCCTGTTCGCGTTGTACTTTGCTGCTGTATTGAAGGACGCGACAAAAAGCTGTACAGGTGTTATAAAAGTTAACTCAAGAGCAGACAAATACATCTTCGACCTTTCTCGTTTTACGGCCAAACGTCAAGTTACGAGAGTATCTGTACTGGAAATGTTGTACGCAGATGATGTTTGCCTTATGGCTGACTCCGCAGAATCCCTTCAATCCTATGTGGATTCCCTCGATGCGTCATGTCGCAAATTTGGCTTAGTAATAAATGTGGCAATAAATCAGGTCCTTGTGCAACCGCCTAGGGGTAGTCAAGTAGAACAGCCCAGTATCAAACTGGATAGTAAAGAGCTGGAAGTAGTGCCACATTTCAAGTACCTAGGAAGTCAGCTGCGTAATGACAATACCCTAGCGTCCGAAATACCATCCCGGATAGCCAGTGCCGCTGCGGCATTTGGGAAGCTGAATAACCGTGTTTGGCGATCACATGATCTTAAGCTTACAACCAAGATTATGGTCTACAAGGCTATAGTCATACCGACTCTTCTATATGCCGCGGAAACTTGGTGCTGCTACAAATCAGACGTTAGAAAACTGGACTATTTCCATCTAAGCTGTCTTCGCTCAATTCTGCGCGTAAAATGGCAGGACAAAGTACCGAACACAGAAGTTTTATGTTGTGCAAAAATGCCTGATGTCGAGGCACTCATCATGAAACACCAGCTGAGGTGGTGTGGCCACGTAGTGCGCATGGGTGATAGCAGATTATCCAAAGCTGTGTTCTACTCAGAACTCTCTCGCGGGAAGCGTAGGCAGGGGGGTCAGTACCTACTGGTGGTATACCAAGTGACTGCTGGGAGAAAAACGCGATGCGTCGGCCGGAATAGACGAGTATGAACAGCGGCGCTTAGAAGACCTGGATGCTAAGCGCCGTATCCGTAAGGCTCGGCCGAAGCCCTCGTATACTTTACCTACAATTTAGCTGGCCGGCTGCATTGTGTACCGTGTAAGCGCATCTTCAAGACGAAGTTTGGATTTGCGAGCCACATCAGGGAGTTCCATATTCCCAAGTAGGGACAGTTGAAGGAGTCGCTGTCGTCGGATACGGCGAGGAGGACTATATATCTACGAAGTATGCTGATACGACGACGATAATGAAGTATCAAAACCGCACAATAGGACACTGGATTGGGCACAACTAAAACCTACCACCAGGTGCCAGGTTCCATTAGACATTCAATCATTGCCTCTACATAAATTTAAATTTAAGGTAAAAGGAACATTACGGAAAAAGGGATACTATAAAATATTTGACTATCTCAATGAACGCGGCCCGTGGAATTAATTTGTATGTTTTACTAACTAGTAATTTATTAAGGAATATGTACAAAATGCAATTTAATGTATGTAAATTGTTTGTTATTATTGACGTCATAAAGAGATTGTGGAATCCTACTATGGAAATAAATAAATCAAATGAATAAATGAAAATGAAATGAAATACCAAATATACTTGATACCTATGACGGGGGCAGCTTGATAGTTTAGACTTCAGTTCAGTCAGGTGAGACTAAGGCCAATCGCTGGTCAGTCAATCATAAAAAAAAAACTTGGTAAGATATTGCCGATATCGGTAACATATCCTTATTTTATCGACAAGGATGTTACGTCCAACAATTGATGTGATGTCGAAGAGCACATTTTTTCCAAGAGTATAAGTAAATTATGTAGAATTGTAATACCCCATTCCCGCTGAAAAAATCTGCATTATGCTAAATTCTTGCATACATTACACAGCGACCTAAATCTAGACTCACCTTGTGCTACCGGCTAAGCCAATAGGGTTCCTAAAACAACGAAGGGTTTTACTGTACCTGTGGACAAAAACAGTCATATTAACTATAAGATAAAGATAACCCAGTACCTATTTATAGTGTTAAAGTTCACTATTTACTTAAAAGTGTCATTAAAAAATAACAAAATTACAAAGTATTATTTCTGACAAGTTAGAAATAAAAGGAAAATAGAGATACCCGGGTCTGTTTGAAACATGAATATATGTGAATTTATTTTAATATTCCAGAGATGTATAAGGTCTCTGAGCGTCAAAATCAAGATAAAAAGAACACAAGTTTAATAATGTTAGGGTTGTACTGGTTGTACAAGGTCATAATAGAATATTACGATACAAGTGCAGAGAACAGGAAATTCGCAACGAGTGGTGATAAATTAAAACACGACGAAGGGAGTGTTGTAAATCGACACGAGTTGCGAATTTCCTGTTCGCACGTGTATCGTACAACGTTTTACAGTACATATGGCTCTTTAAAGTTTCGACATATGCACGTAATTTGCTGATTACCGCACTCGTGCGGTAATGTAGCACCATATGTACTGTAAAAATATAAAAAAGAACTTATCTGTCTCTGTAATATTATTACTACGAGTATATAAACACATAAACTCACGTGATCAGTGAAATCTTTCCATCGGGTAGTCTATGGTTAAACGCAATCCCATTTAGAATTTTACAAATCGGTACAATTTTTTTACTGTCGTCAATAATGCTCCCCGTCAAACAGAATATAAAACTGCATTTTGATCTCGCTATGCCAATTTAATAAGACTATTACCTCCCTGTCATTATTAATAACAAATATTATTACATCGGATATATTAGATCCGCCTTGCACCCAATTTGCTGCAATCTCAACAATATCCTCTAATACCCTCCCCTCAGAAGGCTGACATATTTTTAATTAAAGCTCTTACCCGTAAAGATTTGCGGAGCTTCGCGCTACAATAACGAAGGGATTGTGGTCCGTAAACGAATTATATCGGGGATTTAATAATACGCAGCTTGATCAATAAATGAGAATAGAATAAGATGGCAATAAAAACAGAACATCGACTGAAATCGACATATAAATAAGCAAGTACTTATAGTTCCTGAGTTATTTAGCGATGTGACAGACGGACAGAGTTTACGCACCATTAGGGGTTCGTTATTTACTTTTGGTATGGAATCCTAAAAACAGTTAATCAGTGCCTCGAAATGGTTCGATTGCATCTCAGCATAGTCCTAGCACTCCTAGCGTATATTTTTAATGGGACCATCAGATGACTCCGCAGTGTTAGGTAGGTTAGGTACGGTGAATGCGAGCGATAAAACTGGCCAAGTGCGAGTCGGACTCGCGAACGAAGGGTTCCGTATTTTATCTACAAAAACTGCAAAGAGTCCGACTCGCACTTGGCCGGTTTTTAATATTTGTTGTTATAGCGGCAACAGAAATACATCATCTGTGAAAATTTCAACAGTCTAACTATCGCGGTTCTTGAGATACAGTCTGGTGGCAGACAGACGGACGGACAGACAGCGAAGTCTAAGTAATACGGTCCCGTTTTTACCCTTTGGGTACGGAACCCTAATAAAATAACAATTTAAGACATTAAAACCTATGTTAAAGGAATTATATATAGGTACGAGTACATATCTAGATAGTTACGAATTTTTAGTAGGGAATCATAAATAAATATAAAGCCCAAATATATTATAGCCTCAAACCGGAATGATTGAGTAAGGGTAGACAGCAGAATGGGTTGGGTAAGCTAGATTTGTAATGTTTGTTTACATAAAATGCTCTTACCGGTTTGAGTAGGTATCGGGAACCCGCTATAGGAAAGGTGAGCTGACTGATCGTAATATGTTGCTTTTTAAAGTAGGAATTGCCCTTTAGGAATAAGAAGACGTTGGCACCGAACGTGTTAGTTTCATTGTAGGTTCCTAGACCTACCTGATAGGAGAGAGATGATTGACATGTGTCTCACAAGAATCGGAGACTAATAGGATTGCCTTCAAAAACAGCTGTTCTAATAAGAATGGCTGATCGCTCTGATAAAAGCAGTTTTGTTTGCTCCGAAAAGAAAATTCTTATACAGAAAACAGGCTGTGTGTGAAGTATTGCAGATTTTTTTGTTTTATGTGGAAGTCGTCATGTATCTATGCTATTATTTATGGAATATGACATCGTTCAAATGTCCGTCGCGGCCTTTCACATGCAGTTGCACGAATCCGAGAGGTCCCATTTTCAGTGACTGTGCCGCATATGGCCTGGGTTATGTTGACTTTAAGGGCATCGATGGATCTCTGCTAATAAGCAGTTGTAAGTTGTGGGCTTTCCTGAAGTCCACAACGTCAGGACTTCAGGAAAGCCCACAAAAAAGTCTAGTGGGTTCAAATCAGTAAAAATCAAAGAGGCGTCTTTGAAGAGCAATCGTGTCTGCCATGCCGTGGACGGAAAGCAAGCAGCGTTTGCACTAACGAACACTTATTTTGATACTAAAGTTTTATCATTTGGACTTGTTCTTCAATCGTGTAACTTACCATGGCAAGTGAAACGAAGCTTTGGATAAAATGCTTTCGTATTTTTTGTTATTGCCGATGGCAGATTTCCGGATTTCCCGCTGTTTCTCAACCAATTCTCGTGAAATTTTGTTAGGAGGTTTTATAAATAAGTAGGTAAGTAGTTTTTCTGTCAGTCAGTTGCTGAAAATTTTGTAATTTGAAAACAAAATATTCGCGAAATCTAGGTACTGCTCACAGAGCCACCAGTCACAAAGTACACTATATATATATACTGAGATAGAGATAGCAGTGAAATAATCCACATAGATCGTATTGCCGTTGTGTATTTAGTACGTACTAACCGTACGACCGCTGCATATCTGTCACTTCAATATGCAAGTGCGATAGAGATAGCACCCAGTGACATCTGGTATAAACAAGTTAAACTAATAATTCCATAGAAAAATTCGTACTTCGAGCTGAAAGGCCCCTGCCACCAGTAATAAAAATAAATTAGACAGTTCTGTCAAAACAACATGGCCACTATAACTTGTCAACAACGACCCGTCCTTATTGGAAAGGAAAACCCTTTACTTACCAATTTGTGATGTTAAAAACATAACACTCAAATTTTGCCACAAAAATTCAAAACCCATGTAACTTTTTCCGCGAACTATTAACTGGAAAATCGTATTTCCTATCACTACATTTCTCGCATCACAGACAGCGTGATATAAAAACCATTCCACCATTCAAAATCGCCAATTTACTATTTTCGCTGAGCAATGTGCGTCTAACTGAATGAACGTTGCTATTTCGCACGGCCAGGCGCACGAACCGCTGGAGCGAGTTGAAGCAATGTTCAGAAATACGGCCAGAGGAAACCGTATTGTTTGGATTAAATGGAAATATTGTGCGACATGAATAAGCTTACAATGTTGGTTGACTTTGAATGAATGTTAATAATAAGTTGCCTTCATTTGTTCCAAGTCACTTGTTATTGTTTGGAGTTTGGTGTTTCCAGTTTTCAGGAGTTGTGAGAGATAGTCGTGCTGTAATAATAACATTCTGTTTGATCACGATCAGTTTTTTGCTACACACGCTCGGTTGAACTCGGTTCTCCATACAAACCTAGTTTCGTTCATCGGCCGGGAATCGAACCCGGGCCACCCATTCCTTTTTTGTTATTTTTGTTTATTTTTTTTTCGTTATAGCAATATCTTAAGAGTTCGCAGGAAGCTCGGTTCTCCATACAAACGTAGTTTTGCTCTCATTTTAAAACGCCATGCTGGAATAACATGAAATTTGTATGGAGAACCGAGCTTCTTGCGGACTCTTAAGACGTTGCTATAAAGAAAAAAATAAACAAAAATGAAAAAAATTACTAGACGTTAGTATAAAGAAAAAATAACAAAAAAGGGATGGGCGGCCCGGGTTCGATTCACGGCAGAAGCATATTTTTTTTCTACTGTATGTTGGTTCAATAAAGAAAAAATTCTGCATCGGCCGGGAATCGAACCCGGGCCGCCCGCGTGGCAGGCGAGCATTCTACCACTGAACCACCGATGCTACGACGCATGATGCGAAATTATTCATCAGCTTTTCTTTCACATATTTAGTCTTAAAGAATTTTAGTTTATTTTTAATTAAACATAAGTATCACAGCCATCTTCATTAACATTCTGTGATCCTTATTAATGGCACATTCTCATACATCTATACACCGCGGGCCATAATAACCCGAAAGATTTTAACCACGTATTTTTGACGACACTTGGTCTACGAGTAAATAATGTTATATCAACATGGGTCCAATTATTTGTTTTAATTAAACTACTATTTCAGTACAAAATAAATCAAATTAATTGACCGCTTCTTTGTGAACAAATCTTTACGTAACTTGCAAATGTTTTCAAGGCAAGAAGTGTCAAGTCAAAAAAGTAGTAGAGTCTGACTAGCATAAGTCTGCATCAGCAATTTTAATTTATTGTCTGTAAATCGGTATATGATAACACTGAAGATAGGACACTAATTAGTCTTGATACTTGTGTATGATCTTTAATATTTAAACAAGTGAAAATAATAGTAGTAGTAGTGATAGTGAGTATTAGTATGTATGTATGTATGTATAAATAAATAATGTATGTCAGCCTATATACCTACGCCCCACTGTTTCGTACAAGCCTCCTGTCATTCTCGAAAAAAGCATGTTCGTGTGCTGGAATGGTACATTTTTTCTCATGCATCATTGAAAGGATTGTTTTTTATGGCAGTTTTACTGATTAGCCCATTTACACACCACTACTTTTATTACTTTTATATACACCAGGTTTTCCCAGAAGCAAATTGTCTTTCTGTGACCAAAGATATTGAGATTTTTTTCTGTAGGGGGTGAAGATAGTTTGATGTAAGTACTTGCTTAATATCTTCGAGACCTTATCTGTCAATTCACGTACAAGCAGTAAAACACTGGAAATTTCAACAAAAATAATACGTACTTAGTATTTATTTTGAGTAAGTTAGTTCAACATATACATTAAAAAAAAATCTAAAAATTTTCTTTGGAAAACATACAATTTTCAAAATAACATGGTGCATATCTTGGAAACTAAGAGACTTTGTACTAACGCATGTTGTGTATAAACTATAAAGTATTTCAAATTACCTCCTCTATCATCCCTGAACGTATTTGCACCTAGTTACCAAACATCCTGTATACCTATGTTGTAAAAATCGTTTTTTTCAAAAAAGGCATTACACCCTGTATAACTGTTAGCTTAGCTGCTACATAATTCTCGTTGCGGGCTCTGGTAGACGAGAGGTTTTTAACGGAATTTCATACAAACATTGAAAAAGTACCAACATTGTTTGTTAAACTTACCGGTCAAAGACTTGATGAGATGTAAACTTTGCCGCTTTTCTGCGATAATCACCTCTCGTTGTTCTCTCGCGGTGTCCTAATTATTGAGCATTCGGAATAATAATTCTCGCTCGCCACTTTTATACGATTTGCCCATAATTAGTGCTAACAATCGTAAACAAATTAATTCAATTTAATTCGTATGACACATTCACATTTGACATCTGCGTCAAATATAAAACATTGCCATACGTAATTTTTAAATGGTTGACAGTTCATTTGCTTGGAAGATATATACTGGTCTGACTCTAGGTGGCTATGTCACGCCTTTAGGGTGTGTTAGACTCGAGATTTTTCAACTTGTGATTTGTTTTAAATAATTAATGTATCTTAAATTATGGGTTTTTGCACTACATCTTATACTACATTATACAGGATGTTTTTATTAATTTCCGTTCCTTCAAGCATATAGCCGTGTATAGCCATAGAAACGACGTAGCATATTTAGTTTTTCAAAACACAAGAAAAAAAAATTTTTCGTTTTCGTACAAACTAATTAACTATATCACCAAGGATGAATGAAAAACGGCCTTAAGAGTTAACGTGGTTTCATCAAAAGTTAATGTCAAGTATGACAATTCGGAATTCGAATGACACGCACGTCAACATTGTTTAATTATTAGGGATCTTTTATGCTATACTAGGAGTGTTAATTAACGAAAATGAATTCTTGGATATCTTCGTAATGGTTCGAATTGGGGTACTAGTGTCTTAGTTTACATTATTTCATCTCAGGATTGTACCCTCGCAATTAACGGAATTCAATAAAAATAACCTGTATAAGTGTATACTCTAATTAGGCTCTAGAATCATTGGTTTAAATATTTCGGGTTATTAGGGCCCACAGTAGGCCGTTCCGTGTCCGGACCGGCCCGTTTTCTATGACAGTCAGACGCCGGCTGTTGCGCGGCCGGGCCTCGTCCGGGCCCGGTGACGCTCAGAAGCTTCCCAACCCAGCCCCTTTTAGTCAACACAAACGTTTGACGGCCGATTAAGGTTCAAAGTAGATTGCTAATGACATGGTGTCAAATATCATATACAGAATATATTATACATATACGCATGGGAGTGGTGGTCTTGGCTTGAAGTCGGGGGCTATCTCCGGAAGAGATACGGCGTCGGAAGCGCGTGCGCTGCCGGTGGCTAATGGATATCCAATGGTGACGAGATAACACGTCGCTGATCTATGAATAGGTACCGTTGATTAATGTTCATTATTTATTTCTTAGGATGATTCAATTTAAGACGAAATATAGTACGTGATAGAGTTCATTCGCACGTGTTCAGTAGCTTATAGAAAGAGCACAACAGTATAAGTCAGCGCATAATTGAGCATGGTGCACATACAACACTATATATAGTGTGGAGTCGACCAACACAGATCAGAGTTCAATACAGGATTAAATGTTATAGATAAATTACGCAACGCTCCAGTACGGGAATCGCCAACCTAGCACCTACCAACAGGTGGTATTCTTGTAAAAGTATTGGCTTGTGGCGTAAAGACGTACGTCTCCACCTCTAGTTATCACCTCAACGCTCGCCCCACCTTAAACGCTCGCTCCATCTGTCATATGTCAGCCAGTACAGTCTAACTCCTATATACGTAACATGGTTTTAATTTGATAAAATGTAGGCTTTGCACTTGATATTTCATACACAAATTTTGTAAAAATCATTTTCTCTTTCATTCGTAGTGTTTTTTTAATCAATAAGCGGTTTATATTACTTGAATCAGGATAGTTTTAATGCATAAATCCATCGATTAGTACGTCGATAACTAGAACATCACTAGAGGTGAGATGGTTTGACAGTTACACGTATTCGCAAAGTATTTTTGAAAAGGTGGGGACGCACGCCATGACACGTTAATGTCAAAAACGTTGTCCCCACCTTACACCTCTAGCAATGTAGGTGTAGTTGCTATGGTGGGTGGCCGTCGCGGGCGTAGTTGCTAAGGCAATTGACATTTGGTGTCAGTAATATATTTCATGTGCTAAGATGTTTAAAATAGACATCTATAATGTAACAAGAAATCAGTATTTCAGTCTGAAAAATTAATTTCCTTTTGTTGGGGATCATTATTTAACCATGCCTTTGGTTCTCCACATAGAATAGATGTCTTCTATTGTAAATTCCAGTGATGTGACGGACAGGTAACCTATTATGTAAATTTGTTTTGCCGAGTGTTTATGAAAATTAACATGTAAATTGGAAAGAAAATGTGCCTAACACTTTGATGAATTTAATGTCCACCTACCTAAATATTTATTTCATGTTAGCTGGGAGAGGTTTGCCGATGATTTAAGTACCAAGTACTAGTTGCCGAAAGCATGTTAAGTGTTTTTTTATTGCAGGGTTATGGAGAAATTCTACTTGGTGATCATGCAATGTAAGCTGCAAAATGAAACAAATACAGCTGTAAGCAGTACAAGGAAAAATATTTCAACCATTCATAATGATAAATATATTCCGGCTTAGTAAATTAGTAAAATGAAGAACCAGAAGTTAATGACAGTATAAGGACCCTTTCAATGCTTATTCATTATTTACTCTTTCTTCATAGGATAGCATTTGTTGTAGATATTATATTTTAGAATAAAATTAAGAATATTTTATTTTATTTTTTATTAATACATTATAAAAACACCAACACAAAAAGAGAGCCTAGTCAAACAAGAAAACCCCTGTGTTGTACTAGGCGAAAAGGTACCCATCACACTTGCTGCGTTACCACTTTGGATCAGTTGGATGGCGATGGACAACCTTTGCACCAGACAAGAATCAGAGCATCAAACCCTCTCCTAGTTTCGTCGCCTTCCTTCATTTATGAAGGCTAAAGCGTCAGGCTCCCAGCACCCTATATATTTGTCTCGCTTTTAAATTTTTGAATAAAAACAGGCTTGTATGTTAGTAACTATTGTTCCCGTTATATGTATAATTGTTATATAAACAATTTTAGACATACGCACTTATATACACATATTATTATATCATTCCCTGACCGTGATGGCTCCAACATCACCTGTGGCCCTTATGTGGGCCCTGGGTACTAGATCTCCTGTAGCTTATGAGTACGTAAGAGAATGTATGTATGTAATACAAGTGGTATCTGTGTATCTTCTGAGCGTCCGGTGAGCGATGGACATCTCTTGTTGTGTTCTCTTATAGCCTTTGATTTTTAATTTTAAGATACTGTAACATAGTGTGTAACCTTAGTTCATATCTTGTTTCTATTGGTGAGTTTCTGTTATTGGCTCCATATTTCTATTTAAAATGTCAACATGTTTAAAAAGCTGTTGAAACTCCTTTAATAAATTAATAAATAAATAAATAAAATGCAAGTTATTATAAGTAATTATGTATAGTACAGGTACTCTTTAATTATAGTACAGGTCGCCCATTTCTCTAAAATATAATCAACAAGTATGACAATGCGGCTTGCTGCATGCTTCGTATCTTCCTTTGCAGGTCGTGTTTGTTAGTGCAGATGCTGCGCGCTTGTGGCCGTATATGATTACCATTATATCATGTACAAAATTACTGAAAATTAAGAGCATAGAATAAAAATTATATAAAATCAAATAAAATAAAAATAAAAATCATTTATTCATTATAATTTGCCTATCGTTGCTATGCGATGCGACCGAGCGCTGTGTAAGCCGGGAAAATATTCTCATCAAAGACATTGTATAGAACTATACGAGACCGCTATCTTTTAAAACCTTGACAGTTAAAATTAAACTTTATGTCTAAAGTCACAAGACTGTTTTTAAATTATTCACAGATGTAGTGCTAGTGCTTGAAGTTATCAATGCTGCTCTCAAGTGGCGGTCGTGGGTTCGAAACCTGCCTCGTATTAATGAGTTTTTTCGAACTTAAGTAATACGGAGTTTAATTTGATATTTACCATCGGGTGAAGGAAAACATCGAGAGGAAACCTGCATAGATCTTGAAAGCTATTTCTGTTTTGAAAGTTGCGTGTTTACATTTTTGATCACTAATTCTGTCATCGAGGTCAACGGTCCCTAATCATGAGTACTTATAGCGGCGGCGTTTCTTTTAGCATTAAAAGGGTAAAGGAGGGCGTAAAATGACTGCCGCTGCGATAAGTACTCATGAATCTCACGATTCAGGTCTGCGAACCGGTCTGAAACATGTCGAGCGATAGTTGACCTTAACAACGTGAATGACCCGTTTCATCATATTTTAATATGTTTGAAACTCACGGGAGCTTTCTGTATACAATTTTAATAATATTTCAAATTAGGGCGCAGTTTGACCATAGAAAATTGTGACGTCATTAGGTAAATTTGCTTACAAACAATACTAAGCGAGCGTTTTTGACGCTTCGTAAAAAGTTGCTGATTTGACTATCAGTAAAATACAGTATAATCTTATACGCCCCGACCGACAGGATTTCAGGGCCCTTTCCAGCGCTCGTATATTTTTTCTCTAACAAATTGGACCTTTACCTATTTATACTTCTGAGTATTTAAAAATTTGGTTTCATTCAAGATGTATATATAGGTCGATTCACAAGAGCTGGCGCGGAATGTCTATGAAATTAATGACAGTTACATACATTTTTCGCGCCAGCTCTTGTGAATCGACCTATATAATTCCTTAACTTGTGATTAACAACTTTTAAGTTAAAGATTGTTTTATTCTTTTTATACCACGTCGGTGGCAAACAAGCGTACGGCCTGATGGTAAGCAGTCACCGCAGCCTATGGACACCTGCAACTCCAGGGGTGTCACATGCGCGTTGCCGACCCTTTAAAAATGTATAAACTCCTTTCTTGAAGAATCCTATACTGTGGTTACTCGGGCGAACCTCGGCAGGGAGCTCATTCCACAACCAGAGCGTCCGAGGGAGGGAGTTCCTCTGAGACCGTACCATACGCGACCGTTTAGGTTCTAAGGTGTGAGGATGAATGCCCTGCCGACGGCGAGCAGTGCGATGATAGAAAGCGGCCGTCGGCATCATGTTAAAAAATTGTTCTTTCACTCTGTTGATTGAAGACCTCCATAACATAAGTTTTATTCCAATGAGTAGGTACTATCAACAATCTTGTGGTTTATTTAATACATAGTCCAATTTTATTTGTAATATATCTCTCAAGTTATATACGTAAATTTTGATCAAAATAGTAAATAAATTTCCTTCGGCCCGCTACTACAGTAGTCTCTCCTTTTATTTAGTATTTTGTACATCTATGATACCGGTTTAGGCATTTGCTGTCAAAATTGACAATCGATGAGTTGATTATCTTGTAAAGAGGTTTAGTAAGTAGCAAGTCGAGTCAGAAAAGGCAGCGGGTTGTAACGGAGATCCAACCATGAGTTATGTATGAGTAAATATTACTTAAGTCTTTATTTTCACTTCTAATCATTCCGTATGAATTAGAGAAAATGTAATAACAAATCTATACTCAACTTACAAAGAGCGGTAATACACGTCTGATTTTTAGGGTTCCGTAGCCAAAATGGCAAAATCGGAACCCTTATAGATTCGTCATGTCTGTCCGTCCGTCCGAATATGTCACAGCCGATTTAGTCAGGGACTATACATATGTTATATATTTTGATTTAACTTGAATGCTCATCCGGTTTTTAGATTATTGTGTTTGTGTTCTGTACTAACTAACAGTAGTTTTGTAAGACTTTTGTAATAATTATTAACACTTTATGGGCAATGCCTGAAATAAAAAATGGTGTCCTGGACCTTTGGAAGGCGTGCGCGGAGCCGAAGTACCGAAGTACCAAGTAACAACCGAGTACCACATAGCCAACACGAAGAGGCCTTTTTGACAATTTAATGAAATGCAAGGGGTACACCGAGCGGATGCTGTCCCTGCCCGTATCATGGGACGCACGCAGAGACAGCAACACAATTTATTATTATTATATGAGCACTACAATTACGAAATTTGGTAGGAAGGTGTATTCTATGAACCGATATAGAAATGTGATGTGAAATTACGAAAAAAATATTTAAACTGGGGGGCACGCCATGTATTTAACAGTAGGGTCATAATTTTTTTTTCAATGCACTTGTGCATGCTAGAAAGTAAGGGAGAAACAATCAAAATAAACAAAGGAGTAAGACAAGGAGACCTACTTTCCCCAAAGATCTTCTCTGCAGTACTTGAGGCAATATTTAGAAACATTAACTGGGAAAGGAACCCTAATTACGGATTTAAACTAGATGGCACCATACTTACTCATCTACGTTTCGCAGATGACCTAGTCTTAATCTCGAACACAGCCGATGCTCTACAAACTAGTTAACGAGAGTGAAGTAATGGGTTTGCGAATAAATATGGAAAAAACGAAAACAATGACTAATTCCAAGAAGATACCAATAGAAGTCAATCAGGGAATTGTTGAGTATGTAGATGAGTACATATACTTAGGACAAACAATATCCATGAACAATCAAATGGAAAAGAGATCGACAGGCGAACAACCAATGCTTGGAAAAGGTACTGGTCACTGAAGGAAGTCATGAAAAACAAGGAAACAAGGCTTTCCACAAAGAAAAAGCTATTTAATGCATGTGTGTTGCCCGTGTTAACCTATGGCAGCCAAACTTGGGCATTAACAAATAGCAACCTGAACAAATTACAAGTATGCCAAAGGTCAATGGAAAGAAGTATGATAGGTGTGAAACGGAAAGACAAAATCCGAATCGAAACAATAAGACGTAAAACTGGAGTGGAAGATGTAGCTGTTAAGGTGAAAACACTCAAATGGCGATGGACAGGACACATAATAAGGAATAAAGAGAAGTGGAGCAAAAGAATAATATGGTGGTACCCCAGAGACAAAACAAGGAAAAGAGGTAGACAAAAAATAAGATGGGACGACGAAATAATAAAAGTGGCGGGTAGACAATAGACAAGGCTAGCGAGACACAAAGATAGATGGAAAGGGATGGAGGAGGCCTTTGCCAAACGGCAAACAGACAGAGCCGATGCTGTCAATAGAATATAAATCATAAGAAAATTTTTTTTGTAAACAATTGATTGAATAAAAGGCTTATATTATTATATTATTATTATTATGTGCTTGCCAAGCATTACGTATAGACAGGTCTTCAAAAATTCCAGAGGATGCTAAAAAAATCCATTTCTACCGTTGTTGGTGAGATATTAGCTGGCTGGATAATTTCCAAGCAATGAAGTTTAAAATTCAGAAAAAATCAAGATGATGTACATTAATAACTACTTTCAACAATTTTTGGTTTGAACAAGATAGATCTTCTTTTGAGTTTTTGCTGAAAAAATGTCTTACTCAAACAAAAGGGCTTAAGTGCCGAGAATTTCCTATGAAAATACAACCTTTCTTGATTCAATATATTGTATTGTGCTTTTAAATGTAGATTAGGTGTCGGTACGGAACCCTTCTTTGTGCGTGATCCGACACGCACTTGTCCGGTTTTTTCTTCGTATAGTCGGAATTGACTGTGGTCATTTTCAATCCTTTAAGTTTGGGGAATTGTTTATAAATAAATTACATAGGAAATCAAGGGCGTCATTTGAGTATACTTACTCATAGCACAATACAAACGATGCAATTTGTCATGACAGCCTGAAATGGCTGAAATGAATTGCTGTCTCATTTTAACTAAACCTACAACTCTATCGGTTTTTGTGACAAACTGCAAGATGTGTAATATGTAATGGCCTTATAATGACGATCATAAACGACCATGAATAAGTCATATCTTCAGAACGATTGGAATACATATTACACTATGAAGCCATAAAAGAACCATGAAGCGCACATATTTTTGAACTGCTTTTTCATACAAGTTTACAATCAAAGAAGTATCCAGCTGCAAAATGCGACTAATTTGAAAAATCTCAAGCTGTTAACCCCGAATTACATAGCAATATGCGCAACATTCTTCAAGCTTTAAAATAGACCGAGACAATACTTTTTACTTTACTGCTATAGATCTTAGTCTATCTTATAGGATGACTGCAAAACTACGTGAGACCGCCTATCCAGCTAGCATGATAGCACAATGGCAGATTTTATGGTCACGCTTTATCGTCAAAGTCGGGTAAAAATTGACTCCGACAAACCGTGAAGCTAAAGTATGCCGCAGACCTTACGTATGTACTACCTAAAACATGATATGATATACCTAGACAATATTATCGATAAAATAATACCAATGCGGATGAGTCAATCCCTACCACGCCAATGTCTCGGTCGTTCGTCTCTTCTTGCACCCGTCGCAGACTGACAATGTCAGAAGCATGTGAATTAGGTGCAATGTCAAATAGACGGACGTCTGGTGATGACTCGAGCGGACCAATGCGTTAAACCCCCGATTACGTATTGTTATTATGAGCTCCGGCGTCAATATATATTAGGGGTGGGATGTGCCGTCATCGGTCTTGGACGTGCACCCCACCTCTGGCTTGTTTTGTGAATAACATAGCTGACCTGGAAAACGCACGAACGTCAACTGCAAGAACACGAGGCAACGCATCAGCAGAACGTGGCCCGCGTTTGCCTTAATAGAAAAATGTTAAAACAATTCACTTTACGTTCAGACTTCGAACTATCGTCATATCTATTTTATTGTAATTTACCTTAATTAAAATTAGTTTTTAAATCATTTTGGTTTTTTTTTCGAGCCTCCGGCTGCAGGATTCGTATGTGATATAGCCTTAAACAATAATATTTTTACTATATAAGTATACAAGATATTAACAAGGATAAAAGCGTAGATGGCGTATATTTTAAATCTTTAAGGGTATTTTTCTGAATATAATATCTTTCAACATAACACTTCCATAATACCTATTGCATTTTTCTCAAAAGTTGACTTTCTATCTCAGCATGTCTTAGCTCTGTCGTGTAAAGATTCCTTCAAAGATCAGATAAGATTGAGGCCTTAATTTCGTAAGCAAAGCCTAAGTCCTCTTAAAAGTGCTTGCATAATAGACGGGAGTGCAGAACTCCTACTCACAACAAAAGGGCGTATGTGGATAGTTTTGAGAAGCCGGTTAAGACCTTTTGGAAGAAGTAGTTTGTGCACCGATGGGGGATTAGCTGTAGTCTCACCCCGTGTGAACAAACAGATGTACTGGATTGAGGATATCCAGGGGTAGACGTATGATATTAAGTATGTAGGAAACTAGTATCCTGTACCTAAGCTGTAAATAATGTGGAGCGCGGGTGCCCACCGACTTTTTGGGCAACTATCCCGAAGGCTGGCCGAGGTGTCAGGAGACCGTAGGGCTGGCTCGTTCCTCGGCCAGCGGCTCAGCATAGCTATCCAAAGGGGGAACGCTGCCAGCCTTATGGGAACCCTTCCACAGGGCTCAGATCTGGGAGAACTTTTTTTTTAAATTAGTTTTAGTTGTTTTGTATTATATTTAAATATCATGTTTTCATGTTTGTTGTATTAATAAAATGCATTAAATATCTACAGTAATACATGAAAATAAGCTGTAAATAACTATCTGTGAATCCACCTTTGGGGGAATACCTCGAAGTAGATTTTCATTTGAGTTACGCAGTTACTGAAAAAGTTTATATGGAAAGATGGAAAGTGACTATTCGTCTCTAACTACTACACTAGGCATTTATTCTGTCAAGTTTTAACTTTATTTGTAATTACACCGGCTTAATCTGATATGTATTTCAATTTATTTCACACGCTCGTGATTTCCACCTTTTTAATAGGTACTGGGACAGTGGTAAACAAGCATACGGCCTGTCTGATGGTAAACAGACACGTAGCATTTATCCAATTTCTGATACTTGAAGATTGTTAATTTAGTACATGAACAGCGCAGTGTCAAACAATTAGCGAATTACACCTTTCAGACGAGACCTATAGCAAACAAGGCAGTAAATTACCAAGAGCGAGCTTACTGTTCTGTGATCTGTGATGCATCTAATTCTGCGACCACAGAATATTCAGTGCTCTAGGGCCCAATTCGGAAACACGTTTATGACGTTTCGAAATCATTTGGTTCATTTATTGATATTAAATACACATTAAGGGCCTTTTTAGGGTGCCGTAGCCAAAATGGCAAAAATAGAACCCTTATAGATTCGTCATGTCGGTCCGTCCGTCCGTATGTCACAGCCGATTTACAGGGAGACTATGACCACTACAAGTATGAAATTTGGTCTGAAGGTGTATGTTATAAACCGCTTTAGAAATATGATGTGAAATTACGAGAAAAATATTAAACTGGGGAGGCACCCCATACACGTAAGAGGGGGGTCAATTTTTTTTTCAATGCACATAGGCGTGTGGGGTATCTGTGGATAGGCCTTCAAAAATGGCATAGAGGTTTCTAAATAACTTTTCCATTTAAGTCAACCGTTGGTGAGATATTAGCTGTCAAAGTCGTAAAAAGTGTGTCCCCCCTCTAATTTTCAAACTATGAAGTTTAAAATTCCTAAAAAAATCAAGATGATGTACATTAATAAATCCTTTCAACGATTTTTGGTTTGAACAAGATAGATTTACCGATTTTTGAGTTATTGCTGAAAAACTGTCTTGCCAAAACAAAAATGCCGTAAGTTTCCAATGAAGATACGACCTTTTTTGATTAAATGTATTGTATAGTGGTTTTAAATGTAGATTAGGAGGTACGGAACCCTTCTTTGTGCGTGATTCGACACGCACTTAGCCGGTTTTTTTTTACACAAATCAAACTAGTCCCATAAATAAATAAGCTCAATAAGGCTCGTGTTATGGGTACTATACGACGATATATTTAATAGATATATATGTACATGTATACAGGATGCCCCCGAGGAACCCGGTAGATTTTAACCACGCTTTGCTGAGGCTAAAAGTAGCAAAAAATATTATGAGTAGGTCAATAACGAAAATTTTTGTTTGTTTTTTTCATTTTTTAGGTTTTTTGAATGCTATTAAACATTTAAAGTAAATTTTATTTGGTCTACTCGTAAGTCAATGTATATTAGGTAAGTACAAGTGTGTCCTGGGTGTGTGTGTGTGTGTTTTTATTTTAGTGTAGTTGACGAAACCTGTTGTTGATTTATAATTTGTGCAATGCATGCGTATTTTGCCGTAGACCAAGACCACCGGGGGATGGGCAGCAGCATCCCTGAAGTGCGGTGGAGATACTGCGATCGCCGCCAACCCGCATGCCAAGCGTGGCGATTATGGCATTTACCCCCCATGAAATTGGGGAGGCTTATGTCCAGCAGTGGGCATCTTTCGGCTGATATGGTTGTGGTGGATGCGTATTTTGACGAAGCATGTTGCTGATGCTAGCTGTCCTGGACATTGACGAAGCCTGCGTCGTGGATAAGGTTAATTGTACTAGTTTGGTTTAAAGGCAGAACTGACATTATATTATAATTATATCAAATATCAGTGTGTTCTACAATTTCATACTAACTCATCCCAGCCATAAACTAGCAGTGCA
Organism: Notocelia uddmanniana; assembly: GCA_905163555.1. Classification (NCBI taxonomy): domain Eukaryota; kingdom Metazoa; phylum Arthropoda; class Insecta; order Lepidoptera; family Tortricidae; genus Notocelia; species Notocelia uddmanniana. The sequence goes on from LR991064.1 coordinate 7,303,647, forward strand.
TTAGTTTATGAAGTGGCGTGCGCGAGGTCAATTAACGCCACCTATTTGTTACAGGTTGATTTACGGCAGGAAGCAGACTATGTACACTCGTATAAGTTTTACAAGCCTTTAACAGGGGCCTTCCAGGAATATGTCGGAAACGTAGTGCAATTCTTTAGACCTGTCATCTACCGATCCCGGAGGGTAACGGAGTCCTTTTTAAACTCCGTTTCTGACGCGAACATGACCGGTGCAACCCGTTCAGTATTACTATGTATTATTTTTTAATACCACGTCGGTGGCACACAAGCGTACGGCCCGCCTGATGGTAAGCGGTCACTGCAGCCTACGGACGCCTGCAACTCCAGAGGTGTCTCTTGCGCGTTGCCGACCCTTTAAAAATGTATAGACGTTCTTGATGTTAGCTCTCTCAGTCCCATATTGATAATGAATTTGAAGCGTTAGTTGTTTATTTCTTTGAAGGTAAAACCATCAGAATTGAATGTGTTCTACGGAAAGATTTACGGCTGGAAGTTTTTTTACCTATACTAGATCACATTGTCATGGATCGTGACTAATAATTTCTGTACTCAATAGGAAATAAACTAACATTATTTTGGTTACGATTAACCTACGCCAAATGACTTTTCTCTAAATAGACCGCGCAATTGGAAATAGCCGCTGGAGTTGCAGTGAGCTGTCGATAGATAGTAAGTAATATGATAAGATTGACAAGAATCAACTGTAATTTAACTATTTTCATAGGGCTGACTGTACCTCCACTTGAATAATGTGTCAAAAAGCGTGTAGAAGCCGTCTCCGGCCCGGTCGAGTGATTAATCTTTCAGGGTGCGCCTGTCTGAAATTTTAGTTAGAACTTCAGCTAGTTAAGGGAAGCAAGTATTCTTTAATTATAGGTTTCATACAAATAAAAGTCAATATTGTCAATGTAGATGTGTCATTCAATAATGGATTGAATGTTAAACTGTCAGTCACATTCGGTATCTACTTGCTTCGTTTTGCACAGTACAAATATTTTAAAGTTATTGTTGTACCACTTTAGGTGTCACAATTTAGAATCTTTTAATTGCCTGCCTTTTGTAATACGTTATGACTATATAAGAGTACGGTGGAATAATAAGGGGGTTTACCATTATCAAAAGAATTGTCAACAGGTAAAGTCACATTCAAAACTGGCCTGAATGCCAAAACGCGGCAAATGAAATCCTACAAATCCTCACAGCTTCTAAAAAGTTTATTCATTTTGCCACAGGGACACAATTCAATACAGTCAATACTCACAAAGCGTCACGACTCACAATCAGACGCCTACAAGCTGAAAAGCCGCCTGAATGCCGCCTCAGTGATTTAACACTTCCCTTAATAGTGTATAGTTTTTAACAGAAAAAAGGTTGAAATGCTTTAATCAGCAACGAACGCGCTGAGGTTCACGAAACTCATTCACTGACAAGGGTATACGAATAGGATGACAAAACGGATCTCTATCATTTGTGCTTTCATGGATAGCATGTTGAGTTTACACTTAATGCAAGCAGAGATAAGCAGGCATCCAATCCAGGACAGAGACTTCTATTATACGTCACAAGTTCATCCTCACATTGAGTATTTCTGTCACATCTGGGCAGGAGCACCAGGATATCAGCTTGAGCATTTTGACTCGCTTTAAAGACGTGCTATGCAAATTGTTGACGATCCCAAACTCACAAGCGATATAGAACCGTAGTTGGTAGATGGGTTCTGTTCCGAAGAACTGTTTGACATGACGCCCGCGGCCGCTTTCTACCATGGCACCGCTCGCTAGCGGCAGGGCATTCCCTGACCCTAGGACCTAAATGATCGCGCACGGTAACAATAAATAAACTAAACTAAACGGTCTAAGAAGAGTTTCCTCTCTAAGACGCTCCGGTTGTGGAATGAACTCCTGACGAGATAATGCAAGGGAATCAAAATTGTTTTATGAAATTTAGCCGGAATACGCACTGTGCGTTTCCATTACAACAATATCATAATAATAATTTACCATCGAGTAAATTGGTCAACTCAGCTGTTACATTATTACGAAATAAATATTTGAGTTTGGAAAACTATGTTACCCCTTTAATCACTTCATCCAGAAGCATCTAAGACGGCTCGCAACTTCGTTCCTCGACCTCCATCTATCAATAGTGAATAGGTATCGTAAGATTTTAATCTTATGTAACAAATTGAAGACCGGTACAGATTAATGGGCATCTCCAATATGGGGGAGGGTAAGCCTCGCTGATTGATTGAGGCTTCGGGCTTAGATATCAGGCTCAGTTCACCTTTTATACACTCTCGTCACAATGACAGTCTAGTTTATAGAGACGTTTTCTACTTGTTTGAATTTCCTTTGTACCGTGCAGTCAGAATATCTTGAGTACCATTAGCTAGCCAGCTTGGCTCAGTCAGGGCATTTTATATTCTGAATTAATTTTAGCTGGAAATCTTTGTTCCTAATATGTACTTACTTGTATCTTTAATATTTACACAATGTGATTAATTAAATCACCTATTCGACAATCGAAGAGTTACGGTTCCAAAGTTTTGTTGGAAATAAGTTGGCATAGTGGTTTTGTAGGGCCATTTTTGGAGCCGAAGGCATTTTTTTTGTCGGCAACGAAGTATTTTGACATTTGTGTCAAGTGTATTTTACTCGAGTATAGATATATTTTATCTGAAAACAATACTACTAAATTTGAATAACATATTAATAGTCCAATAATAGTTTCACGCAAACGTAGCGGGCACAAGATAGTAATAGTATGATAAGTAGGAATATACAATTATCTGCCCTTTTAGGAATGACGTGTTTATTCCTTACAACATGGATGATAAAATCCCCAGTCAGAAAACAGTAACATTGTTATCCAATATCATCAATCTAGCTTTAAACATACACATAGGGTATTGTAAAAAATATTTTTTGCAAAGTTGAACCGTATATTTTTGCAATTTACCATGAGTTGACAAAAAGTATCCCCTAACATAAAAAGACTTAATAATATATTTATTTTATACTGAAACACATGTCAGATATTTTTTTTTAATTAAGAGGGGGCATAACGCCAGGAAAAAAGTAGAATTCACCCGCGCGTCCCGCGCCTGGCCCCGCTGTGCGTAAAGGCGATGCGTCTGTTGCTGCCTCGCTCACTCCGCATAGTATATGCCCATCCAGACAGATGAAACATGATTATTTAATAAGCGACAGTTATGTTTATTTGTTAGGTACAATTGGAAATTAAGAACGTCCATAGACTACGGTGTTAATTAGAAATTAAAAACGTCCATGGACTACGGCGTCAATTGGGCATTAAGATAAGTCTCCCTGACAGCCGCGCGACCGCGTTAGGTATTTGATTGGGATATTGAAGTCTTTATCGATCGTGACGTAAGCGCTGGCAGCCTTTTGCATGTCCTTCCGCAATCCGAACGCCCATATTCTGACGTGTAGCAGCCATATTCTAGGTGAAACGATTGCAACCTCTTTTAAATATGTTATAGTTTTGAAGTCATCAAAAAAGTTATTACTTACGAGTAGGTAAGTAAATTTATAAATGCTTTTAGGAAATGGTACGTACAGACTAACAATCGTTTTTAACTAGCAACCCACCCCGGAATCTAGCGGATTATGCTTATATATATATATACAAAGGTAAATGAAGTATAAGTTAATTGACAAAAGCTAACGCAAAATGACTGTGAAAAATATGACAGTTTGATACAAAATCCGCGCCAGCTTTTATGAATCGACCTATTATATGGCTACAATAAAATCGGCCAAGAGCATATCGGGCCATGCTCAGTGTAGGGTTCCGTTCGGTATATTCCCAATGAACTTGCTTTAAAAAGATCAATAACAAGCAAAAGAGAATACCTTCACAGCGTTTCATACGTCTTTTACTAAGAAGGGAAGACTTTTTACGATAGCTGAAAAACAGCTCAACTGATCATGTCCGCTATAGTTTTCATTCAGTCTTTATTAAATTTTACTTTCATGATTTTTTTCATATTTTTTGGACCCATAGTTCAAAAGTTAGAGGAGGATTCATTTTTTTTTCTCTTAGTTCAAAAAATATTCACTTGTCAAAAAGTGTTTGATGAAGACCTCTATTTATTTTGAAAGACCTATCCAACAACCCCCCACACCATAGGGTTGAAGCAAAAAAAAGCGCCCACTTAGTAAAGGCATGAACAGTAGGGTAGACCGGGGACAATAGAAACACGTCATGATTGAAACAAGTCAAATTTCTCGAAAACTATAATACGTACGCGTCTGACGCAACATTCAGAATATGCGGTCGGTCATAATTGAATCCTTGGCCAGAGTGCTCGAGCGCCGGTACGAGACGGGAGTATCTACGAGCCAAGCCAGTTTTTCGCGGTAAAAAGTAAGTATTTGTGCTCTCGTATATTCTCTTATAACTTCGTTTACTCTTGTATTTTGGCTAATCAAATTATTTTGGTGTTATAGTTAGGAATAAACGAATGTTTTTAATGGCCGTTGATCAGCGTTCGAGTTTTTTTATATATAATATTTGTCATTGAAGTGAAAAACGTGGTGTGGGGACGATAGAAACAACTTGCCTGTGGACGATTGAAACGTTTCAATCGTTCTCGTGTTTTAGTCGTCCCCAAAAGTAAGCGACTTCAAAATATAAGGTTCTGTATTCGATGCACATGTTTGTTATATTAATCTTCACATTTATTTGTGTAGTTTTTGGCCTAGTTGATAAATAATGGATGTAAGTTTTTTTGTTTTCAAACACTGCAGTTTTTTTTTCAAATACTGCAGTTTTTTATTCGGCATTATGTGAACATTTGTTTTTAACCGACTTCATAAAAAAGGAGGTTCTCAGTTTGACCCGTATGTTTGTATTTACGTTTGTTTGTCCACAATTAACTCGCGTTCGGTTAAACCGATCTTAATGCGGTTTTTAGAAAAGTATTTGTCACATTTTTGAGAAAGTTTTTGTGCATGATATTAACAAATGGTTATTAATAGCTTTCAAAAACAAGGAGGATTTCAAGCTAACATGGTCACTAAGGTTGCTTGTAGGTATACAACACAACAAATGGTTTAACTTTTAATGCGACAAAGACACAAGTTTTTAAATCGATTTTTAAAGACTTAGAACAGCCCTTAAAGTTTAGTGAAAAGGGGACTTTACTGTCAGTGCCCCTCTTGTATTCTTTCTGTGCGCTCGGTATCGGTTTGAAAGACGTGTCGGTACTTGTCGGGGCGTATCAAAGGATTTGTTCTCTCATTGACTCGTGGCGTCGGCTCTGTGCGCTCCCTCACTCGCTGCGCACCCGCTTGAATTCAATCGTGTCGGTCGTCAGTTGGTCATCGAACTTGTGTTTTGTTTGTACGTGCGGAAGGTGCTGATACTGTAATGATCAACCTCATGATGATGAAAGAGAAAAGCCTATTGCAAATACAGACACAGAAAAAGAGACCTCTGTTCCTACGACTAAAAGAAAAATTCCTGCATGCTCTTATTGCGGTTAGACAGGCCACAGAAATCAAGTCAGAAATGGAAAATACTTTTGTAAAAAACGTCATTCTGAATTATCATAAAATGCGTGTTATTAGAGTAAGGTAAATCATCAATAATTGATCACCATTAGGAGTAAGCTAGTAATAGACAATTTATACCAATTCGTGTCCTTAGAGATTTATAGTAACTTAATAATAATAACATGTTTGATTTCTAATAATGATAATAACAAATTTGTATTTTGTAGTAAGTCTTATTCTTAACAATGTCACTAAACATTTTACGTCCGACACTAAGGTCCCTTTTGAAATACGTTAATCATTTAGTGTTTGCCGACCCAAAATTATAGGTTTTTGGTAAGAGTTTAATACTAAAGTGTTCTAAAATTAAAACTATCAAAATCGTTGTTATCAGATGATATCACTAAATATTTTACCACTAACAATAAGGTCCCTTTCAGAAAATATAAAGTGGTTGTACCAACTTTTTACTAAACTTTATCTTGAATTTTGAGACTTAAAAAACTACTTTTTTAATATTTCTTGTATTAATTTGATCTCATTTGGCTATGTTTTAGCGTAGTAGATATATATGTTTGTTGATTTTGACTGTTTAATTAGATTTATAACCACAAAGCTATTTTTGTTAAAATAAATATATTTTTATAATAGACAACGTTGATTCAAATCGAAGTAGTTCTTATTGAGTGTTTAATTACTTATAATATTTACTCCTTCTATAATATGTAATGGAAATACACTATAAATAGGAATCTAAGTAAAAAATTCAGCATTTTTTTTTACTTTATGCACTTTGCCAAGGTAAACTATACGAAAACAGATATACAATTACAAAATTGTACTTGAAACCTGAAAGCCCATACAATCTACTCCTCAAATAGCATATTATCTATGTAACTTGCAAGAATAACATACTTCAATTGGGTTTATAAGTTTGAATTCAATTTTCTCACAATCACCTTTTCTGACTTTTGAGTTTCAATTATAAAAAAATATATCTATTAAACCTACATGCATGTTTGATATCGTTCGATAGCTCAGTGTATGTAGATTATGGTGATATACATAACTCAATACCGACAGTAAGGTCCCTTCCCGCTGATAAGGCCACATATTGGTTTGTCGCGTCAGTTTTTGGAAAAAAGTATTTTTCTGCAGGCGGATGTCGATTTCTCCCCCTCTACAGGTCGCATTTATCAACCGATTCTAGTTAAATTTTGTAAGTAGGTACGATAATTAAATAGAATTGTTTTTGTCGCCTCAGTTTATGAAAATTATCAAGAACAATTTATATTCTCAATGATTTCGTGTGTTTCTGCTGGCGGATTTCGGTTTCCGCTCCTCATCAGGGCGCATTTTTCCACTGATTCTCGTAAAATATTCTTTCTTTGTTTGTCATGTAAAATTTTGAAAAGTAAAATAAACACACTCACGAGGTCTACACAGCTCACAGAGCTACTAGATTAGTGGTTTTAAATGTGGACTGGTATATGGTAGGTGTCGCTACGGAACCATTCTTTGTAGGTGATCCGACACGCACTTGGCCGGTTTTTTCTTTTGGAGTGTTTCCGAAAAATTTCACTTTATCAAAAAATGTTTGATGAAGACCTCTATTCATTTTGAAAGACCTATCCAACAACAACCCACACCATAATGTTGAAGCAAAAAAAAAAATGTCATCCCCACTTTACGTGTAGGAGAGGTACACTTAAATTTTTTTTTTTTAGATTTTGTTTTACCATTTTGTCAGATTTATTGCTTTATAAATCCATGCCAAATTGCAGTTTTCTAGCATTAACAATCACAGAGCAAAGCCTCGGACAGACAGACGGACAGACAGACAGACAGACGGACATGGCGAAACTACTAGGGTTCCTAGTTGACTACGGAAACCTTACATTTAGTGTAATAATTTGACTTGGAGTAAGACTCATACGTAAGAGAAATTCATCGTCTATTTTTGCATATACTACACACAATCGTTTAACCGAGGTTGACTGCCGTGCAATGATAACGTTGTAATTTGAACTGTAAAGTTTGTAACATAAGGTAGATATTAGATTTTTTGTTGAGAAGTTTACATCAAACTTTTACTTGCCATTCATAAACTATAGTGTTGGGTTTTATAAACTCAACGTTTTATTTGGGACACACTCTTGTTGATACTATTATATTTACTTCGCAGTCTTGAGCGCTCCCAACACAGTCCTCTCGTCTCAGTGGAGCGATCGGGACTGGCTCCGCCCGTGAACAGCAACAGCAGATATACTGCGCCACGCGGAACGTGCGACGGAAGAGACGGTATCGCGCAGAAGAAAAAGGGCTTATGCGCCAAATATGTTTTACCTCAATAACTCAGAAAAATTACAACATTTTGATAAATCGCTAATAACAAAAATTTATTATGTCGAAAGGTATTTTATGTATTTTTTTTACTTCGATAGTATGCAAGGTAACGTCACACAATTGAAATTAGGTGAAAATTAGACATGTTTTGACGATTCTTTTCTATCGAGCCAACTTTAGTTTTTAATGGTTTTGTTCAAACTCAAAAATAGCAAATATGATCTAGTTTTCGTGTAATTGGTTTTTTTGGCATTTAGACTTGATTATGATAGGTAAATATTCAATCTGCGAACTGCAATTTGGCGTGGTACCCCCTCTTAATTAATTTAATTCATACTGAGTTTATGCCAAAAGGGTAACGAAATCACCACACAGTCAGTCAAGTCAGTACCGTACAGATTATGCACTCCGCGCCTACATTTGTGGGCGCCTATATATGCTATCATACTACAATCCATACCTACGCATTAAATATTATTTGTTACTACAGAGAAAATGTAAACTGATAAGTGAGGAAATCAGAATGACATCAAAAGCAATCAAAAAAATCACGCTACAGTAAAAACAAAATACCGCATGCAAATTCCGGCCCTCTAGGTCAGGAAGTCCTTCTGCTTAGAGGTCGCTAAAAGTGTACAAACATCACAAGTTATTTCCAATAGCGCACTATTTGGATTGCCAGCAAGTTCGCTCGAGCGATGTTCAACTGTTTGTCGAATCGAATCAGCGCCGTGTCTCTACCAGCACGTCCGCAAACAGTAAACCAATCCCGGTAATCCCGCAATACCGGAGTACTGCTGTTTACGAAAGATCTTTTATCAATAGAGAATTCATGGGTTGTTAAGCCTTTTAGTTCAAATGCTCGATTGTTTTCTCAGTTACATATTACGTTGGTAGACATAGAAAGCGATTTTTTGCAAGAATTTTAAGAAGAAGTGAAAAGAGAAGTGAAGTGTGAAGAAGTGAGAAGAAGTGAAAGTGTGAGTGAAAGGGTCTTAAATAACACGCCAAAAAGAAGGGGGTTAGTATGATAGTGAAACTTAGGTACATTTTCCATTCCAATTAAATTTCAAAACGATTCTGCGTGCCTAGCAACAGCTTGGCATGTCAAGCTAATACGTCAGATCTGAACGACCGTACCGACCCGTGTATGTCCTAAAACTACGACCAAGACCACCGGGAGTTGGGCAGTAGCATCCCTGAAGTGCGGTGGAGATACTGCAATCGCCAACCCGCATGCCCAGCGTGGCAATTATGGCATTAACCCCCTATGAAATTGGGGGAGGCCTATGTCCAGCAGTGGACGTCCTTCGGCTGATATGGTGGTGGTAGTGGAAACGACCGTACAAAACAAATCAAAATCATCCGGGAATGCGATATGTATTTTACAGATTTACTCGCACAGTCTCCTTGGTAAAATACCCAAATTGTTGCACCTTTCATGTAATCTTTAATCTATTATGATATGATGTAATATTCTGCATGAAAATTTGAAGGGTTATAGCCAAGTTCTCTGTAAAATACCAAAGTTGTTGCACCTTTCATGTAATCTTTAATCTATTATGATATGATGTAATGTTCTGCATGAAAATTTGAAGGGTTCGTGAGGTCAAGTGCCTATAATATTGGCATAAACTGTGACGCACTCACCTGCTTGATTTATTTATCATTAATTAATTATCAAAACGGAGGCATTTAGATGCATTTTGTAGGCAAATTTCAGCTCAAACGAATACCTGCAAGTGGCTGAAAAGTGATAGCAAATGTTGATGACAACTTACACATTTACATATTTACGAGTATATACTTACTTACATACGAACAGTGTACCTAAGTTAAATAATAGCTTGTAAGATTAGTTTGAAAATGAGCCAAATCAGTCAGGGGCTCATGGACTTGCCGAGATATTGGATTTAGAAAGTAAACAGCTCGGGGTGAACCACTATTGTTATCTTGAAATTGAGAACATGAAAATGACAATACAATATAATGGTTTTTTTTTTACTGCAGTCCGTCTCTAGTGATGTCACAATATTAAAAAAATAATGACTCCACAGACTGCATCTACTCAGACGCTATATGCCTAAGTAGGTTCAAAACGAGTGGAAATGACAATTTCCCCGTTTCATTTGGCTGCAATTATTAAATAGAAAAATATATAACATCAGGGGTCAAAATAATAACTGTCACTCTTACCATAGCCACGCATGTAAGAATACTAAAATAATCCCAATACAACCCGGGGTCCCGGGGGCGTCTGAACCCCGAGGGTTCGGGGAAAATACTTTCTTATGGAAAGTTATGCGTGAATAGGTTTTGATTGCGATGTTCTGCAATATCTTGCTATTATATGGTACAGACAGCTACATATGACTATACAAAGGTATTGTGTCTTTATTTATCTTCTCATGAAATAGAATTTGCAATTTGTTCAAAAAATGAGTGTTTTTCGTAATGTTCGTGTATGTTACTCGTTTTATTATAATTCCTGTGATAAAAGGTTAGAGTATTAAACTTTTATTAGACTTAAAGGACTACTTACCTACTCCACCTTATCTTATTTGTTAGACCTCATCACACCTGGTTGAAGTGTGTTTTGGGCGATGGGCTAGCAACCTGTCACTGCTACATCACATTTTCTCCATCTACCTCCATCCATAAACCTACAATTGCTAAAAGTGGCACTGAAATTGGATTTCGTGCGCTCTGCCTACCCCTTTTAGGAATATAGGCGTGAGTTTATGTATGTATGTATGTATGTATAATATGTATGTACGTCATCACACCTTCTATCTGTGTGTGTGTGTACATTTGTTTCGTCAATAAAATCGTAAAAGTCGCAGATCTTAAAAGCTTGGGGCCTTTTGAGTCGGTTCAAAGACGTCGTATGAATCATATGCAATCCCAAAAATACAAGCGATATTGAATCTTTAAGCTTAAGGACAGACTTTAATTTCACTTAGGTATGTGTTCTACTTGTATAATGGAGATAAAAAATTGGCAGTAAATTACAAAAAGAATCTAATGCTAAATAGAAATAATAAAATAATAAATATTGGGGAACAATCTTACACAAATCGACCTGGTCCCAAACTAAGCAAAGCTTGTACTATGGGTACTAGACGATGATATACATACTTGTATAGATAAATACATACTTAAATACATAGAGAACATCCAAAACCCAACCCAAGAATATAATCTGTGCTAAATGCACAAATAATGCCCTGGCCGTGATTCGAACCCGGGACCTCTAGCTTCGGAAGCAGTGTCACTACCAACTAAACTAAACAGGCCGACCAAAAATACTAGTAAAGAATGGAATTTGAATTTAGTTTGTATTCCCTTACAATTACGATCTAGCCAAGCAACCTTGTCTTCAAAGTATGAGTGAATAGGCTATTACTGAACCAGTTAGCTGCATCTTAGGTTCTGTCACTTAAAATCAGATGAGATGGGACGTGAGACTAAGGCCTAAAACTCCAAGATTTTCCAGCTTTGAAGACGTAAGTACATATTAGATTGATAGTAAGTACGAAAGAATAATAACTAACCCAAAAAAAGACCATTAGTTACTATACAAAATCTCAGAACATTTCTGCATTTCTCATTTTTGCTGGCACTTGTTTCATTAGGGTTAATGTGAAAATTAAATGCGTCGGGTAATGAAATACTTTCCCGCGAGTCGTTAGCAATGATAGCGAGTGCATTCAATTATCAAGCAAGCAAATGAAATGGGAAAATTGACATATCCACGCGTTTTGACCCTACTTAGGCAAAAAGCATCTGAATAGATGCAGTCTGTGGAGTCATTATTTAATATTTATTGTGAAATCACTAGAGACGGACTGCAGTAAAAAAATATACCTATTGTATTGTCATTTTCATGTTGTCAATTTCAAGATAACTATTAGTGGTTTACCCCGAGCTAAAATCCAATATCTCTATTCTCGGCAAGTCCCTGACTGATTTGGCTCATGTTCAAACTAATTTTACAAGCTTGCACTGTCCGTATGTAAGTAAGTATATAAATAAGTTTTTGGTCAACATGATGATGAAGACTGAAGGTGGTCATAGCAATACCTAAACTACACAAGATAAACTCATCGTGTTTGGGCTCAATCGAACCGACTCAACAAGTAGTTTATAATTTGGGAACTGACGACTGTACGGCAATAAAAGCTTGTACCAAAAATAATATTTTTGACAGAATCTCACCAGAACACTTTGTCTTACCTACCAAATTTAACGGCATTCCGAAACATACGTACATACATATATAAATCATCATCATTGTCCACAGCATCTTGACAGAATGATTGTTGCAGCGACCGTTCATCAAGAAGATGTCTGTGCGATGTCGGAGATCGGAGATGCGGCGCATATTTTTCTGTAGTTGTAAAATACAATCGTAGCCGGCACTATCTGCCACAAAGACTGCAGGTGAAGCGCGATTCTGTTGGCTCCTGTGCAGTACGAAGTCTTATTTGCTTTAAGTCATCGAACCAGGCTTCGATACATGCATACATAGATACATACATAAAAACGCCGGATTGTTCCAGTAGACTCTGAGAACTTTGCTTGCCCGTCAATAATTATTCCTTCATGTAAATCATTGGCCGTGAAGTACGCAGAAGAAAATATGTACATTGTGACTGTGACGACGAAATATATTTATCAATATTGGTTCCGTTCTAATGTATGTAAACACGATTAACTGACAATATGGCATGAATAAGTATAGTGATTAGCTACGTTTGTTTACTTTGATATTTTAGATAGGTATGTTACTGCTTACTTACTAATACAATAATAATTTGGAATCAAAAAACTAAAAAAAAACTCTTAAAATTAGCCTGTCCTTCTTTAATATGGGTTGGTAATGTACTTAATTACATTAACATCATGTACTAAATAACTAAAAAATTTACCTGCTTTACCGTTTCAGAGGAAACCCGCTGTGACGTTCTCATATTATTGGGTACGATCATGCAAACCTGTATTTAATAGAGGTACCACTATCCAAAGCAGCTACTAAATATTAGTTTCTGGTTCGAATTTTATTCGAAAAACACGGACGCCAAATAAAACATCTAACTATAAAAGGTTTCCTTTTATTGCTTTCAGAAAACGGAACCCTAAAACTGAAACGTTCATTGGCTTCAATCGGTCGATAGTGATACCTATCTGGCATTCCACTGCTCGAATCCAAAAGACCGTATCTCATTAAGCTACTCGAATGGAGATACGACATTTGATTCATTACTGCGTTGCTTTAGCATTCCACCCTTCAACTTCAAAACGTTTTATCTCACTATGACAGTCATTAGGACATACGGTCTACTGCTGTGTACGAATACGAATTGCATCCGCGTTTGAAACCGAGGAAGCAGAAAATATTCGCACCATGTACGCCGCTTTTTGATACTATTTTTGTGATTCTGCATTCGTTCGTTCACATACCTGCACAAAACATTTCAAAGGTACGAAATTGTAAGCTGTTATCCAGTATAATTTGAGTTCTAGATTGGTAACAACTATGTGTAATTGCAGGTCAAAACGAAACTGGGTCTCTTTCTCCTGCTGCGTCGTTATTATTAACCGTTGTTCGCAACAAACCTAAAAATAAAAGAGAACAACGACGTTTGCTTTCGTTTTCCTCGTAAAAAATATTTAAATATATTTTTAAAAAGATTGTCATTTGATGTGTTATGCAGGGAACCGCAGCAGCAGTCACGGAGCATGTTCATGTCATGACGCAACTCTCTGAAGCATCTTCCAAGTTACCAGCCGACAGGAAAATCGTCACGAAAATCTGTAGCTGGCTCACGAACTGCTTATTTGTTCTAGATTGTATTTTATTTACACGCCTGACTGAATTAAGCAATGGCGACAGGCATATTTTATAATCCTGCGTCAATATAATTAAATTACACATAAAACCTGTAAGTATAACAGCTCAATTTTGTAAGTATTTAACTAACTTATCCCAACGCCAAAACACAACAAAGCAATAGCTGTTTTAAAGAAAACTCCGTATTTCTTAGTTTCCATAAAAAATGGTAGAACTCTATCTTGCATCCATTACTTCAGATAAAGCTGCATCTTATTTAAATATTCTTATGCAAAATACCGCGCTTTCTTCGAATTTATGTAAAGCTGGTTCGAATGCAAGAATTAATTCCGATTTATGCTAGTTTTCTGCATGCTGTGAAAAGCCGTATCACCATTTGAGCAGCAATCCTAACTCTTAGTCTCTCAGGCAACTTCCTGACTAGGCGGGGCGGGAGCGATATGTCATAGGTATTTTGCTCTTTGGCGTGAGCTTACTGATGTGAAATTTCCGTACTTGACGAATTACTGTCAGTATTACGTTTGCGCAGTACCTACTAATACGATGCACAGAAGTGGGGCAGTACTGCATTGATATCGGTTGACACTGACAGCTGACAGTTTTCTCATATCGTACCGCCTCCGCATCGAGAAATCAGGAAGGCGCCATAGAGTGAGATGCACCCACTAACACTTAAAGACCGATTAACGTTAAATAACTATGGCGCTGGCTGCTATCATCCCATAGAAACTTGTCAAACTTGCCATTACCGAATGGATTTTAATGAAACCGGCCAAGTGCGTGTCGGATCACGCACCATAAAAGTGTTACATACCGACATATGCTAGTCTACATTTAAAACCACTATACACTACAAAAGGTCGTATATTCATACGGAACTCACTGCAGTTAAGTCCTTTTGTTTGAGTAACCTCCTGACACCCAGCGTCCTACACATAGTACATAGGTCCCAATTAAGTTTTGACTTTTTGTCAATTTGACAGAGTTTAATTTATTCTGGCCAAATTTGATACCCAGGACTCAGGAGGGTAAGTAAATTTTTCAGTGATTTCTCGAAAACCGTTATACCTACCTTATTCAAACCAAAAATCGTTGAAAGTATTTACTAATGTTCATCACCTCAAATATTTTCAGAATTTTACACTTCATAGTTTGGTAATTAGAGGGGGGGACACACTTTTTACGCCTTTGACCACTAATATCTCGCCAACGGTTAACTTAAATGGAAAAGTTTTCAGAAATCTACATATAATTTTTTCCTATCCTTGATTATGCTGACATCTCCTATCTCGATTTATCTGAAGAGCAGCTGAATAAACTTGAGCGTATTCAAAATGTCTGCATTCGGGTCATATCCTCCTGAGTCCTGGGTATCAAATTTGGCCAGAATAAATTATACTCTGTCAAATTGACAAAAAGTCAAAACTTAATTGGGACTTATGTAGGTACTATGTGTAGGACGCTGGGTGTCAGGAGGATATTTGGGTTACGCAAATATGACCATGTCTCTAGCTTTCGTTCTCAACTCAAGTGGCTCTCTATCCGTCATCGTCGTAACCTCCACATCCTTTCTCTTCTCTATAGTATTCTTTTTAACTCCGCTACAGCCCGCTATCTAAAAGAGCGCTTCAGTTATTTTAAGTCCATTAGGTCCTCTCAAAACTTGTTCCTAACAGTTCCCTCGTCCTCGTCCAAATTTTATAACTGTTCATTTACATCCCACTCTGTTCGGCTCTGGAACTCCCTCCCTGTTGATTTGCGATTTTTAAATCCCAACTTAAAGAGCATTATTTATACCCCCCCTTCTTAGTACTGCTTAGTTTGAAATTATTTGTGATTTGTCTGTTGTAGATTTCCTTTCATTTTTATGCCTGACACTATTAATTCTTACGAGTACACTATGCCATTGTTAAACTTATATATTGTTATTATATATGTTTAATATGTGTAGGTATATTTGTATATTTATTTATGTAGGTATGTATATTGTATTTATTTATATATTATATTGTAGAGTTTTATGTTGTTTTATAATCTTTATTACCTTTACGAAAGTTTTCTGCACCACCTACTCAGCTTTACATTTCATTTCTCCATTACCCAAAGGTTGTCTGGAAGAGATCGCTCTTTAGCGATAAGGCCGCCGGTTGTTTTACCTCTGTCTCCCTGTATCTTTGTTCATTCTTATTGTATGATGATTTATTATGTGAGGTGTGCAATAAAGAGTAATTGTATTGTATAATTTTTAAAGGCCTATCCATTCATACCCCACACGCCTATGTGCATTGAATTTTTTTTTATCATCCCCCAGTTACATGTAAGGGGTGCCACTCTTATTTAATATTTTTTCGTAATTTCACATATATTTTTGTAGCGGTTCATAGAATACCTCCTACCATATTTCATAATTGTGGTGCTTATAGTCTCCGAGTAAATCGACTGTGACATGAGGACGGACGGCCGGACGGATGTACAGACATGCCGAAACTATAAGGGTTCCTTTTTTGCCATTTTGGCTACGGAACCCTAAAAAGGGTCTACGTGTAAATAGGCCTAAATCCTGCGCAATACAATGAACGCCGCCACTCGTTAGCTGCTACTAGCGCCAGCGGCAAATACTTGAAGCTAAGATATATTACTCTCTACTATTTACTACCTTTCAAATTTGTTTTTCTTTTTGTTTTTTACTGAAATACGTATTTTATTAACATGTTGAATGCCTTCTTCTTTCTCCTAGACTGGTAGTCTCATTTACTTGGGGTCAGCCCTCCTCGTCCGAATCCCCCACTGAGCACACTTTCATGGTGTCGATTGGAATTTTTTGAGGTCTCTTCCTACCTCATTCATCATCATCCTCCTAGCGTTATTCCCAGTACAGTTGCATCCTGAAGGATGCCTGGGGTCCGCTACCTAATCCCAAGAGTTGGCGTAGGCACTATTTTTTACGGAAGCGACTGCCGTCTGACCTTCCAACCCGAGGGGGAAACTAGACCTTATTGGGATTAGGCTTGTCAAGTGAGTGGGCAACTTGACTGCTAGAAGTTCTCAAGCCGCCCGGAGGCCTCTAACTTGGCTTAACGACTGCTATCATAGACGATCAACGGCTTAACGTGCCTTTCAAAGCACGGGAGCGCTCAGTTAGTAACCACTCAAAGAGGTCACCCATCCAAGGACTGACCCCGCCCGACATTGCTTAACCTCGCATACCGCACGTGGTAAGCGGGCGCTGCTGGGCCACGAACGCTCGCTTCTGACCTTCCTCGCTTCCTACCTCATACATCCTCATTCTTATTCCTCATTCCTACCTCATTCATCACTTCAGTAAATTTATGATCAATGTATTTCTATAAATAGAGAATAGATTTTGTGTAAAAAGTTTAATCAAACAATCATTTGTACCGTACATTATTACACATCTAGTAACTAGATGTAGTTATTTAACTCCTAAATCAAAAGTTTTACTTTTACAGTTTACAGATCTCAGTGGGGCTAGTATGATCGCTTATATGTCGGACATATAGCATTCGTCCCTCTCGCACTTACATACTTGACAGTACGGGACGAATGCTATATGTCCGACATATAAGCGATCATACTAGCCCTGCAGGTGACATAATGTATGTAAGTAAATATTTTATAGGACACGAAACAAAGGTAAAAATACAGAAACATCAGGCCATACAGGTACAAAAGCATATTATTATAAGGGATCTTTTTTGCATAATTTGTGCTCATATCATAAATAATGAGATACCTACTTCAATTGCCTTGCACTTACATCTACCCAAATACGTACATAGGATATTTGAATTTCTCAAGGATCATGCTCAAATGAGAACAGATGATAAAGATAGCTTCTAATTAACTCTGAGCACGCCTGAATCTGGCCATTAGTTTTCACTAAGTACGATGCAGTAGGAATTAAATAGTTATTTTCTTCAACTAAATTTATTTTATTAGTGGTTTGGTTATTATTTCCATGCTATGCTAGTCTTATTAACCGACTTCAAGATTTCAAAAGAGGAGGTTATCAATTCGGTTGTATATATATTTTTTATGTTTGTTAGTCCATAACTCCGTCATTTCTTAGCCGATTTGGAAAATTCTTTTTTTATTGTAAGTATATATATCCAAATTGGTCCCGTTTTTGTCAAAACGCAGTTCTGATGATGGGATCCATGAGGAATTAAGGGAACTCCTCAAATCTTTAAGGCCAACATATAGTGATTTTTGTGTTTTTATCAACAAGTCAAGCATTTGCATCTAAAAATGTGACATTGGATGAAGTGGAACTGCTGATGATGATCAGAACAGAACTCTTCAACGACGAAAAGTTCACGTTTGGCGATTTGTCCTCCTAGCTGTGTTTGTTAAGCAATTTCTATTTTCAAGATTAATTTTTGTCATGCTTGATTTCTGATGATGGGATCCATGAGGAATTGAGGGAACTCCTCAAATCTTAAAGGCAAACATATAGTGATTTTTGTGTTTTTATCTAGAAATCGAGCATTATCATACAAAAATGTGACATTTGATGAAGTGGAACTGCTGATGATAATCAGAACAGAACTCTTCAACGACAAAAAGTTCACTTTTGGTGATTTGTCCTTCTAGCTGTGTTTGTTAAGCAAGTTCTATTTTCAAGATTGTTTTTTGTTATGCTCGAGTTCTGATGATGGGATCCATTAGGAATCGAGGGAATTCCTCAAATGTGAAAGGCACACAAATAGTGATTTTAGTATTTTCATGAACTAATCAAGAATTTTCATTCATAAAAGTGACATTTGATGAAGTGGAACTGCTGATGATGATCAGAACGGAACTCTTCAACGACGCGTAGTTCACGTTTGGCAATTTGTTCTCGTCGTTTTGTTTGTCAAGCAAGCAAGGTTTTTCCATGATTCCATGAGGAATTGTGGGGGGGGTCTTCTCATCATCATCATCATCATGTCAGCCGAAAGACGTCCACTGTTGGACATAGGCCTCCCCCAAAGACTTCCACAATGACCGGTCCTGCGCCACCCGCATCCAGCGGACACCCGCGACCTTCACCAGGTCATCAGTCCACTGTGTGGGGGGCCTGCCCACGCTACGCCTTCCGGTACGTGGTCGCCACTCGAGAACCTTTCCGCCCCAACGGCCATCGGTTCTACGTGCTATGTGTTCTATCTTAGTCTTCTACCATTATAAAAATACTTATAGCCATTTTTATTTTATTGTATGGAATCTAAGAGTGCACCATCTAAGTATAATAATCTTTCACCGGCCTCCCCCATTGAAGTCGGTTTATTTTTTCTTAAAAATTATTATTCTCCTGTTAAAAATAAAAAGAAGGAGAATCAATTATTCAGTAAGAAAAGAAATTGGTCTACCACTAATGAAACTTACCATCAATATAGTCGCTCTGGATAAAATATAGAACTCCGGTCTCCCGCGTAACGGGCGGAGATACTTATTAAAAGTCTGACCAATATGTTATATCCGTAAGTATATGACAAAGTACTAAGTAAGTAAAGCGGCTTCTTGTGACTATACATAATAACCTAATTGGCTGTTACTCTCCAAAGCTTTACAGAGGATAAACACGCCAGGAAACTTTGTCCTGGCTTGTAACCAAGCGCGAGGTCGGCCAACCCTTCAGTTTTTACCCTCTAACGAAGCGTCACCAGTTGCTTACACAAAACAACCCATTTCACTGTAACTTTCTACATTCTTACGCCCTTTTAATAAACTAACCGCATCTTTAGGTAATGCTCGTTTACTTGACTAAACCATTTATCATTGCTAACTTATCTGTATATGGTAACTCTCAACTCTGTACCTACTGACGAAGAAGGACTGATGAAGATTATTTTACGTTAATAAAGTGGATTTTTTCTAACTTTATAGGCTTCTTTAGATAATGCTTATTGAAAAAAAAATACTGTTTTTTTATTACTGCGTAAATGTAATTCTTATTTGTATTGGTAGAGAACAGATTGATGGAATGGAACAATTTTTTGGTACTATTGCAAATTTTAGTGTAGTTTCATAATGCATCCGTTTCAAACGAATACATGAGAATTTTACGATAATAAGGATCTGCACAAATTGAAATGGAAAACGATATAGATATTTATGAAAATCTGATGAGAGGAGAATCAAGTGTTTGGTGACATATTGGAATCTTTTTTGAGCGACAATGATAACCGGATTTCGAAAGCTATGTGTAAATGGACCAATCTTACAACTGAAACTGGAATTTTGATACACTCTAAATTAAAATGACCTGGTTCTTTCACGAAAATTGGTTAATCTTATGGATCCAAACGCAAGAACATTACTTTGCTACGCGGACTACTATGCAGCTAATTACAAACCGCGCGGAGGACACTAGTCGGACAGACTTAGGTACCGCATCGAGTCTCGCAACGAATATTTGTAATGTTTGAGGGACCGAGCACTGTAGCAAAATATTATCAAACCGTAATGTAAAATCTTTCATGGTTAAATATACCCAGTGCAGTAACTATCAAAATAATTAAATTTTACCAATATTAATGGCAGCACAGAAACTGTACCCGCTGGCATCGTAAACGAAGCAACACGCCCGCTTGATTAGCTTGCATAATGCCGCCATTTTGATGGCCAGCGCCATTTTGAATAACGTGCGCCATTTTGAGCGGCGGACCTATGGCCGGCTAAATGTATGCATGGCGTTCTTTACCTACTTTATCGCAAGGAAGTTGTTATTAAAAAAGTTATGAGGTTTTGCATGGCCGGTGTCGGGTGTGGTTGAGTGTCCTGATTTAATCATAACCGAAATCTGAAGTTTTCGCATTATTTTCCAAACAAGGTAATTTTATATAGGTCTGTGATTTTTATTTAACAATAGAATAAACGTATACGCCGCGCCGTTAGGATTGACCATAT
This sequence comes from Notocelia uddmanniana, assembly GCA_905163555.1. Taxonomy (NCBI): domain Eukaryota; kingdom Metazoa; phylum Arthropoda; class Insecta; order Lepidoptera; family Tortricidae; genus Notocelia; species Notocelia uddmanniana. The sequence goes on from LR991064.1 coordinate 7,324,298, forward strand.
TAATATGTATGTGTGATGTCGATAAGTGTGTTTTGCAACTCATTTCTGTGTACGCTTTCCAAGTTGAATGAGGCAGGGACTTCACATATGTACATACACCGAGCCCACACAATACAAATTAAAACCACAAGTTGAATTCAATCGCTTTTTGCACCACCAGAAATCAGAACCAAGACTTTGGCGTTGCTGTTTTGCCAAATAATTGCTGAAGTTTCAATACGTATTAGCTGATACAATCCCGGATAAGGACTACTCCCGGAATATATACCGAGAGTTAAAAAAAATCTGAGTAAAATGGATGATATTCACCACAACGAACATACTTGTCTGTACACATAATATAAGGTAGCCATAACCAGAAGCGCCCCGGGCAAGGGGGCTAACTCACTTATGGCCCCGTCTGATTCAATCCCGCGCTTATTGACTGAGGATTGTTCCATCGAAGACACTTAAGCCAGCTGTGACCTTATTACAATGGCACAAGGTTTATTATGTTCAGTTAAAAGTATTCGTTTGTTCCACTGCAGTGACATTGCATTAGCATCGCTTTTGCCGCGCTCAAAGAGATCATTAACAAATTTAAATACTGCGTTGCGTTCGAGAAGTAATTTAAATACCGATGTACGCGACGGTTAAAGGCTGATTTTCCGGCAACAAATAGCAACAAATAGGTATATTATTATTATTATTATTATTATTATTCCATACAAAAGCTGTGATATATTGTTTTCATGACAGATACCTAAGTACAGGTAAGGAGCGCTCGTGGCCCAGTGGCACCCGCGTACTGCGTGCGGTATGCGAGGTTAAGCAATGTCGGGCGAGGTCAGTCCTTGGATGGGTGACCGCTTTGAGTGGTTACTAACTGAGCGCTCCCGTGCTTTGGAAGGCACGTTAAGCCGTTGATCCCGGTTGCTGTCTTTGATAGCAGTCGTTAAGCCAAGTTAGAGGCCTCCGGGCGGCTTGAGAACTTCTAACAGTCAAGTTGCCCACTCACTTGACAAGCCTAATCCCAATAAGGTCGGTTTTCCCCTCGGGTTGGAAGGTCAGATGGCAGTCGCTTCCGTAAAAACTAGTGCCAACGCCAATTCTTGGGATTAGGTAGCGGACCCCAGGCATTCTTCAGGATGCAACTGTACTGGGAATAACGCTAGGAGGATGATACCTAAGTACAGGTAAATTATTTTCGAGACGTTTTTGCATCTGTAGTAGTGATTGTATATTTACAGGGACACACGTACACGTTGACGCATACAGACATACGTCAACGTGTGTGTGAGGCTGGCTACAGAGGTCACAACTACAAATGTAGAAACGTCTCGAAAGTAATTTAGGTACCTGTAGTGTTTCCATTTTAATTGAATACAGAACGTAATTTTATGCTAAGTATCTTTGGACTTTATCTTTAATTAATCAAAGCAGATAAGATGAAATCCTATTTGGATGGAAAATAGTTTCAATAAGGTACTTAAGGTAAATGTTCCAGTGTTCGACACTGACCTGATACATGGTACTTTGAATTTCATGTCATAATGACAAAGGTGATCTATTGACCATTCTAGGCTAGGCAGCCTAGATCTAATCAAATTCGAGTATTCGCTCATACGTACATAGTATTCGATAGTTTTTTTTTAAATTGTATCAAACCTGAACTAAAATTGCACATAATGTGTCCGCTTCTAAAGTCTTGCAACTTGAAACGAAACAAAAGTAATAGAAAACGTTCGAGCCATTCTGTAAACTTTAGTCCCAAGACGTCGTTAAAACTGCCAACTAAAAAAATATAAAGACTTCTAAAATAACAAACAAGCTACGTGTCCAAGTTGAATGAGGCTCATCGCAATCATGACTTCGTAACCTTTAAAACGTGTCCTTATTGCTCAGAAAATAAAGTGCAAGTTAGCTAATCAGATAAACCATTATGTTACAGGAGAATGGATTTTGCTGGGCCATTTTAAGATTGGATTTGGATTGTCGTGGGGCAGGTTAAGGTTGAGCCCCACGGGAGAGTCCGGTAAACGTGTTAGTCATGACATTTCATTTGTTTTCGGAATCGACTAGTGGCTTCATTAATGATGTTTGTGCAGATGCGTAGGTTTCACACTCCATGAGTATTGTTCAATTTAGTTAATTTCCTTTGGAGCCAAAGTTTTGTGAAATTGGAATTGTAGCGCTTTATGTCCAACTCTTTGGCCGTAACTATTTCTCTCATCTATACCATATTATGTTATTATATTGACAAGTTGTCACTAGAAAAAATGACCCTATTTGAATTAACTGTTTCCAATTTGTTCTTGTGACTGCGAATTTAATTCTATCTAGTGTTCTCCTGAATTTACTTGTTTCCTACCAGCCGACCCTTGAACACGATTAATATACACACGGAAGCGATGAACATCCACCACCACCACCACCACCTCCCCCAATCTTATAGGGTACCCCCATAAAATTGGGCAAGTTGGGGTTGGTAAATGCCATAATCGCTACGCTTGGCATGCGGGTAGGCGATCGCAGTATCTCCACCGTACTCCAGGGATGCTGCTGCCCATCCCCCGGTGGTCTTGTTCGTATAAACATCGCTTCCCAAAAATTCAAGACGCGAGCGCTTATTCATGGTTTCGCATGTTATCGGCTATGAGCGTAGCACTACGAAATTGTTGGCAGAGAAAGTGATAAGATTCATAAAGGTACCATTCTCTTGAAAATCTAATTCCTATTATGAGTAAAAGAAACATGATTTCTTAACCGAATTACTTTAAATATAACTAATGCCTAACACTCAAGATGCCAGACAGTTTTTAAAGCTATAAATTACAATTTTAATAATCTTCACCAGCAATACATACTAAGTAGCATGTGTATAAAAGGTGGGCCAACATATTGCTAATTCAGCCTCATAAAGTTTTAACCTAAACTAGAAAGAGAATGTAAACCTAGTAACAGCAATGCCTACGCTGAAAACACTTCGATTGCCCGTAAAACACCCGACGCGTCCGCGACTCCATCAAACTGCCGTAAACGACACCCTACTGTGCGCCGATAACGACACATTGTCGTGAAACCAAAACCACCCATAACAGTCTTCGCTCTAACGCCTATACGACTTTTTAGTTCAACGTGGCGACGCGCCATTGATTTACAATAGTTGTACCTCAATAGAACGTATGTGCTAAGGAATATGATTATACTTAAGGCGTTTTCGAATAGGTAGTTTAGTGAAGACAAAGTGGGGTGTATTAGGGAGGTTTTATGGAGTGTTTAGATTTTAGTAAAGTGGGTAATGCGTATATGATGGACTGTAAAAAAAAAGCTAGGGCCCCTCGCTTTGTTCGGTACGTCTAATTACTATTGTATTAAGTTTATGGTACAATTAATATTACGTCCGTCAATTAAATGGTCCGATTCGTCGCCTCGAGCAATACCCGCGGTAGCTCAGTTGGAAAGAGCGATGGACTGAATCTAGAGGTCGTGGGTTCAAATCCCTCTCGGGGTGAACAACTTTTCACTCCGAATGGACTAAATGGTGTTATGGGCTTTCTTTGACATTTTGAATATGCTTTTTTCGTTGTTTTATACCTTTCAAGTTAGTCTCGTTACACGACAGAGCTGCAGCAATTTATACTTTTTTTCGTTGTTAGATTTGTTATTTTTTTATTTTCGATTGTTTTGATCAGTGCTTAAGCAAACGAAAGGTTAAAAGAGTAAACATATTAGATAAATTGATTCATATGGACAACAGCTATAATTTATCTAGCACTCGAAAATGAACTGACAAGTTGAAGGCATTAACTTACTTTTTAAATGAATAGGTACTATAGGTAGGTAGTAGAGCGTCTAGAGTTGTAAGTGAACGCCGAAACAATTGATTTTACTAGGTACTGAAAATTATAGCTAGATCGATTTTTCTCCTCCGTATAAACGTTTACTTACTGTCTAAATTCCTTAGAGTCGATTTCAAGCATTCAACAAACAAGTAAAAATCACTTGTTTATGGTACAGTATAAACTTACTATGCCAATTAAAATGCACTCATCATACGGGGTTTCGACTCGTATTTGAATGATTTCTAACCATGCAAGTTCTAAATAAATACTTGATAGAAACGCCACTCGTCTAGCGACTGTTTCCCACGAATACGTTTCCAAAAATACATTAAAAGGACATTTAATACCGGGAAAATAAATACACATAGGCCCTTCTATTAAACTGACATCAAAGTGGTTTTTGGATACAAATTTGCATCACAGGTCCTCATTCGACTTTGGCTTTGTAATCTTGACCGATGAATTGCGAATTGCGCATCGTAACACGCGACACGATGAATCCAGTTGAAAGATTCTGAATAGGTAAAAAACTTAAGAAAAGGACCTGTTGTACCACAAACAAAACAAATGTATTTTCGAACACGTCACAACTACATACAACAGGGTCTTTTTCTTAAGTTTTTTACCTGTAGTCTTGTTTGTTACAACCCTAAGAATCGCTAAAATAGTAGCGTAATATTCAATAGCAGAGATTATTCGAGCGTTATATCAGATACTTTCAAACAGCCCTAAAAATATACAGACGTAGTTACATGTCAATTAACCACGTAATTTTTCAAGAAAATATACTTATTTGCAAGTGTAAATTGTTATAATTTAACAATTAAGAAACTGTAATTAAAGACGATGTGCAAAATATAATCAATGTTTCGTTTAAGTTGAACTAGATACCCAGCATCCTTAACGGAGATATTATACGTATAAGTTATTCGTGAAAGATTTGCCGCTAACGATTACTTTTACTTGAATAAACATGTAGTAGCTAGGTTTCGGTCTAGATAGCTTAAGACGGCTTGTGCCATGCCGAATAGCTGTCCAGCTCTAACATTCTGCGGCACGCACTACAAACATAGTCTAACTTTAATAAAAGCTTTTACTGGCAGACAAGCTTTTTTACACTAAACTTTTTCAGTCTGCGTCGATCGTGTGTTTGGTTTTCGGCTCCGACTATCATTCATTAAAACTTTTTTTTAATACCACGTCGGTGGCAAACAAGCGTACGGGCCGCCTGATGGGAAGCGGTCAATGCGAATCAATGCGAATCTAATGGTGCAGTGCATCAAAAATGTTCGCCAAAACTCACACGGGCGAATCAAGTAGAGGAATTTGAAAAAGAGAAACTCTGTGTATCGTACTATCAGCATCACAGATATCTCAGTCAACTCAACATCAGTATCTTTGTTGCAATAAGGTTCACGAATCGAAGGTCAGTTACACTGAAAAAAAAGATTTGTTAACAGTAGCCCAAATGTTAGCTGCTAGTAACTAAATCGGATGACTGGCAAACTGAGAGTTTACTAGTAACCAAATTAGTTGTTGAAAATTAGCATAATTTTGGTTACTACTAAGCACAATTTGGCTATTTCTCAAGTAGCCAAACTAGTTGAGCTATCCTTTTTTTTTCAGTGTAACCTTGATGCTGATAGTACGTTTTGGTTTCAAAATTTTCAATGTATGGCGCGCAGTAAAGTAAATTATTATTCCACTTAACGCTACATAGAATAGTACATTAAGATACAAGTGCAGAGAACAGGAAATTGGCAACGAGTGGTGATAAATTAAAACATGACCGAAGGGAGTGTTTTATATCGACAAGAGTTGCGAATTACCTATTCGCACGTGTATCGTACAACGTTTTACAGTACATATGGCTCTTTAAAGTTTCGACATATGCACGTAATCTGCTGATTACCGTACTCGTGCGGTAATGTAGCACCATATATGTACTGTAAAACAATTTACGCTCACAACCAAATATTCATGTTTATCACACTATTTGCCCTTGTCGGGATTCGATCCCAAGACCTGTGTATAGCTTCGTTAGGTAGGGTTACTAACCACTATAGGTCATACTCGTCGTCTAAATATAGGTATCAGACTTGAATCAAATGGCGTTGTAATTTTAAAAAATGTGTAAATAAGTACTATTGACTGTACAGAGCATCCGAAGTGGTCAAAAGCTCTATTTCCTTTTATAGCAAAGACTTTTGATGCTGCCTGTACTACAGGCGAGTACATTTAAGCTCATAACCCTTGTTTACCAACTGTTTGTTAAACCGGAATCGTCTGTCCGGTTCACTACATCTATAAAGAAAGCCCTGAAGGGTCCAAAGATGCAGCGCGGGTCATATTTGTCCCTCCCAATATCACGGTCGGCTCCCAATATCGCTGTCAATATTTACCGGAACACGGAATATGTTCTAACGTTTACTATTTTTTATCGCTTTGAAGAATTATGTTTGTAGAAACCGGAAAAAGAAGATACGAGTACAAGAAAGGATTGATAATTCTTCCCTCTATTTACACAGAACACACAGATATAATACATCCACAAAGAACCACACCAGAAAACACCGTAGAGCGGTAAAGGAGCGACTGGACGTCGTGGGTTGAACCCCGGATCGTACAGTCTATAGATAATCATTTAAGTACTGTGTCGCACTAATGTAACAAAATTGTGACAGTTGGGACTGGTTGGGATGCGTCAAAGTATTGAAAGTGACAAGGTACTAAAATTATCATCGACTTTTGCTGTTGACTATGCCACCATTCTCTCTTTAACGAACTTTCGGTTTAGTTAATCACACTATGCATTTTTGTTTAAAAGCAGCCGGTTGTATCGGAGATTTAACCGGTTATTATATTAAGTAGATACTGCCAGTGCCTATTTATTTTCGTCACTAAATATAATAATCATCAATGTAAAATAAACCTAAACAATTATATGAATGAATGAATGAAAAACATTTAATTCAGATAAAATCCATATTTTTGTTAGTAAGAACACAGTATATATTATATTTGTTAGTAGTCAATTGTAAGATGACGTGAAATGATTAACAATTTAAAAATTATTAACATCTCGAGTGCAGTTTGTCCCAAAAAATCAGTATAGGGTTGTTCCATTTTTTCAGCAATGACTTTCAGGAAGCCGTTGGTGCTGTTCCGCACTCTGTGCATCAGAAAGGCGACTCGTTTGTGAATTATTGCTGAGAAACAATCCGTTCGAGCCTCCGCAAACATTCCTGATGCACTGCAGTGCATCAGGAATGAACCATAATGTTTTCGTATTTGGTTGATAATCACCGATATCATCACTTTTATTTTAGCCCCATCTAGCGTTAGTAAGGGAACTAAAATTAAAAACTTTGAGTGTAGGGCAGCAAAGGGCAGCTAACCCTTAGAAGCTGCCACCATAGTATCGACTTCAAAAAATTATAATTTATTAGGTAAATTTTCTTCATATTAAAAATTGGATACTGTGTAGTATCTTCGACGTTTGTGACACGTCGTTGTTATTAACTACCTATGCTAAAGTCAAAATGGAGGTCCTCGGGATTTTCATGTGCTTGTTCTTCTAAACCACCATACTGGACATTAGCCTCCCCCAATTTCATGGGGGGTAAATGCCATAATCGCCACGCTTGGCATGCGTGTTGGAAATCACAGTATCTCCACCGCACTCCAGGGATGCTGCTGCCTATCCCACGGTGGTCTTGGTCTTAGTTTTAGGATATACCCGGGTCATAGTTCTTCTAAACACTTAGATACATATCATTTGCTGTTCTTGGCATCATCATATCAGCCCACAATGACCGGTCCTGTACTACCCGCATCCAGCTGACTCCAGCGACCTTTTTAGTCTACCTTGTGAGGGTCTACCCACGCCGCGCCTAGGAAGGACAGGAGGGGGAGGAGGGGTGGAGGGGGTACAGGAGTACGTGGTCGCCCCAACGGTTATCGGTTATTGTCAAAGTGTCACTTTTTTGTCTGACACAATCGGTTTGATACCAAGTTGTGGGAAACAAACACCCAAGTTAATTTGCTAGTTTATGGAAAACCGTCTGCCCAGAGGGCCTACTCCGAACTTCGAAAATTGAACTTCGTATCGTGCCGTCCCTTTCCGTCATACAGTGTATAACACGGACGGGACGGCACGATACGAAGTTTGATTTTCGAAGTTCGGAGTAGGCCCTCTGACATTTTAAAAAAAATCTCTATTTAGCTGCATAAGAGCTTTTCCATCCCTCTTACGTGGCTGTATATGCTGTGCTTTAAGCATAGTTGTGAAGAACGCAATAAAGACACTGATTACTGATTGTTATGAATCTTGGGGTCTAGTTATATCAGGTGCAAGTGGGGTTGTTACCTAGTCGAGATTCGTGAATCGTACAGCAGGGTGGTAAATCAGACCGGTGACTTGACTAACTTTCCGAAATTTCCCGAACTGCTCCGAAGTTAGTCGAAGGAAAAGTCGAGCGTTTGCATACCCCGTGCACTGAACTGCAGTTTTTACTGAGTTGTGAAGTTTTCAGGAAGTTTAATAGAATCAAAGGTTGTGGAATGGAAACCAGTTTGAATATTCTGCAATTTATAAAGTCTTTCACCTTTTTAAGTATGTTTTTTCTTCTGTTCTATGCATTGTAGCACGTCTGATATCACTTTCACTTAACTAGGTTTTTACTGCGGCTTTGCCCGCGAGATTATCAAGCTATTGGCGGGTCACGTTGAACACCCTTGAGCTATTTTAAGTAAAAAAAAACTCCTACACGGTAAAATATGGTGATCTAGCTCTTTACGATAAAATCGTGTCTATCATATTTAATTATAAAGACGACTTTACTGTAAACAACGTAAGCTAAGGATGCTTAGATATTATTCGTAAACTTAAATCATATTTAGCAACCGAGCGAGCGGAGCGAGCGCAGTCTCCGTTTCAGGAGTGCCCGATTTTGCTTTTGTACAGATATTTGTTCCGCGCTAGAGGCAGCATTTTAAATGATCCTTACGTACAAAACGGCCTGTTTAGCCTAGTTGGTAGTGACTCTGCCTCCGAAGATAGAGGTCCCGGGTTGGAATCCCGGCTAGGGCATTATTTGCGCATATAGTACGGATTTTGTTCTTGGGTCTTGGATGTTCTCTATGTATTTAAGTAAGTATTTATCTATATAAGCCTATGTATATCGTCGTCTAGTACCCATAGTACAAGCTTTGCTTAGTTTGGGACTAGGTCGATTTGTGTAAGCTTGTCCCCAATATTTATTATTATTAAAACTTGGCATACGTATTCCTCGACTCAATTTTTTTTTTGTATTTTGGGGGTTTTTTACAATTTGAGGTAAAAGGAGGCAAAAGGGGGGGGGGCGTTTTTGGAGGGTTACTTATGGACGGATTTAAATCAAATTCTTAGCCGGTACGTACCTACCTAATTCTTCACAATTTGTTGCGATTTGTACAATATTTTTTTGATTAATGTTTATTTCTATTCAGTTTTATTCTGTGAGATGTGCAACGTATTTTTTATAAGTAATTGCTGGATCTAAGTTAGTCTTTAAATAAAGGAAATTGCATTGATATGCTTTTTTTTCGATTAGGTGGAAAATGGGGACAAAAACGGGGGAAGTTTGCTGTAGCGTTGTTTATAAACTGATTTAAAATTTTATTCAGAGGAAACATGAAGTACCTGATACACAAAATAAAATAAGCAAAAGTATCTTTTTCCTCTACAGGTCGCATTTTTCAAACGATTCTTGTGAAATTTTGTGAGCATGTTCCATAAATTTATCGACTTCTCGAGGTCTACAGCTCACGGAGCCACTAGTTAAATCCTATAGGTTTGACTTTACTTACAATAGCAAAGAATATATCAGCCAAGCTACTTAATTAAACCTTGAACAAAAATTGGAATATTTAGGTATCTTGCTCGACTTTAAAACTTTGAACTTAAGTATCTAGAAGTCCTAGAGCCTGTCTTAATATAATTCAGTCTCCGAGCTAAAATGATGAATATACTCCTTAATTATTCATTACTTTATCTAATTTAATAAATGACTTTCCTCCCTAGGCGTTTAATCCTGGCTCGAATTACGCGTCTCGTGACACAGGTCAGCTCCTAGAATATTAAGCGACTACCATCTTAACAACACAGCTGCACTGCACCTTATCATAACAGAATAAGGCTTACATTCCATCAAAACAACTGAACGGTCATTTTGCGTGATAAACTAGTTGCATATTTCAAAATACAGACGAAGTTACCGTGCGCTCGCTATAGCCTCTATTACAGGGAGTTACGGTTGTGTTTAGGTTGTTTTCATGTTGGAATTTGTTATGGTTCAGTGGCCAGGCTACCGCGGTCAGGGCAATAAGAGGAAGCAGTGCCATCTGCCGGATGGCGGAAGCTAAAATTTTGATCAGGATTATAATGCTTATAAGCCTACGGTTTTCAAGCGTCCATTATGTGTGGAAAGCCTGATTTTTGCACTTGAGAAATAAAACTACGGGTTTTTGGATTGACGTCGGCCAGTGTGGACTGGCTCATTAACATTTTGGCGCGTCCAGAATAAAATGCAATGTTTTGCTACGCGACGTATTCAAGGAAACTTTTATCTACTAAAATAAATAATAATAAATAATATTGGGGGATAATCTTACACAAATCGACCTAGTCCCAAACTAAGCAAAGCTTGTCCTATGGGTACTAGACGACGATATACATACTTATATAGATAAATACATACTTAAATACATAGAAAACATCCAAGACCCAAGAACAAATATCCGTGAAAAATGCACAAATATATGCCCTGGCCGGGATTCGAACCCGGGACCTCTAGCTTCGGAGGCAGAGTCACTACCAACTAGGCTAAACAGGTCGCAACTATCAGTCAAAGACTGAACGGTACCAGATTTATTTGCGTGACAGGGCTGCCAGCTTATATAATTGGATACAAAAACTGTATAATTAGGTGACTGATCGTATCCTCTTTGTATCCTGGATGCTCATGTATAATTGGATAACATGAAACCTAAATACATACAATATATGGTGATATTGTTTTCGATTTAAGTTGCCAGTTAAGTTACAGTAGTAATTGTCATGTGCAATGACTGTGCGTTAACGATATGCATACTAAATAAATCAACGCAGGTAAGTTCACGTCATTAATAAGGAATATTATGTATGTGAAGGATTTTTATGCAGTGTCCTGATATGCAATTTTGTATAATTTCAGAAGCATGGCTGCATAATTTAAAAATATCTACTGTGGAATGCTATGACTACACATAATAAAAGACTAGTGCTGCTTAGCCTTTTTAATATATAGTTTTAGTAACTTTAATTTAATTTTAACTAGTTTCTTGTGCTAAATGTGTAAAATGAAGACATAATTTTTTAAAAGTTTAAAATCCCCGTACATTTTCATTTCCATGTTAAATATCTCAAAAACGGCTAAACCGATTTTGATGGAACATATCTAAAAACCATTGCTGGAAAACTTGCTTTTAAATGAAATAAAAACTGCATTCCAATCTCTTCACGCTTTTAAGAGCTACGACACCACAGACAGACACACATATACACAGATACCCAGATACACATATTAAAGTTATAACACCCCTCTTTTATTAGTTATAAACCGGCCAAGTTATAGACTAGGATTTTTAAAGGGGAGCTCCTCATCATACGTATTTCTATTATTTTAATTGTGAACTTGTCCCATCTTAATAACAAAAGCCATGCAAAAATTGTTACCACCACCACCATCACTATATAGGCTCCACTGCTGGACATAGGCCTCCCCCAATTTCATGGGGGGTAGTTGCCATAATCGCCACGCTTGGCATGCGGATTGGCGATTGCAGTATCTCCACAGCACTCCACAAAATTGTTACCATAAAATGCTAATTATTAAAGTTTATCAAAAATCATAAAAAGTTATGAGACTTCATCAATTCGAAAAATTACGTTCTTTTTACCGTCGAAGAGTAAATTAAAAGAACCGATAGAATCCTTATGTAAAAATAAATAAATAATTGTATGACACTATGTGCCTTTTAGAAAAATACAAAGAAATTTTAGATTTGTGTACTAAACAAAAGCCTTTCACAGTTTATCACATAACTTTTCACTCTCTCTGTATGTACTCTGTTAGAGGTACATAATTGGTACAGTTTTTTATTCCTCATTTTAAAACTTTAACGCAATAGTATAACATGATATAAACCCTCAATTTTTTCAGTGAGCGCTGCAATTATGGCTTATTTTTTTGAGGGAATATTTTTAGTTAAATTTAAATTTTAGCTTTTACACTGCCTTTTTTTGTAAAATGCATGTGGTGTTTACCTGTTACGGTATAAACAATTGTTGGTGAACCAAATAAATGAAATAAAATAAACTCTATTTGGGAGGCGCTAAACCACTGCGGTGTTCATACATTATTTAATATCATCCGTAATATCTACAAACATATAGTATCAGCAGAGTAAGACTGGAAATCACAGGAAAAGAAGAAGAAAGAAGTTTTTGGATATTTTTAAATTAAATATAATCGCGATTTCTGCAGCCCACGGTGCTACTAGCGTATGTATGTTTTTGTTTCCTTTCCAGCGTTGTTCCGAGTTGTCCTTCGTCGGAGAAACGCAGTGCCCTGTCTGATTATGTCAGTGAGACTAATAGCTTGCGTGCCATATCTGCCATCTCTGGGGCCCTGTGAGGGCGCGTTCAATACAAACTCATTTTGGGAAGTTACTGAACCAATTATAAATGGACGAAGTACATAACTATTGGGTAACGAGTGAAACGAAGCTTCGCCAACAATGCTTTCGAATGTCCGGATTCCCGGATTTCTGGTTTTTTTTCTTTTATAGGTCGCATTTATCGAACGATTCTCGTGAAATTTTGTGATTAGGTTTGATTATTAGGTAAATAGTTTTTTTTGATTTTTGGGAATTTAGAAATTTGAATATAAAATCGTTATGTCTACAGTTCACAGAGCTACTAGTTTGTTTTTTTTTTAAGGAAGGTACGCGTTAAAATACAGGGTGTGGACTGTAATAGGAGCAAAAAATTTACGTTTCAGCACCAGCTCATCAACATGAGAGGATGACTACCAGACGCAAATATTGTGCCTATAAATTTGAGGGTTGGCTTTGATTTCTTCCATTAGATCCCATCATCAGATCCTGACTTGGTGCCAATCGGACCAGACCACCTCAGGTGTATGTATACTCTTACAAATAAAAAATAATTCTAAAAATCGGTCCCCCATTGACAGAGGTATTGGTAAAACATACGTAAAAAATATATACAGTGGAACATAGAACCTCCTCCTTTTTGGAGATGGTTAAAAATACCACATATCGATAGCTTTTGGCGAGTCAGGACGTCGCCTTCGGTTGATAAATTACATAGACCACTATAATCATATTCTTTCCGTTTCGCTTTGCTGTAAAAATGTGAAACTTACAAAAAGGGGTTCTATGAGTGAAATATACCTGAGCGCTTTCACCGAGAGTGGGTGCTTTATCGAATCAGCGCTTCCGCGGGGTTTTATCAGTCGCAGGCGCCGCCTGATTGGGTTAGCGGACACTCCAGCCTTTATTGCGTTTTAGAGTTCCGTGCTCAAACAGGAAATGGGTACGGTATGTATATACATCCTTTTTACTACCTACTTGTACGGGAAATTTTCATTGTGTCTCTGTAATATGCAGGGTGACTCCTAAATCATGAACGGACATATGTTTTTCTTATCCTGTAATTGAAGCCTAATTTCTGTCCCAAGCACAAAATAGAGCAGCATTGCACTAGGAACCAGGCAGTAAATATATTTAATAAGCTTCCCACTAACTTAATAGTACATTACGATACAAGTGCAGTAAACAGGAAATTCGCAACGAGTGGTGATAAATTGAAACACGACCGAAGGGAGTGTTTTAAATCGACACGAATTGCGAATTACCTGTTCGCACGTGTATCGTACAATGTTTTACAGTACATATGGTTCTTTAAAGTTTCGACATATGCACGTAATCTGCTGATTACCGCACTCGTGCGGTAATACAGCACCATATGTACTGTAAACATTATTACAAACGGTCTCATGTTCAGTATAACCTACTGAAAGTATATTTGTTGAGGGGGTGCTTCTACACTATTGAAGACATATTTGCACAAGAAAAAAACTAGTTTTTAGGAAATATCGGTCAACATTATGTGCGTGATCCTAGTTCTGGTATTCATTTCTATTATATTAAGTGTATGTACAAATTTCAAACACAATCATTGCAATGTTTGTGAATAAATGTTGAATTGAAAAAAAAAATTGAATCTTTAGTGTAAACACTTTGTATGTAAGAATATGTAGAGATCTGTAAATGTGTTTTGTTATAATTATTAAGATCTTCAGTTTTTTACCAATTCTTTAAGTTTACCCCACTTTTTACGTTGAACTGTCATATACTCATAGCATGTTAGTAAGTCTTGTCATGCCTTTGTATTTGCTGGCAGTAAACTTTACAAAATAAAAAGTTAAAAAGCTCTCAGTAATTAAAGCTCAAAAGGCACAGAGCGGGCGCGGTGCGGTGCGGGATGGAGACGGTTTTTCATTTTTGATCTTTCCGAAACTGTCGACTGTCGAGTACTGCTTCATATGTCACATGCCGCCACCGCTCTACCGCGCTACCGATTACCGCGCGGTTTTTTGGTGCGAGGTGCCCCGGACCGCATTTGCTTTACCGCCATGACGCTGCGCCGCGCTCTGTGCGTTTTAAACTTTAATCTACAAAACTAGCCTTGTACAATAGCATGACCATACGGTTGGTAATGTCTATTATTTAAACTAATTAATTTTTACTTCAACAAAGTTCAATGGACCCGGGTATGTCCTAAAACTACGACCAAGACCATCGGAGGATGGGCAGCAGCATCCTTGGAGTGCGGCGGAGACACTGCGATCGCCAACCCGCATGCCGAGCGTGGTTACCTATCATAAAGTCGAAAATTGTAATGTCGATTATTAATACCCCGAAAACGTTTCCCATTTTATTAATAAGCCTAAATTTTGTTTGCCCGAAAGTACGTTTCTCTGTTCATTACTTTCCCCCCTTCTCAGTTCGCTGCAATTTTATTTCGCTTATGATTCGAATCAACACTTGTAAAAATTCCGAAGTATCATTTGCCAACTACTTTTTGTGGCGTAAAGTATTTTGAACGAAATATTATTTTCCCCCATATCAAACAATCGAAATTGATTGTTTCGAATAAACACTTATTAAAATCCCGAAGTATTATTTGCCAACTACTTTTTGTGGCATAAAGTATTCAGACCGAGATATTATTTTCCCCTTATATCAAATTTTTCCTATATATTGGTATAATGATTAAAAATATAATATTAAACTTATAGTTTTATTAACCTATATTCAATACTTTCTTACTTTCCTAGCAAATGTTTGTTTCCGCAAGGGTCGCCGTTCTAACCTAACCTAAGCCTTTTCCCGGGTGAATATTTTTTGCTTTGATTTACTGACTTCCCCGCCCCGTCCTATTTGTCATGTATCTTTTTAAGCTATCACGTTTCACCAGCAAGTCGACGCGACTATTTCCGCTCTAAGGGACATAAGGTAACTAACGAACCTATCCAAGTAAACTAGCCTTTGGGTGACCGTTTAATTTTTTAAACCAACCTAATATCTGCACTAATATCTGCCACAACAAAGCGTGCAAAAATATCTGACAGAACTCTATTTGAAGGGCCATTAGGTGCTGTTAGATATTTTTGCACGCTTTGTTGCGAAAGATATTAACGCTGGTGACTGTACTAAAAAAAAGTACAGAATTGGTTCAAACGTTAAAAAATAAATATATTTCTTCCTATATTCATATTCATATTCATTTATTCATAATTATCGATATTATTATTATATATTGGTATAATGATAAAATATATTATTAAACTTATTATATTATTAACCTATATTCAATACTTTCTTACTTTCCTAGCAAATGTTTGTTTCCGCAAGGGTCGCCGTTCTAACCTAACCTAACCCACTTTTCTAGCCAAAGTTTTTCCCGGGTGAATATTTTTTGCTTTGATTTACTGACTTCCCCGCCCCGTCCTATTTGTCATGTATCTTTTTAAGCTATCACGTTTCACCAGCAAGTCGACGGAGCCCCGCTTCGCGGGGCCCCTGTTTCCGCTATAAGGGACATAAGGTAACTAACGAACCTATCCAAGTAAACTAGCCTTTGGGTGACCGTTTTATTTTTAATGCGGGGGGCTCCGCCCCCCGAACCCCCCTTGCGGGGGACTCCGCCCCCCCGTCACCCCTTTTTGGACTTTCCGTTATATGCCTGGCCATATTATCGAAAAGGTTACTTCCTATATATTGGTATATTAACCAACCTAACCTAAGACACTTTTCTAATAAAGGGCACTATGTAATGTTTAACAGATCTGTATGTTTTATGAAGATTATTCACTGTAAAATTATATAAGGGAAAATGACATTTCAATTACACGTAGCATCGGCATAGCATCGAAGGTAACCTATTGAAGTTTCGAAAATTTCCTTATCTGATTTTCACTTGTCCGAGAATCGTTCTTCTGGTTATTAATATAAGGGAAAATGACATTTCGATTTGGCGTAGCATCCGATTTACGAAAAGGTGGTTACTAAATCGATAGTCAAATAATAAAATTGGCAACCGTTGTTCTGGTTACTGATAAAAGGTAAAATGACATTTCGATTTCGCGTAGCATCGGATTTATGAAAAGGTGATTAACAAATCGGTTGTCAAATATTAAATTTGGCAACCGTTCTTCTGGTTATCGAATTTCGGGAAAATGTAGACGTGGGATAGGAAACTAGAGACATTTCAAAAAATATGGTAAGTAATGTATATGGATTATAAACATTCGAGCAACCGTTTTCGGACAAGTGAAAATCGGACAAAGGATTTTCGAAACTTCGATAGGTTACCGCCGAGCGTGGAGATTATGGTAATTACCCCTTAATGACATACACAAACAGGCCACGACCCCGAGGTTCGGTTCTGGTAGCGGCCAGGGTACTAGCGGGGTCAGGGGTGCGAAGAATCTCCGATTGCGCAGGACCGGTCATTGTGGAAGTCTTTGGGGGAGGCCTATGTCCAGCAGTGGACGTCTTTCGGCTGTCATGATGATAATGATGATGATGATGATGAAAGTTCAATTATTGCCTTCTAGAGCATTAGCACCGAATTTCTCTTGAAATGCTGCGTTAGAAACAATAGAATACCATCTGATGTGCATCCGTTATTAAGGGCTAAAACAGCGGAAAATCATCTCACTCCCATTTGTTACAGCGTATCTGGGGAATTACCTCCATATAATTCACGTTATTTAATATTTACATGTAAGTCATTGACATTAATTACTGTTTTATTCTTGTGTTTTACTCATGTACAATTAAAAATTTTACAGATAAAATATTACTTATGACGAGCAAAAACATAACTTTGGACTAAACTTAAATAACTCAAAGAAACACTAACTCAGGACTCAAAATAAATATAAATAAAATAAATTAATGTTAAAATAAGAGGTCGCCCCGAGGCATGGTTCCGAAGATGCTGGCAGTATTTCCTCGGTGCACTGCAATACTGATGCGTTGGGCGAGGAAGCTGCTTGCTCTACGGTCTACAGTTTTATAGCGTTATTAATTATATTCAATCACACCCAAAAATATAGAATAATCGTATAAAATCACACACATACAAAAAATAAATATACAAATGCACACACCTCTACTCAAAAAGCACTCACCGCCATATTGTATGGCTACGAGATACTACGAGTCCCTCGGCGCTACGCCGTAGGCTTTCACGTAGACGCTACGAAATGTCACTAGCGCATGAAAGGGCGGAGATGCTAATATTTCCTCAAATAGTACAATCCTAGTACACAATGACAAATATATCGCCTTCCGTGACACGCCGTTCTGACGAGATTAGGAAAAAAACAAGGAATTATTTTCAGAAAAAAAATATTGAAAAATTTGTTTTTCCTTTTTTCGCTCAGTTAAATCGAACAATACATTATTAAACGCTCAAACCAAGTTAAAATGAGGACAGGAAGAATTATGAATAAAGAATCTCAAAGTCAGGTATACAGGGTGTTTTCATTGAATTCCGTTAATTGCGAGGGCACATTCCTGAGATGAAATAAAGTAATCTTCTCTAACACACTAGTATCTCAATACGTACTATTTAAAAGATATTCGAGAATTCATTTTCGTTAATTAACACCCCTATTATAGTCGTAGTATAAAAGATCCTTAACAATTATACAATGTTGAAGTGCGTGTCATTCGAACTCCGAATATTGTCATCCACCAGCTTATCATATCAGCCCAAGGACGTCCACTGCTGGCGCTACATTCTCGGCGTAAGTTGCATCACGCAGTACACTTCAGCCTTCTGCTCAGGGGGCAGATCGACAATCCGATAGCACTGGAAGGCATCCGACTACTTGTTCCCGAACAGTATAGTCGTGCGGGGCGCCGTCGTCGCCCGCTGTTCGCGGCGCCGGCGCCGGCGTCTGACGTCTTTGCCGACAGTTGACACACTCTCCTTAATAAAATAATTACTTTGTGCAATTTGTATTCTTAGCTTATTTTGTTTAGTATCTAGTCATCTGTGTGTACATTTAAACATTGTAGACGTTTTGGTGCATACTGTTAGTCTATTAATGTAATTTTGTTAAATAAATAAATAAATAGGCCTCCCCCAATTTCATGGGGGGTAATTACCATAATCGCCACGCTTCGCATGCGGGTTGGCGATCACAGTATCTCCACGGTGGTCTTGGTCGTAGTTTTAGGATATACCCGGGTACCGGGTCGCAATATTGTCATACTTGACATTAACTTTTACTTCACGTTAACTTTTAAGGCCGTTTTGCATTCATCCTTGGTGATATAATTAATTATTTTGTTTGAAAATGAAAAACAAAACTAGTATTGTGAAAACTATATGCTTCAAGGAACGGAAATCAATAAAAACATTCTGTATATCGAAAGTAAAAAAAAAACCATTTCCGTAGAGTAGTCGTTTTTCACATAGGCGGTACGATATGAAAACATTGTCAGCTGTCAGTGTCAACCGATATCAATGCAGTACTGCCCTGCTTCTGCACATGGTATTACTACTGCACGAACGTAATACTGACAGTATTTTGTCAAGTGAAAAAATCTCCCATCAGTAAGCCTCTTTGACTATGGAATTCAATGGACCGGGCGTATTGTTCTATTTGTACCAAAGCTACTGAGGCTCAAAATCGCCATGTTATGTTCCTCGGTACGTCAATCATACGTCAATTGAGCAGTACACGAGCTCAGACCAAGTAAAAAATATAGACGGAGCGTCTCGAACAACCTAGTGAAGCCACTTTTTTAAAGATGTGTGCGTATCAGTGTTTCTACTGGAATGGAAAAGTCCCTATAGATGGGGTAATTTGTTTAGTTCTCTATTTTATTTGTAGAGGGCACAATAAAATCAGGGTAGGCTATATATATAGCTATATAATGATGACGATGAATTAGTCACTTCACATAATGTGTAGTCTAATAACCGTTAGTCACTACATAGAATGGGACACTCGGCATCATATTTTGAACCCCCGGCATGATACATTGCGCCGTGGCTTAGCGCGGTACCGGGTGATTATTGTACAAAACGTTCAATGTACAGCTCGCAGAAAATATAACGCTTTTTCATATGTTATCACTTAAACTTCTTTTTGACCATGTCGCGGTGACATGCGCCACGCCCCCGTTTCACATTTATTTCTTTCTATGATCTGAGTTGGTAACAGAATTGAACTGTTGAAACTGCATGTTGTACAGTCGCGCTCTTTAATATGGGACCCAATTTGTAATAAAAATCTTTGAATTTCTATTCAATATGACAGGACTGTCAACCTTAAGCGGGTCACAAATTAAAGTCTTTGACTGTACTACATGAAAATTTAAATGCACACTTCTTTTTTGAGATTAATAAAATGAAGGCGTAGACCTTGTTCATACGGCTCCCTCCGGTTGGGGTGACTACAAATTATACTCTGGTATCACACGTGCTTTATGTTACGTCAATCAACGTCAAGTGAATGTCGAGGTTTTGTGTTCCAAGCAAAGCAAAATTTATTTTCGAAATAGTGTTTTAAGATATTAGTTCAACACTTACAAATGAAAAGTTATATTATTTGATTTACTGCTAGAAGTCCTGACGTTATTTTTGCGTCCTTTAATGACGCAGGAGACCATATTTTTAGTGATGGTTTTTGACGTTTAGCAGTTTGACGTTTAGAGTTCTGGGCTTGGTTTTGGTTTGATATGTGTGAGTGAACGTGTATTTACTTATTGGGCTTGGTTTTGATGGCTTCACTAGATTGTTCGTGACGCTCCGTCTATATTTTTTACTTGGTCTGAGTACACGAGTGAGTGGAATAGAAATTGAGAAGTTATAAAATAAACAGTGTTATTAAAATAAAAACCGCACAAGACTTTAAAGAAATGTGAAGTTAAATGCTGCGATCATGCCTTAGTGTAGCATAACAGGATGTGACTTAAGACAAAGCTCGAAACAGAAAAGTTTGTCGTTGCATAGCTTTGTTATGTTTTTCTATTGAAATATTGGATGATTTGAACATTGTCGAGAGCAAGGCACATGTATCATAGCATAATTAGTGTACCGATTAAGATAATTTATATTTTGTAGTGGGATTTAGCTTTATTTTCAATATTTTCGTACTAAAAGTTACCCTGAAGCAGTAGCTAGGGTTGTTCCTGAATATATCGATAATAAATTGTGATGACTTACTATACCTACTCATTGATTCGGTGGTTTATATTTTTAATGGTTGCCAAGAAGTGAATTTCAGCAGAAAATATGGTTAGACGCTATTGGAACTGAGAATGAAACTAGTGGTAGTAGTTTGAATTGAAAAATAAAGACCTGTGTAAATTATTAATATAAAAATATCCTGATCTCACGTTGTTTCAATAGTAACCTTTTAATATACCTAATTTGTGGTTATCTCTTAGTTACCTATAGTTCTCCCCTAATCTGTGGTGGTGGTGAAATGATAAGACGAAAGAACATCTATACAAAGTATATAGTATTATTAGCATATTCCAAAACTAATACATCCAGCATACTTGAGGGTGTCTCGTAGGTTTTTATTATTGGTGACGGGCAGATCTATTTATGCTTCATGCCGTTATTGACTGCATGTAATTAATACACGATATTTAGCGAAATAGTAAATAAACTCTTTACTAGTAACTTTAATCATGAAATCCCGTAAAGTAAATGCCTGTTTCATAGAATCATTAAAGAAAACTGCATAGAAAAGAGGTCACTATTATTCATATATATCTAATAACATCCTAGGAAACCAATACGTTCTAAGATCTGTCTATAATATCGATAAAAATGTTGATTATCGGAACAGCGCTATATCCGTCATGTTTAGTTCCAATATGGGCGCAAAATGGACACGCTCGTAATGTTGACAGTTCGCGTCCAGAGTTTCCATAGTCAAACGTAAGCCTACGTCAAATAACAAAATACCTATGACTTGTCAATCCCGCCCCGCCAAGACAGGAAGTCGCCTTATAATGTAACTGTTGCATAAAATACTAATTTCAGCTTAATTGTTTAACTTCCGTTTATCTTTATCTGACACTAATGCACTTTGTAAAAAGAAATAAGCTACAAGGCGGAAAAATACTACTAAGCGCTACGGCGTAGCACACGTAGCTTTACACATTCAGCGCCGAGAACCCGATTGTCAGGTACTCACTTCGTAGCTGAAACGGGCTACATACGGCGAATACATGTCTACGCTCATAGCGTAGCGCGTATCACTAGGCGGCAATGAAAGTGATTAGTTATTTTTTATGAATAAGGGGATAACTGCGTAGAGGTTGTAGAGAAGCTTCTCCGCATAATTCGCTACACTGTTGAATTCAGTTGGCCGCTCCAATATCGATGGTGCTGTCACATGGAAGGCTGACGGTGACCTGGTTTCCTTTACCGCTTGGACAAAGGTATTGTTCTTTGTGTGACGTTGAAAGATATATGTGTAATGAATATTGCAATAATGTTTCTTATTTTACGAGTACTTTATATAAGCGAAAATGTGTGTGTCGCTTTTTTGCTGTTAATACCTATAGTGCTCGTGTGTTAATAATATGTAAACCCAGATATATTTTATTATTTACGTCAGCATAGTTTAAGTATTAAGTATCAATTAAATATATCGTCGTCTAGTACCCATAACACAAGCCTTATTGAGCTTAATTTATGGCTGGTTCGATTAATGTAAGGTTGTCCGCGTAATATTATTTGTTATTTACAGGGATCGTAAGCTTTGTAGCATTTTGGTGGTGTTAACAGAGTTGGTATGGACAAATACAATTTAAACGGTTAATTAAGATTAATATTAAAGTTATTAACGCACATGAATCATAAGAATTTAAATCATTTATCCCAATTCCGTTAACAACTGTTACCGTTAACAATCACTGGTTATTTTATTAGGGTTCCGTACCCAAAGGGTAAAAACGGGACTCTATTACTTAGACTTCGCTGTCCGTCCGTCCGTCCATCTGTCACCAGGCTGTATCTCAAGAACCGTAATAGCTAGACAGTTGAAATTTTCACAGATTGTGTATTTCTGTTGCCGCTATAACAACAAATACTAAAAACTAAATAATAATAATAATTAAGGGGGGCTCCCATACAAAAAACATTATATTTTAGCCCTTTTTCACAGTTGAAATTTGCATGGATTATGTATTTTTATTGTGGCTATAATAACAAATACTAAAATCAAAACAATAATAATAATTAAGGGGGGCTCCCATACAACAGAGTAATTGCTGGCGTTTTTTTTCTGGTACGGAACCCTTCGTGCGCGAGTCTGACTCGCACTTGGCCGGTTTTTTTATAAAATTTGACAAATGACATTTGACAGTTCCCATATACAAACGGGTGAGGTGACTAGTTAGAACGAGTCGGTTTGTGAATAATATCCCAGGTGTGAAAGAGACAAGAATAATACCTACATACTCCAAAATAAATGATTCTCTCTTTTGCCTGGCTCTTTCCCATTTACTTGGGGTCGGCCCTTCCAATCATGCGTCACCAGGCCGGTCGGTCTTGCTTAAAAATGCTTATATATAAGTATTAATTTATTATGAAAAGACTGCCGATCCCATAGTCAAACTGTTGCTACAGTTTTGTGGGGCAATGTAATATGTTCAAGTTTCCTACCATTATTGTGATTATTAATAAATTGACGATCACTTTGGCTTAGTGAGTAGTGATCCTGCCTACGAAGCCGGAGGTCCCGGGTTCGGATCCCGGTCAGGGCATTATATTTGTATAATTAGCACGAATATTTGTTCCTGAGTCTTGGATGTTTACTACCACCACCATATCAGCCCAAGGACTTCCACTGCTGGACAAAGGCTTCCCCCAATTTTATGGAGGGTAAATACCATAATCGCCACGCTTGGCATGCGGGTTGGCGATCGCAGTATCTCCACCGCACTCCAGGGATGCTGCTGCCCATCCTCTGGTGGTCTTGGTCGTAGTTTTAGGACATGCCTAGGATGTTTGCTATATATTTAAGTATTTATTGTATAATATATAAGTATGTATATCGTCGTCGAGTACTCATAGTACATGCTTTGTTTAGTTTGGGACTAAGTCTATTTGTGCAAAATTGTCCCCCAATATTTATTTATTTCAATTATTATGTCGTCGCGCTTGTGATTCTTCTGGAATCGCAAGCGTCCATACATAGGCTACGGTGTCAGCGGGAATGCCATCTTCTTCAACCTTAAGCTACCCAATGCTGAGTAAAGCTCTCTTCCACGTCAGCCCATTCTGTGCGGTCGTGTGCTCTCCTCATCCAATCCCTCCCAGCCACTCGTACCGTAGAGCGCTCGTGACCCAGCGGCGCCCGCGTACCGCGTGCTTTATGCGGTAGGTTAAGCAACGTGGGCGCAGGCCAGTTCTTGGATGGGTGACCGCTTTGAGTGGTTACTAAATGAGCGCTCTCGTGCTTTGGAAGGCACGTTAAGCCGTTGATCCCGGCTGCTGTCTACGACAGCAGTAGTTAAGCCAAGTAAGGGGCCTTCGGGCGGCTTGAGTTCTAACAGTCAAGTGGCCTACTCACTTGACAAAGGGGGGTCGAAGTTGCACCACGTCCGTAGGGAGTACCCACCGTTACCCTACACGTGACCCCTGTGTGGTGCTAAAAGTGCAACAAAACTGGCAACCGTACTTGTCTTCTCGAAGATCTCACGGTTCATAAATAAATGCCATACGATTAAATAAAATAAATAAACTCGTACCAAATCGTCAGTCCATCTCGCGGGATGCCTTCCCACATTTCTGCGCCCCGTTCGTGGTCTCCATTCCAGCAACTTTCTTCCCCATCCACCATCTGACCTACGGCATGTATAATGGGAATGCCATCGTCGTTGTATAAAAAAAAGTTCCTACCCTACCACCTGACACTTACCGCACGCAGATATGGATACACATGGCGTTGTGCGTAATTGGCGAGCATTATTCTGGCGAGGGCTCGCGAGGTGCCAGAAAGGGCACTCCACATATTGCGGTTGCACATGAGACTGTAGCTTCAGCAGGCCGACAGCATAGGAAAAAACTATAGCATAGGTATTAACTGAGCATAATACCAATAGCAAGTTGACACTGCCTCCGAAGCTAGAGGTCCCGGGTTTGAAAAACGGCCAGGGCATTATTTGTGCATTTAGCACGGATATTTGTTCTTGGTTCTTGGATGTTTATGTCTATGTATTTATCTATATAAGTATGTATATCGTCGTCTAGTACCCATAGTACAAGTTTGGGACTGGGTCGATTTGTGTAAGATCGTCCCCCAATATTTATTTATTTATTTATTTTAAGTCGCTGTTTTCATAGTTAATGTGAAAAACGGGTGGCATTAAGTAACTTTTTAGGTTTCCGTAGCCAAAATAGCCAACTTATAGTTTCATTATGTCTGTCCGTCCAATAAAATTATGAAATTTGGTAAGAAGGCAAAATTACGAAGAAATATTAAATTAGGGAAGGAGGCGGGGGCACCCAATACTTGTAACTGGGGGATGAAAAAAAATTCAATAGACATGGGCCTATGGGTTATTTGTCTACAGATACACCAATTTGGTGGAGATTTCAATAAGTCGGCACTCTTATAATGTGAAGGTAAATGACGTTTCCAGTGAGATTCTTTTATGTATTTGCGGTATTACAGGACAAAAGTTCACAATTCACAATACACTTCAGTCTTTACACTTATGAACGAACATCAAATAAATATATTTCTTCTTCAATCAAAAACATCGAGTATGGAATACCAGCCTAAGAGTTGATCTGCTGTCGACCTATGTCTGGTGGAATATTTTCGTTTCCATTTAACAGGGGGGTTGGAAGCACAAAATTCGCGGAGTAAAGTTGCAATTTGAGTGCCGGCGTTGGTTACGCTTGTTGGGTCGCGGCGACAATACAAATATTCCAATACCAGTGCGTTAAATACATCACTCTCCTAGCGTTTGTCCCGGTTGTATCTTAGAGGAATCCGGGGTCCATACCTAATATTAAGATTTATTTATTTTATTTATTTATAGCCTTTAATCAGTCAGTAGTTCTTTTTTCATTTCTGGATGTCCGCTTGCTGGGCAGCAAAGGCCTCCTCCAATCTTCTCCACTCTGGTCTTTCTATGGCCACTCTACCCCATGTCTTTCCCACCTGACTGATATCGTCCTCCCACCTTTCCGAGGCCTTTCTCTCTTCTTTTTGCCTTCTCTTGGATACCATTGGGCCAATAATGTTTGAAATAATAATGTATGTAATAATGTATGTTAGGAAGAATTTGGGCAATTTCCCAACGAACGCTGATAAATCAATAGCCACGGGAAATACTGGGAAACTCAAAATAACCTTCTAGAGACTAGTAAAGGCGAAAAAGTCGTTTTTGGGAAATTGTATCAAATTCTACAATAAAATTCCTAAACACATTACTGAACTTAGCAATTCTAAATTCAAATCTGTAGTAAAACAAACACTTATTTCAAGAGCATATTATAAGATAAACGATTACATCATGGATAGGGATGTTTGGCAGTGATAGCGTCCTGCACGGGTAATCAATCTATCACGAAAATATATTTTCTGCTGTAGCATTGTTATTTAAGTTATTTTGTAGTAGCTGAGACTGTAATTTTATATTTAACTATACAATGTATATTGTTTTAAAAAATGACACCTGGCTGAGTTTCTTACGCCGGTTCTTCTCGTGGCAGAGGTATATTTTTCCGAACCGGTGGTAGTTTATTGACGTTCATAGGTGCATGTACTATGCCTAATTTGAAGAATAAACTAGTTTTACTTTTACTTTACTTTTTTAATACTAATACTAAGAGTTAGCGTAGGTCAAAAGTTTTTACAATACAATATTAAACCACACATCAAAAAGAATCTTAGAAAAGTTGCAAAACCCTTGAAATTTTTATTTACAAAGTTTTATTATCTCAATAATGGCCGAACCGATTTTGATAAAATATGCCTAAAAAGCATTACTCAAAAACCTTCTTTCAAATAAAAAAAACCGCATTAAAATTGGTTTACCCGATTAAGTACTGCGGTACGAGATACAGACACACACACATACACACGCACATAACGGTCAAACGTATGACTGCCCTGTTTTTTCTCAGGGCTTAAAAATGATGGTATTTTAACTCATCTAGAATCTCATAAAAGAAAGTATGAATCAAATTTCACGAAAACAGGTATTTATCAAAATTTCTACAAGTACGCCATTCTTGAAGAGTCCAATCGTATTTTCTCGTTCGCGGAAGACATGAGTGTGTCCCTTACACGGGGGGCGTGGTTTACAGAATCGTTGCACCCCCAATTTCCACTGGTTTTGATGGATGTATCCGTATATTCAGTCGTAAATCCCTCTTTCCACTTTTTTGTGTATTCGTGCAGTCCTTCACATCTTTCTTTATTTTGAGTCAGTTATTTCAAAGCGGAAGGCGCAGCGTAGGTAGAGCCACAAGATGGACTGATGATCTGGTAAAGATCGCGAGAGTCCGCTGGACGCGGGTGGCGCAGAACCGGCCATTGGCACTCTTTGGGGGAGGCCTATATCCACGAGTGGACGACCTTCGCCTGTTATGATGATGATGTTGATTTCGTCGTCGTTTAATCCTGAGCTATGTTAGCTAAAATCTGATTGTACGCACAGTTTGATAATATGCTATGGCATGATAGCTGTCGGCGCCATATTTAACGTTGATCGGTTTATCAATCGTAAGTTGAGGCAACTCATCATCTTCACCCGAAAGAAGCCCGCTGCTGAAGAGAGGCCTCCCCCAATGCAACGGCCGGTCATGGGCTGCTCTCAACCAGCGGATTCAAGCGACCTTAAGACTGTTGTAACGGGTCCACTAGCGCGACTCGTAAATAATTGTGAGTATTTAAATTTAACGATAGATATTAACAACTACAACTTAGAAAAGTTGAAAGACCCCCGAAATTTTCATTTCAAAGCTCAATATCTCAAAAACGGGATTTTCATGAAACGTGGCTAAGAACACTCGAGATAAAATTATCTATGACACGAAAAAACTAAACGAAAATGGGTTCATCCGTTTGGGAGCTACGATACCACAGACAGACACGTTAAACTTATAACACCCCTCTCTTTTTGCATCGGGGGTTACAAAAAGAAACTACTATGTACTGTATTTTGTCTATTGTATACGTGTATACTGTATACGTTTAAGTACCTTTTGATAACATTAAACCGGTTATTACGTTGCTAGATTCGTGAATCTCTACGTCGAAAGTAGAAACGGCCATTTTTTTTGAACTCATAGATCGACGAATCTCGCAACGTATTAACTAGTTTAATGTATTCAAAAGGTACTTAAATACAAAATACAGTATATAGCAGTCCGCTTTTTAACCGACTTCAAATTTTCAAAAGAGGAGGTTATCAATTCGGTTGTATGTTTTTTTTTTTTTAATGTTTGTTAGTCAATAACTCCGTCATTTCTTAACCGATTTGGAAAATTCTTTTTTTGATTGTAAGTATATATATCCAAGTTGGTCCCGTTTTTGTCAAAACGCAGTTCTGATAATGGGATCCATGAGAAATTGAGAGAACTCCTCAAATCTTCAAGGCAAACATATAGTAATTTTTGTGTTTTTAGCAACAAGTCAAGCATTTTCATCCAAAAATGTGACATTGGATGAAGTGGAACTGCTGATGATGATCAGAATAGAACTCTTCAACAACAAAAAGTTCACGTTTGGCGATTTGTCCTCCTAGCTGTGTTTGTTAAGCAAGTTCTATTTTCACGATTAATTTTTGTCATGCTTGATTTCTGATGATGGGATCCATGAGGAATTGAGGGAAATCCTCAAATCTTAAAGGCAAACATATAGTGATTTTTGTGTTTTTATCAACAAATCGAGCATTTTCATACAAAAATGTGACATTTGATGAAGTGGAACTGCTGATGATGATCAGAACAGAACTCTTCAACGACGAAAAGTTCACGTTTGGCGATTTGTCCTCCTAGCTTCGTTTGTTAAGCAAGTTCTATTTTCACGATTAATTTTTGTCATGCTCGATTTTTGATGATGGGATCCATGAGGAATTGAGGGAACTCCTCAAATCTTAAAGGCAAACATATAGTGATTTTTGTGTTTTTATCAACAAATCAAGCATTTTAATACAAAAATGTATCTTTTAATAAAGATTAAATCCTGATGATGATCAGAACAGAACTCTTTAACGACGAAAAGTTCACGTTTGGCGATTTGTCCTCCTAGCTGTGTTTGTTAAGCAAGTTCTATTTTCACGATTAATTTTTGTCATGCTCGAGTTTTGATGATGGGATCCATGAGGAATCGAGGGAACTCCTCAAATGTGAAAGGCACGCATATAGTGATTTAAGTATTTTCATGAACTAATCAAGCATTTTCATTCAAACAAGTGACATTTGATGAAGTGGAACTGCTGATGATGATCAGAACGGAACTCTTCAACGACGCGTAGTTCACGTTTGGCGATTTGTTCTCTTCGTTTTGTTTGTCAAGCAAGCAAGGTTTTTTCATGATTCCATGAGGAATTGAGGGTACTTAGTCTTCTTCCATTATAAACATACATTATAGCCATTTTTATTTTATTGTATATCTATCTAAGAGTGCACCATCTAAGTATAATAATCTTTTACCGGCCTCCCCCATTGAAGTCGGTTATTTTTTCTTAAAAATTATTTAAATATCTATCGTTAAATAATCACATTTTTTCCGAGTGGCGCTAGTGGACCCGTTAAAGCCCTCTTAACCAGCCACCACGTGGGGGCCTTCCAACGCTCGCTGCGTGGTACGGTACGCAACCTTAGTCCGTCCAAACTATTATGGTCTGGTGCCTTCCAGTATAACCCGGACCCGGGTATGTCCTAAAACTACGACCAAGACCACCGGGGGATGGGCAGCAGCATCCCTGGAGTGCGGTGGAGATACTGCGATCGCCAAGCCGCATGCCAAGCGTGGCGATTATGGCATTTACCCCTAATGAAATTAGGGGAGGCCTATGTCCAGCAGTGGACATCCTTCGGCTGATATGGTGGTGGTGGCCTTCCAGTATGCGGTGTATTAGATTTACAAGCGCTATGCCGTTATAGGATACAGGGTGTCTCTCGAGTTTTTCACAACTTTACTACGGAGGATATTTTACGAATAAATAAAATAAATATAAAGTACAAAACTCTTAGGCAAGGTGTTACAAAATAAAGCGGCGTTAAATAAAGGCAGTACCAATGCAAATATTATGCAAATTGTTTCAGTTGGGAACTTGTTCTTTTTCAGCCGGGGGCCATCGCGGCTCGCTCCAAATCACAACCACAGGTATAAAATGACGTATGTACCTATGATAGTGGTGGTACGTAAGCCTTTGTTTTATTAGGAAAAAGAAATGCTTATTCTTTTTCATATAAATGTACAAAAAGGAAGCGTAATGTGAATGGCTGGGTGTAGATTGTGCTTTGAGTAAAACTGCTTTTTGTCAAGTACAATCAAGTGGAAAAATATAGGTACATACAACTTGCTCAAAAATATGCCCCCTGATTGACATGAATCATGGGGCATATTTATGAATTACTTGCGTATTTTTGAGAGGATTCATTTTTACACTTAACTATAAAAATACGGAGATACGGAGATTGACAGTACCACCATATCAGCCAAAGGACGTCCACTGCTGCTGGACATAGACTTCCCACAATTTCATGGAGGTAAATACCATAATAAATAAATTGACAGTAGGTAGACATATTCAATATACTACACAAAATGCACTATTGGCTTAAATAAAAATCAATGGTCTATAATTAGTCAAGCCCTGTAGGAATCCAGTTTCATCATCATATATATAAGAGTCTAGCTTAGTTACTAACTGAGCGCTCCCATGCTTTGGAAGGCACTTTAAGCCGTTGATCCCGGCTGATGTCTATGATAGCAGCCGTTAAGCCAAGTTAGAGGCCTTTGGGCGGCTTGAGAACTTCTAACAGTTAAGTTGCCCACTCACTTGACAAGCCTAATCCCAATAATGGTCTAGTTTCCCCCTTGGGTTGGAAGATCAGATGGCAGTCGCTTCCGTAAAAATTAGTGCCTACGCCAATTCTTGGGATTAAGTAGCGGACCCCAGGCATCCTTCAGGATGCACTGTACTGGGAATAACGCTAGGATGATGATGATGATATTTAAGAGTCTAGCTCTTGTCGGTGGAGTAATCGCCATTCTCATATTCATATTCATATTCATTTAATCATCTCATGCTCATGCTTTGAGCTCCTGATGAGACATTAGGTACATTGACCTTCTCTTAGGTCTTGCTTAGGTTAGATACATAAACGCACGTCTCGATCTTCTCCTGCCTCTGCTCTACTCTATCTTTCCTTCGATTGTGTTTTTTATGTAATTGTCATTCGTGTATCAGGCGCCCCAACATATTTCCTCTTATGTTAAAAAAAGTAAAAAAGTAAAAGTAGTTTATTCTTCAAATTAGGCATATTACATGCACCTATGAACGTCAATAAACTACCACTGTTCTCAATCGTTCTTAACAGAAGTCTCTTCTCTCCTACCAAATCAAAAACCTCCTCATTTGTTTTCCTTTATGTAATATGCCGGGTGTTTAAATACTCATACAATCTTTAAATATGAAGAAATCAAGGTACAAATGAAAAATGAAGGAGGCTTTTACCCAGCAGTGGGACAAAACGGAGCACCTCCTGTGAAACAAATAAATAATTTAACACACAAAAGCTCCCACAAATGAAGACCAAATGACATAATTAACGAATAAATCTCAACAATACTTAACTTCCTCGACTGGATCAAACTGGCAACTTTTCAAATAAATCACACTCTCGATTATTTTTAATTACAGAGAGGCACCAGCGGGGGGGAGCGGGGACCAATTATAATTACAAACAGTTGAAGGCACTCGCAAACAAGCTGAGGCCCCGATTACACCTTGGGGGCGGTTTTCCTGAAATATAGGTTTGCCTGCCTGTTTAGGCGAGAAATGTTGCCTGTTTTATAGAAATTAACGTGGAGATGAATGTTAAAAGCGCTGCGTTTTGAAATGCTCAATGGGACAACTGTTTTATTTTGATTTTAACAATGTGATATATATATTTATGTTGTGTTGTTTTAATTTTCCCTCTTTCTATATTTTGACGACCTTTTTGGCTTAGTTGGTAGTGACCCTGCCTCCGAAGCCGGAATTCCCGGGTTTGAATCCCGGTCAGGGAATTATTTGTGCATTCATCGCAAATATTGTTCCTGAGTCTTGGATGTTTCCTATGTACAAATTTAAGTATGTATTTATCTATACAGGGTGATCAATCCAAGTGGATTAGTATGGAGAAGTCAGAAACTATGAGATAACGAAATCTGTTTTTAGGAACCATGACGTCAATTTTAATGACAAGAAAAACTGCATTCATAGATTAAAAAAAGAGCTTGTACTACACAGTTCAGGATTCCTACCCGGTCTTATTGAAGAAATAAAACTAAGAGTATTTCTATTTGGATTGTGCATTTTATTCATTTTAAGTATCCTGTTTCCTAGTAACATTTACTGTGATCTACACAATCCATATCAAAATAGAAATATTGCATTTTTCTCTTCAATGCTGTCAGGTTCGATTCCCAAACTGAGTACAAGTTATTTTTTTTTAATTTATGAATGCAGTTTTGCCTCTTAAATCGACATGCCATGGTTCCAAAGAACAGATATCTCTTATAGTTTCGGACTTCTCCCTACTGACCCATTTGGATTGACCACCCGGTATAAGTATGTATATCGTCATCGTCTGAGATGCGGCTGCCAGTGCGTATAAAGAGTGTAGTCAGCCACGCTGCCAGCTGCAATGCGGCTAACCGCTCAGTGCGCACTTGCCCTTGGAGTTGTTGAGTTATACTGAGGGCGTATGATGGTTTTGTTTTTATTGTTTATCGATGCATATAAGATATTTGCCGCCCTCCTTCCCCCTTCCCTACACACCTGACTCGACCCCACCTACATCTAACTGTCTTCTAATTTAAGCTTGAATTGAAACGTACGGAGCGCGGCGCAGCGTCGTTGCGGGGCGGAGACCGTTTTGCGGTACAGCGAACGCGATCCGGGGGACGTCACATCAAAAACTGCGCGGGATAGCGGAGCGCAGGCGGCGTGTGTGACATATTAAAGCAGTAATTGACACTATCGACAGTCGACAGTTCCGGTAAGATAAAAAAACCGGCCAAGAGCGTGTCGGGCCACGCTCAGTGTAGGGTTCCGTAGTTTTCCGTCCGTCACATTAAGTTGACATATTAAGTACAGAAACACAAAACCCTAAAAACGGGCCCACAGAGGACGGTGATAACTAAAGAAAGAGTTTGGATTATACGGTTAAATTACAAACTTAGTTCAGAAATTATTTTTGTAATTTTTTCAAAAACTATTCAACCTATCAAGTTCAAAATAATTTTCCTACAAAGTTTTTATAAAGTTCTACTTTTGAGATTTTTTTCATATTTTTAAAACTTATGGTTCAAAAGTTAGAGGGGGGGGACACATTTTTTTTTACTTCTGTAGCGATTATTTCCGAAAATATTAACATTATCAAAAAATGATTTTAGTAAACCCCTATTTATTTTTAAATACCTATCTAACAATATATCACACGTTAGGGTTAAAATGAAAAAAAAATCACTCCCCACTTTACGTATAGGGGAGGTACCCTAATAAAATATTTTTTTCCACTTTTTATTTTACCACTTTGTCGGCGTAATTGATATACATATTAGTACCAAATTTCAGCTTTCTAGTGCTAACGGTCACTGAGATTATCCGCGGACGGACGGACAGACGGACGGACAGACATGGCGAAACTATAAGGGTTCCTAGTTGACTACGGAACCCTAAAA
Source organism: Notocelia uddmanniana (assembly GCA_905163555.1). NCBI lineage: Eukaryota > Metazoa > Arthropoda > Insecta > Lepidoptera > Tortricidae > Notocelia > Notocelia uddmanniana. Next base: position 7,357,701 of record LR991064.1, read on the forward strand.
ATCAAAACCGCTTCCGCGCCGCACCGCGCCGCGACCGCTCTATGCATTTCCAGCTCTAGACCTTCATTAGTTCTGTAATTGCTATTTTTGACTTGCTAACTTACTCATGAAAAGGTACTCCTGTATTTGCCAAGACGGATACTTATAAATAACCCCGACCCAGATATATATTTTGCGTTCATAATATAGTTGACCGTATTTCTGTTCCGTGGACTTTCAAGTCCTTGTAAGGCCAATCGCTGGTCAGTCTATAATAAAAAAAAAGTCCAGGCATCGCGTCAAATCTTAGGTCTTATTTTTGTACAGACTGACTATAGGTCTGCGAATCATTTTCATTCATCATTTTGGTTATTGTAGGCACATATATGTAATTAGATTCTACGAGGGCCTTCCAGCGAAGTCGCGTAGCAATGTTGCGTAAGTTTCTTCCATTATTCTTTCCGTCGCCATCTTCGTATCTAATTGGAATTCCTGTAGACACGCCAGCCTCGGTAGGTAGCGTAATATATGTCCCAGAATATTACTCGTCTGAGAAACTGGGATCAGTGAATTACGCAACCACCGCGACTGACTAGCTGAAAGAGTACACTAAAGCTCGAAACGCACAGAGCGGGCGCAGCGCGGTGCGGGGCGGAGGCGGTTTTGCACTTTTGATCTTTGTCGACTGTCGATTACTGCTTCATATGTTGCACACCTATGGGCCTCATAAGAACCGTGTCCGCTGGATGCGGGTGGCGCAGGACCGGTCATTGTGGAAGTCTTTAGGGGAGGCCTATGTCCAGCAGTGGACGTCTTTTGGCTGACATGATGATGTTGCACACGCCGCCTCCGCTTTACCGCGCCACTGAATACCGCGTGGTTTTTTGATGCGACGTGCCTCGAACCACGTTCGCTTTAAGTACCACAAAACCGCCACACCGCCCCGCAACGACGCTGCGCCGCGCTCTGTGCGTTTTAGGAGTGCATCAATAGGCTCATTATGTCGGTTTAGTGAGCAGCTAATTTTGTGTGCCGGTTTGCGGCCACTTGGATGAGTTAGTAAACTGAAGGATATTTTTAATATTTCTTAACGGATTTCAATGTAACGTCTTTTTTTCACCGAAAACTACTGTTAAATATTAAATGATATTTCGTACAGTCAGCCTCAAAAGTCTCTATTGTCAGGGAATAAGAGCTTCTGATCCCTTCATATGAGTAGCTACTTCTAATGCTAACTGTACCTACATAAGTTTTTTTTCTACTCCAGCATTATAATCTGTCAATAAAATGACTGACAGTAGTATTAAAACAATGAACTTTTTATACAAATGCAAGTCTATGTACCTATATACCATAGACAAGTCATTATATGACTGGTGGGAGAATCAAAATGGGTTACCATACATTATTATACAACTGACACTATTATACAGTGCCCGTATTGTGGTACTATATCGATTTTTTATTTATTAGGTAGGTAAATCAAGTTATTTTGCTATTGTAGAAAAAAATTTGTATGCAACGTTACATAAATAGGTCTTAAAATTATATGAATTATATCGAGTCTTTAATAACTAAAATACTATTGAAGCCCAGTCATACGCGACGGGGTTGAAGCCCACGACTTCCAAATTAAAGTTGCGTGCCTACAGTAGCTTTCGCATTCAGAGGAGAAAATAAAAAATTAAGCGCTAAGTCCGTTTTCCCATTTTTTCAGATTGTATGCTAATATAGGCCTTCGGGCGGCTTGAGAACTTCTAACAGTCAAGTTGCCCACTCACGTGACAAGCTTAATCCCAATAAGGTCTAGTTTCCCCCTTGGGTAAGAAGGCCAGATGGTAGTCGTTTTCGTAAAAACGAGTGCCTACGCCAATTCTTGGGATTACGTAGCCCACCCCGGGCAACTGTACTGGGAATAACGCTAGGATGATGATGATGATGTAAAATGTCATGATAGTCTTAGCCATCTAGTAGGTATAATTTAAATTAGCCGCATTGTATTACTATAGTCCATTCAAAAAGCTACTTCACCATCCAAACAATAAAGTAAAAAATCGAATGGCAGTGTTTTAAAAAGTCGGACATTTCAAATAACTTCAACTATAGCCTCCTGACGCCTGGGAATCAAATTTTGCCAGAATAAATTATACTCTAACAAATGGACAAAAAGTCAAAACTTCATTGGGACCTATGTACTATGTATAGGACGCTGAGTGTCAGGGGGATAGCTGCCATAGCTTTTAGCATGTGTGGAACAGTCATGCAACCACGGTTGACTGGACTCACGGTAAACACTGGGGCGAGTGGAGTGAGGTGTTGATTTCCTATGGGACGGGCGTCTTGGCAGGCAGAGACACTTTTAATATGGAAATGTGTTCGAGACAACGGGTGTAAATGAATTGGTGTGAAACTGTGAAGTTGGGTTAGGTTGCCCCTAGTCGCTATTTGGGGTCGATTTATTAAAGACTTTTTTTATGAAATAGGAGGCAAACGAGCAGACGAATAGCCTGATGGTAAACGATTAGCGCCGCCCATAGACACTCGCAATACCAGAGGGGTTGTAAATGCGTTGCCGATCTTTAAGATGGGAATACGCTCTTTTCTTGAAGGTTTGAAGGTCGTATCGGTCCGGAAATACCGCAGGTGATAGGTCATTGCACAGTTTAGCTGTGCGATGGAGGAAGTTATTGGAGAAAGGCAGAGTTGGGGACTGCCAACCATCTTAGTGGTGAGCATGGACTTTGGTTTATTTTGTTGTACAAAATTACAGGGTTAAACATATACATATCACATAAGATAAGTACAAAAGCGAGCTTATCCATCTAAAGGATTTATTCCAGCTAACGTTTAATTGAGCAATGGAGTAGTAGGTAGTGGATATTCCACGTTGAACATACACTTATATCCTATAAAAAAATACTGATTTATAGTAAATACTGACTTTGTGGATTAGTTGTGTCAATAAAGCTGGAAAGAAATGTCTGAAGCTGGTATACAGATTATCCTACTCGTATATTATCGTAATTTGAGGTTTTATCCCTATTTCTAGGCTGTAGTATCTGCTACGGTGGAAAAGCTTTTTTATTGTAATTTAAAAATAAAGTTCCTTATAACTAAATACCTAAAATCTAACAAACTAAATAAAATGGTGTTTTATGAAACAGTTACGAGGGTCGCTGTCACAGAACGAGTGTAGCGAGTTTTGTTATTAAAGACTCGAGAATTTTAAGACCTAATTATGTAACGTTGCATACAATGCTTTTTTTATGACAGCAAAATAATTTAATTTAAATTAAAAATCAATATGGCGGCAAAATACGGGCATACATGTGCCTCTTTTAAAAATAAAAAACAGTTGTTTAATAATGTATGGAAATCCAATTTGAGTCTCCCAACAGTCATTATATGACTTGACTATGGTATAGACTTGCATTTGTACAAAAGTTTATTGTTTCAATGCTGCTGTCAGTCGTTTAATTGACAAATTATAATGCTGGAGTAGGAAATAGTTATTTGTTCAACAAGAGAGCAAAGTAAATTTTTGCTGCGAGTGTTGATGTTGAGTCCCGAGCAAGCAAAAGATTCTATAATTAAATCAAATTAAAAAATTAGAATCTTGAGCGTAGCGACGGACTCAAAGACACGAGATGCAAATATCTTTGCTCTCGTGTGATACATACAACTTTTCACCTCAGCGGCGAGAACCTATAACGCAAAGGAATAGTGATAGAGAGAATGAAGTTACTGAAACTAACCTACGATATGAAAAATTAAAAAGTTAGTTTTTTCACGCTCGCAGCAAAACTGCATTTTGCTCACTGGTTTCAAGCCGGAAAGTCGTTTTCACGCTCGCAGCAAAATTGCATTTTGCTCACTGGTTTCACGCAACAAAGCCGCCATTTTCGAGCCGCTGAGGTGAAAAATATAATCTGCTACCTGCTCGTAATACTAATATACTAGTCTCTAGTAGCAGAAATAAAAGTCAAAAGGCTGACTCCGACTTCAATAATAAGTACTAACGCCATATTCCACAATCGAGGTTTACAAAGCGACATAAAATCTTATAGAAATACTGATCATTGCTCTCTCTCATTCTCTTGTGACAAAGGTATCTTGAAAGAGATAGCGAGATGGTATTTAAGGATTTTGTAGGTTTAATGAAGACAGCGTTGGACATAATGCCATGCAAATTAAGACAATAGAGATGGCTTATACTATGAGATGGGTTTGCTTGGTCAGGAGGTCTATTTTTGGTAGTCGCTTCCAATTCGCATTCCAATTTATTCCTTAACGTAAATTGTCAGAACATTGAAATGCGTTTCTGATTAGAATTATTATGAAAAGTTGAAACTCAGCGGGCGATTACGTAACTTTTTTGAGCGTCTTAATTAGTAGGTACGATAAATTTGCCCGGCTACGACTCCGGTATCCCCTGCCTTTAGTACAAGACGACTAAAAGCGGGTCCTTGGGGTCGAAGACGGTCGCAGTTGGGGGCTGCGACCGTCCATGAAAACAAATGATAGTGTGTGACTCTAGGGTGATACAGGTGCGTTCCGAAGGAGATCTCAGATCCGTCCGAAATGAGTTGAGGAGGACCATCGGAGGGTTTGTAGTCGGTGCAAGTCCGACATAACCTCCGCACTGTGCCCGTGGTGCGGTGGTATTCATAACGGATTTTCCCCCGGAGAAAAAAAAGTAGTAGTAAGTACCTATAGTGCACAAATGTATGCAAGTGCATGTTTTGTTGTCTATTGTCACAAATAAATGCGTATTCTAAATATTGTATTAAAATTCATAAACTCTTACTTTTACAATTTTTCCCCGTAATTACGTCGTGCGAGTGCGTGTGTCGATATCCTAGTTGTATCAATATTGTCACTGGTTTCCGCTATAACTATTTTTTAAACTGATCGCTCCTCCATTGTGTTTCTTGTAGCTCAAATCTAATGTTAAGGGGATGAATCGATTTGGTAAACCGCGCCCCAGTTATGCTTCCGCGCACGAGCGGTAATTCTACGAGCGTTTCTACCACCGTCATTACCGTGACCCCATGTTTGTCGAATTTTCTGTTCAGTTTGAAGACGTTTTCAGTTACTTTGTAATAGTCCAGGAACCCTAAAGTAAAATCAAAAATGCCACCGAAATAAAATCTGACAATAATGGGGTCACGGTAATGTGAACGGTTGAAACACGCGTAGAATGGCCTAAAACGAGATCTTCAGTAATGGTTTTTTTTTGGACAAATTTCGATAAATATGAGAGAGCTTGGTTGTTCCGATAGCTCAGAGGCTAGAGCGATTGGCCGCGCATGCCAGATGTTACAGGTTCGAATCCTGCTCGGAGCATTAAATTTTTCAATTTTTCCCTTTAATTTGGAATTTGGATTTTCGTTAGCAGCGTTACTGCTTAATACAAAACTAAAGCATTGAGTAAAACACTTGGCTCCTATTATCTATACATACCGGAAAGAAAGTTATGGAATTAGGAAATAGTAGGTACTCATTAAGTCATTACATATGTAGTACACAATGCAGTTAAATACTTGGCCGGACGCACCGCCGTGTTCAGAACGATGATCTTGGCCCGTCCCATAAAAAACATTAAAACGTAGTTACCAGCTATAAAACAGTAAGCAAAATAATTCATAATAAAACTATAAATTCCAGGGGCGGCCAACTTGTTCGGGATTACGGCATCCGGCAGGGGTGTCCAACCGTTCTGCAGGCGGCGCACGTGCGCTGCAATTTGGAGGGTACACCGTAATGAAGTGGGGTTGCGCGCCCCTGCCCTACGGTATATGGGACTGGGTGTAGTGGAAGCGAGGATAGTGGACGCCAGCATTTTTTTTAAATATGGCAATAAGTTCATAAATGTATCTAGACTTTAGTAAGTAGTAGATATGAATGGAAAGATTCTGCTTATTTGTTTGCCTCTTCTTTTCTGTTGTGTGAGATTGTGAACTTTTAGCATGCATGTAGGCGACGACGCCTATAAAGTTATGCGTTTTAGTTTATTGCGTCAAAACGTTTAGTTAATTTAAATCTATTAAAATGAAAATAGTAACGTAACAATAGCAATTAGCAACTAATATAAACACCGAGTTTTTAACTAGCCAGATCGATTTTTCGCCACCTAAACCCCTTTATTGCATAACGCTTCGAAATCGTTAGGACCATCACCGATAGAAAAATTATAAGCATTTTGCGCCTTTGAGTTCATCACTACGCTAAAGGTTCGTTTAGTAACAAAGTATTTGTAAAGTATTTACTTTTAGTGCTGGGAACCCGAGCGTCGGGCGCTCGTTGCGTAGCACATTCAGCGCCAAGAACCCGATTGGCAGGTACTTCGTAGCTACTACGCGTTACATGTGGCGAATCGTTATACGTCACCACATTCAAGTCAGCCTAGAGCACGCTAGCACTAGGCGGACATAAATGTGGTAGGCAAGTTATCGGTTGGGAGCGTCGCGCTACAAAATCGTGGGCAATGAAAGTGTATGTAAATCAATATCTGCTAGCTTACCTTTCCTCAGCTAGCAGTGGACGACAGGGCGGTACAATCTGGAACAAAAGTGCAATTTATACTTCTTATTTTATTCACGGCGTGCGTGACTGCGCGAGACTGACCCGTCACGTCAGACATGTCAGTATCGAGGAGGGACAAACTTTATGCCAATTTGTAGGCGAAAGTGACGTTTTCTTTTTTTTATTTGATGACGGTGGCAAACGGACATACTGCGTACCTGATGGTTAACAGACACGTCTTATGGACGATTCACACCAAACGGCCGGAGTCGGCGCGCACGCCACCAGAGTCAAAGGAAATCGAACCCTCCATACAGAGGCTAGACTTCGTATCCAAACGGCAGCGGCAGAGCCGGCGGCAGCCGACCGGAGCCGACCGGCTGCCCGCATCATACGCCCGCTGATCATGTTTCTTTGGTAGAGGGTACCTTAATATGCAGTTGGCGCTTAATAAAAGGTTAGGAGTGAATAGGCATCTTCTGGGTGAGCTCGCTTCATCGTCGGCCTCATCTTTGCCCCCTGGCTAGATGCTGGCCAAGAGCAATCCCATTTTTAATTTTAAAAAAGCTTGAAGAGTTCCCTTAAAGGGAGATGGTCGCCGTTATACGATTACTCGTATTTATAATTAAGTTTATTTTCAGCAATTGATTGTGGCAGTAGTGATTGCTACTACTTTAATCCATTATTGACTATGCCCTAAAACAAATGCAGTGTAATTATGGCATAAGTATCATATGCGTGAAACGTATCCGCCAATGCTACGGATTCACACCTCTAGGATTATTTCCGAATGCACTTCACAGCGTTTTCTATTTAAATTATCTACCAATAGAAACAGCCAGCCTGCAGACGATTTCTTTACTTTATTTGGGGCATCAACAGCAATACAGTAAGAAAAATACAAAATAATAATTATTATTATTATTTGTCTAAAAGCAGGTTATAAACAGGTGTTACAGGCATAGCCTCATTTAAAGTACTCTACTTTTTACCATATGGCATACAAATATTTCGTTAATACTAGCGTCATTTTGATTCAGTACATTTTTAGTGGAAACATTTATTAATTTTATCTTACAATATGTCCTTTTTTTGTAAAAAATATTGAGAAATAGGACTTGTTATGTCAATAAAACTATATTATTATAATGTCAAGTTGATGAATTAGAATAAAGTTCACAACATAACATAGCATGCATTAAATTAGTTCATTATCATTTAAGTATTCGTGAATATCATAATAGCATTTTTTTCTTAATAATTCTCGTATAGTGTTTCGGAATTTATATAAAGTGAATTAATATCTGTATTAATTTTGGGAGTTTGTGGAAGAGTTTTATTGCTATAACTACAACTACAATAACAATTAGCCAATGACAGATGTCCACAAAAAATGCATAACACAAATCCAACTTTAGTGGTAACACAGAAAAAAATGAATAATAATAAAGTTTAGTTGAGAAAGTGTGAATCCGTAACGTTGACCGACATTACGATCAGGAGGTCTACTCCGAAATTTGAAATCCGAACTTCTTATGGAGCCGTCCTCTTCACTCTCCTGTCATACACTATATGAGTGAAAGGGGCGGCACCATACGAAGTACGGATTTCGAATTTCGGAGTAGACCACCAGGCATTCAGCCTAGGATTTATTCTGACAGATTACGATTGGATGGAAATTTAGCACGCGAACGCTAGCGTTAATACGAAGACAAATGCGGGATATTTCAACCATACGCCCGCAAGCATGTTCCTCTTTTTTCTAGCCACTTCAGATAAACTCAGATCTCACACACCAGAGGCCTTTAAAAAGTTGTGAAATTAAGCGGTATTATAACGTTATATTTCGTTAGTGTTTTAAATTTCGCTATAATCATAATAAATATTCCTCATAACGATATTTCATATTATAACAAAATGAAAATCATAACCTTACATTATTATGTTATAATAACGTTTTCATAGGTATTCGTTTAACATCACGTTTAAGATGGTGGCGGTGGCGACAATGACGTGCTCGAGTTTGACGTACAAGTCACAGAGCACGAAAGGGCGAGCCTGTGTGCGAGACAGAGATAGCCTATAACGTTATTATAGCGCTTCACAAAATATCGCTATATATAATATATTGCTTTTTATTTATAACGATATAATGGATGACGCTATAAATGCGCGCCAAATATCGTTTTTAGTAAAGCGTTTTATTGACAAAGTAGCGTTATGAATCATAACGATATGCGAAAATAGCGCTATTTCAAGGCCTGTAATGTTAATTTATCCGACCGCGGCTGACAATGCCGGGCAGTGGCAGCATCGCTTGGTTGTGTAAACAAACGCGTAAACGAGACTTCTCTGACTAGACAACAGTAAACGTGCTATGCGGTAGAGCGGGATGGCATGATTCGTTCAAGCTGTCACGGTTCGGTTTAATACGTTACTTGACTAATTAATTCATGGTGCCATTCGTACCAGTTTTTAGAGACGTTCAAATGTCTATATGGGACCAACTACAATTAGAGCATAATAGAGGGCCTATGTCCAGCAGTGGACGTCATTCGGCTGAAATGATGATGATGAGAGGGCAAAAATTAAGGACAAATTGACAATTGCTTGTGACGTCACGCGCAAGTTATCGAACCAACCATTGTATGGGAAAATAAGTATATTGCAGTTTAGTCGTGAAACACTGCATTAAGATATAATTTAATCTTTATTTTAACGTAAGGATTCTATTTGTACCATTTATTTGACTTTTGGACGATAAAAAAAAATTTAAAACCCGACTGTGTAAAAAAATGTCTTTAGTGAAATTTGGACAATTAAGACGAATCGATTGACGTAAGAATCATCAAAATCGGCCGACGCGTTTATTTCAATTTATTCAACATGTGGTACATGACACCCTGATAGGGCACATAATGTTTACTAAGTGTTTAGTCTCTAGAGTGCCACAAAGGAACAAACATACATACATAGACTGTTAAACACATTACCCTCCTTTGCGCCGCGCAGTCGGGTAAAAAATCATTTTTTTTTTCGAATTTGAAGAGAGGATCCACTACCACCACCACCATATCAGCCAAAAGACGTCCACTGCTGGACATGGGCCTCCCCCAAATTCACGGAGGGTATATGCCATAATCGCCACGCTTGGCATGCGGGTTGGCGATCGCAGTATCTCCACCGCACTCCAGGGATGCTGCTGCCCATCCCCCTGGTGGTCTTGGTCGTAGTTTTAGGACATACCCGGGTCCATTTGAAGTGGATATTAATATTATTAATCATTTATTCAGCGGGCTGTCCAGCATCTGAGAAAAGTTACGCAGTGCCCGAGGGTTTCTGGCAGTAATTGCGTTATTTTTCTGTACTTTCGGAAAGGCATAGCTGTCCATTCAGATAAGTATCTAATGTACACTTTGACGTAAGCGTATGGCCTTAACTGTCTACTGTAACCTCAATCTATGCAACTATCTCGTTATTTTTATACATTTACTACCAGTTCGATCCGACTTGTTGACTTGGCAATCCGACAAACGAACTCATCTCGAGTTGGAATTGCGAGCATAAACGAATTACCGGCTCGTCGCGACTCGTCATAAAACGGTTGTAAAGCTATTCGGTTGTTTGTCACGCTGTGATGACGGAGTTGGTGTGGATTTGTCAAGTGCGAGTTGGAAACGACGATAGAATGTTTGAATCGTAAATGCATTAATACAGCCTTACACAGTTGAAAAAACTAATGTTGTCTCTCCGGATATGCTCAATAGCTTACATCAGCTTATGTGGGTGAAATTGAACAAGTCTAAAATTTTGCTAAATTTGCTGGATATTTTATGTTGATAGTATAGTTAATGAAAATGACTTTACAGTGCATCATTAGATTTCCACCGAGTAGTTTTGGAGATATCGACATTTTATTTGCTTCACAACCACCGGAATTACATGTTCTCACCCAAATTAGATAATTAAACCACCAAAATTGCACATAGCATACATATTAAAGTATGTTAAATATATGGTAACAAAAACTGTATTGTATATGTATACGTATATTTCTGTTTGAAAATATTGTTTTTTGTGTGGTAAGTGCGTGTCACAATATATCAAAACGCATAATATTTGGACCAGTGGCAATAGTTACATACAGTTGGAAGGAAGTATATACATAATGTAATACCAATTCACATCAATGTTTTGTTGTGAGCAATCTAAACACTTACGAAAAAGTTGAAAAATTGGTTCATCAGCACTCATCAGTCATGCGTTCTACAATTTAAATGATTACTACAACGCTAAATAAATTGTACGGATCTCTATAAACAATTCATTTTTGCATGTATAACGACTTTGACGAAAACACACAATTAACAATAAGGCTATATTTTATCTTATTAATTAAAGACAATACTGTTTCGAACTATGAGATTATATTTAAAATTACGGATTAAGTTATAAATTAATGTAACCTTTTATATATGACATGTAATATTGATAATATTCTTTTTTTTATTGAGGAAGAATCAAACGGTCATGTACAGAACATTCACTTATAATTATTCTTTAAATAATAGACCTACAGTTTCAATAGGGATGTTGACTGATAGTCAAATCAGCAACTTTTAATGAAACGTCAAATCGCTCTGTTAGTATGAAGTTTGTAGGGAAATAGGAACAAGTGACGTCACGCCGTTTGTATGATCAAATAGCGTCCCTTTATTGTTCTTTATGTATTTTAAAATCTTTAAAATAGCAAAAATAAGTAGGAGTGTGATATATTCTGAATATTTTCGTGAGATTTATTTATTGGTAATGTAAGAGTAATTTATTTTTATTGGTGTCAACATCCCAATTGTGGATAAAGAGTATGAGTACGAATACAGACCAGTGCTTTACGCTACTTTATTTGAAAAAAATCGGCACATAACTATACAACTCAGTTCTTAAATGTATCCTAAAGATCACTGGCAACTGTGAGCCCTTTAAGGACACATAGTAAACTCGTATACGTTTTTATTTTGTCTCATTCTACTTTTTCATTTCATGAGCTTCAAGGCAAATTCTGAAGTCAGTTAAACAGCCTCACAGCCAACAATAACGGAGTTTTCCTTGAATTCCGTAAACTTATTATTTCTACCCTCCTCATTGTCCCAAAATGGACTCCTCGGGCCACAAAAGGCAAGTCCGAGGCATAATGGCTTATTCTCTCTCGTTATATCAATTATTTGTTTAATTAAGGCGGACAAAAGGACGCTTCTTTTTGTTTCCGGATATTTTTGAATACAGAGATAAGTTGGGCGAAATTTGTATTGCAGAATTGTGGATTTAAGTGTTTACAGTTATTGCTTGGGGCAGATGCTAGAGAGTTCTTTAAATATCTCTAGTGAATATCGGTAAGGTATTCAAAACTTAGAACCCAACGTAGTAGTCTAGGCCCAAAACTGGAAAACGCGTCTCTAAACAATGCAAGCGGCAAATCATGTCACAGCTGGGGTGACAACGTTATCAGAGGGTTTTCACCCTGCTGAATACGGATCTGCCTGTCGCCATTTCGAAATTTGAATCGGAAGTACGGTAAACCGGAGATGGTGCAGCCCATACAAAAAATGTCATCGTACATTTAGTCAATGGTTGTTCCGGTACCTAAAAAAGGTCCGATTGTAATGGCTTTTTGATATGTTGTAAAGGACTATATAGTCATGGTAACCCAAAGTTTTCGTCTCTCCAGCTCTATAATTATTTTTCTCCACCATCTTGGATAAACTGCCACTTTTTTCTGATTTTTGCCTATACTGTTGTTAAAGTCTAGTGTTAATCATGGTTCTGAAATATTGCAGAATACAAAATTTTCTACAACTTTTGGGTCCAAAGATTTTTTCCACGACCCCTGGGGACGAAGATATGGAATCGATTTTATATATGCATAAATATAATGTATAAATATATACCTAGACATAAAGTAACATACTCATACAGAACAAATGTTTAGATATAGTCAGCCACAAAGTCTAACGGAGCTTATCTTCTTTTTTAGAATGTGATGAAAATTCCGATCAATTCTTCCACCACCACCACCATATCAGCCAAAGGACGTCCACTGCCGGACATGGGCCTCCCCCAAATTCACGGGGGGGTATATGCCATAATCGCCACGCTTGGCATGCGGGTTAGCGATCGCAGTATCTCCACCGCACTCCAGGGATGCTGCTGCCCATCCTGCGGTGGTCTTGGTCGTAGTTTTAGGACATACCCGGGTCCCGGGATCAATTCTTGCATGGGTGTAAATGGTGTTTATAATATAGTCGACGATTAAAGTGGGCCCAAAAATATGTTTTAGCTTTGTTCTAATTTGACTAAGACATTGAATTGTTCATCACAAAAATACGATACCACAAAGTCTTTACGACACTACCATAAGATTTAATTTTGCCTAACCTGGTATTTTACTAAACCTTACACGGTGTGGTAAAAGTGGACCATTACAAGCTTACAGTGTAATATTAGCACCTAATAAAAAAGCTGCAAGCGGCGCACAAAAAGCCCGCGAGCTTATATTTATTAAAGAAAGTTGAGGTGCAGACGGCTTGCGGTAATTCCTAACCCTAATTACACACGGACTTACGACGCGAGTTTCAGCAGGGTTGTCAACGATTTATAAAGGTGATAAAGGTGCAAACCTTTATTAATTGAACATGATTACAATGCTATCGCCGAATTCGCAGATGACAAAATGGTTTGGATTGTGCTTCAATATAATGTATGTACATCAATACTGTGTCCGCTGGAAGCGGGTGGCGCTGGACCGGTCATTGTGGAAGTCTTTGGGGGAGGCCTATGTCCAGCAGTGGAAGTCTTTCGGCTGACATGATGATGATGATGACATCAATACTCCAAAGCCAAAGTGGCCAAATAGTTCAGTATACCATACAAAATATAGTGTAGGTACTGAACTATTTTGCCACTTTGGCTGCTATGTACCATATGACGCTGACTGTACTTAATACTACTTCAATATTGCGTGATACTGATAATAATGATTATTTAACAACCTGCCGATAACTATAATTTGCAATAGTCATCATGAAAAAGTGAAAGAACTCAAAAACATCTAAACCGATTTTGATAAAACATATCTAATAAAATAATAACCATCGCTGAAAAAAGCAGAGACCTTCGTTTGACTCGCTCGATAATACATTTATAAGGGATTCTTTAAAAAGTAAAAACCCACGGCCATAACTAATTCAATATTTACTTCATTGTAACTATTCATTTTGAACCTTTCGTAATCTTGATCCTACCTAGAATATAATGAAAACAATCCACGTCGCATTCATTCGTATTTTTTTTGTAATCCCATGGACATACAATAGGAAAAAAAACAACAAAATAAAAATACAAAACGCATTATTGTTAAATATTAAGTGTAAACAAACACATAAAGCACTCCCGGCCCCATCAGGACGTGTGCGGTTTACTCCAATACTTTTCGAAGGTCACACGTTTCACGAACGTTTTAAATTAAAACTCAACCTTTAGGGTGCCTTTCCACCAAATATGTGCTATGTAGCTATGCTGCGAGGATGTGTAAGCTACGCTACGAAAACCCGTTTCCACCAGTCCTGTGCTATGTGGATCTGTGAATATGATTGATGGATCCAAACGCATCCTTAGCAACGTAGCATAGCACATCTCTAGTGGAAAGGCACTCTTTAGGAGTATATTGGGTGTACCATTTTGAAGTGGATATTTCTTTCTTAGCAGCTTGAATGAGTTAGCAGCCCTACACTCAACGTTTTCAATTTTAGTTCCGTTACCAGCGCTAGATAGCGCTAAAATAAAAGTGATGGTGTCGGTGATTATCAACCAAATACTTAAGCATAATGTACGAGTATATGTGTCTATGTTATGGTTTATTTTACATTGATGGTTATTCTATTTAGTGACATAAATAAATACGTAGGCCGAGTAAGAAGTATACAGGGTGGAAAATAATTATAGGCCCTGGATGGGAACTACCTTAAAACGTTGAGAGAGCTCAATTTGCTGAAAGGAAACCTTATTCTATTTCTCCTGAGAAATAAAACTGCATTCACAGATTTTTGAAAAAAAAACTTTTGAATTTGATTGGTAGAAAGAAAGAATATACATTTATTAACGTCTATACACAGCATAATAATTACATTTTATGAAAAAAAGAACAAACAAACGACGCTAAAAAGGGCCCCACTCAGCATAGTGTCACGGCAAGCTATGACGCTGGTTTTCAGTGGGATCCTGTCTTAAATCTATCGAATGACACAGACGCAAACAACATAAATAAAGAAAAAAAGGAACATCCACCTTTACTACATAATAATAGTTTTTTTTGTTACACCATTGAGTATTATAATGGGGCTCCTATTCCTCAAATTAAAATCTTTAAAATTACGTACTTAAAAGGAACTTGCTAGATTGTACCCAATTTACTTTTTAACTTGTGGCCTCTCTTGTATCCTAGACTAGGTCGGTCTCTAAGAACTTTTTGTTCCTTGATAGAAATAGAATGGATTGGCATCAATTGGCATCAATAATTTTATTACAAAAAATTATTTTGTTTTGCTCTCTAAATTTTTAAAAAATCTGTAAATACAGTTCTATTGCTTAGGAGAATTAAAATAATGTTTCCTTTCAGTAAATTGAGCTATGTATCTTACGTCTTAAGATGGTTCCCCTCCAGGGCCCTTCTTTTCCACCCTGTATATTGTGTGCCATAACCATAACCATTGATATCTGTACCTACTGTACGTAGACATGTAAAGGACAAGGAGAGTATATCATTAATCTTAAAATATCAGTTCTGTAAAGGCGGGCGAGGCGAAAATCGTACAGCTAAAACATTTTCATGGATAGATACTACAGTTTAAAGGAATAAGGTATTAACAATATTCAACTCCTACAAGGATAAGTCTACAAGTATACAATTTTGATCCGGATTATCTACGTCATAACATGCATATTCTTAGATGGACACAAAATCCCGCGCCAGCAAACGCACAAATTACCATTTCGGTGTGACACGGGTTGTCAATTAAACTTCTATGAAAAATCCTATTAGAGTGATGGACGTGGGCAGAAAGGTTGGCTTTTAAAATAAAATGGGTAGTTCTGTCCGTTGAGATTGTAACTCTGCAAGTTCATAATGTATTTATTACAGCTAGTATCAGGCTCAAGGGTGTGTTCCATTTTTTTATTAGCTTTTGACGGACGGAAAGTTAACCTTTATGTTATAATCTCTGAGTGGAAACCGTACTTAAGTATGAACCCCTGAATATTGCAGTATAATGGAAGATATAATTTATTAAAACTAATGAAAACAAACAAGACATTAGAATTTACGATCCATATTTATATTTTTTACGCAGGTATAGCGAGCGATGCTAAAAAGCAAAAGGGAGTAGGTACGAATATATCTGCTAGAGTGGCTATCTACAGACCACATCTAACAAAATGCAAAATACAAAGCGAGAAAAGTTTTTGCCTCTCAATGCTTTACAACATAAGATGTTACACTATAAGATGTAATTTAAATTCACCTAGCCTGTGAACAAGGATTTTTCACAGTTCCTGTACTTATTTTTCTGTTACCCATTGTAAAGCAGAAGCAGAACATGCTTGCCATATTTTAGATCTAGCTAAATCTTTAGTTATAATAAAAATTAACTCAATTAAAAAAAAAAACATCAAAAGCATCATTTCTCCCAAACATCAATGAAAAGTATCCGAGACGCACCTTAAGCTAACTTTAATTAATCATAAGATTTTCTGTTCCTTTTCCCGCCTAGGGCGCTAAAGCGTCGCAATCTCGCAATTAACACACAAAGACATTAATGAACGCTTTCTTTCCTCCGCCGCGACGCGCTCCGCTCCGGCGCGCCGCGCCCGCCGGTGCGCACCGGCCCTAATTAACTTTGCGTTTTCAGGTGTTTTCAAAGTAGCATTTGAGAATTCTAATAGCAAAACATCTTACGTGCTCCTATATTGTTTTTAAAACTCTACTTTAATATTGAATTTATAAGGTCTCATTCGGAACAACTTACTGTAAGTCGTAAGTTAGTAATATTGAAATCTCGCGTTTGAAATAGTTTCGCAAGGCGTTTTTAGTCTTGCGTTTTACTTGTAAATGTTTCTGTAATTAAAGTTTTGTTGGTAACACGTTCGCGGGTGAATTTTCCTTTGATTGCAGAGCATGAAATTGTTTTTTGTCGAAAGGAATTCGTTTTGATAAACACGACAAGTGTTAAGCGTTGTAATTTACGGCTAGTAAACTTACTTGATATCTGGAGCCTTTTTTCGGCAACCCTATTTATTAATGTTTTATGAATTTCTGATAAGTGCAAGACATTTTATAAATGCTTTGTTAACAAAAACAATATGAAATCTGCTAGAGATCCAATATTATCGTCACCGTGACAAGGTACGAAGTGGTCCAGAAATCAAATTGCTTGACTGTGCCTACTTAGAAGCAAATAGTGATGTTATTATGGCTGCGGTCTTCTTTAAGGTGGAGGTACTTCCCCAGTTAGTCTGCTCCAAATTTGAGCGAGCTGACGTTCCGCTGTGTACCTCCTTTACTCATACTTTATCTATTTTTCATACTTTTTAGACAACACAAAACGTATGTAGGTACATGTACAATCCCAGCACAAAAGTAACCCTTATGGCTTATACCGCCTCAGTCCGCTAGTCTGTCTGTCACATCGCTAAATATCTAAGGCACTCCTTATTTATACCACTTCGGTGGCAAACAAGCGTACGGCCCGCCTGATGGTAAGCGGTCACCGCAGCCTATGGATTTATGTTTCCTGTTAGAAGGAAAAGTCTTATGAAAGGCCTTGGATTTTCACTTAGTAAGTTGTTCTTAGGCACTGTTATATCTACTTAGGTATTTATCAATACTATCCTTTGAGAACGCTCTTATTGCATTCATTTGTTTCATGAGGGTGCTAATAGTGTAATTAGGGTTAATAATAAGCAAGGAAAATGCTTCCTCGACTTCAGTTAATACCCATAATATGTCAATGCAACTCTCCTACTAGTGTTCGGTATAGATAGGCAGTGCCTATTTACCTAAAGTTTGAGGTAGTCCTATGTAACAGTACAGTAACAGTTACCTAAACTATAGAGTAGAGCAGTTAATAATACCAGCATTTTTTAAGAGAGGAAAATTTAAGGAGGGGTTTATGATTCTTTAGTCATTATATCATTTATTCAATTCAATTTATTAAATTTATTCAACATTTTAAGTCAAGGGCATTACAGAAGATGTTAAGTATAATTAGGTGGTAGGTACATGACACCCTGATAGGGCACATAATGTTTACTATGTGCATGCTTACATAGTTCAATAAAAAAAAAAAAAAAAAAAAAACAGAATTAAATGTGATTAATAAGTAGGTACATGCATACGAAAATTATTTAAATTTTAATTACAATGTCAGGTTTTGTTACAATTAAATTCATATCAATTTAAAAACTCCTAAGCAGTATTACAATTAATTTATGCCAATTTTCAGAAAATACAATATTTGAGAGTAGAGTAGAATTTAAGTAAAATTTCATAATAATTATATTAGTACAAAATACAGGATTAAATCAATAATGTCACAATAATCATAATGTCCAAAACTTGACATCTTACAATGTATCATCATTTAAATAATCGCTAATGGAATAGTAACATTTTTCAACCAGTAGCTTTTGTAATTTACTTTTAAATAGTTTGTCGCTGGTTATTTGTATAATCTGTTCAGGTAACTTATTCGCTATGATGATACATCGGCGGTAGGGACCATTTCTGTACATGGTCAGTTTTGAATCATCCGGTTTACATCCCACATTTCCCACAATAGGCCTAAGGCCTCCACTGTGCACATAGAGACCTTATCGGATGTCACCCCACTTACGTACCTACCTAGATTGCATCCACGAAATTATGATACTTAGATACACTGTATGGTATACTAATGAGTATAAAAGACTAACCCCCTTAGTCATAAACGTCCATCAAGCCTCTAATAGTTAACAAGCCGCTAAAGTTGGTTTGTTCTTATTTGTCACTTTGACAATTATGTTTGTGAGAAAGGGACAAAACAACTTTTAGTTAACAGAGGTTTGTTAAGTTTTATGAATAAGGGGGTAAATCTTGAATCACCACCAATAAAAAAAATATGACCGCTTACCATATTCAGGAGGGTCGTCGGCTTGTTTGCCACCGACGTGGTATAAAAAAATCTGCGAAAACATTCGGCGCTTTCCAATCGGTTGTTTGACAATATCCTGGTATGAAAACTGCACATTTTTCACGTAACCGCGGCCTAACCTCATCAACTCTACAACGTACTTACAACAGATTAAATCGCTTGTTTATAGCGCTATTTGGCGCTATATTCGCTTATTTACGAGCATGCGATCGCGTGCGAAACACGCGCGTTCGCGCTTTTGTTCCTGTCTAATAAATCCACGTTACAAGCGGTATTAACCACTCCACAGAATAATAGTGCAACCACTCTTAGTACCATCGCCAACACAGTTATCTGACCTTTCGTTGTTAACCGTGTTGGCGTTTGTACTCTTACCGGTAACTCGCAAGGGACCAGTATAAGGTGATTTTCTGACTTGGCGGGGCGGGAGCGATATGTCATAGGTATTTTGCTCTTTGACGTGCGTTTACCTATGTGAGATTTCCTGACTTGACAAAATACTGTCAGTGTTGTGATTGCGCAGAAGTGGGGCAGTACTGCATACGTATCGGTTGACACTGATAGCTGACAGTTTTCTTATGTCGTACCGCCTCCGCATCGACAAACCAGGAAGGCACCTAAGGAGACTTGGCGGGGCGGTATCGATATGTCATAGGTATTTTGTTGTTTGACGTAAGCTTACTAATGTGAAATTTTCTCACTTGACGAATTACTGTCAGTATTACGTTTGCGCAGTACTAATACGATGCGCTGAAGTGGAGCAGTACTGCACTGATATCGGTTGACACTGACAGCTGAGTTTTTACATATCATACTGCCTCCGCTCCGCATCGATAAATCAGGAAGGCGCCTAAGTGTGACCTTCTATTATGAATAGATGTTACGCATCCTGGGATCGAGTTGTGATACAAGTGGTGAGGAGTCGACATATTGTGAATAGCGAGACCAAAACAGTGATGTTTGAATAAAATTAAATGCGAGGTGGGAAAGTGGGAAAATTGCAGTTGTTATTATGCATTATGGTTTAGTAGACAGAGTAAAGCCATCCGTCAGTGTGACCATTAAAGGCTGTATCAGATATCGTATACGGGTATTTTATTCTACCCCGATTTTAGCCATTGACACCAAAACGAAATTAATATAGCGTTTTTGGTTTCGGTTACCTGAGGACCGAAATTAACCCTTTTGTCATTCGACTAAGATGTAATGTTATATTTTTTCACACACAAAATGGACTTTATTCCTGGAAATGGGTATAGTATAATAAATCACTTCACTCGAATTCGACTGCGTGGCAGCGGCAGGGCGACAACATCTTCCATCACACCACACACACCATAAAGCATATTGTATTGTATTGTATTGTATCTTCCGCGGTTACCGGTTTAATAAGGTATATTGGAACGTTTAAATTTCGTTTTTCTTGTATACTTACGAGGGTGGTTTGAGAAGTAACTTGGTTTGATATGAAAAAAAAAAATTTGTGCGATTGTATATATTTTATTTTTCGACATAGTCCCCTCGAAGCTCGACGCACTTGCCCCAACGTTTCTGCAACTTCTCGATGCCTTCACGAAAATGCGTTTCTTCGAGGTCCTCGAAATACGCGTTTACCTCCTGTATCACATCTTCGTTGGAGTTAAACTTTTTCCCCGATAAAAAGATTTTGAGTCTGGGGAATAGGTGATAGTCCGACGGGGCCAAATCCGGGGAATAAGCGGGGTGAGGAAGGAGTTCAAACCGTAATTCCGACAATTTTTGTGCAGCGACACGACTTGAATGCACCGGTGCGTTGTCATGGTGAAACATTACTTTCTTTCTTGCCAAACCTGGCCGTTTCTCGGCTATCGCCGCATGCAATTGGTCCAACAGTGATGCATAGTATGCCCCAGTAATGGTTTTTCCCTTCGCAAGGTAATCAATTAAGAGAATCCCCTTTGCATCCCAAAAAACGGATGCCATCACTTTTCCAGCTGATGGAATGACCTTGGCTTTCTTTGGAGTTGGCTCACCACGACCAACCCATTGTCTGGACTGTTGTTTCGTCTCCGGAATATAGTGATGAATCCAGGTTTCATCCATTGTCACAAAACGGCGAATAAAGTCTGTTGGATTTCTTTCAAAGACCTGGAGATTATCCGCAGATGTTCGCATACGAACACGCATTTGTTCTGGAGTGAGCAGCCGCGGCACCCACCTTGCACACAGCTTTTTCATGTGCAGTTCGTTGTGCAAAATAAAATGCACCCGCTCAGAAGAGATGTTTGTGGCTTCAGCTAATTCGCGTACCTTCAATCTTCTGTCGGTTAAAACCAAATCATGGATTTTATCGACTATTTCGGGTACAACCGCCGTTTTTGGGGCTCCAGGACGAGGTGCATCATCAATGCTTGTCCTGCCTCGCTTGAACTCATTCACCCAAAGTCGAACTGTCTCATAGGAAGGACACGAGCTACCCAATGTAGGTAAAATCCTTTCATGGATTTCTTTTGCAGTTTTACCTTCCAAAAAAAAGAACTGAATTACACCACGAATTCCTATTTTCTCCATTTTGCCGCGCTACTCCGATCACTTTTGTTTAAACTACTGTCAAATCTAAAATTCCCGCCAAAAATGACATTTGGCCACAGATAAATTATCTTGATTAAATAATCTTTGTGAATAGTTACATAGATTACACTAACGCCATCTATCGGTATCCGAAACAAGTTACTTATCTAACCACCCTCGTATAACCGAAACGATACTTAATTAAACTTTATTTTTCGAATATACCTATGCGAAATTACTGCTTTCTAGTTCTGGACGGACAGATATGGCGAAACTATAAGGTTTCTTTATTTACTATGGAATCCTAAAACCGGCCAAGTGCGAGTCGGTCTCGCGCACAAGGGTTCCGTACCAGAAAAAAGGCTAAAAGATGGTGCAATTATACACTTGTTTTATTGAGTTGTATGGGAGCCCCCTTTAATTATTATTATTATTTAGATTTTAGTATTTGTTGTTGTAGTAACAATAAAAATACATAATCTGTGCAAATTTCAACTGTCTAGCTATTACGGTTCTTGAGATACAGCCTGGTGACAGACGACCGGACGGACGGACAGCGAAGTCTTAGTAATAAGGTCCCGTTTTTACACTTTGGGTACGGAACCCTAAAAATGGGATGAAAAGAGTTGTAGAAAATTAAAATACTATTAACAAATTTTACACCAGCAAACGAAGCTAATGAAAATTAATTTTACTATAATGAAGTAACGGGCAAATAACCTAATAAAGAAAAGAATCCCCAAACTAATTACAAACAATAGTGTTCGTTTTTAAATCGCATTATGAATGAGCAATTACCCTTGTAACCTGAAACGCCTAACACCTCCAGAACACGGCTTTTTAATGAAGTATTCCTTACAGGATGCACTGCCTTCCACGAATGTAACATGACCATACTCGTAACACTATAAGGTCCAATAACAATGAAGCACAGGCAAAAAACGACACTATGGCCATACATTCTGGGGACACAATTAAATGAATGATCAACCCTGTACATACTGAATTGCATCAGTATTCTAATAAAAGCGCAGGTAAATTAAGGCTCTATAATAATAAAGATAAGGTTTGGAATAGATTGATTGGTTAAAGGCAAGCCACTGACTCGACTGCTTGGTTTCAGCGAGGTGTGAAGACTGAAGACGCTTGGTCTTGGATTACGTTGTGGTTGAAATTGGGATTTTTTTAATGACGACTCAATATGATACTCATTTGATTATACGTTTATAACATGTATAGATACAACAATCTAGTGTTATAGGGCAAACATTAGATACGATGGGCAACTGATAAGCTCGCGGCCTGAGATAATAAAAAGAAATAAGAGTTAAAATTAAAAGTATAATAAATAAGCATTCATAAACAATCTAAGAATTTAATAGTTACCTTAATTTTATTATAACCCCACTATATTATGGGTAGGTGCCTCTTACCTGTAATGACATAATGGGCCGAAACGTGGCCACTCACTGTGCGTCTTGTCCACCAGTTTAAGGTTACTCAGCGAGCTATGGAGAGAGCTATGTTGGAGTTTCTCTTTGGGATCGCATCCGGAGGAACGAAGTTATTCGTGAGACAAACCAAATTTCTTCAAAGACAAATTAAATTCGACACGTTGCTTGGTACATTAACAGGAGTAGCGAATAGCTATAAATTGTTTTTTTTTTACTGGTAAAATTGAAAGAAAAATGTAATATGGGCGTAGTAATAAAGGGCCTTTTACGCTGGTTCAGATATTAAATCTATTTATTGAGTAAGTATTACAAAAATAGTAAGGCCGAAGACTCTTCACTTTAAGTTAAAGGAAAATAAACAAAACACAGCATATGTATAACCTCCTCCAAATAACTGTTCGACATTATAACCACGGCCGCCTTCTACCATCGCACCCCTCGCCGTTGGCAGAGCAATCATCCTCACACCTTATTTAGAACCTAAATGGTGGCGTACGGTACAGTTTCAGAGGAGATGTGCTCCAGATAACTGTTCGACATGATAACCACGGCCGCCTTCTACCATCGCACCGCTCGCCGTCGTCAGGGCAATCATCCTCACACCTTAGAACCTAAATGGTGGCGTACGGTACGGTTTCAGAGGAGATGTGCTTCAAATAACTGTTCGATATGATAACCACGGCCGCTGGAACTATTTGGCCACTTTGGTTGCTACGTACAATATGACGCTGACTGTACGTGACTATATTCCTATAAGGGTTTCACCGTATTTGGACAGATTCTGAAGTAGGGTAACCGTTCGGGTTACCCTACTTCAGAATTCGGGTGTGTTGGGCCTTATAGTATGTAAGGCCCAACAGAGCGGATTTTTCATATAAGGCTGAGGGCCGAAGGCCCGATCGGCGTGCCAAGTCAAGCCAAGAGTGTTATACGCGATAATGAAGGCGTGGTGGAGGGCGGCAAGGTACGCGAGGCTGACGCCAGAACGTAGGAAATTCGCATTTGGCCAGGAAAGCATTTCACCTGATCCACAGTTGGTCAAAAAGTTACTTGGGCTTAGATAGTTATTTTCGGCATTTGTTTTGTTTGCATATTAATCTTGCTGACTGTAACTATATACTTATCTAGGGGTAGTAATGAAAGCCCCGATCATAAACTTACCTAACCGAACCTACAAAAAACTAAACGTACTGACTGAAGTACTAACTGTGTGAGTATTCCATGAGCGAATAATTCGGAGCGTTAGTATATTCTAGTCGCACGTTCAGTTAATTGAGCTTTTCTATCTACTGGCTTATTATTTCTCTAAATCTAGGTACAGTCAACCAAGAAAGCGGTCTACGACTTTTTAACCTTAATGTGTAAATAATAGAGTCGACAAGTTATAGACCATTTTCTTGGTTTACAGAACTTCCTTACTGTATACCCACTACCTTTTACGAACTGGGAACTGTTTGTTCAGACAGCTTAAAACCTGTGAAATGCACAGATAACTTCGTACCCGTGTCTATGTGGGTATAAAATAAGACGATAATAACTACGTAAAGGGTGAGGTGCGCAGACGAGGGACACAGCGTCTGAAACAGCAGCGAGTGCGTTTGGCATTTACACTTACAGTAAGTAGGTATTACCTAAGTTTTAAATTTAAGATAACCCCCACGAATCAGGGACAAACTAATCTAGCAGAACCATCACCATAAAGAAGACTTTCGATTAAAAAACTACACTCAATTTGGCTCAGCCGTATAACAGATACGATGCCACAAACAGACACACATACATAGTAATACATTGTTACACTTATAACACTCCTCTTTTGCGCTCGAGGGTTACAAAAGGACCTTTAATTATAGCCATAGTGGTACGGAACTACAAGATTATAATAGTTTTTACCTGCGAGACAAAGACGGCGTCAGCATACGAGTATCATGGAAAGCCTTGATGCAGATTTTTAGTGGTGGTTGACACCGTACCTACTTATGCCGCATACAGCGCCATGTAACGAGGTTTTCCCGAGGGACTACAGTATGGGGCTCTTCAAGAAAGGAGTGTATACAATTTTAAAGGGTCGGCAACGCGCATGTGACGCCCTCGGAGTTGCAGACGTCTATAGTCTGCGGTGACCGCTTACCGTCAGGCGGGCCGTACGCATGTTTGCCACTGACGTGGTATAAAAAAAACACATTTCTATAATTACTTGCAAAGTTACGCTGTTTCATACGATTTCAGTCACGAACTCTAATATTTTTTATATTATTTGATCATATAATTTATTTATTTATTTCATCGTATGGCATATACAAATACAAAATGTATACGAGATTAAAATTTATCATAGGTCCAACATCCAGGTTCCACAGCCAGTTAACAGGGTGAAGTGTCACATTTATATAGAGGTCCACCGAGTCGCCCTGGTAGGACCGTTTTGGGCAGCGTTCCACAATATGATGTGCCGTTTGGTCTTCAAGGCTTCAGTCACATAACGGGCTTGCGTTCTATTGCCACTTGTTCTTTAAAGACCTACTGTGGCGTATAAATAAGGATTGGCTTTTCTATGAAGTGGCGGTTACTGAAAATAAAAAGCAGGGAGATCCTCGGCGCGGGGCTCTCATCGGAACGCGCGTAAACACAAACATATTGCGTTGCTTAGGAGTGTTAATGTACATTGAGCTGCAGAGAAACATTCGAACTTCTATGCAGGGGGTCTATTTCTCTGCAGCTGGCTGTACATTCAGCAACATATATATGAAGAAAATAAGTTCAAAAAATATGTGTACACTTTGACCTCTCGATTCCTATACAATATTAATGTTGTTGACGTTACAAGTATGAGCATTTCATATTCGCCTGTTAGCACTCGTCTTGCTCTTACGAACGCCCTGCTTATTAAACACCAGCCTAGCTAGCACAATAGAACCACGTTTAGACTAATAGACCACGAATAGACCATTACGTTTAATGTGACGTTTTAGTTCATTTTGGCTATATAACGTGTCGGTATAAGCGAACGTGCTAGCTAGGCAGTGGTGTACGCTGTGGAGTACTTGCTATTGCATATTTGAGATTGCCTTTTCAGGGTTCGTATCAAAAAGGTCAAAAGGAACACTTATGGTGCCGCTCTGTCTGTCTGTCAAATTCCTAAATATCTCAAAAACTGCTTTTGCTATCGTTTTTAAATTTAAAATAGTTATAATATAAGGAAAACTAACCCAGTTACATTGAATATTTCTTTTATTAATTTCTCTTAAAAATACACGAACGGGATCACTCTCAGTGCGCGCGTCGGACTACCACTTGACCGGTTTTTTTTATTATTTAAGCGTGTTTCATACCCACCCACTGTAACGACTCCATAGAGCGGCTGGTCGTATAACGAAAAGTGGAAAGAATCAGATCGCGGGGCAGGTCACCTATGGCACCTATGGCTGGACTGACCGAGTGAAAACCGATGTAGGAAACCGGCGTATCTCACTGCGCCAAACAATCTGCCTACAGGGAGAGATGGCGGGAGATCTCATGGAAAGCTGTGTCTGCTCCAACGCGACCGTGACCGCTCTGCCAAGAGTGAAACGACAGAGAAAGAGACCCGCTGTAAGCTAAGCTGTGTCGCTAGACTCGCTAGTATCGGGGTGTCGGGTCGATTCCCGCGGGAATCCCTACCGACGTGTCCGAGCACGCGAGCAAACATCTTTCGAGTGTTCACACCCTCTAATCACATAAAGGCATAAGTTAGAGGGCGGTTAAAGGCACTTACGCCCTTTTGAACAGCGCTGGGTGAACAAAAGGGCATAAGTTAGCGGGCAATTTAAGGCGCTTCAGTCCTTTTACACGGTGCTGATTTACACCGCATTTATTGCACCCTTGAGTTGTAATCCAAATAGAAGGTATAAACCTGTAAGATTTGGTATTGATTGATATATTTATTGATATTTAGACAGTTATAGAATTAATTTGATCCACTTACTTATCGGATAATACAGCGCGGGTAGACCCTCACAAGGTGGACTGATGAAATGATAATGATAACCTAGTAAAGGTGGCGAGATAACATACATACGTAAATAAATAATTAATAATACTAATACAAAGCATTCAAGACTCGGGAATAAATATTATATAATCACACAAAAAATGCCCTAACCGGGATTTGAACTCAGGACCACCAGTCTCTAAAGTGGTCGTCGAATGCATGCATGCATTCGAGCATACATATCTGACAAGACTCTTTCTCATTATTTTGCACAGTGTCATAGCTGTGGACGTCACTTCCATGTGTGTAATTACCGCTTTATTTATAATTTTAGTTACTATTTAGAAACAAATGCACTAATTGATTAATTAGTTTAGCTACTTAATAAAAAAAACATAATCAAAATCGCCCATATATGTGTATTTATGACAGTAAAGTTGATATCATTCGAAAATAATACAGGAGGGGAAATACGACAACGCTCAGACCAAAAAAGGACAACAGAAGTCACCAACCAAATTCTTTTACAGTACCAGACATTAACTACTTATGATGATTTAGAGCCGGTAGAGCACTCCTTTAATCTTTTCTACATAAACATTAGAAGTCTAGCAAAGTCAGGGAAATTGGACGAATTAAAATGTATAATAGTATTAATAAGCAGAAAGATTCACGGGATACCTTTAACGGAAACCTGGATCAAGACTGAAGCATAAGCGAACTTCCTCAAATCCCAACTACTTTTTTTACTTCAATTATAGAACGGACAAAAGAGACGGGGGAGTGCCCGTATATGTACACGAAGATATTAAACACAACTTAATTGAAAAACGATAAGTGTAACGGTAACAACTGCCTATGACTACATTCAAACAAACTAGACAATAATATTGGATTGGTATATAAACCAGGAGACACAAACATAAGGCTCTAAGAAGATTATGAGAAATAACTATCAGAAAGAAAACAAACAATTATATTTGAAGATTTTAATATAAATTTACTGATGGAAAAAATAGAACTTCTAAAACATACCTACACTAATATGCTCAGAGAAAATGGCTACAAAGTCATAAACAAGATAGATGAACAGAACTATCTTATTTACCGCTGTGTAGTGAAGAAGAATTGGACAAAATAATAACGTCTTCGATCCAAATTGCAACTCCAGGTACTATCCCAACGTAAAATCACAACATAGTGCATCAAAAGTATAGAACAGCATATAAATGATGGCAAACAAGCTTACGGCCTGCCTGATGGTATGCAGACACCGTAGCCTATGGACTCTTACGACGCCAGAAAAATCACAAGTGCGTTACCGACCCTTTATTGACTTGAGGATTCGGTGTGTTGACAGCTAGATATATATGCAGGTCCCCACTTTCAACACAGAGTATCCTCGGGAGCTGGCGACCTTACTACAACACCATATACCTAACGAATAAGTAGTAGCATTATTATACTTATTACGGCTGCGGTATTCTCTAAGGTGGAGGTACTTCCCCAGTTGGGCTGCTCCAAATATGAGCGAGATGACGTTTCGCTATACCCTACCTCTCTTACCTACAAGATGTCATTATTCATCATCATCATCGTCATATCAGCCGAAGGACGTCCACTGCTGGACGTAGGCTTCCCCCTCCCCTGCGCCTCCCATACATAAAATAGGCCTACCCACGCTGCGCCTTCCGGTATGGTACGTGGTCGCCACTTGAGAACCTTTTCGCCGCAACGGCCATCGGTTCTAAGTGCAATGTGCCCCGCTCACTACCGCTTATTAAGTTTAGCGATTCGGAGGGCTATGTCTGTTACTTTGGTTCTACTGCGGCTAGCCTCATTTCATTATTACCTACGAGTAGTCAGTTAGTAAGTAGTAGTAGTAGTAGTTTTGTCAGCATGTTTAGCCTAGTTGATAGTGTCACTACCTCCGAAGCTAGACGTCCCGGGTTCGAATCCCGGTATAAGGGAATTTTGTTTTTGTGGTGTGCAGAGACATTTGTCCATGAGACTTGGTTTTTTTCTAAGTATTCAAGTATATATCTATTAAATATATCGTCGTCTAGTACGCATAACACAAACCGTGTTAGCTTACTATGGGAATAGTTCGATTTGTGTAAAAAAATGTCCATTAACATTTATTTATTTATTATTTTATTAAGTAGCTTTCCTGTAAAACAACATGAGAAATCCGGTATTAGCCAAACAGGGTCTAGTCTTCTCTCTGTATTGGAAGGTCAGATGACCGTCCCTTTCGTAAGACTAGTGCCTACGCCAAATCTTGGGACTAGGTACAAAGCGAACCTCGGGTTCCTTTATGGAACGGCCGATCAACCGCGAGGCCGATGGTGAGTAATATTGAGTCATCTAAGGGTGAGGCCAAAAGAGTGTAATTTTGTGAGTTGTGAGCGGCGTAATTTCTGCCGTCGCCATACATGTGACTCACCGAAATTTGCGGTACATGCCACAAGTATGGCAACGGCAGAAATTACGCCACTCATAGCTTACAAAATTACGCTCGTGTTGTCTCGCCCTAAAGGTCATTGATTCTGAATGGCAGTTGGAAAAAAGATTGGATATAGCTTTTATTGCATATTATAGGCCAAACTGAGAGTCGTTGCACAAAATATACCACAACAAGTAGCACATATCCGGTTCGAAGGACCATATTTGTTTAATAAATAATGTACATTTACATGTAGTTTCACTCATTGTTAAACAAATTAAGTAGGTGTGCAAGAAGGCATAAAAATAATCGTAATTTGGCTGAACTGAGGCATTATACAATGCAGTTCGCATGTTTTATTCAGAAATATCCTTTCGTTGCCTAAGCAAGCGGATGCAAACACAACTAATAGCGCCTCCCGAGCCCGCCCGCCCTCGGTTGCCATAGCAACAGGTTCAACGACCCCACGCCACAGCCTTTTTCACGAGTTTTCAATACCATTTCGTGATTTCACAGCTGACATTTAAATTAGGTTAGATTTAGATATATTACTATGATATATTACTTACCTTTGTTTATTTCCGTTTTGGTTTCACTAGGAATTTTGAAGCACTTAAATATGGACTAGAAACTAGGGTAAAACTAGTTAAAACACTTATTTACTAATTAATAACTAGACATGTTTTCGTATACAACATTACAGGCCACCGACAATTCACAACCGAATCTAACCTTTCTTTTCAACCTTAAATTTTTTATTAATTTCCTTAAATACTACGCCAAGTCCACGCACTGGCCACTAAGATAGATGCCATTAAAACAAACGTCACATATCGATAAACGTAATTTAAAAAACTGAAAATGGAACAAAAACGTTCGCGTGCCCGTACATGTCATCGAATGCGGCCGCGCGGCGGAGGCACAAAGGGACAAACTTACTAATACACTTCAAAAACGAATCCATTAACAATTTACGCCCTTATTCCAGTCAATTGGGGAACGCTATCGGAGCGGCGAACGGCAAACTTAAGTCGGTAGCTTTATACGTTTCTATTCCATTTTCGAATTCTGCTGTGGAAAACTCGCTTTTCTCCTGTTCATGTAAATGCCAATTTCCTTTCTAAGTGAAAGCACTCTTACAATTTAGACCATAATTGTTGGTAATCAAAGTTGATTTCCGTTTGGGTATTCGTCGCAGACAATGCGCCACGCAATGACGTTTGCACAAAATGCGAGGGGAATATACGGTTGTATAAGTTAGAGGGGGAAGGCAGGTAGGAAAGGTAAATGCTAGGGTGCATGGTGTCTGGGACGTCAGGCAAGCCATAAAGAATCGATCTTGAGTTGAAGAAGCTATACGCGAAACAGCATGCGATACTGTGTATAGGGAAATTATTGCAAAGGTAACATTTTAGAAAATACAAATTATCTGCTTTTCTCTTCCAATCAGATGGCAAAGTGGTTTTGACATTTTTAGCACAGAATTTAATCGTCAAATATTAAGTAGTAAACCACTGGGCCATAAAGAAGAGTACTACAGTCGTCAGCGGTAGGTCATCATCATTTCAGCCGAATGACGTCCACTGCTGGACATAGGCCTCCCCCAAAGACTTCCACAATGACCGGTCCTGCGCCACCCGCATCCAGCGGACACCCGCGACCCTTACCAGGTCATCAGTCCACCGTGTGGGGGGCCTGCCCACGCTACGCCTTCCGGTACGTGGTCGCCACTCGAGAACCTTCCCGCCCCAACGGCCATCGGTTCTGCGTGCTATGTGCCCCGCCCACTGCCACTTAAGTTTAGCGATTCGAAGGGCTATATCGGTCACTTTGGTTCTGCTGCGGATGGCCTCATTTCTGATGCGATCACGCAGAGAAACTCCCAGCATAGCCCTCTCCATTGCTCTTTGGGTGACTTTGAGCCTTCTTATGAAGCCCATAGTAAGCGACCACGTTTCAGTACCATATGTCATCACTGGCAACACACACTGGTCAAAGACTTTCGTCTTGAGACACTGCGGGATATTGGACGAAAAGATGTGACGTAGCTTCCTGAACGCTGCCCAGCCCAGTCGGATTCGACGATTAACCTCTTTCTCGAAGTTGGACTTACTTAACTGGACAGTCTGTCCTAGGTATATGTAATCGTCTACAACTTCGAGCGTAAAGTGTCCGATTTTTACGGGAATTGGTGCTACATGGGCATTTGACATGATCTTCGTCTTGTCCATGTTCATCCTTAGACCTCTCGCTCGGAGGCTTTACTGAGGTCATTGAGCATTGTACTTAAATCCTCCATGGTCTCAGCCAAGACTACTATATCGTCAGCAAACCGAAGGTGAGTGATGTACTCGCCGTTTATGTTGATGCCTAGCCTTCTCCAGTCCAGAGTCTTGAACACGTCCTCCAGTGCAACGGAGAACAGTTTAGGAGAAATAACATCTCCTTGCCTGACTCCCCGCTGCAACGGAATAGGCTTTGAGTTCTGGTCCTGGAATCGGACTGACATAGTGGCGTTCTTGTACAAACTTTTCAGCACTTCGATATACCGGTAGTCCACTTGGCACCGCTGGAGAGATTGTAGTACAGCCCAGGTTTCGATCGAATCGAAGGCTTTCTCGTAGTCCACGAACGCTAAACAGAGGGGCAGGTTATACTCCTCAGTCTTCTGTATAACCTGACGGAGCGTATGGATGTGGTCTACGGTGCTAAAGCCTCTTCGGAAACCGGCTTGTTCGGGAGGCTGGAAGTCATCTAGCCTGCGTGCGAGACGGTTCGTAATGACTCTTGAAAACAGCTTATAGACATGGCTCAGAAGTGAGATGGGTCGGTAGTTCTTCAGTAAGGAGTTGTCACCCTTTTTGAAGAACAGCACCACCACACCTCTGTTCCATGCCTTTGGAGTTTTCCCTTCCAGTAAGACGGAGTCGAACAACTTCTGAAGG
Source organism: Notocelia uddmanniana (assembly GCA_905163555.1). Taxonomy (NCBI): domain Eukaryota; kingdom Metazoa; phylum Arthropoda; class Insecta; order Lepidoptera; family Tortricidae; genus Notocelia; species Notocelia uddmanniana. Next base: position 7,389,809 of record LR991064.1, read on the forward strand.
GCCCTAAGGACCGGCTTTCCACCCGCCTTCAGGAGTTCAGCTGTTATTCCGTCTTCACCGGGTGCCTTGTTGTTCTTCAGCTGCTTAAGAGCCATTCTAATCTCGTACAAGCTGATGTCCGGGATATCTTCGGTATAGTGCCGGGTTAATCTAGCTCTAGGGTCTTCCGCCAGACCAACTTCGGGTCTGCTAGTTGACGTGTATAGCTGTCCATAAAAGCACCCTATCTCACTCAGAAGCTCAGGTTTTGACGAAACGATTCTACCATCCTCAGTTTTTAATCTGGCGAGCTGGCTCTGCCCAATAGACAGATCTCTTGAGAAAACTTTAGAGCCCTTATTCTGCTCGATGGCCTCTTCAATCCGATTTGTATTGAATTGGCGCAGATCGCGGGTAAGGGACTTAGAGATCTGTTTATTGAGCTGCCTGTATAATTTCGCATCGGCTGAAGACTGCAGAATCATGTCATTCCTTTCCTCGATGAGCCTCTGAGTGGAGATCGAGAGCCTTTTGGCTCTTTGAGCTCGTTGGGCCTTAAAGAACTTCGACCCAATGCTATGGACAGCTTCCACAAACCCGTCGTTGGATTCGTCCACATCGCCGCCTAGACAATCGAAACGGTTTTGGAGTTCCAGCTGAAAGCTCTCGGGGTTTTGGATTTGGACTGCTGCTGGACGGAGCATTGACTTCATCAGTCGAGAGCGCTCTAGCTTGACGCATATATTCAATGTGCCTCTTACCAAACGATGATCACTTCCGGTTTTAACCGCATTGATCACAGAGACATCATTGAATATATGCCTCTTCGTCGACATGATGAAGTCAATCTCGTTTTTTGTTGCACCGTCGGGACTCATCCAGGTCCACTTCCTGTGCTCGCGTTTCTTGAAGAAGGAGTTCATCATGTAGAGTCCCTCCTTCTCCAAGAAACCAGCCAGTAGTTGGCCCCGGTGGTTCCGACTTCCAACTCCAAATTGCCCCACTCTCGGCTCTTCGCCGTCTCTCTTGCCCAGTTTTGCGTTGAAATCCCCCATAACAACGGTGAAGTAGGTTTTGGAACTATGCATGATATATCCTTATACATAGCCTCCACCTCGTCGTCGGAGTGTGCCGAGGTCGGCGCGTACACCTGTATGACCGTCAACGAGTACCTCTCGGATACTCTGAGTATAAGGTACGCCACCCTAGCCGACACACTCTCGATCTTCACCACGTTGTTCACGAGGGATTTGTGGACGATAAACCTGACACCTCCCTGGGACTGTTGGTCGCCCTCCCGGAAATAGAGCAAGTTGCCGGACTTCAGGGTTATCGTGTCCTCCCCCTCTCTTCGGACTTCAGATAACCCTACGATATCCCAACGCAACTTGCTCAATCCTTCCTCCAGTTCCGCTATCTTTTCGTCGGTCCGCAGTGTTCGTGTGTTGTATGTTGCCAGGGCCAGAAGTCGTCGGTGGTGGTAGCCGGATCTTAACCGGAGATTCTTCGCACCCCTGACCCCGCTAGTACCCTGGCCGCTACCAGAACCAGGGTACCGGGGGTCACCGGAACCTCGGGGCCGTGGCCTGTTTGTGTATGTCATGAGGGGTAATTGCCATAATCGCCACGCTTGGCATGCGGGTTGGCGATCGCAGTATCTCCACCGCACTCCAGGGATGCTGCTGCCCATCCTCCGGTGGTCTTGGTCGTAGTTTTAGGACATACCCGGGTCCATAGCGCGGTTATATAGTGGTTGAAAAAAATACAAAAATATTTCAATTCCTGTAGTTTTATAATAAAATATTTTACTTTCAAAACATCATCAAATACGTAAAAAAAAATGTTGAATCACACCAAATTAGACATTCTGTACTAATTTTTTTAATAGTAAAAACGCATATTTTAGAACTATTGCGATTGCTATGTACATGTACTAAAAGACTATATATCCTATTGAAAAAAGTAAACATTAGAACATTTTTGTAAGTTGAAAAGGGAAATATCCTAGCTAAAAGATAGCTCTGACGCGTGTTTTTGGAAAACACGTCGACAAAAACCTGGTTGTTTTAAATAACCGTTTATAGAAATAGAATTATAGCATTGCTATGGTCTAGAATAAGAGTTTCTCTATACAAAACAGTAGTTTACTTTAACCATGTAAGCATATGAACAAAAATATGGCCTTTGAAAAAACCTACAGTTCGCTAAAACACCAACTTTTCGTTCGTACCCTCTTAAGAGTTAACGTGGAGTTAAGCAAAATTCGGAATTCGAATGACACGCACGTCAACATTGTTTAATTTTTAAGGATCCTTTATACTATACTAAGGGTATTAATTAACGAAAATGAATTCTTGAATATGTCCGAAATGGTACGAATTACTACTACTAGTAGTGTCTTAGAGAAGATAACTTTATTTCATCTCAGGATTGTGCCCTCGCAATTAACGGAATTCAATAAACTACCCTGTATATATATATATATATATAAATATATATATATATATATATACTTATATATACGCTCCTATATTTGTCGGCAGTTTAGCCTAGTTGGTAGTGACACTGCCTCCGAAGCTGGGTAGAGGTCCCGGGTTCGAATCGGTAAGGGCATTTGTTTCTGTGGTGAGTACTTTTGTTCCTGAGACTTGGATGTTTTCTATGTATATCTATTAAATATATCGTCGTCTAGTAACGCTACATTCGTTGCAAGCAAGCTTCTAACTCGATATGATCCGTGTACCCCTGTGTACGCAAAGACTGGATCACCTGCTTGTTAAGGTTCAAGTCTGGCTTGTAGTGACCCGAACAGCCCAGTATCTTCTTAATTACGCCGTTCTGTACGACCATTTCTCCAGCCCCCGATACTGGTTTTCCGGCGGAGAGGCTTGACGTGTTTATGTATCGTTTTGCATGCAGTTTTGAAAGCAGTATTCTTCCGTCAGGCCGCATGACAAAGATAGCAGCCGGTCCCATGTGTCCTTCATCTGCATCGCTAGTGTCAACCAAAGAACCGCTATAATTATACAACCTGCCGTCTTTCACTTATACTTCTAGCTGGATTCTCTTTTCTTCATTATATGTAATAAGTACACACTGGGCTTTGCTCTGCCGCGCACACGTTGTATCCTCGTTCTCGTATCGACTTTGCATATGATAAGTACTGTACGCCATAGCCATACTCCACGTTGATTTTTGGACGAAATAACTCACACAGCTACTATCATTTACCCATTTGCAAATACCCGACGTTTTATCATTGTGCACGTACAAGTAAGTCTCATCCTCTCATCCTCCTAGCGTTATTCCCAGTACAGTTGCATCCTGAAGAATGCCTGGGGTCCGCTACCTAATCCCAAGAATTGGCGTAGGCACTAGTTTTTACGGAAGCGACTGCCATCTGACCTTCCAACCCGAGGGGGAAACCGACCTTATTGGGAATAGGCTTGTCAAGTGAGTGGGCAACTTGACTGTTAGAAGTTCTCAAGCCGTCCGGAGGCCTCTAACTTGGCTTAACGACTGCTATCAAAGACAGCAACCGGGATCAACGGCTTAACGTGCCTTCCAAAGCACGGGAGCGCTCAGTTAGTAACCACTCAAAGCGGTCACCCATCCAAGGACTGACCTCGCCCGACATTGCTTAACCTCGCATACCGCACGCAGTACGCGGGTGCCACTGGGCCACGAGCGCGTACAAGTAAGTACAAAGTGTTATTGAACGCTACCATGTCCCATGGTTTACCATTGATTGAATCAACGTATTTGCAATGATTTTTTGCAGGGTCAGGATAATGCGAGCATTCCCATAACTTGCCATTGTATGTTGCTGCGTATATACTATTTCCCATACTTGCAAGGCCATGGATGTTTGACTCCATATCATGAACTATTATGCAACTATTTTCTTCTGATAAGTCACAACGCATTAGTTTATGACTCCAAGTTCCAACGTAAAGGTATCGATCTAACTGGATTAAAGCTACAGCTTAGGTTATATAGTAGCCGACAACTGTTATTTTGTAGGTCACAGCGTATAATTTTATCATGTAAACAACCTGCGTAGAGTTGTCCTCGCCTACTGACCAGACTATACACCGGTGACTTGCCAGTATGAATGACAATACAGGTTTTTTTTCTGTTTAGCACACATCATAAGATTACACCAGATTCTAGTCCAGCGTAAATATAGCCGTCATTAATTATCAAGGAGTAAATAGCGGAGCCAGTGTGGTGGAAATCCTCGCACACGCCAGGATCATCTTTGAGACATCACCAGGGTTCCGTTTTCTTGGCCAAACAGTACCACTGCAGGAGTAGAGTACACCACATCTTTTGTTAAAACCTTCACAAATTTTGAGTTGCAGTAGGTATCTACTTCGTTCGGCCCGTTGTCGCTAATTGCAGCCGCGGTGGCGGACGTCGCGAGCGCACACACGAGTAGAAGGATCTTCATGATTCGCGAACGTACGGTGCAAATTCGAGAACTGAATGGTGCTCCAGTATCGGTATTCACTTAAATAGTGGCTGCGATGAGGGAAGATAAGAAGGAGAAGAGATAGTAGAGGCTAAGAGGTCACGGTAAAAACCGGTGAAGGAATGTTTCGTTAGATGGGCATCTAACGAAACATTTTGGCGTAAACATCAGATAAATCACTTCTTGGAAAACCTTTGCCTCTTAAAATAACCTGCTATTTAAGTACGTGGAGATAATAATTATTACTGCGATTACTGGTTTCTCTGTTATGATTGGGAATACGTCCTGTTTGATATGAGTACCGATATACGTAATTTATCACTAGATAATGATTAGTGGTTTTGTGAGATGTACGAGTAGACCTTGCATTTCCTTTACTTATTTTCAAATTGATGGAGGATAATTTTAAGTGAGAGACATGAAACTTTGTGTATAGACTCCTTATCACAATACAAGAAAAATAATTTCAGGGTTTTAGAAAAACCCACCCCTTCGTGGGTTAAATTGGGGTGCAAAGTTTGTATGGGGATGGAATAAAATTTTAGGTGAGAGACTTGAAACTTTGTTTATAATCTCCTTATTATAATACAAGAAAATTGATTTTAGGGTTTTGGAAAAATCCACCCCTAAGCGGATTATATAGGGGTGCAAAGTTTGTATGGGGATTGAGTAAAATTTTTGGTGAGAGACTTGAAACTTTGTGTATAGACTCCTTATTTCAATACAAGAGAAGTAATTTCAGGGTTTTGGAAAAACTCACCCTTATGCGGGTTAAATAGGGGTGCAAAGTTTGTATGGGGATGGAGTAAAATTTTAGGTGAGAGACTTGAAACTTTGTGGATACACTCCTTATAACAGTACAATAAAAATAATTTCCGGGTTTTGGAAAAACCCACCCCTAAGCGGGTTTAATAGGGGTGCGAAGTTTGTATGCGGATAGAATAAAATTTTAAGTGAGGACTTTAAACTTTGTGTATAGACTCCTTATTACAATACAAGAAAAGTAATTTTAAGGTTTTGGAAAAAACACCCATAAGCTGGTTAAATAGGGGTGAATATTACTCAGCCCTAATCGTTTGACCTAGAAAGCTGAATTTTTTAGTGGGCTGTTTATATGACGTAAGTAACCCTTAAGAAGGGATTTTTAGAAATTCCACTCTTGAGGGCGTAAATTTGGGATTCAAATTTTGTATGTAGATCGTGTGATTTTTATAGTAAAAGTGTAAGATTTTGTACAAAGACGCTTTATCTAAATATAAGAAAAGTACTTTCATGGTATTTCGAAATCCCCCTACAAAATCCGTAAAATTGGGGTTGAAAATTTGCATGGAAAACATGTCATTCTTTGAATAAGAAGTCTAATATTCATTATACACATTCCTCCTGAAGAAGCTAAAAAACTGTTTTCAGCGTTTTTGGAAATTCATCCTCGGAGGGGTTAAATAGGGGTTGAAATTTTGTATGGAGTTCGTGAGAGTTTTTAAACAAAAAAATCGGGTTTTGTACAACAACGCTTCATCTAAAGATATGCAAATTACTTTCACGGGATTTTGAAATTCGCCCCGTAAAGGGGTAAATTACCAGAATGGATTTATGTGTGTATGTGAGTTGTGTTTAGTTATTGTTAACTTAGTATGCCCTTTTAAACAAGAACAACATAGGCTACAGTTTATTGTTCTGGGCGAGCGAAGCCGCGGGCATAAAGCTAGTTCAATATATTTATCAAACCTACTTACACAATTTCACGAGAATGGTTAAGAAATGCGACCTGCAGAACAGCAGAAAATCCGGGAATCCGCCAGCCGGACATATGAAAGCTTTTTGCCGAAGCTGAAACAGAGACCTTCGTCACACTCGGTCAATATTGATGTTATATATTGCTTTATTGCTTTATATTGCTTTATTTGACATTTTTTTTGTATTGTGCAATAATTGATTTTGAAATTAATGACATTACATTACATAATCATCATTATGTTAGTCGAAGAACATCCACTGCTACGAGTACCTCCCCCAAAGTGTAGAGACAATTCGAGTCTGGAATAAGCTTCCTGTCCCCATAAGACAAGCTCCAAGCAAATTGGCTTTCAAGCGAATGCTTCGTAAACATCTGTTAAAAGAATAATTTGTATAGCGCCCATCATCCAATCTTCTTATATAATTCTTCTGTACGCTCCGCGGTAATTAAAAAAAAAACAAAAACACACTTTTGACGTAGTTATGTATTTGGTTTTCCAATAATTACCCATATTTGTGACTTCAGAGATCTGCAAATATGGTGATAAATTATTAAAAATTAAACGGCTTCTCTATGCACATAACTACGTCAAAAGTGTTGACATTGACGCGGAGCCTTAAAAAGTGTGTAATTCTTTTAATTTTAAGTATAACTAACAATACTTTAAATCATAGAAAAATAAAATTACAGTTATCGAATTATGTGCAGGTTTTGCTAATTTTATGCGCCTTGTTGACGAAGGTTCGAGGTTCTGCAGGAATGATGTAGGCGACACCAAATTCAATATAATCGCAGTTTATTCACTGGAGCGATTAAATTACAGAGAATATAATGAAATTAGGGTCGCGTGCGCCGGCCGGTCGCGCTCAGAAGGAATGGTCGCCCCGCCGGGCCCCCGTTCCAGGGCGATGGGCGGCGGGGTGTGGGGTACGGGCGCGGGTAGCGGGGATGGCGCTAGCAGCGCGTTTATGGAGCGCGCTAACAAGCTGCCCCCCTTGGAACAGGTCCGTCCTGGTCCAAGTTCAGTGGCAGCGGGCAGAGCCTGTTGTAGGCCCGCCTCAGGGTCCCCGTGGTGGTGGTGACGTCAGCGACGCGGCCGACTCCGTCGGCGCCTGGGTAGACTGCGGCGACTCGCCCAAGCAGCCATCTGTTGGGCGGCAAGCGGTCGTCCTTGACAAGAACCATTTCGCCGAGCTGCAATTGGCCTCCGTCCCTGCGCCATTTGTTTCGAATCTGCAGCTCTGAAATGTATTCTTTATAATAGCGGTTCCAAAAATGCGCTTTCAGCGCTTCTATTCTCTTGTATCTCGTGAGTGTATGGATCTGAGAGTCTAGAACCTGGGGAGCAGGTAGCATTGTGAGTGTTCGGCCTAATAGAAGATGTGCTGGAGTTAACGGAGTAAGATCTGATGGATTTGATGAAAGAGGGGTTAAAGGTCTAGAATTAAGTATTGCCTCGATCTGAACCAACAATGTGACCATCTCTTCGTAATCTAAATGGGCCATAGATGTTATTCGTTTTAAATGATATTTTACCTGCTTGACTGCGCCCTCTGCCAAACCATTAAAGTGTGGACTATATGCTGGACAAAATTTGAAATCTATTTCCTTTGTGGCTGAATATGCCGTTATTTCATTACAGTTATTTTTAAGGAACTTGGCTAATTCATTACAAGCCCCTACAAAACAAGTCCCGTTATCGGACAGTATGGTGGCTGGTTTGCCTCTGCGGGCTATGAATCTATTTAAAGCGGCAATAAAGCCCATGGCTGTCAAATCAGTGACGAGCTCCAAATGAACTGCCCTCACTGCCAAACAAACAAACACAACTATGTATGCTTTCTTTAGCTGACAACCACGACCCTTTCTGCTCGCTATCAGGATTAGGCCACCGTAATCACAGGCTGTATTAGCAAACACGTACTCGGACTGTACTCTTTGTGAAGGCAAATTGCCCATGATTGGTTGATGAGATTTGCCTGAAAATCGTACGCACGTAATGCAACGTTGTGAAGTTTGCCTGCAAAGGTTACGACCGCTAATTATCCAATACCTGTGTCGTAATGTTGCTAACATCAGCTGTGGTCCAGCGTGTAATAAAATTCGGTGGTAATGGTGTACCAATACTTTAGTGATGTGATGTGACGCATGCAATAAAATAGGGTGTTTTGTGTTATAGTCGTAATTAGAATTTACAAGTCTGCCTCCCACTCGCATAATACCTGAATCATCTATAAATGGGTTCAGTTTCAAAAGACTATCCTTGGGAGAAAGTGGGAGATTTTTTTTCAAATTAGATAGTTGCTTATGAAACATGTCGCGTTGCACTTGCTTGCATAACATTTGCACTGAGAAATTAAGCTCTGACACGGTTAACAGACCTGTATTTTTATTTGTTGGGTTTTTGCAATTGTGTACGAATCTATTTATGTATGCTATGATGTTTTGCAACTTGCAAAAGCTTGAGTATTTCGATGTGAAATGATTCTCATAATTTTCACTTGCCGAAACATGACATTGAATTTTGATTTCGGGTAAGTTTTCTATTGGCATATTTTGAGGTTGTGTAGGCCACTGTATTTCAGTGTTGTGAAGGAAAGGCGGTCCTTCCCACCACAAAAGTGAAAGTTTGAGGTTTGATGCACTTTGACCCCTACTGCCTATATCGGCAGGGTTCAAATTTGTTGGAACATAATGCCAAGCTGTGGAATTTGAATTGTTAGTGATTTCAACTATCCTGTTATGAACAAATTGCTTTAACTGTTCTTTACATGTTTTTATCCAACAAAGCACAATGGTTGAATCACACCAAAAGAACTGCGCATCAATATTCATACGCAGTGACTTTGTGACTTTATTTGCTAGCTGCGTTGATAAGAGTGCACCGAGCAATTCCAAGCGTGGAGTAGTCAATTTTTGTTTCAGTGGGACAACTTTGCTTTTGGCAAGTACTAAATGTACATTGACTTTACCACTACTGGATAGTGAGCGTAGGTATATACATGATGAATACGCTTTAATGCTAGCATCACTAAAGGCATGTAATTCTACTCTGAAGTAGAAGTCACAGAGGATTCTTCGTGGAATTCTAATGTGCGTTATTTCAGGAATTTGTTTTGCAAAGTTGTTCCACTGTAACTGGATGTCGGTAGGTAATTGGCCTTCCCAAGATATATTTTTAGCCCATAAATTTTGCAATATCAATTTGGCTTGTAACAAACAAGGGTTAATGAGGCCTAAAGGGTCAAAAATGGTAGCAATTATTGACAAAATAGTGCGTTTATTTATGTGTTTGGTTTTTAGGCTATCAGTTACCGAGAACAGCAGCTCATCCGAATTACATGACCAAAGTAAACCCAATGTTTTTGAATGATCTTCTTTAGCTAATTTGAATAGTTCCTCGCTGCTGTTGTCTGCAACTAAACTGTCTAGTATTGATGGTGTGTTTGAACGCCACTTACGTAGATGAAAGTGTGCGCTCTCCAGTGTTTGGATGACACCTCTGCACGTCTGTAGCAATTTCGTTTTGTCATCGTGTCCTGAGATATAATCATCGACGTAGAAATCGTGCAAGATTGTTTCACTTACATCTTTGTTTTTGCATTCTTGGCCCAACTGTACAAGGCATCGCGTTGCTAAGAAGGCTCCGCTTGCTGTACCGTAGGAGACGGTATTCAATTTATATTGTTTAATCGGCTGTGACGAGTCTGAGCGCCAAAGAATTTGCTGCAGACTTCTTTGATTTTCAGTAACGTATATTTGTCTATACATTTTTTGTACGTCTGAAGTTACTACATATTTGTGCTGTCGGAAGCGGATCAAAATGCTTAGTAAATCATCTTGTACAGTCGGACCAACATATTGAATGTCGTTAAATGATATGCCGGAGCTAGTTACAGATGAGGCGTCAAATACCGAGCGTAAGCGTGACGTAAGACTTTTTTTCACGCCAAATGGCAAAATGGGGAAGAAAATATGAAATTTCTTTGGTATGTATGTCTGTGTTTTCGGACATATGACCTAAACTCAGATATTCTTCCATAAATTCGATATATGCTTTTTTGAATTCTGGATTGCGCCTGAATTTACGTTCTAGTGATTTAAATCTCATTAGTGCTTGTGCTTTGGAATCTCCCAAACATTCGGGGGACTCTTTTAGTGGTATTGTGACCACAAACTTACCATCTGGGTGGCGAGTTGTGGTTTGGGTAAATATGCGTTCGCACTCACTCTCACCTTTTGTGCGGATTTGTTGAGTGGGCGGAACTGATTCTAGTTCAAAAAACCTGTCTAACTTCGCATCGAGCTCAATATTGTTTATTAAATTGCAATGGACTGTATAAGATCGCGTTTGTTTTGTATTTGATGTTTGTATAGAACCTTGTACAAGCCACCCGAGGGATGTTTCGACAAGGGTGGGCTTATTATTGCCCAAGGTTATTTTATTGTTTGTAAGAACCTCCCAAAAGAGGTCTGCACCCAGCAGCATCTGCACCTCGGATGGCTCGCAAAAGGTTGGGTCTGCAAGGTGGATGTGAGGGGGAATAGTGAACGAATCACAATTTAGTTTAGTAGTGGGAATCATCTGGGTGATTTGGGGCACAACGAAACAATTGACGTCTGCTGTGTAGTTATTGTTTATAAGTGAGGATATGTTTACATCACACCTCTTTGTGATTTTTGAAGTTTGCCTATTTAGACCTTGAACGAATGTGTTTGTGGAATAAGTAGGCAATTTCAGTTTTGTTTGAAGATTTTCAGTTATGAAGCTTGAGGTACTTCCATTATCAAGAAGTGCTCGCACTTTGTGTGTGTGCCCGTCACAGTCGTTGACATTAATGACAGCTGTGGATAAAAGCACATGAGCATGGTTGCCGTGTGTGGAGGACAAAGTGACACTATTGTTATGTGGTTGCAACTGTGTCTGCTCCTTTACAGCTGGTAAAACTACACAATCACTTGTATGTTCGGATGTTGAAGGTGTAGAGTCTACCTTTATCTGATTGTTTGTGTGTAGCATGCTGTTGTGTCTCAGTGTGCAAAGCCGGCATGAGCTCAGCCTGCAACGTTGCTCGTCATGTCCTGATCGCAAGCAGTTAGTGCAAAGATTCAATTGTTTGACTTTTTCTATTCTCGCTTCTACTGGCATTGATTTAAATTTGGTACATTGATAAATTGAGTGATTATTTTTGCAAACCGGACATTTATATTTATATTGAGACTGATTTTGAGCATGATTTGCAATAAATGCCTTGGGACGATTGTGAGTTATATCACTGTGTCTGCGTGGTTTGTTTAATGTTTGTGCCTCCTCCATAGTTTCCAGCAAATCCGCGCGGTTTCTTAAGAAATTACTAAATTCTACTAGTGTAGGTATGGATTTAATATCGTTGCGCTCAGTCTCCCAATCGCGGAGAGTAGCTGAGTCGAGTTTGCTGGTTACCATGTGGATTATGAGTATGTCCCAGTGTTCTGTGGGTAAATGAAGAGTCTTCAAGGCCCTTAGATTCTTGTTAATAGAATCTATGGTATTTCGTAAGGCTCTTGAAGATTCTTGAAGCACTGGGTTTATGTTAAATAATGCATTTAGATGATTATTTACCAATATTCTATTATTACTGTAACGCTCGCACAGCAAGTCCCACGCGACATTATAATTATCAGACGAGAACTCTAGTGATTTTATAATAAATGAAGCACTGTCTTTTAATGAGTTCCGCAGATAATGAAATTTGTGAATCGTTGGAATTGATGCATTGTCATGTATGAGGGATTTATAGGTATCATGGTATTCTAGCCAGTCCTGATAGCGCCCAGAAAAGGTAGGTAAATTGATTGTAGGAAGTTTAATGTTTGGCCCACCTGTGAGTGCAGTGACGACATTAGAACCCGTTACCGAACTGTCATCCTGCGCCGCAGAGGCAGCACCAGCCGCGGCGTGCTTGCTGAGCAGCTCCTGCGCAGCAGCCACGGCTCCGAAGTAACTCGTTTCGAAACTTTCCCGTTCCACGTGTTCGTCACCTGGAATTTCCGTTAAATTTTCTATGTCAGTTTGAATTGAATCAAAATCATTGTACATATCTTGGATTTTGCTCAATCGAGTGTTTAGCTCATGGGCTTGCAAAGTATTCAAAGTATTATTTAGCAAAAGCGGGTCCAGGTATGATTTAAATATCGTGAGTTTTGATTTGAAAGAACCACGCGTTTTCTTAAGGGTTTTTAAATCCATGATGCCAAATTATTGTTAATTGATGAGAAACGTAAACAGAATGGAAATAAGTTGCCTTATTTTAAGATATAGATTTCAAAAACTCCAGCTGTAGGTAATGAAAATAAGTGATTAGCACACGTTTAGATTGGAAATATGAAATTGGCCAAGCATATGGAACGATACGTAAATTTTAAATGCGTGCGGTGTGCGAAAGACTTTGGCGTGACTGGACAGAGGAAGGCAGGCAAGCAGGCGCAAACAGAGAAGGTAGCGCGTGCGCGGCACAGCTCCGGCACGGCCCGGTCACATTGGTAACACGTGCAATTTTCTGAAATATTCGAAATAAATATTAGAATCGAACGATGGTATGCACCTTGCCGGTATGGCAAATGGATGCAATACGGTAAATTAGGCCTTTGTGACAACGTGGACTTTTTTATTTTATTTATTATTTTTAAAATAAAATAAAATATTCCAAAAATATGCAGGGAAATAATATTTGTGAGGCGTAAGCTGGCTAATTTTTATAGAATTTTGCAAAAATATCGAGATTTAGCAAAGATGTAAATGGATTGACAATTTGGTGACGTGAAACGAGAAATTGATTTTAGTGAAAAAATATCGTGAACTAATTATGGAATGCGAATATTTACGCAAACGACAATTGCGAAATAGGGATTGAAGCTATTATTGGAACGAACTCACTAATACCACACTGCAAACCCTTTTTCTTGGTTTCTCGAACAATGGTTTCTGGGCTATTTCTTGGATCTGGATGATTTCTTGATTTGATGATACCGCTACCGCTTAATTATGCCGACAATGCTTCTTAAATTTTGATGGTTGAGTAGCGGGATTCCTTCCGAGCGATGACCTGCTTGATACTCGCGATGTGCTTGTAGCGCGATGGTGGGCGCCCGGCCGGCCGCGAATTGCACTTTTTGGAAAAGACGACCTTGTCGAAACGGCGTAGCTTCTTTAACGTCGGATCCGGCTCGAATCTTGTTGACGAAGGTTCGAGGTTCTGCAGGAATGATGTAGGCGACACCAAATTCAATATAAACGCAGTTTATTCACTGGAGCGATTAAATTACAGAGAATATAATGAAATTAGGGTCGCGTGCGCCGGCCGGTCGCGCTCAGAAGGAATGGTCGCCCCGCCGGGCCCCCGTTCCAGGGCGATGGGCGGCGGGGTGTGGGGTACGGGCGCGGGTAGCGGGGATGGCGCTAGCAGCGCGTTTATGGAGCGCGCTAACACGCCTAAAAGGCAAAATGGCGTTTGCCCCATTTAAGGTGTCAGTTTGGGGAAAATAAGGGTTCAAGTTCTTGCACTACATACAGTATAGAGTACTACAACCAGTATGTATGCTTCACACATCTCTAAAAACTAAGCACTGCTGCACTGGTCATAGCTGTCATATTTTTTAGGAGAGTTATTATTACTTTTATTAATCTTTTTTATTTAAATTTCTTACATAAAAAAAATATCTTTATTGTTTTTTTATGAGCCTATTTTTTTTTAAATGAGATGCTCTTGGCCATCATCTAGCCAGTGGGCAAAGATGAGGCCGACGAGGAAGAGAAGGATGCCTATTCACTCATGCCTTAAAAAGGTCCAGGTTATATGAACTCAGAAATACAATGAGCTTATTTAATTGAAAACGATGATAATGCGATTCAAGAAGTTTCTGAATACGAATCAGAGGTCAGGTGGACTTGCACAACTAGCTGTCAAGTCGCATCCAACGTGACTCATCGATACCTGGCTCACTCGAACTGTTGCTTATTAGAAAGAGGATGATAGATTTTTTACTACTCGCGTCGTGTCGCAGTGGTAGTTGTTCTAGCGCCACAAGTTTGCAAAAAGGACGCCATTTTAAACTTCTTATTAACGGTTTGATGTGGTTTAAATCAAATATAAATAATAATATCTTAGGGTCTAGGAGGTCCCTTAGTAAGAATACGAGATCTGAAAAAAGTGGCCGCCATTTCAAGCTTTTTTTTTTTTATTTAAAGCCCGATTTCTTCCAAAGTAGAGGGTCTAAGAATTCCCTTAGTATGGATCCGAGGTCAAATTTAAAATAATAAAAGAAGTACGTGAAATGTGAACATGTTAAACAACAGATAGCACGGAACACTACTAACCGAGTTCCGACTCGTACTTGGCTGGTTTTTCTAACCGGAAAATACTTCGATGTGCTTTTAAGCATTTAGTTTTTATTAAAGGAACTCCCTTCTTCAATTAAAAAAAAAACCTGTAAAATGCATTGTCTTGTCAGATAAGTTTCAAAAAAGTTATAAGTAACAAGTATTTTGTAATTTGTATTTTAAATACTTTATTCTGAATACTGTATTTTGTAATTTGTATTTCAAATACCTACCACCGAAGTTTTGGGGTATTTTGTAATTCAAATACATTTTTAAATGTATTTTGTAATTTGTATTTCAAATACAATGAACCGAGTATTTTGCCCAACCCTGGCTGTAAGGCGCCTTCCTGACTTGTCGATGCGGGGGCGGTACGATATGAAAAAACTGTCAGCTGTCAGTGTCAACCGATACTAATGCAGTACTACCCCACTTCTGCCCATGGTATTACTACTGCGCAAACGTATTACTGACAGTATTTTGTCAAGTGAGGAAATCTCACATCGGTAAATTCACGTCAAAGAGCAAAATACCTATGACATATCGCTCCCGCCCAGGAAGCAATCAGGAAGTCGCCTAAGTCTGGGACTGGGCGCGAAGGTATGTGCCAGCTACAAGTTCAGTCGGCCCTAGCAACTCATAAACTAGACAAGATAGTCCAGTCGTGTTTGTACTCATTAGAACCCTCTTACCGAGTAGCGAAGGACTAAGCAAAAAAAGTACAGTCGGCAACAAAAGCTTGTACCAAAAATGATAATTTGAACAGAATTTTATTATTTTTGTTACGAGTTTTCTAATGCCACTGTAGCTAAGTCTGACAGTATCCGTATTTAAATTATGGGCTATTAGATCAACTAGGTTTAGTATAAATAATAAGTTCGGTTTAAAGCAACTTTATTGTCTCAAGAAATCACAGAAATTTCACTTACAAGACAACTTATAAATAATAAAATAATTAACTTATCTAAAACTGTCTTACAATACACGCATTAATCAAAAGCATTTGTGACAATTTCTCAACAAACAGGTATTTTTACTATTTATTTTAAAGTTATAATTTAGACGAGAAGAATGAAATCTAAGAATAGAGCCTATGGTTCTAACATAAGGTGAAGATTTAGATGGTAAGTAATAGTTAACATACGAGGGTATATTTTAGTACCAAAAATGACTCATTTGACAGAAACTTGAGCTCATCGGTCAAGTTTACAATAATAACTTAAAATTTATTGATTGTTTCAACATTGAACTTGGCTCCCATTTTCACATGTATTATTTTGATAGGATACTTTTTTCCATAATCATCAACTACTTGTTGAGAAGGTTCGAATGAGCCCAAACGCGACGTGTTTGTTTATCTTATGTAGTTTAGGGTTGCTGTGGCCACCTACTGACTCTATCATCAGATCAGCTCGGTGGTACCATAATACTGTATTGTCGCCGAACTTACATTGGCGACTTCCTGACTTAAGCGACTTCCTGATTTGGCGGGGCGGGAGCGATATGTCATAGGTATTTTGCTCTTTGACGTGAATTTACCAATGTGAGATTTCCTCACTTGACGAAATACTGTCAGTAATACGTATGCGCAGTACTAATACGATACGCAGAAGTGGGACAGTACCTACTGCATTGATATCGGTTGACACTGACAGCTGTCAATTTTCTCATATCATACCGCCTCCCCATCGATAAATCAGGAAGGCGCCTAAGTATGTCACAGCTCAATCGGATACCGGCAAGTGGCTTAAAAAGGGATTGCAAATTTGGATGACAACTAATGGGCTATTTAGAAATGGAAAATAATGCCATCAAATATGAGTGATGTCATTTAAAATTTTACTGAAGGTTTTACAATAAATATTTCCAACGGCTTTTAGGGTTATTTATTACTTATTTAATTACAAATGTCCACTTCATTTGAAGTGGGGAAATACTAAAAACAAAAACATTCCGCGAAAATACAAACTGATAAAAATAATTAAAGTTTATCACGTAAAATAACGTCAGGTTTTTTTGATAAGATAAGCTGTTGACGTATGCTATTTGTTTCAAACCTACAAACATTTCAAAGTTTCTAGAATATTATAAATAAATACTTACTTAAATAAATACTGGGGGACAATCTTACACAAATCGACCTAGACCCCAACTACGAAAAGCTTTTACTATGGGTACTAGACGACGATATATCTACATACTTACCCAACAAATTAATACTAATCAACATAGAAAACATCCAATACTTCTGGAAAAAATGCCCTGATCGGGTTTAAAACCCAGGACCTCAGGCTTCGTAGGCAGGTTCAATACCAACTAAACCAAATTGGTCGGATATTCCTTTGCTATTCCCCCTAAAATCTTCAAGCACGTATATTTATTAAACACACTAACAGGTGAAATAAAATTTGTAGATCAATAATTATATTATTTCTTTAGCGAAATAGCAAATAATAATTATTATTTCATTTAAAAGTTTTTTCAATATGGATTTAATGTGAATGGATGCAAGAAACGAGGTAGGCCAAAGAAAAGGTGTATGGGTTGTGTGAGAATAAATAAATAAATTAAAATTATCTTGGTTTAGTTAACAATTAAGTATTATATATCCTGTATTGTTATTATTATATCCTGTATATGCACATAGCACTGGAGCCTCTGACGTGAACTTTTATAATTACTTAAATAGTAATAAGTACGTGCCACGATGCCGTTCTCGCACTTTTTTAAAGGTTTTTTAAGTTTTTTAAAAGTTTAGGATCAAACACAATTTTTAGTTTCATTTTCATAAATTATTACGCAAACCAAACAAGGAAAAAAGATTGCAATGGTCTGACCCTCACAAGGATTGTACTTTTGCAAACTGGTCGAGAGTATTACGGATAGATGAATCAAGGTTCAATGAATAATCAATCAATGTTGATCATTTACATACTTTGTGTTTGGTCTTAAACTTAATGACGGTAGTGTAATACTAATACTTCAATGTGCTCGCATTGGTTTTCAGTCATCAAAATCGATGCCTAAAAAGCAATCTTTGAATTGCCTATAATAGACGGAGGCCTATATATACAGTCGACTACAAATAGATCGATTCCAGTGTTACGTAAATATCCACGATGAATAATGTTAAGTCAATAAAGACACGGATACAATATTTTCATTCCGGGACTGGGTAGTGTCTAAATATTCAACGGTTGGAATGTGGAGGGGTCAAAATGCCTATACGGAACGGCTGTCTATGTGGCAAAAAGTATGAACGTCAAAATGTGCAATGTTAAAATGGACAGGAATTAAAATGTGTTCGGGTCCAATCGAACAAGCATCATAGAGTATAATAGCTAAAGTGAACGCGCGTTTAAATACATCAAGGTAAAAAGGTAAAAGAGTCGAAAGGTATAAGCGACACCACGTGCATGTGTCAAAATGTCCAGCCATCTTAAATATAAGGATTTGAATGAATGACTGAAAACCGTTAGTTGGAAACAGTGAACGAAAAAAGCATAGAAGCACAACTAGCGTCGCAAAATGACACCATCAAACTTGTGTCCACTAAGGCGGGGCTGAAATCTCAAAAACAAAAAATATGCCTTTTTGTGCAGTGAAGTGGTGAATTAATCACTCTAGAAAACATTAAAAAAAAGATGGTATCACTGTTCATATGTAAGTAAAGCGGTAAACATATTTGTTTAATTTTTTTAGACGGAACCGAATTTGTATAGGGATGGTGTTATGCCACCTTACATAATCAAAATAATGTTAATAGTTGAATGAAAAGGTACCTAAGATACCTATTAAACATTTTAACTTGTTCAGATACATGCTTTCATGCACATAACTAATTTGTGTATGAAAGCATGTATCTCACAAATTAAAATGTTCGAAAAAGGTAAACTAATTCCATAATAAATAAATATTAGGGGACATTTAGTACAATTACAATTAGACTATTGATTCTAATTAGACTATATAACTATATGAGGGAAGCGAGAAATAAATATATTTTTAACAAAAACTAAAACCGAAATAAAAATAATAGAATAAGTGTGTAACTACACTATACATACAATATATACAATTATTATCAACTTCTCAAAGAGTGGATTTAAAAACCACAAACTCGGTATGATTGTGTTAACTTATTACAGAGTTCCTATGACCACTTTCCGGTTCCATCATCAGATCAGCTCGATAATAATATTATCATAATATTTTTTGTCACTGAATTTACATATATGCAGTAAGCTTGGTTCTCCATACAAACGTAGTTTAGCTCTCATTTTAAAATGCCATTCTAGAATAACATGAAACTTTGTATACACAATGGAATCCGGAATATCTAGGTCGGAAATTGGTTTCTATTGCTTGAAATTATAATGGAGAAAAAATACAGCGATTATTAAGGTTTTCATAAAAGACGTAAAAAACTCAAAAACTAGCTGTATTTTTTGCTATTACAATTTCATGCAACAGGAACTAATTTCCGACCCAGATATGGCGGCTCCCATTGTGTATACAACGTTTCATGTTATTTCAGCAAGGGGTTTAAAATGAGAACAAAACTACGTTTTTATGGAGAATCGAGTTCAGCCGAGCGTACTAACGTCAAATATTAGCTCAATCGGAAATCGAGAAGTGGGTCTAATTTAGCTTCTAAGATTTGACCCACACAAACAAAAAAGACATAAGTTACTGACACGGCACGTTAAATAAAAGCTTGTAAAAATGAGTTAACGTACGTATGTTAAAAGTTTGCGTTGTCTGAATATACTGTAAAAGTTTCGATTACGAGTGGTTGCTGTGCTCTATGTCTAACAGTGTTTAGCAAGCTATAAATTATGTACATGGTCGTTCAATATGCATAGTATAAGTCTGGTACAGCTTAATTAGCGACTAGTTAGATTTTCGTAAGGTTATCCTATGATATTTAAAAATAATATAGCTTAAATTCAAATTCAAATAATACGGCGGTTTTGCGTATGAAGATGACTTTTTGTTGCATGCAACCATCCACCCGCTAAGCTTTGTCGTTGTCGCCGCCCTTTTGACACATAAAACGTCAGCGCTAGGATACCAAACACAGCCAGTCATTTTGAAATTTACCAATCACGTTTATTTGTTTTGGGTAATAGAAAATCGGCTGACATTTTTGGCAATTCTTATTGGTACAACACCGCGCGTGCGTATTACGAATAAATGCCCCGTTTCAAAGTGGACTTTTGTAGGATGCTCGCGTTCTATGCTTTTTTCGTTCACTGGTTGGAAAACATTTTCCTAGTCAAGTAAAAGAGTAACATAATACGTAATATACGTTATTCTTATTAAACTAGCGATAAATAGTAGCTACTGATCTTCCGTTTTGGACCTATACCTATTTTATATGGCAGTTTTAACTATTAAAAAAGTTTTTACCTCCACAAATATTAATGGAATTTGTATTCAACATTGTTGTCGAGCAAAATCGAGCCGGCAACGTTTTTAATTTTTAAAATTTTTACCGAACATAAAGTTTGCACTTCACGTCCTGATTTTTAACCATAAAAGTCAACTTTGCCGGACTTTTTTGAGAAAATTTCTTGTGTTGCAACACTCGCTATGCTCAGCATTCCGTAGTGGCGCACGTCTACAGATTCCCAGTTCTACAGATTCTCATGTATACATATTCCCAATTTTACAGATTGTCAAGTTTACAGACTTGTAATTCTAAAAAAGCAGGTTAGGTTCGTTAGGTATCTTCAGATGCCCGAAGGGCAAACTGCGCAGAAATAGGAGCCTCAATTTTAAGGCAGATTATTAGTGGTCTGTAGACTTGGAAATCTGCAGAATTGGAAATCTGTAGAATTGGAAATCTGCAGAATTCAGAATCTGTAGAATTGGGAATCTGAAGAATTTGGAATATGAAGAATTTGGAATCTATAGAATTGGGAATCTGTAGAGTAGCGAATCTGTAATGGAATTCTGGATTGGGAACAAATCCAGCATTCGCTAGCTCGTAGTTCAGCCCTAGAATCCATTCGCTAGCTCATGTTTCAATTCCACACTCGCGGTTAAAATACAACTTTGCACCCTTGTGTCCCTTTTATAACAAAGAACTATTGTAATAATGTGGCGTAATAATGTACCATAATATAATATGTAACACAACAATAACATTGAACTTTTTGACAGTTATTCATTTAGACACAAGCACGCTATATCACTCGCGGATTTTGTCTATCACCACATTTGTTGTACTTGCATTTTGAGATGTGTACCATTTGTCACTAAAACATTGTGACCATGATGATATGTACATTTTGACACTGGGACAATTTGACTTCCATACTTTTTATCACATAGACAGCCGGTCCGTATAGACATTTTGACCCCTGCACATTCCAACCGCTGAACATTTAGTCACCAGGCATATTTTCGTAAATTTTGTTGGATCTCTCTTTGAAGTCGACTGTACAAACAGTACACCCCGGGTATACCCCACCCAGTACTAGGACCCGGGTATTTCCTAAAACTACGACCAAGACCACCGGGGGATGGGCAGCAGTATCCCTGGAGTGCGGTCGAGATACTGTGATCGCCAACCCGCATGCCAAGCGTGGCGATTATGGCATTTACGCCCCATGAAATTGGGAGAGGCCTGTGTCCAGCAGTGGACTTCCTTCGGCTGATATGGTGGTGGTGGTACAAACAGTAACTGCGGAGTATCAAGTTAGCTTTAGAAAGATAGCTTTTGAAGGTTCTACCATAGCTTGAGAGTCCATACGTTCTGTGATTGTGCTAATGAGTTATACATGTTTATTAACATTTTATATGGCACCTAATATTTAATGACAAAATTGGAGGAGAATCACTTGCAGTTTACTGCACAATATATCAATGTGTGGGCTCCAATTAAACCTTTCGTCGATTGTGACACCGAGATACCACGCGGGGTTGGTCTGTTCAGTTGCGGTACATACACATTTTGAAGAATTTTTTGTTTCTATGGAGGTAACTGATGTCATGTGGTAAGAATTTGATTTTCCCTGTTATTGTCTTGCGACCGGAGAATATATGAATAAGTTGGGTGTTTTAGTGCGTTACGGACGTGGCTTGTATTTATAACCACTTCCATAAAGCAATGAAGTGAGCTTGCAGTAAAAATATTACTGTGTAAAAAAATATATAGTTACGAAACTTTCTGAATACAGCGTATCCAATCGGTTCAGTGGTTTTGAGATATTGAATTTTGAAATTAGAATGTCGGGGGTTTCCCAACTTTTCTAAGTCAGTTAGTTATTAATGAATTATATATACTACTACCATACCATGATTAATTTCACATATCCAATAGCAACCGTTTAGCTGGCAAAGGAAGGGACACTTCACTGAAACAAAAATTAAAGTTTAATAAGTATAATAAAAAACGGTTTGCTTAATCAAGAAACGGTTTAATAAAATGAAAAAATGAAAATGAAAAATGTTTATTGTATAAGGGCAACATTACAATATGAATCACGACCCTGTGTCCTGAGCTAGGTAACCCTGTGTTACAGGACCCAGTTTCGTCGTTCCAGTTACTTAACCTAGTACTTATCTATACAAGTGTGGGTATTTTCATAAACAAATCAATTATTTAAATTAATTATGAATTATAATTAATTAGTTATTTCATTTTATGACTCATAGTATGGGTACAGAGACAGCAAGATATATAACTTAAGAGTATGGCTAGTGGCTAAATGGTGTTTTTCTGGGTATGTGCATGTGAGTGTGTGTTAGCGTGTGTGATGTGACAAAGTATGCCGGGTGTAAAATTATATAAAACCCACATTACTTTTAAGGCTAGGTCGTCAAGCGAGTTAGCGTTTTCGAGTTTTCTAAAAACAATCTGAAACGTAGAATAAGGGTTTTAAAAATTTGAAAAAATTATATGTTTTAATTAAGGATCTAGTCTATAGGTAGTCAAAGTTGCACTCAGTTACACGATCTAATGAACTTCGCTCGATAGAAAGAGACCCCAAAGTTACTCCTTTTTGTAAAGCATTTACAATCTGACGACTAAACTATTGATGTTTTAAATAAAGTTTTTATCTATATAAAATGCAAAATGTATTTAAGGTATTTTATTGGAGAAGGATTAATGCTGTATTGCTTAAAATCGCTTCGTAAATAAGCCAATATTTTTCGTAAAAAGTAAAGGATAAAAAATGGTTATTGTGGGTTATCCCTAAGAGATAGACATATACCATAATCGACTTTTTTGTAGAACTTTTTAAGTTGTACAATACTGTACTGCATTATTTTGATTTATCTCGTAGGGTTCAGCCAGCGTTTGCAATGTAAGCGCAATAAAATATGTTTATTTACGACATCACAATAGAAACCTATTAAATTATCTGTGTTTCTCTACTATACACCTATAACCAAGAGGAAAGAGCAATGGAGAGGGCTACGCTGGAAGTATATCTGCGCAATCGTATCTAAAATGAGGCCATCCGCAGAAAAACCAAAGTAACCGATATAGCCCTCCGAATCGCTTAAATGGCAGTGGGCGAGGCACATTGCACGTAAAACCGATGGCCATTGGGGCGAAGACGAAGGTTCTCGAGTGGTGACCACGTACAGGAAGGTGCAGCGTAGATAGGCCCCACAAAGTGAACAGTACCGCTACCATGAGATGCTATCGAAAATATACATTACGTTACTACAGTCGCTACCGAATAAACGCGTTTCGAGTAGATTTCGATTGTGCTCGTACCATGAGTCAACCGCGCGTTCACTGCGCCCGCCAGAACCTAACGTAATATTCGCTAGCGACTAACGTTTTGTAGCGGTTGCCGTAGATCGGTACCATGAGTCACCAATTTGACAGTCGCTATCGAAAAATACCGTATCGACTGTAGTAAACTATTTCACTAGCAAATTGGAGCGTGAAAGCTTATTAGAGATCTTGTTTCGTAAGTTATTGTAATAATTATTTATCTAAATAATATCGGTAAGGCATTATTTTGTGTGGATTATGTTAGCGACGGCTGCGTAAGAAGATGAACGACAAATAACAGAGATAAATTGAGGCTGATATGAGAAATAAATAAAAAAATCCGCTTCAACATACTATAAAATGAGATTAGGTTTATTAATTATATATAATCTATGTACATCTAATCACATGAAACTAAAAAAAATCATCATAAAAACTGGGAAGACTGCATCACTCAGTTTATAGGTATGGCAATAATAACTAAAAATAACCAAAGCAAATACAAGATTCACTAACATTTGACCTTGTGCTACTGTTCTACGACACTTTAAATTAGCAGGTTTATTTCTATACTTTTGAAAGGAAGCCTTGGGTACTTAGCCTTTTGTCCAATATCGTCCTTGCTCTGTCTTTTCAGTATAGTTAGAAAGAGAGCTTTGTATGCTGTGAAGTTAGGCACGTCACTCCGATCGTAACGTAAACTACTCGATGAATCGAGTTAACGTTAGCGAGTATAGTAAACGTGTAATTGACTCATGGTACGAGTACCAATCTGTAGTTCTATGAGTGACCACCAGAGGCGCTGTACTTATTCTCCATACTGATTGTTTACGCAGTCGCTAGCGAGTACGGTCACTGCAAACTCATGGTAATGCTACTGATGACCGGGTAAAGGTCGCGAGAGTCCACTGGATGCGGGTGGCGCAGGACCGGTCATTGTGGCACTCTTTAGCCACTCAAGTGCTCGCGTTAAAAAAAAAGGTGGTCTAAAGTGCTCAAGATTCACCGGGCATTAGCAGCGCATTGTCTTGTGTTGTTAATAAATCGATTGCCTGGCTTCGTCTAAACTTTTTGCTATGATTCTTTTTATGTTATAAAGCTAAAGAAACAGGCAATTTGTTTATATAATTAATTACATAGGTCACCATACTAAAATATTTTTTTAAAAAGTCACAAACTTAACATACCGTTTCGAATGAGATCTTTTGCAATAAATATATTTTTATTTTAAAATCTAAATCGATAACATATGTAAATTTTATGTTTATTTAAAACTGTAATAGTTTACGCTTCGATTGATACCAAATAAAGTATATGATCCCGGGGAAATATTTATCATAAAACCTTTTTCATTTGCAATGTTTACATTGTCAGTTTTGCAATTCGCCGCAAAACAGTGTAGTTTGTTTATGATTTTTTTATGAATAATTTAGGAAAACGAGTACAAAAATATTGTCAGACGTAGATAGAGACACTATTAATCTTTAAATAACAAGTGCCAGTTTTGTCAAAATCGCAGCAATTTCTGTCACAAATTATCAATAACAAAAAATAGCCTTACATACCTAACGTAATGAGGGCCGCTTTTGACGCCCGATTACAAATAGTTCCGTGCACTTCAAACCACATAAAACACTTAACACATATACTACACATGTTACACTTCACAACTTAATAGATATTCGACCGATTACAACTCGATTTATATTATTGTTCTC
The DNA here is from genome assembly GCA_905163555.1 of Notocelia uddmanniana. Lineage (NCBI taxonomy): Eukaryota > Metazoa > Arthropoda > Insecta > Lepidoptera > Tortricidae > Notocelia > Notocelia uddmanniana. The sequence continues at coordinate 7,414,817 of LR991064.1, forward strand.
ATTTCAAAGGTATACAAAAACCCACGTAAAGGTCCCGACTCAAACTAACGGACATACTCCGGCGGGCCTGCGCTGTCAAAATTTAATCATGGCGGCGATAAAGGACGGGGTACACTGGTGCGCAACGAAACCACAGTTCATGCAGTGATCGTCAATATTGAAATCACGAAATTTACATTTCTTATTATATCAATTACGAATAGTTACAGATCCTTAACTTATTACTTATACAATGCTAATACAAAATTACTTATTATTTATGCTGTACACTCATGGTGACTTTAATTATATATATTCTTGAAGTAATAATAACGTTTGGCATTTTATTTTAAATATCAGTGGCTGTCGTGATATAGAATAACTGACAAAGTAGAAAAGTTGGAAAACCGCCGATTTTTTCATTTCAAAGTTATATATCTCAACAATGGCTGAACCGATTTTGATAAAACATGTTTTACTAATATTATCGTTTCCAGAGAGAAAAGTTATGTTATTCTCCTATTATAAATTCGAGGAGTTAAAAATGCAGTGTTTTTTCACCATAATAGTTACAACTTTTTGGCTCGACATATCAGATCTCAAAGACCTCGTGTTTACGTGTCTAGACATTTATAGTTGCTTCAGTCATATTGATCCACGGCTATAAGATACTACTAAATTTCTCTTGGAAATCCTGCTCTGAAAAAAAGACAACCAAATCGGTTCACCAGTTTAAATAAAAGCTACGATGCCACCGACAGATATACACATTAAACTTATAACCCCCCTCTTTTGCGTTGCGTAGTATAGTAGTAGTAGGTACGGTACCAGAACTGACTATATTGTAATTTCATCATGTCAGCCGAAGGACGTCCACTGCTGGACATAGGACATATATTTATTTGGCACCTCAACAAGTTTATTTTAACTCTAACAGGTTCTCATTGCTGAGGTGATAAGTTTTATGTGATGTGGTATGTGTGTGGTACACGAGAGCAAAGTTACCTATATGCATATCGTGTATTTGAATCTCTCGATACGCTATAAAACCTATCATAGAATCACTTGCCACGCTCCCTAGTGATTCGATTAAGGCACTAAGGTATCCTTCGCTACCTCGGTATTCGAAATTATCACTCGTCGCAAAAAAACGAATGCTCTCTTATTGCACAAATAATTATTAAATCCTTGCCTGACACATCACGTAACCACTAAAGAGGAAAATTGTAATAAAAATTTAAGAAATTAAATTAAATTAATATTTGAAAAAAATAATCACATGTAACAACAAAATTCATACACTTAATTTGTGAGGTTAAGTATTTTTTTATTGGTACGTGGTTTTCACTGCCGCAATGAAGAAATTTTGGGGTGTTAAGTTAAAACGACTATGACAATATATATGCTAGCTACAAATAACTGAGATAACGGTCAATACGGGTCATAATCAGAACTGGTTTTTAAAAAAAAAAACCATAGGTACATTCTTATTTGACCCATTACATGGAATATGTGAATTTTATAAATTTATATGATCAGTTAAACACGTTAAAGTGAACCCTACCTCTACTTCATAGATTCATAAATAAAAGGTAAGCAGTTATATTGGTAATGGGCCGCCACTTAGTATGCGTAAAAGAACCTACCAAAAATAAATAAACTAAATTAAACCATTCTGCGACAATAGCCCAGTGTGCACCGCGCCTTACGACATAATACGTGGATCCGACGCGAATCGGCGGAAGTGCCTTGTGCAACCACAGTTGCGTACAATAGTATTTATAGGCGTCACAAGTTCATTCACCTAATCCTGCATAGAACATGCCTAATTGTTCATTAAAAGTGGATTTATGTTGATTTTAATAGACGCATTTATTGATTTTAATAGCCTAGTACAGAAATATGGAATAATCACATAATAATGTACGATTTAAATTTAACCTCGCAAAATTTTCATCACTCAACGTACTTTGTTGGAAGAATTTATCACATTCCATTTTAATTAGTATCGAAATATATGCTTCGTCTTATGAAGCAGTAAACCAGGATTAATTTGGTATATAATACCAACTAAAAAATGCGAAATTGATTGCTTACAGCATTTTTTAATCGCGAGCTCTTTCGCTGACGTACCGAACTTCGATGGTCATCAAAACAACTTTTATATTTTATAAAAATTGTTCCGTAGACTGCCGTTTTAATTTTTTTTATAGTTGCCACATTCATACTCTACCTATATAACTTAATTAAAAAGCGTTCTTTGCATGTTCCGCATAGCAACAATTTAAAAACCGTTGGAACTCCAACTCGCAACTAGTGTTGCGAGAGCACTGTACGTTTTCCCAAGTCGCAACCCTAGTTGCGGAGAGCACGTGAGTGGTTATGGGAGGCTTATGTCCAGCAGTGGCCGTCCATCAGCTGATATGATGATGACGATGATATATTTACATGAATAGTTGTTATAGTGTATACAAGCTTATTAGTTTTACGTGTATTCATAATCTGTCATTGCTTTCTTAAATATCCGTGTGTTACTCGAAGGTTAGCTGGAAGAGATCCCTTATAGGGATAAGTTCGCCTTTGTACTTTTACATTTTGTTATTTTGTTTCGATTGTTATTGTTTTTTGTGCAATAAAGTGTTATTCATACATACATATACATGATGATGATAACACGCACACGACAAATAAATATAACACCCTGTATAATATAACACAATTAGATAAAAAATTGCATGACCTATTAAACAAATCGAGTAGAAGGGTATAAGACATATTTCTTAGGTTCTTAGGTTTCATAGATTAAAATAACGAATTTCAGGGTTGTAGGTATGTACTACGAATTCTGTTTTTTTTTTTTCATTATAATGGATCTTACCGTAAGTTTGACTTTCAATTATTTATTTACTACCTTATTAAAAAATGTATCAATTACATACTAAAGTTTAATCATAATTAATGCATTTCTTAAGTCAAAATACAGTTATATTTCTATACTGTGACCAGTATGAAGCTAGCGGGGTCATCCGAGTTCACAGTCGCTTCGTCCGCGCGGGCTTGTTCACGCACCGCCAGAACAGCGCTAAATACCTGCTCTCGCAGAACTAGAGGGCCTTAAACGAGCTATCCAAAGTATCCAACCATACCTCACACGATGGGTTTTACAAGAAAATAAGTTCCATCCCCACTTTACACGCAGGGAAGGTATACCCTAACGGACAGTTTTCTAATAGTAACGGTTACTGAGCTAGACCGCGGACAAACGGACTATAGACGGAAGGACGGACATGGCAAAACTACTTATAATTTTGCCCGATTTTTTTTCGGGGTTCTGGTCTTTAAACTGCGTTACAAAGACTCAGCAAACTACAAAAAATCGCCAAGGCAATAGTAGTATACCTATTTATATCACTCAGTACAAACGCATGTTTAGAGTATTTCCTTTGATTGCTAGTTATCTAGATCCAGCAGAACGGTAGGTGGGATGCAGGGCTCATTGTCGAGGATCGAGGGAAGCGCGTCAAGTGGCGACGCAAGCCTCTAGCGACCATCGATTCTCTTTATATTTTAAAGTATATTCTATAAATTTATCTACATAAGTATGTATATCATCATCTAGTACCCTTAGTGCAAGCTGTGCTTAGTTTGGGACTAGGTTGATTTGTGTAAGATTGTCCCCCAATATTATTATTATTAACAAACAAAATAATCATAGATAAACAAGTGATCGATGTCCCGGCATTTGTTTCTGTGGTGAGCAAAATATTTGTTTCTGAGCCTTGGATGTTTTCCATGTATTTGAAGTACCTATACAAACCCTACCGATATAAATATATCGTCGTCTAGTATCCATTACACAAGCCTTATTGAGCTTACTATTTTTTATGACATAGAAGGCAAACGAGCAGACGAATCGCCTGATGGATTAGCGTAAAAATATCCCCTAATATTATTAATTTATTTATTTATTTTAGTAAAAAATAAATACTTACGGCGGTGTGTGACATTCGCTGTGGAAATCCTGAGAATGACCCCGAAAACTCAGAGCTACACGGGAAGGTTACAAAGACAAGCATCATTTCATGGCAAAATGATAATGGAACAGGCCTGAAGTGACGCAAAGTAAAAATCACTTCTTTGAATCAATTGCGAACAGCTCGTTCCTTGTACCAAACTGCCGTCATTCCAGATTCCCTTTGCCGCGCGCACCAAAGAGATCTCACCGCAAACTTTTCGATTCCACTGAAGACGGCAGATACTTGGAGCACGGCTACGAGTTGGGCTCAACAGATGAGTTTCTTCAAGCGTGCTCTCGTAGTTACAACTTCTTCTCGTTCACGAGCGAGTTCCAATCTTGAATCATACCCACGTAACGTACCTATAACAACCCACCCATGCCATATTTTGAAATGCTTTAATTTTTATTTATTTACAAAACTTAGTGCTAATAATACAAAAAATAAAACAATAGATGATAAGAATCCTAACTAAAATTATTAAAAGTAAAAGAAAACTAGTAAAAATCTAAAAACGGTCCCTGCGGCATGGTGCCAAGAATGCTGGCAGCATTTCCTCGCTATTTTGAAATTAGAAACATCTGGCTAAAACAAAAGTCGGACAAGTATATCATATCACAAGTGTTTTTATACATTAGATGAATTGTCAAAATGGACCAAAAACCAACACAGCTGAGAGTTAGGTCTTTTATTAAGTCTTTAACTGTACTATTAGCTTATATCCTCTTTGACTTTTTTTTGCTCGTCTTCTCTCTGACTAAAATATGAATATCTCAGTTCTGCAATGGAACTGAACTTGGTGCCCATAGAATGAAATGAAGTACACGTAAATACCTATTTAATAACATAACTCTTAGCTTTGTTGGTTTTTGGTCCACCTTCTATACATAGTTGGCCATGGTCCTTTGACAAGCGTCTGCCCGCGACTTCGTACCGTAAATATTAATGTATGTATTATGTATTGTATGTATGTAAGCACTTTATTGTACACTATAACAGGTTAAAACAATAAACATGTAACATTAGAATAACATAAACGTACACAGGCGAACTTATCCCTGTGAGGGATCTCTTCCAGCTAACCTTAAAATTAAGGCTCGACTATGGACAAAATTTTGTCTTGCGCGCTCGCTAGTGTTAGCTCAATATCCTGTTCTCGTCACCCGTATATTTTATCCTGGAAAAACAAGTTCTTGTTTCCAAAACGGATCATTCTTTCAAAAAATTAAATAGCTTTTGTACATTACCTTACTCTTTTCAAATAAAAATTACAAAATTTCATATTAATCTGATAAAAAATTCAGTTGTAAAATAGTTGCAAGTAGAAAAATAAGAACGAAAGAAAGAAAATTGCTTTATTTAGCATTTTCAAAAACAATAGATAAATACGAATATTAAACAACTAGATAATATAAAATGCTAATATGGTCGCCACTCAGCTTGGTGCCACGAAATAAGCCATTAGGTGTTATTTCGTGGCGCTTATTTTCAGTGGTGCCAGGTCATCAAATAAACCACTTACTTGAAATAACATGAGCAAATCTCCAAACCATAAAAAATATACTTGTGCCTGGGCCTTTGTGCAAGTCTAAGAAACCTCCAGAGGGTCGATTCGATACACACGTTAAACATTCCAAATTGGTTCTATTTTTTTACTACCGCATTCGTCTCCACCAATGCAGAGCTTACATTTTATAAAATAGCGGCAGCGCGCTTAGCAAAATATTTTTTGTTATAATTATGACTTTGATTCCGGCTACGCGTAGGAATTTCCCGACAGTGCGGCCCCTGGTTAGCCCATTTATTCCGTGGAACACAAAAGTCTCCTCCAACCATAAAAAAAATTGTGGACAATCTTAGACAGTTCGACCTAGTCCCAAACTAAGCAAAGCATAATTAGAGAGATAAATAAATAGTAAAATAAATAAAAAACATCCAAGAACCAACAGAAAAGACACATAGAACATACAAGATATAGGCGCCCTAGGCCTAAAGGGGCAGCTCCACTCGCTCTTCGGCGTTTCATGTGCTTTGACTATGAATATATTCTGAACCTTTTCAACACAAAGACAACTTAATCCAAAGCCGGTTGGCATCCTTCAAAATATAAACAAGGACGAACGAGGATTATGTTGATTATGCTTGACGAGGTTTTATTCCTTGCAGTATAGGTAAGGTATTGACTGTGAGGCTAGGTCACCCACTGACCACTTCAACTCAGTGTAATTAGAGCTCTGCAGCCAGATTTGACATTGGTTCTCGCCGTAAAAGCAACAAACTAGAGACGTCGTAAGTACGTTTCATTGTATCATATCAGCCAAAGTAATAAAACAATAACATTGTTACAAATATACGTGAGACCAGACTTGTCTATGTTTATAAAGATCATTATATAAAGTATTATTCATTACATAAAGAAAACAGTATTATAGGAGTACCTACATCTGTAAGTTTATGCAGTTATTTTGACCGGATTAGTCCAATAAGGAATAAGAACTAATCTGAGGTTAGCGTTGAATGTTATGGACTAATCTTAGAATAAGTAAACCCTGTTTTTGTTTGGTTTAATTTCCCAAAACCTACCTTTTATTGATAATGTATGACAATTAAGTACTGTTAATTTATACATATGTACCTACCTATATGAAGCACAACTAGCAAATAAAAGAATATATTACACTCTGTTTGACCCACGGATTGTTATTTTAAAATGATTGGAAATAAAAAAACACGGTAAGAGGAATAGTTATAAGAGGCCAGTCGATGCGACGCAATCAGAGTCGGCGCGGCAGATCAAAGGCGGTGCTAATGGCCTTTAAAAGAGGGTGCGAGACGTGGCCGAGGGGGCAACTCTGCACGAGACCGTTCTAGCGCTTACACTGCTGCTCAACACCTGCTTTGCTCAACGGGGACCGCAGTAAAACGTGCAATGGATGGGTAGTCTCCAGTGCGCGCTCAAGTAGGGGTGGCACTCTTTTTTGTCTCAACGCTTGTTTTCTAATGAAAGCCACTTGTGTTTGAGGTTGGTTTGGTAGTTCAATTTTCGGTGGAATATTTATGACGCTTATTATGAGTTTCTGCAATCGGCCGATTGCTCAGCGGATCACTGAAATATATCTGAACCGACGTGATCGTTTTAAAAAGGTACTTCTGAGTACCAATATAAAGAATTAGGTAGGCTTGAATGCAGGTTCTGAGAAAATAGCAAGACGAACCGAAGGCATTTAAAATGTGTCCTTTTAGAACTTATAATATCTACATAATATAACTAATACATAATATACAGAATATAAAAAAAACTTTAAACTAGAGGTAAACAACAGGCAGTCTTATCGCTAAAGGGCTATCTCTTTCAGATAACCTTCTGTGATTTCCAGTTGTCAAACATCGGTTTATGTATTTAAAAATATTTCATGATTAACATCATCATTCTATATACGTACGGACATACGTCTTACTACTGGGCACAGGCGTCCTCTATCGATGAGAGGAATCGGGCATTAATATTGATATTTTAATTATTTTTTAAATGCCTAATCTCTCTCATCAAGAGAGGAGGTCTGTGCCCAGACGGGTTACCTGATGGTAAGCAAACACCGTCACCTAAGGACGAATGTGACTCCAGAAGAATCACAAGCGCATTGCCAACCCTTTAGTAACTTGAGAATTCGGTGTGTCGACATATCTAGAGACGTATGCATATGCATATTTGTTAGTGTCCGACCGAAACATGTTTTTTTGCCGAAACCGAAACCGAAGGTTCGGTTTTGCCTCTAGTTTCGGCCGAAACCGAAACCGAAACTTTTACTGACATGTTAAAATCGTTGAATAAAATGTCACACCTATAATTCGAATAGGTGGTATGAATTAAACAAGTTTTTTTTTAAATACCACGTCGGTGGCAAACAAGCGTACGGCCCGCCTGATGGTAAACGGTCACCGCAGCCTATGGACGTCTGCAACTCTAAGGGTGACACATGCGCGTTGCCGCCCTTTAAAATTTTATACACTCCTTTCTTGAAGAACCCCATACTGTAGTCCCTCGGGAAAACCTCGGCAGTGAGCTTATTCCACAACCGGAGCGTCCAAGGGAGGAAATTCATCTGAAACCGTAGCGTACGTGACCATTTAGGTTCTGAGGTGTGAAGGTGAATGCCCTGCGGACGGCGAGCGGTGCGATGGTAGAAAGGGGCCGTGGGCATCATGTTGAAAAGTTCTTAGGAGCACAACCCATTATACAAGCCATAGGACACTCACAAGGAGGCAAAGTTTCTTCTTAAACTTAACGGTTCAATATCGCTTCTGAGTTTGGGATCGTCCACGATTCGCACAGCACGTCTCTGAAGCAATTCAAAAGGCCCAAGCTGTTATCCAGGTGCTCCCGCCAAGAGGTGACAGAAAACTCAGTGGGGACGGACTTGTGATTTATATCATAGAAGTCTCTGTCCAGGGGTGACGTATCGCTTCGCTCAATTTAGCACAGCTTTTTAGATGCGAGCCTGGCTTTGTCTTCTACGTAGCTCCGAAATGAGACGTCGCTGTAAATGTCGACACCAACGATCCCAATAACTCTGAGATGGAGAGGGCTGTGTCTTGGAATAGGCAAAAGTGAATGGGTTTTTTTCTTAGTGCACGCGTATACTTGCGTCTTGGTGGGGTTGAACTGGACCAGATTATCCTGGCTCTTACTCACGCCTTTTTTGAAGACTCCCATGCTGTAGACCTTTGGTAATACCTCGGCAGGCTCAGCTACGAGATCGCAATGGCTCCAAGGTGTGGGGATGTGCTCGAAAGCGAGAGGTGCGATGATGATAGAGGGCCGCGGGCAACATGTCATACATAGGCCTCGCCCAGGGAATGCCAAAACAATCAATGAGGAGCTACCCGCATCCAGCAGACCCACGCGACCTTAATCAGGTCATCAGCTCACCTCAAGCCTCAGCAACCTTGTGCGGGCATTCCTACGCTACGTCATCCGGTTCGTGGTCGCCACTCGAGAACTCGTTTGTCCCACCGATCATCGGTTCTCCAGGCAAGATAGCCCGCACCTGCCACTTTAGTTTGGCAAGCTTTCAGGCTATAGCGGTTACTTTGATTCCTCAGCGGGTATCGTCATTTTTTAGATCTCGCAGAGTAACTTGGAGCATAGGCCATACCCTCTCCATCGCTCGTTGAGTGACTTTGACCCTCCTTTTTCGGAGCCATCCAGTCATAAATGGCAACACGCACTGGTCAAAGACTTTAAGTATTGGCGAGAGGATAATCGATACATGACGAAAAGATATTGCGTCTCCCGAACGCCACCCAGCCAAGTCATTTTTGACAATTAATCTCCTTCTCGAAACTGCACCTGCCCAACTGAACCATTTGTCCTAGGCTCAGGGACAGTACACAAATTTGTCGACGACTTTGAGCGTAGTCTCTGATATTAATTGGAGTACGTACTAGATACATGGACGTTAGTTATGATTTTCGTTTGTTCCATGTTCATTTTAAGACCAACTTCTTCAGAGGCCTACCTTAGATCATGGAGTACTTAAGTTCTCCATGGTCTCATGGTCTGAAGAAGAACAACCAAACTCCTGTCCCATGCCTTTCAGAATGACTAAATCGAACAGCTTCTAAACTAGATATAAAATTAACTAAAATAATATTTTGATTTTGAATTTTAACAGATCACAATCAGCCAGCTTCGAAAGACTAATTAGAATTCACGATCCGAAAGTAGGTACAATTTTGTAAGTTTCGGCACGACCGAAAGGTTCGGCACTTTTTTGACCGAAACCGAACCTTCGGCCGAAACATGATTTTTAGGCCGAAACCTGCCGAAACCGAAACCCAAACTTCGGTCGGACACAAATATTTGTTTGATTGAGGTAGGAGTAGGTGCATATAATAAGAAATTTGACTTTCAAACCTCGATAAAAATTTATTTTTACATGTGAAAACTGAATGGTGTATATAATAAGTGGTCCGGACGTTTGTATTTTAGTTTGAATTTTATTTTGGGTAGTTCCATTTCATAACTTTGACGATAAAGAGGAAAACCCACCTCACCCCGTAGTGACTCGTATTTGGGGTGAGAGGGTTTTTCATACAAAGGTGATTTTGGAAGATTGTGGTTTCGATTTTTTTTTATTATGCGTATTACTATAGCCTCATTTTAAATTGGAATACATTATTGTTGTGGCTGTAGCCTTAAAATCCCTTCTCACCCCCCTCTCAAACCTTCTCTCCCCATTCATACCCCAACTCTCCCCGCGAAACCTACTCACCCCGTTTTACGGTACCATTAATGATTTACCTCACATGGTGGACTGATAACCTGGTAAAGGTCGCAGGAGTCCACTGGATGCGGGTGGCGCAGGACCGGTCATTGTGGCTGATATGATGATGATGATGATGATTAATTATTTTGAGGTTCTATGCGGACGAAGTAGTGGGAAAAACTAGCAATAATATGTTTCCCGAACACCACATGTCGCTGTCGCCGTCGCCCGAACTCGTGACGTATTACTATTACTTATTCTGTGCTCGTGGCCAACCCGTAAATGTCAATTAATTGCCACCACTGAAGAGCCCTCTAATTTGGAGGGCCCGGCGCATTGAGAAGAAGAAAACATTTGTCAGGGGAAAAATTAAAAGGGCGGTAATGAACGTATTTCGTAATTGTTTTCGTTTAAGGGATGTATGGGAATTTAATGAAGGCCTACGTCAAAACGAACCTGTTTTTCGTATCAAAGTAAAAAATAAGTATACTCTGTAACGTTATTTTGCGTTTGTTTTTGGATTATAAGGTCCGGAAATTAGTAGTTCCGTATATTTAGGTAGACTTTGGCGGCCGTACCCGAAGTACAAATTTTCCTATAAACTTTTGTTAATTTAAAATCTTTGATAGTATAAAATGTTTAACCCTTTCTGTACGGGTGACAACCAGAGTTGCCAATTAGGCAACATCACTGTAGTACGGGTGTCAACTATAGTTGATCGAAACAAGGACGAAGTTCTAGATTTTTTTTCAACAATCTTAGTCCTTATGTCTTGGTAATAACGATAATATTTAGTAGTAGCATTAGTATAGATACAAAGAAAAAAATGCCAAGACATTTCGGTAGATGGCGTTGAAATAAATGCTTATTTAAAAATCCCGCATTTTTTCTGTCAACTGGGGTTGACACCCGTACTTCACAAGTGCAGAAAAAGTAACTCAATATGGCGGCAAATAGTGCTGTTTTATATTTCATCGAGTTTTAGTAGTGGGGCCAGTTGCAAGTGTTATGGTCGTAAATTTCGTGATTTAAAGAATATTAATATTTATTATCATTTAAAGGCCTTGTTCTATTCAAAATATCATACACTAATATTTACAAAACTAACAATAGTTAAAATCGCTTGTAGTAACTTAATTTTTTATTTTGTTTTAGTGTGAGATATTACGCGTGAAATATAAAGTATTAGTGATTAAAAGTGCAATAAGTGAGTAGTTAGCAAACGTCAATAATGTTTTTAATGTGTGTAATTTCAAGCACATAGCTGTTATATTTCAGAAAATACACGTAAGTGAAAATATGTCTAACCGCCGACTCTCGCAAAAACATGCCCGTATTGAGGCGGTGCTAGGCGTTCAAGTCCCCGTACAGAAAGGGTTAAGAAACTTCAATATATTTTCCTATCTTATACCACCACCACCACCATATCAGCCGTAGGACGTCCACTGCTGGACATAGGCCTCCCCCAATTTCATGGGGGGTAAATGCCATAATCGCCACGCTTGGCATGCGGGTTGGCGATCGCAGTATCTCCACCGCACCCGCCTCTATCTTATACGCTCTGTTCAAATTTTGGACGACGGAGATGGACGGAATATTCATAAGAATTTCTGCTTCATTTACTGCCACTACTGCACTTTGACAAGTTGAGAAAAGTCTTAAAACTAAATCAAGAAATAGGACAAAGATCGTGATAAATCATACAGCATGTCTTCCATTCGAACCTGTTTTAACTATCGATAGTTTTAAGCGTCCTTTAGTAACTACTAAAATGAAACTGCTATTTAAAAATATATAGCAATGGGGTATTCAGGTATTTGCCACATGTTAAGAGGAATTTTGATTATTTACAAGTGGCCCTAGTGCATGGACACGTTAAAACCCTCTAAAAATGTATACCATGGTGTCAGTCTATGGATAGTAAACCATCAAAATATCACATTGTAAATTACCTACAAAATTTTACCAAAACCAAGAAAAGATATGTGCCGAACTTTAAGAATTAATAAATAAATTACTGTCATGTCATGGGACGCACACAGAGACAGCACCCGTCAGGGCGTACAAGGACTATTACTGGTTGAAATCTAAATAACCGGATAATTGGGTGAATATGATGGACTAATGGCTGGGCTATTCAATTAGACAACAGACGCTTACCTGATAAAACTGCCTCTCATTTTTATTTCCGGCAGACGGTGACTCGCCCTCTGCTAGATGGGCCCCTATAAATAAAGTCCTTAAAAATGGCCTAAGGGTAACACTGTTGCAAAGCGTCAGTGTACATATAGCCAACTCACCACTTAGGTGACCACATCCACCCCCGAGCAATAGCTCTGGGGTTGCGAGTGTCCATGGGCGGTGCTAATCACTTACCATCAGGCGATTCGTCTGCTCGTTTGCCTCCTATGTCATAAAAAAGCCGGTTAAGGCACGCCAGAAGCGGGGGGTCTGTCCATGCAACCAACCCACAACACCCTCAAGAGCACTCAGGTATGTAGGGTAGCTCCTCCCTGACAGCTCGCCAAAAACTGCTTTACGTTGACTGCTTGCACTGGAAAACCAGTGGACGATGGGGTCGTCACATCCCAGAGGATCAGCGCAAATTAGACCTTGACAATAAACGCGACCAGTTAAAGGCCCGCCCACCTGCTTCCATAGCTGACCAGGACGGCGTACTTACGTGCCCGCAATGTGCATGGAATTTCGCCGCAAGGACATAAGCCATCTTCGAGCGCATGAGCGCCAAAACGCTGCATAGGAGTCGGAGTGGTCGCCATGACCGAAAACGGTCGGTCATAGCTGTACCCAGTAGGGACACTTGCATCACATTTTGGGCCAATAGGGAAGGTCTGAAATTTTTAAAACTCCTTGATTATTTTTCTAATGGTAGGAATAACCGTCGCCATTAAAAGAAAAAAGTTTCAGATTTTTCAGAGTTGTGGTACGCAATGACATTGACAGTTCAAGTCATACGACCAACCTATGATGAACTATCAATGTCATTGCGTACCACAGATTCAAGCAGGTGTTTTTTTTTAAATACTTGACGGACTAAGAAATGTCTTAGTAGTCCGATACGGGGCAGACGCGACCTGATATAAAATGTTTTACAAAATATACGGCGCAACCGAAAAATCTGATACTTTTTTCTGTTAATGGCGACGGTTATTCCTACCATTAGAAAAATAATCAAGGACTTTTGAAAATTTCAGGCATTCCCCATTAACACTCATCCCGCCCACTGTTGTGTTTATAAAAACAAACAAAAAAAAATTCTTGCACACGATCCGTCAAACACTCTGCATATAATGGCGACTGTACCTACTGCTACCCACAGTAACAACGTGTAAACCACCTGTCAAATCGTTTGAAGTCTTTAAAAAATCACATAACAATGCGTCTCGACAGGTAATTAGCTGCTCGGAGCGGAATAGCCCTCGACTTGGCTTTGACGTGCCGCTGACTAAGGCTGTGGTCTATGGCTGACGCTGCTTGCTAAAACAGCTATAGAAGTGTACGCTTCCATATAACGTGTCAACTGGATACCACCGCCTTACCGCTGTTGTGTCGAATGTGACAAGTGTTGGTAAATTTACTTTTTACAGTTTACATTTTACAGGACATATTATAGGACAATTTTTACACAAATCGAAATAGTCCCATAGTAAGCCTTGTGTTATGGATACTAGACGAAGATATATTTAATAGATATAGAATATATTTAATAGAATAGATATAGTTAAATACATAGAAAACATCCAAGTCTCAGGAACGAATGTTTCTGCTCTTTGAATTCGAACCCGGGACCTCTAGCTTCGGAGTGTCACTACCAACTAGGTTAAACAGGCCGACAAAAGGCATAAAAAGCTTATTCTAGTAGTGTACGCTCATTATTGAAAAGACGATTCAAATTTTGAATCTTTTGGGACACTTTAGTGTAATCCTAGACTTTGTTTCCAAACCAGTGGCACTTGTCTTGCTTGACGTTTCTGCCTCATGTATTGACCTCTAGGCAAAATAATCTATACAAAAAACCTACAGAAAATAACGAAATCGGCATATGCGTGCCTATCAAATTCGAGGACTTCCCTCAATGTCTCCTAAATCCCATCTTCAGATCTTCACTAAATTTATATAGGACCAATGTCTCGGGGTACCTGCTATGAAACAAAAAAAGAATTATCAAAATCGGCCAACGTGGTCAAGAGTTATCGGGGAACATACATACATAAAAAAAAAAACAAGCAAACATACAGACGAACTGAGTACCTCCTTCCTTCTATTGAAGTCGGTAAAAAAACCGGTCAAGTGCGAGTCAGACACGCGCACTGATGGTTCCGTACAACTAAAAAACAAATATCATTCATCAATATATAGATATTTGTTGGTAAAATATACGTACTTAATAATAAACATTATCACCAAATTTCAAGTTCATAGGACATTGGGAAGTTAAAAAATTCTCCGGAACAAAATGTGTAACAGATGACAGACGGACTCGCGAGTGACATGAATAGGGCTTCGTTTGGACCCTTCAAGTACGGAACCCTAACAAGAAGATAATGTTCAACGTTACCACGGTTCACAAACTCACTCGTAACTCGCCCGTCTCAACCGAATCACCGTGGTAGGGCAGGGCAAACATGGCGGTGGCGGTCTGTTTGCGTCTAGGAATTCATTTCCTACGCCTATTCTGGACGTCTTGGGGATTCTTCTTTTTTAACCGACTTCAAGATTTCAAAAGAGGAGGTTATCAATTCGGTTGTATGTTTTTTTTTATTTTTGTTTTTTTTTTAATGTTTGTTACTCCATAACTCCGTCATTTCTTAACCGATTTGAAAAATTCTTTTTTTGATTGTATGTATATATATCCAAATTGGTCCCGTTTTTGTCAAAAGGCAGTTCTGATGATGGAATCCATGAGGAATTGAAGGAACTCCTCAAATCTTTAAGGCAAACATATAGTGATTTTTGTGTTTTATCAACAAGTCAAGCATTTGCATCCAAAAATGTGACATTGGATGAAGTGGAACTGCTGATGATGATCAGAACAGAACTCTTCAACGACGAAAAGTTCACGTTTGGCGATTTGTCCTCCTAGCTGTGTTGGTTAAGCAAGTTCTATTTTCACGATTAATTTTTGTCATGTTAGAGTTCTGATGATGGGATCCATGAGGAATTGAGGGAACTCCTCAAATTTTAAAGGCAAACATATAGTGATTTTTGTGTTTTTATCAACAAATCGAGCATTATCATACAAAAATGTGACATTTGATGAAGTGGAACTGCTGATGATGATCAGAACAGAACTCTTCAACGACGAAAAGTTCACGTTTGGCGATTTGTCCTTCTAGCTGTGTTTGTTAAGCAAGTTCTATTTTCACGATTGATTTTTGTCATGCTCGAGTTCTGATGATGGGATCCATTAGGAATCGAGGAAACTCCTCAAATGTGAAAGGCACACAAATAGTGATTTTAGTATTTTCATGAACTAATCAAGCATTTTCATTCATAAAAGTGACATTTGATGAAGTGGAACTGCTGATGATGATCAGAACGGAACTCTTCAACGACGCGTAGTTCACGTTTGGCGATTTGTTCTCTTCGTTTTGTTTGTCAAGCAAGCAAGGTTTTTCCATGATTTCATGAGGAATTGAGGGTACTTAGTCTTCTACCATTATAAACATACTTATAGCCATTTTTGTATTTTATTGTATGGAATCTAAGAGTGCACCATCTAAGATTAATAACCTTTCACCGGACTCCCCCATTGAAGTCGGTTTTTTTTCTTAAAAATTATTTACTTTAATAGTCCAATATTTATATAAGCAGGATTTTCTTCAGAAACCGTATCATAGGAGGCCAAACTACATACTCTGACATATTTTTATTTATTTATTTATTTATTTATTTATTAAGGTTTGCCAACAGATGTAATACAATAAAAAATCTTATTTATAACAGATAATTTTAACTACTGCTAGAGTATTCACCCAATTACAGGCAAACACGGCATGCATTAAACATAGTAAAATCTACTTAATTATTTACTCTAACATACGTAGTCATAGTCTGATTTGTCACCTTGACGGTTTTTATGATATATCAAGCAAATGTGGTAGAAAAGTTTCGTGTAACAAGGTAGGTATAATCAAGGTATGATCTTAAGACGAACAGTGAACCTTTTTTCATGTAGTTAGCCACTTAGGAAATTATGAAATTAGAACTTTATGCCATTACAGGATTTAACAAAAAAAGCAATTTATATAATTGATAAGGATCTTTTATACTATACTATTGAAGTTATTTAATGTGATATTTATTAGACCTTCATACAAAGGAGGCCTGCTAGTACTGGCTACAGTAGAATTACGTCAAATTTGTATTTCGGGATTTTCGGGTAGCAACCGTTCTACGGTTTGTTCGTTTACGTTTATACAAGTCAGTTGATCAATAACAGTGCCTATATAAACAACATTCCTTATACGTTATCCTGGTTTATCTGCGCTAATCTTCTGCTTAATATTTTATCCAAGATGTACTAGTAGTGTTAATTAATGAAAATTAATTCTTGAATATCTTCGAAATGGTGTAAGGATTGAGATAGTAGTGTCTTTGAAAGGATTACTTTATTTCATCTTAGGAATATGCCCTCGCGAAAAAAGCGTATTTAATAACATCTGTATTTTTTAAAGTTATCTCAATGTTTGACACCTAACGCCTACAGGGGTGTTATTCACAAACCGACTGGTCCTCACCCCTCACCTCACACCTCACCCGTTTTTATATGGATACTGTCAAAAATTGACAAATGACATTTGACAGTTTCCATATATAAACGTGTGGTGAGGTGAGAGGGGACCAGCCGGTTTGTGAATAAGAGGGCAGCACATGTCGCCATGGCGTCAAGGTCACTCGTTTTTGGGTTTGTACATAGTTTAGTGTCTATATGCAATGATTTTCAAAATCGGCTTCCATTGTTCAGTAAGCAGTGTACTCGTTTGTACATTCACGGCGCTGAACCAAATTTCTATCCCCGAAATCATTCAGGAGGTGACTTGGAAGGTGAAAGTGTATAAAGTATATACGGGAGTGCGATTACTTAGTTCTTCCCGAAAGAATTTACTATAGGGTACCGCTAGCCCCGTAGCGTAGATTTCAGAAAACATCTCAGTTCCAGAATACTCCGGCAGATGGCGCCGCGGGCGCGACCTAGATCCTTTCAGCCCATTTGCTGTATCTCTGTTTGACATCGCAATACCAGAGAGAGATAGCTTGTAACTGCATTCAAATAAGAAAGGCTGGATAAAGACTCCTTTTGAGACGTTCCTGTGGCTAATGCTGAGTACACATCGGCGTGGAAAAAAGTTGAGGTTTCGGCTGTTTTCACGACTGTGCTAAAAAATAATTTCCAGCAAACAGCTCGCAACGCATTCGATCGGAACGGATTTAAAAATCTTTAAACGGTATTAAATCAAGTACACAGTATTTAAAGTCTATACCGACACGCGATCGTATCCGAACGTATGCTGCTGTGCGCAGCTAGCTAATATTGAATTTTAATACTGTTTTAAAGATTGTAACATCCCACCGACCAATTATCCATCCGTTCCGATCCGATGCGATGCGAGCAGTTTGGTGGAAATTCCGTGTGATCTTTAATTCGGTATATTTTAATAACAATTCCTAACATAGTCACCATATCACACTACGATATAAAAACATATTTAGTAAATTTCGTGAATTGTGTAGGTACAACCAGCAGCAGTATAGCTAAGCACGTTCACAATTATCTGACAGAGCCTTGTTCTCTTGACATTATAGTTTGTGTACTTTATTTTGAGCACTAGGCCCTCGTAGCTACTTCTGCTGATTATTGTACCATCATTCAATATTTACTATTACAGCGAAGGAATGAAGGCGAAACATATTTTTTTATACCACGACGGTGGCAACCGAGATATGGACACTTGCGACTCCAGAGAAATCACAAGTGCGTTGCCGACCCTTTATTGACTTGGGGATGCGCTGTATTGAGAGTGAGGGACCCGCAGATGTCTCCAGCTGTCAAGCTAGCCACCACCAGGAACACAACACCACATACCTAAGTACCACTACATAAGGGGCAAGTAGTGATGCTATTATGGCTGCGGTCTTCTGTAAGGTGGAGGTACTTCCCCAGTTGGGCTGCTCCAAATTTGAGCGAGATGACGTTTCGCTGTGCCCTACCTCTTCTTGTATGTAAAGTCCCCAACCAGCACTGAATTGACGTGGAGACTACAGCCGATCTTTAGAAGAGGGCTTAACCGACAGTGGAACACACCAACAGTGAACAGTTAGGCACTTTTAATTTTTATAAACAGGGGTTGACAACCAAAAGTCACTATAAAATCTGTCACTACTCTTAGAAACCTCCCATCTCAGTACTAAAACGGTATTTGTTACTAAGTGAGTTTTGGTTGTCAGCTGCTGATATATGTATTTAAGCAAACATGCTATAAATGACCCGACCCGGGGGACCCGGGTATGTCCTAAAACTACGGCCAAGACCACCGGGGGATGGGCAGCAGCATCCCTGACGTGCGGTGGAGATACTGCGATCGCCAACCCGCATGCCAAGCGTGGCGATTATGGCATTTACCCCCCATGGAATTGGGGGAGGCTTATGTCCAGCAGTCTCAGCAGTGGACGTCTTTCGGCTGATATGGTGGTGGTGGTGGCGCTATAAATAAACCAGTCTTTGACGATTTTAAAGAAACTTG
Source organism: Notocelia uddmanniana (assembly GCA_905163555.1). Classification (NCBI taxonomy): domain Eukaryota; kingdom Metazoa; phylum Arthropoda; class Insecta; order Lepidoptera; family Tortricidae; genus Notocelia; species Notocelia uddmanniana. The sequence continues at coordinate 7,433,846 of LR991064.1, forward strand.
CCCCCTTGCTTTTTTATGCCACGTCGATGGCAAACAAGTGTACGGCCCGCCTGATGGTAAGCGGTCACCGCAGCCTATGGACGTCTGCAACTACAGGGGTGTCACATGCGCTTTGCCGACCCTTTAAAAATGTACACACTCCTTTCTTGAACAATCTCATAGTTACTGTAGTTCCTCGAGAAAACTTCGGCATTCATTCCAGCTCATCCCACAACCGGAGTGTCCGAAGGAGGAAGTTCCTCTAAAACCGTACCGTACACGACCATTTAGGTTCTAAGGTGTGTGGATGAATGCCCTGCCGACGGCGTGTTCTATCCCTTGTAAATAAATATAAAATGGGTTGTGCTCCAAAGAATTGTTCGAAATGCTGCTCATTGCTCAGGGCCGCTTTCTACTTATCATCGCACCGCTCACCGTCGGCAGGGCATTCATCCTGACACCTTAGAAGATAAATGGTCGCGTACGGTACGGTTTCAGAGTTTCTCGAGGAACTAAAGTTTGGGGTACTTCATAAAAGTAATGCACTTATAAATTTTAAAGGGTCGGCAATGCGCATGTGGCTCCAATGGATTTTCGGGCGTTCACAGGCTGCGGTGACCGCTCACCACCAGGAGCCGTACCGTTGTTTGCCACCAAAGTGATAAAAAAATGTGTTAGGAACTGGCCGCTTTTTAACGCCGTCAAAGGGTTACCCGCTTGATTGAAAAAAAAAAAAAATACTGTCACACACAGATGAAGTCGATTGGCCGTAAATCTTTATTTATTAAGGTTAGCATTTTTTTTAACAGTTTACAATTCAAGAGTGGCCTTAAGCTAATATAATAATGTTTGTCCTCGAATATTTACGAGCAGATGATTGAGTAAAACGGTCAACGCTTGCCCTTTGATACCGAAGCGGACTAGTTTCGAGGGTGACAACTAGTTAACCCTCTCCCCGCGACCTTTTACGAAACATGACACTTCCTATTAACGAAGTATATGCTAAAATGTTTTGTGACGATCAAATATCTATAGGGCCAAATGCAATCAGGAAATGCAAAAGTCATATAATATATGGGTGTCAAAGTCAGGAATTCAGGATCCTTTCGATAACTGATGTCGATACTTGCATCGTTATAGCATTGCAGCCGCACCTATTGGTTCTGAATGCGTTTACGGTGTACTGGTAAAAGTAAAATTATATGTAAAGTATAAATATAAATAAATAAATAAATATTGGGAGACAATCTTACACAATATCAAACTAGTCCCATAGTAAACTCAATCACTTAATAAAGCTTGTGTTATAGGCAGGTACTTACTCAAGTCGTCTACGATGATATATCTAATACATGTATAATAATATTTAAATACTTAGAAAACATCAAAATCTCAGAAACAACTGTTAGTGTTCATCACACAAACAAATGCCCTTATCGAGATTCGAACCCGCCGGGACCTCCAGCTTCGACGGCAGTTAAAGATTAAATAATAGATAAGTGGGTAAAATAATTATTAAAGAATAAAAAGCTATATTGTTAAAAAATATTAAGTGCTTCTTTGTAAAATTTTTATAGTAGGTACATTACGATACAAGTGCAGAGAACAGGAAATTCGCAACGAGTGGTGATAAATTAAAACACGACCAAAGGGATTGTTTTAAATCGACACGAGTTGCGAATTACCTATTCGCACGTGTATCGTACAACGTTTTACAGTACATATGGCTCTTTAAAGTTTCGACATATGCACGTAATCTGCTGATTACCGCACTCGTGCGGTAAAGTAGCACCATATGTACTGTAAATATTGTAATTTATATGTAATTATTGATAGTTTATGTAAGCTATGTTTATATATCAATATATTAACCAAATCGGCATAACATTAGCAAAAGTAATGCGTTTTTTTTATTTTGTTACGTTAATTTTCAAATTCAAATTGTTTATTGCATAAATCTCATTACTTATAATAATTAGATGGAACAATAAATAGCTAGGTATACATGTGACGCCCTGCAAGGGCACAGCAACATACTTAAAACTAACAAACTAACTTCAATGTACCTCGAAAATCGTGTAGTATGAGATCTGACATTTTTTTCTATGAAAAGCGGCCGATACGACGTAGGTTATAAAATTAAATAAATTTCACAAAGAAAGCCTGAGTCCATCAGGTTAGCCCTAGCTTTACAGATTTCGAAAATGCTTTGTTAGCTACAAGATCACTCTATTTAATATGGGCACCATTTCACGATTGGACACTCACCCTTCGCAAAGCGCACGAAAAACCGTTCATATGTTTACCAACTTCCTCACAAGACGGCTTAAATGTTATCTCTGCTTCCAGAAACCGATTGTATTAGTTGATTGAACACACACCATTACACTAAATATTTGTATAGTCCCTCAATCTACCTACAAGACGATCATACACAATTATAAGACCGAGAAAACTGCTGCCAACCCAAAGCATACGCCTATAAAAGGATAATCCCGAAATTTGCACCCTATCGCGTGGTCTTAAGAGTTCGCGATAGGGAACTTGTAAGAAATATGTTTGTGTTAAGGGCGTAGGGTACAGTCAGCCCTAATATTGACAGTAGACAATTTCCGGCGCTGCGAGCAAACAGGCAGGATTCCGCGCAATTCGGTCCTAATTGCAAACGTGTCAACGTAGGGACGTGAAATAGGGTGACCATAAGGGGACGTACAATTTTCTTTAAAAGTATTTTATATTCCTTGTGTGCCTTTTAGGTTTTAAAACTGTTATCAAATCAAACTTTTTGTCGTCTAAAGTTAACTAAATAGTAGGTAGGTGTAATAAATACCTAAATATAAATTTAGAGAACACAAAGGAAAAAATCAAATTAACTGCAAGACATCTGTGGCAAGATGGTATCTCCAAAGAGATGATATCGAGTGATGGGAAGGACACAATGTAAACATTTCATCGGAAATGAATCCCGACCAGAGTAAATATCAAACGCCTCGAAATTACTTTTCAAGTGTTTGCACTTTGCACTTTTACAAGATTGCAGGCGTTCGACGCTAGATAATAATAAGTACGTATGTATCTATCTAAATACTATTCTATGAAATACACTGCCACTATCATCATAACATACTTAACACGTTACGTCCACAAAACAATCAAATATTCCGTAGTACGGCTTTGAGTCATCAATATCATCACCATCCTAGCGTTATTCCAGTTCTGAAGGATGCCGGGGTTCACCACACAAAAAATGGCGTAGGCACTATTTTTTACGGAAATTACGGGGGAAACTAGACCTTATTGGGATTTATCTTGGTAAGAGAGTGGGCAACTTTACTGCTAGAAGATCTCAAGCCGCCCGAAGGCCTCTATAACTTGCCTTAAAGACTACTGTCATAGACACACATCAACGGCTTAACGTGCCTTCCAAAGCACGGGAGCGCTCAGTTATTAACCACTCAGAGTGGCCCCCCATCCAAGATTTGGCCTAGGCCGACGTTGCTTAACCTCTCATACCTACCTAAGCATTTAGTGTCTGATTGAATCTGATTAATAAAGAATGACGAATTTTTAAAACAGAAAATTAAAAATTATGTAAACAATGTAATTATAAAATTCATTTTTATGCAAAAAAAAATACTTGAATATAAAAAATACCGAAAAAGCAAAAAGTGTGCGTTGGCCGGGAATCGAACCCGGATCAACTGCTTGGAAGGCAACTATGCTGACCATTACACCACCAACGCAGCTGTGCTACAGGCCGAAATTTGCCATCAAGTCGGGTACATATATAAGCGAATCAATGATTAATGTATAAACTTGACCGTGACTATGTCCAAAGTAATAAGTGATAAGGAATTTATGTAATGATAAGAAGGTAATGATAAATTGTATGACTAACAATGACATAACGATTGCGGCGCATTGTCATAACGATTATGGCGAAATATTTAACAGATGGTTGTTAATGAAAAGAAAATACTTAAGCAGGTAAGTTATTCTACTACTTTGTGCTCGAAGTGTAGAGAACAGAACTTGGGAAAAATGCTCACGAACCCCAGCCAATACTGCCTTTAAATACACTTAATAATAATCGAAACCGGATAGAAAGTTTCGCTTTCATACTTAGGTAGGTACATACGCATCACGCACCGCTGAAAAAAATTAACATTACTTAAGTAGGTAACAATTTCTATATTGAAATCAGCGAATAAAGCTGTATTTCCTGCGCATCCACGGATATATTTCACACAAGCTATTAAAGCATTCTAAAGTAGGATAGGAAGCCCATAATCACAGCGCAAAGGCATAAGATACGAGTGCACTCGTCTTTGAGCGCTTTGTAAAACCACGGCGGATCATCAGACAACATCAACAATGTAGCTCATACGCTTAACAAAAACTAACCCTAAACTCTCAAACGCATCAAAGCTAATTTATGAAACTAGCAATGATACTAGAGCGCATCTTAACCCCCCGCGAGACAATGGGGGGAGAGCATTTCCCCCCCGCCGGGGGTTGAGTGCCGCGCTGTAATCATGGCTAATAGAAGCGCGTGTGCTTTGATCTGCGTGTCAAAGGGAGGAGAAGTCGCCAAGGTGGTTAGAATTGGCAAAAATATCTCACTTTTTAAAGTGGGTAAAGTTTAATTATTAAAGTTGGTTCGTAAGGGTTTAATGAGTTTTGGGGCTTGTAAAAATTTTAAGCCTGGTCTGCTTAGCTTTCCGATTAAAGCATTTTTTAAAGATATAGGTTATTAAATATGATCTTTGTATGCAACTGCAACAATGGAGGGAAATGACACGATTTTTATAGACAATATATTATGGACTGCAAGTGGACACTTTTATTTTATTACTTACAATTATTTCTGTCTGGGTGAGAACAGGAGGTCCCTGATCTTTAAGTGCGGCTTCAGTGAATGACGTGACGTGGACGTGACCATCGCAACCTCAACTCCGAAATATTTCAGTAAGTAAGTTCACTTTGACCGGTTATACGACCAGCGTGACCACCTGAAGAAGGAGTTTCTCTCGATTGAAGATATTGATATTTTTACAGACCCTAAAGAAACAATGAGTTGTATGCATTTTATTTGGCAGTTATTGAATAGGAACCTATTCAAAAACGAAAAAATACCCTTTCAGTTCATCAACTCATCTAAGTGGTCTCAAACCGGTACACCAAATTAGCTGGTCGCTAACCGAAACCGACCTATTGACCCTACATTATCTAAGCATTTCCTTGTAACAAACGTGATGTTCAAGTTTTACGTGACGTTTGGAACCATTATAATATTATAAAACCTATCGTGATAGCTAGGCTATTTTTATAGTGCCATTCGAACCAGTTTTTAGAGACGATCAAATGCCTATAGGGACCAACTACAACTCGAGCACAATAAAGCGCAAAAATTAAGTTTTCCCTAATTTTTACCCTTTATTGCTCGACGCTAATAGCAGCCCCCAAAACGCCTCCTACAACTTGACACTAGCTTATGACGTCACATGCAAGTTAATGAACCAACCCTTGTATGGAAATGTAAGTGTATTGCTATTTTAGTCGTGAATTTACATTATTGTCATACAATTTATTCTTCATATAAAGAATAGAATAAAACTTAATGTTTAGATTTTTTTAATGATCTACTTTTTTTATGATTATGGTAACATTTTGTAGTTCATAATTTACTGTCATATATTTTGATGGTTTAAGTTACATCGTGTTAGAAATTTTAACATGTGGCCACCCATTTTCAAAATAGGTACGTAAAGAAAAAAACTGAACAAATAGTAGTGAAAAACAAAGTGTCAACTGCCAATGTCCTTGTCTAACCATCCCTAGCCCACAAGGTGCAGTTGCGAGCGCGGGTGCAATTGTTGTCTTGCTGGCTGCGTTAATTGATTCTTTTGTGGCCCGATCGGGCAGCGGCAGGGTTAATTGGTTCTTGATGTCATCGGCCCCGATGCCTCATTGTCGTTTATTATAATTCGTTAGGGCTTTGAGGGCGCGTTGATTTGACAGTGAGTGTGCTTGAAGAATATTTCCATATCTTTGTGTAAAATGCATTATACATATTTTATCGTTGTAGGAGAATTGTTTTGTTTTTTATTAAGTTATAAGAGTTAATTTTCAATACCTAACTATTAAATTATTTCAGCTTAAGAAATAGCCGAAACACAGAACATTAAATGCGAAAACAATTCACAAATTTAAATTGAACTTTTACCCATAAGGTACAACATACAAGAATACCTAGACAACGGACTGACTTATTGCTAAAAAGCTATTTCTTCTTTATTTAGGTCCGGGTTGTTTTTTGTAAAACTAATTATTCTTGCATTCTCGAATACAAATTTCATCCCTCCTCTGGATCGGTATAAAATAAATGAAATAAATATTTTTTAAGAAAAAAAAAACCGACTTCAATGGGGGAGTCCGGTGAAAGATTATTAATCTTAGATGGTGCACTCTTAGATTCCATACAATAAAATACAAAAATGGCTATAAGTATGTTTATAATGGTAGAAGACTAAGTACCCTCAATTCCTCATGAAATCATGGAAAAACCTTGCTTGCTTGACAAACAAAACGAAGAGAACAAATCGCCAAACGTGAACTACGCGTCGTTGAAGAGTTCCGTTCTGATCATCATCAGCAGTTCCACTTCATCAAATGTCACTTTTATGAATGAAAATGCTTGATTAGTTCATGAAAATACTAAAATCACTATTTGTGTGCCTTTCACATTTGAGGAGTTTCCTCGATTCCTAATGGATCCCATCATCAGAACTCGAGCATGACAAAAATAAATCCTGAAAATAGAACTTGCTTAACAAACACAGCTAGAAGGACAAATCGCCAAACGTGAACTTTTCGTCGTTGAAGAGTTCTGTTCTGATCATCATCAGCAGTTCCACTTCATCAAATGTCACATTTTTGTATGATAATGCTCGATTTGTTGATAAAAACACAAAAATCACTATATGTTTGCCTTTAAGATTTGAGGAGTTCCCTCAATTCCTCATGGATCCCATCATCAGAACTCGAGCATGACAAAAATTAACCGTGAAATAGAACTTGCTTAACAAACACAGCTAGGAGGACAAATCGCCAAACGTGAACTTTTCGTCGTTCAAGAGTTCTGTTCTGATCATCATCAGCAGTTCCACTTCATCCAATGTCACATTTTTGGATGCAAATGCTTGACTTGTTGATAAAAACACAAAAATTACTGTATGTTTGCCTTTAAGATTTGAGGAGTTCCTTCAATTCCTCATGGATCCCATCATCAAAACTGACTTTTGACAAAAACGGGACCAACTTGGATATACATACAATCGAAAAAAGAATTCTTCAAATCGGTTAAGAAATGACGGAGTTATGGAGTAACAAACATTAAAAAAAAAAAAAAAAAAAAAAAAACAACCGAATTGATAACCTCCTCTTTTGAAATCTTGAAGTCGGTTAAATAAAATAGACTTTATTTCCGATTGTTTCAGAAAACAATACAAAGTAGTACCTAATTAAATAGTATGTCGCTTTACAACTTTACAATCAACTGCCTCAAAATCGAGATATTACATACAACATCGTAAACAAAAACGCAGAGGAAGCCGAAATACAACGAAATTTTCGGAACGGACCTGTATAGCTCCACCGCCATCACAGAGCTATACAGAAACTAAATGTAAAACTCCTGAAGTACTTCCACATAAGCATCTTTACATTATGCACCAAAATATATCAGGTTTACTCGGAAAAAGCGACGAGTTATCCATACACCTTCAGGACTTCGAGACTCGGCAGAGGCCAGTAGATATCATCGGAATAACCGAACATAATATGACAGCAGACAATGAAATGCTTCTCTCCATCCCTAACTTTTCCCTAGCAACCAGTTTCTGTAGAGAAAAAAGAAGAGGAGGAGCTTGCATTTTGGTGCGGACTGGTCTACAATACACAGTGCTGGAAAACATTAAAAAACTCTCCGTTAGCTGTGTCGTCGAGTGTTGTGCTATAGACCTTATTGATCACAATATGACAATCGCATGTATTTACAGGGTGCCCGGCACATGCATGGACACTTTTCGCGAAAAACTTGAAATTATCTTACAAACTACAGGTAGTTTAAAAAATAAAAATATTGTCATCTGCGGCGATTTTAATATAGACATCATGAAAGATACGCGAATCAGTCGTGAATTTGTGTATCAATTACTTAGCCATAATTTAGTACTAGAATTTAAGCAAGCAACAAGAATGGCTAGTGGGTCATGTCTTGATAACTTTGCACACAATATAAAGAGAGCGAAAGGTCAAATAGAAGAACTAGCTGTATCAGATCATGCCGCCCAAATTTTAAAGTGCCCCATAAATGAAAGTTTTCCAACAACATCATGGCGTGTAAGACGCAGAGACTACAGTCAGGAAAATCTTGATCTATTTCGCGAACACATAAAATGTTTAAGTTTCAATGATGTCCAATTATCGGACGACGTCAACACGGCATACAATAACTTTTTTGACATTTTCAAGTGTTTGTACGATATGTGCTTTCCTTATTTAATAATCAAAAAATCTCTAAGATCTAGGCCTAGTTGGATTTCAAAAGGCATTAGTTTGTGCTGCAAGAGAAAGCGGCAAGCCCTATGGACTTACCGACTAAATAAAACTGAGGTAAATAAAGTCAATTTTAAATCATATGCGCAGAGATTAAAAAAGGTTGTGAGACTAACTCAACGAGCACAAAATCATCATTATATTACAAACTCTAGAAGTAAGTCAAAAGCTACCTGGGAGATAATAAATAAATCTAAAATCACAAAACCTAAGATGCCTATAAATATTTTGACAGCTAATGGTGTATCATATACACAGCCAGTTGATATAGCTAATGTTTTCAATAACTATTTCATAGACGGAATAACAAATAATAATATAACCCGGGATATTACGCGTATTTCTATGAATACAAATTCTATTTTCTTAAGCCCAATTACACCTGTGGACATTAAGCAAACCATATCCTCGTTAAAAAACACACACAGCGTCGGTTTTGATGGCATAACAACAAAGGTTGTTAAATATGTAAGCGATTTGATAGCTGTACCTTTATCTCATGTTGCAAATCTAAGCTTCTCTACAGGCACGTTTCCCACGAACTTGAAAATGGCTGTAATAAAACCCTTGTTCAAGAAGGGTGATAAATCACAGGCAAGCAACTATCGGCCTATTGCCTTATTGCCAGTACTCTCAAAGGTTATTGAAAAGCTTATCTGTATCAAGTTCTACAACTTTTTTGAGAAATGTAACATACTCGTAGAAGAACAACGGGGCTTTCGAAAACATACGTCCATAAATGTGGCTATCTTTGATCTGGTTAAAAGAGCTGTAAATAGTCTTGATAAGGGAAATCCGTCTTGTTCCATATATATGGACATGACGAAAGCTTTTGATCACGTAGATCATAAGTTACTAGTAGACAAGCTACATCACTGTGGAATCCGTGGTAATGCTCAGGACCTTGTAAAATCATACCTGGCGAATAGACTACAAATCACGGAGCTAACTCAATTATGTCCTACTACCAGGGAAGAAAAAACATATGCCTCCGATAGTAGACATAACGCATATGGAATTCCACAAGGCAGCATTTTGGGTCCTTTATTATTTTTAATATATATCAACGACATAACAAAATCTAGTAAATATCCAATGATACTATATGCTGATGACAGTACCATATTTATAGAAAAGAGTAACAATAACGACTATGAACACGAAGTTAATGCAAATCTTGGACATATTATTCACTGGTTAAAATGTAACAATTTAAAAGTTAATTTAGAAAAGACCAAATTAATGCAATTTAGATTAAGGAAAACACTTCCTACACTAGATATTAAATACGAGGGCAACAGTGTAGAAAGTGTACATGTAACTAAATTTTTAGGAATTTATTTGGACAGCAACATGTCGTGGAAATCGCACTCTGCAGAAGTTTGTAAAAAATTGTATCGTTTTTCCTATGCGCTCTACAGACTAGCAAAAACTAATGACCGCAAGACAGTGCTAACAGCATATCACGGATTTGTGTCATCAACCCTGCGGTACGGCGTAATTTTTTGGGGAAACTCTTCTTATCGGGTCACACTATTTCGAGCCCAAAAGAGATGCATAAGAGCCATTTGTGGATTAAATTCCCAGCAAAGTTGCAAACATTATTTTCAGTTACTGAAGTTGTTAACGTTCCCTAGTTTATATATATTTGAGTGTTGTATCTTTGTAAAAGCGAATCCAGGTTTTTTCGAGCAGAATAAACAAACAGATAATTTTAATCTTCGCCCAAGACCAGCGACAGTAATAGTTAATAGGAGCAAGACAGCGTTGATGAGAAAATGTATAATAACAATGGCCCCAAAGCTGTATAATAAATTGCCTGAAACATGGAAGTCTGAAACCTCTAAGTCTAAATTTAAATATTTACTTTATAAATTGTTATTGGACAAATGTTATTATAATATAGAGGATTATCTTAATGACACTAATATCCTAATTTAAATCTATTGAATAATTTTATTGCATAGTTGTTTTTCAATTTTTTTTTTCTTTTTAATCTGTATTTTAACATTATTGATATGACATTTGCCTTTATATTTAATATTTTGAAATTCGACATGTAATACCAGAAATTCGTACGCCAAAAGGCACATCATGGCTTTGTAACTACATTTAATTTTTTCATCTTTTTTCACCTGTGATGAACGAATAAACGATTTCATTTCATTTCATTTCATTTCATTTCATTTCATTTCACAATATTGATGATGTTCCACAATTTCCACAAACACGTTGTCGGCCGAATGCGTGACGTTGGCCCGTCTGCAATTTCCTAACTGCCAGTCAGCACTTCCTGCAACGTTGCAGGAAGTTGCCGGGAAGGCTATGTGGACACTGCTTACAATGTCCGTTGTCACTATGTCAGCAATGGTTCGGCAATCGTTTGGCATGCTCACGATGCGTTGAGAAGTTTAGAATTGAGATACCTAATATGGTAGCTGGAATACATATGTACAAAATTCGTAGCTCTCTTCAGTAAAGTGGTGGTGACATTTGTTTACTTTTAGCTCAATGTCGGTCAGGTATACTGTCAATACCTACCTATGGAGCCTACGACACTAAACCTAGTTCGATAAGACTACCAGATGATATATATATTATTTTTTTATATAAGATAGGTAAGCATTTGACCACTATCTCACCTGATGGTAAGTGATGGTGAGGTCGAGGGTGTTACATGCGTACCTAGATAGTACCTATTCACTCTCGTCTTCAAAAGATCCAAGTTATAAGTATGTGGGAAAAGATTATCCGGAAGAGAATTCCACTCCTTCGCAGTCCAAGCAAGAAAACTAGAACACATAATTAGTAATAAATATAATTAGTCACTTCATTAATCGCGTAGTCATATCGAACTAGGTTTAGTTTCGTGGGCTCTTAGACTACTCGTATACTTAATGTGTTTGTCGACATGGTATTGTTACATTATACGGCTGGTTTAGGTAATTTGTACTGGGATGACAGCTGTGTCAGAATGCAAATAGGAATGTAAATACTATCGAATGTAATGTATGGAAATTCATAGCGTTTGCCAAGCGCGAGCGGCTTGACAGGCTACTGTGTCTAAAAATTTCCTACGACTTGTGTAAAATGGCTTGGAGAGGCTAAGTAAAGTAAGTACCTACATAGCATCAATACTGCGTCGCGTGCAAGTACTTTTAATAAATTGGCAAAAAAAATAATAAATCGTGGGTTCCTAATTTGCGCTGTAGTTCCTATACCTAATAAATGAATAAAGTCGTTCTTAATAACCAAAAGCGGCCAATTGTAGGTATGTTGGACCACGCACAATGAAGGGTTTAACGTATATCATGTTAAATTGCAAAATACTACCCGTTTTACTACATTTAACATCACATTAACAAACATGGACTTGTCAATCATTTAATAGAGATTTAATACGATTATTGATAGCCACTTCGGGTCTAGTAATCTTCCGAGTGCATCCGATGGGAAAGCATTATATTCACTGCATCTGTACTGCGAATTAAGAAAGGTCTTATCTCCATAGGAAAATTAGGAGACTCACGGCACTTTTTGCTTGGGTGAGGCAGTTTTTCAGAGAGACAATTAACTTAAAAACTGTTGGACTTATCCTGTTCAAACCAAAAATCGTCACCTCATTTTTTTGCGACTTGCTATAGACTTATCCTCTTTTGACGCGTAAAGGATCAAGCAATATTAGATAAGATAATTTATTTGATAAAACATGAGTCACATAGGTGACATGAGTCATATAATTAAGAATAAAACAATAAAATCCATGTAATTAATGTAATGTCACAGTATCTATAACATTGTTCACATAAAAACAGTCCAATAGTATAGTAATTTAATAGTACATTACTACAGAGGCCGGGACGAAAGACATATATAGACGGCCGAGCGAAGCGAGGTTGGATATGTCTGAGGCGGGCAACCCCATATTTCCCGCCGAGGTATGTATAGTGCTTTTCTCAAACATGCAATGAAATAAACAACAAAAAAAAACATTTTTTTTTAATACGCATAGTGGCAGAATGTCATGATACCTGTGCCACAAATTTATGTGGAATGGAATTAAAAAAGAGGACTTTGCCGGCCTAGGCCTGCAAGATTTGTATGAAATTCCATTAACGACCTCTTGTCCTAGCCGCACCTGAAACGTATTACTTCGCAGCCTATTATAAAGAACACAACATCAATATTTCATTGCATGTTTGAGAAAATATATTTTTTTAAGAACTCTAATCACAGCAATAATAAAATTAATCTTAAAGCTAGTGAAGATTTAAGTAATTTACAATGTCGTATGAAATCATTGGTGTCATAGAAACATAGCTGCAATAATATTTTCAGTAACTTTTACAGGAAGTCCTTTTCTGTTAGTTCTCTTAAATTTACGGGAAGTGTATTGTATTATTTTATAGCCAATACAGTAACAATTACTTTGGTAATATTTCATGCAGGACTTCCAGATCATATTTTCTACGATTACTAATGTACCTTGTAAACAGGCAGGGCTATAGTTTTCTTAACAAAATTACATAATCTTCTTCTGCGACATCTCTATTGACACGATAATTTAAGTGACATTCGTCGTTGCCATTTGAAAAGTTTTAAATAAATCTTAGTCTCAACTCAAGTTTCATTGGCCAGACTACATTGGTTTACCAGCACCAGCACTTGAACTCCTGCGTTAGATCGCTCTTCACATACGTCCGCGTCACCGTTTATATTCGATCCGTTTATTTTATGTTTATTTGGACACCATTACAAATGAGATGGCCGGTAACTAGCTACACGACAGACTAATGGCGATCTGCTTAATTTTAACGGGGGATACAATATATTATGTTATAAATGGATCGAATTAATGGCATTGACATACAGATTAGGTACATATGAATTGTTCTTTGCCCTTCCCTCTTTTTGACGCCGTACGAGTTTCACAATCACAATGTGTGAAAATGATAAAAACATGGGATTCATGTCATCAGAGTATTTTGCGAATGAAATCATTAAAAAATCAAATTAAACAAATTTTACGTAAAAAAAAAGACAAAAAGATATCGCCCCCGGGTGGGCTCGAACCACCAACCTTTCGGTTAACAGCCGAACGCGCTAACCAATTGCGCCACGGAGGCAGATATGAGCGTACTTGAAATACCTGATTAGAAGCCCGACCTCATAAAATGGCATGTGACTGGTGACTGAGACAGAAATACCATCAAATCGCTTACCTGAGAACTGAGAAACCTGTTTTGTTTGGCGCTTTCATGGCCCCTTCACCTTACCTCTATTCGATAAAGATCCCACACAAAAGACACTGTGTTTATCATTCCATTGAATTTTGCATTGAAATTCCAGTTGTTGGAAAGCTTCACAGTGTTCTGCCGTGTTTATTATGACTCGTACACCCGTTTGAGGTTATGTTGACAAGTTAAGTTTATTCGAAAACGTATTTAGTAAATACATCGGTTCTGTTTGTTTAATTGTTGAAATACTGAATTAAACAAGAGTCTTGGTGATGTTTTGTGTTTAAATATTGAAGACGTTAGCGTTAAACGAGTGTTTGTCTCATTAAGTTTTCCTCACGTTTGTTTTGGTTGTAGAAACATTGCAACAGTGATTTTTATTACCTCTGGTGATTAATATCGTGTAATCTAAACTTTTTCAATAAACACCCTAGTGATAAAGTTTCTCCTAGTGTTCATTTAGGTATTTTAAATGGCAAATCGGGTTCCTGGGACTTGTTGCGCGGCGTCGGTAGAGCGGGCGGGCTTGCCGGGTCTCCTCAGAGACCTTCAGCGACTATCCGAAGAGCAAGATTCTGCAGATGTCGTATTCATCTTGGGAACGTCTGAGGAAAAAGTCTACGCGCACAGGATCATCCTAGTAGCCAGGTAAAAAAATGCAAAAAGTTATTCCCGTACCGGGAATCGAACCCGAGCCTCCTGGGTGAAAGCCAGGTATCCTAGCCACTAGACCATACGGGAGATAATGAATGATGCGAAATTAACGAACCTTTCCTTTTACATAATAAAAATTAAAAAGTATACAGTATTGTAATCTGGATATGACATATTTTTCACTTCTCATGCTCGAAAAGTGTGTGTCATATATTAGACATATCAAGCGGGGCTAAAGTAGTACATTTAGGCATATAACTAATATGAGATCCTAATCCTAGAAATACAATCTGCGATTGTAAAACATAAGATAAATATGTATTCATATTTTTCTTTTCGGCAAAATAACTATCTCGTAGATTACTATCGTATATTATGTACCATCATATTACTACGAGACGAGATCGTTATTTTGCCGAACAAAGTTGTAGAGAAGAAAAAGCAAAAGGTAATAAACATTTCAAATAATACTAATACTAATAACTTTATTGCATTCATGTTTTTGGTATACAGTAGGTCTTAAATAACTGTTAACTTAAGAATACAACATGACACCCTGTAAGGGTATTGCAAAATTAACTTATAAGGATAAAGGTACATTAGAAGTTTACATGTATTAAGATATAGTATAACATATTCAAACTATAAATATTTATGGTATCTATTTACATTAAAGAAATCTTCCAGGGAATAAAAACAGTTTTCTATTAAATATTACTTAATATATTTTTCTATTAAATATTATTATTTATATATTAAATATTTATATTAAATATTATAAATTTATTACTTACCTATGTATAGTCAGCTGCAGAGAAGAAAAATCTGAATCCCCTGCATACAAACTTCTATGCAAGGGGGGTCACGTTTCTCTGCAGCTGACTGTACTATGTGAGTGGTAGTTGGTAATGCGAAATCCGTATTATACAATGCACAGATAAACATTTCCGTAAAGTTCCTGATTATGCTCAAAGCGGTCTTTCATAGACACTGTAATTCTCTGTTTCAAATGGTAATGCGCCCCGTGACGTGAAGACACGGTAATTTGCTCGATAAAGCTGAAGTTACCTAATGTACTAAAGAGAGTAAACTGCTTTAATATTCATTAAGGTTTTTGCATTTCTGTCTTGAATTGCAAAATCTTGATTCAGTGTTTTGAGGAGACTAGTGCCATCTGTTGGTGAGTAGGAGAAACTTAGTTTAGATGGGGGATGGTAGATGGCGCTAAATACAATAATAATACCTTTTGACAATCTTTTTGTATTTTTTTCTTGTCCAGAGTATGACTATTCAGCGTCATCGAGGCTTGAATAGGGACATTCTCTATTTCTTGCCAAGTTAAGGGTTAACATAATTCATTGGTAATTCATTGTACAAATGTCATTTAGGTAGATTTTTCGTGTTCCATTCCATACCACTCCTACTTATGCGATCACTCGGTGTGTGTCTGTCTTTCAAAAGCAGTTTTTTTTGTAAAATTAGTAATGCTCTGACCCGTTATTACTTTTTTATGGAACCATAACAGCAATTTCGCTTTATTGTGAATTGCACTAAGTAGTAACATGCATTTTTTTATGCTTAAAGTTCTGAATTTCGTTTCGTAATTGTACGATGTACCTAACCTTACTAATTGCTTTTAAAAGTTTACGATAAGCGTACCTACTCTGATTTAGGCTTATTTATGCGTTGCCTCTCATGTTTGAGTATTATTTGCTCATATCGTTCAAAAAGATCGTCTAACAAAACGAAGATGTTTTCCAGATTCCGCCGATAGCTCCTTTAATTTCAAATAGTCCTGTCAACAAAAGACATCCTTTGGTATTTACGACATTTAGGGATTCATGGTGCTCGCAATCGATATCGCCAACAATCTGTCAACTTGGCAAAAAAACCTTCAATTTGCATGCAAATGTGAGACATGTGGTCCGGCCCAGCGGGCAAACTACACCCCAACAATTTCAAAAGGACGTAAAATACATACAAGATCCTTATGGCATAAGACTTTCTTTCTCAACACGCTTTCAAGTTATGCGGAAAGTTATCTGAATCTATTCGTTAAAACCAAATTGGAAAAATAACTCGACCCACGCTTACAAAGTTACATTTGAATTGATATAAAGCTAAAGTTTTGCACAGACATCATACTTTTTATTAGTTTCTCTATTAGATGGAGGTCGAGATGTAAACACGCTTTGTTGAAGTTGAAGTTAACGTATGGTGGTTCGAAGTTTTCGCACAGGAGGCGTGGACTATCGGGCCCTGTGCCGCACTTGTTTATGAAAACGTTGAATGTATGAGCGCTTTCTAGTGAATAGGCAAACATATACCGCACAATGTAGGTTGGGTTATGTCTGTTATTATCTCACATTTGCATGAAAATACTTAACGTTGACCCTCGGATTTGCTTGCAATTTTACACAGATCTACCTAGTCCCAAACTAAGCAAAGTACTATGGGTACTAGACGACGATATACATACTTATATAGATAATAGAGACTTAAAAACACAGGAAACTTTTAAACGGGAAATATTACCTATACGTCTAGGTATATAAATCTTGAAGTCAGTCTAGTAGTATCACTTCAGAAAAGACTACTCGCTTTGGGCATTAATAAAATCAAAAATTATAACATTACATATATAATATTGCTTCAGAATCACATGTAGGATATAATAGCTAATCAATGATAGGGTACATTGGTACCTAATACTAAACCAAGTAGTAGATTCGAAAGTACGCAAATTTGTATTACGTCAGACATGTTTAAAGTTACCTATATACTCCCAAAAACAGTTAAACTCACGTGTTAATTGTCGTTGTGTAAATCTGCACTCAGTCCCGTGATATACCTACCAATAGAGATTACCGAGTTTAAGTCCCTAAGTAGATAAATATTCAATTAGGACTGTGTCAAAAATGATGGTAATTAATGAAGCAGCTTATTGCGGTAGCGTTACTTACGCAAATTGATGGTAGTAGTAAACACAGCGGCATAATTGCGCGCTTATCGAGTTGCGACTTGCAAGATTGATCGAGCCCTGGGCGCTGGTCACAGCCATACACAAACAGTAGCTGAACTGGCGTTAGAGTCTGGCAAGCGCAAGCTGAACCAACTAGATTCACTCACGCGATAACTATGTGACGTCAACTATGTGTACAATACACAACTTTTACGGCTTGCGACGCAGCAGCTTGCCCGCGCAGTGCGACCGCTGTGCACCAGAATGTACGGTAACAGGTTAGCGACGCCACACAAGCCGCACGACGCAAGCGAGACGTTACCATACATTCAGTAGGCCGCGTTGCGCGGTGTCTCGCTTGCGACGAGCACGCTGTGTGGCCAAGCCTTTAGTGTTGGGCCGGCAACATAAATTCGAATTTCTAAATAACTAGTTACAAATTTCTTAGAACAACGAAAATCGTGTTTTATAATGTACGTAATTTCTAAAGTGTCATTTAAGCGTTCGATAATAAGACTTTTATCGAACGCTTAAAAATCAAAACGTCTACATACCTACTGAATATCTACACATTTAATTCTAATTCGAACCTCTTTATAATCATCATGTCAGCCGTAGGACGTCCACTGCTGAACACCCCCCCCCCCCCCCTCCCCCAAAATTCCACAACCACATTGACCGGTCCTGCGCCACCCGCATCCAAGCGAACACCCGCGGCCCTCTTGTGTTTATTAACCGACTTCAAGATTTCAAAAGAGGAGGTTATCAATTCGGTGTATGTTTTTTTTAAATATTTGTTACTCCGTAACTCCGTCATTTCTTAACCGATTTGGAATATTCTTTTTTTGATTGTAAGTATATATATCCAAGTTGGTCCCGTTTTTGTCAAAACGCAGTTTTGATGATGGGATCCATGAGGAATTGAGGGAACTCCTCAAATCTTTAAAACAAACATATATTGATTTTTGTGTTTTTATCAACAAGTCAAGCATTTTCATCCAAAAATATGACATTGGATGAAGTGGAACTGCTGATGATGATCAGAACAGAACTCTTCAACGACGAAAAGTTCACGTTTGGCGATTTGTCCTCCTAGATGTGTTTGTTAAGCAAGTTCTATTTTCTCGATTAATTTTTGTCATGCTCGATTTTTGATGAAGGGATCCATGAGGAATTGAGGGAACTCCTCAAATCTTAAAGGCAAACATATAGTAATTTTTGTGTTTTTATCAACAAATCGAGCATTATCATACAAAAATGTGAAATTTGATGAACTGGAACTGCTGATGATGGTCAGAACGGAACTCTTCAACGACGCGTAGTTCACGTTTGGCGATTTGTTCTCTTCGATTTGTTTGTCAAGCAAGCAAGGTTTTTCCATGATTCCATGAGGAATTGAGGGTACTTCTACTATTATAAACATACTTATAGCCATTTTTATTTTATTGTATGGAATCTAAGAGTGCACCTTCTAAGTATAATATTCTTTCACCGGCTTCCCCCATTAAAGTCGGTTTTTTTTCTTAAAAATTATGTTTACCTCTTAATTTTTCTTAAAATATTAACACTGCTATCCTTATTGAAGTTGCCGTTTTTGCCAAGACGAACCCCAACTCCACCATCAGCCCATCCATCAGCTCCTCACAAGGCCGGAGGCTTCAGACACGGCAACAATACAAATACAAAATAAAAACTCTGGAATGTTCCAATGCGGCGCTGATGAGAAAAAGTATCTTGGGTATGGCACCGAAAATCTAAATATATAAAAGAAGAAACTGACTGACTGACTGACTGACTGACTGACTGACTGACTGACTGACTGACTGACTGACTGACATATCAACGCACAGCCCAAACCGCTGGTCCTAGAGATTCCAAATTTGGCACGTAGGTTCCTTATAAGGTCTAGGGGTGCACTAAGAAAGGATTTTTCAAAATTCAACCCCTAAGGGGGTGAAATGGGGCTCCGAAGTTTGTATGGCGAAACAAGATTGGCTGGACTATTTTATTCGAAACTTCACAAAAGTATTTCTAACGATAAATGAGTAAACACGTGTTTCAGGTTTTCTGAAAAATCAAACCCTAAAAGGGGGAAATGTAGTGACAAATTCTGAAAATCGACATGGGTATTGTTTTTATGGTTTATCGGGTCGCTAATAACGAAAACAACAATGAATCTTAAATCCTACGTGGAGGACGTGAAATACCATCCCCCCTGTTGGGGTGCGAGGGGGATGAAATGTCTAAATATTAATATGGGTGTCGTTTTTATGGTTTTTTGGGACGTTAATTACGAAAATGGCATCAATTTTGAAGTTTAATATTGTGGACATGATAACTTTTGAAAGTTTGTGCCAAATGGCAAGAAATAACTGACTGACTGAGTGAGTGACATATCAACGCACAGCCCAAACTGCTGGTTCTAGAGATTCAGAATTGAGTATGTAGGTTCCATATAAGGTCTAGAGGTGCATTAAGAAAGGGTTTTTCAAAATTCAACCCCGGGTGTGGGGGTGAAATGGGGGTCCGAAGTTTGTATGGGGAATCAAGATTAGTTGGACTATTTTATTCGAAATTTCACAGGAGTATTTCTAACGATAAATGAGTAAATATGTGTTTCAGGTTTTTTGAGAAATCAACCCCTAACAGGGCGAAAAGTGGTGACAATTCTGAAAATCGATATGGGTATTGTTTCTATGGTTTATCGGGTCGCTGATTACGAAAACAAAAATGATTTTAAAATCCCACGTAGAGGACGTAAAATACCATCCCCTCTGTTGGGGTGCGAGGGGGTTGGAATGTCTAAATATTAATATGGGTGTCGTTTTTATGCTTTTTTGGGTCGTTAATTTCGAAAATGGCATTGATTTTGAAAGTTAATACTGCAGACATGAAATTTTTTAAGAGTTTGTGCGAAATTGCAAAAAGAAACTGACTGACTGAGTGAGTGACATCAACGCACAGCCCAAACTGCTGATTCGAGAGATATCAAATTTGGCATGTAGGTTCCTTATAAGGTCTAAAGGCGCATGAAGTGCCGTGAATTCCCTATGAATATACGACCTTTCTTGAATCAATGTATAGTAAGTGGTTTTATTAATCAGTGCCGTCCGATACGATTTCGACAAAAATCGATATTTAGGCGTCCGAGAGGACTCTTAATACGACTCCTAGGTAAATATTGCAAAAACTGGCGGCCATATTGCTTTTCTTCATTTTCGTCCCGATTTCGTTCAAAATAGAAATCTGAGCGTCCGAGATGTCTCTTAATACGAATCCGAGGCAAAATATGGAAAAAGTCGCAGCCATATTGATTTTCTTCATTTTCTTCCCAATTTCGTTTAAAATCGATATCTGAGCGTCCGAGAGGTCCCCGAATACGAATCCGAGGTAAAATTTGGAAAAAGTGGCGGCCATATTGCTTTTCGTCATTTTCGTCTCAATTTCATTCAAAATCGATATCTGAGCGTCCGAGAGGTCCCCCTAATACAACACTGAGGTAAAATTTGAAAAAAGTGGCGGCCATATTGATTTTCTTCATTTCCGTCCCGATTTCGTTTAAAATAGAAATCTGAGCGTCCGAGATGTCTCTTAATACGAATCCGAGGTAAAATATGGATAATTCGCAGCCATATTGATTTTCTTCAATTCCGTCTCGATTTCGTTCAAAATCGATATCTGAGCGTCCGAGAGAATTCTTAATACGAATCCGAGGTAAAATTTGGAAAAACTGGCGGCCATATTGCCTTTCGTCATTTTCGTCCCGATTTCGTTCAAAATCGATATCAGAGCGTCCAAGAGGTCCCCCTAATACGACACCGAGGTAAAATTTGAAAAAGTGGCGGCCATATTGATTTTCTTCATTTCCGTCCCGATTTCGTTTAAAATAGAAATCTGAGCGTCCGAGATGTCTCTTAATACGAATCCGAGGTAAAATTTGGAAAAAGTCGCAGCCATATTGATTTTCTTCATCTTCTTCCCAATTTCGTTCAAAATCGATATCTGAGCGTCCGAGAGGTCTCTTAATACGAATCGGAGGTAAAATTTGGAAAAAGTCGTAGCCATATTGATTTTCTTCATTTTCTTCCCGATTTCATTCAAAATCGATATCTGAGCGTCCGAGAGGTCTCTTAAAACGAAACCGAGGTAAAATTTGGAAAAAGTCGTAGCCATATTGATTTTCTTCATTTTCTTCCCAATTTCGTTCAAAATCGATATCTGAGCGTCCGAGAGGTCCCCGAATACGAATCCGAGGTAAAATTTGAGAAAAGTGGCGGCCATATTGTTTTTCTTCAATTCCGTCTCGATTTCGTTCAAAATCGATATCTGAGCGTCCGAGAGAATTCTTAATACGAATCCGAGGTAAAATTTGGAAAAACTGGCGGCCATATT
Organism: Notocelia uddmanniana; assembly: GCA_905163555.1. NCBI lineage: Eukaryota > Metazoa > Arthropoda > Insecta > Lepidoptera > Tortricidae > Notocelia > Notocelia uddmanniana. The sequence continues at coordinate 7,455,689 of LR991064.1, forward strand.
GCTTTTCGTCATTTTCGTCCCGATTTCGTTCAAAATCGATATCAGAGCGTCCAAGAGGTCCCCCTAATACGACACCGAGGTAAAATTTGAAAAAGTGGCGGCCATATTGATTTTCTTCATTTCCGTCCCGATTTCGTTTAAAATAGAAATCTGAGCGTCCGAGATGTCTCTTAATACGAATCCGAGGTAAAATTTGGAAAAAGTCGCAGCCATATTGATTTTCTTCATCTTCTTCCCAATTTCGTTCAAAATCGATATCTGAGTGTCCGAGAGGTCCCCAAATACGAATCCGAGGTAAAATTTGGAAAAAGTGGCGGCCATATTGATTTTCTTCAAAGCCGTCTCGATTTCGTTCAAAATCGATATCTGAGCATCCGAGAGAATTCTTAATACGAATCCGAGGTAAAATTTGGATAAACTGGCGGCCCTATTGCTTTTCATCATTTCCGTCCCTATTGCGTTCAAAATCGATATCTGAGTATCCGAGAGGTCTCTTAATACGAATCCGATGTAAAATTTGTGAAAGTGGCGGCCACATAGATTTTCTTTTTTCCGCCCCGATTTCGTTCAAAATCGATATCTAAGCTTCCGAGAGGTCTCTTAATACGAATCCGAGGTAAAATTAGGCACTCCATACATGCCAGGGATTGTAAAAAAAGGATTGGCTTTTAAAAACGACATAGAGGTTTCTATATTTTTTTCTATTTAAATAAACCTTTAGATTAGTTATACATACTAGCACCCCGGCCCATACAAATAATTAACAAATATTTATTCTATCATCAATAGTTTTCTTAGCGCACGCGATGTAAAGAATATTTTAGTTACTTTTTTTTTACAACATTACATTATTGGAGTTTTAGTAAGAGTCCTTATTTTTTGAAAATATAATATAGCCCATGTCAATGTCACCCAAGAATAGTGTAGCTATTCAATGCAAACTTACAATCAAATCTTTCCTTTTTATAATATTAGTATAGATTAGCTGTCTAAGTCGTAAAAATTGGGTCCCCTCACTGTATATAATTTCCAAACTTTGAAGTTTAAGATTCTGAAAAACATTGAGATGGTGCATATTAAGTAAATACTTTCAGCGACTTTTGGTTTCAACAAGAGATGTTTACCATTTTTGAGATATCGCTGAAAAACAGTTTTGCCCAAACAAAAGGACTCAAGTGCCGTGAGTTTCCTAGAGTGGTTTAAATGTGGACTAGCAGGTGTTGGCACGGAACCCTTCTTTGTGCGTAATCCGACACTTGGCCGGTTTTAATTTAATATTATGGACATGAAAATTTTTGATAGTTTGTGCCAAAATGCAATTCTATCGTTCCAGTAGTTTTAAAGCAAATCGGTTGTAACAGACGGACTGACGGACAGCCACACGTGAATAAGGAATAAGGGTATCTTTTTGCTTTTGAGGTACGGAACGAGCCCTGCGTATCCTAACAGAGTTTTGGGTATGATTTAATAGCTTTAGAGGGGTTAGTCAGGACTAACTATGATTCATTAACAGATGAACAAAAGTCAGTATAAGTACGACCAAATAGTAAGGAGTGCGAAAGGAAGTGAGGCCAAATTTTCTTTTTGGACGCTCAAACGAAAACTGGCATAATCTACCAAATTAATTTAAATTTAGGAAAAATAAGGGTTACACTAGATATTGAATTAGCCGTATTTCTGTACTTCAGAGGACCAGAGTTTATGACTGCTGCTTGGTCGTTACCAGACCTTCTATTGGTGTTACTGTAGTACACAGATACTTTTACTAAGGGCCATTTAAGACAGCCCGACCCTTTCCCCCTCGGCCTCTCGAAAATGTATGATAATAGTTTTCGATCCTTATTATTGCCAAAATCAAATGAAATTCTACAGTTTGCCGGTTCTCAGAATGTATACTGACTTTTCATCTGTTCATCTGTTTATGAATCACAATCACCAAACTTCGTATACCGAAACCCCCAAAATGTAACAACTACTTTTCTGGAAACTGCATCTAAATCGGTTCAGCCAAACGCGAGATAATCGTGGACAAACATACGAACCTGTTTTTTGTAGACGGTTAAAAATTTCGCATAGTACGCGGGCGAAGCCGCGGGCAAATGCTAGTATTTAATAAAATTCCTGACACAATTATATCGCTTGACATACATAATTTTAAAAAACAGCTGACAATATCCCTTATTGACGAATGTTACTATTCAATAAATGTTTTTTAGGGTTCCGTACCCAAAGGGTAAAAACGGGACCCTATTACTAAGACTTCGCTGTCCGTCCGTCCGTCCGTCCGTCGGTCACCAGGCTGTATCTCAAGAACCGAAATTTTCACAGATTGTGTATTTCTGTTGCCGCTATAACAACAAATACTAAAAACAAAGTAATAATAATAATTAAGGGGGCTCCCATACAAAAAACGTGATATTTTAGCCCTTTTTCATGGCTACCACTCGCCGAGCTAGATCTCAAGAACCGTAATAGCTAGACAGTTGAAATTTGCACAGATTATGTATTTCTGTTGCCGCTATCACAATAAAAACCTGTCAAGTGCGAGTCGGACTCTTTTTATAGATCATGCGGTACGGAACCCTTCGTGCGCGAGTCCGACACGCACTTGGCCGGTTTTTAAATGATAAAATAGATAAAATAATACAGCTTTGTATTAATAATAGTAGTTGTTTAGTTATTTTATTTAGTTATTGTTGTGTATAGAATTCATGTTTTTAGTGAATGGCATGTTTTTATAACCGCACGAAACGAATTTTGTACACCTGCATTGCGAGTAAAACATAGTGCTCAAACGTATGATTATGTTTATGTACAGTCAACAGCAAAAGTAGATGATCATTTTAGTACCTAGTCACTTTCACTACTTTGACGCATCCCAACTGTCGCAGTGTTGTTACGTTAGTGCGACAAAGTACTAAAATGATCAATTATATTTGCTGTTAACTGTATTATACTATGTTTAACATAATAGATATTCTGATTCTGATCCTACTGTTTTGAAAGTACTGCGTACCCAAACTCTGATCGGAGTTTTAATATTAATCACGGGGGAGTTCCGGAGTCTGCAGCTGTGCCCGGTAATGTTCCAGCCAGTGCAGGTACGTGCATGCAGGCCGTTCCGGGAATAAAAATACTAAGGCCGAATTGTTGCTGGAGACATCTGCGGGTCCCTCACTCTCAACACAGCGCATCCCCAAGTCAATAAAGGGTCAGCAACGCACTTGTGATTCCTCTGACATGACATGACATGTTTTTTCGTGACATGTCTTTTTCTTTTTTGTTGTTATTTTATGCTTCTTCCTATTTGTAATTGTCACGAATAAATGATTTTCTATTCTATTCTATTCTCTGGAGTCGCAAGTGTCCATAGGCTACGGTGTCTGCTTACCATTAGGCAGGCCGTAAGCTTGATTGCCACCGTCGTAGTATAAAAAAAAATATACCGAACTGAGGATAAACCGACCGCACGTGTGGTGGCGCGAATTTGGGGAAGGCCTTTGTCCAGAAGTGGACGAATCCGACGAAATTCTCGAGTCTTTAAAATTTTAAGTAACTTGTTATGTAACTATTGCATAAATGACTAACTATTAAACCATTAACGTGTAGCAAAATTTTTCCGGCATGTAGCGGAAATCGCTCGTAAAGGCAAATGTGAGTAGTTTGCCTTGAATGGGTTGATAACAATTATTTCTCTAAGGCGATAACGAGTTCTACGTGGACCAAGTCGCGGGCAAAAGCTAGTCTTGGAATAAACTCTATTATTGTTTGATCTAATGTAAATATACCTAGTGCAAAATAGATCAGAAAAGTAGAATTATATCATTTGGATTATTTTGAAATTTAGGTCAACAAAAGCCACCCATTTTTTAGGTACTATACATACAACAGTAATAAATTATATTCACCCGCTACCGTGACGAAGCAGCCCTCTAATTTGCCTCTTGATCCGCAAAATGTTCTGAAACCGCGCTCAATCAGCCCATTTGTCTCGGGAGGCATGACTGGCAGACCATGGCCGGCCATTATTAACCGGAGGACTGGAACGGCAAAGATGGCGGCTAATGACAGGGTCAAACAGGTCAAGGAATTTGAAATGGAATATCTAGAGTTGTAACTGTAAGTCGCTAAGCGGTAAATACGTGGATCACCTAATAAGATTTGAGATAAAGGAAACAAAATATTTGTTAAAGTAACTCTGTAATTTTTTTCAAAATACTCACCATAATTTTTAAGTAGCATTCTCAGTGTCCATTCAAAGTTCCATTCGTCTACACCAACTCTGAAAACATTCTTGTTTGGAAATTGCTCTTCTCTTCATATCGTTCAATCTACCCAGGCGCGCTCACTGCTTCATACGCTATGAACGAAGAAGAAAGCAATGAGAATAAAGTAGTAGGGTGTTTCCATCAATCGAAGGATTGGCGGTCCATCTTACACACTACTTATATACAGCTTAAAAACGTTTCACTGCTGGCGCAGTAGATCCACGAGTAGGCACATCGCGAGTTTACAGTTCGGAGCGAAACACAAGTTAAATTCAGGCAACAATGCTTATATTATACAAATACAATAATTATGTGTATTGCAAATACCTCATATACAATACATACCTATACATAAATTATAACAGACTTCATTAAATATATGTTAGAATACTCGTACGAAGATACTATCAGAAATGTCACGAACTATTTTTAAAGTCGTAAAAGCGTCTTGAATCTGACGGTTTTTCTTACTCATTACAAGTTATTATTATTTAGGTGAGTGATACCTGACACGTTTACTATATTCTACAAGCAAGATACGGTTACGGGAATTCGGGAGCGTCATTAATCACCAACGGAGCTGTAATTAAGTCTCCAATCATCCTGGAGCGAGCTGACAAACCTTGGTACGAACACGGTACGAATTTATTGGATGTATTAACTAGTAGGAATGATTCAAAAGCTCTTATTACCTTACAATAAAGACTTTTGAACTTTTCAAATGCGCAGCTACTTTTGATGCTGACTGTACAGCGTTTTGTAACCTAGTCACTGTCTAACGTAGGTACAAATAATTTTGCTAAGTGCGTAGGCGGCATATTTATTTCTAATCAGTTTTGTAATACAATTTCGTTTTTGAGGTTTTCCCAAATATTAAGTACCCATGTAAATAATGTTTGCACGATGGCGTTATGAAGTTGCATGGTATGGTTTAAGTTTATTTTTATTAAGTTTTTTTGTAATGGTTTTCATTTATTTTATTTGTTTTGTAAATTTTGTTTATGTGAGTGCGATTGTGGCGTCATGGCGCCGTGTCTTCACCAAATGATCACAACGGATGATCAGCGCTAGCTGTGCCAGCATCATGATGAGTTGTGACCGTTTCGGAACAAATTATATATCGGTGTCTGTCTTGTGTGAATTAATTTTGTTTTATCACGAATAAAAGATTTTGTTTTCTTTTTTTCCATGTAATAATTAGCACAACTCGGTGGAGTTTAATATCCTAAAAATTTTTAATTTATTTCAGACAAAGAGTCCATAGTAATAATAATAGATACATAAATTTAATTTAATAGAATAATTAACATAATAATTGAATTAAGAAGCAGACAAATACATTAAAAACACTATAAAGAATACATTAAAAATACATTATGAATTATTAAATATATATACTGAATACATAAACATAATACTACTGTGCGCCTGCAGGGGCGTGTAACTGCACCCAGTGTTGCAACTATACATATACTTAACTCTATTAGCTCTCAAATTTTCAAATACAGTTTAATTTTAGGAGCTAAGTTCGTTTTTAGGGTTCCGTACCCAAAGGGTAAAAACGTGACCCTATTACTAAGACTTCGCTGTCCGTCCGTCTATCACCAGGCTGTATCTCAAGAGCCGTAATAGCTAGACAGTTGAAATTTTCACAGATTGTGTATTTCTGTTGCCGCTATAAGAACAAATACTAAAAACAAAATAATAATAATAATTAAGGGGGCTCCCATACAAAAAACGTGATATTTTAGCCCTTTTTCAGGCTACCACTCGCCGAGCTAGATCTCAAGAACCGTAATAGCTAGACAGTTGAAATTCGCACAGATTATGTATTTTTATTGTGGATACAACAAAAAATACTAAAATCAAAACAATAATAATAATTAAGGGGGGCTCCCATACAACAGAGTAGTTGTTGGAGTTTTATGCTCTATCTCATGAACCGTAATAGCAAGGAGGTTAAAAATTTCACAGATGTTGTATTTTTATTGCCACAATAATAACAAATACTATTTCTGGTACGGAACCCTTCGTGCGCGAGTCCGACTCGCACTTGGCCGGTTTTTGTTTTAGTTAGCAAACTCAGTAATGTTTAGATCGTCAGTTTATCTAAGTATCTGTCTTTTGATCATTTTCTTTGTCCCATCCCAATCAAAATCATGTGTTTATTCCGAATAGTTTTATCAGAATAACGGCTGATCTGAACGGTTTTTCATTATTTTATAAATGGTCATTTGTCAAACGTGTTTTGTCAGATCTGAATATATCTGGAGATCGTTAAACTTTGATTTCAGTAGTGCAAGACAAGAGTACGCGGTACGACAATACGAGCCCCTAACAAAATAAAGATACTGGTACAAAACCTGTATGATTTCAGCTCTTCTCAAACTAGGGTTGCACAGTACGCGTTCCACGTACATTGCTCTAATCCATAACCGGGTTATGCATGCGAAGCCTCCCTCTTCTTCATTCATAAGACACTGAAAGTACGACAGAGACAGAATATTGACAGGGTAATAAGACGCGAATTACATGTGCGTGATGAAGTGAAAGGATTAGTGTAAGGATGTTTAACGGAATGTTTGTCATTAGAAATAAGGGTTTTGAGAGTTTCTGCTAGTGAAGTGCCGATGCCTACCTGCCTACGCAATAGGTACCTACGCAAATTGATGGGCCTTATTTTCTTTTTTTTATGAATACTTTAGTACCTTTATTGAGCTTGGAAAAAGCTTAGAGATGTCGCGGGGTCCTTGTTTGGGGCTTCAAAGTAAAAGTCCCACTTCGCCACTCACTGAACTCGTCGAATTTTTAATTTTTTTCTGGCCTCTTATTTTCCAGGTGCCTGGGGTGTAACGCAACTTTTTTATAATACCTAGGTAATTTTGTTGTAAAATAGCAAACGCCTTTAATTTGCTATGATTCATTAACAGAAGCTAAGCTAGGCTACTAAAAAGTTTATCGAGCGGAACTATAAACGGTTGATCTGTATATCGATCCTCATTCTTATTTTGTGTGTAGATACTTACATTATTTACAAGTAATGTACTGTGTAATGAACTAAGTAAAATTACCAGCCCACAATAACGTTCCATAAATGGGCCCCAGTAGTCTATTGTACAAAGTTGAAACGGTTTACGCCTTTGATAAAACGACAAAGTGCTTCGTCACATTTATTTCCTCAGTCCACAAAGAAACTCATAACAACGCCGCGCGTAAACGAGAAAAGTTTGGAAAAAACAATGTCGAATGCGTGTTGAATTGTTGAATGGAGCACAGCGCCACCTATTGGGAACAAACAAACAACTGGATCGCAATTACAACTCGGGCACGCGAACCGCTCGTTTGGGGTGCCCAAGGGTTCGAGGTTTCCCTGATTTTGGCAAGGATTTTTCAGTTAAAGGATTTTAAAGGCGCAAACTAAGAATTTCAAGACGATAACAATTAGAATTGCTTAGAAACTCGTTAGCTCATCCCACAGACCACTAAACGGTCATCATCAGGAGGTTGACGTGACAGTTATTGATTTACACAGAAATTCATCTTTTCATTGATTTTGCATACAATGAAATATATATATTGGTTTGATTCCAGTAGCGCTTTGCGGTGTTCGAAATGTAACCACAAGAGGCGCTAAAAATAAATAGAATATTCGAAATGTGAAATGTAATAAAAATGTGAATGTAAATCAAATTTCACCTCTTAATTAACGTCATCACAGATATCTGTACCAAATGTTACTATTGCTTCTTTAATGACTGTCAACAGGAATATCCTCTTCCCTTGCGAAGCACGGCCACATCTTCCTTCAACCAACAGCGAATAATAAATAGTAAATGAAACAATACCGCGTCGAGCGAGGCGACAAAACACACAAATTCAACTTTAATTATTAAACTTCACACGACAATGTGCCTTTGTCGCAAAAACCGGAATGGAACGCGTCGCGCGGCGTCGGATTGGTTGGACGTTGCGGTTACGCCATGGTGCACCCACTAGTTGCAGACCGCATCCATTTTATGTTAAGCGTTAAATAGTACCTAAAAAGCGTTAAATAATAAAGTGTCTAATTTTTATATACTTGTACTTTGCACAAGGGCCACACCCAACGACTATAAAAAATATAAACAACTTTATTTGGGAACAAATACCCTCTTATGGTTTTATGGTATCATAAACATAGTTAAATACATTTGGATTTAGTTTTGCACTACAAAAATCGCACTGTTACGTAAACAGCTCTTGCAGTATAGGTATTTCCTACATACTCAATGGTTGAAATTGTATAATATTGCACTTACTGTCGTATTCACATTTAAGTCGTCTACACACTGACGAACATGCGCTCGGCGCACTTACGTGCTGCTATAAACATATACGTGCATCGTGCATCCGCCTCATAGGATTTTAATTGTGTTTCTTATAGGTATATGTATTCTGATAAAAAAAATTGCGCCTTCTGGCTTCTACATAATGCATAGCAACATTAGCAACTACCTTTAGCCACTATTACAAGGATTGAGGAACCAATATAATCAGGAGGCTAATGATGTTTTGTTCATCAATGGTAATAAATGACACAAATACTGCTGTTATCATGTACATAATGTAATTGTACATGTTATCGTCTGTTCCATCTAATGTAAAATGTGATACGCAATAATTGACTTGACTTTGAACATGAGCACGGATTTCGCTAAGAAATCACATTATGGTCCTATGCTTGTTGTTTTCCATCATCATTATCACCTGCTGGACACAAGCCTCCCCAATCAATTTCCTCAATATTATCCTGCCATTTGACACTTTCTCCGGTTTGTCGCATCCAAGATTCTGTCAGCGACCGCAAATCATCTCTGCACCTTAGTGAATCCTCCAGATAAGTTATGTTTGTTCGCGTTTTTTAATAACATCAGATAAAATGTCCGGCAGTGTGTAGTGTGCATTATCCAAGTGTCCCCCGCACTGCCCGCTCCAATGAAAGAGTAAAGCAATTTCGGTTTCTGCAGCTACCGTGTTTGCCGCCATATTGCAAGTTGCAAGCGCAATGAGAATCTTGATAAAATCCCCGCAAATATCATACGTTCTTGTAAACGCAGTGGCACTACGTGCGAATGGGAAATTGCAATGCTCCGTTTTGCATTACCGTCTTGAACTTAGGTCATACAGAGACAACTTAATTTATGGTAGAATATTTTTTTATTTACAACACAAACAATCACATCAACATGTTAAATTTACAGGACATAAAATGTACGAATTCAAAAATAGACAATAGACTTGGAGCTTCATTATTTTATTTTAAATAGTGTCAAATATAGTAATTGAGTGTTTTAACTGAAGTACCTAGGTGTAAGCTAAGGGTTAAGTAACTGAAGTACCTAAGTGTAAACTAAGTGTCAAGTAACTGAAGTACCTAAGTTTAAACTAAGTGTCAAGTAACTGAAGTACCTAAGTTTAAACTAAGTGTCAAGTAACTGAAGTACCTAAAGTAAAAACTAAATGAAACAACTTAACTCAGTCAACAAGATTGATACCAACTACAATTAACCATTATCGGCCTGGCAACCTGGTCCTAGTTGGTAGTGACAATGCCTCCGAAGTTAGAGGACCCGGGTTCGAATCCAAGGGCATTTGCTTCTGTGGTAAGCAGAAACATGTGTTCCTGAGACTTGGATGTTTTCTATGTATATTAGTATATATCTATTAAATATATCGTCGTCTAGTACCCATAACACAAGTCTTTATTGAGCTTACTATGGGACTAGTTCGATTTGTGTAAAAAATTGTCCCCTAATATTTGTTTTAAAACAGCTGTACTATTAAAATAACTAGACATTGAATTGTGATAAGATCAATATCAAATAGATGCTTGTTATAGGCAAATCGGCTGCTGTAAATAGGGCCTGTACAAAAATCTGTCTATGACCCAGGTTGAATATTACGTATCATATCATATGAATCACAACACATTAACTACACAACGTTATCATTAGCGCAAGGTAATGACGTGGCAGACTCCTGTCAGACACACCGGTCGCGCGTTACTAGTTGGGTCCTTCAGTGAATAAGTGAGGTAGCAAAGTTCTTGATAACTTGTCTCGCTGGTATGAAATGGCTGAAGGTTGCTCTAATAAATATGCACCGATGTAATTCGCCGACATAAGAGCCATGGAATATATTTTTGAGTAAGTTATATGCACTTGCATTGCACTTCACTCTACAAAAAGTTACAGTTAATATAATCCAACGTAACATACGATTTCGAATGCGCGCTAAGTACGTACGTGTATTGTATCACCGAACTTATATAAGTATGCCAAATTTCAGCTCAATCGGATATCGGCTAGTGGCTGAAAAAAGGATTCCAAATTTCGATGACAACTTACTTACATATATTTACATACGAACAGTGCAAGTTAAAAGAAAGCTTGTAAATACCCCTTTAACAGCCAAACTTAAGTTCTAATTAGAAGAAAATCGATTTATAAAACGTCTAAAAACACAATTAAGAATTCATAATTTTGTGTCTACGTGCATGCACTGAAAATTAATATTAGTAATTTAATTATAATTTTTAATTTATTTATGATTTGAAATCTATCAGGATTGCCCTAATTACTTTTCTAAAACCAACACGTTTGATTAATTACCGTTCAATTCAGCATTAATTCGATGCAAATGACGTGTCAAGCTGCGCGCGCGTCACGCCCGCGTCACTCCCGCGTGACGCGCCTCACCGCGTCACGCCCGTGCCGCGACCGCGTGATCAATCATGTCGGGCGAAGTTTGTTTGCGAAGGTTTTTAAGTGATTACACGGGCTACGGCGAATTTCTTAGCGATATCGAATATGGATGAAGATACAGTAAAGTTTGTTTTTGTTGATTGATTACAAGTAAAGATAGATTGATGCAGGGTAGAATATTTAAATAGATCGGTAAGGCTGATGAATCTTTTGCCACCACGATAGTGACCTGTAATATCATTTTAAGTTTGTTAATCAACATATCGGTTCTGAATCTGAACTTGAAAAAAATTTACAGTCTGCAAAAATGGACAGATTGGAATTTTTGACATAGAAAAACTAGCTACCGTGACTTCCTCCGCGTGGAACTCGTTTATATCGTACTTTTTAACCGACTTCCAAATTTCAAAAGAGGAGGTTATCAATTCGGTTGTTTTTTTTTTGTTTTTTTTTATTTTTTTTATTGTTTGTTACTCCATAACTCCGTCATTTCTTAACCGATTTGAATTTTTTTTTTATTGTATGTATATATATCCAAGTTGGTCCCGTTTTTGTCAAAAGGCAGTTCTGATGATGGGATCCATGAGGAATTGAGGAAACTCCTCAAATCTTTAAGGCAAACATATAGTGATTTTTATGTTTTTATCAACAAGTCAAGCATTTGCATCCAAAAATGTGACATTGGATGAAGTGGAACTGCTGATGATGATCAGAACAGAACTCTTCAACGACGAAAAGTTCACGTTTGGCGATTTGTCCTCCTAGCTGTGTTTGTTAAGCAAGTTCTATTTTCACGATTAATTTTTGTCATGCTCGAGTTCTGATGATGGGATCCATGAGGAGTTGAGGGAACTCCTCAAATCTTAAAGGCAAACATATAGTGATTTTTGTGTTTTTATCAACAAATCGAGCATTATCATACAAAAATGTGACATTTGATGAAGTGGAACTGCTGATGATGATCAGAACAGAACTCTTCAACGACGAAAAGTTCACGTTTGGCGATTTGTCCTTCTAGCGGTGTTTGTTAAGCAAGTTCTATTTTCACGATTGATTTATGTCATGCTCGAGTTCTGACGATGGGATCCATTAGGAATCGAGGAAACTCCTCAAATGTGAAAGGCACACAAATAGTGATTTTAGTATTTTCATGAACTAATCAAGCATTTTCATTCATAAAAGTGACATTTGATGAAGTGGAACTGCTGATGATGATCAGAACGGAACTCTTCAACGACGCGTAGTTCACGTTTGGCGATTTGTTCTCTTCGTTTTGTTTGTCAAGCAAGCAAGGTTTTTCCTTGATTTCATGAGGATTTTTTTTTTTTTTTTTTTTTTATTTATTGACCATTATAAGTTACAATTTTAACACTTATTATTGTACTCGCCAAACTGTTACGTTTGATGGCGAGAGACGCGCTCAGTTTCAACAAAAGTACTTAACCTATTATATTTTATCTACAATTGAACGCAAGCAAAAAAGCTCTGGGAGGCTAGTGGAGGGGGTACGATTTTTCATACATTTGGTTCGCAAACTAGGTACATCGCCAGGAGCTCCTTTTACGTGCGTTGAATTGTACTTATCACTATAACACAATTCGATCTATTCTATATATGTAATACTAGTCAGAACAACAGCTGCATAGATGTGTAAATAGGCATTTTCTCCTCGACGACAGCGGCTGCCGGCGGTGTTTGAATATGTTCGGAAATCATGTTAGGTGTACATAATTTGCTGACGTTGGCTTGTCGCCGAGTAGGAAATCCCTCAGTTTTGATTTCAATGTTGTTTTGCTGACTTTAGTTTCTTGTCTGAGTAAATTAATTTTATTAAAAATTTTTGGTACTAAATATTTTGACGTTCTTTCACCATAATAGTTTTTTACATTCGGTTGAATTAGTTTTCTGTCTTTAGCACTTCTTGTATAAATTTTATTTTGCCTACTTAATTTATGTTCATCTTTAAAGTAATACTCCAACCCTATCAAATATTTCACTTTTTTATCTACAGGCAGAATTTTACATAAGGGAAATAATTTATCATACTCTTTGTTACAGTTTTTCTTCACATTTTTGCTCACTAGAAATTTAACCAGTCTTATTTGCAGATTTTTTACGTCTTGAGGGTAGTAGTCTTCTACCATTATAAACATACTTATAGCCATTTTTGTATTTTATTGTATGGAATCTAAGAGTGCACCAGCTAAGATTAATAATCTTTCACCGGACTCCCCCATTGAAGTCGGTTTTTTTTTCTTAAAAATTATCATAGAAACTTGCACCTCCATTTAAGCCTATTTGGGGATGCTTTCTGGGTTATAACTATTCTATCCTTTCTCGAGATTAGAACGTTCTCTATATTTAACAAAATTAAAGGTAACAGACATACAGAGTTACTTTCGCATTTGTAATATTAGTGTGGATTCCTTTTTAGGGTTCCGTACCAAAAAGGTAAAAAGGAATCCTTATGGTGCCGCTTTGTCTGTCAGTCTAAGATGGCGCTATACCCATGTCGTTCAATTTCTACATCGTTGCTGTTAAGAATGAATTAACTGTGTCGGGACGGGTACACGATCGTTCTCTGAAATCGATGCCAAATGTTTTTTCGAATTTGTCTAGATGGCACTAGTAGTCCTATAGTTACTGCATGTGCGTCATCTGTGTTAGTACTGTTACTTAATACTATGTATACGAGTTGTTTGGCACCGACTTCAAAAAATGATAAAACTTTAAGAAATTGTATATTTGTTAAGTAGCTAATTATTAAAAACGTATTACGTCTTTATGTATATGTTTAGTACATTTTGTGTAATGAAATCGTAGTTCCATTGCCTACCTTCCGGCTTCAATAATCAGCTCAGGTTGATGGTAACATTACATCAGGACCGTACAAATTAACTTTATCATAATCGTTTCACTATCTTGATCGAAATATATATAGCGCCCCGTATGAAATACTTGTAGTTTTGAATGGCCATCCGTGGTCTTACTCATCAGTTCCCGTTCACCAAATGCTCCTTTCTGAATGTACCTAAATGCTTAATAGTTTGTTACCGAAAATGCTAAAATTGCTATATGTTTCCATTGATTTTTTGAGGAGCTCCCTCAATTCCTCACGGATCGCATCATCAAAACTACAAAGATTCTGGTAATAATGAGACCAACCACGAAGCAGATGCTTTCTACAATAAAAATATTTTTCCAAATCGATAACGGAGTTCTGAGGTAACAAACATTAAAAAAAATAACACGCAACCGAATTGAGAACCTCCTCCTTTTTTGGTAAGTCGGTTAAAAAAGGCCGCAAATGGATAAATCTAAACACAATTATATTTTTCTCAAACATGCAATGAAATATTGATGGTATGTTCTTTATATATACTCTGCGAAGTATGACGTTTCAGGTGCGGCTAGGACAAGAGGTCGTTAATGGAATTTCATACAAATCTTGCAGGCCTAGGCCGGCAAAGTCCTTTTTTTCATTTCCGTTCCACATAAATTTGTGGCACAGGCATCATGACATTCTGCCACTATGCGTATTAAAAATAAAACTTTATTTTTTTATGTTTCATTTCATGTTTGAGAAAGGCACTATACATACCTCGGCGGGAAATATGGGGCTCCCCGCCTCAGACCTAATCCGTCTATATGTCTTCAACCCAACCCCTTTCCTCCCGGCCTCTGTAGTAATATACTATTCCAAATGACTGTACCAAAAAATTACAACTTTGCTAGGGAAATGGAGATTCAGTCGAAAGTCTTTGAAACGCTGAATAGGACTCAGAATTTCACGAATTTTAGTTTTTTGTCTTTTCACAAGTTTATCTTGTTGGTTAATTCGCGCTAGTGTCGCCAGCTAAACACGGTAATCCTCACACGACTGGCAACATTCTAATTTCGCTATTCATACCCCTGGCAACCCAGAAGGACTTGTGTATTTGTGTTCGAAATAGACATGAGCCGTTTTAGTTGCTAGGATCACCTTCACACGCGATTTCTGTAAATTACATAGTGCTTGGGACAGAATTCGTGTTTTAACTTCTCGTTGTACCTATAGCCAGAATAATCTTGACATCTTGACAGCGAGGTATATTATCTATCGATCGCAATGGTAATGCAGATAGACATTTTTACCATATTATCATACATGCGTAACAGTGTTTGAATTGCCAGCTATCGAATAGTAGCACTCTATGACAAGTTTTGGTATTTTACTCAAATAAAGTAAATTCGAAATTGATATATTGCTAAAATAGTCCTTCAATGTGTAAAACTTATAAAGATAAATGAACCACTAATAGATACCAATTACCGCTTGAATAAGAAGGCAAATAACATTTCTAATCTTTTCATAAATCGTATAAATAGACTAAATAGACAATCTAAATAGACTCGTATACATTACGTATACATTTATAATTATGGGACATGATATTACTCATACTCATACTCATTTATTAATAATATTACAGAAATATTACAATAAATGAGCTATATCACGATGGCTATGTCACGATTCAAATGCCGAATTGAACCTCGCTCAAATTACATCGCTGCAACTCCTAACGATCTTGTATTCCTACGTTTCAAATTTAGAATTAGCACCATTGAACGTCGTTAGCTCTGATTGGTGGTTCTGCCGCAAAAACGCTGAAAATGTTCTGAAAGGATGTTTGAATTGAATGTGCCTTGATTCGGTGTTTGCGTTAGTTGAAGTATATGTAAAGAAAATGCTAATTTCAAGCTGTTGGTTAATAGGCAACTGTCATAATGAGTAGGTTTTACGGGCCCTACATTTCAAAAGCCGACCATGGCGTTAAAAAAGCCGGACATATTGACCAAAAAGCCGGCTTTACCATTTTTATCAGGCGCCGCAACTTCAAAAGCCGGAGTTGACGTTATTTTTGGTATTATTTTGTCTTTTGTATTGTTGTTATTTTTAGTCGATGTTTAATCCGCAAAATCCGGACAAGCCGAACACGTAAACATTTGGCCAGACAGGACTGTAAAAAGTCGGACACCTGGAAATCCTAGTAACGAGCCTATTGGCTATGTGCGAAGTAGGTGGTGGGGATAAACTAGGCGATCGTAGCGCACACCATGGCAGAAATGTGTACTTACCGGGGACCACTGTCAAATTTACTTTCACGTTTTCTATTGGTTTCTTAACGGTTTCCTACTATTCGTTTCGTTTGTATGTATTTATTTATTCTCTTATTTATTTCAGTAAAATTTTCAATACGGGGTCTTTCTCGTTTACTAAAGTAAATAAAATATTCATGTGTCAATATTTGACATCTCTGAGTTTTGACTTTGTCTCGGGACCTTTGACGTTTGACGTTTCAGACGTGCACATAGCCAATACGGCCATTATCTTTGAAATGTGAATACTATTAACTACAATTAATTTTGAAAGGGAATTATTACCAATGACTAAGGAAACTCTGGACGCGAACTGTCAACATTACGAGCGTGTCCATATTGGAACTAAACATGGCGCATATAGTGCTGTCCCGATAATCAACATTTTTATCGATATTATAGACAGATCTTAGAACGTATTGGTTTCCTAGGATGTTATTAGATATATATAAATAACAGTGACCTCTTTTCTATGCAGTTTTCTTTAATGATTCTATGAAACAGGCATTTACTTTACGGGATTTCAGGATTAGAGTTACTAGTAAAGAGTTTCTTTACTATTTCGCTAAATATTGTGTATTAATTACATGCAGTCAATAACGGCATGTAGCATAAATAAATCTGCCCGTCACCAATAATAAAAACCTACGAGACACCCTCAAGTATGCTGGATGTATCCCATTAGTTTAGTTTTGGAATATGCTAATAATACTATATACTTTGTATAGATGTTCTATCGTCTTATCATTTCACCACCACCACAGATTAGGGGAGAACTAACTAAAAGATAACCACAAATTAGGTATATTAAAAGGTTACTATTGAAACAACGTGAGATCAGGATATTTTTATATTAATAATTTACACAGGTCTTTATTTTTCAATTCAAACAACTACCACTATTTTCATTCTCAGTTCCAATAGCGTCTAACCATATTTGCTTCTGGAATTCACTTCTTGGCAACCTTTAAAAATATAAATCACAGAATCAATGATTAGGTATAGTAAGTCATCACAATTCATTATCGATATATTCAGGAACAACCCTAGCTACTGCTTCAGGGTAACTTTTAGTACGAAAATATTGAAAATAAAGCTAAATCCCACTACAAAATATAAATTATCTTAATCTGTACACTAATTATGCTATGATACATGTGCCTTGGTCTCGGCAATGTTCAAATCATCCAATATTTCAACAGAAAAACATAACAAAGCTATGCAACGACAAACTTTTCTGTTTCTGGCTTTGTCTTAAGCCACATCCTGTTATGCTACACTAAGGCATGATCGCAGCATTTAACTTCACATTCCTTTAAAGTCTTGTGCGGTTTTTATTTTAATAACACTGTTTATTTTATAACTTCTCAAGTTTTATTCCTCTCACTGACAGGTCGTGTACTGCTCAATTGACGTATGATTGAAGTACCGGGGAACATAACATGGCGATTTTGAGCCTCAGTAGCTTTGGTACAAATAGAACAATACACCCGGTCCATTGAATTCCATAGTCAAAGATTATTATTATATTACCTTTAACTAAGAATTGGCGCCGGAGGGATGATCTCACGAGTTGCTACGACCAAGCCCTAACTTAATATATAAGTAGTTACACATCACTTAGCTAGCAGGTATATGCTAGCTACATGAATCCCATGACATGATGATCGATATTGTTAGGGATTTTCGATGCTCGTGATTTTCGCACATCTACCCTGACAGTTAATCCATCTTCACGTAATTCTGATCTCGTCACTCGATATGTGACAAGAAAATCTTTGTAATTAGCTATCCAAGACGACTGATTCAATTACGCCCGTCTGTCAGAGAAGTCTGAACTGGAAGAGGCACCGCATCGAGGTCAAGAAGAGCATATACGGTCTATAGGAATAGAGATGTAACGGTAACGATACACCATTTAGCTGATAATATCATCTGTATCGACCGATACCGGTAATAAGTAGTTGTTGTAAATAATTAGCAATGTTTATTTTGACAGACTTACTCTTACTACTTTCTCATTAAAAAAAACAGATTCTTTATGAGTTATTCCACACTCTATCGGCAACTAATCGGCAAATATATCAACATCAAAATCGGAATTGTTATATCGCTCCTATCGCAATTCCTTGAGAGTTACGCCGTTTTGATTATAGGATACTTTTCACAGCTAGAGAGTGAATTGCCTAATTTCTCAGAGCCAAAAAGACGTATGAACCATGTATGTACCTATATAAAAACGTCGGTTTTGTTTGGAAATGGGGAATCAAACAATTATCGCCTTTAGACATGTGTCGGCGACGTTTCGAAAGATATTAATGTGTGTTCAGCACTGTCTTAACAAGTTCAGAAAGTCTGTTGGGCAGATTTTAATAACTGTTTGCTATTGTGACCATATGCTTCATCATCATCATCATCATAGTCCACCCACTGCTGAACGTAGACCTCCATAATATTCGATTCTGGGCTTTCCCCATCCAGCCACTGCCAACAATCCACTACATGCTTAATGTTATTAAAACAATCAATCATTCTATCAGTTGAACTGTTCTTTTTTTAACTAACTCTCCCGAGAAACAAAACATTTCAATACAAACTGAAAAAATGCTCTAGGCCGCAAAAATCTTCAAATTCCTCAAGGACTGACAATATTTGCCCACATCATTTATATTACCTCGAAGTTCGAAAGCCTTACCCTTTTCTGTCACTTTCACAACCGTGATTCAGCAAGCAGGCAGAGTGAGAATGAAAGTGCTAACTACCAACCAGTTGTATGCACACTTACTTCGTTCTTTCTTCAGTATCTTCCAACGTCTTGAGTTGACAAAAAGTTCGGAACCAAAGACATAAATCTAGCGACTGAATACTAACTCATCACTGCTTAACAAAATTAAAATTCAAGGAATTTTCCATTTTTTTCATTCCTTTAAGGAATACAATTTAGAGTTGCCTCGATGATGGTAGACCAGGGAAATCAGTCCGAATGAAAATAGTCATAGAAGGATTTTTTTAGCATGCATACTCTTTTGTTGTTCCATCAATCATCATCCACCATATCAACCGAAGGACGTCCACTGCTGCCTTCCCCGATTTCATGGGGGGTAAATGCCATAATCTCCACGCTTGACATGCGGGTTGGCGATCGCAGTATCTTCACCGCATGCACTCCAGGGATGCTGCTGCCAGTGCTGCCCATCCCTCGGTGATCTTGGTCGTAGTTTTAGGACATACCCGGGCCCATCAATCATTATGCTGCGCACAGGTCTACTCTCATTAATAAAAGTGCGTTGCAAGGCGGAGGCGGTTTTGTGGCAAAGCGGACACGGTCCGGGGACGTCGCACCAAACAACCGCGCGGGATAGCGGAGCGGAGGTGGCGTGACATATGATATGAAGCAGTAATCGAGTATCGACAGTCTCAGAAAATTCAAAAATGCAAAACCGCCTTCTCCGAAAGCGCGCATTCTAGTTGTTCCTATAACATAACACTTCCATAGTAAGATCAGTCCATTAGCGCCAGCTGACGGTGCCATTTTGATTAATATTGCATCATGGCGCTTCACGATTATGTTAATTAATTATTCGGAAACATTTATCTTGAAGATGGTTTTTACATCGGTTAACGGTTGGTGCGATTTTAATGGAGGATGGGAAAATTGATGATGAGAATTTAAACAGGGCTGAAGTGGAATTTAATTGTGGTTATTAGTATTTACTTTCTTTGTAAGTACCGGTTTATTTACCTTATCATAGCTAACCGATTCTATGTGGTCATTGGACATGATGGACGCAAACAAATATTTAAACTTATAAAACTTTCCATTGGCAACTCTGTACTTAACCTATAAAGCCACCACATTAATTATTAGTAGTATATACAATTCGCGTGGTCAGATGCGGTTCTCCCCTTAGAAGGAATTTAAAAAAAGAATTTTCTCAAAATCGGTCAACTGTTGTTGTTATCAGTTATGAAGTAAGAATTAATTATTATTCCGATAAAAGATTAACGACATACAAAAACATAACTTAGGACTAAATATAAATGACTAAAACAAAAACGTAACTCAGAACTAACAATAAATATAAATAAAATAATTTTTAACAAAAAAAAACCGACTTCAATGGGGGAGTCCAGTGAAAGATTATTAATCTTAGATGGTGCACTCTTAGATTCCATACAATAAAATACAAAAATTTGTTCTAGTTTTTTTTTATCTTTTTAATTATGATTCTTTGTTACATTTAAGGTTTTTGTGGCAATAAATAATTTTCTGATTCTGATTCTGATTCTGAAAAATGGCTATAAATATGTTTATAATGGTAGAAGACTACGTACCCTCAATTCCTCATGAAATCATGGAAAAACCTTGCTTGCTTGACAAACAAAACGAAGAGAACAAATCGCCAAACGTGAACTACGCGTCGTTGAAGAGTTCCGTTCTGATCATCATCAGCAGTTCCACTTCATCAAATGTCACTTTTATGAATGAAAATGCTTGATTAGTTCATGAAAATACTAAAATCACTATTTGTGTGCCTTTCACATTTGAGGAGTTTCCTCGATTCCTAATGGATCCCATCATCAGAACTCGAGCATGACAAAAATCAATCGTGAACATAGAACTTGCTTAACAAACACAGCTAGAAGGACAAATCGCCAAACGTGAACTTTTCGTCGTTGAAGAGTTCTGTTCTGATCATCATCAGCAGTTCCACTTCATCAAATGTCACATTTTTGTATGATAATGCTCGATTTGTTAATAAAAACACAAAAATCACTATATGTTTGCCTTTAAGATTTGAGGAGTTCCCTCAATTCCTCATGGATCCCATCATCAGAAATCAAGCATGACAAAAATTAATCGTGAAAATAGAACTTGCTTAACAAACACAGCTAGGAGGACAAATCGCCAAACGGTAACTTTTCGTCGTTGAAGAGTTCTGTTCTGATCATCATCAGCAGTTCCACTTCATCCAATGTCACATTTTTGGATGCAAATGCTTGACTTGTTGATAAAAACACAAAAATCACTATATGTTTGCCTTAAAGATTTGAGGAGTTCCTTCAATTCCTCATGGATTCCATCATCAGAACTGCCTTTTGACAAAAACTGGACCAACTTGGATATATATACATACAATCAAAAAAAGAATTTTCCAAATCGGTTAAGAAATGACTGAGTTATGGAGTAACAAACATTGAAAAAAAAAAAACATACAACCGAATTGATAACCTCCTCTTTTGAAATCTTGAAGTCGGTTAATAAAATAATATTAAAATAAGAGGTCGCCCCGAGGTAACATACATTTATACAAAAAATATATATATCCAGACGTAAATAGAACCTCCTTTTTTTGAAGTCGGTAAAAAGGAAAGCCATTATAAAAATTAAACAAAATAAAGTTGCACTGCACTCTTGTAAATTTTATAATAATCGGAGGGTATTTTTACACGCGAGGCGAAAATCGACAAAATCACAATGATTTCCGGTGTCCGGTCAACGAGTGTTTTTTTTTTACTTTTTTATTTATTGATTATATTGAATATATAAAAAATATCAGCCGTGAAAGTGGTCTACCAGTTTTGAACCTTACAATCATAAACTCACGCCCATATTCCCAAAAGGGTAGGCAAAGCACACGAAAATTAATTTCAGTGCCACTTTGAAAGAAATAATTATACACCGTGACCGTTAATAACTCGAAAGATTTAAGCTAACGATATTAGAGCCTAATTAGAGTATATAAAGTTATGTAACATATAGTCCAAAAAGTCATAATTAAGGAGATATTAATTATTTACAACAAATCAAAAGTTAAAAAATCTCCAGTGTAACACACCTTAAGGGCGTGAGCATGACGTAGCCACCTATTTCTTTTACACGTAGATACACTAACTGTATGGTTGTTAGCCAGTTTCATAAAGAAGTTGGTATCTATCTACAACCTCTTATAACTGGCTAGTTTGAAATTGATTGTCACTAAAATGACACATTACAAATGATAACTAATTGTCACGCAAGATAAAATAACATTGGGTTCCCACCTAAAGGCTTGTTCACAAAGAAGCGGGCAATTAATCAGATTTAATTCGTACTGAAATAGTAATTTAATTAAGACACATAATTAGACCCATGTTGATATAACATTATTTACTCGTACAGTCGTCAAAAATATGTGGTTTAAATCTTTCGGGTTATTAACGGTCACGGTGTATATTTTAGCTAGTGCCTTTGCCTTGCAACCAACATCTTTTTTTTTTACCGAAATTACAATTACCAACCGGAGTGAAAAATTGATCCCGCATGGGTTGATAATTTTTTTACTTTTTCACTCTGGTTAGATTTTTTTTTTGTTTTTTGTTCGATTAATTAGTTGCTTAGTCTAAGTATGTTTTTTTTCCTTGTAAGTACTTAGTTTTTGAATATTTTGTAAGTGTTTTCAAAATTGCTGTAGCCTAAGGAAAAGCGGTGTCTCCCAACACAGGCAACTATTTGCTTACCGGGCGGCACTATCCCTTAGACTACAAACATTGTACATTTATAAAAAAAAAACATCTATGTAATTGAATGTATCCTATTATGCAATAAATAATAATAATAAGTGGTACTAGACCTAGAATAGAACTAAATTAAAACTAAAAACTAATACTAAATAAAATAGTTTAAGTTTTTAATAGTGAACTGTATACAACTTATATAAAAACTAATCTATTAAGTGGTACTTTATTGGCTTACTTTAAGTACCTACCTAAAAAACTTGCCTCTGCATTACGTCAGCTCGGCGCGAACAGTATTGTATACCTGGTGAAGACCTTGTTTTGAGGTATTTCCATCCCATCTAGACAACCGCTCTTGTTTTGTCTCAAACATTTTTACACACGCCCAAGACAAAGCACCCGTCAGTTCTCGACAAATTCCGACGTCACTGAGCAACCAAAGATTGATGGCACCCGCAAAAATTCGAGCTTTATCAATCACGAGAAGTGATTAAACGAATGTGGGCCCAATAAATTAATTACCAGTCTCCAGTCCCTTCTTAATCTCATTGGGGGGCTTTCAAGAACTTTGTGTCAGTAAACATTTGTTTTTAAGTAGATTTTGGGTTACAACAGATTCGCAAATTTGAGGGAAATTGACAAATTTTCCCTATTCCGGGGTAATTGTGTCGATGTTCGCTTTGCTGCGAATGTCTTTTGAAGTAGATCGATGGACATGGCGAGCTTTTGATCGTTTTAATTGCTTTGGCCTATATTATGGTGTTCATTTAGCTCCGATGGTTTAGTGAAGCATTGAGTTTCATTATTGGCAATTTTATTGAGGCGGGGTTGTTTATTCTACGCGTCTTTTTACGAAATGCTGAAATTTGTCTGTGACTGATATATTTTTGGAGATTTGGGGAATCTAGGTATATTCTAGAGTTCTAGACCAAAGGGACCCTCACACTTCCCAACACATTGAACCCAACGCATTCTGAGGAGCTCTAATAGTGACAGTAGTGACTTATTTTCTCACTTCCAGGTAACTTTTCGAGAAAGATCTAGCTGTCATTTTAAATACAGAAAATGACATCCACAGGAATACAATACCACATACAGAACGCGTGTATGAATTTACTCGCTCGTTACTTTAGTTAGATTAACTAATTCCAATCGAACATTTAATCGGAACTGCCAGCCAATAAAACAGATTAGAGCAATGTTTGGCGTGGAATTGAATTTATCTAGCTTTATTTAAAAGGTATTAACTAACATGTCATAGAAGGTTTTGTAATCCCTTTTAACTAGGGGTTAGGGTTGCAATCAGAACATACATGCACGGGGCGGCGCCGGCGTCGGAATGAACGTGTAGCTCATTTGAATGCGCGTGTGGTGGGGCCTTAGCGGCAACCGTTGAGCGGTGATAAATCGTTGCTAATCGCCGACGTCTATGTCTAGAGTAAAACTATAATTTTAAAATGAACTTCTTCATCCAAGTAGACATTTCAATGTGTAAGTTGCCTCTTACTTACCTAACTCTTTCACCAAGCGGCAATATTCGTAGCACTACGCCGTAGTCCGTAGCATGACGTCACTGTCAATCGAACAATCCAAAAACAAGGTCTGAAACATAAAAAAATCTAAATGACATGGTACTATCAAACTATGGATCTTAGGCTATCTGATAATACCTAAATGATTTACCTATAAAAAACCTATTATTCATGTAAAATAGTGTTATGTAATTAATTATTAGCATGTACTAACCATAGAAACAAGTGGACAAATGTTACTAACAATGCTATAGAATATATATATATATATATATATTATTATTATTATTACTGTAACGACTAACACTAGTATATAAGTATGTAACTAACACATATGGATTCTGATGTCTGAAATAAAAGATTATTATTATTATTTGTATCTCTATTTTAAACTCTCGGGTCTTTACAGCCCGGTTATTTGGTAGGCGTGCGTGGGGATATAGATCCAACACGTAGAGGCCTTTGGGAGACGAAGTATGATGTAATATAGTACACCTATTAGAACCCATTGACGGGTACAACGGTTATTATTAATATTATATTGTAAAATTGGCAGTTGTAGACAGCAGTTCTGTCTTTACCAATCCATGGACTACATACACTGCCGCTCATAATTATTTAGGCACCCATATTTTTTGCCAAGTCTTCTTCCCTTGACAGTTTTGCGTGCATTTTGCATTTTTTATTTAGCTGACTTTTGAGCCTTAAATCGGTGCCAAAGACCCCCTTTTAAAATGTAGTTTTCTTTTTGCAATGACTTAAATAATTGCTGGTTCATAGAAAAGTGTAGTGTGTTTGTATGAACCAGCAATTAGTAGTTATTTAAGTCATTGCAAAAATAAAGCTACCTTTTTAAAAGGGGTGTTTCTGGCACCGATTTAAGGCTCAATAAGTCAGCTAAATAAAAAATGCAAAATGCACGCAAAACTTTTATGGGACTCTGACTTGGCAGTGAATTTCTGAAAGTCATTTTTGTATACAGATGTATGGAAAAAGGTATGGGTGCCTAAATAATTATGAGCGGTAGTGTACATCCGGTTAGTACCACCCTCTCCCCAGTCAACTCGGATTCCGGGCTGGCGGGAAGCTGAGAGCGAACATTATTTCCGGATCCAATCGACATTAGTACAGTCACCAGCACCAATATCTGCCCCAACAAAGCGCGCATAAATATCTGACACGACTCTATGTATAAGGCCGTTAGGACGTGTCAGATATTTTCGCCGCCTTTGTTTTGGCAGATAATAAGGCTGGTGACTGTACAGACTTTCTACCTGTACAACCTCTATTAGTATGTGGCCATCAATGTTAAATTGAGTAAAATATGAACCAATCTGGTCTACCGGTGGTCGTTCCATACTTAAACGTAAAGGCCGGGCTCGCCTACATCAACGGAAACACGGCCATTACCGCCCACCGCAGCACTAACGCAGTTAGCGAGAGTGCACTTGCTACTTGCAACTTAACTTGCCCTGCCACTCGACTTGCTATTAATTAGTTACTTTATGGTTCTTCTAAAGTCGACACAGTTATACCGCAGAATGATGACTTGTAGCAGCAACAACGAGCCAAAAGAAAAATCTTCTAACTCCCGCGAAAAGGGTTATTGCGATTGGCAAATGCTAAATGTGCCGTTAACAATATCTCTATTCCCAGGAATACTACCACCGGTAATGTTACCGGTACAAGAAATACATATGACTGTGATATATTTGTTACAAAAAAAGTTTGTGTTCGCATAAGCGCACCAATTGCTAACTTATTTTTATTTGTATTTTATTATTAATTGATGTTATAAATAATCAATTTTTGAAAATGTATTTGCTGACATGTCCAGATCGCTATTTATTATCATAATGTGTGCATGTAATTAGTTTTTAAGTTTTTTTGTAAGTTTTCTGACACAATGTTATATTGTTAAAGAAATAAATAAATATTCCCAGACTCCTTGTCTAAAATACAAATAAGTATCACATTTTAAATACCTAAATATGCAATGCAACTCTAACAGTTTTCAAGAAAATGTTCGGCGACTGGCGCCTGGCGGTGGTGTTTCAGAGTTGCCGGCAGCATTGCCTTTGTTGCTATAGCAACGTTGATAGCCTTTGCTCGATTTTCTTTGGTTCCATGGCACATCACTATGACGGCAGACGCACATATCCGTTAGAAATTATCTTTTAACTGCTTTCCATCAATGGCTCTAACGTTACGCGCGATGGAATAGCGCTTCGTGCAAATGGATAGCTATAAGCTATACATACGTATATACAAACTTGTTAATGGTCTCCAAACGTCAAAAGATAAGATATCAAGTACAGTTCACGTCAGAAAGTCCTTGGTATTTGTCAAGTTCGCAACTTCAGCAGTAAATTACGCCTACAATTGAGATGGGATGATAAAGTGTTGTTAGCTAACTCTTAGCCATCTTGGTATCTACGAGTGACTTTGTTGGCTCCCAAGTTTACTTTTATAGGTTTAAGTCATGCCAAAGATACAGTTTCACTGCATTTGGATTTGGAGATTTAGCAGAATATGTAGCAATATATAAATACTCGCTTAGATCCCTGACAATAAAGCCTTATTCATTTTAGAAAAAGTTGAGATAACTCATTTCAACATGTAGGTGTAAACTTCTGATGATCATTTGATACGTCATCTTGATGCTTTGCTGCCTTGCTTTGGAAGGCACGTTAAGCCGTTGATCCCGGTTGCTGTCTACGACAGCAGTCGTTAAACCAGCTTAAAGGCCTTCGGGCGGCTTGAGATCTTCTAACAGTCAAGTGGCCCACTCACTTGACAAGCTGGGTCAAAGTTGCACTACATACGTCCGTAGGGAGTACCCACCGCTACCTACACGTGACCCCTGGGTGGTGCTAAAAGTGCAACAAAAACTGGCAACCGTACTTGTCATCTCGAAGACCTCACGGTTCGAAAATAAATGCCATACGATTATTATTATTATTATCATCTTGATGCTATCGTTTTACCCAGTTATATCCTAAATTAGCCCGAGTTCCACTTTCGCTCTTTAGGGATTAGTCCCTAGATTTGGCGCAAACTCTAGTCTTATGAGAGAAACTGCCATCTTTGCGTGACCTTCAAACCCTGAGGGAAAACTAGACATTTCTCATCTCACCATGTTTTAAAAATATCAAAATAAATATCGACAGACTCCGTGCATAAGCCAATTCGAACCCACGACCCCAGATTTAAAGTCGCTTGCCTGTAACGGCTTGGCTATAAAGGCTCTTACCATACACGAAAAAGAAAAATTAAATAAACAATTGAAAAGAAAAATCAAAACTGACAAGTTTTATATATTTTGCATATACTTTTTTTTCAGATGCAAGAGTTTCCAGAACACAAAGCGCGGGGAGGTATGCCGCATACCCGGCTGCACTGTAACGCCATCTACCGGCGCGCCCGTGCCCGTTCGCATGCCCCACGTTCAGCCGGAGACCTTCCGCCTCTTCATACAATACGTCTACACTGGCAAGGTAACGGTAACGTACAATATTAGAATTCATTTCAAGAGTAACGAGAGTAAATGTGTTTACTTTACGCTTTTTTAAAGCTTGATTTAAGGGTCACCTATTGTCGAGCGGCGGAACTAAAGCCAATGAAATGTCGTTGGACGTTGCTTGCAGGTTACGCTTTCGTCGAACGCGTGACAGATGCCGCTTTAATCAATATGCGTTTTGACTTAGTTAATACATGTATTTGATGGCATGTATTTAAAAATAAAATTATTGGTTTTTTTTTTATCAGCTTCTGCTTCAAGATTCAGGTGTATTCGAAATGATGACATTATCAGCGGATTTAGGCGTGGAAGACTTGCGCGCGGCGTGTGAAGACCACGTTACCTCCACTTTGAGTGTGGAAAGCGCCTGCACTTTGCTAGCAGCTGCAATGGATATACAAGATCGACCAGGTAATCCCACTAATTGTAATAAAGTGAAATTTCAAATAGCTGTTCAGTTGCGATGGTGGTGTAATGGTCAGCATAGTTGCCTTCCAAGCAGTTGATCCGGGTTCGATTCCCGGCCATCGCACACTTTTTGTTGAAAATGTTAAATTACATTTTTTTTCTTATTACTTCTATAAAATTATACAGGGTGATTTCCGGGTCGTGATCGAAAACCACTTTTTCTGACTCTGTAAATGATCCTCATTATCATGTAGTAGTATTTGATTAAAAGATAATTAGTTTAATTTTTCTTATTTTTCACGTAAAATTAATGTTATACTAAGTAATCATGGTCACCCTATGACTTTTGACATACGCTGTATGGAAAGCGACAAGACGCCACATTGAGTAGGGTGACCAAACTGTATTCAAAAATGTTTTTTTCTATTTGTCATCTGAAAAATAATGAACAATATTGATGTTTAACAATAATTAACAACACCATTAGGCTCATCTTTGAATTCTGTATGATGTCTTGCTCTCTTGCTCCACGACCCAGAAATCACCCTGTATAAGTATAAAATACCTGGGCGACCGAGCTTTCCTCTGCATCTTTGTGTTTTCCTGGAGAACTTGGATTTTACGAAGATGAGAAAGGTCTCATTTGGCTATATTGGCTATGTCACAGATATCAGAGTAAAGCAGATCCGCTCATTTAAGTTGAACGATTTTTGTAGGTCTGATCTATTCTCACTAATGTACAAATCAGAAAGTTTAAGTGAGACAGACAAGTGACATCTGACACGTCTTCACCTGTCAGTGTCTCCGTCTTCATAACTGAAAATTGTACTGAACTGACGTTATGGTGTGTTAAGTTTATATGGGATTTAACATCCTGGTGTGCTCGCAAATCGAGACAACTTGTTAACAGCCGAAAATGATTGTATTATCTGTCGCATTCTAACTCATTTTAGTGCACCATAAGGATTAAAGAGACAACTATATGGAAAATCATCTGACTTAATACTGCGAGTCTGCTTTTCTCTGATGTCTGTGGGCTATGTGCACGTCTGAAACGTCAAACGTCAAAGGTCCCGAGACAATGTCAAAACTCAGAGATGTCAAATAATGACACATGAATATTTTATTTACTTTAGTAAACGAGAAAGACCCCGTATTGGAAATTTTACTGAAATAAATAAGAGAATAAATAAATACATACAAACGAAACGAATCGTAGGAAACCGTTAAGAAACCAATAGAAAACGTGAAAGTAAATTTGACAGTGGTCCCCGGTAAGTACACATTTCTGCCATGGTGTGCGCTACGATCGCCTAGCTTACCCCCACCACCTACTTCGCACATAGCCATCGAATTTTCGCCGTGATTTTGTTGCCAGTTGCGATCGCAATGCAGACAGGAAAATTTACTTTTTATATTTATGAAAAAAATACCATTAATCGGCAAGATGTTGGGTTCACCTAATAAATAATAATAGAGGTCCGATAAGTCGAAGGGGAATTTCACACCTTCTTTTGGGTTCCTTAGCCAAAATGGCGAAAACGGAACCCTTATGCCTGGCACACACGTTACGAGAAATCGTTACGATTCGCACTGTACCGTTAAAACTGTACCGATAATCGAAACTATCAGTTTTTGTCTCACACACGTTTCGATTATCGGTACAGTGCGAATCGTAACGATTTCTCGTGACGTGTGTGCCAGGCATTATAGATTCGTCTTGTCTGTCCGTCCGTCCGTCCGTCCGTATGTCACAGCCGATTTAGGCCTGAATCACACTGGCGCGGCCTGGCCGCGGCGGTCAATAGTAAGAATTACGAATGGAGTAAACTGCGGTTGTGTGGAATCCATATTGTATGGGAATCACGAATAGGAAGAATCGCGTTTGTGTTGTCCATCGCATAATCCAACTTGACAGCTAATGACGGTGTACCCTGTAATGACAAGTTTACTATTGACCGCCGCGGCCAGGCCGCGCCAGTCTGTGAGAGGCTTTACTCGGAGACTATGAGCACTACAATTATGAAATTTGGTAGGAAGGTGTATTCCATGAACCGCTATAGAAATATGATGTGAAATTAAGTCATCCGTTGGTGAGATATTAGCTGTCAAAGTCGTAAAAGTGTGTCCCTCCCCCTCTATTTCCAAACTATATGCTATAATCAAGAGGTAAAATTTTATATTGAAGATAGGTAGTGGGGCAAAAACAAGTGCCCATATAATTTTGAAAACTGCGATAATATTGACGTCCTAGTATTGTGATAATATTAATCGTGTAAAGCGGAGAGAGTTCGCAAAAGTTGAATGAAGGCCGTACCGTCTGTCCCGTTTTAACTCACTTTTGTTTACCATAATAAATCACGGAGACAACTACATATATGAAAAATCGTCTTGCTCACTACCACAGACTAGTAAGGGTTCAGACCGCCAACTCACGAAGAAAATATATAGACCGTAAGCAACTATATTTAATCTGTACCCGCTGGTAGATTTTTGACGTTTCTTTTTTTAAATTATTTGATGGCACTGTGGCAATGGAACTTACTGTGAACATCCAACAATAAATATATATAGCTCATTTAAATTTAACTTTGTGTAGAAGCTCACGGCATTTCCAATTGAACACCACTGGTTTTCAATTGAAATACCGTGAACTATGTTGAGCCATATCTTAGTTAAATGAAATTAAACAAACATTTTACTTATCAGCAGATTTATTTTTTAATTTATCTCATCTCATATCCGGGAAAACGATATATCTTCGTCCTTTCACAGAGTTCTACGTTTTACAACCACAACACTCGTACATTTTGCAAAATGAGAACTTGCATGCCTTGCCACATACGATGCACTTCACTATCTTCCATTTGTTGTCCAAACAATGGTTAATACGCGCTTCCAGATGAATTTTCGATTAGCTACACTGTTTCGTTTGTTTACTGCATAGTAAACTATCAATACTACAATTTAAATAACAACATTAGAAAAAAAATGTTCAGAGACGAATAGACGAAATTCCGAGGAGACGCCATTTTATTTTTACTTGTCACTTTATTTTGACGTTTGACGTAGGCAGTAGCCAATCAAAGCTCAGTATGTCGTCAAAATCTTTTGACACAATATGGACGCTATCATACACGTTTCGTTCTACGTAGATAAACAGCCGTGATTTGAACACGGCCTTACGTGATTAATATTATCACAATACTGGGATGGGATGCCAATATTATCATGGTTTAACACCATGAATTAAGGTTCAATATTCACGTGATATGTATCATTGTATGAGTGTATCGTATGATAGATAATAATCACCGTGTAAAAGGCCCCTATAATGACTGCCATTGTTATTTCGTCACGTGTAAATAAGTCTTCTACGTGCTTAAAATCGGTAATCTACTTCGTTACAACGCTATTGTCGGCCATCTTGTTTAGTTTGTCTTGTCTATGGCATATTTTGGCTTCGTTTCGCTTCTTGACAGCGCCAAGCCGGTTTTACCGCCGATTGCTTATAAAATTAATTTAACTCTCAAGAGAATACCTAGTAAAAATGGCATACAAAGGTCCCCCGAAAGTCCAGAAGGTGATGGTGCAGCCCATCAACCTTATTTTCAGATATCTCCAGAACAGAAGCCGAGTGCAAATTTGGTTGTACGAGAACGTAAATCTCCGGATCGAGGGCCACATTGTAGGCTTCGATGAATATATGAACATCGTGCTAGACGAAGCTGAGGAAGTTCACATGAAGACCAAAAATAGGAAGCAAATCGGGAGGATAATGATGAAAGGAGACAACATAACGCTTATCCAAAATGTCAATCCCAACGCCGCTGTGTAATTGTAGGTTATGTTATTTTATAAAGCTACAAGTGAATACAAGTGAAAAGGACATGCATTCCCCGAGTGTATAGTGCGTGGCGGTATCTATATTTTAAGTAAATTGACCCTTTACCTTGTAAGAACGAAGCGGCGTACCGATATGGTTGACTTCATTAAATCTAAGTTTCTAATCTAATTTTGATTTTCATTTCCGTCCTCTGTCCACACAACTAAAATAATAGTACCAACTATGGTACTATTATTTAAGTTTTTTTAATATTGGCGTAGTATTTAAGCTGTGTTACACTTCCAAGAAAGAAACGGAAACAACTTCCTATGGCATTTCTATATCAATATAGCCCACTGTCAATATTGTT
This sequence comes from Notocelia uddmanniana, assembly GCA_905163555.1. NCBI lineage: Eukaryota > Metazoa > Arthropoda > Insecta > Lepidoptera > Tortricidae > Notocelia > Notocelia uddmanniana. The sequence continues at coordinate 7,487,996 of LR991064.1, forward strand.
TAATTAATTGAGCACTTTAGCTATACATGATGAAACAGAGGTGGTAAATCTTATTTCAGTGCTTAACACATTGAAATACTAGACTTACAGAAAATGTACTGTAGGCACTATGCCAATTGCGTTGCTAAGTGGAGACCAATTTAGCTAAAGAAGAAGCACCAAACAAGCTCAACATTCAGTACCATCAGTGGTTTTCTCCCAAAATTAACTATAATACAATGATAATGTGTAATAATAAAGTAAATAAATGAATACATTGTTTTGCACTTTGTACATATAGTTAGCATTATTAAGCATATTTTAAATCGGCACTGTAACACCAACACATAGAAAAAATAGATACCATGGTAACTCATCATAGCTAGGCAGAAATTGAGAAGCATGCTCAACTTCCATCAATATGGTCTGTGTGTATCATTCCGCAAAGTCCTTACAATATGCCGGTCAAAATTATTGTGATCTGATCCATGTTACTGGCATAGGAGTAAGAAATTGAGGGGTGCATTGTGTCCATTACTAACCGACAAATCACTGTCCAACTGGTTGGACAGGTCGTAATTTTTTTCTTAACCAACAACTAGCCTGTTTGTTGGTTAGTAATATGAACTTTTAGTATTAGCCAACCAACTGCTTTTATTATATAAATAGTCATACACTGACAATCGGAAAACAATTCCTTGGAGTCGATGGAGCCCTGCTACGCGGCGCTCCTATCTATGGGTGGTTTATCCTTTGAGCATCTGAAGCTAAGAATAAGAAGGTAGGTTACGTTCGTTCGGTAGCTTCAGATGCCTGAAGGGCAAACTGCCCAGAGCTGTTTAATTCCTAACTACCCCTTAAAGTTTATATGTGAAAACAACAACTAACCAGGTAGTCTGTTAAGAAAAAAATTAACCACTAACCAACTAGGTTGTTGGTTAGTTAGTAATAGACGGTTCATTGCATACTGTACAGCTGTGCTGACATGGTGATGATGGTAATCAGATGATTTTTATAGGAGATAAGCAGCTCAGCAAATTGTAATTTCGTTCCAAATGGGTACAGTCAGCGTCATATTCCTAAAGGTAAATTCAGTAGCGAGTAGTGTTCATACACTATTAAATATCTCCGCTTATCATCAAGTGTAGCATGTTTGCCATTGCCAGCATCTCCATTTAAATTTCGCAGCATGTAGGTTGTAGGTACCTAACCCTCAATAGTATGGCTGACAAAAGTACTATGTTACCTTATCTTCTTAGGCAAAGAGAGTATAATCAATCGCGCATGTGACACCCCTGGAGTTGCCGGCGTCCATAGACTGCGGTGATCAAGTGGGCTGTACGCTGTTTGCCACAGACGCTGTTTAAAAAAATCACTGTTCTATTCTTAGGTAATATCAGACAGGTAGTACTTTCCGTGTCACTTCGCTAATGAAATCCGGTTCGAAGGACCAGCACTAGCAATTTTTAAATTAGCATTCAGTGACAAAAACAAAAGATGACTAGCGAGGACACAGACACAAAAGTACCGTTACACTATTTCTCACCTGCGGGCCTATGATGGTTGCCATTTTATCACTTATCGTCGTGGATCTGACAAGAATGCGAGTGCGAGAGTGACGGGCGTCTTATCTACGACGATAAATGATAAAATGGCAACCATCATAGGCCCGCTGGTGTAATACCATAAGTTACATATACAATATTTGGTGTTGTAGGTGGCAAAAGCGCGACTTCATTCCTGGAGCGCTGCGTAGCGTTCATCGGCGAGCACGCGGCAGACTGCGTGCGGACCAACGCCTTCCTCAATCTGCCCAAGGATGCGCTCATCAAACTGCTCTCCTCAGACTCCGTCAGTATTCACATTAACCCCTTTATTGTACAACCAGCAGCAGAAGTAGCTACGCGGGCCTAGTGCTCAAAATCATCTACACACGGGCTCTAATTAGATTAGATTTATTTCATGATATAAATTGCTATACAAAAATTTTCCTATGTCAAAGTCGTAAGAATTTATATCACAATCGTCAAATTCATATATAAAGTAATAATAATTCAAAGTTAAATGTCAAGAGAATAAGGATCTGTGCAAATGTCGGCCTGTTTAGCCTAGTTGGTAGTGTGACACTGCCTCCGAAGCTAGAGGTCCCGGGTTCGAATCCCAGCCAGGGCATTATTTATTTATTTGTATTTATCTATATAAGTATGTATATCGTCGTCTAGTACCCATAGTACAAGCTTTGCTTAGTTTGGAACTAGGTCGATTTGTGTAAGATTGTCCCCCAATATTTATTTATTTAATTCTGCTTAGCTACTTCTGCTGTGACTGTACTATCAGCAGGACAGTTAACCATTTGTGAACCTTATTGGAACGAGATACAGTCTACCAATTGGTCAGTCAACTGCGATGCTGATAGAACGGTGACGGCGCCAGTGTTGGACACTTAAAGCTGACAAGCACCAGTAATGGACTCTTCAATCCTAATTTAAAGATCATAAGGTTTTAATTTGAATGTTGTATTAAAAACGAGTAGCCCTTAACCTTTTGGGCGCCACGACGCATATATCCGCAACATCAATTCAATGTGTAAACAGGCAGTACATTAGGTATCACAGGTCCCAGGTTCATAGGTCGCTGCAACTTGCGCTGACCCACAGGCGAAATTGCTCGCGACGCTCTGCTGATAATGCTATTTACCGTTCTAGCTGTGTTTAGAGGAGGAGGAAGTATGGCGCTGCGCACTGGCCTGGGCGAAGCAACGCGCCGGCGTCACCCAGCCCTGCGCTCACTGGACGGAGGAAGAGCGGGCGCGAGTGTGCCACCACCTCAGCCCGCTTATGACGCACGTTCGACTGCTACTTATAGGCAAGTTTCTATTCCACTTTGGTCAAACAAGACTACTAGCCGAGGCGAAGAAACGTTTCGGCGTCTCCCAGCCGTCCGCCCACTGGATGGAGGACGAGAGTGTGCCACCACCTCAGCCCGCTTATGACGCACGTTCGACTGCTACTTATAGGCAAGTTTCTATTCCACTATATGAACAAGAACACTAGCATGGCGAAGGAATGCGCCGGCGTCTCCCAGCCGTGCGCCCACTGGACGGAGGAAGAGAGTGAGTGTGCCACCACCTCAGCCCGCTTCTGACGCACGTTCGACTGTTATAGGCAAGTTTCTATTCTACTATATGGTCAAACAAGAACACTAGCCTGGGCGAAGCAACGCGCCAGCGTCACACAACCGTGCGCCCACTGGACGGAGGAAGAGAGTGAGTGTACCATCACCTCAGCCTGCTCATGACGCACGGTCGACTGCTGCATACAGGTAAAGCCTTCGTCGCAAGACCCCTGAAAGCCTTTTGATTGTCATATTATAAGGAAACTTTACATTTGTTTATTATGTGGCGTTGTACGATACCGTACATACAGATGTGCACATATGAATTATATGTAGGTAGATTTAAGAACTTACGCTCATGTCATGTATGTGGGTAGAGATGTAAAAGAGGGGAGTTGGGCGTTAACCGCTACATGCAACGCATCCTTGTAAACCGAGCTAGATTTGGAAAGTGGAAATACAGTTGATTATAATTTATGCAAGGCGTTTCCCTTCTACAACACCTGCGCCTTTCATTGGTCCTTCGAACCGGCTTACATGTTGGGCCAACCTCAGCAAGCCTGCGAGACACTGTTATGTTAATGATATATTAAGGTACCAATGAAACAGGTAACTTCGCCTATGGTGCTTATCTTTGTCTACAATGCGATATCAAACGGAGATAGGCAGTCCAGGCGAAGTAATAACGGGATTTGAAGGCACCAAGCAGCACCTTTTGATTAAAGGCAAAAATGGCGCCATAGGCGAAGGAAGTTACAAGGATCCATGGTATAGTGTTCCCTCTATATCATTCATATTTGCATCCCACAATTTTGGATTAGGTACAATTTACGTTGCTCTGTTGCTTCAAACAGTCTTATTTTGGAGAAATTCATTTTCAGAGGGTTCGTTCTTAAACCCATACATATTTTTTTACACACAACAGGTACTAAGTGTTTCACTAAAACTTAGAAATTTTTAGACAGCTGTGTGTTCGCGGAAGAAGTGGAGCCTACGGGAGCAGTGCCCATGGAATTGTCTCTGGAACGCTACCGACGCGCGGCGCTCACCGCTCCTCACCACCACACACACGACTCACGAACCAGGCCTAGGTAACAATCGTCTCCTACTGGAAGCATCTAGAAATACTAGATAACGCCAGTCGTGATACAAAACAAATGTGAATCTATCAACCAACCAACCGGACCAATTTGTCTATGTGTCGCAGGCGGATTGTACACAATCCGCCGGTTTATATTACGGCTAGCCGTTTACAAAACGGCTCTGTTTTGTATTACGGCGTATCAACAATTAGCCGGATTGTCATCTGTACAATCTATAACATGGCGGCTCTCGTTTAGCCGTTTCGTTTCTGGCGCTTCTACGGCTCGCGTGCTGTAGGGTCGCAGATTTTCCTAAAACTCTTCCTCGCTTCGCTCGTCGTCATAGCCAACTATTCCATGACAGGGCCGCCGAACACGGCCCTGTTTTGTTAACCGGCTAGCCTCAATGTAATACGGCGAAAAAGAGGCGGCTACTGAACCGCTGATTTACATTAAGTACGGATAGCCGAATTGAAGAACGTAAAGCGCCGAACACATTCCAGCGGACTTTCATTCAACCGTATTCAATCCGGCTAATCGTTGACAATTGTAATACCAAAGGGCTAGCCATAATGTACTTAAAACGGCGGATTATACAATCCGGCTACGACATAACCTCCTTGCATCCTGCAATTATACGCCTAATATACTAAGGAAAGTTAAAAAAAAAATTAGAAATACGACTTTTGTTTTTTGGTCTGTGCCTAAACCTAGAAAGAACCTAACGTTGAAGGGGAGATTTTTCTATTAGCTCCGGTGTATTCTAAACTCTAATCTGTCGTATTGCAGGCTGGCTGTAAACATGTTCACGGGTTCCGTGATTCTGCAGCAAGACAAGAGCGCGTACCAGGCCGTCATCAACAACTGGTGAGGACTTTAGGATCTAGTCTTTTAGAGTTGAGTTGAGAAAAACAGATTATAGTCTTACCAAACGCTAGACTGGTCTTTTCAAAGTATTCGTCATGTTTCCGGATCGAGTTCATAGACTCTGTTTTGGACTCAGTGTCCGCTGATTGCTTGCGTACGGTGATTCGACAGCGGTCATCATTCCATCAAGTACAAATCATGTTATGTTTTAAGGTTTATAGTGTACCTAACTGGGATGACGGTTAAAAGACGAAAATTGTTGGCAACATTTGAATTCGACAATAGTTGCTAATCGCCTTCTACATCCCCGAACCATGTCAGAATTCTGATCTTAATGTCTGATGTGTGTGTTGAGCCTGAATGCTTGGTCATACAAGCTGCGCAAGGCAAGTGGGACGTCCTGTAAGGCGTCATTAACGTGTTACCGTACATTTCGATGCGCAGCGGTCGCGTGGCGCGTACATCCCGCTTGCGTCTACACGCGCCGTGACCAAGCCTAAGCAGCCCCTCTCGCACATCTTACAATGCGACTTCTGTCGCGCGCGAGAGAGACTACCCGTCCTTTTTTAAGTGTACTAACAAGAAAAAGAGGGAATCCCACTCGCGTCGCTTCTCGAGTTGCACGGTAACATGTGCTAGAGGGGCAGTGTTTAATTGCAATGATTAAATAAGTAAGTATTCTGTGTTGCAGGTGTGGTAGTGGAAAGCAAACGTGGCGGCTGGTGTTCCGTGCGTCAGTTCACGGCTTTAGTGCGAGCGCCTTCCATAAACAGTGCGACAACGTGGCTCCGGTGCTTGTGCTCGTACAGGTAACCTACCGTGCCAGTAACAAGGCTAATAGCAAGCGTGCCGAGCACTCTGATCGCCTTCAGAGACCTTTAACATTGTTTATCGCCGGCACCAAATTTAACCAAAATGGCGTCGTTGATGTATGTCTAATAGTGCGCATTCGCATGCGAACTTATCGCCACGTCGTTATGTTATGATAAGTGCGCCCGCACCACCTCATCTCGATAATCGACTATTGCGCAGATTCGTAAATAGAATATATATTGCTTAATACCTATGTGCTACCTAAAGACTAAGTACAATACACACTGGTACCACCCGCGGATAGACACTTCTTAGACTTTAATTTGTGCGTGCGCTACGTAAGTAAAGTAAATATCAAAAGCTTTTGCTTTGAGTTCATAGAGGGCGGTATATTGTGTTTAGCAGGGCTGTGTTCCGAATCACGCTCACAGCGCTCTGAGCGCGCTCACGGTCGGACCGATTCACGCTCACAGCGCTTACACGAGATTACGTGACGTCATTGATGACGTCATGGACGGCGCTCACGGTGCTCACACTCCCAGCCGTAAGCACCTTGAGCGCAAACGTCAAGTTGACGTTTGACACGTTATGACATCTCATTATAGGCGCGAAAAAACAAAACTTCACAGGTTATATTAGTTTATTTATTACTATAATAATAATAATCATTTATTTCACCATCTCCTATGCTACGAGATCAATCTCAATTTGGTACTGGAACATGTCGTTCGGAAACTGCTGTCACAGAATTCCGGAATTGAACGAAACAGAAAACATAGGCTGATAGTGTTGACCCTATCAGTTTATGCTTTCTACGCGTCTACGCAGACTGGTTTACTAGGCGAAAACCGAGAAAAGGTGGAAATGTCAGCTCGAGAATGTTGGATCAAGAAGCAGCAAAAGTGGGGCTCAGGATTAATCATGGAAGACTGAATACCTCCACATGCGTTTCAGAAACAGTCGTGCCAAACGAGAAGTCCTACTTGTAGGGGAAAGAAACCTCTTACAAGGGAGTGTCCAAATTAATACCTCGGATGCATTGTCACTGATACGCATGCTAGAGAGAATGAAATTAACAACCGTATCCAGAACACCTTACGCTGCAGTGTTGCTCTGAACAGAGTGTTGGCGTCCAAGCTCCTCAGTAAACGATCTAAATCTCGGATATATAAGATCGCAATCCGCCCCATCTTAATGTATATAGGTGTGAGGCCTGGACGCTAACAGTTAGGGAGGAGCACAGCCTGTTAGGAGGAAAACGTATAAGGTGTTCCGAAAAATCCTGGGACCAGTGAAAAGAGACGATGGGAGTTGGATGATACGTTAAAATGCTGAAATAGAAGAGCTGGTGGCGGAACCAAATATTATGGGTGAAACCAAAGCGCATCGTCTTCGCTGGCTTGGTCACTTCGAGAGGATAGGAAAAGATCGACAGGTGAAGAGAGCATACTTGGGCCGACCGACCGGACGGCGTCCTGTGGATCGCCCCAAGTACCGCTGCAAGGATTTGGTGGACGAGGACCTGTGTGAGCTTGGAGCCGGTGCAAGCTGGCGAAAAATAGCGCAGGGCCGAGAAAAGTGGCGTGCTCTTGTCTCGGAAGCCAATACTCATTTTGGGTCGTCGTGTCAGCCTAGTTAGTTAGTTTTATATTAGTTAGTTGCAGATTGCGATTAATTTCAATTTTCTACAAATCAAAAACCCAGCCCAGAATTTCCTACTACGATTAATTGACGAACTCAAAATTCAAATTCAGTTGACGTTGACATGAACATGACAGTGAACACGCTTATGACTGGTCCGAAACAAAACACCACTTACGCGGCCTTGAGCGCGCTAACTGATTCGGACCGGCCGCCAGCACTGTAAGCGTTGTGAGCGTTGTAAGCGTGATTCGGAACACAGCCCAGAGGACTCATCATCATCATGTATTATCCGTATTCGACCACAGTGACTGCTTTCTACTGCTGAGAGCGTCGCTTGTGCGCTCTCAGGTAAGTGACATAGCCACTTTCTGATATTCTAGACTTAGTTTCATACAATGAATGGCAGAGAGACTGGTCTGTACTGAAATCAGCTAAAACAGACAGATTATTGAAACATGCGGTGAATGTTCCGCTACATACGCTGCAAGACCAAGTTCCATACAATGAATGGCAGAAAGACTTGTCTGTACTGAAACCATCTAGAACAGACTGATGATTAAAAACATGTGGCGAATGTTCGGCTAGCTGCAGCTGTAAAAAAGTGCAGTAACGAATTAACACTAATTCTAACTATAATAATAAATCAATCGTATGAACAAGGAGTTTTTCCGGACAAATTAAAAATGGTCATTATAAAACCAGTACTTAAGAAAACCGACGACACTAAAAATCCCAGTCAGTACAGACCAATTGCTCTTCTTCGTGTCATATACAAAAGCTTCGAAAAAACCATAGCAAATCGCATATACAATTTTTTGAAAAGATTTTGCATTTTAGATCAAATCAAAATGGTATCCTCTTCCAGCTCTCTCGTGGTGAAGTGATCGGCGGCTTCAGTGAGGCAGCCTGGGCCGGCGGCGGCGCGGGCGGGTACCTCCCCGCCGAGCGAGCCTTCCTCTTCACGCTGCCCACGCAGACCGCGCAGACTCCCGTCAAACACCCGCTGCTGAAGAAGGCCTTCGCACTGTGCTACCATCCCGAGTGAGTACCAAATGGGTAGGGTTCTCTGGAAAAAGACACAAAAGGGCGCAGCGGAAAGTCATCTCGCTTGTATTTGGGGGCTATGTTCCCGCCGAGTGCGCCTTTCTGTTGACGCTGCCTACACAGACCACGCAGACTGCCGTCAAACACCCGCTGCTGAAGAAGGCATTCGCACTGTGCTACCATCCCGAGTAAGTACGAAATGGATAGGGTTCTCTGGCAAAAGAGCACAAGCAGAATATTCGCTCAAAAATCAAGCGTCTAAAATGACATTACGTGTAAGTTCCTTCATAAAAAAAGTAGACATCAGACTATGATGATTGATGAAACCTCATCTCACCCTCCTTCTAAAATGTAATGATTTCTTACAACGAAAACTTGTAACTTTTTTCACTTTACATAATTTTTCGTCTTTTCAGCTGTGGGCCGATATTCGGCGCTGGCGCAGACCTACTGATCTCCAGCAACTGCAACACCAACAGCGACAGTTATAGCAACCTCCACTCGTACGGGGCCCCTGACGCCTCAGGCTCACTAGCGCCCGACTACAACTTCACTGTGCGTGACTACGAAGTCTTCACTTACAAACACAACTGACAGCTACGGTCCATTTTTATGACGCCTCAGGCGCACTTAGCGCCTAAATAAAACTTCAATTTGCGCGACTACGAAGTCTTTACTTTTAAAGACAACTGACAGCTACAATTCCCACTAGTATGACGTCGCCACAGACATCAGAGAAACTCGCAGTACTAAGTCGGATGATTTTTCATATATTTGTCTCGTTAAATACTTATGGTGCACCAAAATGAGTTAGAATGCGACAGATATTAGTACGATCATTTTCGGCAATTAACGAGTTGTCTCCATTTGAAAGCACACCAGGATGTCAAATCCCATATAAACTTAACACACCACAACGTCAGTTCAGTACAATTTTCAGTTATGTAGACGGAGACACTGACAGGTGTCTGATGAAGACCTATCAGATGTCACTTGTCTGTCTCTCCCAAACTTTCTGATTTGTGCATTAGTGAGAATAGATCAGATGTATAGAAATCGTTCAACTTAAATGAGCGGACCTGCATTACTCTATACTCGTATAATTATGTGGATGCCGCAGCCTTACTAGCGCCTGACTACAATTTTACTGTATGCTACTATGAAGTCTTCACTTACAAACACAACTAACAGTTAAGTAACATGGAGACAGTAGTCTCCATTAGTATGACGCCGCAGGCTCACTACACTAGCGCCCGAACACAACTTCACTGTGTGCTACTACGAAGTCTTCACTTACAATCACAAGTCATAGCTACAGCATACTTCTGAGAATCACTCGCACCTGATTACAACTTCACTGCATTACTGCGAGGTCTTGACTTATAAACACACCTGACCCGTATAGACTCCACTTGTATGACGTGATAGTCTCACTAGTAACCAACAGCGACTTCACTGCGCATGACTACGTAACCGCTAACTCTCCACAATAGCAGTTGATAGGTTATAATACTCAGCGTACCGTATATATACTAAGTACTTATATATAGGATGAAATGTGATATCTTTATAGTTATTGAAATGATTTATAGAAATCATATCAATATCACTTTAATTGATGGTACAATTTTCTTGCCAGAAATAGATCTATTCTAGCTATTTAAGTACCTAGTTTATAATGATCTACCTACATTATTATGATATGACAAAATAACTTGAGTTTTCTGTGCTAATAGAGATGTAAATAATGTCGCAATAAATATAAGATTACCTTAACTTGTGTATTATTTTGCATGATAATTACCTTTTTTCGTATTTCCTAATCAACCACTGACTTATACAAGCTATAACACGACTATGCGACATGAAGAGGAACCTAACCGAATCTTATGGTCAAATCACACTCAAATCAAATGGGCTTCCTTTTCAAAATAATGATTGAAATTCTCGATCACCATACAAGAAATATAAAGCGCCATCTGTGAAACACATTTCGAACCAGTAATGGCGTTTCATCATCAACGTTGCACGTTCATTGATACCTCCTTATTACACCTACAGAGGGCGCTATGGGTATAAAATCTAAAACTATTCATTTAGGAAAGCGCGTATTACGATACATACTTATGCAGTTACTTTTATTGAGATTTTAATGTCACGTAATACATATTTGAGACATGCTCGTTTTCCATATACAGTCAGCATTTGAAAAGTTCACAAGTCTGTATTATGAGGGAATAAAAGCTTTTGACCCCTTCCTTCTGTCAATTGAGGGCCCATTTACAAAAAAAAAACTTTTTTATTCGCAAGACTACACTCCTGAGGTGGTCTCTTATCAGGTCAGGATCTGATGATGGCATTCTAGGGAAATCGAGAGCAACCCTCAAATTATATAGGCACGTATTAGGTGTTTCATATATTTTCTAAAGCTATTTGCGTCTGGTACCTATTCATCATCTCGTGTTGATGAGCTGATGATGGAAGGTACAACTCGCTCGGTAAGGAGTTGGAGGATAAATTTTCAATAGTATAGGCAGATACGTATAGACCGATGGTTGTATTATTACAGGGTATTAAGGTGAGGTGATGACGGAAGGTACATCTCCTTAACGGTTAGGAGTTGGAGGATAATTCTTAAAATATTATATTCACTTTAGTGCTATTCTTCCAATGACGTCATTTATGAACCGAATTGGGATTATCGTTCTTTTTTGAAACTCATCTGCTTTCTGGTTGGTCTCGTTACCAGAATCCAATTCTGATGATAGGATTTATGAAGAATTGTAAGAACTCATTAGTGTTTCATTAAGAATTGAAGTATGTTTAGTACTTAGATATCGTGTAAAAAAATCGTAGGTCTCATTATTGGATTAGAAATCATCTTTGGCTTTTGTTTTTTTTTTTTTTTTAAGATAAATGATCAGTCTGTTGACCTACCGTCAGCCTCAAAACTTAGTAAATGCCTATGTGTATACCTACATCATAATCTTACTAGTTAATTATAAAATCTGCCAATGACAAAGAAAACTCCATTCCTCCAGAATAGTTGTTTAACATTAGATTGCGATACACACCGTGCTTTTCTCTTTTTGCCAATAATTGACATTTTGCTTTGTTTCAATAAGGGGTTGGATCTACGCCCACTTACCTTATCTATTTATTGTCTTACTTTTGGTCGATAATGCGAGCATGAGCAAAAATAAATACTCCTGATCTAATAGGTAGGCATCGTTTAAAAATAAAATCTAATGGTTACAGCGTTTTAACGATACACATGCCAATCTCTCCGACAACTGTATGTGAACTGTATAAATCTGAAGCAAGTAACCGAACCATATGGAGGTTGTCCGCGGGTAAGTATAGTAAATTTTTGAAGCTGTGCGAAGGCGAATACTATGCGAATACCTGTTTAGCCTAGTTGGTAGTGACTCTGCCTCCGAAGCTAGAGGTCCCGGGTTCGAATCCCGGCCAGGGCATTTATTTGTGCATTTTTCACGGATATTTGTTCTTGGGTCTTGGATGTTTTCTATGTATTTAAGTATGTATTTATCTATATAAGTATGTATATCGTCGTCTAGTACCCATAGTACAAGCTTTGCTTAGTTTGGGACTAGGTCGATTTGTGTAAGATTGTCCCCCAATATTATTTTATTTATTTTATTTTAATAGGCAGTTTATCGTTCATAGTATACAGTAAGTAATACTTATATATCTAATATATCTATGGACCAACGTCCCTTCTCTAGGTTTTCCGCTAGAAAGCGGGCTCTTCCCGTTTCCCCTGGGTTTCCCTCGCCCGCATCTCTGCGCAAACGTTCAATCAGACTTGCACTTGCAATTGAATGACGCAAAACTTGGTCTTTTGTATCTTGGACAGTTGACTAGTACATGTACAAAATGACTCAACCACTTAAAGCTACCGAACAAGATAAACCGTTTTAAAACTTTCGTAGCATTGACAGGTGTGAGCAGAAATGCGTGCGCGTGAGTGCGTTGACATCTCGATTATATGCGGGTTAGTGTGTTTTAATTTATTTAGCTGAAGGAATAAGTAGGTAATTACCCTTTTTTGTGTTTATGTGCTACTTTCCTACTTAGATTTTAGTCACCGAAGCGCACGGACGCACGTTGGTGGTAAACACTACCTTACGCACAGGCGGATCGTACACTTGTTTGCCTCCAATGTGCTATTTAAAAACCGGCTAAGTGCGAGACGGACTCGCGCACGAAGGGTTCAAACACCTAAGTATACATACTTCCTGTGACCTGTCCCTAATTAGACTCATTTAATAAATAATAAATAAATATTGGGAGACAATCTTAGGGTGGTATTCCACTCATCCAATATCTTTGTCAAATATACATTTGATCAAAGAAATTGGATGATTTCATCAAACTTGGAAGGGACCCCGACATTTGATCAAAGATTCTGATGACATTTAAATCAATATGGCTACGCATGAAAAAAATAAAACTTGGACAAAGATATTGGATAAGATGGAATGGGCCTCCGTCAAAGAAATTAGATCAAAGATTGGACAAACACAAATAATGCCCTGGCAGAGATTCGAAGCCGGGACCTCTAGCTTCGGAGGCAGTGTCACTACCAACTAGGCTAAACAGGCCGTCAATTTACGCTAACTTTCGTGAAGACGGTACCTTACTAAAAGGTTTACAAATTTAATTCTGCGCACTGCGTGGAATGAAGATAAGTAGATGAAGTACCTGAACAACTATCGATGATAAGATTTGAAAAGCTGATGTGTAACACCACAAGGATAAGCACAGCACAAGCTACGGTTTGGAAATACAATGACGCAGGAACCTAGGTTTTTTCTGTTAAGGAAAACCAGTAAAGCAATTTGAAACCTAGTGTGAGCAAAGTGTCTTAATCTAAGTTTTATAATTATTTTTTTAGGGGTCGAAAAGAAGAACCTTAATTAAACGTTGTCTCGTTAAACCTCAAATTTAAAAAAAAGTAATTGGTCAAGTCTGCATTTATTTTATTTTATAAAAATGTGCAATAATGTACGGTTCTATCAAAATTACTTGCAAGTAACGTCTAGTTTTATTCTTATTGACCCGCGAAGATTTTTCAAAATGTAAAAACTCAGTCGAAGGTGGACTTTGAATGTCGATAAAAAAAAACTAAAAAAAGATCATGTTCTTAAAATTCTTTTAAAAAGTGCTCCTGTCTATCCTCTTTCTAATGATGTGCAATAATGCTAAAAGAAACTTTAATAAACTTCATTCATTTGCTAACTTTGGGACGAATTAGCATAATAATCAATATGCAACTTTGCCAACTTTTAGACTCAAATTCGGTACGCAGGTTTGTAGTAGGTACAGGTACGCTAAATTAATAAGTAACAATCAGATTTGAGAGCTTCTTTCTCCTCACATTTGGAACACTCACTTCCAGCGTCCTACAAGCGAACCTGAGGGCCAAAAGTCCTTAGATGGCGAGGCAGGCGAGGTCAAGGGCCGAGCTTGGCGTAGGCTCGAAGGCCCGAAACTCCCCACGCGAGCCCGAGAGCCGAAAGTCCGAGGTACAACGCCCGAAAACGAATGAAGTTCAAGTCCCCTGTTCTGTCGCTAGAATTTGCAAAGCGACAGAAAGGGAGATACACGATCTTCCTTCGTTTTCTTTTCGTGGTAGCGGCTCTGACTCTAAATAGCTCCCGCTCGCTCTCCGCTTCCCATAGCAGATTTAAATCTCCGAGTCCTGTAACAAGGGAACTCTTTCTCCTCTCACATTTGGAATAACAGAGGGATTGCATTGTGTTCGATTAAAATGATTGAAATTTTGACTATTGTCCACAAATTAAGCTTACGCAAAAACCTGCTAACTGATTTGTGCCTAAAGGTTGGCAAAGTTGCATATCGAATAATTAGCCTAATTTGTCATAAAGTTGACAAATTAATGAAATTTCTGAAAGGGGTTTTTGGTATTATTGCACGTCATTAGAAAGAGGACAGACAGGAGCACTTTTTATTTAAAATAATTTTAAGAACATAATCTATTTCAGTTTTTTTTTATTGAATTTTAATGTGACCTATCTCCAACAAAATTTTTACCTCTAGAAAAATCTTTGCGGGTCAGTAAAAAAAACATCCTGTATATGCCATTCATTGCGACGTTTACCTTACCTTACAAATCCCTGACCCTGATCAATAGATACTCGTTAGATATTAAATTCTTTTGTTGGGTTTAACCGGACTGCCAAATGGATAATAACAAAGTGTCTTCAACAAGAACTTGGGTTTTTCGACTTGCATTGCAATAGGAAGGTACTCGTATTTACTAAGGAGCGTTCGTTGCCTAGCGGCGCCCGCGCACCGCATGCGGTATGCGAGGTTAAGCAACGTCGGCCTGGGTCAGTCCTTGGATCGGTGACCGCTTTGAGTGGTTACTAACTGAGCGCTCCCATGTTTTGGAAGCCACGTTAAGCCGTTGATCCCGGCTGCTGTCTATTACAGCAGTCGTTAAGCGGCTTGAGAACTTCTAACAGTCAAGTTGCCTACTCACTTGACAAGCCTAATCCCCATAAGATATTTTCTTCTCGGGTTGGATGGTCAGTCACTTTCGTAAAAACTAGTGCCTACGCCAATTATTGGAATTAGACAGCGGACCCCAGGCATCCTTTAGGATACAACTGTACTAGGATAACGCTAGGATGATGCAATAGGAAGGTACTCAGTATATTATCCCAGTTATAAAACTAAGTTTCGGACCGTATCCTGTACATATGTAACCTCCTCAGACCCCGCGTCCAACATTGAATTTTAATTGAAAAACAAACAGTTCTAAATTCAAAAACACAAAATTACACCCTGGGTCTCAGGCTCTGATATTTAGAGCAGTCCAACTGGGGAAGTACCTCCACCTTACAGAAGACCGCAGCCATAACAACACCACACATCCTCTTTGGGTATGAACTGTGTCGACACCTCTAGGACTAGATGGCTTTCCCAGTTGAACTCCACCACCACCTTACAGAAGACCGCAGCCATATTAGCATCACTACGTGCCCCTTATGCAGGTATGTGGTGGTTGTGTTCCTGCTGGTGAGTAAGGTGGCCAGAGCTCTCGAGGATGCGCTCTGTAGGGGGTGGGGGACCTGCATATGCATATGTTTCTAGCTTGACGGCTGGAGACATCTGCGGGTCCCTCACTCTCAACACAGTGCATCCCCAAGTCAATAAAGGATCGGCAACGCACTTGTGATTCCTCTGGCGACGTAAGTGTCCGTAGGCTACGGTGTCTGCTTACCATCAGGCAGGCCGTAAGCTTGTTAGCCAGCGTCGTTGTATAAAAAAACTGCTCCAAATATGAGCGAGATGATGTTCAGCTATGCCCTACTTTTACGAGGCCTTACAGCTCCAGTATCCAGGGAATCAGCTCTTACAGCTTATTATGGATACATACATTCCATCCTGCGGTGTGGTATTACATTGTGGGGTAAGTGTTCAAATATATATACTGTTTTTTTATGCAAAAAAAATGTATAAGAGCAATATTTCAAATACAGCAAATCGATTCATGTAGACCCTTTTTTTAATATAGTATTTTGACATTAGCCAGTCTTTACATTTTAGATGCATTTTTATTTGTGTATAAAAATCAACATATGTTTAATCGCGCTAAGGAAAAATTTAAAAATCCTTCACGCTCGCAGTATCGCCATAAATTGTTTATACAGTCAAAATTATCACTAGTTGCTAAGAATAGTTATATATTGTGTATAAAAATATTTAACAACCAGTGAGCCCGATTTAAGCTTGAAACGCACAGAGCGCGGCGTAGAACATCGGAGCGGAGCACCAAAAAAACCGCGAGGTATTCGGCAGAGTGGTAGAGCGGAGGCGTCGTGTGTGACATATGAAGCAGTAATCAACAGTCAATAGTTTCGGAAAGATCAAAAATTTAAAAAGCCTCCGCCCCGCGCCTGCTCTGTGCGTTTCAAGCTTACTTAACTTAAGTAATAATTTTTAGAACTAGTATAAGGCGACAACTGACTGCCTCTACTCAAGTCCCAGTCATAGTGACATAGGTCCGTTTGGCTGGAATCAATAACAGCGTAGGTACTCTGCAACATAACGTAGCGCTACTCGAATAAATTAAATGCAGGATTGTAGATAATAATTACGTAAACAAACAACACATTACAAATAGGTAGGCATTCCTCGCTTAGTTATCTGAGGTTTCTCCCGTGAGGTGAATAACATTGATAATTACATGCATGTTAGGCGGCCTAACTTGCATATAATTATCGATTCAGGCCTACAAACGGATAAATATGATTCACTTACGTCATTATGTAATGTATAGAGAAAACTCCGTAACTGCGGCTATGTCGGCATACTGTTGACGTCCGTAGTAAACAATATTTATTACTTAAGCTGTCGCGTGTACAAATTATAACGGTCACAAAATACTAATGTGCGAACCTTATTTTAAAAGACCCTCACGTAAACCGTGTGTTTTACGTTTGTTCTGGCAAATAAAACATACAAAGCCAAAAAACAGAAACCTTTGGATAGCATGCTGTTGTCATTCGTCTCACGGTGGTCAAGACACCTTTATCAGTAACAGTCACATGAGTCTGTGTGATTGGCAGTGAGAATATCCCACTTTACCCTTTCCGTCTGTTGCCTTAGGCACCCTTAGGTCTCTTGGTGCAGAGATCCCGCACTTATAATATATATGTATATTTGAACCTATGGTTACTTGTACTATTACTTATTCTGTGGTTAGGGCTGGGCATTGTAGGGCTTTAGGGTTGTTCAGGGTTGTTAGGACGATAGGACAGTTATGTTGTTAGGCTACAGCTCTTGCCATAGTTTGTTGGTAAAATCAGCTATTTGGTATTTTGCCAGTTATCTACGCGATCGTCGGCAATACGTGCAACATGGTCATTTTGTTTCTGATCCGTACCATACCCCGTCTGGCGTCAGCCAAGGTTCCATCCTAGGGCCTCTCCTATTCGGGATGACGGTCAATGATCTTGAATCTGTAGTTCGTAAATTGGTGTACGGGGTGGAGAATATGGCGGATTGCATGTCGTTAGAAAAGGATATTGCTTCAGTATTCCAGTGGACTCTAGATAACAAGCTCAGTTTCAATACAGCCAAGTGCCATGTTCGCAGTTTTAGTCGTGCGAACGCTCCAATATTCGCACAATATCTCCTTGGAACTGAGCCCATCACTAGAGTCTATTCAGTAAAAGATCTTGGGGTAGTCTTTGACGTGCGACTGAGATTTCATGATCACATTAAAAACCTCGCCACTAGCAGTTATCGTAGACTAGGCTTTGTCACTCTCATTCGCAATGTAAGGGATTACCATGACCCCAGTGCCATAAAAGTTCTGTACAATTCTCTAGTCAGAAGCAAGCTGGAAGCGTCTGCTCTTGTATGGAACCTTTTTGAGTCTTCATATATACTGCTTTTAGAAAAAAATCATAAAGCGTTTTTAAGAATGCTCTATAAAAAATACATGGATATTATTCCTTCTTATACCCCACTAAAGTTCTTCTTAGCAGTCTGGATTTTAACTCGTTAGAAGTGAGGCGAAACTGTAGTTTGCTTGTTTTTGCTTGCCGGGTTTTGCGTGGGGATTCTTACTGCCTTGAATTGGGAGAGAGGCTAATTAGACTGTTTGTCCCTGACGTCTTCAGAATCACTCTAAGATCGCGCACTCGGCCACTGTTAGCAGTGCCATGGTCGCGCACTGTAGCACACAGAAACTCCCCGGTAGTCCGTGCCCTGGCCCTGGCCCTACTGAACGCGCTCCAGGTGTCAGCGCCTGCGTGTGACCTGCTTGCGAGGAGATGGTTGGCCGTATGCTAGGAATGTTTGAAGTTTTGCGAGATGATGGATAAAAGGGTGTCTACTGTTACAATGTAAGCAATAATGTACCTATATGTGTGTGTGTTATGTATGTAATATGTTGTTATATTATTTTGTTAATTTGTCTGTTACCTATGTAAGTTCACAGTGTATTTATTGGTATATTTATTAAGCTGTAATGCTGTGTATCCTGTTGAATAAATAAATAAATAAAATAACATATAATGTAAGAAATTGCATGCAATTTCATTGCGAGTAAGTACATTGCGGGGCTGCGGGCTACCAAGGTACAGTCAGCCGCAGAAGTAGTGAAGCAGTAAAATACATTCAGAATTATCTACACAGAGCCGTATTCTCTTGACATTAGAGTCTGTGTGTAGCTCATTTTAAGCACTAGGCCTGCGTAGCTTCTTAAAATAGCATTAATGACACATTATTACTCAGTCATTATTACTGAGTCAGCTCGTGACCACGGATGTTGCGATACATTTGAAACGTCGGCACACCTCAGGTGATTAATTTTTGTACGCGATTAAGTCCCGTTTACCAATAATAATGTGTAAAAATCGTGCAAGTTTAAATCAATATATAGCATTAATGATGTTGCACCATGTATTTGTAAATGGGCCTTAACCTCTTGACAGGCACAGTCACAGACTACTTATAAGTGGAAATAATGGACGCGTACGGTCCGGTTTCAGAGGAACTTCCTCCCTCGGACGCGCCGGTTGTGGAATGAGCTCCGTGCCGAGGTTTTCCCGTGGAACTACAGTATGGGATTCTTCGTCGTCGGCAACGCGCATTACCCCTGGAGTTGCAGGCGTCCATAGGCTACGGTGACCTAAGCGGTCATCCGGCGGGCCGTATGCTTGTTTGCCACCGACGTGGTATTAAAAAAAAGTGGTCGGTGGCCACAGTAGATACCGTAAGTTGTGTCTCACACGCCAAAGGCTTTGTAACAAAAGACTGAAAATGAACCTTACTTGATAGCACCTAGGTTGCCTTTACATCGACTAAATATGAAGTCACGGCGTCAAGTCAATGGCGGCATAAAGGTTAAACTCGAAAATGCCGGCCAAAATTTTCGGAAGCAAAGGTACATATTACTCGTATTAATACTTATTTTTGTTTTTCAAATGTGAATCAATAATTTATAGCAATCTTTATTATCCAGCGTGTACGTTTTTGTTGAGTAAGTACAAGCTTCAAATAAGTGATAATGTATTTTATTATGTTGCCATGCCATATTAATTTTTAATGTTTGGCCTGGATTCGAGTTTTTTAGCCCACAATTGAGGCATTTTTTTTCTGAAGTGTTTTATTGTTATTTGTACTTTTTTGTTTCTTAATTATTTGTTTCTCGTTATTGTGTGTATGTATGCGTCGTCATGGCTCCGTGATTTCACCAAATGGTCACAGCGGAAGACCAGCGCAGGCTCTGCCAGCATTACGCTGAGCTGGGACCATTTCGTGGCAAAATGTTGTAATGTAATGTGTTTGTTTGTAAATTGTATTGTGTTTGTCATGAATAATTATTATTATTAGTAGTATTATTCACCTTATTTATTTCTTTTTCTTAGGTTAGATTTTTCACAAGTACAATATAAAAATATACATACAAAATATAAAAGCATTACAAAAAACCTAACCTAGGGTGCCGCCGGCAGCGAGGCGAGCCTAAGCTACCGGTGGTTAGGGCGACAGAGAGAGGAACCTCCGGACTATCCACGCCGTGTCCAGGAGTACCGCCTTCTGTATTTGACCCTTGACCCAGCCATCTAACGAGAGTCTCTTGAGATGTTGGTCGAGACTCTTCGCTATTAGACCGTTCACAGAGACGTCGAAATTCACAAAATCGAAACTAAGTTTGAGAGAAAGAAGTTTTTTAAAAATATTTATTTATTTAAAGAAGGATTTACATAAGCCACCGTAGAAGTTTTTTTTAAATGTAATATATTTTTTTATCTGTTTAAATATCATTTATTTAAATATAAAGGTACCGAACGTAACGTAAACGAGTACCAGTATAAATATACAAACAAGCTTACTACAAGTACCTACATAGATATTATTGCATTATGCAACGACATAAAAATACTTGCAAGCATCATGTAAACTATTTTTATTGCGTTGAATTGTAAATCATTACATTGGTTATTTATACATTGACAACAAATAATAATAACAATGTAATGTTGTTTTATTTTATTACTTTTATTACTTACATGCAGACTAGAGATGTCACAAATGTCATTTCCATCACATGCGAATATTAAGGGTCCGCCGCACGCTCGGCTGAACTCGATTTGATTATAATGGACAAAAAATACAGCGAAAATTAAGGTTTTCATACAAGATGTAAAAAACTCAAAAACTCGCTATATTTTATAGCCCCCGACGCAAAAGGGTGTTATAAGTTTAACAGTCTTTCTGTGTATCTATGTGTCTGTGTATCTGTGTGCCTGTGTATCTGTCTGTGGTATCATAGCTCCCAAACGGATGAACCGATTTTCGTTTAGTTTTTTTTTTCATAGATAATTTTATCCCGAGTGAAAAACACTCTAAACGGCTAAAAAGCCATGTTTCATGAAAATCTGTAAAGCCGTTTTTGAGATATTGAGCTTTGAAATGAAAAATTCGGGGTTTTTAAACTTATCTAAGTTGTAGTTATTTCTATTGCAATTTCTAGCAACAAAAACAAATTTCCAACCTAGATATGGCGGCTCCCATTGTGTATACAAAGTTTCATGTTATTCCAGCATGGCGTTTTAAAATGAGAGCGAAACTAAGTTTGTATGGAGAAGAGTCCGCATGACGCTCACGTCATGCGTACTCTTAAGGAACTGCTCTAAAAAACTCAACGTACGTAATTAGTTTAAAAACTGATTTAATAATAAAAAAACTTAAATAAAATTAAAAAGCATATAATAAACTGAGATTCCAATTCCAATCTTCAGATAAAATTTAAAACCACGATTTCATGACTCGAAATCTATTAGACATACTCCAATCCTTAATTAAACTACCTAGTAGGGCAGTGAGTTGTAGACCACGCAATTTTTTTCATATTTCAAAGTTTCCAGTAACTAAAAATTCTATATAAATATCATACCTGCTCACAAAGTTTCACGAGAAATGCGACCTGTAGTGGAAAACAGCTAGAAATCCGGACATACGATAAGCATTTTTCGTTTCAGTCGGTTAAAAAATTTTGGTGATTATTCTGTGAATAATCACCAAAATGAGGGGGAGGAAGTGACTCATAGTCTATTGGAGAATGTATAGTATGAAAGGGCTTTAGTTAATCATTCTGAAAAAAATTACTTTTTTCTTTTTTTACTGTAGTTAAATTTCAATTTAGTAAGGAAAATGTAGGTTTTTAGGGTTCCCTAGTCAACTAGGAACCCTTATAGTTTCGCCATGTCCATTTGTCTGTCCGTCTGTCTGTCCGAGGCTTTGCTCTGTGATTGTTAGTGCTTGAAAGCTGCAATTTGGCATAGATATAAAAAGCAATAAATCTGACAAAGTGGTACACTAAAATCTTATTTTTTAAGGGTACCTCGCCTACACGTTAAATGGGATGTTTTTTTTGCTTTAAGGATGTTGTTGGATAGGTCTTTCAAAAGTAATAATGGTCTTCATCAAACATTTTTTGATCAATTGAATATTTTCAGAAATAATCACTCCAAAAGAACGAAAAATGTGTCCCGTCCCCCCCTCTAACTTTTAAACTATGGGTCCAAAAAAGATAAAAAAAGACATGAAAGTAAAAAAAGACAATAAAGAATTTCAACAAAACTATAGCGGACATGATCAGTTAAGCTGTTTTCGAGTTATCGTTAAAAGTCTTTCCTTCTTAGTAAAAGACGTATGAATGAAACGCTGCGAAGGTATTCTCTTTTCCTTGTTATTGATTTTTTAATTAACTTCATTGGGCAACTACGTGTTGATGATGTTCATGATCAAATTTTGAAATATTCTGCTTGCTGGTTCAGCTCTCAGCCCGTGTTGACTGCCTATGCTATCTTAGCATTTGCTTCAAGATCGTTGAGTTATAGTATAGGGTTAGACAGGTCCTTGCCTGCATTCTTTACCCCGGGAAGGATGGAGAATGTAGAGGTTGATACGTTATGAGTCTGTATTAGAAGTGTATTAAATTAGCAAACGGGCACAGTGGAAATAAATGCAAATATCGTGTAAATATTAAATATATTATTTTCTAAAAACAATGCATGACATATGTTATGAATATCAAAAACCGAATGACAGACAATTCAAAAATACCTAAAGTATTGAATGTCTTATCTTATAGATGGCCAGCGTTATACTCAAACACCCCCCCATAACGTGGGCATCATGGCGTCAAGCCACCCCAAGCAGCCGAGTGAATACCTCGTGCTTGATACAGCCCAGAGGCTTTGTGAATACATCTGCTATCATCTCATCCGTAGGGATGTATACAATTTCCACCTTAAATCTATCAATCATATCTCTAATGTAATGAAATCTAATTTCGATATGTTTGCTCCTTCTGTGTAGAGTGTGATTGGTAGCAAGCTGAATAGCAGATTGATTATCACAATACAACACTATTTTACAACTAGTCGTCATTAATAATTCCTTAACTAAAGCTTGCAGGAACACCGCTTCTCTGCTCGCTTCGCTCAAGCTACAATACTCCACCTCGGTGGACGAAAGCGATATGCATGACTGTTTATTGCTACCCCAAGATATCGAGTTACCGCCATATTTAAACACATAACCCGTGTGTGACTTTCGATCAGGGTCTGAAGCCCAGTCCGCATCGGAATATCCCTCAAGAATGAGATTTGATTCCGATTTCTTAAATACTAAAGCCTTATCCTTTGTACCTTTAAAATATCTCAGTATACGCTTGGCTTGAATCCAATGGAATTCCGTATAACAACTATTAAACTTACTTAAATATGACACGGCAAACGAAATGTCAGGGCGTATAGTTACACATAGATACATTAGACTACCAATAACTCTTGGTAAGGAAACTTTGTTACAATGTTATTCGTAGCATTACAAGTACTCTCACTGACAGAACTAATGTTCGTTATCATGGGAGATTTTACAGACTTACAATCCGCCATGCCAAAACGATCTAACAACTTGTCAATCCGATTTTCTTGACTAAGTTTAATGGTAGTTGCATCACGTTCTACTTTGATACCTAACATATTTCGTACCGGCCCGAAGTCTTTGAGTTTAAAAACCCTTGACAAAGAAATTTTTAAAGACTCGGCCAAACGTTTCTCATTATAGAACACGAAAAAATCGTCAACATATAGAGCAATAAAAACAATTGACTCACCAGATTTCCTAGTGAAGATGCAGTCCTCTTGCTTACATTGATTATATCCCAAAGAAAGTAAAACATCTTTTACCTTTTGATACCAAGATCGCGATGCTTGCTTTAACCCATAAGCAGCCTTCCGTAATCTATATACTTTGTTCTCACTCCCAGGGCATATGAAACCTTCCGGTTGTTGCATAAAAATATCCTCACGCAAATCTCCATTTAGGAATGCTGTTTGTACATCCAAATGATCAATCTTAAGGTCCATTTCCACAGCCAGAGATAATAACAATCTAATAGAACAATGACGAACGACCGGCGAAAAAGTTTCATGAAAATCTTCCCTTCATGGTCAACTGAGCCCGCCGGTCACTGAGCCCGCGGGTTCAGTTGACCACTTTGATTTCTTGGCGGGCAGCCTGACCCGCTTAAATTGTCAATTCAGCCCGTGGGCTAAGTTCACCACTATCTGAACTTATGGGTTAGCTGAACCCGTGGGCTAAGTTTACCACTATCTGAACTTAGGGGTTGGCTGAGGCCGTTGGCTAAGTCACCCAATAACCCAATATCTATCACTTATGGGCCAGTTTCGGAAAAAAGGGGCTGTGACATACACAACGGACAGACAGACAGACATGACAAATCTATAAGGGTTCCGTTTTTTGCATTGGACTACGGGCTAAAATAGGTACAAATTATACTAGAAACGCTGTAACCAGCGATATGATCTAGCAACCTTTTCTCAGACCGCGTTATGATGATACACATAACAATGAAAAAAAAAAGAAAAAAACTCAAATAAACCAACGTTATTATGAACGATATGCAATCTCCTTCTAAATAGATCTGAGAGATTGCATAGTAACAAGGTCACTCTAAAGGCCACAGAAAGATGGGTACCAATACAGATACATAATTAATAGTCGATTGTGATTGTCGTACCGAGTTGACCCTTAAGCTGTAGAGATAGATATGGGTATTTTAGCATGCGGGCTGAGTTGACCCTTAAGCGATATATAGTGGTGTACTAAGCCCGCGGGCTGAGTTGACCCTTAAGCGATATATAGTGGTGGACTCAGCCCGCGGGCTGAGTTGTCTGATCAGTGCGGCCCAGTCACCCACGACAAAAATAATATTGTTCAACTGAACCCGCGGGCTCAGTGACCGGCGGGCTCAGTTGACCATGAAGGGAAATCTTCACCATATTTTTGAGTAAAGCCTTTCGCTACCAACCTCGCCTTGTAACGTGTAATATTTCCATCAGAGTCTCGTTTCAGTGTAAAAATCCACTTATTCTTAACAACGTTCTTGTCAACAGGTTTATGAGTAAGCTCCCAAGCTCCATGTGAGACGAAAGAATCTATTTCCTCTTGCATGGCTTTCTGCCAGAACTCTTTATCTTCACAACTCAAAGCTTCTTTGACAGTACGCGGCTCTATAGGATTTGTCACATTACAAACGTTAGTTACGTTACAAGTCGGTCTAGGCTTACGGGGTCGTAGGTTATATCGTTGACCAGTAGACTCTGATGCCAATCTAGGCGTTACTACTGAGTCATCACTAGGCGCGCGTTCACACTCCAACTCAACAGGAAGACTTGGCGATTCGACAGGAACTGCATCTGTCTCCGTCTCAACTGGGTAATCTGATGACTCGAAGAAAATCTGTTCTGGCTCCGCCTCAACCGGCGTAGTATGCAGTGTCTCCTCCTCGTCATCACCTCCTGTAAGATAAATAGGTTCAAACATGCATTTTACCCCTATTTTAGAGTGTCTACCTGGAAACACAGATTCATTGAATACCACGTCACGTGACACAACAATCTTATTGTCATCAGGATTAAACAGACGATATCCTTTAACGTTATCACAGTAACCTATAAAGATTAGTCTCTTACTTTTGGGATCTAACTTTTTCCGTTTACAGTCATCTACATGCGCAAATGCCTCGCAACCAAAGACACGCAGATTCTTTAGACTCACTTTATTACCGCTCCACACCTCTTCTGGCAACCTACCAGAGAGTCTCGAACTAGGTGATCGGTTAATAAGAAATGCCGCTGTCTGTACAGCTTCTGCCCACATCTTGTCATCGAGGTTCGCATTGTACAGTAGACATCTGACTTTATCGAGTAAACTTCGATTCAAACGTTCCGCCGATGCATTTTGCTGCGTAGAATATGGTACCGTCAGCTGATGAACAATGCCTTTCGTTTTAAGAAAGTTTGTCAACTCAGCGTTGACGTACTCTGAGCCATTATCTGTTCTCAGTACTTTCACCGTAGCACTACATTGGTTTTCAACTAGCCTAATAAATTCAATAGTGTACTTACACAAATCACTCTTCTTCGCAATAGGATAGACAAACACCTTCCTGGAGTAGTCGTCTAGGAACGTGAGGACGTAGCGCTTGCCTCCGAGAGAAGTGGTCGGCATCGGCCCCATTACGTCACTATGTACAAGCGCCAGCCGTGCGTCTGCCACCTGCTTACTATGATTAGTCACAAAGGGGGCACGTGATTGCTTACCCTTAAGACACACATCACAAACTTTGTTCCGAGTCGTACCCTGAAAATCAATATCATTAGCAACCTTCTTAAGTGATGCCAAGCTATCAAAATTAAGATGTCCTAATCGTTGATGCCATAACATCATGTCCTTAGACGTAGATGACGTTGTCAGATTGACTCTAGCAACATTTTGAAGTCTGTAAACTCTCCCAACTTTCCTAGCATATAAAACTACTTTTCCAGCTTTAAGAATGTCACATCCAGTATTAGAAAAACTAAACTTAAATCCTTTAGCAGCAAAAGTAGACACAGATATCAAATTTACAGTAAAGTCCGGTACAAACATTACATCTTTTAAAGTTATATCTATCGCACTACCACGAAATTTAACCGTAAAATGTACGTCACCTTTACCACTTACTACTAACTTCTTGCCGTTAGCAACAGACACCTCTTTCGTCGACGACTCATCGAGAGATTTAAACCATTCTTGACATCCTGACATATTATCCGTAGCACCCGAATCAATAATCCAAGATCTGTCAGTGTTAAGTGCAGATAACACCATGGAAGTCGATACTTTAGGATCCAGTTGAGGACAGTCCTTCTTGACGTGACCTTTCGATCGACACTTCCAACACCACAGCTTATTCGTGTTCGACGAGGAAGTAGTATGTTTCGATGAGGTACTTGGAACATTATTCTTTGCACCGCGGGAACTGGTCTTGTTACTACCACGATTCCGTGTAAACAAGCAGTCGTTGCTAATACCAGTACTCCCTGTCCATCGCTTGTCTTGCAGAAGTTTGGTTTTTACCATATCTGTTGTTATGTCCATGCTTGAGTGCTCCAGAGCCATAATCATGGGCTCATACTCTTGAGGCAACCCTTGAAGCATAATAGCAGCTAGAACTTCATCGTCAAGAGGTTTCTTCATGCTACGCAATTGACCAGCAAGCGATAAGATCTCATTAACGTATATCTCCATGCTATCGAACTGTTCTAGCTTAATTGAACATAAAGTACGTAAACACGTCAACCTCCTGTGCAAACCAGAATCGTCGTATGCCTGTCTTAGGGCATCCCATACATCCTTTGCAGTCTTCGCCTGCACAATGTGTGGATAACACGACTTTTCCACGCTTAAACAAAGCCGCGCTTTAGCCTTCTCCTCTTTACGGGTTTGTTCTACAGCGCTTTTACTCGTACTAGCAGTACTCGTACCTGGTTCTGCGGGTTCAGGATTTCCGGTAACACAATGCCATAAGTTTTCAAATATGAGAATATTCTGCATTTGGAATGCCCAGTCACGATAATTGATGGTACCTTTTAGCTTCTCCATCGTAACTGCCGAGTTAGAATACTCACCCATATTTCGAACAAAATAATAATATTTTCTACACAAAGTCACATATCCGTGATAAGGCACATGACTTATTAGAAGTGTATTAAATTAGCACACGGGCACAGTGGAAATAAATGCAAATATCGTGTAAATATTAAATATATTATTTTCTAAAAACAATGCATGACATATGTTATGAATATCAAAAACCGAATGACAGACAATTCAAAAATACCTAAAGTATTGAATGTCTTATCTTATAGATGGCCAGCGTTATACTCCAACAGTCTGGACATGTGGTACTAGAACCATAATGTATACAAGTCCACATATTTTAAATGTGTTCTAGAATGCCTGTCAAACAGCATTCCTTAGAAAACAGTTGATTTTCCATTTGATTCCTCATCTGGACTCGATTGGAGTCACATGTGTTATTTAACTGTATATTATTCTAATTGTATATAGTATATCGAAAGCTCTATACGAATGTGAATTGCCGTCAGAAACTATCAAACTCATTCAAGTTATCTGCAACAAGAGTTTTAGTCGGGTGAAATTGGACAAAACTGGTGCCGAAATACATATTCGAAGAGGTGTAAGACAGGGAGATCCCCCCTCTCTCCTACATTATTCATCACAGTTTTACAACATATTATGAAAAAACTCGATTGGTCAAACAAAGGCATAAGCATACAAGGAAAATTCTTAAGCAACTTACGCTTCGCTGACGACATAATCTTTTCTCAGAGACAGCATCACAATTGCAAGGGATGATAAACGAACTTAACTGTATTAGCCGCGATATTGGTTTGGAATGAAATATCGATAAAACAAAAATCATGTCCAACAAAGCTCATAGACCTATTTTCGTCGAAAACAGACAGATAGAGTATGTAGAGCGATATATATACTTAGGTAAACAACTGTCTCTATCACAGTCTAGACACTGTGACGAATTAGAAAGACGTATTAAAATGACGTGGAATAAATTCTGGAGCCACAAGGAACTCCTAAAGTCTAACATACCCTTAAGATTAAAAAAGAAAATTCTGGACTCGTGTCGCCTACCTTGTCTTTCCTACGCAAGCCAAACATGGATATATAATGCATATACGAAAAGAAAAATTATAACTTGTCAAAGAGCCATGGAGCGGCGCATCATGAACCTAAAACTTAGAGATAAACAACGTCACACGGCTATAAGGGAAAAGACTAAAGTTATTGACGCATTATCACATTGCAAGAAACAAAAAAGGAAGTGGGCTGGCCACGTGGCAAGAATGAACATCGAAAAATGGATTTAGAGAGTCACTAAATAAATGGGCGGGACCTCCCGGTAAAAGAAAGCCCGGCCGCCCACTGGAAAGATGGGCTGAAGAACTAAAAAAGTTTGCAAGCGACGATTGGGTAACAATAGCCCAAAACATAGAAATGTGGAGTAAAATGGAGGAGGCCTTTACTCGTCAAGAGGTCCTTAAAAATAAAAATAACTAAATGTTTGTACTTATAGAATTATTACCGACTGCATGTTAATTAATTAATTTGATAATGTTTAATTTAATTCAATCATGCATTACTATTACTACTTTTGAATTTTACAATGAAATATGAATAAGTGTATATTTATTAAGGAATAAATGGCTTAAATAAATAAATAAATATTGTAATTGTATTTCAGCACAGTAAGGAATACAATAGTGTGTTATACAGTCGTAAAGTATTTAATTACAGCTACAACCCCTAAGATCCCCAGTACCTCAAAAGTACAAGCGAGGCTTTCCAGTACCCAACAATGATTAAAATAAAGAAATTTCATCGTTCTTAGTAACTGTTAGAATTCAAGTTCCATTTATCCAATCTGCAAATCCCCCTCACCGAAAGAAAAAATAAATAAATTTCAACTTTACGAATTTACTAACCAATTATTAAAGTCTCGAAATGAATACCTCACATGCGTTTGCGTTGCGTTTTTCGGTTGACCGGTTTACATATAAGGAGGGGGGTCGATTCGCGCAACGCATTTCAATCTGATTTGATTCCATTGTGTTTCGCGCTCGTTCTAGCACGTTAGCTCAACGTGTGTGAAAGCGAGAGCGCTAAACTCAGTTAAAAATTAAAAAGCGGGATGTGAGTGGAGTTCATACACATATGTACGTTCCGAAAGGGTACATAATGTCTGAACAACCTTAAGCCCTTAACAGTTAAGTGGTGTTCATATATTTTCGAACTCTCGACTGGACCTATGTGTCTAATCGACCCCCTGACGTTTACAGACTATGCGAGATGCTCAAGCGTAGTGCCTGCAATATTTCACTGTTCGTTTCCCTCCTATGTTACTATTGATTCGTTAGACAAAGACTACTACTCTTCTTAATGCAGTACATAACCTGTCTAGACTTTCCTCTCGTGTCTAAGTAGTATATCTTAAATTCGTAGAAAATAATTGTAATGTGTAATCAGACTTATATACTGGCTCAGATGAGGCGAGATGTCGGTAAGCCTTGTGAACCAGATACAATTTGGTGTTACAAGGCTGTAAGTTACTAAGCCAAGACCTTTTCTTAGGCCCTTGTGTCATTAAGCAGTATATCCCCGTGTCTGGTGCATCGTAGACTGCATTCCTTTCTCAGAACCGTTGCATGAATCACAAATGACGTCTGCTCCCTTATACAGGGTGCGATTTCGCCGAAAACGGGATTCATGAACGGATACGATGTCGTATTGTGGAGGTTTTTCCCATGACAGCTTAAAGTTATTTTACTTGAATAGTGTCAAATATAATTCTAGGTGTTCATCTCAGGATATTAAAAGGATGTACCTACTAATCCGATATTAAAAGAACGTACCTACTGCCACTGTACTCGTACCGTCCTTACCTAAAAGTTTATTTTCATTTTTGTGCAGTTTAGCCACAAAATAAGTATAGTCTATATAAGTAGATACCTAATAGTACTACTTATCCATTTTAAACTTTCGAATCGATAAGTGTTAGATTATTATTATAATTTAAATTAATTGACGTGAAAACCAGGCAGCAGTTTTATAAATTTTCAAGTCACAGCCGGTATTACAACGGTGCCGGGCCTACACTAAGGTTTTCATATTGACATGATATGACATACATAATGACGAAATTGACTGTGACCTTTTTGGCCAGCAGGCTAATCACGTAACTTTTCCAACGTACGCCACGGAGATCTAATTGTAATTTTTAGTATGAAAAATCATATATTAGATCTACCTTACGCACGTTTTAAAAACGTTGCGTAATTATCTCGCAGATTTATATTTATAAAAGCGATTTATTTTTTCAAAAAAGGTTACATTTTGCATATTCGAAATATACTCGCCAAACTAAACAAATATGTAGTTTGCGTACAATAAAAATAGCAAAAAATTTGTTAGCAACAAAACAACTTTTGTCGCAATAATATTTAGTGAATTATTTTATATACAGTCGCGGAATGAAAAGGTTAATCACTTTTCAACTCTATTTGAATGCCGTTAAGGTCGAAATGTTGTCACATTCACACATATTCAACCTTTTTATTCCGCCACTTAAGATATAACGCCATTTCCCTTTTAATTCCCGTCACCCTGTACGTTACAGGCTGCCTGCAGGCGGGTTGCACTGAAGTTGCATTTCTCTGAACTGCACTCCGCTTAATTCGCCGACATTTTCAAACGACCTTCTTAGAACCCCGAAAATTCGGCACTTTCAAAGTAACTGGGCCTAATTTAACCGTCAAACAAGACACACGGGGTGGCCTTTTATGGGAATCAAGCGCCGGAAATTGTTTCCATATTTCTATCTATTGTTATAGCTTGGTTCCCGAAATTATTAAATTTTAAATGGGAATATACAGCAAGGATTTAATATTTATTATCCTGTTGCAGTTGGGCCCGGTTTCACAAAACGGTTTCATCTGACATGAAACATAAAAATTGTATGTAAGTATCAGTTAGTGTTGGTTAGTCGAATTGGTTACTTATAAAGTAAATTGCAATATAACACATACCACTTATGTATATATATGAGGCACTTGACTCCAAAAAATCATCACTATAAAGTTGAGTTCAGCAATAAAAAGAATTACATCCCCACTCTAATTGTTTTGTTTAAAAATCAAGAGTTTATTCTATATTTTGATTAATATCACGCCGATAAAATATATCCCATCGAATATATCGATTTAATGTGTGTCCTTATGCCAAATTTATAGTTTTCTAGTAGTAACGGTTACTAAGCTAAGCGGACAGACGGATGGCCGGACCGACATGGCGGTGGCGAAACTATAAGGGTTCCTTGTTTACTACGGAACCCTAAAAAAAAGATAATTAGACATTTAAGTAGCTATAGTTATTTTATAACCACTTATTACTTACTACATTCGATATAATTAATTGATTATTATTATTATTTCTAGGTTCTACCTCTATGTACCTAGTGTTAGTATTTTTAATCTTATTTATTGTGTTTATGATATTGAGCATTTTAAGCCCTTAGTAAGAGAACCGTAGTAGGCGTATGGCGCTTTATTTTACGTCTAAGCGTATTACTTAACCGCGTCAGACTGCGAGACGCCTACTTAATAGCCCATTTCGAATAATAGTGTCATCAAGAAGGTAACAATGACAAGACTACTCGTACTTATCTTAGAATACTAGACTGAATGACTGTATTGTATGCGTTGTTCTTCATTCACGTAGACTATGTACTACTGTCGCACGTTAATACATCCCGACATCGTATTTCATAACGATAGGTCTCTTTTTCAAGATGTACCTACTCGTATTGTATTCCTTTCCTATGTATGTCGTCAGTTTTTATGCAATTGAATTATTTATATGCGACCTTTGAACGAACTATGACATGGGTATGAAAGTTGCTACAGTGCTCGTTATTGTCAGGATTCCTGGCACAAGGATTAACTATCTATCTATACATATAATAAAGCTGAAGAGGGTCGAAAGTCTGTACATGGAAGATATTCGAAAAAAAGTTGGCTGGGGATACTTAGAATTGATAACAGAACACGTTCCAACAGTTTTTAGAATTTTTGTCTGTCTCTTTATCTGTTTATATGAACGCGCATCACGTGAAAACGGCTAAACGGATTTTGATGAAAACTTTACTAATCTGTCGAGTAAATACCCAGTCAGGTTTTAGGCTAAAAATTGTGCAAATTTGGATTTAAAGAGGGTAAAAAGAGGGATTGATTATTTTATGGGAACTCCTATAATCCATGAGTTACAGGAATGAAAATTGGTAAGCATATACTTGACGCCAAAGGAAAAACATCGTCATTCAAAATTTGTGAAATCTTAAGATAGAACCTGAAAAAGTGTGCGCGCCAGCCACCACGGTCTCTTCAAATTTTGGACACTATTATGATTTATTCCATTAATTAACTGTGACTCTAAACCCAAATTTCAGTCCTGTTTTCTAGATTTAAAAACTACATATATAACTTTGTAATCCCACTAATATTATAAATGCGAAAGTTTAGATGTTTGTTACTCAATCACGCAAAAACGGCTGAACAGATCAAGGTGATGTATACTAAACAGTATATAATCTGGATTCAATTATAGTATACTTTTTGTCCCGATAATCACCCTCAAAGGGATGAAATCGGGGGTGCAAATATGGCCTCCTCATACGCCATTCTAAGCTTTAAGTTTCAGCCCATTGGTAGTATAACGGCGTGTAAATAGTTTATTTCTTGCCTTGTTTAGAACGTATTTACAAACTTCAATTAAGCCTAATTAAAATAATTGTACCCAAGTCCATTAGAAAACAGCATAATAACGATGAGAAGAAATTATTTGAGTATTGTAAAATTATAAACATTTACGACAAATTTAAAATTATGCTGGTATGTGATGAAATAACTAATTTAAGAAACAGATGTAGACCTCAAAAAATGAGAAACATACCTTATTTGTCTAAATACATACTACCATCATATAAAAATACATATGGAAAAAGAACCTGGGAATATATGTTACCCTATATATTAAATGATTGGCCGCAGGATGT
Source organism: Notocelia uddmanniana (assembly GCA_905163555.1). Classification (NCBI taxonomy): domain Eukaryota; kingdom Metazoa; phylum Arthropoda; class Insecta; order Lepidoptera; family Tortricidae; genus Notocelia; species Notocelia uddmanniana. Next base: position 7,521,614 of record LR991064.1, read on the forward strand.
ATGTGAAAACTTGGTAAACAATATGGATATGTGTAAAAATATAATAAAAACAATGTTTTTACGGAAATAATAGAACGTTCGTTGTACGAGCGACCACTCAGCGGCAGATAAACCGTACGCGGTTTTCGTTCGCGAGTAAAATACATTTTATTTTTTGTTCATAGCCCTAAGATTTGGATAAATAAATGAAAAAAAAAATTATAAATTTAACTTAAGCCATAGCAGAATTTGACGTATTGTAAATAAGCTGACGTTTCGATATGACAAAGCCGAAATATCATAATTCCTTCTGATTGAAAACGCTATTTTTGAGCATAGCCTTTTAGAAATTAGGTCTATTATTGCGTGTAAATCAAAATAAATTTGCGATACTTTGGAATTGTTTGTCTTCATATGCTTAAATATAAAAACAGCTGCTTCAATGCAGTCTTTGTATCGTCGTCGGTGTACAATTTAATTTTGTCGTGTATTATTTTTTACGTAATTGGTGACCCTTCAGACTATATCCCAAGTAGCATTTCCTTTTCTAAAAAAGGTATTGAAGATATCTAGGAATAAAATTCGTTAATTCAGGCCGTTGTCTTGAAAAATACTATTAGGCCTTCTAGATATCCCTCAAGACATTGTTAAGCACAAGTGGGCACAGATTTTAGGAGAATGTGAAGACAAAGTTCATACTACTTTTAAGATAAACTTAAGTTTTACTTAGGAGTGAAGTTTCAAGGATTCTTAAAACTATCTTCAAGGTATCTTTAAGGTTTTGTTAACACTACTTTATTAGTTTTCAAGATATCTAGAATAGAATAGTTAAGGCTTAATAAATTGTAAGTTCATACTACTTCTGAAATAAACTGAAGTCTTACTTGGGAGTAAGTTTTAAGGGTTCTTAAAATTATCTTTACGATATCTTGAAGATTTCTACTACACAAAGTTAAAGCTTATTTAATAGCTAGTTCATACTGCTTTTTAGGGTTCCGTAGTCAACTAGGAACCCTTATAGTTTCGCCATGTCTGTCCGTCCGTCTGTCCGTCCGTCCGTCCGCGGATAATCTCAGTGACCGTTAGCACTAGAAAGCTGAAATTTGGTACTAATATGTATATCAATTACGCCGACAAAGTGGTAAAATAAAAAGTGGAAAAAAATATTTTATTAGGGTACCTCCCCTATACGTAAAGTGGGGAGTGATTTTTTTTTTTTCATTTTAACCCTAACGTGTGATATATTGTTAGATAGGTATTTAAAAATAAATAGGGGTTTACTAAAATCATTTTTTGATAATGTTAATATTTTCGGAAATAATCGCTCCAGAAGTAAAAAAAAATGTGGCCCCCCCCCCTCTAACTTTTGAACCATAAGTTTTAAAAATATGAAAAAAATCTCAAAAGTAGAACTTTATAAAAACTTTGTAGGAAAATTATTTTGAACTTGATAGGTTGAATAGTTTTTGAAAAAATTACAAAAACTACGGAACCCTACACTGAGCGTGGCCCGACACGCTCTTGGCCGGTTTTTTAAGTAAACTTACGGCTTACTTGGGAGTGAAGTTTTAAGCGTTCTTAAAAATATCTACAAGATAGTTTGTTTACTTGTGCGTGCTAATTCTAATCTTATTCAAAATAATAAAAGTTAAAACTTCATTTCCTTTATGTAACCTTTTTTTAGAGAAAAGAAATGAAATGGCGTGTGGCACAACATTATAAAAGTTTAGAAATAAAATGGCGAATACTTACAGTGGTGATTTAAAATGGCGTTTTTTATTTATTTATTTCTTAAGCATACAACGAATGTACTAATAAGTACAAGTCCCGCAAAACTGTTTTATACAGTTTGTCTGCAGGAAGACTTTTCAAACACTTTAATATTAATGTTATACAAATTTTGTTAGTCACAATAGTTAAATAATTCTATGGCAAAGTATCTATTAAATGCTTTTTTAGTTTTCTCTGAAATACACGTTTATCTTGCTCGAGACGGATGTCCTCGGGTAAGCTGTTGAGTATATATGGCAGGCGTTTTTTTAATGTCCTGTCTCCGTAATAATTATTAACTCTGGGCACTTCAAACTTACCCGCGGAAACCGATCTCGTACCGTGTTCGCGAGTAGTTATATGCAGGTCATACTCCCGGCTGTTATGGTTGTTAATAGCCAAAAGGTATTTACAGTTTTCGGTAATCATTTTTGCAATTGTTTTTTATCTTCTGGTGGACAAGAAACTTTCAAAATCTTAATTGCAGGGATTCCAGTTTATCTATGTAAGTTTTAAATGTGAGACCATAACAGTCAAGAGCATACCCTAGTACTGAGTCTACCAGCGCGAAATATATACATTTTAAAGTACCAACAGGAACTCTATAACTAAGATGGTAAAAATTACCCAGCAACACTCTTAATTTATCACAGATATAATCTATATGTTGAGACCAGGAAAAACTAGTATCTATTTTAAGTCCTATATATGTTACACAGTCTACTTTATCTATAGGATTACATTTGCAATTGACAAGGTTAGTATGCAGACAGTGGAAACTATGGGCTAGTATAGTAGGTGGTTACTCGGATTTGATATTTTTAAATATGGCGAGTGTATTACAAGAAGGTTAGTTTTTTCAGCGTTTAACATAATACCGTTATCATGGGACCATTTCACGATTGCATCAATATCAAGTTTAATAGAGCGACTGATTTCAATAAGGTCGGTTCCGGCCGATACAGTGCACAAATCGTCAGCGTACATATAAGGTGTACTGTGACGTATGACTCCACCTATGCTGTTTATGTGCATCAGATAGCATACTGGGCCACATCCAGATCCCTGCGGAACCCCACAGTCCACCTCCACCTCATCGCTGAGCACCTCACCCACCTTCACTCGATAAATCCGAGATATCAGGTAGTCGCGGAACCAGGCGTTCAGCGGCTGCCTAATACCACACTCGTCCATTCCATTTAAAAGCGTTTCCGTTTCTTGTCGGCACATAGAGCGAAAAAGTAATACGCATGATGGCTGATCGAGTGAAACGGCTATAAATTACTATAAAACTAGCGGGCCACGTGAAATACCGAGTAAAGTGTTTTAAATTTAGGAATTTTAAATTTGAATATATTAAATGTAAGCAAAATAGTAAGATAATTGACCTCCGCATAACTAATATAAATAATGTTGTGAATAAATCGATTTAACATCACTTTAACTGTTTTTACTGACGCAATTGAACATCTTGATTAATCGTTGACTCATTTTCAGTAGGCTCGCTCATTTGGATGGAGTCTGGTTTGGTGATGGAGACAATTTTGTTTTTATAATTATTCACTTGTCTTCGAAATCCACCGGATCTCTTTATTTTAATAACTTTGTCCTTTGTGACAACTTTTAGTACAACACCATCCCTTTAAGTGTTTTTTAGCTTAAAACTTACGTCTTGAGCACTAAAACGATTTATTTTAGTTCCGAAAGATAATCTAGAGCACAATACTACTACAATTTACTAAAGTTTATCTGTAAACAACTCACTTTTTTTATCACTTAAGTAATACTGAATAGACTCTAGATACTTCAAACACGTCTTAAGTGTGACTTAAATTATACTCAGTTTAGTAAAATAGGATTTTTATGCGTGTTTTAAAGGTACACTTTAGGCAAAATCCTCTTGGAAATAATTTACTTGGATTCGTTAATACGAAACTGACTGAAGCAGCGATTTTTGAAAACTGTTTTGATTTTCAGTTAAAATTGATTTATAAAACCCAAATTTTAGTTACATAAAGTAAACTTAAGATAAAATACAAATACTTAAGACATGCATAAGTAGTACTTTATACGTTTTAGTTAATTAAAGTGAGTTTTAAGTGCGATTTAAGTAAACAAATTTTAGTAAAACAAGATTTTATGAATATATGTAGGTATACTTAAAGCAAAGTCATGTTGGGATTATACTTTACTTGGATTTGTGAATATACAAATGCTACTCTAAGGAATTTGTTGGAACGTTATGATTTTAAGTTAAAGTTGATTATAAAAAACCTTTACACTTACAACAAATACAGAAACATAAGATTTGCTTAAGTAGTACGTACTGAATATGCTTAAATTAAGTCAAAGAGTTTTAAGAACGTTTTCAAATAAACTAATTTAAGTGAAATAGGATTTTTACGTATGTTTGGTAAATTTTAGGAAAAGTTATCTTGGGAACACTGCTTGGATTTGTGAATAAAAAACTTACTATAGAAGCAATTTTTAAATACTATTTTGATTTTGATTTAAAGCCTACTTAAAGCAAACTTAAGACACATTTCAGATAATTAAGATTGAGTTGTACTGAACATCTATAAGTTTATCGTAATGAGTTTTAAGTCCAGCCTTAAAAAACAAATTTTAGTAACATTTGACTTTGTACGTTTATGTGGTAGACATATTTTAGGCAAAATTTTCTTGTGAATACTTTACTTAGATTTGTGAAAACGGAACTTACTATACAAACGGTTTTTAAATACTATTTTGATTTTAAGTTAAACTTGATTTTACTTAATCCTTACCCTACTTAAATCAAACTTAAGACACATTTCAGATATACTCAAGTTGTACTAAACATGTATACGTTAATCGAAATGAGTTTTAAGTGCTACTTCAAATAAACTAATATTAGTAACATTTGATTTTTTACGTTTATGTGGTAGACATATTTTAGGCAAAATTATCAGATAATTAAGATATGCTTAAGCAGTACTGAACTTGTTTAAGTTAATTCAAATGCGTTTTAAGTGCGATTTAAAATAAACTAATTTTAGTAAAATAAGAGTTTTTACGTATGTACCTAGACATACTTTAGGCAAAGTCATCTTGGGAATACTGTACTAGGTTTTGGGAATACGAATCTGACTGTAAAAGCGGTTTTTAAAAACATATTTGATTTTAAGTTACTACAGATTTTACAAAATCCTACTTGGATTAGCTAAAGCAAACTTAGGATTCTTTACAGATACTCTTCCTAATTAAGTCAAACTTACGACACTTTACAGATACTAATGATTTCGAAATAATTCACAATTGCTACTTGGGATAATAACTGTTTGATATAAGAGATCACTTGGGCTGGGCAGCCCGATCTTCAACATTGACGGTTGAAGCACCTTAGATCTATGCACAAAGTACAATATTAATATATACTGAGATGGAGATACCAGTGAAATACTCCACATAGATCGTAGCGCCGTTGTGTATTTAGTAAGAACTAACCGCACGACCGCTGCATCCCTGTCACTTCAATATGCAAGTGCGATAGAGATAGCACCAAGTGACATCTGGTACAAACAAGTTAAAATATTGAAAGGCCCCTGGATCTATGCTTATCCGTATACATATAATACAGCTGTAGAGGGTCGAAAATCTGTACATTGAAGATATTGGATAAATCAATGGAGCGATTGGAGGGCCCTTGGCATCGACACAGAACACATTTCAACAGTTTTAAGAATTCGTGTCTGTTTGTCTATCGGTTTATATGTCTAGGCAGTGTGACTCTCGGCTTTAGCCTCACGTGTATTGCCGCTTCGGGCCTTCGGTCCTCAGCCTTATATGAGGGGCCCGCTCTGTTGGCTATCTTGCCACTATGTGTGAATGATCGGCATGAGGAGCCCACTCTGTGTGAATGATCTGCCTTTAGACTCGCATGCCTTGCCCCTCTGCATCAGGCCTTCGGCCCTACATAAGGAGCCCGCTCTGTTGGGACTCTCGGTCTTAGGCCTCGCTTGCATTGCCACTCTGCTTCAGGCCTTCGGCCCTACATAAGGAGCCCGCTCTGTTGGGACGCTCGGCCTTGGGCCTCGTGTGCGTATCACACGGCTCCAGGCCTTCAGCCTTATATAAGGATCCCACTCTATTTGAATGCTCGGCCTTCGGCCTCGCATGCCTTAAATAATAATAATAAATAAATAAATATATTGGGACAATTTTTTACACAAATCGAACTAGTCCCACAGTAAGCTCAATAAGGCTTGTGTTATGGGTACCAGACGACGATATATTTAATAGATAAATACATAGAAAAACATCCAAGTCTCAGGAACAAATGTCTCTGCTCACCACAGAAACAAATGCCCTTACCGGGAATCGAACCCGGGACCTCTAGCTTCGGAGGCAGTGGCACTACCAACTAGGCTAAACAGGCCGACAAACCTTGCCACTCCATTTCGGCCCGCTAGTCATCAACTTTACATGAAGAATCTACTCTGTTGGGAGGCTCGGCCTTCGGCCTCGCGTGTCTCGCCTCCCTGTTTTAAGTCTTCGGCCCTCATACTTACATGAAGAACCCGCTCTGTTAGGACGTTTTACGGAAGAACTGCGTAGCGAGACTTTTATCATTGTACATGTAATATTTTACGGGCTTTATTCGTCTAGAATCGGTACATTTGATATTCTGAAATAAGCTTAATCATTCGTTTTGAAAGCACGAGCACGTAGCACCAACTCCCGGTACAATCGGACACTTTTAATTGAAGTTGTAGATGATTATATTATATATTATACCTAGGACAGACTGTCCAGTTAGGTAGGTCCAACTTCGAGAAAGGGGTTAATCGTCGAATCCAACTCGGCTGGGCTGCGTTCGGGAAGCTACGGCACATCTTTTCGTCCAATATTCCGCGGTTTCTCAAGACGAGGGTCTTTGACAAGTGTGTGTTGCCAGTGATGACATATGGCACTGAAATGTGGTCGCTTACTATGGGCCTCATAAGAAGGCTCAAAGTCACCCAAAGAGCAATGGAGATGGCTATGCTGGGAGTATCTTTGCGTGATCGTATCAGAAATAAGGCCATCCGCAGTAGAACCAAAGTAACCGACATAGCCCTCCGAACCGCTAAACTTAAGTGGCAGTGGGCGGGGCATATTGCACGTAGAACCGTTGGCCGTTGAGGAGGAAAGGTTCTCGAGTGGGATCGGGGATGCAAGTAAGATCTATGAAACGGGGTGGTTTGATCCTCATACGCCATTCTACGATTTAAGTTTCAGCCAATTGGGAGTATAACAGCGTGTCAAGAAATTTAACTTAAAGCATAGCAGAATTGTAAACAAGTTGACGATTCATTATGTCAAAACCGAAGTATCATAATTCCTACAATCAGAAGGAATTTAACGCTATTTTTGAGCACAACCTTTTCGCAATAAGTCCTACTATGCGTGTACATCAAAATGCATTTGCGATACTTTGGCATTGTTTTTATTCATATGCTTAAATACAAAACAGCTGTTTCAATGCACACTTTGTATTGTCGGTGTACCATTTAGTTTTATCGTGCGTTATTTTTTACGTAATTGTTGACCCTTCACACAATAAAAACTGTTTGATATAAGTGATCACTTGAGCTGGGCAGCCCAATCGTCAGCATACACAGTTGGAGCATCTTAGATGTACACTTAGAAGAGGGTCGAAAGTCTGTACATGGAAGATATTCGTAAAAAAGTTGGCTGCGGATACTTAGAATCGATAACAGAAATCGTTTCAACAGTTTTAAGAATTTGTGTCTGTTTGTCTGTTTGTTTATATGTCTAGGCATCACGTGAAAACGAACGAATGGAGTACAATTTACCCTCATTAATATGGCAACTGGATCTTCGGCCTCGCATGCCTTGCCACTCTCCTTCGGCTTTCCAGTCATCAACCTTACATGAAGAATCTACTCTGTTGGGAGGCTCGGCCTTCAGCCTCGCGCGTCTCTCCTCTCCGCTTCATGCCTTCGGCCCTCATCCTTACATGAGAAGCCCGCTCTGTGTGATTATTCTCGCATGCCTTGCCGCTCTGCTTCCGGCCTTCGGTCATCATACTTACATGAAGAACTCGCTCTGTTGGGATAACGTTTTACGGCAGAACTGCGTAGCGAGACTTTTATCATTGTACAATGTACATGTAATGTTTTTGACGAGATTCATTCGTCTAGAATCGGTACATTTGATATTCCGAAATAAGCACTTAATGATTCGTTTTGACAATAGGATTTCTAGGGAATGTCATATTGACTGAAATCATTTCTTAAGGGGGTGTAAAGAAGGGTGATAGATTGTATCATCATCATCATCTGAGGCGTTATAGCCACGGGTGGGCCCTAGGCTAGCCTGGTCAAGCAAATATCTCCAGTCCGATCTATTCGTGACTTTCCTTCTCCAACATGTCACCCCTAAATTCCTGGTGTCCACCTGAGCTTGAGAAAGATTGTATGGGAAAACAAATCATTCTAAGGCGAGAACGAATTATACGCGGACGAAGTCGCGGGCAAAAGCTAGTACGCAATAAGAAAGAAGGAAAAAGAAGCTTACTGTACCCAACACTTGAATTATTAAGAATAGTTCTGACGACTGACTGACTGACTAAAAGTCGTATGAAATTAAACATACGATTTTATTAAACGTTGGCCGAATGAAATGATGTTATTGTGTCACTTGTTCGGAAACACTGCTTAAACTAAGAATATTTAAACTTAGATAGTTCAAATGCCCCACTGTAAAAATCAATTTTGGATAAAGTATATACTATTAATTGATAAAATTAAATATACACAAACAAATACAAAAAGACAAATAAATTTAAAATCCATTTAAACCAAAACCTAAACTAAAACATAATTAAAAAAAGCGAGACATCGTAAAAAGTTATTTAATCATGATGATCATAAAGCAATCCAAGTTTAGGCACCAACTTTGTCATTATTTCTATGTCGGTAAATTCCTTAGGAAAATACAAGTTGGACATTCAAAAGATCGGGCAATACCCCAAACACAATTCAGCCCATCTACCTACTCCACACGAGCTCATATAACATAATTGGACCCTGACATTCGTAAAAACTTTACGTATTCGGAGACCTGACTAGTACTGGTTGCTGACGGCAGCGAATGTTGTAATGTAAGTGATACTTCAGTTTTCAGCTGACCTGAGCGATGACCGGGAAATACCGTCTATTGTCATCAATTCGTTATACAACATGCCTACCATTCACAAAGTTTTCCTACTCATTTCAGACTTATTGGTGTAAGTCTGGCCTCCGATGACGAACTGTTGCTACGAATCTCGGAGCCAATTTAAGAAGTGAAGACACGAATGGTGAGTCTAGACAACTTGCGAATAACATAACCAGCAATACATCTTTTCCCAATCTCCCCGATTCGACATGCTCACTAGAATCGGTCCGAACCGTACTATGCAAGGGTAAATCCATTCCGATTATCTTTGTTTAGTTTAATTTGGAAATTCCGAACAGTTGTACTCCGTTTCGCCTGCTGAAGCGTTCCGATCCACTGAACAACTTACCTATTCCGTTATTTCAATAAATTGCACTTAAGTGGGTAAACTAGAGAAAAGCCACGATATACAGGCATACTCGTAAGTTAAAGAAAGAATCGCGTTTCGTATAGATACGGATTCCTCAGTCCGCACACGTAAAGGAATCTGGTCTAATCTCAGTGTCATCTAACCCATTTAATGGCTTTACTGAAAATCAGCATCACAAAGGGTGTCCTGTGGTTCGCTTCGTGGCACCAAGTTTAGTGAAGACAATTTATTAAATAAATAAAATAAATAAATATTGGGGGACAATCTTACACAAATCGGGCTAGTCCCAAAATAAGCAAAGCTTGTACTTTGGGTACTAGATGACGATATACATACATATATAGATAAATACATACTTAAATACATAGAAAACATCCAAGACCCAAGAACAAATATCCGTGCTAAATGCACAAATAATGCCCTGGCCGGGATTCGAACCCGGGACCTCTAGCTTCGGAGGCAGTGTCACTACCAACTAGGCTAAACAGGCCGTCAGCGCAACTATCTTAATTAAACTCTGAGTACTTTATTTATAAATAAATAAATAAATATTCGGGGACAATAAGAACACTAAGAATCAAAACCACGTTCTGCGTCTGCATTACAATCTAAACGTAAATGGGAGTTTATTAGTAGGTTTAATTTCGTTATAAACACTATGTTCTTGTAGGTATCATGGGGATCACTTCGCTGAAATCATCTACTCAGAAATACAGCTGATTCTACCACCACAATCAGCTAATGACATCGTAGCACATAAGTTTCGCTACTGTGCCTGATTGCAGATACAAACTAAAGTCTTATGAAGAAGAAAGCCCAGTGACATCTGATACAAACAAGTTAAACTAAAATTCTTGAAAAATCGTACTTTAAGCCACAGACTAGCTTCGAACTAGACGCCTGGATGCGTTCAATTTTTGTATAAGGCCGTGTGGTACAGTCGGGTTCGCGCACACGCATTTTTGCCTTATTATTATTATTATTATTTATTGTTTATGGAATGTGTACATGTGTGTGAACTTGGCTGTGCCGCACAGATCGTGACCCATCAATGGTCCTGCCGGAAGACCAGCGCTGACTCCTGAGTCAGCACCATGCTGAGGCGAGACCATTTCATGGTAAACTTTAAAAATTGTAAAACTTCGTAACATTTTGTCTGTTTGTTTGCCATGAATAAAGCTTTTCTATTTCTATTTCTATATTTCTATTTCTAAGAAACTCTTGTGAAGGTAGGTACATACAAACAATTATTTAGTCTGCATCGTCTGTAAATCATGAATTAAATCAATGGTTGAAGTAACAGATTACAAGGTATATGTATATTTTAACATGTTGAACTATTTTGATTTGACACATTTCACTAGCTTTCTTATACTCGTAAAATAGGTTCGAAACATGCTGTATTTTTCATCGTTGCTTAACCCTTTGAACGCCAAGAACCTATAAAGTGGTCGTGTGTCCCACCACGCCAATAACCACAAAATATTTGGACTGAAGGTGTACTTTGATCATGAAAAAAAATCTATTATGAGTTGTTTTTATTGGTTTAAACGTTACATCAATTTTTGATACCTTGGCATCTGAGTGATCTCTTCATTCAAATTCAAATAATAATATTAACGGTCACGAATATTAACATAGTCTATTTGACAAAAATATCGTAACTAAGGCATACCAATTCCCTATTTGAAGGGCAGTCCCTCGTTCCGTTCCACCCTGTAAGTATGTACTTTAAAAGTTAGGTTTTATAAAATTTAAGTATATCGTTCTTTGATAATATAGTTATCACAGCATTATTATTTTTTACAATTTTGATTCCATTACGTTCTCGGGCTAGCCGAGGCAGGAAGGGCTAGGAGCCCAGATGTTAGATGACCTAGCCTTATTTTTTAATTAGCTTTGAGTAGCAGCGACCAACTAACATTTTAATTGCAAGACATGATTCACTGTATCACAAGAAACTGTAAATATAGCTAATTAAATAAGCTTCGTCATGCATACTCGCAATTTTCAGTTTGTGGAACTATTACACCACATGAACATAATCTTTCCAGACGCTAAATTAAAGTTGACTCAGTGAGCGGGAGGGCAGTCCTGTAACGTCGCTTCAAGATACACACATACTATTCTACATACTTATGTACACTTATACAGGAGAGGGAAAAGCCCGGACCGGTTCCATAAAACCCCTTTGAACAAAGTGGGGGAATTTAAATACTTAAGGCTCTATGCTTATCACCAAAGCAAGACACATATCCTTATTTTATAGTGATCACTTCATTCAAATATGAAAGCCTTCAAAGGGCTAAAGGCAAAATGAGCGGGCCTTATTGGTCGTTTAGAAATATATTATAATTATAATATAATAATAGGAATTCGAGTTTTTAAGTTAGCTTAGTTGGCTGTTAAGTTAGTGCAGGAAATATAAAAATGTCCTTATTTGAGCTTTGTGTTACCCGTGCGTACTCAACCATAATATGACTTATGTAATGTAGGAATAGAAACTATTTCATTTATTTTAATGTTAATAGTTTATGGAATCTTTTGTATTAGATGAGATTTAAACATATTTTTATTGAAAATAAGTACAACTTACATGCGACTTGATGATGAACAATTTTCCTCGCGGTGGTGAGGTGTGTGTGTGTGTTTTTTTTTTAAATTTATTTTAACAATAATTACACAGTGTATACAAAAACACATTTTTTTCGCCAAACTGCATGACAGTTTGTTGGCGAATTGAAACACTCAAAACACTTAATAAATACTGTGTAAAAATTATATGACTAACCTAAGTATTACAAAAGTGTTTTACCAATTGTATGTATTGTAGGAGTTATATAACAAAGTAGTTGGATACTTATTCAATTTGATGACAGTGGGTACATCTATGGGTTATATCTATAATTACTTATTACCCTACATTAAGGACTAAGTGTTTTATTAAAAATATTACTAAGCAAAAACAACTTTACTTTATTTTTATAGCATCGTAAATTAGTGCAGGCTGCACTATCCTCTGAAGGGATATTGTTTAGGATTCTCGGCAACAGGTAGGCCCGAGTCCGTTTACCATAATAATTATTTGTTCCCGGTTCTGTATATTTTGCGCGTTAACGGTAAATTTCTTAGGTTACGGGGGTATATTCTAAGCGTTTTGAACTCTGGGCGTTTATATGTACAGGTAGTATTTTACATTTCTTAAAAAGTTTGTCATAGTGTTTATTACATTTTTCCTTAGTTTTCTTATTTACAATTGCCTTAATTAGTCTAAGTTCTAGGTTAAGTCTTTTATCTAAGTGTGTTGTGTGTTTCGCTTGGCAGCAATGTTGTTTGGCGTCTCGTGCCTTGAAAGCTTCGCTACGATCAAGATGGTACTTTTCGGCCACTCGCTTCGCTCGTGGTTCCACCTTACAATCCTTCGCTAACTCAGCTCTCAATACCAGCACTCACGCCAAACAACAACTTTGGAGCCTTGCATAACAAATAACTATTTGTAGCCCGTTTAAACTCGTGTAGCTTTCTGTCGGCAGGACAAAAATAAAAATATATCTAAACGGGGTAGAAAAGAATTTTCGAATTATAGGTGTGTAAACGAATTTCAATTATTCGAAAAAAAGTCCCGTTTAGAGGGAGCAACTGGCACATCTCTTACATCCATATGAAATTTTGAAGCTACATATATATTTTATGTAGTTAGCAACATAATAACAACGTATTTATTAAATTATGAATATTCGGTCTGCGTTTTTGCAATCGTCCCATTTAGACTACACGCGTGAGTCAGGCTGCAGAACATTACACTTACTCTAATTGAGAACAGTTGATACAGTGACTGAAATTGTCCAATGACGTCATCTGTGTGTCCCGTGAATCAAATGAATTTTATCTGAAATTGGGTTCTTAAGGCAGTGCAATTTCCAATTATGCTAGAGTAAAGAAATAATAATATTCGTATGGCATTTATTTTCGAACCATGAGATCTTCGAGAAGACAGTACGGTTGCCAGTTATGTTGCACATTTAGCACCACCGAGGGCCAGGTGTCACGTGTAGGATATCGGTGGGTACTCCCTACGGACGAGGTGCAACCTCCCCCCCCCCCCCCCCCTTGTCAAGTGAGTGGGCAATTTGACTGTTAGAAGTTCCCAAGCCGCCCGAAGGCCTCTTGTCATAGACAACAGCCGGGTAAAGAGTCTTTAAGTATCTTATCATTGACATTGCTGACTTACAAAGTTTAGTGAATAATTCGGGTCTAGTTGTATTCCGAGTTTTCCCGATCTCGAAAGTATTTCAATAACACAATCTCGAATGTATTTCAATAATATTTAGATAGGGAAAGCACTACACGACCAATGACGTTACAGAAAGGAAATACCATGGTAATTAAAATTAATTTCGTACTAAAATCTGGGAATCGCATGGCTGACTCTAAAAGATAAGATGATATTTCCCTCATGACATAATATGCCAAAGTGTAGGAACACACAGGCTATCAAAATAGCGATTTTCACCTCTTGCCTCGGTTAGTGAAAACACGTGACAAGACGTGCACTGATCTCTTTTTATTTTTGGAAATACAGGTAAATGTATGATTAATTTGACGTAGTAAATTTTACTAAATAACTACGGGCAGGAAGTACTTCTTACGATGGGACTAGTTCGATTTGTGTAAGATTGTCCCCTACTGTTATTTTATTTTTTAATGATTTAACTTGCAATGTTTAATATGTTGTTGTTTCTTGAATGAAACGGATGACTTAGGAAATTGAGTTCTATGGGAGTCTCCTTTGGTAGTTTCAGGGCTGATTACTTAGGTGACAAATGTGCCAATAAAGTACTGTTTGCAATGAATACGTGTCTGTACAAATCTTTCGTGACAAAAGGTAAGTTCTGTTTGTTAAGTTGATTTCGTAAGTATAAACTTTACTAACATTGCCACAATTCCCGGATATCATTAATTTGAAGTATAGACGGCAAGTTTACAGATAAGGGGCTCGAGAGCTTTTACGGTCCAATAAAAAGTGGTGGGAACGCTTGGAATGAGGATTAAGGTAATGGTATGGATATGGTGACGATTCATTATTCTGCATTTATCTATAATATTTCTTTATTGATTATGTAAGAGGTAATGCCGTTTAGAGCTAAGAGGAAAAAAAATGAAAAATAATAAATATATACTATTGGGGACAATCTTACACAAATCGACCTAGTCCCAACCTAAGCAAAACTTGTTCTATAGGTACCAGACGACGATATTATATAGATATACTTATATAGATAAATATCAGGCAGGGTACTAAGCCAAAGTAGTCGTCGTATATAAATAATGAAATGAGTTTTCTTTCACACAAACAATTAGAGTCTGACTAGCATAAGTCATAAGTCAAAACCAGCAATTTTAGTTTTTTGTCTGTAAATCGGTATATGATAACACTGAAGATAGGGCACTAATTAGTCTTGATACTTGTGTAATATTTAAACAAGTGAAAATAATAGTAGTAGTAGTGAGTATTAGTATGTAATAAAAATAATACTTAGTATTTACTTTGAGTAAGTTAGTTCAACATATACTTAAAGTACATACACCGCACACCCAGTATTGAAAAAAATACTCGGCGAATTTTCCCGAAAAATAAAATAGTGTGTTTTAGTGTGTACACGGTGTAACTTGAGCATACCGAATTATTTTAACAGCGTAGTTCTGAGGCCAAAAGAAGCAAAAAAGTTATATGACTTTTGGTCAAACTCGAAATAAAAAAAAGAAATTCTTTCTTCAGCAAAATAGCCACTTTGAAGCAACAATTTTTTTTTAATTAGTTTTGCAGCGATATAAGAATGCCACTTTGACATTTGTCAATAGTTACGTCTAGACTAGACAACATAGTAGTAACATCTCGATCAAAAACGCGTTATTCACTGAGTACCGTTAAAAATTCAATAAATTTACGAAAAAATTACGATTATCTCTGAAAGAGAACCTTGTCAACTTCATAAAACATTTTTTGCTTCTTTTGGTCTCGGGAATACGTTGTTAAAATTTTTCGATATGTTCATGTTACACCGTGTATATCAAAAAAGTGAAGAGGTAAAAACTTCCAATGAATGGTATTAATGAAAAGGAAATACTGAAAAAAAAATGGTGAAAACTAACCTAAAATTGAGCTCCATACAACCATGACCATGTATGTAAAAAAATAAAAGTGTTCAGATCTTAATGAAAAATATATACGTTATGAAACTCGTAAATTTTAGTAACTTTTACAAAAAAGGGAATACAGCCTGTATAACTGTTAGCTGCAACATAATTCTCGTTACGGGTTCTGGCAGACGACAGGTTTTTAATAGAATTTCATACAAACATTGAAAAAGTACCAAGATTGTTGTTGTTGTTAACCGGTCAAAGATTGATGAGATGTAAACATTGCCACTTTTGTGCGATAATCGCCTCTAGTTGTTCTACGGCGTCATAATTATTGATCATTCGGAATAATAATTCCCGCTCGCCACTTTTATACGGTTTGCCCATAATTAGTGCTAACAATCACAAACAAATTAATTCCACTAATTCAATTTAATTCGTATGACACATTCACATTTGACATCTGCGTCAAATATAAAACATTGCCATACGTAACTTTTAAATGTTTGACAGTTCATTTGCTAGGAAAAGATATACTGGTCTGACTCTAAAGGCTCTCTACAAATTTACAATTTATTTCATTAATTACACAGTGTCATAAAATGTCTCTAACGCCAAAGGCATTTCTTCCATAACTCTCTATCGACGCCCTATCGTCTCTTGATCACTTCCATTGTATTCTTCACTCGCGAACTTTAATTAATCCAGATTTCCTTGTCGTATTCTTACAATCCATTCCCTAGATAAGCCCGTAACCAAACAACAAAAAATCCAATGTATGCATGCGAGCAGTCACGTAGCCAAAGGGCCCGGTCGGTGCTGTCAAACACCTATGCTCTCCTGATTGCAGTCGACCGTAACACTGCCTTCTTAACTCAAAAGGCGTTATATCACCATATTTTGGACTAGCACGGATAACATAGCCAGAGGCGTGCTGTTTGCTAAACCCAAACTTGTCAAGGACAATGGTGTGTTAGGTTGTCTACGAGTATCTTTCTACTCATGTGTTTCTCACTCGTGGAATCCAATTTTGACGATTTATAAGCACGGACTTTCCTGAGGCTTAACTTGATCGTTGAGGATTTTTGAGCGCCGGAGTTTTGTTTGCTATGAATTTATCTGGTATCAATATCTGTACCGCGGTCTTAAAGAAGAATATCCTCCTATGTCGGCGAATTTCGGTACAATTTTTTTTTCGGTTGGAAATTATAATTCCGCCAAGTGGACGTTTCCGCTTGTAAAAATATTTACAATATTTATGAGTCTTAATTGGATAATACATATATTCGAACTTGACTACTTGACTGTACCCGTAGAAGTGTTGCTAAGATTAGAATAGAATATGTTTAGATATTTGCTAGAATACTTATTTCAAGTTACAAAGAGTGTTATTGTAAAAAGTAGTACGGTATTCGACATGCAAATAGTGGATTAAATTGTATCAAGTGCATGCAATTATTTAAACTTTAAAATTTCCTAGGGTTGGGACTTTGTATTTTTATGCACCTACTTATTGTTGTTGTATGTCATTTGATTAAAGAGCTTTTGCATTATTAATTATGTCTAAATACTGCATTAATTCGGCCACAAGACATCATTAAGTCTAATTCTACTAACGCTGACACTTAATTTTCATTATCATTTTGACACATCATATTGGTTTGACCCGTGGCAAGCCATTGCCTCAATCCCTTATGTTAATAGAGACCGCGTGCTTAGAACCACGATGCTTCTGGGTTAACCAGACCAACCTTAAATCATACCATTATGATTCATAATCGCTTGATTAACATGTGCTCTTGGCCTGATGACGACACATCGCGAGAAGTCAAAACTGTCGTATCTCTATAAGACAATTGCTAAGACATGGGACCTTTTGGAGAATAGAGAGGGATTTTTGGATTTTGGACTATTCAAATGTGTATACACCTACCGCGTCACGTACGCCAGAAAAAACTTTCTCAACGGTCAAAGGTCGTTTGATTGGTTAATAGGGTATCACGTAAGTTTATTGTTCAATATCGCCAATTAGATATCAGCTTAAAATATGACGTATTGCTAATGTTTGTGTCAAAAATTCATTCACCATTTATATCTGTCGAAAAAAATGTCTAACCCTACATTAGGATTGCCGGTGACAAAACGGACAAATATTGTGTTCATTTAAGAAGCATAGGCATAAGCATTGCCATCCAGCGTGGCAATGCGGCCAGCCTTGGTCTGGGTATTCTACCCACTGATGGCGACTTGGGACATTTTGTTTAACTTTAAGTTAGTTTTTTTTTAAATAAAAATGGGATTGCTCTTGGCCAGCATCTAGCCGGGGGGCAAATGTTTATTTATTTTTATTTTTTAGTGTTCACTTTATTTATATTTTATTATCGAATAACTGAAGTGACCCGATAGTTATACACAGGCTATTTATGAGGTTTGAAGTTTGTAGCCTATAAAAAAAAAGTTATAAAGTTAAGCTCGAAACGCACAGAGCGGGCGCGGCGCGGTGCGGGGTGGAGGCGGTTTTGCATTCGACTGTCGGTTACTGCTTCATATGTCACACACGCCGCCTGCCTCCGCTCCGCTATCTTTCTTCGGTTTTTTGGTGCGACGTCCCCCGGACCAAGATCGCTTTACCACAAAACCGCCTCCGCCCGCAACGACGCTGCGCCGCGCTCTGTGCGTTTCAAGCTTTAATACTAAGGATTTATAGTATAAAAGTTTATAAAAATCTTTCGTATGCGAATTGTCTTGTAACTCTCCGTCTCAAAGTTTAATTTAATCGGCAGTTTTATAAGGACCCCCTCCATGTGGAACACAAATTTAAGTTTCGGTACAGGATGTGTTCCCTTAGAGCGAAACCTAAACTGGTGTCGGACATAGCTCCTGGCAATTACGTCTAATGGGAAGACGTTGATGTGTGACTTGTATGAGTCACGTTAAACCATCCCTTCGGCACGTCGAGCGTCATTGCAATCATTCCGTTAACCTAGGTGTATCATCGTCTATTATTAGGCCTCGTCCCGGCAGTACTGACTCAGCGAACGCGGATCTCCACAAATCGGGTTCCCTGCGAAAGTCCATACCCGGCAATGTACACATTACCAGCCCTCATAGTCTAAATATGTAGACCAGTATCTTGTGTCGCTGTTCATATTATGCCAGTGATAGATGGGATTTTCAAATGTAATGCATAATTAGTATTTATATACACGTAAAAATGTTCTACCGCATTGGAAATGGCATGAAATGACGTTTAGCGGCTATGATCTTTTTTTGGGGCACAAAACTTACAATTACAAATCTCAAGACTAAGAGTCCACAGTCCAGTCATAACTTAATTTTATCTGCAGTGCTCTGCGAACATATCGATGAAAAGTTTTACTTTGGGGAATATAATGAGAAGAATTATTAGAAACTATTTGGTTCAATAATTAAATACAATTTAAAGGATATCAAATTTATTATTTCCATAACATGATAGTGAAGCGAACAAAGGAATCATAATATAGTTTTTTTAAACTGTCTTCTTATTATCTCATGTTTATTTAATACCAGCTCATAAGTAATCATATTGGCCATGGCATGGGTACCAACCCATATTGTTTTGTCAATATATAGGGCTGTACGCTTGCAAAGTTTCATAGGATACTGTGCACTATCGATATAAAGCAGCAATTTACGTACATTTCAAACGTTATTTGCGCGCGAGGCTACAAAATGTGGGAAAGGGAATCCGCTCTCTGTTGCACCAATCATGACAGGTAAGTGCAAACAGAGAGCGCAGTAGAGGTGTTCCTTTTACAAGTTTAATGGCCTCGTGCGCAACGAACATGTCGAAATATAGTACCTAAAGCAGTTAAAGTACTGGTTGTTATAGTAAAGTTCGTGCGTGCCGCCCCGTACGTTGACGCACGGTGGTTACGCGAAATCGCATCGATCTCAAAGCAGCCGCCGCCATCATTGTTTGACTATGACCTGATGAGAATCAATATCCTGGTTTATGTATTGTTTTTGAATCATGCTTTTACGAGCATAGCGCATTCATTAGGTATTCCTGCAAGTACGTAACTTCGGTCACCAGGCGAGACCAGTGTATTCAACGTGGTATGAACTTCGGCACCCTACAAGTACTACCTGCATACTTAGGTATACAGGTAGGTTAGGTATGTAGGTGCAAGTTGTAGAGGTTAGCCTCTACAACTTGATCGAAGTCAACGCCTTGTGTGTCACTTTGTTTACAATTTTTACTTTTTATATTGGGGCTGCATAAGCAGTCAATGAGTCATTACATTCCTACGAATTTGAGCTGTTGATCTATTCAGCATAACTTGATTTTATATTTAGTGTCGTATTTTGTACTTCGAAATAATTGCATAAAATTATCTGTAGAACTTGTGATTTTGTGCAATATAGATCGCCCCAATATGTTTTTTAAACATTTGTACAAATATTTTCATTGAGTTACGAAAATCCCGTACGTCAAAAGAGCATGACCTTCTGGTAAATTCTAGGTACTAATAGGTTGGTACCTTACATGTCATGCAAACAAGATAAATGTATAGTAGAGTATGTACAGTACAGAACAGGATACATACATATTCACAAAACAATAAAATAACAATTGGCACATAAGTTGCAAGACAGACTTAAATACTCTAATCACCCTTCTGCCGAAAACCGTCAAATCCTGAGGGACTTGTGCAACGAGTCCAAACAGAGAATTGCCGAGTTTCGGGAGAACTCGTTCAGGGATCTGATGGGTGAGATCGCGCCTAGTCATCTGGCTTACTGGAAACTAGCGAGATCTCTCAAATCAGACACCTGTTGGACTATACCCCCCTTGGATCGTCCGGATCACCCTACTCCTGCGTTCGAGGATAGTGAGAAATCCGAATGCCTTGCGAGTAGCTTAGAGTCCCAATGTTCGCCTAGCCTCCTGCACACCGACGAAGCCCGTATTAGATGGGTCGATTCCGAGGTGGACAGGAGATCGCGTCTCCCCGTAACTTCACCCGTTTTACCGGTGTCGGTTAAGGAAGTCAGTGACCTCGTCAGGCGTCTTCGTGTTAGGAAGGCTCCGGGTGCGGATGGTGTATCCAATCGTATCCTGAAACTTCTCCCCGAAACCCTCCTCCTCATTTTGGTTGGCATCTTCAATGCCGCGCTGACCAATGCTCACTTCCCAGCCGCGTGGAAAGGTGCATCGGTCATAGGGATAGCGAAGCCCGGCAAACCCCGGACTTCGCCTGCCTCTTACAGGCCGATCAGCTTGCTTAGCTCCCTTGGAAAGCTATATGAGCGGATCCTACTCACTAGAATTCTCAGATTTACGGCTGAGAATAACGTCATCATCGACGAGCAGTTCGGCTTTAGATCCGGGCACTCGTGTGTCCAACAAGTGCACCGCGTCACGGAGCACGTGCTGGACGGTTTCTCTCGTTTCCAGGGGCTCAAGACCGGTGCGATCTTTCTCGACGTGGCGAAAGCCTTCGACAAAGTCTGGCATAACGGGCTGATATACAAATTATATCTGCTCGGCATGCCGGACCGACTCGTACTCACAATACGAGATTTTCTCAGGGATCGAAGCTTTCGTTACAGACTAGAGGGAACGTACTCGGACCCACACCCCATCCGAGCCGGAGTCCCGCAAGGCTCCGTGCTCTCTCCCACTCTGTACTCGTTATTCACGAATGACATTCCCAGGCACCCTAAAGTGCATCTGGGGTTGTTCGCGGATGACACCGCGCTCTTTACGACTCATTGTAAGTACGCTTTTATCCGGCGATATCTCCAGGAGGCAATCACCGACCTTGGTCGTTGGTTTAATCTTTGGCGTATCGAAGTCAATCCGGAGAAAAGCACTGCAATAGTCTTCCACCCTTCTGACTGCGTTAGCACAGAAAGGCGGGTGGCTCCGATCCAAATGTTTGACCGGCCTATCCCCTGGGCCAACGAGGTCAAATATCTTGGAGTGACCCTCGACAGGAAACTGACTTTCCGCAGCCACATCCGTAGGGTACGCAACCGTGCGTTGTTCGTGCTAGGAAGGCTTGGGCCGATGATCAACAAGTTTAGTAAAATGTCACTTAGAAATAAGCTGACACTTTACAAAACTTGTGTTCGTCCAATCATGTCTTATGCAAGTGTAGCTTTTGCTCACGTGCCTATGACATCGCTCAAGCCGCTTCAGGTCATTCAAAATCGTTTTCTCCGTAGGGCGTCTGGTGCCCCGTGGTACCAATCGAACCTCAGCCTGCACCACGACATGGGGATTAGCACCATGTATGGTTTCTTTAAGCAGACTGCCAGGCGTTATTTTGACAACGCTCCCCATCATAGGAATCCGTTAGTTAGGAAGGCTGTCGACTACGTTCCCATCCCTCCCCCCTCAGTCGTAACTCGGCGATCACTGATTAGGGGCCGCACGGTCCGGCGTCCTAGGCACACACTCACGGACCCGGACGACGTAATCACAGCGTCCATCGAAAGGTGGAACGCTGCGCTTACGGCGTCCAACTCAGACACGACGCGTACACTTAGGCTTTCCCGCCGGCGGGGACGTCCACCGCGCGATCGCGACAACACAGACACATATAGTCCCTATTCGTCCCGGTACCGCCGCATACCGGGTAGAGTCAGTCCGACGCAGGTCGGGCCTAGCTGAGTTTCTTGCTGGACTCTTCTCAGCTAGGCTAGGTTTAGTGAACCAGCGACAAAACTCCCAGTAGCTCGATTCCACTCACACCCCAGATTTGGTTGAAACCGTTCAACCAATCTCACTGGAGCGCAAACTCTTAGAGTATTCCAGTGTTTAAACCGCCCACGCGGTCGTGTCGGAGGTTTTCCCCTGGATTTTTCCCAGGCAACTCTCCCACCGCGTATTCCTATCGCTTTAATGGGCTCGGCCTATAAAGCCACAGTCAGGTCAAAAAAAAAAAAAATGTGAATTTGTCGATTAAAAATGGAACAGCATTTCCAGTTACCACTTATTATGTACAATTTTCTAAATTATTTACAAACAAATGAGTGAGTGAGGTCATTAAGATTCATTAACATTTTCAGTGCCGGGAACTTGAACGGCGGGCGCTCGTCTCGTAGGCGCTATCCTCTACATACGGTTTTTCGCATGTACGATACGAGCGTAGCGCTACGAAATTGTTGGCAATGAAAGTGTTCAAAAATCTTCCGCGTCATAGAAATGGATGCTTCTGAAAGTCATTCTGATCAAATTAATGATTAGTTTGCGGAGCAAGTACAGTCGGGGTACGAAAACGTTCGTCGGTTATTTTTTAAATTCATGCCTTTATAAAGTCATAGACTCAGTGCCTTTTGAAACCAAAGTACTAAGTAGACAAGTGCATATAAAATTATACTTACTTTATCTGCAAAAAAAGCCTCAAAATAGTATACACCACTAATAATAATAATAATCGTATGGCATGAGAAGACAAGTACGGTTGCCAGTTTGTTGCACTTTTAGCACCACCCAGGGGTCACGTGTAGGAAAACGGTGGGTACTCTCTCTACGGACGTGGTGCAACTTCGACCCCCCTTTGTCAAGTGAGTGGGCAACTTGACTGTTAGAAGTTCTCAAGCCGCCCGAAGGCCTCTAACTTGGCTTAACGACTGCTGTCGTAGACAGCAGCCGGGATCAACGGCTTAGCGTGCCTTCCAAAGCACGGGAGCGTTCAGTTAGTAACCAGTAGTAGTCAGTTAGTAATCCGAGAACCGACCTGCGCCCACGTTGCTTAACCTCGCATACCGCACGCGACCTGACCTATATTTAGTTTCATATCAACATCAAACCTCTCTATTGACCTGATCAAATAAACAACTTTGTAGGAGTTCCAATCAAACACGTTCTATTTCATTGTCAGATTTGTCAGTGTTTGTCAGTGTCAATATTTCCCGTTGTAATTTTTGCGATCTATAATATAGACTTTAAGGTGACGAACCTATTCTTACCCCGACTGTACATGGTGTTTGGTCAAGACATTCTTCTAAATGGTGCTTCATTTTAAGCTACAAAATACTTGTAGAGTAATTTTTTTTTTATATAAATACATCTCCAGTGTGTTTTCGCTCTCATCCGACTTAAGTATATATACGCAATGCACAGAAGCACGTACGTACAAAAAATTCGCGGCAGGTGTCACTACGAGCCGCCTTAAGGCGTAATTTAAATAAGTGAAACTTCACTCATGATGAGTATTGAGGAATCAAACATTGAAACATTTACCTGCATAAAGGGCTGTGATCTACGTAAGGTAAATGTTCCAATATTTGATTCCTCAGTACCTAATAGATTCAATTCAATTCATTTATTTTTCACAGTAGGATTTCACAATCTCTTTATGACGAAGATCGGATGATACCGATTGTTTATATAATTATAAATAATAATATAAATACTGGGGGGACAAATCGACCTAGTCCCAAACTAAGCAAAGCTTGTACTATGGGTGCTAGACGACGATATACATACTTATACAGATAAATACATACTTAAATACATAGGAAACATCCAAGACTCAGGAACAATATTCATGATAAATGCACAAATAATGCCCTGACCGGGAGTCAAACCCGGGACCTCCGGCTTCATAGGCAGGGTAGCTACCAACTAAGCCAAAGTGGTCGTCAAAATTATCCCCTATTATTATGATTTAGGATTGAAAGTGTCATTTACTGGGTCAGTGTCGGCCACTGGGACGTTTGCCATAATTATGCTTTTCAGCATAACTAGCACAAGACGGTGAACGAGTTTTTTTTTATCGTATGGCAAGCATTTCTAACCATGAAATCTTCCAGAAGACAGTACGGTTGCCAGTTTGTTGCACTTTTGTGAACGAGATACGTATACTAGTCTTATGGAAGTGAATCTAAGTAGGTATTTTCCCTGTATCGTCGCTGTTCTGAATAATAAAACTTGGAATGATCGCCAGATTTATAACCCACACACGGCTCGCCGAAATCTACTGTCGTGAGAAACGCCGGATCGCATTTAAAATGATTACGAAACCTAAGGTTAGGCACGCATCCTGTGAACTGCTCGCCGCCGGGCCTTGCTAAATGCACTGGACCTCCTAACAACAGAGAGCTATGGATGCAGCCCTCAAATCATCGATTCATCTCCCGCTGAACTCTAACCGACTTACGAAAGTCCAAGTCTAGACCAGCAATGGATTCGGAACACTGTGTAAAAACCCTTATAATCAACTAGAACGGTGGTTCACAATACCAGCCAGGACTTTGCTCCGGAAATTCCAAACAAATGCAGTCTAAAGACGCCGTGCGGACTTAAAACATAAGGGCCCAAGTCGTCAGTGTTACTCTATCTTCTTGGTAAGATTGGAACGAGATGGAGGATGGGCAGGGCAGTATAGGCGGCTCCGTGGTACAGGGTGGCGCGTGACACACGGTCCGGAAACATATGGAATACCAAGACGTCGCCCTCAAAAAACAAGGACGACTGCCGACGGCGGCTATAGTGCTTACGCACGGACCTAAGGCTGGGAACGCACAAGTTAGAGCTCGGATTCGTTGCCAAAAATGTTTGTTCTCAGTGGTTCTAATTTAAAAGAAACCAGAGGCTGCTCAGCCGCGAGCGGGAGCGAGCGCCACTTGAGAACAATTTCTAATTTTGAAAAAAAAAACATTAATCTAATAACCTACAATCGCTAAAAGTGGCACTGAAAATAATTTTCATGTGCTCTGTTGCCTACCCCTTTTGGCCGTGAGTTTATGTATGTCTATGAATGTAAAATATATTTAATACGACACTTAATTCTTTAAATAATTAAGGCTTATTAATGGAAGAATGAATTAAAACAACGAATATTGTTAGTTCTTTCATTTTTAGGGTTCCGTAGTCAACTAGGAACCCTTATAGTTTCGCCATGTCTGTCCGTCCGTCTGTCCGTCCGTCCGCGGATAATCTCAGTGACCGTTAGCACTAGAAAGCTGAAATTTGGTACTAATATGTATATCAATTACGCCGACAAAGTGGTAAAATAAAAAGTGGAAAAAAATATTTTATTAGGGTACCTCCCCTATACGTAAAGTGGGAAGTGATTTTTTTTTTTCATTTTAACCCTAACGTGTGATATATTGTTAGATAGGTATTTAAAAATAAATAGGGGTTTACTAAAATCATTTTTTGATAATGTTAATATTTTCGGAAATAATCGCTCCAGAAGTAAAAAAAAATGTATCCCCCCTCTAACTTTTGAACCATAAGTTTTAAAAATATGAAAAAAATCTCAAAAGTAGAACTTTATAAAAACTTTGTAGGAAAATTATTTTGAACTTGATAGGTTGAATAGTTTTTGAAAAAATTACAAAAATAATTTCTGAACTAAGTTTGTAATTTAACCGTATAAACAGGTGTTTATTGTACCTGTCATTTCTACAAAATCACAATGAAATGACGTGCTTTCAAAGGTTTTGTGTTTCTGTACTTAATATGTCAACTTAATGTGACGGACGGAAAACTACGGAACCCTGCACTGAGCGTGGCCCGACACGCTCTTGGCCGGTTTTTAATTATTCAATTATTTAACTGTACATACAGTTAAATGAGTTAAATTGAGGATGAATCGTGTAAACAGGCTCTACACAAACTCGAAGTGGAGATTGCAGAGGTGAACGTCTGCGATGTTTGTAAACATTGATGATTTCCATTTTGCGGTTTTGGTTGCGAATTAAGCGTTTGATTATACAATATCATTCTACAATGATTTATAGAACCTCGTCATAATAATATCGATGCGAAATCTGTATAAAAACAACGAAATGTCTCAATGTGACAATGTTCTATCCTTTAGTAACTTCCGTGTTTCGTTTCACCTGTGTTAGCGCCTGCCTGCGGTCAGCTTAGACTCTTAACACAAATTTTGACAGGCACGTGTCAAAAATAACCGCATATTGATGGAAGCGGGCATTTAATTATGGAGTCAAAATGCTCATTTTGAAAATCACTTGACACGATTGCCGAAGAATGTGTGAAAGTAGGATTACAATCACAAACGATTACCCACATGTTAATTAATCTACAGTTAGGTATATTTATAGTCAAACTGTTACTCAACACACTGGTTCACCCTTCTATTTTTGCGCACAAACATGACACAACGTGTGGGTCAGTGGCCAGGGTGATGTGTTACAAGTGTAAAGGGCATATTAAATAGGATGGGGTACAGTCATGTGCAAAAAAATGGATGCATACAACTTACTGTAAAATAATCCTAACTCCTGTGTATGTTCTTGCAAAATAAATCATTTTATTTATGTCCCATAGCTTCCATGTCAGCGGATTGAGGTTTTGGTACATACGAGTATTTATTTATTTATTAACAATAATAATACAGCATACACAAGCACAGAGTCCCATAAAACTGTTTGCACAGTTTGACTATGGACCGAGCAGTCTCTACTCTCTTCTATTTATATTACGATTCTACATCTATCATCATCATCATCATGTCAGCCGAGAGAAATCCACTGCTGGACATAGGCCTCCTCCAAAGAATTCCACAATGACCGGTCCTGCGCCACCCGCATCCAGCGGACACCCGCGACCCTTACCAGGTCATCAGTCTACCGTGTGTGGGGTCTGCCCACGCTACGCCTTCCGGTACGTGGTCGCCACTCGGGAACCTTTCCGCCCCAACGGCCATCATACATCATATACATCTATAAGGACAATAAATTATTCTATGCGTTTAACAATGCCTATACTCGGATTTGTTTTATTACATTAATAGAGCTTGTATTAAAAGAAAAATAAATAAATAAATATTAGGGGACAATTTTTATACAAATCGAACTAGTCCCATATTAAGCTCAATAAGGCTTGTGTTATGGGTACTAGACGACGATATATTTAACAGATACATACTTAAATACATAGAAAACATCCTATATCTCAGGAACAAATATTTCTGCTCACCACATAAACAAATGACCTTACCGGGATGCGAACCCGGGACCTCATGCTTCGGAGGCATTGTCAGTTCCAACTAGGCTAAACAGGCGGATCTTGTACTCATCATCATGTCAGCCGAAAGACGTCCACTGCTGGACATAGGCCTCCCCCAAAGACTTCCACAATGACCGGTCCTGCGCTACCCGCATCCAGCGGACACCCGCGACCTTCACCAGGTCATCAGTCCACCGTGTGGGAGGCCTGCCCACGCTACGCCTTCCGGTACGTGGTCGCCACTCGAGAACCTTTCCGCCCCAACGGCCATCGGTTCTACGTGCTATGTGCCCCGCCCACTGCCACTTAAGTTTAGCGATTCGGAGGGCTATATCGGTCACTTTGGTTCTGCTGCGGATGGCCTCATTCCTGATGCGATCACGCAGAGAAACTCCCAACATAGCTCTCTCCATTGCCCTTTGGGTGACTTTGAGCCTTCTTATGAGGCCCATAGTAAGCGACCACGTTTCAGTGCCATATGTCATCACTGGCAACACACACTGGTCAAAGACTTTTGTCTTGAGACACTGCGGAATATTGGACGAAAAGATGTGCCGTAGCTTCCCGAACGCTGCCCAGCCGAGTCGGATTCGACGATTAACCTCTTTCTCGAAGTTGGACCTACCTAACTGGACAGTCTGTCCTAGGTATACGTAATCGTCTACAACTTCGAGCGTAAAGTGTCCGATTGTTAAGGGAGTTGGTGCGACATGGACATTTGACATGATCTTCGTCTTGTCCATGTTCATCCTTAGACCAATTCGCTCGGAGGCTTTACTGAGGTCATTGAGCATTGTACTTAAATCCTCCATGGTCTCAGCCAAGACTACTATATCGTCAGCAAACCGAAGGTGAGTGAGGTAGTCGCCGTTTATGTTGATGCCTAGCCTTCTCCAGTCCAGAGTCTTGAAAACATCCTCCAGTATCCTCCTTGTACTCATATTGCAATTAATTTATTCGGCGGAGGTGGGGTAGATGTTCCATTCCATGCTCATAAATAAGACTGGATCTCAATTATATGATAGCCACAGTAGATGAAAGCAGCAGTATGCAACGCGCTGCACGCACGGCTCTACCACACACTTTAAATAAATTGGATTAAGTTGCGAACCTCAGCAATGAGATATCGTTGACAAGGTAGAAGCTAGAGGTACCGGCTATAGATAAAGTTAATATTATCTTTGGAGCATTACCTACTGCTATTTCGTTTTTTTTATAAACAATATAAGGATTTCCGTATGGTGATATTGGCTACGTGCGAAGTAGGTTGTGGGGGTAAGCTAGGCGTTCGCAGCGCACACCATGGCAGAAATGTGTAGTTACCGGGGACATGTGTCCAATTTACTTTCACATTTCCTATTGGTTTCTTAACGGTTTCCTAGGATTCGTTTCTTTTGTATTTATTTTGTTATTTATTTTAGTAAAATTTCCAGTAAGGGGTCTTTGTCGTTTACTAAAATAAATAAGATATTCATGTGTCATTATTTGACATCTCTGAATTTGACATTGTCCCGGGATCCTTGACGTTTGACGTTTCAGACGTGCACATAGCCAATAAGGTCATAGGGATATTTCGAAATGAACATCTTCGCAGCTAGGATTAATTTTCATCCAATGGTGCCGCTTGGTTCCTTTAAATCCTGTTATTACCTCGCCGGCACTGCCTGTTCGTTTGATGTCTTGTTGAATTGAACATTTTCGGTGGTATTCGAGGTGGTTGCAGGTGCAGATAGGTATCATAAGAGAAGTCACGAGTATAAACAGTACCTAATATATTTTTGTTTTAGTCTATCCACATAGGGATGCCCCGACCACATATACCTCATAGCTTCCTAATAGGTAATTGACGTCATAAGTACTTAGTCATTATTCTCGCACACGTCCCAAAAAAATACAAACAAATGATACGTAAAAAATGCGATTCCTTTGAAACTAGACGACGTCAACGTACAAGGCTGTACTGAAACTGACTCAACCGTAGTTTCCCAGCGAAAGTATTTACTTTATCCGACCAGTTAGTCTACTCTGAGCCTTATCTGCACTGGTGAGAGTTGTTTCTCGCGTGTATGTACGTATGTGGAATTGAATCGTAGGTCATTACGATCGCATGATCTGTGCAATGCTGTCTCTGAGAACTACGGGTAACATGTGCATACGAATAGTTGCATAGTTTAGGCAAAGAGGATTTTAATTTTTGATGTATTTGTTTTTTTTAAGTACTTAATCAAGGCTTTAGATAGTGTATTTAATTTATGTACTTAACTTGTTTGTTTTCTTAAAAAGTACGTCTTATGATATGATATGAATCACGAAAGTTAGGTTGCTATGAAAATGTTGAAATTCTCGCAGAGTAAAGATTCTTACATCTTATAAAATAGTACCAAAAAAAAATTTAGGGGACATTACTTCGCGTCGCAATAGTAGGTACGCGCACCTGGAATTATGTTATGTATAAGATTGTCATCCATTTTTTACCATGATGGTAGCAGCACCATCATAATCACCATTTACTATGCTAGTTCTCGCAAACAAGCGTCAGTAGTTACTTACTAAACTTTTGCATTAAGAACTTTTAGTTTTAGTTTTTAAATTTAATATACATATTTTCATGTTTCATGTCTAGTATAATATTTATGTTCTACTGCTTCTAAGTGATATGACAATTCCTTTGTAGAATTCCAATCCAACGCCTACATTTGATGATGAATCGTGTGTGAGTCAGATTAGATTTTTGTCCAATTCCACAAAATATAATGTTACGAACGTAGGAAACACTCATCGTTCAAGCAACATAGATACAAAATCCCAATAAGAATCTTATATATATTTTGTAGGCACTTACCAACTGAGTTACCAATTAAGAGTCCGCAGTAAGCCCAACCCAACCACCATTCTTGAATAACATTAAACTTACACAATGAAATCCGGCATATCTAGGTCGGAAATTAATTTCTGTTGCTTGGAATTATAATGGAGAAAAAATACAGCGATTATCAAGGTTTTCATACAAAACGTAAAAAACTCAAAACTAGCTGTATTTTTTTTTCTACTACAATTTCTAGCAACAGAAACTAATTTCCGACCTAGGTATGGCAACTCCGGTTGTGTATACAAAGTTTCATGTTATTTCAGCAAGGCGTTTTAAAATGAAAACGAAACTACATTTGTATGGAGAATCGAGTTCAGCCGAGCGTACTGGCGACTCTTAAAATCGCATTCTGTGGCACAGTGAAAATAAAATCTAGGCTACCCTAGGACTTATATGCGAACTAGCGGCCACCCGCGACTTCGTCAGCGTATATTTTAGATGATAACAAATATATACATGAGTTCAACTTTTTTCTGTCAGTTGTCCGATACTGTTAATCTTGGTGAAAAAATACTCAGAAGATATTCAGAGACCAATGGATTTTGAGTTAAAAAATAGGGATACTGAACATTACTCCATAATTTGTACTACCAGCGCCACCTGTTGACGAATATAACCTTATTACTTCACTTCTACGAAAATAAAATACATACATAGTATTAATAAATAACTAAGAACACAAAATTAAAACTAACTACAATTAAAATAATTAAAGCTATAAATTAAAAATACCTATCAAAATTTAATGCCCTGGGTAGGGTGCCCATCACGCAGGCAGCGTTCCCGCGCTTTCACTTCTACTAATATTCTTAAAACATTGAAATTTAATTCTTATGTGATATAAAGCAGCCCTCTTATTCACAAGCCGACTCGTCCTCACATGTCACCTCACACCTCATCCATTTTTATATGGAAACTGTCAAATTTGATTTGTCAAATTTTGACCGTTTTAGATGTAAGTACATCAAATGATACCATATACATTATGTTTTGATCAATTACCAAATAATACACCTACACCAAGTTACTGGCCGTTATTTATTTATTTATGCCCGTTCCCTCTCATCTTTGCGAGGAGGCCTGTAACCAGCAGTGGGATATATGTATTATAATCTGACGGATGACACCAAATCACTTTAAAAAAATTTTTTTTTATTCAATGACAATTCACACAGTACAATACACACAACTTTTCGCCAAACTGCATGACAGTTTGTTGGCGAACGGCGACACTCAACTCACTTCTTATATACTGTGTAACATACCCAACAGCGCCACAGTTAGCTGACCAGGCGTTATCTCATACATTGCAATAAGGTTTAAAATAAATGGTCAGGTAACTGTGACACCGCTAATTTACCATATGGTCCTGGCGGGTGGTATGGTGGTATCAGCCCAAAGTCGTCCACTGCTGGACATAGGCCTCCCCCAATTGGCCGCCACGCTTGGCATGCGGGTTGGCGATTGCAAAAATATAAAAAGAAAAATAGTAATTTATATCCAAATAAAACCGATGGCCGTTAGGGCGGAAAGGTTCTCGAGTGGCGACCACGTACCGGAAGGCGTAGGGTGGGCAGGCCCCCCACACGGTGGATTGATGACCTAGTAAGGGTCGTGGGTGTCCGCTGGATACGGGTGGCGTAGGATCGGTCATCGTGGAAGTCTTTTGGGGGAGGCCATGTCCAGCAGTGGACGTCCTTCGGTTCGGCAGATATGATGATGATGATGAAATAAAACCGACTCCAATTAACTACAGAAAATATCCGAAATCGAGTTTCCTCGATCCTCCTGGGTTCCATCATCAGACCTTCACATTTAAAAATTACAGTACAAACAAACGTTCGTCCCTTGTTTCGACCCCTTAGGGGATGGAATCAAAGATTCAAGAATTTGGGTTTCTTGATTTTAAACACACACATCATTGTTTCGAAATTTCAAGATTCTAAGTCCAAAGTTTTTACGTTTCCCATACAAACTTTCTGCTATTATTTAACCTCTTAGTTAGGGGTTTAACTTCAAAATTTTAAGAATTAACGTTTCTTGATTATAAACACAATACTTTTACGAAATTTCAAGTTTCTAAGTCCAAAGATTTTACGTTTCCCATACAATGTTTCATCCTTTGTTTTAGCCCCTTAGAGGATGAACTTCAAAATTTCAAGTATTTAGGTTTCTTGATTTTTAACACAAATCTTTTTACGAAATTTCCAGTTTCTAGGTACAAAGATTTTAAGTACCTTTCCCATACAAACTTTCATCCCTCGTTTTAATCCCTTAGGGGACGAATTTCGAAAATTCCTTTCTTATCCCTTGCGTGTGTTATAAATGTAACCGACTGTGCAAAAATCCATTCTCTAGCAGTCAGGATTTCTTCTTTGTATAATAGCTAAGGTAAATGTCCCAGTGCTCGATTACTGACCCAATACATGGCACTTTCAATCTTATGTCATAACGACAGACGCGAATGGGAGAAGTGTTGTCTATTGTGCATTAAGGTGACGCGCATTGGAACGTATACCTTACTTATCCACTAAACCAAAATAAAAACTACAGGATAAATAGGTTCTCCTACTTATCGACCCAGCGGATATTGGATCACGAACAGTAGAGCCAATAGTTTTCGATTAGTACGGGAAGTAGTGTCACCCAATGTATGACCTATCATACATCTGTGCCAAGTGAATTCATCCGATTCCAAAATTTGCACCTTAGGACACTACTTCCCGTACTAGATAGGCTCACATTTCGAAAGCTCGTATTCAAGATTGTCTTACACCCACTTGCTCCATGGAATAAAATTAGTACATACATACATAAACTCACGCCTTTATTTCCAAAAGGGATAGGCAGAGCACACAAAAATGAATTTCAGTGCCACTTTTAGCAATTGTACGTTTATAGATGGAGAAAATGTGATATAAGATAATACTTACTAGGAGGTCCCAACCTTATAAACAGTCGACATGTAATTAGAAGGAAGAAATAAATATTTTTCATTTTGTTTCAGTGACAGGTTGCTAGCCTATCGCCCACAGCACACGAATAAAATTAGCTACCTATTTATTAACGTCTCGAATAAAAATTGTTCTTATTTATCATCGAGTGTTTTATTGTATCATATATTTGTATTTACTTATGGTAAAATCTAAATAATATATACTATGTACGTAAACATTATAAAATAAAATATTATAATTACTCCATTATGTGTATATTAATAAATATATAAATTATTTATGGCGCAACAAAAAACCCGTGCTTTGGCTACCCACCCACACTCGAAACATGTTTGGCGGGAAAATTTCACATGTTTCCTCATAGAAGCGTCACTGGGAACCGTTGTAGTATCGATTTTCCCTTTTAAGTACTAGTGGTTTTATGAATGGGCCGATCCCATTCATAAAATGCCTTGTTTTCCTCGGACGGCAAGACGCAAGTAATAAGACGCGTCAATCAAGCAATAACAGCCTCACGGTCAACTACATAAGAGCTTTTCCATACGCGCCATATTAATTCTGTCCTGTTATAAACTCGTACGCAACACGCGACTTTAAAATGACACAAGTGAAGATAACGATCTTCGCCGCCACTTCATATAAAGAAAGGTTTAGATTATTATACAGTGTGTCTATCATATCTTCTGTACCTATAAGAACCTAGATTTGAATGATTACAAATATAAGCACCGATAAAAATAATTTGATATAATTATTTTAAGAAAAAAATCAAACAAATTAATTTGGTACGTAATGTAAACGTCACATAGTGGAATAAATAAAAACCGGCCAAGAGCGTGTCGGGCCACGCTCAGTGTAGGGTTCCATAGTTTTCCGTCCGTCACATTTTTTTTTTTTTGAAAAAATTACAAACACTATTCAACCTATCAAGTTCAAAATAATTTTCCTACAAAGTTTTTATAAAGTTCTACTTTTGAGATTTTTTTCATATTTTTAAAACTTATGGTTCAAAAGTTAGAGGGGGGGACACATTTTTTTTTACTTCTGGAGCGATTATTTCCGAAAATATTAACATTATCAAAAAATGATTTTAGTAAACCCCTATTTATTTTTAAATACCTATCTAACAATATATCACACGTTAGGGTTAAAATGAAAAAAAAAACACTCCCCACTTTACGTATAGGGGAGGTACCCTAATAAAATATTTTTTTCCACTTTATATTTTACCACTTTGTCGGCGTAATTGATATACATATTAGTACCAAATTTCAGCTTTCTAGTGCTAACGGTCACTGAGATTATCCGCGGACGGACGGACAGACGGACGGACAGACATGGCGAAACTATAAGGGTTCCTAGTTGACTACGGAACCCTAAAAAAGGGAAAAACATGTGAAATATACACTTTTGAATAAAAGGCCCTAACAACACTTAAAAATATCGTTAGTGAAAACGTAGGTTCATATGGAAGACTCACGCTGTATAATAATAATAATATAATCGTCATTGAGAACCGTTGTTTTCGCTTTTAAGTAAGAGTGGTTTTGGTTTTTTTTTGCTCGGGGGTGGATGTGGTCACCTGCTGGGTTGCGAGTTGGCTATATGTTTAAAGTCCAGTGCCACCTCTCTACCCTCAGCCCTCTGCACCGGTGTTACCCTTAGGCCATTTTTAATGTCGCTATTTATAGGGGCCCATCTAGCAGAGGGCAAGTCACCGTCTGCTGGAGATAAAAATTAGAGGCAGTTTTATCAGGTCTTTATCCGTTGTCTCACTCGATAGCCGAGCCATTAGTCCATCATATTCATCTAATAATCCGATTCATTTAGATTCCATCAACCAGCAATAGTCCCTTTATACGACTGTTGACAATTATGACATGTCTTTAAATATTTTATTATATGTGTGGCCTATTATATCTGACATTTTGATAATTCTGATAAATGATATGTTTGAAAATGGTGTATACCCAGGTGTACTGAAAAGAACTAGAGTTTGTCCGGTATATAAAGGGAAGGGGGACAGAGACGATGTGACAAATTATAGACCTATAACCATTGTACCTGCCATTTCAAAATTAGTGGAATCCATCCTATCATCTTCCATAATAACCCACCTAGAAACAAATAAATTGCTCACCGACAATCAATATGCCTACAGAAAAAACAGATCAACCACCACAGCCGCACATAAAATCATTGATTGTGTTGTGACTGGTCTTGATGATGGGAATAGAATGGCAGGTATAATGTGTGACTTATCGAAAGCATTCGATGTTATTAGCCACAAACTGTTAATGACGAAGTTGGGCATGTATGGCATTAGTAATTCTGCCCACAAATTGTTATCATCGTTCCTGTCTGACCGTAAACAGGTAGTGAAAATGTCCAGCAATGGCAGAATACTCACTTCTTATGCTGGATCTGTGCACTTGGGTATTCCACAAGGTTCTGCGATTGGTAATACGTTATTTTTATTATTTATTAATGATCTTCCATCGGCAATCACAAGTGGCGTTTCCGTACTATTCGCAGACGACACAACAGTCGTAGTGAGCGCAAAGACCCACGAGCAGCTGGCTGAGAAAATCCACGAGGCGTGCGGACAACTGCAGATGTGGTTTTCCTCAAATGGCTTGCTCTTAAATTTCTCTAAATCTAATATTATGCTTTTCTCAGGCCGTAACACTACGACGCCCCCGTGCATTGCTGCTGGTCCGATGCCATTATGCAACGAGTGCAAGTTTCTGGGCTTTACACTAGACTCAAACCTTAGCTGGAAGTGCCATGTTGACAAACTGTGCGGCAGGCTGAGCAGTGCTGTATTCGCTTTAAAAAAACTGCAACCATTAATATCAAAAACGTCGTTACGGTCCGTATATTTTTCACATTTTCACTCATTGATGTCGTATGGTGTGGTAATATGGGGCAATTCTACTGATGCTAAGCGAGTATTAATACTCCAAAAACGTGCTATTCGAATACTGGCTGGAGTTAAACACAGAGAACCGTGTAAAAAATTATTCGAAAGTAACGGCATCATGACGCACTATTCAACATACATGTATGAGGTCTTAATGTTCGTGAGGAAAAATTTGCCGACATTCAAACGTGTTGAGGTCACAGGCAAGCTGCTCCGATCTACTGGGAGACTTAGAACGGTTCCACGTCGCATGGCACTTTCAGAAAAAAACCCTCGAGTTATAGGTCCCATATATTATGAGCGCCTACCCGTTGAATTACGAACTGAGCCATCTGACAAAGCATTTGAGCGTCAACTGAGAATCTTTTTATTGAAAAACCCATTATATAATGTAAACGAATATATGGACGTAACAAAATGATAATCTATTTAATTGTTTGACATTTATAAAGTTTTTACATAATTGTTATTTGTGTTTTTACATTATTCGATTATATTAAATTTGACGATCTATTGAGATATCTAGTTTTTATAGGTTTTACGTAATTGTTATTTGTGTTTTTTCATATTT
The DNA here is from genome assembly GCA_905163555.1 of Notocelia uddmanniana. Classification (NCBI taxonomy): domain Eukaryota; kingdom Metazoa; phylum Arthropoda; class Insecta; order Lepidoptera; family Tortricidae; genus Notocelia; species Notocelia uddmanniana. The sequence goes on from LR991064.1 coordinate 7,558,377, forward strand.
CGATTAAGTTTATTAGTTTTTAAATTGACGATCTTTGAAGATATCTAAATTTTTTGTAAAATAATTTTAAATGACATAATTAATTGTGACTTTATATTATTACATAATTATACCTAATGATTAGTTTTGACATTTTGATTAAATTTTATACTATAATATTCTATTAAGTAATCAAATTTTGACGATCATAGTATATATTCGTATAGATTAAGCTAGTGTTAATTTATATTGTAATCATATATTATGAAATAAAAAATCTAATCTAATCTAATCTAATCTATACCCTGGCGGGTGCTGTCTCTGTGTGCGTCCCATGACATGGGCAGGGACAGCATCCGCTCGAAGTATCCCTTGTATTTCATATTGTCAAAAGGGCCTCTACGTGTTGGCTATGTGGTACTCGTTTGGTACCTCGGTACTTCGGCTCCGCGCACGCCTGCCAAAGGTCCGGGACACCATTGTCCTGTGAGCGGAAAAGACATATAATGATCATGTAGCATTTATTTCTCGAACCGTGATACCTGTATTATTATTATTTTATTTACAAGTAAATTTCATACATTTTCCTAGAACATACCGGTGGATAGGCACGCGCTAAGTGTGGGGAATACTCAACGTAAAGTTTGTTATGAAATTGCTTGCAATCGTACCTAGACCAGTGATTGATACTGAATCATGCTATTATAGCGTTGGTAATACTGACCTACACTTTAAATCACAAACTTAAGTAAAACCATGTGTAATATAAAAATATATATATTGGACCGGGACCTCTAGTTTCGGAGGCAGCCAGGCAGGCAGGTAGGTTTCGGGGGGTATATGCATTAGATATGAACTGTCGCCTGCGGTATTTCCGGACCGATACGACCTTCAAGAAAAGAGCGTACTCCCATCTTAAAGGCCGGCAGCGCACTTACAACCCCTCTGATGTTGCGGGTGTCCATGGGCGGCGCTAATCGCTTAGGTACCTTTTTTTAATTTATTAAGGATCACCAACGGATAATACATCATTCATGCTTAAATAACTTATTAATATTTTAATTTGACGCTTATCCAATTAAAGGTAACCACATCTTATTCCAGTATCTTTGAACATTCTAATATAAGTTTAGTACAAAGGGAAAAAACAGTGTGTAGGTACATTTGGATAAAAAATAAGAAAACAAAACGAATTCCGTAAACAAAAGGAACAAGAAGACCGAAAATAAAATTTTATGAACTATGGTGCGAAATCCTGGGAGCTGAAATGCTTAAGTACCTTTCGTTTAAAGCTTCCAAGGCCGTCGCAAAGCATATCTGCGCCCAGATATGCTTTGCGACGGCCTTGGAAGCTTTAAACGAAAGGTACTTAAGCATTTCAGCTCCCAGGATTTCGCAAGAGTTTGGGAGATGGTTACATATGTGGAACATTCTCGAGAATGCAGAGTTGCATCCCAGGTTTGTTCTATTGAAGCGATGTTTGAACCATCAGACGATTCGTCTGCACGTTTGCCCCGTATTTCATAAAAAAGATAGATTTACCAGGTGCCTACAGCTAAGTCATCTGAATTATGTAATAAATTGGTTTCAAATAAGATGGTTTCTAGTTTTGCATAACGAAACGTTCAAAAACACAATTTGCCTCTATTATGATCCCTATTTGTTTTCCAAAAGTAATAAGATACGAGTACATTGTTTCGAACAAAACAGTTTGCGAAACAGAGCGTTTATTGGCGAGTAATGCACTCACTTGCTTGACACAATAATGTAACATAGCATTTTTAAAAATGTATTTTTGAAGATGTGTTTACTAGCACATTAATGTTCTGGAAAAATCATATTGACAATTCGTGGTGTAAATAACTTCTCGTTCTTTTGCCGTAGTAGTTGTTAGCCGCGGGTTCCGTGTAAGTTCGGCGCGTCGCAACTCTCAGTTTGCGTTTTTGGTTGGTTGCTATTAGATACTAAATTCTAGCGCCACTTTTAAATTTAACTTTAACGTTTGCGGGTACGTAACTAAATGTGTACAAGTACATAATATTTTCTTATCACACAAAGGCTTACAATCATCTAACAATCATAAACAATTTATTTATATCAAAATCTCATCCATTACTGGTTCTCGCCATTAACAAACCAGATTTGTACGCGTAACTTATCTAATGTGCTCAGGGGTCTATTCGAGAAATGTATTGGATTGGAATAAGTTTTGTATTCGTCGCAACACTCAACGAACGAGCCGTGTGCACGTGAGAAAATACAAACCCAATCACAATTACATACGTTTCTCGAATAGACCCCCTGCTTTGAATGTACCATATACCTATTTTTGACCTAGCGAGCGAAGCGTCTCCGTTTCAGCCTGAGCAAAAATGCTTTGGTATGTCCAGATGTCCGGCTGTTCTCCCTATAGCTCGCATTGCCAATGTTTGATCCAGTGAGCAAAGGTTCTTCGTTTCAGCAGCTTGGGAAAAAATGCTTTCGTATGTCCGGCAGTTGTTTTCATCTACAGAGCCATTCATATAAACTCGTGCTCCGTAAGTTGTCTCGTACAAATTACTTAATCCGCAACGTTTCACCAAAGTAGATTTTGAAAATGTCCGAAGACATTGTCTAGCCAAGTCAAGAATTTAAAGTAAAAATGGAAAACCGGAAAATCCAACACATTTTATTAGAACCGTAATTACTGCCAATTGAATCAGCTAATTACAATACAACCTAAACCACAATGAAACTAGGTATACTGACTTTGGTTGTTTTCAAACGGAACCGATTCAAATCTTGTTTACGTTTTACACCAATTCGACACGAGGTAAACAAGCGTGTACCCAATACCCATTATTTACTCCTGCACAGTTATCGGCATCGCGCCACGCGCACGCGCCAACAACCTCAGAACCAAAATGGCGGCTACCACATAGAGGTTCAAATTATTTGCCCAACAACTAACTGAAACTGTTAAGGCAATTTTAATCTTCTGAGTAAGACGTTAGGATTGCTAATTGATCGGAATATTTTGTTACAAGCCGGCGAACTGAATGCGCAAAGCATAGTTAATACCTACTATTTTCTTTTAAGGCGGGTGTGGTGCACAGTCGCGCCACTCTCGTACGAGCAGCCGTTGCATCAGCCTCCGAACTAGGCTATACGGTTAAACGTCAATCAAAATAGTTTAACTATGCATGGACATGTCGATAGTCAACGAAAGTTGGTGTTTGTCGAAAAGCCTTTTCCTTATGGAAGTTATGAAAAAGTATAAGCCACTCGGAACAGGGTCTGGGGTCCCAAGGGCAAAACGTTTATGGTTTCCTACGTTGTCTGGCTGCTTTGTTTGAAGCCCGGCAATTTCGTAAATTATTTTTGGCTGTCATACTCCTATTATCGGATAGAGATAATGAGATGATTTCGCTAGTTTGATACAATTTTGTCAGCAGATCACGTGAGTACACATGTCATCCTTGCTTTTCTAACGTAAAGTAACGTTAATTTAGACTTAGGGTTTTACATAACGTATCATGTCCCATCATGCATTAACAAAAAACATTGTTTTTCTTAACTGTGACGTGAAAACTCCAACGGTTTAGAGTACCACTACTTAATATCGCTCATTGTCTGTTAGCATTACATAACATCAATACACGTCAAGAGCAAGAGAAAATTCATTGATTAAAAATGTAACGAATCCAGTGAATGCACGTTACGTTACGCATGGAGTGTTGACGCGCTTCGTGCGCCCGCGTGGGCGGATGCGCGGCAGGATGCGCGAAACTGGAGCACGCATGTAACTAAGCAGATCCTATTTGGGCAATATGCTGGAGCTAGTGGGGCTCAATCTGACGCACACCTATTTTACGCATTTCAAATTGTTTCAATGTTGTGCGAGTTCGTTCTGACCTATTAGTTCAGCGCGCGTACATAATGCCGTATATAAGTATAGGTAGTTACACAAAACACATAAAAGTACTTTGAATTTTTTTAGTAATCCATAATTGCCATATCAAAATTGATCTAACTTATAGTATAAGTACTCCGGGGGATGGGCAGCAGCATCCCTGGAGTGCGGTGGAAATACTGCGATCGCCAACCCGCATGCCAAGCGTGGTGATTATGGCATTTACCTCCCATGAAATCGGGGGAGACCTATGTCCAGCAGTGGAAGTCCTTTGGCTGATATGGTGGTGGTGGTGGTGGTGGTGGTATAAGTACTAGAAGTACGAACACTCGGTGTCTGTCCGTAACAGGTCTTTTAAAGTATGTATTGTACCTATTTACTTATAGATACTACATGCCAGAATTCCTGCCACATCTGAATCCGCTCGGCTATTGTAGCGCGTGCTCCTTGATTTCAATTCGATACGCTTAGTCAAATTACCCCTTGATGTTAACTTCTGTTCAGTTAGATTCAAACATCAGCGAAAACTGATGGTAGTTTTGATGTATTGCAATTAGGCTGATTTATATTAAATAATGCCTACGTTTTTGTTTCATTTCATACGTATACTTGTTGAAAACCCAATCATTGATACTTAGCTACTCACCTTAATTACAATTAGTATGATAATTACTTAGCTCGCGCCTACGCAGACATGCCGGCGCCGGCGCCGCGCCGGCTGGGCTGTAGGAAGATAAACTCTAAGCACCTTTTAATAAGGATAACGCAACACCATTTATGGTACACTGTTGAGCTGGGGAAAACCGTAGAGAATTGTTGATGCATGTGAAATGCAATGCAATTTGTACTGATGATACATTGCAATAAGTTTTTATATATTATTATAAGTTGTGTATCACAGTTTTTTACTCATATAAAACATAAAAAATGTAAACACTAATCATCATATAAAAACTAAAAATCACGTGTTATGGATTGTGGAACTTAATTTTGGTCGTAAATTTACACTGCGTTGGGGCGTAAATTTTATCTGCGTACTACCCCCCCTAATATTACCTTAAGCTTTGACTTGCTTTTGGATAGGTACCTATGTTTGACACGCTAATAGAGGGGCGTGGTGTCCAAGATAGCTATCCAAATTCCTCCCTCAACTGACCACAACAGACCACATAAAGTAAGACCTAATTCTGCTGTGTGGGGCAGAACAGGAAGAATGACCAACATTATTTGCTAGACTTAAAATCAGTTATGGCCTTTGTCTTAGGCGAAACCAATCCTATATTCAACACGTTCTTGGATGGAATGCAAAAAAATTTTACATAGTAAAGGCCTGAATTTAATCTTAGCTTGAATTCTCTCATTTCGTAATGAAAGTTACCCATATAAAATATATGACTAATTGTCGTTACGTAAATGAGAAAATTAAAGCATAGATTAAATTAAGGCCTTAACTATGTACATTTTTTTTGTTTTCTACCCTCTTACGCAATAAATATTACCTATGTATCAATGACACTGCCAAAGAGCAATGGAGAGGGCTATACTACGAGTATCTCTGCGCGATCGCATCAGATTGAGGTTCGAATCGCTAAACTTAAGTGGCAGTGGGCGGGGCACATTGCACGTAGAACCGATGGCCGTTGGGGCGAAAAAGTTCTCGAGTGGTGACCACTTACTGGAAGGCGCAGCGTGGGTAGGCCCGCCACAAGGTGGACTGATGACCTGGTAAAGGTAGCAGGAGTCCACTGGATGCGAATGACGCAGGATCGGCCATTGTTGCACTCTCTGGGGAAGGCCTATGTCCAGCAGTAGACGTCTTTCGGCTGATATGATGATGATGATGATGTATCAATGAAGTCCTACCTACACTACTTTGACGCAACTTACATAAAACATTCACACATTCACATTAGCAATTGCTGAATAAAAACTTATACTTTTAGTCCATGCACTTTCAGAGTGGTCGAGCCATGGATAGATAATTCCAGTTTTATTTGAAGTGAGTTTTTCCACTTATCTTCAAAACAAGGGTTTTGTAGTCAAACAATGCCAAAAAGTGGCAGGCGTGTGCCATATCTTTTTTTCCTAAAAAAGGTTACCACTATATTAAAGGTGCATTCATCATTTAACATGGCGAAATTAAAGTCTTCTAAATTCTTTAGTTGAAATTGTTTCGTTACAAACGGACATCACGCTTTTTTTGTCCGTCTGCTCTTTTGATTTTTGCTACATGCATAAAATGATGATAAAAACATGATAAAAATATATATTATCGGCGCAAACCTTTTGCTCACACAAACACACAAGTTTGTAACACGCACGAGTTAGGTTATCGGAAACATGACCGGAATTTAGCAAAATTATACTGTAATGTAGTGTAATCACCATTGGGAATACCTGCTTGTCTATCTTTCCCAGAAAAAAAAAATGCTAGCTAAATGCTAATATGGACTTTATAGCTAAGATCTTAAGATGCTCTGTGATCTTAAGATGCTGTGTATCTTAATGATTCAGGGGCCACGGAAGTTTGTTTGATCAACGCGCGTGATTTCAGACATACGCACGTTGCGGTTAGTGGCTCACCGCGTGTCCACAAATATATATCTATGTACAGTATTAGATATAGATTTCCATATGCAAGCCACTCGCTATATTGCGCTAGATCAGAGCCTACTAAAGAACTAACGAACGAAAACTGTGGCTCTTGAATATATTGTGTAATGTTCCTCTTATTCCTGAAAGTCAAGGACATTTGTCTAACTTGATCTTTGTCACTACGAGTAGATGGCGCTGTACCATCCGTGTCAATTCATAGATCGCGCTTTCGATATTTTTGCCTGGGATGATGACCTCTGGATTGTCGTTTGCTGCGGGTGTCATAACGTACCCCTTAATTACAGGGCATGTTCATGATAGGATATGTCTCTTTGTGAAACAGAACGCTTAAAACTCCTGTTTGACATTCAAAAATTAATATTGTTGGTTACAAAATGGAACATTTCTATTTTATCTGTTCCGTAAATTTGTGTCTTCAAAATTTAATGCCGTGGTAAGGTAAATGTTCCAATATATGACACGTTATACTCAATAATTGACACCCTGGTCGTCACTTTTATTGCTATGAATTAAGATTGATGGTGCCAACTACTCGGGCTCTTAGCACTAGAACATTTAATTTACCTACGTACCTATTTCTATTATAGCAATATCATTTTGCACTCGTGGTCTTGTGGACTTTGTACTGCGGTATTACACGATTTTCAGTCAGTACGAGTATTGTCAGTTTTTAATTGGACGGGACTTTAATTGCGTATCAAGCAATCACATGTTTTATTCGTTCATCACAGGTAGTCATAAGGAGACCTATGAGAATTTGATAATGCTAACTTTTGCCCGCGACTTCGTCTGCTTCGGATTCGTTTATGTCGTATCTCCATATAAACTTCCCCTCCCCGGTTTCGCCCCCTTAAGGGATGATTGCCGGGATAAAAACTATCCTGTGTCCTTTCCCGCGACTCATACTAAATATCTCTATACCAGATGTGAATCGGTTCAGTGGTTTAATCGTTGAGAGGTAACACAGACAGGCAGACGGACAGACAGACAGACAGACAGACAGACAGACAGACAGACAGACAGACAGACAGACATACAGACAGACAGACAGACACACTCTCGCATTTATAATATTAATATTAGTATGGATTATATGAACATACATCATCGTATTAGATAAAAAATATGCTTACAGGCCGTTAGATCCCGCTACTAAATAATAGCGCTACTATTATTCTAAAATAATGGATTTAATGTGATCAAAGGTCGTTTTCATCTTTGGAACAGAGTTTGTGGGCGACACAGAATATCTCCGTAATGAACCGGACCTCTCAGGACTATTAAATAATAACAATGAGCGCAAAGATCACCTGTGTAATGCCGACTCGTTAAACAAGGTTCGTTTACACTCCGGCGCCGGCAGGTCACAAACTAGGGCGTCTCTGACGTCACAGCGGAGGCGTGACTTGCGCGAATGTGCGCGAAATGTATGCATATTCCACCTGTATTACAACGTTATATCATCGAACATAGTTAACTGGCTATTGATAAATTTGAACCCTACTGCCATGAGATAAAGTGTACTCAAGTCCTTTGAGCAAAATGTTAGATTATATTTTGATGAGGTCTTTGTTAAGGGTGCCAATGACGTAGATACAAAACGCTGTGCCGCAATGATTACGTATTTATTCCGAAAAATGAGTCTTGGGTTGAAAAGGATCTAACAACTTGACAAGGTCAATTTGGACGTTGACAATTGTCATCAATAAAAATAAATTAGTCTTACCTTACCAATAGATAAAACTCACGAAATTACTAGGAATATATCATGCATGAACATATTATTGCTTTTTAATGATTTTTAAATATGTGATGTTTTTATAAATTAACGCTGTTTGAGATAGAAGAGTCGTTATGTCGCCTGCTCAATTTCCCAACACAAATCATACCGTGTTTGACGTTTCATAAAAGTTACTCATTTGAATTATCAGTCAACGATTCAACTTCCTTATTATACCGACAAGTGTTAAGCCAACCTTATTAAACCGTAATAGTACATTACGATACAAGTGCAGTAAACAGGAAATTCATAACGAGTGGTGATAAATTGAAACACGACCGAAGGGAGTGTTTTAAATCGACACGAGTTGTGAATTATCTCTATCTATAAATGACGTACGATAGTACTCGACCAGGTCCTCCGGATCTAGATGCATACGGTGCGAGATCCGGTTTAGAAAATCTATTTGACTGAACTTTTCCTGCCGACGTCAATTGAGCCACGATGGCATCTACTAAGAATCACCAACATTAAAACATTACAATTATTATTGTACGACATTTGTTTATCAGGATGATGAGCCACGAATGTGTTCAAATGACCGACGCAGGCGCACGTGACGTCACGGCAAACAGACGCACGGGTTTTACGGTTTAGTCTGTGTGTGTGTTTATTTTCATAACCACGAGTTAAATTTAACTTGGCCAATCTTAAACGGCAAGTATATCCTTAAATATATACTGTTTTTTTTTATATGTGTCAATCGCGAAGCTGTCATAGTTGTTCTGATAACTATTTTGAAAATCAACGCTGAGTACGTTACTTGTTGGGTCAATTTTGAATTCTTTTTCAATAGATAGAGATTTGTCAATAATAGACAGAATACGATAGAAATCGTTTGTTAGACAAATCTCACGATTCTGGGTAATATACGCACAACATCTCAAAATGTTGTACAAAAAATCCACTTAGAGGTAAAATTGGGTACAGCCTCAGATATAATAGTAATATAGTACAAAAATAGAAAATTCTACCTTGCTATATTTGCCAAAATCTAAAATAAGAAAATAATGTAATAAAATCCTGATTTTGAACAGGAACATGTTAACTAAAAATATTTATTATTAAACCTACTATAAAAAGACTACAATACCAGATCATACTAAGTTTATATTTATTCCGAAAACTTTATTTTTTCTTCTCTTACTTGGTCTTAGTTGGTCATCTGCTATCCTTCTTTTCAGCCACTTGCCAGTATCCGATGGAACTGAAAGTTGCCATACTTTACTTATGTAAGTTCGGTGACAATACAATATTATAGTACCACCAAGCTGATCTGATGATGGAGAAACTTATTTCGTGCAGTTTTCAATTAAAAATAGGTACAGCGTGCACAAGATTAGTAGAAATTGTACCCAATTTCTTTTACAATACAATACAAAATATATTTATTCCATTGACACACAATATGCACTAGAATATGTCTTATAACTATTTTCAGGGTTACATTTGTCAATTCAAGCTTAGTAAAGATAATATTTAATTTATGGATTAAAACATTAAATTGCACCATATTATTTAAGTATAACTTAACATAATCTAATTTGTATGTTATAAAACTCTTTTATATTATACAGTGCATTTTCAGTTAAAGTATGTTTAAGGTATAATTTACATTGCATGTAATTAAGTGTGATAACAGCCTCAGGTAAATGGTTGTACCATTTAATGCTCTGATAAATAAAATATTATTAGTTTTCGCGAGGCATATTTTTGGAAGGCAGAGTTTATGCCTGTTGCGTGTGGGGTATTTATGAATAGCGCTTATTTTCTTGCCGCCACTTAGATGTTTACGAGCATATAACAATTTTTATAAACAAACTAAGAGTAAAATGTCATTATGCCACTTTGTCTAAAGATGATTCGACAGGTCTCTCGCGCAGGAACTTTGTAAATATTTCTGAGTGCCCTTTTCTGTAATATGAAGTACGGTAGTGGGAAATAAGCTGCAGAGCTTAGCACATCGACGCAAAGTAGCATGTCTGTGCGACTTCTACAAACTGTACTTCGGTGAGTGTGCTCAGGAGCTCCATGAGCTCATACCGCCTTCTCCCTTCTTCCATCGGACATCCATCAGACGTACGGCTGGCTACCATCCTTACCTGGTCGAAATTCCTCTAATTCGAACCAAGCGCTTTGCATCTTCTTTTATAATGCGCACTTCTAAGGTTTGGAATTCTCTGCCGGCGTCTGTATTTCCGAGTTCATATAACCTGGACCTTTTAAGGCACGAGTGAATAGGCATCTTCTGGGTAAGCTCGCTTCATCGTCGGCCTCATCTTTGCCCCCTGGCTAGATGCTGGCCAAGAGCAATCCCATTTTTAATAAAAAAAAAAAAAACTTTCAACTACGCCTCAATAATTATTTATTTGCAGCTACAAAGTGGGAAAAATTTTCCCAATTGGTAAATTATATGCCTTATTTTTAACTCGTACTAATCAGCCAAAGACTGACTGACCAAGTTGCCTATGAAATGTCGTTTGATTGTAACTGTGAAATTTACCATCACATTGTGAGATGTCAGAGGATCGAAACTAAAGTCTCCGTTCTTATTCTTCATTTGTAACGGGTACATAATACAGTAGAATAGCTGCTATGTAAGAGAAGTAACTTTATATACGTAGATGAGATGACAACCGATAAAAAATAAAATATTTCCCATTTCATAGATGGTTACAAAACTCGGTGACATAGTGGGACGAAGGGATTTTTATGAAGATTAGCTAGTTGATCAATGATAAGACGGTCGTTGATCAAGTAGGCAACCTGGGACATAATTATCGCAAATAAATGTAATGGCAATGAGTATGTGGGTAGGTACAGTAAAGGAAACTTAAGGACGAGCTTTTTATTCCCATTATGACAAGAGCGTAAAAGACACACACATTTTACAGAAATACAATATCTACTATATTAGTCGTTTTCTGTTTTTTTGATAAAGGTAACTAACTGTATGTTATTGATTTAGGAACGTTTAAACCACTTTCTCGTTTTTTAGGGTTCCGTAGTCAACTAGGAACCCTTATAGTTTCGCCATGTCTGTCCGTCCGTCTGTCCGTCCGTCCGTCCGCGGATAATCTCAGTGACCGTTAGCACTAGAAAGCTGAAATTTGGTACTAATATGTATATCAATTACGCCGACAAAGTGGTAAAATAAAAAGTGGAAAAAAATATTTTATTAGGGTACCTCCCCTATACGTAAAGTGGGGAGTGATTTTTTTTTTCATTTTAACCCTAACGTGTGATATATTGTTAGATAGGTATTTAAAAATAAATAGGGGTTTACTAAAATCATTTTTTGATAATGTTAATATTTTCGGAAATAATCGCTCCAGAAGTAAAAAAAAATGTGTCCCCCCCTCTAACTTTTGAACCATAAGTTTTAAAAATATGAAAAAAATCTCAAAAGTAGAACTTTATTAAAACTTTGTAGGAAAATTATTTTGAACTTGATAGGTTGAATAGTTTTTGAAAAAATTACAAAAACTACGGAACCCTACACTGAGCGTGGCCCGACACGCTCTTGGCCGGTTTTTTTTTAAATTAATGGTGTAGCCAAGATAAAATGTCCAACAGGGTAACTCCTGTGTTCGAAAAAAGTGTATAGAATATTTTTATTCATGTCTGAACTGTATAAATAACTGAGCACACACACATATACATTTATTTATTTAAGTTCTCTAGTTGTATTTTATTAGCGCTCGTGGCCCAGTGGCACCCGCGTGCTGCGTGTGGTATGCGAGGTTAAGCAATGTCGGGCGAGGTCAGTCCTTGGATGGGTGACCGCTTTGAGTGGTTACTAACTGAGCGCTCCCGTGCTTTGGAAGGCACGTTAAGCCGTTGATCCCGGTTGCTATCTTTGATAGCAGTCGTTAAGCCAAGTTAGAGGCCTCCGGGCGGCTTGAGAACTTCTAACAGTCAAGTTGCCCACTCACTTGACAAGCCTAATCTCAATAAGGTCTAGTTTCCCCCTCGGGTTAGAAGGTCAGATGGCAGTCGCTTCCGTAAAAACTAGTGCCTACGCCAAATCTTGGGATTAGGTAGCGGACCCCAGGCATCCTTCAGGATGTAACTGTACTGGGAATAACGCTCGGATGATGAGTTGTATTTTATTAATTTTGTTACCCCAGACCCCTGTCATTTATTGTATATTACCGATTTGGAAAATTATATTTTTGTTTGAGAGGAGGTACCTCCATGTTGGTGCCATATATTCTTGGTGAAGATCGGATGGCGAAAACTATGAGGAACCTTTGTGTATTATTTTCAATCAAAAAGTTTTAGTTCCAATATCAAATTTTAGTTGCATACTCAGTGTTCAAAATCTACCATCTATCTATCAAAAATAATAGAAATGTGAATGGTTGCTCACGAATACAAAATGAACCGGTTTACCTTAGCAGTACCTATGAAACCCCAGGATCCAATATTATCTTATCTGATGCATAATTTTTTACGCTCAACCAATTTGCCCAGTGCCGTACAATAGATTACCTATACAAAAAGGCGATATCTTGGTGTGAAAATATAGCAGTAAGAACTTTGTGGCACTAACGCAGATAGTACCGGCGATAGTCATAATTTTATTGTAATTTCTATTGTATTGTGAACCATTAGTGTTAAGTAAACTGGACCGTTGAAGTCTTTTGTTCCGCAACTTATACAGCTTAGTCAAGTAACCCGTGACTCATGAATGAAAGAGTACTCTATGTAATAATGGCGGGTAGCTTTCAGCTCAAAGAAACGGAAGTATTTGTTTTGCAAACAATTGACAGTTGCCAGAAGGGATGAATGAAGGCGCCGGCGCCTGCGCGGCGCTTCTAACGTTTTTTGAACAGCAAACAAGCACACTGGCCACCTTATTTAATACGAGGACCTACCTCAAAGATTTGCAATCTTGTTTAGCAGAAACTTTGGGCGGTACTAGACTTTTGTATTTTTATGTCGGTGTCAAAAGCGGAGCTTCGTGGAAAGGACGGGTAATGACTTATTGGAAGCGGGTTGGAGGCTTAAAGCCTCGGTCGTTAAAGGAGATAAGATGACAATGATAATGCGTCGCAAGCTTTGAAAACGTTTCCGTTAATGTGCCCGTTACTGCATGATAATACAACAATTGACCAACCTGTCAGTCAATATAGCCAAATATGAATCAGAGTGAAACCATTAGACGGGTTTACTTTATCTGCTTCGTGTCATCCTTTTCAGAATATCTATAGCTTATATGGACTGGATGGTAATATTTTTTTAGTATTTCACAGAGAATAAACCGTAAAGATAAGAGATAAGAAACCGTCACTGCACAATGCGGCGGTTTTGACTGCAAATACACAACTGTGAGATATACAAGTAGCTAATAGAATATACGAGAACTTTAAAGCTTTTGTTAATTTTTAATTGATACTTATAATAAAAATTATGTACATTTTATAATACGTATAACAATAAGATTATGATTATTACGATCATTGTCATGATAATTGTTTCTGCGAACAAAATCTATAAAGAGACTACTGCTATGTAGCCAGGTCAAGGGTCACGACTTCCGTCAAGGGTCACGTCTAAGCCCCTCGTTGCCGGCGGCATCCTAGGTTTTTTGTCTTGTAGTTTGTATAAGTCTTGTTTTTTGTCTTGTATTTTTTATACCTACGTGTATTTTTATATTTTAATTTGTAATTACCTACATAACCTCGTTATGAAATTAATAAAGTAAATAATAAATTAATATTTTAATACTACTGACTGACCACTTATGGGTAGGTACCCAAAAATAGTTTTCTAAGTAATTGATGTTGGCACACAATTACCGCTACATTCTAGCAAAGTTAAATATACATATAAAGAATATTATTCAACCGCGATTGAATATTCTATTCGCAATTATTTACAGCTTCAAAACCTGCGTTTTTTCTATTATTTGCGGTTTTGCCGAATTAGTCAGACGTTTTATGGACATCATTACGCTTCATTAGTGAACGCTGCGGTAGTCAGGATTTTATGACTTATGGCCATGGGAACTTAATCGGCATTGAGTGATTCACTCTGTGCAAGCGCACAGTTATTCGCGCTTTCTTTGCCGGACGCGCGTGCATACTTGCACCGACTCGTTGACTCTCAGGGTGTCCAATTGACTAACCCGAATGGAATGCAAAAAAATCTATGAATGAATTCTCATTCTCAATGGATAATGGCCACCCTTGTTTGGAACCACCGTATCTCCCGTTTGTTTTTACCGCCGCTGTCATCACGAAATGTTGTGTAATCTTTACTCGGAAGGCGCGATGTGATTGTTTTTTTTTTTGAGAAAGGAATTCGTTTGTGTTGTCGTATTAGTAATGATGATGAAACTTAACTAATTTTACGTCCATAAATTGTGTTTGATACCTTACCATAACGGTTGAATCCAAGTCACCTTGCACTATTTGCTACTTACATAAAGTTTGATGCAACCACTACTAAGTTTGGGTTGCACCAAACCGTCTGTAATCGTAAACGGTGTTCGTTAAAATCGGATTGTATGAAAAGTTGGACAAGTTTCTATGGGATGACAGCTGATAGCGCCATATTTAACAATGATCGGTCTGTGATCGTATGTCGGTGCAATTCACCCTAAGAAATTGTTGACGTCCTATTACTACTATCATGATCGGCCTTTACCCAAATTCGTTATGTATACCTATTGCTGCCCGGCTAGCACGGTAATCCCGACCACTTATATGCTCCGACATAACACGTCATAATTATATGTGCGACGGAGATTTTATCATTACCTAACATGCTAATGTTGCAACGCATATTTATCTTCATACACAAAATGTATGTGAAATGTTGCCAATTTATAAAAGTTCAGTGATACATATTATTTACATTCGTTCATTTTGGAGTTCTATCGAAGGAAATTATCATATTAGTGTTCATAAGCAAAGACATGATGACCCAATATTCGTTTCAGATCATTTATCTGGGGAATCCGAACTACTTGTCAATATTCTCTATAGTGTTAAACTTTAAGTGGGGTCCCAAGTAACCCACATATATTTATGTCCATGACCACTATGTTAGCACATGACGTTAATTTTTTAACATAACGTATAATTGGTCACACGTATAAATATAATAATATGTTACAGCTGCTGTAATATATGTTATACTCGTATTATTACATTATTTAACATACATAAATACGGGACCATTACGGGTGCGGGAACATTATAGCTTCTTTGAATTATTGTTTTCCCGAATAATCCTAGTTTCATTTGTCCGAAAGTTATTTTTTACACCATTATTGACACATCCCAACGTTTGAAAAACATATATAACCCATTAGGTTAGGTTAGATGTATTTCATAAGAGCACTGAAAATTAATAGGTTCTGAAAAAAAAATATTCTGACAAATCCAACTTTGGCCAGTGTTGTGATACTTTCTTCTTTATCCTGCACGATAGTGTTAAAAAACCGCTACGGTCAATTTCTACCTTGCTGTAAAACCCGCTGTGATTGCCAAATGTTAAGGTGACTGTTTGATTCATCATTGACTAGCGATATTATAGTAGGGACGCGCGTCACATAAATCGTCACTATTGGCGTCACAGCATGGGTGTGGGAGGGAGCGTGACGTGACTTGCCTCAGTTGCCCTACTCACAACGCTTACATAGGCTTAGTTCGGGAAACCAGAACGCTGACACCCGATTACACAGTTGTTTAGAATTAAGGGGCCAAATTATATGTACTACGATAATAAGTATTGAGGAATCTGCCAGACTTCGTTACATCGAGAGATCTTCTATTCTAACATTATTTAATGCATTTGTTTACGAATTTCAGTAAGCAACATCTTGTAGGCATCTGGAAAAAAAACGAAATTCTCATCTCCAAAATTATCAGGAGTCGTAAGTCCCAATTTAATTCTATTCAAAAAATTCCTTAGTTCCTGCGGTTACAGAAAAATTACGATAACCCAGGAAGCCACTATCATCCCTGAAAGTCTTTGCACCTTTTTTTTCCGGGGAAAAGTCCATTATGGATACCACCGAACCGCGGGAATAGTGCGGAGGTTATGACGGACTTGCACCGACTAAAAACTCCCCGATCGTCCTCCTCAACTCATTTCGGGCGGCTCTGGGATCTCCTTCGGAACACACCAGTGCCGCCCTAGAGTCCGTGGGTCCCACCATCTGCATACAGAGCTTGATCATTATTAGGACTAAAGTAAGTTGAATTTGAAATTTTTCCGGTAATCTTATAAAATTAGTAAATGACGAAAACTGAAAGTAAGTACCTTATTTTTTATATTTAATATTGTAGGTACGTAATTATTGTCATTACTAGCGAGACAAAACTCATTAAACAGGCAAGTTCTCATCACCGCCTCAATTCATCAATCAAGTCGAGTTTCCGTTCTATGACGGAATTATTCCACAGTTTTTGTCCACGCACATCACACGCGGAGCTTTCCAAAAATTAAGTATTGGCTGAGATGCTAAGCTTTTTTCAAATCTAAGGTCATTGGTTCGGAAATTATGAAACTTTTGGATATTCCCAGAGATTTTTTTTCCTTAAGTCCTAAGACGTAACAAGTAAATGTCCAAAACTAAACGCGTTTGGCACGAGGTGCATAATTAGTTTCCTGCCTGTTAGTCATTAAAAAGTCAAAGTGGAAATTTTAGTGGCAAAATTTCCGCTCGTATTTTGAATGAAATTATGATAATTCAAGTTATGAAATATCACGACAGAGTTTCTTACGATTTTCTCGGGTCCAACGTCAAAAGGCACACGTGTCGCTAACATTGCTAAGCTAAGTCGAAAACCATTCCACACACCTTTCCCAAAGACTGTTGGGCCTAATTTTTCGATAATATTTATAAATTAATAAATTAATCACTGTTAATTCTCTCAAAATGTTTAAAACCCACGACCTATCATTAATTAGGTATGCGTTGGATAATCTATACTATAATACTATTAAGCTGAAGAGTTTGTTTGTTTGTTTGAACGCGCTAATCTCAGGAACTGCTGGTTCGAATTGAAAAATTATTTTTGTGTTGGATAGTCCATTAATCGAGGAAGGCTTTAGGCTATATAACATCACGCTGCGACCACTAGGAGCGAAGACGCGGACGAAGTCGCGGGCAACAGCTAGTAATATATATGGGAGCAAATTTAAATCACGTGTGCCTTATGCGCATAGGCTTGCAGTTGCAAAGCCGTGGCAGCCGTGAAAGACACTATCTCCCTACTTGTCACTGCTTGTATAGTCTTTAATATAGGTACTCAAAGCCCATTGAACAATAGTGTATCAGAGCGCAAAAGAATAAAGCGTTGAGCCAAGGTCTGTTGAATCCGCCGTCAAATTACCATCCACAAAATAAAACAATGTCTGGCGTGCCTGGCATAATCGACTTCGATACGAGGGCAAACGCACGTAGGTCCCAACGCATTTCTTAGAGGGTCAATGCGCCCGCAGCCGAAACAACATTAGTAACACAAAAAGCCTTTTATTATTTTAAGAAGTATGTCAGTTAAGCCTGTACGTAATAGTGATGTATGCCTGCGTCAAAGAAGATATATACCTTTACGTACTCGTAAACCTGCGTCGGGCCACGTAGGCACTGATGGTTGACATTGTATCCAAAAAAAGCGCAACTTTTTATAACTTTTATATGACACTACACTATAAACGGTCTATTAATTGCACAGTGGTATCTAACATGTAGTGTCGATGTCAACTACTTAAATTCGGATTAGCGACGTGAGATGGATTGATGATTTAATAATTTATCTACCTAAAATATTTGAATATCCAATTACACCCTTTTTCTTCTTGAGAATATAATAGAGGTGGCCCAAACCAAATAGCAGAAAGAATAGTAGTCGTATGTATTGCCAGGAACTGTATGCAACTGTATGCAGTGAATGGCCCAGATGTGCAATCAAGGAATTGAAGCGTTTATGAGAGCTTTTAATTATCCGTTACATTAGCAAAGCTTCCTAAACCGCCAAATAGCCGAAACCGTCGCGTGCGCATACTAACTGCATACTAAACTGTGTTGATGCATGACAAATTGGGAAAATGACGCGCGTCATGTCATTCACAAAAACTTGGGCCGTGACTAGTAAGACTTAATAGGCAATTTCGGTTATGACACGTAAGTAGTCAAATTGTTTCCACGTGCGAAGGTAGGTACGGCAAGTGTGAGTCAGCTACATATGTAATTAATAATCCTTTTCCGTTGGCTAAACGTGGAATACGACTTGATCCGAACAAGCGTCAATCAATTAGTATTATTCCTCCCTCGGACGCTCCGGTTGTGGAATGAGCTCCCTGTGGAGGTTTTTCAAGAAAGGAGTGTTTACAGTTTTCCTCAAACATGCAATGAAAATACGTCATTACGTGCGTTATAATAACAGGCTTCAAAGTATCACGTTGCAGGTGGAACAAGTCGGGAGAACTGTAAATGAATTTCATACAAAATTGAAGGCCTAGCCCGGGTTTTTTAAATTTTCATGTCAAATGTGTGTCGTGTGGTGTGTGTGGTCTCATGGCGTCTATGAAATTTGTTTTTTGAGTGATGTATTTTTTTATTTCATTGCATATGTTTGAGAAAAGCACTATACAAATCTCGGCGAGAAACGTTGGGTTGCAGGCCGCGTATCCCGGCTTCTATAGTAATGTACTATTAAAGGGTCGGCAACTTCGGAGATGCAGGCGTCCATATGCTGCGGTAACAGCTTACCTTTAGGCGGGCAGTACACTTATTTGCCACGTCATAAGAAAAATTAACATCTGTCATATCATATCAAATGGCAAAATAAGTAGCAGTTTTCATTCTGACATTTGACATTGACTGATAAAGTTTCACGCTAACAGAAATGAACTTGTCAATCATTTACTACGATAGTTGACAGCCACTTCGGGTGTAGTCGTATCCCGAGGTTAGCCGATGGGAAACCATTATTCACTATATATGTACAACATACTGAATTAGTTTCATTTAGAACCAGCTAAGACCGCGAACCCCTAATCTCCTAGCTGTTCCACAGGCGCGCACTGTTTCTCATAGAAACTCTCCAGCACTTCGAGAGCAACGAACATGCTTAATGCGCTTCTGATATAAGCAGCTGATTGCGACTTGTTTGCGAGCAGATGGGTACAAGTCTGTCGAGAGAGTTCAAACTATTGTGAGTTGATGGATAATCGGTAGGGCCTCCTTATAATTTGTATTGTGTTGTTTAGCATTATTCCATAGCTGCATAGGTATTTATTAATTCTGTTGCTTATAGTTAACTAAATTTTCCAGCGCCTTGGTGAATACTGTAATGCTGTGAAAATATATTTTTTACAATAAATAAATAAATAAATTCGTTCAATTTTTATTCTTGAATCTTCCATAGTATTGGTTTGCATACATACACACATACATATAATCACGCGTGTCTCCCAGAGGGGTAGGCAGAGATCACGGGTTTCCATTTGCTACGATCCTGACATATAACTTTCGCTTCATGAACTCTCATAACATTCTTCATGCATGCGCGCTGATTTAGGGTACTCCTGACCGGGCCTTTCTGCAGAATGTCTCCGATTTGGTCGGAGTATGTTCGCCGAGGTCTTCCCCTTCCAACTTTTCCATCCACTCTTCCTTCATGCACTCGCTTTGCTAATCTTCTTTCAGCCATCCTCTCTACATATCCAAACCATCTTAAGATACCCTTTCTCAGTTTTCGTCATTTTTATGTAATAGTATGTGTGTAGAAAATAAAAGTATATAAATAACTACCGCGTAAGACCCATAACATTAACAATAATGTCGGTACTAAGTACTAATACCAATAACTAAATTGAAAAAACTACGAATCGATACTAGAATGAACCTATGTCTACTTTCTACTAATACGTCGTCGTCATCATACGTCCCACTGCTGGGCGCAAACCCCCTCCTATAGATAAGAGGGAACGGGCAGTAATCCCCACGCTAGCCCAGTGCTGGTTGGGGACATCACATAGTAGAGTACACCTTTGAATTGCTTTCGTATACAGGTTTTCACACGATGTTTTCCTTCACCGAAAAACTAAAACTATTTATTTCAATCTAAATGAAGTTAGCGAGATTGCGTACAACAGCGTCTTGATTACAATCAGATTCATAAAGTCTTGTTTACCAATCACTTACATACATTTATTTTCCCGTTCGTCAAAATGCTTAACGATGAGCTATTAACGGCTCCACGCACGTATTGGAATCTATGAATATCGTCAATAAAACCCTTTGAAATACCCAGCGATACTAATTTAAGCATGCCATTATAGTAAATAGACGAAACAACACGTTAAAATAGACTGCGTCAAATGACGGTTCTACGGCAATACACGCACGCACGGCGGTTATACGCGAAGCTTAAAGACCAGCCACATTTGGCCTCAAGATTCCTAGAAGTAAGTCCTGTTTAGGGGTCAGAGTTATATTGTCATCGTTAGTATGTATGTGTTTATAAGTTTAAGCCAGTGTCGCAGGTTTTGTGTCGCGTGCGGGGCGTCGCGAGCTCGGGAATGCCCCGCACACCTGTGTGCGGCGCGCGGCACGACCTCGGTATGACGCGAAGCGAACGTAATGTTGCTACCATAAACAATATTATGAGTGCCCCCGATTTAATTGTCGTATCTTCAAGCGCAACTCTTAGTGATATATATATATGGTGACTTCTAATTGGTGATACAAAATATAAAAATGTGAACCTGACCACGATTTTGAACAACTTTTATTATGAAACTAACGTTGTCCGTGTGACAAAAAAAACAGTATTTCATACAGTTTGGTCTGTCGTTATATTTTTAGAGTTCCGTACCTCAAAAGAAAACATGGAATCCTTATAAGATCACTCGTGTGTCTGTCTGTCTGTCCGTCCGCCTGTCACAGCCAATTTGAAATGAAAGGGCTCGTTGTGAAAATTTCATAGTTATACATATACATTTTTATAGTATTGATGATAGTCTTAAGATCAATACTTTTGAAGTCATTTAAGAGAATAGACGAAAATTGACCACGCTTCTTATCTAGTTATCTCCGAAACTACTTACTGGATTTAAAATTTTGAAAAAATTATAGAAAACAATTCTTTACCTACAAATTATTTAGGTGCATGAAAGTATTGTAATATCGGCCAAAATGGAATTAGAATCAAATCAAATTCTGATTTAGTTGACTATCAAGTACTCTAAGGCAGCCGGCTAGCAACGGTGCAAATGGAGTAGTAGTCGTCAAACCGGTCCACTTGAGATTTAATCGATGCCAATTCATATGTCTAATCATCGATCAAGCTGGTTTACATCGTGGCAAATATAATGAAATATAAAAAAGAATGGGTTCCATGTTACTTATTGTTTGACGGATTATTCAAACACCAAGTCTTAATGGGCTATCCTGTTCTCCTAAGCTCATTCAGTAGAGATCACAGGTGATCGCGGGGTAACAAATGGGCAGCATATAAGTTATGTAACACAAGATTGTCCCTACCTAGAACTGCCCTTACATTGCAATGATGAAGTCCGATTATAGAAGAATGCCTGCTAAACCAGTTGTAGATGTTTGCCGACCTTCGGCCTGGTGTAGTTATGGCACGGGGCGAACCCTGCTATACTATGATTATATCGATACAGTACTTGTCTATTTATAAAAATCTAACGTTTCCCACGTTGTGCGGCAATATTGTTGGCATTTAATGGTAATCCTCGTTCAATTTAAAAATGACTAGTGCTAGTTAATTGTTATCTGTATCTATTTACTTTTGCAGAGTAAGTATGATATCGTTCAATACGCACTAAATACTGAGCAAGATTTATATAAGTATATTTTTTTTTACTTAGTACATACTCTAAAAGTTCGTCTTTACGCTCTGCATCGGTGACATAAAGTCGCTTTTTATACTCTAGAGCATAAAGCAAAACCCGCCCCGGCGCCTCCGCCCGCGGTCGACGAGCGCAGAAGTATTAAATTTGGTGAAATAACTTATTTGTTTAATTATCTCACAATCGAAGTGAAAAGCTGAGTGTATAAATCGTGTATAAAACCCATTTTATCCTCTTCTTTATATCTACCCCTTTGCACATTTTCTTGTATGAGCCGAGGTTCAGTGTTCGAACCTACGAGCTCCAGATAGAAAGTGGCTTGCCTTGCCACTCGGCTTCAGTGGCTTCCTATTTCACACTGTAATAAGTTTCTGTCAAAAATTTCATTTTTAGTACAACCTTTCATTGCCGACTGTACTTTTTTACAGAATCATCAACTACTTATTGAGACAGTTCGGATGAGCCCAAGCACGACGGGTTTATCTTGTGTAGTTTAGAAGTTGCTGTGGCCACCTTGTGTCTCCGTCATCAGGTCAGTTCGGTGGTACCATAATATTGCATTGTCAGCGAACTCACATAAAATATGCCAAAATTCAGCTCAATCGGATACCAGCTAATGGCTGAAAAAGGGACTGCTTGACGACACCTTACAAACATACTTACCTATAGCTACTCTACATACGAACGTACAACTTAAATAAAACCTTGTAAAAACAGTGAGCAACAGGGAGCCAACATCTCTAGCGGTATTGTGAGCATAACGACAATTGCCGAATACGTCTGTCTGCATTCGACAAGTGTTTAAAATGAGATTATCGTGAAAGTGTGACGTCACACCCGCATGCCCTGCGCACGCGCATAGCGGGAGTGCAAAACCCTGGGAATCCCTGCTGATGCATCGGAAGTGAATGTTGGTTTTGTCTGGTTTATGATGGCGGAGCTAAGAAAATATTAACTAAGTAGTTTAATTCGTTTTTTTATGAGACCACTTAAGCCCAGTTGGTAGTAACCCTGCCTATGAAACTAGTGGTCGGTTCGAATCCCGATCAGGGTATTTATTTGTGAGTTGAACACCAATCAAATTTGTTCTGAGCCCTGGATTTTATGACACATAGAGTACATACGTATTTATTTATCTATATATGTGTGTATACATATCGTCACCTAGTACCCATAGTACGGTCGACTACAAAGAGATAGATACACCCAAACTACTTACCCAAAGTTACAAAAATATGTATCCGTGTCTTTATTGACTTAACATTAAGGTCGTGGATCGTGGATATGAATACATAAATACTTTTATAACTTTGGGTAGATCAATCTCTTTGTAGTCAACTGAACATTCAAGTGCGCCAGTGAAATAAGGTGCAAAATTTATACATATTTATGCCCTTTGATTCTACAAGCTCTGCTTAGTTTGGGACTTGGGACTAGGTCGATTCGTGTAAGATTGCCCCATATTAATTATTATTATCACAAATTTGATGTCCTCACCATTATACCTTGCCCAGCCAGCCTTATCAGAGCTCAAGCCTTTGCAAATCCATAATTTATAAGGGTCGCGCTCATCGACCATTTAAATAAGTTCATGCCGGCACGGGTACATCATTAGCTTAAAATTTAAGGATTTTCCTGATTCCTGAACATTTGGTTACACGCAGCACTTCAAAATTAGGCAGTTGTGCAATATTTGCGCATTTTTTTTTTTGAACTTTTTAGACATTGTTCGATTGGAAAAATGGGTTGTATCTTGTTTCGCAGACAAAAGTGTCATAGATGTATTGATCCGCAGAATTATTAAATTCATAGAAAACTTGTTTTTGAAAAGGTCGCAGTTCAAACCTATCCTTAGCTACTTTTCTGGTAAACCTAAATAAGCTCTACACAATGACCTAAAACGCCTACCTAGAAAGTTAAAGCTTTCGGAAAAAAAGTTTTCCATGAAATTAATAATTCTGCAAATCAATATATCTATGAAACTTTTGTCTGCGAAACAGGGCATCACGGGAAAAATGACGTATTGTGCAAAATCGTATTAGCTAAAGCTCTCACTAACGCTAACACGCACTTTAAACTTGCACCAGTAAGATGACGCCAACTAGATTCTACTTTAATCTCAATAATATGTGTAAAGCGACTTATAACTCTTGTAGGCATGCCATACTATTAATTATATTATTCGTGCGTCTTAAAATCAAGCCCCGGATTTTAATTGGCCCACTGAACAGGAACCTGCTAAATTGGATGCATTGAGAAAGATTCGCTAGTCCATGTGAGTCGTGCGTCATACAGGGTAGCTGGTAACGCTGGTGTTGTAACGACTGTAACGTTACCGCTAGTCGGTGGCGGATGCAGTCAGACTGCAATTAGGCCGTTGTGTTAAGTGTTGGCGATTTCGTATTTGTTTAAGTACTTTAAAATCAAAGCATAACTACGCTAAACTTACGCGAATTGCTAGTACAAAATCTAGGTAGCTAACTAAACTAAGGTTGGTCGTCAAGTCAACGCATCAAAACCCATTTTACAAGTACTTTAGAATTCAGTAAATTAATAAATATTAGGTAGACGTACACTTGAGACCACCTCCTCTCGCTCATGACATTAACCGACCTATCCTTAGATATTAAAAGTAAAAACTTACTTTTACCTAGAACTCGATGAATCATAGCCAAACTAAAAGCGTGTCCGTGAATCTTTTGAAATTTGCAGCTTACATCTCCGGCAAGGATTACAAGAACCGTTTTGACGTATATAATGCGCTGCAATACGCCCGCTGACGTCACGGATGTCCGGGCACGTGACTTACGACACTCTCACCCAATCTTTCACTTCGAATTATTTCACCATGATGGTGTAACATTGCTCATTTGAATAACGGTAATGCAGATAACATTTACGTGCAGTTATTGTTTCCGTACAAGCTTTGTGGTCTACTGTTAAGTTTAGTTTCATATATTTTGGTGTGCAATAAAGATTATTTGTATTGTATTGTGGTCTACCTGTCCAATTAGGTCTGCTGACAAAGTCGAGATAACATTTACGTCAAACAACAGAATAACGGGTATCATTAGCAGTCTTTTGGATTATCTTAACGAGTTCTCTTCGGTACGGCTTTGTACATTTTGATGCTATTCTTCTCTGACAGTTTAATTTTATCATCTCACTAATCACCTATTTTTAAACTAACATACCTGCTAAATGCCCAATGTTTCAATAGAACATTTTTGTATTTCATTTGTGCCTTAAATGTAATTATAATTATCTTGGTTATTTCATTTATTTATTTATTTCGTTCACCGACTGAATACTGCCTTGCTGTAGCTTAACACGGTGTATAATACATATTTAAAGTAAATACACATATTGAACACAAATAAAATATTTCTAGTCTAATTTTTATATTCATACATGTGTATAATATATACGTATATAATGTCGTACCTACTTATTATATATACATGCATAATCCTACATAAATTAAAAGAAGATTTACAAATACATAACATAACTTGTCCGCGTCTGTTACGGAATTTAATTTGAGATCGAAAAATGAAAATAAAAGTTTGTCTGTTATTCTAATACCGTATGTGCTGTGCCCGTGTTGTCGAGACCCCTATTCGGGTCGACACTCCGCATGCCAATACTATATTGTGTTATACGAACTCGTTTTGATATACAGCTAGGTGCGCGTGGACGCAGGCACGCACAAGACATTCAAAAGTTTCAAAACACATTGTGCAAAGTGTCGATCCGAATTGTGCCTGCGCCATTAGCACGCGAGACGCGGTCAAGGTCACGCGCGCACGCGCCGACGACGTCTCGAGACCTCCGATCGCCACGGATACATGTAACATACTAATATTAGCGAAAAACTAAAGAGTTGTGATAGTTGGCATTTATGTTATGCTACAAGTTCAGATATTTTGCTACTGAATTGAATTACCTTCTGACATAACAGGCAAATAATTGCTTCGTGGATATTTCGACTGAGCTGTCGAAGTTCTCCAGTAATGACGCAATATCCTACACTTGTATATTGTATATCATAGTTAGTCGTTCAGTATTGATCTAGAAATACGAGTGTTTGTTTATATTGAGTCGCAAAATAACGGTAGGCTATTGATATACCACTATAGGTACTTACCTTATTATTTGCACCTTTTGTATACCTTTAACTAGTGAAAAAATACCTCTCATTTCATGCGGTGTAGCGAAATATACTTATCACACCAGGGCTGAATAGGAGCAGGATCGCTGCATCAAGATCAAAGTGTCCCATGGAAGAGCCATATCTTCTGTACCTAGTGCACTCAATTATACTGATGAAGAGAAGATACTGACCAACAAAACCCAGTTTTTTAAGTAACCTATATGTACAGTCACGTTCGTTAATTTGTGAACCATTTTGCAAAAAAATCTTTGACTTTCTATACGGGGTAACTTAAGGGGGTCCCAAATTAAAGTTCGTGACTGTAGGGCACTGCACTTGTGTTTTGGTTTAAGTAAGGTTACAATGTCATGGAGCAGTTGCATCATCTTGAATGTATTTTTCGTTCTCAAGTAATTTTTTTCATCAGCGGAGCATTATATCGCAGATGTCAAGCGACATACCTATGTTAACGGATGACATAATTAAGTGATGAACCCCTTTATAGCAACGGCACGGCAGTAGGAATTAAAAATATTTACACCAGTTGTATTATACGTAATAGAACTAGTAAATTACCCATTTAAAATGTAATATAAAAACATGAATTTAATCTGTAATAATTGGTATTTCAACCAGTTTATGTTGTTTTGATGAAACGACCTCGTCTGCTGATTGTAGTGGTCGTTCATCATATGATAATGTTGATAATATTTGTATGACGTAGTGCCTTCAGTCAGTAACAAAACTAATAACTAGTCGTGGAGCAAGAGAGCAAGACATCATACAGAATTCAAATATGAGCCTATAATGGTGTTGTTAATTATTGTTTATCATCAATAATGTTGATTATTTTTCAGATGACAAATAGAAAAAAACATTTTTGAATACAGGTTGGTCACCCTACTCAATGTCACGTCTTGTCGCTTTCTTTCCATACAGCGTATGTCAAAAGTCATAGGGTGACCATGATTACTTAGTATAAGATTAATTTTACGTGAAAAATAAGAAAAAATAAACTAATTATCTTTTAATCAAATACTACTACATGATTATGAGGATCATTTACAGAGTCAGAAAAAGTGGTTTTAGATCACGACCCAGAAATCACCCTGTATAAGACGTAGGCCTCAAAGAAATGACATCTGGCTCACGTTTGGAGCAACTTAAATGGAACCTAAAGATAAAAACCACAGGCATAACACTGTAGGTAGATAGATAGATAGATAATAACTTTATTTGCGTATATGACTTGACTATACTTGCAATTAAAAAAGAGTGCTTTAACATAGATAAATCTTACAAACTAAAACTATGCTAATGTAACATCAATGTAGGTGGACGTTGTATGATGATTCTGAATCATGGGTGGTATTAAGACTTGAATTATGATAGCTGCAATCGGAGGCCCGAAAAAAACAAAAACTTTTATAACTAATTTAATTAAAATAAGTAATACAAAAATTATAGCTATAGTACTAATAAGTACGGCGACAATCGTTCGAAGTATGAATCAAAAGTGAATAAAGAATGGATTGATTTAATAAGGTAAACGCTTGTTTTGCTGACGTCGTGCCTCGTGTCGAGAGTGAGGGCATGTATTATTATTTTAATAATAATAATTAATAAACTTTATTTCGGTCATTTTTACATCCAAGATTATTTATATATTATTGATGTATTTTGCTTAACCTAGGTATGTTAGTACAGTATATATAACGAAACACCAGTTTTGCCGGTATCCTCAAATGGTTTGGTAGAGCTCATACTATTACTTACTTTTTTGGAATCGCAAGCCATAAGTTATGGTAACCGCTTACCTTAACAGGGTGTATGCTTGTTTGCCACCGTTCTAATATAAACAAAACACGTTTTCAGATTTTCGACTGAACATCTGACATATAGCACGATGCCGCTCATCTTCTAGTCACGTAGTTACTTATAAGTCTATGATGAAGCGTGCCATTCTGAGGAAGTTGGTCGGGAAAACTGAAGGAAGTTTGTACAACGGCATATTGTCCGAATACCGATTAGGTACAAGATATCTGCACTAGCGCAACTCACTGCGGGAACTCCGCTGCGTCACGTTGTGTCATGATCGTAATCTCGTGCACGCGCGCTGTAAATACAATGACCTGCTTATTAGGGCCCAGATTTGCGATTGTGGTCTTCTAATTCTTTAGAAGAAAAGTTTCGGGTCACTTTATATAGTAACTTTTTCCAGTAATTCTATTTATTTTTATGTACAAAATTTCATGTTAATTGTTTAAAAGTCGATCATTACTCGAATCTAATACGAGTAGCATAAAGTTGTGATAAGATACCATTACATCTAATATGAATGGAATAACTCAATGAATATTATATTGTTATAGTCTAGAACGAATACAATAATCTACAACGATCATCATCATCATCATCTTATCAACCACAGGACGTCCACTGCAGGTGCTGGACACAGGCCATCCACCACCACCATATCAGCCCTAGGACGTCCACTGCTGGACACAGGCCATATTTTAGCATAATTATATAATTTTATTTATTAATTTTTATTTTCAACAATTCCTAAATGTAACGACATGAACAACCCATTCGAGGCCCGCCAACGCAATATGTTCGACGTTATATCAGCATTTTTCCGCTTTGTAGCGAAACTCGTGCGTAAAGGCTTGGCGCCTTGGACATGGAATTTGAATGGGTTAAATTTCTACAAAAAATATTATTTTCCCGAAACGATCCGATAACGTTTGTGTAAAGAGAAACAAACCATTGACGTGCATCATGTCTGCACATACTTACTCGTACCTACTTAGGTACAATGTCGAATCTCCTGCCTAGGAAACAAGGTTTAAAATTCAATGCATGTGTTTAAAGTTGGTCGTAACAGCATATTCATTCAGACAATCAGTTCAATGAACGCAGCGTATGCCGGGCTCTCCATTCATGAAACAGAGATCGTACTTATTTTGGAGTCATTGTTTTTAAAAGAAATTGTGTATGTGATTGCGATTGTTTGTTTTTTTTTCAGTTTAAGTGAAGAATATAACTTTAGTTTTTAAGGAAATAGTAACTACTTATTACTAGTTATTACTTGCATCATAGTTTGTTGTTTCTAGTTGCGTATTATCCCATCATTAAATTCGCTCTTTTGATGTCTGAATCATTCTTATAATTTCCTCTCCTGCATTAGTCACGCATCTCGAACGCCCTGTCAAAACCTTTGACGTCTTGCGGCATGTGGCATGGTCAGGGTCAGTTCTAAAATATGTAATCATACAATTTTGAATCTTATTTTCATGGACCTTATGACACATGGACCATAATTTCGTGGTTTTCATATGTATATATACCTCATCTATATATAACTCTTGCGTTGCTTAGATAACGATTGACAGGGAGCGCACAGCCGAAACCGCTGAAGATATAAACATGGGAACATATATTTTTAAATACGTAGACGTGTGCTAAGAAAGGATGTTTGGGGAACCCTTAAGGGGGTGAAATAGGGGTTGAATCGTTGTATGGATCTCATACATTTGGAAAATTATAGACTTGAATCTTTGTATATTAAAGGTTAATTAGTAAATAACAATATGATTTAGGCTTTGATATGTGGCCGTTTCGTGACAAAACAATGTGTACTATGATGTTATGTTGTTGTGAGTGTTTGTTGGTTACGAATAAACGGTTCTCTTTGTTATATAAAATATCATCCCCTAGAGGGATAAAAAATTGAAAATTGTTAAGGGAAACGTGTCGTTTTTAAAGTAAGAAGTTTAAAACTTCGGTCATAAGCTCCTAGTGTACAGTCAAAATGTTGATTAAGACTTTTTTTTAATTCATCCCCTGAAGGGGTTAAGCAGGGATTGAAAGTTCACATGGGCATTAAGGGCAATGTGTCATTTTTAAGGATAAACTGTGGCTATCAGGTTTCTTTGATAATATGTAGATCTATCAAGAAATATATTATTTAAACCGTATCCCCTAAAGGGGTGAAATAGACGTTGTACCGTTGTATAGAAAATGTTCATTTGGAATGGTTAGAAATCAAAATGTTTGTAAATACGTTCTTTTTTTATAAACAGGATAATTGATATAGTGCGGGCGTAAGGGAGACCTTCCGGATTTTTTTCGTTTAGCCACGACGAGACTCGACATAAAAAAAATGTTAATAAGATACTAATATTATTGAGTATTCTAAAAAAATCTAAGGATTAAACAATGACTAAAAAAGGATTTTGACCTATAAATTTAAGTTTTTTTTGGAAAATGTAAGGTATATCTCGTGAACGATGTCACAAAGCTATTCGTAGAAAATTATGGAGTTTTTTTTTGTAGATCGGAAAATAGTTATTTGTTATACAAGGGTGCAAAGTTGTATTTTACCCGCGAGTGTGGAATTGAAACACGAGCCAGCGAAAGGATTCTATAGTTCTAAAATAGAATCCTGAGCGTAGCGAGTGTTTCAACACACGAGAAGTAAAATACAGCTTTGCACCCGTGTGTAACACAAAACTTTTCTCCTCACTATAGCGAGAAAAGTGCAACGTGCAAAAAAACAAAGTTCCACAGGCATGATTTTCATCACTGGAGTCACTGATTTTTTTACGATATTATAACAGAAAACTGGAAATTGTGTATAATATTTACGTGAGTCGGAGTCGGCGACAAGTTGTGTATATTTTAGTTGACATTGACAAAGATGACATTTCTGATGATGCGTTTTGAAACTGCATCGAAGTAACTTGTGCGTTTACAATTATACTCAACATCATTATAAAAAATATGTTACTTATAGAATTTTAAGGTATACGACTTAAATCATTAAATAAAGCTAAATTTGGTATCTTTTATTATATTCTCAACCCATTTATTTAATGATAATCGATAATCAAACGAACCATTATTATGAGCGTTTTACGTTTTGTTATCTGTCAAAAGCTACTCAAACACGCTCCAAGGTCAAATTACTTTCCCCACTTGTGGATAAAATGAGTTTTTACCCGCTTGTTTCAAAGGATAAAAGACGGCTTTCCGAGCTAGTGAGGGGAAAATATAATTAACATTTTAGTCAAATTATATACGTTTTTGCGAAAAAGGAACGTAAGCTTGAATTTGTAGTTTAAGTAAGCGCCTAAATAAAGTTATTTGATTTAAAATGTATACGAGCGTTTAATTTAATTTGATATTCTTTGAAGTCGTATATCATTCAAATCGGTTCAGTAGTTGTAATGGTATTGGTAGCCTAATTAAGTCTCGCCAGGTGTATCTCACTTGCTGGTCATACTTACGACTCCTGAAACAGTGTCAAGATACCTATTTACCCAGTCTAGGGCCTAGAAGGTTACTGGCTACTAGAAAAGCTACTAGAAAAAAATAAATATAGAAATTGGTGTGGAATTTAATTGAAACTGTTTGACTATTTAATTGGACGAAATCGGGTCTGATTTCGTCCAATGATTAATTCCATTCCTAAGGCCAAAGTCCTGATGCGTAGGAAAAAGGATATAATCAAATTCAAAAGTCGTTCATGAGTCATAATTGTTCATGAGCGAGTTCGTACTCCAACTCACACTTGGCCGATTTTCGGGAGGCTGTGACCACAACCTTTTTTCAGGTCTGGATCCGCGCCTGCTACACTGACAAGTGTTTTACTCTTAAATTAATAATGAAACTAGTTAGGCGCTATCGGAGTTTTTCTGATGCATTCCTTAACACTGAGACAAGTTCGTGAGTAAAGTTCCGAGAACAATATTCGGTGACATTTGGCAACAGTGTCACAGGGAATTACTGTGTTTACGTTTACAATCAGTGGGGGGTAGTTGAGTCACTATAACGGTAGCGGCAACGAGTAACAAGACTAATGAAGGTTGTAGATGTTATGACGTGTCCATAATATCTGTATACAACCAAATTAATAATCGTTACATAATCTTCATAATCAATATATCTTTGTCAGCTAAATTCGTAATTTACGGCAACCGACTTTCATCAATCCACGGGTTACTTCAGAAAAATACAAAATGTCCCAAATACAGAAATACACATAAGAAATGAGATTGCAGTAGGAAAAAAAGAAAACCGTTTATTCGCGCTATTTTTTAAAGGGGCGTTCTGAA
Source organism: Notocelia uddmanniana (assembly GCA_905163555.1). NCBI lineage: Eukaryota > Metazoa > Arthropoda > Insecta > Lepidoptera > Tortricidae > Notocelia > Notocelia uddmanniana. The sequence goes on from LR991064.1 coordinate 7,590,758, forward strand.
ACTGTACCGTTGGTATTATTTCACAAGAATAAAGATTATTTAAAGTAGAATTATTAATTGACATAATAAAATTTCTGTTTTATTAGTAACAACGGTTTTATTTTAAAATATTGATTGTAAAAATATTGAAAATTTATTGTATTTAAAAGAACCGTTGGGAACAACTTCTTCATAAGTTTTACTTTTAGGTTAATTTACAAGTTTTCGAACGTGTCATTTGTTCAGCGCGTTTTTGGGGGTCTAGTATGAAACTTGAATGTCAACGTGATGTCGAACTATGAACCGACTTATGTCTGGCACTCTATTTTTTCGTAACGAATTGAAAGGGACACAGCGAATGAAGTTCAAATATATCGAAATTTGAATAGCCCCTGAACTATGAAAGGGCAGTTCGTGGCATACCAAATTAAAAAGCTACATTTTTCACGGAGTATTTTCGGAGTGGCATTTCTCACTGATTTTTCGCAGTAAAATAGGCTTGTTCGAGGACCTGAGGTAAAAAATACTAATTGCATAAGTAATTTACTTTCCTATAAGAAATGTGAGCGCGATAAGAAATTAGTGCGCCTGTGATCAGAGGGCATGCTGCTACGAAAAAATATACAACTAAAAAACGAAGATGTGAAACCAACCTTAAAGTAATAGACATACAGTTAAAACTATATTCAATATCGGTCATATTGGATTACTCAATAATTAAGTACACGTACCGTTGTTATTTTGTTATCTGCTTCCTGTCTAACTATATTAGATCGGCCCTGGTGCGTCACACAAACATATTAATTACCATATTGTTAATTGAATTAGTAAATCTTGTTAGTATTTATACAGCGGCGTAAGGAGAGAGTTCTGCTCTCAAACTTTTGTTATTTATAGCAGTTACTTTAGGCATGTATCGTAGACAAGAGGGGTCGAGCGACACGCGGGAGATGTCACAAAGCCATTACGCGCGCTCGACACCACCGGATTAAACAAATGTTTTATAATAATTTAAATAAAACGGTGTTTATAAAATTAGTGTTGGTGATCTGAATTACAAACGGAAGGCAGAACCTGTGAAATGTGTTATCAAGATCCAAGGGAACCTGTGACTGTTTTGTATTATACTTACTTTTCCATTGTTGTTATGTTTTGTTTGATGAATGCTGTATCATATTATTTTTACTAAAAAGGGCTCTGTCACATGTAAGTAGACTTTATGACAATTAGTCAGATTTCTCCAAACCATACATGTTGCGACATTATTGTTATACTAGATGGAAGCCCGGCTTCGCTCGGGTGAAATAAATAAGAAAGAAATAAAGAAAACGTTTATTCGTGACAGTTATGCAAACGACGAAAGAAATAGTGTACAAAAATGTATAAAATAAAAACATTACAACAACGGATTATGATGAAACTTCGAATCGTATAGAAATATAGTCTGTAGTCTGGATTGGGAATAAAAGTATGGAATGGAATTATATGGAATTGGGAGTAAAAGATTACGCAAACGACGTCACGGGCAAAGGTATCTTTGCAAGTTAATCCTAAGCATTTTTATAAGGGTAGTATTTAAAGGCACATAAAACATTTGACACCGTAATCAGTACTGATTTGTATAGCTAAAATACTAATCGTTCATTAAAATTCAATTCAGATGTGCATTGTTAAATATTGATGTGCCAGTCAGTATTTTTGGTGCGAAGTCAGAGCTGCTAACGCGAAAAACAAATGAAGTTCGTGTATCTCCCTCTCTGTCGCACTTGCAAATTCGAGCGACACAGAGGGAAATACACGATGTTCGTTCCTTTTCGTTTCGCGATAGAAGCTCTCTATTCTCCGCCAAATTCTATTCAGTGGGGCCCTTTACACTCAATATCATCGCGATTTTTAAAATTGTATGGGGTCTGTTAAACGCTTAATACTATCACAATACTGGTGTGTCAATATTATCGTGGTTTTCAAAATCGTATGGATCTTTCTTCAATATTCATTGCACGTGATACGGATCGTGATATGAGTATATCGCGTGATAATAATAACCATGTAACAGGCCCCTATGAATGTTGCTTCAATATTCAGTGTTTCACGTGATAATAATAACAGTTGGTAATATTTTCTCCAATTAATGGAAGCTATTTAACAACTTGTTCCGTTTTGCCAAAGGTATTTCACATTCCGATACGCGCACCATCCAGGAATAGGAGCCGTCAGACCAGAGGGCCTACCACGATCTGAAAACGAAGTATTTCCCTCTCCGCGCTCGAATATGCAAGTGCGACAGAGAGGCATATATATTTAGTTTTCGGTTGGTAGCACCTTAGTCCGAGCGTGGCGGACGGTCGAAGAAAGTCAAAGAACATTCCGTGTGTTGTCTGTCACACATATGATGTTTTAGCTTCCCATCGACCTATGAACTTGAAATTAAGTGATAATGTTTATTATGAAGTATATTTTACCAAAAATATCAATATATTGATAAATCACATTTGTTTTTTAGTTGTACGGAACCCTCAGTGTGCGACTCCGACGCACTTGGCTGGTTTTTATTACATTTTGAATTTTATTTCTCTTATAGTAAAATTCGATTCGTTTTAAAGTTGACGTCTGAGGGCCTACCGCGAACCAAAAACGAACTATCTTCCTCTCTGTCGTTCGAATATACATGTGCGAGAGAGGCAGATACTTCGTTTTCGGTTCGCAGTAGCGCCTCTAACGTCCGAGCGCGGCGAACGGCATGAGCTGAGGGTCTACTCCTAACTTCCTATCCTAATCCTAAATCTCCTATCCTAAAATCCTAAATCCTAACTTCGTATGGTGCCGTCCCTTTCACTCATATAGTCTATGACAGGAGAGTGAAAGAGACGGCACCATACGAAGTTAGGATTTTGAATTTCGGATTAGTCCCCCAGTACCACTAAGTTATAAGATAGAGCGAGATAGGGATAGAATTTTGCTAGACGTTTAAAAGCCATAAGTCACCTAGTAGTTTGTCACAAACAAAATAGAGACGCAGCTTTAAGATGGCGGACAGACTCAGCAAACATTGAAGTTGTGTCCTTTACACGATTAATATTATCACAATACTGGGATGTCAATATTATCGCAGTTTTCAAATTTGTATGGATTCTGCTTTAATATTCACGTGATACTTATCGTGATATGAATCCATGTAACAGGCCCCATACATTCGCTTTGAAGGCGGTTGTTGTGACAATCAGTCTAGCTAGCACGATAGATATAAATTTGCCCGTAAGAACTTGCAACACTACAAAGTATCCCAAAGTAAAAGACACAAAAACAAAATATTTTTACCAATTGAAAAAATTAAATTGTGCAGAAATGACCCCTATCATGCTGCTGTAAAAATTTATAACAAAATACCAGATAGCATTAAGTCGGAACAAAAAGACACTATATTTGTAAGTAAGCTAAAATCGCTCCTTATCAAAAATTGTTATTATTCTGTAGAGGGTTTTCTGTCCAATGCTATTGTATAATTCAGAAGTATTAAATATTAATCTTGATATGTTATATAATAACCATTTCGATGTAATCTTAATTTCTTTTCAATTCATTTTATTTAATACAATTTTTAGTGGATAAGGAAATATTGTAACACCTCTGCTAGAGGTAGCATGTATGACACATTAGTTTAATTACTTTGCAATAACATCTGCATTTATAATTATATACATGTAAGCAATAAATAAATAAATTATACCGTTACGTTTTATGTGACGTTTTAATACATTTCGCCCATATAACGTGACGGTATAAGTTATCGTGCTAGCTAGGCTGAATAGGTGTATAGAACGCTTGAAAACTACAAAAACAAAACGCTGCAGACGCGGCTAGCCGAATCCACACAATGGGCGATGATGGCCCATCACCCAGAACGCAGCCCAGCAACCTGGCCAACATACCGGACGCAAAAATAGTTCACGATTTTCGAACGTAGCCGACACTGTCAACCAACAAATTTAATATAGCAATATAGTCTGTGGGCAATATGGCCGACGTTTTGTCATCAAATTAACACTTTTAAATGCAAAATACGCGACAATCCGAATTTTGCGGATACATAAGTTCAACTCAAAAATCGTTATTTTTATACGTTCTTCAATTTGAGACAGGTCTCGTTCGGGTCTACCGTACCCCTGCACGAAATTATTAATATAGATTCGTAAACTTTCTTTCTCTCACTCAAACGTTCGCTGTAATAGGTATGGTATAGTCAACAGCAAACGTAGATTATCATTTTAGTACCTTGTCACTTTCACTACTTTGACGCATTTGGATGTGTATTATTATGATGTTAGTGTGACAAAGTACTAAAATGATCATCTACATTTCCTGTTGACATTTAGAGCTCACTTTATACTGGACAACACATAGTTTAACTAATAATCCAGTATAAAGCGAGCTCTTAATGGCTCAATATCAACAATTAAAAAATGCAGAATATGATGACAATTGGAGTTGATACCTACTCGAAAGTCTGACACTTACCTAATGATTTGTGTCAAACATATTGTTATACTTATTGTCCAACTATTTCAGGTGACCGTCGCTGGATCCGCCGTCGAAACGAGCATGAGAGCAGAACTGCAGTGTTTCCATGCTACCAGACTCCAGAGCGCCACGTTGAGGAGAGGATCCTAATAGCACTATAAGGTAGTAAATATACTACATACATTGAACTATATCGAAATAATTGCTTTTTTGAGCTCAAAATGGCATATAAAGAGTCCTTTTTAGCAAACTTAAATGAATGTAACTAAAAATAAATAACTTAGTTGCATTCCTTTAAAAAAATATTCAATCACGATATTCAATCATATAGATTCCACTTACGGTATATCTTGATTTTTTTGCATGACCGTAATTAATTACTTATATAATCATCTATTTCATTCAGGCTATAATAGCTAAATTGTCGTAGTCATACGCATATTATACGTTAAAATGTAAGTATTACCAATTGCTGTTTGGGAGATAAAATGTAGTTAGGGCGAAGTACCTGGTTGAAAATATTATAATTTCATCATTAAAATTTACATTAGATGAGCAATTATCTTAACTAAGTGCAGAGTTTTAGTTTTTCTTTCCTGTCAAAACGAAATATATTCATTTTATAAAACCAAGAGAAGAAAAATATAAGAATACTTATCAACGACGTAATTAGCTGACTGATCTCATGTGCGCTCGTTTGTTGATGGTGAGGCAAAAAATAGAATATAAAATTTAACAATAGTTTCGTGTTTTCATGTAACTAAGGCATTTCGTAGCATTTCCTGCATATATTCACAGGAATGAAATAGTACAGTTTTTTTCATAGGGGTTAATTTAAATAATTTACTTTTACTCAGCGAATCAATTGTCAATTGACAACATTTCATTTTTTAAGCAGGCTTTTTTCCGATGAAAGGATAAAAAGTAAAGTAAAACCACATTTTTAAATTCTCGGAAATATCCCTATTTCATATAAATAAATCAATTTCAAGAGTTCCTCATACTAAAAGAGAGTAAGTGACAAGTAAGGCGTCACAGCGTAACAAATCGTACAGAAACACTGTTACTGAGATAGATTTACTAAAGAAAGTGAACTACTGTTCTTTTTGTGCGCTGTGACTGTCATAATTCATAGTACGAGGGCTGCCTTTTAAGTTGTGTCGTTAGGAAAAACTAAAGACAATTTAAGTGTTAAATGGTATTTATTGTTTTTCAAAGTAATCACCGTGATATGTAATACACTTTTTCATTCGATCGAACCAATTTTCGAAACACTTATTCCAGTCCGAAGTCGGGGTCTCCGAAATGGCCGTTTTGTATGCCTCAACCGCTTCTTCAGGCGTCTGGTACCGTTGACCACGAAGTCGTTGCTTGATTTTTGGAAAAGTTAAAAAATCGTTAGGGCTTAAGTCTGGACTGTACGGCGGGTGTTCCAGAATTTGGACGTTTTGCTCTTTTAAAAACGCAATTGTTTGCCGGGCGGTGGGCGAGCTCGCATTATCGTGGTGCAGTCTTATACGACGTCTTGGGTTATTTTTTCGAAACTCGCCGATGACTTCTGGTAAACAGACAGTGGTATACCAGTCAGCATTAACCGTTTTACGATCCTCGAGCACGATGGTGGCAACGTGGCCACTTTTCGCCACAAACGTGGCGACCATTTTTTTCGAAGTGCTCCGTGAGCGTATTACTTTGGTCGGTTTTGGCTCATCTTGGAACACCCAAACAGTCGACTGCTGTTTAGAATCGGAATCGTAGGCATATATCCAAGATTCGTCACCACTGATAATGTCGTAAACATGTTTCGAGTTTCCTCGGTTGAATTGCCGCAGAGTTTTGCGACACCATCGAACGCGAGCCGTTTTTTGGTTTTCACTGAGTAAATGTGGTATCCAGCGTGAGATCAACTTTTTTACGCCTAAGTTATCATGCAAAATACTGTGAACACTGGTCCCTGCAATACTTAAGGAAGCTTCTATCTCACGGTATGTCGCATGGCGATCTTCGACGATCAGTTGCCGTACAGCATCAATGTTCTCCTGGCTGTTTTTGGTCGACCTTCACGATGTCTATCCCCAAGACTAGAGCAACCACGTTGAAATTCTAAATACCAGCGTTCCACAGTCCGGACGCATGGTGCTTTATCATTGAAAATTGTAGTCAACTCTTCGAAGCACTGAAGTCGCGTTAAGCCCCTTTTGAAGTTGTAAAAAATTATCGCACGTAAATTTTCCTTCGAAATTTCCATTTTCACAACTGACTTGTCAACTTTGAACGAACGCTGTACTAAAACGGTTGGGCCGATTTCGAGTCATTCTTTTGTTTTCGAATTCTAAATTCAAATATTTTAAGATGACACTAGTTCTTTTTTATGCAATCACGGGAGGTTTGCAAACGACACAACTTAAAAGGCAGCCCTCGTAGTGACGTCATTACTACGATGGTAGGTTCTTTCCAATTTCGTGAATATTTAGAAAACTAATAACTATAAAAATATAAATTTGAAATGTTGTCAATTATGACATCAATAACTACAGTCACGATAAGTGACAATACACACTCATATATACAAGACCTATCAAATTGATTCGTCCAACTGGCTTTGAAGTTTGAAATAATAAATTGAAGTAGGTATATACATTTTACGCTTTGGACTGACTAAGAAAGACCATATGACCTAAATATTATGTAAAAAGAAAACAAATGACTGAGTATCACCTTCATTATGTGAGTTAGGATACCAACTAAATAGTCTATAGGCAAATTTGTAAAAAGTCGTCTCCTTCACGATTTTCGTCGACATCTCTTCTATATACCTAAAACAGGTATGGATGTGTTCCTTGTTGTCTCTAGAACACGAATCTCCCTGTTTTAGTTCATGGAGGGACAACACACATAGCTCTGACGTCATAAAGATGGCGGCCGACCATCGTCGATTTATGTCCAAATCTCGGGTTCTATTTTACCAATCGGTTCTTCTGAAGCGTCGTTTGAAAGCTTATTAGACTTACCTAGTTGGTTTCCAAGTTCTGGTAATAATCCTTATTTACATAAAATGTACTAACGAAAGTTAAATAAATTATATATTAAAATGAAGTACACACAATCAGGATTTACATTTGTCAATTTCATTCAAAATGGCCTCCTTGGGCCTGAACACAGGCCTTCAGACGACGAGGCCAGTCATCAATAGCGGCACGCACGGTTGTCATATCTAATTCCGTCACTGTCTTGACTATGGCCCGCTTGAGGAAGTCAAGATTTGTGTGGGGTTTAGCACAGGCTTTCTCCTCAATAACCTGCCATATAGCATAATCCAGGGGGTTGAGGTCCGGGCTGGAGGAGGGCCAGTCTTCGTGGGCAATGAAGTCTATTTTGTTGCTTCGAAACCAGGCTTGAGTTGTTTTTGCCTTATGTGCAGGGGCTGAGTCTTGTTGAAAGACCCAGGGCTGGTTTTGAAATAGAGAGTGGCTTAAAGGCTTCACTATTGGTTCCAGAACGGTTTCCTGGTAAACTTTAGCCCCAGTTTTGACACCTTTTTCACAGAAATGGACCTGTGTTAACCCTGAGTATGACACACCTAACCAAATCATGACATAAGAGGGATGATGGCCTCGTTGCACTCTCGGAACAGCTACACTCGCTTCTTGACTGTTTTTTGCATACACTCTGTCATTCTGGCGGTTATTATTTCTTCAATGGTAAAAATTTTTTCGTCTGTAAATAATATATTTCGGTGGCCATTTTGTGCGTACCGCTTCAGTAGCACGCGACTTCTATTCAGCCTCATAGTCTTCAATCGTCCATTAAGCAAATGACCTTTCCGTCTACGATAAGCGTGTAGTCTAAGGTCTTGATTGATAACTTTTTTAAGGGAGCTTCTCTTCACAGACATCTGAATTGCCAACAACTTTTGCTTCCGAACGGGGTTTCTTGCGATTCTCGCCTTCACTGCTTTTATTAGAGCTGGGGTCCGAACGGTGGTCTTCCAGACCTCTTGCGGTCATCAAAGCTCAGGGTACTATTGTACTTATTAATGGTACGATAAACGAATTGTTTGTTGATTTTCAGATTTTGAAGCAACTTCAAAATCACGTTTGGCGGATGCCCGCATTTGTGCAACGCAATTACAGCGACATGATTTTCTTTTAGACCCCAATCCATTATAAATATGACGAGATAAGTGTTGTGTGTGCTATAAAATTATAACTGACAACCCGCCATTATATGTCATTTTTTATTTTTTCGGTAGCATTTGTTTTAACGCAAGAAAAGAGTTTGCAAATCGAGTAACAGAACTTAGTAACCAACTAGGTAATTTCTTCTTTGACACTTATACCATAACTAAAGTCATTTTTAAAATACTTTATAAAATGTGATTTTTTTACCCTGCATGATTGCATAAGTACTGATAAAAAATGCTTATAACTCAATAAATAATAACTTTAGAGCAATGTATGTTATTATAAAATAAGTCGATCATTTTATAAGCTTTCCAAAAATATAAGTTTTATTGGTGTACAATAATAAGTAATCAAGTCTTGACCAATTTTGCTCAACATGGGTCATTACGCGTCGACTGACAATCACGACGCTCGACTGCGCTGCGAGCGCTGGCGTCGCGCCTTGGTGTAAATATTAGTAGGAAGTCTGTATGTTGTCTCAGTAAGTATATTGCAGACGGTCATTATTTAGTTTGCTTTATGCATATAAGGTGGTAAAATAAAAACCGTCCCAGATCGCGGGAATTTGCAGCCCAAGCCTCTAGGACCCTAAGGCGAGGATTTTAAACATGGCTTCTGAGGCTCTTCTATCACCGACCGTGCTGCTTACAAATTTTTACGTCTTGCCTTGGCTGTCCCCCTTAATTGTGCTTAAGCTGTGATGCTCTCAAGTACCCATATAGATCGATTAGGAAGTGTTAATAAACGTTTGTTCAGGTAGTTGAATCGTTATGATCTGATTATAACTCGAAATTAAAATTTTCTTTATTTTTATCTTTTTTGGTAAAATTTATTTGAACGCCTGCAAGTTACCTATCAAGATCGATTAGGTAGTGTTATAGGTGTTTATGTAGAAAGTTAAATCGTTAGGAGGATCCTATTCCAATTCTGCTATTGACCCCTGTGACTTAAAACGCCAGTTGACTAGTAAAATTATTTAAAAAAAAAATATTGGTCAATCTTATTTGAACACCTGCAAGTTACCTATTTAGATTGATAGAGTTAATTAGTGTTTGCGCAGGTAATTAAAACATTAGGATTCAACTGCAACTCTACTTTTGAACCCTCTGATTTAGATACTCCACTTGAATAATTTATATTTACTCTAGATTTTTTTACTTGTTAAACTTATTTGAACACCCGCAAATCTTTAGCATCGTATTCCAAATTCCAACTCGACTTTTGACCCTTCCGACTTAGATACCCAGCAGTTGAAATTATTTATTTCTTCAGAATTTGTTTCTGGCCAAACTTATTTGAACGCACGTAAGTTACCTATTAATATCGATAAAGTTGTATTATGGTAGTGGCTGTAGTCATTTGTGAAGGTAGTTAAATCGTAGAAATCCGATTCCGAGTCGGGTTTAGACCTCTCCGACATGGATACTCCGAAATATGTCGCTTCTAGGTAAAAAGGTATCAATTTGTCGGTTGTAAATATTAATTTTTGAGTACAATGATGCACTTAAACATTATTTTTATAGATATTTGTCAAAAACACCTTTTATTTGGGAACGTAACAAATACACTTACAAAGATTAACATCATGCCAATTTAGCCGATTTACCGCGTCGTTCTGTAGGACGTTGGTACTCGCGTTACGGAATTGGCCCTAACATAAGTATTTATTGCTGTACGACGATAAAATCTATATTTTTAGGAAGCTAATAAAATATTCTATCATTTTTATAATAACACCATTCACGCTAAAGTACCATTTTCTTGAATTATTCTGATAAGTAAGCAAATGTAAATAGTAAAAAAAACACACTTTCATAAATATTTTTAAAACCGTTCATTTTTTACTCGGGAGCGGCAAAAAATAGTTAAATACAGTTGTCTCGGCGCCCAATATGAGTTCGTAGCGTTTGGCGTCGAGACACTTGGCTCGTGGGGCAGGGGCGCACAGATGCTCCACAAGGTGCTTGGCAAGCGGCTGAGGGAGGCAACGGGCGATCCTCGCGCGGGCAGCTTTCTCGCGCAGAGAATTGCAATCGCAATCCAGCGCGGGAACGCTGCCTGCGTGATGGGCACCCTACCCAGGGCATTAAATTTTGATAGGTATTTTTAATTTATAGCTTTAATTATTTTAATTGTAGTTAGTTTTAGTTTTGTGTTCTTAGTTATTTATTAATATAATACTATGTATGTATTTTTATTTTCTATTTAATAAATAATTTTATTTGAAAAAAAAAATTGTATTATATGTATTTAAACCGTTCATTATAAATTGTAGGCATCAAAAATACAATTATAGTACATTTAATAAGCTTTCAAACGACACCTCTCACGAACCGATTGGTACAATAGAACCCGAGATTTGGACATAAATCGACGACGGTCGGCTGCCATCTTTATGACGTCACTAGCTATGTGTGTTCCCCCCTCCATGAACTAAAACAGGTAGATTCGTGTTCTAGAGACAATAAGGAACACATCCATACCTGTTTTAGGTATATAGGAGATGTCGACGACTTTTCTAAAACTGGCCGATTGCCTCCAGACTAAAAGTCTACAAGAAATTGACAACATTTTTTAAGCAGCCATTTATCCGATGAAAACAAATAGAAGATAAAAAAAATATTTTTTTTAAATTCTCGAAAATATCCCAATTTGATATACAAAACTCAATTTCAAAAATTCTTCATTCTAAAAGCGAGTAAGTGACATGTAAAGCGTCACTATTACTAAAGAAAGTGTAGGTACTGCTGTTCTTTTTGTAGGTTGTGACTATCACAGTTCAGCCTTGTGACGTCATAGACGACGGTAGGCTTTCTTCACATTTTCGTGAGTACCTTGTAAACTAAATGATGAAAATTTATTCTATCTAACCTGATGAGTTTTCGCGAAATCGGAAATCAAAGAAAACATAATTTTGCTAAATTAACGAAATGCTATATTTGCGTAGTGTGTTATGGTATTGGTGTTTACACAAGAAATCTAATTATGTCACTTTCTTTGTTCTAGCAAATAATTAATGTTTTAAAAAGTAAAGCAATCATTTTATAACTAATTTTGTAGTTAGCACAATTATTTGACCCGAAGAATCTCCGCGTATATTCTTTGATCACTCTATATTTATCATGTATATGTGCAATGTTTCATTTCAGTACGAAAATGAGTTGTCCATACTCTATGTCTGTATAACGTATATATGGATACAAATACGTAACCCACTTGAGTTCAATTAGCGGAAAAATGCTGCTACGCGCGCTAAGGCGTAACGGACAGAGCATTGTTTGGCTTTGATTGGGTTGTACATGTACAGTCAGCGAAATATTTGGGTATACAGCCTAGTATAGAACTTGGTGTGATACGCAACTACAACCCACTTTCGTGAGATAAATTACCTACATAGATTCAATAAATCATCTCCATAAACGCGCTCGTTACGGAGTGTTTGGGAAGGGTTATTATGGAATCAAATTCAATTTTATAATTTAAAAAACTTTTATTATACCTACTTTATAAGAAATTTACTATTTTACATTGTAACAGTCATGGAAGTTTTTTAAAATGACATTAGTTTTAAACTACTATACTATTATGTATTACTTATATATAATAGAGAATAAACCAACTAAATTTCATACATAATAGATACGCGCAATAAAATATTTAAATGCCATTTAGGCTACTGAGCGAGCAAATTACTTAGTCGGCCCATAAAGGTCGAAACGCACAGAGCGGGCGCGGCGCAGTGCGGCGTGGAGGCGGTTTTGCATTATTGATATTTCCGAAACTATCGACGGTCATTACTGCTTCATATGTCACACACGCCGCCTCCGCTCTACCGTGCTACCGAATACTGAGCGTTTTTTTTGGTAGGACGTCCCCCGGACCGCGTTATCTTCACTAAAACACTGCCTCCGCCACGCAACGACGCTGCGCCGCGCTCTGTGCGTTTCAAGCTTAAGTTTTGTCACAAGCATTTCGATAGAGAAAATAAATTAACAAACTTTCTGCAACTCAATTTGTATACTTATGGTTTGAAAGGCTATGTTATTTAGATTAAATACAACTATCAATTATTTCTAAATCATTATGCCCTATTAAAAAATTCCGAGTAAGTTTAAGCCCATTGTCCAGTTGTCCACCTTAAACACGCGAATATTTCTGAAAATATGACTTGAGTAAATGTGCAGGGATATAATAATAATAATAATAATATCGGGGGACAATCTTACACAAATCGACCTAGTCCCAAACTAAGCAAAGCTTGTACTATGGGTACTAGACGACGATATACATACTTATACGGGATTCGAACCCGGGACCTCTAGCTTCAGAGGCAGAGTCACTACCAACTAGGCTAAACAGGTCGTCATATCTGTTTCTGTTGAGTAAGAAATATAATTTAATATATATTTTTTAAAGATCTCTTTCAGAGCATGTTATGCAACCAGCCTTTCATTTTCCAAAAGCTTTAGCTAATCTTCCCAAGAAACTTGCCTATTTTTCACTGTTGCACAAAACCATGTTAATTTTAACAAGCAGGTAAGGAAGTAACCACTTCAAACAAAGTTTTTTTTTGACGGTAAATTTTGATCCGGAATTTCTAAGTTAACGAGAAATACTTATTAATTGCGGTAATATTTTTAAACAACTTTAAAACGGGTTATTTACCATGTATATTAATATTGTTGAGTTTCCGATATTTAACTTTACCATTTTAGCTTGAAATCGTATATTTTTAAACAAATTTTATTGTAATCAGTTTTTAGCGAGCTTTCAAACCAAATATATCAATAACCACAAAAAAACTGTGTTGTTCTATTATATTATAAACGGAAATCACTTGAGACAGAACTTATGGCCCGACTAAGTTAATAGTTACAAATAGTTATATAATACACACGTTCCATACAATCGTCATTTATAGTGTTATATGTTATACAGAGACATAATTATAACTTACAAATAACATGATTTCACTTGTATAGGTAGCCAATCAACGAATATTTCACAAAACAGAGGATCTGTTAATAAATAAAAATACATCACTCCTTGGTAGGTGTATTAGGTTCATTTAAGTTTATTTGTTTTTTTTGACGTGGAAACTTTCTGTGAACTATTTACACAAATATTGTTCTGGCTTTCTTGAGGCCGAGGTTTTAAAATTATCTGATATAATATTACCGCTCTATTCATTAACTAATTTTGTTACAGCAAAGATCAAATTCAGATTTTCAATTTCATACTAAAACCAACAATTCATCCAAAAATATAACAGGTCCTTATTTCTACAAAGTGATTTTACTTTTCCATTCAAATATATACGTATACACCGGGTATGTCCTAAAAATACGGCCAAGACCACCGGGGGATGGGCAGCAGCATCCCTGAACTGAAATGCGGTGGAGATACTGCGATCGCCAACCCGCATGCCAAGCGTGGCGATTATGGCATTTACCCCCGATGAAATTGGGGGAGGCCTATGTCCAGCAGTGGACGTCTTTCGGCTGATATGGTGGTGGTGGTGGTGATGATATACGTATACTAAATAAGGAACATACAAAATAAAATGAAGCTAAAATACCCTTTAAATCGATAAGAGTATTCTTACGTACGCCGAAAGTATGTACCAATACATATTTTCAGCGAGGCTTGGAGCTCTATCGACAATGGCCGTCGCAGTACAATTTTACGTATACTCATACTCAAACTCATTTATTTGTAATGCACAAAGTTTTGACATTTTTGTATACACAATCATGTTCGTTTTAAATTATATTTTACAAAAATGTTTTCATAATTCAATACCTTGCAATAATTATAATAAAAATAACTTATCTCTAATTTTAATTACAATTTATTCAATATAAAAAACCTAAGTAATTCTAATATAATCTAAAAAAAGCATCAAAACTGCCCACAAATGCCCATCACCCCACATTTTAATCTACACAACAGTTTAATCATGTTATGGGGTTATGGGGAAGTAACTTTTTGTACAATAGACATTTATTACACTCCGTACTGCAATAAGTATCATACGATAGAACTGTCTGTGTTTTTCTGATATCCGCTAACGGGACTCGATTAGAGATTCAAGAATGAGTCCTCTAACCTTGCTTAGAAATATGCCCATGACTCTGATGTGTTTCAAAAGCGATATTATATCCCATTCTGATGTCCCCTTTTCTCATTAAGACAAATGGAATTGCGACGCAGCTCTACAGCTTTTTCGGTGTCCATACAAACCCGATAGGGTTTAACGACACTTTTCTGTCAAACCAATGTATACATTTTCGATTGTAAATTTAAAAAAGAAGAGTTGAGATACCTATTTTAGATCGCCTTATTCTATCAGTTAATATTGTAGGTGACTTGGTATTTGAATAGTTAAAACCGGATGTATTTATTATTTCGATGGGTCACGCGCATACTGTTATGATGTCATTTTTAAAATGTCATTCATAGTTGATACTTCATATCAAGAGGAATATGCTTGGCATAATGTTCCTAAAACAGCAATTGGCAAATCAAATTTTATAACGTGCCTAAAAACCTGTGACCACAATTCACATTTTGTCCAACGCTCCTATAAATTTTCCAAAATCAAAATTACTACATACATATAGTTAAAATTTAGTATTTTTATTTACCTACCCTATTTTTTATTTATTTGGGTACCCTCAACCTGTCAATTGTAATATTCGCAACGTGCATCGGTTTCCTTTTGGCATGTAGCTTTTCGCTCATTAAATGATCGTCACTTCCGCTTAATAGCTTTTATAACCAGACCAAGTTTGACGACATTGTGTGTTTATATACAAAATAAAAAAACAAGGGTGCGCCCTTATTTTTATTAATTACATTATAATGCTTTTCACTATAATGAGAACGAAATGACGTGACGCATATTGTATACAATGCATGCTGCATGCTGTTAGTTTTTAAAAACAGGTACTAAGATTGCAAGCTATACCTACGTCAATACCTAACTAAGGCAACCACAATTTTGGAAGGGTGACTATTATTCTTTTAAACTAGCATGGTATTGCTATCATTCCAGTACAAATTATGTGTTTGACGTTTTAACTTTATATTTTGTACTGAATGACAGTTAAACGACGCAGGTGTCACCGTACCCCGAGCTATCTTAAAAGGATAATATAATTCCAATCGACTACTTGCAAGCAAGTGGAGGAAGATCTGCCCAACAGTGTTGCCTAACCTGGATAATCGTCATCAACAACATGGAGAAAGCCCAAAAGGATGTCTCGACAACTCATAACAGATACCTTAGGTAGATAAGTCTTGCGAAGAATGATGAGATAAGAAGCCAAATACTGTAGTAATAATATACACAGGAGATAAACCATAAAACTGCAATATCATTTTCTCAAACATGCAATGAAATATTGATGTTATGTTCCTTATAATAGGCTGCGAAGTATGACGTTTCAGGTGCGGCTAGGACAAGAGGTCGTTAATGCAATTTCATACAAATGTTGCAGGCCTAGGCCGGCAAAGTCCTTTTTTTTAATTTCCATTCCACATAAATTTGTGGCACAGGCGTCATGACATTCTGCCACTATACGTATTAAACATAAAACTGTGATTTTTTTTGTAGTCTATTTCATTGCATGTTTGAGAAAAGCACTATACATACCTCGGCGGGAAATATAGGGTTGCCGGCCTTAGACCTATCCGGCCTCGCTTCGCTCAGCCGTCTATATGTCTTCGGCCGGCAACCCCTTTTGTCCCGGCCTCTGTAGTAATGTACTATTATACGTGGGGGATAAACCATACACAAACGAAGTAAGCAAATCGAAACTCACGCCCCAGAAAAACCCTGACCATTTATATCAAAATACAAGACCTACTTAAAAGTAAGTCCAGTACCAGATTCATGTCCATAGTCACAACACAAGGACTAACTATTATTATTAGGATAACTATTTTCTTGCGGATTGCGACATACTTGTTTAAGATATTTTTTCCAACTAGTAGCTTAATAGTATAAATATAATTTATTTATGTCCAAAGAACATATATACAAGAATACTTAACCATAATAATATAAATAAAATTAAAACTAAGTTAAATCGAAAACAGGGCCCTCAAAGTTCAAACATTTATTTAAACCACACCTTGCCAAAAAGCGCGTTTTCCGCACGCTAGGCGTCCGGAAAAACCCACTTTTTGGCCAAGTGATGACGTAAAATTGTGTACATAACACGGGTCGTAAAACAGCAAGCCCTCTCTCACGTATTTATGACCCTCGCCTGCGGCTCGGGCCTCAAACATCTGCGATATCGGCCTTTCTTTATTTTACAACCCCTGTATCGTAAATAGCTATTACAGTACATATGGTCCTACTTTACCGCACGAGTGCGGTAATCAGCAGATTACGTGCATATGTCGAAACTCTGAAGAGCCATATGTACTGTAAAACGTTGTACGATACACGTGCGAACAGGTAATTCGCAATTCGTGTCGATTTAAAACACTCCCTTCGGTCGTGTTTTAATTTATCACCACTCGTTGCGAATTTCCTGTTTTCTGCACTTGTATCTTAATGTACTATTGTCCAACATATGTAGGTAGTTAGTCTTATGTGTTAGATTTTGGTTCTGTATCACTATGTGGTTTATTGGGGCATACAAATATTTTTTTAAACTTCATAGTATAATATAATTGTCCCCCATTATTTATTTTGTTTTATTTATTTATAGTATAAATACGCCAGAGCATGCCAGAGGGCTCAAAACGAGTTAACAAACTTATCTAGTCCATAGAAAAAAAATGCTACATAGCAGATACTAACTTAGCTTTTGACATAACAAAGTAAAAGTAGATACATATCCAACAAATTATTTTAGATACCTTAGTTTAGTAAATATTATATTTTCAAGATAAATGTCAATGACCCATTTATTTCCATTTTATCACTAAATTAATTTTTATGTATGGTACTTCATTTACTTCTTTAACTAATACAAGAAATAAAAAAATAGTTGGTTAGACCTTAGACCAAATGCCCTGTGTAAAATTTCGTTATAATCAACTTAAAATAATATTAAAAGATTACCTAAACAATTTGCCGGTGCACGGTAGTATCTTGTGTTATTATTGTTTAGCTGAAATTATGGCATCATCGGCGCGTGCACGCCACTATGGTTGCCAAAGGCAGTATGAACCAATGTTAAACTCCATTGGTACTAATTTATGGTGTTAAAGTCTCATGGGGCGCCGCGTGCGCCGTCCGCAATTAACTTGCGGATTTAATCGTCCCACTTATGATGCAACTTTACATAAAACCACATCATAAATTTTGCCTGGACGATATAATTTATTCATACTGTTTATCATCAGTGATTAAAATGTACAATTTTATAATGATGATGCGATATTTTTATAATATCACAAGTTTATTGCCGCTGGATATACATGTTACACTACGCTACATTGTACAGTGTACAATGTACACTAAGTAGGCACATTAAAATTTCTACAAAGTACACCAACAATATAAAATCACACGTAACACATATTATTTTACGTTTAAATTACAACAGATGCTTGTTTTGAAAATCATTTTCCTATTTTTGTTTGACAATCATTTATTATACCTACATACGCATTATTAGATTATTACATTTGTCTCTGAGTCCAAGATTATATGAGATAATTTATTTTATTATAGTCGAAAAAGCAAACCTTTCCCTTTTCTTTTTTTTCTATTCTTGATGTCTGTTCTCGATTTGGCATGGAGGAGCTAAAGTTCAATCAGTGTCGCGACCCACGACATGCAGTTTAGTCACTTGTATACCTGCGATCTGTACCTACAAATAAAAGTTTATATGCATTGACACACAGTATCCTTACGGTGGGAAACCCAGATAAGATATGAACGAGTAGCACTCTATTCATAGCGCGTGCCACGAAAGAAACCCACTTCTTCCTGGTACAAAACAATAGGTAAAAAAGAAAGTTCAGAATCGCGCATACAAAAGAACTCAAGCCATTTAAGGGATGTCTTTAAACACACAGGAGCAGATTTTTTTTTTTACCACAACTAGCCTCACAACCCGTTGTAAGATGAACTGCGTCCAATTCAAAGCTGATTCCAATTCGACGTCGTAGTAGAACAAGCCTCCTTGCCGAACACTACGTACACATTTTTAGTAACGAATAGTTTGACAGGTGTTCAAGAATTTCTTTAGTTTATCCGTGTTTTGTTCATTAAATAGGTGTAATAAAATGCGTAAAAACAAGCACCGTTTCTTAAATATTTATGTAATTCACATTTAATTCATCTAACCTTACCAAAATAATATAATGTATATTAAAAAGTGTGTTTGGAATGAGTTCTAACTTGAGTCCACGCGACCTGCCTCAATCGACTTCACGATGCAAAGTCGGTGGGCGTGAAGGGATATCAGGCCAGAATGGATATGGAAAGGATATCCCAGTCATTGTGGTTAACAATATCGAGTATATAAGGTCATTTCATTTTTATTGCTTTTGTCAAAGAATATTAGATTGATTTCAAAAAGCGTACATTGGGAAGGCTAAGATATTAGCCTAAGATATTAGCCTAAAGCTAAATGGCTGATGAAGAAGTGATAGTGCGTTTGTTTACAATGTTTACATGTTTGTACGAGTATTCTTTAATTTAAATGGATGTGAATCTGTGCTGCTGATTAACTGGAGTCAGTAAAATAAATCTACTCTAACTTTAATATGTAGATAGAGAGACGCTAGATAGATGTAGAATGGGTAGAAGTGAAATGATTGGATGCAACTGTACTGGGATAACGCTAGGATGATGAGGTACTCGTATGCCCCTTTTTATACCTACTGAATAAGTTATCATATCCAAAAGCCTTATTGAGATCGACAAAGGCCATATACAGCGGCACTTGATGTTCGCGACATTTTTCTTGTAGTTGCCGAAGAGTAAATATCATGTCGCTGGTAGAACGACCAGCCCTGAACCCACACTGCGACTCGGGGTAGATCCGAGCAGCGAGAGTATTTAGCCTTCGTAAAACCACTTTTGCAAATGCCTTCCCTGCAATGCTTAACAAGGATATGCCCCTGTAGTTATTACAGTCACCTCTATCTCCCTTGCCCTTATACAAAGTAATGATGTCGGCGTCCCTCATATCCTGAGGAATAGTCCCCTCGTCCCAACAACGCAGCAATAGAACGAACAAAGGAGAAGAAACGCAACTGATTTTCACCAGTTCTGCAGGTACGCCATCAAGACCCGTACTTTTCCCCAGTTTCAGACTCTGGAGAGCTTCAATAAATTCTTCGCTTGTAGGGGGGACGTCAAGCTCAGTCGCTGCGGCTCGAAAGCTCAAATTAGCCAGTGCGGTTGGGTACATAGATACTTCTTGAGAGAACAGGAATATCATAGCACAGCATAAAGCGAAATAAGAACATAACCTATTATTATAATTTTTCTAAGTTACACCACGCTATGACAACGAAGAAAATTCCGATAAGATAGGTTTTAACTTTCACTCGGACCTCTTTAACTATTTTAAAGTGAGTTGTTTTTGAGTAATTTTTTTGTGAATGTGAATGAAAACAAGTCAACGACCGCATTAGCGTGTCGTAACAATGCGGACAGACCAACGTGTCGGTGTTTACAATCTTGGCCTGTACCACTTGCCACTCGCTTGCGCCGCGTTGTATAGCTACAACCATATAATTCTACATTGAGAAGTAAATATCAGAAAAAAAGACTATCGATTGAGTCAATTTTAGAAATATAGAATACTAAATGTCATAGACTCATATGTAGCACGCTATAAAGTAAACCAAGGGGACGTTTGCGAGTAAGAGCCTTCCAGTAAGTGTTTAAAAACTATTATTAATTTAAGATAGAAATTTGATATTAGGTAGGTAGGTACTATTGTAGGTATTGCACTAACTTACTTTAAATATAAGGTAGGGATGGTAGTAATATTGAAGTTATTTTACTACGTACATATTACACAAGCTAGTTAATGTATTATGCAGTTATAGATCCTATTGCTGACAGTGACACAATTTAACTAATTCCTTTCCTGGTTGACCGAAAGGAATTTGTCAGCTCTATCCTGCCTACACAAGTTTAGGTCTCTAAATTACCCTTAAGTTTCCGAAATCCAACAGCGTTCCGTGATTAGTAAACCAGAATCAAATCAAGGATGCTTACAGTCCAAAAACAATCCAACGGGTTTTACCAACACACAACACGTTTTACGCAAGTCACATTTCGAGTAAAACACGGCACTTTCACGCAGAAACTTAGTTTTGGCACAATCAGACGAGAAAAACTGTAAATTTTGGACCCGAACTGAGCGTAGAGCGGCATGAACACGACCGCATATGCCGGTTTCCCCAGCGGTAGTGGGGGCGCGGCGGCCGGGGGGAGGCGGGGCTCCTTAGCCCGCCGTCTTTCAAAACTTCATATAAAGCAAGCTGGAGGGTCAGTCTCGTATTATTCACAAGAGAGGCTTCGCCCCGTTAGTACAGGCAGCTTACTAATAACGTATATATTTAAGAACCTCAACATGTCTACTGAAAAATACATCTTTATCGCGTCGGTGGTTGCAGTTGCGATATTCATCAGCAGATCAGTGTCTGTACCGGTCAAACCCCGCATCGTCAACATAGATGAAGTGCTTAACCGGACAGTGTGTCCCTTCAAAGTGGAAATCGACGACAATCCTGATCGTGTGCCTCGGAAAATAAAGATGATCCGATGTGCGGAGCAGCCTAACCACTGGTGCAGAGCGAAAGGCATCCCCGACCACGAGTGCTGTCATCACAAGCACTCCAACCACGAGATGGAATGCGTGGAAGTGCGGGACAAGGCGCTGGTGTACTACAAGAACACGGATAAGACAGACTTCTACGACGTGACAGTGGCCTGCACTTGCATGATAGCGTCAGTGGACGCCGTGCACGTGGGCTCATAGGGCTTGCGACGCGGCCGTCGGCGCCGCACTCGCCACAAACACAGTTCCTATCCTCGTCGGAGGACTAAAGTGAAAATTTAGTGATCACCCATGAGAGGTGATCGTGGCCTGCGTCCAGCGGGAACAATATAGGCTGATGAAGAAGTGATCGTTCGTTTGTTCACGTGTAACTTATTTATTTATTAACTAGGCCAATTTTATTTAAATGGTTGTGAACCTGTGCTGCGGACTAGCTAAGTGTATGTACGTGAGATTGCTTAATTTATTTAATTAGTATTATTATGTTTGAGTGGCAGTCCGCGGCAGACAGCTAGTTAGGTAGGTAAATGTTAAATGATGATGTTGAACATGAACGTAGGCAACTATTGTTAGTCAGCTAGTTAGTTAGTTAAAGTGTTAAATTGTAACCAGTGCGGGTCAGCAGCCCGAGCCAGACTCTAAGAGTGAGCTATTTTTTGTCCAGATGCTCTTAGCGAGAAGTATTCCTCGTGTTTTTAAATGTGATATTACCTATAATTTAATAAACTGTTTTTTTACGAGATTATATATTATTTATCTGGTTACTTACCACCCAGTTTACTCCTTACCTTAACTTCCCCATACCTACTTAGATAGAAAATCTTGCCCAGCAATCAAATGACTTCAAACTAATTTAGGTATCTTAAGTTTCTTAAAAATACAATTGGTAATTAATTGTTTTTGACCAAAATGCAATACGAATTCAGCCCACAATTGTATTCGGTATTGACTTGCTAGCAGCGACAGTGCTCATTGAATTTGTAGAATATGATAATAAAATAAAGTTAAATATTGACATAAAATTGATCCAGTAAATATACAATACTATGAAGATAAAAAAGATATTAATAATCATCCTTCTAGCTTAAGATTCACGAAGTGAAATGCATTATTTCATTGGGAACTTAGCTTGTTTTTACATTTTTAACATACCATTCAAGTCAACTACTTGCATACCTATACTTTATTGCATTGCCAAATTCCATTCCAGTCGCGGGATCATTGAGTTCGGGTAAGATTACAAATAACTGGCGTCGCGAAAAGCAGACAAGTTGCCTGTTCAGAGGAGAAAATCGTAATAGAACCGCTTTCTTTGGAAAAACCGATACCTATTTTACAAGAGTTTATTACGATATCGATCGAATTGACGGTCATAGTGAATCACCAGTGACTCAGACTCTCTCTTACCGCATGGCGTTAGCCAGACTTGTTTAAACTCGATCATTCTAATCTAAAGTGAGGGCGGGCAACTTTACTGTCGTAGAGGTAGGGTGCTAGGGTGTTAAAAATCAAATTTGCCCTAGTGAGGCCTGGTGCTGTAGGATCTTATTCTTGAACGTTAAAACTTATAATAAGTGTTATTAACAACAGCTTTAACTTGGTTAAATACGAGTATAATAAGTGTTGTAAAATAAATATAGTGTTGGTTAAAAATGGGTGCCAAGTTGCCCAAGGTCCGTAGATTATCTGAAAAGGTGCCATTTTGGTTAAATATAATAAGTGTTATTAACACAGTAAAACTAATTTATTGCGGTTTAATGCATGTTGAACTTTATCTAGGCAGTTTTCTTAAATATCCAACAGTTTTCATAGTATTATAACATACTGCATGAAAACCGCCAGGTTGAGGCTCAAAATGCATTAACCCGCAATAAATTAGTTTTACTGTAAACAATCCAGTACCGGACTTGGCACCTTTTCAGATAATCTACGGAACTTGGCACCCATTTAGATCTCAATTCTTATGTCGGTGAAGACGACAACCACGCATCGCTTATTCTTAATATTGAACTTGGCTCCCATTTTCACATTTACGTTTTTGATGGGAATTCATGCTATTGGCTGCGTAATCTAAAATGAGGGCGGGCAACTTCACTGTTGTAGAGGTAGGGTGATATGGTATTTAATATCAAATGTTCCCTAGTGAGGCTTAATGTTGTAGGATCTTATCCAAAGAATTAGGAAGAAAAAAGCTGCGATAAGTAACGTCGCCGTCATCTAAATCGACCAGGATGGGTTTCTTTAAAATCTTAAGTCATCAGTCACTAAAATTAATAATATATAAGAGTTAAACTGTTGTTTTGAAGAGTGTTTTGAGTGAGCAACGCGTCATATATCAAAGAGAAATCATAATAGTTTGTCACTATTAAGCTATTCAGTGTGAGATCATTAGTGAATATTAGACTTCTTCGAAAAAGTAGGTACTCGCAAACGGGAGCGTATCTAACCGTCCCTATTGAATAACCGCGTACCTATTGAATTTTAGCGATACAAGCGTATAGAGTCCTAGTGAAAAACTATAGGTATTAAGAACTACAAGTAGGTAGCGCAAATATCATTGAGAATTGGTGCCAGACCGCATCGAATACTAATAAATAAAATAAATGGGTATTGGGGTACAATCCTACACGAATGACTTAAGTAGCCCCAAACCCAAACTAAGGAAAGCTATTGAAATTACGCTTCCTATAAGACATCTGGACAAAACTGGCCCAGACTCTTACAAGAATATTCTAGAACGTTCTAAAATGTTCCAGTGAGCTCCAGAACAGCATTTCTCAAATTATGGGTCGTGAGCCACCATTAATTATTAGGTTAGAGCCCCTCAAAAATTGTAACACTCATATATACTATATATACTCAACCTTTTATACTTCCTGACAGACCAAGAGGTCGGTCTCGACTTTAGTTTTTTTTTTGTCAGGTAGATTACTTATGGTCCTGATAATTTTGGACACCACGTGCTAATGTTTGTTAGAGATCCCTCATAGGGATATATAGTAAGTTAAATTTAAATAATCACATTTTTTATGAGTGGCGCTAGTGGACCCGTTGAAGCCCTCTTAATCCGAATTACTTTCGTGAGCATCTGTTATTCTGATACTTAGATATATTTTCAACTGGCGATAACGATTATCAATAGGGTTTTTCCTAACACTATTTTTTTTACCGCACGAGTGCGGTAATCAGCAGATTACGTGCATATGTCGAAACTTTAAAGAGCCATATGTGCTGTAAAACGTTGTATGATACACGTGCGAACAGGTAATTCGCAACTCGTGTCGATTTAAAACACTCCCTTCGGTCGTGTTTTAATTTATCGCCACTCATAGCGAATTTCCTGTTCTCTGCACTTGTATCGTAATGTACTATTAAATACATACATAAACATGAAAGGGAGGATGCGGGTGGCGCCAGGACCGGTCATTGTGGCACTCTTTAGGGCAGGCCTATGTCCAGCATTGGACGTCCATCGGCTGATATGATGACTAAACATGAAAAAAAAACCGGCCAAGTGCGAGTTGGTCTCGCGCACGAAGGGTTCCGTACCAGAAATAATACAACATCTGTGAAAATTTTAACCTCCTTGCTTTTACGGTTCATGAGATACAGCAAAAAACGCCAACAACTACTCTGTTGTATGGGAGCCCCCTTAATTATTATTATTATTATGGATTTGGTATTTATTGTTGTAGCCATAATAAAAATACATAATCTGTGCAAATTTCAATTGTCTAGCTATTACGGTTCTTGAGATCTAGCTCGGCGAGTGGTAGCCATGAAAAAGGGCTAAAATATCACGTTTTTTGTATGAGAGCTCCCCTTAATTATTATTATTATTTTGTTTTTAGTATTTTTTTGTTATAGCGGCAACAGAAATACACAATCTGTGAAAATTTCAACTGTCTAGCTATTACGGTTCTTGAGATACAGCCTGGTGACAGACGGACAGCGAAGTCTTACTAATAGGGTCCCGTTTTTACCCTTTGGGTACGGAACCCTAAACAGAACCCAATTTGACCATAGAAAATTGTGATGTCATTAGGCACATTTCCCTACAAACTTCATACTAACCGAGCGTTTATGACGTTTCGTAAAAACATTACACTCCTTCTTTTGGCAGTCGTGTAAAAAGTTGCTGATTTGACTATAACTGCAATACCGTATTGTAACATTGTCTATAACCACTGATAGTGAGAAGCAAGTAAAACTTTTAATAAAATAGAAGCACTGACTTTAAAATGGTGATGAGTTCCAGCAGTGCAGTGATGAGTTCCAGCAGTCAGCAGTCATTAACTGGGCATTTCCAGAGGTAGTAAATTCAAGAACCCGGAATTTTTAAAAGCGGCCGGTTCAAGAAGCAGACAATTTTGAAAGTAGTCATTTCCAGAAATGGTTGTTTTACAAAGTACTCTAGGTAATGCAAATAAAAACCGGCCGATTGCGAGTCGGACTCGCGCACCTAGGGTTCCGTAAAAAATATTTTTATTATATGATGTAACTAAAAATTTACGGTTTTCGCAGTTTTTCCTATAACTATTATTTTGCTATAAGACGTTGCTTCGTACCAAATTTCAAGATTCTGAGTTCACGGGAAGTACCCTGTAGGATTTGATTCCCTTGCGAGTGTCGAAAATTTGCGGAAATTGGAGGCATAATCTTTTGATTGCGTTGGCTTAGAAAATTTTTCACAGCTCCAAGGGACAGTAGACCTAAGTATTTGATATAAATTCCAGTATGATACCTCCACGCGTTCTTGACAGACAGACAGACGGACGGACAATAAAGTGATCCTATTAAGGGTTCCGTTTTTTCTTTTCGAGATACGGAATCCTAGAAATGGGTCTTATTAAAAGTGGTAATTTTTATTTGTGGCCCCAAACCGCCGAAATGTTCATATTCAATGAGTTATAGAAAATTTACGTGTTTTATCGGAGTGGAACATGGCAAAAATATTTTTAAGTATCTTCAAGAGTTGTCTCAGCAACCACCACCACCACCATATCAACCCTAGGACGTCCACTGCTGGACATAGGCCTCCCCCAATTTCATGGGGGGTAAATGCCATAATCGCCACACTTGGCATGCGGGTTGGCGATCGCAGTATCTTCACCGCACTCAAGGAATGCTGCTGCCCATTCCCCGGTGGTCTTGGTCGTAGTTTTAGGACATACCCCCGGGTCCAGCAACCTCAGCCACGTCCAGATCAAAATGGACCGCTAATATGTAGATATATAGAATTTATTAACTCTCCAAAATTAATGAGGGGTAAATAAATAATATAATTCTGTTATACAGCATATAGTTCTTGTATTAACGAAACGGCAAAGCCACATATTTGACTAAGGTGTAGAGTTTGTGAAGTTAGGGCTTGCAGAGTTAGAGCGTGTAGGATTAGAAGCTTGGCTCTACATGACATCTGATAACTTTTTGACAGTGCGATATTTTCCATAAAAATGTTTCAGATTCAGATTCATGTATTGCTCATTCATTTTGTGTTTAGGTGTTGTTGTATTTGTTGTTGTGTTTTTTGTTTTTCGTGGGATTTCACTTCTTTTAGAAAGTTTGCTTAAGACAATGAGTTTTATTTTGTTCATTATTTCTTAATTTTTTTGGGGTGTATTTCTTGTAGAGAAAAGCTATCGAAAGCCCCATATACACTTTAATCTGTTTTTTTTTTAAACCTGAAACTTAAAAGTTTGTAATAAATAGTTATACTTATAACTACCATAATTTTGTATACTTATTACTAACATAATTTTGTAATGTGTAGTGAATACGGATGCCCGACGTCCGAAATAAACGTTTTCATTTCATATCATTTCATAAAAAGTATAAAATTTCATAAAAAATATAAAATTCTCATATAAGTGAAGATGTAAATATCTTCTTTTTGAGAATAAATGTTCTTAAACCTAAAACGCGTATAATGTGCACTTGTATAATCTTTATTATAATATATATCTATCATGACATTAAGCTTGTATGCAAAAATCCATACAAACTTCCATTCCTTAATTGAAAGGTTGGTGGGTGGTTTACTAGAAGTCCTGGAATATGTTTTTTATTATTTATAACATTCTAGCATCAATATTTGCGGAAGTCTCATGCATACAAACTTCCATCCCCTAGTTTAAGATTGAGGGTAAAAGTCCCAAGCTTAATTTTTTTGTTGTTTGTGTACTAATACTAGCTTACATACCAAATTTAAGCTTTCTAGGATTTCAGTAAGTATCCTAAGTATTTTGATGATCATCAGTAAGTGAGTCGGTGACGAAATCGGGGTTTTTCAGGTATCAATAAAATCTAAAGTATAATCAATAAAATATAAATTTTATATGTTTATAACGTTGGGACTCGCGTATGTCCTAAAACTACGACCAAGACCACCGGGGGATGGGCAGCAGCATCCCTGGAGTGCGGTGGAGACACTGCGATCGCCAACCCGCATGCCAAGCGTGGCGATTATGGCATATACCCGCCGTGAATTTGGGGGATTAATAAATCCACTATTGACATCATATCCCTAGAATATTGTATATCTGGTATAATCCAAACCCAAGATATGAGGATTCAAAAAAACAACGAACTGCCGTGCCCCCAGATTTTTTAAGTCTTAAGATTATAGGCACTTTTGTACTGTTAAGCCTGTAAATGTATATTGTAAGTAAATAAATAAATATAAATCCTTGTAGTATTTATTAACAATGTATGTATGTATCCTGAAGTCCGCATTAAACGCAGTTTTTTAAATCACGCTATGGCTATTTTCTGAATCCAAGTTCAGAAAAATGTCGCATCTACCCTGCACGTCCGTATTCATTGATGAAAATAAAAGATGGCGGTCTGATGGACAGGTCAAGAAAAATGTTGTAGCTTCGCATTACATTCAGAATCTATTTGTTTTATTGAAGTAAATTTGTAAAAATGTTAATCCGTTCATTCTTAGTATGTAAGACGTAAATACAAGACACTTATTTCCGTTTGTCGTTGACTCGTTGCCTATAGTCATTAATTGCCCAGTCGTTTTACTCAGAAACTGTAAACTCTTCAGTAATATTATAAAACAAGCGTAACCTACAGGGCTCTACAAAGTTTATTACAGAGAAAAACACTTTTAGATGAAATTATGGATAACCAGGGGCTCCAAAGGATGTCAAGGGCGACACGCGGCAAGCACGTATTGTTTAGTATCGAAAGTCTAGGTCTCAACTTTGTTCTTCTCTTAACATCCTCACGTTATAACGTTTTGCGCGCCAACACTTACCTAATTGCAATGGACTACGAAGGGACGAACAAAATTTAGAGTCTGGTCAGCTAGTGGTCAGCTACATGCATTTTTATAAGGGTGCTAACGGAATCCTATTATCAAGCCTGCCCGTCCGACCGTCTGTCAGCGGGCTGTATCTCATGAACTGTACTTAATAGGTAGTTATGTAGTTGAATTTTTTACAGGTTCTGTATTACTGTTGCCGCTATAATAACAAATAACAAAAAATACGCTACATATTTTGGCCTGTAATCGTTCAGACAGTTGATTTTGAAAACTCTTTGTAAACTAAAAATTTGAAGTATTAAGTGTCGTATTCAGGGTTATACTCTTGCCAAGGTGCCTATCATGTTGACAAGTATTTTGTGTTGCCAGCTTAACCAGCTTGAGATTTCTTAAAACTAGCCGCTCACTGGGCTGGCTCTAAACCTCTTATGCTATGTAGGTCAGCATGACTGGGAATTACCTCCACCTTACAGAAGCCCGCACCGCAGCCATGATAACGTCGCTCCTTGATCTATACGTATGTGATGTTTTTTTTTATTTATTTTTTATTATTATCAAAAGATACAATTTTACAATTGGTGTATATCCCACAAAACGGTTTACACAGTTTGACTGTGGGATCTGAGTCTCTTCGCTGACTACTATTACTACACATATATAATTAATATAATATAACATCTATTACAACTTATTACTATTTGCATATAGTTTAGACTCTATTCTCTACTATGCTATTTAAAAAATAACTAAATAATGTTGTATTCCTGGTGGTGAGTAAGGTCGCCAGAGCTGTGTTGCGAGTCAGGGACCTACGACACAACAAAATTTGAAGTCAATATAGAATCGAAAACGCGCTTGTGTTCTTCTGGAGTCACAAGCGTCCATAGGCTACGGTGTCAGCTTACCATCAGGCCGGTAGTAAGCTTTTTTTCCACCGATGTAGTTGCAAAAAGAAAGATACTTAATGTAGTAGCTTTGACGGCGACGTGTTGTGATGGCGATTAACGCTTTCTGGGGAAATTTTACTATAGATGTTGGTAAAAAACGCTAAGATCTTATTAAAATGTAGAATTTCAGTAGAACCTATCATGCAGTAGATATCGTTTAGCCGTAGTACGCATCAGACACGGCGTACTACGCATCTTGTCTTGTGATTGCCGCTTGTAATCCTGTGATATCGATGTCTTTCTGGTCGCCACGCCGACTGCCATACGATTAATTCTCGCTCGACACATAGTGTTTTTAACTTTTGGTACCTACGGTGGAGACGATGGGCTCTTTTCAACCCTTTACCTATTATAATTTAGAAATTGACTTATGTTAGGCAACCGACCTCATAAGCTACGTTAAAATTGGCACCGGCAGCAGTCATCCCGCACAGGAAAACGTGAAACTATCAGATATCATCAGATTGTAACGGACGTAATTTACCTAACATGACTGTAGACGATAGACGACCTTACGGCTACGACTTCAAGCGGTGGCGGCAGCAGCAGCGATTTTTCTAATACATTGTGTGAATTTGCGTATATGATCCCAAGTAACCGCTGTCCGTTGCGTGTCTCGAGTGTCTCGTCCGTATTCGAGCAAAGTCGTGGTCGGGCTTTTAGTGTACGGCACAAGATGCCCGCTCGACATGCGACGGCGACTGATGCATACACCCTATAGTAGCATGATTTAATTTATCTATGGGACATATGGCATTCGTCTCTTCCTAGTAGCTAACAAATAGGTATGTAATGTACCTAAGTGCGAGGGGGGCGAATGATCAATAATCATGCCACAGATCATGCTATTAGCTAGCTTCCAGCCTGTTTTACATGGATTTATATTATGAATTTAACTAACGGAGGGGGCGCTTAGGGCCTCCGCTAATATGCGCGGGTGCACGCCTATCGGTTAAATACCTACTTAGTATGAGCAGCGCAAACATGCGCGGACCCATGCTCATACAATTTTCTATAGGCGTGCACCCGATCCGTGCACCCGCGCGAGTTAGCGGAAGCTCTTAGATCGTACACTTACCACTGTGCCAGCAGGAACCCGCTAAATGAGCGCTCGTCTCGCGTGCGTTTTTTTAAGCGGAATGCTGGGCAAGAGCAAGCGTCTACAAGCTACGGTGTCTGTTTGCCATTAGGCAGGCCTTACGCTTGTTTGTCCCCGTAGTAATATTAAAAAGAGAAAACTTATTTACTGCACTGAAGAATAGACAATTGCAAAAACACGCTCGCCAATCCAGTGATATGGACTGCTCTAGCACCAAAGATAAACTGCGCATAGGATCGCTAACTTCATTATATAGGACACCGATGAGCACATCGAGGCCACGGGACTTGCACCCCCAAGCTGGTATTCATAACACTAACCGCAACTCGCCTCGTCCATAGTTTAATGTGTGACCATTGAATGCTTAGAGACGTTACCAGTCTCGGGGTCAAGATATGCTAGTATCGTCGAAACAGTTTGTGAATCACAACTGAATGCGGTGAGAGCAGACGCGCCTCCGTACATACATGCTCATGTGTACCTATGTGTCATCGACTCACTTGCGATGTAAGCGGTCTCTAAGCGGCACGGGCTATGATGACAAATCGTATGATGTCAGCCGTTCACAAATCATTATAATCCAAAAAGAAGCCCTCAATCCTACCTTCGTCAAGTGAGTGGGTAGCATGAGAGAATAAGTCGCCAAACGGTCTGTAATTTTACAATTCTTATTTAACTTGCAATGTTTGTTTGTAGACTTAAGTAAATATGTATACTCTTAGTCGGCCTGTTTAGCCTAGTTGGTAGTGCCATTGCCTCCGAAGCTAGAGGTCCCGGGTTCGATTCCCGGTAAGGGCATTTGTTTCTGTGGTGAGCAGAGACATTTGTTCCTGAGACTTGGATGTTTTCTATGTATTTAAGTATATATCTATTAAATATATCGTCGTCTAGTACCCATAACACAAGCCTTGTTGAGCTTACTGTGGGACTAGTTCGATATGTGTAAAAATGTCCCCTAATATTAAAAAAATATTAATATTATACTCGGGTTAAATCTAGCAACTGAATTTTAAAGCCGTTATTCTCGATCGATTGACTTGAAAGTCGTATTTATATAAGTTCGGTGACAAGGCATATAGGTATAACACCGAGCAGATCTGATGATGGCGACAGAAGGTGGCAAAAGCAACTCCTAACCTACACAAGATAAACCTTTCGTGTTTGAGCTCATTGGAACCATCCTCACGAGTATTGAAAAAGAAAACCACAGTCGAGTCGGCAATAAAACGTTGTACCATAACTTTCAGAGTTCAGAGCTTTTATTTCAGAGCTCAATATCTCAATAAACGGCTGAACAGATTTTCATGAAACATGGCTAAGAACACTCGGGATAAAATTATCTATGACAAAAAAAACTAAACGAAAATCGGTTCATTGGGAGCTACGATACTACAGACAGATACACAGATATACAGACAGACACGTTAAACTTATAACAATTCTCTCTTTTTGCGTCGGAAGTTAAAAATTAAATTTCAGACCGACTTTTATTTATTTTTGCTGTTAAAAACTGCTGTGAAGCAATGCAGCCATTTGTTATTTTGCATAGACATGGTCGATAAGTCATGGTCGAACGCGGCCAACTGAACCAGATAATATACCACAGGCTGATAGGATGAGATTTACATATTTTGGCACTTATAAGTTACTAGCATTTGCCCGCGGCTTCGCCCGCCTACTAAACGAAATGTTTAACCGTCTACAAAAAACTGGTTCGTATGTTTGTCCACGATTATCTCGCGTTTGGCTGAACCGATATTTAGATGCGGTCTCCAGAAAAGTAGTTGTTACATTCTGGGGGTTTCGGTATACGAAGTTTGGTGATTGTGATCCATTAACAGATGAACAGATGAAAAGTCAGTATACATTCTGAGAACCGGCAAACTTTTGAATTTCATGTGATTTTGGCAAAAATAAGGATCGAAAACTATTATCATACATTTCCGAGAGGCCGAAGGGGAAAGGGCCGATGAAATAAAAGCATGTCTTAAATGGCCCTTAGTAAAAGTATCTGTGTACTACAGTAACACCAATAGGTCTAAACGACCAAGCAGCGCGCAGCGGTCATAAACTCTGGTCCTTTGAAGTACAAAGATACTGCTAATGCAATATCACGTGTAACATTTATTTTTCTTAAAACTAAATTTATTAGGTAGGTTTTGCCAGTTCCCATTGGAGCATCCAAAAAGAAAATTTGGCCTCACTTCCATTCGCACTCCTTACTGTCAGTCCGTCTGTTACAACTGAATTGATTTTACTGGACCGATTGAATTGCAATTTGGCACAAACTATCAAGAATTTAGAGCGCTCGTGTCCTAGCGGCACCCGCCTACCGCGTGCGGTGTGCAAGGTTAAGCAATGTGGGCGCAGGTCAGTTCTTGGATGGGTGACCGCTTTGAGTGGTTACTAACTGACTCTCGTGCTTTGGAAGGCACGCTCAGCCGTTGATCCCGGCTGCAATCGTTAAGCCAAGTTAGAGGCCTTCGAGCGGCTTGCGAACTTCTAACAGTCAAGTTGCCCACTCACTTGACAAAGGGGGGTCGAAGTTGCATCACGTCCGTAGGGAGTACCCACCGTTACCCTACAAGTGACCCCTGGGTGGTGCTAAAAGTGCAACAAAAACTGGCAACCGTACTTGTCTTCTCAAAAACTAGCGGCTCGTAAATAAATGCCATACGATTGAAAAAAATCTAAAGGTTGATTTAAATGGAAAAAAATATCGGAACCTCTATGTCGTTTTTAAAAGCAAATCCATAGATACCCCACACGCCTATATAGTAACATTTAACTTTTTTGCATACAGGCATGTATGGAGTGCCAAATTTTACCTCAGATTTGTATTAAGAGACCTCTCGGACGCTCAGATATCGATTTTGAACAAAATCGGGACGAAAAAGAAGAATAGCAATATGGCCGCCACTTTTTCCAAATTTTACCTCGGAGTCGTATTAGGGGACCTCTCGGACGCTCAGATGTCGATTTTGAACGAAATCGGGACGGAAATAAAGAAAATCAATATGGCCGTTACTTTATTCAAAGTTTAGGTACCACGGATTTCTATTAAGAGTCCTCTCGGACGCTCAAATATCGATTTATGTCGAAATCGTATTGGTCGGCAGTGATTAATAAAACCACTTACAATACATTGAATCAAAAAAGGTCGTATCTTCATATCCGGAACTCACGGCACTTATGCACCTTTAGACCTTATAAGGAACTTACATGCCAAATTTGGTATCTCTCTTTTACAAACTTCGGACCCCCATTTCACCCCCTTAGGGGTTGAATTTTGAAAAATGCTTTCTTAATGCACCTCAAGACCTTATATGGAACCTACATACTAAATTTGGAATCTCTAAAACCAGAAGGTTGCGCTGTGCGTTGATATGTTAGTCACTCGTTCAGTCAGTTATTTCTTGAAATTTGGCACAAACTTTCAAAAGTTTTCATGTCCACAATATTAAATTTCATAACCGATGCCATTTTCGTAATTAACGTCCCAACAAACCATAAAAACGGCACCCATATTAATATTTAGACATTTCATCCCCCTCGCACCCCAACAGGGGGGATGGTATTTCACGTCCAGCACGTGAGATTTTAAAATCATTGTTGTTTTCGTTATCAGCGACCCGGTATATCATAAAAACAATACCCATGTCGATTTTCAGAATTTGTCACCACCTTTCCCCCTTTTAGGGGTTGATTTCTCAAAAAACCTGAAACACGTATTTCCTCATTTATCGTTAGAAATACTGCTGTGAAGTTTCGAATAAAATAGTCCAACTAATCTAGTTTCCCCATACAAACTTCGGACCCCCATTTCACCCCCTTAGGGGTTGAATTTTGAAAAATCCTTTCTTAGTGCACCCCTAGACTTTATAAGGAACCTACGTGCCAAAGTTGGAATCTCTAGGACCAGCGGTTTGGGATGTGCGTTGATATGTCAGTCAGTCAGTCAGTCAGTTTCTTCTTTTATATATTTAGATAACCATTTTCGTGCTTCTTTCTCGCTTGCTCTTACACGTTCTTGCGCCAAAATAAGCGATTTCACCAGAACACGAATACTGTTCTAAGTCCTCACGGCAGTCCGTGATTTGCTAGCAAACTCCAATTCCAAACTATTTGTGTGGTAAAGCGAGCTCCAACTGGACGCTTACATACCAACAGGTACCTCGGGTTACCATGCCAGCGGTCCCGGCGCGCCAAGGTGATTGACAGCAAATTGCGCTTGTCTGCCGCCGCGACCTTAGTACCGCCCAAGGAGGCGTCTAATCAGGTCACCCGGGTTCCGTAGTAACTGACCAACGATACCAATAGACATGGATCTGTAGCCACTCCAGTATTTAATTGTAGACATGGATTTGGCGAAAATATGTGGTTGAGATTCGTTCCATCGAATAGTTTGTCAACTGCTGCCATCTACGAACATACGTTTACACAACACGTATTTCTCATTTCAATAATAATATATTTAACCCGCTAGTTCTTAGGTACAAGTTGATTTCGCGTAGTTACATTGAAAATGAATTTGAAATACGTAACGTCACGAATCGGTCCTCTGGCAAATTTGCTTAAATAGATCGGTGCGCACGCGGCTACGCCGTAGCACTCCGGTCGCGTAGCGACAGCTGACTGTCTAGTTTTCTAATATTCAATATACTCCTTGCTGACTAGTTAGGGACTAGAGAAATAGTTATTTGTTATACAAGGGTGCAAAGTTGTATTTTACCCGCGAGTGTATATGCATACACCCTATAGTAGCATGATTTAATTTATCTATGGGACATATGGCATTCGTCTCTTCCTAGTAGCTAACAAATAGGTATGTAATGTACCTAAGTGCGAGGGGGGCGAATGATCAATAATCATGCCACAGATCATGCTATTAGCTAGCTTCCAGCCTGTTTTACATGGATTTATATTATGAATTTAACTAACGGAGGGGGCGCTTAGGGCCTCCGCTAATATGCGCGGGTGCACGCCTATCGGTTAAATACCTACTTAGTATGAGCAGCGCAAACATGCGCGGACCCATGCTCATACAATTTTCTATAGGCGTGCACCCGATCCGTGCACCCGCGCGAGTTAGCGGAAGCTCTTAGATCGTACACTTACCACTGTGCCAGCAGGAACCCGCTAAATGAGCGCTCGTCTCGCGTGCGTTTTTTTACCGGCGTTTTTTATAAGTTACTAGCATTTGCCCGCGGCTTCGCCCGCCTACTAAACGAAATGTTTAACCGTCTACAAAAAACTGGTTCGTATGTTTGTCCACGATTATCTCGCGTTTGGCTGAACCGATATTTAGATGCGGTCTCCAGAAAAGTAGTTGTTACATTCTGGGGGTTTCGGTATACGAAGTTTGGTGATTGTGATCCATTAACAGATGAACAGATGAAAAGTCAGTATACATTCTGAGAACCGGCAAACTTTTGAATTTCATGTGATTTTGGCAAAAATAAGGATCGAAAACTATTATCATACATTTCCGAGAGGCCGAAGGGGAAAGGGCCGATGAAATAAAAGCATGTCTTAAATGGCCCTTAGTAAAAGTATCTGTGTACTACAGTAACACCAATAGGTCTAAACGACCAAGCAGCGCGCAGCGGTCATAAACTCTGGTCCTTTGAAGTACAAAGATACTGCTAATGCAATATCACGTGTAACATTTATTTTTCTTAAAACTAAATTTATTAGGTAGGTTTTGCCAGTTCCCATTGGAGCATCCAAAAAGAAAATTTGGCCTCACTTCCATTCGCACTCCTTACTGTCAGTCCGTCTGTTACAACTGAATTGATTTTACTGGACCGATTGAATTGCAATTTGGCACAAACTATCAAGAATTTAGAGCGCTCGTGTCCTAGCGGCACCCGCCTACCGCGTGCGGTGTGCAAGGTTAAGCAATGTGGGCGCAGGTCAGTTCTTGGATGGGTGACCGCTTTGAGTGGTTACTAACTGACTCTCGTGCTTTGGAAGGCACGCTCAGCCGTTGATCCCGGCTGCAATCGTTAAGCCAAGTTAGAGGCCTTCGAGCGGCTTGCGAACTTCTAACAGTCAAGTTGCCCACTCACTTGACAAAGGGGGGTCGAAGTTGCATCACGTCCGTAGGGAGTACCCACCGTTACCCTACAAGTGACCCCTGGGTGGTGCTAAAAGTGCAACAAAAACTGGCAACCGTACTTGTCTTCTCAAAAACTAGCGGCTCGTAAATAAATGCCATACGATTGAAAAAAATCTAAAGGTTGATTTAAATGGAAAAAAATATCGGAACCTCTATGTCGTTTTTAAAAGCAAATCCATAGATACCCCACACGCCTATATAGTAACATTTAACTTTTTTGCATACAGGCATGTATGGAGTGCCAAATTTTACCTCAGATTTGTATTAAGAGACCTCTCGGACGCTCAGATATCGATTTTGAACAAAATCGGGACGAAAAAGAAGAATAGCAATATGGCCGCCACTTTTTCCAAATTTTACCTCGGAGTCGTATTAGGGGACCTCTCGGACGCTCAGATGTCGATTTTGAACGAAATCGGGACGGAAATAAAGAAAATCAATATGGCCGTTACTTTATTCAAAGTTTAGGTACCACGGATTTCTATTAAGAGTCCTCTCGGACGCTCAAATATCGATTTATGTCGAAATCGTATTGGTCGGCAGTGATTAATAAAACCACTTACAATACATTGAATCAAAAAAGGTCGTATCTTCATATCCGGAACTCACGGCACTTATGCACCTTTAGACCTTATAAGGAACTTACATGCCAAATTTGGTATCTCTCTTTTACAAACTTCGGACCCCCATTTCACCCCCTTAGGGGTTGAATTTTGAAAAATGCTTTCTTAATGCACCTCAAGACCTTATATGGAACCTACATACTAAATTTGGAATCTCTAAAACCAGAAGGTTGCGCTGTGCGTTGATATGTTAGTCACTCGTTCAGTCAGTTATTTCTTGAAATTTGGCACAAACTTTCAAAAGTTTTCATGTCCACAATATTAAATTTCATAACCGATGCCATTTTCGTAATTAACGTCCCAACAAACCATAAAAACGGCACCCATATTAATATTTAGACATTTCATCCCCCTCGCACCCCAACAGGGGGGATGGTATTTCACGTCCAGCACGTGAGATTTTAAAATCATTGTTGTTTTCGTTATCAGCGACCCGGTATATCATAAAAACAATACCCATGTCGATTTTCAGAATTTGTCACCACCTTTCCCCCTTTTAGGGGTTGATTTCTCAAAAAACCTGAAACACGTATTTCTTCATTTATCGTTAGAAATACTGCTGTGAAGTTTCGAATAAAATAGTCCAACTAATCTAGTTTCCCCATACAAACTTCGGACCCCCATTTCACCCCCTTAGGGGTTGAATTTTGAAAAATCCTTTCTTAGTGCACCCCTAGACTTTATAAGGAACCTACGTGCCAAAGTTGGAATCTCTAGGACCAGCGGTTTGGGATGTGCGTTGATATGTCAGTCAGTCAGTCAGTCAGTTTCTTCTTTTATATATTTAGATAACCATTTTCGTGCTTCTTTCTCGCTTGCTCTTACACGTTCTTGCGCCAAAATAAGCGATTTCACCAGAACACGAATACTGTTCTAAGTCCTCACGGCAGTCCGTGATTTGCTAGCAAACTCCAATTCCAAACTATTTGTGTGGTAAAGCGAGCTCCAACTGGACGCTTACATACCAACAGGTACCTCGGGTTACCATGCCAGCGGTCCCGGCGCGCCAAGGTGATTGACAGCAAATTGCGCTTGTCTGCCGCCGCGACCTTAGTACCGCCCAAGGAGGCGTCTAATCAGGTCACCCGGGTTCCGTAGTAACTGACCAACGATACCAATAGACATGGATCTGTAGCCACTCCAGTATTTAATTGTAGACATGGATTTGGCGAAAATATGTGGTTGAGATTCGTTCCATCGAATAGTTTGTCAACTGCTGCCATCTACGAACATACGTTTACACAACACGTATTTCTCATTTCAATAATAATATATTTAACCCGCTAGTTCTTAGGTACAAGTTGATTTCGCGTAGTTACATTGAAAATGAATTTGAAATACGTAACGTCACGAATCGGTCCTCTGGCAAATTTGCTTAAATAGATCGGTGCGCACGCGGCTACGCCGTAGCACTCCGGTCGCGTAGCGACAGCTGACTGTCTAGTTTTCTAATATTCAATATACTCCTTGCTGACTAGTTAGGGACTAGAGAAATAGTTATTTGTTATACAAGGGTGCAAAGTTGTATTTTACCCGCGAGTGTGGAGTTAAAACACGAGCCAGCGAAAGGATTCTATAGTTGAACCACGAGCGAAGCGACTGGTTCTAAAATAGAATCCTGAGCGTAGCGAGTGTTTCAACACACGAGAAGTAAAATACAACTTTGCACCCGTGTGTAACACAAAACTTTTCTCCTCACTGGCATGATTTACATTACTGGAATCACTGATATTTTTACGATATTATAACAAAAAACTCTGGAAGTTATGTATTATATTTACGTGAGTCGGAGTCGGTGACAATGACAAGTTGTGTATATTTTAGTTGACATTGACAATGATGACATTTTTGACGTTCTGCGTTTTGAAATTGCATCGACTCAACTTGTGCGCTTACAATTATCCTCAATATAATTATTAAAAAAATGTTAGTTATAGAATTTTAAGGTTTACTCGTACTACTTAAATCATTAAATAAAGCTAAATTTGGTATTTTTTATTAAATTCTCATATCATTTATTTAACGATAATTGATATCAAACGAACCATTATTAGGAGCGTTTTACGTTTTGTTATCTGTCAAAAGCTACTCAAACACGCTCCAAGGTCAAATTACTTTCCCCACTTGTGGATAAAATGCGTTTTTACCCGCTTGTTTCAAAGGATAAAAGACGGCTTTCCGAGCTAGTGAGGGGAAAATATTATTATATACTCGACATCGAAAGTATCTATCATGCACTTCGCAAAAAATATGCGTACTTACATGGCAAGGACGTAACAGCGTTCAGATGTTTTGGTCACTTTGGGGACGTACGAGTATATACTTATATTTATGACTCGAACAAAACTGACTCGTGACAAAATTGGCAATTCGAGATCCCGTGCCACGCTCACGCATTAACTTTGACTGGGAACACAAGGCGTTGAGATTTAGCGCTTATTTAAATAAAAGGTTTTGGAAAAGGGTTTGGAGTTGCAGGCGTCCATAGGCTGCGATGACAGCTTACCATCAGGCGGGCCGTACGCCTGTTTGCAACCGAAGTGGTATAGAAAAAAAACTAATAGGTGCTTACGAGCCTATGTTCATTGTTAATAGCAAGACAATGGCAAACGTTTTAAAAGCAAGTGGTAGTTAGAGATGCGCAGCTTGCGAACGATTTTAAAAACTAGAATCTCGATACGGAGAGCCACAGTATCGTTTCTTTCCCGCGTCGAAGAAACATACAAACGCCAACACAGTTAACTGACCATTCTTGACCCTTAATTTAATGAGAATTATTTATTTAATCGTATGGCATTTATTTACGAACCGTGAGATCTTCGAGAAGACGAGTACGGTTGCTAGTTTTTGTTGCACTTTTAGCACCACCCAGGGGTCACGTGTAGGAAAACGGTGGGTACTTCCTACGGACGTGGTGCAACTTCGACCCCCCTTTGTCAAGTGAGTGGGCAACTTGACTTTTAGAAGTTCTCAAGCCGCCCGAAGGCCTCTAACTTGGCTTAACGACTGCTGTCGTACACAGCAGCCGGGATCAACGGCTTAACGTGCCTTCCAAAGCACGAGAGCGCTCAGTTAGTAATCAATTTCATGAGAATACAGTGCATGGATAGTCAGTTAACTGTGTTGGCGATGGTAAGTACCTAAATATAAAGTTTACTAGGTTTAATTCCGAGATTTCACCTATACGAGTAGTGATAGATAAACAGAATCCGTAGAAATCATGATTAAATTACCATTACTCCACGGAATTATTTAATACACAACATTGTAATGAATTAATGATAATGATATAATCGCGGTGTGGTAACGAAGTAATGAGCGATCGTTGATAGCAGATTTATTGAAATTTCTAATGAGAAGGTAACTACCTACTCCTTAAGTACGATTGCCATGTTACGAAAGGAGTCGTACGCGTAACGTGATTTATTTATTCATGACTAGCTTCTACCCACGTCTGTGAACGCGTAAAATATCCTATGTTTTCTTCTAATTTATAAGTTATATTACAGGATAGATTGATCACAAATTCATTGGGTAGTTTTTGAATAAAAGAAACCTAACAATGTTATCATTCTCGTTAAAACGAGCGAAACATATTGAAGGCGCAATACGTACTTTTCGACGACCACTTAGACTTGGTAGGTAGTGACCCTGCCCTGCCTGAATATTCGTTCCTGATTCTTGGATGTTTTCTATGTATATTTAAGTAGAACTCCTTCGGCTGTGTCACTTATATGGACGAAATTGAAAACAGCCAAATTACCCAGGGACCATTTATATTAGTGGTGTAGGTAGATAATATGAGAAAAGGGCCCTAATTCTCTACAAAGGACTCGAACAACCTACATATCAGAGCATAGATTGAAAAAAAATACATAAAGTACTACTTCTTCGTCCCCTTATCAGTGAAAACTGCAGGTTGGATGCAAGAAAGTTTCTGCGCGACATAGGCCGTTGGCTTAGGCAAAAGGAAGAGGACGCCCGCTCCGCGTGGTTTCTGGTGCAAATGTTGTCGCGTTATAGGCACTTTTGCACCGGAAACGGCAAGGGGTGGATTATTTTTAAAAGTAAAGTTATTTTATTTAAATGTAATAAATAAATATTGGGGGACAATCTTACACGAAACGACCTAGTCCCAAACTAAGCAAAGCTTGTACAATGGGTACTAGACGACGATATACATACTTATATAGATAAATTACATACTTATATACATAGAAAACATCCAAGACCCCGGAACAAATATCCGTGCTAACCTGCACAAATAATGCCCTGGCCGGGATTCTAACTCGGGACCTCTAGCTTCCGAGGCAGGGTCACTACCAACGAGGCTAAACAGGCCGACTACTAGATTGATGTGTTTTATGAAATACTTTAACTGAAGTCCGAAGGTATCCTTAAACCTGCCTTAAATCGACTCGCTTGCCGTGAGAGTCCTACTTTAGTCATTAGCGAGGTAAGTAAGTACGGTATGAGTAAACAACCGCGCGTAGCGGTGCTACGCAGTTCGTAGCAGACACCAGACGCTCCCGGCCCTCGCGACTACCCGCCGCGGTACAACCGGGGACGTAATTCTTATTTTAAATCGTTATTTCGTACGAAGCCATATATTCTATTCTTTTATTTTTTAATCGACTTCAATAAAAGGAAGGTTCTCAGTTCGTCTGCCTGTTTGTTTTTCATTTTTTTATGTATGTATGTTCACCGATAACTCTTGACCACGTCGGCCGATTTTGATAATTATTTTTTTGTTTCAAAGCAGGTACCCCCAAGGACCACCTTATTTTTATTTCACCATATAAATTTGGTGAAAGTATGATGATGGGATCTAGGAGGAATCGAGGGAACTCCTCGAATTTGATAGGCACGCATAAGCCGATTTCGGTGTTTTCTGTAGGTAACCAAA
This sequence comes from Notocelia uddmanniana, assembly GCA_905163555.1. Lineage (NCBI taxonomy): Eukaryota > Metazoa > Arthropoda > Insecta > Lepidoptera > Tortricidae > Notocelia > Notocelia uddmanniana. Next base: position 7,633,178 of record LR991064.1, read on the forward strand.
CATTGGCTCACGGAAACCACAAATTGTGGCATAGCGAAGTACAAAATTGGAGTTGGTTTTTTTGGTACCTATTATTGTTTTTTATGAATAATTGACCAGCGATGGGCCTTAGTCTCACCTGATGGAAAGCGATGACAAGGCCTAAGATGTTGCTCAGTGCTCACTGGTTCACTACCTAATAGCCTATTAACTCTTGTCTCGAAGAGACCCACTTTGTATGTATCAGGAAATAGAGACGGCGGCAGCAAATTCCTGTCCTAAGCTGTTCGTATTAGGAAAGAAGAAGCAAATCGCTTCATGCGAATAAATGGTAGACTGACAACGTAAGGATGTAATCGCTCACGACGTCTGGACGTCCGGTGCACACTCTCCAAAATGTATCCTATAGAACACAGATAGACAAGCGACTCAACGGCGGTGTTATAAGCTATGTAACTTAGATTCAACAACAAGATTTCGTTGAAATTCTGTATTAAGCTTTAATTTAATGTTTTTTTTTCTCATATTTTTTGGACCCATATTTCAAAAGTTAGAGGGGCGGGGACACATTGTTTTTCTTTTGTAGTGAATATTTCCGAAAGTATTCACTTTATTAAAAAGTGTTTGATGAAGACCTGTATTCATTAACACCCCAAACCATAGGGTTGAAGCAAAAAAAAATTCATCCCCACCTTAAGTGTAGGGGAGATATCCTTAATAACCAGGGTTCGAACTTTTTTCATGCCGATGACCAGGGATCGTACTTTTCGTGCCGGTGACGTAAAATTGACGTCACACTGCATATAGGATAATTCCAATTGTTGTTATGGTAATTATTAATATTTAATCATCAATCATTTAATCATACAATTATAATGATATTTTTCTTATACGACCTATTGCATCCGAAGATTATTAAGGATTTATTATCATATTTAGAATTTTAATTTATAAGCAGGTGAGGATCTCATAGTCTTTCAAGTTTTATAACAGGTTATAGAAATGTTGAATCTAAATATGAACGTAAACTCTCTATGATGACGAGGTTTGTTTAATTATTGGTAATAACTGATATTACACATGAACCAGTCACAAAAACTTACAGTATTACCTAATGTAGTAAGTTGCGATGAGACAGGCAAATTGCGTTTGTAATAGGGACATAATTAAAAAAAGTGTATGTATACATGATTATTGATTAATGAATGATGATTGATTGATTACAATAAGACTAATTCACCCTGTATGGTACGTCACCGGCACGAAAAGTACGACCCCTGCCCATGAAGTAAAATTGACGTCACATAGATAGACAGGGGTGATTCCAATTGGTGTTATAGTATTACCAATCTTTAATCATCAATCATTTAATCATGCATTTATGATGGTATTTTTAAGTGATGCATGATTAAATGATTGATGATTAAAGATTAATAATTACTATAACACCAATTGGAATCAAAAGTTCGAGCCCTGAAATTAACTTAAATATTAATACAGAAGCTAAACTATTTGTTTACAGCAAACTTAATAATTTCATGGTGAATGTACATTAACATGACGTCTCTTCAATTGTCGACAATTCGACATAACCTGCATATTGCGGAATTACAGCTTAAAACCGATCTTCTGAGTGATGAGCACAAAGGGGTAATGCGATTGCGCGGATAATTTTATTTGAATTGGAACGCTTCATTGACCCTGTAAATGCGCCTTCACGTACGTGTAGCAAATATGCGACGACGAAACTCTGCAGTCAATTTGTGCCCAGTATAAGCTGTTTTAACCACCGACGCAAGAGAGCTGTTACAAGTTTAAAATGTGTATCTGATATGTATGTCTGTGCTATCGTAGCTCCTAAACGAATGAACCGATTAGGCTGTGGTTTTTTTATTATTTCCCTTTGGTGTGGGGGGTTTTACTTCTTTTTAAATTTAGGATTAAGTATTCAATGTTGTTTTGTTTTACTCGCGACTATACTTGGGCTAGGCCATGGCAAGTTCAAGGGCGACCCCTCGGCCCCATTCAATGCCCTACATCCCTCCCATCGAAAAACATCGCCCAAATCACTCCACGTATTCATCGACAATCAGAAATATTTGTCTACCGAATCGCTCAATTATCTACACTGGAATTCGTTCGAATACTTGATTGTTAATATTGTAGCTAAGTGATGTTTCATATACCGAATATGTTTAGTATTCGTAGTCTTAGTTCGGGGATTATCCCGGGTGCCTAATTAGAAGGGTTTCATCTTCCGAAGCGAACCTGGTGCTGCCTCAATAGATTGCGCACCGGCCAAGATCGCTGGCCGGTGCGCAGTCTATTGTGCCCTATACAGATTACGTTCGGCTGGGTGGACACCCCCGCCTGTGAGTGTGGTTCCGAGGAGCAAAGCATTCACCACATTATACGAGGGTTGTTTGATAAGTACCCGATATGACCAGTATGTGCCTAAATTATATTAAAATTAAGTATGCCATGTCATTTATTGACTATCTACCGCTAATTTAAATGGATAATATTTGATGTAAAATTATATAATGTACATAGTCACATATCATTATATAATTTTACATAAAGTGGATTTTAAGTAAGACTTTATCATTGACGTGAAAATGGTGGAATTTTCATATCGTACCGCCACGAACCGCTAAGTATTTGATACGAAACCTGCAACTAAAGCTGAAACCCACTTGGATATTATTTTGGTGGACTTTTATCTTGCAACAAAGAATGGTTTCACTTGGGTAATATTTCTAATAATCGATATTTTTTTACTGTAAAGGCACCCCTATCAAAGAGTATAAATTTTTTTGAATTGGTATAAAAATTATGTTAAAAATATGACATCGCGTAGTTTTTTCCACTGTAAGAGCTAGCTTCATTAATAAACATATTGAAAAAATTAAATTACATTATTTTGGTCAAGTATTTTTTAATGAAAGTGATTTTGTATTTTTGTTGCCGCATTGTCATACAATTGAGCAAAAAATCGAAGAATAAATTAATCAGTAGCGTGTTTGAACGATTTAAAGCTAAAACTTGGAAATAATTTAGTTTAATTTCTTAGTATTAGTGACTCTTTAAGCGATCAATATACACAGAAATACAAAAATGGTGTATACACCAAAGATGAAATGAGTAAATGCCCATGAAGGTAGAAAATATGTAGTTTTTGGTAAATAAAGTGTCCGCTGCTATACTATGATATTATCGCAATAATATTTTAATATTTTTAGGCGTACATGGAAGAATAATAAATTTCAAATATTATAGATGAATATGATGTGTCCAGAACCTCTTACTAATGGTAAAATCACCTATAATAATGGAACAAAATATTTTCTTAAATCAGACGATATCATCTGCCCGTACGAAATAAGTTATAGATGACGTATTTTTTTTAAATAACAGCTGTATTACCATTTCAGTAGCCTTAATCACTTGCGTTAACCTTAATGACAATAATTATGCCCAAAATTAAAAAAGGCAACTAAGTGGACAATAATAGCAAGCCTTAACTAGACTAATAAAGTTACTAATAGAGTATTTTCATGGGTTTTACAAACGAGCCCTCATTTTTTTTCCAATGTTAACAATAAATATTAGACTAGAAAATGAAATGGTGTAACATAATAATTATGTTTTATACAGATTTGTTACCATTTTCGGCGATACTTCGGATACTTATCAAACAGCCCTCGTACATTATACAAGAGTGCCCATTAACCCGGTATACTGATGGACCACCGGAAGACCTGATCAACTTGAACGACGAAGCTCTTAGGTGGATTGGTGCTCTGGAGTTGCATTTGTGATTTTTCTGTGTTGTAACATTGTAATCTGCCATACGATTAAATAAATAAGTCGTAGAGTCAGCCGCAGAGAAACGTGACCGTGCAATACAAGTTTATATATACTTATTTTAATTTTAAGGGTAACGCACATATGACCCGGGTATGTCCTAAAACTACGACCAAGACCACCGGGGGATGGGCAGCAGCATCCCTGGAGTGCGGTGGAGATACTGCGATCGTCAACCCGCATGCCAAGCGTGGCGATTATGGCATATACCCCCCGTGAATATGGGGGAGGCCTATGTCCAGCAGTGGACGTTCTTTGGCTGATATGGAGGTGGTATGGTGGTGGCACATATGACACCGCAGCTGTCGCTTCCTTGATTTATCAAGACGGCACCTTTTTAGGGTTCCGTATCAACTATAGTTTCGCCATGTCCGTCTGTCTGTCCGAGGTTTTGCCTTGTGATTTTTAGTGTTAGAAAGCCGGAATTTGGCATGGATATATAAATCAATAAATCTGACAAGTGTTAAAATAAAATCTAAATTTTATTTTAAGGCTACCTCCCCACGCGTAAAGTGGAGCTATATTTTTTTTCACCCTATGGTGTTGGCTGTTGTTGGATAGGTCTGTCAAAATGAATAGAGGTCTTAATCAAACATATTTTGATAAAGTGAATATTTTCGGAAATAATCATTGCAAAAGAAAAAAATGATTGTATCCCCCCCCTCTAACTTTTGAACCACCACAATATCAGCCGAAGGACGTCCACTGCTGGACATAGGCCTCCCTCAATTTCAATCATCAATAACTTTTGAACTATGGCACACTATGGGTCCAAAATACAGGGTGTGGCCTGTAATAGGAGCAATAAATTTAAAGGACGCTTCCTTAGAGCATCTGCAGTAACCTCTTGTGTCCAAAAAAAATTTATCTTTTTTCAATTGGGAGAAATTTTTATCTAAAGTTATGACCTCCAAGTAATGGATCTTGGCACCCAGAGATTATAGCGCGGCAGTCAATGCTGATTTTGAGGTTACTTCAAGTCATGACTCATAATCGCTGCCGCATTTTTGGTTTAAAAGAATATTTTTGGGATTTTTTTTATAATTTTTTAGTGTTTTTTTGAAAAAAATGTTATTAATATCACTCCAGTAGAGTTTTAAAGTACATATAAGCTACATTTGCAAAAACAAATATCCAAAAAAAACTATTTTTTTTTCAATTAAAATCATTTCGAAATAATTGCTGGAGAGCTCAATAGTGTACCGTTTAATTTTTTGCTCCTATTACAGGCCACACCCTGTATATGAAAAATCATGAAAGTAAAGCTTAATCTTTTTAACCTAGTTTTGCTATAGGTTTCGTTGAGTCTTTACTTTCAACGAAACCTATAGCGGACATGATCAATTAAGCTGTTTTTGAGTTATCGTAAAAAGGCTCTCTTCTTAGTAAAAGACGTATGAAACGCTGCGAAAGTATTGCCTTTTTTAATTAAGTTCATTGGGCAACTACGGAACCCTACACTGAGCATAGCCCGACATGCTCTTGGCCGATTTTATTTTTCTAAGGATATGTGAGGTTCTCCTATTTTATACTATGGACTAGGTACGTACAGTCAGCCAGAGAAAGTAAAAGTAACTAACTGCAAAGAAACCTCTGAATGGGGACAGTCAGCAACTCAGCAACATTAGTATATCTGTACGATACAAACCAGCCAAGTGCGCGTCGGCCACGTGCAATGAAGGGTTCCGTACCTACAACTACTGCTCCACATTTAAACCACTATCCTGTACTTTGAATTAACAAGTAAATTTTTAACAAATGACTCCAAACTTTTCCAGATCCCATCCTCCTGCCCGGCTAGTATGATAGCTTATACCGTCACGTTATATGGCAAAAATGTACTGAAACGTCACATAAAACGTGACGGTATAAGCTATCATACTAGCCGGTCAGCTATATGTATATATAATTTGAGGAGTTCCCTCAATTTTTCCAAGATCCCGTCATCAGATCCAGACTTGGTGACAATGGAACCAACTAGAAAACATACCCTTTCAAACAAAAAGATTTTTTGAAATCGGTCCACTAGTCTCCGAGTAATCAGTGAACATCCATTAAAAAAATCCAAAGAATTGAGAACTGTTCACAATGAGTATAAATGTTGTTGATTGTACATTAGCGCATTCTTTTGCACTGCCTAAATGCCGCGGATCTATATGGCTCACCCATGTTTCCACCGACGTAAGGCCTGCATGCCATCACGGTATTTCCCACGATAATCGCACGCGATTTTCCTCTATTCGGCCGAGATAGGAAAGTGACGCAGATTGTGGTGAAATAGAGAAACAATATAATATAGTATTCAAATCGTTTATTATTAAAAACAGAACAAAATTTAAAAATTCTTTTCTCAACAAAAAAAATCAATTAGTATCAAAAATATGCGCTCATGCAAAATACAACAGTTTTAATTATTCTTATGCAATATTTTTTTATCCTCTTTAAGTTATTACTAATCAAGCAAGGCACAATCTTGGAATTTACCCAAACCAAACAGATAAAAGATTTGTATTACCTACTGTTATTCAAAATAATTTAAAGATTTTGAAAATGTGGCACACATGCCAACATTTGCTACAAGGGAGCGAATTTAAACTTTACTCGACGTGAACAAATCAAATTAACTGTATTAGTTATGTTATGTGTAAATATGACTTATTGTAATGTCGAATTTAATCCTCTCGGGATTCGTAAGTACATAATTGTTGATGTACTTAACTACTTACGGTCAGCCAATTTGATTTCTGGGCCACTTCGTACCTTGTCACAGTGAAAATCAATATGAAAGCTGCTAGAAATCTCATATTACTGTGACTGTGACAAGGTACAAAGTGGCCTAGAAATCAAATTTGTCGACTGTACGGGTCGCCGCCGGTACGAAGTTAGACAATCTTTTATGTATAAATTAATGAAAATAAATCCAGTGAGTGAGATGAATATCCTGTTAATAAATATACCAGACATTTGTCTTATTTATCAGACAGCGGCGAAATGAGCTGGATATTTTGTGTCTTATATATCAGACTACGGCGGTTAAAAGGTTAAACTTATTCTTGGATAGCGTGACAACTGACCTAGTACAAATTATGTCATGTAATGTTCGAAGTTTTAAGGTTCGATCGATCGATTTGTGATTTTATTGGCTACTGTCCAGTGGGATAATTATGCCAGCGTCAAGTTTGGAAGCTACACGACATCGACAGTTCTGAAGGAAACTGTCCAAAGGGTGAAGACAATCGATAGAAAAATCTGAGACTGAATCGTAGGAATCCCCAAGGGTTCTAAACATGTCTCCCTAAGTGACCATTTATACGTGAGATTAACCATTTTAGTTTTATTGCTTAAGAGAAATAGCGTGTCCAGACTTAACAGCAAAAATACCAAATTATTTTTGACTGGATGATAGCTAATATATCAAGTATCAGCTAAGATAGTAAGTAGTAAGTGTTGTCTCAATGTACATTAAAATCATAATACGCAAGAGTCGTACAACGGCATGTATTAGTGTAATGTCAAATTACTGTTCTGGAGCACAATCATACTGAATTCGGCTTGAATCGAGTTAAACGAGCGCGCGTTAAATGCAAATCTGATATCAAATCATTAGGTTCAGTTCAATAGACCTCTTGTTTTCCACAGAAACAGACGCAAATTAATATAGCTCCCATAACCTAGTAGGTAACTCCGCGGCGTTGTAGCTGCACTAGAGGTTCTTCTGAGTGTTGGAGGCTGGCGGCGTGAGGGACATTGCCAGGCTACCACTGCCGCTGCTCCTGCGCAAATCCATTTAAGATCAGAGTTAGAACACGGCTCACAAAAATATGCCATTATTATCCGACAAATACACTACAGAGCGTTTGTCCTTACGTCTTACTTTTGACACAATATAGCAGCACCCATAGACCATATAATGTATACTTGCATATTTTATAGAAACGAAAAATGCAATAGCTTTTTAAGCTTCAAAACTGCTTGTAAATCATACACACGTGTTAACACCAATTAATTGGAGTTTATATTTTTTCTCACATAATATTGCAAATGGGTCAATCAACTTTTCCTTGTTGCTCGTTACCATGGTTACGTCTCCTGAGTCACTCTTTAAAACAGAGATTTTATAGGGTTTAAATTTATCAAGCATAAGTTTTAGCGATGATTTTAAACCCATTCTGACGTGGGTCATCTCTGGAGCATGCTACATGTTCATGTTATTTATATAACATTTTTTTCTAAGAAAATCGGTTACTGTTGTCTCCTCTCTGACTGGACAGATTAACACCAAGGAAATGTTGATTGACCCAAATAATGCAGGATACCCAAACGTTACATTCTGCGTTCCATATTTTAATCTAGAGCACCAATACCATCCTATCCATACCATATGTGCCAGTCATACATTCGATATCATATTCATATACCATCGTATTATAATATTTGGCACTAAAAAAGTATAAATATTTTGAAGTTTTATCGTTATAAGTCAGTTATTTTAGAAAAAAATATGGACTTACTCGTTATAAGATTGTAACTGATAAAACTATGAATTATGATCATATGAACCGATTCTGGTAACTCGCCAAAATCACTAATAGTCGGCCAACCAATTACACCTATGCGAAATGACAAAAGTGATGTCTTCATCACTATTTTTTTGTCATTTCGCAAGTGTCAAAAGTAACATGTACATTAGCGGAAAATAATCTATCATATTTGTGTTTTTTTTAAGTATTTTTTATGAGAACGACTTAGGCCGCCTAAACGATTATCATGTGAAAGTTCTTTAGATGGAGAGTAAAATCATATACTACATTTGTATGACACCATATAAGAAACTCGTTTTGTACGAGTTTATTAAAAAGTCCATAAAATAACTAATACTCGAAATATAGGTAAAAGAGGTTTACTAATGAAGAAAACAACAAAAATTACGGATCTGCACTGAAAATCAAAATATTAGATTAGTATTTGGTACTGAAAACCTTTGCATCAAGAACAGCATGACATCTTCGGGGCAGTGATGCAATCAACTTCGCGAGGAAAGAACTTGGAATGCGTTCCCACTTTTCCTTTAATTGTTCAAATCTTTCGTAGACATTTCTTGCATTTCTTGCACTCACACGACGACCTAGCTCCTTCCATTGGTTTTCAATAGGATTCAAGTCCGGACTTTGGCTGGGCCATTCCAAAACCGTCACTCTTTGTTTTTTAAACCATTGTTTAACAAGATTAGACGAATGTTTCGGGTCATTATGTTGCTGAAACATAAACGCTCTGCTGAAATTTTGGCGTGCCCAGGGAAGAAACACATCTTGTAATATTCATTCAGGGACCCGGGTATGTCCTTAAACTACGACCAATACCACCGGGGGATGGGCAGCAGCATCCCTGAACTGAAATGCGGTGGATATACTGCGATCGCCAACCCGCATGCCAAGCGTGGCGATTATGGCATTTACCCCCTATGAAAGCGACACAAAGGCCACGGCCCCGAGGTTCCGGCGGCCCCCGGTGCCCTGGTTTTGGTAGCGGCCAGGGTACTAGCGGGGCCAGGGGTGCTAAGAATCTTCGGCAAAGATCCAGCTACCACCACCGACGACTCCTGGCCCTGGCAACGTACAACACGCGTACACTGCGCACTGACGAAAAGATAGCGGAACTAGAGGAAGGATTGAGCAAGTTGCGTTGGGATGTCGTGGGGTTATCTGAAGTCCGAAGAGAGGGGGAGGACACGATAACCCTAAAGTCCGGCAACTTGCTCTATTTCCGGGAGGGCGACCAACAGTCCCAGGGAGGTGTCGGGTTCATCGTCCACAAGTCCCTCGTAAACAACGTGGTGAAGATCGAGTGTGTCGGCTAGGGTGGCGTACCTTATACTCAGAGTATCCAAGAGATACTCGTTGAAGGTCATACAGGTGTACGCGCCGACCTCGGCACACTCCGACGACGAGGTGGAGGCTATGTATGAGGATATAACTAAGGCCATGCATAGTTCCAAAACCTACTTCACCGTTATTATGGGGGACTTTAACGCGAAACTGGGCAAGAGAGACGGCAATGAGCTGAGAGTGGGGCAATTTGGAGTTGGAAGTCGGAACCACCGGGGCCAACTACTGGCTGGTTTCTTGGAGAAGGAGGGACTCTACATGATGAACTCCTTCTTCAAGAAACGCGAGCACAGGAAGTGGACCTGGATGAGTCCCGACGGTGCAACAAAAAAAGAGATTGACTTCATTATGTCGACGAAGAGGCATATATTCAATGATGTCTGTGATCAATACGGTTAAAACCGGAAGTGATCATCGTCTGGTAAGAGGCACATTGAATATATGCGTCAAGCTAGAGCGCTCTCGACTGATGAAGTCTACGCTCCGTCCAGCAGCAGTCCAAATCCAAAACCCCGAGAGCTTTCAGCTGGAACTCCAAAACCGTTTTGATTGTCTAGGCGGCGACGTGGACGATTTCAATGACGGGTTTGTGGAAGCTGTCCATAGCATTGGGTCTAAGTTCTTTAAGGCCCAACGGACTCACAGAGCCAAAAGGCTTTCTATCTCCACTCAGAGGCTCATCGAGGAAAGGAATGAAATGATTCTGCAGTCTTCAGCCGATGCGACATTATACAGGCAGCTCAATAAACGGATCTCCAAGTCCCTTACCCGCGATCTGCGCCAATTCAATACAAATCGTATTGAAGAGGCCATCGAGCAGAATAAGGGCTCTAAAGTGTTCTCAAGAGATCTGTCTATTGGGCAGAGCCAGCTCGCCAAATTAAAAACTGAAGACGGTAGAATCGTTTCATCCAAACCCGAGCTTCTGAAAGAGATAGAATGTTTTTATGGACAGCTATACACGTCAACTAGCAGACCCGAAGTTGGTCTGGCGGAAGACCCTAGAGCCAGATTAACCCGGCACTATACCGAAGATATCCCGGACATCAGCCTGTACGAGATTAGAATGGCTCTTAAACAGCTAAAGAACAACAAGGCACCCGGTGAAGACGGAATAACAGCTGAACTCCTGAAGGCGGGTGGAAAATCGGTCCTTAGGGCCCTTCAGAAGTTGTTCGATTCCGTCTTACTGGAAGGGAAAACTCCAAAGGCATGGAACAGAGGTGTGGTGGTGCTGTTTTTCAAAAAGGGTGACAACGCCTTACTGAAGAACTACCGCCCCACTTCTGAGCCATGTCTATAAGCTGTTTTCAAGAGTCATTACGAACCGTCTCGCACGCAGGCTAGATGACTTCCAGCCTCCCGAACAAGCCGGATTCCGAAGAGGCTTTAGCACCGTAGACCACATCCATACGCTTCGTCAGGTTATACAGAAGACTGAGGAGTATAACCTGCCCCTCTGTCTAGCGTTCGTGGACTACGAGAAAGCCTTCGATTCGATTCAAACCTGGGCTGTACTACAATCTCTCCAACGGTGCCAAGTGGACTACCGCTATATCGAAGTGCTGAAGTGTTTGTACGAGAACGCCACTATGTCAGTCCGACTCCAGGACCAGAACTCGAAACCTATTCCGCTGCAGCGGGGAGTCAGGCAAGGAGATGTTATTTCTCCTAAACTGTTTTCCGCTGCACTGGAGGACGTGTTCAAGACTCTGGACTGGAGAAGGCTAGGCATCAACATAAACGGCGAGTACATCACTCACCTTCGGTTTGCTGACGATATAGTAGTCTTGGCTGAGACCATGGAGGATTTAAGTACAATGCTCAATGACCTCAGTAAAGCCTCCGAGCGAGTTGGTCTAAGGATGAACATGGACAAGACGAAGATCATGTCAAATGCCCATGTAGCACCAACTCCCGTAACAATCGGACACTTTACGCTCGAAGTTGTAGACGATTACATATACCTAGGACAGACTGTCCAGTTAGGTAAGTCCAACTTCGAGAAAGAGGTTAATCGTCGAATCCGACTCGGCTGGGCAGCGTTCGGGAAGCTACGTCACATCTTTTCGTCCAATATCCCGCAGTGTCTCAAGACGAAAGTCTTTGACCAGTGTGTGTTGCCAGTGATGACATATGGTACTGAAACGTGGTCGCTTACTATGGGCCTCATAAGAAGGCTCAAAGTCACCCAAAGAGCAATGGAGAGGGCTATGCTGGGAGTTTCTCTGCGTGATCGCATCAGAAATGAGGCCATCCGCAGCAGAACCAAAGTGACCGATATAGCCCTTCGAATCGCTAAACTTAAGTGGCAGTGGGCGGGGCACATAGCACGCAGAACCGATGGCCGTTGGGGCGGGAAGGTTCTCGAGTGGCGACCACGTACCGGAAGGCGTAACGTGGGCAGGCCCCCCACACGGTGGACTGATGACCTGGTAAGGGTCGCGGGTGTCCGCTGGATGCGGGTGGCGCAGGACCGGTCATTGTGGAAGTCTTTGGGGGAGGCCTATGTCCAGCAGTGGACGTCATTCGGCTGAAATGATGATGATGATGAATATTCATTCATAAACTTCCTTCGTCATAATGCCGCTTATTCGATGTAAAGGACCAACACTTGCACTGAAACAGCCCCACACCATAAGGGAGCCGCCGCCGTGTTTGACTGTAGGGAGCTGATACTTGGGGAGCGACCATTGTCGGGACGTCGTACGTAGGTAATTCTATCTGTTCCAAACAGTAAAAACTTGGATTCATCGCTCCAGATTACCTGTTCCCACATTTCGGCAGTCCAAGAAAGACGTTCTTTCGCATATTTTTTTCTAGCTGCTCGATTTTTCTTGGAAATCAGTGGTTTCTTTGCAGGACGACGAGCACGAAGTCCGCCATCCATCAGGCGATTTTTTGCAGTACGTACGGACACAGAAACTGAATTTCCACACAATATTTCCCGCATAATTAGCCCGAGAGCTATACGGTTTCATTGAATGAAAAAACAACAATATATCGGTATCAGCAAATTTTGTGCATCAAAAATTAGGTTAAGTAATTATACTAAGTATTCTTTAATAGTACACCTACATTTATTAACGCGACGGTAGAAAATATTAAAAATAAATCTATAAAATCTCCGTAAAAATCTAGCGAAAACACTATAAGAATTATTTTCTTTATGATATCCACCACCACCACCATATCTGCCCTAGGACGGCCACTGCTGGACATAGGCCTCCCCCAATTTCATGGGGGGTAAATGCCATAATCGCCACGCTTGGCATGCGGGTTGGCGATCGCAGTATCTCCACCGCACTCTAGCAATGCTGCTGCCCATTCCCCGGTGGTCTTGGTCGTAGTTTTAGGACATATCCGGGTCTTTATGATATACTACTTCTATTTATGTTCTTTGTAATATATGAAAATCAACTTATTTTTGTTACGGTAACTTAATAATACAATCAATTATTAATATCGTAAAACATAAAAATGCATTACGCTAATGGCATATAAGGTATCATTACAGTTAGGGTTTTTATATGCCTTTATTATATTTCTTGACACTTTTTATACTGAATCAACCCAAAATACCTAAAGCTGTAATAACTTTTGGAATTAATGTGGCAGCCAAATGCACTCTGTAGACTATTCATGAAGGTCAAATTGACTACTACTACTACCTACCATGTACATCTCTAAGGACTTAGGAATAATGGACGCTCAGAGACCATAATATACGTCTCTGAGATATTAAATTTATTGTGTATACTTTTGTGTATTCGGACAGAGACCGTATATATACGTCACTAATTTTTATTTTATTTATAGTGTATTGTAAGTTTATTTTTAATTGAATATTGTGAGTTTGTTAATCACTATAGTTTTGAAATCATTATTATTATTGTCTAATTTTTTTTAGTTCTGCAATTCTGTTTTGAAAACATAATTATTATCATTGTCAATTTATTTAATTGTATAATTCATGTGTTGACTTGTAAAAGTGCCCTTGTGGCCTATTTGCAGAATAAAAATTTTGATTTTTGATTTCCTATTAGATATTTTTTTTCTCATTTCCCGTTGCATATATTGTTCGATTCTGGTCGTAAGTATTAAAATAGACATAAACATAGAAGTACTCAGCATAAAAATACTGATACCCTGTTTGCTGCAAAAATTCACCAGTTTTCGGGCGCATCATTTTTTTTCCAACTTCCGGTCTGCAGATTCGGAAAGTTTAAAAATATAGGTTCTTAAAATCACATAATAGGACCGTATAACAAAAATTGGCCAGTTATTGAATTATTTCCAAAAAAACCGTATCTTGCTCGGGCTATAATGTCGCTAGCCGTGAGTCGTGGATTGTGTCTTCATATTCGCAAAATGTTGCGGTCTACCAAACTTGATGTACAGCGTGGGCGACCAGGTCTGTTAGGCCTTTTGACAGCTTCCGTGAGCTTTCTCCCGTTTCAAAACCTGCTAATAGTAGACTGATGAACTTGAAATAGCTTAGCCAGCGTCGATTGTGTGAAGCCATTTCTATAGCCATTTATAATTGCTTTTTGTATAGCTACTGTTAAGTTTTTATTTCCACGAGGTCTCTCCATGACGGAACTGATATTTCTTACAAATATGATTACGAATTAGCACGATATTCCGTTTTTTATTGACTTAAATACTACAAGTGACGGACGCTAAATTCCAGAAAAATAAATTAAATTGAATTAGCATGCCAAGCGTGGCGATTATGGCATTTACCACCCATGAAATTGGGGGAGGCCTGGCCGGCTGATATGGTGGTGGTGGTGGTGGAATTTCGAAATATGTACCGGCCTGTTAGCGTATAAGTGGTTGAGAATAAATCAATATAACCTTTTTTTGATTAGTTATCAACAAATTCAGTTCTTGGTTTCATCTAATTTGAAATATTTTACAGAAAAATCACAATATGACAGATTATTTTCCGCTACTGTAAGAACAAACGCTTTGCAAGCCTACGCTTTGTCAGTAAGGAGTAAAACTATACTGGCTGATCTGGCAGTAGTCGCAATCTCAGCTAAGAAACTATTGTAACATTTTTTGACATGTAAGATTGTATACATATTTTATCAATGAAAAGCGGTCATCACATCACCGACGTTATTTAAAATGTGTACCGGCAATTATAGCGTAATTAAATGATAATATGAAATAAATTAACCATTTAATCAATTGAAGCTTGCTACATATACGTCCATATAAACTTTTAGAATTTGAAATTGTAACTAGTTCTGAAACTCAAATTGTAACAGGGGGCCAATTCTCGGTCCGATCGAGATGCATGTCTATCGTGACATTGTATAGAATGGTAGAGTCACTTGTATGGAATCTCTAATAGAGATCATCTCGATCGAACCCGAGCATTGGTCCCCTGGTTCCTCGCGATACAGGCGTAGCCTAGTGCGGAGACCCCTGGTATGCTCTATTAATAATTTGGAAATAAATGATCTTATTTGGAAAAAAAAGATATATAAAAACGTGTTTGCTTACCGCTGTGGGCTGGACGCGCGGTGCACGTCGGCGCGGACGCATAGCGTCTCGCCGCCGGGGGGCCCGCTGTGGGAATACGCACTACTTTACCATACATCACAAATTGTGGTCAGTTGCGAAAATCAACGATCGAGAGCACGCTGTAGCACACGCTACGTTCTAGGTATGGTTCATAGAACCAACTTGGCTCGAATGCGTGCGAAGCGTGCGCCGCAGTGGTTCTACTTCTAGTTAAATAACAAACGGAACTAATTATATTACATTAGTAAATTTATTTATTTCAACGATGACTCCTAATAGTGGCGCCTATTCCATGATCTACCTATTGTGACAAGGTCTTTTAAGTTGTTCGATCAACGCTTTGGTACTGCAAGTTCAAGAGACTACTAATGAATCATAGCATGTAGGTCTTGAATCGAGACATCACTCTTGAATCGAGGAAACAGAGAGCGTCGTGACTTTTAGTGTAATATTAAACTAGTGCCTACGCCAATTCTTGGGATTAGGTAGCGGACCCCAGGCATCCTTCAGGATGCAACTGTACTGGGAATACCGCTACGATGATGATTAATCTTGTTTTACTGTTGAAATTATTAAAAACAAATCCGTACCCATTTGGTGCCTTTGTTGGCAGGGTAGTACTCGTATGGATATGTATGATGCCGAGTTGCACGCGAACAAGAGGTATATTTGACTAAACTCATTACATTGAAATCAAATTGATATGTCACACGCGCTCGCATCCACACAACACGCATCAAGCTTAGATAACTGTCAGAATGAGTGCGCGTACTATTTGATTTCAATACACGTTCAGTCAAGTTTGGACGATGACACAGCCAGGTACTACGACCATGGCCGACCTTGCGAGTGGCCTTTTACCATGCGGGAACCGTTATGCATGAGACACAGGACATTCCTTACATTCAGTGCAAGACAGTTATTGTAAACTGGACATTAACTCGAACAAGTGCCCAAAAACAATTAAAGGGTTGTTTAAAAAAACAACATAACTGCACTGGAGGTGATTTTACAGAAGATCAATAAAACTAAATTACTCTTAAAGTGTTACTTATTAGAGCTGTTCATTATATACATAATGTAGACATGTGGCCACAAAATAATGAATACATGTTTAATTATTCCAATCATATTTATTTTTTGAAATATATAATAAAATAGCTCAGTCACTGGTTTTGTAAATTTTTTGTTAGTTATGTTGTTTTAGTTTTTACTGTTTTGACGTGATAACGTCTTTAAAATCGTTTTAGTCGGGTGACATGTTCAGAAACTTGTGTCACACCAAAACCTCACGAGCGCGATCGCAGGTATAAGTGAAGTGCAAGTGAAGTAAGACGTTATCACGTAAACATCTCGATCGTAAACCTACTTTACAAACAACCAATTTTTTATTTAGTAAGAAAATATATATGGCCGGCGGCCAAGAAGTAATGTATAGAGAATGTATGAAACTAACATTATTGTCCGCATTTGCTTACTAAAATCAACTGATAAAGGAAAAATTACATAGAGCCAACCGCCACGATTTTGTATATAAAGCGTGGACACGAAAAAATCTGGTCATGTATGATATGGTAAATCTTGTCAATTAATGAAATTGTTTCAAGCAGCACTTTTTTTTAAATAATTTGTGTTTATCAAACTACATAATAAAAATACAATCATAATATAACGTTAAGTTGTCTGTGACTTTCAGCATTATATATTCCACCATACCTATATTTTGTTGAACAGCGCCTTCGGACAGTCTGTACCAAGTTTTCCTGTTAATATTATTATTTTATTTTTAACTGGATATTTCAAATTTTACCTTATTACATCTTCCTTTCACAATAGCTAACATTTTTCTAGGTGACTTCAGATTGACGTAGTTCGTTTTTTTTTAATTTTGGTTTATTTGCCTTTTTTACAGAAAAATGCCTCCCATATAAAACAACTTTCAATGCTTGGAGTAGAAAGTCTTCCTGACTGCCTCAAGTAGAAAAGAGTTCAAACAAGTATGTTATTGGAAAGATGAAATTCTAATGAGCTTAAAACAACTCGTAAAAATATAAATACAATTGTAGCTTTGTAGCAGGAAGCGAGTGAAGATTATCAGAAACCGCTGTTCAACAAAATATCGGTACGGTGAAATATATAATGCTGAAAGACACAGAAAACTTAACGTTATATTATGATCGTATTTTTATTATGTAGTTCGATATCCACAAATTATTTTAAAAAAGCGGTGCCAGAAAATCCACATTAATTTTAAAGATTTACCATATCATGCATGACCAGATTTTTTCGTGTCCACACTTTATATATTTTATTAATTTGTTATGTAAATTGGTATTTTTTAGGTTTTTCCGGTTTTTATTATCGTTCTTGTATTTTTTGTATTTTGTTGTTTTTTTTTCGGATTTTTCGAGTAATTATGTATTTTTTTTTAGTTTGTTCGTGTTATTTTGTAGCGTTTTTTGTGTTTTTTTGATATTTTTGGACTTTTTAAAAGTTAGTTCGTATTTTTTATGTACTTTTCGTAATTTTTATGTTTTTCCATGTTTTTTGGTATTTTTTTTAGTTTTTACGTGTTTTTTGGTATTTTTTAGTTCTTTCGTGTTTTTTTTTAAATGGTTTAATATTTCTAGCATTTTTCGTGTATTTATTTAATTTCCGTTATTTGTCGTGCTTTGCTATTTTTGGACGTTTTGTATTTTTTTCACCAATTGTAGCCCATAAAGTTAGTTGCATTTGCAAAAAAATGTGAGTTATGTTGTTTTTGTAAACATCCCTTCAAATTACTCTTTATTCAATGCCCGGCCACCCGGATTAAAATTTGATTGGGGACTAGTCCGACCAGTCAACTAGCATCGCATCAGGCAAATCAAAGCGGTACTCAAAACAAAACAGATTTATGAGGAATGTCAGTCACGAGACTGCTAATATTTTGCTTGCAATGAAATAGTAATATTTTTATGAATCAACTTTTGCATTCGGCACCCACGCGAGCAATTCCTTCGCAAAACAAATAAAGGATTAGACACCTATGCATGCAAATATTTAGCATTCTATGAATAATTAGGTATTGGGTTGATTAAATGTTAAAATATACAAAATGATTGCGACATATTCCTCCAATTTAGAAAATAAAATCAAATATTCGTTCTTCGGTATGACTAAGAGAAAATAGGTACCTATTTGCTTTTACATTGACTACTAAGAAAAAAATCTCGCTGTAAATTTTAACAAACATTAAGGTTGGGTTGCACCAAACCGTCTGTAATCGTAAGCTGTGTTCGTTAAAATTTCAATGTATGGAAAGTTTGACAAGTTTCTATGGGATGACAGTTGATCAGTCTGTGATCGTAAGTCGGTGCAACCCAGCCTAAATCTAGTTCATTTACAGACAATCTCATGTCGATAATTTGTGACGTTTGAAATTTTAAATTGAGGAAAAATATTAAATTGAATTACTAGGGGTTGGATTTTTCGGTCGCGTGATTGACACCTTGTAGGGAGAGAGCACCACTTTTTATCGTTGTTATGGAGTGGACACATCGATATATTTTTTTAATTATGACTTTATTTGCATCGTTATATAATTTATGATTTTTAGTCGACTACCGCGTTTAGGCCAAGACGCTTCTGGAGTACTCCTAGTTACGTCCATAGTGGCTGTAATTTGGTCAACGAAGTCTTAATTCAAAGATATAAGTCGACGAATAGAACGTAGTTTCATATTATGTAAATATCTCGCATTTTACCATTGACGAAAAGTTCCCGATGTTGCGAACTCTTTTATCTTCTTTAGTATATCGCTATATTTAAAAGGTTAATAATTACGGTAACACCAAGTTTGGAATCTTTCTGACAGGAAACAGCTGCATGAATTTTCTAAAATATACGCCGAATGACTAGTAGTCCTAGTTGCAGGACTATTTCTGTGGCTCTAGTGAAAATGGGGATAAGTCCTATACAATTGTACGGCACTTATACCCTTTTTCACTAGTCACAGATTTAGTCCTCACTCCTCAGGGAAAGCAACGCATTAGCAGTTATTTTATTTAGATAAACTAACCGCATAAATCAGGGTGGTATTCCACTTATCCAATAAATTTTTCCAATGTTTGGTCAAATTTAGTTTCTACGAAAATATGATGACAGAAACCTATTCCACTTATCCAATTTCTTAACGAGATATCAAAAGATATTGGATAATTAGATTGTTCGTGGCCTAGCGGCTCCCGCGTTCCGCGTGCGGTATGCGAGGTTAAACGACGTCGGCCGGGGTCAGTCCTTGGATGGGTGACCGCTTTGAGTCGTTACAGCCAAGTTAGAGGCCTTCGAGCGGCTTGAGAACTTCTATCAGTGAAGTTGCCCACTCACTACGGAACCCTAAACGCGTTGCTCTCTCTCTACAAGCTGTCAAAAATCCGACCCCTAAAGCTCCGGTCTCTATAGTAATGTTAATGTACTGTACCTGTCGTCCTGCGAATCCGTGTCGCTGTCCATGCGAACCCGTTTAGGCCTGGGCGCCGCCACAGCCGCCGGCGTGTCGCCCGCTGCCCGCCCGTACTTCACGCTGCCCCACCGAGGCCGCCGCGGCGCTAACACTCTATCCACTTCCATACTATGTACACTGGAGTGCTCTGGGGACAGCGAGCTGTCTTTATCCGATCTTACTACGTCTACTCGACGCGGCTTTAATTCGGGTGCCTTCAGTGTCGAACTCGTTACCACCCCGACTCGTCGAGGCTTTAGAGAAGCTGGTTCTCCTATACTTTCTCCATATTCGCTCTGATCTGGAGATTCGTCGTCTGATTTGGGTGCGTTCGTGGCCGAGCGCACCACCACTCCGACTCGACGCGGCCTAAGAGCTTCGTTTACGGTGTTTTGGTCTTGAGATACTACCGAATGTGACCTGGTAGTGTTAGCCGTTGATGCCATCTCTCGTCTGTACTCCACTACTCCTAGTCGAAGTTTTGCAGGCGCCAAAGATCCTAAACTTCGATCGTCGCGAGAGCTCCGATTTGGCGAAGCTGCTAAATTGCCGTCTTCAGATTTGGACACGATTGACGAAGAGTTTTCCTCGGTAGGGGCGCGAGTTGTATCGTTCATATCTTTAGCGACCGTATCTGAAGAATTATTTATGGACTCGCTCTCCTCATTGAAGAGAGAACGAAGCTTTTTGTAGACCACATCGTTTTGTCCATCGGATTGTCTCCTCTTCCCTGTCCTTGGAGGTGATGGCTCATTGTTTTCAGATTTGGATACGTTTGGCCACGAACTATCCTCGATCGCGGTGGTCCTCTGAGCGCGTGTGGTGACGTTAGCATCTCTGACGGTAGCATCCGCAACAGAATCGTTACGGGAATCAGCAGTCGTATTACTTTCGTGGCTTTCTGCGTAACTTTTCCGCGCGCGCTTCGTGACATTTGCCTCTCTGGCGATCGCATCAGATATAGAATCGTTTCCTGTATCATCGCTGGATAGAGAACTTTGTTTAGTAAGTTCTGCAGCATCGCCGCTCTCGAGTCTCTCGGCGTAACTTTTATGCCCTCGTTTCGTTACAACCT
Organism: Notocelia uddmanniana; assembly: GCA_905163555.1. Classification (NCBI taxonomy): domain Eukaryota; kingdom Metazoa; phylum Arthropoda; class Insecta; order Lepidoptera; family Tortricidae; genus Notocelia; species Notocelia uddmanniana. The sequence continues at coordinate 7,654,005 of LR991064.1, forward strand.
CATCTTTATCTCTGGCAATAGTGTTTGAATTAGAATCGCTTTTAGATATGTCACTCTCTTCATTGAGTTTTTCATTCAATTCAGCCTCATCGCCGTCTTGTTTATTGGCGTTTCTATTTATGTGGCGTTTCGTGAGGTTCGCATCTACACTCGCATTCGAGTTAGATTCGTTTAAGGACGCACCACTTTCGCGGTTGGAATAGAATGTCACTTTTTCGACTACTTCAGACGATTCGCTCAACCTCTCAGGATATCTAGTAAGATTCGCGCTCCTAGAGGCGACATCCGAACTATCCTTATGGGATGTACTCGCATCGCTCTTGGTCGGTGTTCGTTTGTCAACGAAGGAAATGTCGCTTTCTCCAGCCGAGTTAGTTTTCGCGAGTCTTGCGCTGCGTCGCGAGGGCGCGAGGGGCGTGTGGCGGGGCGTGTCCGCGTCGATGGTGAGGGAGGGCGTGGACGCGGGGGTGGGGGTGCGCGAGGCGCGGCGCACGCGCGGCAGGCTCGCGCGCCGGTGGGACACGGGCAGGCGCAGGCGCCGGCGGCGCGAGCGTCTGCCATTAAACAATATATTACAATTCGGTACTACACTCAAAGAATTACAGGTACTCACATGTTTGCATTGCAAAAAAATGTGGATGAGTGAAGATAACCCTCCCTAAATGGTAGGTTTACCTCAAACGGACGAATATTCAGTCAATTTGTAGAAAATTAGATAGATGGCTTATTTATACGTTCGATTGATCTAAACATGCCATAATTAGAATATATCAAATATAAGCCTTAATAGGTGCAGCGTATGGGTCCCCCGCACGCTCGGATTCTCCATAAAAACGTAGTTTCGTTCTGATTTTAAAACGCCGTGCTGAAATAACATGAAACTTTTTATACACAATGGGAGCCGCCATATCTAGGTCGGAAATTAGTTTCTGTTAGGTACTATAAATTGATATAGAAAAAAAAATACAGCGAGTTTTTTACGTCTTGTATGAAAACCTCAATAATCGCTGTATTTTTGTCTTATAATTTCAAGCAACAGAAACTAATTTCCGACCTAGATATGCCGGATCCCATTATGTATACAAAGTTTAATGTTATTCCAGCATGGCGTATTAAAATGAGTGCGAAACTACGTTTGTATGGAGAACTGAGCGTCCTGCGGCCTCTTAAGTTGAAATATATGTACGTCCATTTCGGTTAGATTAACGTGAGCACATTTACTTATAGGGTAAAAAATCTTATTATTTGCAGTTTTCTAGTGTAATCGAACTAGTGTTTTATTTTGTAGCAATTGTGGCGATAATAGTGCAATTAGTAGGTGCTTAAGTCAGATTCTTCTGTGCCCTTATTTGGGCAATCTGTCTACCAATTAAGATTGTTTACCCTGGTGAAATAGGCACTAAAATTTGTGTAAAAAATATAAAAATAACACAAAAGATTGTCAGTGAGGTGTGGTGTGAAAAGGCAGAAAATAAATATGTAAAGAAACGTATAAAACATCAACACAACCTAACTACCTAAATATTAGCTAAATAGTAACTAATGGCGTAAGACTATCTACTTACAAAAAATATCTACAAAAGCAAGATCTACTGAGTATCTACTCATGTGTCGTTGGTACTTACCCATAGCACTTACCTTAGCAAAAAATCCAAATCCTTGGCCTTGCTGGACGTGAGTCGACAAATAACAACACGATAGATGATGCAGCTAACTTCCTCGCACACCACGCATGAAGAATTGTTTGTTGTAAAATTTATATATACTATATATTGACGACCTGTTTAGCCTAGTTGGTAGCGACACTGCCTCCGAAGCTAGAGATCCCGGGTTCGAACCCCGGTCAGGGCATTATTTGTGCATTTAGTACAGATTTTGTTCATGGGTCTTGGATGTTCTCTATGTATTTAAGTATGTATGTATAACGTCATCTAGTACCCATAGTACAAGCTTTGCTTAGTTTGGGACTAGGTCGATTTGTGTTAGATTGTCCCCCAATATTTAATATATAAAAAAAAAAACAAATTGCAATATTCTTTTTCAAGTTTCTTAATACTGACTTGACAAAAAAACTATACAATTATCAAATCTGCTCGCAAAATTTCACGAGAATCGGTTGAGAAATGCGACATGTAGAGAACAAACCAATATTTTTTTTTCCAAAAATTTGAGTCGACAAAAAAATCTATATAATTTAATTATTGAACATGCTCACAAAATGTCACGAGCATCAGTTGAGAAATGCGACCTGCAGAGGAGAACAACCGGAAATCCGGACATCTGGACAATCGGACATACGAAATATATTTTTTAAGCTGAAGCGGAGATCTTCGTTTCACTCGTTCGATTAGATTCTAATTTAATGCGATGATCATTATTATGTAAAACTATTCAAAATTTTAGGTTTCAAATAAGAACTGTGTTAGGGGGACAAATATAATATAATATTGGGGGACAATCTTACACATATCGACCTAGTCCCAAACTAAGCAAAGCTTGTACTATGGGTACTAGACGACGATATACATACTTATATAGATAAATACATACTTAAATACATAGAAAACATCCAAGATCCAAGAACAAATATCCGTGAAAAATGCACAAATAAATGCCCTGGCCGGGATTCGAACCCGGGACCTCTAGCTTCGGAGGCAGAGTCACTACCAACTAGGCTAAACAGGTCGTCCTCGTCGAAAGATGAAGCATTGCTCACTTCTCTGTTCGTTCTTCCAATTCGCTTTATTCAAAAGACATAGCTAAAGACAAGACCTGTTTTCAATCTGATGTCTCTTGCGACCATTGTTAGACGAATTTTATAATTAATTTTTTTCATGGATTAAGCTTATACATCTGATATGTACGTCTTATTTAATGTTTTTATTATCATTTAGAATCAATGGATTATATCTAAAGGTACCTAAGATCCGCCGCGGCATCTGCAACAAATTCGTAAACTAGGGAATTTGTATACGTATTTTGATGTCGTTTTCTTTACTATACTTTTCTCATGTCTTCGTGCTGCGTACCTATATCAAGCTCGAGCGGATCGCTAGTACAGTCTGCATCAAAAGTAGCTACGCATTTGAAAAGTTCAAGTTTTTATTATAAGGGAATAAGAGTTTTTAAACCCTTCATATACGTAGCTACTTTTGATGCTGAATGTACCTTACCCGTTGCACAAAGCATAGGCTCACTCACACTGACTGGCGTACCAACGGTCGAGCACTAAACCCTTTTTAAATAATTTTTAGTTGATATTGGGTTTTCGGAGATTATGTTTGGGAAACCCACAGAATTGGCGCCGTCATGGTCGTGACTGATGGCCATCCTTAAACGTCTGTGGACACAGTGTTTCCTCATATTAGCGGACGGGGTAGTCCGCGCCCGTGGGCGGACGATTGACTCGCTGCGTATTTGCGCAGTCGCAGCGCCTAATCGGTTGATTACATATTTACAAGTTGGGCATAAATAGTGAAAAACCCACAATGTTTATTGAACCATTAATGTAAAATAGCAAGGCTGCTGCTATCAGGAGCCAATTTCTGAAAGACTTACAACTTCTAGTCAAGCAACGTGATTTCCGCTTGTAATACAAGTTATACTTTTGTGAAATGAGGATAGGTATCCAAATGCACAGGTGCAAGTATCAGAAAATCCGAATGCCATACAGTCTATGATCCAAGGGAACCAAGCGAATTTTCATCGTGCTAACGATCTTCGACTTTAAGGACGCTCCGACAGTCCAATAGACGTCAGCATCTTGACTTCATAATCATGATCACATGGATTATGAAGTCAAGATAAGTAGTAACTTAACAGCTACAAGGTTAGCTGACCATTAAAAAAGCTTTATAAGTGTGTTGCCAACAGGCACGCCAGAATCTGACGACGGTCAACTTACTGATCACCATTTCATTATTAACCCTTTCGTTACGGCAAAGTCATACACAAAATCTACCAAGTTTGCCAGGTTCACTGAAATGATATCAGCTCCTCAGTCCTGTAGGCGACTTAACTCGTTAACATAAATGATGCTCTTACGTCCGAAAGGCGACTTAACTCGGCTAGGCAAAACGCTTTTCAGAGCCGGTAGACGAGATAGCTCGTTAGCTAACATTATGTTTAGCTAATGTTGTTTGTGTAAAACGAAACTATTAAGATACAAATACGCAACGAATATGCTTGGGGTAATAAGTTTATTTACTTTTCACTAGTAGTTAGTTGGCAACACCACAATAACTGCAGCTAATAGATATTACTCAAGACTTAGATAGAGTACGCGACGCAATGCGTTCGGTTGCGGAAGGGATTGGCGATTGCCCTAATCCAGGATGTAGTGACCAAATATTAACAACGAGTATACTCGCCTACCGGATCTGAAAGCTCATCGAACAAAACGAGTTAACTCGTCAGCCGGAACGAAAGGGTTAAGAGGTTCATGGAGATCTAATGACAGTGCATGTCACAGGCCAAAGGAAACAAAAGATGACTTGATGCATCCGTGTCTGCTTACGAGTTATCCTGTCGGTATTATAGTAACTGTAAATTCTTACCTTGCCTTATAAGCAAGTCACGCTAATCTCACCAGGACCGAGGACAGTAAAATGCTCAGTTATAAAAACTCGTTTATTATAAAAAAATATATTACTTACGCTAACATTATTCTTAAAAACAGTCAACGTCCCGAATTGGCCGCTCAGAGACGAGCAAGGACGCCCCCACTGGTTCGTAATTTGGCCGAGCTAATAATAAGCGCTGCAAACTGCTAATTTCTAGCGCCTAGTTTGGGGCGCAAGGCCGCTTGTAATGGAGGGCGCTCTTAATGCAGTCAAATAAACAGTAAGAGGCTTTGGCTTTTGAAACTATCCGAACACACTTCAACCGCCTCACAATCTGTTCAGTATTTTTAGCATCTGTGTCATTTGTGACCCATTTCATGCTTTTAGCAGCGAGTCTCATAGGCGGTGTGAAAGGCAGTATGTGTCACATGGTAGCAAAATTATTTCAGTCTTGGGCGTAACCACTTGAATCCCTCGCTACGCTCAGGATTCTATTGACATTGTAGAATCTTTCGCCTCACTCATGGTTCAATATACCGCCCTCGCCGTAATTATTTCATTTTGCTCACTTAAGACAAATCTACTACATTACCAACGGGCACCTAATTTGCTCGCTTATTTGATGACGACCGTAACAGTAAACTCCATTCCGGGTTGGGTATCAAAATCAAATCATTACATAATTAAGAAGCCATACTTGGTCAGAAGTAGATACCATATCTACACAAATGAGGAGCTCGAAAACCTCTTTGTAATACCAAGAGTAAAAAATGCATATAAAACATGGTTCGAGCAGGTCATTTGTGTAGATGTATTTTCTGCACATACGGGAGCAATGTGATGATCTTCGTTCGCCTCTGAACAGGATACTCTGTAACTACTCTAATACTACACTAACTAAAGTAATAACATACTTCACTGATTCACCCAAACTACTTTTTACTTTATAATAAGGCCCCGTTTGATACATAATCATAATAAATACATTATATTTACATGTGTACATTTTGAATGTCAGTATATAAATTGTACAATATTACATGCATAATTATTAGACATATTACATCATAAATGGAATAACGTTAAAACATATTCGATATAACTTCGTAAGCCTCAAGAGCAATTGTAATTTGTTTTAAAGTACTGTGGCGGGAGATCTAGGTGTCAAAGTCCACCAATTATCACAAGTGATTGATGGGTTGTGATACTTAGATAATATCTCGCCACAGTATTACCAATTGTAGTCGTGGTATAATGCATTCTGAATCATCATTAAAAACTGTTCTTAAATAAAAATAAGCTTAAAGGGGTATAATTTGTACAAACTTGTTATACTGAGACTTAAGATTTATATGTGAGATAAAAAAAATATGTTGTCCTTTATAAATCGAACACCGAGACAAAGTAAAGCATCCGTCTACATAGAAAGAGACGGGTGATTTAGCTTCTTTGCGAGATAATCAGTGCCATGTCATCGTGCCATCGCGCTATTAAGACGAAATAAAGAATCAGTCACTTTCTGGTATTCGATAGAAATAACTGTACCTCTAGTATATTTTCTTTGGAAACAAACGCAAGCGCGCGTTTGTGTTTAGTCGCAATTTGTACGGCAACAAATATTTACCACCAATGGCCACCAGAGGCGCTGTTCGCGTTATCAGCTTTATAAGGTGATGATCGTTTATCTCATCTTTACTTGATGAACGTAACCGTAACCATGTCTGTCGCCTTTACAACGTTGGATAAGTATTATATAATGTTGTATGTGTTGTAGATGTGGGGCTCGAAGGCTAGCTACTGCGCTCACCCGGGCTGCTCGCCGTCCGAATCGTTGTTGTCGTCGCCCTCTTCTTCTGCGTCTTGTCCTCCTGAAGAACAGTTCGAACAATTATCTCCTCATACTCCCTAATTCAAATTCAAATAATTTATTTCAGAATTTATATAAATGACATTCCAATAAAAATGTAGTATTTAACCTTAATTCTTAAGAAAACTTATGTTAACAAGGGAGGTATTCCACTCATCCAATATCTTTGTCCAATATACATTTGATCAAAGAAATTGGATGATTTCATCCAACTTGGATGGGACCCCGACATTTGATCAAAGATTCTGAATGCATGAAAAAGAATAAAACTTGAACAAAGATATTGGATGAGTGGAATGGGCCTCTGTCAAAGAACTTTGATCAAAGATTTGATAAATAAATTGGACAAAGATATTGGATGAGTAGAATACCACCCCATATTAAACTCATTGGACAAAGATATTGATCTTTGTCCAATATCTTTGATCAAAGATTCCGATGACAGTTAAAAAAATATGGCTTCACATGAAAAAAAAAAAAACTTGGAGAAAGATATTGGATGAGTGGAATGGGACTACGTCCAAGAACTTTGATCAAAGATTTGACAAAGAAATTGGACGAGTGGAATACCACCCTAAACAAAGTAAAATTATCAAAAAATAATTTGATTAACCCAATTCCTTAAATTCGTTAATTAATAAAACCCAACAGTGTGCACTAACAGTGTGTCCTAAGGCTAACAAAGTACACAGTAGTGTCTTTTCGGAAAGAGAGGAAGGCTCCGACGCGTTAATTTTTGTAGGTAGTCAAGAAACTGCATACGGCGCGCCCACCCCTCCCCAGCCGGCACCCGCCGAGATCTTCTCGTCCAGGAACTGAACACTATGGTGTGCGACTACTCACTGTTCTTCCTGGTGTAGTGCCTGCGTGCGGGCGGCGGGCGCTCGTCCTGCACGTCGGTGAGCAGCGAGCCGCGGTACGTCTGCAGCGGCGCCCACTCCTCGCCCCAGCCGGCGCCCGCCGAGATCTTCGCGTCCAGGAACTAAGAACATCATATTTTATCAAGACATGTGAGGCATAGCACGACACTCATCATCATCCCAAATGACGTCCACTGCTGGACACTGTGTATGTGTATGTATGTAAACAACTTCAAAACGGGAAAAAGTACCAAGTCATAATACCTGCTGCGAAATAGAAAACTAACAATTTGTTACAATGCGAACTCACATAGGCCCAATACGTAACCAGTTACAAACGGGGAATCTAGTTACCCATTCTGTAGCTGATTGATAACAGAATTTAGTTACAAAACGAAACCATGCCCAATACGTGACTAAATATAAACTGGGAAGTATGCATTCCTATTCTGCTGTTGGTTGCAAGTTTTAGTTACCAAACACACACAAATGACACAGACAATGATTGATTGATTTTGAATGATTTGTTAGACAAATGTCAAATGCAATGGGAACACATGGACAGGCTCGTGCTTTTTTCGCTGACCGATATTTTATAAAACTGTTATTGAACCTTCTAGCATGCAAAATTAAGTGTTTTTGTACGGATTAGTTAGACACAACTTGGCGAACTCAAATAATCGTAAGTATACCTTCAGCACGTGTCGCTTATCCTGCCGTAGCAGCTTGTTGGACAGTTCGGCGAGCGGTTCGAGGAACAGTAAGTTCCTCGGTTCGAGCGCTGCAAATGCCACGCCAGCGCGATGTAACGCTGTAAGAGCCTCACGGTTCTTCACCGCGTCGAGACCGAACATCACCGAGAAACGCTTGGCCAGCTCCTGAAACATAAGTTCACATTAGAGACACGTGCAGTTACGACTAGAGGGCCATCATAATTATTTATAACGAGCGCATTTCGACTTGACTTCGATTCTCGACTGTAATTAAAGTTCATTTTTATGGAGTCCTGGCCTAACTCATAATGGAGAAAGATCGTGGTGATAACATATTTGCAATAGCGTTATGGCCGGTTTTCACGTCAGCACTGTTCATACCACTGGAATTTTCAATAAAAACTTGCGTACGAAATATCGTTTCATATTGAACAGTAGATTTCCTGTTAAGGAACGAGGAACCGGTCTAATCTCCAACCCACCAACTACGCCAGGTGTTGGGCTCCGCCCAGTGCAAGGGGGCGTCCACAAAAAATCCGTAAAAATTTAAGAATTTTGCGTGACGTAATTTGTGGACGCTCCCCAAGTCCCCCGGTACCGACCTTGAGTTCGAGCAGCTCGGGCAGCTGGCGGTGCGGCTGCGGGTGCCGCTGCAGCATGGCGGTGTAGAGCGCCTGCATGGCCAGCTCCATGGTCAGAGCACACGAGAGCTTGTTGATCTCGCGCGCCTTCGACAGCGTAGCCTTTATGATGTCGCCGTAGTCGTTGTAGCACTGGAGAGGGAAACGGGCTTTAGCGAGACCAACCATAGAATTTGGACATGTATATGCTACTGGCTTTATGCTCGTAAGCTCTCGCATACTTGTACAAATACAAATTTACAATAGTACTTCAGACCTGAGCATAGCAAAAATAACTGCCGAATGTACTTCACTGAGGACTAATTAAGGATGCGCTAAATATCATAGACATGCTGAATAAAACACATAGCAAAGAATTATGTATAAAAAAATGTCTTGGTCTGTATTTCGTGTCTACATACAAAAAAACAACAAAGGACGAGGTTAATATTTGTTATATAAGTTTATTGTAGTGTATTGTACGAGTATGTACTCCTTCATTGCATGTACGTAAAACACGACAAAATGACTAGATGGTGATAATGTATAATTGTCAACAAGGTTTCATGGGGCAAGGTCCAGAACTACCATGGTCTTACAACTTTTTCTTGTTATCCTATTCCGGTAAGCCAGGGGATAGAGACAGTTTCTAGGAATAAATATTATAATATTTTCTCGTACAATATTTTGGGCATTATGAAATGGGTTTGTATTGTCACTAAGAATTGTAGATTTTAACTCTATAAAAATTCATTATAGTTTTAAAAGGTCTTCCCTGGAGACATACCAATAGAACGAGCATCAAATAAGTTGCTTGAACAAACAACAAAATTATAAATGGGAGTAAAACTCAGACTTCATACAAAAACTATTCAAAAATAAAACAAAACCACTTGCATCTCCCAGTAACGTTACCTTGATGTAGTGTTTAAAGACATCCGCCGCCCGCCGTATCGGCGTCACATTATACACGATGAGCTTGCAGTACGCGGCCAGGAAGTTACGTCGCTTGTGCAACTCCTCGATCCGTCTCTCGTCTTGACCGTCTGTAAGACGACTAGGTTCAGACTCTGGAGGGGCACGTGCGAGGTTCACACTCGACATGGATAAAGCAACTGAGAGTAAACCTTATTTTCAAAGCCAAAAGAAGTATTTTCAAAGTCTAAATTAGAAGCGAATTTTGAGGATCAGCACTTTTACAAAGTACACTGCGATGCAGAAATACTCTAAGGCCAACTGACGGTACGGCACAATTGTTTGCAAGCGAACTACAGTTAGTAGCATAAGTGAGTCAATATTCAAATGTTAGTAGGGTTCGATTTAATAGATGTCAAACTATATAAAAATATAAATGTTTTATATACAATATTACTCCTAGAAATTAGCAACAAAACTGCTGTACAAATGTATTACTTACGATTTATAGTTTTTTACCTAGTGAAACCTAAAAACTGGAATTTTTAACCTAATTTATTTTCCTAATAATTTGTTTTTTTTTTCAAGTCAACCCAAAAAACTGAAACCACCTAAAATAGGCAATTTCAGTCTCTTAAGAGTGATTCGGAAAGTATGTTGATGAGATATATTTTAGGTGGTAATTATTGGCTACAAAGAGTTCGGTGCGAAAGTGAGTCAATGTAAATAAGTATGGAAACTGAATGGTGGACACCTTATACAACTGAGTCTAACCCTACAATAACTACAAAAGTACGTGTCTGATTCAGGCGGTTGCGTGCTCATTTTAAGGAAGCTAGAATTAACTGTTATAGACAATTAAATATTTGGGGTCGTCATACAAAAAAAAAAATTCGTTAAACAAAAACATATAATTGACACGTTTCTTGAGGACTTTTTTTTCTCCTCTTATGTCGTTGCTCAAAGGTGTTACAGTTTTGTTATTGATTCTTGCTGAACACAGCTGACTGAATTAATGTTAATTTATTGGCAATTTCCTAAGATACAGCCGATAGATCAGACAAACTTCCATAGAAAATGGTCGGTGCAAATTTGATTCAATGCTAATGTCACCCTTGAGACAAAATGCAATCTTGATCTAAAATTACATAACGGCAGATTATCCCTACAATGCATGCTAACGAATAATGTTTCAATGGAAACATTATTCTTAACCCTTTTTGTTTTAATTGACGATACTTATCAAAGTAGTCGACATTGGTTCAGTTGTGCTACTAACTGTATATTCAAACTTAATAGTTACAATTGCAATTTCAATGTCTTCTATTAGATGCAACGACGTCATTGGAATTGAGAATAAAGTATCATTATAAATAGCCTCCACCACATCTCGAGTGGCCGTTGCACCGTGACTTGAGTGTTATGTTATATTATAGCTGTACGAAAAATAAGTTATCCCTTCTGAGAGTTGAGTTCTCCATTTTTTAGGAATATATTTACGTCTTAGCAGCATAGATGTTATGGAGACGAGTGTAAACCTCTAGTTTGGAGAAAAAAGAAAAGAAATGTTAAAAAAAAGAGATGTAAAGTCTCAAACCATCGACTAGCTAACACAACACCAATGAAATAATCCCGGCGCATACATTCTACGTTAGTCATGCATGATACTAGAGCTCTCGAGTAGTGGTAATCATTTAATACCCAAACTGTTCTGAAAAGAACAAGACCTGAACTATTTCGGTGAAAAGGAGCACTAGTCCACAAATACGGGACGGTCATAATCATAATGACCTTTTTTACTCAGTCAGTCATATATGCTAGGACAAGACGCTTAGGGTCCCAGTTTACAAAGTTGTTAATTAACTTAATAAATTTCAGACTCGGTAAGTACCGGTGATCTACAGCGACCATCTTTGGTTACCGATGTAGAACGAATTCTTATTTTTATGAATGCTACATCCGTTGTAACTCGTAACTTCGCCTATGATGCCTATCTTCGCCTACAACCACCGCACCAACTTTCAATTCAACACAACATCAAACGAAAATAGGCAGTACTGGCGAAGAAATAGGCAGCACCCTTAGATGAAAATGAAACCAGGCAAATACACGCCATGGGCAAAGTTACTAGTATCTAAGGCCGTGGCAGATATTTTTAGTTTTGCTTTTGCACGTTTTTGCAGTGCATATACGAGTACAATTAGTACAATAGGTTGACAAGAGTTTAATTAAGTACCGGATTCGTGTAGTTTAACAAAAGTACGAACGGAAAACTTACTACAATCGAGAGCTCTAATCGCTAAAACTACGAGCCTCACTGAACTCTTGTTAAACCAGCAAAAGCTTTCGTGACACCGGACCGACGTCCGAGGTTCCTAAGTCATGACAATGACGCAACTAAAATCGACACGCACAAAACATGCTCAAATAATAAGAAAACTGTGTTAATACGCTCCGAGATCGCGGCGACACGACAGGGTAATCGTTTAACATAGCGACGTCGCTTAGTTCAAGTTTACTTATCGTATGATTCAAATCGACCGACGTTTGACAGAAATCGTACGATTCAAACCGACCGACGTCAGTCGGAATAGTTACGCAATAACCCTGCGGCTCGGGCGACCTCGGCGCGAAAAGCGGGCGCGACAATTTTCCCTTAGTAATGTCATGTCATCACACCGCCGCGGGCGAATCCGCTCCGGAGACAAAAATATGCATTATTGCGCGGCGACACCGACCCGGCCCGGGAACTACCGACCGACCTAGCCCACAGCGACGACGACGTGAAAACGAACACTAAAGTTACCATTAGTGGACCTTATCTGGTCGCAATAAGGTTTACGAATGGTCAGTCTTCGATGGTGTGTAAGGTCTCGACGCAAGATGACACACGAGTCTGAAGCGACGCTCCGCGGACGGCGGAGCCTGGGGGGACACCCGGGCCATTACTAAGGTAAAATGCGCCGTCGGTGATGTTCGCGAGTGCTGCTTACCAGATAGGCGCGCGAAGACCGCGACACGACAGCGCCGCGACATGCAACCAAACACGCTCCGTTACGCGCCGCTCCGACCGCTCTAGCGCCCGCACTAACCGTACCCGAACACCGTGCCTCAACAGACCACTAGCGCTATACTCACGGTCCACCCTGACGTTCGTCCGAGATTCATGGACAGCTGTTAAACTCAATTACAGAGGACGACTACGTCCCGTGCCAGACCGTGTGTAAACTCGCTAAGTGACTGATATACCCGGGTATCCTTACAACTGCGACACGGACCGTACAGCCAAGTATAAAATTCTAAACCTTAAGCTAAATAAGAATTAAAGTCTACAAACGGCTAATTATGTGTCTCAGACGCAGAAGTTATGTTTGTTGGATACTCGTGGAACCCGGGTACACCAACTATCTCCACTCGTGGGCACCCAGACTGCCGATGTTTGTTCGAATTTCTACCCCAGTAACGGTCGAGAGTCCAAATCTAAACCGATATGAACGCAGTGGCACGTCGCCGTCAATTTGGATATAAGAGCGGAGGCGCTAGAGTCATCGGTCGGTAGCCGCGGTGCGGGGACGCGCCCGCGCCAACACTGTCGCTTATACACTTTATCAACGAAAATAATGCATATTTTTTCTCCTCAGATGTTTGTTAGGTTACATACCGAAGTATACATTTAAATCTGACGCAATAATTTGCTGGCAATCTCCAAGAAAAATAAAAAATAACACAGCAAAAGATTGCGCTAGCTGTACACAAATGTATTAGCATACGTCACATTATGTACCCCTTCCAAAAAACCAGCCAATTTTGTACAACAGATTTAAGAACCAGTGCATGACAGTAAACCCCGTGTTTTACAGTCAACAGCAAATATATCAACACGAACCAAGGATTAAAAAATATTATTAACTAGCTGTTGCCCGCGACTTCGTCCGCGTCTTCGGTCCTATTGGTCGCAGCGTGATGTTATATAGCCTTAAGCCTTCCTCGATAAATGGACTATCCAACACAAAAAGAATTTTTCATTTCGGACCAGTAGTCCCTGAGATTAGCGCGTTCAAACAAACAAACAAACTCTTCAGCTTTATAATATTAGTATTGATGTCCAATTTGAAATTCCTTATTTGGAAATTCGAACGTGACACACTATCATGAATTCCAACATTTTTATAAGGTATAATGAGCGGTCGTTGTCATTACATTACATCACTAGGCGCTTATGAATATGATGTAATGGAACAGTTTAGTATTATTTTTTGATAAATTAAATCAGTGATATTTATATTTTCGATTGTAATTTCGATTCATTTTTATAAAGAAAAGATACGAATAAAAATAAAATTATTTTAAAGGGCGTTTTTCTGTTTTAAAATTTCACACTTCGTGCAAATTCGGAACGCACCGTTTTACAAAGTTAGAAGAAAAGTCCTTTTTTTTATTTTATGTTTTGTTTTATTCTAAAGCTGGAGTAAAATCAAAGTAATGAATTTTATTCATACATTTTAGTGCAGAAGATATTCATATTTGAATATTTATGCCTGTTAAGTTAGTGGAAAGAGTGGAATACATATAATTTGTGCCTTATGTTAGTAGGAACATGTGCATGTTCATGTTTTGTTCTAAAGCTTGAGTAAAATCAAAATAAAGAATTTTATTGATAGATTTTAGTGCAGAAGATATTCATTATTCGTATTTGAATTTTAATGCTTGTTAAGAGTCCGCAGTAAGCTCGGTTCTCCATACAAACGTAGTTACGCTCTCATTTTAAAACGCCAAGCTAGAATAACATGAAACTTTGTTTACACAATGGGATCATGGCATATCTAGGTCGGAAATTAGTTTCTGTATGCAGCGCCTGAGCGTAGCTAGGCGTTTTAAAAGCCTCGCTACGCTCAGGATAGTACTTTTGATATCTTAACCATCTCACAGTCCTTCGCTAGATCGGCTGTCAAGACAAGCACTCACGGCACACAATTTTGCAGCCTTGCATAACAAATAACTGTTAACGTTAACAGTAATTTCCGACCTAGATATGCCATGATCCCATTGTGTAAACAAAGTTTCATGTTATTCTAGCTTGGCGTTTTAAAATGAGAGCGTAACTACGTTTGTATGGAGAACCGAGCTTACTGCGGACTCTTACATTCTTAAAATGTTTGGTCCCTTAGCACGTGTAAATATATGAGTTGTCGACTGTGCAATACAATCCAAACCTGATACATTAATTTCAACCAAACTTGCCACCGTCGCACCACCACTAAGATTGTGCAAATTCGCGTATCCCAAACATGTCCCTCTGGTGACACACACAAATATAACGTACAAGAGCCTCAAAAATCAATTCATGGTCGAATCAAACCTTCCGTTATAATTATAATATAGACTATAACAGTATCAGATTTCCCGTTAGTTGGTGGAAACTGACTTTTTAAGTGACTTAAAAAGGAGGAGATTCTATGTTCCACTATATGTTTATTAAAGCATTTAAGTCATGGTTTAGTGTGTTACTTTTACAACAGACTTACACAAAATTTTATTTGGGCTATCATGTGATTACTAAGTATGATTTAAAATCGTTTCGAGTACAGGTCGAATCAGGGTATAGTGGGTACACATAATAGGGTACTTGACCTATGTAATTAATGATTATAAAACAAATTTTTAAATGTAGCTTGGTAGCTTGTAATAGTTATGTTCTAGAACTTCGATACCTAGTTATACTTCAGGGAAAATTATTGATGAGTTTTGTGACAATTTATACTTGGCATAAATTAATATTTATTTTATTAATAATTTAATGTTTTCTTTATCTCCATAAAACATAAAAATAAAAAATAGCAATGTGACGTCACACAACACTGTTTATATTATTATATAAAAATGTTTCATAATAAGTACGCAAACAAAAATGTATTTTTTGTCCTAGTTTAATTTAGAACATTTTTAATACATACAAACAGATTGTCTAGTACCCTTTTATAAAATGGTGATTTTTATTTTTGACAACTAATAGAAAGTCAGATTGCAGATCGGTGGCGTAACGTCAAACATGTCCGCAGGTAAATAAGCCGATATTATTTAGGTAACCTTTCATATGAAATGCCTTCAAATATTGTGGTCAAAGTCATTGGCGTCGCCAACATTTGATTAGCTAGCATGGTACTGATATGGTTAACTGGCCAAACTCTAATGCTACCATCCGTGCTATTTTGATGTGTCAGTTGGTTACAAATCTGCTATGTTGGTTGGCTACGGGTCGTGTTTGACGCTTCCCCACCGCTATACGTGAAGAACGGAGCGTTGCAGAGGTGTCAGTGAAGCTTATGGTATTACCGTAGTTGTGTTGCACAAAGACGAACTCCTGTATGAAGTCGTTGAGCAAGTCGCAGAGTTCCGGGTCGGGCTCTAGAACAAGCGGCCTGAGCGCCGGGGAACCTCGGGAACCGAGTTGCTCCGCGAAGAATATCAGCAAGTCGCAAAGAGACGTGTATGCCTGTAGAGAATGTTCATTATTCCTTTTTATTCTGTCGCTCGTTTCTATCATAACACATGACAATTAGTCTCGATTTGACGAAAATTTGACAGTTTTTTTTTATATTATTTACTGGCAGGTTTAAAAGATCTTTTAAACCGCGCTTCAGAACCGGTTATTTTAAACTGTCGGTAATCTGAGTGCATTGGAAGGGAAGCGTGCCGGTTTTCTAAGGGACGACATCCAATGCTCGAGGCCAGCCGTCTCGTATCATCATCATATCACCCGAAGGACGTCCACTGTTGGGCATGGGCCTCTCTTAAAGAGTGCCAACAATGACCGGTCCTGCACCATCCGCATCCAGCGGACTCCTGCGACCTTTCCCAGGTCATCCGCCGTCAGTCGGTCAGCCCTTCGGGCAGCGGTTGGGAATGGTGACCCTAGTATACCTCCTCACGGAGCTGGGGCTCGCTGCCCCGGGCCACGATGTCGCGGCACAGCGCGGAGTAGGCGTGCAGGCGCTCGCGCAGCGCGGCCGCGCCCGCCTCCAGGCTCGCGCCGCCCGCGCCGCGCTCCTCCAGCTCGTGCAGCGACCACAGCACCGAGTAGAACAGGCAGCGCACCACGTACACCAGCGCCTGCCGACACAGCGATTTCTCACCGATTAACAGTTTTCGCTAAGAAAGCTCCGATGGAAATTAGATGCGCCCAGGGCTCGTCCAAGTTGTGTAAACTTACACAAGCAATCATGTATCTGCTCGTGTAACTAATTTTGTGTCAACATGACAGGAAAAACGTAAATGATTGTGGACCTACTACTATACATACAAACAAAAATAAATGCTTGTTTGTTTGATTGAAACTTTGGTAACCCTGTCCTCAAAAGCCCGCGAGGGTTTCTGGCACAAAAAAATCTAAATCTATATCAATAAATAAAATAATATTAATTATGTTTTAGTATTTAATAAAACTTTTTGATGTAGTGAGTTAAATTTGCACTATGCTTTGATATTAATTTGAAATATTTGAAGAGGCGTCATTAAAATAAAATTTGCACTATGATTTATTCCGAGGACATAATTTAAAAGAGAAAGTGGCGGGCATTTTTATTTCTTTGTTTATGCTCCATTGCGTTCAAAATCGATATCAGGGGCAGGTTCAAGAGGTTCCCAAACACGAATCAGAGATCAGAATTGAATAAGGCGGCCGCCGTTTTGACCTTCCCGAATAGTACAATTGGATTCAAAATCGATACCCGCAGGCTTCCAAGTAGGAATCCCAGGACAAAGGCTTTTGAGTTATTGTAAGTCGTCCCTTCTTAGTAAAAGAGTTATAAAACGCTGCGAAAGTATTTGCTTGTTATTGATTTTTTAACCTCTTGACGACCTACACATAGTACATGTACTTGGTCCCAATTAAGTATTGAATCTTTGTCAATTTAACGGAGTTAAATTTATTCTGGCAAATTTTGATACTCAGTCGTCAGGAGGTTAAAGTAAGTTCATTGGGCAACTACTGAACCCTTCACTGAGCATGGCCCGGCATGCTCTAGATTTTTTAATTACTTTGTTAAACGTCCCATTCCGATCAAGATGGATCTGAGGGCCTGAGGGGTGTACAAACACGATTCCGGGACAGAATTGGACAAAGAGGCCTCAATTTTTAAGTTCTTCGGGTTACCGCCAACCGTTAGGTTGGCTTCAAAATCGAGAACCATCTCGCTTATTCGTATATGCAATAGACAGAAAAACCAAAAATATTGAGTATAAAAAAGCACTGATGAACACGGTCGCGCTCATTAACTGCGCACTATTTCCCGTATCCACAGTAGATTTATTACTCTTTAAAATGTATTAATTTGTATTTGTTCGTGCCTACTAACCTACTATATCTGTAAGAAATAATTGTTACTAACACATTATATGGGTCTATGACCTGAAATAAAAGCTACCTTAAAGCCTTTAAGCTGCCTTATTCATGCTTTAAAGAAGAATCACCGGCTAAGCGTACCGTAAAGCAAAATGACGAGTTCTCCACCACAAAATCAACCCTTCGACACGATTTACGCAGTAAGTACAAATACAATTATAATTTTTCCAGTGTTTACAATAAATAAATAAATAAATATTGGGGGACAATCTGACACAAATCGACCTAGTCCCAAACTAAGCAAAGCTTGTACTATGGAAGGGTACTAGACGACGATATACATACTTATATAGATAATTACATACTTAAATACATAGATAACAGCCAAGACCCAAGAACAAAATCCGTGCTAAATGCACAAATAATGCCCTGGCCGGGATTCGAACCTGGGACCTCTAGCTTCAGAGGCAGTCTCAGTACCAACTAGGCTAAACATTTTTTGGCGGCCGCTAAATAAATTAGCATTTAAGAATACTTTTTTGAGGTAATGCGAGTTTTCAATAAACTAATTCATTCATTTTCAACCCGTAATCTCCCCCGCTGAGCGTAGGCCTCTCTTCGAGTACTCCATTCGTCCCGGTCCTGAGCAGTCTTATCCAGAAGTCTCGAGATCTTCCTAATGTCATCTACCCATGGAGCTGGTGGAAGAATAAACTGCCAATAGATATTTAAAAACTAGAATCTTAAATCATCCCTCAAAAATTGGCTACTTTCTGGAAAAAGTATTTTATGACACTAAGCAGTTTTTCGCCAGTTAAAGATCATATTATTTAAGTAGTGCACTTAATTGTAATTTAGCATAACATATTTTTGTATTGTACTTCCAAGACGGGCTAACTGTTGATGCTCAATTTGATTGTTTTCACCATTGTATGTACACAGTTATACCATAAATTTTATTTATATTTCCATATTGACAAAAGTAACACAGTAATCCTAAAAAAATGGAACATACCTGCGCCGGCATTTCATTTTGCTTGAGGCACTTGGGCAAGTCCTCGAACAGTGAGTCCCAGATGTTGGTATCGTTGAGATCGTGGCACATGTACATGATGGATACCTTGCGGAGGGAGTTCACTACGTTGAAAGTCTCGTCTGCATCAGGTTCCTCGCCCTGCAATTAATTAGGAGTTAAACCGACAAATCGTACTTTTTCGCCAAACAAGTACTAACGTATAGAATCATTACTGTTTATCAAAGACGATGTTTGAAAAGAAAGTATATCGAATAATGATGTTTGTCGCATGCGCATTCCAGTTTGCTAGGGTTGTCACTTTGACATGCAAAATTATGGCGCACTGTTTTACATTATAACACTTATTCTCGGTTACAGTTATACCTTTCGACGGTGTTTATTTGTGGGGGATACTTTTTATTTACGTTCGATTGGTGCTAGGTTGCCCGTGGTCCTAGGACTCCGAAATGCCAGCTGAGGATATAATGACACGTATAAAGCAACGTAATATATAACTCACCCCCTGTTTCAATGAGCGGTACTCGTCGATGGCTTCCTTGTATCTGTTCACGCACATGTCTGTTATAGTGGCGCGCGCTATAGCACACTGTCTCGCGGCAGCTCCTGCCGCTTCGCACAGGTATTCTAGAGTTCGACCTGCTGTTTCCAGGACTTCGGATTCTGTCTGTGCGCCTACGATGTCGCGGAGACGAGATAGGAGTTGTGCTAGAGCCGCTTCCTGCAAGAACATTAGGATCAATTCGGGCCCCAAGTCAACATCTAGACAATTGTCACTGACAATGATAATTCACTGGTTCACTTGCTTCTGCAAGTATAGGTGGTCGCTGCCGTCGCTGGGAACTATCGTTCCTTGTTTGTGAAGTTAAAAGTGTATGGTTTAGTCACAGTCAGATGAAATTTTTCAAGTTGGTGTAACAAAGCCCAGGACATGAATAAGACCAGACACACAGACTTCGTCTTGAAGGACTTTAGAATGCTAATGACAACAACTAAAATGTGGTCAAGTTTTTTTTTAATAGACACTGGAATGCGTAATTCAAAAATAATGACAATGTTACCTGTCTAGCCGTACTGTATAGTGAGCGCTCGAAGTGCATCGGTATGGCAACCAAATTGGCCAGTTTCTCCGCATCAGCGCCAAACTTGTCCAACAAAGCAGGTAGAACAGCTATGAAATGTTGTGTGAGGCGCGCGCGGTCATCGGCTACAGCCTTAGCTTGTTCTTTGCTCGGCGCTGCTTGGTGTTTACGTGCTGCTCCACGGCCTACTGGCGGTTCGCCTACACGTATAAGAAAACGTTTAGAAAATCAATGTAAAGCTCGATCAGAACTATACATATTAGCCTAACCTAGGTAAGAACCATCTTGAGATTCCTTTCGATTAAAAAACCGCAAGCATTTCGGTACATCCGTTTGGGTGCATTAATGCTACGGTCATACATTGATACATGTTAAACTTATAACAATTGCCATATAATCCGCATGACATTTGTCAATGCAATTTGAACAATTTAGTAGTTTCAAAGGAAATCCAAAACTTGAATACCTAGAGGAATATTTATTGAGTATACTTGCCTGAAGCCGCCTGTCTCACGCAGCAGACCATAAGCTCTATGAGGGAGGACTCTTGACGATTGTCGAGAGCCTCCTCCCCAGGGCCTGGTTCCTCAAGGAGTAAATCAGTCATGCACTCCCAATCCTTCATCATCGGATTAGACTCGATCAACGAGTCTACAAGGTACGCGCCGTGTTCGTGCAACTGAAAGAAGATAGTTAATATATGGTGAGGATAGCTAAAGTTCTAAGTTTAATAATAGATAGATATTTATGCTCAAAATCACCCAAAGAGCAATAGAGAGGGGTGAGGGCTATGCTGGAAGTTTCTCTGCACGATCCAAAACAGAACCAATTTAACCGATATAGCCCTCCGAATCACTACTAAGATGCAATGGGTGGGGCACTTTGCACGTAGAACCGATTGCCGTTGGGGCGGAAAGATTCTCAAGTGCCGACCACATACCGGAAGAAGCGTGGGCAGATCCCCCACAAGGTGGACTGATGCCCTAGTAAAGGTCACGGAAGTCATTGGGGCACTCATTGGGGAGACCTATGTCCGGTATTGGACGTCCTTCGGCTGACATGATGATGATAATAATGATTTGGGAATATATCTTCTTCTTCCTTGACCATTTTTCCATTTACTTGGGGTTAGCCTTTATTGCTCTTTTCCTCCATTGTACACGATTAATTTGGGAATATATGGTGGGTTGTTTTTTAGTTAATTTCATTATGGACCTGGAGGCATTTTGTGCTCTCACTGTGTGTCTCACCTCGGATTCTATATATTTTATTCCAGTTAATTTAATTATGAGCTTGGAGGCATTTTGTGCTCTCACTGTGCAGTCTCACCTCGGATTCTATGAAGAACTGCACCAGATCCCGTATGAGCGGCGTGTTGGGCAGGCGCTCCTTGCCCCGGCGGGAGCGCGGCGGAGTGGCGGGCGGCGGCTCGGCGCGGAACAGCCGCACGTTGAGGAACTCGCCCGCCGCCGCCGCCACTTGCCGGTTCGACGAGTACACCAGCTCGTATACGTTCTCGCAGTCTTTGTCCGTCAGCACGTCTGGGTGCATCCTGTGCAAACACTTCTATCAACATCTGATTGAAATATGTCAAGAATCAATTTGGATATACTTTTTTTACTCTAGATAGGTTTGAGCTTGAGTACAAATCAGCCG
Source organism: Notocelia uddmanniana (assembly GCA_905163555.1). NCBI lineage: Eukaryota > Metazoa > Arthropoda > Insecta > Lepidoptera > Tortricidae > Notocelia > Notocelia uddmanniana. The sequence goes on from LR991064.1 coordinate 7,675,654, forward strand.
ATGGTAAGCAATGTGTGAGCGCTCTAGGATGGAGGGCGTTACCTAAACAAAAGCCGGTTCACTCTCGATTTGAAGACCGTAAGGTTGTTAACGGGAACAAGGATTCCGGCAAGAAGCTCCACCACTTGGTGGTTCTCACAATAAAAGTGCAGGCGAAGCACTTCTTCAATGTATCTCGGAAAGGTCAGATCGAATGACCTCTTTTTGGCGGAAAATAGACACACCTGGGTTTTTACGGCATTGAACCTAACCAGATTGACATCGCGATATTAAATATTCCATCTGAAAACCAAAGTAGCTGACAATTATTTCAAAATAAGTACGCTGACGCGACAGTGGTTGGTGTGCAAATGTATTGAAGTGGAAACCAAAAGGCGCAACATAAGAGCACCGATTTTCTCGTAGTCCCTGGACTGGAGCTATGTATTTTTAGACTAAGTTAATACGCTAAAAAGTGAAAATGTTTCTGGTTAATGAATAAAGTGTATGTATATATATGCCAACAATAAACGTGCCACACTTACTTGAGAATAGCGATGACGAGGCGGACGGCATGGACGGCGACATCAGTCTCCTTGTCGAGCGACATGGCCACGATGCGATCCTTGAACTTGCTCGTGAACAGTTCTAGTTTGCCCTTCAGCTCTTCACACTCATATAGCGGCTGCAGAGCTTGAAGGCAACGAAGGCGGACCTCGCCAACCTACGAGACAAGTAGCGTCAGATTCAATGTATAATATCAACTAAACTAATATTATAACCTACCTAAACCTATAATTTCGTTGATTGAACATGGACTTCAACATGCATACGTGGGTCTACAAATACAGGTGTGTCAGATATTTATACGCGCCATGTTGTGATATTGGTGCTGGCGACTATACTCTCGATTTCTTATATCCATAGGAGGTAGCTTATGCCCAGCAGTAGGTCAAATATAAGAGGTAGATGATGAAAATGACACACGAAACGTAACATAAATATGGTATTTACTACAAGGACTATAATGCAATAATACAATTCAATAGCATTCATTGCAAAGTGGCTAGCTAGAAGCTTTCAAAACTGTGGTGACACACATTATTTATAAACACTGTTAAAGTGTTAACATGTAATTTCAGTAAAACCAATGCGCCATGAAACGAAACAACTAGATAAACATTTAAATTACATTGCATTGGTACAGTGTACAGTTGATCGCTGATTCTCAGACGTATTGCGCACATCCATCCATCACCATGCAAGTAAATCACACTCCGGTGCTGATCTATAGTGTCGAACTTACCTTGTCATGCAAAGTCCACCCAATATACTTGAGATAGAGATCGTCGAGGAAGTGTGCTGGGAATTTCTCCATCCAGATGCCTATCTCAGCCATTGTGATGGCTCTGATGTCGGGCAGCGTGTCTCTGTAAATAATGTCGTTGTTATTCACTCATTGTTCAAGTTGAGAAGTATAGGCAAAATAAGCATTAATCTATTTTTTGGTACAGAGAACAAATACAACACAGCCTAAGAATCGATCCCGCGCCTCTGCTTTGCTGTACCAACGTCGTTACCACTATTCTCTCTTCTCTACTACTAGCAACCCCTCTTTATTTTCTTCAAAGGAACACAGCCTACTACCACTTTAATTGGTAAGTTTGACCACATTCCAACCGACCACATCAGGTACTGCATCCCCACACCTAAACTATAAAATGTTTTCCATCTTTTACTAAGTTGTACAGTCAGCAGTAGAAGCGAAGGAATAGTTGAAAATGAGCCTCTCGCAGCTTTATAAAAAGCAGTAAATTGCAAGGAATAATCATTTGAAAATGGTCTGACCAGCCTCTTATTAACTAACCAGAACCAGCACTAGCACCTTATTTATTATGGACTTAGCCTTAGAACTATTTCTGTTGCTTAGTGAGTGACTGTACTTTTTAGTCATTCAATTTGCAAAAGTTGTTCTCTATTGGATGTAAATGTTGATAATAAATATTAAATAATGAGAAATGTTCATTATTACCTGTATCGATGCACAAACACGGACTTGAACATGTATGAGAGCATGTTTTTGATCTCCTCCATATTTTCTTCAAGCTCCTGCCGCTTAGCTACAAGCACTTCAAGCCTCTCTGAAGCCCGCTTGTCGCGCGCCTTCAGTCGCTCAGCCTCGTATTGGCGGAGGCAGTTGTCGCAGTTCACAGACGTCAGGAGAGCTACGTCTACTAACGCCGTCATTAGCTTCATCACTGCAAGAATAGTCAATATTAAAATCCTTTTGAACAATAACTGGCCCTATGAGTGAGGAAAGAGACTGGTTCAACTAACTGGCCTCAGCTGGGAAGTGCTGGAAGAAGCCACCGAGATCGTGACAAATGGAGAACTATTCTGCAAGCTCTATGTCCCTAATAGGATTCATGAGGGAGGATGGACTCATCATTGTCATGAGTGAGGCGTGAAGGCAGAAATCCACACCCTGTCAGAACTATGTCACATGCAAATAATTTAAACTTGGTTAAGATCACACTTATGCATTGGTATGTGTGTATGTATAAACACTTTATTGCACATGAAAAAACAATTATGGAAGAAGCCAAATAACAAAATATAAAAGTACAAAGGCGAAATTATCCCTAGAAGGAATCTCTTGTAGCTAAACTTTCAGAAAAAAAAATCAAATCATTTATCAATCAATACATTGGTAATCAAATTGAGGATCACTGCATACCTATCACCATTATTTCCATCATATTACTTCCTAGCTTCAAGCTAGCATCACATGATAGCTGCATTTATAGAATTCTGCGTCAATTGCACTTTCAGTAATATTTTACAAAAACTAGTGGCATTGCCAATTAAAGTAAGTGCAGGAAGAACTCACGTTTGACACATAAAATTGTCATTTACAATTTTACATCAATCACAAACTGACCTGCTAATGTAGCCGTATGCCGGAATGCTCTGACTTGCGAGTCAGACAATCCTGTGAGCAGTGAAATAATATTGTCCATCAGGTACTGGTCATAGATGATGGAATATTGACACATTTTCACTAGTGTCTGGATGAACTCGCAGAAGTTTGCCCGGAACTTCTTCCATGTCTGCCCGGACATTATTAGTGGATATTCACCACTTTCCTGTACAATAAAACTTGTGTTAAATAATTTCTGAGGCACCTTAATATTTTTGATAACCATTTACACTAGAGGTGGTGTTGTTTTAGTGGAATATAGACATTTCAAAATTTTCTGAATAGCCAAAAAGTTACCAAATATTCTTTGGAAGTTACCAAATAACTTTCAAGCTGGGGTACAAAGCAAAAGGTTTGAGTGTGACATGGGTCTACTCCTAGGCATATAAAGTGTTAACCTTCTTCAAGACTGTGGTAGATATTTTAATGATATCAATTTACGTTAAAGCAGTATTATCGATCCTTGAGTACCGTACTGGGATGGCTCAGAACTCGAATAAGCATTGCCATCATATATGCCACCAGCATGTGCATACGTGGAACTCACCACAAATTTAAACCCACTGAATTTACTTTTTTATTATTGTTCATAGTGTCCATATATATTCTGTACCCACTTATTCAATTTAAATAAACTATATTTATTTACGTTAAAGCTATCCAACATGTATTAATCTATTTACCTCATCAAACTCCTGTGTCATCTTCTTAATAATAAGTGTATGGTCCATTTGTGCCATGTCTGGGGACACCTTCCCACGGCAGCCCGAGGAATTGATAAAGAACTGCATCAGCTGCACCAGAGCATGCTCGCGGTTGCTTTTATACTGCTCTATCCACATGTCCACCACTTGCTACAAATGTGAAATAACATTTTAGAGGTTGATTTTACATATATAGGAAAGAAAACAAGTGGAAAACTTGAGAGAAGCGGCGGCAATGAGGTGACCTGATTGAGGCATACAAAATACATACAGATGTTACAATGTACCCGGTCAGTCGTAAGTAATAATATTTTCTCAAACATGCAATGAAATATTGATGTTATGTTCCTTATAATAGGCTGCGAAGTATGACGTTTCAGGTGCGGCTAGGACAAGAGGTTGTTAATGCAATGTCATACAAATGTTGCAGGCCTAGGCGGCAAAGTCCTCTTTTTTAATTTCCATTCCACATAAATTTGTGGCACAGGCATCATGACATTCTGCCACTATGCGAATTAAAAATAAAACTTTGATTTTTTTGTTGTTTATTTCATTGCATGTTTGAGAAAAGCACTATACATACCTCGGCGGGAAATATGGGGTTGCCCGCCTGAGACCTATCCGACCTTGCTTCGCTCGGCCGTCTATATGTCTTCGGCCGGCAACCCCTTTCGTCCCGGCCTCTGTAGTAATGAACTATTTTGTTAGAATTGTTAGGAATATGAATAACAGACTGAGAGGACACTCTGAAACTGGCACAAACAAGGAGCCATAGTGTTCCTAGCATTATTTCCTGGCAAACCAAGTTGTGAAAGTGTGGAACCGTTTGAATTGGTTGTCAGTGCTCTTTCAGTGAGCTCTTTTAAAAATAGACTGAGAGACAAATATTTATCAGTGCAAAACACAAGTGGATATTGATATGCAACATCAGTTCCTAGCTGCCTGCGCATTATAATTAGTAATAAAGGGCTTGGAAAATGGGTACCTATCACATTGTTTCTATAACAATACTGCTAAGGGCATTTTACTGAGTGCAATTCATAACACCATTATAAAAGTAAAATGAAAAACTGTATCCACTTTCATAACAGGACTCTTTATTTTATGCTTCCTACTATAGGCCTACCACTTAAATGGATGGATGGTGATAATGATAGACAACTGTCCCATTCTTTGTCACTGGGCGGCAATGATCAGGACATTAGCAAGTATATTAAATAGCTGTGATCTGTGTCACACCTTAAAGGTTTTTCTTTTAATGTTTAAGTATGTAAATAATAAAATGAGATCTTACACAGCATATAGCTGAACAAAGAAGGATGTCGAAGGGTAGCAGACATGGAGCGGGGCAATTCTCTGGAACCATGAACTGTCCTGCATAACTCTAGCTATCAATACAAACTAATGCTGAAGTCAATAAAGTGTTGGCATCACACTTATGATATGATTCTTCCAAATTCACATGTGTCCATAGGATACAATATGTGTTTACCATGCTTAATTGCCACCATTGTTGTATAAATAAAAATTCTACACAATAATTCTATTTAAGTGCCAGTGCGACCTACTTGCAGAATAAAGTTTATTTATTTAATTTTCATTTATAACAAACGCTGGAGCAAATTTAAAAAAGTAAACAATAAATGGGCTTACATTGATAGCAGTCTTGTTGAAGCGGAGAATATTGTAGAGGCTGTTCTCATCATCACCAGGTAGCAGCATGGGTGGAGGCGAGTAAGAAGGCGGCGGAGGCGCACCCCGCCCCCGACCGCGGCCGCGGCCCCCGCGACCCCGTCGCGGCCTCAGCGGGGGCGGCGGCGGAGACTCCGCCAGTCGGCCTACGTAGCCCCCGTCTCCTCCACGCCCACGACTCCTCGTCACTCGTTTAGTAGGCGCCGGTGACGGCGAACGCGCATCATCCTCCTCGTGATGAGAATCATCTTCCTCCCTAGGTGGCTCTACCGCTGTCGAGTTCACCACTGTCCCCACGTTGAACCCCGAATAGTTGACGTTGGGGGTCTCCGGCTCATGCACGGACTGCCCGCCGTAGTCAGTCATGGGTGTAGCCGGGGTCATGGGATTCACGTACTCCGGTGGAGGATCATCCATCCGGATACGTTTCCCGCCACGGCGATGCATGGTGATGTTGATGCTTCCCTGGCGTGAAACACGATAGTTTTTACATCAGCGAAACAGAAACTACATATTAATCACTATGAATGAACTCTTCACACTTTAGAAAGGAGTCTTCTCAGAAGATTTTATTGATTTTTGGAAAGAAACAAGAAGCTGACGCTATGCTTGCTTTCGCTTCGCTTTACTTTACACAAACATGGCAGCCATCATAACAAAAAACCAAACTCATAGACAATAGGACATAGACAAAATTAAAAAACTACGTAATGTCTATGGCTCTGAAGATTTGCTTGATTTGCTTTGATTTTCAAGTTCAATGACATCACTAATTTAGCTATCTGGCAACACAATCAGTGAGCTGTCACATTTCCGTTCGGATCGGATGATTTTTGGATTTAGCTAATTTTTACCTACAACTAAACGTTAAATAACATAAAAATGGCCAAGAAGACTTACGATTTATTGTTCAAGCTGCTCCTCATTGGCGACTCCGGCGTGGGAAAAACGTGTATTTTATTCAGATTTTCAGACAATCATTTCACGACCACTTTTATTTCCACTATCGGTATGAACCATTTTTGTATCTCCTAAAAATATCCAAGTGTTGTGTAAATTTCCGTTACTTTGTGCAGTTCTAGGACGCTTTACAAATTTATTTAAATTAAAGTAAATAACAAAAAAGGCTGATTCACAAAACGTTTCTACAGGTATTGACTTCAAAATAAAGACGGTGGAGTTGCGCGGTAAGAAGATAAAGCTGCAGATCTGGGACACGGCGGGACAGGAGCGGTTCCACACGATCACGACGTCGTACTACCGCGGAGCCATGGGCATCATGCTGGTGTACGATATCACCAACGAAAAAACGTTTGATGACATTGTCAAGTGGCTGAGAAACATAGACGAGGTAACACGAGCTCATTTCTTATAAACGACGCTCGCACGTGCGTTATACAAATATTTTTTTGCCCAGGGTTGCCTATAGGCCACTTGGAGCAAGTGCCCGGGGCCACCACTACTACAGTGGCCCCTATGGAACTCTGTCAGACTAGACTACTACCTAGCCTACTGCCTAGGAGTATAGGGTTCTTGAAGGGTTAAATATAATTAATAAATATGATGAACATGTTTCATATATTTGTAGAAAAAAGTGCTACATGTGTATTAATACATATACTATTTGCTCAATATTCCCTTTTTGAAAAGGAGGTGAATCAGATATTTAAAAAGAAAAGATCTTTTAAGGTAAAACTGACACATTATTAATCAAAATCAAACATGATTATGACTAAATTACTTCTTCAAGGTAATTATGACTAAAATTATTTTTAACTAAAACACCATGATTATATTGTAATTAGCTGATGACTAAGCAGTGTGATATGACAATGATTTTCCTAGATGGCTGCTAGTGCTAACTCTCAGGGCAATGCATATCTACTTTGTTTATCTTCTTTTTGCTGCCTTGATAATGAGTGCATGTATTGCTGACCTTAATATAAACTCTCATATATAAACAAGATTAATATTTCATTTGTGTTTCTTAATATTTTATATGAAATATTAATATTAGGTATATTGTAAATGCTTTCTTGTAGATTTTATTACTTGAAAGGAATAAATTCAGGAAATACTTAGAGTGAACATGGAGATAAATAAAAATAAACATTTTGGTTATGATAGTTGATAAAGTTAGATTGTTGTGGTTTTTATGAAGGTCTTTGGATTTTTTTTTGTAAAAAAGCAAAGTAATCCAATAAAAAGTGATTCGGATATTTTTCTACAAGTACAAATACATACTAGTAAATATGGAATAAAAAGGCGATTTGGATTTATTTCTACAAGAAAAATTGTATATCAGTAAATAATACAATTAAAAAAAAAGAATGGTTTTTTTTTCAAGTAAATAGATATTTACCAAAAGTATCGAAACTAATAGCCTAATTAAACCCCTTTTACAATCACTAAGCAGGAAATGGAAGTGAGGGACAAGTACTCCACAATATACATTTTAAGCAAATGTGTTGAAAACTTAGAATGTGGAATGGCCCATGTTGTCTTCTGAACTATTTTTACTGTGTAATAAATTTTACAGGAGCTATAAAGTGGTAATAGTTACTTTAGGTTCCTATCACTTAAGACTTTAGTTAGTAAGTTTTACTATTATTTATTAATCAGGCAGGCAGTTGAACAACTGATGATGCCTGTATCCAGTCATTTCTAATTTGGTATCAGTCGGGTTGAAATTGAAATGTGCTTGTCTAGTGTGTTTTTGAACTGGTTGGCATTGAATGCCGAAACAACACAAAATTCTCTTTCTTTTTATTTTTCCTTTGACTTGGTAAGTTTTTACCCAACTGCGCCAGAATGAGGGTTATGTTTTTGGAGAGTATGTATGTATGTATGTATAATTGTTTGGCTCACTCTGCAGCCTGGACGGCTTGATTGGTTTTTGCTTGACAGGTGTCGTTAGATTCGTATTTACTGTGAGAGTGACACTGGGTATATCAAAATAAAAAAATGGCGGATTTTTGGCGACAAATTCCAAATTACACAGAATTTTAGTTTTTTAATTATTTAGTCTTGTTCAATTAAATACTAAGTATACCAATAATTTGGAACATGCAATACGCATTCCCATATGCTTGATAAATACATAAATAATATGAATGTGTTTGGTTGCAGCATGCTAATGAGGATGTGGAAAAGATGATCCTGGGCAACAAGTGTGATATGGAAGAAAAGCGCGTCGTCAGCAAGGAGCGCGGAGAGGCGGTCAGTACACTTCCTATCATTAATTAAATGTTACATGTACCTCCTTATAACATAACTAGCTTTGCCCGCGACGTTGTCTGCTTGAAATTCGTATTGCCATACAAATTTCTACCTCCTCCTCTTTTCGCCCGCTTAAGATATGATTTCCGGGGATAAAACTATCCTGTATCCTTTCCTGGTTCTCAAACAATATCTATACCAAATTTCATCTAAATCGGTTCAGCGTTTTCCCAGTTAAAGGACTTGGGGGTCTGCTTTGGCACATTAGGCGTGGGCACTAGTTGTAACTAAACCTTGTTGACACTGGACCGGTTTCCTCGCGTCGTGTTCCTTCACGGAAAAGCTACTTATCAGCTTTTTACTTATTGGCTTTATTATCAGGATAAATATATAAAAAATAAAGAAACCGGAGTTTTGTTATTTAAGGAAATGAATAAGGTAAACGTCCCAATACTCGACACCTTGATGCCCAATTACTGATTGCCTTTTTTCTCAGACATTGTCTGGTTGCCTTTGGCATTAGGCCTCCCCCAAAGTTCTCCAACTTGTTCTATCCATGGCTTTTCTCCTCCACATCGGTCCAACAACTACCTTTCTGTCTGTCCTACTACAACAATTTTTCTGTCTGGCTTTTTTAGGGTTCCATACCCAAAGGGTAAAAACGGGACCCTATTACTCAGACTTCGCTGTCCGTCCGTCCGTCTTTCACCAGGCTGTATCTCAAGAACCGTAATAGCTAGACAGTTGAAATTTTCACTGATTGTGTATGTCTGTTGCCGCTATATCAACAAATACTGAAAACAAAATAATAATTATAATTAAGGGGGGCTCCCATACAAAAAACGTGATATTTTAGCCCTTTTTCATGGCTACCACTCGCCGAGCTAGATCTCAAGAACCGTAATAGCCAGACAGTTGAAATTTGCACAGATTATGTATTTTTATTGTGGCTACAACAACAAATACTAAAATCAAAATAATATAGGGGGGCTCCCATACAACAGAGTAGTTGTTGGCGTTTTTTTATCTGGTACGGAACCCTTCGTGCGCGAGTCTGACTCGCACTTGGCCGGTTTTTTCTCTTTCCGTCTCTTCGATACCATGTCGTAATCTTTTTTGACCATTTCTCCTTTTTGTCTCTGAGAACATGTCCAGTCCACTTCCGTGTTAGGTTTTTCATTTTCTCTTAATATCCAATAATCGTATCTTTTTGTTTGTACTTGATGCGCAATAGTAATAATAACCTCTGTCATTATGATATAAGATTGAAAATGCCATGCATTGGGTCCGGTTCGAGCACTGGGACATTTACCTTAGCTGCTTGCACTTACATGGATAACAAATTGAATTACCAACTTACTCGGGATAATTATCACTATTTTCCTGTAAACACGTAAAACTTTTGTTCCCTAATTACTAACAACTAAAGCGCACTAGAACGCTAAGGAAGGGTGGGAAGGTGCAATGGAAAAGAGACAAAAAATAAGATCATTGTTTAAATATCACCCCAATTGAGATCAAGAATATGAAATGATATAAATAGCGGGCATAATAAAATGAATCTTTAATTAATTTTGATTTATTTTGAACAGACAGTACCAATCATTTTACTCCTTACTACATTATAATAAGGTGAATATTTGTATACATTTTTATAGTCTATTGAACGCTACAATCCGCCGGGTGCCGCCGGCATCACAGCCCTCATGAAGTAGTGATCACGCTAATGGGTAGAGCAAATCTGGCATTGATTAGCGTCCCGCACAAACCGTTTGGAGTTTTGGGCGCGACCTATTTCGATCGATTACTTTTACAAACTCTTATCTGCTGTTAAGCCAACAAACAATACAAAAACAAGCTTTCCAATACAAATTGGAAAGTAAACCTTGTTGTGTACATTTTTAAGTCCTTTTGATTAGTTATCATCGTTTTACTTGTGTGAAAATTGCGTTTACATTTGTTACCTTGCATTACTCGTAGAAAGTGAATTTTGTGGAATACGCGTCTAGGTTGTTTTTGAGCAGATTGTCAGACCTCATCGTTATATGAAAATTGTTTTGTGGTAGAACAATACATAAATACTACAGAGAGATTTGCAATTAGATTTGTGTTGTGAATTAAATCTTGTGGTATACTTATCAGGGTTTTTCTTAGTAGTTGTCAGATCTAATATATGTTACAAATGCGGTTATTTTTTCAAACAAGTGTCTACCATTGGAAAATGATCCGTAACGTATATTTATCAAGGTTAACACTTCGTTATCAGATGTCTTTATTTTGATATTTCGTCTCAGCAAGCCGCCTTACCTCATTCCACCCACAGCAAAGCTCATTTCCTACTCATATAAACAATAATCTTGTATTTATGTGGGCGCCTGATGGAGGCCGAATTAATTGTCTCACTTATCGCTGAAACCATAGCAATGCGTGATTTATTACTGCCCTAATGATAGCAATGATTCGTTATTGCAACAGTGCAGATACATGCATTAACTCACGCCTTAAGGGCGTCGCCAAGGGGGGTAGTGGGGGGAAGGGTTTATACAGAACCCACAATTCTTACTTTCCTCATCCCCCCAACAACCCGTTTCATTTGATATTTCGGAGACCTCACACTCGAACTTCAAACGCGATAACGCTCAGTCACTGCTGTATTGGAATAAACATACCTACAGTTGTTAGTCGCTATGCTTGACGGATCAGTGATGAAAATACGTTAATGAATACTTTCTCATAGTCATTACTGTCATTAGTCTTATGATTTAATGTGTGCGTGCGTTCGTGTCGCTCGCAAATCATAACGAAGCAAAATAAGGTAACTATCGACGATAAACTGACGCTTCTATATTTTTTGGTTATTTTGAACTTTCGATTTCAATTATAAGTTCCATAAAGGTTACATAAAGATAAAAGTTACATAAAGAAGCGCTCGTGGCCCAGTGGCACCCGCGTACTGCGTGCGGTATGCGAGGTTAAGCAATGTCGGGCGAGGTCAGTCCTTGGATGGGTGACCGCTTTGAGTGGTTACTAACTGAGCGCTCCCGTGCTTTGGAAGGCACGTTAAGCCGTTGATCCCGGTTGCTGTCTTTGATAGCAGTCGTTAAGCCAAGTTAGAGGCCTCCGGGCGGCTTGAGAACTTCTAACAGTCAAGTTGCCCACTCACTTGACAAGCCTATTCCCAATAAGGTCGGTTTCCCCCTCGGGTTGGAAGGTCAGATGGCAGTCGCTTCCGTAAAAACTAGTACCTACGCCAATTCTTGGGATTAGGTAGCGGACCCCAGGCATCCTTCAGGATGCAACTGTACTGGGAATAACGCTAGGAGGATGATGAAAGGTTACATAAAGATCCATTGTTTTACAGTCCGTTTATTTCTTGTGGTTTTTTTAATGGTAATTTGGTCTACCGCACATGGTTTGCGTAATAAAAAAATGCTGAATCCGTTTCCTTAATATATCACGGGGGTAACGATGTAACGATATTAAAAAGGTTAGGAACCACAGCCGAGGACTGAGCGATCAAACCCGATAATAAATCCGATGCGCAATATTCTATTTTCCGCATATCCCTCGCACTCTCGGATGTAAATAAGAATGACTATTTTATTGTGAATTTTCCTTGTATCCGTCATCGCGTTTTGCCCTCGCAGATAGCACGCGAGCACAGCATTCGCTTCATGGAAACCTCTGCTAAAGCGAACATCAACATCGAACGCGCGTTCTCTGAGCTTGCCGAGGCGATTTTGGACAAGACAGCAGGCCGCGGCACTGACAGGTATATTGTGAGCCCCACTGTATACAGTCTCCACTTGTAAAATTTTATCCCGAGAATCGCAACAACTTTGTCTATAAGGGTGGTTCCACTCATCCAATATCTTTGTCCAATATACATTGGATCAAAGAAATTGGACGATTTCATGAAACTTAGAAGGGACCCGACATTTGATCAAAGATTCTGATGACATTTAAATCAATATGGCTACGTGTGAAAAACAAATAAACTTGGACAAAGATATTGGATAAGTGGAATGGGCCTTCGTCAAAGAAATTTAATCAAAGATTGGACGAAGATATTGGATAAGTGGAATACCACCCAGACAGGTACTAGGGACGAGTTGTGATGTGATTGGAAAAAGGTTCTACCATGTGTCAGACTGTCCAAATGAAATGCAAAAAAATGACACGTGTTGAACTAGTACAGTAAAAATGTATTTCGAAATAGTTCCTGAATCATTTAAAAGGAATGAAATGGTAAAAACGCATAAATTAATATTTACTGCCGTAAAAAGAGGGTACGCCACTGCGTAGAGAAGATTTTTTATACAAATTGATGACCTCTGATTATCGATTAATAGATACATATTTACAGTACTTAGATATTTACCAAAACTATCGAAAATAATAGCCCAATTAAACCCCTTTTACAATCACTATACAGAAAATCGTAATGAGGGCCAAGTATTAAATATGCATTTTTAGCAAAAGTGTTGAAATAGAAAATAGAAATAGAAAATCATTTATTCGTGACAATTACAAATAGGAAGAAGCATAAAATAACAACATAGAAGAAAAATACATGTCATGTCATGTCATGTATGTTTTACGAGTGTTTGGTTTTAGTATATTGTGAGGTGCCGTTAGATTCCTCTCAGTCGTTGAAGTGACATAGGCTGTGATGTTTTTAAAAGCAACCGGTTTTATTTTTACCGACTTCAATAGAAGGAAGGAGGTATTCAGTTCGTCTGCATGTTTGCTTGTTCTTTTTTTCAATGTATGTATGTTCCCCGCTAAGTCTTGACCACGTTGGCCGATTTTGATAATTCTTTTTTTGTTTCAAAGCAGGTACCCTGACATTGGTCCCATATAAATTTGGTGGAGGTCTGATGATGGGATCTAGGAGGGATCGAGGGAACTCCTCGAATTTGATAGGCACGCATATGCCGATTTCGGTATTTTCTGTAGGTAACCAAGCATTAGCTCACAGAAACCACAAATTATGGCATAGCAAGTACAAAATTGGAATCGTTTTTTTTTTCAGCGACGCAGCCCGTATCGCGGTTGAACGCCGGCCCTCGCGCGCGCCGCAGCAGCGCGCTTGCTGCACGTAGGGCGGCCAAAAGTGGCCACAAGTGGCCAAAAGTGGCCGACGATGGTCACGAGTGGCCCCAACTGGTCACAGAAGGCGCAGCCGGAGAGTCGAGCGACATTTTAGTGGCCCCAATCAATTTTTGTAATCAATACAAGAGCTCTCAGTGAATGTATTAATCTGATAATATTAGTTATCCATGTACAATTAGCATCAAACAGTTAATAGCAGCCAAAGTAGTCTAAAACATCATAACATGTGCTTATTACTATACGAGTGAGGATGTGGTACAGTGAACATCAAAAGTAGCTACGCATTTTAAACGTTATTAACTTTTTCTTTTTATGTGTACCAAATGTAAAATCAAGTAGGTGATTTTACCAACAAACTATGGGAAGAGCTGTAACCTACCAACCTAACTGTCCTATCGTCCTAACAACCCTAGACAACCCTAAAGCCCTACAAATGCCTAGCCCTAACCACAGGTTAAAATATACATATATATAATAAGTGCGGGATGTCTGCACCAAGAGACCTAAGGCAACAGACGGAAAGGGTAAAGTGGGATATTCTCACTGCCAATCACACAGACTCATGTGACTGTTACGGTTAAAGGTGTCTTGACCACAGTGAGAGGAATGACAACAGCAACGTCCAAATTCAAAGTTAAAAGTTCTTGTAATAGTCTTTATTACAAGGGAATAAGAGGTTTTGGCCCCTTTATATGCGTAGCAACTTCTGATGCTGACTGTACGATATGTGTGGATATTTCGGCTGTTTAGCTACATGATACTGACTAAAATATCATGTTACTTTATAAAGTGGGTCTGGTACAGAAGTTATTTTTCTAGAGTTCCATGTAATTGTTCTATGGAAGGCCACTTAATATTAAGCTCATTGTAATCGGACTCTCGAATGGTTCCCAATTTGCACTTATGTCTGTCGCAACCAAAAACAGTTAATTTTTTTAGTGTTCGTTCATACAATCATCATGTAGGTGTGCGACAGAATCTATCCTAAGGAAAATTACGAAAAAGAGGAAATGTATGTCATAATTGAAATCAATAATAGTATTTTTATTCCTTTGATGTTTATAAAACATCTAAATGGTATTTTTTGGCTTTAATGTTCTTCAAAAACGAAGCAATATCAAATTAAAATATGACTGACTAAGGCTGGGTTGCACCTACTTACGATCACAGACCGATCAACGTTAAATATAGCGCCGGCAGCTGTCATCCCATAGAAATTTGTCAAACTCTCCATACATTCAAAATTTTAACGAACACAGCTTACAATAACAGACGGTTTGGTGGTGCAACGCAGCCTACTACTACTTATTGTGTTTTTCTCAGGCAGTAGGATTGTTAGTAAGAGTTACATTACGGAGCGCTGCATTTTTTAACAATGGCGTAAGCGCCTGCTGTACTAATGTTCATTTTTCCCAAGGACTACACAATACTGTTGACAGATTATTTTAAAAACATTAACAAAGTTTCGGTAGTTTTCCTTTGGACGGGGTGTATTTAGACTAGGGGCGGCCATACAATACAGTAGCTTTCGATAATATTTATATGTAACTGTATAGGTAATGCTTTGTGTTAAGAGGAGCTTGCGTACAGTAAGTCGTTCGTCTAGTCGCACTTGTTCGGTGCCGGGGGCAAACTTGGAAGCGGTTGCTTGGTTTGGCATTAGGTTTCTCAATTTTTGTGCATAATGGGTTTGTCATTGAATTAGTTGTTTTTTTTTACGATGCGCGCTCGAATTCTCTTAACGAATTGTCAAATATGTGTTTTACTTAAATAAAATTAAAAACAACCAATTGAGCGCGATGCTTCAAGTAGTATAACGCCAAGCTTTATTTTTTTATTTTTGCACGTTGATTTTTTTAAATATGGAGTAAGGAGTCCCTGCTGGGCCGCTTTGTAAAGTAAATGTCAAGATATTTTACGGTGTTAGAAGTTAAGTGAACTACTTAAACACTGAAACGGAACGATCTGTCTGTACATAATGCGCTTTATGTCTATCGCCGTAAGGTTCATATCGGGGCGAAACGTTCGTATAAGGGTAACACGCGTATGTTCTAGATTTTTCTATTCTATCAATTATTAGTCTTAAATTTTACCTTATTATTGTGTATACTGTGTATGTCAAGCGGAAAAAACTCGCAGTGAAACCTTAATGTGGAAGTGCAGATGAAAAGGGACCTTAAGACACAATGATATTAGACCTCTTCTTATCTGTACTTTCTCAATATTAAGGTTAATTATAACGAAATGTGTATATTGTGCAATAAATAATCAACAGCTTAAAAAGTATTGTCTCCAAAAATATTCAAAATTATGTCGTATTACGTGTTTGTCGTATACGTCACAATTTTGAATAACGCGTTGGACGATATTTCTGTAAGTCGTTGATACTTGAATACTGAACGCTTAGACACGAGATAAGAGGATCAAGGTCGCTTCTGTAAACAAACACGCTTAACCTGTTTTAGAGGCATTTTATGTATTTATAATAACGCGTAGATTATTTTAAAGTGGTTTTAAGCATGATGAAATTTAGTATACCTGTCGGGCTAATTCGGTGAGATGACAGAATGTGGAATATTCAGTGTTCATTTAGGACACCATTGACGGCACTATGACAAGAGCTCGGTTTGTCAGCATAAAATCCACCACAAGTAACTCGTTTGATTGTTGGATTTTCAAATGTAGTCCAAAAGACTTCCGATTATGGCAAAAACCATAATGCAAAATGATAAA
This sequence comes from Notocelia uddmanniana, assembly GCA_905163555.1. Classification (NCBI taxonomy): domain Eukaryota; kingdom Metazoa; phylum Arthropoda; class Insecta; order Lepidoptera; family Tortricidae; genus Notocelia; species Notocelia uddmanniana. The sequence continues at coordinate 7,692,076 of LR991064.1, forward strand.
CCCTTATTTGAGATACCGCTGCCAGTCACTATTGATAATCAGTAATTATTTGTATTGGATTATGGTGGCATATTTTACCTGAGTTTTTTCATGTGCCGTATATTTAAAAACGAAAGTACCCGAAAGTAAGCAGCCTAAGCTTTCGAGAACCTTGGCTCTCTGGGGAGCCGGCGGGTTTTGAGACTTACCTAAGTCGAAATTCGGTTCTATTTAGTATGTAGAAGTAGCTCCCTGGGCAGCCAGCGGGTATAAAAGCTAATCATGAATTTGATTGTTGACTCTGTTTAGCCCGGCCGGAATCCCATTTTACTCACCAACGCTAAATCAATGAAATGTAATGATAGTGTGGATGATGCCCGTAAACGGCTAAAATGCATGTTTTACTTAATTATATTAGTACCTGACCAGCCATTGCTTGCTTGTATGATACGGGGCTGGTCGCATTTTACTTAAACTTGCAATAAATCTCAAACTTGTAAAAGTGGCTAGACACTAGAATATATAGAAAAAGAGAAGGGGTTTTCGCACTTGTTACCAGTGGTGACTATTGGGGAAAATTCTCAGCAGTTACTACTACTAATACAAAGAGATGTAATTTCCTGTATATACGTTTTGATTCACAGTAAGCACTATATCAAAATGAAATTATGAGAATATTTTCGAGCACATCATTCGTCACCAATAAATACCTCTTGTGTTCATGTACAGTTGAGAAATGAAAAGGTCCATCACTTTTCGACTCTATTTCTATGCTGTTAAGGTCGAAAAGTGACGAACCTTTTCATTCCTCGACTATACATTTGCTGTCAAATAGAACTGTATCCTTCGGGGTAATCAGAAATATATGAACAATAGTTACGTTAGTAATAGTTACGAAGACGTTAGACGCTTGGACAATGTAGTGTTTAGATATTTGTGAGTACCTTGGTCGCAGAGATGCATCTGATGACGACTGTACCATTCCCAATTCGTTGGTATTCCCTACAAGTTAGAGGTAAAAGGTGAAGTTTAGAATGGGAATGAAATGAATTGGAAATATGTAGTGACATGTTGGGAAGTACAATGCCTTGGTGTCTGGTTACTTGAGTCTTATCATGACGTAGAGCAACCGTTACATATCTCTGAAGCAATAATACACGTGCTCTAATAGCTTTAGTTCAGGGATAAGTCCAATTTAATTCGTTAAAGCATTGCCAATGAAAATTATGACGTATTTCATTAGCAATCGCCATTATTTTGAATGGTAAGATTTTTTACACTGTTGCTTTGAGGCATAGATTAAATGACTGTACAGTCATACACACATATGAGTACGTTACCAATGTGCATAAATTTAGCGAGATACACAATTCGTCTATTTCTAATTTGAACTACGATATTCATTATATCACTACAATTCATGTAAAAAAATCACATTTCAGTACTTTAAAGGGACAACTTCAAGTTCGTGCGTTCGGTAATTAATCACGTTATGAAACGATCCATTTGATGCAGACTTATGACTATTTAGGTATTTTATAGATAAAATCTATGGAAATCATATTATGATTTATTTTTAAATTAATTTGACTAACTTGTTGCCCCTTTAAAATACTCGAACGTGATTTGTTTACATTAATTGTACTGATATAACTAATATGGTATAGAACGCGTTATTATGTCCTCAATAACATATTTTTGTCACCTTGTCCGTATATATATTTATGCGTTCACTGTACCTGCCGTGTACCGTGGGGGTGTGCGTAATAATATAAATAATTCCTATTTTATCGTACAGTGTATGTGTCGTCGGTTTTTACATGCTTTTATAAATAAACATCGGCGTTGTATATTATGTTCATATTAAACTACCTATCGTAATTGGTGTATTATTTATAACACATATTTCCCGTTTTTTTTTGCAATATTTCCTTCACAAAAGGTAAGACTTATTTAGTAGTTGTTAGTGCAGTATTAATTATGCATAATATGTAACATTTTGCGTATGCGGTTATTTAATCATCATCACATCAGCCGAAAGACGTCCACTGCTAGACATAGGCCTCCCCTAAAGACTTCCACAATACACAACATATTGTAATTAACCTATTTAAAATCTTACTTATCACTTATCTTGAAAAACATATTAGTTAACATCCTTCCTACACAAACAAATTGAAACAAGTAAACATTACACGCACTTCAAAAACAACTTTATCTCTATTAAATAAGATTGATTTCACATTAGCAGACTAGTTTAGGATTGTTTGTGAATGGACAATTGAAACCTATTAACTAATTCCTTGATTTAAACAATAGTTGTTTATTATGGCGTTTACTACTGCCGTCTAAAAAGTGACAAATACCATTACATTAGATAAAGACATAATGCGTTAGTTGATTGACCGGGCTGAACGACTAGATATTCATAAAGCTTAAAGCGGCCACTTTGCTACCAACCACCCAGTTTTAACTGACGTCTAATGACCAATAGTTTTTCCTCTAGCTCAAGCTCAATTTATACCGGAGAGTTCTCACAGTCGAGTGTAACACGTGTTGTGAATAGATACGCTCTAAGGGTTATCGCAGGGTCGGCTCGGGAGTGGACCAAGACAGTTGCGCATCGCCAGTCTGTTCTGAACTTCGAGTGTGCTAGTGCCGAGATGGGGACTTTGGGCTGGATAGTGTTGTTGGCCTGCCTGCAGATAGCAGCCTTTTCGGAACGTAAGTGTAAAATATAACAAAGTGTCGTGCATGTCGTCGAGTTACTTCTGAACCAGTGGCCCGTCCTATGATGAAAAATATTAAATCAGAATGAGACTGTATCAGCAATAATTGCCAAATAGAAAACTACCTTTTGCTTGCGTTTGTTAGACAGAATTTGCTCGAGTTTCGTTCCTAGTTTTACATTTGTTACAAAAGGGTTTATTTTTTCTGTAACTCTACTTCTAAATTGGACCTTGTTTTCTAAAGCAAAAGGTTATCTTTAGAAGTACCTACTGCTAAGACAAAATAACCCCTTTTGAAAAGACACTCATTTGTGATTTTATGAAGGTCTGCTTCCCATTTCTATTCGGTCCAGGATCACATTTTAATGGATATTATTACCAATACATAAACCTATGTATTAAGCTTCTTATAAAAAAAATCTGATTTTTTCGGGTAAATGTACTGTATCTTAATTATTGTCTATTTATGTTTTTTTGTACACCATACAAAATACAGGGTGTGGCCTGTAATAGGAGCAAAAAATTAAACTGTACACTATTGAGCTCTCCAGCAATTACTGCCAAATGGTTTTAATTAAAAAAAAAAGTTTTTGTTATTTTTTACCGCAAAAGTAGCTTATATGTACTTTTTTTACTCTACTGGAGCTATATTAATAACTACCTCATTATTTAAAAAACACAAAAAATGATAAAAAGAAATTAATTAATCCCAAAAATATCCTTAATTTAAACCAAAAATGCGACAACGATTATGAATGAGTCATAACAACCTCAAAATCAGCATTGACTGCTGCGCTATAATCTCTGGGTGCCAAGATCCATTACTTGGAGGTCATAACTTTAGATCAAAATATCTCCCAATTGAAAAAAGATAATTTTTTTGGACACAAGGGTTGGACACAACAGGTTACTGTAGATGCTCTAAGGAAGCGTCCTTTAAATTTATTGCTCCTATTACAGGCCACACCCTGTATATGGTGTACCGAACTATTTGGCTATTTTGGCAGCTACGTACTATATGACGCTGACTGTACCTGGTTAACCCAATTTAATTTTCAAAATTATACTTATGTTTTAGCGGGATGCGTAATCGACCTCTTCTGCCGCGAATGCGTGCCAGACAACATGCCCCTCATAGAGACGCACCGCGCTACCAAAGGAGCCGTGCGTCTTGCGGCCGGCGAGACTGTCGGGCTTGTCTGCCGCGGCACCAAGTTCCTAGCGTACCCGCTACAGAACAGTATTATAGCGGTGTGCGAGGCGGGAAGATATCGTGTGCAGCAGGATAGTACGCTGCGACATCTGCTGGACCTCGGCTGTCAGGAGAGCATCTTCGAAGATGTGCTGCACCATGTAAGCTAGCTTTTGTGAATTATTATTTATCTGTCAATTAGAAATGCACTGCTGGACCAGATACTCCCCGAAAGGTCAACACCATCCGTTGCGGGTGCATCAAGTTGCCGCTATCTAAGCTAGATCGTTAGTCCACCTCGTCATAAAAATATCAATTTCGAGACTGGCTTGTCCTAACGACTAAACCTTTATTGGAAGCAGCTAATAACTCTTTCTTGACGGTGCTATGTAAAATAATGCACTTTTTTCCCAGGTGGAGCACTGCGCGCCGCCTCACCAAGGGCGCGCCTACCAGACCCCCGCCCCCCGCGGCCCCCGCCACCTCGCCGCCGTGTGCTTCGACGCGGACCGCGCGCTGCCGCTCGCCGCCCGCGCCGCGGCCACCGGCCCCGCGCTCCCTCCCCACCGCGAGCCCGACGCCCCTCGCAGTCTCCTCGGCAACTTCAACCAGATGTTCGACTCGCGAACAAGGATAGACACCGACCAGCTCTACTCCGATGAACACCGCTTGAACAAGCGCGTCCGTGAAATGCTTAAACACGATCCTGTCTCGCTCTCCGATCAGGAACTAACGTCAGCTACTCTCCTATCTCCACACTATTTCGAAGACCAAGATATGCGTGTAGCGGATTTCCCTTCGAACCGCGTGGCGGCGTGGCGAGGCGTCACACATGGGAATCTACGGCACTTGCATTCTGACTTTACTGATGTTCTGCGTTACGCTCGCGGTAACAACTCTCAGCTAGATGTATGGACGGGCACACACGGAGTGATGTCCCTGCGTGCGGACGCTAAACGAGTGGAGCTATACCTTAAACCTGGCCGTTTTCCTGTGCCTAAGTACCTTTGGACTGTAGTGCACGAGCCGCGTCAACAAAAAGCGATAGCTGTAGTAGTTCTGAACGATCCTTTTGTAGCTGTAAGCGAAATTCGCACAACTGTTTTCTGTGAAAGTATGTGCGCTCGGGCACCCTGGCTTAAATCCCTCCTTCGAAACCGTAACTACGAAAGTCCTGTGTATGGTTTAGTGTTCTGCTGTAATGTGCACGACTTTACTAATGTGGTGACTGAAATGCCCAAGGCAGTGATATCCAATGTTCCTGTTGGGATTGATGGCTTACTTACGGATTACCCCACTGTTTAATACTAAAATATGGAACCGCGCTTAGTTAACAATTTTGTGTAAGAGTTGATCAGACAAAAATAAACATGTAACTAGTGTGTAATGAAACATGGTGTTGAAAGATATTGTTTTATTAAAAATATTATTACAGATGTGTGTTATATTAACCGTAACAAGACTCCTAGTCCTTTTCAGCGATCGCCGTCAGGTGCCGGTCAATCTCGGTCTCCGAAAGCACGCTACAACAAAAAATTCAAAAATTAGTTTAGTTTACCATATCAACGCCGAATTCTAATATCACAAGTAGTCAAGTAAGTGTATGGCATACCGGTCATGCCAGGGTGGCACCCGCTGCTCGTATTTCTTTTTTCCTCAATGCATTGCGGTTACAGACCATACACCCTACTACCCCGTGTAGTGACTCGCTTCCGTGTGGCGTCTGGTTAGAATATCATCACCCCCTTCATGCAACCTGCAGGGCCTAGCCTGACTCATACTAAGAAGACACAGCCTTTCATTTGATTTTTTAAGTATATGATCATTGGCCAATTCACCCATTGCAGAGGCATCACTCAGCGTCAACGTAACTTTTGACTTATAACTTATAAAACTGTACTCACTGGAAATCAGGGTTCTCCTTGGTGACAATGCCGACCTCGATCTCATTCGCCCTGAAGTCCACCGAGAGCACCTGATAACATAATATCACTCATATTATTATCATTAACAACAGAGCAATAGTTGAAAAACTTTTCATAAAGTCCTGACCAGACACGCGATGGGCACCCAACTAAGTTTCTATTAAATTGCTGCGTTGGGCGAAATTTTTCCCCGGTCAAATCTTTATTTCTCCTCTGCTCTGTCTCTTTGTGTTTGTACTGAAAGGTGGACTGATAACCTGCTAAAGCACGAGAGTCCGCTTAATGCGGGTAGCGCAGGAGCGATTATTGTGGCAATCTTTTGGGGAGGCCCATCAACCATATATAGGTAGATGGCCTCCCCAAAATTCGCGGAATGAAAAGGATCGTCAATTTTCAACCTTAACGCCATTAAAATAGGGTTGAAAAGTGACGAACCTTTCTATTCCGCGATTGTACCTACATCAGTGCATGTTTTTCTGCTGATATGATGACGATGATAGTCGGCCTGTTTAGCCTAGTTGGTAGCGTCTAGTGTCACTACCTCCAAAGCTAGAGGTCCCGAGTTCGAATCCCGGTAAGGGCATTCGTTTCTGTGGTGAGCAGCGATATTTGTTCCCAAGACTTGGATGTTTTTTATGTATTTAAGTATATATCTATTAAATATATCGTCGTCTAGTACCCATAACACAAGTCTTATTGAGCTTACTATGGGACTAGTTCAATTTATGTAAAAAAATATACTGACCTGGCTGAGACACGCGATAGCCAGCTGCACAGTATCATCGGTGCTGAGGTCAGCGCGCTTCTTGAGTTTCTTCTCCAGGTACGCGCCTGCGTCAGTGGCCTTGGCGCCGGCGGCGCACGCCTTGTACGAGCAGTAGTAACCGGACGGGTCCGTCTTGTACACTACCGGACCGGATTCAGGGTCGTAAGCGATGAGCATCATGCCTGCGGAATTGGAGAGGTTTTTTAACCATTGTTTATTATTAAACTTTCCCACTTAGATGGTTCTATTGGCTATGTGCACGTCTGAAACGTCAAACGTCAAAGGTCCCGAGACTATGTCAAAATTTAGAGATGTCAAATAATGAGACATGAATATTTTATTTACTTTAGTAAACGAGAAAGACCCGTATTGGAAATTTTACTGAAATAAATAAGAGAATAAATAAATACATACAAACCAAACGAATCGTAGGAAACCGTTAAGAAACCAATAGAAAACGTGAAAGTAAATTTGACAGTGGTCCCCGGTAAGTACACATTTCTGCCATGGTGTGCGCTACGATCGCCTAACTTACCCCCACCACCTACTTCGCACATAGCCAATATCGGCCCTCTTGAGCGTTCGTGGCCCAGCGACACCCGCCTACCGCGTGCGGTATGCGAGGTTAAGCAATGTGGGCGCAGGTCAGTTCTTGGATGGGTGACCGCTTTGAGTGGTTACTAACTGAGCGCTATCGTGCTTTGGAAGGCACGTTAAGCCGTTGTTCACGGCTGCTGTCTACGACAGCAGTCGTTAAGCCAAGTTAGAGGCCTTCGGGCGGCTTGAGAACTTCTAACAGTCAAGTTGCCCACTCACTAGACAAAGGGGGGTCGAAGTTGCACCACGCCCGTAGGGAGTACCCACCGTTACCCTACACGTGACCCCTGGGTGGTGCTAAAAGTGCAACAAAAACTGGCAACCGTACTTGTCTTCTCGAAGATCTCACGGTTCGTAAATAAATGCCATACGATACAAACAATCGGCCCTCTTCATGTGACGCTACGCTTTGTGATTTTAGTGTGAGTTAGAAGCCTTTTTTTATTTTGCGTGCAGAAAACCTGCGATCCAGGTACACAGTCATCGGGAAATGACTGGGTTACGTGGTGTGGGTTTTTGTGGAGTATGAGTATGAGTATTATTATCCACTAATAATATATAAGGAAGACCATACTCACGTTGGGAGGACGACATTATTAAAATTGCTGGACCTAACTGGCAACGCATTGCTCTTGAACGAAAAAACTGGCAAGCTTTGGAAGAGGTCTTCACCTGAGAGGGGTTCCTAATATTTATAATTTTATTATTTTACTGAAAATATTCTTACTTTTATAAATTTAAAAAAAACTAACATAGATAGATATAAAAGTAGAATTTAGAGTAATATATGATCAAAATCCATCCATTAAGAAACTGTAAATATTTTAAAGATTTAATGGGAAATAAAAGGCTTTTGTTTATTAATAACACCACGGTGATCGCCATCTGCGCTCTAATGCGGAGCACTCCGGGATCTCAGTACTGAACGCACTGGACTAGACTCTATGACATAATTTATAGTTCTCATAGAGAAAGAAATGCTTGGGAATGGCAAATAATTGGAAATATCGTCAATACAAATCGGAAATGCTGGCAGGTGCTTACGTAGCACAAGTACTAAAAGAAACAGTAACGACGTCCATGACGGAATCACTCACCCATCCTCACTAAAAGGACAAGACGATGGATGGTAGTATATCATTTGAGTGCTTTTTTGTAAGTACAGTCGGCCTCGTAAGTAGCTGGATACTTTGGGACTTTGTCCTATCACCCGTTAGAAATTTAATGACAGTTTAAACATGACATTAAAACGACAAGGTACAAAGGTGTTAAGACCCTTGTGAGGCTGACCGTTCATATAATTAAATTGGGTTGAAAATGTAAGCTTATTGTTCTCGCCGTCATGGAGCGCGCCCGGTATCTGCAACTTGTCTTAGGCCGCGCGCGTAGTAAGGCGACCATGGAGTTTCCACGGCTGACACCGCGCATGTCGCCTGTGCAAACAAGGCTTTACTGTACTAGATACTGACTGCAGCCGAGAGGTCGCATCTCCGCGTTCTGCGTGTACACCTGGCTGATGTCGGCCACGCGGCGGCACAGCGTGGCGGCTGGCACGTCGCAGCCGTACTTGTAGCGCCAGTTGGCCGCCTCGTAGCGCGCCCGCTGCACCTGCGACTTGCTATCCGCTGCAACAAACAATATACTTATTAGGGGCTCTGTGAGATGTACTTAAACCTCGCGAAACTGTTTTTTTTTTCAAACCAGCTGACAAAATTCCACGCGATTCGGATGATAATGCAACCCTTGTGGTGTCGGGTTAGAATAGCACGATTCCCTTTAATCCCTTCGGTGCCGTAAAAGTCGACTATGGGAACCAAGTTGAAGTGTGTTGTGGGCGATGAACTAGCAACCTGTCGCTGCAATATAAAAAAAAAAACCTGTCCCCAATATTTATTATTATTATTTTCGCCATCTATAAACCAGCAGTTTCTAAGTGGCACTAAAAAAAATTATTATGTGTTCTGCCTACCCCTTTTGGGAATATAGGCGTGATTTTATATATGTATGATGTATGCATTTAACAAATGAAAATAATTGTCTAGACATATAAGGCAGGATGATAGAATACCTCAAAAATTTAATTGCACTGCACGCCGTGAATGCACAACTCTATCTATCAACAAATCCTCAAATCAATAAAGGGTCGGTAACGCGCTTGTGATCCTTCTGGAGTCGCAAGCGTCCATAGGTTACTGTACGGTCGCGAACCACACATAGCGACAAACGCGTACTCGTCCATAATTGCTTACCATCAGGCAGGCTGAAAGCTTGTTTGAAACATTTTTCAAATAAAACAAAATCTCATCATCATATCAGCCCAGGACCTTCCTCTGCTGGAAATTGGCCTCCCACAAAGAGCGCCATAATCACCAGTCCTGCACCAGCCACATCCAGCGGAATCCGTAGACCTTTACCCAATCATCAGTCTACCTTGGGGTAGAGCCCCACAACAAAACCTGCTCCTTACCAATCATGCCGGTCATCACGCAGCCAATCTTCTCAGTGAGTGCAAACAGGTGTGTGACGGAGGCGGGGTCGAGCAGCCGGTCGGGGACCTTGCGCTGCGCCGCCACTACCGCCGCGTCCGCCCCGCGGAGCGCCACCGACGTCAGGCCACCCTGGTTTATGGCCTTCAATGCATACTCTGCAAACAAACATTGTACCCACTGTACCACTTCACTAGAGGGGTTAAACCAGGGCTTGAAAACCGGTTAAAGTTCCGTACCAGTTATGAGCCTAACCCATAATCCATTATTAAGGTTACACTCTCAAGAATATCGCTCTAACTGGTTAATATCTCGGAGCGCAAACAGGAAACGAAATGCGCTTCCCAGTTACAGAACGCGTTCTCGATGTAAGTGGGTGAATGATCGCCCGCTTAAGGATACAGGATTGGTATTAGATTCGATTTTTCATTTAGTTGACTGTCCTTACTAGCAGTGGACGTAAGTGTGCTCGTTATGTGCCAGCTTTTTTCGCCTACCATCATATGACACACAAGAACCGAGACAATGAGACAATACCGGGTCACAATCCCGTATCTATACACCGAGGTTACGGAATGTTATGAAATAATGTTCCCAAATAAATTAGTGCAATTCAAAAATAAGACAAACGTAAGAATATAATGTGCGCCAAATGAAGATTTTAATGAATACAAATATTTGGCAGAATATCATGTCCAACTTTGTTCAAATTTATGACGCAACCATTAGGTTGAAAATGATGTCTTCATCAGACATCATAAAACACACTGATTTATAGATAAAATTTTTGTTTTTCAATTAGTGACTTAGGACAATAAAGTTAGTTCAAGATTAAGAACAATAACTATTATAAACTCCTGCCACTAGCTGACAATTAAATATTTCAAAGATTGTTTGGCATATATTTAGCCATTTTTGATTCATGGTGATCTAATAAAAGCAGTTAAATATATTTTTTCCCATTTACTTGAGGATGTTCTCAAAGTGCCCATAGTGAGGGATGACTTTCAAACTTGTTATAACAATATTATTTCAAAGAACTCAATATTATAAAATAATCATATTAATCTGTGATATTATTTAGCATCAAGTTACTATATTTTATAAGAATAACAAACACACAATATTTTTAAAGAGTCACATAAATGCAGAGCTTAAATTTAAGATGGATTAGGAAAATATGCAGAAATACTGAGACTGTAGCGGCATCTCACATGGTCTAATCCCAAGAAGGTATAGTTCTTCCCTCTAGGTTGGAAGGTCAAAGCAAACCCTGGGCTGCTTTACAATACAACAAGGAAACCGCTAGGAGCATGAATGGATGAACATAAAAAATCACTATCAAATGAGAACTTTGTGCATATTTAGCAGATCGAAATGTATTAGGACTACAATACATCCACCACCACTACCATATCAGCCAAAGGACATCCACTGCTGGACATAGGCCTCCCCCAATTTTATGGGGGGTAAATGCCAATTGGCATGCGGATAGGCGATCGCAGAATCTCCACTGCACTCCAAGGATGCTGCTGCCTATCTCATGGTCTTGGTTGTAGTTTTAGTACATACCCGGGTCTGGGTACCTACAATAAATAATCGCATGTATTTCACCACATATCTCTGAATTATTCATATTTTAAAAGGGAGGTAAAGAATGTTGTGTACATACTACACACATCACAAGAATTAGGAAGATGGCAATTGGATGGTTAACAACTATAGGTCTAATTAGAAACAGCAAATGACGACTGGGAATGCTTGAACAGTTAAATTCACTTTTATACGGTCTTTTAGTCTGAAGTAGTAACCTGCAAGTCAGCATAAAGTATATCCAAAAACTTTCAGTATTTTCAAGTAAGTCTTTACAGAGTGCGGAGGTCCGTTTGCTGGCGGTCGCACTCTGCTGGCGGAGACGTGGGAAAACGCCTGCTGGATGTACACATTTTAGAAGAATTTAGGTTGTACACTAGAAAATTCTTGCCAACTTACCGACTTGATAAAGTCTGCCTTCAGGAGAGAAGATGGTTATGTGCCTATCAAAACCTGCGCTGCTTTCACGTGCCATTGTGTTAGTAAATCGACTTTATTTCTAATATGTACAGTTTTTAGGAAATATTACTTTTGTTTGACAGCCGCTAAGGAATGACAAACGAAACGCTTCAATTTTCCTTTCTCATCGCCAGTTTTCAGAGTGCCTACTCATGACAGCGTTTTGACCATTAGTAACAACTGTATGGAGTTAATGCCAAGATTCAACCAATCACAAGAACATTTACGGTACAAACATTGCGGCAGGGAAACAAGACAACGTTTTTTACACGGTTTTTTACGTGTTTTGAAAAAAATATAAGGTAAATATCTCAGAGTACCCGTAAATGTACCCGTAAAATAAACACAATAATTTACACAAAATCACTCAAGTGTATGAATCCTTTTGAATTGAAATTGAATTAATACTTGAAATATATTTTCATATGGTATCATTTTTGACAAACAATCCGTTAATCCGATTTTGATTTCGTCTTCACTCTGTCTTGTCTATGTCCTTAGTTGAAGTTTGAGCGGTTGACGGGAAGGTTGTGTGATATTTAGTTTTGATTTGAATTTAGTTTCGTAGTCTAATTTCGTTTATTTTACTGGTTTTCAAATAAAATAGTTAGAGATTATATTTATCTTGTCGCTAATAGTAGATACATATTTTTGTGCGTGTTGTAAACGTAGTAATTCGAAGGCAAAATGCAAGAAACCGTTACAACCGCGACGGAGCATAAATCTTTATTGTCGTCGTTCCTGGACGTCCTGGAGGCTCAGAGCAAGGCTGCCCAGGCAGAGCGACAGCTGCAGGAGGAACGCTACAGACGCCGCACGCAAAGAATCTATGAGTATCACGGTAAATCTATCTTTTTGTCCCATATTGCACTGACATCCGTTATCACTGCCTCACCACACTATCAATATTGTTTGGAATAATATTTGGATAACATAATCGATTTTTAGCATAAGCTAATGTGGTTCATTTGTAGGTAATATATTCGTTTATTTTGCTTTTTTTCTTGCTACCTGGCTCCACAGTGGAACAGGAGTATTTGTTGTTATTAATAAATTAAAATTAAAATTACTAAACTTTATAGTTTTAATTTTAATAGCCTTAAGTAGCCTTAAGTATTTCGGCGCTTTTGCCGAAATGCTGTATTATCATAAAGTTTTAGAATTACTAAAGGGCTTAATGGTTCTTATAAGGATACATATTCAATTTATTATATGAGATACATATTTAAATAAAATATAATAATAATATAATAAATATAGAATTATTGTACCGTTTTTGCTAATATTATCATTTTCATTGTTTAATGCAACTATTGACAACTTACATGTAATACTAATTTTTATTGAAAAAAAATGAATATCAAAATATTTTTCTTTACTGAATTGTGCTACTACATAATATATTAAATACAAGAAAAAGTAATTGGAAAATTTGTGTGCTCTTTGTAAGGTTTTGTTCAAAAATATCGTAAAAATGTAAATTTGCAAATATATAGAACAATAAGTAATGAAAATCGACATTCATGTTTTGCAACCTCTGTATTTATATTGAGAACTTTTGAGTAGCTGACTGTGCTCCACTTGGGAAACCAAGCCTATCACATGGACTTGATGCTCAAAATAAAGATTACAATATTTATTTTATTAAATTGTTCTCCTTTAATTGTGTCATTGACTTGTAACCACTTATTGTAACAATACAGCAAGGTTGCATATTCATCATTTGGATCCTTCCTAAAATATTATTATATCAGTTTATTACTGTAACTTTGTAAGCAGTACTTCAAAAGCATATGATCCAGAGATTATGCTCTTACATCAATTTCGGTTTTTTGGTATAGTAACCAATCATGCAATATAATTGATCTTGATGTGTCTAATAATATATTGAAAAGAATTGAGACCATGAGGGGGGAATTTAAACATTACAAAGCAAAAAGTAACTTAATGGTACAGAAATGAGGAAGTTTCATGGTAACATCATAAAAAATGCCGGCATAATTGTTTTTGGAAGTCAATGATAAATTTACTTAATAGACTATGTTGTCTATATAGCTGTATAATCATTAAAATAATTGTAAAAAACGGTAATTTTTATGCAGAGAAATAATGTTTTGAAATTATTTATTTGCAATAGTATAGGTTTTATAATGTTATTGTATTCAGCATTGACTTCTCAAAGCTATATACTACTAACAATGGCTGTTTTTACAATTCAAGTGCCAATAAAAATACATTTTATTATACTTTGCTACAATGTCGCTTCAGAATACATTAGAAGAAAAAGCTTATCTTCAACCCACATATAACAGATTGCTGAGCTCTGCCTCCTCCCATGGAGTATTCAGATGTTTTATAATTCTATATTACCTAAATGTAAAAATTACTAACTATGTAATCGGTACCTTCACCTTTTAGAAAATTGCATATGATAAAATGACTAGCATGTTACAACTCATTATTGACTTGTGGATTTGTTGTGTTTACAGTTAGAGACATGCAGGTCCCTTTCACACCTTTTTTTTATGAGGTAGGTAGGAGACAAACAACCTGAGGAATCGCCCGATGGTAAGCGATTATCGCCGCCCATGGACACCCGCAACACCAGAGGGGTTGTACGTGCGTTACCACTGGCCTTTAAGTACTCCCAGTACGCCTTTTTGAAGGATTTTGCAGATAAAACAATCAAATATTCACAAGGTCTTGTGCAGGGTAGCTGGGGTAGGTACCTAAGTTTTAGGTGAAAAAATTAACGAGATATGTTTTATGACAGATCGACAACGTCGTGAGGTGGTAGAGCTTCGCCGTTGCCTCGACTACGTGTCACAACACGCACACGTTCTGGAGACCGTGTTACGCGGAGCCGGCACTAGCGGCACTGAAGAGGTACCGTTCTGTCAATTTTTGAACGTTATTAGAATGGGGTAAGGTCTAGTTTAGTTACGTTGTTGTACGGTTGTATGGGGGGCCTGCCCTACGCCTTCCGGTACGTGGTCGCCACTCGAGAACCTTTCCGCCCCAACGGCCATCGGGTAAGGGTCGCGGGTGTCCGCTGGATGCGGGTGGCGCAGGACCAGTCATTGTTGAAGACTTTGGGGAAGGCCTATGTCCTACAGTGGATGTCCTTCGGCTGATATGATGATGATTATGGTTGTGTGACAGCGGCAGTAACGAGGTACAAGCCCCTAATCAACATGGCTCTGCTGTTCTGGCCCTGATAGATAGTTGCCTGTTATCTGCTTAAAAGTTTCCATGCGCCTTTACCATAGCTATAACCTTACCATCGCAACCCTAAAGGCTATCCAACCAATGGGCGAAGCGTAGAGTCCGTAGACTTAATATCAGATTAGCGTGTCGTAGCATGTTTTAGTTACTCTCTATTTAATAGTAATAGCAATAAAATCCTGTAAAAAAAAATTGGTACAAGCTTTTTTTGCTGACTGTACTTTTTTTAGGGTTCCGTAGTATTTTCCGCAGTCATCAAATACTCGTAGAGAGGGTCCCCGTACAATGAGTTCAAACTCGACTGGTCTGTCTTGTGTAGTGTACTTTGGCCACCTTCTGTCTTCATCATCAGATCAGCTTGTTGGTATCACAATATAGCATTATCACCGAACTTACATAAGTCTGCCAAATTTCAGGTCAATCGGTTGAGCATAACTGCCTTAAAATTCAGTTGCAAGATTTGACCCGTACAAACAAGTGCCTAATACTTTCATACAAACATTGCACTGCAAGCTCAATGCAAGTTAAATAAAGGGTTCTAGAAAGGTAAAAAGGATGTCGCGCGCCACTCTTGACGCTTCTCACCAGACGTCGTCTACCCTAAGCGCAAGGTTAGGTAAAGAAGCCTCGAATCGTATTCGCAGAATAAATATTTGAATTTAGAATATAAATTGGTACAGGTGCCTCTAAGCGCTCACCTGGTGCGCCAAGCTGCGGGGCTCCAGCGTTGCATGGCGCAATGTGTGGCCAACGCCTCCACCATACGCGCCGCGCTCGCGCACTCTCATCGCCCCATGATGGACACCATGCTCGCTAAAATGGTAAGTGGCACAACATACTCTACACAACTTGATATAAGTTATGAAACATTTAAGGTGGGTTGCTCCAAACCGTCTGTAATCGTAAGCGGTATTTATTTATTTAAACTTTATTGCACATATGAATACAAAAGGCGGACTTAATGCCGTGAGGCATTCTCTACCAGTCAACCATAGGGCCAAACAGAAACTTGTGAAAGTGGGTGCATTGAGTAAAATAAAAAGAAAACGTGAAAAGTAAATAATTTTTAAGTATTAATATGAATATTTCATAAACTACATACATACATTTACCAGGGAAAATATATACAAGTATTCGTTAAAACCCAGGTTTGAATTGGGAGTTTCTATGGGATGACAGCTGCCGGCGCTATATTTGACGTCGATCGGTCTGTAATCGTAAGTTGGTGGAACTCACCCTTAATTTTCAGCAGTTGTTCAAGAGGGATTTCACGTGAAGCCGGCATTATATTTTCCTGAATTTAGCATCCTGAATAAAGGAGGGGAGTTGAAGCCTCTCGCTCTAAATGTTCTGAATTCACGAAGGTGTAAGAACTCCTTTAGTTTCCAGTTGTCGGGCTAGTTCCCACTTGTCGGGTGTCCGACACGATTTGGATCCGATAAATGTGAACAGCATCATGGGAAATATATTACCAAGCACCCGATTTTTCGACTTCTCCTTTTGACTTCAGGTTCAGGCTTGAATTCGTTGGCATACTTTCTAAGTATGTTCAGCAAGCATTGTTTACCACCTTCGGAGGCTTTCTCCGGGGCGGTGCCTATACTAAAAATTTAGCCAAGAAGATAAGATTCTTGAGAGATCAACTCTTCAAATAGTAAGGCACCAATGTTTCGAAGTCTCGAAAATCATCAGTTTAATGAAGTAGAGCCGATAGTTTGTTTTTATTCATCAATTAAATTCTTTCAATCAATCAAATATATTTATTTGCAAAAATACAGTGGTAGGTTGTTAATTTATATAGAGTTCAGTGTATTTTGCTTGCAAGCAAGCGTGCAAATATTATCAGTAATATAAATCTAATTCACATGTCAATCAAAATCGATCATCAAAATAATAGGTAAAAATAATCATAAAAAAAATAATTAAATCAAATAAATACAGAAAATTAACATATTTTTCATAAAATATTGTGTTTCAATAATTACTAATTTTTAAATTCTAAATATTGCTTTATGCTATAAAAACACTGGTCAAGAAGCCAGTCTACTAATTTTCGTTTCAACTCGTGTCCCTGTAGTAACTTAAAGTTTTCTGGCAAGTTATTATAATTTTTATGCACATATTAAACACATTTCTGTCATACATCGCCTTGTTACAAACTGGTTTATGCATACGGTTCATGTTTTTTGTCTGGTTTGCCTTTGTGTAATTTCATTTCTTTGTACGAAATATTACTGATGAGTTTGGTTTTTGGTTGTTTAACTTACCTATTTCAATTTACAATTTCCTTTCAGTTAGGTATAGGTATATGCTTTGACCGGAACAGAGCGACAGCTTTACTCGCTATTCGACCAAAAACCGGCTATTGTAGTCATGTACAATTAAATCTATTCTTTTATGCCATCCAGCCACTTTAGGCACTTAACAATATCTTGATGACGGCGCATATTTTGAACTTTCATACAAGGTTCATTGATTCATGTATTAACCTACTCTACAATACAACGACGGAACTAAGCCCCAATGACCTTTTTAATATTGGACTTGCAAAGACTGCTGTTATAGGTTTGCGATAGACCTTCTTATAGCTAATTTCGTTTCAGTTTTGTTTGCAAGCAGGTTCGACTAAAGCTTGAAACGCGCGGATCAGCGGGGTGGAGGTGGTTTTGCGGTTAAGCGAAAGCGGTCCGGGGCACGTCGCCCTAAAAACCGCGCGGTATTCGGTACCGCGGTAGAGCGGGGGTGGCGTGTGTGACATATGAAGCAGTAATCGACAGTCGACAGTTTCGGAAGGAAAGATGAAAAATGCAAAACCGCCTCCGCCCCGCACCGCACCGCGCACGCTCTGTGCGTTTCGAGCTTGAGAGTCTGAGACTAGATAAATTATATGAGTATCTATTGCAGCATGATTTTTCAATATTTTATGGTTAATTATAACCAGTAGTAGTTGCAGTTATGTGGACTGAAGCGCACAGGCAAATATTAACCCTTATGAACATAAGGCGCTGTGTGCTAGCGTCATACACATAGTGCGTCCAGGATGCCACAGTCTCCCGGATTCTCCCTATGTTGCGAGAGAAATTACACAAACATGTATGGTATTATATCTCTTTCGAAGATCAAGGCGCTAATGGTTTACGACAATAATTTCACGTGTGATAAATCCTTCACTTAAATACACAATGAGTTATTATCATACGGCAGGTCAAGATCACGGAACAGTTTTTCTATTTTGTGTTGTGATCAAGATTATCGCTTTTCACCGCGTCGGGGTTGATTTAACCGGCGATAATCAGGTGCATTGACCTTTTCGCGGTCAGGTAATTTACCCAGTTTTCGTAGAATGTAGTGGTTTATCTTGGCAGTCAAATACGATGTCAAACATATCGAATAGGTAAGCCGGACTTTTTCGAGACGCCTGTTTAATGCACTTTGCCTCCTTTACGTCACTCTTCGACATTAATGGCATTATAATAGAGTTGAAAAGTGACGAACCTTTACATTCCGCGACTGTACTTAAATATTATAAAATAGTTGTATGAAAGCCTCGCCACATCTAGCACATCAGAACACTTCCAAAGTTCAACCGCCCCCATCAGCAAGATTGCTCCGCAACAATAAGTAATTACACGACGGCCGAGCTAAGCTAACAGGGCGTAACTTTATAGCTAAACCCGGTCAATTCATTCTGCCAAAATGTATATGACTCGCTCACTTAGCGCAGCGCAAGCTTTAATTCAAATATAGCTTACGTGTATTTTTTTACCCTTCTGGAATGAATAACTCTTAGTTATTATTTTCGTTATTATTTAGTTTTGAAACCTTGCTTTGTAAACTGATTTATGGACATTGCTTATTAATAAACTATTAATTTAAATAACTCTTTAATTTAAAAACACTAAAAATTGATCTAGTGGCGACCACGTACCGGAAGGCGTAGCGTGGGCAGGCCCCCCACACGGTGGACTGATGACCTGGTCGCGGGTGTCCGCTGGATGCGGGTGGCGCAGGACCGGTCATTGTGGAAGTCTTTGGGGGAGGCCTATGTCCAGCAGTGGACGTCATTCGGCTGAAATGATGATGATGATGATGAAAAATTGATAAAAAAAGTATCTAAACTATCCTTTACAACTTACAACCAAAATTACAAAAACTAGACTCATAATCATATCATAACTTATCTCTATGCCACTTCAAAATCTGCATTGACTGACGCGCTATAATCTCGGGGTGTCAAGATCCATTACTTTAAATCAAGAGTTCTCCGAATTGAAAAAAAATATAAAATATTTGGACTCGAGAAGTTATTATTGCAGATGCTCTAAAGAAGCGTCCTTTTAAATGTTTGCTCCTATTACAAGCCACGTCCTGTATACTTGTTCTGTATAGCGAAAGTAAATCTGGTGGATTAAATCTTATGGGACAACATGAATTAAGATCGGTGTCTCTTTTACAGGTAAAGTCAACCAATTTGATTTCTGGGCCACTCCGTACCTTGTCACAGTGAAAATCAATATGGAAGCTGTTAGAGATCTCATATTACCTATATTGTCACTGTGACAAGTTACGAAGTGGCCCAGACATATGAAATTAGTTGACTGTACCTATTACACGTTTAGTCGTTTATTGCAAAGTCGACCAAATCTATCATCAAATGTTTTTGGTGGTCAGAACCTACACCATAGTGGTACACCATCAAATGTACACCGTTTTTGGTGACTGTATAGACCAATGCGGGAACGGCACGATCTTCCACAGTTGTTGCAGTAAAGGATGACGTCAGATTTGATGTCTGCGCAACCTTTTTTTTGCTAATTCGTCAAACCAGGCTTCATCACACAACTTTCTGCCGTCCACAACGCGTTTAGGTATCTAGGTATACGTATTTCTTGCTATAATTACACGCTATTGTGTAATCAGGCGTACAACGTTCTCTCGGTCGATTGGCGATTGTCTCCGGTTCCCAGCGACAGAAAAATATCGACATCGACACGTGTGTTGTGTCACTAATGTAGCCTACTGTGCTGTGTAGGTTCATACAGGTTAGGGCATGCAATTCCCGGGGATTCCCGGGAATTTTCATACAAACCGGTACCGAGACAGAATACGTAATAGTACACCGGGACTGCAAGCCCTATACACGGTTAATCCCCCTTATTCATGTAACTTAACAAACCTAAAATAGGTTTGATACACGTTCATGAATAGGGGGGAAAGTCAATTCGTAACGTATTACTGCCGAGAGTGCAGAGTCCTACAGATATTGATTTTGATTCGTTTTGGTTGGTGCTTGCGCCAGAGCATATCCTATATATTAGAGCGAGAACGCAGATTGATGGGTTTATATGGAATGGGATTACAAAACTCGATCTAATCTAAGAATTGAGATCATACTAACAGGGCGTTTCAGAATGAAATCCCAAAACAAAGTGAATCAAAGCCAAAGTGTAAATGAATTGTTTACGCTACAAAATGCAGGCTCATGCTAAGCAGTTCCGGGTGCTCAAGGGCTATCAGCAAAAACCGCTCGTTTGAACTCTGCAAATTACACCCGTTCATTATCCGTAATGACATCCGCTAATGACCCCTTGAGACCCTAAACTTAGCCGTGGGAATTTTATCATAAGATTTTTATATGCATAGTGAAATAGTTCACGCGAATTTCAACTTTACTTCAATGTCATAAAGGCTAACATGTTCACGTTTTCCCGGCTGTACTAATAACCCCAATTAACCTTTTTGGGGGTTATTGTGTCCACGCATGCGTTTCCTGTTTACCTGGAAAATATCAGGGCAGGAGTTTGCGTGACATTTTCAATTCTCGCTGAATGCGCTCTCAGATCAGATCGCCCTTGAATAAGGCCGTGTAAATTATTAAAGTGAAAAAACCCAAGCGAAATTAAATCGTATGCATATAGTCCTTGTACGAGTGCAACGAAAGTGTCCGTTTCAGCTTCAGCGAAAATGTCCGGCCGGCGAATTTCCGGATTTTTCCGCTTTCTTTTTTTTTTTTTTTTATGACATAGGTGGCAAACGAGCAGACGAATCGCCTGATGGTAAGCGATTAGCGCCGCCCATGGACACTCGCAACACCAGAGGGGTTGTAAGTGCGTTGCCGGCCTTTAAGATGGGAGTACGCTCTTTTCTTGAAGGTTTGAAGGTCGAATCGGTCCGGAAATACCGCAGGCAACAGTTCATTCCACAGTTTAGCTGTGCGAGGCAAGAAATTTCTGGAGAAACGCACAGTTGAGGACTGCCAACCATCTAAGTGGTGAGGATGGAAATTTTGTCGCGTTGGGCGATGGCGGAAGGAAGCGGCAGGGATTAATCCGAACAATTCCTCGGAGCACTCCCCGTAATACATGCGGTAGAAAATGCAGAGCGAGGCTACATTTCTACGTAGCGCCAAGGAGTCAAGCCGTTCCGAAACCCGCTGGCAGCCGACAATTCGAGTCGCTCTCCGTTGGATGCGGTCCAGAGGGAGAAGCTGGTACTGTGGTGCCCCTGCCCAAAGATGAGAACAGTATTCCATATGTGGGCGGACCTGTGCCTTATAAAGCTGTAGGCGATGGGCCGGCGTGAAATACTGTCTCGATCTGTTCTCTACTACAGGTCGCATTTCTCAACCGATTCTCGTGAAATTTTGTGAGCAGGTTTGATTATTCTGTAGATTTTTTGTAATCAGTTTTTAGAAAACTTGTAAAAAAAATGTTTTTCGCGGGGTCCACAGATTACGGGGTCTCTAGTTTTGGATGTAAGAACTGCGTTTTTCCGCTTAAAATCTATTTTTGAATAATCCAAAATGGATCGGATATTAGGTATACCTATGCAACAAATATATATTTGTAACCTTTGGGAACTATTTATTTTAACGCGCAACGCAAAAGAGGATTGCTATAACTGCTATAAGTTTAACATGTGTATCTGGTTGTCTGTCTGTGGCATCGTAGCTCTTACACGTGTGAACCGATTTGAATGCGTTTTTTTTATTAGAAAGCAGGTTTTCCAACGATGGTTCTCTTAGACGATATATTTTATCAAAATTGGTTTATCCGTTTTTGACAAAATTTCGGGTATTTTCCAACTTTTTTAAGTTGTCAGTTATATCCTACGTTTTGTAAATTGCAGTCAGGTTAATTTAAATCGAACGTTTTGCACATTATATGTCCTCGGCAGCAGTAAAATGATATTTCATTTCAGCCTTTGGGATTAAAAACTCACTCTAGTAACTTTTTAGTTTATTTGTAAGCGTTTTCCCAACTAAGTGAAAAATACGGTGTTTTTAGGGAGGCAACAACCGGAAAATAACCAGGACTCTGCGAAAAGCAAAGTGTAGCTTTGAATAGGTAGTATATAAGTATATAGTATATAACGTTATAGAACGGAGGTAGCCGAGGGCTGTGTATTTTTAATTCATATTTAAGCTGAGGGCCGGCTAACGGTCTGCAAACACGTCAACCCGTTGCCTTATACTTAACAGTTTCTTCTCATATATATTCTGAAACTGTGGGGTGCAAACGCACAGCTGAAATCGAAGTGAAAACTGAAAATATGCGGCGATGTAATTATTTTTAGAGGACAATGCTATGGTGCATCTAATGTAATCTAGCGCAGAAACTAATAGGAGTCCTGATATTTCATACTTGAAGTTCAAGTAAATAATACCGGTCTGGACGAATAACTTGCACTGAAATCGCATAGAGCAGGTATGCTTCACTAGCGAGGGTTCAACTTTCTCGAACCAAATCGAAGATATCTTGGCGATATATCACTTTTTGGAATTAGCTTAAGTGCCACAAGCCAAGTAAAAATACTTTTAAGTAATAATTTAACTTTAATATACATTTTTATTCGCTCAGTATTCTTCGTTAAAACCTGATTGGAAACCATCTGCTGATTGAATATTTTCATTAAAGGATTCGTAAATGTATAAAAATCGCCAAGGTTGTTCCCATAACGAATTTAGTCCATTGCTTTACGCATGAATAATCCATGATATTCATATTGGTTTAATACGAGTTTGATTGGTTATCGCGTCCTCAAAAACCATGTAATTCACGCATCCGTGTCATCGATTATTGGCAGCTATTTATATATAAGTTACCTTTTTATCAGTGTACCAGCACAAGATGGACTTCAACAACGAGTAGTTGTTGCGAATCTTGTGGTCAAATTATATTAGACACGAGTTGACAGAACAGTCGAGTCGAATTCAATATATTTTATGAATAGAACGTACTTACGTAGTTTAGAGACGCCTTGTGGTCTAGAATCGACAAGGATGACAAGTGATGTGGAGTTTGTTTCCAGGTCATCATGTTACACTTCTTTCTTTCTTCTTTTATCTAGTCTACTTCATTATACAATTTTCATATTATTTAGTGGGTATATGTGACGTAATGTAAACGTATGTTGCGAATTGCAAAATTTGAAGCTACATTTTAAATTCTCAAACCTATATTACCTATTTACTATTAACTATGCAATCATATTCCACACTTAGGCTCTTTTATACACATCCGTTAGATCTCCTTAGATTAAATATTTGTATAGTAACTCCTAGATTTTTTGCACTATACATGCTAAATGCTAAATACCGAAATAAAGTTCAAGGTATCTTTATATAATTGGACCATGATACATGAATTCATGATACATTGACTTTTCATAGTGTGATTTTATCCCCTAGACAAAGTACTTACTGCTTACCGAAAATTATCTCCTCCCCGGCGCCGACTCGTAACGACGCCATAAAAGCAACATGTTTATGTATGTCCCGCGACCTACATCTGCACAGGCTTCCCTTGTCTGGGTACGTTTTCCGGACTTCCAGGCACATACGGAATTCATTCGATACGCGTGTAACGGGGTCCGTCCCGAAGGTTTTCCGGATAGCAATAAGTTGGCAAATCTGTGACCTTCGCACGGATAAATCATTTATTCACCGAAAATAAACCTAATTATAAGTTAATTAGTTCTCATATAAGTGAAGTTTGTTTAATATCTTCTTTTGAAAATAAAGTTTCTTAACCCCGAAAATAGTGTTACAAGAGAACAGTCATGTGGGATTGCATTCAAAGGGCAATGGTTACCTCTACATATGAATATTCCTCGGCCAAATATATTACTTACTAGCCGAATTTTCTGAATCCGTGAGCCCAATTTAGTGAGGGCATTTATCACGATGTTATTTTCGGTTTTAAAAAGTTAATGGGTAGAAAGAAACCTGCGATGAAAAGGAACTTTAACGTTCCGAGGAACAAACTTTATGGAATGTTAATGACATATACACACGCATAGTGAAAGTATTCATCAGCTGCAAACTAGCCATGTCTGTTGGGAACGCCAAGATGGAAAACATACTTTTCTTGGGATCTGATCGATAACATCAAGAATGCATTTACGCTCAAGCGGACATGCTGCACGACACGACGCTTGAGCAAATCTTATGAGGGTTGGAAATTGACTTCTTGTCTCAAATTGCTTAGAGTCCGGGTGCACTAAACGACAAGACCAGACTGTCCAATCAGCCCCGCCCGTTACACGTATCCCTTTATTGACCTCCGTCTGAAAGGCAAATTGATCAGGTTGATTACGATCGGTGTCGTGTTTGGGTGCGAGCTAATTGGGTTCGCGTTAATTGTCCGTGTGAGGTCAGAAGACGTTGACCGTCGGTGCTGTACTGACTTTTTAATTACAGCTTTAATAAACGGTGTGTTCGCTCAGCAAGCCCGTTTGTTATCGGATTATTTATACCTACACAAAGCGTATTCAAATTTTATGTTGTTTTCACACTTGAATTACATTAAAATATAATGAAACGGGTCAGTCCGAAACATGTCGAGCGACATTCGACCTTAAAGACGTGAGTGACCCGTTTCATTATACAACAATAATAAGTCTCGAACTCACGGGGAGTTTTCTATATAAAATTGAATTACATTGTCACTGAATAAAATAGTACATTACGTATTACAGAAGGTTGTATATCGAACAAAACCGATGTGTGACAACTAGAAAACACCTAATCTTTTTTGCATTTTTGATCTTTCCGAAACTGTCTACTGTCGATTACTGTTTCGTTATACACATGCGACTTCCGCTCTAACGCGCTACCGAATACCGCGCGTTTTTTGGTGCGATGTGCCCCGGACCGCATTCGCTTTTCCCCGTATCTGCCTTCGCCCCGCAATGACGCTGCGCCGTGCTCTGTGCGTTTTAAGCTTTACCGCACTTTTTTTTATTTAAAAAACAGCGATTGCTAAATAAAAAATGCATTTTTTACAGACGATGCCATATAGGGTTTACTGTTATTATTATTAAGATACCCTTTTTCTGTACCTGATTCCTATTCTTAAAGCGAGCTGAGAGGTGAGACACCTGGATGGTTAGCGAGTCATCTACAAGAGCTGCGCTAAAAACCGATCCAAGCTTAGGGGAAGGCACGCACATTTACATCACTCACATCACACACGTCACATCACATCTTCATTAGATCACTCTTTTCTCGTGGATAAAATAACAAATGAGACGACATGCAGCTCCGTAAGAAATTTCGTTGCTTTAGAATCGAAAGTCACACAACACTTAAATAAATTATCCGGTTAATTTATATGAAAAATGTTACATTTTTACTATGCCAAGAGTTAATATGTAAACACTACACTTCATATCCCCTCGGTAATCTAATTCGCTACATTGTAGGGCGATCCGATTACCGATTAGTCGTACCTAATCTTGTAAGATTGCAATCGATTTGTAACACGGTAGCAGAGATAACGCGTGCGAACGTTTACTTTCAATTTGTTTACTGATGTACAGACAGTCAACATTTTGTCATGGACATATGGATAGTCAAATTTGGAATGGAAACAGTGCCAAGCTATATTTTAGAATTAGTAGTGACAATATTTCGGCAGCTCTATCATCATCATTATCATTTTGTTGCCCCTATCCTCCTTATTCACTCGGGGTTGTTTCTTCCCTACCTCTGTAACGCAAATTACCTCTCTTTTATGTTTGGAGCAGTAAAATTTTATTTAGGTACACTGCTTATACACAGTCATTAATTGAGTAATTAATTATTTCATTTTTATGAAACAGCTACAGTTTACGGTTATTTGCAATTAAATAAGAGGTTCCCGTTAAACCGCTAGCTCAACAACTTATCATGTCATTGCGAAAACGAATTGCAGAGCGGCGAACAAATGTGACTGCAGTTTTGCTATATCTCCATGATCCTTTCAAGTACGAAGAGGAAAGAGCTAAATTTACTAATGACGAAACTTTTTATCTGCCATCTAAAAACATAATCCGCAAAGAAATTGTAGCCATTGTAGAGAAATTTGAGTTCCAAGCAGAGCATGTACAAACCACAGATTCTTCTGATGATGATGACACACCTCTCGCCGGTTTAGATTTAAATGCATCAACACCACCAGCACCAATATTGCTGCAGGATGAACTAGAAGTGACCCTGACTCGCTTGAAGACTCCTATAACACCTCTTACGAGGCCTAGAGGGAGTAATGTTGTAATAACCGTCGCGACTTAGGTCACTACCCTCACATGGCTCCTAAGAATAAACTGCACCATTATTGTGTGATGATTGTGAGAAAATAGTTAAAATACCATACGACATTCACGAACCATTGTGCTTCAAACGGAGTTGACCATTTAAGACTTTGCAAAACAATCTTTGGATGAAAAAAAACTATTCTCGCTGTAATTATTGCTATTGTATAAGTTTCATGTTCAATAATTCAGGTTCTAATGACTTTACTGCAATGTCTTCATACTCTAGTTTAGACACAGTAGATATATAGCCTATAGCAGTAAAACAAATCCATACTAACGTCTGATTAGAGGCACCCACACAGACACACGTCATTACAGTAAACTTAAGGAGGTCTCGGAGGGTTTCGATCACGTGTGCCACGCACGTATCGCGTAGTTGAAGAAGTTTTTAAGAAACTATAGCGCGTGCTGGATTTGACGTGACAACGTGAAGATATGATTTGTTGAAAATGCGATTAAATATCTATACTAATATTATAAAGCTGAAGAGTTTGTTTGTTTGTTTGAACGCGCTAATCTCAAGAACTATAGGTTCGAATTAAAAAATTATTTTTGTGTTGGATAGTCCATTTATCGAGGAAGGCTTTAGGCTATAAGTATATAACATCACGCTGCTACCAATAGGAGCGAAGACGCGGACGAGGTCGCGGGCAACAGCTATTTGAAATAAAAATTAGCCATATACATATAATATTGTGTGGTTTATGTTTTATGAATTACTAGTTTTTTCCTGCGACTTCGCGTGCTTGGAACTTGTTTAGTCGCCATATTATAGAGGACAATTGCGTTTCAATTATTTCAGGCGTTTGCTTGATTATCGCTCTCCCGTACAAACTTCCATCCTTCTTTTCACTTCCTAAGGATCATTTCCGGGATCGCCTCATACTATCTCCATGCGAAATGTATCCTCAATCGGTTTGCAACTGACAAATACACAGATACCCACGTTAAACTTCTAACACCCCTCTTTCGTCGCGTCGGGGGTTAAAAATATATAGCCTATTTTAAGTAGTTTCGGAGATAACGAGTACGTCTCCTACACACAAACGCTATTACGAGTAGTATACCTAGATTACCCGCTAAATCTCATTTGAGTATCTACGGAGTAGAATACAAATGAATGTTTTAGTAACTATGATAATAATCCTATTCAAATTTACATAAACTGAGAGGTGCAACCCTATCGCTATAACGAAGCGCAGGTCCAAAAAGGTCTTAAGCGACTCTATAAATGCTCTAGATGAAGACAGTAAAGTCACAAATAAAAGTAAAAACTTCCGATATCCCCGTTTATATACATAACTTACATTCATTTTATGTATTTCATCGGTGCGTAGAATTAAAAAAAACGGCCAAGTGCGAGTCGGACTCGCGCATCGAGGGTTCCGTAAAAATATTTTTATTATATGATGTAACTAAAAATGTACGGTTTTCGCAAGTTTTCCTTTATCTGTGCTATAAGACGTTACTTCGTACCAAATTTCAAGATTCTGAGTTCACGGGAAGTACTTACCCTGTAGATTATGATTCCTTTGCGAGTGTCGAAAATTTGCGGAAATTTGCGGCATAAAAATCTTTTGATTGCGTTTTCTTAGAAGTTTGATTTTTTACAGCTCCAAGGGACAGTAGACCTGAGTATTTGATATAAATTCCAGCTTCCACGCGTTCCTGAGAAAAAGGGTATTGACAGACGGACGGACAACAAAGTGATTCTATAAGGGTTCCGTTTTTTTCCTTTCGAGGTACGGAACCCTAAAAACTAAATGTTGAAAAGAGATTTATTTATTTATTCAAGTTATTTATCTCATTCCCTTATGATTAGTGTTCCCTACCAATAAGGACAAGCGAATAATGACTTAAATTGAACGAATAGAACATATTTGCATGGTGGCTAAAGTTTCGATATGTGTCCGTCTGTAACATGTTAGTTTGCCGAGGGCATTTAACATACATGTAAGTCAGAAAAATGTGACAAATACAGCATCTAAAGAGCCCATTAAAAAGGTCACAGATAACAAAACCTGCGCAGGCGGTGATCAAATCAAGCGCCCTGCCAATTAGGTGTCAGTCAATTGACAGCAATTGTAATTAACAGGGCCTTTACCTACGTCTTTAGTGTCTATTTCAAAATTCTGAGTTCATAATTCTCAAATGTATTCGAGATCGAATCAAGTACCAATATTTTTGTTCTTTTACCTTAGTCATGTTGTATGTAACTTATTCAACAAATAATAACAAGGAGGGTTGCGGGGTGCATACTTACCTACCATACTTTATTGACCGTAAGTACTGAGCTACAATGAAAATGTTAAAAATAAAAGAGTCTCTCCCTATCGAAGTTTTCTATACAACAGCAGATTTTCCTTTCAGATGAATTTTCCAGCAATCTTAACATCGTGGTTTCTATCGATACTCAAATTCCTTGTTGCCATCTTCAGCGCTGGTTTTAACCAGACACCAAACACGTTTTTCATATTTTTTCTATAGCATACTCATGTAACAATCGGAAGCAATTAGCGAAAACAAACAACAATACGCAGCATTTCCTGCGAGAACAATACGCGGCGTGGGCACATCATTACCACTCGCGTGCGCAGTGAAAGTTTATCGCTTTAAAATCGCTGCGGGTAATTCGGATTCGCGACTGCTATTATGGTTGTTGCGCGTTGCCCACGTAAAGATGCAATGTGCATTTTGTAGGCTTTTTAAATGGAATTTAACGCGTTTTAGTTATTTGGTCGCATTTTAGTCGATAATTTTGATGTCCGATCATGTATACGGTAGATGATACCAGTAAAATAATTTTAAAGAAAAAAAACCGACTTCAATGGAGGAGGCCGGTGAAAGATTATTATACTTAGATGGTGCACTCTTAGATTCCATACAATAAAATAAAAATGGCTATAAATATTTTTATAATGGTAGAAGACTAAGTACCCTTTATGACCCTTTATGACTAAGTACCCTTTATTCTCCTTTATGACTGTACCTTGGACATATTCTCGCAATCGGAGCCGAATTTCCTTGCAACAGCCACTCTGTATCTGGAGTTAGTCAACACTCCTACCTCAATACAAATCTAACTGTG
This sequence comes from Notocelia uddmanniana, assembly GCA_905163555.1. Taxonomy (NCBI): domain Eukaryota; kingdom Metazoa; phylum Arthropoda; class Insecta; order Lepidoptera; family Tortricidae; genus Notocelia; species Notocelia uddmanniana. Next base: position 7,721,692 of record LR991064.1, read on the forward strand.
TCGACTAAAAGTAAGTGTCAAATTGCTGTAAAATGTATAAAAAAATCTTATATGGTGATGACAATGTTAATTTTAATTTGAATATTGTTAATTTAATTTCTAATACTATGACCTATAACTTTCATTTTTGGCAATATGCTGTGAATGTAAGTTGGTTGAAAATAAATAAATAAATAAACCCTCAATTCCTCATGGAATCATGGAAAAACCTTGCTTGTTTGACAAACAAAACGAAGAGAACAAATCGCCAAACGTGAACGTCGTGGAAGAGTTCCGTTTTGATCATCATCAGCAGTTCCACTTCATCAAATGTCACTTATATGAATGAAAATGCTTGATTAGTTCATGAAAATACTAAAATCACTATTTGTGTGCCTTTCACATTTGAGGAGTTCCCTCGATTCCTAATGGATCCCATCATCAGAACTCGAGCATGACAAAAATCAATCGTGAAAATAGAACTTGCTTAACAAACACAGCAGCTACAGCACACTTGCTTAGCAAATCACCAAACGTAAACTTGTCGTCGTTGAAGAGTTCTGTTCTGATCATCATCAGCAGTTCCACTTCATCCAATGTCACATTTTTGGATGCAAATGCTTGACTTGTTGATAAAAACACAAAAATCACTGTATGTATGCCTTGAAGATTTGAGGACTTCCCTCAATTCCTCATGGATCCCATCATCAGAACTGCGTGTTGACAAAAACGGGACCAACTTGGATATATATACTTACAATCAAAAAGTTTTTTTCAAATCGGTTAAGAAATGACGGAGTATGACCGATAATGATAACCTCCTCTTTTGAAATCTTGAAGTCGGTTAAAAATCAGCAGATTACGTGCATATGTCGAAACTTTAAAGAGCCATATGTGCTGTAAAACGTTGTACGATACGAGTACACGTGCGAACAGGTAATTCGCAAGTTTCGCAACTCGTGTCGATTTAAAACACTCCCTTCGGTCGTGTTTCAATTTATCACCACTCGTTGCGAATTTCCTGTTATCTGCACTTGTATCGTAATGTAGGTACTATATTCTTGCATTACCAGTAAACAAAACTCGCGATAATACTCGGAAAATATCTCGGATGCGCTTATGGACGCTTTTTGACCATCAAAAATCATGACGTTACTTTTCTGTATTCCCTACCAACTGCATACTAGCAAAGCGTTTTAGTGTTGTTTTTTGATGTTGCTGATTTGACTAGCAGTCATCACCCTATCTCTTCTATTCTGTTCGGTCGTATCCTCATTGCTGACTCTTTTTTTGGCTACCGCAGACGCTTTGTAATCTATATCTATACTAATATTATAAAGCTGAAGTTTGTTTGTTTGAACGCGCTATTCTCAGGAATTACTGGTTCGAATTGAAAAATTCTTTTTGTGTTGGATATTCCATTTATCGAGGAAGGCTTTAGGCTATATAACATCACGCTGCGACCAATAGGAGCGAAGACGCGGACGAAGTCGCGGGCAACAGCTAGTCTCATATAAAATATGTTCTTTCTCTCCGCCCACGCGCTTTGAAAAATATCTGAATCGGTATAGATCTGGTACCTATGTACCAGATATAACCAATGGGGAGGATATCCAGACTTTTCACTTCGTTTAGTGCTGTATGGACACCGTTGAAATTGCGTGGAATATGGGCACTAAAAGATGACTTAATGTCTACTGTAAACAAATAAAAGCCATGGAGGGTAAATAATTTGTTTTTGGTATTCGTGATCTCTGCCTAGCCTTTGTGTGCAATTGTGCATATAGACTTGTCACCAACGTCACCCCAGTATTATACTTAGCAGTCACACAAGACACACAACTAACTATCATTAGCTGCATCGAAGTGTCGCCGACCCGTCTACCAAAGCCACTGCACTCGTCGCTTAATGCATTAACTCGTCTCGCCACCCTCGCCTCGGATGCCAGGGCATCACATAATTCATACTTGCTAACTCATTTTATGCAAATAACTCGTGCGACTGGAAATTGGATTGCGCTTTATCTAATTACATTCCAAAGTTTAACATGCGCTCGTTTTATACACGACATTTTTTAGTTCGTTAACTGCCAGCTCATGCATTCATTGCTTTTTGAACTATGAAATGGCATTTATTTCAACCTTTATGCTCCCCTCGTATACGTGCGATGCACGCACGCGAGCCTTTTTATTGAATCACCCCCAATTGCGGCGAAAACTATTGGTAGCACTGAAAGTACAGAAACATGCATGAAGCGTTACGCAACGAGGTCTGCGACTTGAATATTAATTCACTACAAACCGCAGAGTAGGCCAATTGCAATTTGGTTGTGAAACCGATGTTTCAGCTTGCTTAGACTGACTAGGGACATCTCTCTAGTGAAAAGGGGTACAGAGTTTTATATTTGTGTTGTTCACGACTTCCATACCCATTCACTATAACAACATTTAGTTTATAAAGTTATATGCTCTAAATAAATACTCGTAATAGTTTACCAGATTATGCAACCTAATAACTGTTATTTTTTCTTTGTGTTAGAGCCTCAAGATTATACAGCCCAAGATCTGACGATTGGAATATCCGTACAGAAAATATTGTTGGTACCTTATTTTATTAGTTATTAACAAATCATACATTTCTGCACTTGGAAAGCAATATGTGGCGAAAAGAAAATATGCAATCATTACCTAATTAGTTTTTTGTGTCTTGAGGGAAATAATGGAGACAAGTACCCCAGCATAATAGTGAGAAGGTGATTAACCACTAGTTACCTTCCAGACTGTGCCGTCCGATCTGCTGCAGTGTTGTTGAACTATCGGCATTCAATTACTCATCTGTTGCTTCCGGAGCGAGCGTGTCGGCATTGTCTGCGATTGGTCCCGCCGCCGGATCGTGACATTAAGGCCCTCTAGTCCTGCGAGAGTAGGTATTTAGCGCTGTCCTGGCGGTGCGTGAACAAGCCCGCGCGGACGAAGCGACTGTGAACTCGGATGACCCCGCTAGCTTCATACTGGTCACAGTATAGAAATATAACTGTATTATGACTTAAGAAATGCATTAATTATGATTAAACTTTAGTATGTAATTGATGTAACTTTTTAATAAATATGTAGTAAATAAATAATTGAAAGTCGAACTTACGGTAGGATCCATTATAATGAAATAAAAAAAGGATTCATAGTACAACCCTGAAATTCGTTATTTAATCTATGAAACCTAAACCTAAGAAATATGTCTTATACCTCTCTACTCGATTTGTTTAATAGCTCATGCATTTTTTTTATCTATTTTGTTATATTTATACAGGCTGTTATATTTATTTGTCGTGTGCGTATCATCGTCATCATCATCATATCAGCTGATGGACGTCCACTGCTGGACATAGGCCTCCCCTGAAGAATAAAATACAGACAGAATATTTTTTGGTGGTTTAATTTATTCGTCAAAAGTTATTAGCTCTCAAAGCATAAAAAACATTGCGAGATTTTTACTTTTTTACTATTTATGCGAAAGATTACCGTATTTTTTAAAAATAAATACCAGAAATGATTTTTACATAAAGATGATAAAAGAATCAATATGGTATATGAAACGATACCAAACTTGCCACGGTAGCTACCTGGAAATGGGTAGCTCTTTTAAAAGAAGGTTATAGCTAGAAAGATAGTAGTGTATAAATTTTAAAAGGGTCGGCAACAGGCATGTGACACCTTTGGAGTTGCAGGCGTCCATAGGCTGCGGTGACCGCTTACCATCAGGCGGGCCGTAGCTTGTTTGCCACTGACGTGGTATTAAAAAAAAGACGTCCGGAATTAATGTTTTGAAGCTCATAGCTTAAAAAAATATATTCAAGTGCAAAGCAGTAGATCTCTTACTATATCTACAATTTCTGGTAATAAACATTTCATTTATATTTTTACCAACTTTGGTTCCATTTCTGGAGGGGTTCAGTTCAGTTGTTATACTGTAATTTTTATACTGTGGCACTATGACCATAATTTATTTGTTAATAATTATGTCATTTTTCATTTCGGTTTTTATTGCCCTTCTTCAATAATTTGCAACAATTATATAAATTCGTCAAAAACTGCTTGTTTGGTGCACGAAACGGTCGCGGATAAAACTGACACAGGTCCGTTGTCCGTAAGCGCCAGCGCGCGACTGATCGGGCCTGCCGAGCCTTTTTCCTCCTCATTTTGTAAGTATTTAAACATATTAATTAATACAATCATTTTATCTTTTTAAATTCTGCAAAAATGTCTAGAAATACTGAATGGCTTTAGTTTAGTTCAAAAACTTTATTTATAACATCAATAGTTTAGTCGTCAGATTGTAAATGCTTTACAAAAAGGAGTAACTTTGGGGTCTCTTTCTATCGAGCGAAGTTCATTAAATCGTGTATCTGAGTGCAACTTTGACGAGACTAGACCCTTAAGTAAAACATATATTTTTTTCAATTTTTTTAAATCCTTTTTCTACGTTTCAGATTGTTTTTAGAAAACTCGAAAACGCTAACTCGCTTGACGACCTCCCCTTAAGAGTTCAGGGCTATTAAGTAAACCAACCCTCCACGTAACTATAGGCCAACCAATGTAAGCCTAACCGCCGAACCCGCACAATCTAGGTGTCAACTTATGCTAGTGATAGCGAGTATGTAACCTTATATGAATAGCATCGGTATCGGTGTCGGGTCCCAACGGAGCAGACCCGGGGTGGTAAGGACAAGGTTCTTGGCTAGGTGCTCCACTTTAGAAAATTGCTCTAGCTCTTAATGTCATTAAAGTAATTATACCTTATAATATTGTGGTGCTTCGTGAGATAGCTTTTAACGTAGGGAACGTGCTTAGGGGATTTTACTTGAAGTGTAATTGTAATTTACTAGTAAAATATCTCTGCTATAACACTGATATTGTGTTTCCCATTTTCATTCTACTTATAGCGTTATTTCGGTCGCATTCGGAATGAGACCGCGATGTGGGGTTCTACTCCTATGATATACGCAGGTAATTCATTCTAGCAGCGACTACTAAGTCCACCAATCCAAAGGGAGCCACACCACATTATTGGTATTAAGTTTGCTTAAACTTAAGCTTGCTTTATCAAAGGAGACTCTTGTTGCATTGTTCCCTAAATTGCTGATAGACGTGATAATCTTCTGGTTATCTTGATGTGATATCCTCTGTCTCTTTAAATTCGGAAAAGGCGTTTGAATGCTTGATCAAAGGTAAGCCATTCGGATGAACTAACTGCGCAGACAGAGTAAATAGAAAGTGCGGTCAGGTGTGATAGCAAACTGGTGATTGCGCTTATCAATCAGCCGGCAATTAACAACAACCGATTGCTGACGGTTATCGACCCCGGCTTAGAGTTTAAACTGGTTCAATGAATTGAGCTCGAGGACACTTCATGTGTCGTTATGCTTTTGGGTCATTTATTGTGAAAATTTTTGTTATTTAACTAGCAGTTGTACTTATTGAGGGATTATATATGGTTTTGTGCTAGCAAATCAAACAATATAGTTTTTTTATTTTATTTGGTTGATGATCAATATGATTATTAACGATACTTTAGGACAAGCGGACAGATAACCAAGACGTGAGATTGTCGTTTTTTAAAATTAGTTACAAGTTACATTGGACTAACTTATCATGCATTATTTCTCAGACTGAGACACTGCAGTTCAGCAGTAAATTACTAAGAATAATCGCGCTCCTTCTATTCTACCCATATATGAAATCAAGCTGACAAACAGTTGGAAAGTTAGAGTCCCTATATTGTCTTCTTCTTTCTCGTTTCCTCATGACTGAGGGTCGCGACAGCAATCGCCGGTAGCTTTCTTCACCAAAGCTCTCCATGTAGTCCTATCCTCAGCTTTTCGGATAGATGCCTGAAGGTTAGTTTGGCAGGCTTCCTTCACCGCGTCGGTCCATCGGGTGGGTGATCTTCCACGACTCCTTTTTCCTTCCACATGTCCGACAACAATAAGTTTCTCCAGATTATCTGGCTCACGTCGGGCCATGTGTCCGAAGTACTGGAGGAGCCGCTGCATGCAGATAGTTGACAGACGGGTCTTGATGTTGAGTGCCTTTAAGATGGAAGCGTTGATCCTATGCTCCGTCCAGGAGATGCCCAGCATTTTACGTCAACACCACATCTCAAAAGCGTCAATCCTGTTTCGAGTGCGTGCTTTTAGCGTCCAAGTCTCCGAAGCATACAGGAAAATAGAGAAAATAAGGGTCCTCATGAGTTTAACTTTTGTTTTCCTTCCGATTCCTCTGTTCCTCCAAATTTTCTCTAACGCATCATAGCCGACTTAGCAATCTGACCTCTTCTGACTACTTCCTTTTCACAATCCCCATCATTAGTGATCAGTGACCCTAGGTAAACAAACTCTTTCACTGTGTCTAGGTCAGCTAATTCATCTGTCCTCTCTAGGGTGCCTGGCCGGTCGACAAACATCAACTTGGTCTTGGATAAGTTTATTTGAAGGCCATACTCGGCACTCATGCAGTGTACCCTTTGCAGAAGCTCGGCAAGTTCACTTTCCGTTGCGCCAATAATGGTGGTGTCATCTGCAAAGCGTAGATTGTTGATAAGATGTCCGCCAATTCGTATGCCCCCATTCCAGTCTTCCAAAACCCGACGCATAATATGTTCGCCAATGAGGTTGAACAGCTGTGGCGAGAGTATGCACCCTTGCCTAACTCCGCGGTTGCTCTGGAAACATCGATCCCTATATTGTATAGCCATGATAATGTCCGGCCAGAAGAAGGTCCGGCCCAGTAATCCGCGTCCAATGTACATGGATTACTGGGCCGTGCATTATTTGGCCGAGCATTATCGCTCTGAGCAAACTTGGTCCGGGGCAAAATTTGGAAGCCACTTTTGTTCGGGCCGATAATGCGCGGCCCAGCAATCCGCGTCCAAAACAGTGGACGCCGATTACTGGGCTGTACATTCCTGGGCCGGGCAATATCATTCCTAACAAATTTGGTCCGGTGCAAGAATTGGAAGCCAGTTTTGTTCGGACCGATAATGCTCGACCCTGTAATCCGCGTCCATCCACAGACAATATAAACTTAAATGGATAGTTAAAAACAAAGCGAGACGACGGAGCCCCGCGAACGCGGGGCTTCTATTTCTGGGCGGTTTGCCCTTCGGGCATATGAAGCTACCTAACGGACCTAACTTACCTACTTTTTGACTTAATGTTAGATTCATCCTAGTAACTATTTGTTATCTGTGGAAAGTGGACGCCAATTACTGGGCCGGGCATTACTGGCCGTGCATTATGTGTCTGAGCAATCTTGGTCCGGGGCAGCAATCGGAAGCCAGTTTTGCTCGGGCCGATAATGCTCGGCCCGAGAATCCGCGTACAATGCAGTGGACGCCGATTACTGGGCCGGACATTACTGTGCCGTGCATTATAGGTCCGAGCAATCTTGGTCCGGGGCGACAATCGGAAGCCACTTTTGTTCGGGTTGATAACGCTCAGCCCGAGAATCCGCGTCCAAAACAGTGGATACGCATTCTCGGGCCGGACATTATTTGGTCGTGCATTCCTGGTTCCCGAAAGTTACGGTAGCGAAGTGGTTTATATTGTGACCGCGTTACTTGGACCATCCCCAAAACATTGTATGTCCTAAGTGTCAATGCATGTCATGATTAAATAAACAACATCTAGTTCCATATACGTCTGTTGTACCATTTAAAACTGGCAATTAAAACAATATTCGTAATCCTTATTGCAATGGCATAAGGTCTTAGCACTATATTACTAGGTACTGATGCTCATTCGAACGTTAAAAAAATTACAAATGGGCAGCTATGTCTAGACTAGAATATTTATGCAACGCGCAACTTATGACGCTCGTGCTATTGTTGCGATGCACCAAGGCGAGGCGGTGTGAGGTTACGTACAACGAGAGTGCAAGTGACTGCGGTTAATGACGTAAAGCGGCGCACGCGCCGATTTGCGAAACCGACGACACGCATATTAGTCATCTGGCGGCGGAAGCTTGCGAGTTAAAGAGCAATAGCATTAGTGTTTTAGGATTCCGAGGTCACAGCTGGAGATGTGCGTTCTCAGGAATATTCTCGGAAGTTCCCAGCTGACAATATTTCTCATAAAAATAGGAAATATTCAAAATACTAATAACACACAGAGAAACTCCTGATGGACATGATTCAGGTTTTGATTGAAATATTAAAAAAATATGTTACAAGTAATTATGCCTGCTGAAAGATAACTTGCAAATATTATCGTCGCATGAAAGATATCTGCTCATTTTTACCATTATCATGATTAGCTAATATTGACACTCTTACTTCAAGCGAACTTTAACTTCACTGTAACTAAAATAGCTTCACTAATTGTGTACTGAGCAGTTACGCTGCTAGTGCTAACGAAAATTCTAAATTTCAAATTAAAAGGGAAAAATTAAAAAATAAATGTGCTCCGAGCAGGACCACACCTGGGAACCTGCGACATCTGGCATACGCGGCCAAATCGCTCTAGTCACTGACATGTAATTTACAAAACACTTAATTTGAAATTTAAAATGGCTTCACGGTCCTTTATAGATAAGATGTAAAATTATAAAAGAACCGAATTTTATTTCCTAAATACGGAACACTTCACGCACTATCCTCTCGCACTTGGCCCTCACGGTGGCTGCGCTAGACAATCACCGGCGCATGTAAAAAGTGTCACAATAAAACGATAGACAAAAGGCACAATGGCGGATAATGCATGTTGTGAATTTGCATGTAATGGGACGCTTTCTAATGGGCGCGGGCTGCGCTAATGGCGGTGAAAGCAGTAGCGTGAGGGCCCTGCGTTTGTGCAAAAATGAAATTACCCTTCGGAAGACCACTGTTTATAGGTACGAGAGCAGGGTTCGAAAACATCAGATATTTATTATAAAAATCAAAATATCGGATATATATCAATGCATAATATTTCTATTGTAAATATCAAAATACTGGATACATAGTAGGTATGTTATCACACCTTTCACTCATTAACCTGAGGAACGATATAATAATAATAATAAATGCGTTTTTTTACGACCAACTTGGATCATGGTGTTAGTAACAATTGAATTTCTTGTTAAAGTAGTGTATATATCACTCAATAATGTATTGTAATTTCAACTATACCCATAAATAATTTAAAAAAAACCGACTTCAATGGGGGAGGCCGGTGAAAGATTATTATACTTAGATGGTGCACTCTTGGATTCCATAAAATAAAATAAAAATGGCTATAAGTATGTTTATAATGGTAGAAGACTAAGTACCCTCAATTCCTCATGGAATCATGGAAAAACCTTGCTTGCTTGACAAACAAAACGAAGAGAACAAATCGCCAAACTTGAACTACGCGTCGTTGAAGAGTTCCGTTCTGATCATCATCAGCAGTTCCACTTCATCAAATATCACTTTTATGAATGAAAATGCTTGATTAGTTCATGAAAATACTAAAATTACTATTTGTGTGCCTTTCACATTTGAGGAGTTCCCTCGATTCCTAATGGATCCCATCATCAGAACTCGAGCATGGCAATCAATCGTGAAAATAGAACTTGCTTAACAAACACAGCTAGAAGGACAAATCGCCAAACGTGAACTTTTCGTCGTTGCAGAGTTCTGTTCTGATCATCATCAGCAGTTCCACTTCATCAAATGTCACATTTTTGTATGATAATGCTCGATTTGTTGATAAAAACACAAAAAATCACTATATGTTTGATTTTAAGATTTGAGGAGTTCCCTCAATTCCTCATGGATCCCATCATCAGAAATCGAGCATGACAAAAATTAATCGTGAAGATAGAACTTGCTTAACAAACACAGCTAGGAGGACAAATCGCCAAACGTGAACTTTTCGTCGTTGATGAGTTCTGTTCTGATCATCATCAGCAGTTCCACTTCATCAAATGTCACATTTTTGGATGAAAATGCTCGATTTGTTGATAAAAACACAAAAATCGCTATATGTTTGCCTTTAAGATTTGAGGAGTTCCCTCAATTTCTCATGGATCCCATCATCAGAACTGCGTTTTGACAAAAACGGGACCGACTTGGATATATATACTTACAATCAAAAAAAGAATTTTCCAAATCGGTTAAGAAATGACAGAGTTATGGAGTAACAAACATTAAAAAAAAAAAAAAAACAACCGAATTGATAACGTCCTCTTTTGAAATCTTGAAGTCGGTTAAAAATATCTAGGTACCGATTACCAAATTCAAAATTCGTCAGGCGCACACGTGTGTGCCTAAGTCGCTCAAGGGCACAGACATCAGAGAAAAGCAGACTCGCATTTTTCATATAGTTGTCTCGTTAAATCCTTATGGTGCACCAAAATGAGTTAGAATGCGACTGATAGTACGATCATTTTCGGCTGTTAACGATTTGTCTCCATTTAAAAGCACACCAGGATGTTAAATTCCATATAAACTTAACACACCACAACGTCAGTTCAGTACAATTTTCAGTTATGAAGACGGAGATACTGACAGGTGAAGACCTGTCAGTTGTCACTTGTCGGTCTCTCTCAAACTTACTGATTTGTGCATTAGTGAGAACAGATCAGATGTATAGAAATCGTTAAACTTAAATGAGCGGATCTGCTTTACTCTTATATCTGTGCTCAAGGGGCTTGGACTTGACAAAGCGTGACATTGACAGATCAAATCCTATAACAAAAATAAACAATCACTTGCAAAAAAATCCAAATGAAGTTCATTTCGACCTTGAGGTAATTCCCAGATATTATAGCCTTTTTATTTTTAAGGGAAAACATAACTATTTATTATGAATCTTATTTCGTGGTGATAAGGTTAGAAATTCAATAAAAATCTGTTCGAGTAGGAACATAATTCCTAGAAATTTGAGTTCCTAATAGCAATTAAAGTGAAACACACTCTAGTAATGCTTGTGTAACTCTCTGCTAGAAAAAAAAACTACTTTTAATAATAAATATCAATTGAAATACATCATGATATATATCACGATATATATCCGCGGATATATATCGGCGAACCCTGTAGGAGAGTATACAAGAAACATGAAAAGGCTCCATTAACGCCTTGTGTTGAGGGCTTATTTGTTTAATTAATGCTTGAGGTAACATGTTGTGACACCAGTAGGCTTTCATTTTGAAAAACCGCAACTTAGAACAGACATTGCGGTCAATTTGACTTTACCGTTTTTGCACATAAGAAAAAAAATAGAAAGAAATGCTATACAATGACGCATTCTCTTCGAGTCCATTTATTTCACGATGATCGCTTCAAATGTTACGTATAAATATTTTCCCTAGTTGTTAAATAAATGTAATACTTTAGCCCTGCTTTGTAAAGTCTAATATAACTCACTATAATAGAGGCTGTATTGTATATTATATTAGGCTGTTCAATTAAAATTAGAATGAAGGCGGAAAATGAAAACATGGTTGCACCTGGGTCCCAGCAAAAACTGGAATGAGCTCCTCTGAATTACAACGATAGCTTTGGGACCGAGAGGCTGATTTAGGCAAATAAGACAGGATTAGGGGAAAGTAGGCCGTGCGATAGCGTATCTTGTATCGCGACACTCCAAATTCGCGATACGATAACAATGTTTGCCCCCTTATTCACCCTGAACTCAATCGATCAGTAACATACCTACCTATGACATTATATTTCGCCAAAACAAAAATAGTTACTGGGAGTACCTCATTCTAATTTGTCGGACGTGCACTACTTTAGTTTGGGTACTTTTGTTCTTTCTATTACCACAATCGCGGAGAGAGATACATCGATTTATCACGACAATAACATTGGACTTTTTCAACTTGCACAACTCATTTTCATAGAGGTAGTATACGGCCGAGATTGGTCATTACTTCATCAGTTAACCTTTTGACTGCTCCCCAAGACTTAATTTGACCAAACCGAAATACGGACTAACTCTAAAATTAATCGTCAAAGGGAATGAGCAGATATCTTTCATATGACTTTTCTTGAAATTACCTTCCTGGTTATTACTAACCTGTTTGGTTTGGTCCGCTGGAAATTGAAATAAAGAAGTCAATGACACCAGGAATGATCACAAATGCTGAAACCGTGAAGCGGTTAAGTCCGGTCTGGTTCTAGACACTTTCATAACCACTTAAACTGGCGCACTAGAAAGGTAAACATGGCTCGTGCCGAGTACCGAGTAGGTAGTTTGTTTATACTTTGTTTAACTGTGCTTTATATGTGGCACCATTGGCACATGTCAAGTGAACAGTCACGACAGCTGTATGATCGATCATCGATTGTCGGCGTCGTTTACCTTTCCATAGTCGTGCGTGTGAAATGAGAAATTGACTATTCATTATTTTAGGTGAGTCGAAGTTAAGAGCTATAAATTTATGTATAAATATTGAAAACAAACTTACAATGCACGTTACGCTGTGAAATATTGACCATAGGAAAAACGATTTTTATTACTTCAACTCTGTATGTATGCTGATTTTGATACGAATTTTCTTTGATGGGTGCATGATTTGAGGGATGCAGATGCTCAAAGGAAGCGTCCTTTTAATTTTTTGCTCCTATTACAGGCCACATTCTGTATGCATTCTTTAAAAATGTGAAGGTTTTTAAAAGATTACGGGAACTTAGGTCATAGCGAGCACCTAACAGCCATAAAGCATTCATGAGCTCCGAGTCTGACCTAAATAATTGATCACGAACTGAACTCATGACTCGACGGCGTCATCGTTCGAAGACAGCTAGGAACTCGATACGACATATCATATATGTACAATGAATTTGTATTTTTATAGTCATATCATTTATTTCTGTATTTTCTTTTATAGTACAAAAACTCAAGATGTCTATCTATGCTACACATCTGTCTAGAGAGATGACTCTGATCAATCTATAATGTACGTTTTATTCGACTGCAACTACGCAAGAAAGAACGGTTATACATATATTATATCTAAATATATAAAAGAAGAAACTGACTGACTGACTGACTGACTGACTGACATATCAACGCACAGCCCAAACCGCTGGTCCTAGAGATTCCAAATTTGACACGTAGGTTCCTTATAAGGTCTAGGGGTGCACTAAGAAAGGATTTTTCAAAATTCAACCCCTAAGGGGGTGAAATGGGGCTCCGAAGTTTGTATGACGAAACAAGATTAGCTGGACTATTTTATTCGAAACTTCACAAAAGTATTTCTAACGATAAATGAGTAAACACGTGTTTCAGGTTTTCTGAAAAATCAACCCCTAAAAGGGGGAAATGTGGTGACAAATTCTGAAAATCGACATGGGTATTGTTTTTATGGTTTATCGGGTCGCTAATAACGAAAACAACAATGAATCTTAAATCCTACGTGGAGGACGTGAAATACCATCCCCCCTGTTGGGGTGCGAGGGGGATGAAATGTCTAAATATTAATATGGGTGTCGTTTTTATGGTTTTTGGGACGTTAATTACGAAAATGGCATCAATTTTGAAGTTTAATATTGTGGACATGATAACTTTTGAAAGTTTGTGCCAAATTGCAAGAAATAACTGACTGACTGAGTGAGTGACATATCAACGCACAGCCCAAACTGCTGGTTCTAGAGATTCAGAATTGAGTATGTAGGTTCCATATAAGGTCTAGAGGTGTGGAGAAAGGAGTTTTCAAAATTCAACCCCGGGTGTGGGGGTGAAATGGGGGTCCGAAGTTTGTATGGGGAATCAAGATTAGATGGACTATTTTATTTGAAATCTCACAGGAGTATTTCTAACGATAAATGAGTAAATATGTGTTTCAGGTTTTTTGAGAAATCAACCCCTAACAGGGCGAAAAGTGGTGACAATTCTGAAAATCGATATGGGTATTGTTTGTATGGTTTATCGGGTCGCTGATTACGAAAACAAAAATGATTTTAAAATCCCACGTAGAGGACGTAAAATACCATCCCCTCTGTTGGGGTGCGAGGGGGTTGTAATGTCTAAATATTAATATGGGTGTCGTTTTTATGGTTTTTTGGGTCGTTAATTTCGAAAATGGCATTGATTTTGAAAGTTAATACTGCAGACATGAAAATTTTTAAGAGTTTGTGCGAAATTGTAAGAAGAAACTGACTGACTGAGTGAGTGACATCAACGCACAGCCCAAACTGCTGATTCGAGAGATATCAAATTTGGCATGTAGGTTCCTTATAAGGTCTAAAGGCGCATGAAGTGCCGTGAATTCCCTATGAATATACGACCTTTCTTGAATCAATGTATAGTAAGTGGTTTTATTAATCAGTGCCATCCGATACGATTTCGACAAAAATCGATATTTAGGCGTCCGAGAGGACTCTTAATACGACTCCTAGGTAAATATTGCAAAAACTGGCGGCCATATTGCTTTTCTTCATTTTCGTCCCGATTTCGTTCAAAATAGAAATCTGAGCGTCCGAGATGTCTCTTAATACGAATCCGAGGCAAAATATGGAAAAAGTCGCAGCCATATTGATTTTCTTCATTTTCTTCCCAATTTCGTTCAAAATCGATATCTGAGCGTCCGAGAGGTCCCCGAATACGAATCCGAGGTAAAATTTGGAAAAAGTGGCGGCCATATTGCTTTTCGTCATTTTCGTCTCGATTTCATTCAAAATCGATATCTGAGCGTCCGAGAGGTCCCCCTAATACAACACCGAGGTAAAATTTGAAAAAAGTGGCGGCCATATTGATTTTCTTCATTTCCGTCCCGATTTCGTTTATAATAGAAATCTGAGCGTCCGAGATGTCTCTTAATACGAATCCGAGGTAAAATATGGAAAAATTCGCAGCCATATTGATTTTCTTCAATTATCGTCTCGATTTCGTTCAAAATCGATATTTGAGCGTCCGAGAGAATTCTTAATACGAATCCGAGGTAAAATTTGGAAAAACTGGCGGCCATATTGCTTTTCGTCATTTTCGTCCCGATTTCGTTCAAAATCGATATCAGAGCGTCCAAGAGGTCCCCCTAATACGACACCGAGGTAAAATTTGAAAAAGTGGCGGCCATATTGATTTTCTTCATTTCCGTCCCGATTTCGTTTAAAATAGAAATCTGAGCGTCCGAGATGTCTCTTAATACGAATCCGAGGTAAAATTTGGAAAAAGTCGCAGCCATATTGATTTTCTTCATCTTCTTCCCAATTTCGTTCAAAATCGATATCTGAGCGTCCGAGAGGTCTCTTAATAAGAATCCGAGGTAAAATTTAGAAAAAGTCGCAGCCATATTGATTTTCTTTATTTTCTTCCCGATTTCATTCAAAATCGATATCTGAGCGTCCGAGAGGTCTCTTAAAACGAAACCGAGGTAAAATTTGGAAAAAGTCGTAGACATATTGATTTTCTTCATTTTCTTCCCAATTTCGTTCAAAATCGATATCTGAGCGTCCGAGAGGTCCCCGAATAGAAATCCGAGGTAAAATTTGAAAAAAGTGGCGCCCATATTGATTTTCTTCAATTCCGTCTCGATTTCGTTCAAAATCGATATCTGAGCGTCCGAGAGAATTCTTAATACGAATCCGAGGTAAAATTTGGAAAAACTGGCGGCCATATTGCTTTTCGTCATTTTCGTCCCGATTTCGTTCAAAATCGATATCAGAGCGTCCAAGAGGTCCCCCTAATACGACACCGAGGTAAAATTTGAAAAAGTGGCGGCCATATTGATTTTCTTCATTTCCGTCCCGATTTCGTTTAAAATAGAAATCTGAGCGTCCGAGATGTCTCTTAATACGAATCCGAGGTAACATTTGGAAAAAGTCGCAGCCATATTGATTTTCTTCATCTTCTTCCCAATTTCGTTCAAAATCGATATCTGAGTGTCCGAGAGGTCCCCAAATACGAATCCGAGGTAAATTTTGGAAAAAGTGGCGGCCATATTGATTTTCTTCAAAGCCGTCTCGATTTCGTTCAAAATCGATATCTGAGCATCCGAGAGAATTCTTAATACGAATCCGAGGTAAAATTTGGATAAACTGGCGGCCCTATTGCTTTTCATAATTTCCGTCCCTATTGCGTTCAAAATCGATATCTGAGTATCCGAGAGGTCTCTTAATACGAATCCGATGTAAAATTTGTGAAAGTGGCGGCCACATAGATTTTCTTTTTTCCGCCCCGATTTCGTTCAAAATCGATATCTAAGCTTCCGAGAGGTCTCTTAAAATACGAATCCGAGGTAAAATTAGGCACTCCATACATGCCAGGGATTGTAAAAAAAGGATTGGCTTTTAAAAACGACATAGAGGTTTCTATATTTTGATCCATTTAAATAAACCTTTAGATTAGTTATACATACTAGCACCCCGGCCCATACAAATAATTAACAAATATTTATTCTTTCATCAATAGTTTTCTTAGCGCACGCGATGTAAAGAATATTTTAGTTACTTTTTTTTTACAACATTACATCATTGGAGTTTTAGTAAGAATCCTTATTTTTTGAAAATATAATATAGCCCATGTCAATGTCACCCAAGAATAGTGTAGTTATTCAATGCAAACTTACAATCAAATCTTTCCTTTTTATAATATTAGTATAGATTAGCTGTCTAAGTCGTAAAAATTGGGTCCCCTCACTGTATACAATTTCCAAACTTTGAAGTTTAAGATTCTGAAAAACATTGAGATGGTGCATATTAAGTAAATACTTTCAGCGACTTTTGGTTTCAACAAGAGATGTTTACCATTTTTTGAGATATCGTTGAAAAACAGTTTTGCCCAAACAAAAGGACTCAAGTGCCGTGAGTTTCCTAGAGTGGTTTAAATGTGGACTAGCAGGTGTTGGCACGGAACCCTTCTTTGTGCGTAATCCGACACTTGGCCGGTTTTAATTTAATATTATGGACATGAAATTTTTTTGATAGTTTGTGCCAAATTGCAATTCTATCGTTCCAGTAGTTTTAAAGCAAATCGGTTGTAACAGACGGACTGACGGACAGCCACACGTGAATAAGGAATAAGGGTATCTTTTTGCTTTTGAGGTACGGAACGAGCCCTGCGTATCCTAACAGAGTTTTGGGTATGATTTAATAGCTTTAGAGGGGTTAGTCAGGAGTAACTATGATTCATTAACAGATGAACAAAAGTCAGTATAAGTACGACCAAATAGTAAGGAGTGCGAAAGGAAGTGAGGCCAAATTTTCTTTTTGGACGCTCAAACGGAAACTGGCATAATCTACCAATTTAATTTAAATTTAGGAAAAATAAGGGTTACACTAGATATTGAATTAGCCGTATTTCTGTACTTCAGAGGACCAGAGTTTATGACTGCTGCTTGGTCGTTACCAGACCTTCTATTGGTGTTACTGTAGTACACAGATACTTTTACTAAGAGCCAAATGGCAAGACAGCCCGACCCTTTCCCCCTCGGCCTCTCGAAAATGTATGATAATAGTTTTCGATCCTTATTATTGCCAAAATCAAATGAAATTCTACAGTTTGCCGGTTCTCAGAATGTATACTGACTTTTCATCTGTTCATCTGTTTATGAATCACAATCACCAAACTTCGTATACCAAAACCCCCAAAATGTAACAACTACTTTTCTGGAAACTGCATCTAAATCGGTTCAGCCAAACGCGAGATAATCGTGGACAAACATACATACCTACATACATCTGTTTATGAAACACAATCACCAAACTTCGCATACCGAAACCCCCAAAATGTAACAACAACTTTTCTGGAAACTGCATCTAAATCGGTTCAGCCAAACGCGAGATAATCGTGGACAAACATACGAACCTGTTTTTTGTAGACGGTTAAAAATTTCGCATAGTACGCAGGCGAAGCCGCGGGCAAATGATAGTAATTAATAAAATTACTAATTATATTCGCAAATTTTAGCGCCTGAAACAACACAGATGACATACCTATCCTACTTGCGGTGCATAATTGGATAGACCTTGAGATCGATATATTTTCCACTTTCCGTTAGACATCTGTTTTTTTGGTCCTTGAACGCGTCTGCGAAGTTTACTGCCCCCTCGGCTCTCTAAATAAATTAGGTCCCATCTTTTATTTATGAGGCACCCATCTCGGCTCCTTACCTCTGACCTCCTTACTTATTTACTGGGACTCACTGTTTTTTGCGAGACTACATTTTTTATTACATTGGATGTTGTAATAAGGAGGACACTGTTTTTATGGATATTACGTTATTATTATTAGCCTATTTATTTATTTACTTATTTATTAAAAATGTTTATATGACATTACAGTGTAACCAATGCGTCACGAAACTTAGACTAAACAATTTTGTTTACACAATAGCATGTAACAAATAAATTATACTGGAACAGTTGAGCTCCTAGTATCCATCGCCTCACAGAATCTCAAGCATTCGCTACACACTGCCGCCCATCGCCACGCAAACAAGTCGCACTCAGGTGTTGATGCCAGGAGCGCATTGAGCAGTTGCAGGGCGCGGGGCAGCGGAGAGTTCCTGCACGACACTGTGCGTGCCGGCGGCACGGCCAGCAGGTCGCGTCGTCGTGGCCTGAGGGGTATCATCGGAACATCTGGGATAAACAGTCGCACGAGACGCTCCACAAGTTCGGGACAGTCCGACTCACCACGCAAGGCTCGACATGCCGTGATCATAAGGTGATAACTCCTCCTGACCTCCAAAGAGCTGTACCCGAGAGAGCCGAGAAGGTACTTTGTTGGGTACAGATACGGGTAGAAACCGTAGATTTTTTTATAAGGGTACCTTAAAAACGCTTTCTGAACCTTCTCAAGAAGTAAGGTATACGTCGATTCGTAGGGGTTCCATACGATCGACGAAGTCTCCAGCTTACTCCTTACTAGAGCATTTTAAACCATTTTAATAGCCACCGGGTCATGAAAATGGCGAAGGTTTCGGATTACGAAACCGAGTCTTCGAAAGCAGCTTTTGGCAAGAGAAGAAATATGCTCATGAAAGGTGAGCCGCGTGTCAAACACTACTCCCAAATCCTTGACGGAGAAGACACGATTTATCGGCTCTGACCCTAGCATATATTCAGCATGTATAGGGATAGAAGAGCGGCTAAACGTACACACACAACACTTGGCTGGGTTAAAATGAAGTTTGTTCTCCATAGTCCACCGAAACACCAAGTCGATGTCCCCTTGTAACGTCTCGCAATCGGCTCTTTGCTCTACTCCATATACCAACTTCAAATCGTCCGCATACAAAAGACACTGAGCCGCCCAAAGAACCGATTTGAGATATCAAAGAACAAAACCAAATACATACATTCATGATAGCAAAGAACAAGGGCCCTAAGATGGAGCCCTGACTGACGCTAGACCGGGTATGGTAAGGAGTCGAGACAAAACATCCATGTCGGACGAACTGCTGCTGATCGCGCAGATAACTGGCAAAAACGGTTAGCAAGCTGGGAGAAAAACCAATTTGATGAAGTTTCCTGAGCAGCACGTCGTTATCCACGCGATCGAAAGCCTTCGCGAAATCGAAATAGAGAACATCGACCTGAATACCTCTATGAAGATGCACAGCAATGTTGTCGATTAACATCAACAGATTCGTGTTGACCGAGCGCCTAGGCCGAAAGCCATGCTGCGCGTCACACAAAAAGGGCTGAACCTGTGAGGATAGAGTCCGGTGAAGTATGGCCTCAAACAACTTGCCAAGGGTGGGAAGAACGGCTATGGGTCTATAATTCTCAACGACGGAAGTGTCACTAGCCTTCGGGATCGGTCTCACTCTGGACACCTTCCAACTTCGAGGATATGACCCGCGAGCGAGCGCCAGGTTAAAAATATATTGTATCGGGATCTTTAGGAACTCCATACAACCCTTTACAATATACGCCGGCAACAACCTATTGAACAGTGGTTTCACTTTGGATTTAAATATCTACGTCTGTTCAAGAACTTTTCTTCCCCAAGCACTTATTGCACTGTTCCCTCTATCTGTGGTCTATGTATTCGAGCTCCAAATGTTCTCTTAACCCGTGTTTTTTAATCTTTTTCATAGCGCTATCCCTTCGCTATTCTATTTTTTTTATTATAGAAATATCGAATACTTCTATCATTTGGTTTACATTACAGATGCAACGACTCATAGGTTGAAAAAACATCGCTCTGGACATTTAGAATAGAATAAAATGTAAATTAATTTTGACCTGAAATTACATAGATAAGTCAAGTTTCATGTTCTTAATGTTAGCGCCATAGTCTAGCCTAGGCTGACTTACGAGTAATTATGCCAGCACTAGTTCATCTTCATGATTTCAAAGGTAAGGGATAGATGCGTCCGAACATTAAGGTCCAACGGGAAACAAGCGACAATGACAAAGTAAAAATCGGTCCCATTGGGCCTGTCCTTAATATAAGTCAATAGTTCATCTACTAGAAATCGGTGCTCAGAGAGGTCACATCTGCCAATCGGAGCGGTATCAATTTCGCGGTGCTAAGAGCCTGTAATTAACGGCCGGCCCCGTTGTTCCGCGAACTTCAATTAGCGCGGCGGGGAGCCTGCTGACCCGCTTGCGTCCGCGCAGAGCGGAGGGCAGTAAAACGAGTCGCTTCACGCAAAAGTCATCAAAAATAGTAGCTGCACAGTTGGGGTGCTCAAAAAGATCTAAACAAGCTCATATTGCCTTATGTTATGAAAGATATCTAGCTAAAGCTTGGCTAAAAGCTATAAAACTATAAAATCTATATAAACCTGATGAAGCCTGATGGTAAGCAGACACTGCAGCCTATGGACGCCTGGGACTCTAGAAGAATCACAAGCGCGTTACCTCCCTTAATTGATTTGAGGATTCGAGGATTCTGAGTTGGGCCGCTTTATTATTGTTGAACGCTGAAAATGATGGGAGCCTCGTTTAATCTACACAATGTTACCTCATAATGGAGTTTCATAGAATGTTTCTTCAACCTTAGACTCCTTAACGATCCTAATCCTACTGAATACCATTCTAATAATGATTCATTTATATTTTTTATCAACATTCTTTTTAGCAATACACCTACTTGTACGGACAAGCATCTATCTGCAGGTACTACTTCGGAGCTCGGGGTCCGTTTTAACAATCCTACAAAGTAATAACTTATTAGGGGTCACTTCTTTTCATTTGCTTTACTCAAACAATGCCCGTTTACAATTCGAGTGAGCGATAAATGCTGATATCTTAATCCCAACCCAACAGAACTCGCATTCAATCACACCACACCACATGAAGCATATAAGATTATGATTCTATGCTGTTATTGAGGAGGAGATTTAACAGATTCTGTTTCGCAATGAGCGTACCGAATTTACAAACATATTTTGCTTATGCCCAATGAATGGAGCATTCTAGTTGTGTATTTAGTAGTTTGACGACTACACAAAAAATGATGTTGATACTTATAACTTCGTATTTACTGTGCTATATCACAACTAGGTACCTACGTATTTACAGTTCTCCAAAAACGAAGGTTTTTTTCTTCTATTCCCTAGATCCTGAAATTTACTTTGACTGCTGTACATCCCTTAGGCTCCTGAAGCATCAAGAATTACAGTCATATGTGATGGCTATGTAAAGTTATGATTGTATGTGAATGTGGGCGCCAGGGTCCTCCCGCGCCGCCCGTGCCTGCGCGTGGGCGCGAAGTAACTTTCTGCTCTCATTAACCAATTGTCTCAAGCCATTAATCCCGCTTGTGATGTCTCCGACTCGTTCTTAATTCAATAATTCACACTTGTACCGCGAACATTACTCACTTAGATGCGTCCGTTCCGCATTCGAGCAAATTAATTTTAACGCGAAAATAAAAGTCATCGAGAATTGTGCGTGCATTTCGTTTCACTTTCCAATCGACGATTGTTCGCGCGTATGCCTAGGAGGCGGCATAGGCTGGTTCGAACGAGAGAGAACGTAACAATGGAAATAGAGCAACATTTCCCATAAAGTACTCGTACCGCCCACACAGAACAATAGACTTCAAGTAAGTTTTTTCCCACATAATCGACTGTCGAAAAAAGTAAGTTATCGTCGTAGCTTTCTTCCCACTTGTTAAGTTGTCTTCCTTTTGCGTGCCTACCCCTGCTCTAGACTTTCTAGAGCAGACAGTGACATCTATTGAAATATTTTGAAATGATCATTAGGCTCTTGAATAAAAACATTAGTGTATTCTATTGGGTATATTTTGTCTACTACAACCACTGGGATATTCTGCTTAATAAATCAAATAACCCAAGAGAATATAAATATCTAAAATAAAATTTGTTCAACATAATCACCTGTCTGATCCTGATGATCTCAGTGGATCGCGATGACCCATATCTGATGAGAGCTATGCTTTCAATAGCAATGATAGCTAGCTAGTGGGCGGACGCGGGTCACTGCAGTGCAGCGGCCGCGGCCGTGACCGTCACATCACGGCTAAATATACCATCTGTATGCCGTCACGCAACTGACCACTCGTCAACCTTATAGCTACGAGATAAGGACTACTAGTGACTAGTTCATTGCTGATTATAGTGGTTATACTCGGCGCGCGCGCCGGTATCCGCGCTAAGGGCTCGCTATTTTCGCCACTGTCGCTGATTGGGTATAAAAAGACGTGTTGCGTTGCGCGGTCTGTTAGAAATGGACGTAATTATAGCGCACGGATTTTACAGCGGTGTAACATCTGCCGATAAGTACCTAAGTTTGTAATACAAACGAAAGTTTCCTGACGCGTCAGTCTGTCTGGGTAGATTATGATGCAGTTTCCACTACTCATATGCATGTACAAATATATGTAATTAGAAGGGTGGCGCACTTTGTAAGTGGATGGATGAGATCATATAGCTCCTACCAGGTCACAAACTAGACGTACTATTTGGGACACCATTGTCCAAATAATATATCCCTCGGGCCTCCAAGGGGTTTTTAAAATTGCTCTATGTAATGTATAGGTACTTTACAATTAGACATTAGTAGAACAACTAATTATCACAAATATTAATTTAAAGGGCCAAAAGAGATATCCAATTAGAGTATCGTTCTTGATATTATGCTTGGTACTGAATAGTTCTCGTCATCAATACACGACTCATTCATATTCGTGAGAATTGGTTGTTTACTCCCACACTTACGTGTATTATCGCCTGTTAACGAAAATCGATGCGCTGATTTCATTGGCAGTTCCTGTGATCGTATCAACAAAAATTTGAGTAAACGCACGAAGGATCATTCGTTAACCGACTGTTTAAAACAACACGAAGCGACTAGGTGGGGGTAGGTAATCGGCTTATCTAAATTGATGAATCAGTTCGTCTGTTTTTTTTTATTTACGACTTGTCGTCGAAACATCGCGAGAAAACTGTCATAGAGCAAAAAATTAATAATTATAGGCCCTATGAAGTCTCATAATTTCTGATAACCCACCAATAACACATATTTATTTTGGCGATAATGATAATGATGGATAATGTTATTCATGGCAATAGAAACAAAATAAACAAATAGCGATTGGCGTGTGCTTGCGTAATGCGTGATTTGAGTCGTGAATGGTGTCCCATACTTCACGGAAGGGCGGCGATAGGGCTTCCTTGCGTCGGGTTTGCGCCCTCGATTCCGGGGGCGATTGTCCCGTATCGGGTGTCTCGTACTGATAGGAGTTGGTTACATTGCTCGTTATCTGGCGCGTTGCGATACTTGCAATTTATCGTGACGACTTTTTTTCAAATTTACGACGAATTATTTATCTTGGTTTACCTAGATATATTTTATGAATTATAGTTTCTCCATATATATCCATGCCACAGTGTTTTTATATCATGTCGGTTTTCTTGAAAATGTACCAATGGTTAAAACGATTCACGCAATGGCAAATTGAAAATAAGGTTTAGTCTATCATAAATCGTGCTGGCTGGACATATTTGGACGACTACTTAATCACAGTCTCAGATAAACACACTTCCTGCTTATTCCAAATCAAGTTGTTGTCATATCGCTCCTAAATATGACAACGTTATTCTTAAAACTGACAGCACCTAGAAATTATGTAATATAGTACTTTAAATAATAATGGAAAAATATCGATTGACAAAGCAAAGCAACATCACCCCTGATCTTGAAATGGATTCTATGTTGAATCTATGAAATAATACTGGCGGTTCTGTGAGCTAGAGACCTCGCGAGTGATATTTTTGACGTTTTCAACGCCTATTTTGAAAATAATCCTTAAACTGAATCGACATGAAAAACCCATTACAAAAATCTGCACACAAAATTTTATCGAGAATCGGTTGAGAAATGTGACCTGTAGAAGAGAACTGCTAAACATCCGCCGGAGTCGCCGGCCATACAATTAGTGGCTCTGTGAGCTGTAGACATAGCAAAAAATTTTTTTATACAAAATTCAAAATTTCAAAAAAAACAGTGTACAAAAAAAACTATATATAATTATCGAACCTGCTCACAAAATTTGAAGAAATGCGACCTGTAGAGAACATTCGGACAGACAGACATACAAAAGAAGTTTTGTCGAAAGCTGAAACGGAGACGCTTCGTGCTCGCACAGGCAATTAAGTACCTACAATGAAATTAAAGACCAGGTTAACTTTACGGCCATCTCTTAATTGAAACTATTGTCATGTGAATTATTCTTAAGGCTCAGGCTTTCTCGTGAGACAATAGGAGGTCAAGCCCACACCAGATGAACACGCATGCAAGGCTAGCGCCGGCCCGGGACCGTAATTTATTAATCCTGTGTGATCTCATTGACCTGCGGGCTATAAAAGAATCGCAACCGCCTAAACTGTGACCGTGTCGTTGGACTAATGGTTAGGTGGAAAGTTAATGGATGTGTAGGTTAGGATAGGACATATAGAACGTTAGAAGGAAGGTTAGGACATTTTAGAGAAGGTCTGTGGCAGTAGCAGCGTATTGCCTCTCCATTTTCTACGAGAGAGAATTTTATTTACATAACTATTTCTTTCATAAACTACCTACAGCCTGATCCGTTTTGTAGGGGAATACAGTGCCGCGGTCAAGCAGATCCTTGCCATACTCGTTTTCCTCTTTTCCTTGGTATGCAGCTCCGCACTGCAAATAGTGCAAATTACTAAGATTTTTTCCTATGTGTATAATGTATTATATTAAGCAGTAATGTTTGTTTATTTATTTATTTATGAGGAAGGTACAGTTTACAGACATCATAATACACCGTGTATAATAATTAACTCGCATGTATTCAGCAAGACTGGCACAAGACGGTGCGCGAGATAGACTATCTGTTTCTTTCCGTGTGTACCCATTAAGAGACGGATAGTCTGGCGTCGCCGTCTTGTGCTAGCTGTGCAGTAGCTTATAAACTAGCATGATATCCAAAGCTAAGTACACACAGCTTTATCAGTAAGTTAGCGCATAATTGCCCATGTGTACGAGTACAACACTAGTGTCAAGTCGACCAACAGTAAGTAGTATAATTATGATCAGAGGCGGTACAAATTTTTAGCTACCAATAAACTGTAAATTCGAGAAATTTATACCTTCAGGAACGAACTTAAATAGTCAAAAGGTTCAGTGTGTGTAATGAAAAAAAAAAACAATTCTAAATTTTCATTTGATTGGAAATGTTTAAAAATTGATGTAAGGGGCTTGGACTACTACTGGCAATAATCCGAAGTCCGAAATCTTTTATTTGGTAGGAAAATGACTTGAATTTAAACTTTCGTGAGTCATGTTTAAAAATACCTATATTACTAAAACAGAAGAATAGGAAAAACTCCTGAAGTGTTCGAAACATGTCGCCCGAACTGACAATTAATTATAACCGGTTTAGTAATATAGGAAAATTACTCTCGCAAAGTAAATAGCATTTGTTTTGGAGTATCCTTATTCCTTATTGACGTTATGATTTTGCTTGTCATCAGGAGGCTGAGCTGCGGTCGTGGACGGCGTTCCTGCACCGCGCTGTTGACGCCACATACAATTCCGAAATTGTGATAGACAATCTGCACAATATGATCGGTGAGTGTGGTTTGACATAGAAAATTTTAAGACATTCTTAGTGCCCAACCTGATTCACCTCATGACGTCCCGAACCAACACTTCATTATAGACGCATGCTATCATCCTGACGTTATTAGTGGCTAACGGTATTTTTACATACAAGTATTGCTAAGCACTTTAGGTTTGTGTTGGCGCCTTTATGTTGACAAATTCTTAGTAACCGTTTTACTAAATGCCTTAGGTTCCAAAAAAGCCAAGTCCACCAGAGAGGTGCGAAGCTACCAAGCACGGTTTATGAAATGAAAGCTGTGGGTGAATTAGTATATTGCGTCTTCGCTTCATCAATCATTGGATTAGTGTTAATGTCAGATGAAATTGACGTCTGACACTGTCATGTGCCGAATCCGACATACGCGTAGATTGCCCTCGACACCCGTCAGCGCGGGCTCAATGAGCATCACCCATGAGACAGCCGTCACTTTCTCTATCATCGCATTGACAGCGTATCTTGCAAAAAAATATTAAAGTTGTATTGACACCAGTGACCACGGAGTTAATTATGTCATGTAACAACAACGGACGGAGATCATCCGTCTTGTTCTTTTAGTGTCTACACCTAAGTTGAAAGCCTGATATTGCCTTATAGCGACACTGCTGCCAACAAATGCCACATTCGGTTCCTAATTATGTTGTGCCTAAGGGCGACTCGTACGGGTAACGCTAACCGGGTAGGCGCTATTGGTCAGGAGATGGGTTCAACCTTATGTAGGTTGGGAGTCGAGTTTTGCAAATCAGGTCGCGAAGTCAAGTGCCAAGTTCACCTGTTTAATTATAGCCTCTGGAACTGCTCCTATGAAGGTCAATAGAATTAAAACGAGTTATTATGTGGGCTACAAGCGTCACGTCCTGTGGTGTCCGGTCTTGCTCGGGGTTTATCGTCGCAGTATCCCGTCGCTTTACGACTTTCATTTCAGTCCTACCAGAAATGTGTTTACGAGCGAAAAATGCTATTAAAATTAAGAGTCGTGAAATGATACCCGCTTTACTGAGGTTTGCGGTTCAAGCGCCCTACTCGGATCAAACGGGTTAAACCCATTCGGTACAAAGTATCCATTACTCGTTCTCATTACTCTCCTTAGACGAGGACTTCTAGGTCGGCTTAACCTACGAATCTTTAGTATACAATACTTTTAATCCATAGGGGATTTCAATTAAGGAAAGGACAAAAACTACGCGTACTTATGGTTTCTTTGGAGAATCTGATTGAGATCGATGATCTCATTTAAATAGTGGTCTGTTAAGTTCATGAATTAATTGTTTTTTTAGGATAAATTGTTGCTGTGATTGCAGCCATCTCTTTCATTGATAAACATTTAATGTTCGCTAAGATTGTGATGTCCGTGGTGGTTGTGATGTCAGTAATTTTGTTAATTTACTTATATAGCGGTGGTGACATTTCTGCAGCGGGCGTCATTAAATTAGTATATGTGGTTGTATTGCAGCGGAGCAGCGTCGCTATGTTCGCGATGTAACTTCGAGCAGTGTGTTTACGGCGCTCTGCGCAGAAGCTGAGGCGGGTGCGAGCGAGGGAGAGGCAGCGGGTGCGAGTGCGGTCACTGAAGCGGAAGCGGAGGCGGAGGCGGACCGCACTCCGCGGTCGCCGCTCGAGCGCCGCTCGCCTTCCTCTTGCAGCACGCCTTTACACAACTAGCGAGCACATGTGTGATACTTTACTGTTCCCGTGCCGGCTTATATATGATGGCGACACGAATGATCTACTACTCGTAAAACGCGAATAGCCTTGATGGGATGTATCTGCTCAAAGCTACAGTATTGCTAGCCTGGGCGTGTTTAAATTATATTTTTATGATTTTGTAATCGGCGAGTCTCTCCCGAGCTATATTTAGCCGGACGTCTGACACCCAGTACAAACCGCACTGCCTTAGCGTGTGTTCATTCGCTGACGAATATTCGTGTTCGCGTTCGTTATTCAGATCTTATAGATGTCGTGTTATAGATACTATTAAATGTTTAGAAGCTTTATCGTTCGCGCTCCAAGCGAGCTCGCCGCCGCGCGCGCAGCGACCTTAACCAATTTATACGTAAAAATTGAAATGTTTATCCGGCTCGAAGGACCAAGGTCGTAGAAAGCGATCGCTTCGTTTAAAGAAATGATCGCATAAGGTTAATATCGGTATAGTTTTGTCTTTAAGCTAGTTGCTGCGCGCTTGGCTACCGAGTTACCTATTAAAAATAGATAATAAAACGATTTTTAATCTCTATGAAATTTTGAGAATTGTAATATTAATGTTATATTTACGTAATTTTAATGTTATGCTTGTTCTTTATGAGCTTTGAGTTAGTATATTACATTATTAGGAGCAAGTTCGTTGTAAGACACATTTTGGATGTTTTTACAATAAATAATCTCGACGAGGCCGATCTGATCGGCGGTGTTCTGTCTTTTTGCCATTTTTGCACCTTTTTTGTGTCAATAGACAACCCTTTAACCGTCACGGTTGGCAAAGCAAGTAATTTTATGCTCACTTTGGTGGTTATATGAAAAACATAAACAACCGTGGCGTTCAGAAGGTTAAATGGCATATATGAATATATACAGTTAGTAGCACAACTGAACCAATGTCCACTACTTTGATAAGTATCGTCAATTAAAACAAAAAGGGTTAAGAATAATGTTTCCATTGAAACATTATTCGTTAGCATGCATTGTAGGGATAATCTGCCGTTATGTAATTTTAGATCAAGATATTGCATTTTGTCTCAAGGGTGACATTAGCATTGAATCAAATTTGCACCGACCATTTTCTATGGAAGTTTGTCTGATCTATCGGCTGTATCTTAGGAAATTGCCAATAAATTAACATTAATTCAGTCAGCTGTGTTCAGCAAGAATCAATAACAAAACTGTAACACCTTTGAGCAACGACATAAGAGGAGAAAAAAAAATTTAGTCCTCAAGAAACGTGTCAATTATATGTTTTTGTTTAACGAATTTTTTTTTTTTGTATTACGACCCCAAATTATTTAATTGTCTATAACAGTTAATTCTAGCTTCCTTAAAATGAGCACGCAACTGCTTGAATCAGACACGTACTTTTGTAGTTATTGTAGGGTTAGACTCAGTTGAATAAGGTGTCCACCATTCAGTTTCCATACTTATTTACATTGACTCACTTTCGCACCGAACTCTTTGTAGACAATAATTACCTCCTAAAATATATCTCATCAACCTACTTTCCGAATCACTATTAAGAGACTGAAATTGCCTATTTTAGGTGGTTTCAGTTTTTTGGGTTGTCTTAAAAAAAAAACAAATTATTAGGAAAATAAATTAGGTTAAAATTTCCAGTTTTTAGGTTTCAGTAGGTAAATAACTATAAATCGTAAGTAATACATTTGTACAGCAGTTTTGTTGCTCATTTCTAGGAGTAATATTGTATATAAAACATTTATATTTTTATACAGTTTGACATCTATTAAATCGAATCCTACTAACATGCGAATATTGACTCACTTATGCTACTAACTGTATATAAGCTGTATTTATTAATTACGAAGAATTGAATATAGTTAGTAATAATCACGTATGTTTAGTACACCTTTGTATAATAATCGAGTGTTGCCAAATTTTCCTTAGATCGGGCTGTGCTCGCTACTACCTCTATCTTCTCGCATTTATTTTA
The DNA here is from genome assembly GCA_905163555.1 of Notocelia uddmanniana. Lineage (NCBI taxonomy): Eukaryota > Metazoa > Arthropoda > Insecta > Lepidoptera > Tortricidae > Notocelia > Notocelia uddmanniana. Next base: position 7,751,341 of record LR991064.1, read on the forward strand.
CTTTCTCTACTCCAATCAATGAGGACAGCGATCTCGACAGAAATTCTCTTACTAATGTTGTCTTTTTCAAAACTTTCAATAATCTAGAAACTTTATGGGTTGAGGTCTTGAGTTATTTTACTTTTTACAAATACTTTGTTTTGGAGCAGATTCAAAATGCCATTATTGGGGGACAAACGGGATTTTTAAATTCTTGTTGATTGGAAAACTAATAAGAACAATAATTTGTAACATATTTTTCTACGAAAATGTTAGTTGGGTGTTTTTGATATTTATTTAGTTGGTAAAATAGCTACCATGGCAAAAGGGATTTCAATTTTCAATGCGTTGTGTACAATCTTTATAACTTGATTTTTTTTACTTGAATAAATTTATCGGTTTTCCAGTTGCAACTTGCACCCAACTCTCTCGATGGGACATAACCCCGACAATATGAAGCCGTCGCGCTAAGGTCCCTTTTGCTATGGATGTTGATAAGGCAACTGCCACCGCCTGTGATAACTCAACGAAGCATAGCAGATGTGTTGATTATATGTATTTGTGGTTATTCCATATGTTCTGGGACCCATTCGAAATTTCTTGTTATAAAAGAGGGGCGGCTTGTCAAAGGGACTTCAAATTCTAAAATAGACCTTACATACTGGGGTATTTGGAATTTACAGTTTACTTAAGGAAAAGGAGTTTTGACAAAACGCTCCTCAGATGCTAGTTCATATTGTACTGTGTTCATTACTCCAAAAGTCTTATATTGTTGCAGAGTTTACAAAAGCCTTTGTATAACTAAGCGCTAAGCTTAAGCGTGGCGATTATGGCATTTACCCCCCATGAAATTGGGGGAGGCCTATGTCCAGCAGTGGACGTCCTAGGGCTGATATGGTGGTGGTTACAAAAGCCTTTGTATAACTATAGATACCTAATAGCACCACTTGGGGCATATCCGGTGTACTGTCCGCTGCAGAGAGTAACACCCCTCTATAGAAGTTAGTATGGGTCAGGTTTCTTTGCAGCTTACTTTACACACGTTCGAACAAACAGCCCCGAATCTAAGGGGGGGCAAACCGGGGCACTTGCCCCGGGCGGCAGTTTCATGGGAGCGCGAAATCTGTCAATTTTAACAGTTTTTCTCAAACACTGAAGGGAGCGCCACCATCAAGGTTTTGCCCCGGTTCGAAAAAATCGTAGATCCGGGCTGTGAACAAAATAACAATTAGTCAGTAAAAGCGGTAAGTACTAAATGAGGAGTGTCTTTTCAAAAGGGCTTATTTTTGTCTTAGCGGTACTTCTAATTCTAAAGATAACCTTGCATGAGAATACTTAAGGTCTGTCGTTAAGTCTATCCGAAGAATCTTTAGATGACTCGACTTTGCACTATTCTTACGCCCGAGTTAGTCACATTGTTTGTCATCACATTTGCAAGGAAATAAAACTCCAGGACCAATCACACATAGAGTTACAGAAAAAATATACCCTTTTTAAAAGACATTCTTCAAATATGAAAGACTTTTGGGGTTGGTTGTACGTGGTCACGGCGCGTGCGACAATCCGCCTGATTGCTGTTTATTTAGCTGATGATTATAATATAAAAACAAGGTTATATCTAGAGGTTTGTTAGACCAGCTGATCATTCTACTGTTTGATCACGCAAGAGTAAAAATTCGGGTAAAGTTAAAGTAAATTCTGTCATTTTGATAGGCGCGAAAACGTAACCAATCAATCATCGCTTGTAACATGTCAGAATCGTAATAGCCGCGTGAAACGTCATGTCACTGTACTGGAAGGGAAAACGCCATAAGCATGGAGCAAAAGTGTGGTGGTGCTGTTCTTCCAGAAGGGTGACAATGGCTTACTGAAGAACAACCGACCCATCTCACTTTTGAGCCATGTCTATAAGCTGTTCTCAAGAGTCATTACGAACCGTCTCGCACGCAGGCTAGATGACTTCCAGCCTCCCGAACAAGCCGGTTTCCGAAGAGGCTTTAGCACCGTAGACCACATCCATACGCTCCGTCAGGTTATACAGAAGACTGAGGAGTATACCCTGCCACTCTGTTGAGCGTTCATGGACTACGCGAAAGCCTTGTTAGTTAACAAACATAATACAAATTTAATAATATCAAAAACTACAGAGTGTTATGAAACACGCGTCGCGCCACAGGCAACATCTTTGTTGTAATCTTACGCATTTATTGTTGCCTTTTATTATATCTTATTCTAAATACTTTTGTTAGTGTATCGAGAGAATTAGCGTATGACGTAGCATGATATGTATAATGCTGTGTCCACACCCGCGCCCTGCCGTAACACGTGTTTTGATTTGTGAAATGTTTGGCTGATTTCACGATGTGTGGATGCGGCATAAGGATCGCGGCTTCTTGTATATACTGCCTTATTCGTGTAAGATCTGTCTTCGCAATAACAATTTGAATATATTTAACCTTTTCGCCGCCAGACGTGAAAGTAATTCGCCGTGCCCCTGACGCCACAACGGTAAAAAAATTATGTGTAAAGAAATAATGCCAATATAAAATTGAGCAGCTTCTGAGTAGTTTTTCATTAAAAAAAATGTCGGCCTGTGCCGTCGTTGTTGTCGGGGTGACGATTTTACGTTGACGTCTATGGCCGACCGTGGCGTTCAAAAGGTTAATTAGTTTTGATGCTCTCTTATTGTAACCACGTGTATACAGTACCTTCAGTAACTGTCTGGGGGCGATTTGAAATACGGATTTCTATATTCATTTTGGCTGTCATCGACGTCGTGGAGTCACAACTTTTGAATAATTTTGTCTCATATTATACAATATTAAAAACATCGTGACCTTTAAATACATTGAACCTGGACAGAATATGTAGCATGTTTATCTATGGTTCGATTATATTCTACGTAAAGATGTGTGTTCTAATAATTAAAAAAAAAATGAATCTAATGTCGTATGTTAGAATAGAGTCCCCAGCGCAAGCGCTGCTGAAAAAATCTCGGTGCCTCCCACATAGATGCCCATTACGAGACAGTTTAAAATGTCACAACCTCTTGACATCTTGCTGGCATCAATGGCTTGGTGGCTGGGTTTATTTGGTGTCTGGAAGGAAGCGCCCACATTCCAAAATGTTCATTTATTTTGTGTACGGCATACAAATAAACACATATTTTAAAATAATTATATCTTTATTTTGTACGATACCTTACAATATATTTGTATAATCATTAGGCTAGTATTAGTCGATATCAGACTCATGTAGGCAAGTTCCGAGCTCTCTGTCTGTGCGTCTGTCAGATATAGAGAGCTGGTAGTTACATATTAGTTTATAACAAACTAACGATCCATAATAATCATTGCACATTAAAGAGGACTTGCGAGAAAATCTATAAATTGGCGTTCATTAAAATTGGCCTAACGTTAAGAAACCAAATGTTGTATTACACACAATTATTTGTATGAATAATTGAGGTTAGTTGTCACATGGCAGGTATGAATAATAATGGTATGGTATGTATAATTTGTTGACCATTTTTAATGAACTACATTTTAGATTGACACACAGATATAAGCAGTAATTTTGAAATTTAGAAAACATTTTGAATATGAACACATAATTTTATCTCACAAGCCTATATCTCTTTTACCAATACTCTTAAATTTAAGTAATTATTTCCCCATAAATAAACAACACAGTAATATGACACGTAAATCTCATCTGCACCATATACTTAGTAAAAAAATCTACGTCATACTGATACAAAAAAAAAAGATATACAAAAGTTATTATTCGTACCGTGATAAAATATTTTTAAATGGCGGTACTTCCATCAGTATTGACATATAGATTTTTTTCAGAACAAATTATCTAATTGAAAATACAGTGGGAATATTAAAATCCAATTTGATTTTTTTATACCACGTATTCGCTTATTTGAACGGCTTTTGGCATACATACTCGTATACATGTTTCTAGATCTCATTCGTACTTGCAACTGTGATTGATATTTATACTAAAATAAGTAATACTTGATATTACATAAGTACAGTAAAATTCAAACTGTTTTACTTCACTATATTAATTGAAACGACTGCTCTGCTCCGTATTATTAAGAAAATTCAAGAGGCCGCTATTATTGCCCATGGCAGATAAGATAATTCTGAAACTTAACTACTTATCCAGTATTTATTTACAATCTCACTCCTTAACACTGTTATTATAATCTGTCGGGAACCATAGAAAATTGCCAAATAGGTTCAGATATGTAGAAATGTTGACATTTATCACACGACACACATTTTATCCATGCAAATGAACTGTTTCTAAAGTTTCTTTCGATTACTGAGTGAATGATTTATTTAAGATTTTTCAATTTGATGAATGATTGATGATCAGTCATTCTTGTACGACCGAAAATAAAGACGCAAATGGGTCAGAATATGTCGGAGCGTAACAGTCGTCTCTGCATAAAGGTGTAATACTGAGAACCTGAGGCCTGCGCCCTATAAATACTTATCTCTATTATTTACACTTAACGAATAAGGCACCATAGGTATACAGTAATATTACCTATTATCATCAGTTCACGCTCTCCATAATAATCTCTACTTCTCACTCCTTAGTACCGAGCCAGCTACAATGAACTAGTCCACGAGGTGAAAATTGAGTATTCCATTTGGTCAACGTCGATAAATTATTCGCCTATTCATGATATACGTCCTCCGCCGCTGCCCGCCCGCTCACGTTATGTAAGACGTATCTTACATAACTATGAGCTCCATAATTTCTGCGTAAGCTCTAGGAGTTTAACAGGAGCCAAAAATTAATCACTGACTTTAAGAGTTATGTCGTGAGACTAATGAGCAAGTATGCGGATGAATTTGATAAAATCACTGTGTGGTACTGTGGTAGTTCCTCACTACTCAAGTTAAATAAGAATTTATTACGTCCTCTTTCCAGTCGTCCGTTTGAAAAGGGAGGTCAGCAATGGGACGTAAACCTCGCAAACTACAAATTGTGTGATAAGGGCTGGTCAGGCGGAGGCTGGCTGCGGCGGCGGCGGCGCGGGCGGCGGCGGCTGCAGGCGCGGCGGCGGCGCGCGCGGCGGGGCCAGCACGCGGTGCGGTACCGCCACTGTGCGGGTACCCACCTGTAATATACAACATTGCTAATTATAGTCACAGGTCACAGCCTACACTTCCATATGTACCTAGTCCTGTAATGTAAGTTACATGATATCGCGTGACCATAGCTACCTAACCCACAATGATTTTATGGATTAGGTAGCTAACCGCTTACGTAAGGAGACGGCGTTTTTGGCTACGGAATATTGTACCTAATCAATAAGTACCTAATACGACTAGTCGCATTTTAGCTACTAGTAGCACCACAAGCATAGTAGGTCGAAAGACTTCGCCTCCGGAATTACAATCGTAGATTCAACTTATAAACGCAATTCAACAATTATCGTGATATTGAATAGTTGGAATACATCCAAATCGCAAATGAAAATACAAGTGGCTCCATGAATCAACTTTCAAGTAGTAACACCACACCATGATGTAACATATCAAATATCTAGCAAGTCTGACCAGGCCCGGAAATAAATAATGAACCAAAATTAGATTAGACTTTGATACTACTTTGTATTCAAGCATATTCCTAGCTTTACTGTGTCTTTTATATAGCAACCTATACTATACTTATCAGTTTCCTAAAAACTAAATGAAAAGGTTCGTCACTTATCATCTCTATTTTAATGCCATTAAGGTCGAAAAGTGACGAAGTTTTTCTATCTCGCATCATTTTTCATATTGCAATTATATCTAGCGTATTCAGTTAAAAACAACGTCGCTGCTAAGACAAGCTGCACAACGTCAATTCCTCTGATACGCTTATTCTCGAAAGCCGTTGATTGCACAAACAATGCGCTACGCCCACGCTGAGCCTGTAACCCATAACTGTGCTAGGGAACCAGATTCAGTTAACGTTACTTACATGTTTGCGTTAAGCACAGATTATTAATTAATCGATAAAAACATCTCAAAACATTGTAGTTAACTGTCTTTTTCAAATACATCACTATCAGATATGTTAATAAATAAATATATAAGTCTATTATATCGGAGCAAACTAGGTGCTAATATCTGAGGTGTGCATGTTTAGAAATTTATCCTTAAACAATACTTATATATTTGATGGTGACTGTACCATCGGCTGCAAAATATGTATGGGACCTGTTACACGGTGATTACTGTCACTTTACAGCGACACATTCGTATCACAACGTCGTAACATTGAAGCGAAAACAAAACAATAATTATTGAAATCCGCGATAATAATAATCGTGTAAAGGGCCCTATGGATTGGATCACGCTCTATATTATCCTGCTGAACTGAAAGTAGGCAACATGTGTATGTTGTGGAGTGTGTGTGTGCGTGTGTATATACCTGCACGTGCACGTGTCCGCGGCGCGCGGCGCCGACGGCGAGCACGGAGTCGCCGGGCCGCAGCCGCAGCGCGCCCGCCGCGTCGCTCTCGTTCCACTCGCACAGCACCGCGCGCTGCTGCGGGTAGCCGAGCTTCACGCCGCCCGCCACGGTGTACGCGCGCGACGGCGGCAGCGGTGGTGGACGCTCCTGGGAACATTTCGACATATCTCATTTGTATTGTGTATGTATAAACTGTATAGGTACTTTATGGTGGAGATAATAAATACTTTTTTTACACCTCCGACAGGCTTGCGGTAGACGAGCCATGGTTGATCGGATGATCGTATGAAACAGGATCCCGGGCTCTATTTCTAAGAGACAAAAACAATACTCACCAGATCTAGGCCGAAGAGCGAGCAGGTCCTTGACACGAGGTGCGGGTCGCACTTGTCTTGGGGTTCTGGCGGCGGCGTGCCGGCGATGGGCGCGGGGCGCGGGCGCGGCGGCGCGGGCGGCGCGGGGGCGCGGCGCGCGCGGTGGCGCCGCCACGCCGCTTGAATGCGCTCGGCGGCGGCCAGGCGGCGCGCGCGACGCATCCGCTCCAACACCTGGAAACGAAAAATGTCTTTGCACCTGAGACCTGAAAATTTACACAACGTTTTCGAACGTGTGTAATGTTGACCTAAATGTATTTTTCCTTTTTAAAAATGACTGTTTAGATCTAACTAATGCAAGTTTGAAACGTAACATAATCAAATAGCTGTTTACAGAAACATTGAGACAAGACGATACCTGGGGCTATTTCCAAATACGAGTAGTTACCACTACATTAGATTTGAATCATATTACCTATTTTTTTTGTAGCACTCCCGAACGCACTTGCACTACTTGCACTTAACCAAATGTAAGGATGAGAACGTGAATATCGTGGATTGATCCATCTATATACCTATATCGCGCACCGAAGGCGAAAAAATACATTTAAGATAGGCACTCATATATACTGTACCTTCTCGTACATTTTGTTGATGCAACTCGATGACCGCTAGCCAAAGGGCGGGGAACGGAACCACGTACTGTACGAGGGTGGTTAGATAAGTAACTTGTTTCGGATACCGATAGATGGCGTTAGTGTAATCTATGTAACTATTCACAAAGATTATTTAATCAAGATAATTTATCTGTGGCCAAATGTCATTTTTGGCGGGAATTTTAGATTTGACAGTAGTTTAAACAAAAGTGATCGGAGTAGCGCGGCAAAATGGAGAAAATAGGAATTCGTGGTGTAATTGAGTTCTTTTTTTTGGAAGGTAAAACTGCAAAAGAAATCCATGAAAGGATTTTACCTACATTGGGTAGCTCGTGTCCTTCCTATGAGACAGTTCGACTTTGGGTGAATGAGTTCAAGCGAGGCAGGACAAGCATTGATGATGCACCTCGTCCTGGAGCCCCAAAAACGGCGGTTGTACCCGAAATAGTCGATAAAATCCATGATTTGGTTTTAACCGACAGAAGATTGAAGGTACGCGAATTAGCTGAAGCCACAAACATCTCTTCTGAGCGGGTGCATTTTATTTTGCACAACGAACTGCACATGAAAAAGCTGTGTGCAAGGTGGGTGCCGCGGCTGCTCACTCCAGAACAAATGCGTGTTCGTATGCGAACATCTGCGGATAATCTCCAGGTCTTGAAAGAAATCCAACAGACTTTATTCGCCGTTTTGTGACAATGGATGAAACCTGGATTCATCACTATATTCCGGAGACGAAACAACAGTCCAGACAATGGGTTGGTCGTGGTGAGCCAACTCCAAAGAAAGCCAAGGTCATTCCATCAGCTGGAAAAGTGATGGCATCCGTTTTTTGGGATGCAAAGGGGATTCTCTTAATTGATTACCTTGCGAAGGGAAAAACCATTACTGGGGCATACTATGCATCACTGTTGGACCAATTGCATGCGGCGATAGCCGAGAAACGGCCAGGTTTGGCAAGAAAGAAAGTAATGTTTCACCATGACAACGCACCGGTGCATTCAAGTCGTGTCGCTGCACAAAAATTGTCGGAATTACGGTTTGAACTCCTTCCTCACCCCGCTTATTCCCCGGATTTGGCCCCGTCGGACTATCACCTATTCCCCAAACTCAAAATCTTTTTATCGGGGAAAAAGTTTAACTCCAACGAAGATGTGATACAGGAGGTAAACGCGTATTTCGAGGACCTCGAAGAAACGCATTTTCGTGAAGGCATCGAGAAGTTGCAGAAACGTTGGGGCAAGTGCGTCGAGCTTCGAGGGGACTATGTCGAAAAATAAAATATATACAATCGCTCAAATTTTTTTTTTTCATATCAAACCAAGTTACTTCTCAAACCACCCTCGTATATCTCGTTGCGACTCGATGATTGATAGTAAATTTTGACTTGTAAAAGTGCCATTGCAGTCTTTACATTGATATAGAGAATAAAGTTCATTTACTACTTAATCACGAATATCGCGGATGGAACGATCTAAAGGGCGCACTCACTGACACTCTTGTTGATGCAACAGATGCTAAATATCTATAATCATACGATCAGCAAGCTTACCTGTCGCATCCCTTCGCTTAGAAACACATGTCTCTTGCCAAGCGCCCAGCGCACCGCGGCCGGCGACGCGGGCGCGGGCGGCGCCGCCGCGGCCGCCACCGCGCGCAGCACCGCGGCACACGCTCCGGGCGCGTCGCGTTCCAGGCCGTCTCCCGCGCCACCGCGCCGCCATAACGCGCGGTAGCGCGCGCCGAATGCGCGGAAACGCATACGATGAGGGTACCCGCTTGCCATTAGTTGAGCTGTTTCTAAGATTTGGAGCGCGCGGACCTGGAATGAACGTTCCGTTATAAAATTAGCGGTGATCTATCTCGTTTACTATTACATGCAATCAAAGAACCATATTATCAATCGTGACTACAATCATGACCAAATACGCAACTTTCATTCGAGCGTTAGAAGGGTTAAAACACATCAAATAAATGTAACTTTCACTTTAAAAAATTACAATCGATATGTCCTAAAGCGCTTTTTAAAAGTTACGCGGTTACTCGCTTTAAGGATGATTCACAGTAGACCGTTCCGTGTCCGGGCCGGCCCGTTTTTTGTGACAGCAAACGCAACGGCCGGCGTTTTTCTCTAGAAGAAAACGGACCGGCCCGGACACGGAACGGCCTACTGTGAATCATCCTTTACAGGTGCACAAAAGACCTGAGGTTTGCTGATGGACTAATACAAAAAGAAAATAATGCAGTGCAAAAAGCAACCTCGACTACGTACCAAGAACTGTTTAAAAAATAATAAGTATAAAGAATGTCTAGTACCTGTTTGGCGACCGCCTGCCGCTCGAAAAGCATTGGCGCTTCGGCGTGGTTGGCACGCAGGCAGCGCACGAAGTGTGGTCGCGCGTGCACCAGCGTTCGCAGCAGATTATCGAGCCGCGTGTGGAAGTCCTGCGTCAGCGTGGAGCCGCCATCCGCTGCTGCCGCTGTCGGAGAAGCCCGGAACACCCCGCCCGAGGGTCCGCCCGCCGCCGCCAGCATCTTCAGCTCCGCTCCAAACAGGTGCGTAGCGAAACCGAACTCGCAGGCGCGCGTGTCGAATGCGGCCAGTAGATCGTCAGGCACTGCGTCTCGGTTCGCGTCGAGGAATTCGCTTGCGTCGTATGTCACTTCGCCTGCGTAATGACGTACCGCGAAGCGTCGCGCGGCGGCAGCACCGGCACGGGGCTCTGCTAAGCGTGGATGCCCGCGATGCGCGGCCCGCACGCGAGCTACATATTGCTCGGGAGAGCCACGCGCCGCGCACTCTGCGTCTAGAGCAGCTAATAGCCCGCCACGAAGCGACGATACCAGGTCGATGCACGGCACGTTGTCAACATAGTCCACCTCTAGCGCCCCGCCCACCTCCTCCTCACGACACGACTCTGCCGACGACTTGAACACGTGCGTATTGTAGAAGTGCTGCATCGTTTCGGCGCACAGATTAGCGCACAGGTGTTCCAACCGGGACGGTGCTGCGTCTTCGAAACCGAACATGTCGAGGATGCCGACAAAGCCGTCGGTGGCGTGTCGCACGGCGTCGTTAAGGACGGCCATGGACTTAGCACCGGCACGGCCGCGCCCGCCCGCTGTCGACGCGCGTCGTGAAGCCGCGTCCTGGTTGTGTACCGACTCGTTCGAGTCTGACGAGAGTGTGCCTAGTGTTGAACCGAGTCGCTTGAGGGAGTTGGCGCGTCGGACGATAGTTGCGACTGTTCGACAGTAGAGGGCTTTGGCGAGAGCGTCTCGAGCTGCGGCAGCTGCTGCTGCGGTCGCTGGCGCTCGGGCGGCGGCGCGACCCCTTGCGGCCGCTCGCGTCGTGAGGCCACGTAATAACGCCGGTGCTGCAACGCCCAGCAGAGCTGCCGCAGCTTGGAGCTCGGCGTCACCTGCCGCTTCGGCGCCTTCTGCACCGTCAGCAAACTGCACGTTCCCGAGCAACAACACTGCCGCCAGCACGCGCACCACGTCAAGAAACGGAATTCCTAGAATGCCGAGGCACGTCTTCCAGGCGAGGAAGCGTGACGCGTCGTCAGGATCCGGGCGGCGAGGGGAAGGCGACGCGAGATAGCGCAGTTCCTGTGGCGCATAGCCTTCGAGCCGCAACGCTGCGCGCTCTTCAGTGCTCAACCCCGCTAGCAGCTGGTAGAAGATGTGGTAGTTGCGTTCGCCGGGCGGCGGGCGGACCACGCGCGTCTGGTCCAGGAAGTAGCAGTGGATCTTAGTCCGATACAGTGCGCCATCGGTGACTTGCACCTCGATGAAGTGGCCCTGCGGGATAACAGAACATAACAGCATTTATGAATATTTTGGGCAGTACATAGTAACGTCGTGTAAGAAAAGATATATGTCATTATGACAGTAACATTATATATATTTAAACAAAACTCGAGAAGTCCAGGTCCATCAAAATGGGACAATTTGTGAACGCAAAGCTCGACCGTAAGAAGGCACGGAACTTACTGCGTCCCTAAGTAAGTGGTTTGGTTGGTTTCTATTGTGTGTTTGGAAACTTCGTTATCCAACAGACTTTATAAAAAAAGTAGATAATGTATTGACATATACAAAAGTACACAATAAAATTCGTACTTTGTCGGGTTCTAAGTACGGCTACAAGTATAACTTACGATGCGCGATGAGTGCGAGTTAGCGGCAGTAGCGGCAGCGCCGAGGGAACGCAGTACGGTGAAGGCGGCGGCTAAGTGCTTGAAGGCGTCAGTCTCGGGCCCGCCGCCCGCCACGTCGAACAAACGCCTCAGCAGCACCATCGATGCATACGTCTTGCCAGATCCCGATACACCTGCAACCAGAGCAAAGGCCCTATTAGCACAATACGTACGATACGAATAGGAACCATTTCTTTGTTTCTTTCGCATGCGGCGTGGCGTGTACAGTTGAGTTCATAAATATACAAGTATGTCCGTTCCCAAAGATTCAAAAATATCTGTGTAACCTCATGTCTTTAAACAATAAAGTCGTATTCACATATGTTTGATTACTTTGTCAGCAGATATTTTCTAACTCAACTGTAACAACAGAAATGAAGATTTTCATGTTTACTCTTTCGTTGGGCGGAGATGGTGCTATCTAATTCACGGGTATTATGAACGGCGCCGCACAAGTTTGGTCCTTAGCATGTGACTTCTTAGACCTTAAATAGATACGTTACCTCTGTTTTGTGTGTAAAATATTAAGTGGTGCCTGTATTTACTATCAAGTCATTTCGCGATATAATATATTCGCGATAAATATACGAGTATTATGTACTTCTAGATATGTTATACCAGCTGTTGGTTCTCGGAATAAATACATAAATACAACAAAAAGAAGTAAATATGCCAGTGTACCTGAGATTATAGTGGCCCGCTCATGGCCGCGTATCATGCCCGAGGCGGGCGAGATCCATCCACGCTACACCTGAGTATTTATTCAGTTTAGTAGTAGAGTATTAAGGTGTTGTGGTGTGTGTGTGTGTCCCGGTGGTGAGATAAAGTCACTAGAGCTCTCAAATATCCGAGCCAGGGACGTGCATTTATCGGTGGCTGCTAATACAACAAATCTTTAAAAATGATTCGGCAGAGCGCATGCACTTGTGATTGTTCTACTGTCGCATGCGGCCCTAGGCTACTGTCTGCTTACAATCAGGCAGGCCGTATGCTTGTTTGCCGACGAATAAATAAACGTCGTACCTGAGAGTATGATGGCCTGCGGGTACCCGGTGTCGGCCTGGTGCCGCACCGCGTCGTGCACGAGGCGCGCGAGCTCAGGCCTCTGCGCGCGCGCCGCCGATAATGTCAGCGCGTTGCTGCCGTCCGTGTACCCGTTTAGCGCCACTAGGATCGGCCCGATCCATGTCTGAAATAGGCAATGATACAAACATACAGTACGATAAGACGCTTATCATCTTTTACTTTACGGCTTAGTGGGTCCCAAGATACAGGCTCAGCCTAGTTTGTGGCCCAATGGATAATGTCTGTATAATTTTATATTCGTGTGCTTCGTGTAATAAAAAATATTATTATTACAATTTATATTTCCGAAGCGGGAAAGGTTTTCGGCGTTACCTCGGCATTCAGCACATTCACGTGCATTTGGATAACAATTATAGCTGAAAAGAAATTCAAGGAAAACTCATCCCGAACAAGCCTCATAAATGCACGAGCTATACCTACACCTTTGTACCTGTGTTTTTGAGCTATGCTATAGTTAGTATAAAATTAGAGACCCGAACATTATACCATCGTTATTTATGTAGAAGCCTAATAATTATTCATACCTAATCTAAACCCCGTTATGAATGGTCTCGTTACACGCATTAATAGCAAACATACTACGCCATAAATGTAAAGCATGCCGTGACAATGCGATCGCAGGTAGCGTTACCTGCGCCGGCGCCGAGACAGGTAGCGAGCAAAAAACTGGAGACGAGCGTACAGCTCCTCTGAATGAAACGACGTATGTGCCAATACAGCTCGTGATGACAAGCGGTATGATGCCTCAGGTTTAAGTAGTTCGATTATGCGTAGAATGCGTTAATTTCACTCTTAAAATCGCGACAGATGTGTTAACAATCGTTAAGCAGGTCTATATCTTTGTCATTCTGGTCTAGCTCGACAGACATTCAGATAGACTCATCAAGTAACGATTGCAGGGTACAATATAAGTCGTAGGTCGTAATGTAGTATCAAAGTGACAAGTAATGATAATTACATAGCGTGATGTATGTCTGACATGGATTTGGTAATGTTGTAACAAGAAATAAAATAGAGCTAAATATTTAACTGCATGAAACACAAACACTCGCTCTATTTACATAATACATTTTGTTATAAGTTCTTACAAGAATATCATAACATATATGTATTCTTAATTACTATATTTTAAGATACTTATTATTTGACGATGAAAGCGGTCGCCGTCGTCAAACTTAAGCTGCAGGCCATTAAGCTCTTTTCGAATATAGAGCGGATACATAGTCGGACGGTGACGGTGAGAATATTGGTTTCAAATAAGCGTTCTGTTTGGGACGGCGTTCAAAAAAATGAGTGGCCCATTTGTTCGTCTACAATAATATTTTTTGAGTGTATCAATGGATATCCGCGTATATTAATAATGGGAATACGCGCCCTATTCGAAGATATTGTAACCAGGGTGGTGTTATAGCACAACACAAGGCGCACCGACGTAAATTCACCGAAAAGACCTAAAACCGTTTTGTGTCACAGGGCCAACGAAATAGATAATAATTTCATTAGGTACGTACAGTCGCGGAATGAAACGGCTCGTCAGTTTTCGACTCTTTTTTAATGCTCTTAAGGACGATAAGTGACGAACCTTTTATTATTGCTGCTATGGGAACGGGAAGTCAAATCATTATCTCGAGGTTGTTGTATGCAAGTAATTTCAATCTAATGACCCCTTTAGTGGTAAGATGAATCGTCCTTAGCTTTTCCACGGTTGGAATCGAGATATTAAGGGAGCCGAAATATTCTTATATTTACGAGTAGATAGGAAGCCGGTACATACATACCAGCTTGGCGCTTTTTCACGCTAATGTGGTCCAAGACGTTCATTGCTTCGTCGTTACACCCATATCACCGCGAGCTACAAGACCAATCGTATGGGGTAACACTTAATTATCAGGCTAAACACGTGTCATTCAGGCCCCCTCTTTTGGAGGAGAGGGAGCAAGCTATAGTGCCCACGCTGAGCCAGTGCTGAGGCGAGAGGGGGAGGCATACTTACATAGAACTTGTTGTGATAGAACCGTGCCTGCAGCGCCCTCACAACGGCATCCTCGGTGAGCGGGCCGCGCAGGTGTATGAGGTCGTCTACGTCGACGCCCGCGCCCGCCGCTGGAGCCGGCGCGGGCGCGGGCGCTACGGGCGCCGGCGGTGCGGCACCACCGCGCCATCTTGTTTCTGTAATACAGGAGACATTCCCAGCTAAGTATAATACTCGTATTCATCATGAAATTAACCGGAACAGTCACAAGCGCCTAACCATGCGATCCTCTTTGATTTGAGGATTCGTTGTGTTGACTGACGTCTAGATACAGTCAGCAGCAGAAGCAGCTACGCGCGCGTAGAGCTCAAAAAGAGCTGCACTCAGACTCTAATGTCAAGAGCATAAGACTCTGTGTAGATAATTGTGAACGTGTTATAGTGCTTAGCTACTTGTGCTGCTGACTGTACAAACGCAGATCCCTCACTCACCAAAACGCATCCTCGTGAGTTTTGGTCCCCCTTACTCACCACCCATGACCCGGGCGAAAGCACCACATACCAACAGAGCAAGTAGTTGTGTAAGGTGGAGGTACAACCCCAGCTGCGCTGCTCCAAAAGTCAGCGACAGGATATTCCACTGTACCCTTTCCCTACATCATCATCATAATTTTTAACCTCTAATAGGTTAAAGATGAGTTTAAGGTGCTGATGATTTATTTACAAGAGAACGAACACCAGTTAAATTGAGTAAGTAATGATTTATATGTGGAGACTGTAATCATATCAGCCGAAGCACGGCCACTGCTGGACCTATGACCTCAAAGAGTGCCACAATGACCGGTCCTGCACCACCCGCATTCAACGGACTCCCGCGACATTTGTCAGGCCATCAGTTTTTGGTGACTGACTATGCCAAACGTAAATTAAAACCGGCCAAGAGCGTGTCGGGCCACGCTCAGTGTAGGGTTCCGTAGTTTTCCGACCGTCACATTTTTTTTTTGAAAAAATTACAAAAACTATTCAACCTATCAAGTTCAAAATAATTTTTATAAAGTTTTTACTCGTATATTCTACTTTTGAGATTTTTTTCATATTTTTAAAACTTATGGTTCAAAAGTTAGAGGGGGGGACACATTTTTTTTTACTTCTGGAGCGATTATTTCCGAAAATATTAACATTATCAAAAAAACTATAAGGGTTCCTAGTTGACTACGGAACCCTAAAAATGAGTTAAATGAACCGTCACAGTTTCTTCAGACAATCCGTTTCATTATAATCCTAACATCATTTACCTGGAGGTGCCGGTAATGGGTGTGCAGGGTGCTGCGGCGGCGCGGCAAGCGGTACGGGTGGCGCCGGCGGCGGCAGCAGATGCGGCGCTCGCGGCGGTACCGCCGGCTGCGGCGTGCCCGGCTTGGCTGGTGCCGTACCCGCGGCGCCCGGGGCGCCTGTCGCGCCAGTGGCAGCCGCGGCGCCTGTGGCTGCGGTACCAGTAGCGCCCACGTGCAAATGGTTGCGGAGCGTCACCAGCTCCGAGCTGAGGCTCAGCAGCCGCCGCTGCAGGTGGACGGCCTCGTTCGATGACGACGCGTCTGCGGACAACAGTAAAGTTGTCATTTATAACAAACCGGCACTCAGCAGTACTTAAAGTTAACGAAAATCCAGGACCCATAAATATTAACTTCTCTGAGGAATGCTTCTGTAATCGGCGACTATTGGTATCTTTTTTCAAGAATCAACATCATTTAACAACATGTTTTAAAAACGTTGTTCTATTTCGCTTACGAGTATGTCTATTTCATTTGCGCCTGTAACCTAAATGACCTGTTGGATTGTAACATACGGGGAGTCGTGATATTTGTCCCAATGATGGGAGTGGCAATAACAAATCCTAGTTATGTTTAAAGTTGTGCCATAATATTGTTATATAATTGTTGTTATTTTGTTCATATTTTATTAGTCAGTTTAGTAACTAATAAGTAGAATATTTAATTTAACTACCGCATAAGACTTTGGTGTTAATACTGTAAACTTATGTGTGCGAAATAAAACAAATTGAATTGAATTGAATTGAATTGAACAAAAAAGTTATTTTAGATAAATCTACCTATTGTGTGTTGTATTTGAAGGCAATTTAATATAGACAATCCTACAAAAAGTGGATGCAAATGACTTGTGTTTGACTTCCAAGCCTTCAAGTAACGAACACCTAAATGGCACCTATACGTTAGGAGTATCTCTATTAGATACTAAAGTACTTAACTGTAGTTATTTTAGCTAAAAGGCGTCGTAAAAACGTCAGCAAGTTAAGACCCTAACTCATGGATGAACACGAAGCCCTCTCACTACCGAATAACTCTAGATCCAAGAGGAACCGTTATGCCTTTCATGGGAAAAATCAAAAACCAGTTTGCATGGAGCTTGTAGTTGAGTCTACAACTAGTTGCAACAGGTGTTGCCACATTCTTCACAGCGGCCGCTTTGTTTGAACAATACTAACAGTTCGAAGATATATAAGTAATTAATAAAAAGCCTACGTTGAATTTACAATTTCGAACGTGGAATTCACCTGATTACAGAGAGGGCTCAAGGGGGCCCAGGGCGCGGGCCGCGGGGGGAGGGCAGACAACCGGTCGCGCAGGCGCAACGGCCCCGTCACCAAACCAACCCGTACCTTCCAAAGTAAGTATTAAAGTCCCAATTAGTTTGAAGGGGTGCCGCGTGAATAGCGTCAAAAACCTTTTTATTAACTGATCGAAGGACAGAGGCCCCGCGCCCGCCACCCGTGCCTCTCTCCGACCACTTTCATCCAAAACTACACATCTCCATTCACTATCTGATGCGCGTCACCAAATTTGGCAGAAGGAGGTCACCTCGTGAGGTGACCTGCAACCACGTATCCGCAAAAAGTTCGATAAACACTTACATCAAGAGCTACTTATGTATGCAGTTGCTACGACGTACGTCCGGCCTTGCTGCGAAGTCTACACATAAGTAATATACGAGTAAATCACAAAAACCTACGCCGGCTAAGGTTACACAAACGGCTGAATAATAATATAGTCTATATAGGAAATTAGGTACGGCATGAATTCGAGGTGCCCAGCAAAAAAACCGTCGTGTTTCCAATAAATCAAGGAGCTGGAGCTTATTTTTCGACTCGCATCAAGAAAACAAAGGAGAACTACGTCAAGTTAATGAACTTTTTGATAAGCCGAACACTTTAAAGATACTCGGTACATGAATTCCGACATTTCCGACTTATCGCACGCAACCAAGAAAGAATGGACAATAGTCATGAGATTCCCAAAACTAAATAGTCCCCCGCATCCACATCAGCCTAGCTAGTATTCGCACCTTCCACTTCCAAGCAAAATTATAGAAATAATAAAATTTAATTAATGCTTTCCATAGCTGTGAGAATTCGCTTCAACCACAAGTTGCATTCTTTTTAATGTACTGAGTCATTCTCTGTAGGTACGAGTATGAGAAATCGGCGTGAATGTGAACAAGCGTGAGGCATCCTCGCCACTTCCGTTGCTGGGCGGAGCTTATTAAATGATATAAAGACTTTATAAGCTCACATCTGTATCCCAAAAAAAGATAACAGAGCACAGGAAATTGAATTTAGTGCCAATTTTAACAATTGTGGGGTTAAGATGGAGAAACTGTGATTTTACAATGATAGGTTGCTACCCCATCGCCCATAACACACCTCAACCCGGTTCCCATAGTCGACTCTTACGACACTCATGGGAAGAAAGGGGATGGTGCTATACTAGCCCGGCACCACACGGCATCTATTAACTAGCTACAACTTTTTTCCCGACAAATAGCAAAAACAATACATTTCATTGTAATTAAAAGCTCAATCAATCAATTTATTCATAAAATACAATCACAATACGGGTGTAAAGGGTGCAGGTAGTACCTATTTTTGCGCCGTTTCTCACTTCTTTTACTTCTTACGTTTTTAAGATAAACAGTATCATTGAGTTACGCCACTTATACCTACGACATTCAGACGCACAGCGTTACATGTATTTTCCAAAGGAAGAGAAAATTGATTTTGAATTGGCTAGGAAAAGTACAGTCAGCATTAAAAGTAGCTGCGCGTATGAAGGTCTCAAAAGCTCTTATTCCCTTATAATAAAGACTTTTGAACTTGACTTTTGACGACCTGTTTAGCCTAGTTGGTAGTGACTCTGCCTCCGAAGCTAGAGGTCCCGGGTTCGAATCCCGGCCAGGGCATTTATTTGTGAATTTTTTACGGATATTTGTTCTTGGGTCTTGGATGTTTTCTATGTATTTAAGTATTTATTTATCTATACGAGTATAAGTATGTATATCGTCGTCTAGTACCCATAGTACAAGCTTTGCTTAGTTTGGGACTAGGTCGATTTGTGTAAGATTGTCCTGTATTTTTTTTTCAAATACGTAGCTGCTTTTGATGCTTACTGTACCTACTCACACAGATTGAAATAAATAGAATTGTATTACTATTTAGTATAACCACTTTGTCCACTTGCGCGAGGAATGCGTGCAGGTGTCTATAATGACGCGAGACGCGCGCTCACTGCACCAATTACTCATAACATATCGCGCGGCTCACAGTTCTTCGCATTTCTCGGCTTTAGATTAAACTAAAGATGAAGACTTCGGGTATATACGTGGTATTTTTAGACAAGGATCCAGTTAAACTGCATAATTTACTGCTTATTGATTCTTGAGTAAATTTTACACATAAGTAAGTGAACTTTACTGAGTGCGCGAAGAAATCACTAATAATTTCAAAAGAATGTAACTTATAGTTGAAGCGATTTTTGTTACTCGGTCTAGCCAGCCAAAACTTCATCACTCGCCAGTTTTTTGTATGGACTAATGGCATAGTTTTACACTTGTCTGTTGAGAAAGAAGCTAGTTTGTTACTTGATATAGTTGATATTTACAGTCGAACTATATTCGTAGACGTCTCAGGAAATCTCTCCTAAGTTTGATGGCCACGACGTCGAAGGAATTAATATTCGCACCCTTAACACTCCTACGCATCCTAGACCCGCGCACAAAAACAGCCATGCGCTTCAATTATCATAAATCGCACAATAGCCGCACAGGCAAGTGACGTAACTCAATTAGCGCAGGCGCGGCGTAATGAAGCCTGCGCTATTAACTTGTAAATACCACGGAAGGTTATACGCTGCTGTGTAGTTTGAGCGGTTGGTCTTTGAACGGAGCGGTTCAATCTCAATCAATCGGTCATAGGAACTAGTCCGGTTTTTGAGCCGTGTGTGCCGCGTGCAGGTGACGTGAGGAGCGACGCGACGCTCGCGTCGGAAGTCGTCAAAACACTAACATAACTACCTATGCGGCGTTGCTTAGGACTTAGGAGTGGAGATCCGTAGATCGAACGGCTTGTGGTACAGGGCAGAGTAGAGCGCTCGAGACCACGTGGCAGGTCCCACCAAATCAAGGCCCCATTAAGTATACTGCCCGTTGCACGATTGCCAGGCTTGCAGACGTGAGAGAGGAATGGCGCCGGGTGCCGGGTAGTAAAGCTCACCACCCACTGCATGACGACCACGACCACTCTGGCAAGAGTAAATAATAATGTAGGGAAATAGTGCAAGTTTAGACAAATATACATAAATTCATATTAATATTAACCATTATTCTGTCTTTAAGTAGACCAATATATAGTAGATTAACGACACTGTCGAGTGCAACCTTTTTTGTAAATAGATACTTACATACATAGGCAGGTGCGGATACCCAGCGACCGGGTTCTGGCGGATGTCCGCGGCATCCACTAACCTATTTAATCATTACTTGCAAGCTAATTGCTCAGCTGCTCTATTCTCGACTAAATAATTGCAGATAACTTGCAGCCTGCTGAACTTTGATAGCTAGCACCGTCAAATCGGTTTGTCAGTCGAATTCGAGAGCTGACGGAGCCATAGGAATAAACCGTTTGGGGCAGAAGGGTTATATTCGAGGACTTCTGAGATCCCAAGGCATATCAGATAGTTTGGAAAGTATACATAAAATAAACCATTATTAAAGACTCGAGAATATTAAGACCTAATTATGTAACTTTGCATATTACAATATTTTCTCCGTCAAGTGCTGTCTGTCCATGCTGTGTTATGTTATTGAATGTAGATACATACATAGATCCGTCACGTAAGACAACAAATACAGTCTTAGCGCTTCGCTTCATCACTGCGCTTTTCGGCAAGATATGAAGAACTTTTGTATTTCGACGTCATATCCACGTCTTCACTTTATATAAAGGTATAACTACGATTATGAAATCATCTCGCTGACGAGCACATTCTCCGCGGCGCATTCCCAACGCATCGCATCGACGTAATTGCTGCATGGCACTTGCGGCCGAGTTCACAAATACACTGCACTGCGTTTACTGCACGTCTCATGTAGTGCGATTCATACCCTAGCTGTCCTACCTAACCTCTCACCTCAATACACCTCCATATCATGATCCAGTCTTTTTGAATACCACAATCGTGGCAAAATCATACGGCTTCCTTATCCTGACACCGTATGTACCTTTGCGAATCTAAGAATCACAAGCGCAATGCCGACCCTTTATTTATTTGATCATTATTGATTCGTAACGCAAAGGCCTAATCCCAAATAGTTATTGTACACCAAATGAAACAAGGGACACCAAACCAAAGGGTTTGGAAAGTTGATGGCAGTCGCTTCCGCGAAAACTGTTGCCTATGCCTGTTCTGGGGACTAGATTGGAAGATCCCAGGCTCTTTTAGAATGAAGATTGGGATAACGTGAAGATGAGAAGAAGTGATTCGTAAAAACAATGCGTAAAAATCAAACTGATATAGGTGGCATCAAGTGTCGCGTAAGCGTTGTTGTGTTGTGAATACCATTGTTGTGAGGCGATCCTCACGCGCCAAATGCATTTGCATGCACCACATGCGATTAACTTGCGTGGTTTACACATTTGGTTACGCGTGAGTGGGATTAAGGATCGATGAGGCTTATATTATTTACCTTCGTGTAAAAGCCGAGGGTAATGTCGTAATTGGGCTTAATATTTCTTAGAGAACTTTTGAATTTGACCTGTCTGTTCTATCCAGCGGGTGGGTATACTGTTTCCTACTTTTCTTGTCCTCCTGGATATAAGTGAGTTAGGGTTAAGGGAAAGTAGGTGTGTACCTAAATAGCGAATATTACGGCTTATAAATCACGACAAACATTTTAGAATTAAAGAAGCCAATAATGCTCCAGTAATCGATCGACCTTGCTCCAATAATGTAAATACATGGAGTACTTTTATATTTGCTCTATACAGCGCGACAGCTAGCATACCTAAAAGGCTTAGTATATTTAGCTAAATTATATCCTTGGGTTTGAGAATACGGTTAACTAATATACCTACAAGTTTGAGCGTGCAGCAACGTTGTGAAAGCACACAGGTCCGCTTTAAGCTCGGCTCTAAATGGAGCACACGCCGATTACATCAGCGGCACAATTTAAAGCTCTACATAGAACGACGCGGTCGCTTGCTATTGGCTTCATAAGAATGCTCAAAGTCACTCAAAGAGCAATGGAGAGGGCTATGCTGGGAGTGGGATCCTGCCGTTTTGCCAAAGTTATTTTGGTAAAATTTCATTACCCAAACAAATTTTGGCAACTGTTACGTTTGGTAATGCAATCTTTGGAATAATTTTAGTAGGCACATTTTCATTTGGACAAATTTTTACTTAACATAATATTATCACGGAAAATAACGTTCAGGCATTTGGTCTTTTACCAAATACTTCATTAAAGCAGAAAATCTTTAGACAATAAATATTTTGTCAAATGAATTGTTCTGACAAAAAGTATTAAGACAAAAATATTACTACGGGAAATAATATTGTGGTATGTGGTCTTTTATCAAATGGATTATTAAAGCAGAAAATCTTTAGACAATGACCAATTAGTAAAATACCAACATGGTTATGATAAAAAGTATAAAGATGAAAAAATGTTTTTTTTTTATAGTTATGTAAATAAAAAATGCCCTGTGTGTGTTTTTATCAAAGAGCGGGAAAGCTTTGCTTGCTTGCTTGCTTAAGAGTTATTGTGTTATACAGGAACTTAGTGGCAAAACCGGCTCGGATCGCGGATAGGTTAGAGCGCGGAGGGTATTTTTTTTATAAAAGAGCGGGAAAACTTTGCTTGCTTGCTTGCTTGCTTTTTCGTACCGTTAATTTTAGGAACATAGATAAATCTGAACCTGAACACATTTTTACCTGTTTAGAATTTGTAATAGAAATGGTTAATTGAAAATGACGATACAAATCATTTGCCTTATTATATTTTGCGTAAAATATGTTTTTCCAACTGAAACATTTGACTACTTGAAATTTGGTTAAAGTACTAGTTGGTAAGCGAGTCATTGTCTAACTGTTCACTTGCCAGACATTAGGTTTGTATTATAATTATTTGTCAAGAGTTTATTTGCCAAATAATAATTTGGCAAATGAAAATTTGCGGAAAATTGTTTGCGAAATGATAATTTGTCAATATTTTTTTGATATAACAATAGAGACCCGCTGGGAGTTTCTCTGCGTGATCACACCTGAAATGAGGCCATCCGCAGCAAAACCAAAGTGACAAATATAGCCCTTCGAATCGCTAAACTTAAGTGGCAGTGGGCGGGGCACGTAGCAGTAGAACCGATGGCGATGGCCGCTAGGGCGGAAAGATTCTCGAGGGTCGCGGGTGTCCGGTGGATGCGGGTGACGCAGGACCGGTCATTGTGGAAGTCTTTGGGGGAGGCCTTTTGACGTCATTTGGCTGAAATGATGATGATGATGATGATGATAGAGCGACGGAGCCGGCGCAGGCCTAGAGAATCCGATATAGAGTCAACAAGTAACAATAACCTTTAGGTCTGCCGTTCAATTGAGACCGCGCCTGTGAAGGAAAATACCTAGAGCCGAAACATACTCTTAATTGCTTAAAATTTTCTCAATAGAAAAAAATCCAATGTTGAGTTTTACTTTCCTTTTTTTCTCAGCCTACTCAGTTAAAATTTTCGTTTTTTACCTCATCTGAAATCTCACTAGAGGAAATATGTAAAGAACTTCACAAAAATAGAAGTTCGTATTTATCGAAGTTTGTCCAAAAAAACATTCCCGAAGAGTCCTATCTCGTGCGCGAAAGACAAATAAGCGTGTCTCTTACACAGGGGGCGTGGTTTACCGAATCGAGGCATCCCCTTAAGCAGTAGACATATTGTTCGGTTGTTTAAATATGAGACGATGTGCTTTATACTCCTCCCCTCCAGCTGCTTACTTCCTAGTAAGTTTACTAGTAGGGGGTTACAAATGGTAGCTATGTTTGAGTGCGATCGCTTTACTTACTTAAGCGCTAGTTCAAGAGAGTCGTACTAACCAGTTCTATTCCAACCTAATCTCTGTACGCTATAGTAGCTGGAAAGTAAATTAACGTTCGGACCCTTGCAATATGAGACACACGCTCCGCAAGACCATATATGTAAGTGACGTAAGTGTGAAGGACATGGGCACCTAGTAGCGTTTTGAATTCGTATCCCTGTTAACTTTTTCACGTTGATGAGGGCGTATAATATACTTTTATGATGATTCTAAACGCTGCAACATTGTTTTCTTTCCTTTCACGTGAACAGCACCGATTTCTACATGAATTATCATTACCATCATCTCGCATTCTATGTAGATTGCGGTAATTGAAAAACTTGGAGAAGCCATTGTCATTATCATGTTCTACTTAAGGAAAAAAGGCAATGTGTACGCAAGAGCTTTGACACTGGTACTGCTTTTCTCTCTCACACAAAGCAGCTATGCTATTCAACAACTTAGTTTATCTCACCTCGCCGCTTAGCGCTCACCCCCTACCCTAGTATATATTTACGCAGAGATTCGTAATAAATAACAACACATAGTCAGATGTATACTAGGTGGTTAGTGATGGTGAGACTTCAGTAAGCAATGCAAATATCGGTAAAAGTATATTACAATACGACCGCGTGCGCCTGCTCTGCGCTGCGGCACGCATTGATGTCTATTGCGTTGCGAAACAATAACAGTTTGAATATAATGTCTGCGTTGGTTGATACAGTTCAAAAGGTTCTAATACAGCCTACACGTAATGTGCAACTGTTATATAATATACGCAAAACACGACCGCTTTTAAGTGCGCCGTGAACGAAGTTTGTAAGTGCATTTTCGCATCGAGGATAATAATAATAATATTATGACATGTATGTGTCAAAGCAGTACTTACAGCAAGAAAGTAACTAGTAAGCAGAGATTACATTGAACGGTCATAGCTGTACAGAAAAGCCAAGAATCGGTTTACCAACTCTCCACTCTATTATTTAATTATGATTAACGTTGGCATATTATATTTATTTTATTTATTTATTTACAAAATCTATATATATATATATATATATCACTCACAGATATACCAAAACGTTATATATATTACAAAACCAAAAATGTTTAAAAAAATAACATAAACAAACACAAGAACAAACAAACAAAATACATACAAACTACAAAATAATAGTTACGAAAAACTTAAGTAAATGTTTACATGCGACATCTGTGAATTTAGTCAGAGTGCAGTTAAATAGCATGTTTGTTTATGGCCCTAACAAGGGGTGCATTGGCGAGTAAGTTGGTGCGCGCGGTCGGGCGCGCGCCGCCGCGGCCAGCCCGAGCAACTCCAGCACTCTAGGGTTATGCAGCTTTCCCCGTAATACCCTAAATATATATGTGGCCAGCGCTACATTTCTTCTTACTTCTAACTTGACATACCCTACCATACCTAATACGAAAAGTGTTGGGTACATTAGGGGGTAAAATTGATATACCCCGTATTTATTTTGTATTTATCGAGCATCTGGACGTATTTCCTTTCGTGCGGGTTCCATATAATCGCCCCACTCTCTAGCCTGCTTCTCACTAAAGCGTTATACAGAGCTTGTCCCATAAGCTACGTACATATACCTGTTACACCTAGTCCACACCGCAATGGGACATGGTTAATTACATAGATCTGTTATAACAAGTAATTTTGCCGATTAAAGATGGATTACAGACGTTACCACGTTACACCACGTTATACCACGTTTGTACCTAACAAGGTGTCAGCCTTTTTAGGTGCATCTTCTCAAGTATTTAACAACCAGTATATCCTATTTAATATAACCAATTAGATTATTTACGTCCCATAACAGGGACAGGTCTTCTTTCATGGATGTTACGGAATGGGCAGCAGACTCATTTGATATACCGGTTGATTGAGTGTGTTAAGCAACGTAAACCACGGTCAGTTTCTGGACAATGACCGATTCCGTGATGCCTCAGCAGCCGTTAAAACCTTCGAGCGGCTTGGGAACTTCTAAAACTTGACTTTTGTTGCATTACCTATGCACTAGGCGAAGCCTATTCTACTCTGGCAGTCTAGTTTCCGCTAAGTCACCCTATGCTAATCTGATCACATGCACATTTAAGAAAAGGGATACGACTATTATAAAATGTACCTATTATAAATCGTGATCGAGAGGATTCTAATGATATTAGCATCAGAACATATTCTTTGATTTGTGATATCAGCGCAAACACGGTTATTCTTGTGTATTTTAGGAGTTGCTATTGCCACCTTCTTCCTCGATCATCAGACCAGCTTTATAGTATATTTGTACTTCGGCAAGCGGCGAGCTTTACGAATGTTAAGGCTATTGCAGCGCTCTACAATGGTCTAGTGAGGAGCCAACTCAAGTGCAGCGCGGCAATATGCTGGGCTCCACGGGAGTTGAAGTACTGCAGTATGATGGAAAGGATACAAAATAAGTTTATCAGGTACTTATACTTGAAACTTTATGGAGTATACCCTTTCTATCCGTTGATGTACCCGACATTATTTGTAATAGGTATGATAGGGTACAACAAATTGAAAACACGTAGGGATCTGGCACTGGCGTGCTATGTGGTTAGGATCTTGCGGGGCAACATCTGCAACCCGGGCATATTGCAGCAGTTAAGCCTGTACGTCCCCGACGCGTACGCGGGGCGACGGAGGCGGCCGCGGCTGCTGGCGGAGCCGCGCGGCAGGACGAACCTAGTCCGCAACGCTCAGCTGTGCTATCCAAACACTAAATCTAGTTGCTGAAAATATAGATTTATTTTATAGCTCTAGTAACGAATTTATTACAATAACTATGCATGTTCTTTGTTATAGCAGGATTAATTAGACTAGTTATTATTATTATGGTTATGGGCGTTATGGCACTGTCGAATTGGATAACTCTGTAAGGATAGTTGCTGTGTGTGAAAATAATAAAATAAATAAATAAATACGAGTATATTTCATTGTTATCTGACTTACACGAGAAGTACATAATTTCAACTCGATTGGACTTTGAGAATTTGGTCAATTTTGACGTGCAAGATTTGACCTAAACTAAAACAGTAAAACATGTATTCAAGTAGACTTTAAGTAAAAAGAGAATTATATAGTACGGAAATCAGTGCAGTTGTAGATATATCACATACACTGGTAACT
Organism: Notocelia uddmanniana; assembly: GCA_905163555.1. Classification (NCBI taxonomy): domain Eukaryota; kingdom Metazoa; phylum Arthropoda; class Insecta; order Lepidoptera; family Tortricidae; genus Notocelia; species Notocelia uddmanniana. The sequence continues at coordinate 7,778,623 of LR991064.1, forward strand.
GTCATCGGCCGTGTCGCCGGACGCGACGCGGACGGCTCAATCTCGCATTCCCGGCCGCAAAAACAAAGCGCACGCGCAGGTTTTTACGCGCGCCTAGCGCACGCGCGTAATCGTGGTCAGCATGCATCCACGCAATAACTCACATATTTGCTGCACTGTGCGCAGCATATTTCCGTTGTTCTTTTTTAAGAAATAAAAGACTGAGACTTGATTGAGATGATGTTGTTTTAGCGTGAACACCATCCCATCAGAGACACCTCACAAGCTTGACAGCTACGTGTTAAACGTATGAAAACAAATCCTCGCACAGATCTCTCTCTCCCTAATTCGCCCTTACACTGTTGTCATTACAGCAAGAAATAATAAAAACGTACGTGATTCAGTTTCCTACCCTGCACCATAGGCTTTCCTCTCATCGTAGGTATAAATTTCATCTCATGATTGGATTGGAAATCTCAGTTTAATTTTTGCTTTTTAGTTTTTATGAGGGTTTTTTTAAATTTAATAATTTCGCACTTTTTAGTGAATCATTGCCACAGTGCATCTCATGGCAATTCCAATAAGCTCCAACATGGGTAAGCTAAGCTGTTTTATTACGGCGTTCCGTTGCCTACCTTCCGGCTTCAATTATCAAGGTCAGGTTTATGGTACAGTCAAGAGTAAAAGTAAGTTCACACTTTGCATCTTATTCCATTGTTTTTTTTTATACCACGTCGGTGGCAAACAAGCGTACGGCCCGCCTGATGGTAAGCGGTGATAAGGTGATAAAGAGTTAACTTACTTTTGCTCTTAACTGTACTCGTAATATTACGTCAGGGCCATTGAAAAGAAATTTACTTGGTCATAGGCGCTTTACTATCTTGATCGCAATATCTAAGCGCCACCAATGAAACACTTGGAGTTTTGGATGACCATCCGTGGTCTTCTTCATCAGTTCCAGTTCATGAAATGTTATTTTCTGAATGTAAACGCTTGGTTTGTTACCGATAATATTAAAATCACTATATGTCTCCCTTACATTTTTGAAAAATTCCCTCAATTCCTCATGAATCCCATCAACAGAACTAGATTCTGGCAGCATTAAAGCAGATGTTTTTAAAAAATGTAATAATTTTACAAATCGATTCGTAACTGACGAAGAATTAACGCATAAACAATAAAAAAAGAACATACAACCCAATTGAGAACCTCCTCCTTTTTGTGAAGTTGGTTCAAAAGAAGTGCTGCCCAAGTATTAATTATAGGTAAAATTGAATTGATTTCGTTCTGTTCTGATTTACACGGGTAACTTCCGTGTCACATCGAGTACAATTAAATTGTAGAATTTGAAGTGAACTACAGTGACCAATCATATCATCTATCAGTGTATAAAGTATACCTACTACTAGTTAAAAAAGTATACAAAATCTACTTAGTTACAGCGATAAGTTAGGATAAATTTTACATTAGAAATTTTATAATCAAAAGTATTTTGGAAAGCTTTCAAAATACTATAAGTATTAACAAGATCGCATAACCTATAAAAAATAGAGACAGATAAACCTCCCCTTTTGCAAATCAGATGACAATTACTGGAACACGGTGATGCCGGCGCTGACCTCAACCAGATCATAGACAGAAAGCGCTGACAGATCAAAAGCTTCAAACCTCATGGAAGAAACATTAAATACCTACAATCATACTTTCAATTTTGCTCTAATATAAACTTAGTCGAATATGTGAGAGTGAGACGGAAACTAGCGGTGCTGAAACGAGAAAGCTCAGCGCGGGCGACGCCCTCGCTAGCCGCCAAATTATCGAGCCTTTATGAGATCCGGCGAAGCGGCTTTAATGTTACAACTTACAAGCAAATTTACATAATATCGACAACCATGCTGGTGTCGGATGATGTCCGGGAGTAATTCGGACGTGAGAAGAAACGGTAATTGCTTGCGCGCATCTTTTTAGCGCAACGGTAGAAATAATATGAATACGTACTTATGAGAATATTCTGACATCCTCGAATTCAAACCTAGCCATTTATGTTTTTACAAGATGACTTTAGTGATAAATTACTTACAGCAGAACGATAATTTATGACATTGTAAATAGACCGCCTGCCTTTGATCTTAGCGTAGCGATAGACCAGCAGCATTTGTCTGATTAGCATCACTGTGAATAAAAATATTGGGATAGTATAAAACATAACATAGATTCTATATCTACCAGTACCTAGCGCTCATCTCGGGTAGAATTGTATATCTAAGGTAGTTCATCTCTACCCTCAGATTAATACAGGAAACGGGTGTTAAAACAACCACTACTTAGACATAACAAAATAAACCTTATGGTTTATGGGCACATAATATCCATTGCACCCAGCTGGGTGGTTGTTTCAGACATTGCAAATTACATCCACTTGAATCATCTGAGTGAAGAGTGACCCCAATCTATACGCTTACAACACCATCCATAAGGCTTACTTGTGCGATATTTATTACTTTAAAAAACTAAGCAGATGGACATTGTAACTGCGAAATTTCGTATTCGGTTACAAATGTGGGTACGTATAACAAAACTAAATAAAAGAAAAAAAGGTGTGAGTGTTTTACTTAGATCCTACGTTGAACGATCCATTAATATTGACTCGTACTGTGTGTGTAACTTTAATAACTTTAATAACTTTATTGCATTCATGTTTTTGGTATACAGCAGGTCTTAAATAACTGTCAACTTAAGAATACAACATGACACCCTGTAAGAGTATTGCAAAATTAACTTATATCCTAAAGGTACATTAGAAGTTTACATGTATTAAGATATATAAGTAGTATGACATATTCAAACTATAAATATTTATGGTATCTATTTACATTAAAGAAATCTTCCAGGGAATAAAAACAGTTTTCTATTAAATATGTTTTTAACTTCTTAACAAAGGTTGTATATCTGCCCTCTTTAGCTATTTCTTTAGGTAGGCTATTGTAAATGCGTATGGTTGTCATATGGGGGCTTTTATTACTCATCTGTGTTGGGAGAGCTATTTTATTTTTATGTCTTAAGTTTAGGGTGCAGGTGTGACGTTCTTTTGCTTTTGTGTATAAATTTTGATGTTTTCTTACAAATTTACAAACTTCCAATATATACAGGGATGGTAATCTTAAATTTTTTAATTTTTTAAAGTGGGGTTTGCAAGTGTTAACGTTTTTAATGTTTGTGAGAATCCGTATGCAACGTTTTTGTTAGATACGTCATCCGCATATATGAAGCTTTTAACATCGGCCGAATTTATTATTTTTGCTATATCATTTATATAAATTAAAAAGAGTATGCAGCCTAGTACACTACCCTGCGGAATCGAAGATGTAATTTGTCTCTTTTGGGAATGAATTTTTGTAACTGTATTGCTTTTTTTATCGTAGTAATCGATTTCTACTAACCCTGTTTGTCAGATATGAGTTGAACCAGTCGAGGCCAGTGCCGCGTACCCCTAGACCATACAGCTTGTTAAGGAGAATGGCGTGGTTGACTCGGTCGTAGGCTTTGCTCATATCGAGCAGTAGTCCGAATGCATAATTTTTACTATCAATTATACTAATCACTTCTTGCATACATTTGTGAATTGTTAGTATTGTGCTTCTTTGCTTTCTGAAACCAAATTGGCTATCATCGAAAATACCATATTTATCACAAAAGACTGATAAGCGTTTAGCCATAACCGATTCAAAGATTTTTGAGAAAGTGGATAGCATAGCTATGGGACGATATTGGTCGGGATCGCTAACTTTTTTATTTTTCGAGATGGGTTTGATAACTGTAATTTTAAGGGCATCTGGAAAGGTTCCTGTTGAGAATGACTGATTTATTAAGAAAGTTAATGGCAAAATTAGCTCATTAGAACATTTTTTTACCAGTGAGGGAGGTATTCCGTCGATTCCGAAACTGTTCTTGTTTTTTAAATCCCTTATGGAGTTGTTGATCTCCATGTGGCTAGGTGGAGATAGAAACATCGTATTGCTTGTAGGGTTTAAAACTGGGCGACCGGGTGGCTTACACTTGTTTGGGTTAACCCCTACCGAGGAGAAGTAGGTGTTAAAAGTGTCTACAACAATTTGGGGTTTGTCTGTTAGTTTTCCGTTGACTTTGAGGGTAATATTCTTTTGTGATTTGATTTTTAGTTTGGGTTGTTTTGACTGTTCTTCTATAATTTTCCATACAGTTTTAATTTTGTTGTTGGAAGATTTAATTCTTTTGTTGTTATATATCTTTTTTGCTATGTTAACACTGCTTTTCAGGGTCTTTGTAAAAATATTTAGATGCTTGATTAAAATCGGATCATCTGATTGCGAAGTAAGGGTTCTCAGTTGACGTTTATGTAAACAAGATTTTTTAATTCCGGGTGTTAACCACTGTCTGTTAGGTTTAAGTTTAAATTTGATGCGTCTCTTAGGGATGCAGCGATTTAAGAGCATTTTCATTATATTACTGAACATATCAAAATTGACATTTGTGGAAATTTCAGGCGAAAGAATAGAAAGCCAGTTAATTTTTTGTAGTTCTGTTTTAAACAATTGTATTTTGTTTTCTGTAAAGAATCGTTTAAAATGTGTATATTCATCGTGTTTGTGTTCTATTCTCTCTAGTGCATTGGGCACTATGACGTTAACACTTTTATGGTCAGAAAACCCAAGTTCTTGTACGTCTACTTTAAAGTTATCAGCTTCAAAATTAGTGAAAACAACATCTAGGCATTTTGCAGTATTTTATGATATTCTTGTTGGCTGGTTTACATGCTGTGAAAAATTAAAGGTTAAAAACATATTTAATAAATTCTTCGACACGGTAGTTTTCTTAAGAATATGTATGGTTGGTACTGCTCTCGTCTCCCGTCCCGAGTCACTTTGTAGATAATTGTTGATTCACCTAACGGGCGAATCAAGTACTAGTTTGGATTGGACTTTGATCACCGGTGTGAGTCAGAGTATTTCCACCGCACTAACGACAGTGACCAAACGCTTCAGCTGCATTAAAACATGGACATTCCCATCGCTCTTCTCCCTCCCACCTCAGCAACAGACAATTATATAAATATTATTTATTCCCTAAAAGCGGCCAGTACTTGCATCGATCCTGTTAATTGGAACCAAATAAGGAATAACATTGTCTACTTGTATTTATAAAGTTATTTGCGAAACAGGTCCTCGGATAGCTTTGGCTGGCGCACTTGGCGCAGCCAGCATTTTTGTTTAGAAAGGGGAAGACAAGTAAGAAAATCTTCCTTAATAAAAGACACTCTTCGGATTAAGAGCAGTTTAATCAATTGCCGAAGAACATTCTCAAAAAGATAGGAATTCATTAAGGTACGTTTCGACCTTTCAACATAAGAAATATGGAAATTTGCCGGCGGTGCATTTAATTTTAAAGCGCACAACACATATTATACACACACCTTTTGATAGTAATGGAACTCGAAAAGCAAGCACACTTATTATTATGAATTTGCTTATATTCAACTCCATCCTAAACAGCTCTATATTGAGAACTCAGAAGTGCGACAACGTTCAAAATGGAACGCGAACGCAAAACTCAGGTGACCGCTCTGTCTACGCGTCTCATACCACCATTATTATTTTACTGAGTAATCATAAGCTTTTCTAGGGTCATTTTCGCTTTCTCAGACGCAGTTACATTTTATGACTTTAGTTATAGTCCAGGAATTATTTGAACATGCCTAAAGCTGAATAGCTCTATAAACATGATAGCAGCGACCGTCGCGTGCGCAGCCCCCCATCCTTGCCTCAACCCGCGCTGCTCTATCCGTTACCCGCAGCCTCCGCTTTGCATAACGACCTGCGCCTAACCTCACAACGCACCCACACCGCTACCTGTACCTACGTAGGGATAGCAGCAGTCACAGCACGAGAGATTGCCTTTATCATTACTAACTTTGTAATGCGAACCCACCCTATAATTTAGTAGCAACATTGCAACGAAGAAACGAGAATTTCTTTGGGAATACCGGTGAACGAATTGTAGTTAGATTTATTCGACTGCTGAAGATAGAAATAATGATGTTGGTAAGATAGGTTGGGTTTGAAAATAGGTATACGTCGAAGAAAACAGTACCTATGTACCTATAGATAATATTGAATCACGTTTTGATAAAAAAAATATGACAAACAGGATAATGAGGCAAATGAGCAGAAATCGCCTGATACACCAAAAATTTAAATTCTGGAAGATAAACTAACCAAACTAGATACTTATACCACGTCATTATTCTACAAGAATTATGTTTATTTCGAAGTGATTTTGCAAGCATGGTATGTTCTTGTATGTACGGAACACGACGGTGTATTTATAAGACAAAACTACTTATAAATCAATTTTATACAATCAACTTACCTATGGCGACAAGCAAAAAAAAAGATAAAGACGTTAGGCTCCATTGTGGACCATAGAGCAGATATTTTAATGGGTGTATCTATAAGAAGTGTTGAGTATCCTGAAGCGCCGACCTTATTGGAATGCGCAGCGTGGCGGCGGGAATCAAAACAAAGGTGTACGCGCACACCCGACTTATGTTACCTTTACCACAACTTGGTCAACGATAAATCGTGTCAGAGATTGTAGGCCGAATAGACTCGAAAATAAATAGGTAACATTTACATGTATAAACTGTCACGCCGAGAGATATGTTTCGAACTCTTCGTCAGGTTTTAACCGTTTTTGTGCTAGATAAAGTGATACTATAGTTTAAACATGATGACATGGATTTAGAAATGGTCGAATAGAACTGCGTTTCTTGTGCAATAATTGCGGTGTAACGCTGAATTACACCTTAATAATGACGATTAAAATTTACGGTGACTTTCGAGCTGTTTTAAAATCGTGTATCACGAGTAGCTTTGCTTTAGTTAGTTATGTTGTTTACATTTAGTTACCGACTGATCCAAAGAAGCTTTACGATAAGACAAGGCGTTGGTGAAGGATCAAACGAATATAAGAGCCGAACAAGTCATTGTGTGAAGCTTTAGCGTGGAGCTTTGCTTGCGCTTCGTGCGCCAGCGCAAGAGAGCGGCGATGTTTCAGACGCTCAGGGCCCACAAACAGGTTTAGATTCAAAATCGAACCGACTCGCGCTCACCTTGCAGCTTCTTCTCCGTTTCCCAGAACTTCTGCAGTTCGGTGAAGTACTTGTCGAGTATGAACACCTTGGAGAGGCCGAGGGTGGCCATGGCGGGCGGCGCGCTCGCATCACAAGCTGCGGCCGCGCCGCACTAAACACGAGGCGAGGCGTCCTCTCGCGCGCGCCGGCTGGGCCGAACTGGGGAACGGTTGGACGCCCCCCCGCACTCAAGGCGTTGCCAGAGTACGGAAAAAACGTAGAGGTACGGATTTGTTGCTTTCCATGCTCGATTTTAGGCCTGTTGAGAGGCCGACTTGAAGACGTTTTTTTTTAATATTTCGCTCCACACAAATAATACCACCACCAACTGACGACCACCTTGGCTTAGTTGGCAATGACCCTGCCTACGAAGCCGGAGGTCCCGGGTTCGAATCCCGGTCAGGGCATTATTTGTGCATTTATCACGAATATGGTTCCTGAATCTTGGATGTTTCCTATGTATTTATGTATTTATTTATCTATATAAGTATATATATCGTCGTCTAGTACCCATAGTACAAGATTTGCTTAGTTTGGGACTAGGTCGATTTGTGTAGGATTGTCCCCCAATATTTATTTATTTAATACCGGCCACAAGTGAAGCTACCGAGAACAGGAATCGATTCCCACCAGTTTAGCCTTTCTATATAAGATCTGAACTTCGAAGACCAGAAGCTAATGTGGCCCGAAAGCGGTCAGAAGTGGCAGGTGGGGAGGAGGGGAGGGTCGGAGGCAGGGGGTCCAAATGCCCCCACTAAAATCAAAGTGAGGGGTTCCCTTCTTTCGAATATCTGTCACCTACAATAGACTAACCAAAAAGGTTTGGTAGATAAAAAAGTACCTAAAATATCAAGGGTAGCTACTTTTATTTTCAGTTTGGACAACACATAATAATCATCAACACATTCTAAAATCAATACAATTTTGCGGAGGTGGCTGTACAACTGCCACTGCCCAATTTGTTTTTAATACTTTTCTACCCTAGAGCAGAAACGTACCACTTTCAGCACGCCACTTAGATGAACAATGACCTACTTTCATAGTATGAGAAATGAAAACCTTATTTTAATACATTAGTTAGGTAGTTTTATATAGAAAACTCCCGTGAGTTTGAGACATATTAAATATAATGAAACGGGTCACTCACGTCTTTAAGGTCGAATATCGCTCGACATGTTTCAGACCGGTTCGCGGTCCTTAATCATGAGCACCTATCGCGGCGGCGGTTTTCTTAGCACTGCGTGCCCGTGCCCTGTCCGCTCGGTTGATAATCGACCTTAAAGACGTGAGTGACCCGTTACATTATATTTAGTTAGGTAGTTGGTCTTCATTTAGAGACGATTTATATATTTTTAGCTAATCCTACGGGTTTATAAACGAAGCCTGGCAACACAGCTCACAGCGCCGACACCTACTTTTGGAGTAGAAACATCCCGACTATTCGGCCGACACACTTACCGCTCAACCTCAACACCTTACGAGGCCTACGTTACCTCCTAAACTGCCAAAAGCTGAATTTTGGATACTCTAATGCTGTTATAAGGATTGCAGGTCTAAACATTCAAGCTTGGTTCCGTGTCTTGAACACTTGGCCACCCAAAAGTTCAGTTGCGCGGCGTGAGAGGGGGGAACTGGTTTGTTTATTTGTAGGTGTATCCTCCCCCCGCCCGCGCACGCTGTCCAAGCAGCTTTGTACGACCATAACAAATACTACGAAACACATCCTGTTGATACTACAGGCTCTCTATGGAATCCAGTAAAAAAAAATAGTGTCAGTTCGATCAAATAAAAATTAAGTTAATCACAAGATTTGTTCCCACAATTTCGATGAACTTGGGTTAAGCCTTTATTCCTATTTGGTCAAATCCAGCCTTACTATAGGTATATATAAAGACAGATATGGCTCTATGGCTATGGTAAGCTTAATATTGGCTTTATATCGTCTTATTCAGCGATTAGCGACGCAGCAAAAACAGCGGAGCGCGTTGAACTCTAATGTATGAACGTGCGCACGCGCTGCAATGCACGTAGATTTTTTACATTATTTCATTTCACACTCCTATATCGGCAAAACGAGTAGGCAGAGCACATGAAATTAAAAAGATAGTGCCACTTTTAGCAAATTTTAGGTTTAAAGATGAAGAAAAGCTATTAAGTGGTTTCAATTAAACAAAAAAGTGTTGTTTTTTTTTAATATTAATAGAGCTTACGTGTATTTTTTACTCTACTGGAGTGATGTTAATGATTCTTTATTTGAAAAATACTTAAAAATTATATATAAAATAATAATAAGCTATGTAATTTATTGAGGTGTGCAATAAACAGTTTTTATATCGTACTGTATAAAATTAAAAATCCCAAAAATATACTTTAAAACCAAAAACTCGACAATTATTAAGTTATGAGTCATAACTTAATCCTACCTCAAAATCAGCATTCACTGCCTCCGTGTAATCTCGTGGTGTCAAGATCCATTACTTGGAGGTCATAACTTTAGATCAAAATGTCTCCGAATTGAAAAGGAAGCGTCCTTTAAATTTTTTGCTCCGATTACAGGCCACATCCTGAATAAGGCTCTACATTGGCGACACTCATTTTGTAGCACGTACTAATGTGTTTCTAATCCTATTCATTTTAGCAGTGCGAAAAATTCCTTGGTTAACTCCTTTGGATCCATGGTTCCATAATTCCCATTGACGCAAAATGCTAATGATGATGAGTTAATGTTGTGTTAGCGTCATCTAGTGCAGCTGATAAATTTGCAAACTTTTGCACTTGTTTTTAATCCCACGTCGGTGGCAAACAAGCGTACCGACAGCCCACCTGGTGGTAAGCAGTCACCACAGTCTATAGCCGCAACTCCACGAATGTCATATGCGCGTTGGCGACTGTTTAAAAATGTGTTACATTCCTTTTTTGAAGAACCCCATACTGTAGTCCCTCCAGAAAACCTCGGCATGGAGCTCTTTCCACAACCGGAGCGTCCCAGGGAGGAAATTCCTCTGAAACCGTACCGTACGCGACCGTACACTTGCTTTTTTCGTTTTGATACCGGACCCGTTTCACCCGTTAGAGCAGTAAAATGTATTCATCTGTTTGTTATTTAAAAAAGAAACAAGTGCATGCATTGGCAACAGTGACGCCCTCTGTATCGCTGTTGCCACACTCGGCGCCCGCATGAGTTGCATCGGGGCAAGCTTCGTTTGCGTACGCCCTGTTACCCCTAGATGGCGCCTATTTCCTAGCTAGATCACATTTGCATTTTCCGAATAGGTTATTTCCACCAGTTACCGCCAATTTGTTACCACGGGTAACCGCTGGGAATATTGTTCCCATTTGTTCCAACTGGTAACTATTTACAGAAAAAACAGTTATAATTATTTATAACTATACTAAAGTTCTTCATTTATTCTAGTAGTTACTGCTGGTTTTTTTTTCGCAGTTGTTGTCATCTTCTCGAAGATGTCACGGTTCAAAAAATAAATGCCATACGATTAAAAACATTTTGCTCAGAAATATTTAGGTTTCCCGCTACGATGTATTGTATCTGTTGGCGACTATACCTACTGTGAAACATCCTCCTTCGTCACAAATTGAGAAAATGCACCGAAAAGAATTAATATTGTAAAATGTCTGACAGAATACGACGAGAAAAACCGAAATTATAAATCATGCGAATATGAATAATTGCGGCGGGAAAACATGAGATTATAAAATTCGAGTATATGATAGTAAAACAACAATAAAACAAGTACACGTGACAGAACACGATCGTGGCAAAATGCGAATAGGGATTAAAACATGCTAGTGAAAAATGTGTTCGGTTCGGGGAATCCATCCAACAAACCATCACAACTAAACACAGGCCACCTGTGAGAGGGAATAGGCAGAAGACCCCATGCTGACTCAGTGCGGGTTGTCGATTTCACTTATACGCCTTTGACTATCACATATAATTTTTTTCACAATAGACAATACAAAAATTTTAGTTTCCGAATACATTGCTTCCCTTTTACCCCTGCGAAAGTTGACAGCAACATTTTCTGAAGTGTAATTTGAGTCGGAAGCGACGAACAAAAATAGACCTCTAGTTCTAACACAAGTATGTACTTTTAGACGATGTTTCAGCCAGCAAATAAGTAAACTAACTAAATATTTTGACAATTAAGGTAATCTTTTTAGCTTAATTTTCACTACATTTAAACTATTTATATCTTAAACTAGTTAAATTCATTATAAATTAGGTTACGTTAACTGGAGCGCCGCTGCCGAAAAATTTCCAAAGTGCCGACATCGATCGACACGTCACTAACACAGGTCACTAAATGTGTCAAATGTCGTTGCCGTTACTTTGGCGACGTTGCCAAATAGTAAAAAACATGTTGCTGGCGACTATGAGACTGATAACCGCCTGCCGTCACCACGTTTTGAAACTTACGAGTATGTATGTTTGTCAGCGACCGGGAAAAAATCGAAATATAATCAGCGCACAAACATTTCTTTACAATACATTGCGATTATAATCAAGAAAATACCACGTTCATATTTATATATTCTACCAGGAATACAAGCAAAATCCAGAATTCCGGCAATGTCGCTGGTGGCAGTCAACAAGCTAACAATCCTGGGAATACATAAGGCGTGTAGAGGTATAGTCAACCGCAAAATTAGAAGATCATTTTAGTGCTTTGTCACTTTCACTACTTTGACGGATCCCAAGTATCGCAGTATTGTTACGTTAGTACGGCAAAGTACTAAAATGATCATCTACATTTGCTTCTTGACTGTACCACGACCAGCACATCTAGATTATTTCGCGTCGAGGAATACGTTTATTTTCAGAATTGCTTTCTGGGACCAAAGGGACGTAAACGACCACGATCCCATAATAATATAAGTCTTTTCTCAGTGACTAGTCGTTTTATTAAATCTGAACAAGCCGCCGCGCATTCGTAGCAACATTGTTGCAATGATAATACAACCACCTTCATTATTAGGTATGAAATCTAATTCATTGGTGTAAGATCCGTTCTGTAGATATATGCACTACTCCAGGTAATCGGTACTTAATATATTTATCTGCAGCTTGGAATTGAATAAGTGTTGTGTTATACATAATACATATACGTACCTATACGTGTAAGGAGACGTCCAACATCCAACTGACACTGACGACCAATTTGGCTTAGTTGGTAGTGACCCTGCCTATGAAGCCGGAGATCCCGGGTTCGAATCCCGGTCAGGGCATTATTTGTGTAATTAGCACGAATATTTATTCCCGAGTCTTGGATATTTTCCATGTATTTCTGTATGTATATCGTCGTCTAGTAACCATACGCAAAACTTATACTTTGCGTAGTTTGGGACTAAGTAGGTCGATTTGTGTAAGATTGTCCCCCAATATTTATTTATAATAAGTAGCTTTTTCTATCGTCAATATCGCAAGATCTTAATATACACTTAGGTATGGAAATGGAACGGTATAGCTGTCAGTTGACTGGATGAGCAGGGTAATTGCATTGCTTTTCCGAAGATTTTCTTCCTCCTATAGCTGTAATGTCGTGTTCGAACAATTACGAAATTGCTCCACTGGATCTGTCTAAATTATCTCTTTTTGAGTTTGGTTTCTTGGCCGCCATGGAAAAAAGGAGCATAGGACTGTAGAACATCCATGGATGTGATTTTTAAATATCTATCGTTTACCTTCTTTTGACGTAGGTATGTCACCTGAATTCAAAATTTTGGATTTTTTTAATACCAGCACGTCGGTTGCAAACAAGCTTACGGCCCGCCTGATGATAATGGGTTACTGCAGCCTATGGACGCCTGCAACTCTAGGGGTGTCACATGCGCATTGACGACCCTTTAAAAATGTATAGTAGATAGACCAGTACACTCCTTTGGGACTATGGAACCCCTCGGTAGGGAATTCATCGCACAACCGGAGAGTCCAAGGGAGGAAATGATCAGATTAACTTTTGTTCTAAGACAAAACTAACCTACACAGTACAGCAACGACTTAATAATTCTGAAAAAATAATTAGGAGGAGTGTCAGGTAACATCGTGCGGTCAACATATTTTCGGCAGCTAACTTTCCCCTTGACAATGTAGAGACTCAGCAATTCAGTTACAATGTGCTGGTAACAACAAAACCAAAGTTACTTGAATGCACAGCAGATTCGTAGTCTTTCCTTCTGTGAAATTTTTTATGTATTTAGGTTGAATTAATTTCATTATGGATTTACAACAGTTTGCCAACTTATGATGATTGATGAATGATTACTGATGACAGGACTTTTAAATGTCAACACGTGACATCAGACTATAACGTGGACACGACCTGTTACGAAATTTACCATATGTTCACCACATCAACTTTCTATAACAGAAGATTCACTTGACCAAGAATTGAGTTTATTCAAAGATGATTCAAATTTACATACTTACTTGTGAGTTGTGATTCCTCTGGAGTCGCAAGTGTCCGTAGGCTACGGTATCTGCTTACCATCAGGCAGACCGTAAGCTAGTTTGCCACGTTGTTGTATTTAAAAAAAACTTCATACGATTTGACTATTCAATTCAAACTATAATCCCACCAAAATCATTTCATATAAAATTGTATACCAAGGCTCTCAAGCTCCTCACGCTTTTGTTCTAATAATCTGAGGATTCCCGTGCCCCCAGATTACTGACTTACTTGACTTATGTAGTCTGAGGTTAACAAATTAGGCCAATTTGCAAATCTCAGATTATGTATAATCCTGTACGTTACGTGTTGGTGGAATTGACAAATTTTGCCGTTTTTTTCACACATTTGGTCAAATGGGGCCTGAATGCGTTTTTGATGTCGCCTATTTAGCTTTACGGCAGTCTAATCATAAGCTGATATTACAGCAAGTCAAGTATGATCCAAACTCTAGACAAATTCGTGTAGTATCTACATAAAATGTAATGCGACACCCATCTTATCCATTATACATCCGAAGAATGTGACTAATCCAATAGGATTCAGATTTCACGCCTGCCGCTTCTCTACCATCAACATTGTTGGCTGAAGTTGAGCATCATTCCCAAATACCAAAATCCATGCCATTCTTGTACTCGTTCTACAAATATGGCTGATAAGTCCCAGGCGGTTGTTTGGCCGGTCTGTGCGGCGTCGAAAACTACAACCGTCACTTTCAGTGTTGCGGTCGCAAAAAGTGTTCATATTCACAACGCTTACCAACTTTTCAAGAGAACCAGTAAAGTCAAAGTCAAAGTCAAAATATTCTTTATTCAAATAGGCCTAGCAACAAGCACTTTCGAATCGTCAGTTATAACATGTATTAACATATATATTAATTAATTATTTAGAGCAATTTATTGATGCTATTATTATTCTTTAAAATTATTTTGTAGTAAAATTCACAATAGGATCGTCAAAACATAAATAATAATAATAATAAAAAAATATATAAAAAATAGAAATCTAGACAGTTTCTAGAATAAAATCAAAATAAAAAAAAAGATCATATTAATATTTAATGCCATAATGATTAATTCATTAATATTTCAGTCACAATTAATCCCACGGTGTTTTATCATTCATGTAGTCATGTGTGCTATAATATGCTTTCGATATGAGTTGACGCTTTACATAATTTTTAAATTTATTAATAGATAATTCAGTTACGTTTCTTGGAAGCTTATTATAAAACTTCACACCATTACCCATGAATGATTTTCTAATTTTCTGGAGGCGAGTGGTGGGCACCGCGAGTTTGTGTTTATTTCGAGTATTAATATTATGTATGTCACAGTTCTTCCTGAAATTTACAATGTTTTTATGTACATACACAATATTATCATAGATGTATTGACAATGCAATGTCATTACATTAATGTTCTTGAACTTATCTCTAAGTGAGTCTCTATGGTTCATTTTATATATTGCTCGAATAGCCCTCTTCTGCAGAACAAAAATGGTATTAATATCTGAAGCACTGCCCCACAGTAAAATACCATACGACATAATACTGTGGAAGTAACTAAAATATACTAATCGAGCTGTCTTCACGTCTGTCAGTTGGCGGATCTTGCTCACGGCAAAAGCTGCAGAACTCAGTCTATTCGAGAGATTAGCAATATGGGGACCCCATTGGAGTTTGGAATCTAATGTTAATCCAAGAAAAACTGTACTATCCACTAGTTCCAATTCCTCATCTTTCACAATGACACTTGTTTGATTGTGCTTAACGTTAGTCGTGACAAACTTGATACATTTGGTCTTTTTCTCATTTAACAATAAATTGTTGACATTGAACCAATTAACTACTTTAGCAATAGCATTGTTTATATCATTATTAGCTTGTTGCTGTCGTTTGACTTTGAATATAAGAGAGGTATCGTCTGCAAACAATACTATAGCATGGTGGGTCTTTACGAGGTATGGCAAGTCATTTATGTAGATAAGGAATAGGAAAGGTCCCAATATTGATCCCTGCGGTACACCCATCGAGACCACTGATCCCGGTGATCGCTGTCCATTCACATCGACCCTTTGTATTCTACCATATAGATAAGATTTTAGCAAATTCAGTGCCGATCCTCTAACTCCATAGTAGTGCAGTTTCCTGATTAATGTTTCATGACATACGCAGTCGAAGGCCTTGGACAAATCGCAAAAAATACCTAAGGCATCCTGTGACTCTTCCCAGGCATCGAATATATGTTTAGTTAGCTCAACAGCCGCGTCGGTTGTCGAGCGACCCCGCGTAAAACCAAATTGCTTATTATGCATTAAATTGTTTGTATTAAAATGTCTTATTAATTGGGACAAAACTAATTTTTCAAAAATTTTACTAAATGTTGGTAGCACAGATATTGGTCTAAAATTAGTAGGGTCAGAAGTGCTACCTGATTTAAATAAAGGAGTTATTTTACTATGTTTCATTAGATCAGGAAACTCACCGCAGTCAATACTGTTATTAAATACAACTACCAAGTCAGGCGCTATGACTTCTATTAGAGATTTGACAGCATGGACAGAGACTCCCCAGAGATCACCAGTTTTTTTGACATTAATTGATTTAAACGCCTTTATTACATCTGGGGTACTAACATATTCAAAATGAAGATTTCCACTACATTCTGAGGCGTTATCTTTTAACAATGTAACGGCAGACGAAGGTGAAGAATTTAATGTCTTTGTTGTGGATACTGGTATCTCAGTGAAAAATTTTTCAAATTCTGTTGCTACTTCTAAACTTGAATCTATAATTTTGCCATCAATTTTTAGTTTAAGATCATTCATTTTGTGCTTTGATCTACCAGTTTCCACATTAATTAATTTCCATGTTGTTTTGATAATGTCCGAACTATTTGTAATTTTCTGGCTTATAAAATTACGTTTAGCTATATGACAATCTATTTTAAATTTCTTAGAATATTGTTTGACATGTTCCTTAAATTCATCACTCATATTAAACCGGCGTTCCTCATATAAAGCATACAGTGCTTGTCTACGTTTATGTAAGTCCTCAGTAGCCCACTCACTAAAAACTGATGTCCCACCAACCACGACCGATTTGGATGTAAAAATCGCATTATAATGTTTCATAAAAGTGTGAAAAAATGAATTGTACATTTCGTTTGGACTCATATCGGAAGACAGAAAGGGTAGCGCCTGGACTAGACTTTGCTTCATTCGTTCCATACGGCCCGTGGTTACTGGTACAATAGTTATTTGTTTCCTCAGGGTATTTCTTCTTAATGTCTCAAATACCATTAATTGACCTAAGTGATCTGATTCTAATTTACTGATTACACTTTTAGTGATTGGAATAATATTAGTGAAAATGTTATCTATACAGGTGGCGCTTGTAGCAGTGACTCTAGTAGGCTCCGTAAATATATGACTCAAATTACAAGATTTGAAAAGATTCAACAATCTGATACTTGTTGTTGAATTTTCTAAAATGTTTACATTGAAGTCTCCGCATATAAGTAATTTCTTACTAGAGAGTGATATTTTAAGTAGCACGGATTCCATTATGATTTCAAAAAGGTCAAAATTACTTAATGGCGGCCTATACACACAGACAACAATAAATTGCTCTAATTCTGTATAAATAAGTATAGACCTGACCTCCGTTTACGTGTAATTATTATAAATCACGGAGTCAAGTAATTCTTGGAACGAGTGGTAAGCTGTAGTGGTGAAATGCAAAAACAGCGCGTTGACGATGCCGCAGCAGGCACCCGCCGCGCGATGCATATGCAATGGATGCCGCGGCTATAACTTAGAGCCCATTTGAAACTCGTAGGTTCATTTCACGCAAAACAAATAAAACGGGTAGGCAGTGAATTTTCTTTTCCTTTTCCTTGCTATATGAATCCCACATGGTGGACGGGTCAGCTTTCCGTCCTAATCTCCACTTCGCTCTATCCTTGATATCGTTTCGATTTTCCTGTCACTCTATCATGTCCTTTAGCACTACATCTTTACAACTGACTTTAGTGTCAGGTAACATCGTGCGGTCAACATATTTTCGGCAGCTAACTTTCCCCTTGACAATGTAGAGACTCAGCAATTCAGTTACAATGTGCTGGTAACAACAAAACCAAAGTTACTTGAATGCACAGCAGATTCGTAGTCTTTCCTTCTGTGAAATTTTTTATGTATTTAGGTTGAATTAATTTCATTATGGATTTACAACAGTTTGCCAACTTATGATGATTGATGAATGATTACTGATGACAGGACTTTTAAATGTCAACACGTGACATCAGACTATAACGTGGACACGACCTGTTACGAAATTTACCATATGTTCACCACATCAACTTTCTATAACAGAAGATTCACTTGACCAAGAATTGAGTTTATTCAAAGATGATTCAAATTTACATACTTACTTGTGAGTTGTGATTCCTCTGGAGTCGCAAGTGTCCGTAGGCTACGGTATCTGCTTACCATCAGGCAGACCGTAAGCTAGTTTGCCACGTTGTTGTATTTAAAAAAAACTTCATACGATTTGACTATTCAATTCAAACTATAATCCCACCAAAATCATTTCATATAAAATTGTATACCAAGGCTCTCAAGCTCCTCACGCTTTTGTTCTAATAATCTGAGGATTCCCGTGCCCCCAGATTACTGACTTACTTGACTTATGTAGTCTGAGGTTAACAAATTAGGCCAATTTGCAAATCTCAGATTATGTATAATCCTGTACGTTACGTGTTGGTGGAATTGACAAATTTTGCCGTTTTTTTCACACATTTGGTCAAATGGGGCCTGAATGCGTTTTTGATGTCGCCTATTTAGCTTTACGGCAGTCTAATCATAAGCTGATATTACAGCAAGTCAAGTATGATCCAAACTCTAGACAAATTCGTGTAGTATCTACATAAAATGTAATGCGACACCCATCTTATCCATTATACATCCGAAGAATGTGACTAATCCAATAGGATTCAGATTTCACGCCTGCCGCTTCTCTACCATCAACATTGTTGGCTGAAGTTGAGCATCATTCCCAAATACCAAAATCCATGCCATTCTTGTACTCGTTCTACAAATATGGCTGATAAGTCCCAGGCGGTTGTTTGGCCGGTCTGTGCGGCGTCGAAAACTACAACCGTCACTTTCAGTGTTGCGGTCGCAAAAAGTGTTCATATTCACAACGCTTACCAACTTTTCAAGAGAACCAGTATAGACCTGACCTCCGTTTACGTGTAATTATTATAAATCACGGAGTCAAGTAATTCTTGGAACGAGTGGTAAGCTGTAGTGGTGAAATGCAAAAACAGCGCGTTGACGATGCCGCAGCAGGCACCCGCCGCGCGATGCATATGCAATGGATGCCGCGGCTATAACTTAGAGCCCATTTGAAACTCGTAGGTTCATTTCACGCAAAACAAATAAAACGGGTAGGCAGTGAATTTTCTTTTCCTTTTCCTTGCTATATGAATCCCACATGGTGGACGGGTCAGCTTTCCGTCCTAATCTCCACTTCGCTCTATCCTTGATATCGTTTCGATTTTCCTGTCACTCTATCATGTCCTTTAGCACTACATCTTTACAACTGACTTTGACGGAGAAAATTTAATTTAATTTACAGTGCCACTTGTTACTTTAAGGATGGAGAAATCGTGATGTTACTGTGATAAGTTGCTAACTCATAGTTCTTATTTCTCCCTTACTCTATGTCTAGTCGGCTCTTACGATACGCACGGGAAAAAAGTAGTTGATGCTATTTCAACCCTATGTTATATGATCCTCCTCATATAACATTAATTTGATTTGTTATAAAATGACTCTTGCCATAGCGATAGCGACCATGAAGGTAGCAATAGCAGCTTTGCCGAAAAATACGGTATCATCGTTGGGCGAACGAACAAACTTTGCTATTCAAAAATGAATTGCGCTTTATTATATAAGATATATAAGCGATATTACGAATTGCCAACAAACGACATCGAATTGGGCCCGATACACTATAGCAAAATTAGCGAAAAATTACCATACTATCGTAGGGCGAACGAACAAATTTTGCTTTTGGAACGATATCAGTTGATATCACAGTTTATGTTTATGATATCAAGCGATGTCACGAATTGCCAAAAAACGACATCGAATTGAGCCCCATACATACACAGTTTTGTTAAAGTAGTTATATGTTTGTTTATGATATCAAGCGATGTCACGAATTGCCAAAAAAACTACATCGAATTGAGCCCCATACATACACAGTTTTGTTAAAGTAGTTATATGTTTGTACCTTCTTTATGCTTCGCAGTTTGCCAAAACTTTGTTGATTGGTACTTGTACTTGCTATGTTTTTATTTTAATAAATGAAAAAAAAACACCAAACAAGAGTTTTTGCAAGCAATGGACTATCCGACTCGCATAATCATATATGGTGGTGTATATATTTCGATGTCCGACCTATTTATTGCTCCCGCTTGAATGTGGTCAAATGCGATACGCCTACACAAAAGATGCAGGTTGAAATCCTGCTGGGTAGAACTAGTAGCCGAAGACATGAACTGGGAAGGGGTTTCATTGAGTTAATTTTTTGTTTCATTTTTTGTAAGTAGATTTTTCCACTTAAAATCTTAGATTGAATCTTTAGAATTAAATCATAATTGGCATATACCGATAGTTTTAGATTTGAGCAAAGCAATATATTACACTGCACCAGGTGGAGGTTTAAGGCCAACGAGGGCAATTCTCAATTGAGTCGGGCGTGCTGCAGGCCGGACCAACAGTGTCGAAAAAATAATATGTCACTTCACATGAAAAACATCAGCATGATCATTTTCGTAAAATAGTTTCTATCAATGTTGTATGCAGCTTGTCACTGATCTCACTCACCCGCTGCCATTAGCCGTCGATGCCTCCTCACTTTATAACACTTGTCAATGATATTCACATTTTCACGGTTGTCTAAAGAAATTACCGGATTCTCGAATAGGTCTCTTAGGAGGTCGTGGGCCTAGAGATTTTTGTCAGACAGGATACGAGAGCTTAACTGAAATTCAAATGCATTTCATATTCATTCTCTAACTGCTCTCACTTAATATGCTTTCATTGTCATCACCCCGCAGTCGTCCATTCCTGGACATTCTGCCTACCTCAATTCGCGCTACCACACTCGATCCTCAGCTCTCCGCATTTATCCGCTTCCCACCACTCTCTTATTATCCTGCCACTTATGCTTTACACGTGACGAATATAGTGGCGAAACAGTGTTTGGCCTTCAGTGTACACCATCTATAGTGCACCCGGCCCGGGCTCCTGGCTGATCACTCAGTGTGGAAGTTAAAGCCACTTAGTCTTTGGCGTTTTTATTTGTAAGTCCTGGATCGCGAAGGTCGACTTACACTTTGATCGACCGTATGACCATTTTTTTCACAGTTGACTATTCTCGAAAAAGACCTCACAGACTATGTCAGAATGCTCTCGTTCGCACCAGCTAAGAACTCTGATGAACGGTGCGATTAGCACACGGTTTGGGGAAAAACTAGTGGACTATCGGCGCGTGGTGTGCGCCATCGTGCGCGTTTGGTGCGTGCGTTCGGCCATTACGCTAATGACCGCGGAAATTGAACACTTGATACCGGGGTCACGGGACGGATTAACTTCTTATAGTCTTCGATGGAGCAGTGGGAGAAAATTAGGCCTCTCCATAATTAGAACAAAACCGTTTAGTTTGTTGATTGTATCGAGTTATAGTGAGCCTCAAGTCCCAAAAGTTGTTATAAAGTTGAAATATGCAAAGGATATACCTTAGCTTAACTTTAATTGGTCTGTAGCAGATTCGTATGTTGATGCAAACCGCCATAAGTCTCGCAACAAACCCATTAGTACATAAATAAAGCACTAACCAATGCTGCGACTAAAGGAAACACAAGGCAATAGAACCAAAATAAAATCCCTGCATCGATGCCATTCACTTGTTGCACCTCACCACAAATCCCTAGTATATCCTGACGTGGGATTTCTATAAAACTACGTTTAATCGAAGCTCTGACTTACACTGTTCGCTGAGATGAGAAGCGTTGTAAATAACACCCCTAACAGCCCGGCAGCCAGCGATAATGGCGTCTGCCGCGCGCCTTACAACAAAACTCGCTGACAATAAATATTGGTGCATTTCTCGTGCAATTCAATGCGGCGTCGGCGGGTGTCAGCGATAACGCCAATTAAGCGCGATATCGCCACTACACCTCGGAGCCGCCTCACGACACCCGTACACCGTAATAGATAACTTTGTCTCCCATTCCTTGCCTGTTATTCACTAACTCACTTCACCAGTGTAAATGAGCTTCGATTACGCGTTGTTATTACGAATTCCGGTATCACAATTTGCCAGGGTTGAGCGTTGAGGCGAGGTGAAACAAGCTGTGAATAGCTTACCAGCGCGCACGACACCCGCTCTACACTGTAATAGATAACTTCGTCTTCCATTCCTTGTCAGATTGCCACTATAATTTCTTCTCGCCAACCCAGTCTTGAATTTTAGATAAGTTCGTGTTTTTTGTCGTATCTTGGAGCACAGCACACGGAGTCTTTAAACTAGCAGATAGTTGTGATTTTCAACTTTTTACAAGTTCCACCTAGTGCAGGACATTTTTTTTAATACTGGAGCGCGCCCGGGCTAGGCTGTAACCCTTTAGGTGAAGCAGGGATTTAGATCAATGCAAACTAACTGCGCATACGGCTGAATTTTCGCACATTGGTCAGTTTAAGATATAGGTCGTATGTCTGGAAGTGCGATTAGATTCACAGTCAAACAGTGTTATTTTATTAGCATTGTCTTGCCGTGGATGTATATCGATTGGACGCCAAACTATTACACCGTCTATTTATTCTCTCGTCTATTAACCAAACACAAGCTATATAAGGCATAACATGAGCAAAGACAATTAGTTGAATTAGTCGGTTCACCGCTTTCTTGCACCACTTTCTTTCTTTCTTTCACGCTGTACTCGGATCGTATGTAATCCGTTCAAAATGGCCGCGCCTTGTGACACCTGCGGTACAAAAAGCTAACGGAAACGACATAATTCCTGATTGATACTGATCGACATGATCGCGCAGCTGAGTTTTTGTTCCACTACGGGATTAGACTAGTAACTAGTACCCCGAGCGATGCAGACGATTTTATAATATAAACCCCAATACGACCTTTGAGGAGTTTCTTAACGTGAAGTAGGTCAATTCAACATAGTCAATGCTTACGGTCGACGTATATGTGGGAGTGTTTAGTAAAAGATACCATTTAACCACTTTTACGTACTTTTTAATTTTAGGTACTTTCACGTTTCCGAGTTACATGCGTTTTTGTGAAAGCGGTCCAAAAATGGCTATAATATGTGTGTGTTGTTTATATCCTAAGGAACACATGTGTACAAGAAAACTAGTAAATTTATGCCTAATTAGTATCTTTCTCCGTCCACAAAGTTTAATAGTCAGTGTACCATTTCACGAGATGTTTTAAAAGCACCAAAAATTATAATTTAAAACTTTGTCTGTAGTGAAACGACTGTTTCTAAGATGAGGAATAGCATCGGCACCTAGCAAAATGATTTTTGAGCCATGAAAATTGAATGTTTTTTTTATAAAAAAAAAGATTCAACGTTCGTGGCTTTTGAATGCACGTGCAGATGCATGCCTATTTATTACGTTCGCCATTCGTCAGAGCCGTCAGAGGCCATGATCAAAAATGTTGCAACGTGTCCCATGCATATACAAATTAGGTAACGCGCATTATCGGATGATTATTTTATTCTTTTGTGTTGAATACATTGGGCTTGGTAGGATTCTCAAAGATTCGCGAAATATTTTTCCAATAATTCGAACATTAAAGACCTCGAAAGTCCATTTCTTTTAAATTTTATTTTTTTTGTACTGCAAATTATAAAAAAAAACTTTGGGCCCTACATATTGTAAGTTTTGGCAAATTATGCGTAGCCCCAGCACCGCGTCGAAAGAGAATCATACTGGGCCAAATCAACGGGAATGACATCCAAGGCTTAGTTCCACCAAGTTCCACGCAGAGCAGGCCACCTAGAAGTACCTACCGTCCACGAATTCTACCACTACTCCCTAAATATCGCTGATGATAAAATTGCTTTTGAATGTAACTGCTTCGTTGGTTGGGGTAAAGCGGCCTCGACAGCTGACACGTTCAATAGGTGATTAGGAAAAGCACGCGAGCGGGCGCTGATTTGTGAGTTTGTTGACTAACCAGTGTCTGGTCAGTCACATTGTAGGCAGGCATTAGTGACAACGGCTGGACGTAGTCCGTTACGAGTTGACAAGACCGCAAGAGGAAGCTTGAAGATCGGTGACGGTACCTACATTTGTTCTAGTTATTTTAATAATAATAAAAAAAAAAAATTATTGTCGCAAGAAAGCAAAAAACAAAACAAAAGTACAAATGCACAAAGGAAAAATAATAATTAAAAAGAGGAACGGTGCGACAATAGGCTCGGGCTCAGCGTTTGCTGCGAGCCTGGTCGGCTGTACAGCGCTGATTTTCAGCCCGCACCTATTTCACAGCTCAAACAAAAAAATATGAATAGCTGGCTGGAAGGGTTTTATTGCAGATAATCATAGATATCGCTTAATAGTCCGTAGGTATGAGTATTTTAGTGTTTATCATGTCAATAAAGGGGCTTGCTCGTTTGGCGCCTGTGCTAAACTATGGCTTAACAATGTTCTTATTTATTAAGGGTCCCCCGCACGCTCGATTGAACTCGATTCTCTATACAAACGTAGTTTCGTTCTCATTTCTTGCATCATTTAAAACGCCCTGCTGAAATAACATGAAACTTTGTATACACAATGGGATCCACCATATGTTGCTAGAAATTGTAACAGAAAAAAACAACGGTTTTTTAGATCTTAATGAAAACCTTAATAATCGCTTTATTTTTTTCCGTAATAATTTCAAGCAACTGAATTTCCGGCCTAGATATGCCGGAAGCCGTTGAGGATACAAAGTTTTATGTTGTTCCAGAGTGCAGTTTTAAAATGAGAGCTAAACTACGTTTTTATGGAGAACCGAGCTTCCTGCGGACTCTTAAGTTTGCTCCATTAGGTAACATCAGTGGATTACGAGCGAGTTTTTCAGCACTCTGCAATCTCTGCATTTGCAATGCAATTAATTCTCAGGTAAGAAATTAATTGATTGATTAATTAGGTACCTAATCAATTTTGGAGTAATGCCCACATTATTGCAAGATATAATTAAAAATATACATTTAAGTTATACTAAAACCTGTAACTGGCACTAAAAATGTTAGTTGGGTACTCACCGTAGTCACCGTGTTGTGTAGCGGAGATGCGCGTGCGGCGTCGGCGGGGCTCCCGCGCCTCTGCGCTTGCGCCGTCCGTCACCGCTCTGCAACAATACATCTTCCATGAGTTCATCCGTTTGTTATCTAGAAGACACAGTCGGGTGCGGCCTAATCCCAAGACGGAACTGACTGAATCAACCTCATCGGCGTTTCGTCTGCCTTTTTTATTGTTTCATCTGCCTAATTTCTTTAGCCAAATTTTGCGGCGGCATTTTCAGTTCTTTGAAAGAAATCACCGACGCCTGTTAAAAAATCATCACTGCTGGAATAAAATAAAATAGATATTTAGTTATTAGTTTACTCGCTAACATTTTGTGAAATGACTGTCACTAACACCCAGAGGAAAATTAACAGTACGTACACAACCCTCACGGCTATAGTTTATTTGATTGGGTTTTGTTAAATGAGTGGGTAACTTAATTGTAAGTCACTAGCTTTCTCAACTTCTGTCATAGACAATAAGGACTTACGGCTTAACTTACCTTTCGAGGTACGGAAGTCATCAGTTTGTGACAGGTTAGTAACCACCTACCTATTCAGAAACTAATTGAAACAAGATTCGTAAAATCGTTGTAGAACTACATACGCCGTTACCGCCCGGGTATGAGCGCTAAGAAGAAATAAGTATTTACACTGCAATACTATAATGCAAGTGTAGGACCATAGACGTGACTAATTTCACACTATAACAAAGTAAAAAAACACTGCCATAATCTGCATATTTTCGTTTACACCGGCAGAATCAACTAGGTCTGACACTCCTGTCTAAAGTTGGATATTCAAAGAAGTTCATAATTAACCGTCATTATTGTTCCTAACGAAGAGAGCTAGTTACCCCTATTTGAACTTTGTAATCATTCACGTGAGGGACGTCAATTAAGAGTAGTTATGGAGTAGTTAGTTCAAGCCTTTGACACATTGTGACTAGCAATGCACCGAGGAGAAGTTTCATAAGTTGCGAAACTTCTATGGAGAATATTCTCTAGAACTTAAATTTAATAAACAATCTTATCGTGTCAGGACCGACGTAGACACACGCCATTTTAAATATTATGCCTGCCTGGTTTACTAATATGTGGCGTGTAATATTTTATATTACACAAAATGTTAAAGTTCTCATGGGAACATTCTCACAGAGAACTTTTTAGGTTCTTTCATGTAATTTCTCGGAAATTTCCGCGAATATTTCTGCAATTTCTGCCATTTGTATATTGCTAATTGTGACACATTGGTATGCTAGAGACGGTAGCAGAGGAAGACAATACAAGAGATTGGAAGATGGACTCAAACTGACTCCTGGCCGAACTGGAGAAGAGTCACAAATGATAGACAGCAATGGAAGGAGTTAGAGGAGGGCTTTGCCAGGAGGCACACTGAACTCAGAGACATACTATAGGAAACACCATTATAAAGATGGAAAAAATACAATATATATATATTATATACGAGTATATAAAGAAAATAAATATTTAAGAAACAGAAAGAAATATACACCTTGAAATGTCAATGTTCAGGATAAAGGGCCAGGGTAGGTAGATAGATAGTTCAGGCCTTATTTTCACAGCCCTGGCCATCCACCATTGCGGGTATGATGACGACACGGACCTGCACACTCCCAAAGAGTACTCTTGCTGGCCTTTGGGGCGCCGCGAACGAGCGGGGTCTTACGGACGCAGGATCTCTCGCTGCGCAGCGTAATAGTGCCCTGCATCCTAATCAGCAGAGAGGGTTAAGGCCGCAGAGGATTCATTGGGCTTTCCCTTCTCTTATGAAAGGGTGAGTCCCACATGCTCCCCTTGGGCCCGAGGTATGCGTAAATGCATTTCCTCTGCGTCAAAAAAGAAATCGTACTTGCGTGAATGTGACGAGCGGCGCGGACGGTTGGCGCAGAAGAAGTCCGGGCGCACGCGATGCGCACGCAGCAGCGCCGGTAAGCGCGCGGGCGCCTCGGGCGCCAGGGACCCGGCTGCGGGCGCCAGGTGCCCAGGCGCCAGGAGCGTGGGCGCCGCGCCTTCGTACGTCTGGTCGGGCAGCAGCATGCCGGCATGGCGCCGCGAGCCCGCGCACCACTAGCCCCACTCTACAGACAAACTAAAAACGTAAGTTACTGTGTTACAAGCTTTTCAAAGAAATAGAGAATTCATTTACGTAACGTTAGGTTACGTAGAAGTAACTTAAGTGTATTAAAGCGTTAGATGCAGAATGCGCAAGTAAAAGTAAAAATTTAAAGTAATTTATTCTTTAAATTAGGCATATTACTTACACCCATGAACGAAATTAAACTACTACCAAGACTAAGACTGATGGTCACTGTGAAAATCCTTCGAGAAAGTTTCTGTTCAGCGCAGAGGACGTCCTCCGTCTGACATGATGATGATTATGATTGCCTAAGAAGCTTGCTTTCTTGGCTAGATGCTAAACTAAAGAGCTAATAGAAGTTGGTACAAAATATACTGTCATTGTTGCCATTTGTGGCAATGTTACACCCAGGTAGATAACTAAGCTTTTGGTAACTGACTAGACTGTGAAGAATAACGATTATGGTACGTTGCTGATGTGAAAATTTTTGTTTGGGAATAACTGCAACTATGGGAAGTAAAGCCTAGCATAATCCCCAGCTTCATACCGGCACTACGGGCTATGCATGCAACACTCATAACATAGGCAGCAGTGGATGTGTTTACCGCGGGCAATTTCGATCCGCCATTACTCGCTAACAAGGCGTTGTTCGTCGACTTATTGAGATTATTAATGAGGCGCAGCTGGGTGATCGGATAGTTTAGGTAGATATCGATTCTTAATGTGATGGTAACCAACAACATGATTCACCAGGAATCGCCCTTAGGTGACTGTAATAAAGTTCACGCATAGTCTTTAGATCATGGTGATTTGGTGATGTCTTCAGTGGTACTTATAACAGGCGGCGCACGCGCGTCGTTAGACACCGTGACGCGGCGAAACGCCGCGAGTGGTTTACTCTCACCCGAGGGATTCATAAATATTCCAGCTACGCTAAAAGCCAACCGATATTACTCTGATCTTTGATAATGCGTAGTTGTTACGAATCTGAAGCTCCAGAGTTACTATAGTCACATAGGTTTGCAGATGTTGATGAATGTTTAATGAATCGCTAGTTGCTCGAAAACATAGCCATTGTGCGACGCTGAAAGCCCGCTCTCGACACGTGGGAATCAATGAAGAATACTGTTATTATGTAAAGAAACTCTCAGTATGCCTGTCGGTCAGTGAACGATCAAACGATGATGATCAGAGCTCATGTATGCACGACACATCCCAATTCAGGGCTGCCTTTCTAAATGCTAACTCTCGGCCTTCCCAGAATGGCCAGGTCCAGTGATATAGGACTCATAGGACCCCATTTGCTCCTGCCAGTTTACGAACTAATCCACCATACCAGCAGATTCCTATTTTCCTGAAGTGGCTATTACCCCCAAATAGGGTTAAAGTCGACTCGCAGTTTGAAATTTGTGCCGTGCATTGTTTTTATCGTATTGGTAAACTTTCTGTTCTGCAGTTCGAAGCAAAATAAACGCGACCCGTTTCGCAAGTGGATATTTCGCGAAAGAATATTTGGGGTTGCGACGCGCGGGCGCGGGAGGAATGCCGCACGGCGCGGTTTTTGTGCGACCCGTCGCGGCAGCCGCGTACGACGGCCGTCGTAGGTACATTGCTGCTAACTGTGTATGCTCGGACAAGGATAATCCCACTGTTGTAAAAGTTAGCTAAAGAGGGTAATCAGAGTTGCCAGTCATCATGGCGAGACCCAGAACATTCACCTTAAGGACCCCAAGGTGCATGACAAACAGACTCCCAGAACAAGCCTGATATAAGCGAAACGCAATGAGAACTCTAGTGCATTCAATATCCTGGAGTGCTCCGCTAGAAAATGCAGGTGGTGGTCAGTGTAAAGTTTGTAGTGGATATAAATGCAGCCATTCGTCACAAGAGCGTTTTAGGCGGTCCAACGCAACGCTAACGCTCGAGAAATATATGAACCATATTAGCATGGACCAACACACATGAAGTGGTTATGCAGTGGGTGCAGCCGGTTCGTTAGGCACGCGCATTAATGCGGGCGCGACAGGCCATCAATTAGACGGCAGACAGCGCGGCATGATAAGACTGATAAGAGAGCAACAGTACAGCGACAGCTAGCCGACGACCGCTCGTGCAAAAACGCGGAATGTATACCCCAGATCCAACAGTCGCGCAATAATGCAACTGTGTACGCTTACGTATGGTAACTGCGTCTTACAATTCTGTTACTCTCAGAAGTGCCTTTTTATTTTGTTTATAAACTCTGTTGACGTTGACACCGATTACTCGTCGTTCATCTGTAGGTAACAAAGTTTGTGTATTAACAAAGGATCAATATTATTCTCTCGAAGACAAAAAATAGCAAGCAAAGTTCAGTGTAAATGCGCCGAGCGTATGCCTCAACCGGCAGGAGTTTCGCAGAAATGGCTGCGCGGCCCGCGCCCGTCTCCGCATTTG
Source organism: Notocelia uddmanniana (assembly GCA_905163555.1). Taxonomy (NCBI): domain Eukaryota; kingdom Metazoa; phylum Arthropoda; class Insecta; order Lepidoptera; family Tortricidae; genus Notocelia; species Notocelia uddmanniana. The sequence continues at coordinate 7,808,142 of LR991064.1, forward strand.
GGAATACAATTGCATGATGAAATGTGAGTTTGTCACATCACACGTCCCGCGTGCGCTAGAGACTACGGCCCCAAACCGGATTATCTTCAACGGTCCTCGTTGACGTCCGATTTTGTTTTCGTCGCAACGGAATACAAATGATTCAGTTACAGACACAGGGCGACGTGGGACTGAGCTGCTACCGCGAAGGCCCGAAAATGACAGTTCGTATATCTCTTTCACTCAAATAGAGCAAGTATTATTGAGACAGATATATTCGAAAGATTTTCGCGGTTATATTATATATACTAACTCGTAGAGTCGTAGCCCTTCTTTCGCGCTGGTCGCCACAAGCACTGCCGGACAGCGCCTCAATAATAACAACAGTGTCTAGGTGGTACATATATATGGACTAGCTTTTATTTTTCCATGCGTCTCGCAGTTCATTTCATATTTACCTATCTTGGTATCACTCCATAATTACCGGACCATTACAACTAGTCTGCATTAGATAATACCAAATTTTAAAAAACCTGTTATCATTACTTGCGATCCAGTAAATTGCGACTATATTTATACTCTGTATATGATGCCAGTTACTAGCTAACTAGCTTTCTGGAAGAAGAATATTTAAACTAATATACGGAGTGCCAAGACGAGACGCAGGTGCGACTAATTAAATTACAGGCCGTAAAAATACTCATTACTTTACACCCGTCGTTTGATTTGAAGATAACTAATTGATTGTTTTATTCATCATATAAAAACATCTCGGGTGAATTTATATAGGTAGCTTCCGGCCCTGTATGTGGATACACACGTTTTATTATAAAGTCGTAAATGCTAACGCTAATTTAAGTGCCAAGATATCTAAACAAAGAGATTTAAAGTCACTCTATAAGGTAAACTGTTCTCATGCCATAAGAATGTTTCTCTAAGCAAAAGTTTGACTATCTAAACAGTTACTGTACCAACCTGTACAGTAAAATAAAAATATCATATCGACGTCGAATTTTCATACGATGATTTTATAATACAATCACATATTATGCTGACAATTTCTAAATACAGATAAAATCTCCGCAAAAAGCAAGTGGACTTATGTCTATAGTTTTTAATGGCTCTTAATTATGTCGACTGCTAGGTGATAAAGTGGTGATAAAGAGGGAACTATCGAATGTTGTTTTCATTTTTATGAATGGCGAATGTGTTGACGAACAATTAATGCAGGTCAAATCTTAAAACATTTATTCAGCTCGTCTTTCAGCTGAATAAATGTTTTAAGATTTGCCTGTAATTTAAGGGGCTGTACCTTACACTGATCAATAACGTAAGTACTTGTACGAGTTGTAAGTATATAAAATAAAATAAATCAGAATCAACTTAATGGTTGATTTTTACGTTTAAGTTTGTAGATACTAGCGGTGTGAGCAGTTGCGTCATGCCTGCGCTGAAGATGGTGCGTTGATATGAGTTGTCAGTAACGTCAGTTCCTGTTCTGTGGTTCCTCTCCTGTTTACGAGCGACGCGACAAGTGTCGCCAGATTATAATCAGACATGCGCGCGCAACTCTCCCGGGAAACGTGCTGTGAGCGATAGTGGAACGATACCATAGTGAGCTTGTCTGTATTGTTTGATCTGTGCTGTAAATACTTCCAGCCCGGCTAGTATGATAGCTTATACCGTCACGTTATATGGCAAAAATGTACTGAAACGTCACATAAAACCTGACGGTATAAGCTATCATACTAGCCGGGCAGACATACATACATTGGTCAATTATATGACGAATTTTGGCTCAAAGACATTGCAAGCTTGAACAATGATATAACATTGTCACTTAATGATTAATTAACTAGGTATTTACCTAGTCGATATGATAGCCAGAAACAGAACGAGATTGAGGCGTAGGCGCACTGCACAGATGCCCATTACGACCCCCTAGGTCATTACTTAGATAGGACCTTATATGTATTGTCAAAAATAAATAAAGGTATGATGGCCACTTTTATGAAACAGTATGCTAGTATCATATCTACGTCGTTTCAAAAAATTACCACGAAACATACATTCTATGAAACTTCTGTCTGCGAAACAAGGTACAACCACCGCACCGCACCGCATGCGGTAGGCACCGCATAGTCCATCTACTTACTCGTAATTGTTAAGTACTTTTTGCTGTGCCTTTTCCCGCGTCGCACTTGCTTTTGAGATTAACGACGAGATAACTTCAATACGGTTAAGCAGAGAAAACTCACGGTGCTCGTAAACGGATTGTAGGTTATAATTGAAGCTTTCCATAACATGCATTATAAATGCACAGCCTACATACAGCCGTAGCCAAGTGCTATAAAAATCAAAATTCTCAAACGAAACCGAAACAAGAGAGTTTCGCAACCAAAAGAAGCTTTTTGTAATACATTTTGATTTAGCAATATATTTCCTTCCTTATTAGTATTGTAAACGTCCGTCAAAATAACATCAGTTAAAATTTGTGCGCTTAAAATTCATTTTGTGTCTTTTCAGCTTTGCCTTTGGACATCGGTGTTTATAAGAAAGAGACTAAGTCAAGGACAATGTTTAAAAGTGGTATGTAATTGTTTTTTTTTACCTAGCTAAAATAATCAAGCTGCAGTTTTAGCCTAGGTAATATAAATTTAATTTTTAACCGACTTCTCAAAAAGTGATAATTTGTTACCTCAGAACTCTGTCATTTATGAACTGATTTGGAATTTTTTTAAGCATCTTCATGCAGGTTGATCCCGTTGTTACCAGAATCCAGTTCTAATGATGGGATCCATGAAGAATTGAGGGAACTCCTCAAAACTTCAAGAGAAATATACAGCGATTTTAGTTTTTTCGGTAACAAATCAAGCATTTGCATACATTCAAAAAGTTGCATTTAGTGAACTGAAACTGATGAAGAAGACCATGGATGATCATTCAAATATCGGAAGTATTTCACGTGTGGCGCTAAGATATTTCGATCAAGATACTCGTAGTGAAGTGACTAAGACGAAATCAATTTAAATGGTCCTGATGTACCGTATACCTAGCTATAGCGTACCTACTGAGCGTACCTTAGCCATGTTTGGGCTTATTGGAATTGTCATGAGATGCAGTCTGGCGTCCCTGGCAATTATTCATTCAGTACTCGTAGCTATTATATATCACGTGTTGGACTAGTCTGTAAGTCATATATATATTTTTGTTATCAAATAAATCAATAAAAATATGTAAATAAATAGCTAGCCTAAGGCTCTGGGATCCGGGTATGTCCTTAAACTACGACCAAGACCACTGGGGGATGCGCAGCAGCATCCCTGGAGTGCGGTGGAGATACTGTGATCGCCAACCCGCATGCCAAGCGTGGCGATTGTGGCATTTACCCCCCATGAAATTGGGGGAGGCCTATGACAGCAGTGGACGTCCTTCGGCTGATATGGTAAATAGCTAGCATGATCGCGTTTACAAAGTTGGACATATAGGATTCGATCGTAACTCCCTCTCGCACTAACGTACCTACTCGCTAATTAAGGGACGTAGGCTATAATGATATGACCCTTATAAATCCGATCATGCTACTCGTACGTACATACATATATGTAGCTACACTGTTAGAGATGCCGTCGCATGCGCACCTAAGATGCGATCGCGCGTGCGAGTGCGAGTGGCCGGGTCGCGGGTCAGGGCTGAGGGCGCAATTACTGGGGCGGCGCGGCGCACGCGCGAACTACTCCACAATTTATATAATGAATTTTAATACGCGCCTGCGTTCCCACGGAGCGATTACTTGCTGTGGCGGACAATTTGCGCGATCTACGCCTTCAAGCTGAATCTCATGGACGTGAGAATTAAGATACCTATGCACTCTGCACCCTTTGGCGGCTCTTGCTGAATATCATCCACACTATCATCAGTAGAAATCGAGAGCCGACTAAAACTCCCCGTAAGTAGACTCCTTGATCTGAAAATACAGTATTTTAATCGGTAGTTAGGTAACGAAATAGGTAAACTTTTTGTGTTATCGCAATTCATATGGAGGACCAAACGAGCATCAGAGCCTGCCCGGAACGGAGGCAATTGGCTATGTGCGAAGTAGGTGGTGGGGGTAAGCTAGGCGATCGTAGCGCACACCATGGCAGAAATGTGTACTTACCGGGGACAACTGTCAAATTTACTTTCACGTTTTCTATTGGTTTCTTAACGGTTTCCTACGATTCGTTTCGTTTGTATGTATTTATTTATTTCAGTAAAATTTCCAATACGGGGTCTTTCTCGTTTACTAAAGTAAATAAAATATTCATGTGTCATTATTTGACATCTCTGAGTTTTGACATTGTCTCGGGACCTTTGACGTTTGAAGTTTCAGACGTGCACATAGCCAATAGGCTTAGTCTAAAAAAGACACCATTATTTAAATTTAGGTACTCTATTGTCATGTCTAAAATTATACTAATTGCGTACCTACTTAATTATTAGTATAATTTTTAACTACGCGGACAAGGGGTTAAATCCACATAATTATTAGGTAGGTACTTACTATAATTTTAAACTTTTATGTGTTTCAAGACTTTCAAGAATCCACATGCGCGAATAGAACCGGATTTGGATTGGACTAAATATGTGTAAAAAGTCATGCTTTCCGTTTATTTTGTGGAAAAAGCTTTTAAAAATATTTTAAACAAACCATACGTAGTAATATTATAGTGAAGCCAAGACAGATTAATGAATGAACCTCTACATAGGAACACGAAGCGCCTTTACTCTTGCGGTGTATCGTGTATAGAGGCGAGAGGTGTCGGGTGTCGCGTGGGAGCGCCGGCTCGACAACTCGCGTCTCAGATTTACCTTTTTATTTCACGCCAGTGGCAAACAAGCACAAGTCCTCCTCGATCTTAGGCAGACATCGTCGCCTTGAAACATTTGCGAACAGATAAGTCAAAAGGGCGTAATTGATTTGTAGATAGCTTGTGTTTAGTTTGAGAGAAATGCAGGTTCCTTATCAACACAACGCGTCCCCGAGAACACGGATCTTACCCACCACCAGACACACACCAACTGTACAGCGCAAGTAGTGGTGTTAATATTGCTATGGTCTTCTGTAAGGTGGACGTCCACAATTCGTCTGCTCGAGAGAAACAAGGCTGCTAAATATGAGCGAGATGAGATTCCGCTGTGCTTTACCTCTCTTAAGACCTTTACGCATAGCATTTATAGCTGTTACGAACTTTAGGGTCAATCTATAATTGTCGAGTCGTAAAACTGGTGAAGTGAGTTGTGAGGTAGTGAATCGCATGGCAGGTGTAGTGTAGTCTTACGGCAAGTTACCAGCTCGTCGGCTTCACACGTTGCTGCACATTGACTAGTGCATTTTAATCTGTACCTGTCATCAAAATTGATCATAGCCAACGCTAAGGATCGTTATCAACGGTGTAAATTCCAATTAAGTAGTAAGTTTTCTATAATATTAATTTCCTCTGTATTCTATGCAGGTACAAATTATATTAACATTATCTGCGCATATGAAAAGGTCAGAGGCTCTTTTATTCCCTTACAATAAAGACTTCCGATGCCTTCATCATCGCCCCGGGTATGTCCTAAAACTACGACCAAGACCACCGGGGAATGGGCAGCAGCATTCCTAGAGTGCGGTGGAGATACTGCGATCGCCAACCCGCATGCCAAGCGTGGCGATTATGGCATTTACCCCCCATGAAATTGGGGGAGGCCTATGTCCAGCAGTGGACGTCCTAGGGCTGATATGGTGGTGGTGGTGGATGTCTTCATATGCGGAGGCACTTTTGATGCTGACTGTACTTAGGTACTGAGCATTTCTTCCTATTACCTATTGTGGAAATGTTGGAGAGCAGCTTGGAGGAAGTATAAAAGAGGGGGCAATTGCACAAAAGATCCCATTGGGTCGAAGTGCATAGAAGTGCCCTCATATAAATAAGATAAGATTACCTATTGTGACTTGAGCATCGTAGGCAGGGTCACTGCCACTGCCAACTAGTCTAAATAGTAGCCGTTAAATTGGAATACAGATTTTTACTGTTGTAAGTATTTCATTAATGGTGACCCCGCAAAGATCACGATTTAATAGGCAGGTACCGATTAGTGCCAAGCCGTTTAAGCCCGGCCATAAAACATGAATTATCGTCATTGAAATTCATTGATTGACATTTATTAATCCCGTTGTCTAGTTAAGTACTTAAATTCTCGTTGGTGATAGCTAATATAGCGGCAGAAACATCACGAGGTTGGACCTAATCTGCACCTGGCTAAGATAATGTCAAGATAAAACTTAAAAGCTTATAGAGAAGGGCGGGAAGGGCTAGGCTAGGATACAGTGGAGTCTCGCTCATACTTAGAGCAATCCAACTGGGGAAATGACTCGGCCTTACAGAAGATCGCAGGCATAGGTACTACTCGTGGTGGTGAGTAAGCAAGTAAAGGCTCCAGGAATAATAATGTAGGTAAATTCGTTCTAAACTTCATAGCTATTTATACGAATTGTCTAGTAACGTATTATGGCACGTAGCAAGCAACAGTTAATTTGAGGGCGTCGTATTCCGTCATACGAGTATGGTTCGTTTGAAATTTTGTCGGGAGATTTTATGTTATGGCGGGAGTTGGGAGATGATATGAAATATCGGGAGAATCCAGAGTATCCAGATGAATCCCGACCATCTGGCAACCTTAATAGGTAGAAGTGGAGACTGTGAGTTAGGTCGGCAGAGCACCCGAGGATGCACTGTGTTGGGATTAGCAGCTAACGACCTGCTTTTGCCTCTAGCTATCGGCACAATGAATTCTCAAATCAATAAAGGAACTCTTCTTTCTGTAATTAAATTACGCAGTTTACTTAATGCGTATTATTATTAATAGCTATTTACGATACAAGGGTTGTAAAACAAAGAAAGGCCGATATCGCAGATGTTTGAGGCCCGAGCCGCAGGCGAGGGTCATAAATATGCGAGAGAGGGCTTTCTGTTTTACGACCCGTGTTTTGTACACAATTTTACGTCACCACTTGGCCAAAAAGTGGATTTTTCCGGACGCGCAGCGTGTGGAAAAACGCGCTTTATGGCAAGGTGTGGTGTAAATGTATTTTACACCTCACCTCGCCTGCGGCTCGGGCCTCGAACATCTGCGATATCGGCCTTTCTTTGTTTTACGACCCTTGTATCGTAATGTACTATTTTAGCACTAGCCGCGAATTTAATTCTTTCTACGTGCTTTTTATTCGGCTGCTGAGTGTAGGTACCCTTTCTCGTCTGGAAGAGATCGGCAAACCGCTTATTAGTTGTAATTGTAAATATTGTAGCGCCGGTTTTTAGGTTACTTTTCCTTAGGGAAAACGTGTAAAAAACAAAGTGTGTAAAAAACATGAATGTACAGGCAAAGAGGAGCAGCTGAAGTTTTCCTTGCGTAAAGTTCTTTCCTGACAACTTTTGTACAAATATTGGCTACCCTCTTGATGATTACGATACGGCAAGTTAACTTTAATGATTCAGCAAAATATTTCTGGATTTCTTTATTATATCTAGTACCCGGGCGACCAAGCTTTGATATGTGATAACACGAAGAAAATGTTTTTTTTTAGATCGGTCACACCATCCTACATTGATGCTTATTGTTCTGTGGTTTGACGCTAACCTTACCTAAATCATTAAAGCCGCTTTCAAGAACTCACTTTCTATAAACCAACAAATTTATGTATTAGTGTTGCTCGTTTAATAATATTCTAAGACTGAAAAGCAAGGCAACACGGATATTTAGAAAATTCGAGTGTGTCGCCGGCCATATAGATAACGCTATGCACATTGAAGTGGTTTCGTTTGTACTTACATGACGGTTTAACTACGCGGGTAGGCAACGCTTTTTCCTCGTGGTCAAACTGATTTGCCAAACTGGTTTGGCCACGAGGAAATGCGATTCCTCGTGGCCAAACACAGTATTGTCATCCTCCTGTATATGTCTAGATTGTCTAGTGTTTACACGCAGAAACTCTTTTGAAGAGTTTTAGTGAAACTTTTTTTCCCAATAGTTCCGTTCCCAATGTTCAGTTGTGGCGCTTCGCCGGCCGCTGCCGCGGCACGCTCGCTTCGCTCGCTCGGCTCGCGCGTTGTAGGGTCACAGTTCTACTAACACTCCTCCTCGCTTCGCTCGTCGTCGTACCTAACTACCACTCTGTACCGTTGACGGAACTATTGGGAAAAAAAGTCTCACTAGTTCCACCACGGAACTACTTCCACGGGACTATTGACAATATAAATAATCTGGCATGGAATTGTCTGCGACTCACAATGTCTGTTTTGACTATGTATACTAAAAAGTTTCAATATGGACTATTAAGTGATGTTTGTTCTATTTTTTTTCTATTTATTCAACGTTTGATATAGGGTGTGGACATTTGTTACAATTACGTGAAATAATACGCAGTTTGACCACTAGGAATCGCATTTCCTCGTGGCCAAACCAGTTTGGCAAATCAGTTTGACCACGAGGAAAAAGCTGTAGGCAAGCTCTTCGCAGATCAAGTCCGTTTTACCACCAAAATGTACAAGACGATAACTATCAATTTTTTTTCAATTTTGCCTGCACTTCACTAAACGAGTATGGCAAACTCGACATGGCGCCAATTTAGTCTAATTAGCACTGCACAACCCCCCAATTAAGCCTGCACAAAAACTCACTATCGTCCGCTGTCAGCGGCAGAGTCCGCGCTTATCGCGAACTTTTACACTCGTTTATTTATTGCGCGCAAACTGGTGTGCGCGTGCGAGGCGCGTCGTGCGCTCGCGGCGGCGGCGGCGGACTGCGTCTGGAGAGCGCATCTCACTGACTGATCCAGTGCGCGGGATTCATGCGGTATCATGTATTAAGGACACAGGAGGTGATTGAAAGTGATTGGTTCGTTTACCCTTTACAATATATTTTTCGAATCACAAATGTTTCTTCCACATGGATCGACCGACAGTTATACAATTCCAAATTCAAAATTATAACGTGCCAGTCAGATCTGTAAAGAAGATTGTATATACGAGGCTATAATAGTACATTACTACAGAGGCCGGGACGAAAGGGGTTGCCGGCCGAAGACATATATACGTGCGTAGCGAGGCCGGATAGGTCTAAGGCGGGCAACCCCAAATTTCCCGCCGAGGTATGTATAGTGCTTTTCTCAAACATGCAATGAAATAAACAACAAAAAAAAAAACAAATTTTATTCTTAATACGCATAGTGGCAGAATGTCATGATGCCTGTGCCACAAATTTATGTGGAATGGAATTAAAAAAGTCCTCTTTGCCGGCCTAGGCCTGCAAGATTTGTATGAAATTCCATTAACGACCTCTTGTCCTAGCCGCGCCTGAAACGTCATACTTCGCAGCCTATTATAAGGAACATAACATCAATATTTCATTGCATGTTTGAGAAAAGTATGTAACACAACTAAAGGAATATTTTTTATCTCAATCCAAAAAGAAACTCCCTAGGTACAGTCATATACATTCATACAAAATATACATCGTACCGAACTATTTGGCCACTGACTGCTACGTTATGTAATACTGTTATACTATTATACTATTTTGTGGCTACGAACTATATGACGCTGACTGGACTCCTACCCTACCAATGCTTTGGACCATATATATTATTTAAACAAACTCGTATTTACGGAATGGCGTTGGCGAGTGGTCTGCGTCTTCGTGAATTCAACGGTCTATATTAACAAATAACCAAGGGTCTTGTTAGGTAATACACACCGGAAACTAAATACTAAATGATACGCTAGGTTGTTGTTTTATGGGCCTTTTAACCGGATATTATTACTATTATTTTTTATTAGTGAAGTGATACAGAATATTAAGTATTTCTTACTGTCAAACAACACAACCCATTTTTCCGCTACATTTGAGAATTTTGCTAGTTACGGCGCGGCTTTGAACAGCATTTCTAAAACATTAAGTAAAATTAACGATATGATCATATTTCGCAATTTAAAATGCATGAGCATGAAGTGAACACAATTTAGTCCAGTTAAAAATCTGTAGGAAACACAGGACCCGGGTATGTCCTAAAACTACGACCAAGACCACCGGAGGATGGGCAGCAGCATCCCTGGAGTGCGGTGGAGATACTGCGATCGCCAACCCGCATGCCAAGCGTGGCGATTATGGCAATTACCCCTCATGAAATACACAAACAGGCCACGGCCCCGAGGTTCCGGCGACCCCCGGTACCCTGGTTCTGGTAGCGGCCAGGGTACTAGCGGGGTCAGGGGTGCGAAGAATCTCCGGTTAAGATCCGGCTACCACCACCGACGACTTCTGGCCCTGGCAACATACAACACACGAACACTGCGGACCGACGAAAAGATAGCGGAACTGGAGGAAGGATTGAGCAAGTTGCGTTGGGATATCGTAGGGTTATCTGAAGTCCGAAGAGAGGGGGAGGACACGATAACCCTGAAGTCCGGCAACTTGCTCTATTTCCGGGAGAGCGACCAACAGTCCCAGGGAGGTGTCGGGTTTATCGTCCACAAATCCCTCGTGAACAACGTGGTGAAGATCGAGAGTGTGTCGGCTAGGGTGGCGTACCTTATACTCAGAGTATCCGAGAGGTACTCGTTGACGGTCATACAGGTGTACGCGCCGACCTCGGCACACTCCGACGACGAGGTGGAGGCTATGTATGAGGATATATCAAAGGTCATGCATAGTTCCAAAACCTACTTCACCGTTGTTATGGGGGATTTCAACGCAAAACTGGGCAAGAGAGACGGCGAAGAGCCGAGAGTGGGGCAATTTGGAGTTGGAAGTCGGAACCACCGGGGCCAACTACTAGCTGGTTTCTTGGAGAAGGAGGGACTCTACATGATGAACTCCTTCTTCAAGAAACGCGAGCACAGGAAGTGGACCTGGATGAGTCCCGACGGTGCAACAAAAAACGAGATTGACTTCATCATGTCGACGAAGAGGCATATATTCAATGATGTCTCTGTGATCAATGCGGTTAAAACCGGAAGTGATCATCGTTTGGTAAGAGGCACATTGAATATATGCGTCAAGCTAGAGCGCTCTCGACTGATGAAGTCCACGCTCCGTCCAGCAGCAGTCCAAATCCAAAACCCCGAGAGCTTTCAGCTGGAACTCCAAAACCGTTTCGATTGTCTAGGCGGCGATGTGGACGAATTCAACGACGGGTTTGTGGAAGCTGTCCATAGCATTGGGTCTAAGTTCTTTAAGGCCCAACGAACTCAAAGAGCCAAAAGGCTCTCTATCTCCACTCAGAGGCTCATCGAGGAAAGGAATGAGATGATTCTGCAGTCTTCAGCCGATGCGAAATTATACAGGCAGCTCAATAAACAGATCTCTAAGTCCCTTACCCGCGATCTGCGCCAATTCAATACAAATCGGATTGAAGAGGCCATCGAGCAGAATAAGGGCTCTAAAGTTTTCTCAAGAGATCTGTCTATTGGGCAGAGCCAGCTCGCCAGATTAAAAACTGAGGATGGTAGAATCGTTTCGTCCAAACCTGAGCTTCTGAGTGAGATAGAGTGCTTTTATGGACAGCTATACACGTCAACTAGCAGACCCGAAGTTGGTCTGGCGGAAGACCCTAGAGCTAGAAGAAGATATCCCGGACATCAGCCTGTACGAGATAAGAATGGCTCTTAAACAGCTAAATAACAACAAGGCACCCGGTGAAGACGGAATTACAGCTGAACTCCTGAAGGCGGGAGGAAAACCGGTCCTTAGGGCCCTTCAGAAATTCTTCCACTCCGTCTTACTGGAAGGGAAAACTCCGAAGGCTTGGAACAGAGGTGTGGTGGTGCTGTTCTTCAAAAAGGGTGACAACGCCTTACTGAAGAACTACCGACCCATCTCACTTCTGAGCCATATCTACAAGCTGTTTTCAAGAGTCATTACGAACCGTCTCGCACGCAGGCTAGATGACTTCCAGCCTCCCGAACAAGCCGGTTTCCGAAGAGGCTTTAGCACCGTAGACCACATCCATACGCTCCGTCAGGTTATACAGAAGACTGAGGAGTATAACCTGCCTCTCTGTTTAGCGTTCGTGGACTACGAGAAAGCCTTCGATTCGATCGAAACCTGGGCTGTACTACAATCTCTCCAGCGGTGCCAAGTGGACTACCGGTATATCGAAGTGCTGAAAAGTTTGTACAAGAACGCCACTATGTCAGTCCGACTCCAGGACCGGAACTCAAAGCCTATTCCGTTGCAGCGGGGAGTCAGGCAAGGAGATGTTATTTCTCCTAAACTGTTCTCCGCTGCACTGGAGGATGTTTTCAAGACTCTGGACTGGAGAAGGCTAGGCATCAACATAAACGGCGACTACTTCACTCACCTTCGGTTTGCTGACGATATAGTAGTCTTGGCTGAGACCATGGAAGATTTAAGTACAATGCTCAATGACCTCAGTAAAGCCTGCGAGCGAGTTGGTCTAAGGATGAACATGGACAAGACGAAGATCATGTCAAATGCCCATGTCGCACCAACTCCCTTAACAATCGGACACTTTACGCTCGAAGTTGTAGACGATTACGTATACCTAGGACGGACTGTCCAGTTAGGTAGGTCCAACTTCGAGAAAGAGGTTAATCGTCGAATCCGACTCGGTTGGGCAGCGTTCGGGAAGCTACGGCACATCTTTTCGTCCAATATTCCGCAGTGTCTCAAGACAAAAGTCTTTGACCAGTGTGTGTTGCCAGTGATGACATATGGCACTGAAACGTGGTCGCTTACTATGGGCCTCATAAGAAGGCTCAAAGTCACCCAAAGGGCAATGGAGAGAGCTATGTTGGGAGTTTCTCTGCGTGATCGCATCAGGAATGAGGCCATCCGCAGCAGAACCAAAGTGACCGATATAGCCCTCCGAATCGCTAAACTTAAGTGGCAGTGGGCGGGGCACATAGCACGTAGAACCGATGGCCGTTGGGGCGGAAAGGTTCTCGAGTGGCGACCACGTACCGGAAGGCGTAGCGTGGGCAGGCCCCCCACTCGGTGGACTGATGACCTGGTGAAGGTCGCGGGTGTCCGCTGGTTGCGGGTGGCGCAGGACCGGTCATTGTGGAAGTCTTTGGGGGAGGCCTATGTCCAGCAGTGGACGTCTTTCGGCTGACATGATGATGATGATGATGAGGAAACACTGCTGTGTTTTAGGTGGTAGATACGACAAAATACGTCACACTTGGAATTGTGTAGGTACTACGTATTAATATTATAATTTACACAAAGATCGAACTGCTTGTTTTGTTTTTTTTTCTCACCTTTATTTACGACGTGGTTGGTCAGACTGCAATTTTATTGGGTAAGATAGGGAAAATAACTATTTAAATAGATTTAGTTAAACACCATTATTTTCAATAAATCTTTTAATTTGTTTACAAATTGCTGATTCCTGCATCTAAAGCCGTCTAACGGTATGACAATATCACCGTTAACTATCAAATATTATCATTCGACCATACCTATTTAAAATTTACAATTAAAGGTACAACACATAGAATAGCATGGGCAAAGGAACTAAATAAATCAAAAAATCAGATTCTAGCATACTATGGTTTATCTCTGAACCAACAATCTCTATCACACTGCAGCAGTTAGATAGAGATGGAGGTTATAACTTCATAGTAAACATACTACCCTAGCACCTTTGAAACAAATAACAAGAAAGTAATTGAATACAATATTGAGCAGTAAGTGTAAAATAAATAAGTGTAAAAACTACTTAACAATACTAGGGAATTAAATACACGCAAGACCAGTTAATAATAAAGAACTAAAATGACCGTTCTTAAAAATAAGTTTCACTAGACCGCATTGCGTAAGTGAAATACCAACTCAGTTAGGTATAGTAATAAGCCCATTTCAACCAACCAAAAGAAATTCAATCTAATGTCAAATGCCGTAAATAATTTGACAAGGAAAAACTTTAGATAATCTGTCCTGTACTAAATATATGGGACTGATACTTCACTTTGTACATCTCGCGAAAATTTTAAACACAATTTAATATGGTGATTCGCAGTCCTATATTATTTACTTGTGTCTGATACAATGTAAATATCGTATTTTAAATTCTTGCATTCTCAGAGCCAACGATGACGTACTACAAATAACATAATAAGAATAGAATACTTAGTAATTGATTCAACAACGAGAAGACTTAACACGTAAAAACCTCAAGTCTTCGAAATGTTACAAGTTTTGGCAAACATTATATAAACCGCAGATATTGACCGAATAAATCGAACGAACAACAAATAATTTCCAGTGCCATCAAGGTTAAATCTAAGACTACGCTTTCATGGAACTTCCAGTCACCAAACAATTAATAAGTAAAAAAAATAAAAACATCGACTACCACCGTACAATTTGAAATAATAAATAAGGAATATTGAAAAAAAAAGTAAGTTACTGACCCGATGTCTATGTATATGTTAATGTCATTTTATTTAAAAATTGTGTTTTACGTAGATGGTGAGCATGTAATGATATAAATTACAAGTATACATATCTGCGTATTATGAAGTCAAAATTTTAAACGAAAATGTCATATTTACATATTTCATACCTGGGTTCAGGCAATACAAAAAAAGCCAAGTTTATCACAATGGGGTCCTTTACACGGTTAAATATATCACAATACTTGTAAGTAAATATTATCGCGGTATTCAAAATTATTTGGATTTTGCTTTAATATTCACGTGATACGTATCGTGTTATTAGTGTATCGCGTGATAATAATTACAGTGTAAAATGCCACAATGAAGTGTGTGGTGTCAAGATATTCTTACAGCCACTACTGTATATTACGGCTATATCTGCGGTCCATAATCGTGTACGTGCAGTGTTACCATTGTAAGGGTTGTGAACTAAGGATATACAAAAATTAAACATTACCCTAGAATAGTATTACTAGATATAGATAATCTAGATATTTTACAAACTAAGACGGTATTCGCACTAATCGTTTATTTTGATGATTTAAAACGTAATTACGATATTTTAAGCTGGTATCATAATTATCTCTCGTGGCGTATTGTGACGCAGAAGGATATCGGTTTCATGTATTGTACGGTTAGGGTCACATTCATGGCGTGACGGCTGACAGCCCTTACGTCAGAGAACAAGACTTCAGGTATAGTTGAAACTATTTAAAATGTCACATTATAAAAATGCCGTTAAATTTTGAACCTTCTTGCTTCGACTGCTCGCTTTTTTAACAGACTAATTTCATACAATTCGGCTTTTGATGGAACGAATACCTACTGTAGCGAAAATACCGTCGAGTTTAACACTATGGTATTTTAGGGTAGATGCGTTTCCCTCGGCCGTTTTTCAGGCCCAGCTAAATTTTAATTAACATTAACGTTCTTATAATTCATAGTAAATCTTGTTTCTAAAACCGGAGAATTCAATATGGAACGGATTCATTTGTCACTTTGAAAATTACACTAAAACAAAACGGCCAAGGAAAACCGCGGTTGGGGAATACATTTAAAATCCTAATAAATACACATTTAAAAATAAATACATCGTTAATAAACACACCCCCCAACGTTTAATTGTACTTAAAATATAAATTATAGCCTCATCAAAAACACATGAGGAAAATGTATAAATCTAAAAGAAACAATTTTATTATGAAAATTTTATAGTGCGTACAATTAATGCATTAAGTTAATTTGCAACAAAGATCTCCAAAACATATTGCACAGTGGTAAATAAGCAAGTCCATTGAAAAATGTATCACAATAGGGTATTTCACGACACTTAATATTTTTATTTACGTTACCAATAAACAAATCATACGAAAATACTCGGAAAAAGTCCTATTATTAAAACTTCATCTTATTTATGCAATTGTTAAGATTTTTAAATACATAAACATAGAAAAAATGACGTTTTACCATAGACAATTATGACGTCATTAGTCATTAGGCACATTTCTCTACAAACTTCATGCTAACCGAGCGTTTTTGACGTTCCGTAAAAAGTTGCTGATTTGACTATCAGTGAAATACCGTATTGTCTTAGTTCAATGTTTAGAAAATAATTAACAGCTGGATCCACACTCGAGGCAGGCCTCCGGGCATGCGAACTGTTTACCGTTCTGCTTGCCGAATTATTGGCACGAGGATCTCGAAATTACGAGAGCTCGACTCGGGCCCAGCATGCCTCGTCTGAACGCTTCAGTGTGGTTCCAGCTACTAAATTTGTTTTGTATTTTTGACCAGTCTATAACTTTCTATTTGAAAACAACGCAGAAAGAGTCTCGCCGTAATTTATATTTTTATAATCAACTCTTATCTTGTGGCTTTTATTATTAAATTTAGTCTCACAAACGTACTTTCTCATATTCACAAATGTCCAATCCCCGAAAACCATATTCTCACTTTAATGTCTTTTAGTGAAATAAATCAATTGGCTCATTTTACGCCTCGATCACAATCAATATAGTACCGCAAATCGCAAAGTGCGACGCGTATTATTTTCTCTTCAGATAATACATTTCATCGTTTGGAGTATTTAGACTACGGAAATAATCAAGTAATCCTAGTAAGTAAAATTATTGTATAAAAAATAGATTGTATCAGTTAATGTCATTTAACAGGGTAGCAAATTGGATATGACTTCTACAAGTGCAAAGATGTGTATATAAATAAATGCAGTGATAAAGAAAATATTTATTGATCAGGAACACTCCCGAGTACAAAATCCGAGTTATAATCCACGGCACGTAACAACCCGCACAGCAGTCGTTATTTTTTTGTTATGCGCACTAGTGAACCTGTGCTATGACGCCGTATCAGTTCTACTTTCGTGCCGGCGATTACAGGCCTTGCGCCTCAAGTACAGTCAAAGAAATGCAAACACGTATATTTTTCCGCTCTTGTCACAATGACAATAATGGTTAAAAGGTACGTGTACCAGAAGACATGTTATCGGTGGCGACTATTAATCTGAGCCAAGAAACAAAGCACTTTTCTTTACAATAAAAAGCAAGTGCACATTAAAACAAGTGAAGTAACGATCTATTACCTGCAGTTTTAACTACCCTGGATTTAATAGTCATCCTATGAAAAGTCACAGTCATTGCTCACACTAAATAGGTATTTATTTACATTTCCTTGAGAAATAGGTATATTAACCAAAATAGATGCTGGAGCTATGTCTCTCTCAAAGTCCTAAGACCAGGGGTCGTACTTTTCGTGCCGGTGACGTAAAATTGACGTCACACTGCATATAGGATGATTCCCATTGGTGCAATATTTAATTATCAATCATTTAATCATGCATTTCTAATGGTATTTTTTCTTATACAACCTATTGCATCCGAAGATTATTAAGGATTTCTTTTCATATTTAGAATTTTAATTTATAAGCAGGTGAGGATTTCATAGTCTTTCAAGTTTTATAACAGGTTATAGAAATGTTGAATCTAAATATGAACGTAAACTCTCTATGATGATGAGGTTTGTTTAATTATTGGTAATACACATGAACCAGTCACAAAAACTTGCAGTATTACCTAATGTTGTACTTTATAAGGTGTGATGTGACAGGAAAATTGCGTTTGTAATAGGGACATAATTGTAAAAAGTGTATGTATACATGTTTATTGATTAATGAATGATGATTGATTGATTACAATAAGACTAACTAAAATCATCCTATATGGAGCATGACGTCACCGGCACGAAAAGTACCTTAAGAGCGGGTTTCGCGGCTTTCTTATAAACATAGGAAACCAACCGAAACAACAGGACACGCTTGTAATGAAGAAAACTGGACAGTAAAATATACTCTTATTTCATATCCACATTATTTTTCGTCACTTTCCGTCAAATAGTGTCAGAAAGTAACGAAAGCTTGTCTTTATCACACAATAAACACGAGCATCATAGGCCCGCATTCTACAGACACTAGATGGTAGGTAATACACGAAAACATATTTTAATATTGATTATAGCAGAGTATAATAGAGCTAATGTTATGATAATTTTTTACTAGATGACGTTCTAACAGCGCCATTTACGCTCATTCGTAGTCCATGGATCGGTAAGTCGCTTCCATTATAACGTCAGCGCCTCTTTAGCTTCTTTAAGATACAACTGAGAATGATTAAGCAGATATGTGCGGTTCCCGCAGTGCGGGGACATAGCTTTAGACGCACGGACTCCACGGGTGTGATAACCACCTCAGGAGATTTTATACCGAGTAGGTAGGCGCTGCGAGAACGACTACAACTGCCATTTCACCATTTTACGACGGCACAATTTTACCAATGACTTTAACACTATTATAACCCCCTGACATTAATAACCTGACATCATATTTGTAACAGTAAACCAACCTCTAGCCTATAGTAAAGTCAGCGTCCATGGAAGCAAACTCGCGCGTTCAGCCGCGTGTTTAGTTGGAGGCGACGCTCTGAGGTTTGTGCCGCCGATGGTCGTAGTTCACGAGCCTCTGCCCGACCAGGTATTTGTCGTTCTTTATGTGCTCGTACAGTTTGCGGAATTGCCGGACCTGTTAGAGGGATTTTAATAAGATCAAGATTGAAACGGAAGATTATTATTAATAAAAAGTTTATTGTACACAAGAAGCAATATAGTAATATATCACGACCCTGCGAGCTGCGTCCAGAGCTAGGAGACCCTGTGTTACAGGACCCAGTTTCGTATCAATGTTGGTTGAACGTAACTTAGGTATACAAGTTATACAGAGAAGCGCGTGCGTGCGTGCTATTAAGTACCAGCGAGTTCTCGAGTGGATTACCGGGCGCATGTACTTAACGACGTAGCGTTGAAAGGCCTCCCACAAAGTGGGCGGACAACCTGGTCACGGGAGGCAGGTGGATGCGGGCAGTGTCTGACCGGTTGTTGAGGCAGTCTTTCGGCTAATGATGATGATTGAGTAATCAGTGAACGGTTGTTACCTGCAGCTGGGCCAGCGCGGACAGCACGAGCAGCAGCAGCAGCGCGGGGTAGACGCGGCGCGCGAGCAGGTTGCGCTGCGCGGGCGACAGCGTGAGCAGCGGCGCCACCGAGTGCGCCACCGCGTACGGCACGGCCAGCGCCAGCCCCAGCCAGCGCACGATCGGCGCCGCCACCTCCGTTAGGATGAACCTGGGAACAATCATACGTTTAATCATTCATAAAAAACATCCCCATCGGTGCGTGCGCGCGCAATAAATATGACTGGGCAACGAGCGACAGTACAGATACGTGCACGCAACGGGCAATTAATGATGTTGCTGATAGAGCGACGGGCGTCGTAAGGGTTCCAGGATCTCTGCGCACACAACGTGCATATCGGGATCATGTTGCGAGGCTAAATAATAAATAAAATATGTATAGTAAGTCAAGTCTTAAAATGAATAGATGTCGATTAAATGTGTGAGTTTTTGTGTAAAATCTAACTTTTGATGTGTGCATAATCATACTGCACGGACGTTCAATATAAATAAGATTTTACTGTATCATTATCACTAACTTGAGATCCATCTCCCTAATGCCGTCCCTGTAGGCTTTCTCGATGGCGCGGCGCATGGACCAGTCGGGGCCCATCATGGTGAGCGCGCACACGATCTTGGTGTACAGCACGCCCAGCGCCCAGTCCTGCCACACGAACAGCACCGGCGACTGCTCCAGCGGCACTCGGAGCGGGATTACTAGCACCTGACAACAAAATTCATTTAAAATTTGGTCTTCTCGTTACTTTATCCTATGTGAATGAAACGTTGGAACATAGCTTTATGTTGCTTTAAAAACATTAGGTATAGATATTTTTCATTACGAGGTACTTGTCGTGGTTTTTATGCAATTTTTTACAATAAGCTATAAAGTTTTAGGTCTGGTTCACTGAAAAGGTTTTAGTAATTTCATTTGGAAAGTTTAGGAATTTCAGAAGCTTTCCATCGGCAGGAAGCCCCGCACTTGTGCTCGTTTAGTCGATCTTCGCATCATATCTGAACTTTATATTGTGTGCCCAACCCACTAGACTAACACCAATAGTCAAAGCCCCAGCAGGGTACAGTGTACTCACCAGCTCCAGCAGCAGGCCGAACAGCAGCGGCACTAGCCCCAGCAGAGCCAGCGCGGCCAGCGCGGCCCGCAGCGCCACGCGCGCCCACAGCGCCGCGCGCACCAGCAGCGCGCGCCGCCCGCCGCGCGCCCAGCCCGCCAGCAGCGTGCCGCCGCGCCCCAGCGCCCAGCACACGTACATGCCTGAACAAATATACCTCCTTCATTAGGGAAACTAATCGCAAGGCTGCGTGCACTCCTCTAGCGTGGAATCGTATAAGTTCCAATGATGTGAACGCGGGTCAACCGCGCCTTTATGTGAACCGACGCGCGTGTCGAAATCTGCGCGCGGGGCAGGGCTGTACGTGCGGTCATGTATTTTTTTTACAATTTGTTATAATTTTACACCGCGTGCCGAACCAACGGCGCGTCATACTTAGCCTAACCGTCAAAGTAGAAATACCAAAGTATGAAAGTATGAAAATACGAACATTCTCGCTTCTCGCTTCTCAATCGCTATCGACTGTCTATCGCTCACTGTCCTCAAACACGGATACGACACGGATATGGTGCTACTTTACCGCACGAGTCCGGTAATCAGCAGATTACGTGCATATGTCGAAACTTTAAAGAGCCATATGTAAAACGTTGTACGATACACGTGCGAACCGGTAATTCGCAACTCGTGTCGATTTAAAACACTCCCTTCGGTCGTGTTTCAGTTTATCACCACTCGTTGCGACGTTCCTGTTCTCTGGACTTGTATCGTTACGTACTATTACAGTACATATGGCGCTGCTTTACCGCACAAGTGCGGTAATCAGCAGATTACGTGCATGTCGAAACTGTAAAGAGCCATATGTACTGTAAAACGTTGTACGATACACGTGCGAATAGGTAATTCACCACTCGTGTCAATTTAAAACACTCCCTTCGGTCATTTTTTAAATTATCACCACACGTTGCGAATTTCCTGTATCGTAATAATACTGCACTTGTATCGTAATGTACTATTTCACTTCTCATGCTCTAAAAGTTCGTCTTTACGCTCAGCATAGGCGACATAAAGTCGCTTTTTATGCTCTAGAGCGTAAGTTTATGCTTTAGCGCGCCAGCGCGCGAGCAGACGTACGCCGGCGCGTCGGCGCCGCCACCCGCGATCGACGAGGACAGAAGTATAAAAAAAAATGGTCCTAGTCCCTACGCTGGGCCAGTACCAGGGGTGGTTTACTACCGTGACGTCATCGCGCCGCGCAAAGTACATGCGGCCGCCGGCTCACACGTCGTGTGACTATTCAATGGTTGCGGCGCAGCGTTACGGATCGCACGCGCACGCGCTGCTGTACCGCTGTACGATCATAAAATAATCCGTTTCGTGTTAAATAATAATGTCAAAACCACAGCATTATTGTATTGCAGCAGGTTGCACCAATAATAATAAAAACTTGGACATCTCGTTTTTAATGCTCCCATCAGTGTTGAAAAAACTGACAGTTATCACTCAAAAAACTAATTTCTAGTTTAGTTTAGTTCTTATATGTACAAGTTATATGGTTTTATACTATATTTAAGGAAACTGTAGGTCTATAAGTCTAATACCCTATATTGTAACAATTTATCACTATAAGAGACTGTTTGTTTCTAAATAAAGAAAATTAAAAAAGAAAAAAACTGACAGCTATTGAGTTTGGTATTCACCAACGGTTGACATAAAATAAAACGAAAATGAAAACATTGGAACACAGTGGTGGAACATAAAAGTACTATTCGTAATTGTGTTGTAAACAACACTACTAATAATAAAGTACATATATTAAAATAGATTCTTGCTGGTGGTAACCCTAGCGCTGAGGGCAGGGCCTCCAAAGAGCGCGTTGCGTGCGATAGAAAGAGATGGCCACGTTTAGGCACGTTTGGCATACCTAAACGGGGGATTTGTTAACAGAAACTTCTGTACTTGTACTATTACTTATTCTGTGCCAGTACGCAGTCTAGGACTTCACATACGGCTTTGAATTTATTCGCAGATGTCTGCAAGTTTAGTCACGATGTTTTGTTTAATCGAAAAAAAAAAGTGGTTTTCATTCTTAGTCCGTTGACTTTTGAGTGTTCGTAGTCGTCAGTGGTTGTTACAACGAGTGAGAGGATAACTAGCTTGGTTTTACGCACTGCCATTCTTCTCCGACTGAATCAAGTCTGTGCTCAGTCCCATAGTAAAGAAGTAATTGATAGAATCAGGCGTTATTTGGCAGAAATCCCTGACAAGTTTATAGAACAATATTTCTTTGCTATTTTGCTTTTTTGTGTAAGGTCTATTAGTGGTAATGCAATGATAACAGAACTTTAATTATCTTAATTATTTGTTAAATTTTCTCGCAATCGAAGTGAAAAGCTGAGTTATAATTATAACTCGTGTATAAAACCCATTTTATCCTCTACTTTACTAAGAAGGGAAGACTTTTTAAGATAACTCAAAAACGGCTAAACTGATCATATCCGCTATAGTTTTCATTGAAAGTTTTTATTAAGCTTTACTTTCATGATTTTTTTCATATTTTTTGGACCCATAGTTCAAAAGTTGGAGAGGTGGACCACTTTTTTTTTCTTATGGACAGAATATTTCTGAAAATATTAACTTTATCAAAAAGTTTGATAAGGACCTCTATTGATTTTGAAAGACCTATCCAAAAACAACCCACTTCATAGGGTTGAAGCAAAAAAAAATCATCCCCACTTTAAGTGTAGGGGAGGTACCCTAATTTTTTTTATTATACTACTTTTTTAGTTTTATTAAATTACATATCCATACCAAATTGCAGCTTTCTAGCACTAACAATCACAGAGCAAAGCCTCGGACGGACAGACAGTCGGACATGGCGAAACTATAAGGGTTCCCAGTTGACTACGGAACCCTAAAACCACCACCAATAAAGACAAAACCTCGATACGCGTTTCGCCTCTAAACGAAGCATCATCATCAGGAGATGCTGGCAGGAGATGTTGCTTGCGCTACGTCACGTATAGAGTTGCTAGCACTTAAAGCACCGTATTCCATAAAACCCTATTTATATTCCCTAGTTGTTCACGCACCTACTCGCGACATCTAGCGCCCAGTGTCGATACTACACCAACCGGCCCTTCCGGACAGAAAATCTTCGCTCTCACTCGACACGATATACGGCACGACAAGCGCACGTTAACTTTTAAACGATATATATTTTTGTACAATTTCATTTTGCGCAATAAACGCACTTCGGAACTTTAATAATAAATTGCTTCATTGAATGGACCCTGGAAACCACCGAATCCTGCACATAATTGGTCTTCGAGCACGGATTCAGCGAGAAAGTCAGCTCGTCAGGACGACGAATTCCTTTACGAGAAGACACCAGCACCTCGCCGACGTCTGCAGCAGTGAACGGTCAGGTCTACCTATCCCGTCTATTCCTCTCCTAATCGAATTGTGTTAAAACCGTGTCGTTTTGTGCATTCCAGTGCGCTCGTTATCGCAAGTCACGCAGCGGCAGCTTTGTCATCTACCGCACCCGTTCGCGTTAATACACGTAAGTTATTTCAATTTCACTTAATCTTGCAAAATGGGTGAAGGGGATGAGGCTGGTGCAAAGTTGATTATTCCTGGTGGGTCAGGAACACCTAGGAAAAACCAGGACTCCGCAATTTCAGACCTTCGAAAACAAAGAGGTCACATGAAAGGTAGATTAACTCAATTTAAAAAATATGTTGACTCCTTTCTAGCGGTGTCTCCTTCTAAAGTACAAATTGCCGAGTTAAAATTACGTATGCAAGCGGCTACAGAGATTTTTCAAAGTTTTAATGAAGTCGAAACACAAATTGAACTTTGTACTCCAGACTCGGAAATGTGTGCAAATTACGAATATGTAGAAACACTCGAAATTTTGTATTTTCGTACTATGGCTAGCGCTAATTGCCTAATCGAAAGTGTAGAAACAAATAACGGTCCTATTGCAAGTTGTAGTCATACCGCGCACAAACCGTTATCAAATCTGAAACTACCTGAAATAAAATTGCCTTCTTTCGATGGTTCGTATGATCGTTGGCTCGAATTTAAGAATTCATATGAAACTATGATTCACAAACATTCCGATCTCGATGCGATTCAAAAGTTTCATTATTTGCGATCGTCACTAAGCGGTAGTGCATTACAAGTAATTAGTGCATTAGAATTTACGGCATCTAACTACATTCAAGCATGGGAATTACTTGAAATTAGATTTCACAACCCTAGGCTTTTAGTACACAACCATGTAAAATCGTTGTTTAATATTTCAGCCTTGAAACAAGAATCTTCGACTCAGATACGTAAATTGATAGACACTATTTTACGTAATTTACGTGCTTTAAAAACGTTGAATGAACCTACTGATTCGTGGGATACGCTATTAATCCACTTAATTGTGTCAAAACTCGATGCTACCACGGAACGTAAATGGGAATCCCACATAGGGTCTATCACAGATAAGCCAAGCAATAATGAGTCTAAGAAACTTAAGCTGGAAGATCTCTTATCGTTTCTCAGAAACCGGGCTGATACGCTAGAAATGATAAACTCGAGTCATTCTAAATCAACGATTGTGACTAATAATAATAAGCATAATTACGCGTCTAACAAACTCGCGCAAGTAGTTAGTTGTGTCTCTGCCAGTACAAATGCGACCAAATCTAAGTCGTTCAATAATAAACCTTTTCGATCCTGTGCGTTGTGTAACGAGAATCATGCGCTGTATACGTGTGTTAAGTTTTTGAATCTACCTATCCAGGATAGATTAAATTTAGTTCGTAACAAAAACTTGTGCATCAATTGTTTGCGTGAGGGACATTCCTTAAATGAATGTTTATTCGGCCCATGCAAACAGTGTCAACAAAAACATAATAGCTTATTGCACGTCGAGAGTAGCCGCAGTGAGAATGTGTGCGTGAGGCCGTCGAATGCGCCTGCACACAGCGCTCACTCATCGGTAGCGAGTACGTCTAGCTATTGTGCGTCAGCTGACCGCGCGCCAGTGGCTCAGTGCAGCGAAGGCGCCGTGGAAGGAACAGGGTTCATTCCCCAGCAAGTTTTACTTTCAACTGCATTAATTGAAGTAGCTGACGCGAACAATAAATTTCATACGTGTCGAGCTCTTCTGGACAATGGGAGTGAACATTGTTTTATTACGGAAGAATTAAGGAAACGATTAAATGCGAATAATATACAGTCCACTATTCAGATCTCGGGTGTAGGACAATCTGTCACGCCGTCGAGTCATTCATGCGATATAAATATTCGTTCGAAAATAAACGATTATCATACGTCAATAAAATGTATTGTCTTGCCGCGCATAACTTCTAGTTTGCCCTCGACTTACATTGATCTTGATCTTATACGTATTCCTGGTAACATTCAGTTAGCAGACCCCACATTTAGCGTGCCAACCAAAATCGATATACTTATCGGTGCGGATAAATTTTGGGACTTATTAGACGAAAATAGGATTCGATTATCAACTGGACCATACTTACAAAATTCGAAGTTAGGCTGGTTGTTATCTGGTCCGATAAATACACGGAACTTGCGCATTAATAATCAAGTCCAGTGTAATTTTACTCAAACGATTGACGCTCAACTCAGAAAATTCTGGGAAATTGAGGACATTCCGCAAGTAAATTGTGTTCTTACAGCTGACGAACAGATATGTGAGGATCTTTTTACAAATACGACGAAACGCGAAAGTAACGGTAGATTTTCCGTACGCATGCCGCTAAGAGAATCAGCTGACTCGTTAGGCGATTCTTACACGTTAGCAAAAAATCGATTTTTATCCTTAGAACGTAAACTTGAACGTTCGCCGGAATATAAACGTTTATATTGTGACTTCATGCGCGAATATGAAGAGATGGGTCACATGACTCGTATAAACGAATATGGTGCGCCGAATTATTTTCTCAGTCACTTTGGAGTATTTCGGGCGAGCAGTAGCACGACCAAACTGCGTGTAGTTTTTCATGGTAGTGCTCCTACCACCACGAATAAATCCCTAAACGATATTCAATTACCGGGACCAGCACTCCAAAATGATATTTTGTCCATTTTACTTCGTTTCCGTCAGTACAAATACGTAGCTTGTGCTGATGTGGAGAAAATGTTCCGGCAGGTTTTGATTCAACCAGATCAGAGATGCTTACAAATGATTCTCTGGCGTGAGAAACCCACTGATCCGTTATACATCTACGAACTCAATACGGTGACATATGGAACTGCAAATGCACCATATTTGAGTATGCGATGTATACGACAGTTAGCTTCAGAATGTGGTGATGACGTCATCGCGCGCGTTAT
Organism: Notocelia uddmanniana; assembly: GCA_905163555.1. Lineage (NCBI taxonomy): Eukaryota > Metazoa > Arthropoda > Insecta > Lepidoptera > Tortricidae > Notocelia > Notocelia uddmanniana. Next base: position 7,834,548 of record LR991064.1, read on the forward strand.
CAACCAAGATATATTTGTAGACGACTTAATTACGGGGGATGACGACTTCCGAACACTACTCGATATTTGTCAAAAAACGTATGACGTTCTGCAATCAGGGTGTTTTCCTTTGCGTAAATGGACCTTTAACCGTGACGTAGCGCACGATGAATCTAAGGAACATTTTGTTGGTGAACACACACAGAACAAAACTCTCGGGCTAGGCTGGGATAATACACGCGATGAATTGTATTTTACCACAAAGATCGATCCGCTGCCTAACTCGTCACACTTAAATAAACGTATGATGCTGTCAATTATTTCACAGATTTACGACCCGCTAGGTTTGCTCTCTCCCGCGGTGATAGTTTCCAAAATTTTACTACAAAGACTTTGGTTAAGTAAAATCGATTGGGACACTCCCGTGCCTAGAGACATCGCGTTAACATGGCATAGTTTTATGGACACTCTGCACTGCTTAAACGATTTACGAATTCCGCGTCATGTAAGGGGTGAACACACAGGAGGTTCAGAACTTCACATTTTTTCTGATGCATCATTACATGCTTACGGTGCATGTGCATATGTTCGGTCAAACGAGAATGGGTCAGATGTCACTGTGAAATTATTGTGTAGTAAAAGTAAAGTAGCACCACTAAAATCACTAACTTGAACTTTCTGGCGCGCTGGTCGCTGCCCGCCTTTATAAGAAAATATTAGATTCCTTAAGGTTAGTATTCACTAACGTTTACTTTTGGATCGACTCGACAATAGTCATGGGGTGGAGTCGTATGTCTCCACATTTATTAAAACCATTCGTTCAAAATCGAGTAACCGAAATAAACGAACTGACTGGTAATTCGATATGGTTACACGTAAATGGCGGAGATAACCCGGCTGACTTATTGTCGAGAGGAGAAGGTCTAGATAGTTTAATTAACTGTAGTTTATGGTGGAACGGACCTTCATTTTTACACGAACCGAAATCGGAATTTAGTAAGGACAAATTCAATCAAAATACAATAATTGATGATTTACCCGAGTTACGATCGAAAACTGTAAGTTTGGTTTGCAACCCATGCGATGAAACATTTAATTTCGATAGATGTTCATTATACATAAAATTAATTCGTATCGGCGCGTATGTACTCCGCTGTATTCATAACTCACGCATTAACTCGGAGCGTAAACAACTTCGCCAAACCGGTTCATTATCAGCGGATGAGCTGGGTGCATCACGTCGCATGCTAGTTAGATTTGCACAGATGCAATCATTTCCTGACGTTTACGATAATTTACTTAAAAATAAACCAATTAAGACGAACGCTAAACAATATAGTCGTATTTCTAGTCTTAACGTGTTTTTAGACGATCACAAGTTGATTAGAGTCGGTGGTAGACTGTGCAATTCAGCTAGTTTCGACTACAACAAGAAACATCCAATGTTATTGTGCAGTAAACATAGTTTCACGGTGTTATTGTTCAAGTACGAGCACAAGCGGCTGCTTCATGCAGGCCCACAGCTCCTCCTATCCACTATGCGTGAATGTTGGTGGCCATTAGGTGCAAGGAACCTAGCGAGGAAAATAGTTCAGCAATGCGTTACCTGTACTCGATTTAAAGGTAAGGTTCTTAGTCCTATTATGGGTAATGTTGTTTTAGACCGGTTAGAACCTAGTTTTCCCTTTGTTCGTACCGCGACGGATTATGCGGGGCCAATGCTCATCCTAAATCGAAAGGGAAGGGGAGCTCAACTTATAAAATCATATGTTTGTTTGTTTATATGTATGGTCACACGAGCCGTCCATTTAGAACTTGTTACGAGTCTCTCCACTAATGATTACATATTAGCGCTTAAACGATTTATTAGTAGAAGAGGTAAACCTCATGTAATATTTTCCGACAATGGAAAAAACTTTGTAGGCGCTGAAAAAGAGTTTTCATTATTTCTTAAAAATAATTCGAAGGCAATAGTCGACTTTGCAGCTAATGATAGCATTAAATTCAGCTTCATTCCTCCTTATTCTCCACATTTTGCTGGATTTTGGGAAGCTGGAATAAAGGCGTGCAAATTTCATTTAAAACGGGTTGTAGGAAATTAGACTAACGTACGAAGAGTTTAGCACGGTTTTAACACAAATCGAAGCGGTCCTAAACTCCCGTCCCATGTCACCTATGTCCGCAGACCCTAATGATTTGGATCCAATTACTCCGAGCCATTTCCTGATATTTCGACCACTGACCAGCCCTGCAAGCGAGGACCTGACAGCTGAGCAGCCATCCCACCTATCACGCTACGCCAGAATCGAACAGCTTCGCCAACACTTCTGGCAGCGCTGGGCCAAGGAGTACATTGCAGAGCTCCAGCTTAGAACGAAGTGGAAGACGAAGAAAGACGACATAACCCTAAACAGCCTCGTCCTAATCAAAGACGATAACCTGCCACCACTCAAATGGCGGTTAGGCCGAGTCACGCGTCTGTATCCCGGAAACGACGGTGTGTCCCGCGTCGCCGACATCCGCACAGCGACGGGTACCATTAGACGAGCTTTTTCAAAGATCTGCCCGCTACTACCAGAGCCGGCAGTCCTCGACGGGTGAAGACTCCTGTTGGGAGCTGGTGCTCCCAAGGCCGGGGGCATGTTCACGCACCTACTCGCGACATCTAGCGCCCAGTGTCGATACTACACCAACCGGCCCTTCCGGACAGAAAATCTTCGCTCTCACTCGACACGATATACGGCACGACAAGCGCACGTTAACTTTTAAACGATATATATTTTTGTACAATTTCATTTTGCGCAATAAACGCACTTCGGAACTTTAATAATAAATTGCTTCATTGAATGGACCCTGGAAACCACCGAATCCTGCACACTAGTATAATTATCTATAAATGAAATAAATGAACTTTATTTTGCAAGTAGGCCGCAATGGCACTTTCACAAGTCAAAATCTACTAGCGTTTCTGAAAAAGAAGACCATTGCCGAGAAGCACCGCCGAAACAATACACCTTCCTACCAAATTTCATAATTGTAGTGCTTATAGTCTCCCGACAATCGGCTGTGACATACATGTGACATACGGACGGACGGGCTGACAGACGGACGGACAGACAGACATGACGAAACTATAAGGTTTCCTTTGTCGCCATTTTGGCTACGGAACCCTAAAAAGAGGAAAAATATTTACAATGCGTAGTTCAACAAGAAATTATATTTGCAAATACGAGATTGGAAATAAGTATTAATTAGTAATCAATCACTTAATCAGTTTTACAGCTTACAGAGCCAATAAGTAAATAAGATGCCACTTACCGCATGCGGCAGTATAGAGCTCGTGGACACCTTCCGATGCTTTCGGCAGCCATAGCGCCATCACTTTTCTGCCTATTGCGACTGGGATTACCTGAAATCGACAAATCATACATTAGTCAAATCATATATTCACACGAAGCCTACTACTAACAAACGAACGAAGTGTACTATTAGTCTTAAAATTGTAACCACCCTAATATGTACACAGTTATGCAATAAATCTTTTTTATTCTTATTCTATGCTTTTAAGGGAGAACTAATTTGCAATCCCAATCCCAATCAGGACCCAACTGAAAACCAGCGTCATGGCTTGCCGTGGCAATATGCTGTATACAATAGTTATATATATTTAGCTTTTTTAAGTCTTGTACCCTACTTAGCTCACTCGGCAAGCCCCGTGGTCTAAAGCTCGCGGTTGTTTTATGTGATAAACGCTACGTTAAGACTGCGCAGTACGTTCGGTTCTCCATACAAACGTATTTATGCTCTCATTTTAAAACGCCAGGCTAGAATAACATGAAACTTTGTATACACAATGGGATCCGGCATATCTAGGTCGGATCATAGTTTCTGTTGCTTGAAATTATAATGGAGAAAAATTCAGCGATTATGAAGGTTTTCATACAAGCCGTAAAAAACTCATAAAGCCGCTGTATTTTTTTTCTTTTCAATTTCTAGCAACAGAAACTATGATCCGACCTAGATATGCCGGATCCCATTGTGTATACAAATTTTCATGTTATTCTAGCATGGCGTTTTAAAATGAGAGCATAAATACGTTTGTATGGAGAACCGATCCACACTGATCGTACTGCGCCCTCTTAAGCTCACGTCTCACGCTGCGCTTGCCGCTGCGTCAACCGCGTAAAACAATGGTTTGTAATTATATTACCTGATGTGAAATGATGTGCGTCAATCGCATTGCGTGTAACGTAGCGTTTATCGCATAAATCAACCGCGTGCTTAAACGCGGTACTCGACTAAAAAAGCATATATTATATAACACTTTCATAAAATACTTTTTGGACTACAAGCTGTCTTAATAAGTTTTATTTTAGCTTATATCATGAACATATAAGGAATATAACAATTTGGTAACATTGGTCATTTTTGACGCACATATCGAAAGATATCGCCCGACCAAGGGTAAGAACCAAAGTATATAAGGTGTTAATTTATTAGTTGCAGATATTTTTACAGCTGATAGTACTCGGTCCCTGGAGTATATTTAAGTATGAAACATTATAGCTTTTACGATGTTTTTTGGAGAAAACTGAAAAACAAATTTGTTACGTAAAAAAACCCCGTTAATCTGATTATTAAATGAGAACTCGTTGAACAGATTCTAGTACCTCTTTTACGTACCACTTAACTGTAACTGGCCACTTCACGTCGATAAATCAAATACTTGATTGTTAATGTCATGCTATTTTCTGTCTGATTGTGTCGTTTGCAAATCAATTTTACTTATTTTTAAATGCCTTCATTTCTTCATGCTTGCTTTTAAAATTACTTTAACTCACTTATTAAAGGCTAGTATTAGTTAACTATCCTAATGGGTGGATTTTCTTGACTAGTTTTAACACGACAGCCCCAATTTCCATCCTACATTACATCCTACATTTGTAGTTTTTCCGCCGAACCATAATGACATTCAAGATTAACAATTGTTGACATGACAGATAGTGTTAAACGTCTTATCAGGCACATGGTGATTATTTTTAGACGAAATTACAAATTATTTTTTTGTTCGGTAAATGAAAACAAAAAAAAATATATGAAAAGGTTTCTTAATTTCTATTTAAAGTGAATTGTTTAAAGTAAAGTATCATTTTAAAATATCTGCAACTAATAAATTAACACCTTATATTTTTAGAAGAAATGTAAGCTTTAATGAAACATTGATCATTGACCCAGTGTTGCCAATTTACTGCTGTAACGTTTAGGATTTCAATAAAAGACATACTAAACACTGCAGTAAGTTTCATACCAGAGTGAGGGCGCTGGCGAGCACCAGCGACAGCGCCACTAGGACCAGCAGAGCGGCCAGCCGCAGGGGGAACCACGCCACTCGGACGTAGGGCTCGTAGCCCGCCGGACCGTCGCGACGCATTAGAGCCTGAGGAACGAATACTAATATAACCAATTTGAGCCACTTTATAGTGCGTAAAAAATATCTGACATTTACAATAAAATTGGACTGAGTTTTGAACAAATAAACTTAGGAAACCAGAAGTAAAATGACCATCCGTTCAGAACGACACACGTTAATGTGCCTCAAATCAATAAACTCAGCGTCAGCAACGGCCTTCTAAGGCTTACGATTACAGGCGGTTTGGTTCAACCCAACCTAAGTCTTCTAAAGGTAGATATCGCTGTACGCCTCCCTAAGGCGTTGTAAGGGGAAGGGGGAACTAGTGAAAGATTTCGTGCCTAAGCTTGATTATTCCGATAGCTCAGTGGCTAGAGCCATTGGCCGCGTATGCTAGATGTCGTAGGTTCGAATCCTGCTCGGAGCACTAAATTCTTCCTTTAAATTTGAAATTCAGATCTCCCGAGGTTACACTATGCTGAGAGACTTGAATTTATTTTTAATGGTCAATACGAGAAACCCTGAAGCGTGAGTAACGATCTTCGAGGTCCCAGCGTTGTGCGTTGAGCTTGAGCATTAAATATATATATATTAGGAGACAATTTTTTCTACACAAATCGAACTAGTCCCATAGTAAGAGCAATAAGGTTTGTGTTATGGGTACTAGACGACGATATATTGAATAGATAAATACTTAAATACTTAGAAAAAATCCAAGTCTCAGGAACAAATGTTTCTGCTCACCACAGAAGCAAATGCCCTTACCGGTATTCGAACCAGGGAGCTACATTGAGTGTATGGGTGGTCGGGCACGGTGCGGTTACCTGGTGCGCCGCGCCGAGCTGGTGCGGCGGGTGCGGCGCGGGCTGCGGGTCGCGCTCGTGGCGCGCGGCGCCCAGCAGGTACGAGCGCAGGCCGAGGCAGCCCGCCGCCAGCCCGCACCACGCGCGCACCGCCCACTTCAGCCACGTGCGCGTGTGCGACTGCTCCAGCAGCGCCGGGAGGATCACCTGCCGACACCGAAAACATCCGGTATTAATACTTAATTAATATAATTGTTGATTGTTGGACCCGGATATATCCTAAAACTACGACCCAGATCCCCGGGGGACGGGCAGCAGCTTCCCTGGAGTGCGGTGGAGATGCTGCGATCGCCAACCCGCATGCCAAGCGTGGCGATTATGGCATTTACCCCCCATGAAATTGGGGGAGGCCTGTGTCCAGCAGTGGACGTCCTCCGGCTGACATGGTGGTGGTGGTGGTAATATAATTGACCACCGGGGGATGGGCAGCAGCATCCTTCGAGTGCGGTGGAAATACTGCGATCGCCAATCTGCATGCCAAGCGTCGGCTGATAGTGATAGTGATGGTGGTGGTGGTGATAGTATAAATGCGAAAGTAAACTCTTGTCTGTCTGTGTTTTACCTCTTCACGCTTAAACCGCTAAACCGATTTAAATTGAATTTTGGTATAGAGATAGTCTGAGTCCCGGGGAAGGACATAGGTTTTTATTCCGGAAATCATTCCTTAGAGGGGTGAAAAGGGGGGTAGCAGTATGTATGGGCGAGCGATATTTAAGCCGGCGCTTACAATTTAATAGCAATTATTTTTATAATATAATGAGTCGCACGCGGACGGAGTCACGGGCAAAAGCTAGTTACGAAATAAACCAACATCGGACGAGTCAGACACGTAACCGTACCCAAATAGTTCCTCCCAGTAAAGCAATTAAAAATAAACCATTACAAATTAGAAATATCACACAGAACGCAGACGAGTTCTGGAGTGGAGTGAGTGGAGATCGCGGCTAGGCAAGCGTAGTGAAGGACGTCCTGCAACGCCTACGTAAAGCGGTGGAGCCAGTATGGCTGTTGATGATAATTACACAGAACGCACGTATCTGGACAGCGCTGCAACATGTGTTCGGCGCATCCCGTGATCGAAATATGTGTGTATCTGCGGCCAACCTTAACTTGCAGAGGCGTAGAGGGCGGGTGGTACGTCCGCAGGGCAACCATAGAGTAACCATGACGCCCCATGATATGACATGACGTGCTTTACAGTCCTTTTGTACTTCCATAGCTGGTTAATGGCAAAAACGATACCGTAGCTCCCTTTATTGAGTCCTTAAGCTCGAAACGCACAGCGGGCGTGGTGCGGTGCGGGATGGAGACGGTTTTTAGGGTTCCGTACACAAAGGGTAAAAACGGGACCCTATTACTAAGACTTCGCTGTCCGTCCGTCCGTCCGTCTGTCACCAGGCTGTATCTCAAGAACCGTAATAGCTAGACAGTTGAAATTTTCACAGATTGTGTATTTCTGTTGCCGCTATAACAACAAATACTAAAAACAAAATAATAATAATTATTAAGGGGGGCTCCCATACAAAAAACGTGATATTTTAGCCCTTTTTCATGGCTACCACCGTTCGTTTAACCGCAAAACCGCGTCCGCCCCGCAACGACGCTGCGCCGCGCTCTGTGCGTTTCAAGCATTAAAGTTGTAAATCTTTTAATCCACATTCATGTTAAGTATGTAATAACTCACTTGCAACAGCAGCAGCTCCAGGCTGAGTTCATTGACGGGCGCCTCGGTGTGCACGGCGACGGCGTACGGCAGGAAGCCGGGTAGTGCGTGCTTGATCACGCGAATGGGTAGCCACAGCATGAACAGTACCGCGGTGCCGAAGATCATGGCCGACGCGACAAGTCGGTGAATGTGACGCCAGACAGAGAGGTGGATCATTTCCTGACAAGTAAAATAAGATTTTATCAAGTTGCTTGTCAGATAACTTAGAATGAAGAGTTGTTGCAGATAATCATACAGTGAAAGATTCAAAGTAGAAAAGACTATCCTGACTTAAAAGTGTTTCCAATAGTTCCAAAATCCTCCTGTTTTCTATTTCGAACAAGGGATGGAAGGTGAAATCACCAATAATTGCTCGGCATTAAAGGATGGTGCCCAAAGTAGAAGATATCGTTTTACTCACAATCTGGGGTTACAGACCCACATTTTTTTTTACCATAGAATTGTTGTGAAGGAAAAGCCACCAGGAAAAACGATCCAGCCATACAGACTAGACTATGTTTCGGTCTGTCAGATTGTAAAATTGTTTTTTTTTTTTATCTCTAGACAAGCTAATGACTGTAGTCTCATCTCACCTCAGACGTAGCAGCGCCATGGTCAAAAATGCAGCTTACTGGTTCAGTCTTGAAGAGAGATGCCTAGATTGTAATCATGGGGAATGTAACCTCATTCCCTTACGAGTTTCTTATAGCTTTACATTCTGGGATGTTTTCTATAATTCATACGCGGCTGGGGGCAGGTTGCTTAAGAATAAACAACAAAACCAAAGACCAACCTGTACAGAACTGAAATCAGGATCATTCAAGTTCTTCAAGAACCACAGCACGCCAGGCCTCAGCACCTCACTCAACAAACAGTATGATGGATATGAAGTAATGCAAGACAGTGGATGAACATGAGGGTCCAGGGTGCTGCCTACAGGCTGGCCTCACGGTCCTTAAGGTTCGAGAGTTCCAGCCATAAAGACTAGGCTGTGTAGTATATCTCTGGCTCTAGCCTCATCTATTAGGCAGCAAGGACAAGGCCAAAAATGAAGCTTACTAATAGCCTATATTTACTCTATACCTAGACACTTATGTATAAGACAGGGGATTGTAGATACATAATCATTTGGATTTCTTTCTGGGATGGTTCATTATCTGTAAATAACAGGGAGCAGACATAACTAAACACCAACCTGCACAGGACTGAAATCGGGATCATTCAAGTTCTTCAAGAACCACAGCACACCAGGCCTCAGCACCTCCCTCAACAACAGTATGAAGGATGCGAAGTAGTACACATAGACCATGCCGACAAGCCAGTGGATGAACATGAGTGTCCAGGGCGCAGCCTGCAAGCTAGCCTCGCGATCCTTCAGAGTTGCGTCGAACATGGAGAGAGAGCAGAGATCCAGCCACCAGCCGCAGACTAGGGGGATGACACCAATCTGTAAGGGATTACTGGTTAGTTGGAATTAGGGAGTAACTCGTCCCATATTAAAAATAAAAGAACACAGAAATGCTTACGTAAATGCCCCAGAGAAAATTTTTAATGACAGTAATGTCTTTAAGGTCGAATATCTTACGTACTGACCTACTATACGTTTCTTTATATTTTTATATATAAAATACTATTAAATAGTATGGCAAGAATGTCAAAAGAGAAGACTATTGTCTGGTGATGATGAATGTTGGAAAATTAGTGATGAATGGGCAATAGTTTAAGTTATGTAGTAAAAGCATGTTTAATGTGGTTTTGAATATTTTAGTTGAAAAGCCTGAGTTTGGTCAAAGAAGATATATAATACCATTTGGTTGCATCCGTATTGGTTAAATAGGTATTAATTCTTAGTCCCATCTCTAACAATTGTATTGGTACTCTGTTGGCATTGTACTTTTTCACTGGTATGGTTAAGAGGGTGCAGTACGTGGCAGTACGCTCGGTTCTCCATACAAACGTATTTATGCTCTCATTTTAAAACGCCAGGCTAGAATAACATGAAACTTTGTATACACAATGGGATCCGGCATATCTAGGTCAGAAATCAGTTTCAGTAGCTAGAAATTAAAAATGAAAAAAAATACAGCGGTTTTTTGAGTTTTTTACGGCTTGTATGAAAACCTTAATAGTCGTTGTATTTTTTCTCCATTATAATTTCAAGCAACAAAAACTAATTTCCGACCTAGATATGCCGGATCCCATTGTGTATACAAAGTTTCATGTTATTCTAGCATGGCGTTTTAAAATGAGCGCGTAAATACGTTTGTATGGAGAACCGAACATACTGCACACTCTTAATTAAGATATGGTTTCAGGAAAATTAGAATAATTGATAATGTTATTTTACAAAACCTGTTAAGCAAGTTAATTAAGTAATTGACATATTATGAAATTGGCTGTTTTGTGTTTGATGCAATGTTTCTTTTTAAAGTTTATTTGTGTAATAGATTCTGGCTATTATGAACATTAAATAAAATATTTACATTAGATTAAAAAGGACATTTGTTTTCCATTTAGGTATACACTTATGTCCATCAGTACATACAATGTTTCGGTATAACATTGAATAGCAACTTTAAATACTGTACAATGCTATAGAATAATAAGTCTCAATTATTTACGATATAAACTACTTAGAGTAGAAATTATTGTAATCAGGTTTTAAAACTGCAAAAAAAATCATAGATTTGCATAAAGAGATTTTATTATATAAATTTCTCAGGTCTCATTTTCAAACAAATTTGTATTTCAACAGTGCCCTGCAGGGTTTCATAGCTGAATGTATAAAATGTACCACCTTGTAAGCAATAAGTAAAACAAATGAAAGCAATAAACATGGATTACTGAAAGTGTTGATACATATATCCTTCTGAATCATAAATAGTTTGATTCTCATTACTAGGTATTGTTTGTGTATAAGTTGAATAAAACACTAACCTCAACAACGGAGAGCAGCGCCACTTTCACTACAACATAACAGAATCCCAAAGCCTTCTTAGCGCTGCGCAGACGGAGTAGTGATACAGCACCATGCAACAAGGCCAGGATAGCTCCAACCAGTACATAGCCTGCAAGTGCTGTCAGAGGCCCCGAGAACGGCCCATCTGCATTCAACCCAGCCATTGCCGCTCCCAACCTTCCAATATGGTATGGACAGAATGCAAACACCACAATAAACAAGGTGTTTAATGAAACTACCCAGAAGACATGCTCTAAGAACACCATAGACCCATCTAAACCTAATAGACGGGCCCAGGTCAATTCCTCTGCTGCTGCCCGGTCCCATTCCATTGGGTTCCAGTTAGCTTCATCACCAACTATTAAATCCCCTTCAGCAGCCTCAGGAGCCTCTTCCCGAGCTCCACCATCATCCCCAGCCCCATCATTCAATCTGTCATTGTTATTATCAGGTAACGGAGCATCTTCATTGGCCCCTGGTGGAATATTTTCCCGTTCCATCCAATCTGGGCCGCCTCCATGCATGATCTGTTCCCGCAGCCACACTAGCCCAATGAATGAGAATAAGGTACATGTCACAACAAAGCAACCCGAGAAAACATCTTTGGCCAAGTTCTCAGCTGAGACAATGTCAAACGGTAAAGAGATTACGGGATCCAGGGAGCCCAGAAACAAGCTGCGGTAGGTCCTACAGGCGGTTAGCGGGACGATACCGAGCCAGGCGAGCGCTACTAGAGTGTAATGTAGCCAGTCCTTCACAGCTGACGCGACTGACGTCACTAGCCCGCCGACCACGTCCCGCATGGGCAGCCGGCCGGGCATGTCCGGCGAGTATATCGGCATAAACGAAAACCGGTGCCCGCACAACTCGCAGATCTCGTTTCGCGAGTATCGCATCCACTGAACGAGACATTCCTGATGTATCCATTTTATAGAGCCCGTGCATATGCACGGGTGGAATAACGGCCGGTCCGACGTCGCCTCGGAGCGACAGAACCGACAGAAGTCCGCGCCGGACGCGTCCGTATCCATCATTATACTCAATCCAGTTTGGCTACTCGGTTAGACCTGCGAAAGTTGACATGACACCAAAATTATTCACACACGGTAGATTATACGTGGATACAAGTTTACCACAATGGACACTATGTTTAAGCACTCCGTACCTCCACGTTAAAACTAATTACTATGGAATACAGGGTATTTTCTAATTAAAAATTGGCAAAATCCTCTTTGTTTGTTAAACCACACATGAGCTAGAGCTAGTGTAGCCAGGAATTCGTCAATATAATCATAAAATCCTACCAAAAACAACAACTTCTACTAACTTTGGTAGGTTTTGTCAAACAATGAGTTTCGAATGTTCAATGGATTTTGTTAAAATATATTAAATGGAGTTTGTTTGCCTTGTAAAATTTTAAACAATTATAAGTAAGAATCAAAGTGATGATAAGTCAAACAATAAATTACAATCAAAGTGCCAACTTTAAAAATTAATTGCCACGAGCAACCGGTATAATCGAATACCGGTTTTTTTTTCCAAACAGGTTTCGGCTATTGACCGCAAACTATGTGATTAGTGTTTTGTTTTCGGTTACCGGTGTTTAAACCGGTTCATAGAAAAACCTATTTTTATCAGTTTTCGTTTTAGTTGAACAAAAAATACACCAGTTTTTTACATAACTCATGAGTAATTGACATCATGAATTGTTTTTTTGACACTTACATGACTTACACATTCATAAAATGCCAAAAAAATATTATTTCTTTTTTGGAAATGGCGGGCTTAGTAAGTCTTTCGAAGTTTGCGGTGGTATACCAAAAAATATGAGACATCATATCGAGTATTCACCATAAAATGATAAGAAAATCAAGAGGCAGCAAACTTTTTAAAGGATTGACGATTTGCAAAGACAAGAAGGATTGTATTTTAAGCATTTAATTAATTAATTTAAAAAAATACTCAATTGACTTTTGCAGCTTCAAATATGTTTTTAATTTGATTAAAATAATTAATTTAAAGTTATTCCTTTATTTTAAGATACTATGTTACTTAAGAGTAATTATTATTTTTTGCCCATTCTTTCGGCTGACATCATAAAAATATGCGGGTGTTTTTTCACATTTGAGTCGGTGTGATTCCCAGACAAAGCAAGTAATTTTTAGATTTTTAAGATATTTAAGGTACTTTTTCTTCATGATGCATAGTCTTGGGACGCACTGTATATTGTTAGCTTTTTCCAAAGGTTTCGATTCCTTAACGTTTAAGCTGTTTTGAAAGTACTATTTATTTATTTATTTAACAAAATTACATTAATAGACTTACAGTATGCACCAAAACGTCTACAATGTTTAAATGTATACACAGATATGACTTATACTTAACAAAATAAGCTAAGAATACAAATTGCACAAGGTAATTATTTTATAAGGAGAGTGTGCCAACTATCGGCAAAGACGTCAGCATCCTGCCTCAACACGAGCTCATTGAGTAGCGCCGGCGCTCGGGCGCCGTGCACGTTACAGGCACGACGCGTGCGCGGGCCCGCCGCCGCCAGCGCCGCGAACAGCGGGCGACGACGGCGCCCCGCACGACTATACTGTTCGGGAACAAATAGTCGGATGCCTTCCAGCGCTATCGGATTGTCGATCTGCCCCCTGAGCAGAAGGCTGAAGTGTATTGCGAGATGTAACTTACGCCAAGAATTTAGCGTCTCGAGTCCCACCATACCGGCTACAAAAAGTGATGGATATAGAAAAGGATAATATCCATACGCGCCATGCCAGCCTTAACGACATTATCCGTCGGGCCTTCGTCAGCGCCGGTGTCCCTGCAGTCCTAGAACCGACTGGTTTGACACGGGACGACAGAAAAAGGCCCGACGGAATGACGCTCATTCCCTGGAAGATGGGCCGACCCCTAGTGTGGGACGCCACGTGCGTCGACACCCTGGCGTCGTCACATCTTCCGGGGACTTCGTGCAGGGCTGGTTCCGCTGCTGACTCAGCTGAGAATCTCAAACGGCGCAAGTATGGAGCCATCGACAGTGGCTTCATATTTGAACCGTTCGGCGTAGAGACCCTCGGACCATGGGGACCGGGCGCACACCGAATCTATATTGGATTGTGCAAGCGCTTGGTCGAGGCTTCACGTGACCGGAAGGCTGGCTTTTACCTCGCCCAGAGGATCAGCATTGCCATACAACGTGGCAATGCTGCCAGCCTTCTGGGTACTCTACCGCCTGGCAGCGATCTGGGGCAATTTTTTTACCTTTAGTTTTAGTTTTATTTAATTGTTTTGTCTTTAAGTATTGTCTCCTACAATTATTGTATTTCTTATGCTTCGAAAATTGTTAGGTTTTTTTTCTTATTGTTACATTTTGATTTCTAATGTATAATAAAATCATTAAACGTTGGTTTAAAAAAATATTTGCTATACATTTTTTTTCAGGAATATGTAACTTGAGTAAATGTTATTGTTGTCACTATATTATTGGTGTCAGTCATTGGAGTAAGTAGAGAATATTTTTATTTATCTGATGAACTCCAAGTTTTTCTGATGTCTCCTAGGCTTTTTTAAATATTCTCGTTGAATGTAATTTTTTCAAACTTTTCTTTACGGACTATTAATTTTTACACCTAATGGACAAAACATTAATTAAATCGCGTAACAAACCAGTCTTGAAATTTGCCAAAATTAAGCTCCAGTATTGTCCCCCCTGTTGCGGTTTCCAACTTTTGAATGATGTTTAATTTTTTTTATTCTTTGATGGTCACACCAACATGGTGCGGTGCAGTCATTTGCCGCGCACTTCAGCTCCGTATTCCACGCGAACACCCCCATTCTGGATGCTGATGGTGCCGCTCGAGATGCAGCCGGGGGTTCAGACTCCGTTTGTATAAGTTTGAGTTATATTTCATCTGTCGAACTTACTCGCGTTGTTAAAAAAAATTGGCAAGATTTTTGAGGGAGTTGTTAACAGGTGCATTGCGCCTGTTATATGTAACAATAAGATAAATCTTCCAAATGGTAGAAAAATATTGATTGAAAATTCGACAACACTGTTAATTTTTTTTAAACACAAAAGTTTTTCAACGTAATGCAATTCATCCATATTCAATTCTTAAATTTTATAATTTTTCTACTTTTCATCAAAGATTACAGAGTTAAATTATTACACATTTTACTAGTCTTTTAAAGAAGTTATTGAATTTTTTTTTGGGCTATAATGTTACCAGCCTTAATGGGTATTATGTCAAGTCGAACAGCTGGAAACTGTCAACTGTCAATGAGCTGTCATGTCTCTGTGGGAACTACGTGTCCCGGTGTCCCCAAACAATAAGTGAATTCAAATAAACTAGTTTTTAAGATAATTAGTATCTAAGTCACAAGGTATTTAATTAGTTAACGAACTATCCTTAATGTCGTTTTAGTTCCCATTCACAAAAATTGCAAATCATTGATGAAGCAGATTTTTTTCTATTCAGTTCTATGTTAGTTTACAAAACACTCGAAACTATGAAGTCATAACGAACAATTTCCGTTTCAGATGAAAACGAGAGTCATTATGATGATTTAGAACGAGCAGAATCTTTCAAAGTACAAGATGTCTTCCAAAGACACTATAATTAAGATAGACGAGTCAAAAAATGGCCGGGAAAGCCAAAAAACTGAGATTAATATACTATGCCTCAATTTAACGCGATACAGCCAGCTCACACAATTTCTATGCTGTTGTATATTTGTATTTATATGTTATTTAGCTTATGGATATTTCCTAGAGCTCATATTCTCTGAGCCGGAGGTGAAGCCTGTGAGTTTGTATATAACTCTCGTACAATTCGTTATAACTATGGCACTCAGTTACGTGGAATCGATGATAAGGAATCCTATTAAGAGGAAGTGAGTATTATCATTAGTATTTTATTGTATGATTATGATTACTTATATTTTGTAGGTAACAACTATAGTTGTGAAATGTAGCTTTTTTCATTCTGCCTTAGTAACACAGTAATACATACATTCATAGGTTCCTCATAGAAATAACTGGAACACGTACCTTATAGAGTTAAGCTCACTTTTCTAATAGTTATAAATTTTTATTACAACTCTTACCTAACTGTTATTTTGTGCAACAAAGTATTTATACACATTATAAAAGTATAGTGTTTATAAATACTCATTGTTATATATTGTGAGTATAGGACTTACCATAAGCTGTATTGTATAATACCATAATGTATTTAGATAAGATTTCAATTAATGTATACAACAATTTGTATTAAAATATAAAGAAAAGGGGTCTCTATTGTTATATCAAAAAAATATTGACAAATTATCATTTCGCAAACAATTTTCCGCAAATTTTCATTTGCCAAATTATTATTTGGCAAATAAACTCTTGACAAATAATTATAATACAAACCTAATGTCTGGCAAGTGAACAGTTAGACAATGACTCGCTTACCAACTAGTACTTTAACCAAATTTCAAGTAGTCAAATGTTTCAGTTGGAAAAACATATTTTACGCAAGCAAGCAAGCAAAGTTTTCCCGCTCTTTTATAAAAAAAATACCCTCGAAGACGAAAGCGGGAGCAAAGCTCCCGCTTTCGTCTTCTAACCTATCCGCGATCCGAGTCGGTTTTGCCACTAAGTTCCTGTATAACACAATAACTCTTAAGCAAGCAAGCAAGCAAAGCTTTCCCGCTCTTTGATAAAAAAAATTACCTCGAAGACGAAAGCGGGAGCAAAGCTCCCGCTTTCTGCTTCTAACCTATCCGCGATCCGAGTCGGTTTTGCCACTAAGTTCCTGTTCCCTACTGCCTACGTGAAAACTTGAACTTGGCTTTGTGGCTATATTACTATTAGATTCATAGTTGTTATATTACAAGTTCAAGTAATAAGTATGTAGATATTGTACGATTTGTATTAAACTTTTAACTTGTTTCAGACAAATTCATTTGACAAAATATTTATTGTCTAAAGATTTTCTGCTTTAATGAAGTATTTGGTAAAAGACCAAATGCCTGAACGTTATTTTCCGTGATAATATTATGTTAAGTAAAAATTTGTCCAAATGAAAATGTGCCTACTAAAATTATTCCAAAGATTGCATTACCAAACGTAACAGTTGCCAAAATTTGTTTGGGTAATGAAATTTTACCAAAATAACTTTGGCAAAACGGCAGGATCCTAAAGAAAAGTGTCACTCACATTTTTAATGGCGAATATCACTCGACATGTTTCAAACCGGTATGCGGGTTTTATTTATATGCACTTGTCCCAGCACCGGCACATTTAGCACACAAAGCATAAAATATGTCGAGCAATATTCAACCTTAAACATGTGAGCCACCCCTATCCACCACCATATCAGCCGAAATACGTCCACTGCTGGACATAGGCCTCCCCCGATTTCATGGGGGTAAATGCCTTAACGCTTCGCATGTGGGTTGGCGATTGCACCCCTACATTATATTTCAACATGTCTGAAACTGAGGAGTTTTCAACATTCTAAACTCTATTTTTACAGAGTTCCATTAAAAACATATGCTCTACTAGCAGCATTGACACTTGGAACCATGTCATTGTCAAACCTTGCACTAAGTTACCTGAATTACCCAACACAGCTGATCTTCAAGAGCTGCAAGCTGATACCCGTGATGATTGGCAGCATTATCATACTGGGGAAGAGATATGGTTTCCTAGACTATGTGGCTGCTGTGGTCATGTGTGTTGGCCTTACTATGTTTACTTTAGGTAATACCAAATCAGCAATTTACTATACTACTTAATAATAATAGCATAAGCATGCATAAGTTACTGAGTTGATATCACATTTATTTTTCTGCGTAATGGTAATGGTTAGTGTAAAAATTGTCCCCTAATATTTATTTATTTATTTTATTTATTTAAAGATACAAATGATACAAGGTCCTAATCAAAATCGTAGAAAAAGATAAATGAAAAAACGTACGTCGATTTTGATAAACTAGCATTGTTACGAAGATTTTCTGACAAAATAAAGTTGATCATACTTAGAGAAAGATGTTATGTTTTTAATTTTTAACCGACACTTCGAAAAAAGGAGGAGGATCTCAATTCGTCGGAATATATATCATCAGCCGAAAGACGTCCACTGCTGGACATAGGCCTCCCCTAAAGACTTCCACAATGACCGGTCCTGCGCCACCCGCATCCAGCGGACACCCGCGACCCTTACCGAATGTGTATATATATATATTATTATGTATCTTCACAAAAATCTTTTTTTGAAAGGGTGTGTTTTCTAGATGGTCCCATTGTCACCAAGTCTGGATTTGATGACGGGATCTTGGAAAAATCGAAGGAACTCCTCAAATTAAAAACCAAGAGGATGGGGTAAGGCAAAAAATAAGGAACTCCTCAATTTATATACCAAGAGGATGGGGTCTGGCAAAGTTTGGAGTCAGTGTTTTTTGTTAAAAATTTACTTGTTAAAGAGATACTCTTTGTGTGATAATGAGAACTTTCTCGCTTACGCACACTAAGACAATACAAGTATAATACACTCGCTAAGTATTGTGAGATAAATCATCTATTCATTTTCCTCAATCTATTGATTTCAGCGGATTCAAAAACGTCACCAAACTTCGACGTCATAGGAGTGATAGTGATATCGCTAGCTCTTCTATGCGATGCCATCATTGGCAATGTTCAGGAGAAGGCGATGAAGCAATTTCAAGCGTCCAATAACGAAGTGGTGTTCTACTCTTACGCGATAGGGTGTATTTATCTGGCTGTGATAACGGGGAGTACTGGGATACTGCCTACTGGATATATTTACTGTTCAAAGGTAAGTATTCCACTAGTGGCTCTGTGAGCATGTATAGACCTCCCAAAATTTTTTTTTATTTTCATATTTTAAAATTTCCAAAAACTGACTCGACAAAAAATTCTATACATATAATTATTGAACCGGTTGAGAAATGAGACCTGTAGAGGGGAACATCCGGGCAGACAGACAGACATACGAAAGAATTTTTGTCGAAAGCTGAAACGGAGACGCTTCGCTCGCTCGGTCAACTAAGCAAAAGTATTAAAATACTTTTGCATCTTATTCCATTGTGATAAGATGAAAAAGTGTTAACTTACTTTTGCTCTTGACTGTACGAAAGTAAGTTAGAGGAATTTGAAGCTTCTGAACCGGAATTAAACTTCATATTTCAATGGCAGCAGCAATGGTCGCTAGCAGTCACGATTGCGCGGCCCGGCACGGCGCTGTCATTTAATTTCTTTTTTATACCACGTTGGTGGCAAACAAGCGTACGGCCCGCCTGATGGTAAGCGGTCACCGCAGTCTATGGACGCCTGCAACTCCAGGGGTGTCACATGCGCGTTGCCGACCCTTTAAAAATTTATACACTCCTTTCTTGAAGAATCCCATACTGTAGTCCTTAGGGAAAACCTCATCATCATCATTCATTTAAATATAGGTACCTAGAATGTAGCTACTATGTTATATTGTAGTATTCTGTGCTAGTATGTTGAAGGTTCGAATTCCTTTGAGTCTAGTAAAGACGCGCGCATCCCCGGCCGTCAGTGCTGAATGTTCGGACGAGCCTATCCTTATTTTTGAAATCACTGCTATTTTTTTGCTATTATCAAACCGACTCTTCTTTTTCCCGGCTTTTATACAATTTTATTTGGAGTCAGCCCTCCCAGTACATTTGTGCCACATCGCACGGTTGTGGGTTGTCTCTCGCGTTGACAGTTTTCAGAGGGCCTACCGGGAACCGAAAACGAAGTGTCTTCCTCTCTGTTGGTCGAATATTCAAGTGCGACAGAGAGGCAGATAGTTAAGAGGCAGGCAGGTCGTTTTTGATGGTCTGTGTCCAGGTTACTAATTTCGGATACGATCTTGACCGAAATTAGCCGAACTCAGATATACATTGAGAAATGTCGCCCATCAGCCCGCCCGCTGGGACAGTGCGGTGGTTATGTCGGACTTGCACCGACTAAAAACCCCCGACATCTTCCTCAACTCATTTCGGGCGGCTCTGGGCTGGGATATCCTTCGGAACGCACCGTGCCGCCCTATAGTGTGCCGCGCTCTGTGGGTCCCACCATCTGCTTTCATAGACGATCACAGCCCCCAACTGTGTCCATCTTCGACCCCAAGGACCCCCTTTTAGTCGCCTTCTACGACAGGCAGAGGATACCGTAGCCGTATTCTATGCCCCGGCTCGGTTGCCTAACAGTCCAGCCACGACTTTGCGCGGATTGCGGCGCGGCAAGCGTTTTGTATGTATGCATGAAAAATTCTTTGTTGATGTTTATTGTGTTTTTTTATCTGTACACTCACGGTCGAGACGCGCAACGCACTGCGGTTAGTTGGTATCACACGCAATGTATTAGAAAAACCGCTGCCGCCGTCGCTTGAAGTTGTGGCCGGGCCGTAATGATATGCAGAATTGCGGGCACCGTAGCCTATGAAAGCGGGATTTATTCTGCCATTTGTACTTATTTATTTTGTTTGTGCAATAAGGTGCCCTTTGAACGCTTTCATGTTTGAGTGAAGTGATCACTGAGACGCCAAGGTATCAAAAATTGATGTAACGTTTAAACCAATAAAAACAATTCATAAAAGATTTTTTTCATGATAAAAGTACACCTTCACTACGACCTTTTTAGTGGTTGTTGGCGTGGTGAGCACGACGATACACGACCACTTTATAGGTTCTTGGAGTATAAAGAGTTAAATTAATAAATAAATCATCTCGTTTTTTCAGAGCCCGCTGGCCATGTATGCCAATATCTTCCTGCTGAGCCTCAGCGGCTACCTGGGGCTGCAGGCAGTGCTGACACTGGTACGCATCAGTGGCGCAACAGTGGCGGTTACTGTCACCACTATGCGGAAAGCTCTCTCCATCATCATATCGTTCCTGCTGTTTAGCAAACCATTCGTCTTTCAGTAAGTTGTTCTATCTCGGATGTGTTTAAAGAACAGTAAATTGGATACAATAAACCATGGCCTTGAATAAAAGCGAAAATTAGAAATTTTATATTTATAGCAACTAAATTCGATTGTCTTTGGGGGAGGCCTATGTCCAGCAGTGGACGTCTTTCGGCTGACATGATGATGATGATGAAATTCGATTGTAAATTTAAGCAACAAAAAAGCAAGCATGTTAGCAATTTTTGCTACATAGCAATAATCAAAGTATGAAGAAATAATTGAGTGTATTAGGTACAGAGATTCTTCTGGTATCATTTCAACTTTTTCAAAAGGTCGATGCCTGCTACGTGTGTAGTAGGGCACAGTTTCGTTAAATTTTTTATACCACTTCGGTGGCAAACAAGCCTACGGCTCACTGGATGGTTAGCGGTTTATAGACTAGCAATTCCAGGGGATTCGTATGCGATTTTTTTTGCTTTCTAATATGCTTGTCTTAGGGATGCAAATTCTTACACTTACCTATTTCCTTCCAGATACGTATGGTCCGGCATGCTGGTAGCTTTAGCGATATATATAAACCACTACAGCAAGAAGAACCCGGGCTATGTACCCGCCATAGTGCGGGGTTGCATACATTACACACAATCCTTCTATCAGTCAGAGTATAGGTATTTACGGATGAAGTCGAAAATTTATGCAGACACTGTATAGTGATGCTGTAGGTATATTCATTTTGTAAGGTTATAGTTAAAAAAACATGTCCGGTGTAGCCGGTATCAGACTTTTTTTTCATGGCGAGGTGAGGCGGGGATTATTTTTCTTTTAATTTAGGCAAAAATAGACATTATCCTCTAACCGCCCAAAGCTTATTAAAGGATATCTTCTGTAATGGAATTTATTTCTTTCATGATTTAAACAGAGTTGATATTTTTTAGTTTCCTTTGATTTAAAAACAAAACTAACTCTGTTTCGTAATATAGTAGATTGACTCTACATTGTATTTTTTTCTTGTGGCTAGAACTGTGATTAATTAATATTATTGTTTTCTTGGCTTGGCTTATTATGATACACATTATTGGATGTTTTTTTTTGCATTTTTTTCTAGACCTTTTTGTTTGCAAAGCGCAAATAAACTCACGATTTTTTTTACTTGCCAAGGGAAATTCAGTGTCGACAAAATATTTTGGGCCATAAAAGCTCTCGCTCCGCCTCGCCAGTGAAAAACCTTTATCACATTTGCATACAACGGACTTGCCGGCAATAGAAATTTGACGCTTTCAAAATTATGAAAGAATTTTGAGTTCGAAAATACTTGTGTCATTGCCGTCACAGAAAAATATAGTTTTTCAAAAAATAATTGGCGATATCCTTCATAAAGTGATAAAGAGATTTAATTTATTAATAGAGGTAGTTCTTAGATCAATTTTAATAGAGCTAAGGTATTATAAAAAATTAATACAAAGACACTAGCTAGTAGCTAGAGTAGCTAGACATGAAACAATTATTATAATATTAGGCTAGCATGTCACAAACTGAGATTATGAATGTCGCAAATTATCTACGTATTTGTACGTGTTTACATACATGAACAACTCACGCCTGGATTAACCTAGTGGTTTAGTACTTTTGTACTGTTATGTTCTCAAACTTTTTAATTTATTAAGAACTCAAATCTGTGAAATTGGAATAAAAATACATATTTTTATCAATGACATTTATTTCATTGTATGTACAAAATCTTAAAAATCTAGTCAATTTTCATACAAAAGTGTCGAAATTTAACGTGTTTGATTATTTGGAATGTTATTTAAGACACTATTTTTCATTGGCTTTATACACTTCCTAAGATGATGAGATGATTAAGTGATTAAAGCAAGGGTTTAATACTTATTAGGGCACTTGCACACTGCTGCGATTGCACCACTACTTTGCCATACGGGCCAAGTATAAGGGTAGATTCACTCTCGGAATAAAACTGACCACAAAAGTACAACAAAGCTATGTCACAATCACAGCAAGTGGCCAGGTAAGTGGAAAGAACAGAAAATATTAGTTACTTGACGTAACTATTAATTAAGATCAACGATCAGTCGTTTAAATTGAAATTAGTTTATATTTTACAATAGTTACATGTCAATAGATAATTGGTCAAAATCATATAAAAAGTTACACAGGTCACAAGGTTTAACTATGCTAGAAATTAAATACGTTCCCCCTACGTCTACCATTTCGCTCACAATGTACAATTATCTCTTTGGTATATGGTCCTAAAGCTAGGTTCATTAAATTTTGTTTTTTACATTAGGGCACTCCTTTGCTGCGGGACAGCTCGATCCTATTGCACCGTGTGACTTAAATGTGTAGATTGATTGCATTCGCAAAGGAGCGTGTATATATTTGATTTTTATAAGACTTGGCAGTATTTTTAATTTGTACGCAATACAGGTTTACAATGTGTGTACATTAAAATTATGGTGCAAAAAAGTTGGGAAAAGTGGTACAACTGAGTGGTATGATGTGAGAACATTGGAAAGTATGAATGAGGCGTGTTTTGAGATCTTTCATAGTTTTCTTTTTAATTTAATTACTGTAGTGTTGTGCCTTAAGTGATAATGTATCACATACCATTTTAGAATATGAAAAATATCGTGTTAATATTTTATATCGTTTTTAATATTATTGCTTACGTTTTTAGTGAACATTCTCATTTGTACAAAATGCAAAACAATACTACGTGCGCTTATAAAGCTACCGTCGCTAATAAATAAGAAAATATAAAGTGAAAATTTGCACAACTATGTTTACTCTTAATATATTTTAGTGGACTTATGCGTAATTTCGTAAACAGCGTTGTCGCCTTCGACTCGGAAACGGAAGCCGGCTGTGAATAAAAACGACAAGCTCACACATTCCTGTATTGTTAAACGCTTTTGAGTATAAAAATACTAAAAAGTATGAAATAACAATGGTGTTGTCTATAGGCACTGGAAGCGTCTTACACCATCACGATTTCATTATTTGCTAAGGACCTTACACAGTCTCGCACTATTTCACTATATCACAGCACCTATGCACTAGTCTTGCACTTCTCTGTAAGGTATCTCACTGGTCACTGTGAACGACTCGAAGTAGTGGTTGAGGAATTCGAAGGTTGGCCGTTTTTCTGGGATCGCGTCCCAGCATTGCAGCATCAGTCTATAGATATCGTCTGGAAGGCAATGTCCTACTGGTTTGGGCATTCTGTACCCTCTCTCGACTTGTTCTATGACTTCCTTTCCATGTAAACCTGGATACGGTATCTGTCCATACGTGAATAACTCCATGAGTAGTATACCGTAGGACCATACATCGCTTTTGATTGAGAATCTTCCGTAGATGATTGCTTCAGGCGCGGTCCATTTGACTGGGAACCGTGAACCTTGTTTAGGGCAGTATTCGTTGTCTTCTATGACTCTGGCTAGACCGAAGTCGCATATTTTCGCTATGTTATTCTCGCCTATTAGTACATTTCTGGCGGCTAAGTCTCTGTGAATGAGAAGCTTGGATTCCAAGTATTCCATTCCCGATGCGACTTGAGCTGCGATGTAGACTAGGTCTTCGAAGTGTAGGAACTTTCCTTCTCCGTTTCTGAGGAATTCTAAAAGGCTGCCTTTGCTCATGTACTCTTGGACTATGTAGACTGGTTCTTGGGTGGAACAGACGGCATATAGAGCGACCAGTCGCTTATGCCTGAACTTCTTCATAATAGCTGCCTCTTGTAGGAACGCTTGGGTGGACATCGTGCCCTCTCGCAGTGTTTTCACGGCGACCTGAAAAAGCGTTGAATTAGAACTGGTATTTTGCATTTGCGTAAGGAAACGAGTTTAGAAAGTATTATTAATGACGGTGTCCGTAAACCGGCTTAAGTATTCGGCTCCGTTGCATAAATACAATCGTATATCTATTCATCGAGTAATATATTACATTTAAATTGACGTCGATAGGTGAATTTGGGGTATGAACACACCGACCTTAAAAAGTATCGCCTAGGCTTGCTTGTTTCACCATTTACTCAATTGTTTCGACTGTATTTAATTCATTGGGTAGGACAATTTAATTTTAAAGTTTAATAATATACTCTTGTGTCTCTATCATATGCTTTCATTATCAATTGTATAAGAACCGGTTTAATTATAATAGAAAATATAAAATAACGAGTGATTTATATAAAAATAAATATATATTGGGGGATAATTTTCCCGACAGAGTCCCAAACTAAGCAAAGCTTGTAATATGGGTTCTAGACGACTGTATATAGTTATAAAGATAAATACATAGGGAACTTCCAAGATGCAGGAACAATATTCGCGATAAATGCACAAATAATGCCCGGGCCGGGATTCGAACCCGGGACCTCCGGCTTCGTAGGCAGGGTCACTACCAATTAAGCCAAGGTGCTTTAATCGCTTATACCATTTTTTTTAAAACCCACCTGCTTTTTTCCAAATATTCACCCCTACGACTAAGAGGAATCTAAGGACACTTCATATGGTACAATCTATCAAGCCGTTTAAAACACTCGAGCGTGCCAAAGAAATAGACAGACATACATATATACAATACATCGAAAAACATAACCCTCCTTTTACCCCAGTGGGAGAAAAACAACGGCCCAAAAACGTTCCACATAAGCCTGCCGAAGCTAGCTGGCATTTCAACTCACCTCAATATTGTTCCGCCACTTGCCATAGTACACCTCTCCAAAGTTCCCCTGCCCCAGCTTCCTTATAAGCTGGATCTCGCTGCGCGGGATCTCCCACTTGTCCCTCAACTCGGGTCCGAGGTCCCACATCTGGGGCTCGGGCTTCGGGCACGGCCGCGCCAATACGTGGCAGAGGCCTAGCGCGTTCTCTGCAAAACGTGAGCATCTTTACTTAGATAATGTTGTATGAAGAGGTTAATGGGGTTGAATGATCATGCTTTCTACGAATGTTAATAGATTAGTCAATATTAAATAGTTGGGCTAAAGTACCCGGAAATATTGGAAAAAATCTATATGATACCATAGGAATAAAGATGTGTTACTAAGTATATATGTATACAGCGTGCTCGGGATGTACCCAAGGATTTTAACCTCTTGACCGCCACAATGTCCAGTCGTGACAGCCAATGAAAAGGCGCACACGCCAACGTCATCAATACATCGGGTGCAATCGTTCGATTTTGGCATAGGATCGTGTAAGAGCAAGCAAGAGAGAAGTACCAACATTACCGACCCGAAGAATGTTTTAAGTGCTCAACTACTGTAGTTTCGATTTACGACAACGCGCTTCCATTGCCACTTAGTGCATCTTAGTCATTATTATTATCTCTTTATTCATTTTCTTTCTTAGATTAGGTTTTTACAATAATAAAAAGTAAAATATAAAACAATATTTACAAAACAAAAAATCATTATAAAAACCTAACCTAGGGTGCCGCCGTAAGCGAGGCAGGGCCTAAGCTACCGGTGGTTAGGGCGACAGAGAGAGGAACCTCCTGACTATTCGCGCCGTGTCCAGGAGTACCGCCTTCTGTATCTGACCCTTATTATATATAATAATAATAATCTTAGTCATAAATATCAATGAATATTAAGCCAAAGTATATGGGCGTAAGACTGCACATACTCAAAAAAATAAATGAGCTGTTAATCGCCACTAATAATCCCATTTCATTTTATATCGGCAAACTCCTTTACCGTTAGGCTAATTAAATTGCCCTTAGAATCATTTAGAACCCTTTACAGCGTCCATAAACAAAGTCCCCAAACAAAAGCCATTTAGGGCAAAGAACACAAACAAAAGGTTTAAATAGGTAGTTGTTTTATATTCGGGTGTAACCCACATGCAAGCCAACTGTATGTAAATCGGTGGATATTTAAAATTAGGGTGGCGACTGGTTTAGCTCGAATCGTGAGTCAAGACGGATCGATAAGCACGATCGCATAAAAAAGGTTGTATGCGAAGACGGAAACGCATGTAGAGGATTGTCATCGTGTTAGTCATTTGAATTTGATGCTGATGACTAGCTTAGTGTAAATAGTTTTTTGAAGAAGCCATCGTTATCAGGAATTGAGTACTCATAATTATTGTATGGTAATTCAAGTGGGAACATTTGAACACGGTTAATGGAAGATAAATGAATATTGTAAATTGTCGCTGGCGGAAAGCATACATTAGACTTGCAAAGTTAGAATTAAGTACATGCAAATTGAAGATATCTTCCATTTTGTCTTTCTCGCAATTTACTTTAGAATGAAGGTTCATTGTTCTATTTTTGCGTGAGAAAATGGTTTGTCTATATGAATCTTATGACACACGACCAATTAATCAATGAGATGCTATAATACAGGATGAAATAGACGAAAGCACCACTCACTTGTATACGACATGACTAGCGCTGGTAAACTCGGGAACGTTTGATTCGTAGCAATGTAGAACCCTCCATTATCCAACGGCTTGATCTTGTAATGCTTCACATGGTACCCTCGACCCTCCTCCCAGTCTTTAACACTGAGACTGAAGCCGTGAGGGTTGTGCTCGGCCGGTCGCACGAGGAACGTCCCTCGGGGATTGCTCTCAGCTAGTAGCAGCTTGTCCGCCTCCTTTCTTGAAACGGTGGGGAAGAACCAACTGGAATGTGGAGATTGCCTTTAGCAGAAAGGTCTGGTTAGAATGTGTGGTGGGATCGGACCGTCACCGTTGGTTCCCAGAAGCTATCCGCAGCTAGTTTGTAAGCTTTCTTTGTACAGCAAGCCGTATGTTTAATGTGTAGTGGCTGTAAATATTCTAAGATGTAACAAGATCGATCATCAGTCAATTGTGAGTATGTGATATTTGTCGAACATATTGTTATAAAGACGTTCCCAGGATTCCCTAAACGAGAAAGATGATGGGCACCGTGGTACGTTGCTGTCTCATCCACTAATATACCGCTGCTGAAAATCTAAAAGCGTTCCGGATCCACAACTTGATATAACTCAACCAAGGTAATAGTTATATATACTAGGCTAGAGATTAGTTAGGGAATGAACTGAACTCACTCTTCGCACTCCACAGAGCTCTCCTCGGCAACAAAGTTGACAGGCACCAGCCCCTCCCGCCTCGTGGTGAGGTGCAGCACTCGCCACCAGTCCGTCTCCGCGTCGTTGAGGACCTCCATGCGGTCGCCCTTGCGGAACGATATGTCGGACTCCGCCCGCGCCGTGTACGCGCATAGCGCTTTTACTACACGCCGTCCGCCGTTTGTTATACCTGGAAATTAGATGTTTAGTTTATGGAATGTATCAAACTAGATATGCAAGGCAGTTTGCTGGTTCAAAATGTTGAGCTGAGCGCATCTACCCGGTCTCAAACTCCCTCTATTTTCCATTGTTTACATCAATTGGCACGTATATTGTTCCTGAGTCTTGGATGTTTCCTATGTATTTAATTATGTCTTTATCTATATAAGTATGTATACCGTCGTCTAGTACCCATAGCACAAGCTTTGCTTAGTTTAGGACTAGGACGATGTGTTTAAGATTGTCCCCCAATATTTATTTATTTTATGACTTGTATATTAAAACGTCCATTACGAATATATATTGTAAAATAATAAGTGTTACACTTCCAGTCAAACAAAAGTTTTAGTAACGGCTGGTACTCACATGTCCCCGGGTTGCGCGTGCGCACGATGTCGGCGGTGCGGCGTGGGCCGGCGCGATTGTTGGGCTCGCCCGTATACCGCGTCTCCAGCGACGGGCATGCTGTGAAGCCTGGCTCGTTCTTCTTGTATGCCGGATACACTGGAAACGGGGCAAAATACTGCCTATGTAACTATTGTCATTTAGTGTAAATGGTTTCTTAAGAGGCTGACAAGCGCCAATGACCTTGGCTATGTCGGTCTGCGTCTTTTTGCACCGGAGTGCAAGAGAAACTACCTATATACCTGCTATACAAGCAGATAATCAAACATTTAATGATAAAATTAAATATATTCACATTCATATTATGTGTTTTTAATTATACATGTTTTAGTTGAAAAATTGATTAGTTTAAGATAATTTTAAGACGTAACTTTGCGATTTTTTTAGATATAGCCGATTTTCTTAAATCTTGTTTTGGAATCGTCCACACCCTTGGAAATATAATGAATATAAACGTGTATTTTTATTTTTTTACAAATAAATGGTTTTTGTTGGATCACTATACAATATAAAAATGTCAATTTAGCTCTATTCAGCGTCTTAATACTGCCTATGTAACTATTGTCATTTAGTGTAAATGGTTAACTGGACTCCTTAGGCACGTCCACGTGCACATACACATTCTGCGAATGTGCCAATGTAACTTGGTCAAAACATCTGTGTACATGGTTTCTTGACGCCATTAGGTCCACGTCCACAGAGCACATATAAATTACTAAGTGACGTATGAGGTAGTTGCCAGTTAGAAGGTAAATTTGCTTCAAACTTTTTGTAATAGTAACGTGTTTATGGCAATTTACTTTTCCTATAAAATAAAATAAGTAATGTCGGCGCTATTTCACCTATAAATATTTATAAATTAGTGTACAAATTATGACCGATAATCGGTATGAAATTATTTTAGTTTTAGTCACAGGTGCGGCAAATTGTTCATACAATGTCATGTTTTTTGTTTTGTTGTGATTGTTTTTTTTATTTAATTGTGTGTTGTTGTTGTTGTGTTACATAGTACGTGATAACAAAAATAGAGGTGTGGACAATTATCAACTAACTGTAAAAAAAACATCAAACAAAAACTCCCTAAAAAACCACCAAAAAGCGAAAAATACTATAGCCAATTAATCTATTAGATACAAAATACAATAATGCGAGAAGTCGATGCCAAGCTGAAACACCGAC
Organism: Notocelia uddmanniana; assembly: GCA_905163555.1. Lineage (NCBI taxonomy): Eukaryota > Metazoa > Arthropoda > Insecta > Lepidoptera > Tortricidae > Notocelia > Notocelia uddmanniana. The sequence goes on from LR991064.1 coordinate 7,864,289, forward strand.
AAGCAAGCTAAGGCACCGACTTCAAACAGATCAGAAAGTATATACGAGGCTTGCACTGAAAGTGGCGGGAATCGAATACTTATTAATTTATTTTTAACATGTATTATACCTTTTCATAATCTCTGAAGTTTCCTTATCTCAACACACTGGCCACTTAGAAAAAAAAAAGTATGGTTCGGTTTCAATTGTTTATTGAAGTCGTCGAGTCACTGCTTAAAATGGAATTGTGCCGTGAAAATTTCAGAGCTATGATTTATTATGACTTTAAAAGTGGACTAACACAAAAACAATGTGAAGAGCGGATGGTTGCTGCTTTTAATATTGAAGCTCCTTCAAAGACTACAATATACAGGTGGTATTCAGAATTTCAACGTGGCCGTGTATCCCTCACCGACGAAGTGCGTGAAGGTCGACCAAAATCGGCAGTCACGCAAGAAAACGTCGATGTTGTGCGTCGTCTGATAAATGAAGACCGACATGTGACATATCGGGAAATTCAAGAGCACCTGGGTATTGGAATGAGTCAAATACAAATTATTTTAAAAGAAGAATTAGGCGTGAAAAAGTTATTTTCCCGTTGGATACCTCACCTATTGTCTGACGAGCAGAAAATAGTCCGTGTCAATTGGTGCCGCAAAACTTTGAAAAGATTTAACAAGGGACGCTCAAATGCTGTTTTTAGCATAGTATCAGGTGACGAGTCGTGGATATACGCTTATGAGCCTGAAACTAAAAACCAATCCCGAGTATGGGTCTTCGAAGACGAGCTCAAACCCACAAAAGTTGTTCGTTCTCGCAGTACGGCTAAGAAGATGGTGGCTACGTTTATCTCTAAATCTGGTCACGTAGCTACTGTGGCTCTTGAGGATCGTAGAACAGTCAATGCTGATTGGTACACCACTATTTGTTTGCCGAACGTCTTTGCTGAACTCCGAAAAACAAACCCTAGTCGTCGCATCATCCTTCACCACGACAACGCCAGCCCACACACCGCTCGGACAACAACTGAGTACCTGGACGGTGAAAAAGTCGAAATATTGGACCACCCTCCATATAGCCCTGACTTAAGTCCCAACGACTTTTTTACATTCCCCAAAATCAAGGACAAACTGCGTGGTCAGCGGTTTCAGACGCCAGAAGAAGCAGTGGAGGCCTATAAAATAGCCATTTTGTCGACCCCTACTTCAGAATTCAAAAAGTGCTTTATGGACTGGTTTGAACGCATGCATAAGTGCATGAAATACAAAGGAGAATATTTTGAAAAACAATAAAAATAAATAAACTCACTTATACTGCATATTTTCTTCTATTCCCGAAACTTTCAGTTTTACCCTCGTACCTAGCACAGTGCAGCAAAGTTTTTGATTTCATTAGTTATAAAAAGGCACGCTGATTTGTCCTTTAAATTAAATACATAATACAGTTTATCTTTCGTTTTTATGTATTTTTACTTTTTAGGCAAGGAGCTTTTGTTTGATTTTTTTTTGAAGTCAGATTTTAGTTTTTTTTTTTTTAATTTCTTTTTCAGTGTAAATCATCGTAAGTAAAGTATCATGTAACTCCTATTTTGTAGTTACATTCCATCACCAGCTCACCTGAATAACTTGAAATAATCCAACTAAAGGTCTTATGCATGTGCTATTTAAAGAATCACCTTAACTCCTAATCGGTAAGAAGAAACTAATTTGATTTCTGGGCCACTTCGTGCCTTGTTACCGTGATAATAATATGAGATTTCTTGCAGATTTTATATTGATTTTCTCTGTGACAAGACGATACGAAGTGGTCCAGAAATGAAACTGGTTGACCGTACCTATTATATTTTAAGAATTATCAATTATCATCCAACTCCTAACTATCAAGGAGTTGAACCTTCCATCACCAGCTCATCAACATGAGATGATCGATGATTACCAGACCCAAACACTGAAATAGTAGGTACACGTAAATCGTGCCTATAAAATATGAGGGTTGCTCTCGATTCCACTGGGATCCCATCATCAGATCCTGACTTGGTGATAAATAATGGGACCACCTTAGTATACCCTTTCGAATAAATAAAGAATTTTGAAAATAGGTTCTCTATTGAGGGAGACATCGGTGAACACCCATAAACAATACAGTGGAATATAGAACCTCCTCCTTTGTTTAAAGTCGGTTAATAAGACATGCCTTGGGACTTCGGCCATACACGGAGCCGAAAGTCACAATCAATTGGACCACCACTTCTAAGAAAGCTCAAGAATGTTTATGGGCAAAATTTCACAACCTACGCGCGACATTAAAACGTCGAAATATGGATCCTAAACAAAATATACAACATCGTTATAACAACTTTGTCTTATAGCCTCCAACCAACGCCTACAAATCAACGAGGGTCGTAAAATGTATATCTTGTAACCTCAGAAAATTATTAGTAACTAGTTAAGATTTACTAAGCTTAGCTAAGTTTAAGCTCGGCTCATAACTTTATTAGAATTCCGAGATCACAAAATTATGAAAGATCCTTCGAGTCGAATTTATCTCCATTCAATCCTATCAATGCATTATGCAAGGTCATGGTTGGATCCGATAGTGATTTTGAATGCGTATTGTGTTGTACAATCATAGTAACTCCAGCGTTGCTGTAATGAGCGACCTCATTCAAGCGCTATATTTTATCTCCATCGAGTGAGTAGGTTCATATCAATATTGAATTGATTACACTTGACCGCAGTCAAATAGGTCTTTGGCCTTCCTTTATATACTTAGAATTATAAGTTATACGCGCATCGAATCGGTAATTTGCAGGCAATTAATATGACCATCCGAACAATGATTTCAAACAATGGTTATGACCTTAAAACACTGATGTGCGAGTGGACTAAAAACACATGTAAATTGAAGCTAAGTGCCAGGCTCTTTAGGTTCCGTGCGAAATATCTTGGTCATTGTTTCGATTCGGTTACAAGGAAAATGTTCCGGTTGGCGGTTTTAGAGGATTTTTTGTACACCATGGGCAGGACTAATGAATGGAGTCGTCAGTCGTTACATGGTTCCCAGGCAATTTTGCAAAAATGATTAATCAAATCAGAGACTTTCTTGTATAAGAATAATAAAGGTTTCTCAAGCACAAAGCGATAGAGATTTTATTTAACCTGCCAAATTAATTAAGGTATGTGAACAAAAATTAGGAATACCTCCTTGAATTACTTGCATTTCTAAAGCTTGTCAATTAAATGACAATCTGTATGTAACAAAATTAAAAATAGAAATAGCTTTTTTAATTGCATATTTACAAGTTTTTTTTCTAAAATGGGACAAATAAATAATCATTAAGTACTTGAACCTATTATAGGTCTGTTTTTTTGTTACATAACCGTTGCTCATCATATGTACTTATGTTATACAGGGTGCAACAGAGAATTGGTTACCCTTAGTAGTAGTCAAATAAACTATGTTAATATTATATTCCTAACCGTTTTTGAGTTATAGCTTCTTAAACATCAATTAAATAAAAACCGACCACGTGCGTGTCGGACTCCGCACAATGAAGCTTTTCGTACCTACTACTACTGCTCCACAAGTCCACATTTAAAACCACTATCCTGTTTCCTGTACTTTGAATAAAAAAGTCGTATCTTCATTGCCATGCACTCACGTCCTTTTGCTTGAGCATGGCAGTTTTTCAATTATAATTGAATAATTGAAAAACTACCGGACCTTCACATATAAAATAAAATAAATATAAATATTGGGGGACAATCTTACACAAATCGACCTAGTCCCAAACTAAGCAAAGCTTGTACTATGGGTACTAGGCGACGATATACATACTTATATAGATAAATACATACTTAACACACACTATACATAGAGAACATCCAAGACCCAAGAACAAAATCCGTGCTAAATGCACAAATAATGCCCCGGCCGGGATTCGAACCCGGGACCTCTAGCTCCAGAGGCAGTGTCACTACCAACTAGGCTAAACAGGTCGTCATATCTTCTTAAACTTCTTATACGTTTTCCAGTAAAATATATAGGTAGGTAAAGAAAGTAACTATGTACTGTTTTTTTTTCAAAATTTTAGGTCTAGTGGTTTCGAATGTAACGATGAGGGAATGGTCAATTTCGCTTATTTTATTAAATAACTTCAAATACCCCCCAATATGTCTAAAATTAATTTATTTACGTTACATGTCCGCGTTGTTTCGTCACCAACTTACATAATATGTGTACCAAATTTTATCTCATGAGTATTAGTTTCCCAGCAGATTGGACTGGCTGTTACAGACGGACGGACAGACAGACGAGTGATCAACTGATCATACAAGTTTCTTTTTCCTTTTGAGGTACGGAACCGTAAATCCTTAAATCGTCATTTTGAAGCGATAGAGTTTTTGTTACTAATATTAAAAGGTATTTTACTGTTTTTTTTTTTAAACAAGCTTCTAATGATTATATGTCGATCGTACCTACATCATTATAATGTCAAGAGGAACACTTTCAGAAAAGTCCGTAGTATCGTTCCCCCCATTATACCAAATTATTATACTCACAACAAAATTTCTTCCTGAATTATTTTATGATGACGAATCAATGTGTTTTTGTTATATATAGGAATATTCAGGTCGAGCAATTCAGAACCAGGTTTTAACAGATACTTATGCTATGCGCCTCTAAGGCTTTCGTTATTTTGTGATTCATTCACCATATTTTCTCGTATTAATTAAGCGACTGAATTATTCTTAAAAGGAGACTATAAATAACAACATAAGTAATGCTATAAATATAACGACGTAATCGAATTATTATATCCACAAAAATCGGCCAAGAGCATGTCGGGCCATGCTCAGTGTAGGGTTCCGTAGCTGCCCAATGAACTTACATTAAAAAAAATCAATTACACGCGAAAGGGAATACTTTCGCAGCGTTTCATGCGTCTTTTACTAAGAAAGGAAGACTTTTTACAATAGCTCAAAACTGCTTAAGGCCCTCTAGTCCTGCGAGAGTAGGTATTTAGCGCTGTCCTGGCGGTGCGTGACCAAGCCCGCGCGGACGAAGCGACTGTGAACTCGGATGACCCCGCTAGCTTCATACTGGTCACAGTAAAGAAATATAACTGTATTTTGACTTAAGAAATGCATTAATTATGATTAAACTTTAGTATGTAATTGATATATTTTTTTTAATAAATAGGTAGTAAATAAATAATTGAAAGTCGAACTTACGGTAGGATCCATTATAATGAAATAAAAAAAAGGATTCATATACAACCCTGAAATTCGTTATTTAATCTATGAAACCTAAGAACCTAAGAAATATGTCTTATACCTCTCTACTCGATTTGTTTAATAGGTCATGCAATTTTTTATCTATTTGTGTTTTTTATTTATACAGGGTGTTATATTTATTTCTCGTGTGCGTGTCATCGTCATCATCATCATATCAGCTGATGGACGTCCACTGCTGGACATAGGCACAGACAGAATATTTTTTGGTGGTTTAATTTATTCGTCAAAAGTTATTAGCTTTCAAAGCATAAAAAACATTGCGAAGTTTTTACTTTTTTATTATTTATGCGAAAGATTACCGTATTTTTAAAAAATAAATACCGGAAATGATTTTTACATAAAGATGATAAAAGAATCAATATGGTATATGAAACGATACCAAACTTGCCACGGTACCTGAAAACGGCTACCTGGAAATGGGTAGATCTTTTAAAAGAAGATTAGCTAGAAAGATAGATATAGTGTATAAATTTTAAAAGTGTCGGCAACGCGCATGTGACACCTCTGGAGTTGCAGGCGTCCATAGGCTGCGGTGACCGCTTACCATCAGGCGGGCCGTGCGCTTGTTGGCCACAGACGTGGTATTAAAAAAAAGACGGCCGGAATTAATGTGTTGAAGCTCATAGCTTAAAAAAAAATTCAAGTGCAAAGCAGTAGAACTCTTACTATATCTACAATTTCTGATAATAAACATTTCATTTATAATTTTACCAACTTTGGTTCCATTTCTGGAGGGGTTCAGTTCAGTTGTTATACTGTCATTTTTATACTGTGGCACTATGACCATAATTTATTTGTTAATAATTACGACTTTTTTCATTTGGGTTTTTATTGCCCTTCTTAAATAATTTGGAACAATTATATAAATTCGTCAAAAACTGCTTGTTTGGTGCACGAAACTGTCGCGGATAAAACTGACACAGGTCCGTTGTCTGTAAGCGCCAGCGCGCGACTGATCGGGCCTGCCGAGCCTCCGCGCTCGCGCATTTTGTAGGTATTTAAACATATTAATTAATACAATCATTTTATCTTTTTAAATTCTGCAAAAATGTATAGAAATACTGAATGGCTTTAGTTTAGTTCAAAAACTTTATTTAAAACATCAATACTTTAGTCGTCAGATTGTAAATGCTTTACAAAAAGGAGTAACTTTGGGGTCTCTTTCTATCGAGCGAAGTTCATTAGATCGTGTATCTGAGTGCAACTTTGACTAGACTAGATCCTTAAGTAAAACATATATTTTTTTCAAATTTTTAAATCCCTTTTTCTACGTTTCAGATTGTTTTTAGAAAACTCGAAAACGCTAACTCGCTTGACGACCTCCCCTTAACTGATCATGTCCGCTATAGTTTTCGTTGAGTCTTTATTAAGCTTTACTTTCATGTTTTTATTTTTATTTTTTGGTCCCATAGTTCAAAAGTTAGAGGGGAGGGAAACTTTTTTTTTCTTTAGGAGTTATTTACGAATATATTCACATTATCAAAAAAAAATTGATGGTGGCCTGTATTTATTTTGAAAGACCTATCCAATAACACCCCACACCATAGGGTTAAAGCAAAAAAAATCATCACCACACTTTACGTGTAGAGGAAGTACACTTAATTGAAAAAAAAAATAAGGGTACTTTAATTATTTTTCAGATTTTATTTTACGACTTTGTCAGTTTAATTGATTTATACATACCAAAATGCAGCTTTCTAACACTCACAATCACAGAGCAAAGCCTCGGACAGACAGACGGATATGGCGAAACTATAAGGGTTCCTAGTTGACTACGGAACCCTAAAAAGGCAGTTAGTTTACTGGAAACAAGTTTTTGCTTAGAGAAAAGTGGCTACCGGAACTGGTACCCTGAGTGCTCCATTCACAAAATAAAACGTACAAGCTATTGCAACAAACAAAGTGCAACTCACTTGCAGAAGCTGAAATACTTACCAACTAAACAAGTTCTCTGAGTCTCTTTTATCAGAATACACCTCAAACCGCAAAGCTACTTACACCTTCTTGAACACAGTTGGGACTTTACAATAAGCCGACTTGGAACTTTCAGAACCCAACATACTTTTTAAAATTAGGCCAAAATTAAATAAATAAAATAATAAAGTAGTTTATTCTTCAAATTAGGCATATTACATGCACCTATGAATTGATCCGATTAGTACAAGTTAACACAAACACTGAAGGTAAATAATGAATGTAGGTACGGATTAAATTCCTCTCATTTTAAGGGTTCCGTTGCCAAAATGGCGAAAACGGAACCCTTATAGATTCGTTATGTCTGTCCGTCCGTCCGTCCGTATGTCACAGCACAGCCGATTTACTCGGAGACTAGGAGCACTACAATTATGAAATTTGGTAGGAAGGTGTATGCTATAAACCGCTGTAGAAATCTGATGTGAAATTACGAAAATAATTTGTACACACCACATGTAACAGGGGGGCCAACAATTTTTTTAAATGCACATATGTGTGTGTATATGGTATCTATGAATAGGTCTTGAAAAATGACATACAGGTTTATAACAAAACTTTTCCATTTAAGTCAACTGTTGATGAGATATTAGCCGTCAAAGTCGTAAAAAGTGTGCCCCTCTAATTTCCAAACTATGAAGTTTAACATTCTGAAAAAAATCAAGATGATGTTCATTAATAAATCCTTTCAACGATTTTTCATTTGAACAAGATAGGCTCAACGGTTTTTGAGTTATTGCTGAAAAACTGTCTTGCCAAAACAAAGGGGCGTAAGTGCCGTAAGTTTCCTATGAAGATACGACCTTTTTGATTAAATGTATTGAATAGTGGTTTTAAATGTAGATTAGGTGTCGGTAGGGAACCCTTCTTTGTGCGTGGTCCGACGCGCACTTGGCCAGTTTTTAAAACTTAAAACTGTCGCGAATTCTTTTCGAATGTTTTGCCGTTGCAATTATCCCCGTTATTTTGAGTGTTGTGTTTCATTTTAAATGTGTGCGTGTCCATTTTTCTTTTGCACCAGTTTTTAAGTAACTTGCTTTGCTTACCCAGAGGTCGTTCGGGGTCATGGCGGCGGCTGCAGCATTTGTTACCCATGGCGCGGCCCGCCCGCTACGCCGCGCCAAGCTGCTTCTGTAACAATACAAACTATCATTAATACCCTGCACTCGTAAAGTAGGGGTTTCTGCACGCTACCATACAGAATACACTGGGATTATTCCCCGAACCCACAGCTAACAAAGGAAGCGTATCTAATTTGAAAACGCTTCCGCGAGTTTTTCTGGGAAAGTCGAGGGAATATGTCTGCCTTCACACCGATCACTTCAAGTGTACTGAACTCCGAGGTAGTGAGTGTAGTGACACACCTGGGTAGACGTCAATGGTCAAAGCCCTATCGTGTTCCAAACTTTCTCGGTTTTTTAGGCACGAAGCGAAAAAAGTGTACCCATTCAAAGTCGATAAAAAAACTGGCCAAGTGTGAGTCGGACTCGCGCACGAAGGGTTCTGTACCATTATCTATAAAAACGGCAAAGAGTCCGACTCGCACTTGGCTCGGTTTTTAATATTTGTTTTTATAGCGGCAACAGAAATACATCATCTGTGAAAATTTCAACTGTCTTACTATCGTCGTTCTTGAGATACAGCCTGGTGACAGACAGACGGACGGACAGACAAGTCTTAGTATTAGGGTCCCTTTGGGTACGGAACCCTAAAAACGAAATTACCAGGTGACATCATTTTGATCAATAGAATATTTATAGCCAGCTGCTACGGAAAATCTATGAATAGTAGTCGTTAATTCGCATACAAACTGAAACAAATGTCTCTTCCTTTTGCATATTGAAACAGTCCATCCACTTAAGTTGGTTTTCGCTAAACCCAACAAAGGAATAAAATAAACGCGGAATTGAATTTTCGATACATGTGTTGTGTAATGTGAAAACAAAACAAAATGAGGAGCACTTATAATGTGCTAGAAAATATAAACGTTCACTGAATACGCAAATTATTTTGTAGCATAAAAAAGTTGCTAAAGCCAATGCTTTTCGAATAACTATTATTTACAGTACATATGGTGCTACTTTACCGCACGAGTGCGGTAATCAGCAGATTACGTGCATATGTCGAAACTTTAAAGAGCCATAATATGTCCTGTAAAACGTTGTACGATACACGTGCGAATAGGTAATTCGCAACTCGTGTCGATTTAAAACACTCCCTTCGGTCGTGTTTTAATTTATCACCACTCGTTGCGAATTTCCTGTTCTCTGCACTTGTATCGTAATGTACTATTAGGTATATTATATTGGATCGGATAAAACATCTCTTGACAGCACTGAAAAAGGACAGTGAGTAAACTAAACTGAGTAACGGTGTACCCATAAGATCCCACCACCACCACCATATCAGCCCTAGGACGTCCACTGCTGGACATAGGCCTCCCCCAATTTCATGGGGGGTAAATGCCATAATCGCCACGCTTGGCATGCGGGTTGGCGATCACAGTATCTCCACCGCACTCTAGGAATGCTGCTGCCCATTCCCCGGTGGTCTTAGTCGTAGTTTTAGGACATACCCGGGTCCATAAGATCCGTATGATACAAACTACCTGTACAAGTACAACATTGAGAGTATTATGAGTTTCCCGAGATACAGGCTCAGCCTAGTTCGGGGCCTGACGGATATTGTAATGTAAATGGAAAACCATGTATGTATTAAAATAAATTTATTCTTATTCTTCTTATTCTTTTAGGCACAATGTCGTAGATTATGAAGTTTCCTAGTACTTCTTAGGGCAACAAGTTGTACAAGGTCGCATAATCGGCTTATTGCTTTTTCTGTCTGTCTATAATCTTTTTTTTCTATAAAGTACTGCCCATAATAAAATGTACGGTACGCTCATTTGTTTCTTACATAAAACTTGTATGGCACATAGTACTCGTACTTTATAGTTAACAAAAACAGTTAGTGTCTGCTGTCCAAACCGCGTGACGATTCTATGTAAACAAGCCCTATTGTATGTATTTAGCAGTGCCACATATGTATCTATAGAGTATCTAGTTTAATGTCCATATTGAAATCGTCTACGCTACTGAAATGATTAAATTTTACCTCGATTAACCATTCACGAATTTCAGACTGAAACTCGGTTATATAAATGCTTATTCGAAGCCGATTATTTAAAAGCATAATATTATGGGTACCTAATGGTTTAAGTTAACATAGTTTAATAATTCGATTAATGCTACTGAATAAACAATATGCTGGTATAATGATTTACGTAAATTTGGTCTCTAGAGTCAGTCACACTGAAATAGTACTAAACCATTGATATAAGTTTTATAGATCTGTAAGACGAAGTAAGTAGGTAGGTACTTACTTAATCATCATGATTCGCTTGCCCTTCTGTCATATAGGTACGAGTATACTTGGAATGGGAAGCATATTTTTTCATCTATATTTCTCTCGAGCTCTTCATCTTAATGGGTACAAAGCACTGGCTAAACATAAAAGTGGTCATATTTTATTTTTAACGTGTAATAATTTATGAAAGAATAGAAATGAAAGAATTTATGAAAGAATAAATTAAGTACTTACTTATATGTTTTATAAGACTTAGTTTCTAAATGAATAAAAATTTCATCAGTTATCACTGAGTCCATGTAACTGTCCCTCTACCTACTTTTTCTCTTTCCTAATTAGGTACATCCATATTCATAATTAAACTAAAACACCTAATTAGATTCCAACATACGTCAAAAAAGTGTTGCCATTAAAATGACATATTAGTGGATCGGTAAATTTTCACTTCTGTAAATGTTATAGGTAGCTGTTTATTTTATTTATAATATTAAAGGCAACATTTAATTTTCCTTCTTCAATAAACAATCTTATTTAAATACTCGTCGCAAAAAAAGATATTTAGTTAAATTGTTTTATAGGAGAAAAGTTTAAATTACAATGGCAATAACTCAGGCTTTAATAACATTTGGTACCAATTAATATTCTCATTATGTGCGATTACATTATTAGGAAAAAAAATCAATCATATTTTTACGTACGTCTTCAAAACTTGACAACTGATCATGTGTGGTAGCCTTTATGGTGGACATGGTGGTTCTGTGGCGGCCATAACATCTATTATCACTTCATTCGACATCTGACGTTTGGATAGCTCGAATGTTTTCTGTATTCTGTGTTCGCCCCGTGGTGATTTCCATTGTTAAGTTTTTGTTTTCCGTTAAGTTTTTGTTGTTTCATTTCGTTATTGTTTCAAGTTTGTGTTTTGCTCGTGGGTTTTGCTTTATCGCAAGTAAAATAGAGCCTGTACCAGGTTCCTCTCACAGCAAAGAGAATGATCCTATATCTCCACCAAAAAAGCGTCCTAAAAGTCATATGAGTGTCTCGGAGAAATTCATGGTCGTGAACTGTTACAAACATACCCACAGTACATGGCCCACGGGAAAACATTGGTCACGTGTGGACTGTGCAATGAAAGTGGCTCAAATATTGGGAATATCTGATAGAACTGTCAGGCACATTATGAAAGACCACAAAACGGATGAAAACTTTAGTCCTCCCAATAAACCTGGCCCCAAATTAACCATTATTGAAAAACTTGATGAGTTTACCTTCGCTGCAATTAGACGTGTAGTTCATCAATTTTTTCATCGGAATGAGCCACCAACTATTCAGAAGGTGAGTAATTTATTATATATATATATATATATATATATATATATATATATATATATATATATATATATATATATATATAACTGATATTACTTGATTTCAGTATTTTCTTGAATAAACCATGCTAATATAACATTTCTTTGTCTGCAGGTTTTAAAAGTTGTGAATGATGATGCCGACTTGCCAAATTTGTCAGCAAATACAATGCGACAGGTACTCAAGCATCTGAATTTCAAGTATGCCAGCCGGAAACGCCAAAGCTGCCTCATTGACCGAGCAGATATCATTTTATGGAGAAAGCGTTACTTGGTCAAAATAAAACAATATCGCAGAGAAGGACGAACATTATATTATCAAGATGAAACCTGGCTTAATGAAGGTAATTTTTTTGGATACTAGCCATTGATTTGTACTTACTATATTGAACTGAATGCCCAATCAGAAAAAATGGCATGTGACATGTTTATAAGAATTTAATTAAACCTATCATAAATTAATCATCTTAAAATCAATTTTATATTATATGAATGTGGTGTTAATTTTGAAAAATGATTAGTGATTATGATTATAAACTTACCAACCTGTCATTACAGGTCACATGAAGAACAAGGTTTGGCAAGATCCCCAGGTTTTGTCATCTCGGCAAGCTTTTTTAGAGGGGCTTACAACTGGACTAAAAGGTCCCTCAGGAAAAGGAAGACGATTAATTATTAGTCATATTGGCAGCGAGGAAGGTTTTGTGGAGGGAGGGCTATTACTGTTTGAGTCAAAAAAAAATAGTGACGACTATCACAACGAAATGAATGCGAAACATTTTGAAGAGTGGCTGGCTAGTATTTTGCCAAGGTTGAAACCGAACTCTGTGCTTGTTATAGACAATGCACCATACCACTCTAGAAAATTAGAAAGTGGACCCATAAAAAGATGGAACAAGGGCCAAATAATTGAGTGGTTGCAAGGAAGAGGCATTGAATGCGATGCTAGTATGTTAAGGACAGAGTTGTGGGAATTGGTAGAAAAAGCAAAACCAAAATATGATAAACTGGCAGTTGATGAACTAGCAGCCACTCACAATATTACAGTTTTAAGACTCCCTCCCTACCACTGCGAATTAAACCCAATCGAGTTGGTGTGGGCTCAAATAAAAGGGCATGTGGCCTCAAATAATAAAACTTATAAAATGGCTGAAGTAAAGTCGTTATTTGAAGAAGGTCTGCAGAAGGTGACAGCGGAACGTTGGAAGTCTTGCATAGACCACGTTATAAAAATTGAAGACAGAATGTTCAACTTAGACAACTTAATTGACGATGTGGTTGAACCTTTTATTATAAATACTGAGGAGGATGATCTAAGCTGTTCAGAAATTGAAGAATAAATATTGTTATTAAAATGGTTGTCTTTTTATTTATTAATAATACAGATCCCGCCGTCGTTTGCCCGTCCGTTGTGGCCTAGTGGTTCGGACGTTGGATTTGCAATCCAGAGGTCTCTGGTTGAAATCCTGGCTCATACCAATGATTTTTTTTGGGCTTTATGTACGAAGTGTCATTTGATATTCTCAACTAGCTTTTCGGTGAAGGAAAACATCGTTAAGAAACCTGCATAGGTACATCTGAGAAAAAAATTAAAGGTGTATGTAAAGCTGAAGTCCCTAACCCGCATTAATATTATTTATTATTGCAGGTCCCCAGTCAGTTTAAAAAAAAAAACTTACTAATATTATAAATGTGTAAGCTTGTATGTATAATACTCAATCACACAGAAACTTTTTAACTGGTTAGGTTAACTAATGCACCGGCTAAAGCTAGCATTTATCTTCGTCAACCTTACCAAACCAAGACCTGTTAGGCGATGAATGCACAGACAACATTGATTAAAATCAGGATGACCCTTATCATATTGTGGAAATAACTTTATTGTTTTATTTTAACATAATTATTGTACCAAAAGGTTGGTTTTCCCTGAAACGTCACAATGATGATGACATGTGTAACTGTGACATTCCGCCATCTTTTGTAGTTTTTTTGACGTATATTGGAATCTAATTAGGTTTCAGAGTTTAGATACGAACCACGTACGAACCCTTCTTGTCTGATGGCTTATATTCTACCGTACACTTTGTACCAGTAAGATATAACAGGAAAGACATCGTACCAGGAAAACAAGAATAATGATAATTTAGACGATATCTTTCTAGTTCCATTAAGTTCTACATAATATTATGAAATTCTTACTAACCTAATGGTGCCTAAATTGCGATTTCATAGTTTCGCGAATCACCTGATACATTAGGTGCGATGCGGTATCTATTCGACATGAAAACCTCATTAGTAGACATGTTGATAGATACATAAATTGTGTACTAAGTTCGTCGAAATTATGCTCACCACGCCGATTGACATTGGGAGATGGGAGTACAATAGACCTAATATTAGTAGGTCTATCCTGTAGAATTATAAGATATATAATTTCTTTAATTCCCAGTAACCCTTTGAACGCCAAGAGCCTATAAAGTGGTCGTGTGTCGTCGTGCCCACCACGCCAACAACCAGTTAAAAGGCCGGAGTGAAGGTGGACTTTGATCATTAAAAAAACTATTATGAATTGTTTTTATTGGTTTAAACGTTCCATCAATTTTTGATAACTTGGCGTCTGAGTGGCGTCAAATATGAAAGCGTTCAAAGGGTTAAGAAGAACACAAATTAGAATGTAATAGAAAAAAAACCAGAATTAAAACATATTGATAACATATAACATATATATTTTTTATATATTTTTTTTTATTATTTTGTTATTGTTTTTTTGTGCAATAAAGTGTTATACATACATACATACATACATACATAAAACAAATTATAAAATAAAATAACTTGACTGTAGAGGTATTTATAAAAAATATACACTTGAATAATAAACAATATATATATTTATATAATGTACTTAATTATTGACTGCTCGAGTTAAAATAAAGACAATAATATAATTTGAATAGACAGGGTTTTCTTTAAACACGAGGTCTGATTCAGACATTTAGTAACGGATGACAGTGAAACGTTTAGTTATAATGTATACGTACTTGTATGATTCAATACGCCATTATTATTTAATACTGAACTATTCCTAGGCATAACGTTCACTTAATTAAGCACTAGATAATTATGTAAGTTGTAACTAGTCACGTGTGATTATGTTTTACATGGATTCTGATTAGAATCCATGGAAAACATAAACACACGTAACAAACATAAAACACTTCTGCACCACAGCTAGGGCAACTACAGTCTCAATCTCAACGCAAACACGTAGATCCATACAAGCAGGTACAAAAACATTTAATTTGGGTTAATCAAATAGGCGTTATCTTGAATTCCTGACACTGATAAGAACTCCACGAAGAACTATTCGACAATACTGAACTAAGTTTTAACCTTTAAACTGCCCTAACCTTTATTTAGTACCTTTACCTAACCTTTGACCGGCGGGCGAAGCTACCTACGACCATAGGTCCCAAAACACGTTGTTTTTCTGATAGTAAAGGTACGTAGTTAAGTTACATTCATATTTTGTGACTGATTTTGCAACTATGTTACGTGTGACCTCTGGAAATGGTTTCGAGCTCAAATATTCTTTCACAAGTATAAAGAATGAACTTAGGGATGGATGTAAGACTACATTTTATTCTGTGGCGTTCATTATAAAACGCATTTCTTATAAAACGAGGAAGCAACACGATCCATCCCTGACGTGAACTGACCGCAACCAATGACTTGCCAGGACCGAGTAAATACCTTGTACCTACCTACATATTCGTCACGTACATCAGATAAGCTAAAATGAAGCAGTAACTGATATAATATATACTCGTAGTGTCCAAACAGTACTGATAGATTGATAGATAGATAGATAGATAGATAGATCTATCGGTAGTATCGGTACTGTATGTTGTTAAAAACGCATAAAATTTACTCTATTTTCATAATAATCTAGAAATAGTTTATTTATGGTATTTCTATGGTTGTTGGAATGGCAAGAACTTCACGCAACCCGGTTGTGAGGCCACAAAATACTGTACAAATTGTGCGAGTCAATTCAACATAGTTTGTCGACAATTCGCTACGCATGTTTATACGATATGAGGCGATTACGTATACGTAATAATGTGCAGGTATTTTTATAGCCGGCTTATCAACAGGTTCGACTCTTATCAGTACCTATTGTTACTGATATGTAGACAAGTTCCCACGCAATTGACGATAACAATTGATTTGGTATTTGGAAAGTTGATAGTATATTTTATTCATTTTAACATCCATATCATTTAGTAAAAGATACAATCATCATGTTTTTAATTTAACATTCAATCTCATCAAATATCACAATCATAAAGGTGCAATTTCAATCACTGTTATTAATTGTTATAGTATTTTGCGAAGATACAGAAGATTGAAATATAATAGTAAGTAGGTAAATATTTAGTGCTAATTGCAATTATGCGAAAGAAATTAGTTCTCTCGATGAGAGTCCTTTGAAGATTCCAAACATTTAAAATATAATATATATGATGTTGGTTTGTTTATTCTATAGATTGGCAGCTTTATTCGCAACACCTGTGCGGTCGCGACTGTATAATTTATTAGTTTTATAAAGAAACTTCACAGACTCCCTGGATTAAGAAATGAAGATTAAGAAATTCTTCTAAACATGGAGGGGTTTGCCTCGATTACGTTGTCGCTGACGGATAAATTATCGACCTTGTTTATTTGAAAGTAAATTAATCCTATTCACAAAACTAATCAATCTTAGTTAAGCATGGTACTTTCTTGTCACAATAATACTGAATAATAACCTCATTTTGACTAAAGTAGGTTGATAGACGCTTATGAAAATTTTAATACCTATAAGCCATAAGTAAACATTCAAATTGTAATACCTAAGAGCCACTGTGACAACCAGTGAGATCAAGCTTAGGTATCACTAAAAAGGTAAGCTTCCGAGGTTTCCGAGTTCATATAACCTAGACCTTTTTAAGGCACGAGTGAATAGGCATCTTCTGGGTGAGCTCGCTTCATCGTCGGCCTCATCTTTGCCCCCCGGCTAGATGCTGGCCAAGAGCAATCCCATTTTTAATAAAAAAAAAACACTTACAATGACAAGTCTAATTATTTTTATTCATTTATTGACATTATACAATTTTCATACAATCATAATTGTTAAAAGAAATCACTTTGACGTCATTACGTTACGACAAGTATAACTCATGTTTATGGACAATACGTGACAAGCAGAAGCACTAACAAACATTTTCCACCTATTCCGTATTTACAGTGATTATGTTATCATTTCGATGAAAGTTCTCATAACATCAACTCTTTGCTTTTTAATGATAAGTATAATAATATTAATAATCTTCAATAAATAATGAAAATCAAATTCCGCGTCGGGTAACGAAGAACAAGACAATTAGGCATTATGATTAAAATGCAGTTGGCTCTGACTCCACGGAAACCTAATAGAGCACTTGGCACCGCTTTGTTGGGCTCTATATAAATAGAATACCCATAGGGTAGTTTATTATAATTGCAAATTTATTAATAAGTATGAAAGCGATTGAAATAAAAACTACCAAAGTTATGTTGAACGAAGAAGCATCTGCATAGATAGATTATGTTTTGACGTTGCATTGGATAACAAAGTGGCAAGTCCCAGCGTTTCAGGATATGTTGTACCAAAGATCTTAATATTCTAAAATCAGAGATAAATTGCGACTAGACTGAATTTATCTAAGAGTAGTAGTCAAGTCTAACGATACGAGTAAGTTCGTCTTAAAACTTGGCTAGACAAAGCTAAGCACAGACAACATACTCGTAGGTATAGTGTGAGTTGTCGCAGTTTTATGAACGGAAACTGATTCCTATTCGACAAAAAAGGTAATAAATATTCTCAATTGCGAAGGTTTGGTTGGAGTTAATAAACTTGTTAAGAAGTCTTATGAAACACAACGAGTCGCTGGTAGCAAAGCATAATGACATTTTGTCAACAATTTCTCACGTGTGGAGAATACACAACGACGTCCGGTGTATCGGCATTTGAAACATAGGCTGGATTTCAGAAACAAGCGGGTCGACTTGCTGGTCAAAACAATAAATATTTGAACGACAGACTGTCATTGGCACCTATAATATTTTTTAATCAGATTTGTTTTAATAACAGTCAGGAAGCCACTGGCCACTGCAGCAGCCGAACGGTAAGACAAGCTACTTTTAATCTGGAGGTCGTCGGTTCCAATCCCGGCTCGAATGGTGACATTTGACGACACTATGGCGGCTTTTGTGAGAAATAACGCTGTCATAAGCCAGCTGCCAAATTTTGTACGTAAAAGAAAGTTGACGTACGTGTTAACGGATACTCGTGATATAGCGAAGCGTTTCGCTTCCACTTTTATTGTGTGAATCCTTGTTCCCTGTGAACTACAATTTTACGGTCTTCAAAACGAGAGTGAAGCGGTTTTTAGTTGGTAAGCGCGCTCCATCCTATACCACAACATCGCTTACCATCAGATGATTTGTGATCAAGCGCAAACCTATACTTATACAGAGTAAAAAAAAGTTAAAACAATGTCACAGGATGTTGAATTTCACCGCAAGAGTTTAGCCTGTTGCTGCTCGCCATTAGGTTTAAGCACTGACCACTTAACCCTTAAGTTATCTGTGGTATTAAGTGATCTGTGGATTTAAGAAACTAACACACTAATATCTTATGACACATTTAATGAAAATAGTAACCAAACAACTTGGCTTCGAATGACATGTTATTCCCCGTTTTACCTCCAATTCTCCGTAATCAGCTGAAGGAATTATTTCCCATGTAGCAGCGCATTTGTAAACAATGGCATTTGAAACTGTAGACGGAGCAGGCTAAGCAGAAGAGGCGAGGTACCGCAGTAATTTAACACCGGCAAACAATACTGACGCCTCTTCTTGGAGCCAGGGAACAAGCGATTCGCTACAAGCGGTGAAGTTTACAATGGACGGTCAAGTAAAAAAATCTCACATCGCAGTTAAAATAAAATAAAATGGATGATCTCTTTACAAAAAAGAAGATCTCTTTCTACCTTAGGTACAAAATTTTACGGCTATCTCTGGCCA
This sequence comes from Notocelia uddmanniana, assembly GCA_905163555.1. NCBI lineage: Eukaryota > Metazoa > Arthropoda > Insecta > Lepidoptera > Tortricidae > Notocelia > Notocelia uddmanniana. The sequence goes on from LR991064.1 coordinate 7,883,376, forward strand.
AATAAGATTGAAATTCAATCACTGAAGATTTCCTGGCAGCGTAGCGGACAGTAATCACTACTTTACCGGTCCGAGGGTACTTCAACACATTTAATATTATGACGAAAATTTTTGACAGAATACTCCACACCAACTTTCATCACTATTTGTTTAGTAGGTTAGTCATGAACATATAACATAGTTACATACATTTTAGCTGGACAAGCTTCTGTTCATGAGTTTGATTTTGTACACTTTCTGATGTAAGTATTTAAATGATAAGGAAGTAATATTTCATCAAGTACCTTGGGTATAATCTTGATGTGAAAGAGCTACAATCACCCAAGAAGCAGGATTACAAAACTTCAAACATTCAAGATTTTGCATAATGTCGACCCCTCGCATTTGGGCCGCCGTCGCCGCATTTCTAAGGACCCTATGAAGACAAAAGAACAATTCAGAGCAACCCGTCTCATTGCGATCCAATTTGTCAAGTGTATTTTGGTCTGGTTTTATAGCCCGCTCGTAAGACGTAGGAGGGTAAACAAACCATTTTTCAGCGTCGCCCGTACAGTGTCCCAGGGGAGGATAGTGGGGCAAGCAAGCATACAGATAAATGGCTACAGATATAGCAAATCAATTCGCAATTTTACACTCAACGTTAGTTCTAATAACAATCAGGGAATAGAAAAAGGAAACGACAACATTTATGATAAACATAAAGCAACCGTTTATAAATTATTTGTTATTTAATTGATAAAATTACGATCATCAATGAGCGATTGAACACTTTAATCAAGGAACGTAATTTTATGCGAAGCAATAGGTATCTAAATATTAATATTAAATGAAAATATTAAATTCGGGGGAAAATGTGAGTAAAATTAAACGTTTTAGAAAAGCAATACAACGTACAACGATTAATATCACACGTAAATATCAAGATTGTGAAGTGATTCGAAAAGAAAAATCGCTACAAAGAAAAAAATGATAATGGGAACGTTATATACACAACACGCCCGAAATTTTTGAAGAATTACCTACAAATGCGTGCAACATTTATTGTGATAAGGGTTATAGTTTCTAAGTTACAGGCAACCAAGTTGACTAAAAATCTATAACCAGCAAATAATCACAGGTATGCGTGCGTTTTTTAGGGTTTCGTACTTCTTTAGTCACGGAATTCATATAATTTCGCCATGTCCCTCCGCCCGTCCGCCTGTCCACGGCTTAGCTCAGTAACCGTTACTACTTACAAAGCTATATAATTGGGCATAAATATACATATTAACCACGCCGATAAATCGCTAGACTAAAGTCTTGAAAAGCAAGAAAAATGGAGTACACTCCCTACAACTAAAGTGGAGATGGCTTTTTTGTTGTAAAACCGTCACATAGCTCGTTTAGAAGTAATGTGTTTTTTTTATTATATCCGTTTGCATGTTATTAAATCTTATAATTTATAATGCTAACTTTTGTTGCTAGCTAACTAAACATTTTCTCAACTAAGAATAATAACGCTTTCTAACCTTTACTTTTTCCCAAATTCATCTCAATAAATGTGTCTTATCACCGCTTCACTAACATAAGCAAATCCATTTGCAGAAAAGATTTATAGGTCTCTCGACAGGGAGGGATATCACAAATAACAATGTTTCATACAGCCGATGTGACGCCCACTCGAGATAGGTACGGCTAATTGAGAATATGCCTACGAAATGGAAACTATAGGAAATTAATCGGTGTCGGGCAAAGATAAGCAAACCTGAGAGTAATTTATATCGCGGGCATTTCAATTAAGCATCTGCCTGGACTAAATAACCCATTTTCATAAAAGCCTTAATGGCGCATACGTCGTTCTTAGCAAGGCTGTGGAGGCTTTTACATCCGCCAAAATTTCAGCCTGATTGATATTAAATTTGTTTTTAATATTCAGATGCTTATAATTGTTTAGGGTTATGTTGAAACATTTTTATAAATAAACCTCGTTCGCGCATGATCGTATGTATATCTGCATTATAAAACATTTACCCGATAGTATAGTCCCTTTCTGGTATGCTGAAATTATCAATGCAGTATTATCAAAGGAGTAATAGCGACAAATTAAGCTCACTTTATTGAACCGATACTTATTGTGCACATTTTGATATACCATGCATTGGTGGTATGTATGGACAAAGAGAGCATGCAATTGTTTTTATACAACAACGATGGCCAATGGCAAACAAGTATACGGCCTGCCTGATGGTAAGCAGACACCGTAGCCTAGGTATAGACATTTGCGACTCCAGGCAAATCATAAGCGCGTTGCCGTCTGCCGAGCGTCTTATGACAAAACAAATAAAATATCCCATTTTAGTTATTATTTGGGCATTTGATGTATAAGGAAGGTGACAGTAAATTAACGGCAAGGGAAGATATTAGATACTTAGGTAGCGATTCCGTATTTTCTTTCCTGTTTGTTTTCCGTTTTTGCTAATGAAGGCAAATTGGAAAGAAAACAGTTATGGGCAAAGTCACGAGGGTACGAAGTCGAGGGCAGCGGGGGACGAAGCCACAGCTACCTGTTGCCTCCAATCAATAAGAATCCACCATTGTTCCCATAATACCTCACTCGACGAATCCGCTCCATTGCAGGATAAATCTGCAGTAACATTAAAACTTAATGCAATATAACTTCAATTGCAGCGTTTGATATAGTTTGCGATAGATGTTTCTTCTAATTGTCTATTACAATTAGTTTACTGTCGGAATTTAAACAGTATTTAAACCGATCGTTGTTCGAGCCCAAAAAGATATCTTCTGCAATTCCACAAAATCATAAACATTCTAATACTCGAGGGCTTGTCTATAATCTAAAAGTAAAAAAGTAAAGTAAAAGTAAAAGTAGTTTATTCTTCAAATTAGGCATATTACATGCACCTATGAACGTCAATAAACTACCACCGGTTCGGAAAAATATACCTCTGCCACGAGAAGAACCGGCGTAAGAAATCTGGATTTTATATCGTAAAGGTGGATTCAAAATCAAACACTCATTGGTAATCTTGACCACACACCTACGAGGAAGGATGACAGGGATAACTAATGCCATGCCATTTATGTAGGAATTTATTAGAAACGACAAGATATCGGCGACGTTTAAATAGTATCTCAGAAGGACCATTGTCCACTGCAACTAAATCAATGTTCCCTAGCTGATAGTTAAACCCGAGAGGGCAATAAAAGGACTTAGCGGAAGCCTTGCTCACACAGAAACGCTTTAGATAAGAGGATAATCAATACGCAAATGTTTTGGATATCCACAACGGTGAAAGGCTGGAAATTATTTGGTGAACGTGACCGCAGCATAATATACCTGTCATGTATAATATGCAGACGAAAACAAATTGCGTATATGCGGAATTTATTAATTACTTAAATATGAAATTTGTATTCATATACGGCGTTGAAAAATCGGTAAATTTTAGGGGGAAAAGCGTTCGAGCGTCGCGCAGGTACGAGGCCGGTCAATAACCGCCCGCGAGTCTTGAACTTGAACCACTGAACATTTGCGGAAACATCTCCCCCTGCCAAATCCGAATACAAATGCCGAATTCGCGAATCGCTTTTAGAAAATATATCATATCATTGCCTATGAGGCACATAAAAGAAAGAAAATACGAAATCACGGGATTGGAAAATACGTGGTAATGTATTGATTGAATTCCGTTTGACTGTCTGAATCAGAAACACAGACCGAATACGCGTTACGACAAGAGTATTTTTTCTCAACGTTTTATTACTTCGTTACATTACTTTATATTCAAATGTGAGAAAAGGGATTTTGGTGTTTTGCACGCTGACGCGGTAAAGATTGTGGAAAATAGTGAGGTTTTTGTGGAATATTATATCACACCACTCTAGCGTTTACGGGTCGTAACTGCGCAATCAGAGATTACTTGACATGATGGAGGACTCTTTAAAATGACTCCGTAACTTTGCACAGGCTTACCAAACTCAACCATGTGTAACGTTAACCTAAGGTAAAATTATAACTCCCATTTTATAAAACATGCTTTGCATTATAGATTTTATCACACATGTTTAACAGGCAATAAAAGTAAAGGCATCTTTATTTCTCTTAAAAAAAACTTATGTAGATGAGAAACAAACCGCGCTCTTACATGGAAATCGTCATTTTCATGAATTACAAAGCGCCAGACGTTTTAATCCAAATACATAGATGACGATATACGTCATATCAAACTGTGCATGCACATAAATAAAACCCTAGCGCTAGTTCTTCAGATCAGTTAATTAAAAAAATAGTTTGGTTTTATCTGCGTTTGTCAAGTCAAAACACGTAGTTTCTGTTGAACTTGACAATGATAATATGTCTGGCGGACGTGGGGTGTCAAGCACAGCTGCGATGAGACAATGGCTGTTGCTGAATATACTTAATCCTCACAAGCCTCCAACAGTCGAATTGTTCCGAGTCGTTACGCGATGTAATGTTGAATTTGCTGCAGTGACGCCAGTCATACATAACACTACTCGTGAATTAACACTCAAGCTACGACGGTTGCTTGTCATGCTTAATTGGCAATTTATAATCTGGAGATTATGAGGTACAAAAACCCATTCCTTACGAAAACAAAATGTTGTGTCTTCATCATTTAGAAGTTATTAAGGTCAACAATTTAGATGGCGAGTCATATCTACTTTTAGACACCTGATTGACTTACAATGAGCATGGCTATCCGATGAAATGCCGATGAGAAGAGAGGAGAAAAGAAATCGTCTTTTAAAAAGCACCATAACACAAATGAAAAAGGAACCTAATAAAAAGGATAAGCATAAGCAAAATTTACAAGTAACAGATTCATGAGATGGAAAAGTAACCAAAAGGTAATAAAGTGTGACTCTGGGAAGATTCTGGGTTCCAAATCACTTAGACATCGAAATAAAAAGAAGGCAATAAAATCTGGCAAGGCCAAACAGAAATTGTTTCTAAATAATTCAATTCGAACAACGATGAAGTTATAATGTATGCACTGAAAGATGGTTCAATTAAGCCACTGAAGCGTGTAAATGCAGCGGTAACTTCCTAACGATTAACCAAATTGAGTTACTGGAAGCTTCTGGTTGAAAATAGGAATTCAACCTTGCAATGTCTGACCGTCCTTATGACTGTCTAGCTAGGGGTTGAGTGAGACCTCAATAAACCACTTTTAGATTGGCTAAGTGACAAACCTAGTACGAATAGTATTATTTGCCTAAATTCCAGACAGCTCTAACTAGCATCAGCAATGCCTGCGGTTCGATAAAAACGGTTTCTCTTGTTAAATATTTTCACATTTGTGTCTCGCACGTTAGTTATGCTATGTACCGTGAAAGTCAGCGTTTGGCTTGGTGCAAATTCATATTTTGCTCGCGTTGAGCTGTGTTTAATAATAAGCTTTATTCAAAACACGATTCACGCTCAACTGATACCGAGAATAGCGTTCGGTATTGAGACATTATCCGCCGGAAACACAAACGTGTACATGATTACTTGTTTAATTCGGCGATTGCGACACGGGATATCATTTTTATTGCCACGATAATGGCAAATAAGCATACGGGATACCTGTGGGAAAGTGGATACTATAATTTGAATTCATTAACGCGCGCTTTTATTTGACCCTAATTATTGATCATTATCAAACGACATTGGACGATTACTCGCGTTAATTTGTGGGATATTTTACATAGATATAAAAGAACATTAGAAGCATCCAAAAATAGAACCGGAAGGGTTGTTAAAAGAAATCTGGACGGCACCCAAAATTCATAGCGCAAGAATAAGTGCTTACCTCCTCTGTTTAGACAACCTGAATATCTAAATAGAGCCATTTAATTTTCCACATGAAAGCGAATGAATAAACATAAACTATTGGATTACGAATTAATTATTCCACATACCGATGCTCATGCAATTTGCCTGTAACGTGTTTACGCAATGCAGGTTAGTTGGAATAGTTACAGTATGCGTTTTAGCTGTAACAAGAGCGACGATGGCGATGTAAACAATGGTGCAGATTACGGAGTCGCGATTCGCGAACAGTGGACACCCTAAGAATTGACTCTAAAGGCCTCTGTACGCTTTGTAAACACAAAGGAGACTCGCATGCTAGTTTGATTACATTGCGGGCTACCGTGGTATAACTAGAGACCTAAATAGCATTAAGATTCATATAGGTTTGTATATATTCTTTTAACACAGTTCTTGCTAGAAAGTATATCAGGTTGGAACACAGCCGTCGAGTCACTTGTTTGTCTGTGTTCTATCGGATACATTTTGGAGAGTGTGCATAGGTATTACATGACTTAGTTCCGCCTTCCTCGTTCCATCACCGGACGTCCAGACGTGGTGATCGGTTACATCCTTATGTTGAGACTGATGCCCATCGCTAGTCAGTCAATCATACATAAAAATATATAAAACTTCCATGATTATATCTCTTATTTCCATTATTGCCTATCTAGAATTTAGTACACATGTTGTCTTGTTGAACAACGCATTGTAAATATTTTTCTCCTATTTCTAAGAGATTAAGTAAATTTACTATAAATTGAGCTCTACAGTGGAGATCTACGGATTAATCGATGTAAAGTTTTCGATGTAAAAACAATTACTTATTAGAGATAATGTAAGGCACATTTTGAGAGAATACATTTAGTCGTCTTCGTTTATAAACTTGGTCTCCCAATCTTAGTTCATACAAAATTATAGAAATACTGTATATTGGCAGCTGTTTTTTCAAAAGCTCGAGTGGATAGGCATCATCTGGGTAAGCTCGCTCCATCTTCGGCCTCGTATATATCCTTGGGCTAGACTAGATACTGGCAAAGAGCAAACCCATTGTCAATAAAAAAACAGCGGATTGTATCGCGGATACAACCGTAAATCATATTAAGTGGATACTTCTTACATTGCCTAGCTTTTTATTTTTATCGCTAAATAGAATAACAGAATAACAAACCATTAATGTATAATAAACCCAAACAAATTTATGCTTTAGTATTTAGTTGATAATCACCGAGACCATCACTATTATTTTAGCGCCATCTAGCGTTAATAACGGAACTAAAATTGAAAACGTTGAATGTAGGGCAGCTAAATCATACAAGCTGCCAACAAAAAAGTACCCACTTCAAAAAAACCTTAAGAGTCCGCAGTAAGCTCGGTTCTCCATAAAAACGTAGTTAAGCTCTCATTTTAAAACGCCATGTTAGAATAACATGAAACTTTGTATATACAATGGGATCCGGCATATCTAGGTCGCAAATTAGTTTCTGTTTCTTGAAATTATAATGGAGAAAAAATACAGCGATTATTAAGGTTTTCATACAAGACGTAAAAAACTCAAAAACCCGCTGTATTTTTTTTTCTATACAATTCCTAGCAACAGAAACTTATTTCCTACCTAGATATGGCGGCTCCCATTCTGTATACAAACTATACAAAGTTTCATGTTATTTCAACAAGGCGTTTTAAAATGAGAACGAATGTACGTTTGTATGGAGAATCGAGTTCAGCCGAGCGTACTGGCGACTCTTAAAGATTAGTACATTTATCTAAGAATTTTATTTTATTTTTTAAAATAATAAACTTCAACGATTAATCACAAATACCTAGACTAAACGAAACTTAACATATTCTAATATACGAACTAACAAAAATGCACATCACGTAAAAGATTAACTTATCATAAGGCATGAAATAAGAAAGTCATAACGTCACATTACCATAGATAGAGAATAGAATCTCGTTCATCCAATTCATACACGAGCTCCGTAGCGCACCAAGACAATTTGTTTCAAAACGCTACGAAGTAGAACGTTACGGTCGCCGTGTTTGAGTGACTACTAAAATATTAACGAGCCTGTTCTTAATCGTATTCTGACTCACTCAGAACGACCTTTGGGCAGTTCAACCAATATATCAACGCGAGATAAACTCGGTCCCTTTCTATCTCACGCCCTAAATCTTGCTTTAACAAAAATATTACGGGTATTCCCTTCTGTAACCCTCTCGGTTTCAGCAATTTCCGTTTAACGCTCGGACACACCGCATTTCGCAAGATACCTTCCAGATACACGCAAGTTAGGTGCTGTATAAGCACTTAATCTTGTTTATCTCTTTTGCGAAGCGTCAACGGGGCTCAGCAGGGCAACACAAAGGACCTTGTGTACAGGATGAGACAACAATGCACCCGCATAGGGGCAGTTTGTTCGATAAACAGAACGCAGTTTCGTTCCGGCGCTGGCACGAAATAGTTCCGCTTATCCTTTGTTAAACAATACGAGCGACTATTTCGTTAAGTTATTAAGTTTCAATGTAACTTTATCGTTCGCTGATTAAACTCAAGAAATATTAGGTTAACCTACTTCCTGCGACGCACGGGATGTTTATGTCAGAGCTTATGATGCAATGTTTGCATTCGAAACAGTTTACTGAAACTGGGACAAATCTCGCCAGTCGGATTTACTGAAAACTGTGTGGTAATGTAAGGAAATGACTATCAGAAAAGATAGAGAGAATGTTGCTAAAACAGCCACGAAATTGGCTACATTAACGTGTTAATATTTATTCAAATAATACGTTCCAAATAGACAAAAACAGATCGAGATCAACGTTCGGACGAAAAAGAAGGTCGATATAATAAGAACCATTGATGCGTATGATTACTAACGGGGTAGATCTTTTCTTAGGATATGTTGATAATAAACTATTTATAATGCCGAATTGTCTTTAAGTATCATTTTCACTGGTATCATACTTGCGGAAACGGTTTTTAGCAAGATAAGTGTTAATGTTCATTTGCATATTAGCACCATTACATTACTCGGATCGAGCGACAATAATTTTGTATGCAAATTACATTTTGCCCTTTCTTGTAAGAACGATAAACTTGTCTCTGTGTTCAGGGCCGTTGATTAGACGCAGGTCCTCAGTACATAGACCCTAGATTACAGGTCGGGAGGTTATTACCTCGCTAGCGCGCTCGGAAATCAAGTTCGATTCTAAAACGGTTCCAGATTCAACTGAAGCAATTTGAACGCTAACTTTAACAATTTCACTCCACCTACGGTCGCGGACAACTTTAGCTGTAAATCGGTTATCAACATCAAGCAACTCTACTATATCAGTAATCTCGTCTAAGTTGTTTTATTATTCAATTCATCGTTAACTCTTTCTACGAGTAGTCTAATGTTGCAAGGCTGCTCATGATTGCATCTACAGTGCAAATGCTTTTAATAATCTTAAATAAATACGTAATACAGCAAGCGCTTAACAGTATTACGTACGAGGGCTGCCTTTTAAGTTCTGTCGTTTGCAAACCTCCCGTGATTGCATAAAAAAGAACTAGTGTCATCTTAAAATATTTGAATTTAGAATTCGAAAACAAAAGAATGACTCGAAATCGGCCCAACCGTTTTAGTACAGCGTTCGTTCAAAGTTGACAAGTTGTGAAAATGGAAATTTCGAAGGAAAATTTACGTGCGAAGATATTTTACAACTTCAATGATAAAGCCGGACTGTGGAACGCTGGTATTTAGAATTTCAACGTGGTTGCTCTTCTAGTCTTGGTGATAGACATCGTGAAGGTCGACCAAAAACACCCGTAACCCAGGAGAACATTGATGCTGTACGCCGTACGGCAACTGTGTACGGCAACTGATCGTCGTAGATCGCCATGCGACATACCGTGAGATAGAAGCTTCCTTAAGTATTTCAGGGACCAGTGTTCACAGTATTTTCCATGATCACTTAGGCTAGGCGTAAAAAAGTTGATCTCACGCTGGATACCACATTTACTCAGTGAAGACCAAAAAACGGCTCGCGTTTGATGGTGTCGCAAAACTCTGCGGCAATTCAACCGAGGAAACTCGAAACATGTTTACGACATTATCAGTGGTGACGAATCTTGGATATATGCCTACGATCCCGATTCTAAACAGCAGTCGACTGTTTGGGTGTTCCAAGATGAGCCAAAACCGACCAAAGTAATAGGCTCACGGAGCACTTTGAAAAGAAATGGTCGCCACGTTTGTGGCGAAAAGTGGCCACGTTGCCACCATCGTGTTCGAGGATCGTAAAACGGTTAATGCTGACTGGTATACCACTGTCTGTTTACCATAAGTCATCGGCGAGTTTCGAAAAAATAACCCAAGACGTCGTATAAAACTGCACCACGATAATTCGAGCTCGCACACCGCCCGGCAAACAATTGCGTTTTTAAAAGAGCAAAAGTCGAAATTCTGGAACACCCGCCGTACAGTCCAGACTTAAGCCCTAACGATTTTTTTACTTTTCCAAAAATCAAGCAACGACTTCGTGGTCAACGGTACCAGACGCCTGAAGAAGCGGTTGAGGCATACAAAATGGCCATTTTGGAGACCCCGACTTCGGACTGGAATAAGTGTTTCGAAAATTGGTTCGATCGAATGAAAAAGTGTATTACATATCACGGTGATTACTTTGAAAAACAATAAATACCATTTAACACTTAAATTGTCTTTAGTTCTTCCAAACGACACAACTTAAAAGGCAGCCCTCGTACTTATCATTTGCAACTGCATATGTTACGACACTGAGTTAATCATATAAAGAAAGAAAAAACTGTAATGTACAGCAAAAGTATGACTTCGGGGCGCGACGATCCAAATCTAAATTTAGCGGTAACAGCCTGGGGGTTGACATTAAAGATGTAAAGTTTGTCGTGTAAGCTTCTTATCCTTAACACAACTGTGGAATACCTTTTTGCGACGCACATGTTGGGCATCGGAATGTTTACGGGAAGCAGGGAGCGCCCTTCTGTCGCCGATGGTCATAACGCGTGGGGCGCAAGCGATCAATATCACAGGGCTTCCCTACTGCCATTGCCAACTGCCACTACGTGTAGCCCACTTCGAAACGCCTCTCACGCTCCCTATACCACAAATTATAATAAGACGTTTATTCAATGTTTGTTTGTTGTATGGTCATTTATAGATAACTTACATAGGATGGCACAATAGAAAGTACACAAAACAATTGAAAAGGTAAGGTGGCTTAGCTTGTGTCTGCACCAAGATACCACTAAGGACAAGAGTCCTTAAGCAAGAGGTCAACAGACGCTGATAACACTGAGATAATTAACATTAGAGATATCGTGTTACACAAGGTAGGCTAAGTTTTTATCACGGTGTTAGACTATCAGACCAAACTATCTGCGAGATCCTTGATAAATAAATAAAAGTGTCGAGACGTTTTTATATAAGATGTGTTGCAAAATATAATTACATGCGGACGTAACGCTGTCCGTAACTTGAGCCACGGAAAATGCGTTAATTGTTCGGATCATTACAGGAACGCAGCGTGAAGACGGCTTATGTGGGTAGATACACATCGGGTGTACTTGTCTATGTATTTATCTCGGTTTCCGAGGCAATGCGCCACACAAGTACGTGACTGAATGAATTGGGCCGTCTGTGAGCCACTTTTATTCCTCCGTCATGCGGCAATTCGAGGGTTTATAACGAACCGCATGAGAGAATGTCACCGCCTCCGGTGTGGGTACGCGTATTTGTTTTTTGAACGAAATAACTTTCCCTCTCCTTATATTGGACACAAATACAACTTTGCTGTAACAATAGAAACGGGAACTTTATCGGGATCAGATAAGGAGCATAATAAATAATACGGTCGCGAGGAAAACTTAAGGAAACGGAAAAAGATGGTTTTCTTTAGTTTAAGAGTTTGGAAAATTTGCAGTTATAATAATGTATATGGAATGTTATTTCGGTTCGGTATGATCCAATTTCGCATAAAGTGGACGTAATTGCGAAGCGTTTAATCGATAGTCAGTTAGCGCGGAGAAGCAAGTTTAGTTAATCTATGTCTGAGACGGTAAGTAGAGGAACGAAGTGTTAGCAGGTACGAACTAGCGTCCCCTACAATTTATTACCTCATCCCAAGTAGACTAGATAAACAGCCTGCGTCAGACGCTAGCAAGTTTCAGGCTTCTTTTTACTACTAAACGACTTCGGGAGAGGGTGTAGAATACATATGGTCGAATATTCTTGTTCCTAGTTTGGACGACTTTAGAAAGTTTTACATCAATAGTTACCGCAAATTTGCTTAACTTGTCTTCCAAAATCTGCGACAATATACAAGAATAGACAAGAGAAGATGGACTTTCTGCACGTAGCAGTTATCATTAAAGAAATGAATGTATATCTATAATACATGTATGCTGAACACCAATTATGGGAAAAAATAAAATATATTACTGTTTTATTGGCAGCTTACAAGTACACTACACTATAGAAAATAGTTATAAATATTTACTTAAACAGCTCAATTGAAACCAAGACAAGTTGTGCTTGTGTACCTATTACCGCGTTCAAAATCGACTTCGCTCATGCAACGCCGCATACGTGTTCATAAGAACTAAGAACTATAAATCTTATTCCTTCTTGAAATAATCTGTTCATATGAAAATCGGAATCCCGAGCTGGCGAGAAAGTGCGCAGTGTACTTTTCATTACCTATTTGTAAGCATACGAAGAAACTCTCGATCTGCGGAATTGCTCTGAGGCAAAATTGGAAAACTAGTTTCGGGAAACAATTTCGGTAGGTATATGAATGAAGTTCGGCAGGTAATGGATGAAAATATACTATTTCTACATGTACATTTTATTATGTTGGACTTCATTGTTAATTTTACTGATTGATAATCTGGTCAAATTAACAATATGTAATTTTCATTAATAAGCATTTATGTATTCATGATAAATACCAATACATACCTTTGAAATTATGATGCTTGATCCACTTTGCATAATTGATGGGTTTCGTAAATATCAGCGATATAAAATGTGTATTCGGGCTCAAGGGAATAACAAACATATTAGCTAGAACTCTTATTATAATAATGCTGGTAATATGGCAACGAATGATAATGAATCTCCCAGGGTTTGAATATAAAAGTGAACTAATAATTTTAGCTTTTAGGATGCAACTGGGACTAGTCCGAGTAGTAACATAAATATTTTTTCTACGTGGGAGAGGTCGTGGTCATTTCGAGTAGGTACCGATCTATCATTTTCATTTAACAGACTGCTTTGATATCACTTCGATATATTCGAATCGAGTTTTAACAAATACGGATCAGTTTTAATATCTTTTTTTCGGACCGAGGTATAGCCTAAAACTACGACCAAGACCACCCCTGGAGTGCGGTGGAATTACTGCGATCGGTAACCGCCATCCAAGCGTGGCGATTATGGCATTTACCCCCCATGACATTGGTGGAGGCCTTCGGTTGATATGGTGGTGGTAAAATTTTAGCAAGGATTAGTTAGGCCAGGACATATTGATATTCTATGCCCTGACGTCAGTACCTTGTGCAGTTTCGTGTATGTGATGTTTGAATGCAATTATATGCAAATGCGCAGTTATTAAGGCGAAAACATTTTCATAGTCAACTTAAGTAAATTAGGTCACATCGTGATAATTACACATATAATAATTAGATATCAAAAATGGAGCTTAACTAATAAGAAGTAATAAGAATGTGAATGTCACAAGGAATTTAAGACAAAGCTAAAAAAGTTTTTAATAGATAAATGTTATTATAGTGTTGAAAAATTTTCAGAATACTCGTAATTAGATTTATATTATTTTTACGGATTGCCTTGTGTATTCTATGATTTAGTTTGTCATACTTATGAATTTTTCATGTATTTATTTTAATTTAAAATTTTCAACCTAACATTCAGACACAATGTATTATTGTTAATGAATAAATGATATGATATATGAATAAAACAATACAAGAGTACTTACATTTAATTTACTATGTTACTGTAATTTTAGAATGTGTAATCGCCACAATATGGTTCTTAATGAAGTTGACATATAATGTTGCTCCCGGTCTCAGTTTAAAGCCATAGTTAACAAAATGTATAGTACCTAATTAGCGTTAAGTTTCAAGTTGCGATTGAATTGATTTGTAATTTTGCTTTGATTTCTTAAGTTGTACTGGAAATTTGAAGCGCGTCAATTGTGCATCTAGCAGACTGCATAATTGACCCGCCGAAAAGTAGGTAGTGTTAACATATTTTTAGCGTTATTCGTGTTAAAATGTTTGTGTTCACAGTGAGATATGTATAAGGAAACGTCTATACCTAAGTAATTTTACCAACATACCTATACGCTGTATTTTCTTGACTGTTTCTGTTTTTATCTCCTAATAAATAAATATACTTAATAGCATTTTCCATTTCTACGACAAAATATGAGTTATATAAATAAACTTACCTTTCCAATTAACAACAACTTCTAGTAATATATCAGTAAAAAGTGACACTTTAGTAATTAGGTATTTTAGTAGAGCCAACTGATATTTAGTACCTTACCATACCGTGCCGTGGGGCGGCGAAAGGCCTGGGAGCAATTTATAGGCACTTACATAGGCACATTATGGTTAATGTTTATAAACGTTTACTTTACTAATTGATAAACAGCCGCTAGACAGGTACCTTTTTACTTGTATAATTCATTTATATTTACTTTTGTATACAAAATCCATGTTTTAAGAAATCAAGCGTTGTACTTTTTATGTTTTACGTGTGGTGTAACAACGTTCCTAAGAAATAGAATAAAATAGAATATTAACTATGAAACAAGCAGTTAAGGAAACAATTCAGCACGTATTCGCGTTGATCAGTTCATCACTAACACTATTGCAATAAACGACTATGACTATGACTATTTGTCACTAACAAATATAGCCAATTATTCTGGCGCCTTGTTAAAACAGCGGTAATCTACGTCCATTACTTGAATAAACGGGGTTCATTATCCAAATTACAGTGTTTAAAAGACGGTACGAATTTATGGTTTCCGACCAAGATCTGGTTTTGGCCGGATGCATGTTACACCTGCGTGACCTGCGGCACAGGTGTTTTCGTTGATATTTCTCTTCAAGCCAATCATTATCAATGGACACGTACGTCACTTTGCCCGTTAGTGAGTAGACGTATAGTTGAGGTTAGATTATTTTTATTACAAATAATAATAATATATGACAAATAAAAGTAAAAATAAATCACGTCTCTGCAATGCACAGTCTGGTGAAGTTTAGTTAGGTAGTGATTGGAATGGCTGCTCCGTCGTCAAACCCCAACAGTTTCGCTGCAGGTTTGAATTTGTGGCGTGTGCCTCGTATGCACATACTGGTGGTTCGAATTATGGCAGTGCATATCTAAGCCAACCCAGTATCGTACTCAGTGATTTATTCCAACGGTCTGAGAGGGCTTCGCCAATGTGTTTGATAAAGGAGGTCATCTGTGGTGCGAATACGCCATCGACGGAGGTCACGAGAGGGGTGAAGGTAGCATGTTTCGCTTCGCAAGCAGCGGAGTATTTTCTTTGTTTTTCAGCCTCAGCAGATTTTAGGACAGAAGTGACGTGGCGTGCAATGTAAGAGGGAGCGTCAGTGTCTACAACACGGATATCGAACCCAGTATCGTACTCAGTGATTTATTCCAACGGTCTGAGAGGGCTTCGCCAATGTGTTTGACAAAGGAGGTCATCTGTGGTGCGAATACGCCATCGACGGAGGTCACGAGAGGGGTGAAGGTAGCATGTTTCGCTTCGCAAGCAGCGGAGTATTTTCTTTGTTTTTCAGCCTCAGCAGATTTTAGGACAGAAGTGACGTGGCGTGCAATGTAAGAGGGAGCGTCAGTGTCTACAACACGGATATCGAAAAGAGCCTCTCTCTGAGCATTCCATACGCCACGGCAAGATAAGTCGCCGTGTAATCCAAGGTCACCTTCTGTGATTATGGGTTCTATTGTGACGTTGCTCCATGCTTGGTGACATAATTCAGCAAATAGATCACGAATTTCGTTGTGTCGTCTTGAAATTAGCCCCCCAGTCTTGCAACAGAGAGCATGGTCGATATTAAATTGACTATTGCCACATCCATCACATGAGGGTGGCATTGAGTTTGGGGTTCTATGATAGCGTATTGCCAGGGCGTCTCTGAATTCATGAGGAGACAAGTCCAGGTTATCTTTCTTCGTTGGTATAGCGGAAAGCCAGGTGGAAGACTTTGTTTTCATTTTCAATGCGATTGATCTTTCTATAGCTCTTCTTTTGTTAGGGGGTAGGTTGGCTAATATAGTGTCTAAGAGTTCGTTATCACGAGACTCTTTCGTCATTCGGCTTTCTTTACGTGCGTCAATCAGGGATTTATTGTGTTGTGCTAGGTCAACATGTTGTGTTCCGATCAAAGCTGATGAGAGGATTGAACAGCCTTTTTTGGAGGTTTTGTAACTCAATTTATTTTCGGTGAACGGATTAGATATTGCCAAGCCACCTTTATGCACAGGTAGGGAAAACAGAGCGGCTTCATCGGCAGTGATGTCGCTACCCATCAGAGTTGGCATGAAATTTGTACGTAGTGCAAGTGTCAGTGGTTCAAAAAGTTCGTTAGAGTCGGCGATTACACGTTGTAGGAATGACCATTTGAATTGGGCAAGTTTAGTAAGTGCTGTGTAAGCTGCTTGGGGGGAGTCCTTACAGATGTGTTAATTTCTCGATTCTTATAAAGTCTTCTTTTCCTTTGCCTATGTAACTACCAAGGAAGGGTAAACCTGTGGTGATGGTAATGTTAGTTCCTTTAAAAATCTCCTGCGCTTTATTTTTGTCCGTTTCAGGTACAATAAGGATTGTCTTTTTAGGTTGAGGGAAGTATCCATATGCCGGTCCTATGTTGCAGATCTGTTCCCACCATTTACGTATAGTTTGGTCACGAATATAAATGCTCGTTATTTTCTTATGATGTGATCGGGCGGAGTTATTTTATTTTAATCGTATTTACGAACCGTGAAATCTTCGAGAAGACAAGTACGGTTCCAGTTTTTGTTGCACTTATAGCACCACCAAGGGGTCACGTGTAGGGTAACGGTGGGCACTCCCTACGGACGTGGTGCAACTTCGACCCCCCTTTTCAAGTGAGTGGGCAACTTGACCGTTGGAAGTTCTCAAGCCGCCCGAAGGCCTCTAACTTGGCTTAACGTGCCTTCCAAAGCACGAGAGCGCTCAGTTAGTAACCACTCAAAGCGGTCACCCATCCAAGAACTGACCTGCGCCCACATTGCTTAAACTCGCATACCGCACGCGGCACGCGGGCGCCGCTGGGCCACGAACGCTCCATCGGGCGGAGTGAAGTTGGCAGATGAAACTTATAATAGTACATTACTGCAGAGGCCGTGAAGCAAGGGATTGCTGGACGAGTTTGGGATAAACGGCCGAGTCGTAGACGAGGCCGGATAAAACGACTCCTGCAATCCCTGTTCCGGCCGAGGATTGTATAGTACTTTTCTCAAACATGTTAGAAAAAAAAACAATAAAAAACCAAAAATGTAAAAAAAACTAAAAAATACAAAACGTTTAAAAATAGCAAAGCATCACGAAAAATAACGGAAATTAAATAAAAACTCGAATGCTACAAAAAACACCAAAAAACATGAAAAAACAAAAAAACTGATGAAAAGTACATAATAATACGAAAACTTTAAAAAATCCAAAAACATCAAAAAACAAAAAACGCTTCAAAAAAACTAAAAAAAAAATCAAAATTCACGAAAATTCGATAAAAACAACAAAAAACACGAAAAAATTAAAAATAACCAAAAAACACGTAAAACTTATAAAAAAGCCAAAAAACAAAACAAAACTGACGAAATGTACAAAAAAAACAACTTTTTAACAGTCCAAAAACATCAAAAAGCAAAAAACGATACAATTTTTTTTATTTATTTATTTATGTATTTAATCTTTATTGCACAATAAGAACTCTTAACGTACAAAAGGCGGACTTAATGCCATGAGGCATTCTCTACCAGTCAACCTTCAGGCAAAAAAGAAAGATTGTAGGCGGTGCAACTATAAAATACCAGAGAACAAATTTGGTAAGCTTGCATACAAAATATTGATTCAAATATATACATCTATCATATAGTTACATAAATAATTATTTATACTCATTACGTAGACATACACAAATACATAATTATAAATAAATAAATATAGTACTTATATTATGACGAATACCTACTAAACAGATACCCTAAGAATTTCGTAGACTACCAGCAACAAAAAGCGTACAGCTTTTTTGAAGGCAAATTTGCTGGAAATATTTTTAATTTTAGGTGGAAGACCGTTCCATAGACGAGCCGCCTGGACGGAAAAAGAATTGGACATAAAACCAGAACGGTGAAGCGGTATAGCCAAAGAGAGATTGCCCGACGAACGAAGATGGCGTTCATGAGTTTCCTCAAGAAATTTAAAGAGGGATTTGAGATATTCGGGACATTGTGGATCTTTGAGAATGGAGAAGACAGTGCAAAGGATGCGGATGTTACGCCGTTGACGGATCGTGGGCCAGCCAAGCTGAGATCGGAACAATGAGACATGATCATATTTCCTCAGGCAAAAGACAAACCGAATACAGTTATTGAGCAGGCGCTCCAGCTTATCAAGAAGTTCTCCGCTCAAGTCCGGGTAGCACACATCACCATAATCAATTATGGGGAGAATTAAGGTGTTGACTAACATGACTTTGGTACTAATGGGCAAGAAATGTTTCAGCTTGTTAAGAGCATGTAAGGAACTCATGACTTTCCTACTAATTTCATTGACCTGAGCTCTCCAGCTCAGAGTAGAATCCAAGAGTACACCCAGGTCTTTAACACTTTGACTGAAAGGTATGGGGATACCAGTTAACGGGCGTAATCGAGTTACAGTCTAGTTTGGCGAGCTGTCGAGAGCTACCGATGACAATAGCCTGACACTTAGACGGGTTGACAAAGAGGCCAAACTTCTCGGACCACTGCTGAATGTGTAGGAGGTCCAGGTTTAATTTGTAAATGGTAGACTGAAGGTCCGTCACAGTACACTGGTCGTAGAGTTGTAAATCATCGGCAAATAGATGGTGCGAGCAGCGAAGATCAGGGGTGATGAAATTAATGAAGATAGAGAAGAGGAGTGGAGACAGAATTCCTCCTTGAGGTACGCCAGTCGCAAGATCACACCAGTCCGACAAAGACCGGTCCACACGAACCGCTTGCTGGCGCCCCCCAAGATAGGCAGAGAACCAGTTAAGAGCTGCAAGCGACACATTTAGATGCTTCAGCAGAGCGAGGAGGATATCATGATCAACAGTATTAAAAGCGTTGGAGAAGTCGATCAAAACAATAACAAGTAAAAACATTTAAAAAAAATATCAAATCACAAAAAAATCGAAAAAACAACTAAAGACACGGAAAATGCTACAAAACTGAAGCCCGATTAAGAAAAACACGTCAGAACTAAAAAACTAACAAAAAAACAGGTAAAAACTAAAAGAAATACCAAAAAACATGAAAAAACAAAAAAACCTGACAAAAAGTACAAAAAAAATACGAAAAAACTTATAGAAAACCCAAAAAACAAAAAAACTGACGAAAAGTACAAAAAAAAAAACAAAAAAACTTTAAAACAGTCCAAAAACATCAAAAAACACGATAAACGCTACAAAATAACAAGTAAAGACTAAACAAAAACACCAAAATTCACAAAAAAAAAATCGAAAAAAACAACTAAAACACGAAAAATGCAACAAAATACAAGCACCATTTAAAAATAACACGGAAGAACCAAAAAAAATACCAAAATATACGTAAAAACTAAAAAAAATACAAAAAACATGGAAAAACAAAAAAAAACGCCGAAAAGTAAAAAACCTACGAAAAAACGTTTAAAACGTCCATAAATAAAAAAACGAAAAACGCTACAAAACAACACAAAAAAAAAAAACTAAAAAAATACAAAAATACTCGAAAAATTAAAAAGAAATGCTAAACGAATACAAGCACGATAAAAAATACCGGAAAAACCTAAAAAAATACCAATTCACATAACAAATTAAAAATATATATACAAAATCGTGGCGGTTGGTTCTTCTTTGAGAAAACGTATTTTTATAATATTTCAGGTGTTCCATCTTAGCAATTGCATCATCTCTGAATCCGATTGGACCAATGCATGGAAGTAACCATAGATATATAGACAGTAATAATTAGTAATATGTGTTATTATCAGTACAAAAAGTAAAACTACAGGTAAAAGCGCGGTCTCGCCAACAAACTGTTTCGTCAGTTTGGCGAGTAAATATAAAATGATAATATGATGTACCTTCTTAAATTTTTTTTTTTAAAAAGTCAGAAATTTATTAATAAAAATTAATATAATATTACATTTGAATAATAGGTACATAACACTAACATTGTTTGTCTTTTAGATATAATCTATAAATTCTTTAAAGCAAAAAATATTGATCAAGTAAACTGGCATCAATTTTTAATTTTGTAGTTAAAAACCTAAATAAGCAATGGGTAATGTCCTTTGGAACATCGAGGCACTATTAGCGTATCATAGTGACGTCAAAGATATAGGTTCATTTCCAGTAGTGAAGTATATGTATGTAAAAACTTAAGAAAATGATACATATACATACAGGGTGTCCCAAGAAGTAGTGATATACTGAAGCTGGGAGGTAGAGGACCTGGAGGGCTATCTGAATCACCCCCATGTATGTTCCGCGATTTTTAGTATTTTCGGAGTTATGTTTTTTTTTTTAATTTTTCACTTATCGCCGCGTACGATGAGAGTTTTATTTATGGTGACGTGAATTATTGCGGTAGATGCTTGATTTTTTTTGTGTGCTAAGCTGATAGATAGGCCAATTCAGCATGGTAACATTTACTATCGTTAGATCTTTGAATGGCATAAAAAAAAATTAAATGCCAAGAAAGATAAAATTACCCAGTATGTTCACAACTTCAAGGGCCCTTAAAAAAATAAAATCACATAAAAAATAATTACCGATTGGCTTTTAAAAACTTGCTCTATCTATCAGGTAGCTATGACGTACGTGTAGAAATTCAGTTTCTGTGTCCGTACGCACTGTAAGAAATCGCCTGATGGATGGTGGACTTCGTGCTCGTCGTCTTGCAAAGAAACCACTGATTTCCAAGAAAAATCAAGCAGCTAGAAAAAAATATGCGTAAGAACATCTTGAGAACAACAGAATGAGTTAAAAACAGAGTTCCGGTTAATTCGCTTTAAATATTAGTAGTAAATTGTTGAGAAATCCACTTTTCGTCAGTAGCGACATACGTGACATCTAGTATCTTTATATCAGTACTGTTAATTCCGCTATTTGACGCTAGATGTCGACTACGAAATAACCAGTAAAAACTGATGTATGGAGTGAGAATTCTATCTTACTTATTTTTCTTTGGATGAAGGAAGTTTATGAAGGAATATTACAAGATGTGTTTCTTCCCTGGGCACGCCAAAATTTCGGCAGAGCGTTTATGTTTCAGCAAGATAATGACCCGAAACATTCGTCTAATCTTGTTAAACAATGGTTCAAAAAACGTAGAGTGAGGGTTTTGGAATGGCCCAGCCAAAGTCCGGACTTGAATCCTGTAGAAAACCTATGGAAGGAGCTAGGTCGTCGTGTGAGTGCAAGAAATGTCAACTAAAGATTTGAACAATTAAAGGAAGAGTGGGAACGCATTCCAAGTTCTTTCCTCGCGAAGTTGATTGCATCACTGCCCGAAGGTGCCAAGCTGTTCTTGATGCAAAGGGTTTCAGTACCAAGTACTAATCTAATATTTAGATTTTCAGTGCAGAATCTGTAATTTTTGTGGTTTTCTGCATTAATAAACCACTTTTACCTATATTTCGAGTGTTGGTTATTTTATGCTCTTTTTAATAAACTCGTACAAAACGAGTTTCTTATATGGTGTCATGTGTCATACAAATGTAGTATATGATTTTATTCTCCATCTAAAGGACTTTTACATGATAATCGTTTAGACAGCCTTAGCCGTTCTCATAAAAAAAACACAAATATGATAGATTTTTTTTCCGCTACTGTATGACTAATTGTCGTTACGAAAATGAGAAAATTAAAGCTTAGATTAAATTAAAGCCTTAACTATGTACTTTTTTTTTGCATTCCACCCAATTACTAAAATCCCAGGCCACAATAACGTAATGGCGTGAATCAAAGCCGACGCATATATTCATTAATTATAAGATAAGGAATTATAAAATGTTGCATAAGTAAGTGACTCGAGCGAAGCGCTCAAACTTATCTGCACTGTCATTTTTTAACAACAAACTAATTGTACGAGTACATAGATAACCCCTCATGAACTAACATCCAATACACATACTCATATTAAGTTTGACATAGCTTCCGGACATTCCTATACATATGTAACAACAATATTTTGTAAAATATATCGACGTTTTACATTTTCTTACTAGTCATCATTTCAAGTACTGAACGATAGGATAGAAATTTATCAAATATGAATATGAGCATTGTCGTATATATAGAGAATAGTATAGACCCTTATTAAAGCGAGGAAGAGCTTATTAAATACGCAATATACAGATTATACGAGATTACTTCCAAGAAAATACCGCAATTGGCATTATAAAAATGGGAGCCTAAAATATTCAGCAGATCCCGCTTCCCGCTTGAGGTGGGCTAAATAAATTACACAAACATGGGAGGAATAGAGGACATCTGTCTCAGCCAGCGGAGAGATAACGTTATTCATTTCTTTTATCTCCGAGGACCTCAATTTTCCAGATAAAATTACTACGCTTACATAACGGCTAATTAAATGTACTTACTGTTCTGTTAAATAACTCTTTACCCCCGCCCGGGTATCGGACCCGGGACCCGGGTATGTCCTAAAACTACGACCAAGACCACTGGAGGATGGGCAGCAGCATCCCTGGAGTGCGGTGGAGACACTGCGATCGCCAACCCGCATGCCAAGCGTGAAGCGTCAATGACATACACAAACAGGCCACGGCCCCGAGGTTCCGGCGACCCCCGGTACCCTGGTTCTGGTAGCGGCCAGGGTACTAGCGGGGTCAGGGGTGCGAAGAATCTCCGGTTAAGATCCTGCTACCACCACCGACGACTTCTGGCCCTGGCAACATACAACACACGAACACTGCGGACCGACGAAAAGATAGCGGAACTGGAGGAAGGATTGAGCAAGTTGCGTTGGGATATCGTAGGGTTATCTGAAGTCTCTGAAGAGACACGATAACCCTGAAGTCCGGCAACTTGCTCTATTTCCGGGAGGGCGACCAACAGTCCCAGGGAGGTGTCGGGTTTATCGTCCACAAATCCCTCGTGAACAACGTGGTGAAGATCGAGAGTGTGTCGGCCAGGGTGGCGTACCTTATACTCAAGAGTATCCGAGAGGTACTTGTTGACGGTCATACAGGTGTACGCGCCGACCTCGGCACACTCCGACGACGAGGTGGAGGCTATGTATGAGGATATATCAAAGGTCATGCATAGTTCCAAAACCTACTTCACCGTTGTTATGGGGGATTTCAACGAGAAACTGGGCAAGAGACACGGCGAAGAGCCGAGAGTGGGGCAATTTGGAGTTGGAAGTCGGAACCACCGGGGCCAACTACTGGCTGGTTTCTTGGAGAAGGAGGGACTCTACATGATGAACTCCTTCTTCAAGAAACGCGAGCACAGGAAGTGGACCTGGATGAGTCCCGACGGTGCAACAAAAAACGAGATTGACTTCATCATGTCGACGAAGAGGCATATATTCAATGATGTCTCTGTGATCAATATGGTTAAAACCGGAAGTGATCATCGTCTGGTAAGAGGCACACTGAATATATGCGTCAAGGTAGAGCGCTCTCGACTGATGAAGTCCACGCTCCGTCCAGCAGCAGTCCAAATCCAAAACCCCGAGAGCTTTCAGCTGCAACTCCAAAACCGTTTCGATTGTCTAGGCGGCGATGTGGACGAATTCAACGACGGGTTTGTGGAAGCTGTCCATAGGGTCCATAAAGTCTAAGTTCTTTAAGGCCCAACGAACTCAAAGAGTCAAAAGGCTCCCTATCTCCACTCAGACACTCATCGAGGAAAGGAATGAGATGATTCTGCAGTCTTCAGCCGATGCGAAATTATACAGGCAGCTCAATAAACAGATCTCTACGTCCCTTACCCGCGATCTGCGCCAATTCAATACAAATCGTATTGAAGAGGCCATCGAGCAGAATAAGGGCTCTAAAGTTTTCTCAAGAGATCTGTCTATTGGGCAGAGCCAGCTCGCCAGATTAAAAACTGAAGATGGTAGAATCGTTTCGTCCAAACTTGAGCTTCTGAGTGAGATAGAGTGCTTTTATGGACAGCTATACACGTCAACTAGCAGACCCGAAGTTGGTCTGGCGGAAGACCCTAGAGCTAGATTAACCCGGCACTATACCGAAGATATCCCGGAAATCAGCCTGTACGAGATTAGAATGGCTCTTAAGCAGCTGAGGAACAACAGGGCACCCGGTGAAGACGGAATTACAGCTGAACTCCTGAAGGCGGGTGGAAAACCGGTCCTTAGGGCCCTTCAGAAGTTGCTGTTCTTCAAAAAGGGTGACAACTCCTTACTGAAGAACTACCGACCCATCTCACTTCTGAGCCATGTCTATAAGCTGTTTTCAAGAGTCATTACGAACCGTCTCGCACGCAGGCTAGATGACTTCCAGCCTCCCGATCAAGCCGGTTTCCGAAGAGGCTTTAGCACCGTAGACCACATCCATACGCTCCGTCAGGTTATACAGAAGACTGAGGAGTATAACCTGCCCCTCTGTTTAGCGTTCGTGGACTACGAGAAAGCCTTCGATTCGATTGAAACGTGGGCTGTACTACAATCTCTCCAACGGTGCCAAGTGGACTACCGCTATATCGAAGTGCTGAAGTGTTTGTACGAGAACGCCACTATGTCAGTCCGACTCCAGGACCAGAACTCAAAGCCTATTCCGTTGCAGCGGGGAGTCAGGCAAGGAGATGTTATTTCTCCTAAACTGTTCTCCGCTGCACTGGAGGATGTTTTCAAGACTCTGGACTGGAGAAGGCTAAGCATCAACATAAACGGCGACTACCTCACTCACCTTCGGTTTGCTGACGATATAGTAGTCTTGGCTGAGACCATGGAGGATTTAAGTACAATGCTCAATGACCTCAGTAAAGCCTCCGAGCGAGTTGGTCTAAGGATGAACGCACCAACTCCCTTAACAATCGGACACTTTACGCTCGAAGTTGTAGATGATTACATATACCTAGGACAGACTGTCCAGTTAGGTAGGTCCAACTTCGAGAAAGAGGTCAATCGTCGAATCCGACTCGGCTGGGCAGTGTTCGGGAAGCTACGGCACATCTTTTCGTCCAATATTCCGCAGTGTCTCAAGACAAAAGTCTTTGACCAGTGTGTGTTGCCAGTGATGACATATGGCACTGAAACCTGGTCGCTTACTATGGGCCTCATAAGAAGGCTCAAAGTCACCCAAAGGGCAATGGAGAGAGCTATGTTGGGAGTTTTTCTACGTAATCGCATCAGGAATGAGGCCATCCGCAGCAGAACCAAAGTGACCGATATAGCCCTCCGAACCGCTAAACTTAAGTGGCAGTGGGCGGGGCACATAGCACGTAGAACCGATGGCCGTTGGGGCGGAAAGGTTCTCGAGTGGCGGCCACGTACCGGAAGGCGTAGCGTGGGCAGGCCCCCCACACGGTGGACTGATGACCTGGTGAAGGTCGCGGGTGTCCGCTGGATGCGGGTGGCGCAGGACCGGTCATTGTGGAAGTCTTTGGGGGAGGCCTATGTCCAGCAGTGGACGTCTTTCGGCTGACATGATGAAATAACTCTTAACATCAGGCTGCATTGGAACAATGCGGGAGTAACAAACCAATTACTTCTTAATACATCGTTGTTATGACTCTTCTTATCTCTCGTGGATCTCTCTTCCTTTAGGCTATCAAGGAATTTCCTAGGAAATAAATCTACATCCTTGTGCGAGCCTGTACATGGCCGGGAGACATGGCGTGGGTAATTGTTATTTATTTGGATCTTCACAGTTTGCAAAATTAACTACGCGTCTGGACGATAAATTGAGAAGGCAAACATGGTTGAAAATGTCTTCTCTAATATTATTTAACTGTCAACACAGTGTAATAAAGTTCTGTAATGTTACGCTTAGCGACGAGACTGCGCAAGTTTATAGTCTAGCTCATGAAACCTTGCTCAAGAGCCGTTTAATCGATTCATATAATCATAAAGTTCTCATAGATCACTAAATCCCGTTGACCCTGTTGAGCTTCGCAAAGCTGTTCTTAACCCAAATACTTTTTACTGCAAATTTGCATGAATTTATAAATCACGTGTTACTTAAGTAGGCTATTTGAATCCGTAGCAAACCACCGTTCTGTATCCGATTACGTTTACCCTATACGCATTATACCATCCCCGAGGACATAACGGGTATGCCATTTCCGAATGCCCACTCCCCTCCAGCGAACTTTACTATATGTAAATAAGTTTTACAGAAGGTATTTCGAGTACACTCTGGAACGCGCCGCTCCATAATTTGTGCGTAGTTTCGAACATAAAACACCCTCTATTGTTGGACTCGGGAGGGTAGTAGCAAAAAACGTTTTATACTCTATTTTGGCGTTCAATACGGAACACCTTGCATATATAAAGTGAGAAAAGTGCGGTTGCGTGTTAGGTTATATGTTTATAGTGGGCAAGATATGGGTTAGTAATTGATATCCGCTCATGTCATTCGTGGGATTTTATACATTCACATGCCATTTTATAGCACGTTATGTAACACCCCTTGGTCCACTACATAAATTAGTGCTATAACTTAAATGGGTGTAGTGCGCTGACACCGTTTAAAAGATGACTGCAATTTGCAAAGATATATTGCCATTACATTAATAAATCTCAGGAGGCAAATTGTGATAAATATGTAGATTAACATAAAATACGCATCAAGTTAGATTTCATAGAATTTCATAGAATACGATGCAGAACAGTTTGTGAATTTCGACAAGTGTCATTCTTATGCACGAGTGGGTGTATCGAGCGAGTTTATAATGAGACAACAGTCGAAAATCATCTTTACGCGCGCGTATCATACGACGTTTTACTTGTGCGAGGAAATAAAATAATACAATCGATAAGTTACTTCAAAATATATAGGTTTTAAAGTTATAATTTACCTTGATCGATACGTATGGTTAAAACTTTTTTAAATCACGATTTCCACTTGAAGCTTTCAAGTGGAAACCGTGATTTTAAAAAGTTTACACTATACTTAGTATACTTATTACCTGGAGCTTCACTTATAAACTTCTTGGCATAGATTGCTATAAAATTTGACTCATAAACATCGTTGTACCGTTTTAGAAATGCAAATAAATTGCAGTAACTTTTTTACATTTATTAACCGTAAATAATTTATACAAAAAAAACCGGCTCTAATTTTGTACTTCCTATGCCACAATTTGTGGTTTCCGTGAGCCAATGCTTGGTACCTACAGAAAATACCGAAATGGGCATATGCGTGCCTATCGAATTCGACGACTTCCCTCGATTCCTCCTAGATCCCATAATCAGACCTTCACCAAATGTATATGGGACCAATGTCGAGGTACCTGCTTTGAAACAAAAAAAGGAATATCAATATAGGTCAACCTGGTCAAGAGTTATCGGGGAACATACATACATAAAAAAAGAACAAGCAAACATACAGATGAACTGAGTACCTCTTTCCTTCTGTTGAAGCCGGTAAATATTATAATTTTGATTTAGCCGGCTAGGGAAAGGTCCGCAGCATAGGTAAGGACCTATGTTGGCATTTTGTGCTCGTAGAATAACATTTTCTAGAGTTAAATTGATCCGATTCGTCACTTTCAATTGATATTAACAAAATTAATACAGATTGACTTCGAACTTAACAAGAAATTAGTAAAAAAAAATTTTTTTTTTAATATATGCGCGCACAACGTGGGTAGTATCTACTACTGCGCATGGGCAAAATCTAAAGCGGGAAGGCATAACCTATATTTGCATTCTGCTAAGCATATTTAGTGAATGTTTATTATTTATCTACTTATTTATAGGTAAAAATATAAATGTAAATTGATTAATAATACTTTTAACGAAGTACTAATATTTATGTACCATTAACAATAATTCAAATTTATAATTGACTAATTTGTAAAACTTCGTTCAAATAATAAAAACTCTTTGCGTCGGGCTGACTACGGAGAAAAAAAAAGTAAGAAGCACTAGTGTGGCAAAGTGGTACTTTCCGCACAGTTTGACTGCTTAGAAAACGAACTTCTCGAGCACATGCATTGTAAAATGATTCGATACCTTTTATTCTGCACGATACTTTCTTTGTAATCTTAGAAGGTAAAGTTAAAGGAAAAGGGGGCAGAGGAAGCCCTAGAATAATTTATTTGAACCAAGTAAAGGAGAAAGTCGGTGTCGCGTCGTATCGGGAGTTGAAGAGACTAGCGGAAGCTAAAGAACAGTGCCAATTACTCCACCGACAAGAGCGTGGCTCTTAAATTTGATGATGATGAATCACGACTACTGCAAAAGCAGGTGGATAAATTGGAAGGCAGTAGTTTGTAATGATCGGTTGCAAGCAAAGTAAGTACCTACCTAAAACATATCCGTGATCAAAACATATTGATGAGTAATCCGTACGAATGAAGGGCCAGGGACGGTGCACGCACGATCCTTAATGTACGTAAAGTTAAACATGCCCGAGGAATTGTAATCACGATGTTCATCATTGATGAGTAATCTTCATTTGGTCTCGAAGGAAATAATTCTAGCTGAATACAAATGATTACTGAATTCAGTCTAGGAGAAACCCGTGCCAAAGCTATCCTCAAAAAATACTGTCTAGCCAAAATTTTACATAAAATAAGTCCAGTAAAGTGTATTTAAATCTGTCTGGTCCGTTGAGAAAATATGCTTTGCAAAATCACGTAAGAAGCCCTTGAATTTGAAAAAGAGCTAACTCAAAGTAAAGGATCACAAACTATTTCAACAATCTTCAGTTTTAATCAAAACAAAGTAAATGAAAAAGGTGTAGCAAACTTCGGAAGTAAACACAGACATTAGACCTTGACGGGGTTCAAAGGGACGGGACGGGGAAGCCTTGGCCGAGAGTCTCGAATATTTGAAGTGTGAAATAACGGCTACGCTCGGCACGTAGTTAAGGCAACACTTTTATCAGCTTCACCAGAGACACAAGCCTCATACTCTGAAGGGACGGAATAATCCAAACTTAAATAAAAACCATCAAAATGAAACAGAATTTTTGTCCAAAAGCTAATTCTCTCAATTTCTCCCCCGTAATAATACAAACAGGCCATGAAATGTTCCGGTTCGTTACGAGGGGGAGTAAACTGTAAGCATTGTAAGAGGAGCGTAACTACACGGCAGAAGGCAAAATACATATAAAATCTGATTTACATAAGAGCTTTTAGTATCACGAATCATTGCGTATGATACGATCCATCATATTTCCTGGACGCTGATCGATGTGTGATCCGGTACTTGCAACCATAGCCAGCACGCTTTCAACCATATTGCCACTTCCGCTGCTTTACGGTGAAAACTATGTAATAATGGGTTCGCTCAAGCTATATTTTCAGTTCCTGTTGTTTGTTCATTCATCACTTTTGCGGGCAATTGCTTCCTCGCGTTGCTTAACCAGTAATCTGCGGGGCTAGTATCAAAACGTGATTACCTTGCACGTGTGCTTAGGTACCCATTACTAAACATGCAGATAATGTACATGTGGATGTATGTTTTATCTAGCGACAATGCGCAGCTGTGGTGACCGCGGTACGATATGTGGTTATATAAGGTTTTGGCTTGGCAGACAATGCGATCCAACTTAGGGCTATCAGTGACAGGTGTTCGAATTCTAATTACTACGTATTCTATAGGAATAGGCTACGCGAATAGTTTTTCATAAGACTGCACATTCCTATTTCATCGTAGCTTATCTTGAATCTGCAGCTGTTAACATGCGCTACTCTATAAGTTATACGTGAAAAAAGATAAGTACTTGCAACAGATTCCTCAGTAACTGCATCAGTGCAGCGGTAAAAAGCAATCATCAGTTCCATTGAAAGGTGATCCCAATAGATTTTGCGACAGGTTTTTCACGTTGTAAATCAATTATCGCGCATATGGCAGCAGCCCTATAAGATCGCTGCTATAGACTGGACTGGACACTGGGAGCAGCCGGGCAGCGCAGCACGTATCATACGGCCAATTACACAGACAACGCAGGGAGCCAGTTGCCAGTGATAGCTTCTCAGAGCAAATTTCTTCAGCCTTTTGGAAACTAAAACCCAAGGGAACCTTTGAGAGAATTAATCAAACAGGTGAGCTGAATCTAATTAGGTAACAGCTGCCTGAACAAAACGAACATCGATTACGACAACAGAGACGAATTGTTTCGTCTAAGCGGAATGTTCGCACTGCTTTGTAGTAAGTATAGCTTTTTTAGCTGAATTAGTGTAGTAAGTGTTGAATTGTCTCCTTTGTAGAAATTATGTTAAAAATATTCTAATTGGAATCTTAATCTCAATATTCTTAACATTTTGTTCCCTCTGTACCTACGGAATGGAGCATCTAGAATCACTGCAAATAACTACTCGTTTACTATCTTTGATATTCTTGAGCTCACTTTCAAGGAATGTTTAATATAAGAAGTCAGCGCAGCCGAGACGGTCGATATCAGCTATTTTGTGCCAAGTCAAATAACCATTGCGTTTTTCCTTTCCACAGCTGCCGATTTTTAAATAAGAAACTGTAAAAAGTTTCGTAACAGGCAAACGAAAATATGTCAACTTTAAAAAAAAATTGTTACAACTTCGCTCAACTCGTTACAATTAGCTTAAAGTGCCATTGAAATAACATTTTGTTTTCCGGTGAATGAATTTTAAAAATGCAGGGCTACGCCTGGGAAATGGCGAGAGGAAACGCCTCACAGCGGGCGCAGGGAAGCATTTTACGTCGTCAAAGGCTCACAGTGTCGCGTTGGTTTTGTTCATGGCTCGGCATTTATTAATTTCACGTATTCGCCACTTCCCCTTTACGCAATGTTACCTTTTTACCCGACAAGGGAGCAAGAATGCAGCTGTGTGAAGGCTGAGAGACGTTTATAGCCTTCCGAGTACCGAAGTTCGTCGGGCACCAGAAAGGATTTGGCTATTACACGCGAGATTTGTTCAAGTTTATTCCTCAGGACAGGATACATAAGATTACAGCTATTCTGATGTAAGGGCGTGAAACAAAAAAAAAAACCATCTAGTTAGTCTGTGCTCGGTAGCCGTTTTTGATGCTTTACGAAGTTGAACTAATATGAACATTGACGTTCTTAAAACTTGAGAATTGTTACAGACGAAAGCACTTGCGGCGCTAGACTGAACGGCACTCGATAAATCGCCAGGTCCATGAACTTGTGGCTGTATTGCAGACGTATTTTTAGCCCAACCCGTTCATATAAACAATATCACGATAGAAACGACCCGATGGTCTGCTCGACGAGAATGCTTATGAGTAATCATCGGTGCATGCAGGAATAAAGCGAATCAAATCAGGACACGTTAATGGGTATTTCTTTTAGACGTACTCTCGTGTAATTTTATGTCTAAATACATTTTCCAGTATTATGTTGATGCCTTACTTAGCAGAAAATTGACAAATTTTATTGCATGAATTAGTTTTTGATTCATAAATTATATGTTGCAGTAAATACATGTTGCGTTTGAATCACTTTTGTAAATAGTTCCTGAAAGATTTTCATATTTATTTATTTTTTATTGTAACATCAGTTAGAGCAAAGAATGTAGACTCGATTTAAGACCGATAAGAAGACTTGCCACATGAAACGATTATTGCAGAAAAAAAGTCTGGATTTTTCAGACCTAAAGGTGATATGTTATTGGCCGGTACTATACAAAATCAAGCATATCTACATGAAGTTACAGCGTATGTAGACCAAAAACTCACCTAGAAATTTATGCACAGTTAAAATAAGGGAAAAACCACTCTACTTGTTCAATTAAATCATTCAACAAATGTTTTCTAAATATTTATGCTCAGGGTTTATAAACATGTCAAGAGAGAGCAGATATTAAGAGGATCTTTGAACGAGATGATCTCACCATTCCAAAATTTATCCCTGAAAAATATGGAGGCATTCAACATTATTAATTTATTACTCATTTTGTAAACATTTCGATTCCTAAATTGTGTCCAACGCGAAACTGCACTAAAGATACAGTGGAACAAATAAGCGTTGAATTTACAGAGCTATTTGCCGCCAGATGTTCGCCCTAAAGGTTTGTAACGTTCTAACTTTATCCCACATGTAATGATGCTATTGTCCCTTGTTGGACGAAATCGGAGACACGAACTTGAAATTTGTGTTGTGAGTATTGCGACACATAACAAACTACAAGTATTATAATAGTATAACAAATAAATTCTCATCGGTCTTCCTAATGTTTAAAAACAAGAGATTGGAAAATGGTAACCGGAAAGTGTTTATAATTAATGATGGCAGTTTAACGAGTTGAGAAACGCTGTTAATTGCATACGAATCTAATGAATATCATTTTAACTACCCGAACAATGAATCAATAAAATAAGGTGTGGAACGATCTAAATCGTAATAGAAAACGCGCAGAATGGGGCAAAGAAATTTATCGCTAATTAACGTGGAATCTTGAAACTAGTAAGAGCGAGTTTTAAGACTGCCGATAAAAGGTAACTTGATTAAAGTGGCATTCTTCATATCCGAACTTAACGTTCCGTTGTCGCTTGAAACTTCCAGGCGGCAAGTGTTGCTTTAATTGAACTGGCAACTAGGCTGGTTGGTTGAATTTAAAAGACAATTGTGAGAAATAAAATAGTACAGCTAGGTAAGAAATAGAAAACAGAGATGGAATTGTCTGTGAAAATAAACCGATAATTTTTTGCACCGATCGAGGGACGATTGGAAGTGACCGTCGGTAACGATGGGAAATTATTTTTTTATAGAAGAGGATGAAAAAACTTTATTTATTTAAGTACACGGAAAGATTCCAGCTCAGTGCTGTAATCTGGGTCAGCCGTGTGTACCGCGAATCCCGATTTCCGTCAAATGAGTCCCATTGGGATTTCACGAGGGCGGAATGGCTCTCGCAACTGTATCCGGATCAAGCGCCGGCCCGCCGGGAAAATAACTGATGCGTCAGAATTTCGATAAATTAAGCGACTGCACTTAACGAATTCACTGGCAGAGTTAATAGGGTATACCGGGTAAGGACACTCCATACAAAAGGTACATCCACGGCTCACGCACACTTAGACGCGGCGATGTGTGCGCGGCCGCTTGTGCTACGCGCTAAATGATTGACGTGTCGGCCGGTCTCCGCCGTTCTAAGTCGGGGCCGCCTCGCCGTCGCGGCAACACGTTTAACGTAAAATCAGGCCGGCAATTACTTCGCGCGACAAATTAAGTCAAGTTACGACCGTCATTGTTATGTTTATGGATGTATCAATTCATAAATATTGCCGACCACTTGAGTCTATTTATAATAGTGTGTAATATTAGGTATGAATTACATAGGAACGGATCAAGTAAGAGCACGTTGTACCTTGAATACCTAAAACACTTAGTACTTATTTTTAAAAGAGAAATAAATGATAATAATATTTTTCATAATGAAAAATATATACTTAATAATGAAGTTCGTAATAAAGTAGTTCATTATTTTATGTCGTAATCATTTAAATACTATTTTAAGGAATAATATGATTTCTTAACTAGAAAATTAAACAACTCTTTCTTGAATAGAATATATGTACTTACTTAGATCATGAATGTTTGGGATGAAGAATTGGAGCCCTATTGCTGTCACTTGCGTGTCCGTCTGTCAAACATTTTGTTCCGAAGATTTTTTTGAATTCCCGTTGACATATCAACTTGAAATTTAGTGATTTGTTTATCATCCCAATCCCATTTTTAATAAAAAAAAAAAACATTACGTATATATTACCAGAAAATACCAGTACATTAATAAATCAGATTTTTTTTACTTGTACGGAACACTCGGTGAGTGAGACCGACTCGCACTTGGTCGGTTTTTTTTTCATTAATTTACTTAGACACGCATTTTTATCTATCTATTCAAACGAATAATATAGGAATGATGCTAATCACATGTCAAAACAAAGAAAGACGTTTTGTACAACCCTGCGTCCGAACGACTACTTATTACCGATGACGTCACAACTGCTCCTAACGGCCGCACTGTCCCTACCCTATTTACCCTGGAGTTAATCTGAAAGCATGTGTTATCCAAGTACTAGTAAATATTTTAGGAAATACAGGGAAACGCATAGCCGCTACTTTAAATGGCTTACCTAGTTGTAAAATTTATAGTTAAAAATCTTAAAATATTAAAAATAAATATTTGTGTTCAATTTTAAACAAATCCCAGACTCAGCAAAACTTATACTATGTGAACCAGGCGACGATATATTATACTGATTTACCTACATATACGAGTAGATAAAAACGCAAAACACTTTGACCATCCAACAAGAGTCATGATGATGGATACTTGGTCATCACACAAATAAATGCCCTGACCGGGATTCGAATCCGGGAGCACCAGCTTCATAGGCAGGGACACTACTAACTAGACTAAAGTGGTTCTCACTCGTCAAAATTAGTCATGTACATAATTTGAAATGGACAGAAATAGAAATATAAAAACCGCAGAATATATGTATATTAACTTCAAATCTACCACAAAAACGAAGTGATCAAATTAAACACTATTCTTTGAAATATCCAGCTAGACAGTTTTAAAACCACGTATGAATCGTCTAGACAATATTTCTCTATAAAGATAGACGAAGAATTGCCGGGCATTTTCAACGCAAGCAAATGCAATTTACTTTATGAAGGTTGTGTTTAGACAACTTTCGAGCGCTTATCGTCATCAGAGACCGCAAGTGGTGAAACACAATAGAGGTCTTAGAATGGCTTCTGTTCAACATTACATGGATATACACGAGATATACGCATATAACTATAATTTTAATCACAAGAGTGCCAGCTAAAGCCATGGTTTAATTAAAATGAACAACTCTCGGGAAACGTACCACCAAATTTAATGAGTCCGTATAAATCTAAACTTTAGCTATAAAGAGTGAACTTGGAGAAGCACTCATAACAGCGTTTACGGTTTAAAAAATCGCCTCCGGGTAACGAAATTGGCCAATTGTGCGTCCCTAGCAATCACGGCTGGAGTCTTGTTATTCCGCTAGGCAAAGACGAACGTGAGAATCTTTGCAAAGGGTGGTTCGCGGGCTTCAGCTCTCGACGACCCGATGGACGGTTGCATAATAACTGCAATTACATCGGTACCGCTGCAGGGAGCTGTCAACTTGTCAAAGGCTAGCTGGGGTGACACATTGTGACATTTCGAGGTGAACTGGTTCAATTGAGAACAATAGTTTTACAGTGCGTAAATATGCAGGTACTTGGATTTTTTCAATTCATAATCAAATAAATCACATTTACTATGAACTCAATTCAAATCATTATTGATTATGAATTGAGTTTTGAATATTTGAGCTGTAGCTCTTATCTAGAAATAATTCTTGTATGTTTATACCTAGATGTACCTACAAAGAAAATGTGTCCGATACGTGAAGTAACCATACCTAATAGTCCTATTACTTAATTACAAGTACAGGATCATACACACAGACAGTTGTGTTGTGTTGTTGAACAGTTGTTTGTTATTGACTTCGCTCTAATTCAAACGTTTTCTACGAGTACGATGTAAGCACTCTCTTGATTTAGAGGTATACAAAATAATACGTAGCCCAACTAAGGTTTGATTTCTCTGTACTTAGCTAACTCCAGTTGTCACAATAACAGCAATTCTTTGATCATTAACAAACGAAACCTCGCCCTGTGAGTGTTGCACGAGTAATAAAGATGTATTGTGTTAATACCATGGGCACTCAACACACGCTGTTTTGCCACCGTCCTTCAAAGTTTCTATAGCGACGCTTCTGATAAGCGGTATTGTTGTTTCATTATTAGGCTCGACCATTTAACTGTATTCACGTGTGAAAACAAGAGCCCTTTTGTCTTGGAAATTGGAACTTTATTTTAAATGTTTCAAAATTTCAGGCTTGGTGAAAAACATCTAAACACTGAATTTAATAAGAATTCGAAGGACCAAATGATCGGTGACGGTAGTTTAATATAACAATTAGATATTCTTGGCTTTTTACCAGTTTCAGCTGTCGGGATTTGTGTATTCAAGCTCAGTTCTGAATGCTTTACATTAGTAGCAAAATGACATCCCATCAGAGCATCTTCAATAAGACAGCCAGCACCCTCTTAAAAAATTACAGTTAGCGTATTAACCTGTTTTAGTACGTAACTACATAATTAGGAGAATATTAGGATCAAGCGTACAAGAAACAGTAGTTTGCTCTACTAATGAACAAACTGTCACTTCGATAATTACCTACCCTGGTATCACTGACACAGTTCGACGTACTTTCTTACCATCAACCGCAGGTCGATGATCCACGGTCAATAAGTGCGTCACGCAAGGGTTACCGTGTCTAAATGTTAAGTCTACAGCTTTCATATGATTACAATAAACTAGCCCTTACCCGCAAAAAGTGCCGCATTATGGGTCTTTGACTTCACTGCAGACTAGTTTCTGTGTAGTAAAATAAAATAACCGTAAAATGAAAAGGTAGTATCGCGTAAGACTATGTATGTTGCAATACTATTGTTTTGAGAAGACCAGGCTTGTTCAGGTTTCGCGGAAGTTGAAGATTGTTATTACAGTCTATGTCATTTTTCTAGACCACCAGCATACTTTGTTTTGCTGGACTTTGAATATCGTAAAATAGAACTGTATTATTGGATGTATTACGATACGCTGCAGCTTCTTTGATGATTCTGTAAAAGTGTAATTCGATCTATATGAATCAAATTTCGCGAGTGCTTTGAATCAACATCAGATATTATTAAAACAATTCTTACCAAAAACTGTCAGGTTTACATTCGTACCTGTGAACAAAAAAGGTTAATATTAAACAAAATGCAGGAGCAAAGTACACAAAAGTGAGGTTTCATTAGGATATAATAACAGTAATGGGTAATTTTATAAGTCATAAGACTGGCTCGGCGGGTCCGATGTGAGAGACTCGCGTTGGAGAATAGCCTATAGTTGTTCTACCTATAGTGCCCGTAATAGCCTAATAGCCAAGCAATAAAGGTCATTACAGGCTGGTGTAATCTTCTACAGAGGTATAAAATGTGCCATCTAATCAGGTTAATACTTCATCTAAAAGACGACGATATAAGCTAGAATTAAGGCTTTCAATAAAAGTGCACTTTCTAAATTCTGTAACAGAAACAGCACTGTAAGTCTTATGCTTGCTCACTAGGGCACAAAAAACGTAACTTTCGCTACATACCACACGACATGAAAGATTTGACAGCTTTCCGCTCGAAGGAAGTTATCGTTTGAGAAGAAATAGAAGCACGCTATCAAGATATTCTGAAGACAAAAACTAACTGCCTAATCATAGTACGAGTACAACAACACTTTGGGCCGCTATTACCACACAACGTGTTAAATTATGACCATTGCAGTGTAACTAAAAATAAATGACGAGTTTATTGACTGAATATGAAAACAAAGTTTTAAACCATAGATAGACGGAACGATCGTTCATTTCGGTTAACGGCCACTTCGTCGAGGTCACCGTACCATAAACAACGACGGCCATTCCGTCTTTATGGTGTTTTATCAAGGTACCGTTGAGACGTCACTTGGTTTATAGCTTACACTGTTTCCGCTACGATGATTACAAGCACTGTTCACACTTCAAAATTGTTTTATTTACTATCAAGTACAGCACGATTCATTTGTCATTGCTGGCTTACTCACTCATTCTGTCTTAAGAATTGTTGGCAAGTGAAAGTAATTACATACTTAATCTTGCTGCGAGACAATTATATGTACCTGCTTTCAATTTCGATTAAGATTAAAACAGTAATAAATTGCATAATTTTCTTAACTTTGAATTTATGATTAATTAACAGTTATATATAACTCAGTATTGTAATGAACGTTACTCGAACTAGCAAGAAATAAAGATAAAATGAATATGGATGATAATTACATAATTAGTGAAGTACAGACAAAAGTCTCAAGAATTTCGTCGTTCTCTTTAATATCACAAGACGGCTGATACTTTTCAATGATATTACGAAACCACTATTAGAGTTTGACACAGCAAAATAAAGCTGTCATCAGATCAGATTCCCACCTCGAAGTTACGTCTTCAAATTTAAATATAGTAACGAACTTTATACTTGTAACTTTCAAACCGTGACGCTTCGTATTTCAATCAGCGTAAGTACGATAATTACACTAACTTACTTGATCCCATACCGACCCAAGACCAAATCCTTTGATGTTCTACTTACGAAAATGATGTATGGCAGCTATTTCCAACACTGACGTTTAAATTGTAACGGTTATTTTCAGTCGCCAGTTACTATAGAAACAACAGTTTCACGTTACTGAGATCCGGTGCTTAAAAAGTTAAAAGTGAAGATACGATGTTTCCCTTTCAACACGAACGCAGATGAGCATCAAAATACACTTTAAAAGTTTTCCATATGCCTCTGAAACGAAAAGGAACCCTTCAACGATCATTCATGTAACCCTCTGCCTGTTACAGACGTTACCGAAACTGCCGTGACTAAGGGATTTGAGCATTAGTTAGATGATATAGAAAACAAGCCATATATGACGATTCACATCACATGTTAGCTTTGTTGCTTAATGCCAACACTTGTTTTAGTAATAGTTGAAATAGAAATTTCAACTACTAAGCTTTAGGGGATCTACTGTGATATTCGGCTAAATGCAAAATTAATTGTAAAAGCACTTTACTATAGGCAGCGGCACCTATTGCAAAATTTAATATAATTTCCAAATTTTCCAATGTATGACAAAACGAGTGTATGAAAGAAGAGTGGATGGAAAAGTTGGAAGGGGAAGACCTCGGCGAACGTACTCCAACATATATAATTCTGCACAAAGGCCAGGTCAGGAGTACCCTAAATCGGCGCGCATGCATGAAGAATGTTATGAAAGTTCATGAAGCGAAAGTTGTATGTCAGGATCGTAGCAAGTGGAAATCCGTGATCTCTGCCTACCCCTCTGGGAAACAGGCGTGATTATATGTATGTATGTATGTTTTCCAATGTATTTTTTGTACTAGGCTTTTTTTAGAGTTCCGTAACTCAAAAGGAATTTTAACTAAATGTGCCAGTGGTGGCTAGTGTTGTTATAGATATGATGGAAGACATAAAGTGCATGTGCAGTTCTTCTACATCGCATTCAAGGCATTTCAAAAAGGATAGGTTATAATTTCGATTGCACTTTTTAGTTTATTACGCTTTATATATCTCACGATATCGAAGT
Organism: Notocelia uddmanniana; assembly: GCA_905163555.1. Classification (NCBI taxonomy): domain Eukaryota; kingdom Metazoa; phylum Arthropoda; class Insecta; order Lepidoptera; family Tortricidae; genus Notocelia; species Notocelia uddmanniana. Next base: position 7,922,900 of record LR991064.1, read on the forward strand.
CCAATCCAAAAGGCACGAGGAGTCCGCATTGGCACGACTCTCTGATAAGTCGCACGCTGAACCACAGAACTACCGTATTTTAATGTTAATGTCGTGTTACTCGAATCACCCATCCCACAAATTGGCATACTAAAAAACCTGAAATTACGTAGGAAAATGCGCTGCGTAGCAGAGCAGAACGACTGTACACTAGGCATATACCTATTGAATTATAAAGTTATATAGAGATGGGTCAATGCTTTTAGCCCCGTCAAAGTCACGCACTGGTGAACCACTAATTGTTGGAGTTCATCTTTCACAACTAAGCCACTTACAAGTCTTTGGCATGAAAGGAGGTTACGTCGTAGAATCGGTATTCACATTTTTCAAAATTGGGACTTTAATTGGTATAAATTCACCTGATAATATGAAATCTCCGTTGATTATATTGATACGATCAATAGAGTAAGATGTTTCAGTAACATAATGAGCAATGTGGTAATAAGTTCTTCTAATAAAGAGATAATGATTATAATGCTTAATCTAGATTATATTTGAATTAGAAAAACATTCATCAATAGGTAAATAAATGTTCTGGTACCGCGGATAAGAAAAATGTGTGGAATAAGTACCTGTTAACTAGCAGACTATTTCTATTTACTTTTAATGCACTTAAAGTTTATGCCAGTAATTTAATTTTAGGTCATACACACAAGAAGCTCGAGCAGCATCTATAATAGCATTTTTATGGGCAACATACAGCCCGCATATTCATGGAATGGAAGACTGGAAGTGTCTGCGGTAATCCCACCAGGTTTATGAGTCGAACAGATTAACTAATAGGCTAGTGTGCGCGTTAATTGACTTCACCCAGGAGCACGCCCTTTTGAACATTCAATACGCTATTACCAGCTGCGTAATCATGCATGTCGTATCGTATGTTCACAACTAATTGACTTTGATTAAATACACACCAACTTCTTAATTTATATATTGAGACACTTTGATCGGTGACTACAACCCAAGTGTCACAACTAGCTAGACCAGATCAGATTTGATTCAATAAAGACATAAAATATCATAAAACGGAGTCAATATTATGTAAAAACCATGCGAGGAGTTATAAACGCTAGTAAAAAGCGGAAAATCGAACGGTTGCTAGAACTATGTCGGATAGCAGTTAGGTATTGTAGAGCCAACAAACCGTTGAGGCTAGCGGCGACAGTAACATATGCTCATTTGTAAATGGTTACGAAGACGACAATGCCAAGCAAAAAACTATGCGCCTATTTGAAGATTGTTATTAATCTGGCTAACCTAGCTGCGTCCATCAGATATCGCCTTATTAAATCCATATTATGGACCGACAATTTCCATAGAATGTAGAGATTGTACAATTACGAAGTCAATAGTACGATGAACTTTTTTAATGCTGGTTCAATCAAAGAGGCTTATTATTAATTACTCTATTGATGCTGATTAGATGTACTTCTAGAGAAGAATGTAAAATCACTTGGAAAATGTATTTTAATTATGACGACCTGTTTAGCCTAGTTGGTAGTGACTCTGCCTCCGAAGCTAGAGGTCCCGGGTTCGAATCCCGGCCAGGGCATTTATTTGTGCATTTTTCACGAATATTTGTTCTTGGGTCTTGGATGTTTTCTATGTATCTAAGTATGTATTTATCTATATAGGTATGTATATCGTCGTTTAGTACCCATAGTACAAGCTTTGCTTAGTTTGGGACTAGTCGATTTGTGTAAGATTGTCCCCCAATATTATTATTATAAAAAAAAACGGTACATATGTATTGAGTTGACGACTTGGATTCCTTCAATTGCGTTACATTACTTCCCCATAACTGGAAAAGTAATGAGACTCTACTGCACTAAAAACTGACCCGATAACGATTAACCTTTAAATGTCGCAAAAATGGTCCCTGCAAATGCCACGGGTATCAATCGTGACACGTATACTGCTCACTGTTCAGGCTTGTTTATTTATCGTTATTATCATATATATATATTATTTATCGTTATATCTATCGTTATTCACTTAATTATTGCAAAATCAGAGATATTTTCAGCTTTGCAGAGACATAATAACATTAATAACACAAATTTTTTTAGTGCTGACGTATATTGTACTTTATCGTTTTTGTGATAAAATTGGTATGTTTAAGGTGCCATTATCGTAAGTAACCGAACAAAACGGTGTGGGCAAAAAGTGCAAAGTCAAATTGGAAGAAGCCACGCTAAATTTAATTGCAAACAAAAACATAACATGAAAGACAGTGGGTAGCTACTTACTTAACATAGTATCTATCGCATTATAGGTCGACACTACCCGTAGAATTAAGTAATAACATTAGTGAATATGTAAATAGATGTTTGGTAAACAACAACTCACTGTTTAACATTTGAAGAGCGCGCAAGATAAACCCTGCATTAAAGTAGATACTAGTGTTTCCGATGACCTCCAAGTCAAGTCACCTTATTTTACCTAAAATTCACGGTACATAATTTCTTCAGTTCTGAGGAAGTAAGTAAGCCACAATCAACAAATGTTTTAGAGGCAATCTTGCATCGTGCAGCGCTCATCACAGGCTCTTCCGTCCGCGTAAACGTAAACAAAAAACCTTTCCTGTTTGTTACAATCACGACCTAAAATTAAACGCATATAAACACGACCCCAAATCTGATGGGTATTTAATTCGACAAATGTGCAGCTTCATGCTCAGTCTTTTGCTAATTGATAAGCAAATTACTCTCGAGCCATAGCCTTGAGAGATGATCTAGAACGATTGCTAAATATTGTGCCTAAACCGATGTCGCTAATGATCTAACTTTCGTGCATTAGATCCGCAGTAGTTTCTAATTTCAGCACCAGCATTAAAACATCGCTTTAATCACTGGACTTGACCATATTGAACATGACATTACGACCATATCTCTCAAAAACATCACCAGTCAAACGCTGAATTGAGTCAGTCAAGTAATCAGTAATCGCATTGAACTCGTCAACAGTAACCCAAGGATAAAATCGGATTCTCACGCACGTTTATTAGATCTTTTTCATGTATTCGACCTCATCATTCGTTCATGAATTGCACAACGCCTTGCAGAATGGTTAACGACGTGATCCCATCAACAGATCAATAGCAGATAACTCAGAACCTTGGGATGGACAGCGACAAGGTGCTGACATTGGTCCGTCTGGATCAATCATAAATCAATTGCACGTCGCAAGAGAAATAAAACGCGACTGGTGCTCAACTGATGCTATCTAAGAACAAACGGCTTTCAAAAAGTCGTCAACCAGTTTGGGAGGTTGTTGCCGTGATATCTTCGATCTGAGGATAACAGCGTGTAGGTAATTACGAAGCCGATGAACATACGTACACATTCTGGGTGTATTAGTGTCAAGATTACTTATGCTAACGGCGTGCGGAGGGTCAGGAGTATTCGTGGAAGTGAAGTTTCGCAACGAGCAAGCGACGCGACGTCCCACGTCCGTTCGTTAGTGTTAAGTTAACTCGGCGCGGCGCAGTTTGATTTCCAACGATTGTTTTGTACTTGTTTAATGCTTTTAGGCCTTTACAAAGCTTTCAGGAGTTGCTTGATTGCAAACTCTACTACATTATCTGTCATTAGCATCATCATTATCACTAGCCCGCTGGGCACAAGTCTCCTCATCATGAGAGAGATTGGGCAGTAGTTCCCACGTTGGCCCAGTGCGGGTTCGAGACTTCACATACACCTTTGTCACCTTTGGATTTATTCGAAGATGTATGCAGGTTTCCTTTTCCTGTTTCCTCAAGATATTTTCCTTCGCACCGAAATACTAACGTTAAAATGAAGCAATATTCGTCATAGTCATATATAGGTCATTCGCATAATTCGCTGTAATTTGAATACTTTGATACAATGCCGCTATATATCTCGACGATCGCCCAGAGAATGGTTAGCTACATTTTGCTGAAAAAGTACAAAGTAAACCGTTCGGTATCCTTGCAGAATAGGATACTGCAGTTGCTTAACTATTTATGGGCCATATATTCAGCACCGACGGTGCCGTGTTTTTAGATATTAAAATATCGAAACCGGCCCTGTCTTCGAGACAAAAACGATTTACTTGATTCAAGAGACTTTCATTTCAAGGCAGCAGCATATAAACAGGAAGTTAGATTCAAATCGGAAGAATCGAATCTACGGAAGAATGAATACAAAGGTATTTCGAGGCAACGAGGAGAATCCGTACGGTAATTCGTGTGCTGGACTATGAACTTTACGTATATAGGGATAGGGTGGCGGTACAAAATCACAGCGGACCAAGGTACGAGTTCGCGAAAGTGCTCCTACTTGTAGGGTGCAACTGCATCCATTTCCATACAAAATTGGTGCGCTACGGGCAGGAAGCGGTGGCTGCGATACGACACGACACTATCTTGTATCGAGATTCCGACAGAGTCAAGGAACTGTAACGACGCGATGACTGCACTATATGGATAAGAACATTTATATATTCGTGATAATAGAAACTGGTGCGTTGAAGTAGTAAAATATATTCACAAGTATTACAAGAATTGTGCTTGATAAATAAGTGGTCTAGCTAGCACGTTTAAACTTTGCGACACAACAGTTGAGAAACAAGAAGTAAATAAAGTATAAAACGTAAACCACTTTCTTTTACTATTACAAATTATGAAGATCAAAACGATGAAATCAACTCTCGAACACCAACCATCCTACTATCCAGTATCCACATTTTGTCACGTAATGAGATTTTTTTATTCAATTGAAAATGAGAACCGATACACCGATTTCAAGAAATATACCAGATCTAGCAGAAGGAAGTGTAAAACTGTCTATAAACAACACGAAAAACCAACCACAGCAACCACGAAATCCAAGCACAGTTTAACACTGATTAGCAAGCTGTAAGAAACCGGACGGAGGTATAAATGAACAAACACTCAAGTCTTCCCCGGAGAACGGTGGAAGAGTGAGGACCCATAAATATTAATGACAAACACCGATTCAATGGGAACCGCAGACAGGTCAGCGGCCTTTGATCCGATTGTCTGATGCTCATTTTCAACTTGTAATTAGGAATGCCTTGAATAGCTAATATATTTGAGCGAAGAAGGAATGCGTATTATGAATAAAACATGACCGAATATCTGTAAAGCTAATGCTAAAGGCCTTAAAATGAAGATGCTATCCTAAACAAACTGATGTAATCAATCATATTATTATGGATACTGGAGTAGCGATGTGCGATTGTACTCGTATCATTAACCTAAATACATCATTTGACGAATTCGGTAGAAGCAGTTTTCTCACAAACACTATTAGGTAGTTCTATTGATTATGTATAAGAGTGGAACATTACACTGAATATCAATTACTAAATTAAACTGTCACGGAGTTTTGGAACTCGTTTTAAACATGAACCAGTTTGAAGTATTTAATCGAATAACTTTACGTTAATAAAGTTGAGGTTCGGCAAAAACATACGAAAATTCGTGGAGTAAATCCTAATAATATAATAAATATTACATATTATTTACAAACGCAAAAGTTTGTGACGATGTTTGGATGAGTAGGGCTTATTCCACCAAATTTTCATAATGCAAAAATCACTAATTTCAAAGTGCCTTTGGTTCATAATATCTAAACATCAAATTGTCTGATTCCTAAAATGAAAAAATGTCATAATGACTTTGAACTAAAACGTCACCTGTTCAAAATGCTTCATTATTGAAATGTACATTTGGTTCAAACACCAACAAAATAACTATATACGACAAAATAACTTAAACTGAAAACTCCAGAACTGCAAAATGTCACAGCTTCATAATGCCTAAATATTTTTTGCAATCTATAAAAATCTCAATATCTTTGGTCATCATCATCATCATCATCATTCAGCCGAATGACGTCCACTGCTGGACATAGGCCTCCCCCAAAGACTTCCACAATGACCGGTCCTGCGCCACCCGCATCCAGCGGACACCCGCGACCCTTACCAGGTCATCAGTCCACCGTGTGGGGGGCCTGCCCACGCTACGCCTTCCGGTACGTGGTCGCCACTCGAGAACCTTTCCGCCCCAACGGCCATCGGTTCTGCGTGCTATGTGCCCCGCACACTGCCACTTAAGTTTAGCGATTCGAAGGGCTATATCGGTCACTTTGGTTCTGCTGCGGATGGCCTCATTTCTGATGCAATCACGCAGAGAAACTCCCAGCATAGCCCTCTCCATTGCTCTTTGGGTGACTTTGAGCCTTCTTATGAGGCCCATAGTCACGTAGTAAGCGACCACGTTTCAGTACCATATGTCATCACTGGCAACACACACTGGTCAAAGACTTCCGTCTTGAGACACTGCGGAATATTGGACGAAAAGATGTGCCGTAGCTTCCCGAACGCTGCCCAGCCGAGTCGGATTCGACGATTAACCTCTTTCTCGAAGTTGGACTTACCTAACTGGACAGTCTCTCCTAGGTATATGTAATCGTCTACAACTTCGAGCGTAAAGTGTCCGATTGTTACGGGAGTTGGTGCTACATGGGCATTTGACATGATCTTCGTCTTATCCATGTTCATCCTTAGACCAACTCGCTCGGAGGCTTTACTGAGGTCATTGATTATCTTTGGTCACAGAAAGACAATTTTCTTCTGGGAAAACCTGGTGTGTATAAAAGTAATAAAAGTAGTGGTGTGTAAGTTGAGTATAATTGTGGTAGTTTTGACATAGGGCAAACAAAACGTACAATAAAATGAAAATTATTTTAACTAACATCAAAATTACGTGGGCTAATCAGTAAAACCCCATTAAAAAAATCCTTTTAATGATGCATGAGAAAAAATGTACGATTCCAGCACAGGAACATGCATTTTTCGAGAATGACAGGAGGCTTGTACGAAACAGTGCGGCGTAGGTATAAAGGCTGACATACATTATTTATTTATTTAAACATACATACGAATACTCACTACTACTACTATTATTTTTACTTGTTTAAATATTAAAGATCTTACACAAGTATCAAGACTAATTAGTGCCCTATGTTCAGTGTTATCATATACCGATTTACAGACAATAAATTAAAATTGCTGGTGCAGACTTATGCTAGTCAGACTCTAAGAATATGGTATTATGAGAAAAAAAGTTAGGTATTTTGACACTAAGTTATTTTGAGATCTAGGAGTATTGGTAAAAGGGTAAAATGAAAAATAGGTGGAATACTCGTAAGCCCTACTCAAAATGGTTGGAAGCGTTGTATTAGGCACAAATCATTTTTATGAGAGGAACTTGAAACTTCCTTGACTTCCATTTAATGCTCAGTTAAAATGAAAGTGAACTGTTTTCTAGGTTTTTAAAAATTGTCTTAAAGCCGAGCCACACTGAATGCGTCTCTTTTTCTTTCAAAAATAAACTTTTTAATTTAAAATTGTTCCTAATAAAGGGTTTGTTTCTTGTACTTTCCCCCCCTTCATAAAGGCCGAGCCACACCGAATGCGTGCGCAGCACGTGCGCGTGTGCGTGGCGTGCGCGTTGTATCGTATGAAATGTCATAGTAGATGACATACCGCTTGCGTGGCGTGCAAGCGGTGTCAAACTTGTAACTTCGTGCATTAAAATAAGAAAACCATTCTCAGCGTTTTTTAAATTCACTGAAAGTTTGGGGAGTACATATTTTTTTCACGTGAACTTGAAATTTCTTTTATATAGAGCTAGAAAGAAAGAAAGAGAGAGAGAGAGTTAGTGTAAGACAACTAATTCCAGAATTTTTGTTTTTTTTTTTCAATGAGAAAGATGTTTTCTAAACCTTTAAGTATAAGAAAACTAATTACGACGTTTTTGCGTGCCCACTCTTAAGGGGTGAAAAAGAGGCAAAAATTTGCAGATTTTTTTACCGTCCTTGGGGGCGTTGGAAAATAGTACGGGAGAATTGGGAGAGCAATAATGAAGCCTGCGCTTTAAACAATATATTGCTATTATTTCTTAAAGGCGATAACGAGTTCCACGCGGGCGAAGGCGCTGGCAAAAGTTAGTAAAAATACGTAACGTAAGAAATAAACTGATTCAACAATACATGCATTCTATGACAAAGAACAAAGACATTTCAAATAGTGAAACAAAACCGATAATATAACGTAATCAATGAAACAAATAGGTTCACACTCTTCACATAAATTAGAGTCGATGAATGTATTCTTTCACGGTGATATCTCTAATGGAAGCACAGATTTATTATTAAAGAGGTCTCCTATCATATAATTGGTCTCAACATTCACTTGTGAGAACGAAAGTGTGACTCAACAGTAATATATTTGAGATCATTTGAAATTCAAATTTAATCTCATCCCATTATAAAATTAACAATAGTTAGAGAACGTTTTAAATGAGGACCATTCCTTTGTTACGTAAAATGTTATGTTATGTGTATAATATTCATCTTAGTATGAAAACATAGAGCGTACGATGATACAATTGATGTGAGTGCTAAGTGAGTTAAATCGAATCTGATATATGGGTCAATGTCCTGTATATTGGATCTTAAGTGATCGCCTGCCAGATAAACGATGTGAACAATTGTGTAGTGAGAAAAATGTATGGCGATAGTCTGTAAGACAACGGTCTAGTTCACGGGAAACGGTGTTGGATAAAAATTAAATTTCTCTCGCCCCACATTATTACTTATTACAAGCGAGGGCCGTAATATTGTCGCTGCCTTGTTTGGAAAACATAAATTTGAAAGTGTAATCACACACAATGAATCTTGCAAATGACTTCTTGGAAGTAACAGAACGGAGTCCATTAAGAGTTACTCCTTTAGGGCTATCAGTCAATCGGATTATAAGCTTAACAGAATATTTACATATGTAGAATGTTGATGATATTATAGATAAAAGGTTCCCGTCACAAGTGATCGCCATCACTCTAGATAAAGTCGTATTAATTTGTACTGATTGTAAAATAACAACCCAGTAAGTATTAGAATACAATATTATTTCAAGATAAGGATATGCCGATGAAAATATTACATTCTAGTAAGAAACTTTGAATGCGTTTATAGATATGTAGTAATATTGAATCCCATCAAAAACATAAATATGAAAATGGCAGCCAAGTTCAATATGCGAGGCGTGGTTGTCGTCTACACCGACAAAAGAATTGAGATCTAAATGGATGCCAAGTTCCGTAGATTATCTGAAAAGGTGCCAAGTATGGCACTAGCAGGCACTGGCAGTTTTCTTAAATATCCAACAGCTTTCATGGTATTGTAACATTCTGCATAGAAAACTGCCAAGTTAAGGCTCAAAATGCAATAAGCCCCAATAAATTAGTTTTACTGTAAACAATCTCGTGCCTGACTTTGCACCTTTTCAGATAATCTACGGAACTTGGCACCCATTTAAGTAGATCTCAAATATCTCAATTCTTTTGTCGGTGTAGACGACAACCACGCCTCGCATATTGAACTTGGCTGCCATTTTCATATTTATGTTTTTGATGGGATATCGTTACTTTTTGTCAAACTTCACCAAATAGTGCTTTTCAAGAGCGAATGCACGAGTTACTATATAAAATACCCAAATCGCTATAGGTGCACCTAAAATTTATATTACTAATTTTGTAAGAATAAAAGACTTTATTATCGAGGAAAATAGTGTTCAGAAATGTTTATAGTGAAATAACTATATACTCTCTTAGCTGGACAAGTAAGTAGAAAACAATTAAGAAATAAAAAAGAGAAAGCAATTGTAGTAGCTAAAATTCTTTCCTTTCTCTGCATTTGTATGTATACTGTGTATTGTTAGGTGGAATGCAATGAAGATATAATGATGCGAATTAACAAAAAAATAGTAAGTAAGTAGTAGTAGTAAAACTCTTTATTGTACAAAAACAACAGATACAAGTAAGTATTCTTATCCAATCTCTCCAGAGTCTTAACGTATAAATAATGTAAATAAAGTAGTCGAGAACTTAGGTAGTTAGCAGCTGCTAGCTTCTAAACCTAAAGTCATCATATCATACCAGCCGAAGGACGTCCACTGCTGGACATAGGCCTTCCCCAAGTTGTGCCTTATAAAGTAGGTAAGCGAATTTATTGATATAAAGTTAATTAACATAGTAATTTATTTCATCTATGTTAGTGATAAGTTGATAACTTAATATCAGTAACATAAAACAAACTCAAACATGTCCAAACTAGTGTAGTGATGTCAAAACTTGCATGATTTGGGTCTACATCGGTCCTTTTCATTCGATTTGACAGGTATAAAGTTAAAAGTCGGAGACCCATTATAGTTCAGTGAGTGGTTAGGCTACAAACACGATAATCCAAAAACAGGTACCGCTACAGAAATCGAACTTATCTGTCTTGTGTTGGATCAGATTGGATGTTAATGCCAGTGGGTACAGAAACTATAGAGAACCCATTAATAGCTAATAAAACAAAGGAAGATATTATTGAGAGAAAATGGTACCTATGAAACTAACATAACCTACCGGTGTGAAGTTAGCGGCTAAAGTTAGCGGCCGAATATAACCCGACGAGATCAAGAAGTCAATATTTTATAATAGTCGATACTTTTGAAAAAAAGGTCTAAGAACACAGCAAAGCCACATAGGACATTAAAAACTTCAAGATAAAATACATAAATATTACGCTGATCGAAAATTTACACGAAATAAATTTGGCCGCTAACTTTTCAACATATCGGCCGAAATCGATTATATTAAATACCTCAATTTTTCGTTAGATAAATGGACGGTTAAGGAAATACTGAAACATGATAAGTACAGCAAGTATACAGCTTGTATGGTGCAGAAAGTTGGAAGTGGTACTCGCTGGTTTACTGGGTCAAAGGGGGTCACCAAGGAAATCCTACCTGTTTCTCAAATCACTCGCGGTTTTCATAGATTTTCGACATGAACGACGGCAAGCAAGGGATTTTAGACATCTAAATCAGTTAAGCCACAAACCGAGCTATCATTTTATACATATTCCAGAGTGATACTCGATCGTTTAGATAGATCGACTCAGACGAGAACACAAGAGAAAATAATATGAAAATAAATTGATATTTCGTTCATTGTTACTAAGTTAAACGGCAGGCAAGAAGGTTTTGATACATATTACGTACATCTTAACTGTCAAGCTGTATGTGACAGAAATTTGAAAGTGGTACTCGGTCGTTTACTGGGTCAAAAGGGGGGGACAGACCAAGGAAATCCTACCTGATTCTCAAACCACTCGCGGTTTTCACAGATTATGGACTTGAAAGACGGCAAGCAAGGGATTTTGGACATCTAAATGAGTTAGGCCAAAAATTAAGCTGTCATAACATATATATTCCAGAGTGATACTCAAACGTTTAGATGGGTCGACTCAGACGAGAACACAAGACAATTTTTTTTTTTTAATTAATTTATATTTTCTTCATTATCACTAAGTTAAACGGCAGGGAAGAAGATTTTGAAACCTATTACGTACAGCTAAACTATCAAGCTGTATGTGGCAAAACTATAAAAGTGATACTCGGTCGTTTACTGAGTCAAAGGGGGTCAGCAACTAAATTCTGCATGTTTCAAAGTCAAAGTCAAAGTCAAAGTCAAAATATTCTTTATTCAAATAGGCCTAGCAACAAGCACTTTCAAATCGTCAGTTATGACATGTATTAACATATATATTAATTAATTATTTAGAGCAATTTATTGATGCTATTATTATTCTTCAAAATAAATATTGTATTGTTGTAGACATGTCAAAGTAAGAAATTATTTTGTAGTAAAATTCACAATAGGATCGTCAAAACATAAATAATAATAATAATAAAAAATATATAAAAAATAGAAATCTAGACAGTTTCTAGAATAAAATCAAAATATCAAAAAAAAAAAGATCGTATTAATATCTAACGCCATAATGATTAATTCATTAATATTTCAGTCACAATTAATCCCACGGTGTTTTATCATTCATGTAGTCATGTGTGCTATAATATGCTTTCGATATGAGTTGACGCTTTACATAATTTTTAAATTTATTAATAGATAATTCAGTTACATTTCTTGGAAGCTTATTATAAAACTTTACACCATTACCCATGAATGATTTTCTAATTTTCTGTAGGCGAGTGGTGGGCACCGCAAGTTTGTGTTTATTTCGAGTATTAATATTATGTATGTCACAGTTCTTCCTGAAATTTACAATGTTTTTATGTACATACACAATATTATCATAGATGTATTGACAATGCAATGTCATTACATTAATGTTCTTGAACTTATCTCTAAGTGAGTCTCTATGGTTCATTTTATATATTGCTCGAATAGCCCTCTTCTGCAGAACAAAAATGGTATTAATATCTGAAGCACTGCCCCATAGTAAAATACCATACGACATAATACTGTGGAAGTAACTAAAATATACTAATCGAGCTGTCTTCACGTCTGTCAGTTGGCGGATCTTGCTCACGGCAAAAGCTGCAGAACTCAGTCTATTCGAGAGATTAGCAATATGGGGACCCCATTGTAAAAGTAAAAAAAAAAGTAAAAGTAGTTTATTCTTCAAATTAGGCATATTACATGCACCTATGAACGTCAATAAACTACCACCGGTTCGGAAAAATAAACCTCTGCCACGAGAAGAACCGGCGTAAGAAACTCGGCGAGGTGTCATTTTTTCAAAACAATATACATTGTATAGTTAAATATAAAATTACAGTCTCAGTTACTACAAAAATAACAAGCTACAGTAGAAAACCTATTTTCGCGATAGATTAGCCGTGCAGGACACTATCACTGCCAAACATCCCTGTCCATGATGTAATCGTTTACCTTATAATATGCTTTTGAAATAAGTGTTTGTTTTACTACAGATTTGAATTTAGAATTGCTAAGTTCAGTAATGTGTTTTGGAATTTTATTGTAGAATTTAATACAATTTCCCAAGAACGACTTTTTCGCCTTTACTAGTCTATAGAAGGTTATTTTCAGTTTCCCAGTGTTTCTGGTGGCTATTGGTTTATCAGCGTTCGTTGGGAAATTGCACAAATTCTTCCTAACATACATTATTATTTCAAATACGTATAGGGACGGCAGGGTTAGAATATCTATTTCTTTGAAAAATTCTCTTAATGAGTCACGCGACCCCAAGTTATAAATTGCCCGGATAGCCCTTTTTTGCAAAATAAAAACAGTTTCAATATCTGCAGCTGATCCCCACAAGATTAGACCATAAGTAATTATACTATTAAAATAAGCAAAGTAAACTAACCGTGCCGTTGCCACATTGGTAAGCTGCCTTATTCTCCTGACTGCAAATGCAGCAGAGCTCAACCTACTTCCTATCGCTGTTATATGGGAACCCCACTGCAATTTTGAGTCCAATGTAATACCTAAGAATACAGTTGACGTAACAAATTCTAATGTTTGGCCATTAAGTTTAATATTTGTATCTAAGTTTCTATTTGACGAGTTCGCTAGAGAGAATTTCATACATTTAGTTTTTTTCGGATTCAACACTAAGTTATTGGCAGCAAACCAGTCAGATATCATGGACAGGGTATTATTTGGTTCAATGAGTTCAGTATCTTTCCTATTTACCTTGAACAGTAATGAGGTGTCGTCTGCGAACATTACAATGCCTGATCTTCGGCTTACCATATATGGTAGATCATTTACATAAACAAGGAACAGGAAAGGGCCTAGAATAGACCCCTGAGGTACTCCCATCTCTACCACTGTCTCTGACGAAAGGGCTTTATTTATCGCTACCTTTTGATTTCTCTGTGTTAAATATGATTTCATAAGATCCAATGCATGTCCTCTGATACCATAGAAATTAAGCTTACAAATTAAAGTTCCATGATCTACACAATCAAAAGCCTTGGAAAGGTCACAGAACACTCCAATGGCGTCATATGACTCTTCCCAAGACTGCAAAATAAATTTTATTAAACTTGCACCTGCATCAGTAGTTGATCTACCTTTCGTGAAACCGAACTGCTGTGCGTGCAAAATATTGTGTGAATTAAAATGAGAAACCAATTGCGTAAGCATTATTTTTTCGAATATTTTGCTAAACGCAGGTAGGATAGAAACTGGACGATAATCAGAAGGATTATCTCTATGACCTGATTTGAAAATAGGAACTACTTTACTACACTTCATTAAGTCTGGAAAAATGCCATTGTCTACACAACTATTAAAAATGAGAGCTAGAGTGGGTGCAACGACCTCGAGAATAGATTCCAGTACCATGACTGACACGCCCCATAAGTCCTCAGTCCTCTTTATTTTTAACATTTTAAAAGACTTCAGTACATCTAGAGGAGAAACATGATGAAATTTGAAAATATTTAGTGACTCTAATTTTACGTTCTCATTCAGAAGGGATTCTGCTATTGTGGTAGATGATGCCAAACTTTGAGTCGTGACTATAGGAATTTTGGAAAAGAAATTATTAAATTCATCGGCTACTTTTAGTGCATTAGTAATTAAATTATCCTCTATTTTCAAAGAAATCGTGGACTCTTTATTACTTCTCTGCCCAGTCTCTGTGTTTATTATTTTCCAGACAGTCTTGGCTTTGTTATCTGAGGACTTTATTTTATTATTCAAGTGCATTGCTTTTGCCTTTGTGCACACTGTTTTGAAAAATTTGGAATAATCCCTAACATACTGATGGAAGCGTTCGTCAGTGGTGCAAGATCTCCTTTCATAAAGTTGGTATAAGTTATCTCTACTCTTTCGAATTCCGGTAGTTGCCCAATCATTAAATCTCATTTTATTGTTTATTTTAATACGCTTTTTACTACAAGTCCTATTAAATTCGTTACACACTGTATTCAGAAGCATTTTGAATTGATCATTCGGATCATTTGATTCTACCTGGGTGTTCGGCATGGCGACTAGTAGATTTGACTTTAGTAGTTCTAGTCTACTTTTACTCAGGGGTCTTATTTCTATAACGCGATCTGGAGGTTTTACTTCGCAAGGTAGCCTGACCATCTGAGCTTTATGATCCGACCGGACTCCATTCACTATGCTTCTGTCTAGATGAGGACAGTTTAACCAAA
This sequence comes from Notocelia uddmanniana, assembly GCA_905163555.1. Classification (NCBI taxonomy): domain Eukaryota; kingdom Metazoa; phylum Arthropoda; class Insecta; order Lepidoptera; family Tortricidae; genus Notocelia; species Notocelia uddmanniana. The sequence goes on from LR991064.1 coordinate 7,937,978, forward strand.
TATTATCTATGCAAGTGGCAGAGGTCGGAGTAACTCGGGTAGGTGCTTCAAATAAGTAGTCAAAATTGAACGATTTAAAAAGAGTGATGTACTTATCTTTTTCGACTGATTGTGATAAAATATCGATATTAAAGTCGCCACAGACCACTACTGGTTTTTTACCACTTATTGCTTTACTAAGTACATCCTCCATAATTTCTATAAAAGATATTAAGTCACCTGATGGTGGTTTATAAATGCAAAATATCAGATACTGATCCGTCTCTGCACAAGCAATCTCACAAACACGATCAACAGAACAACCTGAGAGGTCTTTACGTTCTTTAAAAGTTAACCCATTTTTCACTAAAACAATAGAGCCACCACCCTCTGCGGTAGTTCTGTTGAATGCGCTGGCCAATACGTAATTATTTACATTAAATTTCATCATATGATTCTTTAACCAAGTTTCTGTTAAGCAGACTACATCTACATTAAGCTCTTCTGTAAATAATTCTAAATCTAGTATTTTGCCAGTGAAGCGATTTATATTTTGGTGTAATAAAATTACACTATTGTGCTTCTCCATTGTCCCAACAGTCAGTTTAAAGACAAATCCGCTATTGGAGATGTCGTCCTATCCAAGGGGGAGGGGGAGCTTATATTTCCAAAAACGGAATTAATAAAAGATGCTAAAGATTTAGCAAGTCTGTCAGTTGTAATACGGTAATCACTAATAGCATTATTAGTGTCAAAAAATATAACGTCACTATGACGGCACGTCAGCTTATACATAAGCTTATTGAGATTACACGCATGACTGTTAGCACTGCAAGGAGAAGCAGAATAGGGTAACGCGCCTATAATAACATTTTTAGCACCTAGCTTTGACAGGCATTCGAACTCAGTCTTCATCTCAGAGTACCTAATATTTGAGCCATCACCTAACATTAATACAATTGTGGTCTGTTCATTTATATGGACATCTTTAATATTATTTATGATTTTTTCAAATGAGGCATCGGGCATACAATAATTTATAACACAGCTGTTCTGAATATTATTACATAAAATTTTGCCCAATCCTCGTCCTACCCTATCTGAGAAAACCAGAGTTCTATTTACATTATTACAGGCTGGGGTTATTTTTTCCGGTGACACCGGCAAGCTGCTGTTCGACACAGATGAGTAAACTGCATCTCCGGGCAGAGGGTGAGCCTGCCGGAGCGCATACTCACATTCACACGAAGACTGCTTGGTAAGCAGTGCTTCCAAACATTCCTCGTTGTGGTGGCACAGCTCCAGCAGTTCATCCGCTGCCAGGATATGTTCACTAATTTGCTTCTGAGACATTACATATTTATTAGTTAGATCTTTCAAAGAATTTTGTAATCTGTTCAGTTCGGCTTGCAGCTTGTCAGTGTCCGTTTCATAAATGGTCCTACTGTAGCATAATTGCTCTTTGTAAGAATTTAACTCTTTCAAGACACAGACATGATTTTTTCTCAATTGAGTAATTTTATGAATATTATTATACTGTCTGTACAATCGTTTTGATTTTTTTATAAATCTATTTAACTTAACATACTTTTTGTGTTTCTTATAACTTTTAAAACAAACTTGCTTATCATAAAAGGAGTCCTCTGTCAAATCTATTACACTAGAAGGTCCAAAATTGCTGCAATGCTTTGCATAAGCGTTTGGTGTCACAAGTTCTTCAAAGAGCCGCTGAGTGTTGTTTATTTGCTGGCTCTCTGCCTCTTCTTGCAATTGACGGACCACCTTGTGGGCATCGGAGAGCTCATACTCTAGGTGATCCACACGTTGCAGTGTCCGCTCATGGATATCACAGCACTCTTGAAGACTGTTCAGTTTCTCCAACAGATGGTCACGCTGTATGACAGTATCCGCATGCAAAGCATCCAGGTTGGCTAACTCACATTTGAGTCCTGTGTTTTTTTGAATAATCAATTTAACCTCCTCTTCACTTTCATCTCGTTCCCGCAGTAGCTGGTCACACAGAGATTTAGATTGCTTTAGTTCCTTGAGTGTTGCATTTAATTTCCTTTCCAGTTCACGTACTGTGGCCTTGCGTGTCATAACTGAGCTAGACATGTTGAGCTAGCTGGACACACAGCTCTCCACAGCACCTGAAATATGATGGCAACACGACTAAACACCAAGCAAGGAAAGCACAGTCGAGAGAGAGTAGGACTGAACAGATATTAAGTGTATAGATAGAATATAGATATGAACGTAGAAGGCAGAATTGAATTGTGAATATAAGAGTGAAAATATGTATGAAAAGAATATTTGACAGAGTGAAACACAATTGGCATAAAAGTTATGAATCAGCTGACCGAGTCCGATGTCAGTTCCGAGTGAGGTTATGCTTGTAGTTACTTATTAATTTAATACGGGAAGTATTCAAGTTAAATGTTATTTAATGTAACATAAAATGCAGCTATGACTTATTTATATTGAACACAATACTCCCCAGATTAATCGTTGAAGTTTCAAACGATGATGCGTTACGATGACGTTTGGCCGGTAGCAATTTTAGTTCTTCTTTTTCGTCTTTACACTGTCTCTCGCGATTAGTTTATATAACTAACACTATATTTACACACTATCACTTGATTTAACACTAAGTAAGTGTTTTTTTTTATATTTAATTATATTATTTTTACAGCTGTGTAATTGGAGTTTGGAATCTAATGTTAATCCAAGAAAAACTGTACTATCCACTAGTTCCAATTCCTCATCTTTCACAATGACACTTGTTTGATTGTGCTTAACGTTAGTCGTGACAAACTTGATACATTTGGTCTTTTTCTCATTTAACAATAAATTGTTGACATTGAACCAATTAACTACTTTAGAAATAGCATTGTTTATATCTATATTAGCTTGTTGCTGTCGTTTGACTTTGAATATAAGAGAGGTATCGTCTGCAAACAATACTATATCATGGTGGGTCTTTACGAGGTATGGCAAGTCATTTATGTAGATAAGGAATAGGAAAGGTCCCAATATTGATCCCTGCGGTACACCCATCGAGACCACTGATCCTGGAGATCGCTGTCCATTCACATCGACCCTTTGTATTCTACCATATAGATAAGATTTTAGCAAATTCAGTGCCGATCCTCTAACTCCATAGTAGTGCAGTTTCCTGATTAATGTTTCATGACATACGCAGTCGAAGGCCTTGGACAAATCGCAAAAAATACCTAAGGCATCCTGTGACTCTTCCCAGGCATCGAATATATGTTTAGTTAGCTCAACAGCCGCGTCGGTTGTCGAGCGACCCCGCGTAAAACCAAATTGCTTATTATGCATTAAATTGTTTGCATTAAAATGTCTTATTAATTGGGACAAAACTAATTTTTCAAAAATTTTACTAAATGTTGGCAGCACAGATATTGGTCTAAAATTAGTGGGGTCAGAAGTGCTACCTGATTTAAATAAAGGAGTTATTTTACTATGTTTCATTAGATCAGGAAACTCACCGCAGTCAATACTGTTATTAAATACAACTACCAAGTCAGGCGCTATGACTTCTATTAGAGATTTGACAGCATGGACAGAGACTCCCCAGAGATCACCAGTTTTTTTGACATTAATTGATTTAAACGCCTTTATTACATCTGGGGTACTAACATATTCAAAATGAAGATTTCCACTACATTCTGAGGCGTTATCTTTTAACAATGTAACGGCAGATGAAGGTGTGTTTCTCAGGACACTCGCGGTTTTCAGAGAGTATTGACATGAAAGACGGCATGCAAGTGATTTTGGGCATCAGAATCGTTCAGATCGCAGAGAAATTTATCATATCGTATATATCCCAGAGTGATACTCGAACGTTTTGATGGATCGACTCAGACGAGAACACAAGAGAAAATAATTTTGAAAATAAATTGATATTTCGTTCATTGTTACTAAGTTAAACGGCAGGCAAGAAGATTTTGAAACCTATCACGCACAGCTTAACTATCAAGCTATATGTAACAGAAATTTGAAAGTGGTACTCGGTCGTCTACTGGGTCAAAAGGGAGGGAGACCAAGGAAATCCTACCTGATTCTCAAACCACTCGCGGTTTTCATAGATTATGGACTTGAAAGACGGCAAGCAAGGGATTTTGGACATCTAAATGAGTTAGGCCACAAATTAAGCTATCATAACATATATATTCCAGAGTGATACTCGGACGTTTAGATGGGTCGACTCAGACGAGAACACACGACAAAATTTTTTTTAAAATTAATTTATATTTTCTTCATTATCACTAAGTTAAACGGCAGGGAAGAAGATTTTGAAACCTATTACGTACAGCTAAACTATCAAGCTGTATGTGGCAAAACTATAAAAGTGATACTCGGTCGTTTACTGGGTGAAATGGGGTCAGCAAGTAAATTCTGCATGTTTCTCAGGACACTCGCCGTTTTCATAGAGTATTGACATGAAAGACGGCAAGCAAGGGATTTCGGGCATCAGAATCGTTCAGATCGCAGAGAAATCTATCATATTATATACATTCCAGAGTGATACTCGATCGTTTAGATGAATCGACTCAGACGAGAACACAAGAGAAAATAATTTTGAAAATAAATTGATATTTCGTTCATTGTTACTAAGTTAAACGGCAGGCAAGAAGATTTTGAAACCTATCACGTACAGCTTAACTATCAAGCTATATGTAACAGAAATTTGAAAGTGGTACTCGGTCGTCTACTGGGTCAAAAGGGAGGGAGACCAAGGAAATCCTACATGATTCTCAAACCACTCGCGGTTTTCATAGATTATGGACTTGAAAGACGGCAAGCAAGGGATTTTGGACATCTAAATGAGTTAGGCCACAAATTAAGCTATCATAACATATATATTCTAGAGTGATACTCGGACGTTTAGATGGATCGACTCAGACGAGAACACACGACAAAATATTTTTTAATTTTTTTTTATATTTTCTTCATTATCACTAAGTTAAACGGCAGGGAAGAAGATTTTGAAACCTATTACGTACAGCTAAACTATCAAGCTATATGTGGCAAATCTATAAAAGTGATACTCGGTCGTTTACTGGGTCAAATGGGGTCAGCAAGTAAATTCTGCATGTTACTCAGGACACTCGCGGTTTTCATAGAGTATTGACATGAAAGACGGCAAGCAAGGGATTTCGGGCATCAGAATCGTTCAGATCGCAGAGAAATCTATCATATTATATACATTCCAGAGTGATACTCGATCGTTTAGATGAATCGCCTCAGACGAGAACACAAGGGATAAGAATTTTTAAATTAATTGATATTCCGTTCATTATCACTTAGTTAAACGGATGACAAGAAGGTTTTGATACAAATTGCGTACAGCTAAACTATCAAGCTGTATGTGGCAGAAATTTGAAAGTGGTACTCGAACGTCAACTGGGTCAAAGGGGGTCACCAAGGAAATCCTACCTGTTTCTCAAATCACTCGCGGTTTTCATAGATTTTCGACATGAACGACGGCAAGCAAGGGATTTTGGACATCTTAATCGGTTAAGCCACATACTAAGCTTTCATTTTATACATATTCCAGAGTGATACTCTATCGTTTAGATAGATCGACTCAGACGAGAACACACGACAAAATAATTTTTAAAATTAATTTATATTTTCCTAAATATCACTAAGTTAAACGGCAGGGAAGAAGATTTTGAAACCTATTACGTACGGCTAAACTATCAAGCTGTATGTGGCAAAACTATAAAAGTGATACTCGGTCGTTTACTGGGTCAAATGGGGTCAGCAAGTAAATTCTGCATGTTTCTCAGGACACTCGCGGTTTTCATAGAGTATTGACATGAAAGACGGCAAGCAAGGGATTTTAGGCATCTAAATCAGTTAAGCCACAAAACAAGGTTTCATTACATACACATTCTAGAGTGATACTCGATCGTTTAGATACTTTAGATGGATCGACTCAGACGAGACCACAAAGCAAACATTTTTTTTAAATTAATTGTTGTTTCGTTTATTATCACTAAGTAAAACGGCGGGCAAGAAGGATTTGATACGTATTACGTACAGCTTAACTGTCAACCTAGATGTGGCTTAATTTTGAAAGTGGTACTAGTTCGTTTACTGGGTCAAAAGGGGGGGAGACCAAGGAAATCCTACCTGATTCTCAAACTAATCGCGGTTTTCATAGATTCTGGACTTCAAAGACGGCAAGCAAGGGATTTTGGACATCTAAATGAGTTAGGCCACAAATTAAGCTATCATAACATATATATTCTAGTGTGATACTCGAGCGTTTAGATGGATTGACTCAGACGAGAACACACGACAAAATAATTTTTAAAATTAATTTATATATTCTTAATTATCACTAAGTTAAACGGCAGGGAAGAAGATTTAAAAAACCTATTACGTACAGCTAAACTATCAAGCTGTATGTGGCAAAACTATAAAAGTGATACTCGGTCGTTTACTGGGTCAAATGGGATCAGCAAGTAAATTCTGCATGTTTCTCAGGACACTCGCGGTTTTCATAGAGTATTGACATGAAAGACGGCAAGCAAGGGATTTCGGGCATCAGAATCGTTCAGATCGCAGAGAAATCTATCATATTATATACATTCCAGAGTGATACTCGATCGTTTAGATGAATCGACTCAGACGAGAACACAAGGGATAAGAATTTTTAAATTAATTGATATTCCGTTCATTATCACTTAGTTAAACGAATGACAAGAACGTTTTGATACAAATTGCGTACAGCTCAACTATCAAGCTGTATGTGGCAGAAATTTGAAAGTGGTACTCGAACATCAACTGGGTCAAAGGGGGTCACCAAGGAAATCCTACCTGTTTCTCAAATCACTCGCGGTTTTCATAGATTTTCGACATGAACGACGGCAAGCAAGGGATTTTTGACATTTAAATCAGTTAAGCCACATACTAAGCTATCATTTTATACATATTCCAGAGTGATACTCGATCGTTTAGATAGATTGACTCAGACGAGAACACAAGAGAAAATAATTTTGTAAATAAATTGATATTTCGTTCATTGTTACTGAGTTAAACGGCAGGCAAGAAGGTTTTGATACGTATTACGTACATTTTAACTGTCAACCTAGATGTGGCAGAAATTAAAAAGTGGTACTCGGTCGTTTACTGAGCAAAGGGGGTCACCAAGGAATTCCTACCTGTTTTTCAAACTACTCGCAATTTTCATTGATTATCGACATGAAAGACGGCAAGCAAGGGATTTTAGGCATCTAAATCAGTTAAGCCACAAACCAAGCTTTCATTACATACACATTCTAGAGTGATACTCGATCGTTTAGATGTATCGACTCAGACGAGAACACAAAGATAACATTTTTTTTTAATTAATTGTTGTTTCGTTTATTATCACTAAGTAAAACGGCAGGCAAGAAGGTTTTGATACGTATTACGTACAGCTAAACTGTCAACCTAGATGTGGCTTAATTTTGAAAGTGGTACTAGGTCGTTTACGGAGTCAAAAGGGGGGAGACCAAGGAAATCCTACCTGATTCTCAAACCAATCGCGGTTTTCATAGATTCTAGACTTCAAAGACGGCAAGCAAGGGATTTTGGACATCTAGATCAATTCATCCACAAACCAAGCTATCGTAACATACATATTCCAGAGTGATACTCGATCGTTTAGATGGATCGAGTCAGACGCGAACACAAGGAAGGAAATTTTAAAAATTAGTTGATATTTCGTTTATTATCACTAAGTAAACCGGCAGGCAAGCAGGTTTTGATACATATTACGTACAGCTTAACTGTTAACCTAGATGTGGCAGAAATATAGAAGTGGTACTCGGTCGTTTACTGGGCAAAGGGGGTCACCAAGGAATTCCTACCTGTTCTTCAAACTACTCGCAATTTTCATTGATTATCGACATGAAAGACGGCAAGCAAGGGGTTTTAGGCATCTAAGTCAGTTAAGCCACAAACCAAGCTTTCATTACATACACATTCTAGAGTGATACTCGATCGTTTAGATGTATCGACTCAGACGAGAACACAAAGAAAACTTTTTTTTTTAAATTAATTGTTGTTTCGTTTATTATCACTAAGTAAAACGGCAGGCAAGAAGGATTTGATACGTATTACGTACAGCTAAACTGTCAACCTAGATGTGGCTTAATTTTGAAAGTGGTACTAGGTCGTTTACTGGGTCAAAAAAGGGGGGGGGGGACCAAGGAAATCCTACCAGATTCTCAAACCAATCGCGGTTTTCATAGATTCTGGACTTCAAAGACGGCAAGCAAGGGATTTTGGACATCTAGATCAATTCATCCACAAACCAAGCTATCGTAACATACATATTCCAGAGTGATACTCGATCGTTTAGATGGATCGAGTCAGACGCGAACACAAGGAAGGAAATTTTAAAAATTAGTTGATATTTCGTTTATTATCACTAAGTAAACCGGCAGGCAAGCAGGTTTTGATACATATTACGTACAGCTTAACTGTTAACCTAGATGTGGCAGAAATATAGAAGTGGTACTCGGTCGTTTACTGGGCAAAGGGGGTCACCAAGGAATTCCTACCTGTTCTTCAAACTACTCGCAATTTTCATTGATTATCGACATGAAAGACGGCAAGCAAGGGGTTTTAGGCATCTAAGTCAGTTAAGCCACAAACCAAGCTTTCATTACATACACATTCTAGAGTGATACTCGATCGTTTAGATGTATCGACTCAGACGAGAACACAAAGAAAACATTTTTTTTTAAATTAATTGTTGTTTCGTTTATTATCACTAAGTAAAACGGCAGGCAAGAAGGATTTGATACGTATTACGTACAGCTAAACTGTCAACCTAGATGTGGCTTAATTTTGAAAGTGGTACTAGGTCGTTTACTGGGTCAAAAAAGGGGGGGGGACCAAGGAAATCCTACCAGATTCTCAAACCAATCGCGGTTTTCATAGATTCTGGACTTCAAAGACGGCAAGCAAGGGATTTTGGACATCTAGATCAATTCATCCACAAACCAAGCTATCGTAACATACATATTCCAGAGTGATACTCGATCGTTTAGATGGATCGAGTCAGACGCGAACACAAGGGAAGGAAATTTTAAAAATTAGTTGATATTTCGTTTATTATCACTAAGTAAAACGGCAGGCAAGAAGGTTTTGATACGTATTACGTACAGCTTAACTGTTAACCTAGATGTGGCAGAAATATAAAAGTGGTACTCGGTCGTTTACTGGGCAAAGGGGGTCACCAAGGAATTCCTACCTGTTTTTCAAACTACTCGCAATTTTCATTGATTATCGACATGAAAGACGGCAAGCAAGGAGTTTTAGGCATCTAAGTCAGTTAAGCCACAAACCAAGCTTTCATTACATACACATTCTAGAGTGATACTCGATCGTTTAGATGTATCGACTCAGACGAGAACACAAAGAAAACATTTTTTTTTAAATTAATTGTTGTTTCGTTTATTATCACTAAGTAAAACGGCAGGCAAGAAGGATTTGATACGTATAACGTACAGCTAAACTGTCAACCTAGATGTGGCTTAATTTTGAAAGTGGTACTAGGTCGTTTACTGGGTCAAAAGGGGGGGGGGGACCAAGGAAATCCTACCAGATTCTCAAACCAATCGCGGTTTTCATAGATTCTGGACTTCAAAGAGCAAGGGATTTTGGACATCTAGATCAATTCATCCACAAACCAAGCTATCGTAACATACATATTCCAGAGTGATACTCGATCGTTTAGATGGATCGAGTCAGACGCGAACACAAGGGAAGGAAATTTTAAAAATTAGTTGATATTTCGTTTATTATCACTAAGTAAAACGGCAGGCAAGAAGGTTTTGATACGTATTACGTACAGCTTAACTGTTAACCTAGATGTGGCAGAAATATAAAAGTGGTACTCGGTCGTTTACTGGGCAAAGGGGGTCACCAAGGAATTCCTACCTGTTTTTCAAACTACTCGCAATTTTCATTGATTATCGACATGAAAGACGGCAAGCAAGGGGTTTTAGGCATCTAAGTCAGTTAAGCCACAAACCAAGCTTTCATTACATACACATTCTAGAGTGATACTCGATCGTTTAGATGTATCGACTCAGACGAGAACACAAAGAAAACATTTTTTTTTAAATTAATTGTTGTTTCGTTTATTATCACTAAGTAAAACGGCAGGCAAGAAGGATTTGATACGTATAACGTACAGCTAAACTGTCAACCTAGATGTGGCTTAATTTTGAAAGTGGTACTAGGTCGTTTACTGGGTCAAAAGGGGGGGAGACCAAGGAAATCCTACCTGATTCTCAAACCAATCGCGGTTTTCATAGATTCTGGACTTCAAAGACGGCAAACAAGGGATTTTGGACATCTAAATGAGTTAGGCCACAAATTAAGCTATCATAACATATATATTCCAGTGTGATACTCGAGCGTTTAGATGGATTGACTCAGACGAGAACACACGACAAAATAATTTTTAAAATTAATTTATATATTCTTAATTATCACTAAGTTAAACGGCAGGGAAGAAGATTTTAAAACCTATTACGTACAGCTAAACTATCAAGCTGTATGTGGCAAAACTATAAAAGTGATACTCGGTCGTTTACTGGGTCAAATGGGGTCAGCAAGTAAATTCTGCATGTTTCTCAGGACACTCGCGGTTTTCATAGAGTATTGACATGAAAGACGGCAAGCAAGGGATTTCGGGCATCAGAATCGTTCAGATCGCAGAGAAATCTATCATATTATATACATTCCAGAGTGATACTCGATCGTTTAGATGAATCAACTCAGACGAGAACACAAGGGATAAGAATTTTTAAATTAATTGATATTCCGTTCATTATCACTTAGTTAAACAAATGACAAGAACGTTTTGATACAAATTGCGTACAGCTTAACTATCAAGCTGTATGTGGCAGAACTTTGAAAGTGGTACTCGAACGTCAACTGGGTCAAAGGGGGTCACCAAGGAAATCCTACCTGTTTCTCAAATCACTCGCGGTTTTCATAGATTTTCGACATGAACGACGGCAAGCAAGGGATTTTTGACATCTAAATCAGTTAAGCCACATACTAAGCTATCATTTTATACATATTCCAGAGTGATACTCGATCGTGTAGATAGATTGACTCAGACGAGAACACAAGAGAAAATAATTTTGTAAATTAATTGATATTTCGTTCATTGTTACTGAGTTAAACGGCAGGCAAGAAGGTTTTGATACGTATAACGTACATTTTAACTGTTAACCTAGATGTGGCAGAAATTTAAAAGTGGTACTCGGTCGTTTACTGGGCAAAGCGGGTCACCAAGGAATTCCTACCTGTTTTTCAAACTACTCGCAATTTTCATTGATTATCGACATGAAAGACGGAGAGCAAGGGATTTTAGGCATCTAAATCAGTTAAGCCACAGACCAAGCTTTCATTACATACACATTCTAGATTGATACTCGATCGTTTAGATGTATCGACTCAGACGAGAACACAAGGAAAACATTTTTTTTAAATTAATTGTTGTTTCGTTTATTATCACTAAGTAAAACGGCAGGCAAGAAGGTTTTGATACGTATTACGTACAGCTAAACTGTCAACCTAGATGTGGCTTAATTTTGAAAGTGGTACTAGGTCGTTTACTGGGTCAAAAGGGGGGGAGACCAAGGAAATCCTACCTGATTCTCAAACCAATCGCGGTTTTCATAGATTCTGGACTTCAAAGACGGCAAGCAAGGGATTTTGGACATCTAGATCAATTCATCCACAAACCAAGCTATCGTAACATACATATTCCAGAGTGATACTCGATCGTTTAGATGGATCGAGTCAGACGCGAACACAAGGGAAGGAAATTTTAAAAATTAGTTGATATTTCGTTTATTATCACTAAGTAAAACGGCAGGCAAGAAGGTTTTGATATATATTACGTACAGCTAAACTGTCAACCTAGATGTGGCTTAAATTTGAAAGTGGTACTAGGTCGTTTACTGGGTCAAAAGGGGGGGAGACCAAGGAAATCCTACCTGATTCTCAAACCAATCGCGGTTTTCATAGATTCTGGACTTCAAAGACGGCAAACAAGGGATTTTTGACATCTAAATGAGTTAGGCCACAAATTAAGCTATCATAACATTTATATTCCAGTGTGATACTCGAGCGTTTAGATGGATTGACTCAGACGAGAACACACGACAAAATAATTTTTAAAATAGTTGATAGTTTAGCTGTACGTAAAAGGTTTCAAAATCTTCTTCCCTGCCGTTTAACTTAGTGATAATTAAGAAAATATAAATTAATTTTAAAAATTATGTTGTCGTGTGTTCTCGTCTGAGTCGATTTATCTAAACGATCGAGTATCACTCTGGAATATGTATAAAATGAAAGCTTAGTATGTGGCTTAACCGATTTATATGTCCAAAATCCCTTGCTTGCCGTCGTTCATGTCGAAAATCTATGAAAACCGCGAGTGATTTGAGAAACAGGTAGGATTTCCTTGACCCCCTTTGACCCAGTTGACGTTCAAGTACCACTTTCAAATTTCTGCCACATACAGCTTGATAGTTTAGCTGTACGCAATTTGTATCAAAACCTTCTTGTCATCCGTTTAACTAAGTGATAATGAACGGAATATCAATTAATTTAAAAATTCTTATCCCTTGTGTTCTCGTCTGAGGCGATTCATCTAAACGATCGAGTATCACTCTGGAATGTATATAATATGATATATTTCTCTGCGATCTGAACGATTCTGATGCCCAAAATCCCTTGCTTGCCGTCTTTCATGTCAATACTCTATGAAAACCGCGAGTGTCCTGAGAAACATGCAGAATTTACTTGCTGACCCCATTTGACCCAGTAAACGACCGAGTATCACTTTTATAGTTCTGCACATACAGCTTGATAGTTTAGCTGTACGTAATAGGTTTCAAAATCTTCTTCCCTGCCGTTTAACTTAGTGATAATTAAGAAAATATAAATTAATTTTAAAAATTATTTTGTCGTGTGTTCTCGTCTGAGTCAATCCATCTAAACGCTCGAGTATCACACTGGAATATATATGTTATGATAGCTTAATTTTTGGCCTAACTCATTTAGATGTCCAAAATCCCTTGCTTGCCGTCTTTGAAGTCCAGAATCTATGAAAACCGCGATTGGTTTGAGAATCAGGTAGGATTTCCTTGGTCTCCCCCCCTTTTGACCCAGTAAACGACCTAGTACCACTTTCAAAATTAAGCCACATCTAGGTTGACAGTTTAGCTGTACGTAATATATATCAAAACTTTCTTGCCTGCCGTTTTACTTAGTGATAATAAACGAAATATCAACTAATTTTTAAAATTTCCTTCCCTTGTGTTCGCGTCTGACTCGATCCATCTAAACGATCGAGTATCACTCTGGAATATGTATGTTACGATAGCTTGGTTTGTGGATGAATTGATCTAGATGTCCAAAATCCCTTGCTTACCGTCTTTGAAGTCTAGAATCTATGAAAACCACGATTGGTTTGAGAATCAGGTAGGATTTCCTTGGTCTCCCCCCCTTTTGACTCCGTAAACGACCTAGTACCACTTTCAAAATTAAGCCACATCTAAGTTGACAGTTTATCTGTACGTAATACGTATCAAAACCTTCTTGCCTGCCGTTTTACTTAGTGATAATAAACGAAACAACAATTAATTTAAAAAAAATGTTTTCTTTGTGTTCTCGTCTGAGTCGATACATCTAAACGATCGAGTATCACTCTAGAATGTGTATGTAATGAAAGCTTGGTTTGTGGCTTAACTGACTTAGATGCCTAAAACCCCTTGCTTGCCGTCTTTCATGTCGATAATCAATGAAAATTGCGAGTTGTTTGAAAAACAGGTAGGAATTCCTTGGTGACCCCCTTTGCCCAGTAAACGACCGAGTACCACTTTTATATTTCTGCCACATCTAGGTTAACAGTTAAGATGTACGTAATATGTATCAAAACCTGCTTGCCTGCCGTTTTACTTAGTGATAATAAACGAATTATCAACTAATTTTTAAAATTTCCTTCCCTTGTGTTCGCGTCTGACTCGATCCATCTAAACGATCGAGTATCACTCTGGAATATATATGTTACGAAAGCTTGGTTTGTGGATAAATTGATCTAGATGTCCAAAATCCCTTGCTTGCCGTCTTTGAAGTCCAGAATCTATGAAAACCGCGATTGGTTTGAGAATCAGGTAGGATGTCCTTGGTCTCCCCCCCTTTTGACCCAGTAAACGACCTAGTACCACTTTCAAAATTAAGCCACATCTAGGTTGACAGTTTAGCTGTACGTAATACGTATTAAATCCTTCTTGCCTGCCGTTTTACTTAGTGATAATGATAATAAACGAAACAACAATTAATTAAAAAAAAATGTTATCTTTGTGTTCTCGTCTGAGTCGATACATCTAAACGATCGAGTATCACTCTAGAATGTGTATGTTATGAAAGCTTGGTTTGTGGCTTAACTGATTTAGATGCCTAAAATCCCTTGCTTGCCGTCTTTCATGTCGATAATCAATGAAAATTGCGAGTAGTTTGAAAAACAGGTAGGAATTCCTTGGTGACCCGCTTTGCCTAGTAAACGACCGAGTACCAGTTTTAAATTTCTGCCACATCTAGGTTAACAGTTAAAATATACGTTATACGTATCAAAACCTTCTTGCCTGCCGTTTAACTCAGTAACAATGAACGAAATATCAATTTATTTACAAAATTATTTTCTCTTGTGTTCTCGTCTGAGTCAATCTATCTAAACGATCGAGTATCACTCTGGAATATGTATAAAATGATAGCTTAGTATGTGGCTTAACTGATTTAAATGTCAAAAATCCCTTGCTTGCCGTCGTTCATGTCGAAAATCTATGAAAACCGCGAGTGATTTGAGAAACAGGTAGGATTTCCTTGGTGACCCCCTTTGACCCAGTTGACGTTCGAGTACCACTTTCAAATTTCTGCCACATACAGCTTGATAGTTGAGCTGTACGCAATTTGTATCAAAACCTTCTTGTCATTCGTTTAACTAAGTGATAATGAACGGAATATCAATTAATTTAAAAATTCTTATCCCTTGTGTTCTCGTCTGAGTCGATTCATCTAAACGAGCGAGTATCACTCTGGAATGTATATAATATGATAGATTTCTCTGCGATCTGAACGATTCTGATGCCCGAAATCCCTTGCTTGCCGTCTTTCATGTCAATACTCTATGAAAACCGCGAGTGTCCTGAGAAACATGCAGAATTTACTTGCTGACCCCATTTAACCCAGTAAACGACCGAGTATCACTTTTATAGTTTTGCCACATACAGCTTGATAGTTTAGCTGTACGTAATAGGTTTCAAAATCTTCTTCCCTGCCGTTTAACTTAGTGATAATTAAGAAAATATAAATTAATTTTAAAACTTATTTTGTCGTGTGTTCTCGTCTGAGTCAATCCATCTAAACGCTCGAGTATCACACTGGAATATATATGTTATGATAGCCTAATTTGTGGCCTAACTCATTTAGATGTCCAAAATCCCTTGCTTGCCGTCTTTGAAGTCCAGAATCTATGAAAACCGCGATTGGTTTGAGAATCAGGTAGGATTTCCTTGGTCTCCCTTTTGACCCAGTAAACGACCTAGTACCACTTTCAAAATTAAGCCACATCTAGGTTGACAGTTTAGCTGTACGTAATATGTATCAAATCCTTCTTGCCTGCCGTTTTACTTAGTGATAATAAACGAAACAACAATTAATTTAAAAAAAATGTTTTCTTTGTGTTCTCGTCTGAGTCGATACATCTAAACGATCGAGTATCACTCTAGAATGTGTATGTAATGAAAGCTTGGTTTGTGACTTAACTGATTTAGATGCCTAAAATCCCTTGCTTGCCGTCTTTCATGTCGATAATCAATGAAAATTGCGAGTAGTTTGAAAAACAGGTAGGAATTCCTTGGTGACCCGCTTTGCCCAGTAAACGACCGAGTACCACTTTTAAATTTCTGCCACATCTAGGTTAACAGTTAAAATGTACGTTATACGTATCAAAACCTTCTTGCCTGCCGTTTAACTCAGTAACAATGAACGAAATATCAATTTATTTACAAAATTATTTTCTCTTGTGTTCTCGTCTGAGTCAATCTATCTAAACGATCGAGTATCACTCTGGAATATGTATAAAATGATAGCTTAGTATGTGGCTTAACTGATTTAGATGTCAAAAATCCCTTGCTTGCCGTCGTTCATGTCGAAAATCTATGAAAACCGCGAGTGATTTGAGAAACAGGTAGGATTTCCTTGGTGACCCCCTTTGACCTAGTTGACGTTCGAGTACCACTTTCAAATTTCTGCCACATACAGCTTGATAGTTGAGCTGTACGCAATTTGTATCAAAACCTTCTTGTCATTCGTTTAACTAAGTGATAATGAACGGTATATCAATTAATTTAAAAATTCTTATCCCTTGTGTTCTCGTCTGAGTCGATTCATCTAAACGATCGAGTATCACTCTGGAATGTATATAATATGATAGATTTCTCTTCGATCTGAACGATTCTGATGCCCGAAATCCCTTGCTTGCCGTCTTTCATGTCAATACTCTATGAAAACCGCGAGTGTCCTGAGAAACATGCAGAATTTACTTGCTGACCCCATTTAACCCAGTAAACGACCGACTATCACTTTTATAGTTTTGCCACATACAGCTTGATAGTTTAGCTGTACGTAATAGGTTTCAAAATCTTCTTCCCTGCCGTTTAACTTAGTGATAATTAAGAATATATAAATTAATTTTAAAAATTATTTTGTCGTGTGTTCTCGTCTGAGTCAATCCATCTAAACGCTCGAGTATCACACTGGAATATAAATGTTATGATAGCTTAATTTGTGGCCTAACTCATTTAGATGTCAAAAATCCCTTGCTTGCCGTCTTTGAAGTCCAGAATCCATGAAAACCGCGATTGGTTTGAGAATCAGGTAGGATTTCCTTGGTCTCCCCCCCTTTTGACCCAGTAAACGACCTAGTACCACTTTCAAATTTAAGCCACATCTAGGTTGACAGTTAAGCTGTACGTAATATATATCAAAACCTTCTTGCCTGCCGTTTTACTTAGTGATAATAAACGAAATATCAACTAATTTTTAAAATTTCCTTCCCTTGTGTTCGCGTCTGACTCGATCCATCTAAACGATCGAGTATCACTCTGGAATATGTATGTTACGATAGCTTGGTTTGTGGATGAATTGATCTAGATGTCCAAAATCCCTTGTTTGCCGTCTTTGAAGTCCAGAATCTATGAAAACCGCGATTGGTTTGAGAATCAGGTAGGATTTCCTTGGTCTCCCCCCCTTTTGACCCAGTAAACGACCTAGTACCACTTTCAAAATTAAGCCACATCTAGGTTGACAGTTTAGCTGTACGTAATACGTATCAAAACCTTCTTGCCTGCCGTTTTACTTAGTGATAATAAACGAAACAACAATTAATTAAAAAAAAATGTTTTCCTTGTGTTCTCGTCTGAGTCGATACATCTAAACGATCGAGTATCAATCTAGAATGTGTATGTAATGAAAGCTTGGTCTGTGGCTTAACTGATTTAGATGCCTAAAATCCCTTGCTCTCCGTCTTTCATGTCGATAATCAATGAAAATTGCGAGTAGTTTGAAAAACAGGTAGGAATTCCTTGGTGACCCGCTTTGCCCAGTAAACGACCGAGTACCACTTTTAAATTTCTGCCACATCTAGGTTAACAGTTAAAATGTACGTTATACGTATCAAAACCTTCTTGCCTGCCGTTTAACTCAGTAACAATGAACGAAATATCAATTTATTTACAAAATTATTTTCTCTTGTGTTCTCGTCTGAGTCAATCTATCTAAACGATCGAGTATCACTCTGGAATATGTATAAAATGATAGCTTAGTATGTGGCTTAACTGATTTAGATGTCAAAAATCCCTTGCTTGCCGTCGTTCATGTCGAAAATCTATGAAAACCGCGAGTGATTTGAGAAACAGGTAGGATTTCCTTGGTGACCCCCTTTGACCCAGTTGACGTTCGAGTACCACTTTCAAATTTCTGCCACATACAGCTTGATAGTTGAGCTGTACGCAATTTGTATCAAAACCTTCTTGTCTTTCGTTTAACTAAGTGATAATGAACGGAATATCAATTAATTTAAAAATTCTTATCCCTTGTGATCTCGTCTGAGTCGATTCATCTAAACGATCTAGTATCACTCTGGAATGTATATAATATGATAGATTTCTCTTCGATCTGAACGATTCTGATGCCCGAAATCCCTTGCTTGCCGTCTTTCATGTCAATACTCTATGAAAACCGCGAGTGTCCTGAGAAACATGCAGAATTTACTTGCTGACCCCATTTAACCCAGTAAACGACCGACTATCACTTTTATAGTTTTGCCACATACAGCTTGATAGTTTAGCTGTACGTAATAGGTTTCAAAATCTTCTTCCCTGCCGTTTAACTTAGTGATAATTAAGAAAATATAAATTAATTTTAAAAATTATTTTGTCGTGTGTTCTCGTCTGAGTCAATCCATCTAAACGCTCGAGTATCACACTGGAATATTTATGTTATGATAGCTTAATTTGTGGCCTAACTCATTTAGATGTCCAAAATCCCTTGCTTGCCGTCTTTGAAGTCCAGAATCTATGAAAACCGCGATTGGTTTGAGAATCAGGTAGGATTTCCTTGGTCTCCCCCCCTTTTGACCCAGTAAACGACCTAGTACCACTTTCAAAATTAAGTCACATCTAGGTTGACAGTTTAGCTGTACGTAATATATATCAAAACCTTCTTGCCTGCCGTTTTACTTAGTGATAATAAACGAAATATCAACTAATTTTTAAAATTTCCTTCCCTTGTGTTCGCGTCTGACTCGATCCATCTAAACGATCGAGTATCACTCTGGAATATGTATGTTACGATAGCTTTGTTTGTGGATGAATTGATCTAGATGTCCAAAATCCCTTGCTTGCCGTCTTTGAAGTCCAGAATCTATGAAAACCGCGATTGGTTTGAGAATCAGGTAGGATTTCCTTGGTCTCCCCCCCTTTTGACCCAGTGAACGACCTAGTACCACTTTCAAAATTAAGCCACATCTAGGTTGACAGTTTAGCTGTACGTAATACGTCACAAATCCTTCTTGCCTGCCGTTTTACTTAGTGATAATAAACGAAACAACAATTATTTAAAAAAAAAATGTTATCTTTGTGTTCTCGTCTGAGTCGATACATCTAAACGATCGAGTATCACTCTAGAATGTGTATGTAATGAAAGCTTGTTTTGTGGCTTAACTGATTTAGATGCCTAAAATCCCTTGCTTGCCGTCTTTCATGTCGATAATCAATGAAAATTGCGAGTAGTTTGAAAAACAGGTAGGAATTCCTTGGTGACCCCCTTTGCCCAGTAAACGACCGAGTACCACTTTTAAATTTCTGCCTCATCTAGGTTGACAGTTAAAATGTACGTAATACGTATCAAAACCTTCTTGCCTGCCGTTTAACTCAGTAACAATGAACGAAATATCAATTTCTTTACAAAATTATTTTCTCTTGTGTTCACGTCTGAGTCAATCTATCTAAACGATCGAGTATCACTCTGTAATATGTATAAAATGATAGCTTAGTATGTGTCTTAACTGATTTAGATGTCAAAAATCCCTTGCTTGCCGTCGTTCATGTCGAAAATCTATGAAAACCGCGAGTGATTTGAGAAACAGGTAGGATTTCCTTGGTGACCCCCTTTGACCCAGGTGACGTTCGAGTACCACTTTCAATTTCTGCCACATACAGCTTGATAGTTGAGCTGTACGCAATTTGTATCAAAACCTTCTTGTCATCCGTTTCACTAAGTGATAATGAACGGAATATCAATTTATTTAAAAATTCTTATCCCTTGTGTTCTCGTCTGAGTCGATTCATCTAAACGATCGAGTATCACTCTGGAATGTATATAATATGATAGATTTCTCTGCGATCTGAACGATTCTGATGCCCGAAATCCCTTGCTTGCCGTCTTTCATGTCAATACTCTATGAAAACCGCGAGTGTCCTGAGAAACATGCAGAATTTACTTGCTGACCCCATTTGACCCAGTAAACGACCGAGTATCACTTTTATAGTTTTGCCACATACAGCTTGATAGTTTAGCTGTACGTAATAGGTTTCAAAATCTTCTTCCCTGCCGTTTAACTTAGTGATAATTAAGAATATATAAATTAATTTTAAAAATTATTTTGTCGTGTGTTCTCGTCTGAGTCAATCCATCTAAACGCTCGAGTATCACACTGGAATATATATGTTATGATAGCTTAATTTGTGGCCTAACTCATTTAGATGTCCAAAATCCCTTGCTTGCCGTCTTTGAAGTCCAGAATCTATGAAAACCGCGATTGGTTTGAGAATCAGGTAGGATTTCCTTGGTCTCCCCCCCCCCTTTTGACCCAGTAAACGACCTAGTACCACTTTCAAAATTAAGCCACATCTAGGTTGACAGTTAAGCTGTACGTAATACGTATCAAGTCCTTCTTGCCTGCCGTTTTACTTAGTGATAATAAACGAAACAACAATTAATTTAAAAAAAATGTTTTCTTTGTGTTCTCGTCTGAGTCGATCCATCTAAACGATCGAGTATCACTCTAGAATGTGTATGTAATGAAAGCTTGGTTTGTGGCTTAACTGATTTAGATGCCTAAAATCCCTTGGTTGCCGTCTTTCATGTCAATACTCTATGAAAACCGCGAGTGTCCTGAGAAACATGCAGAATTTACTTGCTGACCCCATTTGACCCAGTAAACGACCGAGTATCACTTTTATAGTTTTGCCACATACAGCTTGATAGTTTAGCTGTACGTAATAGGTTTCAAAATCTTCTTCCCTGCCGTTTAACTTAGTGATAATTAAGAAAATATAAATTAATTTTAAAAATTATTTTGTCGTGTGTTCTCGTCTGAGTCGATCTATCTAAACGATCGAGTATCACTCTGAAATATGTATAAAATGAAAGCTTGGTATGTGGCTTAACCGATTTAGATGTCCAAAATTCCTTGCTTGCCGTCGTTCATGTCGAAAATCTATGAAAACCGCGAGTGATTTGAGAAACAGGTAGGATTTCCTTGGTGACCCCCTTTGACCCAGTTGACGTTCGAGTACCACTTTCAAATTTCTGCCACATACAGCTTGATAGTTTAGCTGTACGCAATTTGTATCAAAACCTTCTTGTCATCCGTTTAACTAAGTGATATTGAACGGAATAACAATTAATTTAAAAATTCTTATCCCTTGTGTTCTCGTCTGAGGCGATTCATCTAAACGATCGAGTATCACTCTGTAATGTATATAATATGATAGATTTCTCTGCGATCTGAACGATTCTGATGCCCAAAATCCCTTGCTTGCCGTCTTTCATGTCAATACTCTATGAAAACCGCGAGTATTCTGAGAAACATGCAGAATTTAGTTGCTGACCCCATTTGACCCAGTAAACGACCGAGGATCACTTTTATAGTTTTGCCACATACAGCTTGATAGTTTAGCTGTACGTAATAGGTTTCAAAATCTTCTTCCCTGCCGTTTAACTTAGTGATAATTAAGAAAATATAAATTAATTTTAAAAATTATTTTGTCGTGTGTTCTCGTCTGAGTCGATCTATCTAAACGATCGAGTATCACTCTGAAATATGTATAAAATGAAAATTTGGTATGTGGCTTAACCGATTTAGATGTCCAAAATTCCTTGCTTGCCGTCGTTCATGTCGAAAATCTATGAAAACCGCGAGTGATTTGAGAAACAGGTAGGATTTCCTTGGTGACCCCCTTTGACCCAGTTGACGTTCGAGTACCACTTTCAAATTTCTGCCACATACAGCTTGATAGTTTAGCTGTACGCAATTTGTATCAAAACCTTCTTGTCATCCGTTTAACTAAGTGATATTGAACGGAATAACAATTAATTTAAAAATTCTTATCCCTTGTGTTCTCGTCTGAGGCGATTCATCTAAACGATCGAGTATCACTCTGTAATGTATATAATATGATAGATTTCTCTGCGATCTGAACGATTCTGATGCCCAAAATCCCTTGCTTGCCGTCTTTCATGTCAATACTCTATGAAAACCGCGAGTATTCTGAGAAACATGCAGAATTTAGTTGCTGACCCCATTTGACCCAGTAAACGACCGAGTATCACTTTTATAGTTTTGCCACATACAGCTTGATAGTTTAGCTGTACGTAATAGGTTTCAAAATCTTCTTCCCTGCCGTTTAACTTAGTGATAATGAAGAAAATATAAATTAATTAAAAAAAAAAAATTGTCTTGTGTTCTCGTCTGAGTCGACCCATCTAAACGTTTGAGTATCACTCTGGAATATATATGTTATGACAGCTTAATTTTTGGCCTAACTCATTTAGATGTCCAAAATCCCTTGCTTGCCGTCTTTCAAGTCCATAATCTGTGAAAACCGCGAGTGGTTTGAGAATCAGGTAGGATTTCCTTGGTCTGTCCCCCCCTTTTGACCCAGTAAACGACCGAGTACCACTTTCAAATTTCTGTCACATACAGCTTGACAGTTAAGATGTACGTAATATGTATCAAAACCTTCTTGCCTGCCGTTTAACTTAGTAACAATGAACGAAATATCAATTTATTTTCATATTATTTTCTCTTGTGTTCTCGTCTGAGTCGATCTATCTAAACGATCGAGTATCACTCTGGAATATGTATAAAATGATAGCTTGGTTTGTGGCTTAACTGATTTAGATGTCCAAAATCCCTTGCTTGCCGTCGTTCATGTCGAAAATCTATGAAAACCGCGAGTGATTTGAGAAACAGGTAGGATTTCCTTGGTGACCCCCTTTGACCCAGTAAACCAGCGAGTACCACTTCCAACTTTCTGCACCATACAAGCTGTATACTTGCTGTACTTATCATGTTTCAGTATTTCCTTAACCGTCCATTTATCTAACGAAAAATTGAGGTATTTAATATAATCGATTTCGGCCGATATGTTGAAAAGTTAGCGGCCAAATTTATTTCGTGTAAATTTTCGATCAGCGTAATATTTATGTATTTTATCTTGAAGTTTTTAATGTCCTATGTGGCTTTGCTGTGTTCTTAGACCTTTTTTTCAAAAGTATCGACTATTATAAAATATTGACTTCTTGATCTGGTCGGGTTATAGGCGGCCGCTAACTTTAGCCGTTAACTTCACACCGGTACATAACCTTTTTATTAGTGCACAGATTACAGTAACACGCATTATGCTACTTATGCCGTAGCGTGTGGAGGACAGATATAAATGATATCAACAATTCCTGCAAGTAATGGTCGACTGTATAATAAGAACGGGCCTCAAATATCCGAAAAATTGAACGCCCGAGTACCTAAACACAAACCCCATAGCCCGGTGCCGGCAACCCCTCTAAAATTGTATGGGTATAGACGTCCCGTTCTCTCGCGCAGGATCGCCCTCTGCCGTGTCGCATCGTGGGATAATTAAATATTTATGTCATCAACAGAACGATCAAGTTTTACGTCTGCCTTTACCGTTAATTAACAATCGCCAGATCCTGTATTAGATGTCCTGAGCGAAATAACCTTCGAACACGGGGGATTATCTAGTATGACGAGTATACTAGGTCATATATGTGGCTTACATTAGTGCCACACTAAAATATTACAACATACTAAATGAACCGAACGAGGCTATGCATATAAACAAAAATATAATCAATTAAGAATGTCAAATGACCCTTAATAGTATACTCACCTTTGATATATAGATCCTAGCGTTTCAAAACATCCCGTGTGAGAAAGTGTGTGTAAAACTAAGTTAAAAATGATATTGCAACAACAAACAGTTCTAATCACTTTAAGATAACGATATGTTAACGGAGCCGTTCACAGGTTCACAAGCACTAGATGTTTTTAGGCGAGGACAATGCGGCGCCGTAATTCAGATGACACCTTACACATTAAACAGACAAAGCTCGAATACGTGAAGCTTTTCACGACGAAGAAACGTGTGGATACCACGGCCGCCGAGAGGAAACTGCATCAGTCAGTCAGTCAAACAGGCGACGTGGGTGCGGAGGGCGAGGGGGGAGCGCAGCAGGAGGCGCGCGTCGAGCTTGCTGAGGGGCGTCGAACCAGCCTTGTGTTGCCGAGGCTGATATGATAACGAATGTATACAAAGCTGACGATATCAGAATTTACTGACGCCACCACATACGATACGATACGACTATTCTTACAGCCCTGCCTGTGCAAAGAAGATCAATAATGACGTAATACTCAAACTAATCGGATTTTATTTACTCTAGATATTAATACGGAATTTTAATATGACAGTTTTTTTGACGAGATTTAGATGCAACGAATATTAGTATTATAATTTTGCAGAAAAAAAACCGACTTCAATGGGGGAGGCAGGTGAAAGATTATTAGACTTATATGGTGCACTCTAAGATTCCATACAATGTAATAAAAATGGCTATAAGTATGTTTATAATGGTAGAAGATTAAGTACCCTCAATTCATGGAAACCTCCATCAAAACTCAAGCTTGACAAAAATGTGTCTTGAAAACCTTTTGGCTTGCTTGGCAAACATAACGAAGAGAACAAATCGCCAAACGTGAACTATGCGTCGTTGAAGTGTTCCATTCTGATCATCATCAGCAGTTCCACTTCATCAAATGTCACTTTTTTGAATGAAAAAATGCTTGATTATTTAATGAAAATACTAAAATCACTATATATGTGCCTTTCACATTTGAGGAGTTCCCTCGTTTCCTCATGGATCCCATCATCAGAACTGCGTTTTGACAAAAACGGGACCAACTTGGATATTATATTTATATAGTTCAGAAATGACGGAGTTCTGGAGTAACAAACATTAAAAAAAAACAACATACAACCGAATTGATAACCTCCTCTTTTGAAATTTTGAAGTCGGTTAAAAAGTAGCCGACACCAAAGAGCAACCGAAACAGATGTGTATTGACAAAAGGTCTAACAAAAATAAACAATGGCGAAGGAAAGACAGGGATAATAAATCTTTTGAATAGCATAACGAGGAAGAGGGAGTGTGTTGTGTATAGCAGGTCAAAGGATCAAGAATATTAATTCTTAAATCTCAAGAACAACAACTGATTAAGACTATAAAAAAGCACAATTGACTTCAGCAAAGTCGCATAAAAATTAAACTCGCCGTTTTATCACCTTGTGCCAGAGCTGCCTGAACTGGAATTCTTGGCAGGTAAAATGGACGGATAAGTCCAAAATAAAATTGTTGAGGAATCTTAATACTATAAGTGTAAAGCTTCAAATTTATCTATGCGCTGTGCTAAAATAAACAATAACATGAAAGTCTGTCCTGTCTTCGTTCCAATCTTACATAATATTTAAAGCAAGGATAGTTCAAATATTGAAATAGAAACGGAAGAAAAGAAAGACTCCGAAAATTTTACTATCCGACAGTTTTAAAACCACGTATGAATCGTCTAGACAATATTTCTCTATAAAGATAGACGAAGAATTGCCGGGCATTTTCAACGCAAGCAAATGCAATTTACTTTATGAAGGTTGTGTTTAGACAACTTTCGAGCGCTTATCGTCATCAGAGACCGCAAGTGGTGAAACACAATAGAGGTCTTAGAATGGCTTCTGTTCAACATTACATGGATATACACGAGATATACGCATATAACTATAATTTTAATCACAAGAGTGCCAGCTAAAGCCATGGTTTAATTAAAATGAACAACTCTCGGGAAACGTACCACCAAATTTAATGAGTCCGTATAAATCTAAACTTTAGCTATAAAGAGTGAACTTGGAGAAGCACTCATAACAGCGTTTACGGTTTAAAAAATCGCCTCCGGGTAACGAAATTGGCCAATTGTGCGTCCCTAGCAATCACGGCTGGAGTCTTGTTATTCCGCTAGGCAAAGACGAACGTGAGAATCTTTGCAAAGGGTGGTTCGCGGGCTTCAGCTCTCGACGACCCGATGGACGGTTGCATAATAACTGCAATTACATCGGTACCGCTGCAGGGAGCTGTCAACTTGTCAAAGGCTAGCTGGGGTGACACATTGTGACATTTCGAGGTGAACTGGTTCAATTGAGAACAATAGTTTTACAGTGCGTAAATATGCAGGTACTTGGATTTTTTCAATTCATAATCAAATAAATCACATTTACTATGAACTCAATTCAAATCATTATTGATTATGAATTGAGTTTTGAATATTTGAGCTGTAGCTCTTATCTAGAAATAATTCTTGTATGTTTATACCTAGATGTACCTACAAAGAAAATGTGTCCGATACGTGAAGTAACCATACCTAATAGTCCTATTACTTAATTACAAGTACAGGATCATACACACAGACAGTTGTGTTGTGTTGTTGAACAGTTGTTTGTTATTGACTTCGCTCTAATTCAAACGTTTTCTACGAGTACGATGTAAGCACTCTCTTGATTTAGAGGTATACAAAATAATACGTAGCCCAACTAAGGTTTGATTTCTCTGTACTTAGCTAACTCCAGTTGTCACAATAACAGCAATTCTTTGATCATTAACAAACGAAACCTCGCCCTGTGAGTGTTGCACGAGTAATAAAGATGTATTGTGTTAATACCATGGGCACTCAACACACGCTGTTTTGCCACCGTCCTTCAAAGTTTCTATAGCGACGCTTCTGATAAGCGGTATTGTTGTTTCATTATTAGGCTCGACCATTTAACTGTATTCACGTGTGAAAACAAGAGCCCTTTTGTCTTGGAAATTGGAACTTTATTTTAAATGTTTCAAAATTTCAGGCTTGGTGAAAAACATCTAAACACTGAATTTAATAAGAATTCGAAGGACCAAATGATCGGTGACGGTAGTTTAATATAACAATTAGATATTCTTGGCTTTTTACCAGTTTCAGCTGTCGGGATTTGTGTATTCAAGCTCAGTTCTGAATGCTTTACATTAGTAGCAAAATGACATCCCATCAGAGCATCTTCAATAAGACAGCCAGCACCCTCTTAAAAAATTACAGTTAGCGTATTAACCTGTTTTAGTACGTAACTACATAATTAGGAGAATATTAGGATCAAGCGTACAAGAAACAGTAGTTTGCTCTACTAATGAACAAACTGTCACTTCGATAATTACCTACCCTGGTATCACTGACACAGTTCGACGTACTTTCTTACCATCAACCGCAGGTCGATGATCCACGGTCAATAAGTGCGTCACGCAAGGGTTACCGTGTCTAAATGTTAAGTCTACAGCTTTCATATGATTACAATAAACTAGCCCTTACCCGCAAAAAGTGCCGCATTATGGGTCTTTGACTTCACTGCAGACTAGTTTCTGTGTAGTAAAATAAAATAACCGTAAAATGAAAAGGTAGTATCGCGTAAGACTATGTATGTTGCAATACTATTGTTTTGAGAAGACCAGGCTTGTTCAGGTTTCGCGGAAGTTGAAGATTGTTATTACAGTCTATGTCATTTTTCTAGACCACCAGCATACTTTGTTTTGCTGGACTTTGAATATCGTAAAATAGAACTGTATTATTGGATGTATTACGATACGCTGCAGCTTCTTTGATGATTCTGTAAAAGTGTAATTCGATCTATATGAATCAAATTTCGCGAGTGCTTTGAATCAACATCAGATATTATTAAAACAATTCTTACCAAAAACTGTCAGGTTTACATTCGTACCTGTGAACAAAAAAGGTTAATATTAAACAAAATGCAGGAGCAAAGTACACAAAAGTGAGGTTTCATTAGGATATAATAACAGTAATGGGTAATTTTATAAGTCATAAGACTGGCTCGGCGGGTCCGATGTGAGAGACTCGCGTTGGAGAATAGCCTATAGTTGTTCTACCTATAGTGCCCGTAATAGCCTAATAGCCAAGCAATAAAGGTCATTACAGGCTGGTGTAATCTTCTACAGAGGTATAAAATGTGCCATCTAATCAGGTTAATACTTCATCTAAAAGACGACGATATAAGCTAGAATTAAGGCTTTCAATAAAAGTGCACTTTCTAAATTCTGTAACAGAAACAGCACTGTAAGTCTTATGCTTGCTCACTAGGGCACAAAAAACGTAACTTTCGCTACATACCACACGACATGAAAGATTTGACAGCTTTCCGCTCGAAGGAAGTTATCGTTTGAGAAGAAATAGAAGCACGCTATCAAGATATTCTGAAGACAAAAACTAACTGCCTAATCATAGTACGAGTACAACAACACTTTGGGCCGCTATTACCACACAACGTGTTAAATTATGACCATTGCAGTGTAACTAAAAATAAATGACGAGTTTATTGACTGAATATGAAAACAAAGTTTTAAACCATAGATAGACGGAACGATCGTTCATTTCGGTTAACGGCCACTTCGTCGAGGTCACCGTACCATAAACAACGACGGCCATTCCGTCTTTATGGTGTTTTATCAAGGTACCGTTGAGACGTCACTTGGTTTATAGCTTACACTGTTTCCGCTACGATGATTACAAGCACTGTTCACACTTCAAAATTGTTTTATTTACTATCAAGTACAGCACGATTCATTTGTCATTGCTGGCTTACTCACTCATTCTGTCTTAAGAATTGTTGGCAAGTGAAAGTAATTACATACTTAATCTTGCTGCGAGACAATTATATGTACCTGCTTTCAATTTCGATTAAGATTAAAACAGTAATAAATTGCATAATTTTCTTAACTTTGAATTTATGATTAATTAACAGTTATATATAACTCAGTATTGTAATGAACGTTACTCGAACTAGCAAGAAATAAAGATAAAATGAATATGGATGATAATTACATAATTAGTGAAGTACAGACAAAAGTCTCAAGAATTTCGTCGTTCTCTTTAATATCACAAGACGGCTGATACTTTTCAATGATATTACGAAACCACTATTAGAGTTTGACACAGCAAAATAAAGCTGTCATCAGATCAGATTCCCACCTCGAAGTTACGTCTTCAAATTTAAATATAGTAACGAACTTTATACTTGTAACTTTCAAACCGTGACGCTTCGTATTTCAATCAGCGTAAGTACGATAATTACACTAACTTACTTGATCCCATACCGACCCAAGACCAAATCCTTTGATGTTCTACTTACGAAAATGATGTATGGCAGCTATTTCCAACACTGACGTTTAAATTGTAACGGTTATTTTCAGTCGCCAGTTACTATAGAAACAACAGTTTCACGTTACTGAGATCCGGTGCTTAAAAAGTTAAAAGTGAAGATACGATGTTTCCCTTTCAACACGAACGCAGATGAGCATCAAAATACACTTTAAAAGTTTTCCATATGCCTCTGAAACGAAAAGGAACCCTTCAACGATCATTCATGTAACCCTCTGCCTGTTACAGACGTTACCGAAACTGCCGTGACTAAGGGATTTGAGCATTAGTTAGATGATATAGAAAACAAGCCATATATGACGATTCACATCACATGTTAGCTTTGTTGCTTAATGCCAACACTTGTTTTAGTAATAGTTGAAATAGAAATTTCAACTACTAAGCTTTAGGGGATCTACTGTGATATTCGGCTAAATGCAAAATTAATTGTAAAAGCACTTTACTATAGGCAGCGGCACCTATTGCAAAATTTAATATAATTTCCAAATTTTCCAATGTATGACAAAACGAGTGTATGAAAGAAGAGTGGATGGAAAAGTTGGAAGGGGAAGACCTCGGCGAACGTACTCCAACATATATAATTCTGCACAAAGGCCAGGTCAGGAGTACCCTAAATCGGCGCGCATGCATGAAGAATGTTATGAAAGTTCATGAAGCGAAAGTTGTATGTCAGGATCGTAGCAAGTGGAAATCCGTGATCTCTGCCTACCCCTCTGGGAAACAGGCGTGATTATATGTATGTATGTATGTTTTCCAATGTATTTTTTGTACTAGGCTTTTTTTAGAGTTCCGTAACTCAAAAGGAATTTTAACTAAATGTGCCAGTGGTGGCTAGTGTTGTTATAGATATGATGGAAGACATAAAGTGCATGTGCAGTTCTTCTACATCGCATTCAAGGCATTTCAAAAAGGATAGGTTATAATTTCGATTGCACTTTTTAGTTTATTACGCTTTATATATCTCACGATATCGAAGTCCAATCCAAAAGGCACGAGGAGTCCGCATTGGCACGACTCTCTGATAAGTCGCACGCTGAACCACAGAACTACCGTATTTTAATGTTAATGTCGTGTTACTCGAATCACCCATCCCACAAATTGGCATACTAAAAAACCTGAAATTACGTAGGAAAATGCGCTGCGTAGCAGAGCAGAACGACTGTACACTAGGCATATACCTATTGAATTATAAAGTTATATAGAGATGGGTCAATGCTTTTAGCCCCGTCAAAGTCACGCACTGGTGAACCACTAATTGTTGGAGTTCATCTTTCACAACTAAGCCACTTACAAGTCTTTGGCATGAAAGGAGGTTACGTCGTAGAATCGGTATTCACATTTTTCAAAATTGGGACTTTAATTGGTATAAATTCACCTGATAATATGAAATCTCCGTTGATTATATTGATACGATCAATAGAGTAAGATGTTTCAGTAACATAATGAGCAATGTGGTAATAAGTTCTTCTAATAAAGAGATAATGATTATAATGCTTAATCTAGATTATATTTGAATTAGAAAAACATTCATCAATAGGTAAATAAATGTTCTGGTACCGCGGATAAGAAAAATGTGTGGAATAAGTACCTGTTAACTAGCAGACTATTTCTATTTACTTTTAATGCACTTAAAGTTTATGCCAGTAATTTAATTTTAGGTCATACACACAAGAAGCTCGAGCAGCATCTATAATAGCATTTTTATGGGCAACATACAGCCCGCATATTCATGGAATGGAAGACTGGAAGTGTCTGCGGTAATCCCACCAGGTTTATGAGTCGAACAGATTAACTAATAGGCTAGTGTGCGCGTTAATTGACTTCACCCAGGAGCACGCCCTTTTGAACATTCAATACGCTATTACCAGCTGCGTAATCATGCATGTCGTATCGTATGTTCACAACTAATTGACTTTGATTAAATACACACCAACTTCTTAATTTATATATTGAGACACTTTGATCGGTGACTACAACCCAAGTGTCACAACTAGCTAGACCAGATCAGATTTGATTCAATAAAGACATAAAATATCATAAAACGGAGTCAATATTATGTAAAAACCATGCGAGGAGTTATAAACGCTAGTAAAAAGCGGAAAATCGAACGGTTGCTAGAACTATGTCGGATAGCAGTTAGGTATTGTAGAGCCAACAAACCGTTGAGGCTAGCGGCGACAGTAACATATGCTCATTTGTAAATGGTTACGAAGACGACAATGCCAAGCAAAAAACTATGCGCCTATTTGAAGATTGTTATTAATCTGGCTAACCTAGCTGCGTCCATCAGATATCGCCTTATTAAATCCATATTATGGACCGACAATTTCCATAGAATGTAGAGATTGTACAATTACGAAGTCAATAGTACGATGAACTTTTTTAATGCTGGTTCAATCAAAGAGGCTTATTATTAATTACTCTATTGATGCTGATTAGATGTACTTCTAGAGAAGAATGTAAAATCACTTGGAAAATGTATTTTAATTATGACGACCTGTTTAGCCTAGTTGGTAGTGACTCTGCCTCCGAAGCTAGAGGTCCCGGGTTCGAATCCCGGCCAGGGCATTTATTTGTGCATTTTTCACGAATATTTGTTCTTGGGTCTTGGATGTTTTCTATGTATCTAAGTATGTATTTATCTATATAGGTATGTATATCGTCGTTTAGTACCCATAGTACAAGCTTTGCTTAGTTTGGGACTAGTCGATTTGTGTAAGATTGTCCCCCAATATTATTATTATAAAAAAAAACGGTACATATGTATTGAGTTGACGACTTGGATTCCTTCAATTGCGTTACATTACTTCCCCATAACTGGAAAAGTAATGAGACTCTACTGCACTAAAAACTGACCCGATAACGATTAACCTTTAAATGTCGCAAAAATGGTCCCTGCAAATGCCACGGGTATCAATCGTGACACGTATACTGCTCACTGTTCAGGCTTGTTTATTTATCGTTATTATCATATATATATATTATTTATCGTTATATCTATCGTTATTCACTTAATTATTGCAAAATCAGAGATATTTTCAGCTTTGCAGAGACATAATAACATTAATAACACAAATTTTTTTAGTGCTGACGTATATTGTACTTTATCGTTTTTGTGATAAAATTGGTATGTTTAAGGTGCCATTATCGTAAGTAACCGAACAAAACGGTGTGGGCAAAAAGTGCAAAGTCAAATTGGAAGAAGCCACGCTAAATTTAATTGCAAACAAAAACATAACATGAAAGACAGTGGGTAGCTACTTACTTAACATAGTATCTATCGCATTATAGGTCGACACTACCCGTAGAATTAAGTAATAACATTAGTGAATATGTAAATAGATGTTTGGTAAACAACAACTCACTGTTTAACATTTGAAGAGCGCGCAAGATAAACCCTGCATTAAAGTAGATACTAGTGTTTCCGATGACCTCCAAGTCAAGTCACCTTATTTTACCTAAAATTCACGGTACATAATTTCTTCAGTTCTGAGGAAGTAAGTAAGCCACAATCAACAAATGTTTTAGAGGCAATCTTGCATCGTGCAGCGCTCATCACAGGCTCTTCCGTCCGCGTAAACGTAAACAAAAAACCTTTCCTGTTTGTTACAATCACGACCTAAAATTAAACGCATATAAACACGACCCCAAATCTGATGGGTATTTAATTCGACAAATGTGCAGCTTCATGCTCAGTCTTTTGCTAATTGATAAGCAAATTACTCTCGAGCCATAGCCTTGAGAGATGATCTAGAACGATTGCTAAATATTGTGCCTAAACCGATGTCGCTAATGATCTAACTTTCGTGCATTAGATCCGCAGTAGTTTCTAATTTCAGCACCAGCATTAAAACATCGCTTTAATCACTGGACTTGACCATATTGAACATGACATTACGACCATATCTCTCAAAAACATCACCAGTCAAACGCTGAATTGAGTCAGTCAAGTAATCAGTAATCGCATTGAACTCGTCAACAGTAACCCAAGGATAAAATCGGATTCTCACGCACGTTTATTAGATCTTTTTCATGTATTCGACCTCATCATTCGTTCATGAATTGCACAACGCCTTGCAGAATGGTTAACGACGTGATCCCATCAACAGATCAATAGCAGATAACTCAGAACCTTGGGATGGACAGCGACAAGGTGCTGACATTGGTCCGTCTGGATCAATCATAAATCAATTGCACGTCGCAAGAGAAATAAAACGCGACTGGTGCTCAACTGATGCTATCTAAGAACAAACGGCTTTCAAAAAGTCGTCAACCAGTTTGGGAGGTTGTTGCCGTGATATCTTCGATCTGAGGATAACAGCGTGTAGGTAATTACGAAGCCGATGAACATACGTACACATTCTGGGTGTATTAGTGTCAAGATTACTTATGCTAACGGCGTGCGGAGGGTCAGGAGTATTCGTGGAAGTGAAGTTTCGCAACGAGCAAGCGACGCGACGTCCCACGTCCGTTCGTTAGTGTTAAGTTAACTCGGCGCGGCGCAGTTTGATTTCCAACGATTGTTTTGTACTTGTTTAATGCTTTTAGGCCTTTACAAAGCTTTCAGGAGTTGCTTGATTGCAAACTCTACTACATTATCTGTCATTAGCATCATCATTATCACTAGCCCGCTGGGCACAAGTCTCCTCATCATGAGAGAGATTGGGCAGTAGTTCCCACGTTGGCCCAGTGCGGGTTCGAGACTTCACATACACCTTTGTCACCTTTGGATTTATTCGAAGATGTATGCAGGTTTCCTTTTCCTGTTTCCTCAAGATATTTTCCTTCGCACCGAAATACTAACGTTAAAATGAAGCAATATTCGTCATAGTCATATATAGGTCATTCGCATAATTCGCTGTAATTTGAATACTTTGATACAATGCCGCTATATATCTCGACGATCGCCCAGAGAATGGTTAGCTACATTTTGCTGAAAAAGTACAAAGTAAACCGTTCGGTATCCTTGCAGAATAGGATACTGCAGTTGCTTAACTATTTATGGGCCATATATTCAGCACCGACGGTGCCGTGTTTTTAGATATTAAAATATCGAAACCGGCCCTGTCTTCGAGACAAAAACGATTTACTTGATTCAAGAGACTTTCATTTCAAGGCAGCAGCATATAAACAGGAAGTTAGATTCAAATCGGAAGAATCGAATCTACGGAAGAATGAATACAAAGGTATTTCGAGGCAACGAGGAGAATCCGTACGGTAATTCGTGTGCTGGACTATGAACTTTACGTATATAGGGATAGGGTGGCGGTACAAAATCACAGCGGACCAAGGTACGAGTTCGCGAAAGTGCTCCTACTTGTAGGGTGCAACTGCATCCATTTCCATACAAAATTGGTGCGCTACGGGCAGGAAGCGGTGGCTGCGATACGACACGACACTATCTTGTATCGAGATTCCGACAGAGTCAAGGAACTGTAACGACGCGATGACTGCACTATATGGATAAGAACATTTATATATTCGTGATAATAGAAACTGGTGCGTTGAAGTAGTAAAATATATTCACAAGTATTACAAGAATTGTGCTTGATAAATAAGTGGTCTAGCTAGCACGTTTAAACTTTGCGACACAACAGTTGAGAAACAAGAAGTAAATAAAGTATAAAACGTAAACCACTTTCTTTTACTATTACAAATTATGAAGATCAAAACGATGAAATCAACTCTCGAACACCAACCATCCTACTATCCAGTATCCACATTTTGTCACGTAATGAGATTTTTTTATTCAATTGAAAATGAGAACCGATACACCGATTTCAAGAAATATACCAGATCTAGCAGAAGGAAGTGTAAAACTGTCTATAAACAACACGAAAAACCAACCACAGCAACCACGAAATCCAAGCACAGTTTAACACTGATTAGCAAGCTGTAAGAAACCGGACGGAGGTATAAATGAACAAACACTCAAGTCTTCCCCGGAGAACGGTGGAAGAGTGAGGACCCATAAATATTAATGACAAACACCGATTCAATGGGAACCGCAGACAGGTCAGCGGCCTTTGATCCGATTGTCTGATGCTCATTTTCAACTTGTAATTAGGAATGCCTTGAATAGCTAATATATTTGAGCGAAGAAGGAATGCGTATTATGAATAAAACATGACCGAATATCTGTAAAGCTAATGCTAAAGGCCTTAAAATGAAGATGCTATCCTAAACAAACTGATGTAATCAATCATATTATTATGGATACTGGAGTAGCGATGTGCGATT
Source organism: Notocelia uddmanniana (assembly GCA_905163555.1). NCBI lineage: Eukaryota > Metazoa > Arthropoda > Insecta > Lepidoptera > Tortricidae > Notocelia > Notocelia uddmanniana. Next base: position 7,973,421 of record LR991064.1, read on the forward strand.
GTACTCGTATCATTAACCTAAATACATCATTTGACGAATTCGGTAGAAGCAGTTTTCTCACAAACACTATTAGGTAGTTCTATTGATTATGTATAAGAGTGGAACATTACACTGAATATCAATTACTAAATTAAACTGTCACGGAGTTTTGGAACTCGTTTTAAACATGAACCAGTTTGAAGTATTTAATCGAATAACTTTACGTTAATAAAGTTGAGGTTCGGCAAAAACATACGAAAATTCGTGGAGTAAATCCTAATAATATAATAAATATTACATATTATTTACAAACGCAAAAGTTTGTGACGATGTTTGGATGAGTAGGGCTTATTCCACCAAATTTTCATAATGCAAAAATCACTAATTTCAAAGTGCCTTTGGTTCATAATATCTAAACATCAAATTGTCTGATTCCTAAAATGAAAAAATGTCATAATGACTTTGAACTAAAACGTCACCTGTTCAAAATGCTTCATTATTGAAATGTACATTTGGTTCAAACACCAACAAAATAACTATATACGACAAAATAACTTAAACTGAAAACTCCAGAACTGCAAAATGTCACAGCTTCATAATGCCTAAATATTTTTTGCAATCTATAAAAATCTCAATATCTTTGGTCATCATCATCATCATCATCATTCAGCCGAATGACGTCCACTGCTGGACATAGGCCTCCCCCAAAGACTTCCACAATGACCGGTCCTGCGCCACCCGCATCCAGCGGACACCCGCGACCCTTACCAGGTCATCAGTCCACCGTGTGGGGGGCCTGCCCACGCTACGCCTTCCGGTACGTGGTCGCCACTCGAGAACCTTTCCGCCCCAACGGCCATCGGTTCTGCGTGCTATGTGCCCCGCACACTGCCACTTAAGTTTAGCGATTCGAAGGGCTATATCGGTCACTTTGGTTCTGCTGCGGATGGCCTCATTTCTGATGCAATCACGCAGAGAAACTCCCAGCATAGCCCTCTCCATTGCTCTTTGGGTGACTTTGAGCCTTCTTATGAGGCCCATAGTCACGTAGTAAGCGACCACGTTTCAGTACCATATGTCATCACTGGCAACACACACTGGTCAAAGACTTCCGTCTTGAGACACTGCGGAATATTGGACGAAAAGATGTGCCGTAGCTTCCCGAACGCTGCCCAGCCGAGTCGGATTCGACGATTAACCTCTTTCTCGAAGTTGGACTTACCTAACTGGACAGTCTCTCCTAGGTATATGTAATCGTCTACAACTTCGAGCGTAAAGTGTCCGATTGTTACGGGAGTTGGTGCTACATGGGCATTTGACATGATCTTCGTCTTATCCATGTTCATCCTTAGACCAACTCGCTCGGAGGCTTTACTGAGGTCATTGATTATCTTTGGTCACAGAAAGACAATTTTCTTCTGGGAAAACCTGGTGTGTATAAAAGTAATAAAAGTAGTGGTGTGTAAGTTGAGTATAATTGTGGTAGTTTTGACATAGGGCAAACAAAACGTACAATAAAATGAAAATTATTTTAACTAACATCAAAATTACGTGGGCTAATCAGTAAAACCCCATTAAAAAAATCCTTTTAATGATGCATGAGAAAAAATGTACGATTCCAGCACAGGAACATGCATTTTTCGAGAATGACAGGAGGCTTGTACGAAACAGTGCGGCGTAGGTATAAAGGCTGACATACATTATTTATTTATTTAAACATACATACGAATACTCACTACTACTACTATTATTTTTACTTGTTTAAATATTAAAGATCTTACACAAGTATCAAGACTAATTAGTGCCCTATGTTCAGTGTTATCATATACCGATTTACAGACAATAAATTAAAATTGCTGGTGCAGACTTATGCTAGTCAGACTCTAAGAATATGGTATTATGAGAAAAAAAGTTAGGTATTTTGACACTAAGTTATTTTGAGATCTAGGAGTATTGGTAAAAGGGTAAAATGAAAAATAGGTGGAATACTCGTAAGCCCTACTCAAAATGGTTGGAAGCGTTGTATTAGGCACAAATCATTTTTATGAGAGGAACTTGAAACTTCCTTGACTTCCATTTAATGCTCAGTTAAAATGAAAGTGAACTGTTTTCTAGGTTTTTAAAAATTGTCTTAAAGCCGAGCCACACTGAATGCGTCTCTTTTTCTTTCAAAAATAAACTTTTTAATTTAAAATTGTTCCTAATAAAGGGTTTGTTTCTTGTACTTTCCCCCCCTTCATAAAGGCCGAGCCACACCGAATGCGTGCGCAGCACGTGCGCGTGTGCGTGGCGTGCGCGTTGTATCGTATGAAATGTCATAGTAGATGACATACCGCTTGCGTGGCGTGCAAGCGGTGTCAAACTTGTAACTTCGTGCATTAAAATAAGAAAACCATTCTCAGCGTTTTTTAAATTCACTGAAAGTTTGGGGAGTACATATTTTTTTCACGTGAACTTGAAATTTCTTTTATATAGAGCTAGAAAGAAAGAAAGAGAGAGAGAGAGTTAGTGTAAGACAACTAATTCCAGAATTTTTGTTTTTTTTTTTCAATGAGAAAGATGTTTTCTAAACCTTTAAGTATAAGAAAACTAATTACGACGTTTTTGCGTGCCCACTCTTAAGGGGTGAAAAAGAGGCAAAAATTTGCAGATTTTTTTACCGTCCTTGGGGGCGTTGGAAAATAGTACGGGAGAATTGGGAGAGCAATAATGAAGCCTGCGCTTTAAACAATATATTGCTATTATTTCTTAAAGGCGATAACGAGTTCCACGCGGGCGAAGGCGCTGGCAAAAGTTAGTAAAAATACGTAACGTAAGAAATAAACTGATTCAACAATACATGCATTCTATGACAAAGAACAAAGACATTTCAAATAGTGAAACAAAACCGATAATATAACGTAATCAATGAAACAAATAGGTTCACACTCTTCACATAAATTAGAGTCGATGAATGTATTCTTTCACGGTGATATCTCTAATGGAAGCACAGATTTATTATTAAAGAGGTCTCCTATCATATAATTGGTCTCAACATTCACTTGTGAGAACGAAAGTGTGACTCAACAGTAATATATTTGAGATCATTTGAAATTCAAATTTAATCTCATCCCATTATAAAATTAACAATAGTTAGAGAACGTTTTAAATGAGGACCATTCCTTTGTTACGTAAAATGTTATGTTATGTGTATAATATTCATCTTAGTATGAAAACATAGAGCGTACGATGATACAATTGATGTGAGTGCTAAGTGAGTTAAATCGAATCTGATATATGGGTCAATGTCCTGTATATTGGATCTTAAGTGATCGCCTGCCAGATAAACGATGTGAACAATTGTGTAGTGAGAAAAATGTATGGCGATAGTCTGTAAGACAACGGTCTAGTTCACGGGAAACGGTGTTGGATAAAAATTAAATTTCTCTCGCCCCACATTATTACTTATTACAAGCGAGGGCCGTAATATTGTCGCTGCCTTGTTTGGAAAACATAAATTTGAAAGTGTAATCACACACAATGAATCTTGCAAATGACTTCTTGGAAGTAACAGAACGGAGTCCATTAAGAGTTACTCCTTTAGGGCTATCAGTCAATCGGATTATAAGCTTAACAGAATATTTACATATGTAGAATGTTGATGATATTATAGATAAAAGGTTCCCGTCACAAGTGATCGCCATCACTCTAGATAAAGTCGTATTAATTTGTACTGATTGTAAAATAACAACCCAGTAAGTATTAGAATACAATATTATTTCAAGATAAGGATATGCCGATGAAAATATTACATTCTAGTAAGAAACTTTGAATGCGTTTATAGATATGTAGTAATATTGAATCCCATCAAAAACATAAATATGAAAATGGCAGCCAAGTTCAATATGCGAGGCGTGGTTGTCGTCTACACCGACAAAAGAATTGAGATCTAAATGGATGCCAAGTTCCGTAGATTATCTGAAAAGGTGCCAAGTATGGCACTAGCAGGCACTGGCAGTTTTCTTAAATATCCAACAGCTTTCATGGTATTGTAACATTCTGCATAGAAAACTGCCAAGTTAAGGCTCAAAATGCAATAAGCCCCAATAAATTAGTTTTACTGTAAACAATCTCGTGCCTGACTTTGCACCTTTTCAGATAATCTACGGAACTTGGCACCCATTTAAGTAGATCTCAAATATCTCAATTCTTTTGTCGGTGTAGACGACAACCACGCCTCGCATATTGAACTTGGCTGCCATTTTCATATTTATGTTTTTGATGGGATATCGTTACTTTTTGTCAAACTTCACCAAATAGTGCTTTTCAAGAGCGAATGCACGAGTTACTATATAAAATACCCAAATCGCTATAGGTGCACCTAAAATTTATATTACTAATTTTGTAAGAATAAAAGACTTTATTATCGAGGAAAATAGTGTTCAGAAATGTTTATAGTGAAATAACTATATACTCTCTTAGCTGGACAAGTAAGTAGAAAACAATTAAGAAATAAAAAAGAGAAAGCAATTGTAGTAGCTAAAATTCTTTCCTTTCTCTGCATTTGTATGTATACTGTGTATTGTTAGGTGGAATGCAATGAAGATATAATGATGCGAATTAACAAAAAAATAGTAAGTAAGTAGTAGTAGTAAAACTCTTTATTGTACAAAAACAACAGATACAAGTAAGTATTCTTATCCAATCTCTCCAGAGTCTTAACGTATAAATAATGTAAATAAAGTAGTCGAGAACTTAGGTAGTTAGCAGCTGCTAGCTTCTAAACCTAAAGTCATCATATCATACCAGCCGAAGGACGTCCACTGCTGGACATAGGCCTTCCCCAAGTTGTGCCTTATAAAGTAGGTAAGCGAATTTATTGATATAAAGTTAATTAACATAGTAATTTATTTCATCTATGTTAGTGATAAGTTGATAACTTAATATCAGTAACATAAAACAAACTCAAACATGTCCAAACTAGTGTAGTGATGTCAAAACTTGCATGATTTGGGTCTACATCGGTCCTTTTCATTCGATTTGACAGGTATAAAGTTAAAAGTCGGAGACCCATTATAGTTCAGTGAGTGGTTAGGCTACAAACACGATAATCCAAAAACAGGTACCGCTACAGAAATCGAACTTATCTGTCTTGTGTTGGATCAGATTGGATGTTAATGCCAGTGGGTACAGAAACTATAGAGAACCCATTAATAGCTAATAAAACAAAGGAAGATATTATTGAGAGAAAATGGTACCTATGAAACTAACATAACCTTTTTATTAGTGCACAGATTACAGTAACACGCATTATGCTACTTATGCCGTAGCGTGTGGAGGACAGATATAAATGATATCAACAATTCCTGCAAGTAATGGTCGACTGTATAATAAGAACGGGCCTCAAATATCCGAAAAATTGAACGCCCGAGTACCTAAACACAAACCCCATAGCCCGGTGCCGGCAACCCCTCTAAAATTGTATGGGTATAGACGTCCCGTTCTCTCGCGCAGGATCGCCCTCTGCCGTGTCGCATCGTGGGATAATTAAATATTTATGTCATCAACAGAACGATCAAGTTTTACGTCTGCCTTTACCGTTAATTAACAATCGCCAGATCCTGTATTAGATGTCCTGAGCGAAATAACCTTCGAACACGGGGGATTATCTAGTATGACGAGTATACTAGGTCATATATGTGGCTTACATTAGTGCCACACTAAAATATTACAACATACTAAATGAACCGAACGAGGCTATGCATATAAACAAAAATATAATCAATTAAGAATGTCAAATGACCCTTAATAGTATACTCACCTTTGATATATAGATCCTAGCGTTTCAAAACATCCCGTGTGAGAAAGTGTGTGTAAAACTAAGTTAAAAATGATATTGCAACAACAAACAGTTCTAATCACTTTAAGATAACGATATGTTAACGGAGCCGTTCACAGGTTCACAAGCACTAGATGTTTTTAGGCGAGGACAATGCGGCGCCGTAATTCAGATGACACCTTACACATTAAACAGACAAAGCTCGAATACGTGAAGCTTTTCACGACGAAGAAACGTGTGGATACCACGGCCGCCGAGAGGAAACTGCATCAGTCAGTCAGTCAAACAGGCGACGTGGGTGCGGAGGGCGAGGGGGGAGCGCAGCAGGAGGCGCGCGTCGAGCTTGCTGAGGGGCGTCGAACCAGCCTTGTGTTGCCGAGGCTGATATGATAACGAATGTATACAAAGCTGACGATATCAGAATTTACTGACGCCACCACATACGATACGATACGACTATTCTTACAGCCCTGCCTGTGCAAAGAAGATCAATAATGACGTAATACTCAAACTAATCGGATTTTATTTACTCTAGATATTAATACGGAATTTTAATATGACAGTTTTTTTGACGAGATTTAGATGCAACGAATATTAGTATTATAATTTTGCAGAAAAAAAACCGACTTCAATGGGGGAGGCAGGTGAAAGATTATTAGACTTATATGGTGCACTCTAAGATTCCATACAATGTAATAAAAATGGCTATAAGTATGTTTATAATGGTAGAAGATTAAGTACCCTCAATTCATGGAAACCTCCATCAAAACTCAAGCTTGACAAAAATGTGTCTTGAAAACCTTTTGGCTTGCTTGGCAAACATAACGAAGAGAACAAATCGCCAAACGTGAACTATGCGTCGTTGAAGTGTTCCATTCTGATCATCATCAGCAGTTCCACTTCATCAAATGTCACTTTTTTGAATGAAAAAATGCTTGATTATTTAATGAAAATACTAAAATCACTATATATGTGCCTTTCACATTTGAGGAGTTCCCTCGTTTCCTCATGGATCCCATCATCAGAACTGCGTTTTGACAAAAACGGGACCAACTTGGATATTATATTTATATAGTTCAGAAATGACGGAGTTCTGGAGTAACAAACATTAAAAAAAAACAACATACAACCGAATTGATAACCTCCTCTTTTGAAATTTTGAAGTCGGTTAAAAAGTAGCCGACACCAAAGAGCAACCGAAACAGATGTGTATTGACAAAAGGTCTAACAAAAATAAACAATGGCGAAGGAAAGACAGGGATAATAAATCTTTTGAATAGCATAACGAGGAAGAGGGAGTGTGTTGTGTATAGCAGGTCAAAGGATCAAGAATATTAATTCTTAAATCTCAAGAACAACAACTGATTAAGACTATAAAAAAGCACAATTGACTTCAGCAAAGTCGCATAAAAATTAAACTCGCCGTTTTATCACCTTGTGCCAGAGCTGCCTGAACTGGAATTCTTGGCAGGTAAAATGGACGGATAAGTCCAAAATAAAATTGTTGAGGAATCTTAATACTATAAGTGTAAAGCTTCAAATTTATCTATGCGCTGTGCTAAAATAAACAATACCATGAAAGTCTGTCCTGTCTTCGTTCCAATCTTACATAATATTTAAAGCAAGGATAGTTCAAATATTGAAATAGAAACGGAAGAAAAGAAAGACTCCGAAAATAGTCCACAATGCAGAGATGTCAACGACAGACGATTGATTATCTTCGTCGCTAAATGTAAAACTAATCAAGAGGTTCCCATAATAGAATACGTGAAAGAAATCGCCGATAAATAAAATACGGTTAATAAATTGGTCCAAGCCACTTTAGAGCCATTTGTGTGAATCGGAATACGTGCGTATTTAAAGGTTACTTACTTATGACTGTTTACGACTTTCAAACGTTTTCGAAAAGCATTTGAAGTATTTAATATTGTGAATTCCTCGGTTACCTACACGTTGGCATCTAGAAATTCAGACTAAGCAGTTCTTTATCCTGTGAAATGCAAATTGGAATTTAAATTATGTATATTCAAATCTCATTTAATGCTTCGGCAATGCTGTGCCTAAATCAAAGAAGCTTTGGTATTACATGTAATGAAAAGAAGCAGTATGGTAAATGTGTATGTATGAGCATGAGTGCTTTCTTTCGTTCTATTTATATACTCGTAGTAAGTTAAATTCTAATCACGAAACACATCAGAACCATAATTTATACCACTAGAAGTATCTGAGGGAAAACTGTTTTTAGAGCCAACGGAGTACCTATTTATTTCGAATCTCAAGAGTTTAAATCGTATAATTTGTAACGTCTCACGTTTTTAAATATTTCATGGCGTTCTTACCATAAACTTGAGCCATTTAAATAACACAGTTTCTTCGGTATGAGCTTAGCTTAGTCATGAGAAACGGTCCGAGCGGTACATACATCCCGTTTTAATGAATGCACTGTCGCTGATTCATAAACCGCATCGTAAAATTAAAAGCGAGTAATCGTCTGGAAAATGGGTGCCGGACTGATATACTCGAATAATGATCGTCATTTGCACAGAATATCAGCTTAATTTCATTAACTCCCTGGATTTATGTAATAAGAACAAAGATAAACAACCAAGCGTTAATCATTCAACAGTATTGACTGCCTTTAAAATATTGAGGCGCTTGTCATGAATGTAACTCAACCGACATAAATTACTGTAATCCCGGTTAAAGATAGCCCACACCCCGGCTTTATTTTTCTAAACATCTGTGTTATATTTAAGAACGCAACGTAACTAATAGAGCGGCAGCGGCATCGGCCCTTCAGAAGCTTTCAATTGTTGGACAAGCAAATACACATGATATTTTTGTGGAGAAGTAATGGCCGAAGGTGCACCACGCTGGGCGACCGTTAAGTAATATGTAAGGGATAGAACACCGCCGAAGGAAGGCAATAAAAATATACGAGGACCACGCCCGTGGATCACAAACGTGCCGATCGGGTTCGCACAAATTTGCTTGTTGTATTTTCAGGCGACACTTGGTAAGCAAACGCATGGAAGATTTATTGCGATGCGGCGTGTGTGGCAGCTCCATTTTTCCGTCGCTCCATCATACGAGGGCTTATTGATTTTTGCAGTAAGTTCGCCATTATAATTTTTGGGCCTTCATCACAACGTGAACGGCAGGTGTTGGCTGAGTATTTGGTAGACTTATCAAAGAAGCCGCCAGCATACGCGATATTATCATAATTGTCGAATATGTATTCGAAGAAGCACTGGCATAACAACAAAAGTAATTGGACAGGCATTCGTAATATAATATTCTTAGCAACACAAAAGCGGAAAACGACGTTATTTAGAAGATTTTTCCGCTCCCTAGTTCAGCAGAGCTGCCTGACTTATAATAATAACGCTACGCAAAATGACACTGCACAGGATAACAGTGAGAAAGCATTTCATGAGCGAAATGATAAACTTTATGTAATCATGTAACCATTAATGACGTGAATCTTAAGATTGGCTTGTCGTGCATAGCTTTAGCATATTTGATTATTTACGCGATATATTTAACACAATGACACTGGCTCTGAAATTGGGTCACTCCTCCCTCACTCATAGAGCTAAGATAATAAGAGGAAGATAGTGCACTTAGTGTGGGAACCACGAACGCGATTAATCAAAAACGATTGCTTTGAGAACTCCTACCTAATATAAATAGATCATTAATTTTATATCACAGTTCGGATTTAAAGCACGATTTTTTTAAACCGGAGTGAATTGTGAATTGAGATGTAGACTAAATAGATAAGTTAGATTGGATACGTATACAATTTGTGGGGGAATTGATGTGCTTAGAATAAGCATCAGTCTTTTGAAGGTGACACTTAAGTGAATGAACTAAAAAAATATTTTATCTTTCTTTGGTAAGAAAGAAATTGGCTATGCGCTTTGGCTTCTAATTTGGGCTCATTATGCAAGGACTTTGGGACAAGAGGTAATTAGATTACGAATTGCTTTAAAATTACGAAACGTAAAAGTAATTAACGCGTATGATTACAGCAAAGTATTATTTACACTTTAGTCTGGATGACAATTGACAAGTAATCAAATTTGAACACAGTGTGGAATGACATTCTGAAAGGATAAGAGAGATATCTAAACATCTGCCTTTAGGAATCTATATTTTAGAGTGTTGGCATCCCTAATCGGTAAAACTGTGTATAATCGTTTATAATCAGAGAAAAACAACATGCGCATGCAAAAGGCGTGGGTGAACTTGCATAATCCACATGTTTTGACAAAGCCTAATCCTAAAGTTGCTGCTGTTCATTTTAGATAACAACCTTGTCAGGTAAAATTGGTATGCCTGCAAGAAAGTTATTCAAAATAAAGGATTTTATTTATTCAACTTTAAATAAAAATGTTACGACGGTAAATTTGTCGAAGCTGTAAATTACACACGCACATTTTATCTAAATTCAAACAACGCAATAGCCTCTGTTTTGTGAATCACAAAACAGCTTTTGAATTTCACCGGCAATACATCTTCTAGCAAAAGACGTCTAACCTTAACCTTAGAGCCAAAGTCGGAGTTTTTATGAACATCGATGACATCATGATCCATTGACGAGGAGCCAGAAAGCAACTTAATGAAAAATACAATAGTATAATACTCCGTGACGGTTTTGTTAGAGCGTCCGTATTATTATCAATTCCACGCTAAGATCTCTAAAAGAACGTAAGTAAAATCCGCTCTTAATTGACTAATCACATTTAGACGAAAAAGGTATCACAGTCCAATTATACTGAAGTACGTTCTGGAGTAGCAATTAATAATCCCACATAAATGTCTCAGGTGGAACATAAAAGCAAATGATAATATTGTTAATTGTAAAACTGTACCTAAGAACACAACACATAGTCATATATTTAAAAGAAAATTATAATGGATGGACTTTTATATAAGGTTTATACATCGAAATTACGGTCAACTTAATATTTGATGGAAAGTAATTACAATTCGTAGGATGGTAAAAAGTAATTAACTTTGTGTTTATCGAAAATGCAATTCATTATTTGGAAAATGTCGCTGTAGTAATGGCAATTTGATGATAGCCTATATATACCTATTTCTTACAGACAAAAAAATGCATGTGATACAATGAACAGCGAGACTTTCATTTCAACAGAGAATTTGTGTCTCAGCGCGAGATGGACCCAAGTTTTTACTCTAGGTCTTTCTTCTCAAACTTTGCAAATGTGTAACTAGAACACGACAAAGAACCAGACAGCTTCCGTTTGAAATTTCTGTCCAAAATTTATTTGCCACATACAACAATGTTATAGGATTGTTAAAATGCATATAAACACTACTTATATTTTATCGATCGCTTAAAATTCACATTAAAGTTACAGGAAAAGACGAATGCACAGTTTAAGTACGACATTGTTCAAAAGGGAAAGTAAAGCACTGCATACAAAGGACAATAAATTGAATGAATGGCAACATCAACATTACCAGTTCATGGGTTAAGCCAGAACCTTACCCCGTTTACGATTAAATGCATAACAACCAGAATTCTTCAAGCTGAGTCATGCCGCAACATTGAATAGGTAACTGCCTGAATTATCCAAAAGGGTAATTGGAATTTACATTTCAAAGCTTAAATAACCCGAGCTTATATAATGCTAAGGGAATCTCTAGGGCCTAATGGGGAATGTCTGAAATTTTTAAAAGTCCTTGATTATTTTTCTAATGGGAGGAATAACCGTCGCCATTAACAGAAAAAAGTTATAGATTTTTCGGTTGCACCATATATTTTATAAAAATACAAACATTTTATATCACCTCGCGTCTGCCCCGTATCGGGCTACTAAGACATTTCTAAGTCTGTCGAATATTTAAAAAAAAAACTCCTGCTTGGATCTGTGGTACGCAATGACATTGACAGTTCATCATAGGTTGGTCGTATGACTTGAACTGTCAATGTCATTGCGTACCACAGATCCAAGGAGGCGTTTTTTTTTTTAATATTCGACAGACTTAGAAATGTCGTAGTAGTCTGATACGGGGCAGACGCGAGGTGATATAAAATGTTTATATTTTTAAAAAATATATGGCGCAACCGAAAAATCTGAAACTTTTTTCTGTTCATGGCGAGGGTTATTCCTACCATTAGAAAAATAATCAAGGACTTTTAAAATTTTCAGACATTGCCCATTATACAAAAATAATACGCATAACAAGTCAAACATATTCAGTGAAATGTCTAGTTATCTAGTATTCAGATTCAGACAGAGCAAAATAATAAATATTATATTCTTAATATTTTTGTTAGGCAATATTGAAAAAAAAAATGTTGTTCTTTGTTTCACTTGGTCAATTAATTTAATATGAAATGTAATTTCCACAATCTGTCTGTACGAGTAAGCGTCATTTCTATAACTCATTTTCTGTACGACGCGGAACAACGCTTATCCGTAATTATTTACGTAGGCGTTGTACAGTCAAGAAAAAAATTGTGACCCACTTAAGGTTTTCAGTTCGGTAAACCATTACAGTTTTTTTTTATGACATAGGTGGCAAACGAGCAGACGAATCGCCTAATGGTAAGCGATTAGCGCCGCCCATGGACACTCGCAACACCAGAGGGGTTGTAAGTGCGTTGCCGGCCTTTAAGATGGGAGTACGCTCTTTTCTTTAAGGTTTTCTTGATAGAAAAAGTTTGCGAAATGGGTAGAGAATGAAATTATATATCTCTCAGATGCCAGCTGTTTTCCTTTTAAATTCTCACGATTCAGGTTTCTACTTCTCTCTTGGCATTATTAGATGTCTTTGTCTCATTCAAGACAGTTATTACAGTAAATCACTTGAACAATGAAATGAAGCATGTTAAGACAAGTTACCTAGTAATTAAAATTAAGTGAGGCGACTGGGTTAATAACTCATGATGAAAATAAGTTAACGGAGTCAGACAGCGGCCTACACTCGCAAAGGGCAGACGGACCGTTGAACTATGTACTTCATAATCAAGGACAATCTGAATAGGTGCTGTTATACAGTTTTCATTAGCGCAATTTAGTCAACAAAACTAAGTAAAAGTGATTTCAGAATAAGGCACGATATTGTAAGTGACAGATTTTAAAATAGGTCTTAGACAGATATTATTCAATGTTATTTAATAACCCGAATATACTTAGCCATAGCTGAATAGCGCAACAAGAATCTCCAGATTTTTCAATTTCAAAGTTATTTAGAATCAATCCTGAATATTCAACTCAGCGAACAGTCTTGGACCCAAGGATCCCTTCCCATCCGGTACGGTGGACTAGGGATCCGCAAAATTTCTAGTATCGCGTTACCAGCTTTTTTGTCGTCCGTCCATAGCTCGTCTAGTCTCATAGGTAAAATCCTTCCCACACACTAGGAGACTTCGGGCTTGGAGGACGGAAAAAATGCTTGGTTAATTGCTTGCCCCGGTCAAAATTTTCCAGAACATCCAAAATCACAAAGATGCTGGGATGACATATCTTGTAAATTGACCGCCGATTCCTTACTCAGCCATTCTAGTACCACGGAACGAGCCAGACTTCTAGCAGTTGGTGCAAGGGAAGCTGGTTACTGGCTCCATGCTCATCCATCCTATTGCACTGGTACATTTTTAGACCCTAACACACTCCGCATTGCAGTCTGTCTTCGTCTCGGGGTCCCTGTCTGCGCCCCACATGATTGCCCCTGCGGAAGCGACGTGGACCAGCTAGGGTACCACGGACTTTCCTGCCAGAGAAGCGCCGGCCGCTTCTCCAGACATGCTGCTCTCAACGATATCATCCGCCGGTCTCTTGCATCAGCCAACGTGCCTGCCATTTTAGAACCTGCAGGCATGTCAAGAAACGATGGTAAGAGACCGGACGGGATGACTTTGATTCCGTGGACTATGGGACGGGTTCTAGTATGGGATGCTACATGTGTAGATACACTAGCCCCATCGCATCTCCACGGAACCTCCACGAGGGCGGCGGCTGCAGCGGAGGCGGCCGAACGTGCTAAACTCGGCAAATACAGCGGGCTCGGCGCCGAATACTTGTTCACCCCTTTCGGCGTCGAGACTCTCGGTCCGTGGGGTCCTGGGGCTTTAAGCCTCTTTAAGGAATTGTCGAAGAGGCTTATTGATGCCACAGGTGACCGAAGAGCTGGCAGCTACCTCGGCCAAAGAATTAGCTTGGCTATTCAGAGAGGAAATGCTGCCAGTATCTTCGGCACAATGCCGCGGGGGCCATTTTGAGATTTAATTTAGTTTTATTTCAGTTTTGTAATTAGTTTTAATGTTATTGTAATTAGTTTTATTTTTGTTAATTAATCTGTTTTTATATAACGTTCTAAATAAATAAATATCATTTCAATTCAAAGTAAAGCAAAGGCATAGTTGATGTTTCAGGTTATTCTTCATCAAGAACGGTTGCTGTATTGACTTTGCTTTGGGAAAGATATGAATAATCAGGCCTAAGAAATACAATTTCTGTGATTTGTAAGTATACGTTTATAATAATAATAATTTGTTTTATACACTCCAAAATATTATTTTGCTATTGTGTTTAATCTTTCTTGCTGCTACTACATCGTCCTAAGTGGACAAGTTTAAGGAATTATAAAATGCTGAAGTGCTTTTATTGTGCTACTTCACACGCAAGTCTAAAGCAAATTAATTTTATACTACACTATAACTAATATACCTACCAGGACGCTACTAAGTGGAATGATCGATACCTTCCGCGCCCAAAATTACCAGGTAATCTCGAGCGGTAATTACCAAATTTACTTTGCCAAGACGGGAGATACCATCAAAGTGCCGATTAGACCATTACACTATTAAGGGAGTCTCACGTGGGACGCGACCGATGAAAGCTCTTAGATGTAGTGACGATTATGTCATTCAGATTAAGTGAACACGTCATGATGGATGTTGCTCCTTTGAATGAATTATGAACTGATAAGAATGGGGTGTATGGTGTATGAACTTAATCAGAACGAATTACGTCTATCACTAATCATGTTTGTGAAAACTAGTTATCAAATTAAGTTTCGGAGGTATAGTAAGTCCCGGAAAATAGGACACCAACGAATAGCTCCTTTCACTAAATAGTCTAAATTATTCAAGACTAGAATTAGACAAGATTTTCAATAATTGTACAATTCAGTCTTTTAGGATTGCGATTTTACTAACATTACGGATGGCAACGTAAAGAGTCAAAGATAAACAATTATGGCCGGAGCGAGCGACCCAATTCCTGGACACACGTGACGTGAAAGACTATTTCCAGACAACACTGGGAGTGGCATATGTCAGGTAGCTTATGAAATAGCCTCTGTGACATAAACAACTCTGTTTACATTCACAGCCTCTTGACATTTTTACTAAAACCGTACAGCAATTTAGTCGTTGGTGAAAGATTAATAGATACCTACATCGCGTGCCGTCAGCACCGGAGGAAAGTAAAAGGTTTTCCCATGGCACTGCAGAAAACGCAGCGGTTTAATGTATTTTAAAACTGCATTGGCGTGTCGAATACGCTATTAATTTTAAGGTCCGGCGATATATGAAGCAGTTTCAGCAACTTTATTTCTATTAAAACGGGACTTTAAATGCGGCATGTGGCAATAAAAACAAATGAACCTACGAGTATAAGTTTTAAGTACTCCCTTACCTAGACGAAGATAAAAACAGTAACAATTAGCAAGCCCGGAGTCTAGACACAACAAATGTCTCCCATCGCAGCAGCTTGACGCAGCAAACATTGTCTTGGCTGTAGGCGAGTACTTAGGTATCAAATACCGACCCAAATTGCGAAGCATTTAAAGTAACCACAATCGACTCCCATCCAACAATAGCTGCAGGAGAGCAGACGGGATGCAAATAACAAAAATCAATACACGGAGCGGGGAACGCAGGCCCGACTTGAACAAAATTAACTATAGTCACCGTTTTAGCATGCTCCATATTGGGAGTGTCATGTTCGAAACATCGCGCTTATTCTTTTCGGGTAATTTGAAACGGTACGATAAACTCCTCACCAAATAACATGGAATGAGGAATGATTTTAAAAATAAACTAGGTATAACAATGTAAACTGAATCTGCAGGTTTAGGCCTGAATTGATGAAGAAGGCAATAAAGCACTAAGTTATGCATTGTTGGACAACAAACGGTAGCCAAGCGCCGGCATTCTCAGACAGTTCACAGACGTACTGACGGACAAACAATAGATCATCGGACATCCGTTATTGGACGTCAGCGGCTTAATAAATAGGCAGGGGCATAACAGAACGATTTGAAATTTAATAGTTTTCCGTTTCGCAAATTATCCAAAGTAGAAATTGCAATATGTTGTTTTGTTACTTACTAGGCTTTGTATTTGTATTGGCACAACATAGATTGGAAAATATTTGCAGTGGATTGTAATACAAAGTTGTATGAAAACAGAGGAAGCAATTAAGTAATCCAGCAAGAAATGTAACATAGCTATAACACAAATTAAACAACAATTTTCTAAAGATCCTTTATAAACTCCTGAAACTCTCCTCGATAATTGCTCTTTCGACCCAAGCCGCAGGCAGCGAAATCCTGAAATAACCTTTCATTTGTTACCGCGGCATACTGAACAAAAACAATTGTTACGAGCGGGAAATCTTACTTGTATCGTACTGAATACAGCTCTGTCATGCGCTTGGGGAGAAAGGGATTGCCCCAATTCCTGCCACATCAATCTTGCGTCCAATCTTTCGTGACGTCAAGCATATGCATGAAGTATATGAAAGCTCTAAGTAAGTGGTTGAGAGACTTCGCGTCTCTGCGCTGGTGCTCGAGCGAACCTGTTGACCTAGTGCGCAGCGCTCGCGGCTAAATCTCCGCACCTGCCTGCGCTAGCGTGTGCCAGAGCCATACTAGTACAAGTAGTTCGGATTTGCCAACTCAAACGAAACCACTGTTTGTCATACGAAAACTTTGTTAGCACTGGGAGCAGGCGAGAATATCGATCGATTAAATTAATAGGTCGCTACCGCCATATATATGCTATATAACTTCATCGAAAAATAAACAATAACTTCTATTCTAAAAGTCGATTTTGAGGATGACTTTATAAGTTTAAAATTTATACGGTGCTACGGCTTACTTACTGGAAGGAGTACAGAGAAGTTTTCAGATTAATGTCGACGCCAGCCAATTCATAACGTTCCACTAATATGACTATAAAGTATAACTTTTGATCCAGTTGATTCTATTATAAAGGGAACAAATTGTATCAAATAATGTTTTGAAATGTCTTACAATCATAATAGAATCGTTGACGCTTTTGCTCCATTTGTGTATAAAAATGATAAACCTCGATTGCAAATCCGTCGGATTCCGGTCTTGTTTCTGACGTTTAATTTTGTCAACAATACTGGCTTTCGCTGAATAAACACAGCGTGAAAATTACGATATCGTTAACGTTCACAGGTGAAGTATGACGAAGTTTGACGCTTTTGCTCCATTTTTGTATAAAAATGATAAACCTCGATTGCAAATCCGTCGGATTCCGGTCTTGTTTCTGACGTTTAATTTTTTCAACAATACTGGCTTTCGCTGAATAAACACAGCGTGAAAATTACGATATCGTTAACGTTCACAGGTGAAGTATGACGAAGTTTGACGCTTTTGCTCCATTTGTGTATAAAAATGATAAACCTCGATTGCAAATCCGTCGGATTCCGGTCTTGTTTCTGACGTTTAATTTTGTCAACAATACTGGCTTTCGCTGAATAAACACAGCGTGAAAATTACGATATCGTTAACGTTCACAGGTGAAGTATGACGAAGTATATAGCCGTCACAAAGATCGAACCCTGGGACTTATAGGCAGCTATAAGGTTATTGCGTTATTCGTCGGTGACCTGTGCGACAATCTTGACTGCGTTGAACCTGTTGACCCAGTACCGAGTACGGACCTCGACGAAGTGAAGACGATTAGAGTGACGCTCTCAAGCACCAAATATGCTGACGAAAGGGGACGCACATACGAGGCATGATCCGATACTTTCTAATCTCCCATCGCAGATACCGTAGGAGAAAGGAAGCCAAAATGTTTACCGTAGCGTAAATAAATCCTAAATCGCGCGAGAATCCATACTGTTTTGAATGACAACGACAACGTAATAAATGGACTTGGGAAGATTAAATTGAGTAAATTGTTGTGATCGTTGAATATAGTGGTAGAAGGTTTTATAGGTAAGCCAAAAAAAGTGTATTAGAGCTATGTGTATTATAGGGCCACGAACATCTTGCAGAGAAATATTCAGAAGCCTACAACTACTGACACTGCCATCATTATATATATTTGAAGTTTGTAAATTTGTAAGATCACATTCGGAACTATTCGTGGAATTTGAGAAGTATTTGCAACTTCGTAGCGAAACTGCAAAAGTGGTTATTATTAAAAGGAAGATTTTTTTGACAAATTGTATACTTACAAACTTACATCCTTGATTTTTTTTTCTCTTTATTTTATTGTAATAATGTGTAACTTTCACTGAGATTTTCTGATTTCTAAATAGTATTTAGGTAGTTTTTAATAGTGACTAAACGAAATAATATCATAATTCAGGAAATTAAGCATTTGATATTTCACACATACAAGCATAAAATATCTGTCGTACATATTTGCATGCCAATTTCATTGGCGAGATACCTATGCTGATCTCATTATCACTGACAAATAACAAATTCTGTAACCATGTCTCTTGCAAATAAATTTCGTCCATAGGCTGCGGTGACCGCTTACCATCAGGCGGGTTTGTTTGCCACGACGTGGTATTAAAAAAACCTCGGGATAAAATTATCTATGACACAAAAAAAACTAAACGAAAATCCGTTCATCCGTTTGGGAGCTACGATACCACAGACAGATACACAGACAGACACGTTAAACTTATAACAAACCCCTCTTTTTGCGTCGGGGGTTAAAAACGCAGCAAAAACGAAATAGATATGATCGATACTCGCAATTGTAACAAAGTTAGCATCAATTTTAATCCTTTCAACGTAAAAAAGGAGATGGGAATAAATGAAATGCCGGTAGATGTTTTGAATACATCAGAGCAGGCACCCTCGTCAGACGAAGGGTTTTCACAAATAGCAAAATGCGTGCTCTTTATTGCTTTAAGGTACGCGTTTTCGTGACTAGTATGAGCCACTTACATTACCTACACTATTAGTAGATGTTGTGTGCTAGTTTGTATCAATTATCATATTAAGGGTCATTTTTTTAACACAAGTCGAGCTAGTCCCATCGTAAGCCCAATAAGGCTTGTGTTATGGGTACTAGGCAATTATAGTTTAGCCTAATAATTGGTAGTGACACTGCCTACGAAGCTAGATGTCGCGGGTTCGAATTCCGGTTAGGGCATTAAATGTTTACTGATAACCACAAAAACCAATGCCCTAACCGGAATTCGAACCCGCGACATCTAGCTTCGTAGGCAGTGTCACTACCAATTATTAGGCTAAACAGGCAGACTTATGATAGGTACTCGAAAGAATCTTAGTTTTAAAGGACCGGGATTTCTAAATAATTTCGTGTTCAATGCGTGTTCATTGATACTAGCAATTACTTAGATAATTAATAAGCTAGTTCCAATAGTGGTTATAAGGTTTTTTGTAAAGCGGCACCACATTCGTACTGCAATTTAATGCTCAGGTGTAGCTATGTCCGGTAATACATTTAGTTTTTTTTAGCCATTACCTGCGATGAGAGTAGTTGTTGTGAACGCAACGCTTATTTTTGTATAGATTCATACCATTATTTATGCAGTAGCAAAACGCGCCCATCGGGCACAGTTAGTTTAATGGCGGCTTCTAAAAGCCATCACCGATAGCAGCGCCTTATACTGCTGCAGCACCTTATTATTTACCACTAAAAGTCAAAGTCTTGCTTGTCAATACCTTATCATCTTCTTTTGTTTGTACACTTCTACCACTTCTGCATATCTCTTTCGGATGGGTGAAACTAATTGTATTAAAATTGTACTCAAGCCGCAAAAAATTACGGATCTAGAAAGGACGATAGGAATTTGGAACGTTTAAAGAGAGGCAATGTAACTACATATGTACAGAAACTGTTTGCGATCATCATAAACTAAGGAATTCATTAAATATTGTACCGTTAGTCTGCGTATTAAACTTGAAGCCTCACTGAGGCTCATTTATGTTTAGTGTTTATGAAGCCTTGCAAGTACCTAACTTATTAAGCTTTAGTGCCTAATTGAAGTAAATAACGAATGGGAGCCTGCATTTACAGTACTGTATTTTAATCCAATATTTTTTGGCACCTTTGGATCAGGTCAGGTCCGGACACAATTAATGTATGCATATTATATTATTCGTGATGGAATTTTTTGTTTTACATTGTATAAGTACTTATGTATGGTACAGTTTCAACTACATAGTTAGAGAAGATAAACATTGAACGTTTACGCATAAATAAAAATTCGTAAATATTTTTATGCACATCTAATCTTTTATCTCAATCTCAACGAGTATTTATATTATTCAAAATCAAAAAATTTATGTTATTCAAAATCAAGGATTAAATTTGTTTTAGGTATTCAATATCAACATGTAAAATATCGTTGATTGTATGCGATTGCCTGTTGCGACATTACGAATGGTAATATTAAAATATTCCACACGCACCCCAAAAAGGAGTACCAAGGATTAAGCATTGTGGTTTCGTGGATTCATTGTCCCAGACTCCCAGATTTCGCGACACTATCTTTTGTACGAGTTTCTGAGTCATGTGCCGCACTGGTATTCGAACTATTCTTCATCAAACTGTAACTCTTAATTTAACAACAACCGTGTTACACCGAAATTGTGTAAAAATAATGTGCGAATTACTCGATTGCTCATGTGTGGTGAAATTGGTGTTTACTTTGAATGCTGAATTTCACTGCTCCAACTTTTACTGGGTTTTCAATGATTTTATAAACGAAAGCCTTGACCAGTAAAAGTATTAAAGCCGGCATTACATTGTCCTGAATTTAGTATATTAAATAGGGGAGGGGAGTTGAAGCCTCTTGCTCTAACATACATATATGTACATCCCGCTCTAAAGGTTCTGAATTCAGGAAGGTGGAATAACCACATAACTCATGCCTGGAATGTTCCACGTGCCACTTCGGCCAAACTCTGCTCTAGCGCACCTTTGAGGTGACAAAAATATTTGATTGCACATGAGAGTGACACTCATCGTCTCTAGCATTGTAGTGCTACGACGATAATGACACGCAAACGCCATCCTATGTGATTATGTGCTATGCGGTAATACGGGATGCGATGATTTGACATCGGTGTTATTAGACAAGGTACCTTCTGTAACATCATCATCATCATCTAGTATGATCCCCAAAGCGGTCACCCATTTAGGAGTTGATCCCGGCACATAGCGTACGCGGGCGCCACTGTGCCACAAACGCATTGACAAGCACAATGTACCTTCTGTACTGTAAGACTATTATTTATTCTATGCTCATGTGTCGGTTACATATAAACAATAGGTCTTTCCCCCTTTCAATTAACGAATTAACAAAACTGCAGGGCTAAAGCAGTGCATATGAGCGGGATATTACAGGAAAATCGGAATGAGGAAACGAAATTTGCATTTAAAATAAGCACAAATGAAAATACATTTTCATCGGTCGTCTGTATGCAAATGCAAAACCGAAACGTAACGATGTTACCGGCGAGACTGTAATGGATTATCCTATCTACAGTCGCCATCGAACCTAAGTTGGTATTCACAACGCTTAGGTTCAGCAGACAGAGGAGCCAGTATAAGTGTAACAATTGACGACGCATAGATGTTACGAATCATCATCCCAAGATTTCGCGTAGACATTAGTTTTACGAAGGCGACTGCCATCTCCACCTCTCCTTCCAACCCATCATGATCATCGTATCAGCCGAAAAACGTTCACTGCTGAACAATGGCTTCCCCCATGAAGGATCTTCACATTCTGAGAGCGGCGCAAGACCGGTCATTCCGTAATGACCGGTCTTGCGCCGCTCTCAGCCAACGGCTCCCCGCGTTATGACCAGATCGTTAGTCCACCCCACCTTGTTGGATGCCTTCCCACGTTGCGTCTTCTGGTGTCTGGTCGCCACTCAAGAACGTTTCTGCCCCAGCGGCCCATACCCAACCCCTATCCATAGGGAAAACTATGAAGATCTTCTTGGAATTAGTCCGTTTTTCTTACAATGTTTGCTTTCACGGTAAAGTTCAGTTCAGGTGACTTATCCAGCCAGCAGTTGTACTGCAAGGACTCGGAGGGGCTGGCTACGTTAGGGAGGAGCTAGGTGTTAGGGCAAAATGACGGATATCGCTCGCATCCCTCCTAGTGTAGCGTATGGGGCAGGAAGTTAGTGGGGTATGTGAACTTTAACCTCACACCGACTTAGCCGCAAACGCTAAAATAATCTGGATAAGCGAGCTTGCTTGACTATTTACCCCAACTTCCTTCTTATAAGTATATTACTAATTTGTGACTGCTTCTGACAATGAACCTCTTCGTATCGCAGCGCAGTTGTTAATTTAGATCGTGTAAATTGTGTCCGCTGTTTTGTCATTCTCATCTGGCTCCAGTTCTGTGTCCGTTTCCGGTTGTTAGTTTTTTTTCCCCGTAGCTGTTTTCCGAAAATAGCGAGTCCGATTGGTATAATGTCTTATGTCATAGTTGAGTGAGTCATCTTTCTTCTGTACTTTACGGATAGGTTTTCTTTCTTTTTTATTAGTAATGGGATTGCTCTTGGCCAGCATCTAGCCAGGGGGCAAAGATCAAGCCGACGATAAAGCGAGCTCACCAAGAAGATGCCTATAATAGATGTGGTCTTTCACGCCTAAGTACTCGTATACGTGCCCGTGGTACGAAAGTCGGCGGACTCAAGATTATTTTTCTGGTGGTTTTGCCCACTAAAATTTCTCTGATTTTGAGCTTTGGAGGATCTCCTCTGGTTTTATTACTTGAGTTCTAGCGCGCTTGTTTAAGTTTGTTGTACGAAACAGTGTACCGTTGTATGCTAAGAGTGCAGGAGGTGTGTTGATGACATTGTCAACATTGTCCCAAGGTAACAAGGTCTGGTTTTTGCCCCGTGGCAGAATAGATCTTCTTGGGATTAGTCCGTTTTCCTTACAATGTTTTCTTTCACGGTAAAGCTGCTTATTCATAGCAAATTATATTATATCGTTTTTTTTTTTTACTCGTGGTACGAGCCGTGGTTCGAACCCACGACTCCCAGATTGTAGGTCGCGTGCCTTGTCATTCGGCTACATTGGCATAGGTAAGAGTTGTTACGAATCTCGGGTTCAACTTGTACTGGAGGCGAAAGGTGAGGTGAGACAAAACAGGTTATAAATGACATTGCTGATGCGTTGGTATTCACCACTTTTCATTTAATCTTACTTCAGGCGCCCTGTGGAGGAGAACAGCCGGAAATCCGGACATTTGAAAGCATTTTTGCTCAAGCTGAAACGGAGACGGTTCGCTTGCTCGATCTATTAGTTTAGGTCGATTGCCCCAGATATAAAGAATCAATTACTAGCGAGCTTGTGATGTGACTCGAGATATCCCGTCTAGGGCAAATGGGTTTAGCTTTGATTTCATTTAAATGTACAGTCTGCGAAGGAGCACACGGTATTCGTCCTTACTTGGGACCTTCCAAGCAGGGGTATTATTTTTCTGCAGTCTAATGTACGTCTACAAAACTAACATAAGTATTCACATACTATAATATATGTCTACGGGTCGGTACAGTAGAAATACGAGTCTACTGCGAATAATGTTAGAATTCGGATTGTCGCTATGAAATACATATTTACAACTTTAAGAAGTATAATACAAATATTATTTATAGATCATCAAAAGAAAATAAAAACAACGGTAATGAAACTAATGAAAGAACAAAATGACGGGTACCAATTGGCGGTTTAGTGTCATTTCAAATTATCTAGGGGTTAGAGTTAAATGGCTAACTTATTTTTAATCGTTTTATTAGTTATTATTATACGGATAACTTACAATGAAATGCTAGAAATCTTTACTTAAAACACTGGACTATCGGGACCATTCGGGAGACATATTTCGAAAAATAATTGGCTTTTTTCAAAAATATTGTAATAAGTAAGTAACGATTATGAATACCTCCCCTTTCATATGTAAATCAGTCTCATTCACTAGCTGAAAGATCTCCGTGCTATGACCGTTTGCCCCGATTTCCTTCCTCCATTCATATTCCCATTGTTCGGAATATGTTCCAGCTACATCTACATAATCCCAATCGAACGGCGTCCGCAATATTAGAATAGCGAAACTAGGACTCGTCCTTACAGAGCAAGTCCAAATGACAGTGACTTTTAAAAATATCTTCGATTAAGATCTGCAAAGGAAATGTTTCTAGACACTCCAAAAACACGGAGTTGTTTACATCATTTTGACAAACGTAACGGCATTTATTAAACTCTAAACGAGGCAACATCCGTATTAGGGCCTAGAGAACATTGCACTCTAATCTTTGATCTTGAGACTAAAATGGTCTGC
This sequence comes from Notocelia uddmanniana, assembly GCA_905163555.1. Classification (NCBI taxonomy): domain Eukaryota; kingdom Metazoa; phylum Arthropoda; class Insecta; order Lepidoptera; family Tortricidae; genus Notocelia; species Notocelia uddmanniana. Next base: position 7,997,820 of record LR991064.1, read on the forward strand.
GTCATAGAACGTTCTTGGAGTTTTTGTATGATTTTTTTTTTGCCTTTTGCATCACTTTACTTCAAAACAACTTATTCAATTCCGAAACATCGCGAATTTGAGTTTGATGAGTATAAAATGTTTTAGCAATGATTTTTGATGTGAATATTTCAGCTCTAGTTCCAAAACCAATGGCTAACCTCTAACATCAAATATCAATCAAATATGTCTAATAAATAAACTTATGGTCATATCATCAACATAATCGGACGTATTCAGGGAATAGGATCCAAACTAGGAAAACGGCCGTTGAATTTAACTACTTTTTGTTCGTCAGAAGGGCCGAATTTTAAAATTTATCCCAAGGGATTTAGATAGCTAAATTATGTCCTCATCGATATACGTTTCACAGCTGGGCACATTCCCTTTCATCCATAAAAGGAGGCACCATTTATGGATAAAAGGGAATGGGTAATGGTACTAATAGTAGTTCTATATCCTCATTGAATGTATTTCATGTTTCAATTCGTATAACACACGCAGGTATTACTAATTGATTTACTGAAGAGTTTTGTCGAAAGTTTGCACTGACCGCAAAGCGAGTTCAGAGTTGACACCAGTTGCCAACTTTGTGGGCAAAGTTTAGCTCGCTGAATAATTGCAATGGTGTATATGGGAAGCGAGGATAAGAAACTGAATATTCCAGAAGAAAGTTCAGTGTGCCAATTACAATACAAGTCCACAGTAGGTGGACAAGTATCGTATACGTAGGACGAACTCGTAACATGTGAAAAATATAGTCTATAAAAGGTAATGTCAATAAAAAGCAGTATGCGATCGATTCGGTATATGTCGATTGTAACAGTACGTTACATGCATAATATACGAATCGAGTAAGACCCGATTTGCAAGTTTCGAAACAAAAATATGCGATTAACATAGATAGTGTTGTGTTGGTCAATAACTTGCTGCGCCCACGCGACTATAATGTCGCAGAGTTGATGTTTGCTTTCTTTCATCGATATTATTACGAAGTTTTGTTACACCGTATTGCACGCACATCGATTCTAAACGGGCTACCACAGAATGGTATATTTAACGCTACAAACATACTCATACTCTTTATTCATAATATTAACAATATCAATATCACATTCAATATTAGTAGGATCATGTGTATCAATATTACGTAGTTAGGAAGAGAGAGGTTACATTAAATACTCATTGACATCATTTGACTTATATTGTAATTAATAATTATTATCATGAAATAAATGAATCTGAATCATTCAGAGAGTGGTGAAATTTAGAAAAGGTCACAATTTAAAATCATAAATCTCGTCGTATTACTAATTACGTTATAAATTAGGTATGTAGATTGTTTTGAGAGCTCCATTAATTGAAATTTGTTGTTAATTATTCCATTACAAACTTAAATTCGAATTAGTACCTATAAGGCCTAATTCGTAACGGATTTGCCAAATATAAAACCATGTTAATGGTACTAAAGCCGATTTAATAAAAATGTGTTTTACATAACTTCTTCAATAATAATGTATATTCATGTACCATTTTTCGCCGCTCCAGTCGTAATTTTTATCACATGCCCTCCATTACACATCCGACAGTGCCTTTTGTCATCTTCTGGTGCGAGTTTCATCAAGATAGATTTTTTTTTCGGTTATTTAGGATTAGGACGTATGTGGTCTTATATCGCTTAGAAAAGAATCTCTTGGGCAGATCGATAATCCAATACCGATCAACAGATCAACACTGATACGGCTTGGTGGATCAAGTCTTTTAGGTCTGATTTGCAGGGCATTACGTTCAAGGAAGATCATGGTTTCTTGACCATCGTAGACCGTCTCCAAATACGGTCAAAATAATATTGAAATACCGTACTTTGTAACTAAATCTACGAGCCATTGCTTATGATTATTATTCATGTAGATACTTTATTGAAAGTTGACACCCACTTGGCGAATGTCACCGCTTCGACAAATTGCCTACTTCACCAGATATTAGGAGCCACTATTACATTCTCTTTATTTTATCGGGATCCAGATGAAATTGTTTGCCAACAAATGTGTAATATTGGTCACTAGGTGGTGATAGAAAAAAGTTTTACGGAGGTACCAAGTTTTTGGCAGCCATTTGTCTGATGTATACAGATGTATATGTATTTTCGGCGTTGACTTCAATTGATTTTTGCGATTACCTGGGAATTAGGCGAGTAAATATTTTCCTAGTTTAATAGTTTTGTAACTCGTCCAATTTCTATGGCGAAATATATATTGGAAAATAATGAAGAAAATATTTAATGAATTTGGCGAATCCGTTACGAATCCGGCCTTATTTTGGTGTACCTTTTATTAAAATCAAGATTCGTATTATTCAGAATTCGTCCACTGTTCCACTTTCAAGCGATAACGATTTTCATTTGCGGCTGGCCAATTTGACTCCGCAAGTGCATAATAGATGAAGTTCTATAATAGAACCATTCAGTTTCAGAGAGGCCACTCTGTGCCATTATTTTAGGAATCCAACTGGTGAACGAAACGGCCCGGCTCTCTCCGTTTCGTTTCAGTGAAATATTCAACAGCAAACCCATTCATGGCAGTTAAAAATAAGAAGTCATTTTTAGTAACGTCAACAAATATTGTTATTCCATTTACACTTTAGGATAAGCGTTTATCGCATTAATTATACGTGTGAAGAGTTAACAGCTTTAGATACATAGCTACTTTGATCTATAAATTGTTTCTAACGTTTAGCCTTTTGGTCGTTATCTTTGAAGAGCGTTAAGGCGATCGCTCAAACTTTCCAACAAACTACATCGTCACTTCCACATATACCGAACGTAATGCGTTGGGCTTAAACTGGTAACTCGTCGAGCGCCTCGTTTGGGCTGCGACCCATAACGGGATGGATATTTAATTGGAGCTACGGAGGGTATCCAGACGAATTAGAGATTTGGAGCAAAATTTAGAGTAACTAGACGCCGTACGTCATTTGTAAACTAGCAGACAAAAACAACTTTGACAAAATGAGCGTGACTGCTGTGGACAACACATATTGTAAGACACATGTACAAGGAATGAACACCATTCATTCATTACCCATCGCATCTCGTAGCTAGTAAGGCTAAATATATGTTAGGGCTTGTCTTGGCTGTGTAACCGACCAGTATGGCGGTGTAGACTGTAAAATTCTCTTGACTACAGTGTTTAAACAAAGCTTTTAACGCTTTGCCATCAGCCAAGTTCTCGGTTACTACGGAACCCTCATCATCATCATGTCAGCCGAAAGACGTCCACTGCTGGACATAGGCCTCCCCCAAAGACTTCCACAATGACCGGTCGCGCGCCACCGGCATCCAGCGGACACCCGCGACCTTCACCAGGTCATCAGTCCACCGTGTGGGGGGCCTGCCCACGCTACGCCTTCCGGTACGTGGTCGCCACTCGAGAACCTTTCCGCCCCAACGGCCATCGGTTCTACGTGCTATGTGCCCCGCCCACTGACACTTAAGTTTAGCGATTCGGAGGGCTATATCGGTCACTTTGGTTCTGCTGCGGTGCCTATCTGCTGCGGATGGCCTCACACTACGGAACCCTAAAAAATTGAATTATGATCGCTCTCTCGCATAAAGAATCAAAATTCATTAATACAAATTCACATTTTTGCAATAATGATCCGATTTGACAAGAAACTTGCTTTACAAGCATCTATAAAGAGTTATCCACATCTGATTAAGCTGTTTAGAATACTTATGTAAGTTCGGTAACAATGGAATATTATGATACCACCTACCTGATATGATGATGGAGACAGAAGGTGGCCATGGCAACTCCTAAACTAACAAGATAAATTCGTCGTGTCCGAGCTCATTGCAACCCTCTCAACGAGAACTTGGTGACTAAAAAAAGGTACAAACGCAAAAAAAAACCTGTACCAAACATGATTTTTTGACAAAAACTTCCTAATGCCGATTGTTGCAAGTATTTACGCGTGGGCAACGAGCACATCATAATATATGCCATTAGCGAGCGAGCGAGCCAATTAAATAGTTTGACGGCAAATGAAAATGCGTAAACTACTCTTATCACGTTCCCTGTCCAGGTGCCCCTAATGTGGTGTCATTAACCACTTTTTCAGGAGCCCATGCTTCCACTGTGGGGTCACATTCCCATACTGAATGCAACGTTTGACTTGTGACATTGACAGATCGTTTTGTATGAGGACAGTGTATGAACGTGTTAACATTACCATTTCACGGAAAAGTATAGCCGTTTGGTTACGAGCTGCTAACGCCTGCATTAAATTGGGACAATATTGAACAAACAAAACGGCGTGCGCTTAAAGCAATTTATTATCAAACATTAATGCACTGATTTCAGATTACACTGGCCAAACTAGGTCGGCGCGGGGTTGTGTAATATTACCCCTATAACACGCTCATAAATTCGGTATTAAAGATGTTACTTCCTTGTGAAACATCGGAGAATATAAAGAAGCGTCGTTACACAGACGATGTTGACGTGGTGTTAGTTTATTTACGGCTAATTTAGAAAAATATCAAAGCTTTTATGCTGAAATAAAATCAACGAAATCATCGACCTAAGTGTTATTTCTTATTAGGTTTCGTAGCTAAGGACTATACATATGTACATACATAGCGATTTCTATGTACGGGATGAACGTCGAAATAATAATATGTGGTTTTCATGTATAGATCTTACAAAACCATTCTCGCAATCTTGTCTATGGTTAGGCTAGGCATAGTTTAAATAAAAAAAGTGTAGTAGTTATAACCATGGGGGTTCGGATAAATAAGTTGTTAACTTTCTTATTTTACGTTGTAGATTCAATAGAGTGACTTATAATAGGCGCTAGGTTTAACTTCCCTTGTTCCCTTTTCAGGACCCAGGTATGTCCTAAAACTACGACCCTCGATCCCTGGAGTGCGGTGGAGATACTGCGATCGCCAATCCGCATGCCAAGCGTGGCGATTATGGTATTTACCGCCCATGAAATTGGGGGAGGCCTATGTCCAGCAGTGGACATCCTTCCGCTGATATGGTGGTGGGGGTGGATCCGTTTTAGAAAAATCATAATTTTCTGAAGATTCTGACCATGTAATTAAAAATCAACATCAACAGCAAAACTTTGTTCAAATTGATAACAACTTCTGCTTATATTACCTAAGAAACTAAATACCAAGTTGAAAACGTTCCACGCAGCGGTCAGTTACGTTAGCGTAATCTATATAATGCGAATTTTAAGCAAATGAACAACAAACGGGATCGGTGAATCATTAAGCTTTAATTAGAACCGGAATCGGAGTACCGTTCCGAGTTGGGACGTGGACGTGTGTTCTGCGAACGCAACATTTAGCCGAACGATGCGCCCACCATTAAGGTGCTATTAGACGAGTCCAGTTGCTGGCGCCAGTCTCTCGCTGCATGCCAGCGCTAACAGGGCGCTGGTGCCAGTTAAATATATATAAATGAAATGAAATGAAAAATGAAATGAAAATGAAATGAAAATGTTTATTTAGACTTCAACACATTTACAGGGTGAGTCACTGGATCCCAAACTAGGCCGAGCCTGTATCTTGGGAACCGAAAATGTTGTTACATAAAAGTGACATGTGTGCTTTATATATAGAAAAACATGTTACAAAAGTGTGTTTTAAACATTTTTGGTAAATAGAAACTCTTAAAGTACCTAAATAGAATCAGAAAATAAACAATGTATTATGGTCTACGTGGTAGAAGATAAAAAATGTACTATGCCTATTTATTATTGTTGTTAAGATGTGTGGTTGAGCTGAGTGTGCTTGTGTTGTGTGTGTTTGTGTATGTATGAATGTGTGTGTGTGCGTGTGTGTGTGTGTGTTTGTGTGTGTTTTTTCCTACTTAACAGAAGAGAATAAGCTCTCGGTTTTACAATAAGATAAAGTGAGCAACCATTTAACCAGAACCTTCTTTAGTTTAAGATGCTTACATTGTTTAATGTCCAAGTATTTACAAACTACATTATATATAAAAGGGTGCATGAAAGATGGAGAACGCCTGGCAAAGGTAGATCTTACCTTCGGAAGGGGGGTCCGGTATACACGTCTCTTGAGTAATTGCTCTTGGTTCGGAGATTTAAGTATATTTTGATGGGTGCGACTAACTGCCTTCAATATAAACAATTGCCTGACTGTGAGAAGCTTGCTGTCTTTATAAAGGGATTCCGTTGGGTATCGGAAGGGCTTCTTCAGCATTACTTTAATTACAGCACGTTGTGCCCGCTCGAGATCCAACAATGCGGTCTTGTAAGCGCTGCCCCAAACCGCTATACCATATTGTATTACGGATTGACACAGCGCATAATAAACCATGTAAAGAATATTAGCGGGACAACAATGCCGTAGGCTTTTTATAATGTAAATGATTTTTCTTATTCTTTTCGAAAGCGTGAGAATTTGCTCTTTTAATGTAAGATGTTGGTCAATAAGAAGACCCAAATACTTAACGGTGGAGCATCTGGTCAAGTAGCAGCAGGAGCAAGGCCGTTGAGCGAGACTACAGTTATGTAACGTAAGGGATTCAGAGATGGGCGCGGCATTTGCGGCAGTTTTGGAGAAGGGAACATAATAAGTTTTTTCCACATTTAAAGTTAGAAGATTGGAGTCAAACCAAGAAACCATTTTCGCTAATCCTTTGTCAGCCACAGAGTACGTGTCCTCCCAGGTCTTCTCACTAAAAATTACTACATTGTCATCTGCGTAACAGATCATGTCAGAACTTGGGATCTCAAGCTGAAAAAGGTCATTGATGTATATTATGAACAAGGTTGGGCCGAGAATGCTCCCCTGAGGTACGCCAAAGTTTACGGGAAGCTGACCGCTGATAAATTCACCTAGTTTTACCACTTGTCTTCTATTTGTCAAGTAGCTGCTAAACCAGTCCAAGGGATGTCCTCTAACTCCTGCGGCCTCGAGTTTCCTTAGGAGAATTGGGATTGAGACGGTGTCAAAAGCCTTGGCCAGGTCTAAAAATACACCCAGGCAGGCCCTGCCACCGTCTAAGTGTCCGGAGACAATATTAGTGAGGAGGACTGCGGCATCCTCAGTGGACTTACCTGACCTGAATCCAAATTGACGCTCAGATATCACAGAATTTTGCTCTAAGAACTTTACGAGACGTTTGTTTACATTTTTTTCCAGTAATTTGGAGAAGACACAAAGAAGAGATATAGGCCTATAATTTACAGGCTCATCCTTAGCTCCTTTTTTATAAATTGGAGACACAACGGCCAGTTTCCAACCATCAGGAAAACTTCCTGATGCCAGGCTGAGGTTAAAGATATGGGTGAGAGGTACCAGAATAAAGTTACGAATTTCCTTAATTAAAGATGTCCCGCATCCATCGAATCCCGGGGCACTGCCAGGTCTAAGTTGATCAATGATTTTTGTCACCTCGTGTTCGTCTGTTGGTTCCATAAAAAAAGATTGTGTTGGACCAACCGGTGAAGTAAACTTACTAGCAAGAGAGGCCTGTGTTTCTAAAATCCTCAGCATAATTCGATCAGCCAACTTTTCTCCCATTGTGGAGAAATGGATGTTGCACCCGTCCAGGGACTCTTGGGTGGATCCCCGTGTACGTAGCAGTTCACTAGAATCGTTATTTCTGTCCGGCGTGTCACAAATAGATTTAATTGTCTTCCAAATTTTTTTATTGTTCCCTTTACTGTTGCTTATTTGATTGCTATAATATTCTGTTCGAAGGTCGTATAAAACGTTGTCACACAAGTTTCTGTAGCGTGTGTATGTCTTTTTTAAGATGAGGTCGTTAGGCAAAATAAAGCCTTTATTCTTTAAGCTTATATTCTTTTCTACAAAAAATGCGTGAAAAGGTTTCTTTTCTTACGGTACGGGTCGGCAACGCGCGAGTGACGCCTCTGAGGGCCTACTCCGAACTTCGAAACTTCGTATCGTGCCGTCCCTTTCCGTCATATAGTGAATATAACACGAGAGTGAAAGGGACGGCACAACACGGAAGTTCAGTTCCAAGCGTGCATAGACGACGGCGACCAGTTATCATCGGCGGGGCTGTCAGCCTGTTATTAATCTATGTCTAATCGACACACTCAAATTAACACGATGGTGGCAATTTACCTCATCTAACTCTCACACGAAGAAATATGAATAAAACTTTGCCAAATTACATAAATATCGAAATTTATACCATAGCCAAAGAGTGTTGCATTCCGTTTTCTCTTGTGCGGACGACATAAGCGTTTCTCTCTTTTACACGAGGGTCGTAGTTTACAGAAACGAGACATTCCCTTAATGTTTAAAAAATCTCCGAGCAGTAATGTAAGTCATCATCATACTAATCGACATTTACGAGTGTTTTCAAAGTGACAACAAGAATTATATTGTATTATTTAAAAGTTATAAAAATTAAACTTTTTAAGACCTTTGCTGCTAACTACCATTTAAACCTTAGCTCGTATTTGGCTTACAATATTTTTGTGCCAGTCTAGCGTTCAATGTAACATTGCCAGTCCAGCGCTGGCGCACGCTACCTATTGCAGCCAACAACTGGATTCGTCTAGAGAGCCTTTATGGTTTGCACTGGTACCTATTCACAATTAAAGATGAGATGGGTAAGGCGATATTTACCCACCTCTATATACCAATCACCATTTACAACGGCTATTGACAACTACCTTCAACTTCAAGTGAACCAGTTAAGACGTCATAAAATACGGAAGATACGAATCTTGGCATTAAGCTATATTTACTGACTAATTAAGTATAACGTTTTTTTGTCATGGGTCTGGGATACTGCGAGATTATAAATAGTGATTTGACGACCTTGTTATGGTGTGGATGTCATTGCGACTGGACACATTTACTGGTTATTCAACCAGTTAAACTAACAGACACGTTATGTCATGTTAAGGTTATATCACTGTCAAATCTAGTGAAGTATTCCAATCAAAATATCCATAGTCAATTGATCAATCAAGCAAAAGGTAAGCTCGGTGAGGTAGATCAAAACCGGTGCGATTTTTTATTTATTTATTCCATAAAATTAACACTTTACAGTCTAGCTACACGTGTTAACTGGAGAGAACAATATAAAAATATTACAAACATAACATTGCGTAGGGTATTATTGCTAACATTATAAATTTTATATCATACAACGAACTAAGTGGTCCTAAAAAGTAGAAAGACTCCAAGTACCGGTTAGTTATTGCGAGAAAACGAGATTCAGAGGTGTAGAATAAATCTAGGTCGGTGTCAGTGTCTAGTATATCATTCAGAAGAGCAAGTGCTTGGTGTAGTGGAGAGTAAGAAAGGGCTCGGGTCCGTGCCGGCTGCAACAGGAGAACATCTACTAAATGCGATTTATTTTCGTGAAGGACTCATCCTGTCTGGTCGGAGGACCACGCTGAATATGACCTATAAGGTGGAAGCCAGACCAGACTAATAAATATTAGAGAAGGACACCACGCCTTTTCTGTATGTTTTGCGTCGGCATGCTGAGCATACGCGATGCGTAGCGGTCTTATGTGCCTGGGTTTGAGTCTCACCTCGCGTGTGCACAATGTCGCTATTCACAACTTGTTTCTCGGCGGTGGTGGGATGATGGCCTTTGTTGCCTAAATCAAATAAACACCTACGGACTTGTCACAACAACGGGTAATCGCATTCTGAATAACAGTGCAGCTATGCTTTTACAATCTGCATCAACTCTCACTTCACCTTCCCCACTTAAAACGTACTTTTAGTATGATCGAGTCGCATGAGATTCGAAATGATAGCGCGTATGCGGAGGACAAATTTACACTGATTCTCATCAGGCGGCCGCCATCTGCGCTCTCATGTTGAGGACCCCAGAATCGCATACTGAACGCACTTCAGCCCCCTATCGCTTTGCTACGTTTGGCTCATCTTAAGCCGGGTCCACAGCGCTATGTTTTTCGTGTTTGCAAACATAAAACATGTTTTGTTGGATTTTTGGTGCAGTGGACCGGCCTTAACATTGAGGCCACGCCTATTTTGTGTTCGAGAAACATGTTTGATGTTTGCAAACACGAAAAACATGGTGCTGTGGACCCGGCTTTAGAGCTATACGATCTTTGTCACCTCTGGGGTTGTTATGCAAGTGCACATCCGCGGTCACATGGACCCTCCCAATCCCGATGAAGGGGGTCATCATATTCGCTATTCACGACAGGCGGGGGAGACTGTAGACCTATTCTGGCCCGAGCTGAACTAGCAAATCGAAATTGTTGCCGGTGGATGAGAAGATTTTTTTTTGTCAAAGTGATCATCATCAGTACCTATACATATACCAATAAAGCACTCGATTTAGAAGTGTAAAAGCAAAAATCAGTGGACACATTTTTTACTGAAAATGTAATTTTATTATCAAAATGAGCTCCCACTACTATTACGTAACATTAAAGTTTCATTGGCAAAAAAAAATACTAAACATGTTTTTTAGTTGATATCACGCAGACAGGGACAGGACCGGTCATCAATTCTTTGGCTCCAAACTCACACCTATTCCTATACAGCGTCGCTTCCTGGATGTATTCTTAATTCTAATTACACCGTTTTGCAACAGCCAAACGGCCACGCGACACGCTCCGATCTCTCCAGTTACGTACACATGTAACGTGTCTCTGCTATTTTAATTGACGGATCAGCAGTTTTGTTAATTGAACTGAGGAATATCTGGGGTAAAACGCTCGATGCTTTCTTGCTTCTTGCCCCAGTTTTGCCGGTTCGCCAGCCAATTTCGTCCGGGGAATGCGAATCGAGCAAATCACACGTGAAGTTGCCTTAAGCCGCCGTTTCCGAACGGATATATTTTTAGAGGAACCGATATTATATTTCTGCAATACGATTCGGTCAGGTATCGTGTTTGGTTGAATTTTCAAACTCTTCCGCGTCTATTTCTGTGCCGAGATTAGATAATGGAATTGGAATACATTTTAGGTTTCTGTTGCAACAAAGTGGAACGGAAGACCAATAGCACAAGCGATTACTTAAGTGATTGGCTATGAGTAAGCGAATGTGTACACTTACTTTTGAGAAATATGGGCAGTGAAGAGATATTTTGTGAGATTCATGAAATATATACATCATATTATACAATATGTCTGACACGCAAAATAGGCTTGTGTTTCCCTGTGTTCAAGAAATTTCATTATATATTAATTTTTTTTAATTAAAAAAAAAAAGATATTCATTGATAATCTACCAGTGATTGACATCTATCAGTGACTAGTAAACCATCATAAGCGGTAAGAAGTGTTTTACAAAATGAGATTTGTTGTTCATAAAATGCTTAAAAACAATCAATAAAACATTATGTACAACTAGTGCGAATAATTGCATTAAAAATAAGATATACAGAGTATAGAGACATAATTGACCACGCCTAAAGGGGATGCTAGTAAGGGTGGCGGCGGCGCCTACCGCGGCGCCGAGACGTCGCCTCACTGGCCTACCAGTTATCAGGCATAAGAATGTATGTCATTGTATATGAAACATTATATCATTCCGCATACGTATTATTGTACATTGGCTTATATTTCACATTTTACACTTTGCGAGGCACGTATTTTTTTTAAGTAACTTTTTTCCATTTCCATTCAAAGTTTATTTTTATGTATAAGAAACTGACCAAGTGCGTTTCGGACTCGCGCACGAAGGGTTCTGTACCATTATCTATAAAAACGGCAGAGTCCGACTCGCACTTGACCGGTTTTTAATATTTGTTGTTATAGCGGCAACAGAAGTCATTTTTTATTTTATTTATACGGTATCAACCAATTAATACATCATCTGTGAAAATTTCAACTGTCTAACTATCACGGTTCTTGAGATACAGCCTGGAGACAGACAGACAGACGGACGGACAGACAGCGAAGTCTCAGTAATAGGGTCCCGTTTTTACCCTTTGGGAACGGAACCCTAAAAATGATGACAGAGGCCCATTCCACTTATCCAATTTCTTTGGTTTTGACCACATCACCTTTGGACAAGCAGTATTGGCTATGTGCGAAGTAGGTGGTGGCCTGGTGGGGGCAAGCTAGGCGATCGTAGCGCACACCATGGCAGAAATGTGTACTTACCGGGGACAACTGTCAAATTTACTTTTCTATTGGTTTCTTAACGGTTTCCTACGATTCGTTTCGTTTGTATGTATTTTTTATTCTCTTATTTATTTTAATAATATTTCCAATACGGGGTTTTTCTCGTTTACTAAAGTAAATAAAATATTCATGTATCATTATTTGACATCTTTGAGTTTTGACATTGTCTCGGGGATTGTCGGGTTGACGTTTGACGTTTCAGACGTGCACATAGCCATATTCGCTGCCCGGCTAGTATGATAGCTTATATGGCAAAAATGTACTGAAACGTCACATAAAACGTGACGGTATAAGCTATCATACTAGCCGGGCTGGAAGTTGGATATGCGGTAAGATAGAGGGAGGTCAAGCTATCAATGATCTTCAAACATGGATATGTATATGTAAATAAGTACATGAATAAAGTATGACCCATGATCATAAAGTATGATGATGTAATAAGTATTCTAACTGTGTGAAAATGTTAATAATAAACTTTAAACCAATAGAAACTCGTACATATCCTTGTTGATTACGTGTAATATCTCAAAATACGATACTATCCTAACCTAACCAATACGATAGGATCATATAACAAAGGTACACGAAAAAATAATAAACAAACACAAATAACGTTTGGTACTCGTTATTTTTTAAACTGCGGCAAATGAAAAGCACACAAGTAAACAAAGAATGACAAAGATACATGTCAATCGTAAGCGTATAGGCAAAACCACGAAAGCGACGATCACACCTCAGGTAACGAAATTAATTTAAACACTTTATTAACTCAAAGTAGTTTTGAAAATAATATCAATATACCTACTTACACGCAAAAACGCAGCCGGACGGGAGTTCTCACTTAATTTTACGAGTGACAGTGGAGTAAAACTGAAATTTATAGCTACATAATCTGTATTTAAGTATTTAACACACTGCAAATATGTAATGGAATTCACTTTCATTCAATAATAAAACAATATATTGAAAATAGTACGAATCAATGGCAGTCAAAAACACAGATTACTAATTAGCTTACGTCAAAAAACTCCGACATGTCACAACGATCATAAACAATGCGAATATTAGCCAAAAACAATATTGTTTTTGTAAACTATCATAGACCACATAGACTATTAGTCTTGTTTTCAGGTCATGTTCACATTATCCGATCCGATATCAGTGTAGGATTCGACCACAGACTAATAACGGTGCCACTGGCAACTCACAAACCAAACATATTGATTTGTAGCAAGTATATTTAATCTGTTATTGGCTGGTAGACTTCGACGTTTTTTTATTTTATTTTTGATGGCACCGTGGCAAAGGTCCGTAAGGTGAACATCCAACGATATTATATCCACCATCACCATATCAGCCCAAGGACGTCCACTGCTGGACATAGGCCTCCCCCAATCGCAGTATCTCCGTCGCACTCCAGGGATGCCGCTGCCCATCTCACGGTGGTTATGGTCGTAGTTTTAGGACAAGCTCGGGTCCACAACCGACGAACGATATTATATTTGAATTTACTTGTTGTTAAAATTGGAAGTGGGAATTGTCGGGAGCGTTGCAACTTGCGCGCCTGCTCTACCATGTAGCCTCTACCTTGAAGGACACGTTAAACTTCGAGGAGAGAGTGTACGCATGGACGGACAGCTAAATTGTCCTTTGTTGGCTGAAGTTGTCAGTCCATACTTTAGTGGTCTTTGTGACCAACCGTGTCATGCAGATTTAGAGCTCTGAGTGTTGCAGAGTATAACAGGAGTAGGAAATTAAATACGGTTTGTAATTAACTAAGGTGTAATGTCATATTCGACACATACAAAAAGTGAAGTTGTAAAAACGCTTGTTAAAATGCAATAGCAATATGCGCTATGAAGGAAGATGTGTAGCAAATTTTAACACTGAGACTACTTTGTTTTGGACACACGTGCCAAGAGAATTAAACCCGGCTAACGTGGCGTTCAGAGGTTGCCGGGCATCTGAGCTGGTGGCTCAAACACTTTGGTGGAGGCCAGAATGGTTGTTGGAACCTGTTTATGAGACACTCTGGTCTGCCAGTTATGTGATCGGGATCCATCTTCGGGCTTCAAGGTCCATCTCGTCGAGGCAGCTTCAGTGGCGGACACTGCTTGGCTGCTAGAGCAGTATAGCTCTCCCGATAAACTCGTTGGCCTTACCGTCTGAGTCAAGCGATTCATTAACAATTTTCGCCGACCTGATAACCAGTCATACGGTAGTTTTTTCGCTCCTGAAGAGCGGAAGTCAGCATCTCCAATCTCCATCACTGGATACGGGTTATGCAGGAAGAATACCTGGGGAACGTGTTTGCATCCTTACGGAAGGAACGCTCCACGCTAAGTAAAGCGATAGCTCGTCTCAACCCGTTCATTGAAGAGTCGGGAATACTCCGGGTCGGAGGACGGTTTCGTAATGCTAATTTTCTATACTCTGCGCGTCACCCCATATTGCTGCCAAAGGAGAAGCTTGGTGGAAATGCTGGTGACTGATCGCCACCTTAGGAATTCTCATTATCAAATAACTGTTGACGTAACTGGTGACCGAAGAGCTGGCGGTTTCCTCGCTCAACGTATCAGCATTGCGATACAGCGAGGAAATGCCGCCAGCATCCTCGGTACAATGCCTCAAGGGCCCGTTTTAGATTTAAGTTAGTTTTAATTTTCTTTATATTATTTTGGTTAAGTATTCTTGTATATATTTTCGTTGTACATAAATAAATGATTAGCCATCAATAACTGAATTCATAAGATTCTGGAATTAGTCGCATCATATTAATACTCTGTTTCAAGATTTATAAACTCAATTACTTACAAAAGAATGATAAAACGAACAACATTTTATTCATTTAAAACTAGACTACATCCAGAATCTTACAAGGTCAGTTATTTCAAAACAGAGTATTTGAAAATAAAAATATCTTTGGGCCCAAGTGATTTTTTTTGTGCTTGACCACGTGCAACAGATGACCTCAACGATCTGCTATATACGTATGTGCATTCATCTGCCAAACATTCTGTATTTTCCGGTTGTGACTGCCAAAGTTTAGATTAGTCACTTAATTCGTAAAATACTATCGGCAACTGCCAAACATCTTGTTAGCCTTCACGGCTGTTTATCTACGTAGAACGAAACGTGTATATGTAGCGCCATGTAGTATGTAGCGCCATATTGTTTCAAAAAGATTTTGACGACTTACCGAGCTCTGATTGCTTACTGCCGTGACTGCTATATTTGCTTATTGGACATCAAAATAAAGTGACAAATCAAAATGGCGCCTCCTCGGAATTTCGCCTAGTCGTCTATGAACATTTTTTTCATTTTTCAAATGTTGTTATTTAATTTGTACTGTTAATGATATGTAATTAATTAGGATTACAATTTTTTCTACAAGCCAGAGTTAAAGTATAGTTGAGCGAGCACACACTTCTTTAAGTGAGACGAAATATGAGGTGAGAGATTTTTTGAATAGCTAATCCGGAAAAAACAAGACAGCACATCCACACTTTCATCCGCACCAACGGATAGCCCTAATGTGCTGTACAGTAGTCTGCTAAAACGACTCATCCACTTTCTCATCTGCACCAATAGATGGTCCTAAGCTATAAGGTGTGTCTGTTTCAACGGCTCATATCCACAACAATGGACGTTTCAATTATAATTTATTTATTTTCATAGTAGGATTTTACAATCTCTTTATGACGTCAATAATAATAAACAATTTACATATTCGTTAATAAATTACTAAATATTAAAACATATAATTTAATTCCACGGGTGGCGTTCATTGAGATAGTCAGATATTTTATAATATCCCTTTTTGCGTTATGTTTCTTTTATCTTAAATTTAAATTTATGTAGAGGCAATGATTGAATGTCTAATGGAACCTTATTATAATAACGTATACATTGACCAATAAACGAATTACTTATTTTATGGAGTCTGCTGTAATTGACCACAAGTTCATTTTTATTCCTAGTATTTCTAGTATGTACGTCACATTTCCTCTTAAAAAGATTTTGTTTTTCTGTACGTTCATTAGATTTTCAAAAATGTATTGAGACGCAAAAGTCAGTATACCAAATTTTGCAAATTTGTCTCTCAATGAAACTCTGGCGCCTAGGTTGTAAACAGCTCGAACAGCTCGCTTTTGCAAGATAAATATTGAATTCGCATCGGCAGCATGCCCCCACAAAAGGATGCCGTATGACATTAAACTATGAAAATAGCCATAGTACACCATTATAGCTGTGTCAACATCAGTTAGGGCTCTGATTTTTTTTACAGCAAAGGCTGGAGAACTGAGACGGTTAGACAGTTTGCTGATATGTGGTCCCCACTGCAGCCTGGCATCTAAATATAATACCTAAGAATGTCGTCGATTCCACAAGGTCCAATGGTAATCTCGCGATCACTGATTTGAAGGTTAGATTTTTAGTGAAGCGCTTTTAAAAGATAACGATCGCCACCCAGGACTTCTATAACTTTGAATAGACCTTTGAATGTAGGTTCAAGTTTGATTTGATTTATTTTGTCATTCTAAATAAGGACAAAATCTCCGAAGTTACAGCCTGACCAGTGCTTATTTGGACCTGAGATAATGTCGCTGCAAACAGCATGTTATATGGCAATAACATATATACGTCAAGTATAGTCGGGACAGTGTGTATTGGCTTTCTTAATCATCTACTTTTTTTATTTTGTATTGGGTCTTGTTTTTCGTTGGCGGCAACGACGGTAACGTTATTTCCTTTATATACATTATATCCATTATAGCACCCGTGGGTTAACTGAGATTGGGAATTAATTTCAGCAAAACCCATTTCTTAAAATTGTTCCTGGAAGCCAATTCTCGGGCCGTTCAAGATGATGTCTATCCAAAATGATCTCGATTGATGCAATTTCTACTGAAAAATCTCACCAAAATGTCGAACACAGCGAAATTTCTTATTCTAGGGCACGATCGAGATGATGTCGAACAATGATCTCAATGTCTATTGTAATACGCGTTCCGTTTTTTTTCATTGTGTTAGTTTACAATCGAGTGTATGATAATAAATCATTTTATAAGTTTTTCCACGTAATTAAATATATCTTACATCAAAAACCAAAGTGTTATTAATATTTCAATAATTTATACATATTTATGGTGATTAAACACCTCAAACATTTTTTCGAGTATTTGCTCGTTTATTTACTTACTTGAAATGGAACGCATAAAAACTGTTTTGAGTTGACAGTTTTCACTACTTGAAATATTTGATAGCTGTCAATGTTTTCCGCCAACCGCCATTTCACCACTGAACGTATCAAAAATAGATAAAAGTCTTTAGCTATTAAATCATTTAAAAGAATCGACATATTTTTCGCAAATTTGTCAATATTTATTCATTCATTCATTTATTCATTGCATCATGTTGTATACATTAGGTTTTATATAGGTACATTAAAATCCAAGACATGAACCCTGTCAGGGCACAGCAATGTTAATCTTACAGCTAACATGCAATAATAATCTTATCAAACTTGTATAAGAAAATACTAGGTTCCGAGACAATTAATTCAGGCTTAAACAGTACAAGTATTTTAATCATTTTAATTATATGTATAATAGTATTTTGTAATATTTTATAATATACCTACTTACACTTTATTGAGATACTTCGATGGTTTACTATTCATATACCCACACTATGTTAGGAACTCGTACCCGTATGTATATAACTTACGAGTAAACTAACCGGTATCAGCAGTAGGTACTAAGCTTTGAATTTAATGATTGAATTTATATTTATGCTAGACACGTTCCTTCAGCGATCTATCTTTTAAAAATTCATCTACGGAGTAGTAAGCTTTATTCAGAAATAGATTTTTCAGGCTATGTTTAAATTTATTATTATTTTGTTCCTTAATCCAATCGGGAATCTTATTTGTTATAACGGTACATCGAAAATAAGGGGCTTTTCTGCACATAGTCATCCTTTATAATATACCTACTTACACTTTATTGTGATACTTCGATGGTTTACTATTCATATAGCCACACTATGTTAGGAACTCGTACCCGTATGTATATAACTTACGAGTAAACTAACCGGTATCAGCAGTAGGTACTTAGCTTTGAATTTAATGATTGAATTTAATATTTATGCTAGACACGTTCTTTCAGCGATCTATATTTTAAAAATTCATCTACGGAGTAGTAAGCTTTATTCAGAAATAGATTTTTCAGGCTATGTTTAAATTTATTATTATTTTGTTCCTTAATCCAATCGGGAATCTTATTTGTTATAACGGTACATCGAAAATAAGGGCCTTTTCTGCACATAGTCATCCTCGTATTCGGTATGACTAATTGATTTCCAAACCTACTATTTATTTTACCGGCCTCTTTGCTTGTTTTGAATAAGTTTGAATGTTTTCTCACAAAAAGTGCTGACTCGAATATGTATATACAGGGTAATGTAAGTAATTTATCTAAATATATAAAAGAAGAAACTGACTGACTGACTGACTGACTGACTGACTGACTGACATATCAACGCACAGCCCAAACCGCTGGTCCTAGAGATTCCAAATTTGGCACGTAGGTTCCTTATAAGGCCTAGGGGTGCATTATGAAAGGATTTTTCAAAATTCAACCCCTAAGGGGGTGAAATAGGGGTCCGAAGTTTGTATGGGGAAACAAGATTGGCTGGACTATTTTATTCCAAACTTCACAGAAGTACTTCTAACGATAAATGAGTAAACACGTGTTTCAGGTTTTCTGAAAAATCAACCCCTAAAAGGGGGAAATGTGGTGGCAAATTCTGAAAATCGACATGGGTATTGTTTTTATGGTTTATCGGGTCGCTGATAACGAAAACAACAATGATTTTGAAATCCCACGTGGAGGACGTGAAATACCATCCCCCCTGTTGGGGTGCGAGGGGGATGAAATGTCTAAATATTAATATGGGTGTCGTTTTTATGGTTTTTTGGAACGTTCATTACGAAAATGGCATCCATTTTGAAATTTAATGTAGTGGACATGAAAACTTTTGAAAGTTTGTACCAAATTGCAAGAAATAACTGACTGACTGAGCGAGTGACATATTTTTTTTTTTTTAGTTTATTTAAGATAACGTGATGTACAGTAGGTACTATGGTTAAGGTTTCGCCAAACTGCAAAACAGTTTGTTGGCGATGCGCTCAATTAAACTAGAACAACAACTGTACTTAGGTAGGTAGGTACAATAGTAATAGTAATAATATATTGACCACACAGCTGCCTGCAATAAACCCCATTTCGACGCAATGGTTGATACTACATATCGTTAGCTAAGTAGCTGTGAACATTCCTACGCCGCTCGGCTTGCGCTGAACGGATCGTCACCAGTTGACGCAGCCTACCACCTATTTTAGGTCAAAATAGGGTTTATTACTGGACGCAGGTAAATAAGTAGTCTTAATTTACAGAATTTTAGGAGTACTTAACTACAATTATATTATTTGACATGCAGTAATGTTTCAGAGGGTTCCCTTTGGATCATCGAGCCATCATAGTTAGTTAGTTAATACTATGTAGAATACATTAATACTTTTTTTTTAGACTTAGTTTTATGTATTTGAGATCTTATACTTCTCTAGTAATATGTTTTTCAGCTGGAATTTCAAACTGCCTATTCTTAATTTATTTTCGTCAAGCAATAGTGGGTACTCATTATAAATCTTTGGAATCATATATTCTCTTGTTCTTTTTCCGTAGTATTTTTTAACTAAAGGTTGCAATAGTTTGATTCTTTTAGTTGATCTAGTAGTACGCTTACTTATTCTTTTTACTTTAAATTCTTCACTATAATAGCTACACAAAACATTCAAATATACAACCTTACATTGCACGGGAAGAATACCGCACGTTGAAAAAAGTAGATCGTAATTATGTCTGTGCTTTTGTTTAGTGTTTTTATCAACTAGGTATTTGATTATTCTTAACTGCAGTTGCTTTATTCTGTCCAAATACGATTTAAAGGTAAGTCCATAGCAACTGAGACCATAGCTTATCAATGCGTCAGCGAGTGCATGGTAGACAATGTGCAGTGTACGTCTATTAACTATTCGATTTAAATGGTAGAACTGTCCCAGTATAGAAGTTAGTTTATTGCATACTTGATTAATGTGTAATTTCCAGTTAAAGTGCTTGTCAATGAAAAGTCCCAAATATCTAAATTCGTTAACTAATTCTATTTTATCACATGTGCAATTACATTTATTTGTATATAAACATTGATATGAGTGTCCTACGACGTTAACAACGTTAGGCAATATACTCGTAGTTCTCGCTGATTTATTATATGGAGAGTTTAGAATCATACATTTCGTTTTACTGATGTTTAGAATTATTCCATTGTCATGCGCCCACCTGGTTATGTTCTCAAAATCCTCCTGCACTTTGTCCACCACATCTGTGACATTCCTGCCGGCGAACAACAGGCACATGTCATCCGCGTACATCACGACTTTACAGTTTTTGATGACATTCGACACGCTGTTCACATGCATTATATAGCCGACAGGCCCGTAAACCGAGCCGGTCGGCACCCCGAGGCTGACGTGGGCTTCGTCTCCGACCGTCCCATTGATGATAGTGCGCAGGGTCCTGTTCCTTAGGTATTCACGGAACCACTGGTTTGTCGGGCCCCTGATGCCACATTCGTCCATGGCCTGCAGCAGCTGTTCATGGTCCAGCGTGTCGAATGCTTTTTTAAAATCAATAAACACGACCATGACCTGTTGTCCGTCGCCGAGGTAGCTATTTACATAATTCGAAAACTCATTCAAGGCAGTGGTGGTGCTCCGACCTCTCCTGAAACCGTGCTGAACCCGTGATAGTATATTGTGATGCTCTAAAAAATTGCTTACCTGTTCTAATACAACTTTTTCTACTATTTTGTTTATGACCGGTAAAATAGCAATTGGCCTGTAATTAGTGTAATTCATGTGGCATCCTTGTTTAAATATCGGTCTAATTAGTGATTTTTTTAACTGATCGCATATCATCGCACAGCCCAAACTGCTGGTTCTAGAGATTATAAATTTAGTATCTAGGTTCCATATAAGGTCTAGAGGTGCATTAAGAAAGTACTTTTCAAAATTAAACCCCTAGGGGGGTTAAATGGGGGTCCGAAGTGTGTGTGGGGAATCAAGATTAGTTGGACTATTTTATTCGAAACTTCACAGGAGTATTTCTAACGATAAATTAGTAAACTTGTGTTTCAGGTTTTATGAGAAATCAACCCCTAAAAGGGGGAAATGTGGTGACAAATTCTTAAAAACCGACATGGGTATTGTTTTTATGATATACCGGGTTGCTGATAACGAAAACAACAATGATTTTAAAATCCCACGTGGAGGTCGTGAAATACCATCCCCACTGTTGGGGTGCGAGGGGGATGAAATGTCTAAATATTAATATGGGTGTCGTTTTTATGGTTTTTTGGGACGTTCATAAGGAAAATGGCATCGATTTTAAAATTTAATGTTGAAACATGAAAACTTTTGAAAATTTGTGCCAAATTGCAAGAAATAACTGACTGAGTGAGTGAAATATCATCGCACAGCCCAAACTGCTGGTTCTAGAGATTCTAAATTTAGTATATAGGTTCAATATAAGATCTAGAGGTGCAATAAGAAAGGATTTTTCAAAATTCAACCCCTAAGGGGGTAAAATGGGGGTTCGAAGTGTGTGTGGGGAATCAAGATTAGTTGGACTATTTTATTCGAAACTTGACAGGAGTATTTCTAATGTTAAATGAGAAACATGTGTTTCAGGTTTTATGAGAAATCAACCCCTAAAAGGGGGAAATGTGGTGACAAATTCTGAAAATCGATATGGGTAGGTATTGTTTCTATGGTTTATCGGGTCGCTGATTACGAAAACAACAATGATTTTAAATTCCCACGTGGAGGACGTGAAATACCATTCCCTCTGTTGGGTTCCAAGGGAGTTGGAATGTCTAAATATTAATATGGGCGTCGTTTTTATGGTTTTTTTTGGTCGTTAATTTTGAAAATGCCATTGTTTTCGAAATTTTATATTGCGGACATGAAAACTTTTAAAAGTTTTTGCCAAATTGCAAGAAGAAACTGACTGACTGAGTAAGTGACACATCAACGCACAGCCCACACTGGTTCGAGAGATACCAAATTTTGCATGTAGGTTCCATATAAGATCTTAAGGTGCATGAAATGCCGTGAATTCCCTATGAAGAGACGACCTTTTTTGATTCAATGTATATAATTGTAAGTAAGTGATTTTATTAATCAGTGCCGTCCGATACGATTTCGATAAAAATCGATATTTGAGCGTCCGAGGGGACTCTTAATAGGAATCCGAGGTAAACTTTGAATAAAGTAACGGCCATATTAATTTTCTTCATTTCCGTTGCGATTTCTTTCAAAATTGATATCTGAGCGTCCGAGAGGTCCCCTAATACGACTCCGAGGTAAAATTGGGATAAGTGGCAGCCATATTGATTTTCTTAATTTCCGTCCCAATTTCGTTCAAAATAGATATCTGAGCGTCCGAGATGTCTCTTATTACGAATCCCAGGTAAAATTTGAAAAAAGTCGCAGCCATATTGATTTTCTTCTATTCCTTCCCGATTTCAAACAAAATCGATATCTGAGCGTCCGACAGGTCCCGTAATACGAATGCGATGTAAAATTGGGAAATAGTGGCGGCCATATTAATTTTCTTCATTTCCGTCCCGATTGCGTTCAAAATCGATATCTGAGCGTCCGAGAGGTCCCCTAATATGACTCCGAGGTAAAATTTGGAAAAAGTGGCGGCCATATTGATTTTCTTCTTTTCTTTAACGATTTCGTTAAAAATCGATATCTGAGCATCCGAGAGGTTTCTTATTACGACTCCAAGGTAAAATTTTGAAAAAGTCGCAGCCATATTGATTTTCTTCATTTCCTTCCCAATTTCGTTCATAATCGATATCTGAGCGTCCGAGAGGTCTCGTAATACGAATCCGAGGTAAAATTTAGAAAAATTGGCAGCCATATTCATTTTTATCATTCCCGTCACGATTTCGTTCAAAATCGATATCGGAGCGTCCGAGAGAATTCTTAATAGCCATATTGATTTTCTTTATTTCCAACCCGATTTCGTTGAAAATCAATATCGGAGCGTCCGAGAGAATTCTTAATACGAATCCGAGGTAAAATTTAGGAAATGTGGCAGCCATATTGATTTTCTTCATTTCCAACCCGATTTCGTTCAATATTGATATCTGGGCGTCCGACCGGTCTCGTCATACGAATTTGAGGTAAAATTTGGAAAAAGTGGCGGCCATATTGATTTTCTTATTTTCCGTCCTGATTTCGTTCAAAATCGATATCTGATTCTCCGAGAGGTCTCTTAATACGAATCCTAGGTAAAATTTGTGTAAGTGGTGGCCATATTGATTTTTTTTTCGACCCAATTTCGTTCAAAATCGAGATCTGAGCGTCCGAGAGGTCTCTTAATACGAATCTGAGGTAAAATTTGGCACTCTATGCATGCCAGGGATTGTAAAAAAAGTTTAATGTTACTATATAGGAATGTGGGGTATCTATGGATTGGCTTTTAAAAACGACATAGAGGTTTCGATATATTATCCATTTAAATCAACCTTTAATTTTTTTTTATCGTATGGCATTTATTTACGTACCGTGAAATCTTCGGGAAGACAAGTACGGTTTCCAGTTTTTCTTTCACTTTTAGCACCACCCAGGGGTCACGTGTAGGGTAACGGTGGGTACTCCCTACGGACGTAGTGCAACTTCGACCCCCCTTTGTCAAGTGAGTGGGCAACTTGACTGTTAGGAGTTCTCAAGCCGCCCGAAGGCCTCTAACTTGGCTTAACGACTGCTGTCGTAATCAGCAGCCGGGATCAACGGCTTAACGTGCCTTTCAAAGCACGAGAGCGCTCAGTTAGTAATTACTCAAAGCGGTCACCCATCCAAGACCTGACTTGCACCCACATTGCTTAACCTCGCATACCGCACGCGATAGGCGGGTGCCGCTGGGCCACGAGCGCTCTGAATTCTTGATAGTTTGTGCCAAATTTCAATTCAATCGGTCCAGTAAAAGTAACTCGGTTGTAACAGACGGACTAACAGTAAGGAGTGCGAATGAAAGTAAAGCCAAATTTTCTTTTTGGATGCTCCTTTTAATAAATCACAATCACCAAACTTCGTATACCGAAACCCCCAGAATGTAACAAATACTATTCTGGAAGCCGCATCTAAATCGGTTTAGCCAAACGCGAGATAATCGTGGACAAACATACATATATACCTACATACATATATACGGGTCAAACAGTGAACCTCTTTTTTGTAGACGGTTTAAATTACGCTTAGTACGCGGGCGAAGCCGCGGGAAAATGCTAGTGTTTTATAAAATGCGGGTGGCAGGTATTTGGTACCTGTGTGTTCGTTAGGACTCGGACACATTTCTTTTGCATTACGAACAAATCCTGGGCATTTGTGCTAGTACCCCACATTTACCGCCACTGGCAGACCAAATGTCAAAAAAATTGTGATAAAACCATCTCGATCGCTACTGACCACTCGTTGCATCTCGAACGCTGGGAGTAGACATATCTCGAGTGTGAGATTTCGGGAATACGCAAATGGGTTTTCGATCGACATCCGCCATTTTTTATCGAGATATGTTTAATAGACATCATCTCTAACGGCCCGAGACTTGGCCTCCTGTTCTTTGAGTCATGATGATCGGTTTTTTTTCCTTGTTATTATATATTAGGAGTGCATTGGGAACAAATCCCCATGATCCACCGGCATGAACAATAGGATCTGAACAAACCTAGTATGATAGCTTATACCAGCACGGTTTATGTGACGTTTTAGTACATTTTGGCCATATAATGTGACGGTATAAGCTATCATACTTGCCGGGCTGGTTCATTTTCGCTTTGCCAACAACGACCAGGTCCAAATAGGCACTGGTCAGGTTGCCATTAAAATAAATTAGTTCCACTGAAAATCCGCAACATGGCCAGGTCCAAATAGGCTCTGGTCAGGCTATACGAACAACTGCTGTACTCTGATCAAATCCAGTTTTGTCGTAGCTGACATTATTTACAATATTCTGTGATGCGTGTTCTCTCATCATCATCATCATCATGTCAGCCGAAAGACGTCCACTGCTGGACATAGGCCTCCCCCAAAGACTTCCACAATGACCGGTCCTGCGCCACCCGCATCCAGCGGACACCCGCGACCTTCACCAGGTCATCAGTCCACCGTGTGGGGGGCCTGCCCACGCTACGCCTTCCGGTACGTGGTCGCCACTCGAGAACCTTTCCGCCCCAACGGCCATCGGTTCTACGTGCTATGTGCCCCGCCCACTGCCACTTAAGTTTAGCGATTCGGAGGGCTATATCGGTCACTTTGGTTCTGCTGCGGATGGCCTCATTCCTGATGCGATCACGCAGAGAAACTCCCAACATAGCTCTCTCCATTGCCCTTTGGGTGACTTTGAGCCTTCTTATGAGGCCCATAGTAAGCGACCACGTTTCAGTGCCATATGTCATCACTGGCAACACACACTGGTCAAAGACTTTTGTCTTGAGACACTGCGGAATATTGGACGAAAAGATGTGCCGTAGCTTCCCGAACGCTGCCCAGCCGAGTCGGATTCGACGATTAACCTCTTTCTCGAAGTTGGACCTACCTAACTGGACAGTCTGTCCTAGGTATACGTAATTGTCTAGAACTTCGAGCGTAAAGTGTCCGATCGTTAAGGGAGTTGGTGCGACATGGACATTTGACATGATCTTCGTCTTGTCCATGTTCATCCTTAGACCAACTCGCTCGGAGGCTTTACTGAGGTCATTGAGCATTGTACTTAAATCCTCCATGGTCTCAGCCAAGACTACTATATCGTCAGCAAACCGAAGGTGAGTGAGGTAGTCGCCGTTTATGTTGATGCCTAGCCTTCTCCAGTCCAGAGTCTTGAAAACATCCTCCAGTGCAGCGGAGAACAGTTTAGGAGAAATAACATCTCCTTGCCTGACTCCCCGCTGCAACGGAATAGGCTTTGAGTTCTGGTCCTGGAGTCGGACTGACATAGTGGCGTTCTTGTACAAACTTTTCATCACTTCGATATACCGGTAGTCCACTTGGCACCGCTGGAGAGATTGTAGTACAGACCAGGTTTCGATCGAATCGAAGGCTTTCTCGTAGTCCACGAACGCTAAACAGAGGGGCAGGTTATACTCCTCAGTCTTCTGTATAACCTGACGGAGCGTATGGATGTGGTCTACGGTGCTAAAGCCTCTTCGGAAACCGGCTTGTTCGGGAGGCTGGAAGTCATCTAGCCTGCGTGCGAGACGGTTCGTAATGACTCTTGAAAACAGCTTATAGACATGGCTCAGAAGTGAGATGGGTCGGTAGTTCTTCAGTAAGGAGTTGTCACCCTTTTTGAAGAACAGCACCACCACACCTCTGTTCCATGCCTTTGGAGTTTTTCCTTCCAGTAAGACGGAGTCGAACAACTTCTGAAGGGCCCTAAGGACCGGTTTTCCACCCGCCTTCAGGAGTTCAGCTGTAATTCCGTCTTCACCGGGTGCCCTGTTGTTCTTCAGCTGCTTAAGAGCCATTCTAATCTCGTACAGGCTGATGTCCGGGATATCTTCGGTATAGTGCCGGGTTAATCTAGCTCTAGGGTCTTCCGCCAGACCAACTTCGGGTCTGCTAGTTGACGTGTATAGCTGTCCATAAAAGCACTCTATCTCACTCAGAAGCTCAGGTTTGGACGAAACGATTCTACCATCCTCAGTTTTTAATCTGGCGAGCTGGCTCTGCCCAATAGACAGATCTCTTGAGAAAACTTTAGAGCCCTTATTCTGCTCGATGGCCTCTTCAATCCGATTTGTATTGAATTGGCGCAGATCGCGGGTAAGGGACTTAGAGATCTGTTTATTGAGCTGCCTGTATAATTGCGCGTCGGCTGAAGACTGCAGAATCATCTCATTCCTTTCCTCGATGAGCCTCTGAGTGGAGATAGAGAGCCTTTTGGCTCTTTGAGCTCGTTGGGCCTTAAAGAACTTAGACCCAATGCTATGGACAGCTTCCACAAACCCGTCGTTGAATTCGTCCACATCGCCGCCTAGACAATCGAAACGGTTTTGGAATTCCAGCTGAAAGCTCTCGGGGTTTTGGATTTGGACTGCTGCTGGACGGAGCGTGGACTTCATCAGTCGAGAGCGCTCTAGCTTGACGCATATATTCAATGTGTCTCTTACTAAACGATGATCACTTCCGGTTTTAACCGCATTGATCACAGAGACATCATTGAATATATGCCTCTTCGTCGACATGATGAAGTCAATCTCGTTTTTTGTTG
Source organism: Notocelia uddmanniana (assembly GCA_905163555.1). Classification (NCBI taxonomy): domain Eukaryota; kingdom Metazoa; phylum Arthropoda; class Insecta; order Lepidoptera; family Tortricidae; genus Notocelia; species Notocelia uddmanniana. The sequence continues at coordinate 8,025,380 of LR991064.1, forward strand.
CACCGTCGGGACTCATCCAGGTCCACTTCCTGTGCTCGCGTTTCTGTGCTGGCGTGTTCTCTCACTTGAGCTAAATCAACAATAGATTCATCGTAAATTAAGGATACTGAGTTCAGGGGCGTAGCAACTCACCCTATTGTCCTTTCCTTACCTAACCTTATTGTTCGTTGAATTTATTGTCAGCTGAATATATTGCTAGGAATAGTCCCTTATTGCATATATCGCTATTCACGACATATGTATTGTTTTAAGGTATTTGTAATATGGGCCTCAGATGCCTGAAAGAAATGATTGTCAAAATCTTCTTTATAACAAAATGGCGCTATCGTACTGTTTCGTTGTACGTAGATAAATAGCCGTGTATCCCGTGTGTGCCGAATACCGATATTACCCGACAATGCGAACAGCGCAAATATTAAATATTTTATCGAATAATGTGAACACGACCGAAAAGCGGAAGCTTTTGGTATGGTAGTGGAAGGAGCATTCTGTAGTTTACTTTTATTTATTTACATGGCAACCCTGTAATTGACAGCTGCCCGCCTTTTTCTTTTTTGACATCTTTCGTGACAGATGTCAGATGTAAAGAAAGAGGGACGGGTACTCTGAGGAAGGGAAGAGAGAGAAGAGAGAATAAGAGTGAAGATATTAGATAATAAAATTTATTTATGTGTATCTGTTTGATGACAAAATATCCTTATTAATTATTATCATTCAAAATTCTAGTATGCTTCAAGTAAAAACGAGCAATGGCAGAAGAGAGTACGTATTCATTCACATGATTCTTATTTTATACTTGCTAACAGTTGAGGTTAGCTTTTTGTAACACCTGTTTTGTAAATAAATGTTTTAGAACTCATACGTAAAAAGAAGAAGGCTTTAAATGGCAGCAATAGGCGAGCTATCGCCGAAGCCTGTAATGACTTGGCAACGTATTATTACGACAAAAATAGGTATGCTGATGCCTTGGAAGAATACAAAGTTGAAGCTGCAGTTTACAAGGACATGGGTCTTCGCCTGGAATGGGGAACGAGTAACCGAATGATAGGTGAAATGTACATGCTCCTAGCAGATTTTGACAAAGCTTTAAAGTATGAAAAACGACACTTGAGTAAGTTTAAATTTGTGATTTTATTATATTTAACCAATATAATTATTCCTAACAAATTAATGTGTCTTTTTGAAATGTCTAATAATTAGCACTGGTTGAGGTTTGAATACTTCAAGGTACTATTTTTTTACACAATAATAAATAGATTTATTTATCCTGCTGAATTTGATAATATGTTCAAGAGCACATATAAAGGGTACACTTTGTATCGAATTTACTTTCAGGCTGACTTGTTTTGATTGCTACTTAGTGTATATTGGGCCTGAAAATATATTTATATTTGAAATAAAAATCAAATTAACATACAGCTGTTCCAGTTTAAATATTTACATAATCTTTAATATAATACTATTTAAATGCTCTGCAGCTGTAGCCAAAGAGCTCAATAACACAGTGGAGGAGCAGAGAGCTATGGCAACTCTCGGCAGGATATATTTACTCCATGGACAAAGCACAACTGGCAAGGAGTCGGAAGCCTACTTGAAATCTGCCGAGAAGGCTTTCTTGAAGGGCCTCACTGTTTGTGAAAGGTAAACACCATCCCCTTGTGAATTGGCTCTGCCACAATATGCTTCTCAAGCTGCTCATCACTCTGCTTCTCGCGTTGCCCACACACAGCCCCTACTCCTGCAATTATTTACGACATTCCACACTGGGTCCTTTGACACTGACAAAACAGAGTGTGGTGGACATGATGAGAAGCATGACGAGTAATGTCATCACACTTCATCTCTGTCTCCCTTTCTTGCAACTTTGCTTGCCACTCGAGTGTGTGGCAGGGTATATAATGTCCAGACGTGGGGCAAAATTGATTGACAAGTAGGGAGTTCCAATATCGATAAACTCAACTATCGATGCTAGTTCTATATACTAGTGATCACTCAAGGGTTTGCTTGTAAACATATGTTTTTGAGAGAGAGAAAAAACTCAATACTCTTCTTTGTTTTTAATAACAATTTTATAGTTTTACTCGTCCCAATTTTTTTCTTCGCGAATGTCCCATTTCTATTGTTAAAGTAAACGACGAGAAATCGTTCCATATTTTCGGGCGTTAAGCATCTCCGTCTTGGCTGATAAATCCATTTCAGGTAGCCAAATGACTTTTCAATTCCTGTGGAGGTTATAGGGGCATAACAAAATTTCATAAAGTGATCTACTGTACCCCGTCTATTCTTCGGATGTAAAATGATTTCTTTTTTTTCTTTTTTTTTATGACATAGGTGGCAAACGAGCAGACGAATCGCCTGATGGTAAGCGATTAGCGCCGCCCATGGACACTCGCAACACCAGAGGGGTTGTAAGTGCGTTGCCGGCCTTTAAGATGGGAGTACGCTCTTTTCTTGAAGGTCGAATCGGTCCAGAAATACCGCAGGCGACAGTTCATTCTATAGTTCTTCACCTTTTTGTAGAATATTAGTTTTTTCCATAGTGTCGTACCCGGAGTTATTGTTGAAAACATTTTTAAATTTATTGTATATATTTTTTCCCTTTTTGTCCAAATGTATTTTACATAATGTAGACTGTATCTTTTTACTATTCGTACCCCAAAGTCTAACGACAGATATGGCGATTGTAATTTTTGTATAGACTCTTGAATAATATTTAGATTTTCGACAGTAAACTTTAAGTTCACCCTGAATATTTTCTTCCTTTCAGTCGGCCTGTTTAGCCTAGTTGATAGTGTCATTGCCTCCGAAGCTAGAGGTCCCGGGTTCGATTCCCGGTAAGGATATTTGTATCTGTGGTGAGCAGAGACAGTTGTTCCTGCCTGAGACTTGGATGTTTTCTATGTATTTAAGTATATATCTATTAAATATATCGTCGTCTAGTACCCATAACACAAGCTTTATTGAGCTTACCGTGGGACTAGTTCGATTTGTGTGAAAAATATCCCCTAATATTTATTTTATATTATTATTAATATTATTTATTTAATATTTGATTTAATTAGTTTGACGGAGTACAGTAGATCTTTTTATAAAATTTTGTTATGCCCCTAATAACCTCCACAGAAAATGAAAAGTCATTTAGCCACCTGAGATGGATTTATCAGCCAAGACGGACGCTTAACGCCTGAAAATATGGAACCAATTCTCGTCGTTTATTTTAACAAGAGTAAATAGGTCATTCACGAAGAAATAAATTAGAACCAGTAAAATTATAAAATTATTTTTAAAAACGAAGAAGAGTTAATGAGAAATTTATTATTTAATATTTTTTACTCTTAATAAAAAACATGTTTTTACAAGCAAACCCTTGAGTGATCACTAGTATATAGAACTAGCATCGATAGTTAAGTTTATCGATATAGGAACTCCCTACTTGTCAAAAAATGTTGCCCCGCGGATTCCTACGTCTGATAATGTCATAAAATTGGTAACAGAACATGGTTTAGGACTATTATTTAAGGCAATCAGGAAAGATGTGCCATAATAACACCACTAATTGCTCTGTAGGTATGTTGTGTCCTAGTGTTAAGGTTGAAGATTACCTGTGTTGAATGCTTGTGTGTCTTTTTCTTGCATTGGTGTCTGTAATTGCATATGCTTTAAGAATGTGCACTCAATCTTATCTATTAAGTACAAGGCAATTAGGTTTATCATCAAATGTTGAGTTTAAAAGATTGTACATCGAACACTATACATAGTACATGGTAACTCAACTGTAACTGTTGGGTGTATTCAATAACATAACTTGTCCAGTTTCAGTTAACTATTATGATTACTCAACTGAAAAAAGTTTTAATATTACAGATGCCATTTGGCATTCGGGTGTTCATAGTGTGATTCTGGACTATAGAAAACAATACATTTGATTCGACTCAACACCCATCGCGTTTCATCGGGTCGCGTCGCGTTTTAATAATGTGTTTCCGCCTTTAAGGCGGAAATCACACTATGAACACCCGACATCTCGCCATTTGTACATTTCTGTTTTATGCAACAAAGCTTAAATAAATGAACAATATGAATTTTGACCAAGGATAATAAAGACCAAATATGGCAGTCTAAGTGTTAGCCTTTTCATAATAATATATGTATATATCTTGTATTTTTACTCTTTAGTGATCCATAGCCAAAATGGCAATAACGGAGCCATATGTCCCAGGTATTGTACTCAAAAGCTTTGTGATTTTTTTCAACAAAATTTATATAAAAATAAAAAATGTTGTGTAACTTTCTCGCAATCATTACTCTAAGAGTACATTTGATTGTCTGTCAAATTAAACCAGCTTGACAGAACTGGTTTTCCATGAGGCAGCCTGACCCAAATTTAATAATATATATTAGCGACAAGTTTTACACAAATCAAACTAGTCCCATAGTAAGCTCAATAAAGGCTTGTGTTATGGTATATACACATGATAGCCCTTAACAATTAAATGTTCGGTATTAATTAATTTTTTGTTATATATTTAAAGATACTTGTTCTGAAAATCCCAATAAATTGTGGAAAGGCTTTTAATTTTGTAACTTGAATATAAAAAAAAAAAACATGGGCTTAATGGTTACCAAATACTGTCAAATTAAATTGTTATGAATAGGATAGGTCCAAAGGTTTTTTAGATAACACTGACAAAGAATGATGTAAGTGCAATCAGTTTTCAATGAAGATATAACCTTTCTTAACTTCCGGACAAAATGTGGGTTAAACACATGGAGCCCTTCATTGTGCAAGGTCTGACCACACATGACAGGGTATTTGAATTTCTTTGTGTTTCACTCTTTTATTTGCAGCAAAGTTTTCATATTTATTCTTCAAACACTTCCAGTTTGAGCGGCAAAATAAAGATATACGACCTTATGGACATGCGGGCACGTCTCCTCCTCAACATAGGAGTGACCCAAGAACAACTCGGTAATTTCAAAAAGGCTGAAGATTGCTTCAAGAGGGCCGTCACTATATGTATTAACCAGGATATATATGACGTGTTGCACCAGTGTTATACTACTGCTGCATTGCTGTATTGCAATAAACTTAATGATTGTGCAATGTCATTGAACTGCCTAAATAAGGCTGAAGAGGTTGCTAAGAGACTACAGGATAAGGTCAGTATGGTTATCAAATGTTGTTTTAGTTTAATTTATTTCATCGACACTATTATTAACCTCTTCACCGCCATAGTCGGCAATACACGACATCGGAATGTCGTGACTACGACGCCACGTCTGCAACTGCCGACACACATTCCATTTCTATCTGTTGTTTTATTGCTGTGGCGTCAGGAGCGCAGCATTGTTTCATGGTATGGCGGTAAAAAGGTTGAACAAAAACATTTTTAACGCCCGAAGCGGAACACAAAAGAGGGGTGTTATAAGTTTAACATGTGGATCTGTGCATGTGTGTCTGTCTGCGCCATCGTAGCTCCTAAAAGGGTGAACCGATTTGAGTGCGATTTTTTTTATCGAAAGTCTTGATGGCGGATGTTGGTCTTAGACATGTTTTATCAAAACCGGTTCAGCCGTTTTTGAGATATTAAACTTTGAAATGAAAATATCGGAGTTTTTTTGTCATGACATATACAGTTAGTAGCATAACTGAACCAATGTCCACTACTTTGATAAGTATCGTCAATTAAAGGTGCTGTTTGTGGAGTCCGGTCTGTTCATGCTTGCAAGGGCAAAGTAAATACCTTAATACTAGTGTTATTTTATTGTATGTATAAGTAGATTGACGAGAGACATAATCCTGTTCTGGATTAGTTTTATTGTTATTGACGCTTAGAGACCTTATACATCTCTAACAATATTAAGTTTACTTATTTTAATTTTAGCGCTTAGAGATCATTTACATCTCTAAGGACTTTTAAGTAATTGTTATTAATCGTATTTGGACGCTCAGAGACCATATACATCTCTGAGATATTAAATTAATTTTATGTATTTTTTTTATTCGGACAGATCGTATTCAATACGTCCTTAATATTTGTAAATTTATTTTTATATAATTGTTAATCATTATATTTTTTTAATCATTATTATTAAGTAAGATTGTCAGTTTTTTTTTTAAATTGTATAAATTCACGCTTTGACTTGTAAAAGTGCCCTTGTGGCCTATTCGCAGAATAAATATTTGTATTTGTATAAAACAAAAAGGGTGAAGAATTATGTTTCCATTGAAACATTATTCGTTAGCATGCATTGTAGGGATAATCTGCCGTTATGTAATTTCAGATCAAGATATTGCATTTTGTCTCTAAGGTGACATTAGCATTGAATCAAATTTGCACCGACCATTTTCTATGGAAGTTTGTCTGATTTATCGGCTGTATCTTAGGAAATTGCCAAGAAATTAACATTAATTCAGTCAGCTGTGTTCAGCAAGAAGCAATAACAAAACTGTAACACCTTTGAACAATGACACAAGAGGAGGAAAAAAAAGTTTAGTCCTCAAGAAACATGTAAATTATATGTTTATACCCCAATTTTTTTTATGGTCTATAACAGTTAATTCTAGCTTCCTTAAAATGAGTACGCAACTGCCTGAATCAAACGTACTTTTGTAGTTATTGTAGGGTTAGACTCAGTTGTATAAGTTGTCCATCATTCAGTTTCCATACTTATTTACATTGACTCACTTTCGCACCGAACTCTTTGTAGCCAATAATTACCTCCTAAAATATATCTCATCAACATACTTTCCGAATCACTCTTAAGAGACTGAAATTGCCTATTTTAGCTGGTTTCAGTTTTTAGGGTTGACTTTAAAAAAAAAAATCAAATAAGGAAAATAAATCAGGTTCAAAATTCCAGTTTTTAGGTTTCAGTAGGTAAAAAACTATAAATCGTAAGTAATAAATTTGTACAGCAGTTTTGTTGCTCATTTCTAGGAGTAATATTGTATTTAAAACATTTATATTTTTATATAGTTTGACATCTATTAAATCGAATCCTAATAACATACGAATATTGACTCACTTATGCTACTAACTGTATACATACAGTGTTTACAAGAATAGTAACCACGAAATAAATGAAATGAAAATGCTTTTATTCCAGACAATTTCCGTAAATTGATATTATATATAATTAGAAGTTAGATTAATTAAAAGTAAAAAATAAAACTGGTTTTTTCAACTTTTTTAAGCTGTCAGTTATTATATATGTCTACTTTACCAACAAGCCGGGTGTTTGAATAGAGTATGCTCCGCTATTATGATCAACTTGCGAAACTACTGGATTAATCAATCAGATAGATGCACTGTTAACTTACTCATCCATCCTAAATATAGAGTATCGTATTACACCCACTTGAGGTATTAGTGGCCCCCTTGTCATATAATGCCCCATATTAATTAAATATGAATGTGAACTGATTGTGATACAATTTTATATCAAGTAAGAGAAAGTCCTGGGGAATATAATTTCCTTTTTTCCAGGACAGCTATCATCATATGAAATGAACTGACGCAATAAAGCTCAAGCAACGGATCCACTACTACTCGTAAAAATTAGATTATTTAAATTTTCCGATACATATTAAAAAAAGGGGACTGCTATGTACTGTATTTTGTATTTAAGTACCTTTTAAATACATCAAACTAGTTATTACGTTGCGAGATTTGTCGATCTTTTGAGTTCAAAAATAAAACGGCCGTTTTTCTTTCGACGCATAGATTGACGAATCTAGCAAAGTAATAACTGTTTCAATGTATTAAAAAGGTAATAAAATACAAAATATAGTACATAGGAGTCCCTTTTTTTAAATATCTGTCGTTAAATTGAAATAATCACAATTTTTACGAGTAGCGCTAGTGGACTCGTTGATACCCTCTTAATATAAATATTTTTACAGACTCGAAAGCTATGTGAAACTCTTGCAACAAAAGCTGACGTTTTGTGTAAACTCTCTGACTACCAGAGCGCCAAGCAGGTGCTTGTTAAGGCCTACAAACTGAAGACGCCTGATGAGGAAGAAAGAGAAAACATTGAGTCTAAACTGAAAGTTGGTAAGTTGTGAGCAATTTAGAATCAGAGTGACAACGTTATAAGTGTATAATTTTTTTTTCAAATTAGGCATATTACATGCACCTATGAACGTCAATGAACTACCACCTTTTTTTTTCAAATTAGGCATATTACATGCACCTATGAACGTCAATGAACTACCACCTATACTTGCACTACTGGTTATTCCAGCCCTTTATGTAACCGCCCCTCCTCTCCGTTCACCCCTGCGTATAACTCGCGCTAGCCGCGTTCGATAAAACAGTGATTATATTACTGTAAATATTACGTAGTAATCTAAATGGTTCACAGTTTCTTTGTTTTCGACAGTTGCAGCAATGTGCATCACTGCTGAGCTACTAGTATCAACTGACCCGAACAACCACAAGGAGTTCAAGAGGCTGTATGAGAACTTGGGCGATGCTGCCTGCTTTTTACTCAACTATGAGGATGCGGTGAAAAACTATCTTAAAATGCTGGAGCATGCGGAACTGGCGGGGGATACAGGAAAGGCGCTGATACCAATCTACGTCAGGTATTGTCTTTTTACAAAATAGATCAATGCAAAACTATTCTTTCCGTCTTGGGAGTAAACATTCGAATCCCTCGCTACGCTTGGGATTCTATTATATATCTCTCGCTTCACTCAGCAATATTCATTCATTGAATATTTTTTGTCACACGAGAAGTGAAAAGAACCGTGTATACACAAGATTCCATGTTAGAATGATTGATTCTGTTCTGGAATCCTCGCCGGAATAATGCATTTTGCTTCCTTTGTAATACAATCTATTATTTATAAACAGTTAGAGAACTTACACTAAAATTTATCTCTTTTTTTCAGTTTGTACCAAACTTACAAGGACATGGGTTCGTACAACGAAGCGCTGCGTTACTACGAAAAGGAGTATGAACTGATAAAGGATGAGCCTAAAGAAGCTTTCACCACCCTGTATAACATAGCCGAGACATTATACTTGGCCAAGAAACCTTATGACCAGATTGAAAAAGCTTGCCTTGATGCTAGGACAGCTGTAAGTATTTAGTATACTTTTGTCAAACATGCTAGGAAAATAGTGATGTTGTGGAATGAGGGCCCTGCCGAGGTTTTCCCAATGGCTTCAAAAAACAGGCCAAGTGCAAACATTAGACACTTTGTTATGACCTTTTTTAATTTAATTTAAATAATGTATATATTTTTTTAACAGTAATCGTTAAATATGATCAAGTAGAATTTAGGTCAAGTGTGAGACGGATTTTAGTTTTCCCATACATTTTGAGACTCAGCGCCTGATGAAGGCAACAAGCAACTTTTTTGTATGGGAGCTCTGTTAAATATTTATTTTATTTTGTTTTTAGTATTTGTTGTTATCATCTGTGAAAATTTCAACTGTCTAGCTATGACGGTTCAAGAGATACAGCCTGGAGACAGATAGACAGACAGACGAATGGACGGACAGTGGAGTCTTAGTAATAGGGTCCCGGTACACCCTTTGGGTACGGGACCCTAAAAAGGCGTGAGAAGGTTTCTTACGGGTCAGCTACGCGCGAGTGACGCCTCTGGTGTAGCCAGTCTCCATATACGATGGTGACTTAATATCAGGTGGGCCGTCAGCTTGTTTGCCGCCACCGACGGCGTATAAAAAATTGATATTTTTCAGATAGCACGCCACTCGAGAAAATCGCACTGGAAATTGTGGTATAAGGCTCTTGATAGTGTTTCTAGTTGAACGAGCGAGCGCGAAGCGTGAGCGGAGCGTCTACGTTTCAGCTTGGGAAAAAATGTTTTCGTATGTCTGTCCGGCGGCTGTCCGGCTATACCCCTTTACAGGTCGCATTTCTCAACCGATTCTCGTGAAATTTTGTGAGCATGTTCGATCATTATATAAATAAAAATAGAAAAACATTTATTCTCGAGTTTAGTGACGCACAAAATAAAAAAAACATCAACAAAAAAATTACCCAAAATGTATTTTTTTTTATTACCCAACATTTGATCAAAGATTCCGATGAAAACTATTAATTACCCAACAAAAAAATGTCCCAATTCAGCATGGATTTTTCAGTTTTTAGACATTTTTCAAAATGGCGGAGTCATGGCGGTTGAGCACGAAAAAATATCACTCCAAGGTCTACAGCTGCTCGCTTCATTGTCGGCCTCATCTTTGCCCCCTGGCTAGATGCTGGCCAAGAGCAATTCCATTTTTAATAAAAAAAAAACTTTACAGGCCAAGGAATGGAATAAGCGCAAATACGAAATCCGAGCTCTCAAATCGCTCCTTAAATACCAAGAAGAATTCATGGAGATAGACAAAATGGAACAGACCCAAGACGAATTGAGGTACCTCGGGTACGAGGATTTTGACAATCTCGATAATTCTGAGGATGAGAGCTCGACGGGAGGTGATGAGGTGACAACGCACATTGGCCATGATATCCGCTGTGAGGATTTAACTGGTAAGAATTAAGATTGAAACACACAGAGTGCGGCGCAGCGTCGTTGCAGGGCGGAGGCGGTTTCACGGTAAAGCGAACGTAGTCCGGGGCACGTCGCACCAAAAAACCGCGCGGTATTCGGAGGCGCGGTAGAGCGGGGGCGGCGTGTGTGACATATGAAGCAGTAATCGATAGTTTCGGAAAGATCTGAAATGCAAAACCGCCTCCGTCCTGCACCGCGCCGCGCTCGCTCTGTGTATAAGGGAGGTATTTTATTTCATTCCAATTTCTAGCAACAGAAACTAATTTCCGACGTAGATGTAGCGGATCCCCCAGTGTATACAAAGTTTCATGTTATTTCAGTATAGCGTTTTATAATGAGAACGAAACTAAGTTTGTATGGATAATCGAGTTCGTTCGGTCGAGCGTACTAGGGACTCTTAACAAATAATAAAAGGCTTAACTTAGGGTGGTATTCCACTCGTCCAATATCTTTGTCCAATTTCTTTGTTCAATCTTTGATCAAATTTCTTTCACAGAGGCCCATTCCACTCATCCAATATCTTTGTACAAGTTTTTTTTTTTCATGCGTCGCCATATTGATTTAACTGTCATCGGAATCTTTGATCAAATGTCGGGGTTCCATCCAGCTTTGATGAAATTATACAATTTCTTTGATCAAAGATGTTGGATGAGTTTAATACGGGGTGGTATTCTACTCATCCAATATCATTGTCCAATTTCTTTGTCAAATCTTTGATCAAAGTTCTTTGACGTAGGCCCATTCCACTCATCCAATATCTATGTCCAAATTTTTTTTTTCATGCGTAGCCATATTGATTTTACTGTCATCGGAATCTTTGATCAAATGTCGGGGTTCCATCCAGCTTTGATGAAATTATACAATTTCTTTGATCAAAGATGTTGGATGAGTTTAATACGGGGTGGTATTCTACTCATCCAATATCTTTGTCCAATTTCTTTGTCAAATCTTTGATCAAAGTTCTTTGACGTAGGCCCATTCCACTCATCCAATATCTTTGTCCAAGTTTTTTTTTTTCATGCGTAGCCATATTGATTTAACTGTCATCGGAATCTTTGATCAAATGTCGGGGTTCCATCCAGCTTTGATGAAATTATCCAATTTCTTTGATCAAAGATGTTGGATGAGTTTAATACGGGGTGGTATTCTACTCATCCAATATCTTTGTCCAATTTCTTTGTCAAATCTTTGATCAAAGTTCTTTGACGTAGGCCCATTCCACTCATCCAATATCTTTGTCCAAGTTTTTTTTTCATGCGTAGCCATATTGATTTAACTGTCATCAGAATCTTTGATCAAATGTCCCGTCATTTTCATCCAAGTTGGATGAAATCATCCAATTTCTTTGATCAAATGTATATTGAACAAAGATATTGGATGAGTGGAATACCTCCCTTACAAACATTTTAGTGTTGCTTGTTAGATAAAGAGAGTAAGCGCTACATATCCGTGACGTTATGAAGCTCTAGCGACATTGTAAATAAGGATTGTTTCATATGGAGGTACGTTTTGTGGAAAAGGGACAGAGTATGCTCCCTCTAAAAACGTTGAACCCTTGTAACTATTTATTATTTTGTGTTACTTTATTTCATTATAATTTCAAACCTTTTAGGACAAAATTCGAAATTATTCACGTCTCATGTGGTGTTAACATCACTAATCTATAGAAAGTATAGCGCAGGATCAGTCATTCCGGCACTCTCTGGGGGAGGCCTATGTCCAGCAGTGGATAACTTCGGTTAATATGATGATTATGATATGATAGCATGCTGATCATCATACATCACCGTGGACAACATTTACATGTGCATTGCTCGCTCCCAGTATCGGACTTACGAGTGTTGCTGGACATACTGCTAACTAGCACGCATTGAGAAGAAGTGGAGCTTTCCCGTGGTTTGAACAATATTAGTTTAAATAGTTTTAGTTTAAATAGTTTATTTGCCAAAAAGAGTACAAGTTTTTCTTAACCTATGACTGCCACACTAGGCTATGCCTGTCTTGTGGAGTCAGATTGAAAACAATACTAATTTGAATTACATCCTACGCTAAAGTTTTGGTTTTCTATCTATTACAATCTAGTACTAAAAATATTTTTATTAATAATAACAGGCTTAATCTAAACGGGAACAATCACAATTTAGGTCGAGTAAAAAGTTTACATAAATTCAATCATATAGCTCCTGTCATGGTCAATAATTTAACCACTCACTTGCTTTTGGTAACAATGGTTACCAGACATCACCCGTATTACAAGGGAATAGAGTTCAACTCAAGAATCAAAGCAAGCGAGTGGCTATTGTATAAAAGACCTAAGTCTACTGACATTTGTATTTTCAGATCTATCAGATAATGAAGAGGGAGAAGCAGGACGTAAGCCTAGGCGAAGGACAGGCAATACCTATTTGAATAAACTGAATGACAAAGGTGAATCTCCATTGCAGCAGGCAAGTGGAACGGCTAGGTTTTTCTCTAATAGTTTCGAGCCATACAAGGTGCACACATTTTTTTTAAATACGACGTCGGCAAACAATCGTACGGCCCGGCCCGCCTGATGGCGTTGCCGACCCTTAAAAATGTATACACTTCTTTCTTGAAAAACCCAATACTGTATTTATTTTCAAGGCATAAACGTGCTTGTTTAGATATTTTTTGATCACCCCGAAGTGTATAGATGTATGTGATGGTGACTGTATAAAAGCAGAGGAACAGTAGCCCTACACAGGAGAAGCTTGAGTAAGCGCTTGAAGTGCGCCCTAACTGAGGGTTTCATCCTTGTATGATCAACTGCAAAAATACGTATCGATTTAATCCTCTCATTGATACCTACCGCAACCTTAATCGGCCGACATAAGAGCTATAGGATATATTTTTGAGCAAAGTTGTATGCACCCATATTTTTGCAGCTGACTGTATCAGAAAGTTACTTTGTCCTAGTCAGGCAACCTGCACGAGATTTCCAGTCCCGTGAGAGTTCTATGGTCATTATCATTTCAATTCAACCGAATGACGTCCACTACTGGACAAAGGCCTCCTCCGAGGATCTCCACAATTACCGGTCTTGTGCTGCCCTCATCAATCGGCTCCCCGTGATTACGACCAGTTCGTCGGTCCACCGTGTATATATTATATAACCGGTATATAATGTTATAATAATTTTGCAATAGGGTGAGGTGGGGTATGCTGAATACAGGGGACAGACGAATACCTAAAGGGAATTGGACTTGGATACTTATTGTACCCTCTAAAACTCCTCATTTTACCCCATCATAACCCACCTCACCCTAAATTATATGTATGTATGTAAAATTCTTTATTGTACATGAGTAAAACATAACAATAAAACAGTAATAACACGAACAGTTGATATATGTACAAGGGCGAGCTATAAGGGATTTCTTCCAGTTAACCTTTGAGCAATTGAGTGGAGATATGATTTTTATTTTATTTATATTTCTTTCATACTTTCATATATTTCAACCCATCATCTCCGCAGGCATGCATATCTGGAAACAAGCTAATGCTAAAACGCCTGATCGCTCAAAAGTACCCCATCAACGTTCGAGACTACGCTGGCTGGACCCCGCTGCATGAGGCGGCGATCAACGGCCATTTTGAAATTGCTCAGATCCTGCTCGACAATGGAGCCGCTGTTAACGATAGGGGGGGTAACGTGTGTGAAGGTGAGTACACAGATCTTACCCATCATCATTCGCTGATCCTATTCACTTGGGGTCGGTGCAGTATAATTTTTCCATACATCTCTAACGCCCCTCATTTCGTCACTCATCCTTCTTGTTCATATCGTATCTCACGCAGTCTATCCACCTTTTCGTTGGCCCATCCCTTCTTCTACATACCTAATACCCTACTTGTCATATGACTTTCATCCCTCGCATGCCTATACACAGAATACCCCCAATAGAAGCCTAATCTTGCTCATTTTGTTCACGACGGGAGTCAACAAAATATGAGAAGGCGGTGAGAGGAAGGGTGCGTACTAACAGCGTTGCGATGGTTAATGCGCTGGAACGCGGAATCTGTAGTGATGGGATATGTTCCCTACAAACAGCCTTACTGGTACTGAAATTTATTGTTAGTAAATTACAGTAGGTATTTCATCATCATCATGTCAGCCGAAAAACGTCCACTGCTGGACATAGGCCTCCCCCAAAGACCTCCACAATGGCGCAGGACCGGTCATTGGGGTAGGTATTTACTGTATAGTATATTAAATTGGTAACAAAACGATCTATGGTACTTTAAAAATGTACCGAAAAATTTTACTTGGCATTTAGTGTTATTGGTTCTAAAAATGAAATAACAAATATTGAAATATTTCATAGCTCTTATACAGGGTTAAACAAAATGAGCCCTGGAGGCAAACTACCTCAAAAAGGTTGAGATAGCTCAATTTGCTGAATGGAAACATTATTTTATATGTCCTAAACAATAAAACTGCATTTAAAAATTCTCTATACTCATGTCTGGTATTCATTGAAGAAAAAATGTTGAGAACACAAGCAGTTTGAAAACACTGCTTCAGAAACAACAGGTTTCTTAGGGAATGTCAAGTCAAGTTTTTGTAAGTACATTATTTACTTAAACATACATTACCAGGTTTTATAAAATCTTCCACAACACACACACTTCAACCAACAAATACTTAAACAACTTCCTTCTTCGATATAATAATTGAAACGAAACTAATCTTATGATCATATCATCATCATCATCACCAGCCGAAAGACGTCCACTGCTGGACATAGGCCTCCTACAAAGAGTTCCACAATGACCGGTCGTGCGCCACCCTCATCCACCGACACCTGCGACCCTTACCAGGTCATCAGTCCACCTCCGTCCTTGATCATATCATTGATAATAAATTGCTTATTACATGTACGTTTCTTTATCGAAAATGTCCATATTTCCAGGTCGAACTCCTTTGCATGATGCTGCTGTCAATGGATATATGGACCTGATGCAACTATTTCTTGACCGAGGTGCTATACCGTCCATTAAAGATGACCACGGCCAAACCGTGTTGGAGACTTTGCGACAGTGGCGGTCAGATAAAATACTTAATAGGGAAAAAGAGGAAATGTATAAAAGTACATGTAGCAGATTACAAAGTAATATTAGAACTAATGTACCTGTGAACCAGTCATCAAGGTCCAAATCTCCAACCCCAGTAAGGACAATAGACAAATCACCTCCAAGCACGTCTAAAATTACCAACTTAAGAGCTGAATCTCCTGGGTTCAAAAAGAGAAACGTCATCGAAGATGATTCAGATGACGAAATCATCTTGTCGCCTGAGAGAAATCAGACGGCTTTTCCGTCAGACGATTCATCGAATGAAGACGAACGTACAAGTAAGAAAAAGAAAGATGTCTTAGGCGTTAAAGAATACAAGAGCGTCATATCTGCGTTAAGACATCGAAGAACATCTAGCGATGAATTACCTGAAGTAGATGTGAAAAATAAGCCAAAACCAGCTATATTAGGCCCTGATGAGGTAGATGATGATGAGTGGCTAGATGATGATATAAATGGAAGTAGAAGCAAGAAAAGGAAACTCAGTGACCCACTATCATCAATAACTACTGCTAAGAAACCCACTTACGATTCTTTAAGAGACAGCATCGAAAGCCTCAACAAGATCGAACCATTGATAGACAGTAATGTTAATAGAAAATCAACTGAAAATCAAAAGAAACGAATGAGCGATGTAATGGACATGAACGAAAATAGCTCAGATTCTAATGAAAATATATGCCCAGACTTCAGAAACCGCTTTCCTAGTATTGATAGAGACCTTAATGATACTAAGAATAAAGACACTAGAGAGAGCATGAAGAAACGCTGGAAGCAACAAAGCACTCTACTTAGAGCTGGTTTCCAAAGAAACAGACAAGAATTCGATCAATCCAGTAACAGTGGAAGTGACTCTGAATTCAATTCAAGAAACACGAATAGACGACTGACTCCTACAGGTACATTTAGTAGAAAATCCTCAGGAGAATTCACTAGTTTCAGTCCACGCAAAAACGAAATTACCGGGACATTCGCCAGAAAATCTTCTGGTGAAAACTTTAGTAACTTCAGTCCAAGGAAACAAGATTGCTTCAATATGATGAATATGAATCCAAGTGTAATGCAATCTATGAATGTAATACAGCCTATAAATATAGTGCAGTCTTCTAAAAATGGCCGACCAATAAAAACGCAGATTCTGCCCCCGGCTGCAGTGAAAGTGCAAGTAGAAGATAAGGTGTTACTGATATCTCTTAAGTTAGATATGATTAACAAACAGACAATCAGCTGGCTGGTTGATGAAGTGAAGTCGAGGTATTATAAGTAAGTACACACTAGTATTAAACATACTTTAATTATTATTACAAAATACTCATAC
Source organism: Notocelia uddmanniana (assembly GCA_905163555.1). Taxonomy (NCBI): domain Eukaryota; kingdom Metazoa; phylum Arthropoda; class Insecta; order Lepidoptera; family Tortricidae; genus Notocelia; species Notocelia uddmanniana. The sequence continues at coordinate 8,042,332 of LR991064.1, forward strand.
TGAATTATTCGTAAAGCCAATTTACATGTCAATACAATTTTAAGCTAGGATTATTTCCTCTCATCTATCAGGCATGTGCCCAGCAGTGGGACGTATTTAGAGTGATGATGACGATGATGATGATGATATTTAACAGTCAAGACTAGTGTTGGGTAGGACATGAAATTAAAATGAGTTTGACGGAGTACCTCATTTCCAAAAATTAGGTGGTACAATGTCCTACTTCAAATGAGGTGAGGTAACAGTATATACTTAGTATCTTTCGGCAGCAAAAACAAGGTTGTAATTAAGTGTAGTGTTATAACCGAGCACTGAGTACTTTCATGTTCTATATTCTTACTTATTTATATTCACCTTCCTCCACTTCATATAAAAAATGAATTACCGGGCAGTTTTGAATTTTGCATGCTCAGTTACAGTCAGATGAATTAAAACAATAAATTAGACCGCAGCATAGCAGAATTTTGCCATCCAGAAACTTCATATAGTATGACAATCTAATATTGACGCTTACAACTGAACCAGAGTATAATGTCACGTGTATAAACATAATACTCGTAAGCATGTACTTCAAAAGCACACCAGTGTAGTTTAGTTATTTATTATTCCAACTTGATAGTTTGTTTGGGTATTTAGAAGCAATTCACGTATGTAAATTAAACTCATAATAAAATTCCTAGAGTAGATGATTTGGACTGGCACATATATAATTAACTTACCAATGATATTATCAACAATGAGATATGTATTGAATAAAAGCAACATTAAAAATTATTCCCGCGTATTGGCTTTTCAGTTTAACACGCAAACAATAACCACACCATAACCACAAGGCAGCCAGGCACATTCATGTGTCGGCAAGATGTTTTTAACCTAATCCGGATACAAAGTAAAAGTAAATAAACAAACAAACATCTCATCACTATTCTCAACGTGATCAACTTTGTCGGTTAATTGTCAATGTCATAGGTATCTTGTTTGACTTCTGTCAAAATTGAGTTGCGTTTAATTTCTCGCCCTTTCGTTACAATTTTGACAACTGTTTCATTCCTTAGTAATTACCTATCATAAATAAATAAAAACAATTTTCAAATAACATCTTAAAGATATTCATTAAGTACCTAATAAGAAATGATTCGATTATTGAAGATAGAATTTGTCCCGCCATTTCACCATTAACTCTGCACCAACACCAACATTAAAATAAACTCTATTTTTAACAATCCAACTACCTAGAATTTCACTCTTATAATGGTTGAGATTTTAATCCTATTCTATTTTATTAAGTATAAGAACCACATTCCATATCCATATCCACAAATACAGTAAGTAAAAAGATTTCAGATCAGTTGGATCGTTTGACGTAAACGCGTAAAATGTATGAAATCCTGCGGCGCTTACGACGATTTTGTCAACGCATTGAGCATTGGTTGAGGTGTTTCATCTCCCACCTCACATCACACCGTACATTTTGGGGATCGCACTCGTTGTCATGTTAGAGTAAACATCCTCATTCACGCGCTCATTTTCGGTGTGATACGCAGTGGGACAAATGAAGTTAGGCGTGAGTAGGAGTGTTGTAGTGGGACATGTGAAGTTAGGCGCGAGGCATATTGAGGTGTGATTGAGGTTTGAAGGATAAATGAAGCGCGAGTTGATGGACGAGCGAGTGAGTTGGTACCTCGTGAGTTATGAAGTGTGACATTTTTGATACGCGAAGTGATGCGACAATTGAATGAAATGAGTATGACAAAAGAGGTGCCTCACGAGTGAGTAACCCAACACTAGTCACGACTCTAATTTTGATTGAGTTTCAGATGTAGTTTATTTACACACTGACTGTTCTGATATTCTATTTTGTAACTCAGTAAATTTCCATTTAACATGTTTTTTTTTGTAAAGCATGTAAAGAATCTGGATTTGTTTCTAAGAAGGTTTAGAAGGAATAGAGGTAATTTCAAACTTAGGCCATACAATATTGACGTTTCACCTCCGATAAAAGCCTTATTCCTGTCACAGATCAAAGAATACTAGTATTCCTGTTTAATCGAGTTCGACTTCGATAAGTAGCCTACCATACTCGTAAGCGCCTAACTCTTAAACTCGGAAGTTGTATGGCTTCTCGTGCCGAGAGTACTACTACATCGCATAACTATGTTGTTCCAATTTGATCTTTGTTCACATGGTTTAAAATACATTTCAGACTGACAGGCGTGCGTCCAATATTCAGCTTGATGACGTCAGACGGCGCTATTCTCTCCGAAGACGACCCCTTGAGTCTGGTACTCTCCTCGCCTGAATTGAAGACCTGCATTACTAACTGGAAGGCGTCGCCCGCCGAGGAGAGATATTTGGAGTGCTGTGAAGCGTTAGGCATATGTAAGTACATTCGTTTCATTGTCTTATAAATACTTTTTATATATTCAGTGCATAGGGTGGCAAATCAAAGGATATGTGTGTTAGACTAGCTTTGTGTTTATATAGGATGCCATGTGATCCATATCATGTTAATTCATTTAATTTAATGCAAAATGCATACATAGACTGCTAAAATTATATTATAATTATAACCCTTCCTTTTGGTTTTGCCCTCGTCGGCTAATAAAAGGAGTGGAACACATTGGCCAACTAAAAACCAAGATTTTGGAGACAACATTGACCAATTGAGGGTTGCGTGGTCAAACTCGATAAATCGAAATAATTGCTTTTTGAAATAAAAACTCTATATCCCTAACCAGTGGCGGCTGCTGACTACGAGAACCGGTGGTGCGCTAATTTATGGATTTATGAAATACTATAATATATACGAGGGGTGATCCATAAGTTTTGATAATCAGTATTAAATATGGGAGATATGTAAATCGTTATATTTTTAACACAATATGCACACTTTCTATATTTTCAAATACTTATTAACGTCATTCAATTGTTTTATTTTACCCCAATAAATATAATTTTACTTTTTGAGGTCATATTTTATACCTTCACTAAGTCATCACCAGCTCTTAATTTTCATGTAGTTGGTTTTGAACATAAGTGAATGAGAAGTAGTAGTCGGAAGTTAGGGCTAAATAACAATAGGAACGGTTATCAGTTCTGATCTTTACTCGAAGAGTCAATTAGAAGGCTCTGAAGTACAATTTCTCCCGAAAATTCGTGTTTTTTTTTCTTCAGCTTATTTATAATATTTAACACAACTCTGATAGAATAATGTTATACAACTCTCCAACAATATTTGAGCTCAATTAGTGAAAGCTAACTTCGCAGTTTTTATTGGTAGACCTCAATAGTACCTTTGTCAATTAGAAGGCTCTGAAGTACAATTTCTCCCGAAAATTCGTGTTTTTTTTTCTTCAGCTTATTTATAATATTTAACACAACTCTGATAGAATAATGTTATACAACTCTCCAACAATATTTGAGCTCAATTAGTGAAAGCTAACTTCGCAGTTTTTATTGGTAGACCTCAATAGTCCAGGAAGAAGTCGAAAAATACTCCCTAATATTGGTAACAGAGCTGGAGATAAAAAAAACCAAGGCACAGATAACTTGCTTATCCTTTAAATCATAATGATAAACCAAGGTTTTATTTTCAATTACAATATTCTTCATTAGTGCATCAGGACTTTTTCAACACCGCTCCAAATAATTACAAAACCAACTCTTATATCCGCCATCTTCTTATTTTTTCAATTCGGAGTTTTTTTTGTTCAGCAATTACAGAAAAACAAATGAATAATGTTTATATATTTTTACTCTAATTTAATGTTGATTAGTGTCATGGTACAGCCCACATTAAAAGAATATCATTAACGGGGTGGTTCATACCGATTATCAAAACTTATGGATCACCCCTCGTAACTCAAAAATAGCAATACAACTGCATTTTCCTACTAACCATCAAATTTTATATGTATTAAGTACCTCAATCCGTCGATTTTGATTCCTGGAAAATGGTTTTAAATTAAGGCATGACCTTGGCGGTCCAGCCGATTTTATTTGTAATTTATCAATCACTAAAAGTTTTCATATTGTTTTTAATATTCTCGATATTCAAGTTCACACTTATTTTTTCCATTAAACACATAGTCACACTCACTTTACAAAACAAACAATAAACACGAATTACGAATAATGGCGCGATACGAGAAAAGTGAAGTGCAGGCCATGTTATTAACCAACTAAGCCAACTTGACAATTGAAGCGCAAGAAAAGGTTTATATTTTGAGCGTTAACTTCACTTGGTCGAGTAATATCGCCGCCGGTCCCTCGTGTGGGCTCCATGCGCCGCACGAGATTTACCTTTTTCTTCATTCAGTTTGTACGGAGTATCTTCCGTCTCACGCGCCCGGCGCTCTAACGCGATTCTCATAGAAATTGTACTGGCTAGTGCGTGCGCTCCACGAAGCGCACGGAGAGGTTTTTTGAGACTGAGCGAAAAATATTTTTTCTCAAAGATGCAATGAAATATTGATGTTATGTTCCTTATAATAGGCTGCGAAGTATGACGTTTCAGGTGCGGCTAGGACAAGAGGTAGTTAAAGGAATTTCATACAAATCTTGCAGGCCTAGGCCTGCAAAGTCCTCTTTTTTAATTTCCATTCCACTTAAACTTTGTTTTTTTTGTTGTTTATTTCATTGCATGTTTGAGAAAAGCACTATACATACCTCGGCGGGAAATATGGGGTTGCCGGCCGAAGACATATAGACGGCTGAGCGAAGCGAGGCCGGATAGGTCTAAGGCCGGCAACCCCATATTTCCCGGCCTCTGTAGTAATGTACTATTATAGACTACGACATAGCGTAGTGGTTTTTTAGCATTTTTTAAATGTAATTTATGTATGTATATTACAGATTATTGAGATTGTTTTATGAATGACGATGGTATTGCTGGTGTTAAATTTTTGGTAGTGCAACGCACGAGTGCACTCAAGGTACGGCCGCCACTGTCCCTAACAAATAGTTCTATTTTCAAAAAATATTTTATGCGACTTATCGGGTTTGACCACGCAACCCTCGCAATATTGTCTCCAAATATTGGATTTTAGTATATGAAGTTACGTCATTTTAAATCTATTCATGTCCTTCATTTCAAGTTTATCATTGCAGCAACATGTGAAGAAATCCAACAAGCCATAGCCCGGAGCCACACAACACACAGACTAGCGCTGGGATCAAGAACATTACCCCCATCACAAATAGGTCCTCTATTCCGTGCGCTCACGCATCAAGCCCACATCACCGCCATTATGATCTCAGACAATAACATAGGGGACGACGGAGTCAAATATCTCACCGAATGCATGTGCACCATGAAGCAATTAACACATCTAGACATTAGCAGAACAAATATAACCACCGAAGGAGCGAGGATATTGACGCAAATGTTCGAGAAAGCGTCACGACCTGTCTGCCAGTTGCTGGAACAACTTGATATAAGCGGAAACCCGATATCTGATGAAGGCTTCAAGCATATCTTAAAGCTAACGCAGCATGCCAGATTAAAGACCCTGAAACTAAACTATTGCCGACTATCAGAAAACGCAGCTGGCGTAATAAACGAATGCAACCCAAATTTCAATGCCCTAGAAGCTATTGACATCAGTAATAATGATGTGAAATTACCAACTGTCAGTTGTTTAGTGTCAGCACTGAACCCTAATATGCTATTGGAACTGGATTTGGATAGTGTTGGTGTGCAAGGCCAAGTGGTTGCATGTTTGGCTTCGTTCATGGATTCTGCTAAAGAATTGAAAATGAGGAGATTCAGTTTGTCTAATTGTAAATTGGTGGATGGACAGTTTATGAGAGTTTTCAGGTACGTTTTTCATTTTGGTTTGTATAAGATTTCCGTAAAATCAAAATATATACAGGGTGTTTTAATGAGTTGTGTAACAAAATTCATGTCATCCTAGATGTTTTTTAACCACTGTATACCAGATACTACATTTTATAAAGTAAGCCTTATTTGGCTTGAATTTTTGAGATACCATAAGAGTTAATGATATTTTTTACAGAAGTCTCGGTCGCGCCAAAAATCTGCAGTCCGTATCACTAAAGAGTAACCAGTTAACATTCATCACACTGAAGAAATTACTACAAAGACAACCCCCAGTACCCCGGATCAACCTCGAGGGTTGCCAGGACATATTCAAATATTCCCCAGACTCGGATTTCCAGGTCTGGTTGCCAGCGATTGACTTTGGCAGGTGCATACCTGAAATAAATGTTACGCCAGTGTCGAACACTGACGCAGAAAGGGAAAGTTTCAAATCGTTCAGCAGGACTTGGTTGAACTGTTTCAAGGGGAGAGGAGTGATTGAGCATTGTGATGGTGGTGTGATCAGGTTTACAGCTAGATGAACTACAGGGTTAGAAGTGCCTTAAATTAAAACATAATTTTTGTAAATATTACAAGACTGAATCACACACAGTAATTGTTCTCTTAAAAATGGGACCTTTGTGCACCTTGTTTTTATTATTGTAATGCAAGTTGCGTTGAAGAATGGTCAATTTACGGGTTGGTTAACACTGCGAGTTTCAACAGTGCATTTTTGTCAAATTACGTTAACTGATATTTATGAAATAGTGACGTAACTTATGTTATCATGTTTGATATAAATACCACTGTCCGTCATAAATCAAAACAAAAACATTTTGATTAATAGATGAAGTACCTAATGGATAAGTTTATTAACTAGTTCTGGATAGTCAGTTAATTTGCATATAGGTATAAGTAATATTATATTTACAATTAGTTAATTTATGTTATTAGAAGTTTAGTTTTGCAAACCCAGTGAAAACATTTTAGGCATGTTACCTTTTTTCGTAGTTTCATAAAATGTATTGATTCACAGAATTTTCATTTCACAGACAACTTTTATTTCAGAAACCGTTAACTTTTTAGGTAGGCTTTTTAGGTCATTGTGCAGTACTCATTTAGGGTCTACCAGAAAAATAGGTTAGGTTAACCCTTAGGCTACCTAGGTTAGGTTACCCTTTGTGCAAAAAAAATATTTCTATGAAATGAAAATAATGGCAAACATACGTTCGATGAAACTTTGCCTGCAAAACAGGTCTTAGGCTATGTCGATTGGTTGTGGTTTTCACTAATTAATGCATTCACTGCCACCAACGCACAATCGCACATGTGCGTTCACTTCTATGCAAGTGTGTTCCTGGGGGGTGTGGCTGGCAATGAATGTGTTACACAAACAAAACGGGCCACTAAAACCCCGTGAAAAACTGGTTTTAAAAAAGTTTCTTAGTTATTGCATGATACTCATTAAAAATATTTTTTTATAAACTATGAAATATGTGTTGGTTTATTAGTCATCGTTTCATCTAATTTATAAAAGCATACTCGGTCGTTCTTTTTTTTAATAATAAATATGAAATACGAAATACTAGTGGATGTTAATTACCTAACATGGTTTAATATTTCTCAACTAAGTCCCTGTTACCGTCCTGTTCCTTATTAGTCGGACTACATCAAACGGCATTTTATCTCTCGGCCCTTTCGGTGATACACTAAGGCTCATGCTATATTATCTTCTTTCTACGGTTTTGCGGTAGCAGCTCTTGAGCCGGGAAACATTGTAATTAACCTTTTGAACGCCACGGTCGGCCATAGACGTCAACGTAAAATCATCACCCCGACGCCAACGACGGCACTGGCCGACAATTTTTTTTTAATGAAAAAGTACTGAGAAGCTGCCCAATTTTATATTGGCATTATTTCTTTACACATCATTTTTTTACCGTTGTGGCGTCAGGGTGCGTCAGGGGCACGGCGAATTACTTTGACGTCTGGCGGCGTCATATCACGAGATACACTTGCTTCACAATACGTATTACGTGAATATAGAAGCAAAATCCAATGGGGCCATTTATACGGTGAATATTATCACGCGATAGACTGTTATAACGATCCGTATTACGTGAATATTGATGAATTGTTATGAAAATCCATACATTTTGAAAAACGCGATAATATTGACAGACCAGTATTGTGATAATATTAATCGTGTAGAGGGCCCCAATCGTTTTCGAAAGCCGCGATAAATATAATATTGACATCATAATATTGACATCCCATAACAATCTTGAAAATTGTATAAAGGGCCTGAAAGGGCCCCATTGGGCATTGCAGCATCGATGCTAAACATTGATGCTAAACTTTGACTAACTGCCCGTACTCCCGTGAGAACGAGGCCTAACTAGCTGTGTTGCCAATGTGTTAATAATCAAAAAGAAACTTGTGTCAAGGTCAACTGTCAACGTCAAAGTGAATCTAACCTAACCTAAAACATATCACGCCGTGTTCAGCGTTTCAAGAACATCAGATTTTATTATTTATGACACGGTAGCTAAATTAAACTATTAAAAAATGGCCGAGCAAGTCAATCAACGTATTGAGGATATGATAAATGAGCTGGAGCAGATGCGAAGGACGGGCTTGTATGACGAAGAAGAAATAAGGTATGTGTTGTATCTTGTATCTTATTTACACTGGGACTAACATGTTTATAAAGATTATTTTTTCAAAGTTCTCTTTTTACTGTATGTGTCTGGTTTCTCAATTTTTCTATTTACACAGAGAAATATCACGCAAACGCAAAGAGTTCGAATATCGAATACAGCGCAGAGTCAAACAGAAGGAAGACTACGTGCACTTCATAGCTTACGAATTAGCCTTGATCGAAGACATTGCATTAAGAAGGAAGAAGATTAAACTGAACGAAAAAAAGAAAGACTTAGAATATGCAATAGCCAAACGCGTGAATAAATTATTTAAGCAGTTTATTTACAGATTTCAGAATGATTTGGAAGTATACTTTCAGTATATTAAATTCTGTAGAAGTGTCGGGTTTGATTATGCTGTGTCAGCTATTATTGGACAGATGCTGCAGGTAAGTGTGTTTGTCTGTTATTTTTTAGATAACCTCTACCTAATATTGTCTCTTTAATAAAGTTTGGCAGAACTGAGTAAAATGCCATTAATAGTGCTTCAAAAAAGAATACTGAATAGTCTAGCACTAGCACATAATACGATTTTCAGTGCCAGGAACCCGTTAGGTGGGTGCTTGTCTCGTAGACACTTTCCAATATATACAGTTTTTTCATGTTATTGGCTACAATATTTTTGGCAGTGAAAGTGTTAAATTCTATCAAGTGGATTGTTGTGGATTATTGTGTAGACTTGTAGAGTATGCCACAAAATTAAACTTACCCATTTAACTTGGCATATAGGTACAGACAGATTCAAAGATTTCCATCTACTTTGAAATGCTACAATTTTTCACTGTAGATGACAGGTTAAACACTAGGAAAAGTATTACCTCACATTGCCTGCATTTGTGTGAAATTGAAGTAATTTTTGAACTCTTCCAGATGCATGGTGATAAGCCAAAGATGTGGCAAATGGCAGCTTTCTGGGAAAGTGAGGAACAAGACAACTTGTTGAATGCCAAGAGCTTCCTGTTGAAAGGCATACACAGACACCCACAAGCTCAAGAGCTTTACCTGGATCTGTTTAAGATTGAAGTAGCACTTGCCTTTAAAGCTGAAAATGATGAAGAAAAGGTAATGGTATTTAAATCATAATTTTCTTTAACCTAACCAAACTTTAATCTTGCCAGCCGAATGTGACCTACAGCCAGAGGTTGAATAACATTGAAATTTGCAACATGTATTTTAGTTATTAAATCTATGTCCTAATATCTTTATCTCGAAGTTAATTGATACAGTTGGCTATAAGAACTAGCCACTAGGTAACAAGTTAACAACACAACTTGATTAAAAATTATTTTATCTTGATGCCGGTGAAAGCTTGTCTCAAAGATGAGTTTTTTAATATCAATATCTTGATTACAGGAAAAGCAACTTAAAAGGGCAGATGTGGTGTGGAAAAATGGTGCAAAGTGTATTGATGACATCACATATCTGTTCAAGCTCTGTGACTTAACACTGAGATTCCAAAACACAGAGTCCACCACTGATGAAGTTAAAAAAGAGATTTGGAGTCATAATGATAAGAAAGAAGTGTGGTCTTACATAGCATCTAAAGAGTTGGAAGTAAGTTTGTGGTCTGCAACTCAGGGAGCATTTAAGATAAGCTAGGTACAAACTGGGTGAGCATTTGCCATGCAACCCCGCTTTAGTGAGGCTGTTCTTTCAGTATGGGTGTGCCTTGGTGCTTGTACCTGGCACAATCAACACACAATCACAACACACAACAACCAATCAACAAGAATCTCTGTCTCCTTCAGGATGCGTCCATGAGCACTAATGTCTTAAATATTTTTTTTATTACAGGGCTGCCATTGGGAAGAAATTGAAGAATTTGTAGATGAAGACTCCAAATTCCCTATAAATTTGCTTAGGTGTATAAGTGTGTATGAAGAAGCTTTGCAAAGGGTATATAAAATTTCTATTTCTTTTAAGTATAGTAAATAATTCTAAATAGTTACTCATTTAAAATTTACTTGCAGTTTCCTGATGACAAATTATGCAGTAAATTCATTCATGAACTCCTTGGTGTGACTGATAGTATCTGTTCAGAAAATCAAAAGGTTACTGCTGTAAAAGATGCCTGGATGTATGGCCATGACAATGGGCTTCTTTCAGATGACATGTATGCTTTTGGCATTGAGTTGTTGAAACTAGAAGATGCACTGAGCAATGTTGAGTTGGTAGAGGTATGTAATTTTCAATAGGGTCCAACTCTTCTATCAGCTATGGTAAACCAATTTATTTTATTGATAGGTCCTCTCTTATTTAGAATGTTCAACCTCATTTCGAGCCAATTAATGACAGTCCAGAAAAAAAACTGGAAATCAATAATATTTTGGGTGCCAAATTGCCAATTAATCCCTTGCCATATAATATACCACACCCAGTAAATTCAAGATGTAATATTTTACTTTATCATAAATAAAATGCATTAAGCTGCAGTAAATTAGTTTTACTGTAAACAATGTAGCGCCGGACTTGGCACCATTTCAGAGAATCTAATTCTTTTGTTGTTGAACATGACTACTAAGCATGGCATATAATATTTAACTATTTTATTATTGAACTTGGCTCCCATTTTCACATTTATGTTTTTGATTAGTATAAGCCTAACACCTATAGTTGTTCTTGGTGTGGTAGGCATTCATGACACCTTTAGGCATTCTTGGCGTTGAGAGGGTTAAACAGTTATATGCCACAGCCACTTATAAAAAAAAATGTTTGCAGATATTGGATGCAGCATTAACCAGGAATCCCCGAGCAAAGAGTGTGTGGAAAGAGAAGATTCTTCAGAGCAAGGGCAATGAGAAGAAACTGTTATCTGTTTTAAAAGAGGCTACGAAAGTATTGGATCATGATGGTGCAATTTGTCTCTGGAATGTTGCATTGGATGTAATTGAAAGGAAAGAAATGGTGAGATAGTTTTCTCATGTTGGCAAGTTGTTCATTATTGTGTCGGACTGCAAGTACAAAATGTTTTTGTGTGTGAGTTTGGTAATGATCAGTACTGCCACAATAAATGTTGATATTTTCCCATATAACTACTGCCACACCCACCTTCATAAGATAGAACATTTATATTAAACACATTACATATTTACCTTGCTTCCATAATAGTAAAGTAAAGTAAAAGTGATTTATTTACCAAATTAACATTCATCGCTAATAACACAGTGTAACAGTAACCCACACACTAGGCTGGGCCTGTATCGTGGGAGTCGTTCAGACTAACGGGTTAACAAAATAACATTGCGGCTTTAGGGGTGTGACAATACAAATTAAAGACGAATTATGGTTTTACAAAAATGCATGCAAACAAATGACAAAAGAACAAGTTACGTATACATATTCGTATTATCCTAGCAAGCAGGTAATCAAATTAAAGAAATGAAGTAGTTGTTTGTGTTTGAATAATGTGTAAGTGTATGAGAGTGTGGATGTGTGCTCATGTAATCCGGGAAACAGAAGTAGCCCTACGAGTGAAACGGCTCCTTGAATTGGTCGACAACATATGCTGTCGACCACTACTAGGTATTTTAAATTACAAGTCCTCAGTCTCCTTGTAGTTCAAGGATGGCAAAAACTCCTGAATTAGTTTTTTTGCCTCAGGCAGTGGGCATTGCTTGAGGTTGCACTTTTTGAGCACCGAGTTGTAAATACCAGGAAATATGGATAATTTAATTTAAATCGCCTAGCGAATCTAGAGCAGACCTTAGGGACAATTGCCTTGAAAACACGATTTTTTAACAAGTTAGAATAAGATGGGACATTAATTAAACTTTTATGCATAAATACTGCAACTCGCATTATGAAATAACTGTTATATATATTTATACATGTAACACTTATTCTTTTCCAGCTAATGAGTTTACACAAGAAATTCCAAAACTGTGAAACAGCTGTCCTCTTAGCAATCAAGCCAAAATTGCTACAAAAAATGTATGATTATAATGGATTAAAGGCAGCTAGGGAATTATATGAAGAGTTGATCAAGACCCCCCCTGTACAGCAAGATGTCCAGTATATCATGATTGAGATAGAGAAATCTCAAGATAAGCCAAATGCTAAGTTGATAAGGAAGTACTATGAATATTTGGCACATCACCACGGAAAGGATAATGTTAATGTTTGGATGGATTATATGAACTTTGAATCCACTCTTGGCAGTGCTCAATTATCACCAGGAATCTACCGGAGAGCCGTTGCATCATTGAAAAAAGAACTAGTAGATGACTTCATAAAAGCTCAAACTTTAGCACAAATAAAATAACACCAATCATTCTATGAATTTTATTCAATTACAATATACCCCAAAAGCGAGTAAAATAATATACAGTTGAGAAACAACATATTTATTTAAATATATCCACAGGTTACTCAACAATCTAGCAAAACGAGAGTATCCACAAGGACCGTTCACTAAATTATTTACACATTCATTGTACACATCTATCTTTCAACAAGACTTCAAATCTCTACTTTGGTGATTGTGGAATAACACTTAGCAAATAAACATAGATAGATAAATGCAATATATTTAGGTCTAAAGAGTGACTACTGCAAGGCTGCAATGGGAGCAATGTAGTACCTAAAGATTAAGGAGGCCCCGCGTTTGTGTTGCTTGTTTATTAGCAGGTCCCTCCAACAGGCATGCCAAGAGGGATACTTGGGCATGGCCGGGGGGATGCCGGCCTGCAGACTGCAGCCCGCGACAGCCATGCAGGTGGATACCACAACTAATGGGTATGTTAGTGTGCTCGTCAAAAACGTGAGCAGTGGCACTGTGTAGTAACGCAGATCCTTCGTCTTCACAAAGTATTTGTTTACATAATAAGCTAACACTCCCGTGACTGCAACACAAGTTAAATCCCCGAGTAGTTTAGGTATGATCCCATGGAAAAATCCGAGGATGCCGTCGTCCCTGTAGATAGATATGATTGCGCCTATCAATGAGCTGTATTGTTCTTCCTTGCCGATGAATGAAGCCATCATTCGTACTGACACGACGTGGAATGGGTACGACACAACTACGGACGCGGTGTGCATGATAATGTCTCGCCGGCCGAGCCTGACGTAGTCGTCAAGCTTGGGTTCGTCGTCGGTGATGATGTTAGGAGGGTCATTGATTTCTGGCAGGTCAATCCCGACTGCGTGTATTACCTTTGACGTTAGCTGACTTGACGCAATTAAGCCGAGTAGCCTAGCCGACAGACCTCTGTAACAGCCGAAGAACCCATCCGTAGCTTTAATATACTTGATGTATTGAAAACCGTTAGGTAATATCATGGCAGGGCGGCCGAACAATGTTGTCGATCGTCGAGGCGGCATAGGTTCGAATCCCAATTGGATGAGGACCTTCACATATTCCATGGGGTGGCATATTGTTGTAACGAGCAATTGAGACGGCAGTGCCGCTATTCTCTCTTTTTCAATTTCGTCCATATCCTGACAATTTCACGACCTACTTCTGAAATCAAAAACCGACCAAAAACTACAGATTTCAGACTTGTCACGTATTTAGAGTGTTGCCAGCCTTGATTATCTTATCAGATAAATAAGGACGTCACTCACGAGTTAAAATATTTTAGTTGTCTATTCCATATCTACCAAATTCACTTAGTTTTTACACGACTGGCCAAATACGAGTGTAATTTTTTTCGAACCAGTAAGGGTTCATATTTTGTTCATGATTGTTTTGAAATGAAATAAGGCGAAAACACATCTATAATACGTAAATAAGACGTGATCACCAATTTCGCTGTATCGATCAGTGCCTCCGTGGCGCAATTGGTTAGCGCGTTCGGCTGTTAACCGAAAGGTTGGTGGTTCAAGCCCACCCGGGGGCGATTCTTTTTGTTTTTTTTTCTTTATAAAGTTTCCGTTCTTAGGAACTATTTGTTTTATTTTTGTTTAATTTGCATTTTTAAATAGTTCTGATGCAAAATACGATACATTACGATACAAGTGCAGAGAACAGGAAATTCGCAAAGAGTGGTGATAAATTGAAACACGACCGAAGGGAGCGTTTTAAATCGACACGAGTTGCGAATTACCTGTTCGCACGTGTATCGTACAACGTTTTACAGTACATATGGCTCTTTAAAGTTTCGACATATGCACGTAATCTGCTGATTACCGCACTCGTGCGGTAATGTAGCACCATATGTACTGTAAAAATAATTATGTCACTAATATGTAGCATCTTTTCTTTAACTCCGTTTGATTGAGATTGACTGGTGACTAGAATCGAGAAATAATTTTCGTTTTTTACACAACTTATGCCAAATGCCAAAGTTGTTACGCCGGTTACGCGACCAGCGGATCACTCCACTACGCAGCTAGCCATCTAACCCTGAATCGTTCAGCGAAGTGCTGAGCGGATTCAGCGCTAGGCAGAACCATAGAGGACTCAAAACGGCCGCCAGGAAGATACTTCATTCAATCCCGATAGAGTCATGTGGGCCAAAGGGGCTGACTCCCCCTCCCGCAGGGTATACACAAAACGATATACAGGGTGATCTATCCAAATGGGTTAGTCAAAATCAATCAAAATCAAATATTTATTCTGCAAATAGGCCACAAGGGCACTTTTACAAGTCAAAGCGTGAATCTGTTCTTAGGAACCATGGCGTCAATTTGAGTGGCAAGAAAAACTGCATTCATAGATTTAAAAAATGAACTCTTACTATGATGTTGTTCAGGATTAAAACCCGGTCTTATTGAAGAAATAAAACTTACAATAGTATGTCTATTTCTATTGTGAATTTTATTAATTTTAGTTATCCTGTTTCCTTATACCACGGGTAGTATTCCACTCATCCAATATCTTTGTCCAATCTTTGATCACCTTGACGGAGGCCCATTCCACTTATCCAACATCTTTGTCCAAGTTTTTTTTTTTTCATGCGTAGTTTTTATATTAATTAAATGTCATCAGTATCTTTGATCAAATGTCGGGGTCCCTTCCAAGTTTGATGAAAGTTTGACAAAGATATCGGATGATTGGAACACCCTTACGCACGGCACACTCGAAATCATGGCGTAATAACCCCGCCGGTTGACGAAGGACTGTGGTCCACTGTATCATGCAAGCACTTCAGAAGGATTTTTATCATATAGCTGCATCAACTTTATACATCTCTAAGATCCTCCTCAGCCACGAATAAGACACTGCATCATTGAATGAAGCATTGCATTATGAATGAGGCACCGAATTATCATTATTATTATGAAATTTATGAAAATTATTGCATTGTGATAGAGTTACCCCCCATAAAATTGGGGGAGGCCTATGTCCAACAGTGGACGTCCATCGGCTGATATGGTGGTGATAGAATCAGGCTCTGAAATTAGTTCTTTTGTTCTATTTCTTCCCTTTTTGGGAATATGGGCATGAGTTTATGTACGTATGTATGTGGTAGATTTATTTGTAAGAGAAGGAGCCTCGAGAATCACATTGCCTATATAGGGGCCCGGACAGAGTTAATCCGGCCCTGAGCGGATGGTTCCCATTTTATCTCCTATCGTCCTCGATAAAACATTCGTCACGTTCTGACAAGTATGCGAGTGCGAGAGTGACGGGCGTTTTATCCACGACGATAAGTGATAAAATGGCAACCATCATAGGCCCGCAGCAGGTCGTACACTTTCATCCAAGCGGTCGCAAACCAGCACAAAATCAGCTGGTCGCTAAACGAAAAATGGGCCTACCTAGGTACATATTATGTAAGCCGCAGCTACATGTTACGTAAAAAATTATCATGATTTCACTACGAAATCGAATCAGAAACGATGAGGCCCGAAAGAGAACCAGGGTCGTCATCATAACTCAGCGAGTTGCAAGACTCAAGGAGGTATTTGTCTACCAGTGGACGTCTTTCGGCTGATCTGATAAGGGATAAAACTTTCAATGAAAATAAGTTCAAGTACCCGGAATCTCGTCCTAAACAAGTCCAGGACTATGGGTGTATAATGTATACCTACTTAAATACTCTTCATTGAGACGGCTAACAAAGAATACCATTTGGTCTACATTGTAGGACCTCACAGGTGCGCTATTGCAGACGCTGTGCAAGCTTCCGCTTGATCAAATACATTTTTTAGATCTAAGATTTAATTTGACATAAAATAATTTTTAACTTAAAAAATACTTAGTTTCAAATGTAATTTAAAATAATAAACGTAAAGAAACATATAATACCTAAATTATAGGTAGAGGTCCATGGCAATAATCATACCTATTGTACTTACTGAAGCACCTTCTCTGGATCTGGCAACGTTCAACATGCTGCCACTATACGTATTAAAATTAAAACTGCGATTTTTTTGTTGTTTATTTCATTGCATGTTTCAGAAAAGCACTATACATACCTCGGCCGGAAATATGGTGTTGCCGGCCGAAGACATATATACGGCCGAGCGTAGCGAGGCTGGATAGGTCTGATGATAGGTCTTTCGTCCCGGCCTCTGTAGTAATGTCCTATTTTAACCGACTTCAATAGAAGGAAGGAGGTTCTCAGTTCGTCTGCATGTTTATTTTTTTTGTATGTATGTTCCCCGATAACTTGACGCCGTCAGCCGATTTTGATAATTCTTTTTTTGTTTCAAAGTAGGTACCCCCAAGTTGGTCCCATATAAATTTGGTGAAGGTCTGATGATGGGATCTAGGAGGAATCGAGGGAAGTCCTCGAATTTGATAGGCACGCATATGCCGATTTTGGTATTTTCTTTAGGTAACCAAGCATTTTCTCACGGAAACCACAAATTGTGGCACGGAAGTACAAAATTGGAGTCGGTTTTTTTGGTATAATTTATTATCTGAATCTATCGCCGATCGTTTTCCAGTATTTAGAACCACCTAAGTGTTATCGAGGCGACCCGTGATTTAATGTTAGGTACAATCAAGAGCGAATTACAATACTGCGACACTTGGGATGCGTCAAAGTAGTGAAAGTGACAAGGTACTAAAATTAAAATCTATTTTTGCTGTTGACTGTACCACGGGGAATAGAAACTTAGGCATAGGGAATAGTTAGTATTAATATTTTAATCGAAATGATAAACAATTTCAAATGAAATACAATCATAAAAAAAAACTTTATTACCCACAGTAAAATATAACTAACAAACTTAAGCGCTAGAAGTCAATAACTCATTGGATCCGTCTTCATCTATTTTGTAGGGTAGCTGCGTGGTGAAGGTGGGAGGACCCTTTACTGTGGCTTTGGAGATACGATGGGGGAGCTGCAAAAATATATTTATGTATTTTATTTATGAATATCAACGATATAAAAAAATCAGACATATTTATACAAAAGGTTTTATGGTCATATTTTTAAACCCAAATCACCCAAAACGCGACTTTCATGTCCATAAAACTTATCATGCCAGCTGGCTAATCAATCAGGACCAAAGACGAAACTTAGAGTTACGTTGTAAGATTTAACGTATCTATTGTAGGTATTTGAAGGAAAACATTAAGGCACCTCGTGATCTTTTAAATTATCTTCGTCTTCATTTGCAACACTTTCTCCACAATCTGCTTCTCGGTCTTGCCCGTGTCCATTTGCGTCACAACTTTCACGGTCATCCTTATCATGTTCGTCACCATTTTCGCGATCACCCATGTGGCCCATGTCATCGTGATCGTCATCTGTTTCCTCGTGTTTTTCATTATCTTCGTCCTCGCTGTATTCGTCCTCTTCATTTTCTTCGGTCTCATCCTTTTCTTCAAGGGGCTCCCATGTCACGTCTTTTTCTATTAAGTCTAAAAAAAATGAAAATACGGGGTGTTACAAGAGACAGTCTCATTAATTTTATTGAATTCAGACCTCTGTGAAATTCCCTTAAAACCTCTTAATATAAAAATATTAACTCTTACGTAGCTGGTTCAATAAGAACCAATATAAACCTTAACTTTTTTATTAGAAAGGATTATCTATGGCTTTACCAATCTACCTGTAGGCAAAGTAAGCACGTACTGCACCATACTGTATGTAAGTACTTTACTGCACGTACTTTTGGCCGGTTAATGCTGTAAGAAATTTAATAATTGTGATTAAATACCCACCTCTAAATCTCAAAGAGCCTCTCCTAATAGCAGGTTTGTCTTCCGGTACCTCCACGAAAACAACTGTCGGGTCTATGGTCACCCCGTTCGGCTTCTTCTCAACTCCATCCTTGTTTGCTTCGTCACTATCTTTCAACTGTGGATAGCATTTTAAAAGTCTCTTAATATGATGTAATGATGGGTTGTTTTGCAGAGTAGTTATTAGTAAAACTTTGACAAAAGAGGAAGAGAGTGTTTAGGTATGTCCATGATTCTAATTTAATTTTAACACTTAAGTAAACACCTACTTAGGTACAGTCATAAACTTTAATTTGAGACCCCGTTAAGATTGATAGTTCTGTCAAACTGTATCGAAATTCAAGGAAAAAATATCTCTATCATATATTTGTGATTAATTTTCCATTCGATTTTATTTGCTGTCATCAAATTGATCAGCAATTACCAGCAATCCTTGTATTTGTATACTGTTAGGAAGCAATTAAAAGCGAGTAAAAAGGAACTACAAATCATTCATATTTAAGAAAGGTTCTTTTCTAAAATCAGTCATTATTACCTGCATGAAAGCGAAACTGGGTTCCTGTAGCTTGGTCGCAATTTCTTTGTTTTTCATAATGTTTTTGTCTGTTTCTTTCTCCAGACGAAGTCTATGAGCTTTGTGTGTTCGCCACATCTGTAGGGAAACAAGTTAAAATAGAGATTGCTTTAATAATGATCAAAATAACGAAAATTTATTCACAAAAAGTAACATAAAAGAAAATCTAGATTAGTAGGTTTCTTTTAGGAACGAAAGATTGATCATACTTGTGTGCGCGTAAGTTACGAAGCACTCAATATTGGCTGACCATTCTCCCGGCGAATCGGGCAACCATCGTGACATATATATGTAGATTAACTTACGTGGTATCCACAATAGCATAGGCCAAGTATGTAAACAACGATAAGCGCTATGAAGAACTTATCCGTGTTTTCTTCTTCGGCATCAGGCTGCTGGTAGAGCGAGTCGTAAGGGGTACGGGAGGGTGGGTCCTCCACCCAAGTCTTGTCGCCACTCTGAACATTTAGTAAGGTTAGACAAATTACGTGAAAATTTAGCTCCGGCTTGTCTTTTTACTAACTTAAAGCTTGAAATGCACAGAGCGCGGCGCAGCGTCGTTGCGGGGCGGAGGCGGATTTTCGTTAAAGTGTACGCGGTCCGGGGGTGTCGCACCAAAAACAGCGAGGTATAGCGGAGCGGAGGCAGCGTGTGTGACATATGAAACAGTAATCGACACTATCGACAGCCGAAAATATCGGAAAGATCAAAAATGCAAAACCACCTCCGCGCCGCACCGCGCCGCGCCCGCTCTGTGCGTTTCGAGCTTAAATGATAATAGCATGGACGATGTTGACGATAATCACGTCAACGATTACGAAAACGATGGTGACGTATGATAAAAATGACGATAGCAATAATCAAGGCGATGATAATGAAAACAGTGACGATAATGACGATGGAAATGTCGATGACAATAATGAAGCTGAGAGTTATAATATACTCCCGTACGATCAGGAAGCTCCCGTTATGCGCTGCGCCCAGCTGATCGCGGTCAGGCCAGGCTTCATCGAAGTCCGCGGAGCACTGCGCGCTGCGCACTCCTAACGCGTTCACCACGTTCACCTTCTCGGAGTCCCGCGTGAACATCATGTACTCTTCCAGCGGCTTCATTGTGTAGTTGTTCACTTCAACGAAAATATCTGCGTATTTGGAGAAGAATGCTGACTCTTTACCAAAATCAAGTTCAAATACTTATTCATACTGCAAATGGCCTCATTTGTCTAGGCACCGGTTCCCCGTGCGGTGGCCGGGTTAGAATAGTACCACCCCTTTTCTTCCCATGGGTGTTGTAAAAGTCTACTATGGGAATCGGGTTGAATTGTGTTGTGGCCGTTGTGGAAGATGGCTGCAATACCACATTTTGCCCATCTTTAAACCTACAATAGCTAAAAGTGGCACTGAATTTAAATTTCATGTGCTTTGCCTTTTGGGAATACAATCATGAGTTGTGTAAATTACTTAACTCCTTAATCAATCAATCTTGACACGGCATTGTAGAAGCCTACTTACTGGAAAGACATCCGTTGTATCCTTTGTAAATCTTGAGCCTTGGATCACTCGTATTAAGTCCTCCAATTTGAACCTCGTTAGAACCAACATCCAGAACTTCCCATGGCCCCTGTTCGGGTAGTTTTTCTAAAGGTATTTCTATCCTATCTATTAGAAGAATCGCATCATCACCTTGTCTAACATAATATACTGTGTGTCGAGCACCTGAAAAAAATAATGATTATATTACTCATTAATTTCTGATTAAGCTTTTTCAGAAAGGAATCAGACGTACCATTTAAGAAATTCCGGTGTTTAACTTCGACTCCATATGTAGAATCTTCACGATCTTCTTCAAATTTAAGATAACCGTCTTGTGTAATTGCTATTAGCAGGTAGTAACTGCGTCTGGAATTAATAACAGATAAAATAATAGCATTGCTCTGAACTAAAACAAGAACCTTCTCTATCAATGAAAAACAACTTACTGGTTCTCTGTTTGGAGTAATAGCAGAACAGTGTTTTTTTGTCGCAGATCGTTGCTGGAGAAAGCTAATTTGATTTTGACCTGGAATAATTGCCAATGTTAATATTATAGGTTGTTTCAACATTAATAAAATAAAATTCAATACGTAGCTTCTGTGGAGAAATAAATTCATATCAAATAAAGTTTGGATCATTAAAAATATTTATACGATTTTTCACTGCATTTTTACTTTTAATACAGGTCCTTTTAGCATAAATCCTCTCTGCAATATGCTCTCCCCATTAAAGTCTGCTCCTTTCTCTTCCATGCAATATTCCCCGAAATAACTGGTCAGTTCACAATTGCAGCTACTTTCTTGATTGGTGAAGTCCTCCGTGCATATGCCACCATTTTTGCAAGGTTCAGAGTCGCATTTCATATTACATTGAGGTAGAACCCCCGTAGTATCTGAAAATTAAATGAGGATATTGGCGACGTTATTAGTGACCCAGAGTTTCGATTTATTTCCTAAAAATAGCATCGTTTGGTTGTAATTCCTATCGTTTTCTGGAGTGTTTAACCAAAATGATTAGCAGTCTAATTTTTGTGCCTGCCTACCGGCCTATCATTATATTATGTCTGCCGGTTCATGATACTGATATCTGCTTTGTGTATTTAAATGCCATTCTAGTTGAAATATTACGTTGATACTTACCTTGATCAATAGTGTCTTTTGCCTTCCGAGGTAAGTCAACTACATGGTCAGCTATTTTAAAGCCTCTCACACAGCCCACGTAACCTCCTTGAGGCAGTATTAAAGCACGTGGTGCCAAATGGAGAGAGTAGTTGTCATATCCACCGAGATTCATTTGGAAGTAGTCGGTTGGAGGGGCAGGTGGGCGTTGAGGAAGAATCACCTCTGAAAGAACGTTAGATGTACATATTTGAGAAATCAATGTAGGAACTCGTAGCGGTATTACGAATGAAGCTTACAACTTGTATTCCTGGATATCAAATGTATTATTGCGGACATATTGGAATCCAGTATGGTACCTAGTTTTATTTGTTAACTTAATATCATAAGAAGAAGTCTTATCTCACCTAATTCAGGATTGATCCAAGGTTTATTTGTGTAGTTCTTTAGAAGCTTAGCAATTTTATCGATTGTAGTATTCTTATTATTAACGTGTAAAGTCGTAGTACTATTCATTCTTATAATAGCAATTTGCACACTTTCTCCTCTGTTAATATTCTCATAAGTTACGTTCATTTGTATAATTTCATTTTCATGGTTGAATAAATAAATTATTTCGCTTCCATTGTGGATAAATAGGTGAATGAAATTGTTCAGATTGTCGTTTGCATATAAGACTAAAGAGTTGTCATCATATGTTCTTAGGTTCATGAGAACATTTTCTGTCATCATTTTTTTTAGTCGGTGTTTTTCTGCATCTGTTGAGTTATCCACTAAGTAATTCTTCTTTAGATAAGCTTCTTTTGTTTGGAACGTTAAAGCTTTTACATTTATATCTGTAAGAAAATTGATATCAATTAAATAAGCTCATTCTCAATCGATATCATTTCGTATTATTTATTTATGAATTATGATTGTTTCGCTTACTGTCTTCACAATGTGTTCCTAAATGAGCCCACGGATTTTTGCAAATGCATTCGTAAGTGGACCACAGCTCCTTGCAAGTGGCTTTATTTTGGCAAGGGTTCGGAACACAAGACGGCTTACAGTCTTTGATAATTTCTGACAAATGTACAGACATGTAACTGTATATGTCTAGGATTTCACCATTGACAACAAGGCCTCTGAAGCATCCTATCAGTCCTTGGCTAACAGCTGCTGCAGATTTCTTGAAGTGTTCACTGTAAAGTAGCAACAAATAGTTAGGCGAAAAATTTTCACATTAAGGAAACAGAAACCCAGTCTAACTTAAAATAGGTACCTACTCATAATGCGACTGCTTACTATTTGACCGAGCGAGCGAAGCGTCTCCGTTTCAGCTTTCGACAAAAAATCTTTCGTATGTCTGTCTATCTGTCTGTATGTCCGGATGTTCTCCTCTACAGGTCGCATTTCTCAACCGCTTTTCGTGAATTTTTGTGAGCAAGTTCGATAATTATAAACTTGCATTTTGCTCACTGGTTTCAAGCAGGAAAGTCATTTTCACGCTCGCATGAAACTAGCATTTTGCTTACTGGTTTCAAGCGGGGAATGTCATTTTCACGCTCGCAGTAAAATTGCATTTTGCTCACTGGTTTCAAGCAGCAAAACCGCCATTGTCGAGCAAACTTTCCAAATATTTCCATCAATTACTTAGATAATGTGCCAAATCTCTTTCATCAATGAGTGGAGACAGAGTGAGACATAGCTGATGCTATTGATGAAACTTTTGACGTGTACCTTACTATTGTTTAACTTACGCAGTAGCTCCACCAATAAACATAGATCCCTCGAACGGTCCAAATTCCTCGTCCAGAAGCAGATTAAGCATCTTGTACTCCGTATTGAGCATGAACCTCACGTGGTAGAAGTTGTAGTCTATCCAGATCTTGTGCCACTCGCCTCCGTTCAGCTTCCTCTTTGAGTTGATTACAAGCTTTCTGTTTGTGCCCGTGTTTAGGGTGAAGTTGAATGTTAGCTCGTGTTCTGTGACAAAGTTATTTTAGAGTATTTAGAAATGTATGTTGGTTGGCATCTACTACCTACTATTACGCTGGTTCGATGTCCCAATGAAGATCTGACACAAGAGAACGCTAATCTTTCTTATCACAATCTATCCTTATCAAATATCGTTCCATCCTTATGTCCAAAGGCGTCCCAATTGTACACAAAAAAAAATTACAATTGAATTCTTACGAAGACTTCAAGAAGTTGTGTTTATGAAAGTGTGTGGTAACTCTTGGAAATGAAAAATTACTTACCACTAGTCAAAGCCACCATGAAAGACGGATAGTTGGGTCTGATAGGCGGCTGAAACAACAAAATGGCGCTTGTACCCGTTGTACGGAAACTAAAGGCGATGTCACCCTTCCTCCAACCTGGCACCTCTATGTACGATTGTGATGTCGTAAATGTCACTACGTATCTTTGAGTATCTGGAAACAATTTCAAATGTTAAGCCCATATGGATGGAAGGGTTATAGGTTTATTTTGTTTAGAACTCCCACATCGTTTTTCACGACCACTAACTTTGCCACTATATTATATAAAATTCGTAAATTCTGACAAACTAATGCAAGTAACAAACGACTATATACTCGGACCATAAAGTCGTTTTTGGCTTGAGTCTTTTTTACAGAACATTTACTACCTCGTCCGTTCCTAGCATACCTATAAATGATAATATTGATAATACATCTGTGATGTAATGGACTAAAGGCTTATTTTCACCGCCAGCAAATTGTCACTGCCACATGACATTGTCAGGTTTGTGAACTAAGTCATATTTTTGAAATTGTCCTTACTTGTCTCCACGCATTCCAGAGGCCCCAAGGTGATTCTACCCTGCGCTTCTTCCGTCAAGTCCTTCTGTTGTAAGAAGAACATCTCCGTGATGCCTAAGCTGTTGGGTACGACGAAAGTTCCTTCGTCGGAGTGCCACTTGTTCTCATTGGCATCACAGTTGCAGGTTTGGGTTGGATTGGCACAGGTTGCGTTGACACCACAGGAGCAATAACCTCTGTAATGAAATAGTGGAGTAAAGTATCTTATAAACAAGTGGCCGACTCAGACTAAGAAAAAAAGTGGGGATTTGAAATGTAAACATAGCCTGAAAAATCTATTGCTTAATAAAGCTTACTACTCCGTAGATGAATTTTTAAAAGATAGATCGCTGAAGGAACGAGTCTAGCATAAATATTAATTTCAATCATTAAATTTTGTACATTATCATAATTATTAAATATTAATTAAATCTCATCTACTCTCGAATATTGTATTATTCTGAAAACTGTCATAATATTTAAATATTTTACAGTACATATGGTGCTACATTACCGCACGAGTGCGGTAATCAGCAGATTACGTGCATATGTCGAAACTTTAAAGAGCCATATGCATTGTAAAATGTTGTACGATACACGTGCGAATAGGTTATTCGCAACTCGTAACGATTTAAAACACTCCCTTCGGTCGTGTTTTAATTTATCACCACTCGTTGCGAATTTCCTGTTCTCGGCACTTGTATCGTAATTTACTATTTCGTATGCATGTACTCATACGTGTATTTCATTCTGTAATTTTTCTAGTGAACTATGTAAGCATGCACATAGTAATCATTATGTGCCCTATCAGGGTGTCATGTACCTACCACCTAATTATACTTAACATCTTCTGTAATGCCCTTGACTTAAAATGTTGAATAAATTGAAATATTGTAAAAGTCTTACAACTATAGACATGCTATAGTAGTCTACGAGTATATAGGCCGGCTGCTTTTCATTACATAACGCCCATATCGGTGTGTGACAGTACAATAGTAGTAGTAGTAGATGTAATTATCTATGTACGAGGGGCGTTCAATAAGTTCTCGATATTAGAATGAAAACAAAAGAATACGAGCTGTTTTATTCTTATTTATCAATATACTCCTCTCCTACGTTTGTGCACTTATAAGACCGGTTAATTAGTTTTTTTAACTCCTCATAAAAATATTTTTTGTCTTTGGTGTCAAAATGCTCCTACACTACTGTCTTCAATGCTTCATTGTTAGAAAATTAATTTCCACATAGATCCTTTTTGAGATTGGGTGACAAATATATGTCTCTCGGGGTCAAGTCTCGACTATACGGTGGGTATATAATAGTTTCGAGTGCAGATTCAAGAGCAGCAGCCTTGGCAATATGAGCACTATGCACAGGGGCGTTGTCGTGAAGAAGCAGAACACCTTTGGACAATTTTCCCCTTCTGTTATGTTTGATTGCTTCCCTTATTTGGCATAGAATATTAGCGTAGTGCTCTCCTTTAATACTTACACCCTTTTCTTTATAATCGATCAGCAATATTCCATCACAATCCCAGAATATTGTGACGATGACCTTGCCAGCTGAAGGCACGACCTTGAACTTCTTGGGATGAGGAGTTCCTTTAATGTGCCACTGCATGGACTCTTGTTTGCTCTCAGGGTCATAATGATGAACCCACGTTTCATCTCTACTAACAAAATTTTGCAGTATCTTATCAGGAATTTCACCGCACACCTCAAGAAATTCGGAACAACAAGCAGCACGCGTATTCTTCTGAAGCGGTGTCAGCATTCGCGGTACCCATCTCACACTGACTTTTGGCATTATATCGTGTCTAGTACCAATAGAAAGGTTGGTTCTTTGAGCTATTGATTTCACCTTTACTCAACCATCCTCAGACATAATTTTCTCAACTTTTTAAATTTTCTGATGAAGAAGCTTCGACGGGCCGACCAGCTCTATGATCGTCTTTCATACTCTCTCCCCATGCTTAAAATGACTTGACCACTTCTGAATTGTTGATAAAGAAGGAGCAGACTCACGGTAAACATAATCCATTTCTTTTTTATAGCTTATTGATATTTTACCGGCTTAGACAAGAATTTTATTACCGCTCAGTGCTCTAATTTAACCAACATTAAAAAATCGCTCATAGTGATCACGTTTGTTCGGTACTTGCAAAAAAACAAAAGAACATCGCCGTTTGAATTTTACTTTATTTTAATATTAATGAATGACTTTTACCGGCCAGTATTAAAAAGTTTACCAAAGAGGTTTAAAAGATGTCAATACCGAGAATTTATTGAACACCCCTCGTAAGTACGAGTAAATCGTATATAAATATACATACATATAACCAGACAAAATTAAAACAAATGAAAGAACAAAACGGGTAGGAAACGTTAAAAATGTTACTATTCTTTGTAATTATAAATATATAGTTGAATTACTAAAAATATTGAATGTCATGTTGATAAAAGAATGTTAGGGTTGAATGTCGAACGACGAAGAGCGATTGGAAGGCCCAGAAAGCGATGGATGGATTGTGTGAGAGAGGATATGAGTATGAGAAACAAAGGAGTAAGCGCTGTAGTGACGAATGGAAGAAGAAAACATGTTACGCCGACCCTGCATAAGCGGGATAAGGGCAAGGAGATGATGATGACTAAAAATATTGAATGAAATACCTTTTGACATCTCCCAAGTAATCCACAGTATCGTTAGAAGACGATATGAACCAAGTAGCACTGTGCAACTCCAAAGGAGCCATGTTGCAATCGTACTTTATATATTGTCTACAGTATAGAGAGTGGGAAATTAGCTCCTGAAGCATTTCAGCTGTAAACTCACGGTATTTTATTCTGAAACTAAAATCCTGACCTGAGGCTGATCGGACATCCTGAAAGAAAATGGATACTTCATTTCTGAGTTGACGTGATTAGTTCGAAGACATGCGTTCGTATTGAATTTTGTATTTGAGGTGTGCAGAAAAAATAAGATAAATATTTGTTGATTTTTATGATATCACTTTGTTGTAGAGGTTCTGAACGCTAGTAAGTAATTTTAACTTTATAGATAAAATCATACTTTATTTATCCTTTATTACGTTTGAGTTAACTTACTGATCTATCTATTGTGTAGGTGTATCTTTAACATTATCAATAAACTTTACTGCTCCATAAATTTTGGCTGCTGAGTTCTCGAAGCTCTCTATGGAACAGCCGAATTTTATGGACAAATTCTGACATGTCTTTTTTTGTATATTTTGTAAATAAATGAATATACTTTTGTGTCCTTACACATGCCTTTACAATTTGGCCTGTGATAAAAACTACGTTCTGTGGGTTTGACTCTGACAACTTACCACTTGACTAGGAAGGTTGTGTTCAACAACTGTAGTAGAAGAATCAGCGTCGATTTGAAATTCGCACTTGACGTGTGCTGGTGGGAATTTGCCGTTGCCATCGATATCTATCAGATATACGTCATTTCTGGTGTACCCGAGGAGGGCTAGTTCCTCACACGTCTTTCTGAATGTGGCGAAGTGGCAATTCTGTCCTATGTAGCCTGCAAATAATAAGAGAGTTGTACCGTTTTTTTTTGTTTCACTATGTTTTGCCGATTGGCGTACAAAAACATTGGCTTAAATATCTATCTATTTTTTACTAAAATGGTTGAACTCTTTGCACGGTTCGAAGGCCTGGCTGGCAAGACATTAAAAACTTGAAATTTTTGTTGATCGATACTTCAAACATAAAATATTATATCGATTTATAATAAGCGCAGATAATTTGTGATAACAAAGTATCAGAATTTGCTAGAGTTGGAAGTTTGAAATGCATCACCGCCTGGAGAATCTCAAGTATGTAGATATATAAATTTTACTTTACTCTTTCACACTAACATTATCTGCTTCTCGATTTTTAAAAACCGGGTATTTAATCAGGCCGGATTGTAATATGAAATTAACACTATACGCCTAATTATAACGATCCAATTTATTTTAAAATTTTGTAGCGGTAAAGGTAGTTGAAATAGACCAAAAGCAACAAAGTAGCACCATTATTCGCGTATAGCTTTGAATTAATATGTATTTATTATTATTTTCATCAATCGACAAAGAAACCAAGCGTTGTTTTTTTTACTAAAATGTCCAAAGCAACGACTCCTCAGATTACGTTACAAGTTGTACGATACAACGTACCAGTTTTATCACAGTCGCAAATTACTCTGTCTTCTCTAATAGAGCAAATACCTCCATGCTCACAAGTGTTGGGCCTCGTGCAAGGGTCTACATATCTGCAGTCGTCTATGGCGACTTCGCCAACCACTCTCTCGGTGTTTATAACAAACCTGTGAAAATATGGTTTCATTTTAGGAACGTCATAAACAAAAGAAAAACGATTGCCACGTCTTTTCCTATAAAAATTCTGTCGATTGTTGTAATACGCCTGTTAATTAATCAAAAAACTTCGCAAAAAAGTCTTCATATTGTAGATTTCTATTCACCTTTTTCAACTTGATCAAATAATATGTAATAAATTTACCTTGGTTCTATGAGTAGTCCATTAATTTTGACATTCCTCATACACCCAATTAGGCCTAAATTAGCTGATTTCAAACCGCTACCGATGACTATTTTGTCTTGAAGACTGAAGTCCAAGCCTAAAAAACAGAAATTCAGTCGAAACGAACAAGATTTCGAACAAAAAGCTTTTATTTTATTACATGTTTTTTTATAATCACGACTTACCAAACATTTGTGCAGGTTTATTATTATGGTCGACAGTTAGTTTGAACCTTCCTTTAGTATATTCCAATTCTACAGTATGCCAATCGCTGCTGGCGTTGAATTTTACAGATTTCAATACTGTAACGTTCTTTCCTACGTCTGATACTAGCTCAAACCTTATTTCTTCTTTCACCATTCTGACCTGGAAATGTAGGTAAGTACAGATACCAAAATTTACATCCATTTCACATCCATTTGAACACCACAAAACTTGGATGTGCAAAGATTTTTAAAAACTCCTAGTAAAAATATTAAGTGAGCGTTTATGTGATCTGTTTTTTGTAGGCACTTTTATAAAATCGCTGTAATTTTTACTGCGTATTGAATTACTAAGGACCTACCTAATTACGAGTACATTACATAGGCGAAATACTGATAGTCGGTCTTTGGCTTACCTCCCAATATCCTTGTCCGGACGCAGTTGTAGTTTCGCTGTAAGCTAAAACCGCCATATTCTTGCTCGTTTTAAATTCAAATATCAAATTGAAACTGTGCGTATTATTATGTACTGGCCACCAAATATGTGATGTTGCAAAAGGATACGTGATTGGTATAACTTCAATATCGATTTCTTCAAACTCTGGATCAAGTGCCCCTATGTAATGGACCTTCGGATTGTTTTGTTTCAGCTCGTAAAGTATTGATACATCATTATAATATACATATTTGAGATTACCAGCGAAATTATTGAATGATTTCAGTCCTTTCATCTTGTGCAAATCAGGGCCACCTCCTATATAAATTTCAGGATCTATGTAAACGAATTTCGCTTCTCCAGGGGCTATATAATTTTCTATTACGTCATCCAAATACACAAGAAGTGTCTTCTCATGTAGAGTAACAGTCAAGTTATGCCACTGATTGTCATTGACGTTGTTACCTATGTAATCATCTATGGGACCATCTCCTAAATCTATTTGTAAGGCGACTTTCTTTTCATGGACTGACAGAGCTATGTAATGATGCTTGTCGTCGATTTGGCCGCTGGCGTAGAAAAGTGCTGAGTCGTCGAAACGTGTCTGTAAATTTAACGAGGGTTACATGCCGATGTTGTCGTGCTACATATGTAAATGATAACACGAGCCTACAAAATAACTCGAGTGTAGCCACCAAAACATTTCCGTCCCGCTCGCTCGCTAATGTTAGCTCGATACGCTATATCGTGCTGCTCTTCTCCAGCGCACATAGCAAGATGTCCACAGTTTCCGTGTTCCAACGTGTGTTGGACCAACTTGCGAAATTTGAATTAAATAATCATATTTTTATCTGAACGTTAGATACTCCAATATCTAACGTTCAGATTTTAGATGAATTAATTATCAATCTATTTTAGAAAGAAACGTGAAGTAGTTTAGAAACAGTAGCAGATTTTAATTAGAAAAAGCCATTTAATTTTTATTACATTACCGTCTTATAAAAATGTTTTTAACCGACTTCAAGATTTCAAAAGACGAGGTTATCAATTTGGTTGTATGTTTTTTTTTTTTGTATTTTTTTTTAATGTTTGTTACTCCATAACTCCGTCATTTCTTAACCGATTTGAAAAATTCTTTTTTTGATTGTATGTATATATATCCAAGTTGGTCCCGTTTTTGTCAAAAGGCAGTTCTGATGATGGGATCCATGAGGAATTGAAGGAACTCCTCAAATCTTTAAGGCAAACATATAGGTTAAGCAAAATACTAACAAGTATGGATGATGTAATGTCCGAAATAAAGATTTATTATTATTATATATTAGTGATTTTTGTGTTTTTATCAACAAATCGAGCATTATCATACAAAAATGTGACATTTGATGAAGTGGAACTGCTGATGATGATCAGAACAGAACTCTTCAACGACGAAAAGTTCACGTTTGGCGATTTGACCTTCTAGCTGTGTTTGTTAAGCAAGTTCTATTTTCACGATTGATTTTTGTCATGCTCGAGTTCTGATGATGGGATCCATTAGGAATCGAGGAAACTCCTCAAATGTGAAAGGCACACAAATAGTGATTTTAGTATTTTCATGAACTAATCAAGCATTTTCATTCATAAAAGTGACATTTGATGAAGTGGAACTGCTGATGATGATCAGAACGGAACTCTTCAACGACGCGTAGTTCACGTTTGGCGATTTGTTCTCTTCGTTTTGTTTGTCAAGCAAGCAAGGTTTTTCCATGATTTCATGAGGAATTGAGGGTACTTAGTCTTCTACCATTATAAACATACTTATAGCCATTTTTGTATTTTATTGTATGGAATCAAAGAGTGCACCATCTAAGATTAATAATCTTTCACCGGACTCCCCCATTGAAATCGGTTTTTTTTCTTAAAAATTATGTAACTTTAAACTTTTATCTACTTTAAGGTTAATTTATTACCTACAGAATGAGGTCTCCTCGAAAGAGTTTTTATTAAAACATGAAATCATGTGACGAAGTTATGCGTAATCTCATAATTAAGTCCAATTAATGTCATCATAAGCGAATATCGTTCAATAAACAATCTCTCGATCATGACCAATTACCAATCCTCCAATGATTATCAGTTTATTACGTGACATTTCCTTTAAACTTAAACTTAACCTGACACTGATGATAATGAGAATGACATTACGTTAAAAATTCACGTAGAATGAAAGTTAAAAAGCCTAATAAAAA
Source organism: Notocelia uddmanniana (assembly GCA_905163555.1). Lineage (NCBI taxonomy): Eukaryota > Metazoa > Arthropoda > Insecta > Lepidoptera > Tortricidae > Notocelia > Notocelia uddmanniana. Next base: position 8,074,376 of record LR991064.1, read on the forward strand.
AGCAAACGAGAGAAGGTAAGTTTGATTGAGTAAATAATCCAATATTAAATTGTTAGTCTCTAAATAATATATCTGGGCGAACTATTTTTCGCATACCTATATTTCATTTCGCATAAGTTTCATTTCCCATATTACAAAATTATTAAATTTCCAGCTCATTAAAATAAAAACGTCGCATATAGCCCAGATTAGGTTAGGTTTTATATTATAACAATCGCGAAAGAACGGTTTCATAAAAAAAAATAGATATGAGAAATGAAACTTTGTATTATAAATCATAGAATTTGCGAAAAAAAATTTTTATGCCTATGCCAAATATTGAACGCGGCCAACGCGGGTCATTGGACCCGAGACATTGGTCTAAGTTTTTTTAAATGTTTCTAGGATTAATAAATGTTTATTTTACACGACTTATATTATGTAATACTAATTACTTAAACATATTGTAAAAGCGTTGATTACAAAATTTACTCTATACCATGACTTGATAAATAAGAATTATTTGCCATTGGCGGTAAATTCAGTATGATAAAGTGAAACATACATAGAATCCATTACATTCGATTTAACGAGGGTCAACAATGAGTCACTTGATCCCTGATCAATTTCATGCAAAGCATAGAGCGGATCCTTTCCATAGTGAAAATGTATGTGTATTTTAACCCTTTGAATGCCATTTCATGAACGGTAGTGACACTTAAGTACCTATACGCCAATTCATTTTCCATAAAAGATAGAATATGAATCTTAGTGTAAAGCACGAAGGACAACGCACGTCATAAACACCTATAGTGGTAATTGGCGCCAAAAGCACGACAACATGCGACACCTTTTGGTGTTCTTGGCGTTCAAAAGGTTAATTTATACTCATACCCATATGAGGAGCTTCGGCAAATTATCTATAATATTAAGGACTAAGGTAAACGTTCCGGTATTTGACTAAGACCTAATACCGAACCGATTCACACCGAACGGCCGGAGGGTTACTCATACTCATATAACTTATTGCATACATAAAAAAACATATTTTATTTTATTATTATTTATTATTTTTATGCATGATATCCATCCATTAGTATTATACATTTTAATTAATTTTTATTTTAAAGGCTTAAGTCTGTAATTTATAATATTTTTGTTATCTATGAATACATTTAAAAATAAATACCAAGATTAAAGGTATTTAATTCCTTTAAGTTTGTGAGTCAAAAATTCATTAAGGGAATAATAGCATTTATGTTGTAAAAATAACTTTAGTTGCTTATAATAAATATCGTATTTGTCCAGAATTTATGTTGTATTGTTCGAATTCCTTTGACTCTGGTGGGGTGCGCATCGACTCCGGTAGTTCGGTGTGACTCGTCCCTAATACATGTAATAAAAGTGAGGAATAGGGTGTCAATTACTGAAATAAAAGTGACAAATGTTGTCACAATTTCTTTTTCTAAGTAGCCCCTTTCTGGGCGAAGTCTACCCCCTTGACTACCACTCGCCTCGGTACCACTTGTCACACGCTTTTACTTACTTTGAAATGCAAGCTGACCCTGGTATTGGTAGAATGCACTCGATCCTTCCAATCATACACTCTGTACGACACGTAACTCGAGCCGCGAAGCGTCAGCACCGTCGCCGCTGCAATGTCATCGCATGACGTAATACATTCCCAATTATAAGTGAAAGTGGACAATTATCTGTTTTTTTGTAGTTATAAATAGTTTACGAGTTAATCCGGAAACTTATGTTACGTGGCGTGCTATCACCAAATTTGAACATTTTCGATGGACAAGTTTGCAACTTTTTTTTTAAATAGTGTTAAAACGTACCTATTCAGCGACAGAAACTGACTTTAAGTTTGATATTATCTTTAATGATCTTTTTTAAATCTTGTATCTTGCTTCTATTTAGAGACAAAATACATTTTACAGAGACATAGTTACCTAAACAGCCACTAACTAAGCAAGTGTGCATTTGCCGTCGCATTTTGAAATCAGAAGAGGCGATAGCCGACCGATGCTACCATGACTTTAGTTGTAAAGTCACTGACAAATTTATTAACAATCACTTATTATTAATATCATGACTCAGAACAAAGTTAAGAATACTAACTGTAAAAATCACAAAGGTCCTCTTCATATTTAGTCCCGAAGCAGTCACACCTGTACCCATTATATTCATTGATGCACCTAGAGCCTTGGAAGCAAAGGTTTTCTAAAGTCCTGCACTTGTCTATACAGCCTTCCTTGACGTTTTCATGTTTGGTCGCAATGAGAGGAACTATTGGTAGTAGATCTGAGGCTGCCTTGCCTGAACTGAGAACCATATCACTAATGCAACCCACGAACGATTCTATTATATATTTCACACCGTGCAGTTTTTCTTCTGAGCTTAAACCTGTAATATAATGGGTTCTAGATTACAGTGGATTTCAAACATATTTATCATCAATATATCTTGAATGGCAGTTATGTTACGGCAGAGTACCTAGATCTGTGATTAATTTTGTTTGCTAAAGATAGTTATCGCTGCCGGGGCTAAGATGCTTACCTCCGATGAGAATCACAGACGTCAAATTATCTGTTATACCGTAATTTGTGTCGAAACTTAATCCCTGCAATTATAACGAAATATTAAAATAAATTGATGTCAACGATATAAAATAGTGGCTCTCAGTCATACCTTGAGGTACACCTCTTCTTTCATTTGATCTACTTTGGCTATGAGTCTTGCGCCGTGAACATCAATGGTAACTTGCACGCTGTGCCACTGGTCTCTGTTCAGAGCTCGGCCAACTGTCACGGAAGTCAGGTGTTTTCCGAATACATGGACCACTGGAAAAACGACAGTTATATTACATACTCGTACTCATGTAACGTTGCTTGTCTTCCTTATGATACGATGAATAAGGTCACCAAAGTTCTTTGTGGTTGGTTGATGGCTAGGTCAGGAGACCTATTTATCTATTTCACACTGTCAATAATTATAGCGTTTGCTCAGGTAGAAAACCATTTTCTACCTGAGCAAACGCTATATAGGTATTATTAAACAAAGTCTATTTTCTGCGATCTATAATACAATCTGGACACAGGCCACGTCCTTCGGCTGATATGATGATGATACAGTCTGATACATCTTAAAACAGTACCTTTAAGTTCTCCTTTCTCCACAATAACGTATAAGGCGTAAGGCTGCATTTTGAATACAGGATTTTTCACATTGTGGTACACTAATAAACCGTGAGGTAGCCTAGTGCGAAACTTAAACGAAATTTCTCTGCACAATCTGAAAGAAAAAGCAAATATTATTGTAAAAACACGGATCATCGACTACTTTATTGCACTTTGTAGAGTGTATTTTTCGGTATACACGCAACCGGTCAGGAACGAAAAATGTCAGTTAGACAAAAAGCCAGAAACGCAGAATGGTCGAAACGCAGAAAGCCAGAAACGCAAAATGCCAGTAACGCAGAAGGCCAGAAACGCAAAATTCCCAAAGAAAATTAGAGACAAGTGGAAAATTTATGGCTACAGTAGCCTAGTGGTCCAAGCATGCGGCGGTCAAACGTTGGTCGCTTAGGGCGCATTGGGTCCCGTTTGCAGAATATCCCTTTGTCTCGTTCACAGAAGGTTCCTTTTGTAGATGCCCCTTTCGTAAAATGCCCGCCTACAAAATGTTAATGTTTGCAAAACGTCCCTTCACATGTTTCGCATAAGGTCCCGCTCGCAAGGAGTGTCCCATTCGCAAAACGTCCCGTTCTCAATATGTGTTTCTTGCTTTTAAATTTAAGTGATAATTCAGAGCAATAAAGCAAACGTAGATACTAATAGAAAAAATTAATAACAAAACGATGAAAAATCAAAACAATAGAAAGTATATTAAGTCTCTATCAAAAAAATCTTTGGAGATAGATTAAGTACCTACCCGGGAACGATAACAGATAAGTATTTTACACGTTTTCCCTGACAACATTTCATCGATGAAATGGGGGTGGGGCTTTGTATAACGAGTAGGCATGTTGCGATTCAGAATGGATTATTTATAACTTTCAAAATGTTGAGGGCTAACTATAAAGGTTTTAATAAGTATTAAAAGTTTACAACTGGCCAAACTATGTATTAAATTAAATATAAAAATATTGGTAATTTCGCGAGCTTACTAGTTGAATGTATGGAACAAATTTTTTTCCAAGTTCGTGACTGGTCCCATAGTAAAAATTGACCGTATCGATTTAGCTCCTAAAAATGAAAATTACATAAAATCCCCCTAAGTAGGAATCTGATGAGTGATGAGATGACTGAACAACGGTGGAACATCAAAACTCACCTCAATTGAAACCGTTGTATAATATCACCATCCAGCTGTATGAACGTATTATTCTCAGCGAACATAAAGGTCCTATGATGTCCAGACTCCGCGAATGTGAGGAATCTGTCTCGATCGCTTGGTGGTATGGGTGGGATGACTGTCGCGTATGTAGACGTTGAAATGTTGTATGTGGAAGCACTGGAGGCTGTAGATGCTAACGCTAGTGTGGTTGGTGGTAGAACTGTGAGAGCGGATAAAATGATTATTATAAACAAAACTGTTTGAATTTGGCCTAAGTTTGGTGCGAATGTTCGCGCACATTTTAATTACAAACAAAAGAATCGGTTGAAGTAACAGTATTAGAATACAGGATGGATGTTGTACTTATCATTATTTAAATATACTTATTATTAAACCCCATGTCAACCTACATTGAAACCGAACAGTATGTTAAATTTTAACATACTGTTGGGGCAAAAAATTAATTTGTGTAATAAATGTAACATTTTTTAAGATTATAGCTATAAAAAAATAACACATAAATGATTAATAATAAAATATCAAACATGTAAACACGGCACTACAGTATAGAGTTCTTTAAGAAAAGAGTGTATACATTTTTAAAGTGTCGGCAACGCGCTTGTGACACCCCAGGAGTTGCTGGCTTTCATAGGCTGCGGTGACCGCTTACCATCAGGCGGGATGTATGCTTGTTTACCACCGACGTGGTAAAAAAACTCGAGTGGGATATAAGATTTCAGGCTGAGTAATCAATTGCAGTATCACAGATCTACATCTAGGTTGAGGTTTGACTACAAAAATGTATTTGGAAAAGTTTCAATTCCGCTGAAGTATTTGATTGTATTTATATTTTTAAAGATTGATAACAACAATAATGGCAGGCAACTGATATTAACCGACCAAGCCCACTAGATCAACGAAATGTGTAACTTTTCTTCCGAGACAGTTACTTGTCTACTTTGCTCGGTTGGGTTACATGTAGTGCGAGCTACTTTCGACATCAGCTGTCCTGCCTGTCCTACATAAAATTTGAAACACTAGCCAGCACACGATCATCCCTCATAATTTGCCACAGCAGATCGTTTCTTTTTAACGGTCTCATTTGAAGATCCCTCCAGCATAACCGCATGGATGATGGATGGATGGGCATATTAGGCATGGATGGATGGCGGTCTTGAGAACAGTAGGCCCATTCTTTGTAACGTTAATACCTTCGGATCGTATCTACGGATCATAGTAGAAAAGGCAACTGATAGCTGATGATCTTACCTTTCTCCTCGGGAGTCAGGTCTACAGGCAAGCTGCTCTCGACATCAGCTGTCCCACATAAAATGTGAAGCACTAGCCAGCACACGAGCATCCCTCGTCTTTGCCACAGCAGAACCATTCTGTGTTACGTTCATTTATCTATGGATTTTATAAGAAAATAAAAATATTCAGAAAAAACCGATTCGTATATAAATATAAAAGGACGCGAGCTACTAACCAAGAATTTAGCTTGACAGCATTTTGCCGTGATGGCCAATAATATCATTTAGGAAGTGACATCGAACATACAAGTGTGCGGTATAATCAGAAAATGAAAAGAAAATTCTTCTCGTTCCTGGTAAAGGTAACGTTAATGGAATTAGTAAAGACGCAAAGCTCAAACGGTAAATTAAGTTTGATAGTATTTAATTTATAACTATTTACTCTAATCGATATTAGTTAGGATTGAACTGTTTAAACCGATCAAAACTGGCACAAGTGTAGGATGTTTGGATAGGTATAATAAATAATAAATCCGTGACTTCTGAAGAAATAAACCACTGCAACCCAACAAAACAAAGGGTATCTAAATACAAGGAACGGTTATTCGGAACAACTGTTAAAATAATTTCCTTAAATCCACTTCCTTAGTTCATACTCAAATAATCGATTATTACCTTTGTAACCCTTAAACACATAGCTTTAGAGTTGAAATTGGTATCATTTTAATTCGCATAGGGTATCGGGCGGAAATGTGGTTCGTGTGGGATTCGAAAAGTGGCCAACGTAACGAGGCCCGCCTCGCCTCTGTCTTTTCTTAATAAGACGGAGGTCAAAGAAGACCTTGCAGAAATGTCATGGGCCAAGGATCCTTGGTCATGCTTAGGAGCTAAATTGGCTCAAATAACTGCACCTCCACTGTCGGTTGACACATCGGTTTTGACAAGTCTGTATCTGACGTTTTTGGCCGGACATAAGAAGGGTCCTTTGATAATAAATGTTTTATGTAAGGAAATATTTATGTTATAAAGTTATCCTTGGAAATAGAAGAGAAAATTTTGAGACTTACGAATGTAAATAATATTTGTGATCCTTCTATAAAAAAATGCTATAAAACTTTCATACACACTAAGATTATTATTAAAACACTGAAAAACTTCACAAAACTTGAAAAAACTTTTGGTAAGTAATTACGCAAAACATTGCGAGCGGAGCGCAAAAACAAGAGAAACAAACTTTTTAAATTTTCGAATATGGAACGTGGCGATGTTTATATTATTTTTATTTTTAAATTTTGTTCGGGATGGCACTGCTGGTCGCGTCCCCGCTCTGCCGCGTAACTGAGTGGCTAACTGGGAGTAATCACACCGGCAGGCAATTTGTTCATGGGTCAGAGTTGCTCCCAGACTAAGGACACACGAGGTTAGAAAGAGTTTCAATAAATCTATTGTAGGCATTATTATAGTATTATGGGGGCGCGCGTTCGATTTATCTAAATTGTAGTTGAATGTAAAGCAATAATGTTGTAGTCACGTGCGATCTTGAATTACTTATCCTTACGTCTAATATATTTTTGTACCTATGTAGGTAATTATGTACACCCCTTACTGGGAGAGTGAAAATTACTTATTTATTTTTGATACGCGTAGAAAAACAAAACCCGCTAAAACTTTAATTTATATGTTGTTCAACAGTAGCTAGTATTGTTGAACTATTTTATGTATTGTGGTACATTCCTTATGACTGTCTCTTGTTACATTTAGTATTATGTCATAAATGTGGGATTGGTACTTTTTGATAGCTGTGTTAGGTGCTGGCTGCTAGATGATGAATAAAGGACGTTCGAATGTAGTTTGAATTGTTTTGGAATGGCGAATGATTTGACGTAGGATTGAGTATGAAAGAAGCGTTGGACGGTGAACGATGTTTTAATATAGCTGTAAATAAATTGAAGATTTTTCACAGTTATTCATTGTTTTCCTGCGCCGCTCCTACATTTTGGGGGCACGACCGGGATCGCGACGCCAGTATGAACGAATACTGAAAGTATAACCCTAGACAAATACGGCGATGAAAGAAGAAAATATTCAAGACGACGACGAAGATTAAGAAGACGGACGACGAAAAATAACGACGAAGAAGTAGGTAAGGACGAATTTATTACGTGAGAAGACGGAAGACGAGACATGAATAGGCTACATGAAATTATTACATTGCGTGTTTTTACTGCAGAAAACGATTACGATGTGCAGATGTTTATAGAGGATGTAGAGAAAAAAGCATGTTTATACGGATGGACGCCGAGGCATCAATTCCTGATAGCGAAGAAAAGGTTCTTCGGCACAGCGGCGCTGTGGCTACGGGCGGAGCTTGCGGAGGAAGAACCACTCGACAGTTGGCGTGATTTGAAGTTAGCCTTGCTGCGTGAATTCTGCGAGGATACGTCTGAAATACATGAAAAAAAGAAATACAATGGCGACAGATTTGAAAATCATGATATTAATGAGTATCGCGACATCCACGATGACGATGACAGTTTGATACGATACGACGCGCATCCGACCGCGCAAGTGACAAGTTTCGATAATTCGACGAAAGAGTTCGAACCAATAAAAGAAGAAAATTTGACAATGTCAATCGATGCGAATGCGTGTCACATGGAAATTAAATACCAAACTGTCAACGAACGTTGCAAAATCGGACAATCTGGAGGAATGGGCGAAAGCAGAAATCAAGACGTACCTGAGGAGCAGCGGTGCGACTCTATTCGCAAAACTGACGAAAATATGCAGGATATGTGGGGATTTCGACAGCAGAGGTGTGAAGATTTACGTGCGCGTGTAGCCTGCCACATTTTCTCAAAGTCCGCTGGACCCAAGATTCGACTCACGGAGGACAGTTCTCGTAAAGAAGGCTTCTGTTACACTGACACGGGCACGGCGAAGACCTACGACGTAACCACGGCGCTGCTACGACGCGACGCAGCGACGGCATCAATTATAATGTGTTATGTGTTTTATGTGTTTGGAAGTATTGGTTTTATTTGTACGGTGTATTTATGATTAGTTAGATGGTTTGATGTATTTTTTATATGACGTTGTATATAGGGTGTGTTGTAAGTGACGGTGTATGTAAGATGTGGATGCTGGTGACGGGTAAGTGCGGTGTCTGAAGGTGCATGACTGAGGGACCAGATCATGATTGCAGGATTGGCCGAGTGTGGGATTGGTACTTTTTGATAGCTGTGTTAGGTGCTGGCTGCTAGATGATGAATAAAGGACGTTCGAATATAGTTTGAATTGTTTTGGAATGGCGAATGATTTGACGTAGGATTGAGTATGAAAGAAGCGTTGGACGGTGAACGATGTTTTAATATAGCTGTAAATAAATTGAAGATTTTTCACAGTTATTCATTGTTTTCTTGCGCCGCTCCTACATAAATCTTAATGGAACAAGACTGAAACAAATATTTAATATGTACATACTTGCATTCACATACAAGCGGCAGTCCATGATACTATCATTCTAACTTCGAGAAGATTCAATTCTGTCTTGTTAAAGACAGAAGACTTCCTCTTTACTTGTGTTTTGCACTGCCAGTACGTGCACTAATGAAACTCATTTGAGGGTATCTTCATCTGTATCTGCTACTATTTTTCTTGAGTATTGGAAGTTTTCTACGTATTTAAGTATTTACTGAACTGCCATCTTCAATATAGGACGAGCATTATAACCGCCTCTAGTAGTAATATATGCAATAAATCTATAGATGTAGACTTTTATCGAATGTCACCGACTGTCTTCTACGATGGCCGATAGTTTAATTGCAATTTTGATTTATATAAATGTAGGAGCGGCGCAGGAAAACAACGAATCAACTTAATAATTTTCTTCTTTATTTGCAATAAAGCAATAATATAAATCAATCACCTTTCTTCGTTCGAGTCATCTTTCATACTGAATCATACGTCAAATCATTCGCCATTCCAAAGCAATTCAAACTCCATTCGAACGTTCCTTATTCATCATCTAGCAGCCAGCACCTTACACAACCATCAAAAAGTACCAATCCCACACTCGGCCTTCCTACAATCATGTACTGGTCCCTCAGTCATGCACCTTCAGACACCGCACTTACCCATCTTAATCAGATACATCTTACTTACGTCATCTTCACAACACACCCTATGTACACCTTATTTACATCGTATAATAGCAAAAAAACATCAAGAACACTAGCTACCGAACAACACACCGAACAAATAAAATCTCAACTTCAAAAAACATAAAAACACATGATAAAACACATCACTTGAAGTTCTCGCTACTCCGCTGCCGATGCCGTAACGTCGCTGCATTGCTGCCTTGTCGCAGCTGGTCGTCGTACTTGCTCTGGCAACGTGGTTCTGCCGGATACTCCTCACTTTCCGCATTCTGGTCCTCACGAAGTAATCGTGGACGGCACTCTTCGATACTTTAAACCGTTGTAAGTTTAGTTTCGGTAAACTCTCGTTATTTCTGTGGATATTGAAGTACTGCTCCTTGTCACGTAGCACTTCATAGCTCTCGTCTATCGCGTCTTCACAAATTTCGGATTTTTCTTCTTGAATCCCGCAACATTCGTCGTTAATTTGGCATTTTTCGATTTCTTGACATTTTATGTCAATCGTCTGTAACAATTCTCCATTTTGTTCATTTTCGGTTATGGCCTCCGTTGGCGTAGCCGAACTTGACCAATACGCGCATTGACGCACGTCAAACTAGAACACGTCATTGTCGTCGTCCTGATTTATATTTTCATGCTTTTCAGGGATGACTTCATGCTGCGCTTCATGCCCGTCGTTAAGGTCGCCGTCACCGAATTCTTGTACTAACGCCTGTTTCAAAGCTTCCCAATCCGTGAAAGTTTCCTCTGAACGCAGCCACAGCGCCGCCGTTCCACTTAGTCGTTTTTTAGCAATAAGAAGAGATTACCGCGCTGTCCAGCCATATAACGATGACTTAGCTTCTACGTCCTGAATGAAAGTCACTACATTTTCATCACATGCGGCTGTAAATATAGGCAACGTTAAAATCTGTCTATATATTTCGTTCATCTTGTTATTTTCTTCGTTTTTCTTTAGTTATCGTCTTCGTAATATTTTCATTTTCTTCTTCCGTCGTTTTCGTCGTATTCTTTGTCTTCGTTATGGATTTTTCTTCGTGTCGTCGTTCTCATTGTTTTCCGATTAGCGTCGCGATCCCGGTCGTGCCCCCAAAATGTAGGAGCGGCGCAGGAAAACAACGAATCAACTTAATAATTTTCTTCTTTATTTGCAATAAAGCAATAATATAAATCAATCACCTTTCTTCGTTCGAGTCATCTTTCATACTGAATCATACGTCAAATCATTCGCCATTCCAAAGCAATTCAAACTCCATTCGAACGTTCCTTATTCATCATCTAGCAGCCAGCACCTTACACAACCATCAAAAAGTACCAATCCCACATAAATATACAGATCAACACGGCTTGTACAAGGTAAACTACCCGTGTCTTTCGTGTATGAGTATATGTTGTGTTTTAACTAAAAGAGACGGAAAGTCTATCGATACGGCTAGCATAAATGTCAGTTTGTTACTTTTAGACACGATTATTATTGAAATAGAGTCCAAAAGGTACAACCAGTCAGTTTCCTTGACTGTAGCTCAAATTTATCGGTTCTCCCTTGTAAGACCTAACCACGGTACCCTTAAATGCTTCATTTGACCTAGTATTTCATGATGCGTTTCAATTTAAAGTCACGGAAAGTCTACCTAGCATTAGCGGCCCAAAGTGATAACTTCGATGAAACCGAATTATCGCTATCAAGAGCCTTGGAGGGTCTCACGAGATATTATGGGATTAACTGCCTGAAACCGAATCCCTCAAAAACCCAGTTCTGTACGTTCCACCCACGAAACCGGCATGCAAATAGGCAACTTAATATTACCTGGAATGGTGTTGCTGTTGAGCACTGTCCGTGCCCAAGATATCTCGGTATAACCCTCGACAGAACGCTGTCCTTTAAGAGCCACTGCATAAAAGCACGTCAAAAGGTTGTTCGCGGAACAGTCTTCTGAGGAAACTTACAACAATCCATTGGGGCGCTTCTGCACACACACTTCGTACTACTAGCCTGGCACTTTGCTATTCGGCGGGCGAATACGCGTGTCCGGTGTGGCACCGTTCCGCCCACGCAGGGCAAGTTACCTTGGCACTCAACGACACTTGCCGCATAATCACCGGATGTCTGAAACCCACTCCGCTCAACAAGCTATACCCTCTGGCAGGAATTTCGCCCCCGGAAACTCGCAGAGAGGTGGCGTGCAGTGTTGAAAAACTACGGCAGGAACAAGACCCAAGACATCCTCTCCATGGCCACAGGCTACCACCGCCCCGTCTAAAGAGCCGTAGGAGTTTTATGCGGAGCACTGCCGCTGTTGAGATCCCACCACCACAGATACGGCTTGCGCACTGGCATAGTACTCGCCCTCCCCCTAAATATTATGTCCGCCTCGCTGAAACACTTCCCGCTGGGCATAAACAGCCATGGCCGATCTGGAAATTCCTAAATAGATTGCGTTCTCAGGTCGGCCGCAGTAAGGAGAACCTGCTGAAGTGGGGCGCCCTAAGCGGCTCAGATGCTCAATGCCCGTGCGGGACGGCTCCCCAAACAATGAAGCACATGTTGTCCTGCCCAGCGTGCCCGCACGCCTGCTCCGAGCAAGACCTTCGAGACGCGACAGACAGGGCGATAAGCGTCGCCACTTTCTGGTCCCGCATAGTCTGAAACCATCGACACGAGAAGAAGAAGACTACGGTACCCTTAAATGCTTCATTTGACCTAATGTTTCATATTGTGTTATAATTAAAAGAGAAGGAAAGTCTATCGATATGGCTAACATAAGTGACAGTTACTTTTAGACTCTATTGTTATTGAAGTAGAGTCCAAAAGTGACAACCATTCAGTTTCCTTGACTCTAGCCCAAATTTTACGATTCTCCATTTTTAGACCTAACTATATACGTTTTAGCCCTGAATGCTTCATTTGACCTAACGTTTCATTAGACCTAATCTATTTTTTTCTTAAATAGTAAACTTTATACGATTATTGCAAGACAAACCTAACCTAACCTAATGATTTATATTTGATGGTAATCAAAGGAAACCCGAAAGTTCATTGTTCTGAAGAAAAATGCATTAGGTCTAGTGAAACATTAGGACAAAAGTTAGTAGGTCAAGTAACGGGATCCCAATTTAACAAATCAGGTTAATTATTTCCGGGAATTTTAGTACATTACAGTGCGACACAAAAGAGTAGAAATTAAAAAGTAGCGACACTGTAGCGTCGTCCTTTTTTTCCTAGATTGATTTGAATGGGATGATACGACAGTGTTGCCATTTTTTAATTTCTACTCTTTGTGTCGCACTTTACCTTACCTCTACCTAACATGCGTGACATAGTCAGATAGTTAACATGATAACTAATTACGTAAATTAGTCACTAGATACTAGTGTCTAGTCTCTCAATCGCAGCAAGGACAATGCAATAGTGCAGTGTATAATTGGATGCAAACCTACATATATGTCATATATGTATGTAAATTATAATACGTATGCTCAATCAAAAGACCACCGGGGGATGGGCAGCAGCATCCCTGGAGTGCGGTGGAGATACTGCGATCGCCAACCCGCATGCCAAGCGTGGCGATTATGGCATTTACCCCCCCCCCGAAATTGGGGGAGGCCTATGTCCAGCAGTGGACGTCCTAGGGCTGATGTGGTGGTGGTGGTGGATGCTCAATCAATTTGATTTCTGGGCCACTTTGTAGGGGAGACCAAGAAACTCTTCTTCTCGGAATCAATACTTCGCGTGCACCGTTGCCGTGTACTGCTTCAAGAAGCACTCCGCTAAACGGACAAACGAGCACTGTTGCCACCTTGCCTAGTACTCATCCATACAAGCTATGCTTAGTTTAGAAATGTGTCGATTTGTTTAAGATTGTCCATACACCGTATCCAATATATTCGAATACAGTTTCAAACTCTCATTAAAACAAAGTTCTAATAACAAATGCAATGAAAACTATATTTAACGAAAGATATTCTTATATACAATATTCATAATAAATGTTTTGGGATGACTCCACCTTTAACCTTCATCACCAGCTTCAAACGTTTCTCGAATCCGTCACGCGCGGCACGCACTGCCTAAATCGGCATTTCGTCTGAAATTTGTACGTCAACTTTTTTTAAATGATCCAAATTCTTAATTTTATAGTTATTCAGTTTTGGGAGCATATACGACCATACAAAAAATCCAGTACATTTAAATCCGGAGAACTTAGGGGCCATTCATTTTTTGGTAAAAAATCCGTCAAATTGGCCTGATACCGCGCTTAAACTGAATTTTCTGTGTGGGATAGAGCTCCGTCTTTTTGGAAACAATAATAGCCGTTCCCGAACATCATTCTTAAATTTGAAGCAACATTTTTTTCCCCTTTGTCGATAAAAACCAAAGGAAGTTTACCCCGCTTGCAAAATGCTCCCCGAACCATCACTGATGGTGCACTTTGGAATCTTGGCACATTCCATGATCATCTGGAACATACAAATGTTTGCTGCCCACAAACGACCATTTTGAGCATTGAAATATTGCTCAATACGAAGAGTCTTGCTTCCGCAAAAACGAATTCATCCTCTGCGTGCCAGGAAAGTATAGTTTTTGACCGATCATTTTTTTTCTTTGTAGCTTCGGAAATGCCGTGTACTTTTCTTTTCTAGTAAGCGCGACACCCGAGGTCTGCTCTTATGGTGTTGTGTATTGATCCTCTTGAAATTTTTAAGTCTGCAGCTAATTTTCGGATCGAACGGTGCTTTTTCTGGCGGACACGCTCTCTCACGATTTTCACGATCCTATCCATTCTTGCTGAACGCGGGCGACCAGATCTCTTGCGGGCTTCTAACGAGGAAGTCTCCTTGTATCTTCTAATTATAGTATTTAAACTAGGTTACGCTTAATTGCAAAAAGTTTCAATGCCGCAAAAATTGCACTAGGGCTATCGCCCTTAAGATTAAAAGCGAACGACTTTAGGTATTTAAATATTTTTAAAATATCGTTATTTGTTCATGACAATATAAACTTTAAACTATAATGACAAAAATGTTTGCAAGTGGTCTAGGTTTTTTAAAATCAGTGCTAAAAAGTGTATTCGAACATATTGGACACGGTGTATATATTTATTGATTATTTATAGGGTGAGCTCGGTAGAGCTCAGGGTGTAAAGGAAGCAATGTGTACGAGTATGTATGAAAGACTTTTGAGTCAAGCGTAACCCACCCTTTAGCGAAATAAGAAAAAAACTGGGGCCGGTTCACGAAGCATCAACTTACAATTATTTTATTCGTCGAAACTTGCAATAGTCAGGCGTTTGATATACGTTTTTAACCCTCAGGCTAACTAGAGTAGACGTCAAATATCTTATTTTTTATTTATTTACAAAGTCTACATATATAACTTACAGATGTACCAAAACATGATATATATTACAAAAATAAAAATATTTACAATCTAAATAATACATACAAACTATTTTTTTTAATCACGGATAACATAAATGCTTACATATGACATCTGTGAATTCAATTAACTTACATAAAGACGTCGATGATGATAAGCGTAATATTGCCTCAAGGATGACGAGGAAAAAACTTTCCTAGTTATTTTTTTTTATATAAATTAAACATATACAGCGTGTATATAGCCACTAACTGTAACCAGACGTAGATATTAGTGCTATGAACCGATATTAAAAAATAGTACAATACTGCAGAGACCGTGAGGTAAGGGATTGCTGGACGAGTTTGGGATAAAACGAGTCCTGCAATCCCTGTTCCGGCCGAGGATTGTATAGTACTTTTCTCAAACATGTTAGAAAAAAATAAACTACAATGTAAAAAAAAAACCTAAAAAATACAAAACGTCCAAAAATAGCTAAGCATCACGAAAAATATCGGAAATTAAATAAAAACACGTAAAATGATAGAAAAAAAAAACCAAAACCACGAAAAAAAAACAAAAATATCAAAATAATTAAACATTAAAAGCATAAGAACACGAATAATGCTACAAAAATATCAAAAAACATGAAAAAAACAAAAAAATGATGAAAAGTACATAAAAACACGAAAAAACTTTAAAAAATCCAGAAACACCTAAAAACGCTACAAAATAACACGAAACAACTAAAAAAAATATCAAAATTCACGAAAAAATCGAAAGAAACAACAAAAAACACGAAAAATGCTACAAAAATACAAGCTCGACTTAAAAAAACACGAAACAACTAAAAATACCAAAAAACACGTAAATCTTATAAAAAAGCCAAAAAAAAACAAAACAAAACTGACGCAAAGTACAAAAAATAACAAAGAAACTATTAAACAGTCCAAAACATAAAAAAAAACACAAAAAACGCTACAAAATAACAAGTGACAACCAGAAAAAAATACCAAAATTCACAAAAAATTCGAAAAAACAACTAAAAACACAAAAAATGCTACAAAATTCAAGCACGATTTAAACAAAAACACGAAAGATCTAAAAAATACCAAAAAACAGGTAAAAACTAAAAGACATACCAAAAACATAGAAAAAAATATCAAAAAAAAAACAAAAAACGCTACAAAATAACACAAAAAAACTAAAAAAATACATACATACTCGAATAATTCGAAAAAAAACAAAAAATGCTACAAAAATACAAGAACGATAAAAAAACCCGAAAAACCTAAAAAAATACCAATTTACATAACAAATTAAAAATATATATAAAAAACGTGGCGGTTGGCTTTTTATAATATTTCCTTTATCAGTTGATTTTAGAAAGCAAATTTAAAAAGTTCGAGCAGCGGCCAATAATGTTAGTTTCATACATTCTCCATACATTACTTCTTGGCCGCCGGCCAAGAAGTAATGTAGGCAGTCGTAAACAGGTAACTTCATGTCCTCTTTTCGTGACATTAATGCATACATTTAGGCACATGTTTGAGAAAAAGATATTTTAGTGTTAACTACCATAGCGTAACTGTTTTAAAAAAAAAATTCAAGCAGCATGTATTTCGTACACTTATTTGACACATGGAAGAAGCGTGTTTATTGTTTAATGTTGTTAAAATAAAGACTACTCAACAGCCAGATTTGAGTAAAAATCATCTACTTTAATATTTAAAATATTCTTTCATTGGATAAATAAAAATGAGATACATTTCGTGCTGAATTATTTTATACGAAAAAAAACGTACAAATAATTGATGGGAAAACATATTCATTAGGGTCTATACTATGAACTTAAAGTTTAGGTTGTATCAAAAATACACGCTGTATAATGGAAAAGTCGAGAATACGTCGATCTAGACTAAAAATATGAAGAAACGATAGTGTAAAAATATTGACTGTGAACAATAACGAATGAGATAAAATGTAGTTGTGTGGGATTCATATTGTGCAGAATCGCGAATAAGAAGAAACAATAATGGCATAAGAGTCCACAGAAAGCTCGGTTCCAACACACAACAAACGTAGGACCAAACGTACAAACGTAGAAAGAAAAATAAATGAATCTATCTATATATCTATCCTTCGCTCTGATTTTAAAACGGCGTGCTGGAATAACATGAAACTTTGAATATATTATTTTCTGTTGCTAGAATATGAACATAAAAATACAGCGGGTTTTGAGTTTTTTAGGTCTTGTATGAAAACCTTAATAATCGCTGTTTTTTTCTTCATTATAATTTCAAGGTACAGAAACTAATTTCCGGCCTATATATACCGGATCCCATTGTGCATAGGTATAAAGTTTCATGTTATTTCAGCACGCCGCGCGCCGTTTTAAAATGAGAACGAGACTATAACGTTATACGTTTATATGGAGAATCGAGTTCAGTCGAGCGTGCGGAGGACCTTTCGAATACTCCATGCAAGAGCGTCACCAGCCGATTGGCACAGATCGAGGCAGAGGGGGAGAAGGATTCTGGGAGGGGTGAGAAAAGTATGAATTGTTGGTACAGTCTAGAGCATTTTGAATGTCTAGGTGAGGTTCCCCCCGTGATCACATCATTATTATATAAAAACCTATTACTGTTACCACCACCATCACCACCACTATGCCAGGTCAAGGACGTCCACAGCTGTACATAGGCCTAATTTCATGTGCTATTTTGTCGATTCTCTAAATTAATGAGCTTAATGGGAAACTCATGTCTTTTTTTTAATAAACCGTACCAAATGTTGCTCACATTTGAAGTGTTACAAGTATAATTTTGCTACCAAAAATCACCTGCGTATGTACATATATTAAATCGAGCATCTTATATTTACGTAAATAAGTAACAAAAACTTGTTTATTTAAATCATAAGTTTAAGACTGATGATAAATAAATAATATAAGTACAGTTTTTTCATAAATAAAAACATACCACTGTAAAATATTTTTTATGTTGTGGCAACCCACATTGGTCTTGAATTGGAGTTCCGAGTTTAGTTTTAGGACATACCCGGGTCCACTATCAGACTATCACTGTTAGTTGGGATGGTACTATTAGAATAATTACTTATCAATAAAATAGAAGGGTTTATCGAAATTCGTGATCGTTATTTGGTTATATTTTATCAATGATCGACTTTCTTGCCTATTCATCCATTTATAAGCAATTTCGTACGCTTTCATTTCATGACAATGTTTACTTTTCTCCAGTTTTGCTACTTTTTCGTATCTGTCTATACTTGTTAAGTAACATATATCTAAGGAAAAATATTATACTTAAAACCATTCTTAATAATACAAAAAACGATTCACTTATTTAAAATGTGTTTTTTTTTTGGTTTCTTCAGCGGTTAGTAAACCTAACAACAATAAGATATTAAAATAAAAATATAGCTATTACTCGTATTATTCATCAAAATATACGACTAGGTGCAAAAGTAAAGAGCATACGAGGGTAGGACACGTGAAGAGAACAACATATGATGTCTTTACCTAATTTTAGAAACATATGTATATATTGGGTATAACTATTAACTCGTATTTTGAAGGTTTATTAGTATCGTGAAAGTAAACAAAAATGTAATTTAGCGTAAATATTAGTTCTTTTTCATTTCTTGTATTAGTTTTAAGTCTCATGTAAGCAAATCGTATAAATAATGATGAGAATAAATAAACTTTAAACCGGAATTATTGATATAATACAATAAATAATGTTGTTGTAGTTATTAAATAACAACTTTTCAATAAATTATAAGAATTCGTTTTACACTATAACCGCACTAGTACTGCTTCTAGAAAATGGTCCACACAGAAACACTATTCAGTCAACAGTTCAAAAAGCTTTTCAATAAATCATAAGCATGAATTTTTTCAATATAACCGGTTCAGGGGATTACTCGATACAGTAAGGCACGCCCCTGGGTAAGAGACACGCTTATGTCGCTTTGTGTGTCTTCCGCACGAGATAACGAGATGCAATATACTCTTCAGGAATGGATTTATTATGACCAATTTCGATAAATATCTAAGTTTCTGAAGTTGTATTTAAGTTGTAATCAACTAATCGTATTTTCCTGTATATTTATCATTTTGAGATTTTGGATGAGGTCAAATAGCATCATTTTAACTTGGTTGTATCGTTTAATAGTGTATTGTTTCAGTACGCTGAAGAAAAATAGGAATTTAAACACTCGATTTTGTATTTTTGTAATTTTAATTAAATTTAATAAAATTAAATTTAAATTTCGTAATCATGTTTCTAGTTTGAGAAACAATTATGTCGTCAAGAATTATATATCTGAAATCAGTCCTTATTTTTGTCGAACCTTGTCAGAACGGCATTTCTAAGAACGCGATATTTATCATTGTACGCCCTTCAGAACCGCTTCCAGAAAATGGCCAAACCACATATCTGAAGAAGTATAATTAATTAAATTTTAAAGAAATACAATAATTGTAGGAGACAATACTTAAAGACAAAACAATTAAATAAAACTAAAACTAAAGGTAAAAAATTTGCCCTAGATCGCTGCCAGGCGGTAGAGTACCCAGAAGACTGGCAGCATTGCCACGTTGTATGGCAATGCTGATCCTCTGGGCGAGGTAAAAGCCAGCCTTCCGGTCACGTGAAGCCTCGACCAAGCGCTTGCACAATCCAATATAGATTCGGTGCGCGCCCGGTCCCCATGGTCCGAGGGTCTCTACGCCGAACGGTTCAAATATGAAGCCACTGTCGATGGCTCCATACTTGCGCCGTTTGAGATTCTCAGCTGAGTCAGCAGCGGAACCAGCCCTGCACGAAGTCCCCGGAAGATGTGACGACGCCAGGGTGTCGACGCACGTGGCGTCCCACACTAAGGGTCGGCCCATCTTACAGGGAATGAGCGTCATTCCGTCGGGCCTTTTTCCGTCGTCCCGTGTCAAACCAGTCGGTTCTAGGACTGCAGGGACACCGGCGCTGACGAAGGCCCGACGGATAATGTCGTTAAGGCTGGCATGGCGCGGGATGCGTCCCGCGTTCTTGCCGCAAGAGAGACCGTGGTGGGCGAGACGACCGACAGCGTCTCCGCAGTGGCAGCGATGAGGGGCGACACAATATCTGAAGAATAAATAAATAAACAAAATAATAAATATTGGGGTACAATCTTACACAAATCGACCTAGTCCCAAACTAAGCAAAACTGTGGGTACTAGACGATATACATACTTATATAGATAAATACATACTTAAATACATAGAAAACATCCAAGACCCAAGAACAAAAATCCGTGCTAAATGCACAAATAATGCCCTGGCTGGGATTCGAACCCGGGACCTCTAGCTTCGGAGGCAGTGTCACTACCAACTAGGCTAAACAGGCCGTCGAATTAAGATAATTATTACTAACCGATATGGCCCTGGGTCTGAAATAAAATGTTTCATTCATTCATTCAAAAACTATTACCCCGACTAGTTCCCAGTGGCATAGCGTGCCCTGTATCAAAATTAGTTGGGGGCCCAAATGAAGGGTTTTGCTTACACACGTTAGGGGCCCCTGTAGCCTGGGGGTCCTGTATCATTGATAAGGCTGATACGGCGGTAGCTACGCCCCATTGTGGGTCCCAAGTGGTCCATACACTATGGATTTGATAGGATTTGAATGATTCAGAAAATGGTTAAGCACATTTGGAATTCATGAAACCATCCATTTCAGCCTCGAACTAGTGGCGATGTCACGTTGTTTGAGCGTCAAAATAACTCTTCTGAAATGAGTCGCTTTCAATCCTTGATTAACAAGCTATTATATATCATATATCACAGACTTGTTGATTATTACTTTCTCCAGGTGCCTTTATACAAAATATTGGATGTACGAATTCCCGCATATTTTTTCTGACGCCGATATTTTTATAGTTACTTAGTTATTTTGGCTTCAATTAACACCTCAACTTACCGAAAAACTTCCACATAACCGACAAGCCAACGAATATTTTTTATCTCCATTTCCTGCAAGTCTTGTGTGATGTAAGCGAAATGGCAATTGTAATAAGAACTTTAAATTACATTCCTTCTGAATTTTGGTAGAGTTCAAGATGCGCTGGTTATTCAAAGATGAAAGGTGCAATCGAACGGAGCGATCGGAAGCAAAACAAGTGAAATATTTTTGTTGTTATGTAACGCTAAGACACGCTGAGATACCTACAATCCGTCCGAAGCGGTGAATGGCAATGATCCACATTATCCACAATGTATCGTAGTAGGCTTCGTTTCCATTGTCACTCGTTATTTGCAAATAATGAGTGATAGCCATTCGTATTTTGAAGGCCATTCGTATATTGCGCTCGTGGCCCAGCGGCGCCTGCGTAACGCGTGCGATGTGCGAGGTTAAGTAACGTCGGCCCAAGTCAACTCTTTGATGGGTGACTGCTTTGAGTGGGTACTAACTGATCGCTCCCTTGCTTTTGGAGGCACGTTTAGCCGTTGATCCCGGCTGCTGTCTATGATAGCAGTCGTTAAGCCAAGTTAGACGCCTTCGGGCAGCTTGATGAGAACTTCTAACAGTCAAGTTGTCCTTTCACTTGACAAGCCTAATCCCAATAAGGTATAGTTCCCCCTTGAGTTGGGAGGTCAGATGGCAGTTGCTTCCGTAAAAACTAGTGCTTACGCCAATTCTTGGGATTAGGTAGCGGACCCCGGGCATCCTTCAGGGTGCAACTGTACTGGGATAACGCTAGGATCATGATGAGCCATTCTTATCCTAGAGTCTTATATCCCGGGGAGGCGGCGTAGTGAGAGTGTGCGACTCCATGGGTGTCACAAGGGCCCTTTTCAACCGACTCCAAAAAAGGAAGTTCTTAATTGTGTTTAGTACCTCAGAACTCCGTCATTTATAAACTGATTTGGCAAATTATTTTATTGATTGAGAGGAGATACCTTCAAATTGGTACTATATAATTTTGGCGAAGATCTGATGAGATCTATGAGGAATCGAAGGAACTCATTAAATATTATAGGAACATCTTTGGCTTTTTCGGTGTTTTATAGTAGGAGTTTGGAGTCTGTTATTTTTTGTTAAAAATCTACTTGTAAATAAGGAGAAATCCGCAGTGCTGACCGACTGTCCACAGGAGACTGATGATTTTCTCAACCGATTCTCGTGAAAATTTGTGAGCAGGTTCGATAATTATATAGATTTTTATGTCGAGTCAATTCTTGGAAATTTTGTTATTTGAAAAAAAAACATGTTTTTTTTCGAGATCTACATGTCACAGGTGCCACTAGTTTTATTTATGACTGACCATAAACTTTGTCTGCCAATATGTAGCGAGTAGAGTCCACAATTACGGTCATTTAAAAAAAAGTATATTGTACGAATATTAACCAACGCGTTGCCGTATGGTCCTAAGGGCACAGTACCGCCGAACGGACGCACCAGCTCTGTCCGCGCTCATCGTCTGTTACGATCGACCTAAATATGACGACAATACAGACTGGTTCAGCGCAAAAAGACAGGTGGCGGAAACACATGCCGGCTTATTAATAACAATCAGATTACACGGTAGATGAAAAGACGTTTTTTTCACTAATCGATATATATATTGTACATTTTATGCAAAGTAAACTCTCGTTGCCTTTTACCTGTATTTGTGAATTGTAATTATTAGATTAGATTTTTCTACCAAAAGGTAGTCTGGAAGAGATCGCTCTTAAGCGATAAGAGCTCCTGTTATTTGTCTCTAATTTTTGTAATTAGGCATGTAATTTGTAGTGTATGTTTGGACACGGCTTTAAATACATGCTGTACCTATAGTTAAAAAATTTGTATAAATTATGGAAGTTTAAGTGACATAGCAGGTATCCTTTACGGTAAACTTTAAATCAAATATAAGGTTTTGTTATGATCTCAAAGTACCATCAAATTATTATTACCTGTACCATTTTAGGGTTCCGTACCCAAAGGGTGAAAGGGGACCCTATTACTAAGACTCCGCTGTCCGTCCGTCTGTCTGTCTATCTGTCTGTATGACTGTCTGTCTGTCCGCCTGTCACCAGGCTGTATCTCATGAACCGTGATAGTTAGTTGAAATTTTCACAGATGATGTATTTCTGTTGCCGCTATAACAACAAATACTAAAAACAAAATAAAATAAATATTTAAGCGAGCATAAATACAAAAAAAAACTTTTAAATGAGTTGCTCGTTGTGTTCATCAGGCGCTGGGTTTCAAAATGCATGGGGAAACTAAAATCCGACTCGCACTTGACCAAAATTATACTTGATATTATATTAACGTTCTTATTACTGACAAAAAAATATTATTATTTAAATTAAATTAAAAAAGTTTATAATAATGTGTCCGTCCGACTCGCACTTGGCTGGTTTTTATGATAAAAATTTTACCTTCTTATCTAGAGTTAAATACGAAACGTGAAACCATTCATTAGACGTAATTTGTGGCAACATATCAACGACGTGCAACACATGATAAGAAAAGCATTATTATTGCACAAAAAGCATTTCGCATCTTTATCTTCTGATAATATCGCCTTAAGTCAAGCAAAAATAAGGAATAATTACTATTTTATCTAAACAAAACAATTTAGGATTGAAGATGGTATCGGTGTAAAGAGTTATTGTCCCACTGACTCCATCTGCCATTTATTCATAATCTTAATCGATTATCAACAATTTAAACGTGACACAGGAGCAGCGCGGTGCGGAGCGGAGGCGGTTTCGCAATTTTGATCTTTACTCAACTGTCAACTGTCACACACGCCGCCTCCGCTATACCGCGCTATCGAATACCCCGCGGTATTTTGGTGCGACGTACTATTATTGTTACACTTTGTTGATAAGGTCTCTTAGATCATACAGATAATTTAAGAGACCTTATCTCCTCATCCCCTTGCTATGCCTCCGTCGCAATTATTTAGCAATGATGATACTTCATTAATCTAATAATATACTGTAAATTAGCAATAGCAGAAGTATTTATCAGTTTTTCACCTTATTTAACACAATAGAATAGCTGCAAGTGTTAACTTACTTCCGCTGTTCATTATTATAGTTTATAATAAAGTTGTGTTTTGATATGTGTGAGCAATAAGTTTTTAATCGACTTTAAAACAAGGAGCGCAGTCCCTATGAAAGACACATTGTAAATATAACACTGCTTATGACTTTGCGTCAGTTATAACATTATACCTTAAAACGGTTTTAAGGAGATGTAGATAGCTTAAAATGGAGTCATTTTGAAGTAGTTTTACCGTGTTGAGATCTAAAATGGGGTTTTGTCCGTACTAGGCATGCGATATTAGGATGTTTATAGTATCGTAGTATGGTAATAGTAGCTAAATTGTATTTTGAATTCTTTGTGGTCATGACTATGCTGCAGGCTTACGTGACGGCATTTTTAAGACGAGATATTACAACATATTCAAGTGTAATGGAATGTCTTATATTATTCGATTCCGTTATTTCTTTCTTATTCTACACGTACTTAATCTTTGATTTGGTAATAGAGACAAATTGTTTTGGTAAAGTATAAAGAATGCGCATTGCATGGGGTACACGCAACGCGCATTTCTGTGCAGATAGAAACTAATTCATTACAAAAAATACATAGATAAACTAACGCTTTTCTTTTTGTAAGATTGTCCCCAATATTTAAATTTAAATTATTTGCTAAGGGAAACACGATTTTGTATTAATCACCTTTGTCAAAAACTTACCAAGAAATGTCATGTTCCTCAAATCAATATGATCTCCGAGTTTCTTACGTTCTTCTCGTGGCTGAGGTTTATTTTTCCGAACCGGTGGTAGTTTATTGTTGTTCATAGATGCATTTAATTATGCCTAATTTGAAGAATAATAGTAGATTATACACTAAGGGGATAAAGCACTGTTTTATGTCACGGGAGCGAATTGAATCCCGAACGTAACGAAGGACTCATAATTTAACTCCTGAGCGTAGCGAGGGAGTTATAAGTTAATTCCTGAGCGAAGCGAGGGAATTAAGACTGAGTCCTGAGTGCACTGAGGGGTTCAACCGCCCAAGACTAAAACAGTCTTATCCCCGAGGTGTATACTCTACTTTTCACACCTTATGCGAGACAAAAAAACAGGCTCAGTAGATAAATTTGATAAACTCAGGAGTCAAAACACTTTCACCACTCGACATTTTCAATATTATTTTTGAAATTAAATCTTCTATAGGCACCTACAAGAACTCGATTTGTTCGTCACGCGTGAACAAATGAAGGCGCGCGACGTTCCAAATTCGAAAGCACAAGCCGTGGTCCTAGATTCGAAATTCGAATTTCGAACACCGCGCTCCTCCGGACCGGGGTTCACACGGAGGCAAACTTCATTTATTTTGTCAAATCAAGTAGGCCATGGCCTAGGACAAATTGTGTTTAGCAAAATTAAACTTTATGCATATAGTAATAAGAATTATGAAAAGTGAAATCATATTATTAACCAGCGGGTTGTAATGAAATTCAGTACAACATTATAACCCGGCTAATACCAAGGGATTTAATGTCTTGCTTTCGGTAGGGTTTACATGACCTATAATTCGGCATTGTCGAGCATGTGGTTTGAAAATTACTTTTACTTTTTACTGATCTCTGGGAGTTACTCCAAGCATAGCTCTCTTTATTGCTCTTTGAGTAACTGAGGTCTATAGTGAGCGACCACATTACAGATCCGCTGGTCATCAATGGTAACACACTGACGGGTCGCACATACTTTTTTCTTGAACTGCGGGATATTGAACGAGAAGAAATATCTTCTACGCAATAGCGTAGGCTCCCGACCGCCGCCCAGCAAAGTGGAATTTGACGATTGATCTCCTTTTCGAAGTTGAACTTGTCCAACTGGACTGTTTGTTCCAGGTACAGATATTTGTCGACAACTTTGAGCGTTGAGTCTCTGATTTTAACCGGAGTTGGTACTACATGGACGTTCTACATGATTTTTGTATTGTCATCTTAAAACTTCTTCAGAGACCCTACTTAGATCATCGAGCATAGTACTTAAGTTCTCCATGGTCAGCCCTACTATATCGTCGGCAAACCGACGGTGCCATGCCGAGCCCCTTTCCAGTGCAGTATTCGCATAATTATTTTATGTGAAAATACCTAATATTTATAGTCCTATCCGAGCTGAACAGCATAAATAGTCAGTCATAGATTTAAAATGAATAAAAATATCAAAACACCATATAACACTTTAAACTCTCGCGCTTTGTACACATACGTGAAATATTTTGAGCAAATATCGGGTCGGGAGGGTTTCACGCGATATTTGTGTATTTACCTTTAAACAAACATTTCAAGTATCTAAACACCATAAATGTTTGTATTTGGTTTTTCTACAACAATACTTAGGTTAATAAAAAGTATGTCTTAACAAAGGTAATTTATTTACTTCTTCTTCTTCTTCTTGCTCTTCTTAGTAGGGATAGGTAGCAATAGTGTTGACTCGATACATGCCATTCCTGAAAAAAAAAATCACAGTCATGCATGATTGCCAGTCTACAGTAGTCATACAGGGTGGATATTATATTTGTCAAAATTTTTGGGTATTAAATACGGATCACATAATTAATAACTTGCATTATAAATTAAAGGACAGAGTACAGTACACAAACAATATTATCATTACAATGAGCAAACAACAGGCGATCTTATCACTAAAGAGCGATCTCTTCCAGACAACCTTTGGGTAACGGAAATCAAATCTAGAAATTACAATTCATATGTAGTAGGTGGTGTAGAGATAATTTATAAATCTACTATTAGTTCCAACAATTATACTAATTTTAGTATAATATATAAATAAATAAACATAATTATATATTAACTCAAATGAATATGCATAAATTAATATAATAATATAAATAAATTTACATAAATATACGTCAGCTACGTACAAAGTCTAAAGGAGTCTTAAGTGTTCATTTTATAACAATACCTTATAATTTTTGAGTAAAATGTCTGTGACATACAGACAGACAGATGGACATGACGAAACTATAAGGGTTCCTTTTTCCATCTTTGTTACGGAACCCTAAAAAGAATCCTTTGATTATTTGTTGCCCCTTTCACAATTTAGACCAATCTTAAGATACTTTATATATTTAGGCTGCAGAGTGTGCCAATATTTCATTAATTAGCAGATAACCATAATTGTCATCATCAACTTATATTCGTCCCACTGTTGGCTATCTATCCAGAGACATTTTTTTTATTATACCTTGGTATGTCTATTTCTCTCCGTGTTTAACCAACTGATTTAAAAGTTAGCGTTACACTTACGCGCGCTTGTGCACATCAGCGTTCCCCAAAGGCAGCACGCTTCCAAAGCAGGTGTTGGATCTGATTTCAGCAACGCTGTTACACTGGTTGCCCAGCAAGTGGTTGAAGGTGACAGTAGCCGCGAACAGCTCCCAGGAGCGGGTGTGGCTGCAGAGAGAGGTCCAGCAGCCCGGCTGGGAGTCACCGCCGTTGACGAAGTAGTCGACATTGCCAAAGAACTGGTTTCCTGTGTTGCCACTGGTGTGGAGGGCTTCGACGTAGATGGCGTCGGTGGGCGCGAGGCGGTTTCTATTGATTGCCCATACGGGGCTGTACGGGTCAAGACCTGAGGGACAGGTAAGAAAGTTTTAGGCTTGTTTGTAAAATTGTTAGTTAGGCTTATGAAGCGAACTATAGAAACAGTAATTATGTTTTTGTGGGATGTTGGAGTAGATGTTTTATATAAACATTATTATTTTCATATGAATCATATCAATCAGAATCATGGCTGACATACACAACGTAGGGTCAACATAAACGTAGATTAGAACACATTGCGTTTGTCCATGAATACTTTTATTTGGTGCTGCAAGAAAAAGAGATCTAGGGGCCGACCAAAAATGTCTGGAGGAGCCATTGGTCTATGACTCATGGAGATCCACCAATGTCATTCAAACGTAGGCTCATGGACATACAATTACATACTTAATCTTTCCAGTTCTCACATACGATGTACAGATTTAGTTGTCGACAGATGTCAGAATCTCAAATGAACAAACTCGATGTTTGCGAGCGGTCCTGGACCGCAGTATATTAAGACGTAAAAGTAATAGATCGCGTCTGGAACACCGTTCTGTGCTCTAAGTTGCAAAATTTTGATGTAGCCCAGAAAGGGCTTAGTGGAAGTGGGCTGGTCATCTCTACCGCATGCGTGTGGGCCAAGACTGCCACCCGCATAGACCACGCCCGCGATGGCGGGACGAGCTAGACTCGTTCTCAAAGGAGTAAACAGAGGATGCACAGGTCCGATAATATTGGAAACGAAAGGGGAGGCCTTTAGGTATCCGTCAGTAGGACACAACAGGCTCTCAATATTAATTATTAGTATTGAAGAAGACGATTGCAAATTTTATACTTTGGAATTTACGCTTACGTACTTATTATCATTCCATGTGCGTAGTCACGCGATATGATCCATCAAGATATTTGCTTAAATGATATTTTAGATTATTATTATTATTATCATTGAGTCTACCTGTATTTGGTTGATAATCGATAAGAGTAACGAAAACTCAATTATGATGTAAAACTAAGTAGATAGATACTGTGAAGTAACTTTGCCATTCTTTTTCAAGAATCTTACAATTTCAAAAATCATTGACATATACTAACTGTAATATGTGCAGTCAATATGCTATTCTGATTTAACCATGCAAAGGCATATTGTTGATTCAACTTACCTGTGATACGGCCGAATTGGCCATTCATAGTCCTGCCAGCATTTCCTACAACATGGGACCCCAAACTGAAGCCAGCCAAGTGCATATTGCTGAGTGGAGCTCCGGTGACAGAGCTGATGAAGCCCAGGAAGTTGCCGAGGCCCTGACCAATGGAGGGGACGGAGTAGATTGCGGTGTAGTAGTCCATCTGGGAGATACGGCTCCAGTCCAGAACGATAACGTTAGCTTCCATTACGCCGAGATAGGCTGTAATGAAATTATTATAATGACATTGAACTTAGGACGTCCGTGAAACCACAGAATGCTTCCCATAAACTTGCCCTCCACGGGTGCTTTTAGGGTTCGTAAAAAGCAAATAACATTACATCTGAAGATTGCGCAATTGCTAACGAACTTTCTAACGCAGAACAAAGAAAGAACTTATTCATAATATGAAAAAAATAGGAAAGGCTTTAATGTTCTTGGTACACGTAGCTATACCATACTTTTTCAGTTAAAAAATATAGTTACAAAACGTTCTCATACGTATACCTTATTATTGACACTCTTATTCAATTTCCTTACAGTGCTTTTCAATTTTCTTATCGTCCTTCATAATTTCGACTCTGACTACAAATAGGTATACTGTAAGATGCAAGAGTAAGAACAAGTGTTATAACAATAGACAGCCGAATCGATGCCGATAGTCATTACTGGGGTTCTTATAATACTTCTTTCTTTTATAGGTAGACTTGCATATAGTTCTGATTGAGGTTGCTAGTAAGTCGAAAGGTGAGTGTCAAGAAGCCACTTTTAGTGTTTTACATACCATCACGGATAGCTGCGTTGAGGTTGCTGTTGACGCTTTGAGTGTACCCATGGGCAATGGCGATCGTGGTGTGAGAAGGGTTGAAATTTGAGTTGATGATTGAGTTAACGTCATTCAGAACCAGTATTTGGCTTACTGACGGGTTGCGTCTGCAAAACAAACATCTTAATTTTTAGCAATGTTTGTATTTATTTGTTGAGAAGAGAAGTTAAATAAGTAATTAATAAGTAAGTAATCATTAAGAAATCTCCTCTTGATGTGTGTCTCCTGTAACGTGTAAAAAATAATATTATTTTATGAATAAATTATTGTATTGTATTGATGGGTCGAAATTTGCCTTTGTTTGTAGCCAATCATAGACACGAAAACTCTTTTCTTTTTGTGCTTAACGGTTTTTCATTTTCTGCCTGTATAATCCACTGCAGGCCCTCCTTTGACCGACGAGAGGAATTGAGCAGTAGTTTTCACGCTGGCCTAGTGCAGGTTAGGGACTTCACACACCTTTCAATTTCTTCGTAGATGTGTGCAGGTATCCTCACGATGTTTTCCTTCACCGTAAAGTGAACGGTACCTATCCAATGATATTCCATACATAAGTTCCAAAAAACTTACTGATACGAGCCAGGATGTGAACCCACAACAACTGAGCCACTGTAGCTTCTTCTTATAATGATTTTTATATCGAAATTATAGTCTAAGAGCCCACGACACTAAGCCAAAACAAGCCCTCCTGATTGACCTTATCAGTGACAGCAGTATGAAAAGCAACGCGTAGTACTTACTATTTAGGTATAGTATGATCGATCTCCTCAAAAAAACCAAAGCTCATCTGAAAGATCATAACTTTCTGTGTAAAAAAAACCACTGCCGTATTTTCCATACAGCGGAGAAAGTCGATCGATCATAAAGGAGATCGATCATACTAGATACCTAAAATATTAGTCGTCATTTATCATGCTGCTGCCACCGATAAGGGCAATCAGCCCCCCCCCCCCCCCCGGCTTGCAGCATCACCATTTCGTGTGCCTTTAAGAATGACGTGATTAAGTGTCGTGGGCTCTCTAACTTTTAGTTGTTAACTCGTTTGCATGCTGAATTAATTTGTACGTGTACGAATAATGCGTCGAATTTTTTAACTGAAAATATTAGTTTTGGAGCCAAAAGCCTTCTAGGACACTTTTTATACAGACGCATTAAAGATACGAGTACCTGGTGCAATACCTTTCATCAATGCGAGGAGGCTTGATCCCGGTAGTGGGATGTACGAGTATATAGGTTGATGATGATGGGATGTACCTGGTAAAGAGATGGTAGCTGTTCCGAGGGTTCCTAGCGTTGCTTTTGAGGGTCTCCATATCAGGTTCCACCCCAAGGTCGACGACGATTGGCTCGTCGTTGTCACCCGGCACTTCGATAAAGCGTGGCATCGGTTTGGCTGCGGGCACCGCTGCTGCGATGCATACTGTGGAACACAGATGAGATGACATAGTACTTAGAATGGAGACATTTTGAAGGAGCAGTTTTACCTTTGAGAGAGGTTGGGCATAGGGTATGGACGTCATCTCACTCATATTTAGAACAGTCCATCCATGATACAATAATACAAGGTATGCCAATCCGGGGAAAATTCGTTGTGCGAGTGGCACAAGCCTACGTCATCACTGCTATCGAGCCTATCGGTGGTTGGTTGTCGTATTGTGAGTTCGCGTGTGTACATTACAGTGTGAGCGATGAATGGAAGACCATTTACTACGCGATGACCCCGAAAGTGGTACTATTGTATACTGCTCTAGAGCAGAAAAGTATTTTAAAAATGGCAGAGATATGTACAGCCACCACCTTTAAATTATATTAATTTTAGACTGTGTTCATAATTCATTATCATCATCATCATACTAGCATTATTCCCAGTACAGTGCATCCTGAAGGATGCCTGGGGTCCGCTATCTAATCCCAGGAATTGGCTGCCATCTGACCTTTCAATACAAGAAACTAGACCATTACCATTAGGGATTAGGCTTGTCAAGTGAGTGGGCAACTTGACTGTGCTCATAATTACCATTAGTTAATTATCTAAATTATTATGGAAATAAAAAATTACATAAAGAATGTTATTGCTATTTCAGGGGTTTGACTACATTTTAAGCAATTTATTATTCAATAGGTAAGGCATAAAAAATATCGCAGAACAGGACTACAGTAAAACTAATTTACTGCGGCTTAATGCATTTTGAGCCTTAACTTGGCAGTTTTCTATGCAGTATGTTATAATACCATAAAAGCTATTGGATATTTAAGAAAACTGCCAAGTTAACGCTCAAAATGCATTAAGCCGCAGTAATTAGTTTTACTGTAAACAATGTAGTGCCGGACTTGGCACCACTTCAGAGAATCTACGGAACTTGGCACCCATTTAGATCTCAATTCTTTTGTCGGTTTAGACGACAACCAAGCATCGCATATTCTTAATATTGAAGTTGGTTCCCAATTTCTTATTTGTGTTTTAGATGGGATACACTAATCAATAATCATCTTGTAATCATCATCTTTGACAGCCACACTAATGTTTGATTCTTATTTATAATTAGAATCATTTAAAATTTGTACTGGGATGACAGCTGTGTCAGAATGCAAATAGGTACTATAACTATTAACATCAGTCAACAGTTCGCGCCAAAATGGTCCGACAAATGATTTAAAAAATATTCGATAGGATTTGACTGATTCAGATAGTGTTTTCGCATATTTAATTGACATTTTTTAGTTTTCTCTTATTCGACGTCAACCAACACAAAACGGTCCCAAAACAGAAGACAAAAGGGTAAAACGGGACCCTATTACTAAGACTCCGCTCTCTGTCCGTCTGTCACCAGGCTGTATCTCATGAACCGTGATAGTTAGATGGTTGAAATTTTCACAGATGATTGTATTTCTGTTGCCGCTATAACAAAAATACTAAAAAACAGAATAAAATAAATATTTAAGGGGGCTCCCACGCAACAAACGTGACTTTTTTTGTTTGTTTTTGATCGATATTGATAACGGCAACAGGTCGACGTTTGAAATATTCACAGAATATTTAATTATATTCTCACTTTAAAAATAAATAATTAAATTAAAATAAAACAAATATTTAAGGGGGGCTCCCATACAACAAACGTGAGTTTTTGCCGTTTTTACAGACAATGGTACGGAACCCTTCATGCGCGAGTCCCGCTCGCACTTGGCCAGTTTTTTTTATTTTAAGTTAAAATTAACTGCTATTTGTTTTGTAGTAACAAAGTCAGCGTGAAATGCAATATTTTAATAAATATTTTGTTGCCTGACATCACGACATGGCGTACTTACTTTGTAAACGCTAGCGTTTACAAAGTAAAGTAAAATAAAGTAATGTTTATTTGCAAGAATATGTTGTACAGGGGCAAGTTCAAAATGCAAATTTCAAATGTATTTTTAAACTATTTGTCGATTCATAAAATATAGATAAAATTTTCACGTGATTATGGAAACGTGGGGATTATAAAAAGCTACTTTTCAAAATTAATAAAATGATTAAAAAATAAATATAAATATTGATCGACAATTTTTTACACAAATCAAACTAGACCCATAGTAAGCTTGTATTATGGGTACTAGACGACGATATATTAAATAGATATATACTTAAATACACATAAAAAGCCTCAGGAACAAATGTTTCTGCTCACCACAGAAACAAATGCCCTTACCGGGATTTGAACCCGGGACCTCTAGCTTCGGAGGCAGTGTCAGCGTCACTACCAACCAGGCTAAACAGGCTAACGAAAAGAAAAAGGAGGAAAGGAAGGAATAAGGTTAAACACCCTATGACGTACCCGCTGAAGCCAAAAATAATAGCACTACTTTCATTTTGGCAATCTTTACTCCACTGTGACTTAATCATGTGCATTCACATTTTATAATAAAGCTTATCACATGATTGTTATCAAAAATAAAACTCATTGTTTTCCGTAAGTTTTAGATAAGTTTGTATGTACTATCACTTTATATTTTCCATTAACTTTTCGATGATTTTCTTGATTTTCGTCCCTATTTTGTTCAAAATCGATATCTGAGTGTCCGAGAGCTCTCTTAATACGAATCCGAGGTAAAATTTGTGAAAGTGGCGGTCATCTTGATTTTCTTTTTTTTCCGTCCCGATTTCGTTCAAAATCGATATCTGAGCGTCCGAGAGGTCTCTTAATACGAATCTGAGGTAAAATTTGGCACTCCATACATGCCTGTATGCAAAAAAGTTTAATGTTACTATATAGGCGTGTGGGGTATCTATGGATTTGCTTTTAAAAAGACATAGAGGTTTCGATATTTTTTTCCATTTAAATCAAGAAGTACGGTTGCCAGTTTTTGTTGCACTTTTAGCACCACCCAGGGTCACGTGTAGGGTAACGGTGGGTACTCCCTACGAACGTGGTGCAACTTCGTTCCCCCTTTGTCAAGTGAGTGGGCAACTTGACTGTTAGAAGTTCACAAGCCGCTCGAAGGCCTCTAACTTGGCTTAACGATTGCAGCCGGGATCAACGGCTTACCGTGCCTTCCAAAGCACGAGAGTCAGTTAGTAACCACTCAAAGCGGTCACCCATCCAAGAACTGACCTGCGCCCACGTTGCTTAACCTCGCACACCGCACGCGGTAGGCGGGTGCCGCTGGGCCACGAGCGCTCTAAATTCTTGATAGTTTGTTCCAAATTGCAATTCAATCGGTCCAGTAAAAGCAACTTGGTTGTAACAGACGGACTGAAGTAAGGAGTGCGAATGGAAGTGAGACCAAATTTTCTTTTTGGATGCTTCAATGGGAACTGGCAAAACCTACCTAATAAATTTAATTTTAGGAAGAATAAATGTTACACGTGATATTGAATTAGCCGTATTACTTTACTTCAAACGACCAGAGTTTATGACCGCTGCGCGCTGCTTGGTCGTTTACAGACCTATTGGTGTTACTGTAGTACACAGATACTTTTACTAAGGGCCATTTAAGACATGCTTTTATTTCATCGGCCCTTTCCCCTTCGGCCTCTCGGGAATGTATGATAATAGTCTTCGATCCTTATTTTGCCAAATTCAAATGAAATTCAGAATGTATACTGACTTTTCATCTGTTAATCTGTTAATGAATCATAATCACCAAACTTCGTATACCGAAACCCCCAAAATGTAACAACTACTTTTTTGGAGACCGCATCTAAATCGGTTCAGCCAAACGCGAGATAATCGTGGACAAACACACGAACCTGTTTTTGTAGATGGTTAAAAATTTCGCTTAGTACGCGGGCGAAGCCGCGGGCAAATGCTAGTTAATGTATAAAAGAAGAAACTGACTGACTGACTGACTGATATATCAACGCACAGCCCAAACCGCTGGTCCTAGAGATTCCAAATTTGGCACGTAGGTTCCTTATAAAGTCTAGGGG
The DNA here is from genome assembly GCA_905163555.1 of Notocelia uddmanniana. NCBI lineage: Eukaryota > Metazoa > Arthropoda > Insecta > Lepidoptera > Tortricidae > Notocelia > Notocelia uddmanniana. The sequence goes on from LR991064.1 coordinate 8,109,513, forward strand.
TGCACTTAGAAAGGATTTTTCAAAATTCAACCCAAAGGGGGTGAAATGGGGGTCCGAAGTTTGTATGGGGAAACAAGATTAGTTGGACTATTTTATTCGAAACTTTACAGGAGTATTTCTAACGATAAATGAGTAAACACGTGTTTCAGGTTTTTGGAGAAATCAACCTCTAAAAGGGGGAAATGTGGTGACAAATTCTGAAAATCGACATGGGTATAATCTACCTACCGACAAGGGCGAAAACAACAATGATTTGAAAATCCCACGTGGAGGACGTGAAATACCATCCCATCTGTTGGGGTGCGAGGGGGATGAAATGTCTAAATATTAATATGGGTGTCGTATTTATGGTTTTTTGGGGAATTGATTACGAAAATGGCATCGATTTTGTAATTTTATATCGTGGACATGAAAACTTTTGAAAGTTTGTGCCAAATTGCAAGAAAAAACTGACTGACTGAGTGACATATCAACGCACAGCCCAAACTGCTTGTTCTAATGATTCCAAATTTAGTACGTAGGTTCCATATAAGGTCTAGAGGTGCATGAAGAAAGGATTTTTCAAAATTCAACCCCTAAGGGGGTGAAATGGGGGTCTAAAGTTTGTATGGGGAAACAAGATTAGATGGACTATTTTATTCGAAACTTCACAGGAGTATTTCTAACGATAAATGAGTAAACATGTGTTTCAGGTTTTTGAGATATCAACGCCTAAAAAGGGGAAACGTTATGAGAAATTCTGAAAATCGACATGGGTATTGTTTCTATGGTTTATGGGGTGGATCGGTGGAGAACGTGAAATACCATCTCCCTGTTGGTGTTGGGGTGCGAATGAGATGAAATGTCTAAATAACAATATGGTTGTCGTTTTTATGGTTTTTTGGGTCATTAATTACGAAAATAGCATCGCTTTTTAGAGTTCCGTAGCCAAAATGGCGAAAACGGAACCCTTATAGATTCGTCATGTCCGTCCTTCCGTCCGTATGTCACAGCGGATTTACTCGAAGACTATGAGCACTAAAATTATGAAATTTGGTAGGAAGGTTTATTACTTGAAACTTTATAGAAATATGATGTGAAATTACGAAAAAAATATTAAACTCAGGGGGGCACCCCATACATGTAACCGGGGGGTCAGCAAAAAAAAATGTTTGCAATGCATAGAGACGTGGGGGGTATCTAGATAAGACAATATAAGATAAAGTTTTTATAAAACGTGTGTCACATAGGATCTCATAATTCACAGTTTCAAGTATACATACATCTTTTGCTGTAAGTCCAGCATTCAAATTTTCCATACAATTAAAATTTACTAATGATTAAGAATAACAGTAAAATCCATATAATTAATGTAATGTCACAGTATCCATAAAATTATTCACAAAAAACAGTCTAATAGTATTAGGAAATCAAATATATTAATTCAATTAAAAAAATTAAAGATACTCTAATATCACAGCAATAATAAAATTAAACTTAGAAGCTAGTGAGGATTTAATTGACAATGTCGTATGAAATCATTGATGTCATAGAAACATTGCTGCAATAATATTTCCAGTAACTTTTTCCGGAAGTCCTTTTCTGTTAGTTCTATTAAATTAACGGTAATTGTATTGTATTGTAGAATTTTATAGCCATACAATTAACAATTATTCTGGTAATATTTCAGTCTTTGGTGCGGAACTTCCAGATCATGTTTTCTACGTTTATTAATGTCTATCCTTTTAAACAGGGCTTTATTTTTTTTAACAAAATTACAGATTTGGAATATGTACAAAGACGGTAAAGGTAAGATCGTTTTTCTTTTAAATAGTGGTTTACAACTGTCCAGATAGTAAGCTCCGCACAAAGCTCTTACACACTTTTTTTGTGCTTTGAATGCTCTGTTGGCGTCAGTAGAGTTGCCTCACAGTATTAAGCCGTATCGTAATGGTGAGGACACATCAGCCGTAATCTATGGATACGTCTTCAAAAATGAAATAGAGGTTTCTATTAAAAACTTTTCCATTCGTGAGATATTACCTGTCAAAGTCGTAAAAAGTGTGTCCACCCCCCCTCTAATTTCCAAACTATGAAGTTGAAAATTCTGAAAAACATAAGATATTGTACTATAAGCTGCAACAAGAAAAACTTACACCAGAGGGCGCCATCACCGTGTGCGCAGCGTTTGGTTCCAGGCCAGGCGGGCCGCGGGACGCGAGGAAGGGGAGGGGAGTCTAATAATGGCCTCACATAGGGACGATGTGTTTATGATGTGTTGTCGGTCGTTTTAACTTTACAACTAAAATGTTTGCTAATTCCGCCTGTAAATGATACATTGCAATATTTATTAATGTACTTTAAGAATCTAAGGTGTCTTAATACATTAATAAATACTTTCAACGTTTTTTGTTTGAAAAATATATTTTATTAGGTCTAACGGTTTTTGAGTTATTGCTGAATAACTGTCTTGCTCAAACAAAATGGCTTAAGTGCCGTGAGTTCCCTATGAAGATACGACCTTTTTTGATTCAATGTATTGTAAGTGGTTTTTTTTAATCAGTGCCGTCCGATACGATTTCGATAAAAATCGATATTTGAGCATCCAAGAGGACTCTTAACAGAAATCCAAGGTAAAATTTGGAAAAAGTGGCGACCATATTGATTTTCTTCATATCCGTCCTGATTTCGTTCAAAATCGATATCTGAGCGTCCGAGAGATCTCTTAATACGAATACGAGGTAAAATTGGGAAAAAGTCGCAGCCATATTGATTTTCTTCATTTTCTTCTCAATTTCGTTCAAAATCGATATCTGAGCGTCTGAGAGGTCTCGTAATAAGAATCCGAGGTAAAATTTGGAAAAAGTGGCGGCGATATTGATTTTCTTAATTTTCGTCCTGATTTCGTTCAAAATCGATATCTGAGCGTCCGAGAGGTTTCTTAATACGAATCCGAGGTAAAATTTGGAAAAGTGCAGCCATATTGATATCTTTCGTTTCCGTCCCGATTTCGTTCAAAATCGATATCTGAGAGAGAATCTGATATGCTTATACGAATTCAATGTAAAATTTAGAAAAAGTGGCGGCCATATTGATTTTCTTCATTTCCATCCCGATTGGTTCAAACTCGAAATCTGAGTGTCCGAGAGGTCTCTGAATACGAATCCGAGGTAAAATTTGGCACTCCATACATGCCAGGGATTGTAAAAAAAGTTTAATGTTACTAATGTCAAATCGATTCTAAAAGTAAAAGCGAGTGATTTTTTTTGTATTAAACTTAAGCCGGTTTCCTGGGCTCTCTTCACACGCCGCAGGTGATTGACTGGTCGTGGTATTAGAATCATCATTATTCATTGGAATCATTAGTTCAAATAAAATGTATGCGTGGAGGAATGTTGAGAAATGTTATGTTTAGGAATGTATCAAAAAGCATAGTAACTGTTAGTTAGGCTGGGTTCCACCAAACGTAAGCGGTGTTCGTTGAAATTTATCTGTATGTAAAGTTTGACAATTTTCTATGGGATTACAGCTGCCGGCGCCATATTTAACGTTGATCGGTCTGTGATCGTAAGTTGGTGCAACTGATCCTTAATCTATTCTTATACCTAATTATCGGCCGAAGGACGTCCACTGCTGCACATAGGCCTCCCCCAATTTCATGGGGGGTAAATGCCATACATCAAGTTGAGGATGACGATCGGGGGGGTCTGTCCCCGCGATGCGGTGGTATCCGTAATGGATTTCCCCCCGGGGAAAAAGGGCATACCAATTTCAATTAATTTATTATCATACTTTTGGGATCTATTGGGCTATACGGGATAAAGATGAAAATCAGTAGTTCCTCAATACGATTTAATCCGTCGATATAATATTATAAAAATTTAGGGTTATTTTCTGCTGACACATAATCACACCTTATTCTAATTCGTATAATTATTTGCTAGGATTGAACCAGTCTCGATTGCAGCCATGAATCGAATGCCTCACCGCCCCAGCTCCGATCACGCCGCCACCCATCGTATTGGCGCGAGCAGGGTGCGACAGTGGCGGCACCGGAAGTAATCAAGCTCTGAACCAACTACTGTTTAGTTAAATAAATGTATCCCCGTTATGCAGATGTACCCGCAATAATCATGTTACTTATATAGTAAAAAGTAAAAAAAAAAAGTAAAAGTGATTTATTTGCCATATTAACATTCATCGCTAGTAACACAGTGTAACAGTAACCCCCACACTAGGCTGGGCCTGTATTGTGGGAGTCAGTTCAGAATAACGGGTTAACAAAATAACATTGCGGCTTTAGGGGTGTGAAAATACAAATTAAAGACGAATTCTGGTTTTACAAAAATGCATGCAAACAAATGACAAAAGAACAAGTTACGTATACATATTCGTATTATCCTAACAAGCAGGTAATCAAATTAAAGAAATGAAGTAGTTGTATGTGTTTGAATAATGTGTGAAGATGTGTAAGTGTATGAGAGTGTGGATGTGTGTTCATGTAATCCGGGAAACAAAAGTAGCCCTACGAGTGAAACGGCTCCTTGAATCGGTCGACAACATATGCTGTCGACCACTATTAGATATATTAAATTAACAAGTCCTCAGTCTCCTTGTAGTTCAAGGATGACAAAAACTCCCGAATTAGTTTTTTAGCCTCAGGCAGTCGGCAGTGCTTGAGGTTGCACTTTTTGAGCACCGAGTTGTAAATAAAAGGAAATATGGACAATTTAAATCGCCTAGCGAATCTAGAGCGGACCCCAGGGACAATTGCCTTGAAAACACGTTTTTTTAACAAGATAGAATAAGATGGGTCATTAATTAAACTTTTATGCATAAATACTGCAACTCGCATTATGAAAAGCTTACGGACACTAAATACTCCGGTTTCCCTGAACAGTAAATCCGTAGAATAACGCCTCGGTCTACACAAGGATACTTTTAGGACCGCCCTTTGAGTTCTTTCCAGGGAGATTAAAGTAGTTTTACAGCACCCACCCCAACTAAGAATGCAGTAATTTAATACAGGCTGACAAAGAGCCAGATACACTGATTTTAATAAATACTTATCGGCGGAGCTTCTCAAGAATTTCATTGTATAAATTAATTTTCGAACTCTGGCCACAGTTACCGAAACATATTTTTTGAAATTGAAGTTTTCGTCTAGTGTAACGCCCAAGTATTTGGTAAAAGAAACTTTATGTATGTGATTACAATTACAGTTTGTCACAACGGATGTCAGGGCTGCGCGGCAGTTTGAAGAGTGGATTTTTAAGCTGCCTAGATGGATAGGAGGGCTCGATGACGCCGTTTTGCAAAAGCAAAGAAACTGCGTCTTCTCCGCATTAAGGGTCAAGAGGTTCTGCCCCAACCAAGTGGCTATCACCTGCATACCGGATTCCGCAGCAACCCGTGCGTCATGCCAAGAGCGGCCGTGAAAGATTAAAGCTGTGTCATCGGCGTAACATAGGATCTCGCTGTTATATAGTTTGAGGGACATTATATCATTTATATAAACAGTAAAAAGCGTAGGACCCAAGATACTGCCCTGGGGCACGCCAAAAGACACAGGTTTCAATCCACTATGATAGTCACCGACTTTTACGCGCTGGTTTCGTTTTGTCAAGTAGCTGGTAAACCAGTCAAGAGCCAAGCCACGAATACCGAGATTTTTTAACTTGGTGAGGAGGATAGGAATCGACACTGTGTCGAACGCCTTTGCTAAATCTAGAAAGACGCCAACACAGCATCGGCCCTCATCGAGATGAGATACTACTGTGTCTGTCAAAAACGAAACCGCATCCTCTGTGGACCTTCCTTGGCGGAAACCATATTGCCATTCCGAAAGAAGTTTATTTGCTTCTAAGAATTTGACCAAACGTTTGTTCATCACACGTTCCAGCAGCTTAGAGAAAACGCTCAGAAGTGAGATGGGGCGGAAATTGTTAGGAGCATCCGATGAGCCACTTTTGTGAATCGGGATAACTGTCGCTGTTTTCCATGTCTGAGGAAAGGAGCCAGACGAAATGCTGAGGTTAAAAATGGCTGCGAGTGGTTCAGCAATGAGAACGGCAATTTCCTTTAACAGCCTGTTACTTATTCCATCAAAGCCAGGTGCGCTGTCCGAGTCGAGGAGCTTGATAAGTCCAAGAACTTATTGAGCATCCGTCGGTTCAATGAAAATGGAGTGAGAGGTAGAGCCATTACTGGTTTTATGGGCTAGAGACTCCTGACTTTCGTTTAGCTTTAACAAAATGGAATTAGCCAGCTCGGAGCCCACAGTAGAGAAATAGGTATTACAAACATCGAGGGATTCCTCTGCGGTTGGCCTACAGTTTAAGAGGTTATCAGAAGCCGAGGTTTTGGGATTTTTGTGAATTATGCGATTAATTGTATTCCATAGTTTTTTGGGCGACTTCTTATTTTCTAACAATTCTTTTCTATCATGCTCCGTCTTTAAGCTTCGTAACAAAGAGATGTGAAAATATCTATAGCGGGTGTAAATTAAAGATTTCATAGCATTATTGGGATCTTTACGTGCAGCGAGATGTAATTTATCTCTATGTTTCGAGCATCTTAATAAGCCGGGAGTCATCCAGGGTTGGATAAGAACTCTAGAACGGCTAATTTTTGCTAACCTGGAACACTTGGAGACTGCATTCATCAATAAATCGGATAATAGTTCCACGCTAGCGTCCAGATTCGAGCCCTTCAAAATAGAAGACCAGTCAACCGACTTAAGCTCGACCCTTAAAGATTCATAGTCAATAACCATTTTTGAGCGACGTACTTTAGCAGATTCCCGCGATTTGAGTGAAATCCCCACCATAGTGATATCATGGTCCGTTAAGTCAGCAGCACATACCACAGACTCTGCCTGTAACTGTGCTGGAATAAAAATGTGATCCAGACAAGATTTGACATGGGTAGCGGTGTTGATGCTAGGTAGGATGTTCTGCCAACAGACAGAGGAACTCAGAGGTCTGGGGGTTGGATTGAGTTGGTCCCAAGATATCAATATTCAGGTCTCCAGCTACAACGAGGCAGGGACTACTGTCATTCGCTTTAAGAACAAAATCCAATGAAATAATAAATTCATGAAGGCTACCAAAGCTCGGAGACCTATACACACCTAAAACTGAAAAAATATTGGGAACCTGAACGAGAATACAATTTGCCTCATTAATCTCAGGCTCAGAGAAAATCGGAGACCATTTGTTACTAACGTAAGCAACTACCCCACCGGACTTGTTGATATATTTACTGGAATTAAACGAGATATATCCTTGCAGTTGATAACTTGCAGTTGAGAACTGTCATTTAACCAGCATTCGCTGAGGATAATAACATCAAAATCAATGCCCAATCTTTTTTGTATTACAATAAACTGATCAAAGTTTTTATTTATGCTTCTAATATTCAGGCTTAAAACCTTTAAAGTATACTTTGAGACAAATTGCGAGCAATTTTCAGGAAGAGAAATAGTATGGCATTGCAGTTCGTAAGATTTATCAATGTTTTCTAATAGTTCTACGTTACCCATTGGATTAAAAATAGTAGATATGACATTTTACTTGAAATACTGATTGCCATATTTATACGAGAGATAGTTTTGCTAATAAAATTATGTATACTCGATTCCAGGTAAGTTATGATGATTAAAAATCGATGTAAATACTTAAAAGTTTGACACTTAGTATAATTATACATGAACGTGTGTGAGCGAGTTAAAAGCGTGTGTGTGTGAGTGAATGTAGTGTTGAACAACGGCCATTTTAAAACTTTATAACACATATCAATGAAAATACATTACAATTTGGAGAGTGCGTGAACGACATAAAAAATAAAACTGTCCAGATTGCTACAACGGAAGAAAGGGTACTACTAGCCGGCGGCCATAGTTTGGTCCAGAGTGGGTCTACTTTGTGCTGCAGGGGCGGTTGTAGTGTTGAGATCCTTATCGGTTCGGGTTGGGCTGGTGCGGCCCGGCCGGCCGGCGGGCTCAGTCGTCGCAGCGGAAGTAAGCAATGCTTGCGGATGAGTATCGCAGGGCTCCCAAGCCGTGCGTCCTGCTTCCTGACAAATATTCTGCCATTACGGACCCAGCAATATTTGAATCCCTGTCCCTTTGCGAAAATTCTGGCATTCGCTTGTAAGGCGCTCGTTAACATAGACTCGCTTGTCTGAGCCTTGCACGGAAATATCCTTACTCTTGATATTACGACGCACCTTCGCCTGCTTTAGAAACTCGTCCCGCTTAACATTGCGGACGAAGGCTACGGCGACGGGGCGCGGCGGTGGGGTTGAGCTGCTGTGGGACTCACCATGATCGGTATCTACTCTCGAGTGTTTCGGGCCAACACGAGATACGTGTGCCAAGTCTGTGTCTCGCAGCTCGACGCCCAGCATCACCGCTGTTGTCAACACTAAGTGATATGGGTTTTCTAGGGGGGCCTCCTCTAGGTCGAAAATTTCTACCTCGTTCCTTAAATTAGCCTGTGCTTGATTCTCCATCCGCGATTTTAGCTCCACGACAGTGGCCCTCAGAACGGTATTTTCATTTTCCAATTTCTCCATCAATTTGAATTTTGATTCATAACTAGATATTCTCACATAACCCGTCCAAGCGGGCCCTGATGGAGTCCCACATGTTAGTCGCACTTTCCCGCAAAAGGTTTGTTTCTGACGAGAGTGACAAAAATGCGTCGGCGAAGTCACCGGAATCGCTGCTCTTGTTACCTAACCGGTTCTGAGATGATCCCTTTATAATTAATCATTACTCTTACAATTGCTCCTTACAATACCTATGTTTAAATTCCCACATGTATTCTCAAAATGGTGAGACTCATAAAATTATTATTTAGTTTCGCCTCTTGTAATTGTAGGTTTTCAGATGGAAAATTGTGCAGTAAGTAATAGGTTGCTAGCCATACACTTCATTCTTATTCCCAGAGGCGACTCTTAAGACGACATCCAAGGGTAGAAAATGGATTGTGATACTTGTGATATTATAATACGGGGTTAAATTTTATTACACATACCCGCATAATAATAAAACTATTCCTATTATAGAACTTTTTTATTATGAGAAATTCGAGTTTTTTATCGCCATAATTTATAATATATCTTGTCAATATGGATAGCTCCTTCCTGCGATGACGTAGAATAATCCAGATCTGAAAACAGATAATACTACGTAAATTCAATGGAATTTTGCGTAAACATAATGAGCGATCTAATGTGATTACGAATTCATCGCTCTTTATACTTAGATAAAAGTTTATTATCATTTGGATAAACGTTTTTAAACTTTATCAGATGGAGATAAGCTATTATTGAAATTACGGTGTCAATTATTAGGACCTAAACGCCCAATTCATCATCATATCAGCCGAAAGACGTCCACTTCTGGACATAGGTCTCCCCCAAAGAGTGCCACAATGACCAGTCCTGCACCACTAACATCCAACGGACTTCCGCGACCTTTACTTTTTAGGCCTATTTATATGGTGCAAATTCTTGCATAATGTAAATGGATTTTTATGTGAGAAAAAAGTCAAAGCAATTCAATTCTTAAGTATATTAATAAAGGCAGACTATTAATAACTTACCCAGTCTTGGTAACGTCACTGTTGCCCATAGCTAGTTCAGGACCCGCACAAGACGCCTTTACAACATCTTCTTGACTATTGCACTGGTGCCCGATGAGATGGTTATACGTGACGGTCGCAACAAAGATTTGCCAAGACCTATCGTGGCTGCAGAGCGAAAGGATGCAGCCTGGTTGTGAGCCGCCACCATTGACGTAGAAGTCGGCGTCGCCCCATGCAGTTCCACCGTTGTTCCCGTAGGTGTGGATGCATTCCACGTAGACCCCGTCAGTGAGAGCGAGGCGGTTGCTGTTGACCAACCAGATTGGGCTGACGGGGTCCAGGCCTGTAGCAAAAGCAGGAATGTTTAGTGAAAAATTATTGGATAGATGGATGGGATTCTTGGACATATTTCAGCAGATTAGTGATGAATAACATATACGAACCAGTAACACGTCCAACTCTGCCTCCCGTATGCCTCCCAGCGTTTCCAGCGACATGAGCTCCAAGGCTGAATCCTACAACATGCATGGTCTCCAACGGGGCTCCGGTCACTTCATATATACGCAGAAGCAATGCCCCTAGCTCCTGGCCTACTGAAGGGACGGAAGCAATCGCGATCGCGTAGTTCCCTTGGGACAAGTAGCTCCAGTCGAGGATGATGACGTTAAAGTCCTCGCGTCCGAGGTAAGCTGAAAAAAAAGTGTAACAATTGTGAGTTTATTTTTTGAAAAATATTCGGTAAAATAATGACGACTAGAGCAGTCTCAACTCTCAATTTTAAAAGACAACATATAGTGTTCTTAACGGATATACGATTAGCTAGAAATAAGAAAATAATAAATAAACAATTATCTAGTGGGAATTCTTATCTAACTGTTGATTAAATACAAAAATGATTATGTTATGTTTGTTTGTGTGATTTCATTACAGAAGAAAAGTGATTGACAGAAAAAAAGGATTTTATGCGAAACGATATGAATCCGTTTTTTTTATACCACTTCGGTGGCAAACAAGCGTACTGCCCGCCTGATGGTAAGCGATCACCGCAGCCTATGGATGCCTGCAACTCCAGGGGTGTTTGCAATTTCCGTAATCCGGAAGGCGTTAGCGATAGGATGACTAATATATCAGGGAGGTATGGAAGAAAAGAAGCGATGTGAAGAGAGTAGGTACTGTTTTAGGGGAGCATGGTTGAAAATGGTTAGTCAGCAGTACCCAACGTACCATCACGGATGGCTTGGTTCAGCTCGCTGTTCTGGCTCTGCGTGTACCCGTGGCAGACGGCTACTGTGGGCCACTTGGGGTTGAAGTTGGAGGCCTTGATGGATTCGGTGTCCAATGTAAGTGATTGACCCGACGTGGGGTTGTGCCTATAATGCAGATAGAATAATTGTAAAAAGTTGTAAGAATATATCAAAATAATATATCGAATATGAAAAAAAACATCAGAAACTTGCTAAGCAAGTTCTTCAACTCATTACACTTATTACGAGTATGATTCGTCATTTTGTCTTAACACGGGATTGTAACTATAAGGTCACTAGCGTTTGCCCGCGGCTTCGCCCGCGTACTCTAAGCATAATTTTTAACCGTCTACAAAAAAGAGGTTCTCTGTTTGACCCGTATGTATGTATGTACGTAAATATAACAATACGTCAGAATAGCAACCCGTGGATAGACACTGAGATTACCGATTTGAAATTACTCACCTTCGATTTTATTAACATCGCAAATAACCATCCCGGTAATACTCCTAAATCCTGAATTCCTATAACCATAAACTTAAGACTAAACGTACAGATTACTTTGACTCCTTAATAAAAAAAGCCCCAAAATAAAAGTAAGGCAATGTGGAAAGCCATTAACATCGAACTGGCGAGAAAGCCTCGCTCGCGCATCGATTTCACCGACCTGCTCGTGGACAGCGCTGGCAACCCGTTCGCGTCCAACCAGCAGCTGGTGGACGCGCTAAACAGCGACTTCGTGACGGCTGCCTCGCCACCATTGCGACCCAGTGCATCGCCAGCGACTGCTCGATTAGACTTTGCTCATTTACACCCGACGAAGTTATCAATATTTTTAAAATATCCATCGCCCCAAATAACAGTACAGACGTGTACGGGCTATCAGCTACCCTGCTTAAGCAAGCGAGTCCCGCGTTTGCCTTTATTCTGTCCCGGCTATTTAACAACTGCATGAGATTGGGAGTATATCCAGAAAGCCTAAAAAGAGTAAAAATATGCCCTCTTTATAAAGGCAAGGGCCAAAAATCCGCCATAAAATCGTATCGCCCGATATCCCTGATCCCGTGCCCAAGCAAGTGTTTCGAAGTCGGACTAAATAAAAGGCTGCTAGCGTTCTGGTCACCAAGGAATGTAATATCCGACAGCCAATATGCCTACCGCGAAGGCCAGTCCACAACCTACCTGGTGAGGGAAGTAGTGTACCGCGTGCTGCGGGTGCGCGAGGCGGGACGGCACGTCGCAGTCGTGTGCTGCGACCTGTCGCGCGCCTTCGACACCGCCGACCATGCACTCGTCGCAGACAAACTCGCCATCTACGGCATACGTGGCCCGGCCACTCAACTAATATTGTCATTTATGACCGACAGGGCTCAAGTGGTTGTTGGAGACGGGGGGAACGTTGTCTCCTCGGAAATGAAAAACCTGATGGGCGTACCACAAGGATCTTGTCTCTCCAACACTCTGTTCGGCATACTGTTGGGCATACATAAATATCTCTGCATAATATATTTATGTATGCCGATGACGTCACGGCGGTTGGAAACACAGGAGTTGGAAAAAACACTCAATAATGTCGTGGGGCAACTACATGAATGGTTCCGCTCGAACGGTCTGGCGTTGAACAAAGACAAAACTTGTGTTATGAGGTTCAAACTAAACGGCCATCCGAGTTCATCCCTAAGAGTGCATGCAGGTGATGCCCCTATACAGCGTGTAACCTGCACGCGCCTCCTCGGATTCTACCTGGACAGTGCACTGATGTGGGAGACACACATCGCTGAGGTGTGCGGGAAGCTCGGTCGTGCGTGCTTTGCGCTTCGGCGCCTGGCAAGCACCGCCGGGAGATCCGTGGTGAGGGAGTGTTATTTCGCGACAGTGCACTCGATCCTGATGTATGGTACGGAGTTGTGGGCCAACGCGTCTGACTGGACTCGCGCTTTCTCAATGCAGAATCGAGCCGTTCGCGAGATGGCCGGAAAACCTGCAGATGCCCCCGCGCGGGCGCTTTTCAGAGACCTGAAGATACTGCCCCTACCCTGCCTATTTATCTACAACGCGGCAGTGTTCACGCATAACCACGTGGATGCGTTCAAATGTAGAGGAGTAAACACCAATTACCCGCTACGTAGTAATAAGTACGAATATAGACTGGTCGCGGAACCGCACAGAATTGCTAAGTCAGATCGTTCACTATACTATCTCGGACCATCTGATTACAATCGCCTACCGGATGGGGTTAGAGATGCAGCTGCCCCCGCTGGATTCAGGGGTAGATTGAGGAAATTTCTCATGACAGAACTGTTCTACAGTTATGAAGAGTTCTTCAGCCTACCCCTCACAATGTAAGATTTACTCAATAGTACTCGTACATTCAACCAAAATGGAAAGTCAAATTATACTGGTATATATTAAAATTGAAATGAATGTTTACTGAAGAATTAAAATTGTAAAACCGTAATTATTTATGCAGACATTGGAATTATTATCGATATGCCTTACGACCTGTAACAATTGTTATGAATAAATTTTTGTTTTTGTATTTGTAGGTATGTTTGTATGTTTGTCCACGATTATCTCGCGTTTGGCTGAACCGATTTAGATGCGGTTTCCAGAGAAGTAGTTGTTATATTCTGGGGGTTTCGGTATACGAAATTTGGTGATTATGATTCATTAACAGATGAACAGATGAAAAGTCAGAATACATTCTGAGAACCGGCAAACTGTAGAATTTAATTTAATTTTTGCAAAAATAAGTATCGAAAACTATTATCATACATTTCCGAGAGGCCGAAGGGGAAAGAGCCGATGAAATAAAAGCATGTCTTAAATGGCCCTTAGTAAAAGTACTAAAGTAACACCAATAGAAGTAACGAACAAGCAGCGGTCATAAACTCTGGTCCTTTGAAGTACAGAAATACGGCTAATTCAATATCACGTGTAACCCTTATTTTTCCATAAATTTAATTTAATAGGTAGGTTTTGCCAGTTCCCATTGGAGCATCCTAAAAGAAAATTTGGCCTAACTTGCATTCGCACTCCTTACTATTTGCTCGTATACTGACTTTTGTTCATCTGTTAATGAATCATAGTTATTCCTGACTAACCCCTCTAAAGCTATCACAACATGCCCAAAAAAAATATAAGGGTACGCGGGGCTCGTTCCGTACCTCAAAAACAAAGAAGACCCTTATTCCTAATTCACGTGTGGCTGTCTGTCAGTCCATCTGTTACAACCGATTTGCTTTAAAACTACTGGACCGATTGAATTGCAATTTGGCACAAACTATCAAGAATTTTCATGTCCATAATATTAAATTAAAATCGGCCAAGTGTAGGATCACGCACAAAGAAGGGTTCCGTACCGACACTTACTAGTCCATATTTAAAACAACTATAGGAAACTCACGACACTTAAGTCCTTTTGTTTGGGCAAGACTGTTTTTAAACGATATCTCAAAAAATGGTAAACCTATCTTGTTGAAACGAAAAGTCGATGAAAGTATTTACTAATATGCACCATCCAAATTTTAGAATATTAAACTTCATAGTTTGGAAATTACTGTGAGGGGACTCAGTTTTTACGACTTAGACAGCTAATCTATACTAATATCATAAAGAGGAAAGATTTGATTGTTTGTTTGCATTAAATAGGCTCCAAACTACAGAACCGATTTGAAAAACTTTTTTACTGTTGGGAAGCTACACTATTCTCGGGTGACATTGACATGGGCTATATTATATTTTCAAAAAATTAAGGAATCTTACTAAAATTCCAATAATATAACTCAAGGTTAAAAACAATACCAAAAATATTAGAATCGGAATCAGAAAAAAATATTTATTGTAGAACATAGGTGTGATCATCTATGTCTTGCCAATGGGCGTACAAAAACATTAGGTGCTGAGATACATAATTAAAGTCTCATGCAATTGAAAATAAGAATAAAATGAATAGCTATTACAAATCAAAAAATATAATCTTAATAAGTTTATATGTTTGAGCCGTTTGGGGTGGAAACGCTGGGGCCATGGGGACCCGGAGCACACTCCATATACAAGGAGCTGTCTAAGCATCTTATTGACGCAACGGGTGACCAGAGGGCGGGATTGTACCTCGCTTAGCGCATCGGCATTGCAATTCAGCGAGGCAATGCCGCCAGCCTTCTGGGTACCCTACCGCCGGGTTCCGAGCTTGAGCCCATTTTTTATCTATAAATCGGTAGTTATAAGTAGTTTAAGTTATTTATAGTAATCATTTATTTTTGTGTTGTTTTATAAGGATGTAAACCTTTAGTGAATAATTTATAAGTTTTAAGTTATCTAATGTTTATTTTTATTTATTATTTATTTTGTAGGTTATTGTGTTATCAATACATACAAATTATTTAATATTGTTATTGAAACAAACTGTGTACCATCTTAATAATAAAAATAAAACTGTAATTAAACATCACATTAAAATTAAATTTGAAATCGTGCAAGTCATATAATAATTAATGAAATTATCGATTTTGAACAAAATCGGGACGGAAATAAAGAAAATCAATATGGCCACCACTTTTTCCAAATTTTACCTCGGATTCGTATTAACAGACTTCTCGGACGCTCAGAGATCGATTTTGAACGAAATCGGGACGGAAATGAAGAAAATCAATATGGCCGCCACCTTTTCCCAATTTTACCTCGGATTCGTATTACGAGACCTCTCGGACGCTCCGATATCGATTTTGAACGAAATCGGGAAGGAAATGAAGAAAATCAATATGGCTGCGACTTTTTACAATTTTTACCTCGGATTTGTATTAAGAGACCTCTCGGATACTCAGATGTCGATTTTGAACGATATCGGGACGGAAATGAAGAAAATCAATATAGCCGCCACTTTTTCCAAATTTTACCTCGGAGTCGTATTAAAGGACCTCTCGGACGCTCAGATATTGATTTTGAACGAAATCGGAACGGAAATGAAGAAAATCAATATGGCCGTTACTTTATTCAAAGTTTACCTCGGATTCCTATTAAGAGTCCTCTCGGACGCTCAAATATCGATTTTTGTCGAAATCGTATCGGACGGCACTGAATAATAAAACCACTTATGATATACTGATTAATAATTCATTGAATAAAAAATGGTCGTATCTTCATAGGGAACTCACGACACTTCATGCACCTTTAGACCTTATAAGGAACCTACATGCCAAATTTGGTATCTCTCGAACAAGCAGTTTGGGCTGTGCGTTGATATGTCACACATTGAAATTTGGCACAAACTTTGAAGTTTTCATGTCCGCAATATGAAATGTCAAAATCAATGCTAAATTCGAAATTACGCCCCAAAGCACGACACCCATATTAATATTTAGACATTCCAACCCTGTCGGACCCCAACAGAGGGGATGGTGTTTCACGTCCTCCACGTGGGGTTTTAAAATCATTGTTGTTTTCGTAATCAGCTACCCGATAAACCATAGAAACAATACCCATATCGATTTTCATAATTTGTCACCACATTTCCCCCTTTTAGGGGTTGATTTCTCAAAAACCTGAACTACAAGTTTACTCATTTATCGTTAGAAATACTCCTGTGAAGTTTCGAATAAAATAGTCCAACTAATCTTGATTCCCCACACACACTTCGAACCCCCATTTTACCCCCTTAGGGGTTGAATTTTGATATTTCCTTTCTTAATGCACCTCTAGACCTTATATGGAACCTACATACTAAATTTAGAATCTCTAGAACCGGCAGTTTGGGCTGTGCGATGATATGTCACTCACTCAGTCAGTCAGTTATTTCTTGCAATTTGGCACAAACTTTCAAAAGTTTTCATGTCCACAACATTAAATTTCAAAATCGATGCCATTTTCGTAATGAACGTCCCAAAAAACCATAAAAACGACATCCATATTAATATTTCGACATTTCATCCCCCTTGCACCCCAACAGATGGGATGGTATTTCACGTCCTCCACGTGGGATTTTAAAATCATTGTTGTTTTCGTTATCAGCGACCCGATAAACCATAAAAACAACACCCATGTCGATTTTCAGAATTTGTCACCACAGTTCCCCTTTTAGGGGTTGATTTTTCAAAAAAACCTCAAACACGTGTTTACTCATTTATCGTTAGAAATACTCCTGTGAAGTTTCGAATAAAATAGTCCAACTAATCTTGTTTCCCCATACAAACTTCGGACCCCATTTCACCCCCTTAGGGGTTGAATTTTGAAAAATCCTTTCTTAGTGCACCTCTTGACCTTATAAGGAATCTACGTGCCTTTGGAATCTCTAGGACCAGCGGTTTGGGCTGTGCGTTGATATGTCAGTCAGTCAGTTTCTTCTTTTATATATTTAGATAGATATCCGAACAAATAGTAGGAATTAATTTCATGCAAATGTATACTAATGGCTCTGTGTGCTGCAGACCTCACGTTTTTTTTTTTCAAATTTAAAAATATAAAATTTTCTCAACAAACATGATATATATTTATTTAACCTGGTCATAAAGTTTTTCGAGATCGATTGAGAACTGCGTGCGACTTGCAGAGGAAAACATCTGGAAATCCAAACATACAAGCATTTTTGCCAAAGCTTAACCGGATACCTTCGTTTTACTCGGCTGATTACCTTTTTTTACCATATTAATAAATTTACTTTTGTTAGTTAGGTACGTTTCTTCCACAAAGTATACGATTGTTTAAATGGAAGCTAGGGTAGGGCTAGGGCTCCAGTGAATGAACAGTTCTAGTGAATGAACAAAACACGCGTTGACGACACATTTTTCCTAAAAATAAGGATCCTGAGACTTTTTACTATGTCTTGTATTTTTTTCTCAGGTGTAAACATTATTAAAAGAATTATAATAGCTATTTACGATACAAGGCTTGTAAAACAATGAAAGGCCGATATCGCAGATGTTTGAGGCCCGAGCCAAGGCGAGGGTCATAAATATGCAAGAGAGGGCTTTCTTTTTTACGACCCGTGTTTTGTACACAATTTTACGTCACCACTTGGCCAAAAAGTGGGTTTTTTCGGACGCGCAGCGTGCCCTTTTTGGCAAGGTGTGGTGTAAACATATTTGTCAACTCTAACGCATCAACGACAACGTGGTGGTTGTGTGAAGTAGTCGGTGTTGATGTGATTTTTCTTTGTATGAGCCAGTATTAAGGAGTCCGGTAAGTCACCTTTTGATTCTTGGTACTATATACTTGGCATACGTATTGTTTATGTAATGTGCGAGTTTATTATAGGTTGGGATAGGTTACGTGAACTTTTTATGAGATGACCAGTATAATTTTGTTGCATTTTATTCCATATTAACCAGTGTTCTATAACTGGAACTGTATAACACACGAATCCGGTGAATGAACGGGGGGGAACACTAGAATTACGGAAATATTAACTTTAAGCGATTTCTAAAATTACACTGGTTGAAATAAGATTGCAATTACAGAAATGAAACCACAAACAGATAATAAATCTTGTAGCCAGTGTTCGAACAGCACTTAAAAATACTCAATAACGTGAACTAGGGGCAATAATTAATGTTCATTCACTGGTTTCTTAATTCCAGTGAATGAACAGTTGAAAACTTAAAACTACTTAAATACCGAAAAAACTGGAATAGGTATAAACATATAAATGATTATTAAATTGGAGCAATTTGTACTCACAGCTAATTCTTAATATATTTTTGTTTCAGCTATATGGAATTAGATACTTAAGAGACTTAAAAAATGTCAAATACTGCTGTGATCAATAGTCATCCGGAATCTTGGCTCATAGGATATTCAAACAGTGGTTGGAACTTATCATAAACCTTTTGCGCTTACATCATCATCATCAGCCTGTGTCAGTCTACTGCTGGATATAGGCCTCTCTCATGGCACGACCCTGAGCAGTCTGCCCCCACGGCCGTCGGTTCTGCGACATATTCGACCTGCCCACTTCAGCTTGCTAATGCGCCGAACTATATCGTTCCGGATGTTGAACCTCTTCTAGTCTTCGTGCAAGACGGTTCGTGAAGACCCATCAAGGGTCATCACTCGGACGAAGAGGAAATTCGAACTAACAGGTATAAAATTGTCCAGATAGACCGACCAGTCGGATGAGGCAGAAATTCCTTGTAGTCCGATTAGTCGGACCAGTCAGTGATCAGTCGGACCACATAGCCACAGGGGTAGATTTAACATCAGCAGTAAATTATTAGTTAAAATAACCAATTTATTCGTACATTAATGTTATCCACCTAAGTAACATACAATAACTGTGAACCATTTGTTATGAAATAGGTAGGTACTTATTTTATTTTGATTGCAAATATAAATGTGATGATTCTATAATGTGATGATTCTATTTTGAAGTATACATGCTAAACAAGTTTTTATAATTACTTTTGATTTAATAAAACAAGACATTAAGGTAGTTCATTCACTGGTTTTATTTCCTTCATTTACTAGATAATTGAGTTAATTCACTGGGGTTTTATTTATTACTATATATGCTATTTTCACCTAAAAGGTAAAATTTGGTGAAATTGTGCTAATGTACCACAAATCTCAAAGTGTGTATACGAAGCTAAATAACTATTTAGCTTCGTATACTCCTCGAGGAACTCCTCGAGTGATGCTGATAGTCAAAAATGTTTTCATAGTAAATTTATTTTTTAATATGAAATATGCTTAACCGTTCATTTACTGGAGCCACAACCCTACACTGACCTTGTAAACAACAAATAGAGATTCCCCGAGTTCCAATTAACATCGCGCAATATTTCTTCATTAGACTGTGCATTGAGATTCATTTCCAACGTTCGTCCATTGTCGCCAACGTCAATAAAATGTGGGTTAGCGTCCAGAGGTACCCCGGAACAGTACACTGTAAAAGATTTAGTAAAAATGGTTACGATATCTTTAAAACGACACCGACTTTACAGATTAAAAGAAGATTGTTTAACAAAAAAACAGCAATTAAGCTATACGACATACAATTCCTGACACTAGTGAAGGTTTCTAATTTCGTCAAAAAACTCATCATAGGTAAAAAATTGTGGGTAACGTAATTATCTGATATAACAATGTTATTTGGACTCGGTATCTTTTTAACTTGTTACTCCACTTGCATAATAATTTACTATAATTTTTCTTTAAAGTAATTGTAAAAGTAATGTATTTTTATGAACAACAAAAGAAAATAGTACTTGTAGAAAATAGTACTACTAAAAAATAATACTGACCAATGAAAATAAGCAGAATTAACACAGCTATCTTCATTTTAGAAAATGCTTGACTTGTTGATATTTGTAGTTTAATTTGCTTATATACTAGTTATTATTCTAATCAGATACTGTTATATCTTTAACGACTAATACGGAATATAACTTTAATCAACAGGATCTAATCGATGACACAAATACAATGTGTTTTTCGATAGTTGCCCTAAATCTGAGATTAAAAGGGACATAAGTAAATTGTCAGTCCCTTATCATGTGAAGGCAGATTTTTCTAGACTCCCACTGTTATCTACTGAAAGTACGTAATTGTATTGTATTGTACCGTCGCCAACACAGTTAACTGACGATTCGTGCACTTTATTGTCATTGTAATAAGGGTCACGAATGGGCAGTTACCTATGTTGGCGTTTGTAACAGCGTGGAAATGTCGTTAACCCTTTACACCCGGACTGAAACGATCGTGAGCCCTTAATTACATTGAATTATCATTTTTTTAACAGTGTCATTAAAGTTCATTTTAATTTATCTCAATCGCGATTTCTCGGGTGTAAAGGGGTATACTTGTGCGTAACCAGGGTGTTCTCATCCACGTAGCTGGTAACCATAGAGAAATAAGTAAGATAGAGTGCTCACTCCATAAATCAGTTTTTACTGGTTCTTTCGTAGTCGCCATCTAGCGTCAAATAGCGGAATTATCAGTACTGCTATAAAGATACTAGATGTCACGTACGTCGCTACTGACGAAAAGTCTATTTTTCAACAATTTACTACTAATATTTAAAGTAGAATGAGTTCAAATCAGAGTTCCGGTTAATCCGGTTATAATATTAGCTAAAAATTGTAATATTAGCATTCGATTGTTAGTTCGTCACGGCATCTATTGTCAAGTAGTAGTACTAATAAATCCGCTATTTGACGCTAGATGCCGACTACAAAATAACCCGTTATTTTAATAACAAAACTGATGTATGGAGTGAGAACTCTATCTTACTTATTTCTCTATGCTTGTAACTAAGTTTGTCCTGGTTTGCCTTGTCGTATAGGCTTACAGTTAAAACTACGGTAGCCTGGTGGTTCAAGTATGCGGCTGTCAAGCGGCGGTCTTGGGTTCGACTTCCGGCTTGTACAGTCAACAGCAAATGTAAATGATCATTTTAGTACTTTGTCACACTAACGTCTCAATATTGCGACAGTTGGGATGCGTCAAAGTAGTGAAAGTGACAAGGTACTAAAATGATAATCTACTTTTACTGTTGACTATATCAATGAGTTTTTCGGAGTTATGTACCCTTTTATATTTACCGTTACTTTTTCGGTGAAAGAAAACATCGTGTTTCGTAAGGAAACCTGCAAGGTCCCCAATTCGCTCTGGTCCAGCGTAGGGACTACTGCCCAATCCCTCTCAATAATGAAAGGAAGCCTGTGCCCAGCAGTGGGAAGTGTGTATGATGATGACATTTGAAAGAAAGAAAAGAAAGAAAGAAAATACATTTACAGTACATATGGTGCTATTACCGCACGAGTGCGGTAATCAGCAGATTACGTGCATATGTTGAAACTTTAAAGAGCCATATGTACTGTAAAACTTTGTACGATACACGTGCGAATAGGTAATTCGCGACTCGTGTCGATTTAAAACACTCCCTTCGGTCGTGTTTTAATTTATCACCACTCGTTGCGAATTTCCTATTCTATGCACTTGTATCGTAATGTACTATTATTAACGTCTTTACACAACATATTACAAAACATTAATGAATTTACAACAGACGACGCTTAAAAGTGCCCCACTCAGCATAATGCCACGGCAGACCGCGACGCTGGTTTTCAGTGCGGTCCTGCCTTCAATCTACCGAATGACGACACAGTAGTAGGCGGTACGAATACAGCACTGAAGTACATTTGCACAGTAGTTCAGTGCTGTATTCGTACCGCCCCGATTACCGCATCACGCTCCAATCAGAAAGCACTCTCTTCAATGTAGGGATGCAGTAATGAATCTGTACTGACAAGACTGATAATTGACACTGACATCCAACATCTAACAGACAATACGGAAGTAGCCTTACCAAGTATTCGATGCTTTCTTTAAGGTACTGCGTTATGTTTCAGAATATCAAAACGGTCAGAAGTTTCACTTGTAATTACAGACGAATTTCGTATTAATTAAAATTGTTTTTACCTACCTTATGAAAGCGACATAACTGGATGTTCAAATACTTGGCTGCAATTCGACGTTTTTTAATATCAGCTCGAGACATCTCTCGATTATATGTAGATTTTGCATTAACACCCATAATCAATAAGCACTTTGAATTAAATGATACAATGTTGGAATTAAAAATATCACTTCTATGTTATTAGGTCTTAAAAACCATGTCGAATTGTATCTCTGATTTCAGTTCTGTCAGTATACTCGTAACGTCATTTTGATCACAAGAGGTCATTTAAGACATTCGTTTTGCATCCCGATTGGAATTTGATATATTTCACGATCCCGCATCCACGCGTGTCAAGCTCACTTGTCAGAAAGAGAAAGTGAAATCAAATACAGCCTTGGCCAAAAGTATTAAGCATATCTACGTTTTTTATATAAAAGACAAACTTTGAATCAAGCATTTTTATCTTCTTTTCTAACAGAAAATTCTAATATTTTTGCAAAACAGTTTGACGTTAAAGATGCACGAAAAAATGCATTTGGTCCTTTTATTGTATATAGAAAACCCGTTTATAGTTAGCGTTTAGTTTTCTAGGATAACTAGCTTTTTTTTTTATTAAAAATGGGATTGCTCTTGGCCAGCATCTAGCCAGGGGGCAAAGACGAGGCCGACGATGAAGCGAGCTCACCCAGAAGATGCCTATTCACTCGTGCCTTAAAAAGGTCCAGGTTATATGAACTCGGAAATACAGACGCCGGCAGAGAATTCCAAACCGAAACCCGCTACTTCGAAATGATATCTACTAAAGTCTCCTAGATGTGTTTATACATATACTCTTACATATTTTACGTCAATGTATATTCTTGTAATTAAAAAATAATAGTTTATTCATAAGTTACCAATGGAAATAAGGGATACTCAATACTTTACTCCAAGGCTGTAGGTAACGGGTTAGAAAGAGTACGCGAAACACATTAAAATTAAATTTGTGATACGATATGAATGTCTCAAATCGATGGTACAGTTTTGTTTCGTTTATAATGCATTAAATTACAATAAGGTAAGTAGAAGAGTTTTCATTCCTCATACTCGTTTCTTGTGTACTATATGTACCTGCTGCAAATGCATATCAAAAACTGTATCATTTTTTATTTTGTAATTTCATATAATCTAGTATTGTGCTGGGAACATTGGAAAATTTACAGGTACATAATATGTGCATAAAATATACATATATGTACCATATCCACGCTTGGCTATAAAATCGAAAAAGGTTCTGAGTTCTCACTCGTTAGTGTGGCATTTGTGAAAGCAAGGACGCGTAACATACTACTGGAATCCCATCGGAATGCGAAGTATATGCCTGAAATTGACCCCCTCGTCAAATAACTATGTAAAATGTTCTAGTAGACCGTAAACAAAACTACTTATATTGTGAGTTTGCGATTTGACACATGCTATGCTTATTATAACCCGTATTTACCTAAATAAGTTTTTGTCACAAATTTAATTTTTGGTACAAGTAGTGATAGTTGTAATCATCAATTTCCCATTGAGACAGTTCGAATGTGCCCAAACACGATGGGTTTATCTTGTGTAGTTTAGGAGTTGCTATGTCTCCATCATCAGACCAGCTCGGTGGTACTATAATATTGTATTGTCACCGAACTTACATAAGTATGCCAAATTTCAGCTCAATCGCGATACCAGCAAGTGGGTGAAAAAGGACTGCATATTTTGATGACAACTTCCATACTTAGTGCAAGATGGTGCAAGTTAAATAAAATCATGTAAAAATGCGTAGTATTCGCGCCCTTTTAACGTGCGTATAACTACCGTTTTGTCCAGTAATAACGGTCGTAAAGCGGCCGGACATTAAATATTTAAGTAAAGTATTTTAACCCTACTATAACGGTTCGCTAACACGGTTTAAGTACCAAAAGACGTGGTGAGTAAAACTTGATTCGTCATGTCATGTGATAATAACATTTTCGTGTTATTACACCGCCGGCATATTGATTTCGTCACGATTTCACAATTTCCATGACATACATGGTCGCGTACAGTACGGTTTCAGAGGAATTTCTTCCCTCGGACGCCCCGGTTGTGGAATGAACACCCTACCGAGGTTTTCCTGAGGGACTTCAGTATTGGGTTCTTCGAGAAAGGAGTGTATACATTTTTAAAGGGTCGGCAACGCGCATGTGACACCCCTGGAATTGCAGGCGTCCATACTAATATTTTATATGCGAAATTTACTCTGTATGTTTCCCATATTTTTACGTTTAACCCGCTCAACTGACCTAGGGTACGATATAGAATAGATTTATCCTGGAAATCATTTTTAAGGGGGTTGAAGTGTCTATGTAACCCAAACAGTTATGATTAAGCCAGCGCCTAAATAATTAAATAGCAATTTTTTTATTAAAGCGAAATAGGTGGAAATGGGTACTTAGTTCTTAGTTCGAAAAGGCATTTGTTTTGTTTGTGTTACAAATTTGAAATATGTAATGACTATTCAATACCTATACAAGAGGGGTCTTATTTGCCTATAACGAGCGCGACGAAGTTGCAGGCAAAATGCATTATATTATGAATTTTAGTACTTGAATGCATCTGCGGTGAGAAGTAAATTAACGGGTCCATTTGAAAGAAAATTCGGTTCATAGTTTTATATTTTTAGTTTTCTTGATTTCAATTAGAATTAAGGTCAATTGTCTGTATGTACGTGCACTGGCGCAACCTTTATGAAATTACGAAGCAGTTATTGACCGAGCGAGCGAAGCGAGCGAAGCGTCTTCATTTCAGCTTTCAACAAAAATTCTTTCGTATGTCTGTTTGTCTGTCTGTCCGGATGTTCTCCTCTACATATCGCATTTCTCAACCGATTCTCGTGAAATTTTGTGAGCAGGTTCGATAATGATATATATTTTTTTTGTTGCGAGGTCTACCTACAGCTCACAGAGCCACTAGCCAGCTCACAGAACTACAAAAGAAATATGGCTTTAATCAAGCTGATTTGGCAAGGAGTGATTTTTCAATCGGCAAGAAATCATAGGTTGAAGAGGAAGAAAATTTGCAAGGTTGAACATTGCAAGTTTTCTTCTTCTCTTACAAACTTCGTAATAAGTAAACTGTATAGACGTTGCTTAAAGAGTAATTAATTGTAGCTACATATATTTGTTTGAATAAAAAACTAGCCTAATCTGTTCTGCATATAGGTACTAGTATCTGTAGCAGAGAGTTACTTTTTCACGCGGGTTACTTGCTACCTAATCTCAAATATTGGCATAATCACTACTTCACGCGAAAGCTGCTTCCTACTTACAGGGAAAATTAGACCTTGTTGGGGTTAGGCTGATTCTTATGGTGTAGTATTCAAATATAGTCAGTTACAAAGTAACTCACGTGCACGTAGGCCATTATGTGATGTTTTCACCTTGCCTAGTGACATGTGGGATGCCGTAGTAAAGTGGCGATTAGCAAAATTGCCTTCGAGGAGAGTAAAGGTCTTACAAGTAATCAACTTGAAAGCATACTTGTTTCGAATTATTGACGAAAATTGCTTCAGTGTTAGAAAATACATAAATATGTTTATTTTATGTAAAAAGGGCTGAATAATGATGGATTTGATGGATGTAGGGGAACTACATCAAATCCAGTGCGTTTTATTTTCCACCACTATACATTAAAACAACAAGAATGCATTAAAGTTAAAGTAGGAATGAATGAAGTTAATCAAATCAGCCATATGTATCTGGAGGAGCTCAAACTTGATTTGATTCACTTCATTTATTCCGACTTTTTTTTTTACTCCGGATAGGTTTGCGCTTGACCACAAATCACCTGATGGTAAGCGATATTGTGGTCTAGGATCGAGCGCGCTTACCTAGTAAAAACCGGTTCACTCTCGCCTTGAAGACCGTAAGTTTGTAGTTTTCAGGGAACAAGGATTCCGGCAAGGAGTTCCACAGCTTGGCTGTTCTCACAATAAAAGAGGAAGCGAAATGCTTCGTGCGAGTTTTTGGAACTGCCACAGTAAAACGATGTCGCCTTGCCGTATCCCTGGTCATCCGATGGTAGAAGGGGGCGGGCGGGGGGTATTATACTGTGCAGTTCCTCAGCACACTCCCCGAAATGCAACCGATAGACAACCGAAAGACAAGCAACTTTGTCGCGATGTTCTAAACTGTGCAGTCTTGCATTGTAAAGAGAGTCTTTTCCTATGAGCTTCTTGGCAGGTTTCTCGATTGTTTCCAACGCCTCAAGCTGGTATTTAGCCGATCCATCCCATAAATGCGAACAGTACTCCATGCACGCTCGTACCTGTGCTTGATATAAAGTAAGCAATTCTTTCGGCTTAAAGTACCGTCGCACTTTTGAGAGGATGCCCAGCTTTTTTGCAGCTAACTGAGCCTTAGACTCAATGAAGGAGCCAAAGTTGAGAGTCGGAGACAATGTTACACCTAGGAGCTCGAGGCGGTCGGTAATCGGCACGGTTACATCTCGGAAAGTAGGTACTTTAACTTTAAGGTATGTTTTAGAAATTATTTTTGGTTTATTATTTAAAAAAATGGTTGAAATATGGTGTGGTATATTATTAGAATCGCCTCAAAGAGCCCTTTCATATAGTACCACACACGACAGGTTTTTGACTTTTTTACCATACAAAAAAATGAGGCAGCACTCCGCCCCCTCCTAAGGGTTCTTTTTAGAACTGCGGCTCAAAAATTTTGTTTTGACCTCTTGTATGCGTGTGCCAAATGGCTAAACTGTGTTTTCTTTGGAATTGGGTTCGTACCTCGTCCACTACACGGCGTGCCGGTCCGAAACATGTCGAGCGATATTTGACCTTAAAGACGTCAGTGATCCGTTTTATAATATTTTAATAAGCTAGTTTAGTTATAAACGATCTGTTAAAAACACTTTGGTTGCAGGAATAATGTCTCTAGACAAAGACATCCGATTTGTGGCTAGGCAGTGAAACCACCAACCACCGGTCTGGGTTACGGTTACGTAACACATTAGAACTGTATCTGTGCACTCAGAAACTGCGCTTACAATAGCAAGTGAGAATGACTAATTTTTTTACCAACCATATTTAGTTTATGAACCAGTTTTTATAGAGGATCAAATGTTTGTATGTCAAATGTCTTTTATTGTAGTTAAAAAATAACCTGAGATTTCCAATCATAAAATGAGATATATACCACAGTAGATGTTTGACGCACTCACACAGACACACGTTATTACAGTAAACTTAAGCACGTCTCGGGGTGTGTCGGTCACGTGTACCGCGCACGTATCGCGTAGAATAGTTGAAGAAGTTTTTAATAAACTAGCGCATGCTGGCCACTATTTTGATTTGACGTGACGTGACGAATGATTTGATGAAAATGCGATAATACCTGAATTAAGATTGAGCCAAATAAAATGTGAGGTTTACGTTCTATAAACAATTAGTCTTTTCTCGCGACTTCACCCGCGTAGGTCTCGTTAAGTCACCATACCTATACTATATATATATATATATATAATATTAAAAAAGCTGAAGAGTTTGTTTGTTTGTTTGAACGCGCTAATCTCAGGAACTAATGGTTCGAATTGAAAAATTATTTTTGTGTTTAATAGTCCATTTATCCAGAAAGGCTTTTAGACTTTATAACATCACGCTGCGACCAATAAGAGCGAAGACGCGGACGAAGTCGCGGGCAACCGCTAGTAAAGGATAATTGCTATTTACTTTCGGAGATTACGTCCCTTGCATACAAAGTGTACTACATATTAGTATACCGTATGCAGATTCTCCGCTAAATATCATTTGGGTATCTTAGGATTAGAATCCAAATCAACGTAAAATAAAATATAATAAATATCGTCGGTCGGCCTGTTTAGCCCTGTTGGTAGTGACACTGCTTGCGAAGCTAGAGGTCCCGGGTTCGAATCCCAGTAAGGGCATTTGTTTCTGTGGTGAGCGAGTGGTGACTTGGATCTTTTCTATGTATTTAAGTATGTATCTATTAAATATATCGTCGTCTAGTACCTATAACACAAGCCTTATTGAGCTTACAATGGGACTAGTTCGATTTGTGTAAAAATTGTTCCTTAGTATTTATTTATTTATATTTTATCATTATATAAAATATATTATATAATAATAATATAAATATCTTATTCAAATAATATATATTTAATATAATATATAAATATAATTCTTATTCAAATTTACCAAAATTGAGATCAACCCTATCGCTCTAGAAGAACTATGACAGGTATGACGGACTCCCGGGAATCTCCCGGACTACCGTCTAAAACCACCAGGGTATGCCCATCACACAGCATTAGTGGCGGTGACATGGGATCGCCAAGGGTCACACCCGCGAACACCGCCTGCTGCGACAGCCGAAGCTGTCCCCTCTCGGTAGAGGCTTGCGCCCCCCACCCGATGGCAAGCGTGCAGGGCGACTAACTTGCCGATCAAAGGACCTCCACGCCAGGAGAGAGTGAAAAACCCCGGATTCACTCCCTCAGGTCTCTTTGTAACTTTTTATACAGGTTTTCTCCCTTTCAGTCACCACCCGACCCCGGCCTGACTCTCTCGCCGCACCTGGGGAGTCATGCGACTCCCTGATGCGGAACCCACCATCCCCCGCATTGGTCGCATCTGAAGTGTCCTCCGCTAAACAGAGGAACACCCAGAGCGACCCCGTCTCCGGGTTATTGGTAGCACCGGTAAGCGATCCCTCCGAAGATGAATCACTTACCGTTGCCTCCAGGGCGCACCGGCCAGAACCCTTCCCCTTCCCCCAAACCCGCGAGGGTCCAGGTATAATATATACCTAAGATTTCATTACACGAAATGTACTGAACATGCTCCAAGTCTTAATTAAAATATTAATTTAATAAAGACGATCATTGTGGGAGTCCTTGGGGGAGGACTATGTCCAGCAGTGAACGTCTTTCGGCTGACATGATGATGATGAATAAAGAGGAAATACTTTTTTATTAATTAGCTACCTAACAACAATTCCTTACAGTCTGATCAGTCTTATCTTATCACCTTTTGAAGTCGGTGCCAAACAATTGAAAAATTATGAAGTAGAAGACGCACGTGCATCATATATATGTGTAACTATATAGCGCTAGTAGCGCCATCTAGACAAATTCGAGAAACATTTGGCACCGACTTAAGGCGATATATGTATATGGGATGAGTCTTGTATATATAATGCGCACTTCTAAGGTTTGGAATTCTCTGCCAGCGTCTGTATTTCCGAGTTCATATAACCTAGACCTTTTTAAGGCACAAGTGAATAGGCATCTTCTGGGTGAGCTCGCTTCATCGTCGGCATCATCTTTGCCCCCTGACTAGATGCTGGCCAAAAGCAATAATCCCATTTTTTATATATATATATTGGGATATGGGAAACGGGTGGCAGTGTCTTGTGGACGATGGGCCAGCAACCTATCACTGAAATTATCACATATTCTGTATCTTTAATCCTACGTTTTGTTAAAAGTGACAATGAAATAAATTTCATTTGCTCTGCCTATTCTTTCTGGGAATAAATGCGTGAGTTTATGTTATCACAGCCTATCTATATTAATAATTTCGTGCAGGGGTACGGTAGACCCGAACGAGACCAGTCTCAAATTGAAGAACGTATAAAAATAACGATTTTTGAGTTGAACATATGTATCCGCAAAATTCGGATTGTCGCGTATTTTGCATTTAAAAGTGTTAATTTGATGACAAAACGTCGGCCATATTGCCCACAGACTATATTGCTATTTTAAATTTGTTGGTTGACAGTGTCGGCTACGTTCGAAAATCGTGAACTATTTTTGCGTCCGGTATGTTGGCCAGGTTGCTGGGCTGCGTTCTGGGTGATCATCGCCCATTGTGTGGATTCGGCTAGCCGCGTCTGCAGCGTTTTGTTTTTGTAGTTTTCAAGCGTTCTATACACCTATCAGCCTAGCTAGCACGATAACTTATGCCGTCATGTTATATGGGCGAAATGTATTAAAACGTCACATGAAACGTAACGGTGTAATCTATCGTGCTAGCTAGACTGATTGTCACAACAACCGCCTTCAAAGCGAATGTATGGGGCCTGTTACATGTATTCATATCACGATAAGTATCACTACGTATAATCGTAGGCACCATCACTGGACATTGCTCACTCAACAAACATTTATATGTTCTAGGTACGACCGACAGCCCCCTATGTAGGGGATGCCTGTCGGCCGATGAAACAGCTCCCCACGTCATCCTGGAATGCGAAGGTGTAGCTACACAACGGACTCAAATCCTCAACGCACCGAGGTCACTCCGCGAAGCCTGTGGTGACACCAGGAGGATCCTGCGCTTCTGGGCGGAGTTAGGCTGGCTAGATCCCTAGCCGGCGATCACGTCACGCACAATGGTCCGACTCTCACGGACTAAGTGCGGAAAAAGGAGTCCATAACCATAACCATAACCATAAGTATCACGTGAATATTAAAGCAGAATCCATACAAATTTGAAAGCTGCGATAGTATTGACACCCCAGTATTATGATAATATTAATCGTGTAAAGGACACCACTTGAATGTTTGCTGAGTCTGTCCGCCATCTTAAAGCTGCGTCTCTATTTTGTTTGTGACAAACTACTAGGTGACTTATGGCTTTTAAACGTCTAGCAAAATTCTATCCCTATCTCGCTCTATCTTATAACTTAGTGGTACTGGGGGACTGCTCCGAAGTTCGAAGTCCGGGCTTCGTGTGGTGCCGTCCCTTTCACTCATATAGTCTATGACAGGAGAGTGAGAGGGACGGCACCGTGCGGGGTTGGGATTTTGAGTTTCGGAGTGGACCCTCAGCTCATGCCGTTCGCCGCGCTCGGACGCTAGAGGCGCTGCTGCGAGCCGAAAACGAAGTATCTGCCTCTCTCGCACATGTATATTCGAACGACAGAGAGGAAGATAGTTCGTTTTTGGTTCGCGGTAGGCCTTCAGGCGTCAACTTTAAAACGAATAGGGTATTTTACTATAAGAGAAATAAAATTCAAAATGTAATAAAAAACCAGCCAAGTGCGTCGGAGTCGCACACTGAGGGTTCCGTACAACTAAAAAACAAATGTGATTTATCAATATATTAATATTTTTGGTAAAATATACTTCATAATAAACATTATCACTTAATTTCAAGTTCATAGGTCGATGGGAAGCTACAAAATTATATGTGTGACAGACAACACACGGAATGTTCTTTGACTTTCTTCGACCGTCCGCCACGCTCGGACTAAGGT
Organism: Notocelia uddmanniana; assembly: GCA_905163555.1. Classification (NCBI taxonomy): domain Eukaryota; kingdom Metazoa; phylum Arthropoda; class Insecta; order Lepidoptera; family Tortricidae; genus Notocelia; species Notocelia uddmanniana. The sequence continues at coordinate 8,141,014 of LR991064.1, forward strand.
GCTACCAACCGAAAACTAAATATATATGCCTCTCTGTCGCACTTGCATATTCGAGCGCGGAGAGGGAAATACTTCGTTTTCAGATCGTGGTAGGCCCTCTGGTCTGACGGCTCCTATTCTTGGATGGTGCGCGTATCGGAAGGTGAAATACCTTTGGCAAAACGGAACAAGTTGTTAAATAGCTTCCATTAATTGGAGAAAATATTACCAACTGTTATTATTATCACGTGAAACACTGAATATTGAAGCAACATCCATAGGGGCCTGTTACATGATTATTATTATCACGCGATATACTCATATCACGATCCGTATCACGTGCAATGAATATTGAAGAAAAATCCATACGATTTTGAAAACCACGATAATATTAACACACCTGTATTGTGATAGTATTAAGCGTTTAACAGACCCCATACAATTTTAAAAATCGCGATAATATTGAGTGTAAAGGGCCCCACTGAATAGAATTTGGCGGAGAATAGAGAGCTGCTATCGCGAAACGAAAACGAACGAACATCGTGTGTTTCCCTCTGTGTCGCTCGAATTTGCAAGTGCGACGGAGAGGGAGATGCACGAACTTCATTTGTTTTTCGCGTTAGCAGCTCTGACTTCGCACCAAAAATACTGACTGGCACATCAATATTTAACAATGCACATCTGAATTGAATTTTAATGAACGATTAGTATTTTAGCTATACAAATCAGTACTGATTACGGTGTCAAATTTTTTATGTGCCTTTAAATACTACCCTTATAAAAATGCTTAGGATTAACTTGCAAAGATACTAGCCTTTGCCCGTGACGTCGTTTGCGTAATCTTTTACTCCCAATTCCATATAATTCCATTCCATACTTTTATTCCCAATCCAGACTACAGACTATATTTCTATACGATTCGAAGTTTCATCATAATCCGTTGTTGTAATGTTTTTATTTTATACATTTTTGTACACTATTTCTTTCGTCGTTTGCATAACTGTCACGAATAAATGTTTTGTTTATTTCTTTCTTATTTATTTCACCCGAGCGAAGCCGGGCTTTCATCTAGTACTAAAATATCAGGCGGCTTCCACGGTCGTCATAACGCGGGCGTATTTTGACTGCATTGTTTGTCTGTCTCCTCAATCCTTGGTAAGTTTAGCATGGATCTTATTTTTTACACTTCACTCTTTATATTAGTCTTGATTGAAAAAAATATAACGAATTTCACAAAAACAAATGCAAGAGGTGGTTACCTTCCGGGACTCCTTTCATTTAGTCTGTGTTCTATACGCGTGGATGATTTTCATTGAATTAAAACTAAAGCGTGGCAACAATAGAAAATAATACATATGTTCCATTAAAAACCGTCAAATCATCGCCCATAAATAGAATTCGGTGAAAAACGATATCTAGTCTTACAAAACTTTTCAGTAACCCTAACCTCGAAAGGAAGAAATAAGGCTACGCGGCCAACATTGTACTAAGGTCCAAAGAAAAATGCTACAACGGCCTGTCAAGTCCATACTCTTACTACGTTCTTCAATGGAACGGTGAACCATCCAACTTACATTATTAGGGCATACAATGAATCGGAATCCATTTTTATGCCTGCGGCATTGCGTGACGATAATGTTATTTATCTTGGTAACATCGTGGTTCTGAAGTCGAAATGTCTTTCGATGTATGTTTTAGCTTCCGCATTTTTTGACGTTGGCGTTGTTTGAATGAGTGTAATAAATAAGTGGCTGGTGTTCATCTTCATTTGTTTAAATGACCAATTATCTTATTTGTTGGAATATGAGGCGTATCTCCCTCCGTCGCTCTAGGTTCAAATGTGAGATAGGATTCATCAAGACCATAAAGGAAGTTACTCCTGCTGTACTATTTATTGTGCTACCTGTACCATTGAGTAATTATTTCTTAGTGTTGAAAATTTCGGTTATTTGAAACTCACTGCTCTCACGATGAATTTGGTAAACATAGTTAGGATGACTTGCACCAATTTCATATTTTACTGCACTACAAATTCTTCAAGTACAACCTTACCCTCATAATGTTTGGAACTAAATATCTAATCCTTGCAATCGTGACAATATTTCCTAAACTTAAAAAACTTTTCGTTGTTTGACAAGTAATTTTAAACTTCCGTTGCCTTTGGAACTGGTACCATAAAGAACAAGGTTACACTGTGGTGCATCGCATACTGCACTATGTGTCGCGTCGCGTACGCTATTAACCACAATCAATAGCAAAATTACAGTTTTTGTCAACACCATACAGGTTTAAACGAAGTTCAACGTAATTGCTCAGCGTTTTCAACAGTTGCCATGCAACAAGATATTGCAAGAAAACCGTGGTTGCGTTTGCGAAACGGGCCGGCGGCGAGCGAGCGCCAGTCGCTGGCTTGAGAGAGAGGAGCGCGGTACTCTTGCGCCGAGTTCAATGCGCGCATCTACAGCGCGTGCGCCAACCGTTCCATTTTCAAACATTCAAATTGTAAGGACTAAGTGGCAGTGACCGGAAAACTTGTGTGGAAAGCCCTAGCTTTAGTGTTCAGTTCTGACGTTCCAGTGAGTGTTCAAGCGGAGATTGTGAGAATTTTTCTCGTTATTTGACACACATATGACGTGAATAACGGTGCGATCAGACTTGATCGACTCGCTAAAATCGAAGTGTTAGTGTTTCCTCCCAGCAGTGACGGAATATTTAACGGACTGGCTTAAGTAAAGGTACGAGCGGATGTTTACAAGTTTACAGTTATGCTTATTGTATAACTCGCCGGAGAAAGCCTTAATGCTGCTTTATCGGGCGTTGTAACCCGGAATGCTATCAGTCGGTTTGCAAAGTTCATTTTTACTTGCCAATACTAACAAACATGGTGTAATACTGTAATTCTTTCCTATTCTTTTCTGAAGCCTGTAACGGACCACTTTGAAAAACTTTAAATTTGCATAGACCAAATATATACTTACTTAGATAAACGAGAGCTTGTAGGGTATAATATAAGTAATAAGTATCTAGCTGTCGGCTGCAGTTTTTGAACGACTTTCTTCAGGTAAATTCACAGTTTTTCAAGAGGAATAAAATAGGTACCTATTCCCAATGCGTCGACGAAACCGCGGGAAAACGCAAGTAATCATAAAAAATAAAAACAAATGTCATAAAGTTAAAAAAACTTGATTAAGTAATCGCTTTTGGTATCTTGTCTTTCGATTTATGAGCAGAACTAGTTTTTTTAACTATAGATAATGATAAAGATAATGTCTAGCTAATGAATATTTAGAAGGGTTTGAAAATCTGAGGAAACACTTTGGGAACTGGTTTTCAAACAATGCTGGGTGAAAAGGTCTCTGACTCATCTGGCCTGAGTTAACGTGTATCTACTATCAAACATAGTAAGTATTAAGAGTACTTGAATTTCCTAAGATCTTAGGCTCTTTTGGAATTAGGCTGGTCGAAGTGTGCTTGGAATTAAGTAGCTGGAGTAAAACAAGGCTCAAGTGTGTAGCGAGAGTTCTATTTTAATCACGTGTTAAAGAAACATGGGGAAAATTGAAAGGGCACTTAGCAATCTTATCAGATACTATGCTTATGTACTTTTGTTTAGACCCGTATGAGCAACGTAGGAAGATAATATAAACAATTTATAAATTAAAAAAATAAAATAAAATAGTAAATTAAATATATCGTGAATTGAACACCATTTGCGCATTCATCATGAATAATTCATCATGATATCGTATCACCAACGGTCAGATATTCGCACAACCCGTATGACGTATAGTCGATGGCTTCAACGAAAATAACGTTGACCTTCTCGGCGGAAAAGTGTTTAAACATACAAGCGCAGCCTTTTTGTGATAGCGTAGCTCAGTGTTTGCTTCGTTTCGTTAGTTACATTCACAGTGACGATTCAGCCGTCTCTGTACGTATTTGAAATAATAATGTATGTTAGGAATAATATATTCAAATTCCTAACGAACACTCGTTAATTAAGCAATAAAAACCAGAAAGAGTGAAAAACTGAAAATAACTTTTTACAGACTGGTAAAGGCGAAAAAGTCGTTGTTGGGAAATTGTATTAAATACTACAATAAAATTCCTCAACTCACTATTGACCTTAATTAAAATCTGTAGTAAATCAAACACTTATTTCAAAAGCATAATAAAGCATAGGTATTATTAGGTAAACTATTAGTTACATCATGTGTGTGTGTTTGGCGTGATAGCATCCTGCACGGGTAATCTATTGCAAAATAAGTTTTCTACTGTAGCATTGTAATTTTGTAGTAACGTAATTTGGGAGTATTGTGATACTGTAATTTATTATATACAACCTGTATTGTTTTGGAAAAAATGATACCACTTTGACAAATTGGAAATTGCTTATAGGTCATGCAACATCGGATATTATGAGTATCGCAGTGATACCTACATGCTATAGTTTGCCATTGTAACATAAGCAAACTGCATACTGGCAATACTCTGAAACGGTAATTAAATAAAATCATTGAATTTCGATATGGCCTGTGCGTGCTTGTACTAACAAGTTTTTCTGTCGTAAGCATTTGACAACATTATTTAGCCTAAACTGCCTGCCTGTCTATTATCGTCTTGATGTGTAAATTGAATCTTTTCAACCGTTTTTTGTCAATTTGGCCATCACCGCGTTGACTTAACTACCTAACACGTCGCTTTTTGCGCGGAAATCATGATTTTCCACGGTTCTACAATAAATTTTAGCTTAAAGACGCATTTGACAAATTTACTTAGAATTAACTCGTTAGTTACAACCATTAAGAGGGATGGAATTGCTTAGAGATTATAGATACTAATCATGAATGTTTTTATGGCTATAAAGTGTGTAAATTACTGCTTATTTTCAATGCAAATATATTTATGTACATTGTACAGTTGTTCAGAGAAAAGTGACGCCCTCTGCATAGAAGTTATTAAACATGGAGTAAGAGTAATCAGTTTAACTACTTGTCTACAAAATAATATGAAATAGATTAATCACGCAGTACAGTAATAAAGTTCTTCAATCAGCCAGGAGATTCGAGTCGTGGTGTGAATTTCCACACAGTCAACAATAAGAATAGATACTCATTTCTTTTATCGCCGCAATAAATATTTCCTGGCATCACTTTGCCTCTCGTCACCGATGGCCAAGCTACTTGCTTATTTCATTAGATAATATAGGGTGGCATGTGATCAACGTTTGTGTTAGATGTGACATCCAAAGGTTGTATATAGGTAAACATACATTACTAGTTTGCTTTGAGTGGCCTACACAAATATAAAAGTGTAAATAAACTAGGGCGTTAAATAAATAATAGGTACCTTCTTGAATGTTACGAGTTTAAGTTTTGTTTAAACACTAAGACGCGGAGAAATTCAAACATAACATAACCTACAAACGCGTAGTAAAGTACGAAAAGTAGCACTTACCTAGTTGTGTGATTGGAAAGAAATTTAGAACGCGTGGGTTAGGATGACGACGCAATTATCTTAAAAGTGACAGTGGCAATGAAATGAGAAATGAAACAAAATGAAAATAATTTTATTCCAGATCAAGCAATGAAAATACGTTTCTTTAATGAGCTACTGAATTCATGTGTTCAGTGCTTTAATGCACTTAAGTACTGAAGTGAAGATGTTTTGAACTGACTGTACTAAAATGCTTTGCCTCAAGCGGAATTCGAACCCACGTGCACCATGGCCGAACATTCAGAGTTAAATTAACCAACTGAGTGGCCAAATTTTTTCCCAGGTCTAGCTAATTATAAATCGCTTCATTCTAGTCGCGTCTTATAGGATTGCAGATAGAGTTTGCGATGAAAAAATAACTTATTAGGCACCTATTAGTAACCTCAGCAGATCCTTATTAACTTATCGTTCATTGGAAAACGGGACCTACACCTAAGCCGAGCTTTAGTCTAATCGAGCAAACCTCGAACACACAGAGCTTTCACATTCACGAAAACTTAGCGTCACAAGGTATTTTGTTCGGTTACTTTAAGAAATCAGCACAGAATTACAACTTAACTATTTTTGGCGGACCGCGTTGTGCAAAGCTGCGCAACGCTCCGTGGCGACATCGAGTAACAACCATTGCTCATTATGCCTCAGATGTTTTATCTCGCTGCCCCGGTGAGAAAAAAATATCGTAACAAGGAAAGCTGTAGTGTATTGCCAAATGATAAATAATTTGCAAACAATAAGCAAATAAGATAATCTATAGCATTTAGACGCCATTTTTACTATGACAAAATTGATAGGTTCATGTTTACTCAGAGAATGCTGTAAAAAGTGAAGGTGTCCTTTATGCCAACTGTACGTCGTTTTTGACTGGCCTTAAAACAAAGTACTTACTACATGTGATCTTAACTACCTGTATAGCACAATAATCAATTTTTTTGTTGAAACAACCATCATAAATCATAACACAGAAATAAATTGAATCCCAAATAAAGTTTGTGCCCCCATTGAATACCATGTCGAGATAAAAATAACTAGTGCATAGACGTATAGTCGAGAACAAAATTAAGTTAACACTTGCATCTTATTCCATTGTGATAAAGCAAAAAGCTGTTAACTTACTTTTGATCTTGACTGTACTCAAAGCAACTTCACTGCATAGTTAACAGCGGTGTTATCAAGGCTTATCGCTGACACTGCTTCAAGAGTTATGAAAATGCAAACAATTGGTTGTAAAAGTTTCCCCTTACACCTGATAAGAACCTTTAACTTTAACCTTTTTCATAGCACGAACAGCCTATGCGCAGTTTGTATTTATTATTATTACTTCTTCTGGTTGTTTCTTTAGGAATAAAGTTTTATGTCCATATAAATATTCTACAATGTTGCATGACAGTCAGTTACAGAAGTGGTACGGGCAAACTATTTTACATTTTTGAAAGATTTCCAATGTTACGTTAAGTTTTTGCGGTTTAAAAATATGATAGGTATCTATCGTGTTTGAGGCCGAATAATGTACTCGCCAGATAATAGAAGAAAATGGTAAAGTTTTCGCTGTGAGTGCAATATGCATATGCAGTCATTTTCAGGGTAAATGATATTTATTGGCAAGGGCGCTCTCTTGTTTCGCTTCGCTTAGGCGTAACCAAAAGTGTAAACGTGGGATGAACTTATGCCAAGATTGGTAAGTTACTAACTTTTCCCCTAAGTGTAGCTATGATGCAAATAATTTCGTGCAGCACTATTTATTTATATTGTGAAATGCGAACAGGCAGTAATTAGACAGAAAACAAACAGTGATTAAATAATTTGTCTCTCATTCTGCTAATTAAATATCACGACTTGGCAATCATCTCGACCTTCATTTACGAATAAAATACGCTCAAATTAAGGATAAGATTTTTATCAATGTCATGCATTTATTGGCCACACATAAAATAAAGGATAACTTCGTTCGTAAAAAGCACTATCGGATTTAATGTGCAGATAAAATTATCAATGACCTTTATGGTTCTTTAAAAGTTCAAGAACATTCTTTGTGACTCTTCTAAGTTATTGGAAATGTCAAAGTATGAACTGTTTCTTGCACGTCAGCCAAGGTAATGTTTCGCTTAGAAACAATGCCTGACACAAGCGAGAGAAGACTGTCAAGCTTGCGACACGTTGTCAAACAAATTGACAGACTAATGAAGGGGCTTTCCGCAATGACATTTTATTTGTTTTGTGTCGTTTAGATGCAAGGTTGGTCTGATGTACAACCCGTTTTGGCATTGGTGATAAATGCATTTGAAAAGTCTTTTATTAGAAACATTATCTTCATGAATTTTTATTCTTCGATGCACATTAAAACGTCTTTGCCAAAGTGTGGCAATACCTAGATACTTATTTTACGCATTTTCAAAACAATTAATTTGATTTTCATAAAAAGCGGCCATTCCGTAGCTGCCCACCCGTGACATTATGCTGATTAAAAATGTCAAAAACTTATATTCAGTTTATAATTGATATAACTAATATAATAAGATATCTAAGTAAACAATGGAAATTGTACGAACGTTTGCTTTTCCAAGTACACTTCATAAGTTCGGCTATTACTCGCTGTGATAGTTTTCCTTTTAAATTCATTATGTATACTACTATCATGATTCTTTTCAAATACCCGGTAGCAAACGTTTAGCTGGTAGAGGGGAGGGGGAAACTTGGATCCAACAAACAAATGCATTAAAGCAATACGCAAAAGAATAGCTTACTCAAAAAATGGTTAAAGAAAGCTCATATTGTTTTTGAACGAGTTTTGTTTTTATTGTTTTTTAACGTTACCCAACACGATGGCAGCAAAAAATAAATTACATCCCCATTAACGAGTATGTACGTGCAGAGGAGGTAAACAAAAAGTTTTTTTTCATTAATTTTATATTTTACGGTTTTGTCAGCATGAATATTTATATACTCATACCACAATTTTCTAGTAGTAACGCTTACTGAGCTAAGTCACGGACAAACGGACGGATGGAGGGACATGGCGAAACTATAAGGGTTCCTTGTTTACTACGGAACCCTATAAATGGTAACATCAGTATGCAACCATTAAGTACCTTTTATGATTTTGACTCGAGGATGAGTCAGTGTGAACTCTGATGCAAATGTCAGCAGGTTTTTTTTTTTAAATTGTTAGGTACCTACCAGTTTCTGATGCCAGTCGCAGTATTATTTAAATACAAAATAAACACAGTATTGACTTTATATCTTGATTGGATCAAGACAGCTTTTTACGTGATCTAATGAACAGGTCTACGTTTTGTTCATCAATTAATCAAATTATCTTATTTTTGCAAGCATCTTTTTATCGTATAAGAATGTTCTCGTGCTTGAATACCTATACCGCAATATGCTTCAATTTAAGATTTGCTTTAGTTTTTTGTAGTTTAACTAGTTTTAATCTAAGTTTCAAAGAGGTCTATGTGTCAAATGATCCAAATGAAGCCTTCGATAATTTTTTTGATACCTTTACACTATTTTATAGACTTTGTTTTCCGACTAAGAAAATCCGTATCATCAACACCTACACACCAAAGTGGATTACAAAAGGGATCAGACAATGCTGTAAACGGAAAAGAGAAATGTTGTGGAAATATAGACTGTCCTCAGACCCTGATAGTAAAAGAATATTTAAATGTTATTCCAGAAGACTTAAAAAGGTAATAAACTTGACACAAAAGGCACAAAATGACCATTACATAAAAAACTCCGCGAATAAGACAAAAGCTACTTGGAAAATTATTAATAATTCTAAGGCTAGATACCCTGTAGAAAGTATTGAGAGCATTACATATAATGGTAAAAATATAACACACCCCAAGCTTATTGCCGAAGCCTTTAATAACTATTTTATTGACCAAGCGTACGGAATAAATCTATGAAGTAAAAACAAAAACCACAATATAATGAACACAATAACAGGTAATAGTAATTCAATATTCATGAACCCTACAAATCCAGATGACATAAAATTAGTAATAAATTCTCTTAGGAATACAAATAGTGTTGGCTTTGATGGAATTCACACTAAAGTTATAAAAAAAGTGTCACATATAATTTCGCCTTTACTGAGCTATATTGTTAACATGTGCATAGAATACGGCATATTTCCCAACAAACTTAAGATTTCTGTAGTGAGACCCATTTACAAAAAAGATGATAAGAATAACATGACTAATTACAGGCCAATAGCTTTAATATCAATTTTTTCTAAAATTATTGAGAAAGTTATACATAATAGTTTATATACATATTTTGAAAATCTTAACCTATTTGCAAAAGAGCAGAAAGGATTTCGAAAGGAAAAGTCAATAAATATGGCTATATTTGATTTGCTGCAGCCTGTAATTACCAATATGGACAGGAAAATTCCTGTGTGCGCTTTGTACATGGACATGTCCAAAGCATTTGATTTTGTAGACCTTGATATTCTTCTGGACAAAATGTATGCCTATCGAATACGAGGCAACGCTTTTAATTTAATTAAATCCTACATAAGTAATCGACAGCAGATGACACACATAAAAAAAATGTCTTTAAGAACAAGATCTGAATTAAATTATTTATCTGGTTCTAGAGAAATTCGCTACGGAGTCCCTCAGGGAAGTGTATTGGGACCGTTATTATTTTTAATTTATATCAATGATCTACCAAAGGCTGTTGATTACCCGATGGTACTATTCGCTGATGACAGCACAGTCATTTTTACATCCCAAAATATAGAATCATATGAAATGGAGATAAATAACACATTAGATAAAATTATACATTGGTTGACAATAAATAACTTAAAAATTAATCTGGATAAGACAAATATTATGACATTTAGACAAAGATTACAGCCAAATAGTTTAAGTATAGTCTATAAGGGATATAAAGTAAATGAATCCGATGTAACCAAATTCCTAGGGCTTAACGTAGATAATAAGTTGACGTGGAAAAACCAAATTGACAGTATATGTAAGAAACTAAGCAAATATTCATACGCCTTATACAATCTCAGGAAAATATCGAACCAGGCAACGGTACTAACGGCTTACCATGCATATGTCACATCAACTCTAAGGTATGGTATCCTCTTTTGGGGAAATTCCACGAATAAAGAAAATGCATTTAAAGCCCAAAAAAAGTGTTTGAGGTCTGTCTGTGGCATCAAATAGAACGATTCATGTAAACCTCATTTCATTAGGTTAAAAATTCTTACATTGCCTTGTTTGTATATTTACGAAGTAGTAAATTTTGTGACCCATAACCGTAGCTTATTTGGCAAAAAATATAAATGTGCACGCCTCCAGAACAAATTAAAGGCGATGTCAAGTAATACAGCTTTATTACAAAAAAGCATACTTGGAATGGCCCACAAAATCTACAACAAACTACCACAGAATATTGTTGGAAAAACAGAAAATGAACTTGATCTTAATCTCTTAAAAGTGTTTCTGATAGGTAAAGCTTATTATTCGATACAAGAATTTTTAACGGATCGACTGAATGAATATTAGGATACAATTATTTGACTTCAATTTTCCAGTACAGTATACTTAGATATGTAAGAATCGAAGACTATATGTTAGATAGAAGACATCATGAGTTTATATAGCATGCTGCATGCAAATGCATGTCACAAAAATATTTGTATGCCCCATGGCACCACATAGTGATACAGAATCAAAATGTAACACCTTAGATTAGACCTATGTTGGACAAATAAATGTTTTGAAATTTGAAATTTGAAATCATATAGGTAGGTACGTATAAGATGTGAGAATGACGACCTGTTTAGCCTAGTTGGTAGTGACACTGCCTCCGAAGCTAGAGGTCCCGGGTTCGAATCCCGGCCAGGGCAATTATTTGTGCATTTAGCATGGATATTTGTTCTTGGGTCTTGGATGTTTTCTATGTATTTAAGTATGTATATCGTCGTCTAGTACCCATAGTACAAGCTATGCTTAGTTTGGGACTAGGTCGATTGTTGTAAGATTGTTCCCCATAAAAAAATAATTAAGCTTCATAGATTCACTCCTTCCTTCCTTCATATTAAAAAATATTCCCAATAAGGAAAGTCGTCGTCTCTCTCTAAAATATGTTGGTAGCTAATTTGCTAACGGTTTATATTTTCGGCTTATGCGATAACTCTTACTCAAACACTGAATTACTGTAAAATAAGATATGGTCTCTGGAATGGTGTTCAACAAGCCATAGTAATGCTTTCTATAATAATTGGGTTCATTCCAAAGCGAACTAAGTCACAAAGAATGCTGGATGCCCGGCCCGGCCGTATGTCCCACGTATTTCCTAGGAACAGTTTTCTGTTTCCGTCTTCTGTGGCACTGTTCCACGGTATTATGTCGACAGAGGCAAGAAATTCGATTCTAAAGTACAGTGTAAAGTTTCTACCGGATCTACTTTATTTACTTACATGTGTGAGTTAATCGGCTCACGTCATTTGTTTTAATGTGGCAGAAAATAGTGTCTAGGTTTTTAACGACTTGTGTTATTGATGTTTTTTTTAATGTTGACTTTGGCCGAAGGTCCTTCCACTCGCTTATATGACAGCTATTTTGATAGCAGCTTAATAAATGCTCACTGTCCTATGTAATAAATGGCATGTCACGGTAGCGTGATAAATCATAAACTGTGTTTTAAGGTTCCTAAACTAAATAATTTTATTTTCTTTCAACATTCTCATTGGCCAGTTTTTTTTTATAAGGACAAAGTGTATACTCGTTTTACTTTTGTTTTTCTTGAATACTCGTAGAAACCAATTAAGGTGTGCGAGATTTTAATTACGTAGGTCCTTCGGAGATTTACCTTATTTATTCGTTTAATTAAAATAAGACAAGGGTGTCTGAGCACTTGTGCTTGGATTACACGGCGCCTCCTAACATTAACTTATTTTTATTGTTTTGGTTTCACATGACTATATTTGAGCGTCTCAAACTAGGGCCTCTATTCGATATGCGCTAAAGTGGTTAGTTCATTACGTTACTGAGGTGGAGTGGGAATTAATTAAATAGTCTCGAAAGGACTGATAACACTAAGCGAGCATACGCATTACGCTGTGTTGAGAGTGACGGACCTAAATTTGTCTCTAGCTAACAACAGAGCATCAAATCAATAAAGGGTCGGCAACACTCTTGGGATTCTTCTGAAACCGCAAGCGTCATGGTTGTAGGGAAACTCTTGAGAAGTACCCGATTGAGCAATCAAATCGACCCTATTTTGCAAAGATATGTCTTATATAATAATAATAATCTCATAAATAAATAAATATAGTCAAGATCATGTGTAGACTTTCTACACATACATGGTCTTGACTATATTTAAAGGTTTTGTTTGTCGGCCTATTTAGCCTAGTTGGTAGTGTCACTGCCTCCGAAGCTAGAGGTCCCGGGTTCGAATCCCGGTAAGGGCATTTATTTCTGTGGTTAACAGAGACATTTGTTCCTGAGACTTGGATGTTTTCTATGTATTTAAGTATATATCTATTAAATATATTGTCGTCTAGTACCCATAACACAAGCCTTATTGAGCTTACTATGGGACTAGTTCGATTTGTGTAAAAATTGTCCCCTAATATTTATTTATTTTATTTATTTATTTATTTGTTAAAGGTTTGTTGCGTCTCTTCGGAATTGTATTTCGATCGCGATCCAAGCAGGCCCACTCCCTCCCACTGTAAGGGCATACATCGAACAAAGACATGGCTGTTACCTTTTGTGTTCCTTGAACATATATTGTGCTTATCTAGTTACTATTACATCTCTTGATATATGTATCCTAGCCCCATATTTAAGGCATAAAGGTGTGATTTTTTTATCGGATACAAGGAGAAAAACTATGACTACTTAAAAATATAGTTCGTTATAATCGTAAGCGTGTCGTATCAGGGTCAGTTCTGCCGCCACTGGGCCCAGTTTCTAACCTAATAAGAGGGGATTTTATAAATGTATGTACGTGCGCACCTATAGTTGAGAAATAGGCGCCGCACACCAGTCCTGGACTGGCGAGAAAATATATTTACGTGGCGCCAGTACCCTACCAGCACTGGCATCCGGCAAGACTGGCGCCAGCCACTGGATTAGTCTAAAAGCGAGGGTTTTCCGTTTAAAAATCTATTTTGTCAATTCTATACATTTCAAAACACACTAACTATGCGACAGCGAATCATTTAAATAAACACTCTTTCCTATCTCACATAATTAACGTAAACTATGCGTTAACCGTATTACTCGTACACTGGACGTCCGTGATCAGAACTTGTCCAACATCCTTTCACACATCACATCGAATTACACTAACAGATCAGACTAGAACAAATTTTCAATTACAAGTTAAAATTAATTAGACACAGGATGTCACATTGGTCTCTTCTTCTTTGGCGTTACACTCTTGCCAGAGTGGTCGTGGCCGTCACGTCGTTAGTTATTTGTGGCCCGTTTCACAATGCGACGCCATTCTTCGCGAACTGCCGCCCGCCTGGAACACTCGTGAAGAGGACCATTGATAGCGGTTTTTATTTGATATGTCCACCTCATCGGCGATCTTCCGCGTGGTCGTTCGACAGAATCGCACCCGCGCCGCGATACGTGTCCAAAGAAAGTGAGGATACGAGCTTGGACAGTACTTGAGAGCCTCTGTTTAATGCGTAGGTCTCGAAGAATAGACTCATTGGTTCGGAATTTTGTCCACGATATTCCGAGCATTCTTCTCCAGCACCACATCTCAAGAGCATCTATTCGTTTCTTCTCACTTTCTCGTAGGGTCCATGTCTCGGCAGCATAAAGAAATATGGGGAATATGAGAGCCTTCACAAGTTTTGTTTTGATGGCCTTGGTGATGTTCTTGTCCTTCCATATTTTCTTTAGCTTGGTATTACCGTTTAAATAAATGAGATGGAAGTGATCTGTTTAAATAATGTAATAATATAAGCTAGCTTTGCCTCAAGGTTCCGATCGGGACAAGACGGACCTGAGAAGTCGTGAACTGAGAAAATCCGTTCAGTGGTAGTACTATCAGACATAAAAGCTTAGCGATAACTTTACTTTTAAGGCCATAATTCTCAATGGATAGTAACTTTGATGCAATAAAACAGGATCTAAGTACACAAAAAAAAAACAGGATTTTACATAATTTGATCATTCCTCATACAGTTTGTATCAAAAGTGTGTGTGACGACGACTTCCGAAATGAGTGACCATGAAAATGAACAATACAATACAAATACTCTTTATTGCGCACCTTAATAAGTTACAGATAGCGTTAAAGAATTTAATAAAAAAACTTTTTTTTCATCTAATATACAAAGGAATAGAAACCTAATATACAGGAGTCAGTTACTTAGTTTTACTGGGCATTTTCCGCAAGTCGACATCCAGCGTGCTTATTTTGCGTGAAAGGGGTAGCACTACTCTAACCACCCTAGCTTCTGTATGAAATTTACCAATACTTTGATATTGTTTACTGCTTCGTGCAGTGTGTTCGGAGTTCCTATGTGCTTTTTCCTGTATACTTCTACCTGCTTGCAGTCCAGTAGAATATGTTTAGACGTCTCCTCTGCCTCCATGCATGCCCTACACATGGGGCTGTCTGTGATGCCTAAGTTGTACAGATGTTTGTTGAGTGTATTGTGTCCTGTTATAATTCCAACTACTTTGCGTAGTTGGTCTCTGCGTGTCCTCAGTAATGTACCTAATATACAGGAATACTTAACCTAAATAAAATAATACATATAACTACAAATTTAATCCGTGATTCCTTATTACGTCTCCGGAATCACTTCGTATAATAGTGCTAGTTTATAGTGACTTGTTAAAGCACTTGTTTGCTCGCGTTCCCTCGGACCTCGGCCTCGGCGCCGGCGCAGCCTCGCCGCATTCACCGCCGCCATTGGCTAAATACTGCAATCGCCTCCAAATATAGATTTTTTCACTAACCGTGTCACGACAACATTACAGATATTTCTTTTTAATACGGTTTCGACACTGGTAACGCGTGACTGACTTTTTTAATCAAGTTTTAGTGTTGGAACTTGCTATACAAGTACTTAACGCCGTTGCACCCATATACCGATACAAGTGGCAAGGTTGTCTTATCAATGACAGAAACGTGTAAATAATAAAAGTCTGTCAGTCTCCATAGAGTGAAAAACTTTGCCTCCTTGTGCGTGTTCTATCGCTTGTACAATGGGTTGTGCTCCGCAGAAATCTTCGACATGATGCTCCGGCCACTTTCTAACATCGCACCGCTCGCCGTCGGCAGGGCATTCATCCTTACACCTTAGAACCTAAATGGCCGCGTACGTTACGGTTTTTTAGCCCTCGGACGCTCCAGTGGAATGAGCTCCTTGCCGAGGTTTTCCCGCGGAATTACAGTATGGGGTTCTTAAAATCCGAGAGTCGTTGTAACAAAACGAGCGTAATGAGTTTTGTTATTAACTCTTTAATTGATGCCGGCTAGTGGTACATACTACGCTCGTATGTAGCCACGTATTTCTCGTATGTAGCCCGTAGCAGCTGCGAACAGAGTATCCGACAATCGGGTTCTCGGCGCTGAATGTGTTAGAGACTCAAATTATGTAACGCTGCATGCAATATTTTTTCTACGACACCAAAATAATTTGATTTAAATTAAAAATCTATATGGTGGCAGAATACGAGCATTGACGTGTGCCTCTTTAAAAAAAATGTTGTATAATAATGTATGGCAGTTCATTTCGATGTTCCCAACAGTGATATAATGACTTGTTTATGGTATAGACTTACATTTGTATAAAAAGTTTATAGTTTTAATACTGCTGTCAGTCCTTTAATTGACAGATTAGAAAATATATATGTATTATACTCTATCACCTTGATGCTATAGGGTATTTAATATCATTTATTTACGTTACCCATAAAAACTCATACGAAAAAAACTCGGACTAAATCAAACTTCAGCTTATTTAGCAAATTTCAAAGATTTTTAAATACATAATCATGAAAAAAGGAGTTACATAAAAAAATTGTGACGTCATCGTCATTGGGCATATTTCCCTGCAAACTCCATATTAACCGAGTGATTTTGACTTTTTGTAAAAAGTTGCTGACGTATAATATAAATCTGCATACTTCTTAATATGATCGTCAGAATATTTTTTTGACAGAAAATTATTTGTACTTATTTCACAAAGATTTAATCTCACCTTGAGCAAGCATGCATGTAACGGATTTTTGTGAGTTTTCGGAAGTGATGATCAAGCGATGATAAGCCACTAGTCACAACTTGTCTTCGCGAGTAACGGTGATGACGATGGTAATGAAGCCTCGTAAAAAACGTGTTAGAATGTGTTACAGTAATACTAATAAGCACCTAAAATATATTTTTTCAACTCCAACATTATAATCTGTCAATTAAATGACCGACAGCAGTAAAAAAATAAACTTTTTATACAAATGCGAGTCTATACCATAGACAAGTCATTCATTATATGACTGGTGGGAGGTTCAAAATGGATTTCCGTTCATTATTGTAAAACTTATTTTTAATTTTTAAAAGAGGCACACGTCAATGCCCTTTTCTGCCATAATATCATTTTTATATCTACTTATTTTAGTGATGTAGTAAACTTATTATATGCAACGTTACACAATAAAATGCTAATGTTTAACGTTTTTATGACACACGGTTTGATTATTGAGAAACTAATATAGAACGCACGAAAACTAAACAGGAATTGGGGGCTCGTGATATAAAATATCAACCAATTATTACTATAATACTTATATCAACGAGTTCTTCAATATATGCCATTTATGTATTTAAAAAAAAACAAATTCTCAAAAAGGAATGAGTATAAATTCCATTTTAAATGTTGTAGACCTCGGATGTGACCTTAATAATTTAAAAACAGTCGAATTGTCTGACAAAAACGGTAAAATTAGGTAGATTAGCCTAGCGACCTAGGTGTCCCAAATTAACTGTTTTGTGTGGAGTCATGGTTTGTTAGGAGAATATGCCTGCCTACTGTTGTCCATTGTTGGATATTACTTAGCTGTAATTGATTTTGCATCGACTGTTAGAATAGAAAGTGCCGCTAAAAGAGCCGAATAGCCTTTGACCTATCGTATTAATATGTCAACTAATCAAACTTTAGTAATTTTAAGTAATAATGAGTTTTAATGTACTGTGTGTGTGCCATTAACCAATGAAGCTAAAAAAGTACAACGTAGAAATTACTTTAAAATTTGCACGTTGAAACGAAACGCTTTTTAAACGAAAAATAATATAAGATTTAAAGCTAACATGGTAATTAATCTTAGAATTATTG
The DNA here is from genome assembly GCA_905163555.1 of Notocelia uddmanniana. Lineage (NCBI taxonomy): Eukaryota > Metazoa > Arthropoda > Insecta > Lepidoptera > Tortricidae > Notocelia > Notocelia uddmanniana. The sequence goes on from LR991064.1 coordinate 8,158,826, forward strand.
TTCAAAACTGGGTATTTACCACGTATTTTATTATTGTTGAGTTTCCGATATTTCGGCGCTGTTGCAAGCACCATTTTCAAGGATTAACTGATGTGCTGCGAGTTTTATTTGTGGTCTACCCACACTCCATAGCGATCTACCCTCTTCTTGTTTCACTTTTTCCACACAGTGTCTGGAATATAAAAAAACCGGCCAAGAGCGTGTCGGGCCACGCTCAGTGTAGGGTTCCGTAGTTTTTGTAATTTTTTCAAAAACTATTCAACCTATCAAGTTCAAAATAATTTTCCTACAAAGTTTTTATAAAGTTCTACTTTTGAGATTTTTTTCATATTTTTAAAACTTATGGTTCAAAAGTTAGAGGGGGGGGGGACACATTTTTTTTACTTCTGGAGCGATTATTTCCGAAAATATTAACATTATCAAAAAATGATTTTAGTAAACCCCTATTTATTTTTAAATACCTATCTAACAATATATCTTACGTTAGGGTTAAAATGAAAAAAAAAATCACTCCCCACTTTACGTATAGGGGAGGTACCCTAATAAAATATTTTTTTCCACTTTTTATTTTACCACTTTGTCGGCGTAATTGATATACATATTAGTACCAAATTTCAGCTTTCTAGTGCTAACGGTCACTGAGATTATCCGCGGACGGACGGACAGACGGACGGACAGACATGGCGAAACTATAAGGGTTCCTAGTTGACTACGGAACCCTAATAAAACGCGCAACACATCAGTTAATCCTTGAAAATGGTGCTTGCAACGTCGCCGAAATATCGGAAACTCAACAATCATAACATACATGGTAAGTTTATTTCCAAATACCCCGTTTTGAATAATAATTCTAATGAAAAATAAATCCAATAACATGTAAAAATACAAGTTTTTCTTCCGATGTCCACATTTTATTAACGCAATATTATTCATCAAAGTGCAGTAATCGTAGTCAATAAACACCTGCATACGATTATCTAAATCGCAGAGCAGTAAACGTTTAATATGCTTTTATCTCCACATTGAAATACCTATAAAACGTGTGATGTACATAGTGAAACTTTCCGCCACTTTCGCAGGCAAAGTAAGACTTACTACTTGGTATGTTATTCCGAGGACCTTGGCGTGGAAATTGTTTGATACACGGTTAGTATTCAAGAACTTAGGCTGTTTATTTATTGCTTAGGTACTTTTGTATTCCTAATATGTGTTTAAAGTACGGAACAGGATTGATGAGCGGTAATGACGTCATTAAAATAGGAATATCTTCGAGGTCGTTGAATTACCTCTCGTAGAAAATCTCTGTGATAAATATGACACAGGACTTTGTTTATGGAAATAAAAGCACAAAATAAGTATATAGTTTTGTAATCTGTGTAAATTCACGTATTCTTGCTAACTAACAAACAACTATGTACATGAAGGTAATGAGTTTTATTTAACGCATCTAGGCCAATAAATTATCTAAGAAAGTATCGTCGTGAAATGAATAGTTTATTTATATAGCGCGCTGCGTGCTAATGAGGTGTACTTTTCGTAGGCACCAACGATAGGGAAATACCGTGACTAAAAAAAATTAGCAACCTTTGATATTTGCGCTCGAACAAGACACTGCAGTAAAAATCACTCTTTGGTAACAACGTTAAACATAAAATGTCAAAAGGCACTTGCGGTCAATTTATTCGCTGCCATAATTCCATATTAATGCAAGTAAATGGCAAACCAGATAAGATCGTGACTAAGCCGGTGATGCAACTTGCATATTTTCAACTTTTCGCTCTTGGTTGGTAAGGTTGCGTAGGTTCCCGTGGACTCAATCTGTTTACATTATTACTTAGTACTTATTACCTATACCACAATTGGGTTAAGGCCACAAAATGTTTAAAAAGTATCTTCTTTATGGTTTTATTATTTTACTCAGCACCACCACCACCACCATATCAGCCCTAGGACGTCCACTGCTGGACATAGGCCATAGGCCATTTTACTCACAGTTACTTGAAATTGTTAATTAAGCTGTAAACTGACATATTATGAATTTATAAAGATACCCATTACATTTTTTTTTAAACAAACACGTTTAGCGCTATACTGATGATTTTATGGTTTTATGGGTTTGTGTTTACTTTAAATGTTTGTTAAATGAAACGCATATGTTCCTTAAAACGTGCATATTTTTGTTCATGAGTGATTCACAAAATCTGCAAATTACATCACTTTCAGTATCAGAATCCGCTTGGTGGGCGCTTGTCTCGTAGGCGCTTTCCACTTCATACGGTTTTTCGCATGTTATTGGCTACGAGCGTAGCGCTACGAAAGTGTTGGCAGTGAAATAACATAGTTAACCTTTTAAAAATGGTATTATAAACATTATAAACCGTAAATTATTAGTAACATCAAATTAGGTTAGATAGTATTACGAAATATCTTAAACTAAAGTTTCTTAATCTGTGGTTCCTGGACCCATAAGGCTCCGTGTAATGAACACCACACAGGTCCATAGCAAGCCTATGCGTACATCAGAATACATTAATAGTAATCAAAATCATAAATCATTTATTTGCGTGATTAGGGTCAGATTACAATTGTTATAATACAGTAGTTAGTATAAAATAGGTTTTTTGAAAGGTTACGAAGGGTCTTTGAAATTTCAAAAGAGTAGACAAGGTTTCAGAAACCCTGTCTTAAACACTCTCAAGTTGTTTGTTGCGCGGAAAGTTCATTGAAGAAGTTAGCACATTCGATCTTTTACGGCCTATCACCTAAGTTCAGCGTTGAGACAATAGTGTGAAATCTCCCATTTAGAAAGTGACCGCCCGTTTGTATGGTAATTGTCGAATCTTACGTGAGGAGCCATAACCTGTGCGTTAACATTTGTACTCGCATTGTTTTATGGTTTTTCGTAACTACGTGTAAATTTAAATTGATTGATTACACCTGAATTGCGCAACGAAGTATTTGACAGTAAGTTGACTAGTTGTTTACTACTTACACATGTACTTATACTACAATCCCCGATTCGCGTATTTCGTTGAAGTTCCACAGCTCCTAAGCCATTCAACATAGAATAACCAAATTTATCACCGTGACAGACAATAATACTGCGAAGGTTTTTAAAAAATAAAACAAAGTAATAATCAAGAAATAAATAAATATATTTTTAAGCCCCTTTAGCGATGCTTACCGCGGCGGTCTATACTAAAGGTACTTTTAAATAGATTGTCTATTTCTTTCTCTTCTTCATTACGTCAGGCGCAGACTGCTTACGACTACCTATATAGTATTGAAAGTTTATGCATAAATGTTCGTACACAATATTACTAGACGTCACATTTTCCCCTAAGATCCAGGGACCGTCAAGAATGTAAAACAAAAAGTTCATTACCGGCCTGCAGTTCTATGTACAATCAACCAATTTGATTTCTGGGCCACTTCGTACCTTGTCACTGTGACAATAATATGAGATTTGTAGCAGCTTTCATCATTTAACTAACCCCTAAACCTAGACTAACCATTAACTCTGTGTATCTTCAAGTCAAAATATTAATTATTAAAAATACAGTAATACCATTAAAGCTATAATCAAAATGAAGGGTACGATAATGCAACCAGTTACTATTCTCTCATAATACTTAATGGACAGATGAAAGCCGTCCACAACCAGGAAGCAGTGGCTTAATCGCCAACAACTTGCTTCTAAATAAGACCATTACTTAAAGTTAACACCTTTGAAATACACGTTGATGCCTACACATGGCTACATTAAAAGTTTCTTTTTATGGAATGAAAATTAAGTAAATGAGTTACGAAGGTTACGGTTTTGTAAGTTAAGAATTTTAACTTCATGTTAATAGTATCTGAAGTTTCAGCCAATTTGGAGTATAACGGCGTGACAATTATTATTTATTTATTATTATTTATGATTAGGTAAAATAGAAATTCAAACTTGTATAAATATGTACATAACTGAATATTAAACGAGCACATTTTATTACTTAGATAACTTTGATTGTTTTGTCTAACGTATAGTAACTTAAAGTTAGTGGGTTTTTAAGTCCTCATAATGTAACGTGACGTAACACATGTAATGTAACGTAACTACGGAACCCGACATTGCGCGTGGCCCGACACGCACTTGGCCGATATTTAATTTGTTTTTACTGTAGGAAGTCTACAAAATGTCATTCCCTTTTCTTGCTCAATCAACAACAATTCGCATTACTTGTTTACCAGTATTATTTTATATTTGGGATTTATCATGAAAAGCGATCTCTGAGTTTCATGATACACTTAAAACATTGATTTTATAATTAAATTTAATTATTCTCATTACCGGGCGCCGTCGAAAAACGCATTCCTTCGGTGTAAACCACTTTAAATAATTTATAGTATCTCTAGTATATGTTTTTTGAAATATAAACGCAAACGAACGCGTTTGCGGTTAGTCTCAATTTGTATGACAACAAATAGTACCACTGGTTACCACCAAAGGCCGCCAGAGTTTACGTTTATGTTTCGAAAAAAATATACAAGAGGTACCTACTGTAAATTATGTCAAGTAGTTTGCAGCGAAGGAACTCGTTTTTCGACTGCGTAGTTTTTATTAAATGCAGGCGCTGGCCGTGAAATCAGTCAGTCAAGTGAAGTAATATGCGATAATTCCGTGTTTTGGTTAGCTCAAGAATAGTATTACGAAGGTAATGAATAACTAATTAAATGATATAATTACTGAGCTTGTTACTGTATCTTTTAATAAGTTTATGATTTGTTTCTGTTAGTTAGTAAACCAAGTAAATTTGTACTAAATGAAACTAAAAATAAAACACAGTGGTGCCAACCCCTTTTAAGAATATAGGCGTGATGTTATGTTTATGTTATTTAGTGTAACTAGACACTATTGGTCTGGCTTCCATTTTTGTATCAATGTTTATCCACCTTGACATTTCAACTTGAGTTTAAAATGTCAAATTACAAATACCACGGAATTCACGTGTTAGTATCTAACTATTTATAACTTAGAATTATTATCAAAACAAACTATGACATCAGCTTGTTTGTCTTGAAATGTTTTAGAGAATTGGAATTGCTATTTTCATAAGTATAACATATGTATGGAAACGTAAATTTCGTACTGAACGGTAGCAATTTTCGTGTTTAGTCGTAAGTCACACACGCAAACCACGATATCATGTTACGTTTAAGATTTCATTCAGTCAACAGTATTCATTTTACAACTCTACTTAGTTCAGTGTAATTAGAACGAACAGACTTAGGTAGTTAGGGGACTAACACAACTATTACACAATAAAAATAAATTTATTATCATTTTGGTAAAGTAGTCAATCCATTACGTATGTAGGATACTTTAGTGTACTTGTAGTAAATTTTAAGCCAATATTCTATTAGACCACCAGGTCAAACTTATTATTACCCATCATACTAGGAATCATTAGTACTTGCGACTTTCTTGACCTTTGTATGAAAGTGCCCTCTTTAAGACGTTTGCATTTTAATTTTTAAATGACACAAGTTCTCGCTGTAGTTAACTTAAGTGTGAGGGATCTCAGGCAAAAACCTTTAAGGTTAGCTGGTAAGACACGTTTTTCATAATAACGACTGGTTAACACGTAATAGTGAAATTTGAAAGTGTGTGTACTGACGAAAGGCTTTCTATGGCGTGAGTTTTATGTTGGTAATTATTATTTTTGATGCATAATTGTCAATAATTGAATAGACCATGGGAATGATGCGTGACTTGCGCGTTGGGCGTGACGGGTTTGTTTTAAAATTATCATTACCATAGGCGTTATAAAAATGTTTGGAGTGCATTAAACATTTAACCAATGAATTACTATTAAGAACCATGAATATTTATTTTTGGCAGCTTCCAATCTTAAACCAAACCAATGACATAAAAATAACTTTTATAATTTTAATAGACTCTTGTAAATTATAAAAATAAGATAATACTTTGCCACTTTTTATAAGTTCCGAATGCAATCTCAAACTTCTTTCTTTTCATGAAACAAATACGCAACTTATACAAGTTAATAGTATTTTCTACCGTAAAACAATTCTTGAATTTTGATAATGATACATTACCATCATCATTACCAGCATATTATGGACGTGTTTAAATATCTATCTCTAAAAAAAAGTCGCATGTGGCACCCCTGGAGTTGCAGGACTTGCAGGCGACTATCGGCGCGCCGTACGCTTGTTAGCCACCGAGCTGGTATGGAAAAAAAAGTATATACACGTCCTACTGCCGTGCACAGAAGTTTTATCATGGATGGAAGGGAAAGATAAATAATAATATCCTACATAAAAATAACTTTTGTATTTTTTTAAATCGATATTATTTACGCCAATTCTTGGGATTGGGTAGCGGACCCCAGGCATCCTGCAGGGTGCAACTGTACTGGGAATAACGCTAGGAGGATGATGGTGATGTATGTTTTATGACGTTAATCTCTCTTTTCTTCATTTAATTGCTAAAATTCTAGTCAACATATCCGGATACACCCGCTAATCAATCTTACGTACTTTCCCATCGCATTGCGATTACGCCTTATAAAAGGCAGAGCAAACTAGAAATACGCGTACTCAAGTAAAAACTGCCGCTGCGCATGTGAAAACATCGCGTGTTCGCGAGATTTCTTCGAGCATTCAAGGAGACAGCGAACGCGAGCCAGCCGTCGTGGATGAGGCATTTTATAATAACTGATAATAATAAAAACTTGCTGATTAATAACTAGCTTCGCAAAGTGAGGTTAAACGCGATCAGCTGAGGCTGATTAAGTAAATGCCTAAGAATGATTTTCCTATGTATTTATTTATTTAGGTTAGCCAACAGGTGTAATACATATTAAAACTTATTGATAAACATGACAGTAAAACAAATTCCTTTAATTAATTTATTGCAAATTGTAATTTACATGGAGAAATTTTTAAATCGGCTGACGGCTTACCATAAACAACCTCCTTAACATAGGCGGGTAATCGTTTGTTTGCCTAAAAGTCACATCAAATTTTGAGGCAAACAACAAAGTGAAACTAGTACACAGACTACAAAATACTTTTTTTTTTGACATAGATGGCAAACGAGCAGACGAATCGCCTGATGGTAAGCGATTAGCGCCGCCCATGGACACTCGCAACACCAGAGGGGTTGTAAGTGCGTTGCCGGCCTTTAAGATGGGAGTACGCTCTTTTCTTGAAGGTTTGAAGGTCGAATCGGTCTGGAAATACCGCAGGCGACAGTTCATTCCACAGTTTAGCTGTCCGAGGCAAAAAATTTCTGGAGAAACGCACAGTTGAGGACTGCCAACCATCTAAGTGGTGAGGATGGAAATTTTGTCGCGTTGGGCGATGGCGGAAGGAAGCGGCAGGGATTAATCCGAACAATTCCTCGGAGCACTCCCCGTAATACATGCGGTAGAAAATGCAGAGCGAGGCTACATTTCTACGCAGCGCCAAGGAGTCAAGCCGTTCCGAAACCCGCTGGCAGCCGACTATCTCTCTTTGTCGCTCTTATTCAAATTTGTATACGACCATCTCGCTCGGCAGTAGTGTTATAATTTGATGTACTCTGATGACTTCGAGATTATTTACACATTAACGCTCGATTTTCACGGATGGAATGTAGATGATGTAAACGGCATACATTAGATTCAAGACAAAAATTGCATTATTTTTTGTGCACAGTTGTCAATCATATCATGATATAGTCGTAGTGTATAAGTTTAAGAGTTCATTTGACCACCTTCGATTTCTTATGTACATTGTCATATACTTACACAATAACTCGATAGACCACCGGGAAGTTACTCAATTTTCAGTTGCAAGGGATACTTAACGTGAAGTTAATAATATCTAGCTAGTACAAAGAATAAACCAATTAGTTTTACACTAATTGCGACAAAAGTAGGCGACAATATAAGTAGATATTACTAGTGTGGCATGACATGCTTATAAATCATTAAATAATTTGCTCAGTGTCAAATTCAGTATCCTCAGCAATAAATAAAGTTCGTTTGTGTAATTGCTACGTACTCATTCTTCATTCACAAACATAACGTGTTACGATAAAATAAATTATGAAATAATCAGCATAATTACGTGAAAACGCACGTTTTCAACGTTCACGTTTTTATCTTTCAGTATTACGTGTATTACATACACCCGAGCCGTGAACTAGACCGATTCAATGGTTTTTTATTATGTGCATTATGGATGCATCAACATGATCGTGAATATTTTGATGTAATACATCATTTTGGTAAACCTGATTACTGAAGTACAACTAAAAAAAATATATTTACTCTAACCTGATTTTGCTACTATTGTTATTATATTTTTTTGTATTTACCAAGATTTAACAACAATGGGTGGCACCAAAAATTAATGTATCCAACTTGGAACCAAATTAAACGGCAGCATTTCCAATGTAAGTTGTATTGATATTCACAAATAATGGAAATAAATATATATTTTAAATTGTTGTTATCTTTCACGTCGACTGTACATTTTCTCCCGTATATTTGGGTGGCATATGCCTTATCCATACTATCACGTTACATGAATGTCGATGCCCAATTAGCTTATAATGGCGTGTGCCGCCTATGGGAACGACAAAGACATTACTACTAGCAGTTGTTATATTGCGCAAGCGATAATCAACCATGACACCATTCTAACACAATCCTACATCACCAGCGTAAATTGGACTAGTTCTCCTAGATAAAAGAAAGGATAAAGTGTTCCAAACACACGGGTCAGATTACACTGGTCTAATTTGTTATATAATGTCATTATTAACAACGTTTATTAGTTTTGTAGATAAGCCGTCAGACATTTTAGTAATGACAGGGTATGCCCGATTTTCGTAAATACTTGTTACGCACTAAATGAGGTGATATTAATAACGAATTAAGGGCATAATGTGGGTAAAATATCATTAAGTTATTATGATGTCGTTATTGCATTGTCTGAGAATGATTGTCGTCGCAGGAGGGGGAAAAGAATGGATTAAGATGATTAACCAGATGTATATTAGGTGATAAATTTTACTTATTGTAATGACAGCTAGTAAAATGGTGATCAAATGGCCAATTAATGTACCATTCGCAATCAAAAGTTAAAAACAAAAACTGACGAATGATCTAAACACAGTAAATGCTTTAAATTGCAAATACATATTTCTGCTTTTAGTTGTATTTTTATTTACATATTTTACCTTCGAATGTCCAGACAAGTGAAAAACATCTGTAAACGCAAATTACACGAAATTCTATACCGTATTATTTCTCAAGATAATACCGCAAATTGTGAAAAACGCTCCTAAGGTCGTTGCGACACCGCCGCTGTCGCAACTGCAAAACTGATACAAAAACTGGTAGCCTTTTCAGTTAGTTTAATATTGCCGTTACATTGACATGTCGCGTTTGACAATTTATCGCCGTTTTATGGATTAGATTAGAAGCGATTTCACTTGATGCTTAATTATTCTAGGATCGATTGAGTGTTTATTTATGAGGTGCGGTAATAATCCTTATCTGTGAAATGAAAATGAGAGTTTTGCAGGCCGATTCGAATGCAGAAACAAGTTACGCTTATTTGCAAGTGAGCAAAATAGGTGGTAATAATATTTATTATGTATGTGCTTGGACTTGGAAAAACTAGAGCCTACGCCAATTCTTGGGATTAGGTAGCGGACCCCAGGCATCCTTCAGGATGCAACTGTACTGGGAATAACGCTAGGAGGATGATGATGATGTATGTGCTTGGACATGTACCTAAGTATTGTAGGGAGGACTGAGCCACGGGGTAGAATTAACACGTCTCAAATGTATTTATTATTCACATGTACAATATCATAAATCGATCTCTCTTCAGGGCGGGCTCGCTTAGTCTGACGCCTTCAACTATTATCCCACTAGACAGAGACAGTTGATATTCTAAATTTAATTTGAAGTAACTGCCAGTCCCCGTCTCGGTAGGAGACCTGTAAAGGTTTTTTTCAGTTTTAACATTAGATTTGATTTTGTTTTAACATGTTGATTTTGATTTGATTGTCCTGGAGGTAACGCAATTAGCCTAATGTAATAATAGCGGTAGACCAGGCCGCCTTACCTCTAATGGTCAATTTCTTCCAAACTAGGGTATTAAAATGTTTTGTTAGTACAGAATTTACTACTTAGGTACTTTTAACTTTTTAATTACATTTTAGAATCGACGATGCCTGTTGTCCAGTGATCGTAACTTTTTTAGCATTTTCGGTGCAGCGTAGTGGTGTTAACGGAGTTGGTATGGACAAATACAATTTGAACGGGTAATTCAGGTTTATATTAACGTTATTAACGCTAATGATACATAAGAATTTAAATCATTTATCCCAATTCCGTTAACACCACTACCACCCACTACGCTGCATCGAAAATGCTACAAAAGTTACGATCACTGCTGATGTCAACGCACCAATACCAAATCAATACAAGTTTCTCCTCTATTTATTTTAATTTATTTATTTATTTGGAAAGCAAACAGGAATAAGTGAGAAGGAAATAAGTTTTCTGAAACACATTATTAAACATTCACTTATTCCCTTACCAGCTCTCACTGAAACATATGAAAGAGTTGTTATATTCTCTGTTTGCATTAACTTTACGAATCAATAACATTTCAAACTTGAAACGCGGAAAATAACTATTTATCATTCGTCTCAAAGTAATTTTCTCTAACAATTGGTTCCGAGTAACAGCGACACAAAGATAAATAACTGTATCCCAAACCGTGTTAAAAACTTAACGAATCGGCAGAATGAAGCTCACTTACAATTTATCTTTTTGTGCATCCCTAAACCACAAAAACAACTCTAACCCATTGAAACAAAGGTTACGTGGACTGCACCAATAACTTTTTAAACATTTGTAAATGTTGCACTTTGGGTCATTGTCCGCGGATCGATCACGATCTTAGAAAATCGTTAGTTTACTTAAATGTGTACCGCTAGATGGCGTGTGAGAAATGCGTGATTCTAGGAAACAATGGTGTTCGACCATTCCTAGTTATGTATTATCGAGTGTCTACAAGTGCATTCAGTGCATATTTTCATGAGATTTCTCTAAGAGTGTTTGTGTATGTTTATTGTTTACCACAATAGAAATTCTTGTATGTAAATGTTAGTGACTACTGTTACGTGATTCAAGCCTCGTCTCGGAATCCCAGCACATCCAATATAACTTAACCCTTACATTGGTACCAACTGCTTGTAATTGGAAGTCAGACTTATACCGGTCCTCTAGGATAGTTGGTCGGAAAGCACTGTGCACCAGCTCTGTTTGTCACAATAGAAATTCTCGTGTTCGAATGTCAGCTACTGACGATGCAATTAGTTTCGTTGTGATCCTAGCTAAACACATGATGGCAAATATTTGTTTGACGTACATTTACGAGTATGAGGAGAAGATTAGAGTATTATACCATGTTATCTCGCTTCAATTAGGAGCAACCTACTCGTAACTGGGGTTTTACACCTCAAAAAAGACTGCAAGCTAATACGTGCACTACAAGCTCCGTGCACCGTTACATCTCATTATAGCTATTTACGATACAAGGGTTGTAAAACAAAGAAAGGCCGATATCGCAGATGTTTGAGGCCCGAGCCGCAGGCGAGGGTCATAAATATGCGAGAGAGGGCTTTCTGTTTTACGACCCGTGTTTTGTACACAATTTTACGTCGCTACTTGGTCAAAAATTGGATTTTTCCGGACGCGGAGCGTGCGGAGAAACGCGCTTTTTGGCAAGGTGTGGTGTAAATTTATTTATTTACTTAGGGTCTCGCCGGAAGATCAGCGCCCGCCAGCTCCTTGAGTCGGCATTATGCTTAGGCAATTACCCATACTTGAAAAAAATTACCGCGTTCAAAGTTTAAGCGATATAAAGAATGAATACAAAAAAATAACCACTCTGAATTAAATAGCGTTTTTAATAACGTATTGGTGTTGTTTTAATAAAATATGTGGAGATGTGATTTATGCTACTGGTAATGACAAGAGGTTTTAAAAAGGAAAGTCATGTCAGGTTGACTGTTGTTTGTTTACATTTTTGATCTCTAATTCCACCTCAGACCTTAGAGCCTGCTAGAGCAGTCAAGTGCAAAAATATGTCTTTAGGTTCTTATGTCGCCGAATTAAGACTTGGTTATATATTTATCTATATATTAAATATTTTTTGCACAAAAGAAAACCTTATAGTACAACATGCGGATTTAATGCTATAAATGCCATAACTTTGGGGTCGTGAAATAGAATGATTTTACGTGGTCAAGACTTTAAAATAGACAACATCACAGTTGGTACGTGGTTGGTATGAAGGTTTTATTTACATTAAAATAATTCTCTTTTTCTTTCAAATTTTATTGGTGTTTCTACCCCACTGTCTCCTCACTCTCCATGCTATCCGTCAAAGACAGTAGGGTAACCATGTTTTTTTGACATTTTGTATTTTTGTCATCAAAATAAATTAAAAATGAAAATGCGTTTGATTCGTGTTACTAATTTTTTTTTAAATGTTTAACAGATACTAAGTCGGAAAAGCTGCTTCATGATCATGATCCCAAAATAGCAAATCAGATGTTAGTGCTTAGATTTTTATTAAAAAGAAACCTGTTTTGAGATCGTCTAACATGAACGGGCAGGCTGTTCAAGAGGCGGGTTAATGGAACGGAAAAGGAATTGGACATGAAACTACGCCACACTCAAATACGGTCATGTCTCTTCTATTCGCCTACGTCGCGAATTACGTCTGCTCTGTACTCTTTTGTCCATTCTAAATGACCCCAAATCTCCCGAATATCGACAGACAAAAAGCAAATGCAAGCGTTGAAAACTAACTTGTCAAGAAGTTCTTCATTCAGGCCCGGATAAAACTGTCTTCGATTGTGGGTAATATCGATGTCTGAACGAATAAAATCTTCGGTTTGATGGGCAAGAAATGTTTCAACCTATTAACCATGAAGTGACCCTACTACATTCCGACTGACCTCAAAAATCTGTGTCTTGTCCATTTAGATACCGAAGTCTTTGATACATATGTTTTTCTGAGAGCATTAACTCCATATATATTTTTTCACTTGATTGTTCTACATAGTCGAAGATCTAGCCTTAATCGACCATTTCCAGTTAAAAGGAAACGTGTATGGAATTGCTCTTTTTCTAATGATGTTATCTCTTTTCCTGCAGATAACCCTGTTTCGTGCGGTCACGAGTTGTTGATATTACAAGTACTACAACGCGCTTAAGAGGTCGGGTCTTTGAAAGAGGGCTTTTGTACTGCTCCTTGCACGCAAATATAATCTAATATATATTATAAAGCAAATAATATTGATAACACAATATATCATATTTATTACGCCTTTCTAATCCCACAACATTGATCTGAAAAGTTGGCCAGCATATGTTGCCCATAGAGTTGGATATAATTGTATTTCCAGTTCCATTCTAAACAGTGTCGATAACAAAAATAATATTTTATTTTGTGTTCCAGTTTCAAATGTTCTTAAACATTATTATTATATATATAATATAAAAAACCAATGAACGACTTTATGACTTTTAAATCCTATAACTTCGACCAGAAGATATGAGTAGCACAGGACCTGCCTATGATATAATGATGGTAACACAAATCATTTTTATATTCCAATTTTACAACTTCAACCTGCCTTGTTGCGCGTTGTGATAGCGCACAGGGTACTGCCAATAGGGACCTAAATATTATTTTATTTCCAGTCTGCTCTAAGCAATGTTGATAACACAATTCATTTTTATTAAGGCTTTTTAATCACACATCTTCAACCTGAAAATTCTAATAGCACAGGGGACCTAAATATTATTTTATTTCCAGTCTGCTCTAAACAATGTTGATAACACAATTCATTTTTATTAAGGCTTTTTAATCATACATCTTCAACCTGAAAATTCTAATAGCACAGGACACAAGTTAACCAGTCGATATCCCATATTACCGAGGACTGCCCGCAGCTTGCAATCGAGGGCGGTATCGCCAAGATCCACCAAGCTGACTCAGAGGTTTCAAAGTGGTTGGACCGACTGCCTTTTACTTTGTAGCAAAACTGTGCACTTGCCATAAGCAAAATAAATAACAAGTTAAAACCTAAAGGGATCTAGATGTCACTGTAACATTAAGCCATGTGTGTGTGTCATGTGTGTCATGTCATGCTTGCTTCAAACAATGTTGGTAACATAAATCATATTTATTCCGGATTTCTAGACCTACAACTTCGACCTGAAAACTGTGATAGCACCGTTTATAGGAATCTAGATGTTATTGTGTTACCAGCCAGTTATTATAAACAATATTGATAACACAAATCATATTTATTACAGCTTTCTAAACCTGCCTTGGCCTGACAATGAGATGGCGGCACTGATAACCCAGGATACCAGTTTGCAGATCCGGCTGCGGTGTAGGTGTCAATGTCGCGGTTACTCGACCCCGGCTACTCGGTTGTTTTGGCCTATTTATCATGTTAACAAGATTATTAAACCAACAAGGACATAACACAACATGACAATACAATTATTATAATTTATTTTACTTTACAGGGGGTAAATCATTAGTTAAGTTATTATTACTAGTGGCTCTGTGAGCTGTAGACCACGCAATTTTATTTTTCAATTTTTTTAATTTCCAAAAACTGACTTGACAATAAAAATCTATATAATTATCAAACCGGCTCACAAAATTTCACGAGAATCGGTTGAGAAATGCGACTTGTAGAGGATAACAGCCGGACAGACAGGCAGACATACGAAAGAATTTTTGTCGAAAGCTGAAACGGAGATGCTTCGCTCGCTCGGTCAATTAGGTATACTGAAACGAAAATTTAAATTATGTATATTTTATCGATTTGACTATTATCGCCATGAGATGGCTGTCTTTAGACCGTAGATATTTATGTACACTAGTAAAGTGATATTGACAGTTGTCAAATACGCCTTTGCTCCTTGGGCAAATAATATGGGCACCTAAAACTTGTTATAGAAAAGGTTTTGTATATCAGCTATATTTTTGGAAAAACTTATTTCAGGCGCGGTAACTACTAGTACAATTACATTGAAGTGTCATTAATAAACTCGTTAATCTTAGTCTCAATTTTATTTTGTTAATTAACTTAGGAGAATTCTATTTGTATTGATTTTTTAGTATTTGGTGTATAAGTGAACACTAAACATAAATCCGAGACATTTGAGTGATACTCTCCGAATATCTTCCTTTTTAATGATGTTCTATTCAGCCACTAACAATCGTGGGACATTCCCAGGTAAAGCGTTTCTGCAATATTTTAACATTTCATTTGATCTCCCGAGGATGCGCTGTGTTGAGTTGAGAACCTGCTAATATATAGTGCATAAGCACAGAATAGTATACCCAGGACCTGTGTAATCCGAACCAGGAAAATTTACCCCCCATTCGGATTAGTGGAGCGTTCGGATTATAGTATAGTGAATTTATAGAGCTAACTAGTATAATATACGTACGAGTAGGTACCAGGGATGAATTCTGAAATAGAAATATATTAGTGTTGGCCACTGGATACTGCGGTTAGTTGTAGGTAAACAGATATTGAGAGTTGCAAGAGAAGAGGCAGGTCAAGGATAAGGTGGATGGACTGCGCGAGAAACGATATCGATACGAGTATATAAGGATTAAGATGACATGATGGCATGTCTACAGGAATTCAATATTAATTTTAAAGAATTATAATACCATCAATAAATTGCTATAAATAATTAATTAATATAATAACATGGTATATTATAACTGACGATTCGAAAGTGCTTGTTGCTAGGTCTATTTGAATAAAGAATTCTGTCATTTTATGTTTTAAGTTATGTTATTGTTATATAAATTTAAAGCATGCATTCGAATTCATTATATGTTGTACATTTCCAATAAAGAATATTTTGACTTTGACTAAGTTAGAACACCTTGTCTTTGCCCATCACCGGGCGATAGATGTACCTACCGAAGAAAAAGACGCCTCGTCTATTCCATGTCAAGGGAAATAGTAAGGGCTCATTTTAATTAATCGTCACAAGTTACAAATCAACTCCCTCATGCGTGGAAACAAAACAGTTTTCGACTTGAAATAAAAACAAGGAAAGCGCATGCAAATTTTGGTGTTATATAGGGTATTTTATATATCGCTACAAGCTTCCCTAAAGGCGTGATTAGAAGAGTGAAGTGATTGAAGAATTCTCCTCAACGACAAAACGAATAACCACGGGATAGTTCAGTTAGTTAGGGCTGGGTTGCACCCACTTACGATCACAAACTGATCAACATTAAATATGGCGCCGGCAGCTGTCATCCCATAGAAACTTGTCAAACTTTCCATACTCAGGGTAATGATTTCCATAGAGATCCTATACGAGTTTCACCAAGGGGGACACAAAAACCCCTAATGCAGCTAAATTGAGATCTAGTCTAAAACGTCTGGCGGCTTACAATAAACAAACTCTTTAATTTGGCAGGGTAATCGTTTATTATAATCTATTTGACTTGACGTTTAGATGACATTGAGGCAAATAAAGAAAAGCGGAACTATGACAAGGACAAAAAATTATATATCCCTCTCTGTCGCTCTTATTCAATTTACTATATGATTTTTTCGCTCTTAGTGGTATTATTAGTTGACGTCTACTCTGGGTACTCTGAGTTTCCATACATTCAAATTTTAAAGAACACAGCTTACGATTACAGACGGTTTGGTGCAATCCACCCTAAGAGCGATACTAGGAATGCAGAAGCGAATAATTTTTTTCTCAAACATGCAATGAAATATTGATGTTATGTTCCTTATAATAGGCTGCGAAGTATGACGTTTCAGGCGCGGCTAGGACAAGAGGTCGTTAATGGAATTTCATACAAATCTTGCAGGCCTAGGCCGGCAAAGTCCTCTTTTTTAATTCCATTCCACATAAATTTGTGGCACAGGCATCATGACATTCTGCCACTAAGTACATACCTCGGCGGGAAATTTGGGGTTGCCAGCCTTAGACCTATCCGGCCTCGCTTAGCTCGGCCGTCTATATATGTCTTCGGCCGGCAACCCCTTTCGTCCCGACCTCTGTAGTAATGTACTAATTTTTTTGTAAATTAATGACATCGCTGGATTGAAAATTATATGACATAGTGTGGAACACTATTTCATCTTCCTTAAGAATCACCCTCGCGTTCTCTCGTTGATCGTCACGGCTCACTGTTCGCTGTAACGAGTTCTCGATACAATCGGCTTTGAAAGTGTCTCGCACAATACTCTGATTTATTTATTCTAAAACGCTTACTAGACTCGAGAGCACATTCGATACTGCTATTGTGTGTCATGCTTGGAGGTCAGGAGGTTCAATTATAGGATTATTTTTCCGCGAAACTTACTTCGGTACATATATACAAAATCGCATTTTGGTAAGAAGGTAAAAACAACAAAAAATCCACTTCAAACTCTTCAAAGGTCGATAAATTAAGCACTACTACTATTTTTTAAAGTAGTTATTGAATAGAATATAATATCTTTATTGACCATGTAAAATACATACCTTCATTGTTTGTTTCTTTCTTGTTTCTTTATTTACTTTATAGGGGGTAAATCTTTTTCATGACAAATTAAATACACAAAGGCAAACTAACTACCAGCAGGGTACTTACGCCACGTTTTCGAGCGTACGTAAAGTAGATCTAAATGTAATTTTCTTTATTAAGGCTGGGTTGCACCAAACCGTCTGTAATCGAAAGCTGTGTTCGTTAAAATTTGAATGTATGGAAAGTTTGACAAGTTTCTATGGGACGACAGCTGCCGGCGCCATATTTAACGTTGATCAGTCTGTGATCGTAAGTCGGTGCAACCTAGCCTAAAACTCCGAGAGAGACTCCGATATATTCTGGGAGCGCCGGTCTGGGCGCACGGAGCCTCCTGTACCCTTGTAGGGCGATTGAGTGTTCAGAGTCTTTCCTTGGATGTTGCGAGCCAAATAATGCCGGAATGGACAAGTATAGGTGTATTTGTTATCATAACACATCTTTTGTGAACACATTTTATGTACATAAATATATCATGTTATCATGCTAGATAGCTTATACCGCCACGTTATGTGGCCGAAAGGTACTAAAATGTCACATAAAACGTGACCGTGTTCGAAATTGTTCTGTTTACATGGTTTTGCTAGCAAATTATGCAGCATTCTTGCTCGTCTGACAGTGCATAATTGTTTATATAACAAACATATTAAATTTCATATTATATTATCAAACACGTGTTAAGATGGTATGCATCGCTTTTTGCTGCAAATTCCGCGTGCGTTGAGTGAACTGATGTTTGTCTTATTTTAACCTAAGTGACAGTCCGTTAGGGTAATATTTGAACGTTTCTTATATTATTTAATTACTTAATGGTGCTTACAAAGACTGATTTAAGCGGTTTGTTTATGAAAAGTGCTTTTTACAGCGATTAGGTCCTTGCCGACTTTATTAATCTTTGAAATTTTTATGTACCTTTGAAAGTCTTTTTTTATAATTCATAATGCAATACGAGTAATATACTTTTAAAAAACCAAGTCAAATGCGAGCATGAATTCCAAACTGTAGTGTTGCAACATGCATAAAGTAAAACTATTCCGAGGCCGCCAAACTGCTGTATAAGATATTGTTTTATCACGATATGCCATAAAAACTCGGGTCGAGGTATCAAGGCAAACATAGCGGGGACGTGGCATATGTAACAATAGAGCACTAAACATTTTTAAGCCTATTAGGTAGGCGTTGTTTGCCGTTTGTATTTGCGAAGTTTGTGGTCGGTATGGTAGAAAAGTAATTAATTGGTTTCTGCCCTGTTCAATTTGAATGATTTCATAGAGACGCCTGCTGGAGGCCGACTTGGGAGAATTAGGCTCACGAATGAAGATAGTCACAGTCCTACGGGAAATGTTCACTTGTATGTACATATCATCACCATTATATCAGCCGAAATAGATCAACTGCTGGACAAAGGCCTCCCCCAGGGATCTCCACTATGACTGGTCATGCGTCACCCTCATTCAAAGGCTTCCGCGATCTTGACCATGTCGTCGGTCCACCTTGTTGGGGGCCTTCCCATGCAGCGTTTCTCGGTGCGTGCGCAAGAACCTTTCTGCGCCCACGGCGATGTGTATGTACATATGTTTCATCCTCCTAGTAGCGTTATTCCCAGTTCAGTTGCATCCTTAAGGATGCCTGGGGTCGCTCGCGTTGTCTTAATATATATTAGCGTGCTTTTTTATTTGCTCTTTGTATAATTGTCTGTTAAAGCTCGCGTTTGTTAGAAAGTATGAAAATTCTAATGCATTTTACAACTATTCCAGGAACTATTAGTTAATAAAACTTGATTATAAGTAGAACTTGACTCTAGAAAACACAAGAGCACCCAGGTTCTAAATCAACAAATTGTGTAGACTTCGTTGCAAATGTTTACTTAGTTTAACACTGCTTAGCTCCTATAACCGCATCTCGTGATGGCATAATGCCATAACAAAAACGTGTTCGCTTCATAATTGCTAGATTTCCTAAAGATATATTTACAACGAAATTAGCAAAGCATGCTCTGAGTTATCTTAACTGTTTCCATGCCTTCAATCATCGCCGTGAGAATAGGAAGAACTTTCTCCTACGCTTTTTGTCGCGTAGTTTGTTCGGCTTTTGTCATTGCTTATGGAGTAAGGAAATTTGGGTCGTGGTACGAAACCGCTATAGAAATTCCTGTGGAGACATGTGTCGGGTTTTGTGGTAATGCTTTAACGTTGTAAGTAATATATGGCTTCTTTCATACATGCTTAAGAAGATTGATTATATACTTCAATATTTCATGTCATTTTGCTAGTGAACCCGCGCACATTTACTTAGTACAGATACGTTAACTATTATTTACCGTTTTGTTGCTTTCCCGTTCGCTTTTTAACCCCCGACGCAAAAAGAGAGGAGTTTGTTTGTGTATCTGTCTGTGGTATCGTAGCTCCCAAACAGATGAACCATGATAATTTTATTCCGAGTGTTCTTAGCCATGTTCTATGAAAATCTGTACAGCCGTTTTTGAGATATTGAGCTTTGAAATGAAATTATCGGGAGCTTTTCAACTTTTCTAAGTTGTAGTTATCATATATTAAAAAATTAAAAGGCAATATTTGATATTTTCTAGTATTTCTACGTATAATTTTCCTCCAACCTGCGTATGGTCCATTCATAATTACGTAATGTTGTATTAAAGCATATTTCTGCCCATTATTTTAATTTGTGTGCATAAAAAGTGAGGAAATAACGAGGCAGGAATGCCTGCCTGCTTGTTTGGGCAGGTGCTTCTCGTAATGAAAGACCAAATTTATGCCGGCGCTATCGCGGCCTACTTCTTTATTCAATCGGGTTAAAGTTTTTGTAAATTCGTTCCCTTCTTTGAATACGTTACTTACAAGTGGAAAATTACATAATTATCTTTTAAATTTGGCTTTTATGAATGTATTTTGAACGACTATTATACGTTCTGACACTTAGGTACATTTAATCTATACCTTTGTTCCATCGCACAAGGGGGTACCACAGATTTAAATCAAGAGATAATATGTACGGACAGTTTACAATAAGAGGACGGTTGTTAAGCCGGCAAGAAATTTCACGATTTGATAAATGTTTCATTGTCTGTCGTAGCACAGGTTTTAATGTAACATGTTTTAAAGTCTAGACTTTCATCGTCTCTTTTAAGGAGCTTAAATAATAAACATAGTGAGAAATATTAACTTCCGTCTTCATAAAATACAGATACCCAACTTTCTTCTTTTTTTACTCCTAAGGCCAAATTATGTACTTAATATGACTTGGCACATAATCTGTAATGTCGTTTAGATTGCGGTAACAACTAAAATTATAAGTAGTGTAATGTAATTTAAATAATCTTTGCTCGTTGGTAAGGAATACGCGAGAAATTCTGCAAGTTTTCTACTTATGCGTGCTTACGCAACTAATGACGAAACATTTTCTAACATGAACTTTTGACACTAAGCCTATTTGTTTGACATTAAATCGTTCTTTTCACATTATTTGAATGGACTAGTATTATTTTCACTTACTTAACACCTAAATCAGACTTAACATGCAATAATCTAAGTCAAGTAAGATTTTGTGTGGAGTGAAATATTTAAATTATGCTTTTCCGGTATAATTATATGGCTAATGTGTTTTTTTTAAATGTCAAACCACGTGTTGAAACATCATTAAGATGAATAAGAACTAAAGTTGAGACGCTAGACCTTGCTTTATAGGCGTTAGAGCGGGTCATTAGTTCAAGTTCGTAATACTTTTTGCAACTTTGTTATGAAATTATTATGTTTTGGAACCATACGTGACTCTCAAACTTGTAAAGAAGATTTCCGCAATTAGGTCACTCGTAAAATGTTCAAAATAGTACAGACAAAATAAAATAAAATGTCATACGTATAATTGAATGTTAAAGAATTCCTATCATTATATGCAACTTTTTTTACTTGATTCTAAATGATCAATGTACACTTTTAGGAAAATCTAAAGTAACCCAGGTTTACTGTACTTATGTCCAAAGCCGTGTCCAGATATGTTTTGCTATTATTGTGTCACGGTGTATGTAGCAAGACGAACTCTAGTGATTTTCCCGCGGTAATTTCGTCTTTAACATTACTTGGCGTCAAATCGGGGTGACCGGTTAGACTTCTCTGGCTCAATTTCCTTAGAGCCGTTGATAATGTAAATATGAGATACTAATCAAGATAGTTATTGTATTATCCATAAGGTTCAGAAGGTTATCACCATTACTATAAAGTAATAAAACAAACCAATACTACTGGCCAGAGGTCATAGGCCAATTCCATAGTAAAAAAAAAAGCATAAACGCGATGTACAGCGCTATCTACTGGGTAATTCAATCAACCTTGTCATATATTTATATATCCAGAAATCGACAGTTATGCCTAACTTCAAAAAAATTGTTTCATTACCTAATATTATTTCAAGTAAGTACCCGCATAATAGCATATTGATGGCATGGTTGCGATTTCAGTCACACATGGCAGTAAGCTACAAAACCGAATGAAAGTGTAGAAATTGCTTAATATTTTGTCACCTAGTCCATTGGTATTGACTTATTGAGAGAGGAAATATTTTAAAGAATAAGTCATTGGGAAATAAATGCTTGATCATATCAAATCGTATCTGTATATACATACTAAAATTTTGAGTGATAGCTAGACATTCAAGAATGGGCAGCACCATTTAGCTTCCTAAAAGACTTATCGGTGGTAGACACACCAATGCACATAAGGCATTTATAAGAGGACCGCAGTGCGATAACCTGCCTTCTTACATCAAATAGTCGTATGTTCATATGTATTTCATAGCAACTTACGTCCGTTTGGAGTCGGCCTGTTATACGCGCGCAACGCATGCCCGATTAGAAAGCACGTGAAAACGACATTATGTTCCGATTAAATTTGGTTAAATCGCAGACGAAAGTAGCTCCACTCCCATTGGTGCTTTACCGATTCGATTGTAAATATCTATTTTGCTGATAACATTAACCCTTAACTTGGCAACGTCCCCTGGGTTTTCCACACTCTTTGACCGTCGTTTAGTGTTTTTTTCTTGGCCAGTATGAGTATGACTATTCAGCGACGCCGAGGCTTGAATTAGGGACATTCTCTATTTCTTGCCAAGTTAAGGGTTAAAAGACATGGTAATTGAAGTGTCAGGAGTTAATTAAGTAATCTTTCGAGTTGGGCAAAGTTAATAAAATGGCTATTTTGCAATTTTTACTATTTTACAATTCAGTCTCTTACTATTTTACAATTCAGTCTCTTCTACAATTCAGTCTTTACTATTTTAAAATTCAGTCTCTGTTACAATGAAGGTGGCTAGAGAAAAACTCCGCCAATTGCGTGTCGGATTCCGTTCCGATCGATATATTGGTATTTGTTAGTAAAATATACGTAATAATAATCATTATCACCAAACTTCAAGTGCATACGTCAAAAGAGAGTTAAAAAATTCTTCGGAACAAAGTTTTATTTGATTATGCTACTACTTGTACTTACTATCAGCATGATATTTTATTATTTTCTCTTTTATGTGACGCCAAAACTCACATCGCATCATAAATGAAACCCTATTTAAATGGTAATTAAGTCTTTAATTATCTGACCTGATAACTAACTAATATGTTCCCAAGCACCAACCAATGATGTAGATATCTGTGTTGCCTAGCACTCCCAGTAGGTGCCTTGGTATGGTGTGGCTTAGACATAAATGGTTCGACTATCCATATCCATATAAGCGTATAAAAATAGTCACTAGATAATCATTTATTATAATGAACTAGCATCGTCGGAATCTTTAATTCGTCAGGTTTATCGCCGGAGACACGAGGTTTAATTTAAATATTAATACCTACTTATGTCGATAAAAGAAAACCGACACCCGTGGATATGTAATGTTAATCTGATATTTCCTGTTTGCAACGCGAAACGCCAACTGCTCCATATACGCCCATATGAAAGGCTTAGGAATCTTGCACCATGCACCTTGACGCAACTATGTAATGGGGGTTTTACTATCAAATTGTTGTTTTTTTTTTCTTTTCCATTTCACGGACCAATGTTCAAAAACATATTTGTAACTTTATTGTATTTAGGTATTAAAGTATATTTTAATGCCATATAAGCAGCCATCCTTACAAAGTATGAAAATCGCTCGTTTCACAAATTGCTCAATATCATGTAAAAATGTACAATCCCACCACCACCACCATATCAGCCGAAGGACGTCCACTGCTGGACATAGGTAAATGCCATAATCGCCAAGCTTAAGCATGCCGGTTGGCAATCGCAGTATCTCTACTTGCACTCCAGGGATGCTGCTGCCCATCCCCCGGTGGTCTTGGTCTTAGTTTTAGGACACACCCGGGTCCGGAATTTACAATCGTTATTTTTTAATTTCCCTTTTTTCAAAACGAACTATCATTCAATATTTTCATCGTAACTAATCTCTTGTTCATACTTCGTTTTGATTACATTACAATATACAATGAATTTCAACTTTACAGAAAATCGATAGCAGCCATTGATTAATCACGTCCACTGTTCAGATACATGTTAAATCAAGTAAATCATCGCATATCGTATCTGAGGAAACGGTAATCATGCATGCACCTACGTGCTGGCACGCAGAAAACAATTCCGTCAATAGAGAAACGAACTGATATATCTTGTAAAATGCACTGGGTACCTTTTATCATGATGAAGATCGTAAGTCAATGGAGTAAGGGTTATAATCGCGTAGTTAATCAAATCACTTGCGAGATCGAGAGTTTTGTTAGTGTCCAAAGTCCGATCCATCGATAGTACTGGACTAGGTTTCCGATTTGGATAAACTTTGTTTACTTTTTGGGTTGGGAAATGAAGTTCATGCAAGAAAAGATAGCGTGAGTTAAAAACGTAAATCAATTCGTTGAATGAAAACTATGGGTTTCAATTTGAGAGGCCATTATAAGCTTGAGTCCCTGAAATATATAATGGCGTACTGACGTACCTCAAGGAGGAAATTTGTCTACACTCCTCTATCTTCATTAATTTCATCACCTCTAATCTTCGCCGCTCGAACCATCTATATGCCGACGATTTACACATTCAGCAGTTAAATTTTTAAGAAGACTGAAATCTATGAATGATTCCACATAGCAATGAAATAAATGAAATGAAACTAATGCTTATTATATAATTTATAAATCGGGTAAAATCACGGTATAATGTTATTTTATTACAGTTACAATTGGTTCAAGTTAAAGAAAGCATTAGGTACAAGCCAGAGTTACGATATAATATTGAAACACGTGGTAGCTGCTAGATCAGCTGTTCAAACAACGGTCCCTAATCATACGTTGCTCAAATATTTCTAAACATGTTGACATTGTTATAAAGTGACAAAATATCCTGCAATTGAGGTTAGAAATGTTCACGCTTCATAATCTTAATGATACTCATGTTTGAAACTGTAGGTATTTAGGTAAGTATATATTTATTGTATAGAATAAATACAGAAACCATTCTTAAAATGAAGGTAACACTGGGGAGTTCAAATCGAAAACAGACGATAAAATATTTTACAATTTGAATGAGGCATTCTTATTTTTAACTCGCCTTTTATCAGAACTAATTTCAGCCAGTGTTCAAGTCGGCCTCTCGTCGTGTCGCATTGTAAAGTGGCAAGCGACCATCAAAAGTGAAATATATGACGCAGGCGCAGTTATTATGTTTCGTTACCGCACTTTGATAACCGTTACTTAAGCTTACTGTTGCTTGATTGTTTACATCGTAACCGGTCATTAGGTTTTAACAAAATCCCTTTCTAGTGATTTTCACACGCGGCGCTTCCCACCATAATGTAATTGACGAGACAAACAGCTTGTACATGGTAGTGGTGTCAATCAATTATAATTCTAAGCGTTCCGTTACTTAATACAATAATCTATACATTACAATACAAATACACTTTATTGCACACCTCAAAAAAAAAATTAGGGGACAATTTTTTACACAAATCGAACTAGCCCCATAGTAAGCTCAATAAGGCTTGTGTTATGGGTACTAGACGACGATATATTTAATAGATAAATACTTAAATACATAGAAAACATCTAAGACTCAGGAACAAATGTTACTATTCACCACAGAAACAAATGCCCTTACCGGGATTCGAACGGCTAGCTTCGTAGGCAGTACCAACTAGGCTAAACAAGCCGACACAAGAACACAATACAGAACATAAAGGTAAACAACGCGTGCTTAGCTATAATTTGTATACTACTAGAACTTTAGTTCAACTCTATTTACGTAATAACAATAATAAATAAGTAATAAACCATTTATTTCAGGCACCAAAGGTCTATTTTAACTATGGCTATGATTAAGCAATATTCAACAATATAGCTCATAACACATCATTGTTTCTCATATATCACATGTTTGCGCTTTCGAACACATAAACAAGATGACGTGCGAGAAAGTGACAGCATGTTAGTACAATGATCAAACGTTTTTTGACCATCTATCACAGGTAGCTGTAACAATTGATTACGTGTTCAGATGATATTTGCTGATAAAAAATGATGGAGGCGAAGAGAAATTTACATGATAACTATCAGAGGGCTTGGAGTCAGATAAGGAGAAAAAGTGTGTGAACCTGGATCTGTTTTCACTCTTTTAATTGAATATATTAAGTACAGTATTGAACAATACACTCATATCAGAGTAATGTTTATAGAATTTGATGTTTTAAAAATGAATATAAAGTTGAACCTAAAAAGTCCGATTCCCGGCAGAAAAAAAAACAATACTTGAATTTTAGTAATATCTATAAACGATTAACCTAAGTGTTTCAAAATGGCAGATGTCAATAAAAGACCGAGGATCAAAACTGATGATATAAGCGATTAGCGACGAAGATTACTAGCCGAAACGAGAAAAACTCTTAACCTAATCTGACATGAACCGGTCAAGCTCGAGTCGGATTCGTACACGAAGAGTTCCGTACCATCGTACAAAATTCAATATGTAGTTACTTTATTATATCATAAAAAACTGGCCAAGTGCGAGTCAGACTCGCGTACGAAGGGTTCCGTACGAGTCCGACTTGCACTTTGCCGGTTTTTAATATTTTCTTCTATAGCGGCAACAGAAAAACATCAGCTGTGAAAATTTCAACTGTCTAACTATCGCGGTTACAGACGGGCGGACAGACAGCGAAGTCTTAGTAATAGGGTCCCGTTTTTACCCTTTGGGTACGGAAACCTAAAAAGGGAGGGGTTCAAATTGATTTTAAACGTTATTTCATTTTTATCAGTTATATAAATTACTCGCTTTAAAAAAAATCGACGATTTACCTATTACGGATTAAGACATTTTGGATCGGACTTTTAATTAGTTATTTAATTTAAATGTTATTTATTGTTATAGCGGCAACAGTAATACATATTCTGTAACAAATTCAACTGCTTATCAAAGTATTACGGCTTATGATCATGAGATATAGCCCGCTGACAAACAGACGGAGGGACAGAGGAGGTTTAGTAATAATACGGTCCTGTTGGCACCATTGACTGCGGAAACCTAAAAATAATTCACGTTTGTGGTTGCTTTATACTTTCAGATTCAGATCATTTTATTGATAAAGGGATGAATAAATTTTACACGTCAAATTGTTAACATTCATTAAAATAACATAATAATTATTTACTTACAATTTTATTTTCGTACTTTTTCCTCATAATAAATTAATCATAGGTACTTTAGCATGCTAGATCAACTAGTAAGTACAGTATAATAGATTCACGTGATTTGGATAAAAATAATACCGAAATTACCATGAATGGACCTTAAAAACACGTAGTTTAATTTAACATACAATAGGCCAGACAAACATTAAAAATGCTAACCGTTATAGGTGTGCAAGCATTCCCATCTCAACGCCTCCAAGACATTAAAATCGTAATCATGTTTTTGCAGAAATTATATTATAAGGTAGAAAGCCCATGTTCCCATGTCACAATGGAGACGAGAGCCCGGTTCACAAGCTTACGTAACGACAAACATACTTCAAATAAGAGCAAAAACGATGGATATGGCATTTTAGATTGGCTAACTTTGAATTGGGAAGAAAGTGGTTTAGTTCAAATTGCTTTGCGGCCAAGTAATTGACCTTTGGATAATGGAAGGAAATAATAGAAGTTAATGGAGCTTTCATTGCAAATTTTGGTATCAGATCGCTACTTTAACTGTATGCCTATTTGAAAAAATGCTGCTTACTTCGGCAGTCCCTTAACATAACAGGTGATATATTTTCAACGCGTCCCATATTTGCATATCGTGACAACGCACAGAAATAGATTACAAACGTTGTACTCGTATCTCAACGAATATATTTGAAAATAGAACGTATACGTTTGAATCCAGTGCTAACAAGGCCCGTCTCGGCTTCGTTACCAGACAATGCAAGTAATGCGCTTTGGCGGATGTTAGGATAGACAACTGCAACATAATGAGGCAAAGCATACAAAATGTCTCTTCATTTATTTGTCACAAAGTTTCATTCATTTGTTTCTAACTGGCTCTATTAAAGATGACTTTAGGATGAGTTGTTTTTTAACTAGTTCCAATCCAGTGCAAATGTAATAAAAGGTGACCCAGTTATGATTATAGAATGTTCGTCTCTAAGGTCATATAACTCATACTCATAACTATCTAGTCCTGCACAGTATCGGAATTGCATGGACCATTAATATTAAAATCGCTACATTCTGAACGATGACTCAAGGTTGACTGGCATCTTGACCCAGTAATTCGCGATCCAACAATATTTGGTAACGTAATTGTTTAACCTTTAGCATTAACATTGATCCCATTATTATAAAATTCGATTATTAGGTGTTCTCATTTTTTATATCAGCTATACTTTAAGTTGTTACTTGAAATCCAGCTGACCCTATTTGTTACGTTTCTTTCGGTATTCGAAATGCGGTAACCTAAGATGTTTACAACTAAAACTAGAGCAGATTTGACAGTTCCAAAAATAGCCTTTACAGCCTTTCGTAATACATCGTTATTCTTTCATTTGTACCGTCGACATAACATGCTCTTTTATTTTCAAACATATTCATCACGAGCAACGCTCCATCACTCAAACGTTTACGTAAGTGTTAACGATAACTGTAATAGTTACAGGTTATAGTTAATCGTTAGTTAAATATTGATCGCTCAAATCCATCAGATCTAGGATTTATATTTGTTTTATTGGTATAGTTAACATGTTTTATATTTTATATCCTGCTTGGCTTGCGTAAGCTCTCAATGTTAATTAGTCACGATTTACGCTTAAAATGTCCGTCATAAGGAATGCAGTCTTACGGACCTCCAAAATCAACTTAGTAGACAAAGGTAAAACATGTTCGAAAATTTCCTTTCTCGTCAAACAAAGCTTCAGTCGCATCTCTAATTAGTTGTTGGAACTACTTTCTTGTCCTTAGTACGTCACAAATGCTAACATGCGGCTGCCTTATTAAAATTCAATAAAGGTGACGTCGAGTTCAAAGCCAGATGCCTCGTCACGCCCGCGGCTATCCGCGGCTGTCGAGAAATTGTGTGGTACATAACATATGAGTCTGGCACATAAACAAGGTGGTCGACACCATCTATAAGTCTATTGTTGATTACCTATTGTTTTGACAGCTGCGTACATTCTTAATCTCAATGTCTTACGAACTAAATAAACGGCATAACAATAAATATGGAAAACCCAAAAGGTGTCCTTATAGTTCCTTCATCACACCTGAAATAATAAAACGTATCTACAAAATGTCTCTCAAATTGAGAAAATTCTTAAGGTTATTTTTTTGCTTGTCTCTTCTGACTTGCGTTTGGAGTCAATGTCCCGAGGACTCATAAAAGTGTCTTGTCTTGCGTAACAATTAGGTTCTTTCTTTACGCTTAAATATCATCTAATGTTTGAAAACTAACGGTGATGGTTTCTCATTCTTTGTAAATGTCATTTGATTTATAATTGATTTCATTATGCAATCAATCCTTAGGGTTATTAAACCAATTAAAATTAATGATGAACATGTCACGCGCATCAATAAGATTGAATGCATGTTAGAAACTACAGTAAATTAGATGCGTAAACTTAACTCGTAGTAATAAATTTCATCTAGTTGCGCGTGTCTTCATAAAATAGGGATGATTTATTTACATGATTTCCCTTGATGGAATCGCTATGTGCAGTATCATCTCGCAGGAGATTCTCACTCGCAAATGCTCTCTACAGGTTTTCTATTATATTAGTTACGTCTATTGCAAAATCTCAAGTATGATTCAATACAAATTTTATAATATCAAACAGCATCCATACAAATCTTGACCACACCTACAGTAGAAACAGGTTCCACGCACACAGACGCATCATTTATTTTGTCAAAATGGCCGCCTATCGACTCGTTGGATCACCTCTTACTTTCGTTATTTTCACTTTCGATCCCAGTAATATATTGTGTATACGTTACTTAATTTGTTCGTTGCCATCGTAACTTCCGCGGGGGGCGTTACTGTTTACATTTAATCACATTTATCATTGATTCAACATCTTGCTTTAATGCTTTTCTTTTACATTTTCTAATCACGTTGTTTCTTAATTACAGATTGTGAGCGGTTTTGCGGCGCACTTCTCGTATTCGAGGTAAGCCGTTAAAATTGTTTATTAATTCACCTTCATTTAAATTGAAAAAGCAACTGTATAGCAAACGACCTTTTTGTTTTGTTCCATCATATTAGACTACTTTTGTAGTTTTGCTAATTGATACCGGGCTTTGGATCAGCGAAGAAGAACTAAGAATAATGTTAGTGTCTCATGAGTGATACACAGATATAGGTACGCGTATTTTCTGTAGACATTACTAAATTTAAGGGCGATAAAGCCTAATTATTGGTTGGAAAATTGCGTCTCTGTTTCTTTAATTCCATGTAATAAAAAGATAACTAACACGCACAAAACCGGTAAACTAATGACCACAGGACTTTTGTTATGACAACATATATTACTCTTATATTAAACCTCATCATCAATATCATCATCATCATCATATCAGCCGAAAGACCACTGCTGGACATAGGCCTTGCCTGTCACAGTGTTGCAGTGTCACAATGACCGGTCCTGCGCCACCTGCACCCAGCGGACTCCCGCGACCTTTACCAGGTCATCAGTCCACCTTGTCTTGAAAAATCTATTGACATATCTTCACATGGCCTAGTTTCTTATTGCTCACCAAAAATAGTACACAAAACAAAACAAGATCAAATTGAACATATAAAATGGTAGTTTTCTATGCTACATGGATTAAGTAACATAAAAGGTATATTTTCAAAGCACGATTAGGATTTGCTAAATAAAAAGAAGCAATGTCTAATGTCATTACGTAAACAATGTACGTTAAGGAAGTCGTATCTCATAAAAACCAGCCCGAGGAAGTGAGGTCCTTGGCACTACCGGGTTCCGTCGGAAATTACGGTAGCTTCTATAATTATAACTGGCAGCATATAATTATGTATTCTATCAGTGTCACATTCAACAACCTCGTCATACTTGAAGAAAATATGAAATATGATACTTGTCTAACAGAAGTCTGTGGTTCTTATATGGTGTTCTTTGAGAATTGCCGCTGTTATCCTCAAGGGACAGCGATAATTGAGTACAGGATGAGAGTACCAATGTAGTCCACCCTTAGGCTACTGACTTGGTGGGGCACATGCAGAGTTTTCTACGTTCCCAGTGTGTTCTTGTGCTCATGTTCGACGCACATAAGCGCAACAAACTGTAACTCAAACATCGATCACTACTGGATCTTAAAATGTGCAAAACAACTTTTACCTACAAAAAATACATTTCATGCACAGTAGATATATTATAATTACTTATTGAAAAATATATTTATTAAGCACAATAACAGGTCAATATACATTATAAAACGCTAAACTAACTAGGTAACTAAAAGAAAGGAAAAAGTATAAATTAAAACTGCGCCCCGCTCTGCGTCATGCTCGAACCAAAGGTCCCCAAAATGCTTGCGGCATCAGTCAAATAATATAAATCAAATTTTACTTCTATATTAATATATAATAATAATAAAAATTTAATTATAATAATAATAATAATAATTTAATTATTATTAATAATAATAATAAAAATTTAATTATAAATATGTATGTTTACTATACTCAAGCTGCAGCATAATAGTTTCTGTTATTTTATTGGGGTAAATAGAAGTCCATAAAAAATCTTCTCGTAAAACTTATCTAGTCCTGCTACATAATGTTTTCAATCGTATGAAAGGTTGATCTAAAAATCGTTTTCGATGCTGAAAATGACATTTATTTCAATTACGTACGCAACTAAATATCGAACCAATCAACTAGCTTAAATACAAATGGGACAATGAACCTATAACAGGTGTCTGGTACGCGTAAAACTGTGAAACAGTTCGTAATTATAGGCATGGAAGGTGGTCATTGGTCACAGCAGAATAATTCGAACCCTCCAGACGCATCAATTGCACTTCGAAAGAGCTCTAGTTTTACTGGTCACAAAGGCTATAGTGTGGTTAAAGTTCATCGAACTAAAGAAAAAAATGAAGATCTCATCTGTTTCGACAATGTAACGAGATTCCCTGCGGCTGTAGTTGTTGTTGGTAAAGATAAACTTTCATTGTCTGATGATCAAGTCATTAAGTTTCATTTAGATTACGTTAAATGAAACAACAGCGATAAGTTGGAATGTAACGACTCTAGCAACGTAATAACCTGCGAAAGGTAATAAAAAATACGAAGCATGTGGAGATACATTCTTATACACACACACTTAGTAATTTGAATGAACAACAAAATAGTAAATATTATGAAATGGAGAGAACCAAGAAAATAAAATACAGTAAGCAGTGCTAAAATAAAAATAACAATAAAAAAATTAAAAATGTATCACATACTCGTACCAATGAGAAGTAATAAATAAAAAAGTAAGGTGGGAACAATAAACATGAAAGGTATTATGAAATATTATGAAACGAGTTCGATTAATTTTTATTATGACAAAAATAAAACACAATCGCTAAATTATCAATTTTCCGAAGGAAACCGGTATCACTAGCATATCACAGTGAAAATCGAAATTCGAAGCGAGGGCACCTCGCGCTTTCGCTAATCTAACTCGCTGTGGTCTGTCTTATATAAGATCTTATAACTTAGGGGTCTCGGTCAACGTGTGACCCTACGACAGGTTTCACGTTGGAGGTTATTGTTATCTTTGATATTACAGTCGTCGGGTCTGACAACAGTGACATCGTGTTTGATTTGTGGTCAAGCGGTGTTTTAACTATTAGGATTTTAACAACCAAAATCTCCATTTAGTGGTACCGGAAAACGGGGTGAGTAGGTTTCGCGGGGAGAGGTGGGTTATGAATGGGGAGAGAAGGTTTGAGAGGGGGGTGACAAGGGATTTTAAGGCTACTGCTACAAAAATAATGTATTCCAATTTAAAATGGAGCTAACTAATACGCATAATTAAAAAAAAACGATCCAACAATCTTCCAAAATCACCTTTGTATAAAAACCCCTTTCACCCCAAATACGAGGCTCTTTATCGTCGAAGTTATGAAATGGAACTACCCAAAATAAAATAAAAACTAAAATACAAACGTCCGGAACACTTATTATATATACACCATTCAGTTTTCATATGTAAAATAAAATGTTATCGAGGTTTGAATTTCAGTTTTGACCCTACTCACCCCATTTTACGGTATGTATGTTTAGCTATCTTAATGGATTATTTTATGACTATAGGTACGAGAAATGGTACCCACTGTATCCTTCCATCGATACTAATTTACTTAAGTATCACTACTATGAGTAACTCTCAAAAATGTATGCACCCCTTTCTTGAGGAGCACTCTTTCCCATACTGTAGTCTCTCGGGAAAACCACGGCAGAGAGGGAGCTACTTCCACAACCGGAGCGTACGAGGGAGGTTCTAAGGTGTGAGGACTGACTGTTTGTCAACATATCGGGGAATCATAAAGTATAGTTTCAACGATTGTCTGATAATTACAATAAGTAAGTACTTGTTTATTAGAACTTTGTAGAAAATACATGAAAATGAAGAATTAAAAAACACACTAAAATATATAGTTATTCATATTCTCTTTCATTAACTGAAGGGGAATAAATTGGTTAATAATTATATAGCTTGTGTAATTTCTTCCGTAAGCTTGGAAAACCCACGTTGCTTGACCATGACCATTACCAATTTCTAAAGTTATTGAATTGTCGTCGCGGCGCAGGCCAATGACCAGAATGCGGGACAGCTAAATGCAGAACTGAAGCAATCAAAACTTTATAGTTAAGTATAGAAGGTTTATTTTTAGTTTAGGTCGATATGCTGTGTCCTACCATCAGATAAACCTATGTCAACTTGTCATTATAACTTCACGCATCGTGTACCTAAGGATTTACAAGTATTAAGTATGGCCGCCAATTGATATTGACATCAAAAACCTACACGGCAAAGTTCGACCCCGGTTCAGAATAGACTGGTCACACATACGAGTCAACCCTGTTCGAACCAGCATTTCAGACGTCAGCGTTTAGAAGATTATACGTTTTGACAGCTGTCAAATTATAGCCTTAGATAATCGATTGGCGGCGTAATCGATTATTCGTTTCTATAATGTAATCGATAAGATTTCTCTCGGAGATTTGACTTTCTGCATTCTGAATATAATGAAACGGGTCACTCACGTCTTAAAGGTCGAATATCGCTCGACATGTTTCAGACCGGTTCGCGGTCCTTAATCATGAGCACCTATCGCGGCGGCGGTTTTCTTAGCACTGCGTGCCCGTGCCCTGTCCGCTCGGTTGCTCGGCGCGGGTGGAGGCGGCGGCGGCGAGAATCTACCCTCGTTTTCTTCACAATTGTTCAATGCCGAACTACACACAACACTCACAACGTCACATGCTAAAGTCTCGTCCACACTCTTCACAGACGTAGTATTCAACACTGTTTTCCAGCTGGGTGGTACAACCCATCCACAATCCCGATAAAAATTTGGAAAACGACCAATTTCGATAGCCTCCCGCACTTTGCGTGGTACAAAAAACTTTTCCCTCGCTAATACGGTTACCTTATCGAACCGAATATAATGTGATGGGCCCGAATCCAGTGAATGCTCCGCAACTGCAGATCCCCGAGCATCACGTTTTTTTATACTGCGTATGTGTTCAGACAATCTAGTGGAAATGTTCCGGCCTGTCTCTCCTATGTAATTCTTGCCACAGGAGCATGGAATCATGTAAACACCAGGGGTCACGGGAGTTTTCTATATAAAATTTCTGCATTCTGCTTTTGCTGCAAATTGTGCAGTTACTAACAAGTTTTGGTGTGTGGTTATTTATTGATTTATAAAAGCGATTACGCAGATTACGTGTTAGTGCGTTAGGTACAATCGAATGTGATCAGTTTTATTGTATGCGTGTACGTAAATACACAGGTAAATCGGTGCAATGGTGAATTTATCCCTGTAACGGATCTGTTCCAGTTAACCTTTGAGTAATTGAGTGGGACAGGAACCAAAAGATAGACAAACTAACATTTATTAATTGTCCAATGTTATGAACTGAATTGCTGAGAACTGGTTTTGCATGCTAGGTTAAGTAAGGGCACGTTATTCGGATAATTTCTTGGTCATATTGTACTTTTAGCGAAGGAATTTTATATATTACAAGGCAAATATTTAATAAGTCAATAGTCGTTTCTCATCATTTATGTGGAGATTCTGTACCATCTGACAATATTCTTTATAGTGTTAAATTTTCAGTGTCGTGAATGTACATGCCCATGACGATTACCACAAGTTAGTACATGCCGTTAAAAAAATACAGAAACGTATCAATGTACATTTTACGTACGACTGTTTATATGACTGTAGCATATAAGACGATTCACGTACAATTATAACGCCGGGTTGTGCGATAAAACATGACCATAAAAGCTATCATTGGGCTATAATGGTAGCAAGGCGGGAACAGAATACTACATACCTACAGAATAAGTAATTTGGTGTGTAGTGGGCAACGACGCGAGACGCTATCTCGCACGTAAAAATATTCCTAGACAGTGCTGTTTATCGGCCTGATTATCCATAATGTCCCATGCTTGTAAGGTCAAACTGAGAACATAAAGCAATTACTGAACATATTTGGAAACAACATCAAAACGGTATTATTTAACATTTGCATGAAGGTATGTAAACCAGAATTAACAGCCTCAAGATAGCGTGTCGGCTTCGTTCTGCAATTTAACTGTCAATCTTTTTGAAGCCTTTGAAATTATGCTCGGAGTTCAAAACCGGACTTAAGACAGGTAGCTTCCAAATATCAACATAAACGCAGAGCCTTATCTTCTATGAGGCTTCTCATACTGCATTTACGCAACTCTAACAAACTACTATGAAGCATATTCGATTTATATGTTCGTTGGTTTAATCTGCCAAGCTAATATTAGCACAAAACGACTAGATGCTTTAAGTAGTAATTCGTTTCATGCTTGCATTTTTTTGACATTTTTTTTTCTTACAGTTTCGTTTCATGATATTTGACATGGTTTTGATTGTGACGTACGGACTATGCATTTTCCTTGCTAGGGAGAACTTCGATGTTTCCGTTTCTTGATGGCTGCTTACTTTATACCAATCAGCTTCTGAATCTAAGGCGTCAATGAATCCATAGTTCGCTTCAATATGATTCCCCAGTAGCCATTCGATTTTTTTAACAATGCCTTATTATGTAAAACGTGGACCATTAAAAACAATTTACAGAACTGCTAACAAAAGATATTTCGGAATCGAATGCAATCGATCATCTTAATCGGCCCTTTTAGAATCGAGACAAGCCCCCCGAGCGTAATTCCTGCCTTACATAGGTAATCCCAAAATGTTGATACAGCTTGTAAACATGATTTAGATTCTTAAGTTAAAGACGATAAGTATTATTCTCTTGTCTAGGAGCCGCAAAGTTATGTTGGTTATGTATGTGTATGCTAGTAATTTGGATTGGGCCTTTACCATCGATGATGAAAACGCGATACGTGGGCCGTCTAAAGGTAAGGTTTGAATAATTTTCTCATTACTGGTTTAATGGCGCATCTCGGAATTGGCTCGAAATTCGCGCCCGAAGTAATTGCAGGGTATTCTTTAACTCTTTCAAGTTGCAATATTATAAATATAACCATAGCTACTTTAGGATTTTATGTAAATCAAGTTCAAAAGTAGCAGTAGTTTGTGTTCTCTAAAGAAATATCTATAAGCGTAATTTAAATGTTGATAACGGAATTTACGGTAAGTCATTGATGATACTCGATGGTGTTTGGTGGATAATGACCGAGTTGACCGAGTTTTTACAATGATAGCGGTATCATTGGACTCCAATCAAACGGTAGGTTAGTGAGATGATCCAATAATCAAGGAAAACACTGATGCACTTCAAGGACCATCAACAGTAGACTCATATCTTTTTACTGTTTCGGAGTTTTTATCATGCCTCTATTAACGATGCCAGCTTACTGAAATTAGTATTTAAGATACTGCTTCAGATCGTCAGACAATCGTTTAAACTGACTAACAATTTTAAGGCTATATCTTCGTAAATTAGCTCAAGAAACCAAAATATGTTAAAAAGTAAATCTTATTATGTCAGCTAAGGGAAAACCTTGTTCTTCGGAAGTTCATAAATGCTATAAAGTAGTTATACAAAGTGGGTCGGATATCCTATTGTATCTGTACCTATTTAACAATATCGCTGATATTAAGATAGTTATCATGTTTTTCAACTTTTCTGGGGAAGTGACTGATGATTTATTAAAAAGGTAAAAAATATTTGATTTTATGAATTAAGACAAGTCAATAATCTATTGTCCGAGTTTTTCTTACCTTAACCTTAGACCACAACTAGGTTGTACATATTGTCAGACAATAAGATTATTGACCTTCGTTTGATATTTTACCTGGTAAATTCCATAATCTTGTACCTCGTATTAGGAGTTGTTACAACTTACAACGTACTTACTGAGGGAGGCAGGACCTATTTGAAACATAATTTATACCAAAATAAACTGACTCCAATTTTGTACTTGCTATGTCATAATTTGTGGTTTCCGTGAGCCAATGCTTGGATACCTACAGAAAATATCGAAACCGACATATTCTTTAGGTATCCAAGTGCCTATCAAATTCGAGGAGTTCCCTCGATTCCTCCTAGATCCCATCATCAGACCTTCACCAAATTTATATGGGACCAATTTCGGGGTACCTGCTTTGAAAAAAAAAGAAATATCAAAATCGGCCAACGTGGTCAAGAGTTATCGGGGAGCATACATACATAAAAAAAAACAAAAAAAAAACAAAAAAAGAACAAGCAAACATGCAGACGAACTGAGTACCTCCTTCCTTCTATTGAAGTCGGTAAGAAGTCGCTCTATCTATGGTTTTATTGTTTCACGCAGAGAGATGCAAGCAAAACAATAACCATTTTTAATGACTCCATCCACCGCTCAAGGGAAAATCCTTGTCAAAAAATAGGAAGTTCTCAAACCTCGTATCAGTTCCCATAAATATGATCGGCGAAGGCGGACGGACATCCTCCGGTATCTACACGGGCCTTGTACGGCCAAAGTAAATAATGCGTGCAATTATGGATCTTATTTCCAGGCGATAAGTTACTAAATGTAAAAATATTGTGGCAGAACAAGTGTACAGATGAGAGCAACGGACCGTGGTTCCTCGGCATTGTCCCCGCTGTTGTACTCTGTTGTGCATCAAGTTCGTTTATCTAATCACCGGTGTGGTTGATGATACTATTGTAGTAGGTTCTCGAAAATCTTTTTAGTTAAATTTTGTGACCAACAAGCACACCTTCAGAATGTATAATAGTGATATTAACCGTATGCTAACGTGGCTGTCACTTCGAAAGCGGCAGCTCAAAATATAAAATAAAATAAAATCTTTTTAATAACATTTTTATTTTTTCTCATAATATGGAAGTACTCTCAACTCAATATTATTATACTAGATGAAAGCCCGGCTTCGCTCGGGTGAAATAAATAAGAAAGAAATAAAGTAAACATTTATTCGTGACAGTTATGCAAACGACGAAAGAAATATTTTAATAGTAGTATTTAGGTTTTTTGATAATCATTTGAGGTGTATTCCTGGAATCGATATTTGCTATTATTGAGGGCATATGAAATCTTTGTCTCATTCCCAATTCGTTGAAAGTGTAGTGTTACAAGCTTCTAAGTTTTTTTAATGAGGGCTATCTACCGTTTCTGTGCTCACTAGTTGGCGTCACTTTAGAGTAAGGCCCGGGCTTGAAATTAAAGTTTTCATTAAAATCATATCAAATACATACCTCATTCGTTTTTAGGGTTTCGTATCTCAAAAGGAAAAAACGGAACCCTTATAGGATCACTTTGTTGTCCGTATGTCTGTCAAGACCCTTTATCTCGGGAACGCATGAAGGTACCGAGTTGAAATTAAAACCATATACTCAGCTCTACAGTCTCTTGACGCTGTGAAAAAATCAAATTTCTAAGTTAACGTTAAGAAAATACGGTCGTATATTCAGCCAAAAACGTATATTTCGACACTCAAGGAATCATAGGGTACTTTCCGTTTTCCTTGAACCCCGCCCCCGACGTAGTTGAAATTTGGCAATATTTCTATTTCTATTTCTACCTACAGTACTGTTGCGAACGCAACGCTTATTTTTGTATAGCTTCATGCCATTCTTTATGCAGTAGTAAAACGCGCCCATCGGGCACAGTTAGTATAATGGCGGCTTCTAAAAGCCACCAATAGCAGCTCTTTATCCCTACCACAAAAACCTAAACTAAATACAGTAAAAATCTTGCTTGCATTACCTACCATCTTTTTTGTGCATACACTTTTACCACTTCTGCATACTCTTTCGGCGAACAATCTTGTAAACCAGAACCTTTGGGAATTATATATCTACAGTAAACTTTCATCGAAGTTTCATTTAAAAGTCGTCGAGTTCCATCATCATCGGCACCGGCGGCTACAGTGCGGAACCCTCGATGGGTGAGTCCGTTTCGCACTTGTCCGGTTTTTTTCTTCTTTCAGCAGTAAAAGTACCATCATCAGTATCAGTAGACGACGGGAACTACATACGCAAAGTGAACGACGTCATAGGTGATATTTTATTTGAAGGTTGTATTCTTAATTCAAGTTTATGTCGCCAAATGAATAGGCACATTATTATTTTCTGCCACAGTGAACTACTGATATCACAAAACGTTCTTTCTTCGCGTCAATGGTTACATAGAAAGCGTTTCAACCCGCTCCAATGCCTCTGATGTTAAAATTCAATGGCAAATCTTTTTCAATATTGCTAGACATTTATCTGTCCGGTTTTCGACTTTAATGCGTGATAAAAAAAAAAACACCTCAGCGGCTCGAAAATGGCGGGTTTGCTGCTTGAAACCAGTGAGCAAAATGCAATTTTGCTGCGAGCGTGAAAAAAACTTTTTCATATCGTAGGTTAGTTTAATCTTAGTTAGTTTAAGTACTGATGACCTGGTAAGGGTCGCGGGTGTCCGCTGGATGCAGGTGGCGCAGGACCGGTCATTGTCGAAGTCTTTAGGGGAGGCCTATGTCCAGCAGTGGACGTCTTTCAGCTGACATGATGATGATGATGAGGTTAGTTTAAGTAACTTCATTCTCTCTATTACTATTCCTTTGCGTTATATGTTCTCGGGGCTGAGGTGAAAAGTTGTATGTATCACACGAGAGCAAAGATATTTGTATCTTGTGTCTTTGAGTCCCTCGCTACGCTCAAGATTCTAATTTTGAATCACTCGCTACGCTCGTGATTCACTTATAGAGTCCTTTGCTTGCTCGGGACTTAACATCAACACTCGCAGCAAAAATCTACTTTGCTTTCTTGTTGAACAAATAACTATTTCAAATTCTTATACGGTGAGTTTTTTAAACTTGCACAAATTTCACACATTATTATTACTAAACAGGAATTGGTCGCGACCAAGCATGAGCTGACACATCCGAAATGTCGGGCAAACCACAAAAAGGTGGATACATTTAAATAGTACGCGATTGAGTCTTTTGCATTTGTTTTCGAGTAACTGTGGTCAGTAAGTTCAATACAATTTCTAAAACCATTAACAGGATTTACCCAAATTTTTTTTTTATAGCTATCATAATATATCAAGAAACCTAATGATTTATATGCTTTATCTGAAGAAGTAAATAAGTCAAAGCAATCGTAAAAGCTGGTCTATAAAATTTGACAACACGCATTGGCAATTTAGCGATATTATCGGTTATTGAGTTAAGTGTATCATTAAAGTAGTATAAAATGATCAAAAAGAAGAAATGATCCAAGGTTAAGACAAGGAGTTCGCGTGCCATGCTTTTTTAGTCTATTTGTTTCAATATTCGCAGCCAGTTTTGGCAGTGATATATGTATCAATGCTGGATAAAGACTAGATTTGGAATACTAATCATGTTGTCAAAATAACTATATTAATGTTCGAAGGCAAATTATTTTTGTGCTGGGCACAGGCGCCTTCCTGACTTGTCGATGCGGGGGCGGTACGATATGAGAAAACTGTCAGCTGTCAGTGTCAACCGATACTAATGCAGTACCGCCCCACTTCTGAGCATGGTATTACTACTGCGCAAACGTATTACGGACAGTATTTCGTCAAGTGAGGAAATCTCACATCGGTAAATTCACGTCAAAGAGCAAAATACCTATGACATATCGCTCCCGCCCCGCCAAATCAGGAAGTCGCCTAAGATTGAGACTTAGCGTACAATTCAATTTTTTTACTTTTTTGACGTTGGTTCCGAGCTAAATCCTGTTTACTAATAATAATGTGTGAAAATGACGTAAGTTTAAATTAAGATACTCGTATATCTAAGATTTATAGAATAGCACAACTTTGAAAAAGTCTTCGACACTGGCCGATTACTTCAATCTAGATTCATAGCAATATACTTGATCAACAGGATGTTAATTATTAGGAATAACGTGTGGAGGTAAGAGTATGTGTTAAAAAAGAGGAAAGATGATAGGACACCACTTGCGGTATGAAAATTTCTTACGTAACATTATCGAAGGGCAGATAGAACGAAAGCGTGAAAGAGGGAGACCAAGAATAAGTTATATGGAGCAGATTAAGCGAAAAGCAAATGTCATGTCGTAGCAAGAGGTAAAAGAGGTTGCCAGGGACCGAAGTATATGGAAACAGCACTTAAAGTTACAAATACAAGAGCGAAGCTCTTAAATTTGAGAGACACATGTCTTTCAAAATATTATATTAATTGAATATAACTTGTCAACTTGCTTATTAAAAATATATTACTTTAAAAAATGAAATAATACTTACAATAAAATGGTCAAGACAAGACTGTTCGGAGGGAGTTGATGTTATTAATTAGCAGCCGAAACAGATGTTTACCATTGTGTTAATGTAAGTACCTAACCTAACCTGTTTTTCACGTATTACTTCGAACTGTGTAGCTCTTTGTATCTATTTTAAGATTTGATCTAACGAATAAAGTTTACATTTACTTTACAAATTACAACTATTACAGTAATCGGCCGTGTTCTATATTCAACAAAAGAGCCATATCTTTTAATAGTATCGTTTGGAAAGTCAAATGTCCACATTCAATTGCTAAAAATAAGGCACCAAGGTTACATGTGACATTAAGTAAGTCTTTTTATTTCGTGACTAACGATTTAAGGTAATTCGGTCACAAATAACATTTATTCTCGTTTGTGCTATGCTAATTTGGTTTATGTACTTTGGGGTGCACCGTTACTGAAAATTAGCACAGCAAATTTGTGACTTGGGACACACAAACACAGATTTAAGTTCATTGTTCACCGTTATTCAGGCTCAAATTCTCGATATTTAAAAATCTTGTACTGTCACAGTTACAGGTTACGTAAGCTAGTTTTCTCGAGAAGAGTTGGATTACATTTAGATTGTCAAAGATTAAATTGACACACAAATACAGATTTAACTTCATTATTTACCGTTATTCAGGCTCAAATTCTCGTTTTTTTTTAAATCTTGTAATGACACATTGACAAGTAAAACTAGTTTACGCGAGAGGAGTTGGATTAAATTTAAATTGTTAAAGATCAAATTCTTTATCTCAAATAAATACGTAGGTCCTTTACCGTTCAAAGTTATTGGATAATTTTCAAAGTATATTGAGACTTTGTTACGAGTAAGAATTACGATGAATATATGTCTTGTCTTGGTTGTGAAAAGAGTGAAACATATTTATTTTTCACTTATACATTAAATGTAAAATATATTAGCTTTCATACGTATTTCAAAACCGGAGAAATATCCACGTCCGTACTTTCTAGATCCTTCCACTCGCATAGTTTCGATATCCTTTGTGCTCGCGTCGTGACCGACTCATTTAGACGAGATCGCTAATCATTCTGTTTTTGCAAGCTACACCTTACTAGTGAACGGTAAAGGACCTACGTTTAGTGACATCGCTCTGGAATTTACCTTGACTCTTAGCACTGTTCTACCGGCAAATTGTGAATATCTATTAAGTCTTATCTATGCCTAGTATCTAATCTACCTCTAGTCTTTAAAAATATGTAGAAATAATGAAATTCACAAAGATTATGTGATGTATGTAATGTATATATGTAAATAAATACACAGGTAAAAATACAGACAAATTCGGTTATATCGGTACAAAGGCGAACTTATCCCTTTAAGGGATCTCTTCCAGTGATTATTTTGCAATGAAGTGGGAGTCGCAAGAAATGTCGCACCCCAAACATATTTAAATAACTTGTATATATAACGACACGGAGCCCTTAAATTGCAAAAGCAATCAAAATAAAAAAAATGCCGCAAAACACTCAATGGCGATTGGAATTAAAGAAACAAAAGAAGTAATTGGACCTTGTCAATGTACCTTTCTTCCGCAATTCGAGGTCAGCCGTGACCGATCGAAATAGTTGATCCAAATATTTTTATCATTCTGACCAGCAACTTGAACCCTTTCTTCCAACCGGAATACATGAAATCTTGGGTCATCTTACAATGGATACCCGCAAATATGTAAAAGACCATCCATTTGTAATAGCAGTGATTTCTGTAGTGGCTCATCTTAAATTGGCGTGCTTTCTGGACCATGAAACTGCTTCAATGGCATTAAATTGGAGATTACAGTGTCTCTTCCGATGAATTCATTTTTACCGTCATT
Source organism: Notocelia uddmanniana (assembly GCA_905163555.1). Classification (NCBI taxonomy): domain Eukaryota; kingdom Metazoa; phylum Arthropoda; class Insecta; order Lepidoptera; family Tortricidae; genus Notocelia; species Notocelia uddmanniana. The sequence goes on from LR991064.1 coordinate 8,202,834, forward strand.
TTGATATTACCATATATTGTTGCGAATCCATTGATTTTAATATAAGTATTAAACTATTAGCTGTGATGGGACAGACTTCTTGTGGTTGAGGCTTCTTTGGAACATTTTGGATTTGTTGTTATATAATGTATATACATAGTAGTTTATTAGAAATTTTAAGTTACGCATATTTTGTCGAAAAACACAATGTATTCCAAAAGAATATGCGGTCAAAAATTTCAACAGTGACCTTGTTTTTTGGAATTCCCGTGCTTGATATTTTTCGATTTTTGTATGTAATATAGCATATTATTATTCTAATTTTATATCAGTTAAATTTTATATCAGTTAATTAAAGAGAAGTCTCGTCCTCACAATAATTAACCTCATTGAAACCGGCTTTCTTGAGCTCTTTAGTAATTAGCGTACTTAGAAAATCGAACCAATAGCCATATCATCCATAGAATATTTACTAGAATTCCTTCTCACCATCGTATATATTTTAACTTCTGCTTGCTTTCTCTGCGGATCAAAATATAATGGTGCCATTATAAGCGCATTAGTGGGATGGTCTGGAGACTCAGCTAATTCTAACGCTGGCTAGTCCATGTAGAAACTTGGCTGGAAATTAACATTTAACCCGACGCGCGACGTCGCTCCCAACGATGGGCATGGTAAAAATGATATCTTAAATCCTGTAGTGTATAGGACCTGTAGTGTAATTTCTTGCAGCTTTTGTGATCCATTATCATTTTACTGCCTAGATGGAATGCAAAGAATTAGGTTCCATGCATTGCACATGCTTTGCGAAACAATTCTCGACAAAAATCACGATTTTGACATTTCAAATATCGTTACGGAAGGAGTAGAGCATGGCATTTGTGCAGGCGCATGCCTTACCAAGTCTTGGCTTTTGAGGATGTATGTGCTGAGGCTTATTGTTCTTGGTATTGGATATTGAACTTTATACCAAAGTCATAAAATTTAAAAATGAAAGTCAGCCGCGTAGGTTTAGCAATGTTATTATTATCGCTACGTTGTTAGAAAACGTTAGATTATAAGCTTAATTGCCTATACCTTAAGGTTGAACATTGAATTTGTGATTGCTTTGCAGTTAAAGATGGGCCCTTCACTACTGTCCTTGAGTTATGCGTAGGCACGGAAATATTTTTACTGGTTTTTAAATACAAATTAAATTACTTAGCCTGAGTGCAACGTTAACTTTGTGATACTAGTAGAATTTACATGAGTTCAGTGGAGTCAAGCCAAATGTCGAAACCAAAGGCGTAAAGGCATATCAAGATAGTATTTTGTAACAACGCATTGCTCAGAAATTATTGTTAAGCTAAAACACGAACCAGGTTTCGGCAAAAAATAATGCTGGGAGGCATCATATTTTGGTAAACATCACGATTTACGTAATGTACACCATCAAAAACCATAATGCTCTAGTTGCCGGATTTCAAGCTTCCCATTATAGTATTGAATTGCTCAGAAGCAAGTGTCAACTGACATTACAGATTCTTTACTGCTAAGTTTAACCTTTTGACCGCCACAGTCGGCCATAGACGACAATGGAAAATCCTGACTTCGAAGCCAATGACGGCACTGCCCGACAAACATTTTTTGATAAAAACCTGTTGAAGAACAACCCATTTCCATGTTGGCATTATTTCTTTACCCATCTTTATATGTCCCCCGTGGCGTCAGTGGCGTGGCGTTTCCTTCGCCTTTGGGCGTTCAAAAGGTATGAGTGCTTCCAACTACAAAGGGCAACTTTACTGTACACAATATTTACTGAATTATTTTTTTGTTTAGTGTAACGGGTGGTGTGTCGGTTGTTTACCCCGGAATATTTTTTCTCTACCATTCCAACAATGCCCCACCTTAGGTAGTCACCTCTCAATTCAGCTGCTATTAGTAAATTCACTTATTCTTTAACGCTATACCTTAATTGGTATCGACGCATAAATCTTTATGTCTATTTAGTAGCACACATTTCAATCTTCGTTTGCCAACAATGCACCAATCATTTATATTTTTAATTGCCACGGGCGTACATTGGGTCATTATAATTTGCATTCTGTGCAATTATCAATTAATCTAATGTAACAAAGCAATCTGAAAAGGTCGTGTTTCGAAACTGAGTCTGTTATTAAACATTTAACTGCTCTATTGTAATGATATCGTTGATTTATTGATTGTTAATGTTACTTTTGTTAAGTAAAAAAGTAGAGTCAAACTGAAAAATAATGAAGTTGTTGGCAAAGTCTGTCGCACTTCATAGAACAGTAAGTACATTCGTAGCTATCTATTATTTAACATTTAAATGTAATGGATTGATTTCTTTACATCAAAATCGGTTTTCGGCTCATATTCTTTGTAAAACGTGGGAGGTGACTGCGGGATAAGTGTGGACTTCACCTGGAAAGTCTGTTTTTTTTTCAATGTTTTATGTTATTAGAATATACTGATTACTGCATTTTTGTACTGTTCAAAAAAGCTATGACTAGTTTGTTTATTAAACTCGCCTAAGCAGCTCCCCTAGTGGTGCCGGGTTAGAATAGTACCACCACCTTTCTTCCCTTGGGTGTCATAAGCCTCGATTATGGGAACCAACCAGGTTAAAGTGTGTTGTGGGCGATAGGCTAGCAACCTGTCACTGCAATATCACATTTTCTCCATCTATAAACCTACCATTGCTTAAAGTGGCACTGAAATTCGTTTTCGTGTGCTCTGCCTACCCCTTTTGGGAATCAAGGCGTGAGTTTATGTATATATGTAATGAGGCGAGTCTCGATTTAACACTATAATGATATTGTTAAATCAATTTATTTAGTCCACTTGTACGGCCGTCGGCCAAGCTATTAAATTAACTAAGTATGATAGAAATTTAATATTACTCGTTGTACATTGCGAAAATGTTGACCTTTAATTTCTTATGTGACAAATGTTTGTGATAACTTATTGCCTGCCAACTTGAAAGTCGTGGTTAAAGATATTGCCAATATTACTACTTAACCAATTTCAGAACTGCCTATTAGTTTCAACTTATCGTTTGGTTCCACAACTTTCATAAATTTAATAATATGATATCGATGTTAAATAACAGGTACAGTCAAGTAATTGAATTCCCTACCGATTTCGCATACTTTTTCTTTGAATGTCTATACAGTTTGACAGGACTGAAAAGTTCAAGTGGGTCACAGATTGAATTCCTTGAGTGTACTTTCTATCCTACATCATTTAATTAAGACCATTTCTCCTAAGTTACTTAGTTGCAGCAGACCTTCGTAAATTATAAATTATAATACAAATACTCCTATATCTAATTAAGTTACCTACTTAAGGACAAACTTAATGAGACACCAGACATAATCAGGTTCATAAATTAAACGAAACATACTGTAATAGAGTCTAGGACAGATTATAGGAGTCGTAAATTATTTTAATGAAACTATATGTAATAAAACTTAGTATGAAATGCAGAATACAAATGTAAAATAGTTTCGCTAATGAACAATTTTTGCGACATTTGGCAATTTGAGCTAAATTCGCTATCATTCAGATCAAGGACAGAAGCTGATGTTAATAAATTATGATTAGTTTATTATTTAATTGGCATGTAATTATTTCTATTTCTGTTTCCTAATCGGTAGAAGATTTACATTCGGAATATGTGATGTATATGCATTTGATGCGTGATAGATTTTTGACCCAAAACTTTCGTGTTGATAACAAAACTATTCATGGTTGTGTCAAACATGTATCTTCAAGAAAAATAAAATGGAATGGAATTTATTCTGTAGGTAACTCAACCTTTAGAATATCATCATGAATGAAACGCCACATCCGCTCTTGTGCGCTGTTGCGGAATCATCTGCCAACTAAATTTGTCTCACGAGCATTATGAAACGAAAGCAAAATCGTTTATGCACAACTTTTAATTGAGCCTGTCACCTTAAATTATTATTTGAGTCTCGACTGATGGCGCAACACTTTCTTCAAGCTTACGATTGTTACACGCATTACAACAGGTTATAATCTCATTTATTTACAACGGGCCATTGTGAAGGTCTGGGAACGCTCCGAACGCGACTGAGATCTCGCAAAAACCGATCCGGCTTTCATCTCGCTTTTGCTTTTCATTTGTTTTTCACACAAAGCCGCCTTTGTGACGCGTTTTCCGTTTCGTGACTTTTGTTTCCGTGACTCGAACGGTTTGAAACTAAGTATTAGGCGTAAAAGTGTTTGATATAATGAGGGCCATTCATTGGCGTGGAGTGCACTCAATTTGATACAATTTCTTTAAAAAGCTAGGTACTCATGTTTAAAAAGAAAGCGCGCTTTCCATTTTTATTTATCGTCCGCTGGTAAGTGCATAAAATACGAGACAATTTATAACTCAAGTAAAATGAATAAACTTTTCATTTCACTATTTACTCTAAGAGACACAAGCCATAACTGGATGATTCATGATGATGATGACGTTCAATACAAAATAAAATAAATCTGTTCTATCAATAATTCTGATCAACTTTTGCTATGGGACGAAGGTTGTCCGCGCCAAAAGAAAATGTATTTCTTCATTCATTTCGGTTAGTCAATTAAAAACGTTTTACCATGAAACAGCAGATTTTTTGTTCGCGTGGGCAAGGTTGGTCCCATAGTACAAGTGGTTCAGAATCATGGATAGAATAACATTTTTATATTTTGTATCACGTTCAATAAATCACCCTGCATACATTGGTCCCTTACTTCGCTCTACTAATAGAAGCTGTCTTCCAGGAACCTGTATATTGATGGTATGTGGTCACTGTCGCCTATGGACGCTTGAAACATCAAGGGAAATGGATTTTTTGACACTATTTGACTCTATTTGAATAGTAATAGAGTTCAAAAGTGACAAACAGTCTGTTTCCTCCGCTGTACAAAGGTGTGTTCCTTGTGAGTTCGACGGTACCTAATGCTTATATATTCCTACTCCTTAACCGGTGTTTAGGACTGGGTGATACGTTTAAACTAAGGTAAACCTTGCTCGACACTGAGCTTGTATATTTGGCACCTTCAATATTTCAGAGCAAAAGAGGTAAACAACAGGGTGTCAATTATTATTGAAAGGGTTCAAATATTGGGTCTCGCCGTAGCGGTGACGCGACACTCCACAGTTCCTAAAACAGAAAGCAGCGTAAAGAAAAGCAGTGTATCCACCGATCACCATAGAGGGTGCTGAGCAGAAGCTCAACAATAACAAACATTGGGACACTTACCTTATATATCTGAAATTCTTCAGCAAAAGGTTTTACGCGGCGTCAATAATGGACGCTTAAAATCAATAACGTTTATTAATCGCTACTATCTTCTATATTAACTAGATCACTATTATTACGAGTATTATACATATAAACCGCAATCTTCAAGCAACTATATTCGTACAGGCATAAATAAATAAAAAGCCATTTAATTCTCTCTTTTTTTACATAATATCTATTTTGGATCTTATATCTTTAGGTAATTAATTTAATGAGACAACCATTTACTAGTGAAGGCCTCCTTCAGTTGTCTGACGGCTTTGTCGTCCATGTTCTGCCGGTAACTTCCTCAATGTCGTCCTTCTACCTCCGACGCGGCCTGCCGCGGGGGCGGCGCTCCCCGCGCAGATACCAGTACCATGCGCGTTGCAGCTGCTTTAAAATTAATACACCTTTATTGAAGAACACCATACTGTAATCCCTCGGGAAAACCTCGGCACTCTCGGCAGCGAGCTTTGCCTCTACAAGGTGCACCTTGCTGACTCCAGCCGTTTGATGTTAATAGTCCCTCAGGCGCCAATTTCCATTCGAAATCATCCTTGACAACTGATTAGACATTGACAGAAAGGGGCCTTTTGCCAAAGAATGACGCAAATGTCCTAAGTGGAGGGAAATCTGAACTAGGGTTAGCCAAACATGGTGCTTCTTCAACATACCGTTGCATTTATTTTCACTTCGGATCCGATAATCGCTTTCTACCTAAGTGCTCATTAATCGGAGCTACTAGTATTCGGATACATGCGCGAAATAACGGGGCGAGTTCGCGTGAAGACAAATATGTTCTCGTGTCACGAAAATTTATAATTTGGTCGTAGATACTTAGTGACAGATAGAAGTTGCTAATGTGTTGAAGTCTGCAATGCAAGTATGCAGTACTGACCCGCTTCTGCGCATGATATTACTTACTACACTTACCATCAGCAAACGTAGTACTGAAAGTATTTTGTCAAGTGACGAACTCTGCGGCTTAAGTAAGCTCACGTCAAAGAACAAAATACCACATATCGATCCTGCCCTTCAAATCCGGAAATCTCATAAAGAAAATTTTTGCAAGTCCGATTTAGTAGATAAATATCTAAATGACCAATCAGTAATTAGAAGAATCACCGTAATTATGCTGAACTGCAACAAAGTGACCCGCTTCCATTCCAAGTGCACAACCCGATCACGAATGTCAGCGCTTTTATACGCGCTTTGGGTACGGTTGTACAGGGCCCCCAGTCCGGAGAGGTACACGGATGTCGTGACCGGGTCGTATCATGAAGCGTCCATCTGTCCATAATAATAAAGCCTCAATTTGCAGTATTCATGGTAACTTATCCCATAAAATTCTATAACATTCTATAATGACCGCTAATTACGTAGGAACCTGGCCAAGTGGCCGCTGTGCCGGGAGAGTTGGCAGTACACTACAAAATATCGGGGTTTTATAGGAAAATTGTGCGAGTTATGTCTTTTTATGGTTTAGTTTAAAGACGGATACGACGAACGAGGTTGGGGTTTTGGGGTTATTGTTTGTTAGGTTACAATTGTACCTCCAGTTACGCTATAAAATCACTTGAATAGTTTTCCACATCTTCGTGGTTTTTACTTTCAAATTTTCGTCGGCCTGTTTAGCCTAGTTGGTAGTGTCATTGCCTCCGAAGATAGAGGTCCCGGGTTCGATTCCCGGTAAGGGCATTTGTTTCTGTGGTGAGCAGAGACATTTATTCCTGAGACTTGGATGTTTTCTATGTATTTAAGTATATATCTATTAAATATATCGTCGTCTAGTACCCATACCACAAGCCTTATTGAGCTTACTGTGGGACTAGTTCGATTTGTGTAAAAATGTCCCCTAATATTTATTTATTATTATTCCTTTATTTATTTTTCGTCTTAGGTTAGGTTTGTACAATCGATTTACAAAAGGTAAAATATAAAAATACACTTACAAAATATAAAAACATTATAAAAACCTAACCTAGGGTGCCGCCGGCAGCGAGGCAGGGCCTAAGCCACCGGTGGTTAGGGCGACAGAGAGAGGAACCTCCGGACTGTCCGCGCCGTGTCTAGGAGTACCGCCTTCTGTATTTGACCCTTGACCCAGCCATCTAGCGAGAGTCTCTTGAGATGTTGGTCGAGACTCTTCGCTATTAGACCGTTCGCAGAAACGACTATCCTAATATTTATTTATTATTTATTATTATCATTAAAATCGACGTCATCTTGCGATACTAGTTACTGGTGCATTAACTTTAAGGCGCCTTCCTGATTTGTCGATGCGGGGGCGGTACGATATGAGAAAACTGTCAGCTGTCAGTGCCAACCGATACTAATGCAGTACTGTCCCGCCGCAGCGCATGATATTATTAACTATGTATTCTGTGTATATTAACCATTCTTATTACTCAAAGAGTACATCTGAACGATTACTACTGCGCAAACATAATACTCGCAATATTTCGTCAAGTGAGGAAATCTCACATCAGTAAGCTTACGTCAAAGAACAAAATACTTACCAAATATCGCTTCCGCCTTAATATTTTTAGACAACTCGTACCTTAATATTTCTTGTTTTTTTATAAAAAATCTGCCCGCATGCCAAGCGTGGCGATTATGGCATATACCCCCCGTGAATATGGGGGAGGCCTATGTCCAGCAGTGGACGTTCTTTGGCTGATATGGTGGTGGTGGTGGATAAAAAATCTAATGTCTTATTTGTTAAATCTAATGTTTAATTATTTTGTTTTCAGGTAAATGCTGATTATAATAAGGACCTGCGATGTTAAAGGTAATTTCAACGTAACTTTTCCATATAATATTACTGAGATCAAGGCACTGCAAAAAATATTATTTTCCATAAAGGCTTTGAATATCGTGCATTGCCTTATATGTGCAAGCATCTATCGAACTGTTTTTCTTTCTCTGTTAAGAAAATAATAATAAATAACCATTATCAATTAAATCATTACTTTCTGTCTTAAAAAGGAGATCTTACCTTGTTATAAAGAAAAGGTATCAGTAATGTAAGTAACTCTAGACTAGATTTATAATGAAATATGATCGCATAGCTCCATATAGCCTTCTGTGACAAGTGGTTATACTGGCTCCAGTTCTTGGATAGATGTACTTGGCCTCGCTATCGCGTATGATTTTATTATAAAGTAGAAAAGTGACAATGGAGGAATAAAGGCGGCCTTACCGTTCTTTTATAGCTTCTAATCAGATACATTGCTTGATGTAGAATTTTAAATTTCAAGGTAAAGTTTCTTATGTCATAGATTTCATTTAGTCGCTTTGCGGGAGAGAAATAAATTTTCCCACAGATTTTCCCCTTCCACTATCATTCGTATGTATCTTAATATCAGTAGGAAGCTGGCACAAAAGAATTTCCTCGAAATGAAGCTATTAGGCACTAAGAAGCATAGCAATGTGAAACAAAGCGTAAACAGTGTAATAGTACCCATTCGAGTGTTATTATCGCATGCCAGAATTTCTTTTCCATCATGCTATGCATACAAGACATGTAAAGACGTGCTTGCATACGAGATTGATGGAATGTGTCCTTGTTTATGATTAGATATTATATACGTAGTGGATAGAATATAACAGTAGTACAGCTGTTAAACACGGGAAGTATGAAGCGTTAGTAAATTTTATTGTACGGTTAGTGTTGAGTTTACATATGTAACATGCATATCTGTATATTGCTTCAAATTGTTCAGATATTGGCGTGACAAAAAATCCATCCTGTTTAAGAAAAAACTTTACGTAGCTTTATTGTTTATTTTGGTTCCATTTATTTTAACGATCATCTACATTCCGTTTACTTATAAATATATTTCGACAGGTTACAAGAAAAAGAAAGGCGATGTAAAATATAATTAACATTTAAATGACAAACTGATTAGCGTAATATACAAATATACGATAATCACACACATGAAACACACGACGAACATATTTATGTTAAACTGCATACTTATTAACTCGATAGTAGTGTAATAGACACATTGTTAGACAGCACAGTAAGGAAGTGAGCTAAATATCAGCATCAAGGCTGGCAGCCTCTCACCGAGGTAAAAAATAGCTCGTTTTAAATACAATACCTTGGCTTAGGATTCAAAGATTAGATTACTTGGATAACGAGTACAGGGTTGCTTGGAATGTATATAAACAATAGGTGTTATAAGGAACAAGGCAAACAAATCATCACAATAGAATTCAGATTAGACTGCTGCACCTAGCGGATACGATATGTTTTGTGGCAGGCATATTTCATAAGAGCAAGACAGACTTATCATAAATGAACGAGCCTTTGAATGAATGATAGAGTACTATATAATAAATCTTTAGTAGTCACAGTAACATCACATTTTGATTAAGCACAATGGAGGGATTGGTTTTACTCTAATATTCTACATATAGATATTTATTTATTATCTACATGGTAATTTCATGAATTACCAGGTTTTATAAGTTATAAAACTAGTTATTCTGTTCTTCACAATTGTTTGTTATTCTCTATATGGTAAATTCTTAAATTACCAAGCACTATAAGAAATAAAACTAGTTATTCTGTTCTTCACATTTGTTTGAAACTAGAAACATGTAGATTATAATTATGAAAGATTATCTCGGTACTGCATAAAAAGATTGGTCTGATAGGTAATTGTAAAATCTATATAAAACAATTCTAAATTATAAGCTGATATTTCATATGAAACAACCTTTGGGTTGCACGTGAAATAACTTCATAATATATTTATTAAATATAAATTCTGCTTAGAAATATACTACCTACTATCTATTCATTTCTTCATTGACCTATTCGACCTCTGATTTCTCAAGCATCTAAGTAATCAATTAGCTATTATTACGAGATTAAAATTGATGTTACATAGTGATACTCGCCTATATAAACCCATATAAGTAGACAAGTTTATAACTAGTTAGGATGCAATATATTGCTAATTATATCTATACCTAAATAGCCACGCATGTGCAAGATGTGTTCATATATATGCAAATTGATTTAACGTACATAGTACCTACATATTTACATGGTATGTACCATTATATTTTCCTAAAACGATGATACCAAGCGTACGGTTCGCCTAATAGTAAGTATAGCCTACAAACGCTTGCAACTGAGCATTACTTTTTATTTATGTCATGATGACTACAAAATCGTCTATCAGAATATATAAATACGAAATCACATTTCGAAACAACGGTCTTTTGGATCTTAGTTTAATAAATCATTTTCTCCGTCCTAAAAATGTGGGCCAAGTGCATTCTTATACGGAACGTATGCATCTCATTGTTACTCGCATCCATTGATATGGTAAATTGGCTGAACTGGGGCATACTGGGCACATGTGGGGCGTGTAACGGTTGTCTAGGTTCTTGGTATAGTCAGCGGGGAATACTACTATTCGCGTAATATCTGTCATAAGATAATGTACGTACTGATTGTAATTTTTTTTAGTGCAACTTTTTTGTTTTCTGCAATATATGTTACATTGTGGCATAGGGTAATTAAATAAAATAAATAAATAAATATTGGGGGACAATCTTACACAAATCGACCTAGTCCCAAACTAAGCAAAGCTTGTACTATGGGTACTAGACGACGATATACATACTTATATAGATAAATACATACTTAAAAAATATATACATACTTAAATACATAGAAAACATCCAAGACCCAAGAACAAATATCCGTGAAAAATGCACAAATAAATGCCCTGGCCGAGATTCGAACCCGGGACCTCTAGCTTCGGAGGCAGAGTCACTACCAACTAGGCTAAACAGGTCGTCAATTACTTTATCAAATAACTAAACTGTGAGGCCGGCAAGTAATTAGGTTGAATTTTGCACAAATTCTAACTCGTCAAATCTATACTAATATTATAAAGCTGAAGAGTTTGTTTGAACGCGCTAATCTCAGGAACTACTGATTCGAATTGAAAAACTATTTTAGTGTCAGATAGTCCATTTATCGAGGAAGGAACATCACGCTTCGACCAATAGGAGCGAATATGCGGACGAAGTCGCGCGCAACAGCAAGTTTTTTATATAATGAGGAACGAAATGCGAAAATATTGCATTTAAAAAGACAGTAAAGTGTCAATGTACTTTCGGCTTAAAATAATATGAAACGCACGTGCGTTTGGTGTTATTGTCGTAATCCACTTGTATAGTGCGTCACGAATGTATCCGTAAAAATATTTGTAAACGGTTTTTGTGTTGTTTTCAATTAGAACGTTTTTGTTCGGATGTGTCTAGGGCTGTCACTTTCCACGTTCCCGATCATTCACGGAGGTAAGAAGTGGCCCACGTTTCCTCTTTCAAAGGACGTAATTAGTTCTACTATTTTATGCTGTCGTCGTTAGTCATAAGAGGCCATCCTTGCACTTCATCTGTCATGGAATGAGGTTTGAAAAGTACACATTAATAAATTTATTGTGTAATTATTAATTAAGTTAAATTCATACTCAAACATAAACCCTCAGAAAATGTGTAGTTGTAGAGAAATTTTATGATTAAGTACTGACAAAAGATGTGTTCACCTGTAATTGGGGTGCATAATAGCCCAAAGACAATTAGCATGGATACTGTATAGTCACTTATAGTTATGTACTCTGTTGGTGTCCCGTACAAATAAATAAATAAACATTAAGGTATAATTTGTATATCCACACTATTTTAATATGATGTATATTATACATAATATATAAAAACTATATTATATGATGATATAATATTTATTAGGTAAATGTTATATAATATTTATTATTTCGAGAACCAATAGCTAACAATTCAGAATAATAATATAAGCTAGTTATATAACTTAGGTAGCAGAGAGCCAATTATAGGTTCCCACCGGTAGCAAAAGGTTAACAAACAAATGGTGGTAAGCACTAAATTTTACAACGTGTTACCCACTAGCATACAATGAATACCTATTTAAGAAGTAAAACATATTAATAAGAGATATACAATTATACAACAACCATTAAGCAACATGCAGTCGCATGCGACTCGCTCACTTAAAAAACTCACTCTCACTTAATATTATAAAGTTACATATTCACGCTTAAACTACTAAACGGGTTTAGATGAATTTGGCATGGAGATAGTTTGAGATCCCGAGAAGAACATAGAATAGTTTTTATCCCAGAAATAAAGTTGATGTGGATGAATGATAATGAAGCCTGCACCTATAATAATTAGTAATTATTTCTCTAAGGCCATAACGAATTCTACGGGGATGAAGACGCGTGCAACAGCTAGTAAGTATGTATATGTTCAAAATGGAAGATCAGCTATTACTATGTATATAATTATTTGACTGAATTGTACATACTTATCGTTATTTTCAGTGACTTTATATTGCTTCCACAAAAACGAGTGCCTCGCCAATACCTCAAATTACGCATATTGATCACGGGTTTCTTTACGATGCGACGGGGTCACTTTAAGATGGGGAGAATTGAACACGACATAGTATAAAACTGCTATTTGAAGGTTAAAAAGTAGCCTGTTTATTTGCGCGCTCTGAATTTTTCATAAGCATGTGTTACGCATCCAACGGATACCCGCGACCCTTACCAGGTCATCAATCCACATTGTGGGGGCGACTATGGAAGTCTTTGCGGGAGGCCTATGTCTAGCAGTGTGACGTCCTTCGACTGACAAACACATCAGCCGAATTCCATCAGATGGTGATCATGATTTATTAGTTTATTACAATTTTATTAGTTGCTGAGAAATTCTTTACGCTATGTCTAAAGGATACGGAGTAAATGTTTCTTTTTCATGCTGCTAGCACGTCTACTTTGTATTGATGCTATAAAGCGTTTAAGTGTTTTTCCAAACCAACATTCTAAGTTACACCGTTGCTTTCAAAGTAATGTCCTCTATTCAAACCTACAATTTCATACTATCCCATTATAGATAAAAATACCTCCGACCATAAATTATCGTGAAAATTGTCTCAAAACATTGCCGTTGGAACTAAAGTAGTTCAATTTATTGAACCGAGACTCTTCTGCTTTCTTACAGAAAAAAGACTTATTGTCTTCGAAACTAGTGCAAACGTACGCCCTTTTGGTATGGTGCGGTAATGTGACGGTACTGGCTGTGCATCGGCACTTCCCTGCTTTCTATTGTGAAATATTGCTCAAGGAGATAGGTCTGGCATTGTGGTGCAGCTCAGAGTGGACCGGCGACGTTGAGATTGCAATAATTGGTACATTGTCGGCCCCGATGCGAGTATTGTCAAGTTATGAGAAATTTCCGCGTTGTAGCGAAGATTTCCGGAGGCAAGAATAGTACATTACTACAGAGGCCGCGACAAAAGGGGTTGCAAAGGGGGCAACCCCATATTTCCCGCCAAGGTATGTATAGTGCTTTTCTCAAACATGCAATGAAATAAACAACAAAAAAATCAAAGTTTTATTTTTAATACGCATAGTGGCAGAATGTCATGATGCCTGTGCCACAAATTTATGTGGAATGAAAATTAAAAAAGAGGACTTTGCAGGCCTAGGCCAGCAAGATTTGTATGAAATTCCATTAACTACCTCTTGTCCTAGCCGCACCTGAAACGTCATACTTTGCAGCCTATTATAAGGAACATAACATCAATATTTCATTGCATGTTTGAGAAAATATATATATATGTTTCTGAATAAAACATAGTGAGAGAGAGAGAGAGAGAGAAAGAGAGAGAGAGAGAGAGAGAGAGAGAGAGAAGTAAGGATCTAATTATCATCAACATTGTCAGGTAGCAGGTCGCAAATAGGCGCCATGCTAGACAGCGAGAAGGCATGAAAAGCGATGGCCTCCTCCGTCCTGGTCCTCCAATCGGGTGGGATGCATAAGAGTATTTCCCCAAAGTTAAAAAAATGCGGATAGGCGACTAGTCTAGTTCCTGGACGGTTGATCTATCGAACGGGTAAAGAAGTATATGGAAAAATGAATAAAATCGTTACATCTAAATCTAAGTATAAATAACGATACCGCAGAATATATTTATGTATTCTGTCTAGTAATAGTGAAACGTTATTTATGTGTCCGCTGTGATTACTGGTTGTTTTCATTTAGACGTTGTGCTTATTTCTACTGATAAATATACTTGCAACCAGCTTTATCACTAAGGCTAAGTCAAGGAGAAAAAATCTGTAACTTTATAAATCTTGCATTTCAAACATAAGGCTTCCATTCGGCATACATGCTCTTTATAGTACGTTTTATAGCGAATGGAATAAAAACTTGTTACTAATTTAATTAAAAAAACAGTATTACTTTAGTCCGTAGTTCATGTACAATAGTCACGTTCGTTTTTACAAATATGTATACATAATATTTCTTATAGTTTTGCATTAATACATATGTACAAACTGTTACCTCTGTCATATCTATAATTTCACTTAGTAAACATGACGTTAATATATTCTTATCAAGGAAACTGTAAGTCTACGATTTATTGTTATGTTTCAAATGTATGTGACTATTAAAATACTGTTTGTTTCTAAAAATACAATAAATAAAAATTTACAATAATCATTCATGGATATTGTTATCGTTATCAACCTATTATTAACCTATCCTCCCCGGTATAATTATTAATGCTAAAATTACCTAATTAATAAAATCACCATTAAACTAAACAAACTTGGGCCATATTGCAAAATAATCGTAAAGGCAGTAAATATCGTTATTGGACAATCGGGAATCTCACTATTAGCTCGAAGCGTTTAGAAACCCAGACCAGATTGAATTCACGCTTAATCCTTCAACCTCATATCTTCTATGTCCAATGTAAACAAAAATGAACTTTATTGTTATGACTTTAGAGATACGTTTTGTAACAAAGTCAGTGAATAGAACGGAGGTTTTGGTGGTTACAAGTATATTTCCAGCTGCAGTGAATAATAGCTAAAAGCTATAGGTAAGATGGCGGATAGCGGTGCAATTGATATTAATAACAGTGTTTTCGGCTATTTGTTTTACTTACGGTAATTATCATAAAGTTTCCAGTTTGTAATGGCGGTCATTCGGTCGTGTAGTTAGTTTGTAATTATGGTCATCCTTTATCATGCATATTATGAACATGTTTGTTGGTCATGACTCATGTCATTATACCTATCTAAGCCTTACAATATTTCATATACATATTACACATCGTAACAAAGTGATTGTATCATCATTCGAATATTTCTTATTATTAAATAGATTTTATCTTCACATTGGTCAACACCATATCACATAATAAACAAAGATTCATTCAATCCATTCACTTTCAAAGCGGTTGTTGTGATAAATTGATAGGTAGCACGTTTAAGAATTAGCGCTTGTCAATAATGTGTCACCGAGATACTTATACGACAAAAATAAAACTTGTAATAGTTGTAATAAGCATATTTATCGAAGTATCGCCAAAATAAACTACAATACGAATACCATATTATATTTCAAGCTCGAAAATACGATGCCTCAACATTGAAGAACCAGATGAACAAATATTGTTTCAATAAAAATTGATTTCGAAACACCGTTGTCATTCCTCAACATCAGACACGTTTTAATTAATTTCGTTATCCCAGACCCTTCACCTAATCAAACTAACTTGTAATAAATAGTCTGTGTAATCATTACTGTAATCACACGGCTGCATGATTGCGCAATTCTCCATTTTCTTTTTGATACGTGTTTTCTCTGGTTTAGGAACGTAGACAATTTTGTGTCGTTAGTTTAGTCTACCGAAATGTTTCTTGATTGTCTACATAACTCAAAAAAACCGGCCAAGTGCGAGTCAGACTCGCGCACGAAGGGTTCCGTACCAGAAAAAAAAACGCCAACATCTACTCTGTTGTATGGGAGCCCCCTTTAATTGTTATTATTATTTTGATTTTAGTATTTGTGGTTGTAGCCACAATAAAAATACATAATCTGTGCAAATTTTAACTGTCTTGAGATCTAGCTCGGCGAGTGGTAGCCATGAAAAAGGGCTAAAATATCACGTTTTTTGTATGGGAGCCCCCCTTAATTATTATTATTATTTTGTTTTTAGTATTTGTTGTTATAGCGGCAACAGAAATACATAATCTGTCAAAATTTCAATCTGGACAGTTGATTATTTAGACACTATTACGGTTCTTGAGATACAGCCTGGTGACAGACGGGCGGACGGACAGCGAAGTCTTAGTAATAGGGTCCCGTTTTTACCCTTTGGGTACGGAACCCTAAAAATTAACTAATTTGAATGGAAAATGAAGGAGATCTAGGTGTATGTACAGTCAGTCTCAAAAGTAATTACGCATTTGAGAAGTTCAAAAGTCTTTATTATAAGGGAATAAGAGCTTTTGACCCTTCATATGCGTAGCTACTTTTGATGCTGACTGTACACTACGCTTGCTACGGTAGCCGATAACATACGATAAACCATATGTAGAAGATAACGCCTACCAGAGAAGCACGCCTAGCGGCTTCCTAGCACTGAAAGTGTTAAGAGGAATCATTAGTGGTCATTTTTCCATACAAACGTCCCTGTTTCATAAATTCAAGTTGCACAACAGGACAGTTGCGTAACTCTTCGACTGCACGCACCGCCCCCTTTCCATTTTGTTACAATTTCATTTCCTACCCACAACCTGTCTAAACAAAAGAACTCATTCAATTTGTTTTAATTTAATTCAGTGTAGCATAAAAACGTTCATTCACAAACATCAAATTACATGTTGCAATGGTTCAGCGGGTCGTTGAACAATGAGAGGGAAAACGGTTAAGACAGAACCTTACTTATTGACACGGGATCTCGTGATGGACACTATTTTTTAGTCGCTATGAGGAGGAATAAGATATACGTTTTTTCATCAGTAAAAGAGTCATTTAAAGCGCCAGTTTTGAAAAACTGGCGGTGTTTATTAAAGAAACCGAATATAAAATGTAAATTTATTCGTATAAAAATACAATAAATCATGCCTGATTTTACTTCAATGCTGACCCTTTGGCTTCATTCACTATCATATAACGCTCATATATGGTCATTGATTTTGAGTATCTAGACTTGACTTTCCTTTTAAAGTTCCAGTTTCAAAAGAAAATATGCAAACACAAATAGCTTAAATTCTCCAGAAATTTCTAGAGAAGATTGGACGATTTATGTGGGCTAATTTTCAGCTAATTCTTCCCAACTTTGGACTAACCCAGAGAGTAGACATCAAATAATAATACCACGACCGAGCGAGATGGTCATATACTAAATTGAATAAGAGCTGAGATATTTTTCACGCCATGTCTGACGAATTCGGGTTAAAGTTTCTTTTCCATGCTGCTAGTATGACTACTTTGTAACAAAGAGAAATATATAATTTGTTGTCCTTGTTTTAGTTTCACTTTTTTAATTGCCTCTCCATTTAATATGATATTAAGGCAAATTAAAGATTACCCGCCCAAATTAAAAAGGTTGTTAATGGTAAGCCGCCAGCCGTCTAAGACGAGTTTTCAACTAATCGAATCGAGCTTTTCCGTCCCTCTTGGTTGAACGCGTATAGATCTTTATACAAATCCTTACTATGAGTTCGCGACCTACGACTTAATTATTAACTAACTTTACTTAGTTGACAAAATCATAAAAATATACTTACCACACTTGTACAAGCATGTCTTGCTAGTAAACTTGAACACTTATTTTGATAAATTCATGTTCCATTTTCTTCTCCAGCTCGCTAGTGTATGCCTTAATTTTATTTCACGATTCTATTACAAACCGCAGAACCCCAAAAATAAAGAAACCAGTTCACTAAAGCGATATGGCACTGCGGATGGCCAAACAATGGGAGGTTGCTTTCGTCTATTTGTACCCTGTCATTACTTGAATGGGCCGTTTGATGCTCCGCTGGCGGCACTGGCTTTCGATTCGAATGTATCCACGAATCGTAATAACTGCACTAATGTAAGTGATATAATACGAGTAGAGTAAGAGGAAATTAGATTATTTGTGTTGGCGTACTGTATGTGGTGTGTCGTCGGCAAAGAAAGCGTCATAAGGTTGTCTAAATATAGTTCTCGTCAACTCGTCTTGTGATCTATGCATTCGTCAGAGAGTACGAGTAATAATGCATGGGGCAAGGCGTGATGGCAGAAATGTTATTAGTATGTAAATTGGAAGTATATGCCCATTTATCATGCGCATATTTTTATTTATTTAGATACCTGTTAATTTTAGAAAGATAGTTTAGTATAAGTTTATATTTTTGTAAGTTAGGGTCAGCATCCATCGGAGAGGTGTGAGGATGCTTCCATACATTGGATACCGACCAAACTAAGGTTATACTTTGGTATACGAGTATACTAAAATACTGCTTCGCACATATCTGGTGCATATTATATTTAAATACCTTTTACCCATCGACTGTCTTTTGTTGCATTCAAATCATGTAAACTACTTACGCTGCCATTTTGGTATGCCTAAGGAGCGCTAAGCACAAAAGCACTAGTGAATACAGAGCGTTTTAACAGTGTTTTATGAGGAAATGGCCTGTAACATAACTTTATTAAGTACTTCTTTAATTATTTAGACGAAATAAGCTTCCCATACACCTCATAACAACTGCCCATAACCTTTAACTCCCCATCGCCAGTCATTTGAGCAAAACATGTCTCGTTTAGTGCTCTAGAACATTACTGAGAAATCATTAACAATGGTTGTAGGTGCAAATTGCTTGTACAGAAGCCGCCGTGTTTTAAGGAGAAAGTTATGGGAACTTAGAAATCGCTTCGATTGTTTTGGACCAGTTCAGTTCGTCTTCGGTAAAAATCGAAATGAATTCATAGTGTTAAGTGGTCCGTGAAATTTCGTACCATTTTGTGGCTTAAGTGGTTTTTTAAACAACGGCGTATTGAGAACTGGGCTGCGTGATTTTACATATCGATACCTTTAGACTCAAAGGACGTAAACGCCAAAACGCCACTTTACAGGAGAAGCAAAAAACAAAAAAAAATTTGGAAAATAATTCATAACTTTTTCATTTTAAGACTTAAAAAGTTGAGTTTTGGCTCAAAATCTTAGATTTGGAAGATAAACATAGTGGTTTTATAATATTTAGGATAAACCAATAAATAAAGAAAATAGGATCGTTATACGCCCCAAAAAAATAAAAAAAAATATTTATACGACCCCAAAATTCGTAGTGTCTGTAAAATTGTTAGGGTGTAAAGGTCACGAAAAGCGATTTTTTTGTCAAAATGGGGTGTATGTTACAGTCGCCAGAAAGGTATTTAGCTAATTCGCAGTGTATGTAAAATTGTTAAGGTGTAAAGGTCAAGAAAACCGTTTTATTTGTAAAAATGGGGTGTATATTACAGCTGCCAGAAAGGTATAATAGCTATTTTTTAAAATGCATTTCAATTCTCAATTGTAAGTTTTGTATCATCGTCATGCCTTCGTCATTATTGATGAATGGCTAAAAAATTTTTTACATATCTTTGTAAAATCCCCTTTTTAAAAACTTTGGCAATCATTATCTCAAATCGTCGCCTATATAACTAAGGTACAAAAATGTTATTGGAAAAGGAAAACCCAGAAAACTCAATAAACAAGGTTTTCAACGTAGGTACTATGAAGGAACCAAAAAATAACAAATTAAATAATAAATCATCTCGGAATCTTTATTAATCATTATGATTATGACATTAGTAATCATACGTTGCATACAAACAACATAATCATTATCAGGAAGGATAAGTGCGCCCATGGGGAAGTGCTTCTTTTCTGTAAATACTAATAGAGGGTAACAGTTACCGGCACTATAACCAGTAGTCGCCCTTTCTCTAACTGACTTTAATTACAATAAAATCTTTGGAATAATTTTGCCATTTTAATTATCAACACAATAATTAAGACTAAATAAGGTCATGAAAAAAGATTTTCTGACTTTTCGTTTCACTAAGAAAAAAATACTTTAGAACAATCTTCATCCTTCGATTAGTGCGCCTATAATATTGTACGCAAATCAAAACATAGATCTTTACACTATGGGTTATGGTATGGTCAAAGATCAAAATTGAAATGGGATTTAGCGCGTTTATATTTTTGATAGAAAACTGAATTGGTTATTAAATTACTAACAATAACGTTAAAAATAATCAATTAAAAGTAACAGTTGAAGACAAGTCCCTAATCATTCATTTCTTCGGCTTCTTCGTAATCGCTATGAAGAAAATAGTCACAAACCATGTCTTCATAAGGAATTCAAAGATACTCATTCAAAGCCTTTTGAGGTCTTTATATTTGGCCTTTGATATGGGCAATCTGACATTACAGGCAGGCGTTATTATAGGACCTGGATTATCTTGTCTGGTGTCATCAACAGTATCTTGAGTATTATTTGCCTTTGATTTCCACTTTCCCTTATCCTTGCATTTTTTACCCTTGGATTTTTCTAGTCTTTTCCCTTTTCCTGTAACATTTTTGGTTCTCAGATCCCCTGATGCAATATAACTCGAATTTCCTCTGCTTCTTCAAACATTAAATATTTAAGTCTAATTTGTTCAGGATACTTTTTTTTAACCACATTTAAATTATGATATCCGCGCTTTTTTGAACTATGATATCCGCGCTTTTTTGAAACTGAGGAGGGTGTTAATGATGTTTCAGCAAGCACCTCAAAATCAAGAAAGTCTGTACGATTGAGAACTTCTACTCGGTAGGGTCGTGGGTTCTTCCGGGCGGACTGGAAATATGTAGGCCATTGAGACGGGCTCCATACATAGAAAGAGACGTAATAAGACTTATTAGTTTTTTTAGTTCTCTTTCTATGACTGCATGAACAGAATCCACCGGCATGTAAGTATGGCCCGGCAACAAAAAAACTTATTTGTATATATAACTTCCAAATTATTCGACGTCTTCAAAAACCAAAGTGCTGCTAATACTGTTTTGTTTTGATTTTGGCCGCTGCAATAATCGCAATATGTAAAGGGAGGTTTTTTACTCCTCTACTGTCTATTTCTTTTAGGAAATTGCTACTTACTTATTAAAATATTAATAAGCAAGTAGCAATTTCGTTACTACCTCGCTGACCGTCGTTTTCACCCCTGGTAAAGCAAAATACATCCTGTGTCCCACTCTCATACAATGTAAAGTTATAGTTAAACTGCATATTTACGCCAATAATAGAGGAGTATACTTTCTCCATATGGGGTTTTTAACACTTTCTTTAAATCGAAAGATGTCTTAGTGGTATCGTTCGCTAATAATACTCGTATTTTGTTAGGATTTAAACCTCCGATTTGTTGCATTTTTTCTTCCAATTGTGCTTGATGTTTTTCATTCTTGGCTGGTTCTTTGTTGCTTTCCGTGGATGTTTACTATACTTAAACCCAAAATTTCAGTTCAATCGGTTGAAGATAATTTTGCTTCAAAATTGAGTTGCAAGATTCCATCCGAACAAACATACTTACATACATTGCTAGTTAAATAAAAGCTTGTAAAATAATGGTCACTGCCGCATGAATAGTAGGTATGTTGCAGTTTGTAAGCGTCATGTACCTTAAAAAACTCGAACGTAAAAACACCGAGTTTTTGTTTTGTGGGGGCGTGTAAGTCAAAGTCTTACGTTATTGTGGGGCGTATAAACCACAATCCTACGTAATTGTGTGGTGTATACATCAACCTTATAGTAATCAGTAAAACTATTAGACTGATACACCCTGAAACTTATGATTGCGTTGGAAAATATAATATAATGCTGTCACGCTAGCATGTAAATTGGTACCACATTAAAATATATCATTTAATTGTATGGACTTGTTTTTTTATAAAAAAGTGCAGATTTTAACGAGTTTTTTGGCGTATTATTAACAGTGAAAAATCTAAATATAAAAGGTTAAAAATTTTAAGGCATCTAGTTTATTATTATTATTGTCCTTCTCTATTTTTACATAATTTAAACACCAAATACACCAGTAGTGATTAGCAGATAAAATCCCATGTTGCTTCTTCGCTTGTTTACCAACAGTGGAAAGCCGGCCGGTGCGTGACATTGAAGTTGGGTGCTATCGCGCTTTCTTGCTCCCACATAATCGGCAGTATTCGTGGACGTGAAAGAGATAACTATCAAAAACTATTTCAGGTTTCTAAGAGCATCTGCTGGCGGGAGAGTCGTATTTCGATCGGCAAACAAAAAATCGCTTAAAGCACACGAATACCTACATAAATTAATGTCGGTCGTAAAACTCATCAAAAAAGACAACTATGGTAAAATAACGACCAGTGTATGAGGTACACTTGTTTCCCAGAGAGAATCAAAGTTGGGTCGTATGAGTCCTCTTCAATTTTAAAGCGGAAAAATAGGGGCGTATGCAAAATTTTTAGTCTACGAGTGACAATACGACCTGAATTTAGCAATATGAATGTAAGGCTGTATGAGCCAACTTTATTTTTATACGAGAATAATAAGGGTGTATAGCCAAGTTTTGGATTACGACTGCGGATACGACCTTTAGGTTATTTACTCGTTGTGTATATTACCTAAATAAAGAATAAAATGAAAAATCATGTCAATTACGCCCCACCTTTATGCAAAATCTTCAAATACAACGTGGGTCGTATTTGCCTTAAATTTGCGAATATCGCAGCTTTAACTACACAGATCGATAGAGAAAAAAAAACTGAACAAAGCTGCATCAAAAAGTCATTTTAGCCAAAATGGCGTTTACGCCCTTTGAGTCTAAAGGTATCGATATTGGTGGATTGTAGATAGTCGTAGTTTTTAAAAATAGAAAATATATCTTTAAGAAACTCTTTTAGGGATGTCTTAACTGTAACGTCGCTTATACGCGTATAACTCCACGCCAAAACACTACTTGCCATAGTCAATCGCTATGGTTTTCCATACTTTGTTAAAAGCGCGTGCGACGTCGTGTGCGTTATCGCGTGTGTGTAACCCGGTCTTATTACCCGTGATCATAACTTTTGTAACATTTTCGGTGCACCGTAGTGGTGTTAACGGAATGGGGATAAATGATTTAAATTCTTATGTTTCATTAGCGTTAATAACGTTAATATTAACCTTCATTAACCGTTAAAATTGTATTTGTCCTTACCGACTCCGTTAACACCACTACGCTGCACCGAAAATGCTATAAACGTTACGATCACTGCTTATTACATATCGTTTGAGCTTAGCAGCTGCAGCAAGATTACAAAATATTTTCATCTAAGAATCTGATGGCGTACGTATGTCTACTAATATGGATACATTTTTCGTAACTGAACCTGTATTTGCCTTTAGGCCTCATTTATAACCATGAACGTAGGAAGAGATATACGTAGGTGAGATGGCTTAACTAAATTGATAATATCGTAACGACATGTAACTAATACTCTAAGGGCATAACTAAAGCATAAATTGTAAGTAAAAGTTACATAATATGTGTTTATATATTATACTCAATGGCCGTATCGATCTTATTAATGCGTTGATAATTGTTATTATTAGTTCAATAAATAAATTCGTATTGACGCGACTCCATTGCGCAATTCAGTTACATTGGCCTCTCTCACTATTTCTTATTATTCCTAATGTTCTTTTTATATGAGTAAACACGTATTGAGGAATATAAATAATTAAGAAATAGATCTTAGATCCCTAACATACTGAGATGGCTTGCTGTCTCCTAGTTCCTCTGGTATGGCGTACGTATGTTCGCCACCATCTTAGTATAAAAAAAATTAGAAGCTAATAACGCGGGATATAACGATCAATTCCACATGTTAGTCAACAATACAACATTTTAACATATCAACAACAAGTAAAATAACATGTTTACAACATACCCACAAAATACTATCAAATCCATAACCGCGGGTCTAAAAAACAAGTGCTTTTTACATCTTTCAATGTTATGTTACAGTGAAATAAAAGTGGTTTGTTATTCTAACACTTACATGATCCTTATCGAGGCATTCGGTTTTATAGTCTGTGGCGGGTTAAGGTCACACACGATGCGGGTAGCTTGGGTTATGGCATTTAACCAAAAATAGCATTTAACCATATATAAGACGTGAAATGTTGTGAATAATGCTTTCCCGTCGGCTAAATTCGGAATATAGCTAGACCCAAAGTGGCTATGAATTATAGCATTAAATGATTGACAAGTTTATAAGTCAATGTCAAATGTCAGGACTAAAACTGGTGGTCTTTTGGCATTTGACATGACAGATGTTAAATAATACAGTAAATTGATTGACATTTCTTCGGGTCGGGCTGTATTCCAAATGGGAAAACATTATTCAATACATCTGCAACTAAATAACATATCGAAAACGCACAATAAATTACAGACTTTTTCAATCCTAACCTGTACTTTCCCAATCTTAGATACCTAATAGATGACTCCTACTGTTTACCTTTATAATGATGACATATGATTGAAAGTGTCATGTATTGGATCAGTGTTGAGCTCTGGGACGTTTATTTTATCGCACTAACATAAATAATTAATAAATGTTAGGGGGACAATTTTTTACACAAATCGAACTAGTCCCATAGTAAGCTCAATAAGGTTTGTATTATAAGTACTAGACGAAGTAATTAAACATATTATATTTAATAAAATATATTTTGACAATCGATTCACCAACGGTGAAGGTGTAGCCACATTTCAAAATACAGACATTTGAAAACAAAAGCTAGTAAGATTTATAAAAAAAGCCAGAAAAAGTGCTGTAGATATGTTCAAAGTTTTATGGAACCGGGAACTGGTTATATTGGCGGTGATGTTATTCGGAAAACTGTATGCTAGACCGTGAGCGAGTTGATGTGACATACGAGAAGGTTTTAGATCTATTGTGCGAAAAAAGTAGACAACCCAGTACATATGACTTTCATGATACAATATGCCTTGGTGTATGATGTACACATTACATTTTGTTTGCTATAAATAAATAAATAAATGTAACCTCGTGTCCACCGACCAACATACATGCGCTTCCGGCAAGGGTGAGGAATTTTTGGACAATCGTTGGGGCATTTAATTCGACTACAATTAAGTTGTTTTTCGTGTCCGTTGTGACACGAAAATTTGACATACAATTTATATCGGTAACATTTATGTCACAGCGACATCAATTAAATTGTTGACGAATTAAATGCCTTAACGATGGTCCAAAAAATTTATCCTTACCCGCAAGCCTCGGAACTAACAAGTACTAAACTACAGTACGACTATTCTACTAATATTATGAATGCGAAAGTTTAGATGTTTGTTGCTCAATCACGCAAAAACGACTAAACGGATTGAGATGAAGCTTCGTATACAAAATAGTCTATAGCCTGGATTAACGTATGGGATAGGGAGTAGATAGAAGATTACGCCGACGAAGTCGCGGGCAAAAGCTAGTCTGTAGTAAACCTATAATCCTGTGACACTAGCGCCTCTCCAACCGGAACAGATAGCGTTGCGCTGTTCACCTTGACATATTGATTCAGGTACTTCACCAATATGCTGAAAGCATTAAGCAATAGTCGATCTTTTTTCAACGCAGCAAGGACCTAGGTTTCGGTGCGCTCGAAAAAAATACGGAATCAGGCGATCGTTTTCACTTCGCCTCGTGAGTCTCAGGGCTAAGTTAACAAAGCGTTTGGGCGGTCGGAAAAACAAACTTTTAAAGACCTTTTTAATACCGTAATCTTTAGATTTCCGTGCCAGGTTTCCTGAGTGAACGTCGGGCTCCAAATTTATGATTGTAAATCACGCCTTTTGTTTTCTCTTTTGATCAAAAAATATTGCAGCAAATACCTCAAAACGCAGGCAGCAATGTCCAACATTCGATTTACATTATGCATGCCAATTTCAGTTTTAAATTTAAAGTATAGAGTTTAGTTTAGTTAATCATGAGCATGATTTAATCAAGATTGAATTGCTCCAACGCTTGCGCAGATTTCGACCCACATCCAGTTTGCACAACGGTCGCGGGCGCTGCACGCCCCTAGCCCAATTATCATTTTTGTATCTGGAACGATCCCTTCGGAGATAAATCGAAATTAACCGTCTCGATTGCGGGGTTCCGTTATTGCGTTCATCTCTGGCAGTTTGGTTCAAATCAGTCGATTAAATTAATGGTTTCGATGAGCGTAAATTTTGACTAGTCTGAAGGATTGATAAGAAATTATGGCAAGTAACAAGAATAAAATGGAACTCACGACAGTTGCAAGTTAATATTTATTAAATTCTCTACTTACTAGTGGTGTAATAGGTACATCTCTTAGTCTGTTAGCAAGGCATGTTTCTGCAGTGGCTGTAAAATAGAACTGGTTGCATCCGATGTTAATATTTTATATTCATGTCCAAGCAAATTAACATATTGGGTATGGTTATGACTTATGAAAAACTCTCTAAATAATCAAAAAACTAAGTAAGTAAGCTAAATAGCTAGTCAATGATCTGACAAATGAAACAAATAAATTGTTCGGATACATCAGTAAAAAACTCGCGTGCCTGTAAATATATAAAGACGCTCAAGAATAAACCAGATACTTTGAGTGCTGTTTAGTAAATATTCAAATAAAAATCAATGTACTTACGTCATTGTTTTGTACTACACGATGTTTGTTGAATCTTTTTTGCGTGGATTGTCACAGTTAGTTTGGGAACGCTTTCATTCGATGTCTCGTGAGTTATTGCTTTTTTACGGCTTTCTGTTTTTTGAATAGGAATAGATGGTTATTTCTGAGGTGGGGTTACGTGTTTTTGTTTTTCATTTGACCCCGTTTGGACGATTGGCTTTTAAAAAAATATTCGTTTTAAAAATAATTCTTCGGCCAATATTTTTTGAAATACCTACGCATGCCGTTTATTCAATGTGAATTGAATGATTGTGATTCTTCTGGAGTCGCAAGTGTCCATAGGCTACGGAGTCTTACCATCACGCAGGCCGTAAGCCTGTTTGCCACCGCCGTACTATAAAAAAAGGATTTATTTATGACACCAACAAATTAACATTGTTTTAATTACCTAATGAGTCTAATGATATCATACGTGCAATTTTCAACCCCCGATGTGGAACGAAAGAGCGATGTTACCGGTGTTATAAGCTTAACATGTGTATCTGTGTGTGTCTGCTGTGGCATCGTAGCTCTTAGTCGGGTGAAACGATTTAAATGCAGTTTTTTTTATTTGAAAGCAGGTTTCTTAGCGATCGTTCATGTTTTATCAAAATTGGGTCAGCCATTTTTGAGATATTGAACTTTGAAATGAAAATGTCGGAGATTTTCAATTTTTTTTAATTGTCAGTTATTGATCTCGAACAATATATTTCGAATGGTTTAGCTTTACAAATTGCATACTTCATTCAAGTATACACTCTTACAAGGATACAGCCATTCACCTTTCGTTCCTTTCAGTTTCATTCACTAATTGTACGTTATTAACATTACCAATGTCTGTTATTATTTGTTATTAAACCGGACCATCCCGTTTTCACTTCGCTAACTAATGTACTAAGTGAAGACGGTTTACATCAGTCTTAACTGACATTGCTGAATGATACCCATAATTATTATTATGCAAGATTCAGTTACCAAAAAGTACAACACAAACATGACTAACGAACGATTCAAGCAAAAACTGACGTTATGCTGCTGATATAAAGCTTTTCACGTGTGCAAGGTGGTTTTGCCATGAATAATATTTGCTCTAAACGCCATAGGTTGTTTAAACGATAAGAATACTGATGGTTAAAGTTTAAGATATTTATCTGTAAGTTAATGGCAATCGGAAGTGGTAGTTGAAGTTATTGATGACGAGTATTCCCTCCGTACATATTGCGAGATGGTAGTGCTGCTGTAATGAAAATGCGTTTGAGTCATGAGTGCTCTTCCGTGTATACGACCTTTTGATTTGGCAGTTTAAATGTCTGATATAAATTAGCTAATAGATTATGAGACCATTTGAGTAATCTGTTTCTTTTTTGTTTACAGGTAAATTGAAGAAAGTTGAGTGTTATTTGGAGTTAACGTTTGGATAGAGGTAAATTAATCAATCTGGTTAGAATACAGTGATTTTTGGTTGGATAAAGCAAAGCGTGTAATTAGGAAAATGAGAAATATGTTAAGTGCTGTGAGTGCGGACTAAAAAAAATTGGATCTGTACTTATTTATCCTCTGTATTATATGTACATATATGCCAAAACTGTTTTAAAAGCTTACAAACTCTATTTAGGTGTGAACTAATTTATGTGGGTACAATACAAGCATTGTTACCTCACGTAGGTATTACATAAGTTAAAACTAGCCATAAAGGCGTTGAGGTTTTAATATTATAATGCGTATTATTATTACCTTTTTGGATGATATAATTTCCTGCTAGTGCTTAATATTAATGCCATTCTCAAAAAGGCCAATAATAGTTTCGTACATCTATGCACATCTTCATAATGCTGTAATAATCTCGTTTTATTCTGAGTGTCGCAACTTTGACGATGACATACAGGAAGTCACACTCTTAACCGCTCACTTGCTCAACTTGGCAACTTAGCTCACCCCTAAGTCGATTGTGACAACCCATTTTTAAAATCCGAAATCAAGTGAGCGGTTATTGATTATACATTGGTTATGTTTTGGTTTGGTGAGGATGTGCAATGTCTAATAGGACGATTGACATAACAAGAATAGGGTTTATTTCAAAATTAGTCTTTACTATTTCGACGTTCAACCGTAGATATAATCCGGCCTACGCCAGACGCCATAGAATGCTGGCGCATTGCATTGATAATAAGTAGCTACTTTGGTCCTTAATGAGATTAGACTTTAGTTATTTAAACTATATTGCACAAAACAGAAATAAAGAATTGGCGGGCTTAATGGAATTGTGCACCAGCCAGCAGTATAGAGCTAAACAGAGATTTATAAAAGGTTCAAACAAAAAAATAATAATAAACTATTACCCACATTTATTATAAACAAATTAATGACCTTGTTATATAATTAATATTTACTTAATTCTATTAGTGCATATCGCCGCTTGAGGATAACAAGATTCCATATAACCTTTTTAACCATTTTAATAATGAGCCATATGCTGCTAGCATAAGACTCATATTGCAACGAACCGTGACAGTAACATTTTACTGTTACAGTGAATCAAATGACACAAACGAGACACAGCTGTTATTCACAACGCCCGCTAATAGCAACTCAAAAGAACCAATATATTATGTTTAAACTACAATTACTCATATATAACATAACTTGGGCTATTCATGATGGGTCATGGGTCTATGACACTTCGCGTAATATAACGCTGATATAACACCGATATACTTAAAGTATATATAACGTGGCTGAGGCTCCAGAGATGTGGGAAGTAAAGTACAGCTTTGCAAATCCCTTGTGGATATTCATCATAACTGGGACCCGATTGGAAATGACAAAATGCAAAGGTCCGGTATCTCATAGGGCTATCCACTTTCACTTCTGTTAATTTTGACAAATGGAATCATGGCCCTGATTAATGTTCACTGTTAACTCTTCCAAAGTGTCCCAAAGCTACGACATTATTAACTTTTATATTTAATCATTACCAGCAAGTTATAGTAATAAACATTATTAAGAAATCTGGGATCTCTGCTTATTCCTCCGGGAAACAGGCGTATATATACATATTTATAAATTTATGTACGTACGATTTGTTATATTTATTACGGATCTCGGGAGTCGGGGTCAAGATATATCAGGGACATCACAAATGATACAAATGCATTGTGAACACGCACACGCGGACGCCATGCTCTGTTTCGCATCTGTGCTGAGAGGAACAATAGCTAATTACGACCCACACGTATGCAGAATGCATAACTTATTGTTAACATATAAAAAAGTTCATGTATGCATATGAAGTTGGGAAATCATAATGCCTTTTCCCAACTTCATATGTTTACACGAACTTTTTAAGGTTTTCACAAGCTTCTATTGAACTTGAACTGCTCGTATTTAAGTACGTAAATATGTAAGTTAATAAAATAAGAAGTATTGAAGTCGCAAACACTAGAAATCAGTCGCGGTACGCCACAGGGCTCTATTTTGAGTCCGTTGTTATTTATTCTTTACACAGCGGATTTAGTAAAGAATATTAAACATTGTTATTCTCATTTATACGCAGATGACACCCAGTTATATTACTCTTTTGAGCCGAATGACTTGGAAATGTCTCTTAATAAAATCAACGCAGACCTAGAAGCAGTAGCGAACTGGTCCGTTAAAAATAACCTGTTCCTAAATCCAGCGAAATCCCAGTTCATAATATTGGGAAATAAGTGGCAACGCTTAAAAATAAAGGAGCAAAACCCTAGAGTATCGATTGGGGTGGAGCCTGTCACACAAGTAGACAAAGCAAAAAATCTCGGGTTAGTCATGGATGGACAACTGAAATACATTGAACATGTAAATATTAAAGTGAGAAATGCCTTCTACCGATTAAAAATACTTTACAGAATTCGCAAATATCTTTCAGAAAAAGTCAGGGAAATTCTCGTAGAAGCATTAATATTGTCACCTTTTAACTACGCAGACATAGTGTATGGGCCTAGGCTATTGGCGGAAACGACAAAATACATACAGCGCGTTCAAAATGCATGTGTTCGTTTTTGTTACGAAATCCCCAGGCGATGGCATATTACCCCGTACCTAAACGACAAGGCCAAACTAAACATGGCAAATAGGAGGAAACTGCACCTGGCCTGCGCAATACGAAAAATATTAGAGTATGAGAAGCCCCGTTACCTATTTGAGAAGCTGAAATGGGTTAACGACACGCGGGCTAGGTCGCTAAGACGATGCACCAAGCTAGCGATACCTCAACACAGGACTGCTTTCTTCAGAGGGAGCTTCAAATTTGCAGCTGCAAAGGTCTGGAACGATCTGCCCCCACCCCTGCGAGAACCAATGCCCCTCGCAAAGTTCAAGCGGTTAGTCCAGAAACATCTATTAGACATGCAGGGCAAGTTTTAAGCTCTCCAAACGACCTCTATCTCTGTTTCTCTCTCACCACACACACACACACACACACTCACACACACTCACACACACACTCGGCACTTTACTGATTTTTATTTATGTTGTTCTTTTTTTTTGATTTTTTTCTCTCCTTGTTTCTTTTTGTACATGTACCTACTGATATTTTGTTTTTAAAAATAATCTTATCTATCGTGTATTATTATTGTAAAAATAGTGACACCCAGATATAAGCACTACCTATTGAAATTTGTTTGTTTGTGACCGACACAACTTAAAGGCTCAGTCTGAAAACCAGCGCTGGGCTTTCTGCTCAGCACATGCTGAGACTGAGACCTATTGCTACACAGCGGTAATTGTTATATATTAAGTTATGTCCTAGTGTAAGTTTTCTTTGTGGCAATAAATGTTTTGAAGTTTGAAGTTTGAAGTTTAAGTTGCCATCAAAATTAGCAATCGATTTTTCAGCCATTTGCCGATATCTGATTGAGCTGAAATATGGCATACTTATGTAAGGAGACAGAAGGTGGCTATAGCAACTCCTAAACTACACTATAAGTAGATAAACCCATCGTGTTTTGGCTCATTCGAACCATCTCAACGAGTAGTTGATGATTGTGAAAAAGTAGTGGGCAATAAAAGTTTGTAACAAAATTATTTTTTTTGACAGAAACTTATATTATATTATTTACCGATATAGATATGAACGAATACTGCTCATTGAGTAGAAATGTAATGTTTCAACATTATTGGTGGCATGAGACTTACAAACACATGTCGCAGCATATTTTTTTATGAATTATAATATTTTAGTCACCAAACCTGGTTACAAATCTATTATAGGCAGGCAATAGTCAGTAAATATAATTCTATAATAATAATATATAATAATAAATATTGGGGGACAATCTTACGCAAATCGACCTAGTCCCAAACTAAGCAAAGCTTGTACTATTCATATTCATTCATTCATATAATCATAATACATAGAAAACATCCAAGACCCATGAACAAATATCCTTGAAAAATGCACCAATAAATGCCCTGGCCGGGATTTGAACCCGGGACCTCTAGTTTTGGAGGCAGAATCACTACCAACTAGGCTAAACAGGCCGTCAGACAGGATTCTGTTTCCGTCGGAGCTAAACTAAACAATTGTGCCATACAAAAAAAATGTCAATGTGACATTTTGATAATCTTCTTTAGGAATAAAAACTGAATTGAATTTGTTCCAAAATTAAATGAAACAAAATAAATGCGTTTAAACCTATATATTATTGTTGCATATTGGGCGGCATCATGTTCAGTCACATAGCTTCATAACTTATAGCTTTGGTCAATTTATTGGTTGTGGGTAATCAACATTGTAGTCACCTACTTATAATATTTACGACCACATGGCGTTCTGTTCGTCTGCCATATGGCAGAGCAAATGCCCTTGAGGCATTTCACCTTTATATGCATGCTTTTTTATGTTGTATTATTTTATAGAGTCACGCACTCGGCTAGTAAGCCGTAACTCTCTCGCTTCCAACTCGTTCGCGTTCCCAAACATCAATCCGGAATCAATGATATTTTAAGTACTTAAAATATCATTGTCCGGAATGGGAAAATGAAGTATCGTTTACCGTAGTACTCCTATTTGCTATCTTATTACAGCTCAGCAATTCAAACGTTAAAAACACAGATACGAATGTATTACGATTCAGCTTGATCTGTGAAAAAACGGGTGACGATACTATTTTCTGAAAGCTCCCCCAGTTGCGATACAAACTTGCAGTGCAGTGGCAACTACTATTGTACAATCGATGTCAAAGACAAGCATACTTTTTCTGCCTTATTACAAAGGAATAAGGTGAAAAAGTGTAAACATAATTTTGACGTCGACCGTACTATAAATACTCTCTACCAAATAAAGAATGGCACTCCAACACGTACTCTAACAAAACCCGCGATAAAAACAACACAGTTAAGAATCAAGTTCTTATTGGGCTCTAAAAGTAACTGACCAGCTATTGGAAAATAGCTCTTGACACATTGAAATAACGACGTGATGATAGGTAATTTATACGGTTAATTCGCGGCGGGATACGTCAACGCCCTACCAGTCAGTCACATTAATTAAGGACGTGGCTTTGGCTGCGCAGGAGTTCGGTCCGAAACATAGGCGATTGCTTTTATAAGTCTGAAAAATTGTGTCAATGGCCGATTATCTTGAATGAAATCTTTATTATACTAATCGCAGTAAAATTCAATTTTCTATCATCGAAACTGCTACAGTAAATTATATTTACATAAGTTGATATAAAAGGGAGACATCTATATTAGAAAATTGAGAATTCAAAGATACAGCAGCGACATAAATAATTCCGGGTACTATAATAAGTTTCACTTGCCCGTAGAGTTTCAGATACTTCGTACGTGATAGTGCAGAAGTGAGAGCGACATATCAGATGGGACGCATGTGTTACTCCACTGAGTTCTCTGGGGATGAGATGGGAGTGAGCGAGCATACGCATTCCTTGCGTTTGAATTCGAACTCCAGCCTTTTTGTATCCATTTCTGGGCAGATTCATTTAAATGTGTCCACTTATGGGTTCAAAATTCGTAACCCTCCTTGGTTACGAATTTTGAACCCAAAACTTAACTTCAATGTCAAATGTTATGTTTCGTAATAAAACAGACAGGTTAGACGTGACTTAAACATCACTTTAGTCAACCATTACCTGAAAATTTCAACAAAACTCCTCTTCTGCTCTATTGAAAAAACTGAATCTGACAACAAAAATGTCTGTAAAGTTATGATTATGAATTACGAGTGAAAATTATGCTTCCCGCTACCGCTTATGACTTGAACACCAATCGCGATTTTATGCACGTCTACCGGTCTCTGTAACCGTTACCGTCGTCTACGGCTTAAAATACTGACCCATAATTAGTTCTCGGAACAATGATGCCTAGCGATTTATTGGCACGTACTCTAATCAACGGAGGCCCAGAGGTTTGTATAATCATTTCCTTTTCGCTGCAACTTGTCTTGCTGATTCCCGAAATATATGCAATTATCATCATCATATCAGCCAAAAGATGTCCACAGTGGAACACAGACCTCCCCCATAGGTCCTTCCGCTACTTGGTGGCCATTCGAGAAACTTTACGCCCCAGCAACGTATATTTGTTGCTGGGGCGTAAAAAACATAACTTGAAAAGTTGTTTTGTTTCAAATTGGTAACTTAAAAAGTTGTTGTTAATTTTTCATGTACCAAGTATTATCGGGCAAGCAACTCATACAGCTTCCGAAAGTATACAAAAATACTCATTTAAGTTTTATATACCTAAGTAATTTGACTTTGGGTAACTTATGTTATGAGAATCATTCCGAGAAAAATGGCTTCATAAATTTATTCGCACTGCATTACTAAGAGAGCAGTTTCTTTCTGCTCGGTTACTACTAGTGCTTGCAGTCCTGGTAACAGCTTGTATGAAAATTCCCGAAATCTCTCAGAATTTATCTACATGTTGCGTCGCGCGCCACTAAGGCTGGATTGCACCAAATCGTCTGTAATCGTAAGCTGTGATCATTAAAATTTTAATGTATGGAAAGTTTGACAAGTTTCTATGGGAATAGTTCATAGATTGCGCCTTTTTATTATTAAATCACACCTCATTGACTGGACTAATCCGTCGATACTCAGCGTGGGCTTTCTGAATAGAACGCTATTAAATATCGGTGATTAATTGTCTTTTGTTTATTAACAGCTGGTTATTAAGACAATTCGTTCCGGTTTAAATACAATAGATATTATAAGGAAGTATGTATTTTACGAGAAAGTTGTTTGTGTAAATTGAACTTTATTGTATTAATAATAATGAAGATAACACGTGAAATGCAAGTAATTTGGTAAGTTAACAAAGAAAGTGTCGCAAAGATCCGGATTTGTCTACATGCCCTATCATTAAATACTATTTGTTGGACAAACTATGTGTTTATGGAGTAGTATTGCTCTAACCAAACCAAACAGTGAAGAGTCAAAATGAGTGTAGGATATTTTCGATTTTGTCGGAAAAAGTTCGCCCCAGTCTTTCCCTTCTGACTGCACCGTCCACTTTTTCCTCATTTACTTTCTTTGAAACTTTGAAACTAGCCATTGAAGTTGAGAACTTTTTTACGAAACACCGGAGTATCATAGTTTTCGAATTTTCCCGCGCGCAGTTGAAAATAACCACGTTATTAGTAATGGAGAAATTAAAATACTTTTCAAAACGCTTCGTTTTTTTACTGAATTGTGTTACTTGTAATATGAATTTTAATATAATATACAATGCATAATAGTAATCCATTAATAATGAGAAATCAACACAACCTCTTACTTTACCATTTTTTTGTAACTTTTACTTTTAACCGCCATGTTTTATTTTGATGACGACCGGTGATCCGAATGTAGTTCCAACGTAATTAGGTTAAGCCGGATTTACATTTGTTCGCCGTGAGGTGTCCTGTTGTGTGTGGTCTGGTCCATTTACCGTCACCACCCACAACGTTGCAACACAATGAGAATAATTTCATCAAAATATATTTTGGTCAATTTACTTAAACCGGGTCTGAGCTTAAGCAACGTTGGCCGAGGTCCACTCTTGGATGGGTGGTTACCCATGGTGGACCCGCGGTGGACCGCTTTGGGTGGTTACTAGCTGAGCGTTCCCGTGTTTTGGAAGGCATGTTAAGCCGTTGATCCCGGCTGCTGTCTATGACAGCAGTTGTTAAGCCAAGTTAGAGGCCTTCGGCAGGTTTGAGAAATTCTAACAGCAAGTTGCCCACTCACTTGACAAGCCTCGTCCCAATAAGGTCTACTTTCCCCTTGACTTGAAGGTTAGATGGAAAAGCTAGCCTATGCCAGTTCTTGGGATTAGGACCGCTGACCCCGGGCATCCTTCAGGATGCAGCTGTACTGGGATAACGCTAGGATCATGATGATGACTGCCTCTTAGTGCTACGCGCTACGCTCCTAAACCGCAGCCATGTTTTCGCCGTACGTTACATAGCCCGTAGCATTTAGCACCGTGGAAGCTGTTTAAGAAATGCTTATTGATGCTTACTCATAAACAAAATATTCGTCTTGAATAAACAATAGTGAACTCTTCGGTCTACACTTGGTTTTATAATATTAATAATACTAGCTTTTGCCCGCTAATTTGTCCGCTCGGAATTCGTTTATCTCCATATAAATTTTCACCTCCGTTTCGAACCCTTGGGGGATCCGCAGCTGCCTTCGCCCCCACAAGAGTCGTAAGAGTTGAACTATGGGTACCGGGTTGAAGCGGCTTGTATAGGTATGTAAACAAGTCTTTAAACCCACATTTGCTAAAAGTGGCACTGAAATTAGATTTTACTTAGTCTGCCTACCCCTTTTAGGAATATACGAGTGAGTTTCACCATAATCATGATCATATCAGCCGACAGACATAGGCCTCCTCCAAGTAGTGCCACAATGACCGGTCGTGCGCTACCCGCATCCCAAACCTTCAAGAAAAGAGCGTACTAACGCACTTACAACCCCTCTGGTGTTGCGAGTGTCCATGAGCGGCGCTAATCGCTTACCATCTGGCGATTCATCTGCTCGTTTGCCTCCTATAGAATAAAAAATGGACTCCCACGACCTTCCTTCCTTTACTTCATCAGTCCATCCATGTCTAAAGATGTCTATCTATGCTGTGTCTTCCGGCATGAATTTATGTTTATGTAATGTTGGCATGAATGGATACCCACACAATTGAAAAGAACAGCCAGCATCACCAGGAGTCAATCAGGTCAATAAACCGCGGTACAAGCCAATAATCTAGATCTCTCCGATAACCGTTCATATTTCGATGGTTTCTCTTTAAGTGAATAATAAATTCCAAACGTAACGGTTGTGTTTTGTTTTTATCAGTGAAATCAAATTTTCTTTTTCGAATATCAAATTACGTTTAAGAGGCTATAAGTCATGTTAGAAGTAAACGAATGAATGAATATTTGAGATAAATATGATTGCGTAATGATGCGTTTAAGTCAGCCTACAATTAAACCAAAAAGGTGTAGATCCGCTTCAATCTCTATTTGATGCTGTAACTGGTCTTCGCCTCAATCCGCAAGTGGAATCCAGCCTTCATCAGAAGGATGCAACCGGGATAAATCGTAGTTGAACGGGGCGGCTTATATAAGCATGTCTTGTAAGTCACTTATAAGATTTTTTTACTTATAATAATAATTAGGTATACAGTTCGTATCGAAATTTGGGAGCCGATTAGTGTTTTTTTATTATTGATTTAGCCACAAATTCAACAGTGATCTTATTTGATAGAAAGATCATCCGACCTCGATTGACCTCAAAACTTTATAATAAAACTATAGCGGTTACCTTCTCATATAAACTAAAGCGATAAAATTGTTGTAAGCCTAATTACACACACGTATACTGTAATAATACATAATATTTACTATTTTAATATTAAAGCACAGTGTGTGAACGTCTCAGTCTGGTTGGATCGTAATTAGTTGCGTAAGCGGGGTTGCGTGACTTTGAGACTACTCTAAAATACTCTAAATCTTAGAGTAAATTGTACAATTTAGACAATTTGGAGAGATCTAAACTAAACACTGGGCTGTTAATTAAAAGAATGACAAAAACGTCAACAACGATGTCTAGCAAAAACGGACTGTTTTTTATTGTTCTGCGTTCTGTGTTGATTTACAATCAAGGAGTTATTTTTATTCTATCCTGCTACTTAGCCATCTGTTTCCTTGAAACAATAATCTAATACACTGAAAAAAAAAGATTTGTTAACAGTAGCCCAAATGTTAGCTGCTAGTAACTAAATCGGAGGACTGGCAAACTGAGAGTTTAATAGTAACCAAATTAGTTGTTGAAAATTAGCATAATTTTGGTTACTACTAAGCACAATTTGGCTATTTCTCAAGTAGCCAAACTAGTTGAGCTATCCTTTTTTTTCAGTGTACGTTGGCAGGTTTTCACCGGAATATGTCTACAGCTGAGATGTGCACCCGTCGATGCCATTCTCATCTTCTGTCTGCGAATCTTGTCGCTAGGTCTGGTATACTATTTCTCTTAAGGCGAGAGTATCTTAGACTACCTACTCCCTGCATGGCTACCTACTCACTGCGATGGAATAATAAATATTTCTCTCATTGTTTTACTTTGAAACCTTCGAAATACTTGAAAGGTTTCAACTTCCCTAGTTTCAAGGAGTTAAATAAACTTCTTTATTATTTATTAATTTCACAGATTTTTTTATGTAGATTGTTTCTGCATGGACAGAAACAGATACACAATCCATAGAAAACCAGTGCAAACATTACCCATTAGCACATGCAATGAAATTTCGTCATTACGTGCGTTATAACAGGCTTCAAAGTATCACGTTTCAGGCGGAACAATGTGGGAGAACTGTAAAGGAATTTCATACAAAATTGAAGGCCTAGCCCGGGAAGTTTTAAATTTTAATGACAAACATGGCATCTGTTAAAATTTGTGTTTTGAGTGATGTATTTTTTTATTTCATTGTATATGATTCAGAAAAGCGCTATATCTACTTGGCCTGCAACCCTTCGTTTCCCGGTATCTCTATAGTAATGTACTATTAATTGCTCTTAGCTATAGAGACATTCTATTCACGAAACAATAATTACGAAAATTGGGCAATCCAAACGCAATAATTATCAGCGGTCGTCAACCTTTCAAACACAATGTACTTAAAAATCAAACTGCATACTTAATCGGAACAAATGCTACTAATAAAATTGCATCACCCAAACGTTATCAGAGATCTTCAACCTTCATTGAATCCGTGGTTTTATTGTCGATACGAATACGGCTTGTAATCGAGGTACGATATAACCGTTACATGCAAATGAGGCTTTAAGGCGTCTCCCAAGATCCGGCGGAAAGTGGAAACGATAACGGATCGTGTGTGAAGGTCTTTGACTGATTATAATTGTGCGTTGAATTAGGTCAATTACAATAACCTTGATTAAGGTTTAATTCTGATGTCGTTACAGAGAAGGCTATGCATGTGGTGACTGTTAAATGGACAAGAATGGGTACCTATTCAGATTTTTAAATACCACTGATGTGGCAAGAAAGCGTATAACCTACCTAATGATAAGCAAACGCCGTAGTCTTCTATTAAGTAACTCCATCTAAGATTTTTTTAAAACTTTTTAATCATTTCACTAAAATGAAATCGGCTGAGTGGGTAGGAACTTTATTAATCATTATATATCCTTCTGAAGTATTTTACAAGTTAGCCCGAGAGGAAATGAAATGACTGACGAAATTTGGAACTGGCTCATTAGACGCCATATTCACCCGGCAGTATAGTATAAGTCTCGTACATACATGTATATATACACACATGTACATACATATATACAAACATAGACGCATACACACACGCTTGTATTTCCAAAAGGCAGATCACATCAAGTTTAATTTTTCAGTACTGATCTTAGCAATTGTACGTTTTGGGCGCCTTTCTGATTAGTCGGTGCAGGACGGCTAGCATAACTTGGCGCGCGAGCTATCTCACGCGCGAGATAGACTATCCGCCTCTTTCTAATTGGTACACACAGAAAGAGACGGATTGTCTATCTCGCGCGTGAGATAGCTGGCGCGCCAAGTTGTGCTAGCCGGGCAGATGCAGAGGTGGATATTATATGAGAAAACTGTCAGCTGTCAGTGTTAACTGTCAGTCGGGTCAGTACCGCTTTTTATTATGCCCCTACATTTAAATGAGAGGTGTCTGCCCCGCTTCTGCGCATGATATCACTACTACGCAAACGTAGGTAGTACTGACAGTATCTCGTTAGATATGGTAATTTCTGCGACTTCAGTAAGCTCACATCAAAGAACAAAATACCAGATATCTATCCCGCCTCCCCAAGTCAGGAAGTGATAGTTTGTATAATGGGTTGTGCCGCTTGTATATTGGGTTGTGCTCCGAAGAACAGTTTGACATGATGTCCACGGCTGCTTTCTATAATCGCACTGCTCGCCGTCGGCAGGGCATTCATCCTCACACCTTAGAACCTAAACGGTCGCGTACGGTACAGTTTCAGAGGAACTTCCTCCCTCGGACGCTCCGGTTGTGGAATGAGCTCCCTGCCGAGGTTTTCCTGTGGAACAACGGTATGGGATTTTTCAAGAAAGGAGTGTATAAATTTTTAAAGGGTCGGCAACGCGCTTGTGCACACCCCTGGAGTTGCAGGCGTCCATAGGCTGCGGTGACCGCTATCAGGCGGGCCGTACGCTTTTTTGCCACCGACGTGGTATTAAAAAACAAAAGGTTGCTATGCTAGCGCATCGCCCAGAACAAGCTTCAAAAAAGCTGCCCTGTTTCCATAGTCGATCTCTCTCTCAACTCCCACGGGATGGAAGCTGGATCTGGGAGCAACTGGATGGAGCAACACCCCCCGTTGCTATTCTAACCCATCACCACACGCGGATAGATTAAACAAGACTACACATAAAAATAATGCGACTGTTGAGAGGAAATCATGATGAGTTAGATCCACATTTACACATATCCCAACACACTTGCCTCCGTCTGCCCTCCTTTTGAACAAAAGACGATAAATCACTTGCGTAATTTGTCTGCCTTTGTCTGCGAGATGAGCATTTACGAAATGGTCCGAGATTCACTTGTTTTCATTAATTAGTTCAGTATACTTTAGTCTTTTGGTTAATTAAATTCATATTGATACTGACGACGAGCAAATTAAGTTTTATTTATTGGCGTTCAAATATATCAATTAATTTAAAAAGAGATTGGTACAGATATGATGAGAGTATCATGACAATCATATTAAAAAGTTATTCCTTTTTAGGGTACGAGCAAAATGAGCATATTGGCCACATGACGGAAAATAAGTAAAATGCTGAGACGAAATGCTTGTAGTTAAAAGTGAGAAAAACTGGGTAACATTGAGACCGAAGAGATTTTAGAAACTATGACTGAACCTATACGGAATCTTACCTACATATAATGCAAGTCAATGCAATATTTTTTATTTATTTCGCTTTTAGTTATAAACTAGCTCACTTCAATAAATATACTAATCAAAGGAAATATAAAGTAATGGAATTCGCAAAGCGACGTTTGGAATAAATTAATTACCAGCTTATTAAGTAATTTTGATAACTCAGTTTGACGTAATTGACATCAAGATGTCGACGATAAAACCACTTTCTGAAGTAATATTGACACCGTGTTTGACGGGCTGACTAGAGTCTGTAAACTAGGTTTCTCCACACACTATGGTTAAGTAACGATAACCGGAAAATTACGATAGTTTATGAATTGATTAAAATATAAATTCCTACGTGTTTCGAGATAGAAGTATCAGACTAGGTAGAGATAAACAAGTCAGGAAACTAAAACTTTTTATCATTAGTCGTATGCTATACATATATTATTTTTATATTAAGTTTATTAGAGGGACGATGTAAATAGAACCTCATAAATATCTTTACATGTAATAAACGGTAAAATACATATGTGTGTGAAGATATAATAAATCCTTTAATCGTATAAAGGTAGCCTTTAAAGAACCATTTAAGAAAAGTGTATAACTAAAAACTTTACGACAACTGCCGAAGTTGAACTGGTTTTCTATATAAATGTTAAATCTAGTCATTTAAGGCGAAGGGGTGGGCAAGCTCTTTCCATACAAACTTTGTGCAAGTTTTTCTTCGTTTGTGTTTGCACACCAGATGTCTTGATGTTTTTCTTTTTTAATTTTAATTTTTTTTGTTTTTTTTTTGTTTCTATTTTCTTTATAAATAATGAAAAATTTCAACATCAGGTTCTGCGTATATCCAATATGCATCAATAAAAAATTAAATTAAATGCTGAAGTGCCAAAACTAACGCAAAAAACATGCACAAACTTTGTATGGAGAATGACTTGCCCTACCCTGCGCCTTAAAACATAAAACGTTGTTATCAATAAGCCCTTTATTTCTCTTAGTGGAACAAATCTTTAAAGTAATCGTAAATTTATTCACTTTCATTTTTCAATTTTTGATGCCTACTTAAATTAAAAATGCCGATCAAATGTTATTACAGCGAATACCATACAATATTTCTTGTAATATAACTAGCCACACTGGTGGGAAACAAAAAGCTCTACTACCGACGCTCGATAAGACATTGATACTCGATTATTTTGAATTCAGCTGATTGTGCTGTTTATGCCCACAGAAATCAGATCAGCAGAATCCGATAATTGTTGTTTTGGAACAAACCATTGATGTCTAGAACATTAAACCAAACGTGCTTGTCTTTAATGGCAATAAATTACTATTCTGGTATAAGTGTGTTTTATTGTTTGCATAATCTCAATGAAAAAACGTGGGAAAAACTATGGGAAGGTCATTGCACATTCGAAATGAATACTATGTCAAGTAAGTTGACGACACCTGACTACGTGAGATATTTCTTAATATCCTGATAGTGCGTTTTGGACATGATGAAATGATTATATGAAACATAAAAGTCCCGTTACATACAATAAAAGTGACATTTCGCAAGAGGCAGGTTAGTATTAGACCAAATATGGCGCGTGTTGGTAAGAAGTATTCAATTCAGATGACTATCACATCATTACGGTAGCATTTCCAGGATTCCACCTATTTTATGTTACTCCCGAAGGGGGAGTAAATCAAAAGTATCAAATAAGAACTTCATGGAAAGGAGGCAAAGCGTGAAATTTTAAACTAACGAACAATATAAGAGATTTATAATTGTACGGGGCATGCATCGTCCATGTGAAACATAAAGTATGTGATAGTGTTCTACAAACAATGCCACCACTCCGCCGCTCCGTAAGCTCTGCTTCGAGCCGGCAATCAGAGGTGTTATTCACAGCCAAAGATAAGGTTATCCATGTGCACAGCGCTTCTCACATCAGGCAGACCAGTGTAAGACTTCCAATTACGCGTTGTTATTACAATCTCGTCTTCAAGACGCACTAGGGGTGAGCGGTGAGATAAAATAAGCTGTGAATAATATAACAGGTCTAAAATCAGATAAGGCAAGATGTGATTCGATTGTAGGCAATGGCAGATTAATTTGGCAGATTATTTGATCGAACATGACCATGTAGCGCCATATATAGGTAGTGACCCCACCTAACGTAGTTATGCGTTGCTATTCAAATACACTCGTCAAGACACAAATAAGATGATCATGTTATATCTATCGCTCAGACATATAGTTTAATATGTCATTACCGCCATTGCGTAGGATGCTTATGACAACTTTCTATTTTCAAATGTCCCATCTATAACAATTTCCGGCTCATTAGATTCTTCATTACGCTCACGCGATGTACGAATCAAGACGTAACTAGGGGTCATGAGGTTTCCTCAAAAGTGATGTATGGTGTTATGCAACTGGCCAAAGTAACCGTTTTCCGAATTAGGAGCGCGGTGGCCGCACGTGTGGTTTTGTTGGAGGAAATTGACTTGCCCGACCGCGGTTCCCTATTGCGCCACCTATGAAGTGATCAGAAATTATAAACATTTCAGTGCTCGACACTGATCCAACATGACATTCGTTTTCGATCTCAACAATAGATATCTACTATTGGTTTTTTTAAAGTGTCAGTCACTGGGTCAGGCATAAGGTAAACTTATAAGATATGCAAAAGATTACAAAACATAATAGAAAATTCTCATGATCGAAGATCGAATTACACCACGAGGAATTTAAATGTTTCTGTTTTAAATATATTAACTGTGAGAGTAAAATACAA
This sequence comes from Notocelia uddmanniana, assembly GCA_905163555.1. Classification (NCBI taxonomy): domain Eukaryota; kingdom Metazoa; phylum Arthropoda; class Insecta; order Lepidoptera; family Tortricidae; genus Notocelia; species Notocelia uddmanniana. Next base: position 8,246,950 of record LR991064.1, read on the forward strand.
GAATGACAGACCAAACTAAGGCATTCACTGATTTGTCAAAATTCGGGTACGGTCCCATTGAGGGAAACGCTGGAATTTATTCAGCGTTGTATTCTCAGCGTTGCGTTGTTTTGTGCAAAACATAATATCCAAATTTTATAGAAGTAAATAGTACTACTACTACTACTACTACTACTACTACTTTATCGGCGCAACGATCCAAAGAGGATCTTGGCCTCCGAAATGAGAGCACGCTACTTTTCCCGATCCTGCGCAGCCTTCTGCCAGTCTTCGACCCGAAGCTGCCGCAGATCCGCCTCCACACTGTCTTCCCAGCGATACCTGGGTCGACCAACCGGGCGGCGCCCACTCAGTCGCCCCAAGTATGCTTTCTTGACGGCTCGATCCTCTCCCAATCTCAGTAAGTGGCCGAACCAGCGAAATCTGTGCGCTTTTGTTTCGCCGATGATATTCGGTTCGGCCACCAATACTTCGATCTCGGCATTTCTCCTGATCCTCCAAGAGCCGTCATCGTTCTTGACAGGTCCCAGGATCTTCCGTAGAACTTTCCTTTCTGTTACCAGGAGTTGATTTTCTTCTTTTTGGGTTAGTGTCCAGGCTTCGCAGCCGTACATGAGGATAGGCCTTATGACGGTTTTATATATCCTCACATTCCTCACCTTCGTATAGAAGCAAATCCTGTATTAATTTTAAAACTACTTAAACGTCTTTTTTTTCATGACTCATTAACTAATTTAATGATAATTAGAACAATTTATTAATCTCTTTACACCACCCCCGTAATTTGTTATGACTAATGCAGTTCAGTACAGCACATCCTTATGAAGCCTCGCGACTTTACTCATCACCAGACAGATATAACACTATCTTACTCAATTTTGTGATGTATAGTCGACTACAAAGAGATGTACTCATCCACTTTTTCACCTTAATGCATTGTAATCAAATGTAATAAAGACCAAAAGTGTATCACATCTCTTAGTTGTCGACTGTACATATCTGATGCACCTAACTAGTAAAAAACTAGTACGCGAAACACATCGGAATTGAATTGGACTACAAAAGTCGACTTCCTGATTTGTCGCTGCGGAGGTTTTACGATATTAGGTATGAGAAAACTGTCATCTTTCAGTGTTAACTGTCAGTGGAGTCAGTACTCAGTACTGCTTTTTGCTGCGCCCCTACAATTAAATGAGTATATATCGCTCCCGCCCCGCCAAGTCAAGAAGTCACCTTAGCGGGATTCATTATCTTGTCCTCTTACTCCCCAAAGCGAAAGAACCTTGCTTCACAGCGCATTCATTCAGATATAGCCGAAAGTCCACGATAACATTTAACTAAACAGCTCATCAGGGATAATGAACGCCTTATTTAGTCAAGACTATCGGCTTACTCGTAGTTGGGATAAACGATTACAAAACAGATGTTTAAGAATATTTTGACGGTTCAAGACTACCAAATAAGATTGCGATTGGTTAAGGCCGTTTGTGCCTTATAAGTGTGAGAAGGTAATGAAGCTTAAAATCAGAGAAAGCGAGATCTTTCGATTGTATGCATTGTCAGGATAATTGGGTAGATTATTTGATTGAACATGTCCGTATGGTAACCTCTAACCATACATTTTTCCTGTTTCTCAGCTCGTGACTTTGTCAATTTTGAGACATGGCCATGACATTTTGAAGCCAATAGAAAAACTTGACAGTTTGTCTGTGGTTTTCACAAAAGTGGAATTGCAGTGGCGTTTGATGAGATTCGTATATTACACTTCTGATATGACAATAATAATATTGAAAGTAGGCATATGGTTACTGTGACAAAGTGCAAAATAGAGATCAAGCCTGAAGGACTTGCCTAAATTTCCAGCAAATTGACTAAGCTAGTAATGTTATTCAGAAACATAATATATGCATGATACTTTTTCCGTTTACAACCTCCATTGAACCACTGTTTTTGAATAATTCCAAAAACTGAATCGACAAAAAATTCTATACATTAAATATCAAGCCTATTTGCAAATGTTCACGGGAATCGGTTGAGAAAAGCGACAAAGAGCAGCCATCCGGACTGAGGCGGGCATCTGGAATCCAGAGATACGAAAGCATTTTGTCCCAAGCTGAAACAGAGACGCTTTGCTCGCTCGGTCAATGAGGACTTGCCTTTCGTAAGGTCCACAGTGATCATTAGTATTAAATGCTTAGCAGTAGTTATTAGCTAGTCAATGGATTGACAAGTTAATTGCGACTACATAGTAATCAAACTAAAGCGGACGGCGACACACCGTCGCCGACTGTCACCTTGCAACAGCGCAGAAACAAATGACAGTCGTGCAATAAGCGTCCGCACTGTGTTGTTGTAGGTGTGCGATTCCACATGTTTTTACGATTCCTTGTGATATCGCCATATCACCGATCCACTATCGGTTGTAGCAGCGGGTTATGTTGAATTGTGTCAGTTGGGACAGCTATGCTGATAGCCTAAAGTGGGATATTAAATGACCACACGGCTGCTTATGAGAAATTTCAAATCACCAAACTTCGTATACCGAAACCCCCAGAATGTAACAACTACTTTTCTGGAGACCGCATCTAAATCGGTTCAGCCAAACGCGAGATAATCGTGGACAAACATACGAACCTGTTTTTTGTAGACGGTTAAAAATTTCGCTTAGTACGCGGGCGAAGCCGCGGGCAAATGCTAGTATAGTAGAAAATTTAACGAAAGGCATCATCATTTTGTCTTATCCCATTTAATTGGAGTTGCATGTCTCTCTCTTTCGTGCCCCTCTATCGCTTTCATTTCGTCACGTATTCCTTCCTATTCATATCGATATGCGAAGGATCCCATGCAGTGCACATACCTTATGTTTGGTCGAATTATTCTCTTTAAACCTTTCACAGTCATAAATAATAGGACACTTCTAATCACATGCCATATCAATGCACTTCAGATAAAATAAGAAATGACAGACCGCCGGACATGTCGCCAGTTTACACATATAAGGCTATATTACGAGCTGCTAAATAAAAGTAGTCGAACTGAGTCTTTGATTTGTTTAATTTACCCCCAGTCACGAGCCACACATGAATTCAGTCGGTTTGCAGACAATAAAACACAATACTCACATTTCGGGTCGCGGCCAGCTACACCACAAAACGAAGTCAAATCAAGCAAATCTAGTCTTAATTCCTAGGTCTGTAACAGCTTTGACAAACGCAGTGTTTTCGCGGTCTGTGTATGTATTTTTACGCTGGCCTCGAATTTAATGAGCTCGTTGTAATGTATTTTGTATGTATTCAAATGCAATTGACAACTTTCGCAACGCTATTGTCGCTTGACGTATTGCCGTGAAATTGTATTAGGCCAGGGTTTCTTAAACTGTGGTCCACGGACCCCTAAGGGGTGCAAGGGGTGTGATGAACACCAGCCAAAGTCCATGGCCTGTGCAGCTATTGCAAATTATGCATATTAAAATTAGTGTTCAGTAGTTTGGAAAGTATTCAGTATTTTGGTAAAATGTCCGTGGGCTCTTTAAATTTAAAAAGGGGTCCATGGCTAGACAAAGTTTAAGAAACCCTGTATTAGGCCTTTGAACAGGCGACGCGTTACGCGACGCGTCCGGCGACGAGAGACCTGCTTTCGGGCGACTATGGAAATAAACATTCCCAAGTAACATAACGTCAATACAACACATTCTCAAATCAACACAGCGCATCCCCAAGTCAAAACCCCCCACCCCAAGTCGCATAAAAAGTCGGCAACGATTTTTCTTTTAAGCAAGGTATCGAAAGTAGTAGCAGGGTAGTTCCTAAACCTAACCATGAGCTTAGTTTTATCATAAAACTAACGTTTCAATTTCGTTTGTTTTCGAACAAAATATAAATTGCTTGCAATTTAAAGCAGACAATTGTCAAGACAGTATAAATTACAGCTATTAATGTTTTGTTTACTACGACGTCATCTTAAGCTAGTACATTGAAGGTGCAGATTTAAGAAGTTTAATTGTATAGTTAATTCAAATAATTATGATTTTCTAATACATGCAAACAGTTGCTAATGAAACATAATATTGTCCGTTTTGAAAAAAGCCCGCTTGCCGGTAACGCACTACATATATAACTCATTGACAACTTCTTCATCGTGTTCCGAGTTTTCACGATGGGAGGGTACGGATACATTAAAAAGAAGTGCATAGTATTCCCTTGGTCCAAACACTGATCATCATTCTAACGTTATTCCAGTACAGTTGCATCCTGAAGGATGCCCGGGGTCCGATACCTCAATCAATACAAATACATAGCGTATGCAATAGTTTTTACGGAAGCGACTGTCATCTGACCTTCTAACCTATAGGGAAAACAAGACCAGGTTGAGATTAAACCAATTTCTTCACGATGTTATCCTTCATGAACGAATGAATCTTCACGTTTTCTTTGACGGAAGTCTACCATTAAGCTCGAAACGCACAGAGCGGGCGCGGCGCGGTGCGGGGCAGAGGCGGTTTTGCATTTTTGATGTTTCCGAAACTATCGACTGTCGATTACTGCTTCATATGTCACACACGTGACATATGAAGCAATCTCACCCAAAGAGCAATGGAGAGAGCTATGTTAGGAGTTTCTCTGCGTGATCGCATCAGGAATGAGGCCATCCGCGGCAGAACCAAAGTGACCGATATAGCCCTCCGAATCGCTAAACTTAAGTGGCAGTGGGCGGGGCACATTGCACGTAGAACCGATGGCCGTTGGGGCGGAAAGGTTCTCGAGTGGCAACCACGTACCGGAAGGCGTAGCGTGGGCAGGCCCCACACGGTGGACCGATGACCTGGTAAAGGTCGCCGGTGTCCGCTGGATGCGGGTGGCGCAGGACCGGTCATTGTGGAAGTCTTTGGGGGAGGCCTATGTCCAGCAGTGGACGTCTTTCAGCTGACATGATGATGATGTCACACACGCCGCCTCCGCTCTACCGCGCTACCGAATACTGCGCGGTTTTTGGTGCGCCATGCCCCTGACCGCGCTCTGTGCATTTCAAGCTTTAACTAACCTAACATAGGTTATTATTGCGTTCGTGTGGAAAGATCAAGTTAATGTTTACCCTTAAGACTTAGATATATGAGATTAGTGTAAAGTAAGAGGTGGCTTACTTATATCGCTTAGGCGACCTTTGCAATGGTTGAATCTTGTTAACCTGAATTGAAGGCAAAAGTAAATCTATCATAATTTTTCTATGTCACGTACTGCAAATTATACAATGTGCGTGTTAGTAGTCCATTTATCTATTTTTATTTCTCGTATATATCTTTAGTAAATAACTACCTTGTTAAAAACAATATCTTAAGTCAGTTTTTGGTGGGTTACCTAGGACTATTGCGATTTTTGACGGAACGAGCGTAGCGTCGCCATTTTAGCATGGGCAAAAATGCTTTCGTATGTCTGGGATTCCGGCTATTCTCATGTACTAGTCGCATTTCACAACTGATTCTCGTGAAATTTTGTGAGCTGACTTGACAATAATATGGATTTTTTGGTCGAATAATTATTTGGATATTCAGAAATTAAACAAAAAAGAATTCGCGTGGTACTCAGCTCACATGGCCACCAGTTTATTAATTTTTGATTCCAAGGGACTTTAGCCCATATTTGTAAAACCATATGTGTAAGTAACTAAAGAAAAATTATGCTTGAAAAGTTCTCCTTAATTCCAACTTAACTTTCCTTAATTTTGAACTTCCATGTTGTCTTTTTATTAGTCACTGCCATATCATACTCATCACGGTAACAATTTATTTACAGATTAACATCATACACGTATAGATCTCACGTTATTCAATTTGTCATTACGTACTGTTACATAAAATAAAATCAATAAATATAAAACTGTGACATAATGAAATTCCTATTAGAAAACTGTATACGTTTTTCAATTTTGCGTTTAATTTCCAATCTCATTACTCTCGTGCGATTCAGTGCGTAATCGATCATTTGGCACAGATCTGGTGAATTTGTGTTAGTGTTAATATCGACTTTATTTCAAGACCGTAAAGTTCTAAATGGGTTGTTGCTACATGCCCGATCAAGCGTCACGGGAGCGCAAGCGGCGCAGACGCAGCTATGAAACAATTTCTCTGACACCTTATTTTCGCGTCACAAATTGATTTACTGTATCTAAAAGGAAGGAATATTGTTCAAGAGATTTATCATAGAAGTCCGAAAAGTAACGCCTGGCCTGATATCATCAATTACTTTCAGTATTTATTGCTTTCATAGCTATACAGATGGTGGTACATTTTTGTAGTTCAACTATGAAACCCTGCAAGGGCACTGCAACATGTCTTAAGCTTAACTAAATTGTAGGTACAAATATAGTATTTCTAATATTAACTTATTTTAGTTATATTTTATATATACTAAAATCACAAACCTTACTAAAAATCACTGGGGTTCTGGAATAGAGACTTGCATTTACTAGGAATATTCCCCACAAAATCGCATATATTCCAATCACGGCAAATCTTTATCTATTTCAGATGCATAATTTAGTCCGAGCCTTACGTAATATTAACCATGACAGAAAAATAAAAGCGTACCACCTATAAAAAAAAACCGAGTCTGTAACTAACGTCAAACAGTTAATCACAATGAAATTGCCTTCCACTCATTCATCGGCTATTAGCCGCCGGATGACTTCCGGAATTGAAACGAAATTGATTTTCGATTAACGCATTTATATCGCTGTTACCACCGTAATTGTGATATGGAATACACACGTTCACTTGCGTAATACGGTGGGTGTGGTACAATTGAAAATAAACTTCATAGTCTGTGTTTGAAGGTCGCTTTTTGAATGATACTTCGAGGGAAAATAAAAATAGTTTATGTTTTACCGGCGTGAGACTTTGCGAGTTGCTTTGCTACGTACGTACGCTTATGGTTAATTTAAAAATATGTGTCCATATGGACCTTATGCCCTAGACATAAGTAACACTGAATATACGTGATAATATGTGTGACACTTCGATTAAACGTGAGATAATTGGTTGTATCTTTTGACAACTTACATAGGTTATTATTGCGTTCATGTACATGCTTACAAAAAGTAAAACGTGACATTAAATAACGTTACAGGCTATTGACAATGTATTTTTAGAGGCCCAGCTCTACTATATAAGTATTTTATACACAGCTCATGATATAGCAGTCAAATGGTCCCTTTTGAAAAAAAAGATGATATCACTGGCGAACTGATGAAGTTGCTCGAATTCACCTCAGTCCTTATTAACTGAGGCAAAATATCAAGACGCTGTGCTACTTCGGGTTAACTGTACGTATATATCTTTAATAATTAGTTCTTAATCACGTCATATAAACGTTTCTCACGTCGTTACATCCATAAAAGCAGTAACGACCTCATAATGGCTGCTTGAGAACCCGGTATTGTGTTAAAACTGTTTCGCATCTTTACTTGATCAGGCTCAAGAAAACCGAGAATGAAATACGTTAGTATACAGGGTGGCCCATTCAAATCGGTCAGTATGGGAAAGTCTAAAACTATAAGACATACGAAGATTTGTTCTTAGGAACCATGTCACCGATTTTACAAGTAGAGAGGTACAAACAACCATAGAGACAATTTTACATGCCTGAACTTGTTGAATATTGTAACGGTGGTCACTTTGAACACCTACTATGATAAATTAAAGTATGTGAAAAAAATGCATTTTATGCATTTTAGACATTATGTTTCTTAGAGACATTTACTGCTTAAGACCTACACAAACGATATCTGAATAGAAATAGTGTAAGTTTATTTTTTCAAAACAACCGGGTTCGATTCCCTAGCTGGGTACAGTGTTTTTTTTCAAATGTATGAATGCAGTTTTTCTTTTTATCAAAATCGGTGACATGGTTCCTAAGAACAAATCTTCGTATGTCTTATAGTTTCAGACTTTCCCATACTGACCGATTTGAATGGGCCATCCTGTATATCCCCGTCTGTTGCACTTGCAAATCCGAGTGACAGTGAAGGAGATATAGGTTCAAGGTAGATGATAGTTAATAGGAATATTGCGGTAGCCGCGTGCTCTGAAACGTACTCCACCACCACCACTACCATATCAGCCATAGGACGTCCACTGCTAGACATAGGCCTCCCCCAATTTCACAGGGGGTATATGCCATAATCGCCACGCTTGGCCTGCGGGTTGAGGATCGCAGTATCTCCACCGCACTCCAGGGATGCTGCTGCCCATCTCCCGGTGGTCTCGGTCGTAGTTTTAGGACATACCCGGGTCCAAATGTACTCATCATGTCAACCGAAAGACGTCCACTGCTGGACATAGGCCTCCCCCAAAGACTTCCACAATGACCGGTCCTGCGCCACCCGCATCCAGCGGACACCCGCGATCTTCACCAGGTCATCAGTCCACCGTGTGGGGGGCCTGCCCACGCTACGCCTTCCGGTACGTGGTCGCCACTCGAGAACCTTTCCGCCCCAACGGCCATCGGTTCTACGTGCTATGTGCCCCGCCCACTGCCACTTAAGTTTAGCGATTCTAGGGGATATTTTTCTCGCATAATCGTCACGCTTGGCATGCGGGTTGGCGATCGCAGTATCTCCACCGCACTCCAGGTATGCTGCTGCCCATCCTCCGGTGGTCTTGGTCGTAGTTTTAGGACATACCCGGGTCCACAAATGTACTCGTCGTCCACAAAATGATGACGCACCCCAGGCAGATCCAACCAGCACAGCAACTGAAAGCTGAGAAGAAACTCTGTCCTATTCCAACTGAAATTCAGAAAAAATGCCTCGACTAAAAACTTTGATACTTGATTCCTGCGGAGTAGACACCTGACCATAGTTTTTTACTTCCCTCTACCGTTTACTTCACCCGCATGTATATGAAGTAGCTATGTACTTGTTGGTGTATGTTTATGTTGAGTTTTACGGTCACTGTCGCCGCGCTTCGTTTTTTGCCGCGTTGAGAAGCAAATGGGCCAATGAGCCTACTTATCACTCCTTACTCGGAAGAGCTGATGGCTCCGTTTGAATCGTTCGAGTAGCTTGCCTTGTATGAATGTTTTATATTTGTATTGTAAACATACGTTTAAATTACTTGGGAGTCGTAGTAAAATGAGACAAATGCAGATGCTTTGCCATTAAAACACATTAATTGACCGAGTGAAACAAGGTCCCTTTTCAGCTTCGGGAAAAATGTTATCCTGTCCGGCGGATTTTTAACTAAACAGCAGCTCCTTTACAGGGCGTTTCTCGTGAAAATTTGTGAGCAGCTTTGATAATTGTATAGATTTTTTTAACTAAGAACCAGTTTATTGGAAATTTTGGAAAAAAAAACACGAGATCTGTAACTCACGGAGCAATTAGTAGTAACCATCAGACATTTTGATATACATATTGCACTCTTAGTGAACCGTCAAGGTAATAACTTTTAGACTATTCTTGAAGTTATTTACTAGACGATTCACTAAAAGTGCAATGTGTTTGTGAGTGTGTTTGCAGAATTACTTTTATTCTAGAGGTCAAGTGCCTTAATGATGGCCTGATATAAATCCGGTGAAGTAGAATGTCGGTGACCTAACTTTTTTTTAATTTAGCAGATATTTATATAGATTGAGCACTGAGGTATGTTTGCACTAACTAGATATGTGAACCTAAATTTATTATGCTGTTGATCGATTGACGAAACAGAGAAGGGTGTTCACTCACTACACAGTTTAAATTAAAGCACAAGGAAACGAGAAAAATAGAAAATCGATTGCGAGTACCTCGCCCATGCCCAACGAGGCTCGCGTCCAATATTGCCTAATAGGCGTACGCGTCAACACGTCAAAGGCAGCATTAACATGTGTACGTTTCTCCAGTAGAAAGTAGCGCTGCACGGTGACTGTCAATGCAGTTTTTAGTGAAAATTGTCTATGTACTTGTACGTGGTCTATGGTCTCCCTATAGGTTGGCCTGGTTTGTGACGGAATATTGTATTGATGGTGTCTAACGATTGTCCTTTTGTCTGGTTGAGTTCTTAGAAGCGTGCTGTATAAGTCGTTTAGTGATAACTTTAGTTAGATGGAAAGTCTAAATGTCATCATATATAGTTGTAACTGCAAATAAATTATTTTGACTTTAGAGTTTTGAAATGGGTCAGGGACTTTCGATATAGTTTTTATTAGGATCTATAAACATACACATACATATGTTGTCTTTGTAAGTCTTTGTGTATTTGTTCATTTATATAATGAAAGTTCTATTTAAATCTGTGACGTTTCTAACACACGTTGTTTGGTCCAGTATATTGATGTGTGATATAATTCGAATAAATTGTTATGATTTTCTGCCCTGCAGTAATGTGCCCTTTAGGAAATGTTTATTGACAATATCAAGCACATATATCTCTCTACAAGGTCCTAAAAATATTGAAGTATGTATTGTACGTTCATATGACGCTTTTATTGCACATAATTATGAAAAAAAAAGTAAATAGGCGAAACATGCACTATGGCGCCTTAATTATAGAGTCGTATTCAGATATTCTTCTGAGCCATGTCTATAAGCTGTTTTCAAGAGTCATTACGAACCGTCTCGCACGCAGGCTAGATGACTTCCAGCCTCCCGAACAAGCCGGCAGAAATGAGGTCATCTGCAGCAGAACCAAGGTGACCGATATAGCCATTCGAATCGCTAAACTTCAGTGGCAGTGGGCGGGGCACATAGCACGTAGATCCGTTGGCCGTTGGGGCGGAAAGGTTCTCGAGTCGCAACCACGTACCGGAAGGCGTAGTGCCCCATAAAGGCCACGAGGTTTTTGCTGAGTAGTCTCAGGTACGAGACTTAAAAAGCTAATTTTATAACTATTTATTCGTAATTGGTTAAATTCTTTGAAGTTCACTAACGGCGCTCCCACATAGCCTTACATAGTAATTTAAGGAATTGTTCATTGGTCGCTGCTTGAATCGTCTGATAAAGATGGAAAAGCCAACGATGATGATGTAACGATTTCGAAGAAGATCTAGACACTCGGCAGCGTGTCCAGCCAAGTTCACCCCAGGAACTAGCGGACAGCAGCCGTGTGTTATTTTACACGAACCGTTTGGAGCCACTTTTGACCCCCTAATAACTCCAAATCTATCTAACATAAAAAAATGAAATTTGGTACATGTATTAAGTTAAGATCCTTTAGAACAACTAGAACCACAAATTTCATAAATATAGGTTTAATAGTTATTGATATATTAAATTCCAAAAAACGGCATTTTTACCACTGACTGACTGACTGACTAGTAATCAAAAAACCTAACCCACTTCCAGGTGACCTAGAAAGCTGAAATTTGGCATGATGCTTGGTAATTGTGTGTACACCAGAAAAAATCTGAAAATAGTGATTTTTTAATTACTTTTATTATTATTATTATTTATGCTAGTTACCTCATAACTCCGTCATTTATTAACCGATTTGGAAAATTCTTTTTTTGTTTGAAACGATATACTTCAGGGGTGGTCCCATAGTTATCACGTAAGAATCTGATTACAGGGTCCTGGAGAAATCGAGGGAACTCTTCAAATATTTGAGGTCCACCTATAGCGATTTGGGTATTTTGTATAGTAACCCGTGCATTCGCTTTTAAAAAGCTCCATTTGGCGAAGATTGACAAAAAGTAATGATATCCCATCAAAAACATAAATGTGAAAAAGGGAGCCAAGTTCAATATTCACCGACAAAAGAATTGAGATCGGAATGGGTGCCAAGTTCCGTAGAATCTCTGAAATGGTGCCAAGTCCGACACTACATTGTTTACAGTAAAACTATTAATAAACTGCGGCTTAATGCATTTTGAGCCTTAACTTGGCAGTTTTCTATGCAGTATGTTATAATACCATAAAAGCTGTTGGTTATATAAGAAAACTAAACATGAACGACTAAACATGAATGCTTGTTCTCCAAATTATTTACGTAGGTACAGTGGAGTTCAAAAGTGCATGAACATGTTTCAACCCTGATACTAGAGCAATATGGTCGACATCTGTCCATGCAGTGATGGACTCGACTGTACATACACTGTAGTTTACGTTCGCTTGTGCCAATACTACCCGTATTGAAAATACGGCTATACATAATTTTACGAGTAATACAGTTAACGAGCTCTCTTGTCTAGACAGAGTGCATTATGCGACCATATTCAAGCCGCGAGCTGTATAAGGGCATGGCAGCATTATTAATAGGACGTAATTAGTTATGTATGTTGGCAGAGGAGGTTGACCTGTGATTGAAACTCTTCTTACTAATTAAAAGCAATGAAGCTAGAGAATCAATCGTTTGATTAATTAATAATTATAAAGCTAATGAAACAAATGAATTATAACTATATCCAGAACTATGTCCAACTACCTTATACTCGCTTTCATGATTTGTATTTTAGGTAAAAAAAACAGTAGTGTCAAGAAACAAACGCATTTCAGTTTTTAATTTGTGTTTAATGTTTCCATATAACAGTTTCATGCCATTTGACAGTTTCCATATAAAAACGGGTGAGGGGTGAGGTGACAGGTGAAGACGAGTCGGTTTGTGAATAATAGGGCCGGAAAGTTAAGTTTTTGAGAGAAAGACGGGCAAATGATTAGCAAACTTTACTATGGTTTTCATTAGTGACCTATTAAAAACATCGTCATCTAGTATTCGTATCCTTAACTCAAGCCTTATTGAGCGTACTATAGGACTAGGTTCGACTTGTGTAAGATTGTCCTCTAATATTTACTTATTTACAGCAACGAAACCTTATTTCACAAGAGTATTCAAGTTGTAATTCTTGCTTTTGTTTTACAGACCATAATGTAATTGAAATAATGCAATGTGTATCTACTTTTGAATGTAAATACAGAGGTTGTTTGTGCCCTTTGCGAATTTCTCCAGTGGGCGCGCCCACCAGAGTGGTATATCTGACTCGACTTATTATTAGTATGACATTTGTTGCCCGCGCTCGCTTCCACGCGTGCCAAGCTCACGTGTCAGTACAAGACACAACAAACAAATGTCATCATACAATATCAAAACGAATCTAGTGGCCGAGATCCTTTATCGGTCGAAGTATTGTCACGTGTTTAATATCGTGTATAATAAATTAGATGTCACTGTTTGGATTCAACATGCTTGCTCGGGAAGAGGTAACCAGGTGGTGAAACAAATTGTTTAGGGCACTAGGAGGTATTGATAAAAGTAAAGAAAGGACAGCCAAATTGTCATAAATAATAATATATATGAAATATACTATGCTACGTAAATTTGTAGTAAAAAGTCAATTGTTAGCGTGACACGAACGTGACTATTGGTTTTATACCAGTGTCTGTCTGAGAGATGTAGACTACGCAATTTTTTTTTCTTTAAAATTTCAAAATTTCCAGATACTGACTCGACACGAAATTTCTTTTTAATTATCGAACTTGCTCACAAAATTTCACGAGAATCGGTTGAGAAATGCGACCTGTAGAGAACATCCGGACAGACAGACAGACATACGAAAGAATTTTTGTCGCAAGCTGAAAAAGAGACCCTTCGCTAGTTTAGCTCGCTCGGTCAATTACCTATACTGCTGATCTTGCAAACAGTTAATGTACTTTTCTTTATTTTGTATACGCTATTCAGATGTATATTTATTGTGAGCGCAAATAAATAAAATCGACTTCTATTTGTCAGGAACGAGATGAATTTATTATCTTGCTTGTACCTTCTAATAAACTACGATGATATGTTGTTTAAAATATGCGATGTAGGATACTGTTTACGTTTGTAGTTTTTCATGATTATCGTTTCCAGTAAAGTATCTGTTTTCTTCTTTACTGGCAAATTAAAATATAATAAATACATCTCAAAGTAACCAATTGACCCAGTCTGTATAAACCGAAAGGCGAAGTGTAACCGCCGTGTTTACCATTGGGACGCCCAATTAAGAAGAAAAGTGACACTTATTCGAATGCATAACTTGTGGTGCATAACCGGTGTTGCATAACGCATAAATCGTCCTCGATTACGTGCGTTAAATTATGTCCTGGGTGTGTCAGTGTGTCGTAATATGTAATTTAAGTTGAAGGATCTGACATCGTGAAATATATATCACTTTTATTCCATATTTAATACGTCCGCAAATGGTATGCGCAAATGGTAAACGGAGCGCTCGTGGCCCCGCGGTGCCCGCGTACCGCGTGCGGTATGCGAGGTTAAGCAATGTCGGGCGCGGTCAGTCCTTGGATGGGTGACCGCTTTGAGTGGTTACTAACAGAGCTACGCCAATTCTTGAGGTTAGGTAGCGGACCCCAGGCATCCTTCAGGATGCAACTGTACTGGGAAAAACGCTAGGAAGATGATTTAATACGTCCGCAAAATTTTTGCCAAATTATGCTTGGCCAAGATACTAATAAAAAGATAAATTTAGGGAATAATCATACATAAATCTAATTATTCCATGACAGGCTAGCTCAATAGAGCTTATGTAGCTACTAGGCGACTGTATATAATAACACGTATTTAATAGATATAAAAACTTAAATAAAAAATCCAAGACTCGGAAACAAAACATTCATACGTGTCATACAACTTTAATGATTGCGTACGGTACGGTTTCAGAGGAATTTCCTCCCTCGGACGCTTCGGTTGTGGAAGGAACTCCCATGCCAACGTTTTCTCGAGGGATTACACTACAGTATAGGGTTCTTTAAGAAAGGAGAGAATCAATTTTGAAAGGATCGGCCACGCGCATGTGACATCCCTGGAGCAAAGCTAAAGCCTTAGGGCCAATGGCAGATTAGTTATTAAAAAATGTACTAAGTCGGTAAATATGACATAGGTGACCGAAGAGCTGGCGACTTCATCGCCCATCGTCGAACGTATTACTGCGATACTGTGAGAAAATACCGCCAGCATGCTCAGTATAATGCCTCAAGGGCCTGTTTTATATCGAAGTTAGTTTTAATATTAATCATATTATTTAAGTTATTTTCGTTAAATAGATATATATGTTCTGGGTGTCCAAAAATATCTGAACATGTACTTTCCCTAATCCCTTCATAATAAGCTAGGGCTCAGAGGTGTTCAGATTTGAGTATCTTGTTCGCACCGAGATATCTGCTGGCGATTGTACATTGTACCTAATTTTCGTAGTCTCATTTCTATTTTAACATATTTGAAAATGCATATCTTTACACTTTAAAATTGTCATAAAATGTCTCACTGGTCATTTTTATCCGGGATAACCAAAAGCGAGTGTGTGGGCAGAATACAACGTTTATTTTATTTTTATTACAGTAACCTACGCGTTTTGCTTCGTTCTCGGTGCGGGTTGCTTGCTTGAAATATTAACCTTATCAATTGTTCAATGTGATTTTTATAAGTAATAAAAGTACGAGACTTCGTTGGCGGGAGTTTATTGCTGTAATAAAATTGCCTCTATAAGTACAGTTAACTGGACACACACCATAATATGCGATGTAACTTCAAGAAAATCATCAGTTGAATGTGGTTGTGACGTGTTCGAATAGGCGTTTGTTTTGTTTGTATTGCGCATTTTAAATATGTAATGTCTTTTGGAACACTCTACAACTACCTACAACAGGTCTTTTCCTTAAGTTTTTTACCTATATTCCTACTTTGAAGTTTCTTAGATTCTGATTCTGAAACTTAAAATTGAGATCATATCCTCTTCTGTACATAAAATATGGCGGATGGAATATTGGCCTAGATTGGATAGTTCTCATCCTGAAATTTAACATTTTCTTAATTTGCCCTTACCGGTTTCGATTGTTAACGACTGTAA
This sequence comes from Notocelia uddmanniana, assembly GCA_905163555.1. Taxonomy (NCBI): domain Eukaryota; kingdom Metazoa; phylum Arthropoda; class Insecta; order Lepidoptera; family Tortricidae; genus Notocelia; species Notocelia uddmanniana. The sequence continues at coordinate 8,262,759 of LR991064.1, forward strand.
AGTGTTTTTATTTAACTGTTTTAACATTTAGGGGCCCACGTATAGAGTAAACCGGTGTCATCAAAAAGTTTAAAATGCACTCAGATTTCTTTAACTTAACATACGGGTCGGTAAGGACACCAATTAACGTTAACGATGAGAATCACCCGCTTAGCTATTTTATCCAAAACAACAATCTCCGAACGTTCTCTAGGTAGGTGTCAGTCAGGACCATTCATATGTACATTGTAGGTACTGTATTTACTTAAAAACCTATAATTTTATACGTCATTAAGCATGTTAACTATCGTGTGGAATTAAGAGTTGTAACTAGGCAATTTCATGCTATATTTAACGCAAAGCAGTCGCCATTGAAGTGCTTGGATCACTAGCGATAATATCTTCACTGAAAAAAATATAAGATTATATTTTACGTTTATTAGATGCAACACCTATTCTACGAGATCCACAAAAGGTCCTGGAAGGAAAATAAACTTAAGTTGATACTCGTAAAAATGACCAGAATTCTGTAACGCTTATGTTACTCAGTATTAAATAATCCAAGGTTTACAACTATTCAGAAATACATGGACCCGGGTATGTCCTAAAACTACGACCAAGACCACCGGGGGATGGTAGCAGCATCCCTGGAGTGCGGTGGAGACACTGCGATCGCCAACCCGCATGCCGTGGCGATTATCGCATTTACCCCCCATGAAATTGGGGGAGGCCTATGTCCAGCAGTGGACATCTTTGGGCTGATATGGTGGAGAAATACATGTACTTATAAATTTTAGGATACCGTCCTAAACTGATATACAGCATGTCGATGTGCGAATCCAATAAGGAAAAAGTATCCTACAAGTATATTAATAATATTAATATACTTGTAATTACTATTTCAATATTCTTTATTGCACCACAAATACAAGAGTAAAATGTGTAAAGATTTGGCAGTATTAACAACGGTGACAACAGGCGGTCTTATCGCTTGAAGCGATCTCTACCAGACAACCTTTGGGAAGCAGGAAATATTTGAATAAGATTAATAACAGGCAGTGCAGAAATACAGCAAGAAGAGCGTAATAATAACACATACATCTACACTTTAACATATATTATACTATAACGGTGCTAAACAAGCATACATACCGCTTGCTGGTAAACTGACACCGTGCACAATTTTTGCCCCATTTTGAATAAAAAAAAAAGATTTTTTTTGTCCATCGAGCGCAACCAACACAACCACGAGGGTTAAAATACACACATACAGGGAACTTAGAGACGACGTCAATAATTATCTTGTAAAAAGGGCTTGCTTTTAGTTTACTTCTAAACAGATCACCCATGACTATCTGTTTTTAGCTCAGTTTCTAGTTCAGTAACTCGAAAAGTACTGATGCCAAGGAAGTGGTCTAATTTTCGACTCTATTATTTGCACATTATGGTTCAAAATTGACAGTCACCTTCCTTGGCTGACTGTACTAACGAGAGAGCCTTGCACCTGCCATGTGTTCAGTAATTATGTTTTTATACCAATTAAATGCTTACCTCGCGAGTTTCCTCATAATGTGGACTGACCTTACGGAAGGTAACATTATTATAATAATGTGTTGTTATAAAAGGAGCAGCTTTGTCCCATGTTTATGTGAAAAACGTGTGCTAATAAAGTCAAATGTGTGTTTCTTTACATTGTTTCTGCACACGTTTAGTCTGTACAATTAAAATAGATAAGTTGCTACTTGAATTTAAAACATTGCTCTCAAGTATTTTAACCCTTAACTTGACAACGTCCCCTGGGTTTCCCTCACTCTTTGACCGTCTTTTTGTATTTTTTTCTTGGCCAGTATGAGTATGACTACAGCGTCTCCGAGGCTTGAATTAGGGACATTCTCTATTTCTTGCCAAGTTAAGGGTTAAGTTGACCCCCCAACACTCGTCCCTTTTTATAGGTAGAGATTATAGGTACAGTCAGTTTTAAAAGAAGTTACGCATAAGAAAAGGTCAAAAGTTCTTAATCCCTTGTAATAAACACTTTTGTACTTTTCAAATGCGTAGCTAATTTTGATGATGACTGTAACTGAGCGCTCCCGTGCTTTGGAAGGCACGTTAAGCCGTTGATCCCGGCTGTTGTCTATGACAGTAGTCGTTAAGCCAAGTTAGAGCCCTTCGGGCGGCTTGAGAACTTCTAACAGTCAATCTTCCCACTCACTTGAGAAGGGGGGTCGATGCTGTACCACGTCCGTAGGGAGTACCCACCGTACTATGTTCTTGGCTTATTATAAAAGCCACTAACGATGTACCTATGTGATTCATAGTATGTGATAGTAAATTTAGGAAACGCCCATTGTGCTGATTCTAGTTCCAGAATTATGAGTTAATTTTATTATTATTAAATTTACCGAAAATTACCACACGCTCACCTAACCCAGTAGACCACCCTCATCACATAGAACATTTTAAACAGCGTTAACTCATTAATCGTAACTTAAAAAAACAATAAATACTCCTGAATCTATTTTTTTATACTACAACCGTGGTAAAAAAAATTACGGCCTTCCTGATGGTAAGCAGATACCGTCACCAATGGACGCTGGCGAAATAAGAAGAATCACAGGTGTAACCATCTTATTTATATGAAAGCACAACGATATACAAGTATTTGCCTAAAATGGTATTATTTTTTCTTTTTCTAAGGCACTTCCAATACCTAAATTACATCTGCTACCTACTTATGCACTTACATCCAAATACAAATCGCAAAGAGAAATAGCCTCTTCCAACATCTTTATTTGCCAATAATTACGTGGGTGTCGGCATATTTAGCTACATACATGAACAACATAAGTGCAGTAAGAGATTATTTGTTTTATTTTAATGAAATTTACAACATAGGGGTTTCCGGGAACGAAGAAAATATCTAGCTAGATCTTATCTTCGGGAAAACTCATATTTCCCGGGAAAAGACCGAGCACGGCTCGGTCACCAAGGTAATAACAACACCGTAGCAGTTGCGGTAAACAAAGCAATTCTAACTACTCTAACCTTTCTTGGTACAGTTTCTGTGCGTAGGTTGAGAGGTCAAAGCACGATAAAGTAAGCAAAATGTGTAGCAGTTTATTTCTTGTTATTATTGAATGTATTTCTTTAACTATTTATTGGCACTGTACCTTTATGTTTAAATGAAATAAATGAATTAAATGAACTTTATTCTGCAAGTAGGCCGCAATGGCACTTTTACAAGTCAAAATCTACTAGCGTTTCTGCAAAAGAAGACCATTGCTGAAAAGAAACGCCGAAAGAAACTCGACAGTCAGTCATTTTGTCGCAAAAATATGCTTATTACAATGATAATACTTAACCTATTTAATATAAATAAGTCTGAGTATGGAAAAGTGAAAATACTCAGAACCCCAGTGACTTTCATATTGATTTTCACTGTGACAAGGAACGAAGTGGCCAAGAAATTAAATTGTTTGACCGTACCTAAACCTACTTAATATTAATATCCCAGTGGGAACTGTCAAGGGGTAAATGCATGTTAAGCAACTAAATACATGTAAGTACTGTCATATTTTATTTTTGTACATTTACTTTTGTTTGTTTCTCCTTAAAAAAAATTATACGTGGTACTATTCCGTTTTAATAACCTATATTACATACTTATTTACTTAAGAATGTCATTAGTGTCAAAATAAATTGTTAATTTATTGACAGCTAAACTTTGTCATCCTCGGAAAATAGAAATATTCTGAGAATCCCTACCAGAAACTAAGTTATGGGCTTACACGTGGCTTACAGATACGTGGCTCCGTGATATTTTAATAAATGTAATCAAAATATCGATGGCAAAACGGTATCATCCAAAAATATTGATAGGTTATACGGTATAATATTTTCTTCTAATACACGGAGCCAGGATACACAAATGAAGGAAATTTTGGTATAAATAAAAGGTTGGTACAAGGTTTGTGATGGCAATGTAAAAATGTATACGTGGGCCATTCACATATTACGTCACAGTGGTGGGGAGGGGGAGTACTGAACGTGACAGTACATATTAATGGGATTAGGGGGGAGGGGGGGTTCAAGTAGTCAAAATTTTGCGTGACGTAATATGTGGACGGTCCCCTATCTCCTGATAGTACACCAACCTTTTCACCTGACTGTTATCCACACCTCTGCTCTAGCCACCGGAAGTACACACAATAAGATCAAACCCTAGCAGGTCGCTGTGGGAACCCGGGGTCAACGACCCAGAGTGCATCGCCTGCGTCTGCGCATTGCGCGGTAATAGTCAACTCCTGCGCACAACGACTTAAACCCTTTAAAGTACATATAAACTTATGACCTTTTGAATCAAACAGGTTAATACGACTGCCCTAGTTTAAAACGACATATGTGTGCAAAGAGTTCAATTACTTAAGTCTTTTGGGAATAAGGACGTGTTCTGCCGTGATTCAGCGAGGCAGGATTGTACACTTTAATTGCTATAAGGAAGGAAGCTATTTACATATTTTAATAATAGTTCTGTCGCATCCGTAGACTCTACAAATTGAAAGGCTTGTTGTATAAATTGACATGTCGTTAACACTTGACAGTTGTCAACTTTACAAACATAGTTTTTACTGGGGTGTTGTCAAAATATAATGAGCGGCATCTTCAAAAGTCAGGTGATTGCCTCGCGGTTACAATAAACACTTTTGGTTTTTCTGGTGTATTCGTAAGGTAAACAGTATGTACGAGTAAAATGATGTACCAGAATTTTAAAACTGCTGTTTTTAATTCCGAATCGTGATAGCTATCGAAATATTGTCGTACGATTAAAACGTGTAACACATTGCAATTGCTTGCGTGTGTCACATTGCAATTAAAAATTCGGCAAAGTGCGTGTCGGATCACCTAGTCCACTTTCAAAACCACTATACAATACATTGAATCAAAAAAAGGTCGTATCTTCATCATTTTTGATTGTACAAGACAGTTTTTCAGTAATAAATCAGAAACCATTAGACCTATCGCGTTCAAACCAAAAATTGATGAAAGTATTTATTAATGTACACAACCTCATTTTATCCAGAATTTTATAATTCATAGGGTTGAAATTAGAGAGAGAGAGGGGGGGGGGGGGGGCACGCAGCTAATATCTTACCAACGGTTGACTTAAATGAAAAAAAATTTTAGAAACCTCTAGATCATTCTTAATGGCCTATCCTTATACATAGATACCCCACACACACGCCTATGTGTATGTTTTTTTTTAATTTCCTCGTTACATATATGGAGTGCCCCTAAATTTAGTATGTTTTTGTAAAGTCACATCAGTTTTCTGTAGCGGTTAATAGAATACACCTTATCTACTAATTAAATAATTTCATAATTGTAGTGCTTATTATTATGTAGTAAATCGGCTGTGACTTACGGACGGATAGACAGACGGCCGGACGGATAGTCTTGACGAAACTATAAGGATTCCGTTTTTGGCTACGGAATCAAAAAAATAGACAATATTTTGTTAGACATAATAAATGATAGAGAAAAATATTTCAAACTCCGGAAAAATAAATTAAACACCGTTGTAGAACCCCCTTTGTGCATTTTATGATAGTTTAGGTATACGTTCCTAATACTCTTCTCTGATAAAATCTGCATTGAAAGATCATCCAATATGTATGATAATTTGATAATTAAACAAAAAAACGTATCTACCTTATCATCCCTTACGTTTCTTTATTTGGAGAACAAACAATCGTAGATGTACGGAGCAAAAAACATACAGATTAATAATTACTAAACAGTTCCCACCAAGAGGTACGAGTACATCGCTTATTATAAATGTACTACATCATACAATACAAATGAGAACAAGAAATACAAAAATTAAAACAATTTAGAAAAAAAGAGAGATTCAGGACAAAAATATTTTAAATATTATGAAGAAAGTCCAAACATACTAACAATTAATATTAATATAACTAAAAAATTAAAACACTATTTGCAAAATAATACACTAATGCATGTACTTATAATAAACATTATTTTTGAGAAAAAAATTACTTTGCAACAAAAGCGAAATTTTTTTACTATATCTAACTTGTTTCTTCGCCACTATTCTACACTTTAACGGGTATAATAGAAGCGATAGTATTTTGTAATCATCCATTATAATTTGAAAGTAATAGCTAATTCTTCTCAGTTGTATATTTTTTACGGATACATCGTCGCATATCCGAAAAAAACGCTTTAACGTAACGGGTTTTCCGACTTAGCAAATTAGTATCATGCTATACTTAATTTATGGTATCATGGTTATTTAAATTTCGATGTAAAATAAACTTTAGTCAGTCGAGGTAAGTTCATATTCTAAGAACAAGCGCGAGAGAAATACCTACAAATTACGAACGAATACTGTGAAAAGCATTTAATATTAAGGAAATACTTAGATAGAGGAAACTCTAAACTTGTTTATTATAGTTTCCATCGGCGCTTAGGCAAAGGCGAGTTAATTGATTTGAGGGCAAAATATTTAAGTTCATTTAGCACCACAGTGGTAAGTAAATAAACGTGGAAAAAGAGCGCAGTTTGACCATAGAAAACAAAGCAAAGGCGTTTGACGTTTCGTAAAAAGTTGCTGATTTGATTATCAGTGAAATACCGCATTGTGAAAAGAGCATAAAAATATAGAAAATGCTAAGCAAAACTTCTCACCCAATAATGAAAGGGTTGTGTTTCAACCGGAGAGCCTCCTATAGACCTCTAGTAACAACCTCTTTCCTTTTGTTTCAGAGCGATGTCTCGGTGGAAGGGTAAGCTGAGGTAGCCGGCAGATGGCAGCAGCGGGCACGGCGATGTTCCGGCCTGGGGCTCTGGACCCCTCGTGCTATGCTCAAAGGGTAAGTAGTTCCGTATTTTGATAATAGATGGCGTTGTTGTAAATAGTGCATTAATACATTTAAAAAAAACTTTTCTATCACGTTTAATACTAAACTACTAATGTATTTCTTTAAATTAACTAATCGTTTGAGTTTTGAGGTAGGTGACCACTTACTATCAATCAGATAGGTTGTACACGGTTGAATATTCAGCGTTCTTGCGTTTTTTTATCTTTTATTTCCATCACAGCAAATATAGTTAAATGAAAATAATGATCCTACTTATGTTAATAACGTAAAAAAATACCGGTGCTGAGTTAATTTAGGCGGAGATTTACCCACGCTCTTGTTTGCCCCCGACGCCGAACTTGGTGCAATCAAAATATACAATGTAGTAGACTTAAATTAAATAAAAATGCCACTTATACTTGATCGTATAAAACTCATAAAGTACTTCCAATTCAGGATAACCTCGAGTTCATGATAAATTGGGACATCCTCGAGATAAAAAAGCGAAACACATCCTTTTATATTTTCACGCGGTACATGAGCCGTGGAATACATGAATAGCAATTTCGGGGCCACTTAATTTTCCCTGTGGGAGTTACGGGGTAGTGTGACCACACGGGGCGGGACAGTCCCGGTTCTACTAAAGGTTTTAGTTTCGCTTTATTGTTTTTGAAATCTCCTGACTCTGGGTTGAGTAAGCGAATGGAATGGATGAATATTGAAGCGTGGTTTTGCTTTGTGTGTGGTTTACTTTAGATATGTAAGGTCTTTTTTACAAAGAAAACTTTTAGCTCGGTGTCTATGCTTGCGGAATAATAATCTGTTAAAATTGTTGAAGATAGTAAAAAATTGTATTGAGAAGAGCGGGTTAGGTATACAAAAATGAATGCAAAGTTACAATAAATATATTATCATTTTAAAGACAAAACACTATAAGAGCTTCAAGTTATGATGAATATTCTAACGTTAAAATACAAAAAGTCATTATCATTTTAAAGACAAAACACTATAAGAGCTTCAAGTTATGATAAATATTCTAACGTTAAAATACAAAAAAGTCTTATTCGTTAAGTTTATCCTTATCTCAACCATTTTCAGCAAAGTGTCGCATATTTGCCAGATTTTCACAATAAACCTAATAACCGCACGAGTAAACATCCTCCTTCAGCAAATTATTTCATAAATCATGTCCCGTCGTGAAACATATTTGCGCTAGGTTAACATGTCAGATTCGGTTTCGTTTTGATCACATGTACTTACTTATTTAAAACATTTTTCTAGCAAATCGGATTTGGCAAATTTTTGTTTTTGAACATCACTCACCTATATTACTGATTATATTATATTCGAGATGGCGCACTGAAAAAAAAATCTGTAATCCGCTTGAAAGCCGGCGCCCTTATTACAAAGGATCAAAATTTAAAGCTAGCGCGTGGATATGTGGAGCATAATAGTTTTAATGTACTTATTTTAAAATGGGCAACAATGAATGGATGTTCATGTATTGGTTTTGTGTACACAATAGATTATTATTTTATACTAGACGCCTGCCCCAGCTTTGCTCGGGTATACTAAGGAAGCAAATAGGAGCAACTCCCCCTACTCCTACTGTCTACCTGTGTTGTCTTCCTACTGTGTGTACTCACTCATTCACCTAATTTTATATTTTTTATGGAGATTTCGTACATCAAAATTTGCATTCATCCATATATAATTCCACCACAACCACCACCATATCAGTCCAAGGACTTCCACTGCTGGACAAAGGCCTTAGTTATTCAATTTACACGCGATATCTGAGAGTAGCGATGTGAGAATTGCGTTGAATGAATTTTCGTAAAATTGTTTTCTTATAGAAATTTATCGATAGAAGAAGCATCAGAAACAGCTTCCCTACTTGAAAATACGCTCTTCATTTTCCATTAAAAGATCCATATTTTAATATAATCCTGATTATGAATTAATTCCAGGAAGTCGAAAATACAATTTTAACAAGGACTATAACTAAAATAGATTTTGTAGGCACTACAAAAGGATTACTTCCGCTTGTGTAAAACGTTTTAATTCACAGCTCCTTAGACTCCCCGGGTATGAGTATAGCTCTGTAATGAAATTCTCATTCTTTACTGTATCTATTTATTTTAGGACTATACTTTGTGATTAATATATTAACTATCTATGGCAAATTGTTTTCAGCCTTATTGATGATTTTACTTTTTCTAGTCACACTCATTTGTGTATGCGGAAAGGCTTGAAGTGAAAACTAGTGTAGTGTGTGTATATCTGATAGCTTTATAAGTATGGTCGTGACGTATATGTAATGAGATCTTGCGTATACCTATTGACGGATTCAATATTGTAGGTAAATTGAAAATACATTGCAGCATTAATCTTATGTGAGGAAACATATTGTAAGCATATAGGTAGTATCATATTAGATGTACATAGGTAGATTTATTTAAAAATTATTTATGCATATTGCAAATCATAATTAAATATATTTCCCACCTGTTACTTCTAGATTTCTCTTCACGATCATGCTATCAAATATATTGTATTTGACAAGTGACAATCTGCGCGAGTTTAAAGTATCTTTACGCCACTTTATTATTTTTAGGTGTATAAATCTACTATGAACCTTTCTTTATCCACTCGTATCTTCTATTAATAATATGCAAATGGGGTATTTTAAAACCGATGGGAATCTTTTTTATCAGACTATGGAGTTTATGAACTTATTCGACTCAAAATACCAAACGCTATCGATTCTAGAAAATGAAAAAAAAAATGTCCCCATACGTAGTAAATTTCGACGTCGGTTTTGTTACCGCTATACATACTCGTAAATGTATGAAAAGTAACAAAAGTCACTTATTTTCTTTTTATTTAACCGATAGAGTTTGAGATTCTGCGTCGAACAACCCCAAAAAGTCCAATTCTGAGAAAATATTGAATTCCCCTTTTTTAATTTTACCGATTGTGTAATAAAAAAGTTTTATACCGAATACAAAAAAAGATTAAATTAACTATTTGAGACTGTCCCAATAAATTATTATAAGACATTGTCCCTCTTGTAATTTGTAAAGTGACCGTTGGCCAGGGCATTTATTTGTGCATTTTTCACGGATATTTGTACTTGGGTCTTGGATGTTTTCTATGTATTTAAGTATGTATTTATCTATATAAGTATGTATATCGTCGTCTAGTACCCATAGTACAAGCTTTGCTTAGTTTGGGACTAGGTCGATTTGTGTAAGATTGTCCCCCAATATTATTATTATTATTATTATTATTATTATTAAAGGATAATGGTTAATTATGCAAAACTTTTACTGTCATTCTAAAACTGGCACAGAAGCTAAATATTGAAATTCGTGTTAACACTCTTTTGTTGTAAGTGTTGTAACACAGCCAATCAAAGGGAAGCTGGAGATACAAATAAAATCAATAAATACATTAAATAGTAATTAGATCAGTGTATCCTTTCAAAATAGGTATAGTTACATTATTTCGCAACAGACAGTACAAAGATGCTCTGTGACAAATACAAGTCTCGTGACAATGTGGTTTGAGGACACAACCTTTTAATTTTTTTTAATTTGTTATACATAATTTATTTTGTATAACAAATAAATTGTTGTTTTTCTCCTCCTCAGCTCCAGATTTTTCATATCCAGCTTTACCTAACCAGGACCTATTTTATTAGACGTATACCTATAGTATTAATACTGTATAAGTATGACTCTTATTCCATGCACGTCACATTCAGAAAGAGTAATAATATCATACCAATATGATATCAACACGTTAAGTCGAATAGACCTCCAGTTTGTCGCGGCATCGGAAGGAAAACCCGCAATAACGCGGCACAAAAGATACGTGTCGCATAACGTGTTTAATTTGCACATTTTATATTTTCACGTTGGGGACCTGAGTTTATTTACTTTATAACTGGAAAATAAAGGATAATCTGCACGGTCGGATAAAACTCTAAGTCTGTTACTCCATTTTAGTTTTGTTTGTTCATTTTCATTTAGGCTGGGTTGTGCCAAACCGTCTGTAATCGTAAGCGGTGTTCATTGCAATCTGATTGTATGGAAAGTTTGACAAGTTTCTATGAGATGACAACTGCTGGCACCATATTTAACGTTGATCGGTCTGTAATCGTTAGTTGGTGCGACTCACCCTCAGTGTACTTTGACAATCTAATTTATCATCAACTTAAGAGCTGGGCTCTGTTCGGTGTAGTATTCATGTATTTCGTTCTTGAGCCTTTCCTTTGACAGCCTGATACGACTCCAAGTTTACTTTTTGCTTAATTTGGTCCATATTATTCTTGGCCTTCCTCCCCTCCGTTTTCCTTCTTTTTTCCCTTCCACAATTATTTGTTGTGCAGTGAAAGGTATCAAAACATCGTTCCTCTGTTTTCAATGATCTTTAAAAGGGACCTCCTTTCTTTGACATTGTTAAGCATCCTCGGTAGATTACTTTTCGGACCAGGTAACCTTTGAGACACTCTAGTTACAGTAAAAGGTAGGGCGCCATGCACTGACATCTAGTCTGTAAAAATATTAGTAAGAAGGATTGTTTGATTTATATTTTTATTGGACCCTTGAGTACTCATTTTTACATACTGGAAATGGCCTTACAAATTAAATTGTTCTATTACGTCATCAGAGATTGCCAGTAAAACTTGCGGTATGTAATGGCTAAACTAACCTCTGTTATAACATGAGCACTCTTCAGGAAAAGGACCCAACCAGCGGCGTCAATTTACACTAAACAGACCCAATACTGACGAAAATTAATGACACAAAGGTAACGAAGACAAATTCATCATCTCCAGATAAGAAAAGTGACAACACGTTGCGTGATACCATCCGCGACAATCATGAATCATGAGCCCCATGACATATAATTACAGTTTAGATCGAAAGATGCACTAAAAGTAAGATGAATAGCATAATACCGTGCGAAGATCTTAGTACTTTTTCATATTTAAGAAAGTCTGCGTTGAAACAGAAGAAAAGTGAAAATTACCTTACGATATAATGTGACAGGGGTGTAATTACATTCTTAGAAACGCTTTCGAGTTCTACGTGCTTGATTAGAGGAGGTATTAAAGGGACTTTGCCATGAGCTTAATGGATAAGTGATACATTGCGTGGGTATCGATTAAAATACCTAGTGTATACCTCGTTCGGAAATGTCACCTGACAGCTCTCGACGTCATTTTAGCTTAGTAAGTACACGTTGAAACTGTAATTTGCACAAATTACAAGTAAACTACCCTAGTATTATTTGATATTTTTTAATTAATTAAAAAATATATAAATATATATATATTTCAATATAGTGAATAAAATTCATAAGGGCGAATAGTATGTGTCATAGCTATAGGTAGGTAACAAAATAAGTTTTATACATATACTTTATCGATGAATGAGTTTCAAAAGAAGATTTTATGTTTTGTATTAGAAACCAGCTTAGAAAACAGTATTCTATTCTCAGCTATTCGAAACCAGGTTTCCTAATAAGAAAAATAATTCCGTTTTCTAAACTGGTTTCAAACCGTTGATTTTTAAAGTAGCCGAAGGGAAAATTTTAACTAGTATCATTGTGGTGATGACGTTCTGACTGATTTCGGCTATTCGGCTTCAGCGACTGCGTAACTAGACTGGGTATCACCCACAGACCTAGGTATCATCTTATACTTATGCACTACTGGAGTATTGCTGTTCCTCATCTTCTCTGGAACGGTACGTGCGCACAGTGAGCAGGTTTACACCCCGCCATCATTGTGGTATTGTAAATACATACATGTTCATCATATTAAAATAGTTCGTTAAGGTACAAAGGGACGCCCTTGCCATCCGCACTAGACGACCTTACTTTCGACTCTTGCGCAAGCGGAATGTATTGTGCTCTAAATCTCTAATCAACCCATCACGACTCAATAAATATGGATATGGTCCATTGATTGCAATACAAGGCCACATTCACAATTCGCGGATTTATGTCAAAGGCATAAGAGTTATAATTGATTGGCTTATTGTGTATGATTCTATCGTTTTACGTCTTCGATTTGAATGCAACAAATTAAGTTATTGAATTGATATTAATTATGAGAAGCTTTGAATGTATTTGTTATTTGATACATGTGACTGCATTTGTTTCTATAATATGAAGACTGTATATCTAAGTAACCAGATATACAGTCTTCGTACCGTGTCACAGTGAAAATCAATATTCAAGAGATCTCATATTATTGTCGTTGTCACAAGGTACGAAGTGGCTTGGAAATCAAATTTGTTGACTGTACATTCGCATCTAAGCAACCTAACTTTGCTTTTTTATGTAGGGAATTCTCCTTTAAAATATACTATCAGGAAACAGTCGAGACACAATTCCTAGCTTTTCGACTACCTATAGATGTCAAACCTTAGAATTGTATGCCGTCTGTAAATAATAAGTGCATGCCAACGCAACATAATGAGGGTTTTTCAGTAAGTGACCGAGTAAAACAAAGGTCTCCGTTTCAGCTTCGGCAAAACTGCTTACATGCCCGGCCGGCGGATTTCTCGATTTTCGGCTGTTCTCGTTTATAGGTCGCATTCCTCAACCGATCCTCGTGTAATTTTGTGAGCATGTTTAAAAATTATATATATTGATTATGTCGATTCAGTTTATCAAATTTAAAATTAAAAAAAAACGCCATGTTCTCAGCTCACAGAGCTACTAGTCAATATGTTGCCAGCAACTGGTGGGATGCAGTATGCGGCGGGAGGTTATTATGACAGCAGCTGTGACATCCCCTGGTCAATAAACATGATTAGTGGATTTTGACACAAATACTGCTCGCCACTACGCTTCCAAATCGTCTTGATTCTCTAAAAACCCTGACTTGACTTACAACAACGTCAATGTTTCGCGTCATCAATTAATGACTAAATTATTAGGTACAAATTGTTGTTTGTCATTAACATGGAAACCGTTAGAGAAAACTAAATGCGGTTGAAACTGTGTTAAACAATGGTAAATTGGCCGCGGTATAGAAAGCAGATATAATTAAGGAATTAAATAATTAAAAGAAAACGAAACGCCGTGATTGTTTTCTTGTTTTTGATCGAATAAAAGCCTGTTATTACTTTAATTGACTCTAATTGTGCTTTGTTTGTTTTTCCTGTTACTTAAATATTAGTGGATGAGGAACGTTTATATCGTAAGACAATAATTAAAATTTGATACCTAAACTCTTCAAAGGTATAATGTATAAAACATCTATATCATGTTAGGATACTCGTATCGTAAGTCTTGTGGGAAAAGGCATTTTTAATTATATTTCATTGCAATAGGTAATAGTTTCAATCCTGTAACTTTTCACACAATGTTATAGCACTAAGGATGACCAACTATGTTTTGTAATAACGACTTTTGTGTTAACGCTATTAAGCTATAATACCGCCTATTAACCATGGTAGTTCTAGTACATATACTTTATTAAATAGGCATGATAAGGTCTATTATAATTATAAACACTTCATGTTCAATTATATTACCTAATTCACTTTTATTTTACTATGCAGTTACCTACCTGTGACAAAATATCGTCCTTACAACTCTTTAAATGTCTATCTATAATAATAAACGAAAATAGAAAAGGTGCTGTTTGAAATAACTTCTACTTAACACTCGATCCGTTTTCCAAACAAGCAAGATCCAAATCCGTCCTAGGTATGTCAAGTATTGGGAGTAAACTCTCATGCTATTGATATTGAACTGATTTGACGCAATCTTGCCCTCGCTATTTGTCATTTATCGTATTTTTGTACAAATTACACTTTGATGTGTTAGTTGAATAGTAAATATTTCATTGTTTGATTGTTTGTTTGCATTGAATAGGCTCCGAAACTACTGTAACGATTTAAAAAATTCTTTCACTGTAACTTGTTGGGAAGCTACAATATTAAATTTGATTGTTTGTTTGTTTGCATTGAATAGGCTCCGAAACTACTGTGCCGATTTGAAAAATTCTTTCACTGTTGGGAAGCTATACAATCCCCGGGTGACATAGGCTACTACCACTTGTATGTGGCTCTGTGAGCAGTAAAATTCGCAAATATATATTTTTTTTCAACTTTCAAAATTTTCATAAATGGACTCGACATAGAACTTTTTCTATATAATCGAACCTGCTCACAAAATTTCACGAGAATCGGTTGAGTTTTTTTTTTATATAAGTTGAGAATATATATTATATTAAGTTTCAAAGGAGAATTGCGACCTGTAGAGGAGAACATCCGGACAGAGATACAGACAGACATACGAAGGAACTTTTGTTGCAAGCTGAAACGGAGACGCTTCGCTCGCTAGGTCAATTATATTTCCAAAAAAATTAGGGATCCTTACTAAAATGTGTATGTATTATAATTTAGAATTTTTTGTTAAATACCCGTGCGAAGCCGGGGCAGGTCGCTAGTTAGTAATAGGGATATTTACTTGTTTGTATGATAAATACGAAAATTCGTTCCAGACTCTTCATTCATATTGATTTATTTATTATGTACATGTATCGTGGTTTTCTTCACCCCACCAAAAAAATGCATTTTAATAGATTAGTGTACCAAGTTGCAAAAAATATTTGTATTTAAGATAACGATATGTTACGATTTTATAATATTTAATTTTATTAGATACGATACATGAAATTACTCAATAGGCTATTTCAGAATACTAATGAATATTTTTTACGTTACCAATTTCAATTTACCAAACATCAGCTTATGTATGCAATTTTAAAGATATTTCAATAAATAAATATCAAGAAGACGCAGTTTGACCATTGAAAATTGTGACGTCATAAGGCACATTTCCCTGCAAACTTCATACTAACTGAGCGCTTTTGACGTTTCCTAAAAAGTTGCTGATTTGAATATCAGTGAAATACCGTATTGCTTGCTCAATGTGTACTTAAATTAACATTGAACGTATCTGATCTATACGTTGTTTTCATGTTAAATTGTATAGGCCTTGTAGCTACATGACGCAAATTCTGCATACTTGCATAATGTAACATGCTCACTTTCATTCTGGAATGTTGAACGGCCGCGTTTAGCTTTGCTATATAATAATATATCAGATATAATATACACGGTTGAACATGCCTGCGAGCTTGGGACATACCTCTTTATGTATAAACTAGCTGTGTCCGCTACATACATCCGCGTTATACCAAACAGCATGTATATTTACGGGAAAATAGTAACAAGAATGGCGGCGATTCGTTTAAGGCATAAATAGGCAATGTTTTCTGACCAAAAATATGTGGAGCAATTTTTTTGATACGATAAAGAAAAAAATGTATGGCTCGGAAGATCGCTACCATTTTTACCCGATTGCGCCAGAAGGAAGGTTATGTTTTTCGAGAGTATCAAATCAAATCAAATATCCCGAATCTCCCGAAGATGCACTGTCCCTAGTATTATAAAAAACGGCCAAGTGCGAGTCGGACACTGAGGGTTCCGTAAGTATATTTTTATTATAATTATGATGTAACTAAAATTTACGGTTTTCGCAATTTTTCCTTTATCTGTACTATAAGACGTTGCTTCGTACCAAATCAAGATTCTGAGTACCCTGTAGGTTGTGATTCCCTTGAGTGTCGAAAATTTGCGGCATAAACGGCTGTATCCTTTGATTGCGTTGGCTTAGAAGTTTGACTTTTTCACAGCTCCAAGGGACAGTAGACCTGACCCTATTTGATATAAATTCCAGCTTGATACCACCGCGTGTTCCTGAGAAAAAGGGTCTTGACAGATTGACAGACGGACGGACAACAAAGTGATCCTATAAGGGTTCCGTTTTTTCCTTTCGAGGTACGGAACCCTAAAAAAACTATGCATGGCTAAGAGAGAGACTCAATATAATGGTGTCTTTCTGCCAGAGATGTGCATTGCAGCTAATTTGCAGCGAGCATATGAAAACGAGGTTTTTTTTATGTTCACTGATTTTGGGAAGTTAAAAGGCTATATTATATTATATTATTATGTGAAAGCTACGCTACGAAAATCCGTTTCCACCAGTGCTATGATGTGTGAACCAATGACTGATTGGTGGATTAAAACGCATCCATAGCGACGTAGCATAGCACATCTCGGTGGACAGGCACCCTAAGGGACCAACAACGTGCAAGTGGCTTTTTTGGAGTTACAAGTGTCCAAAGTAACGGTGTCCGCTAACGGCTAGTCTGATGGCTTGTTTGTTACCAATCTTTTTGATTTGCCGTGTAAGCGGTCACCGTAGCATATGGACGCTACAGTCGTGGTATATAAAAAGCTTACCTCTCTTCTCGGTACCTATAGAGATGACATAACCACTATTCAAATAAAAGCCTTTAGCTGAATTTCCTTTCCCACCAAGACACAAAGGACCATCGTAAAATAAACATTTTACCAGTATTTAATAATAAATCAATAATAAACAAGTGTTAACAGTTGCATAATCTAGCGAAAGGCAACAGGTGCGCCGGAGTCGGTATCGAACGCCCACCGGTAGCTTTCCAATTTTAAAATATCGACGCCATTGTAAAGATTCTGTCATTTGTTAATTAAGTTTAGTCGTGAGATTAGGTGTGATTTAGGATAAATGTTCTGTTTATGTAAGATAAAAATATATATTTATGGTATAGCTTTTATCATTGTGTCTATTATTCTGTTTTGACGTTTTGGCATTCACTTTCTGTTATCAATATTATGACATTAAAATATAAAGATCTTAATTAAGTAACTAATTAACTTATTTTTTACTATATCTTGGGGTTATAACGGTATAAAACCAAATATACAGTATTTAGCATAGTTACCCAATAAGGAGCAAACAGGCATCATTTTACGGTATATAAAAATACTTCTAAACCAACAATGTGTGTGAATTAGTATGGGCTAGAAGGCGCCCCCACCGTTCATTACTCACTAAAACGAACAATATTTACATAAATAATTTTGACGGCCAAGTTAGTAGTGACACTGCCTCCGAAGCTAGAGGTCCCGGGTTCGAATTCCACCTAGGGGGTCTACTCCGAACTTCGTATGGTGCCGTCCCTTTCACTCTCCTGTCATACACTATATTTATTTATTTATTTAAACTTTATTGCACAAATAAATCGGTACAAATGGCGGACTTAATGCCTACTACTAACTATATGAGTGAAAGGGACGGCACTATACGAAGTTCTGATTTCGTATTTCGGAGTAGACCATCAAGGCATTATTTGTGCATTTAGCACGGATATTTGTTCCTGGGTCTTGATGTTTTCTACGTATATGTATGTATTTATTTATCTATATAAGTAATAAGTATGTATATCGTCGTCTAGTATCCGTATATACAAGCTTTGCTTAGTTTGGGACAACTTGGACACCGAGACAACT
Source organism: Notocelia uddmanniana (assembly GCA_905163555.1). Lineage (NCBI taxonomy): Eukaryota > Metazoa > Arthropoda > Insecta > Lepidoptera > Tortricidae > Notocelia > Notocelia uddmanniana. The sequence continues at coordinate 8,281,048 of LR991064.1, forward strand.
TAGACAACGCGGACAACCGAGATAAATTGGACAATTAGGACACCTTGGACATCTCGGACACCTTCCTATGGTGGATTGCTGTACGACTACTCCTTCCGTCACACACCTTACAGTTTATGTAGTCGACTGTAGGGCAACGGTCTACGCACGCAAAAACATCGAGTGCAGGCTGACCATCGCCTTACATAACATAATGATAGCACTCTAGGTGATAACTCATCCGACTTCGCGCATCGAGTCTGTTAACGGCGTTGTTTCCGTTAGAAAGTAATATATTTCCCGTCATTATCATAACGAATACATATATTTAAAAAATAGTTTTATTTATTAGATAATTACGTTCTCAACAGTCCACATTGAATAATGAAACAAAAAATTCTGATTGATTATAAAAATAAATCTACATTAATGATGCCCATAGGATGATGATCATGAAAGCTAATAAACAGTTTCCTATTACTAAAAATGCCTAATGCCTAACTCCTAGATTTTTCCCCTGCTGTAGGCTGTCCACTAGGCCTATTCTTTGGGAAAGGAATTAGCGGGTACCGCGATCTGCATTGGACTCCTTAAAAAAAACAATTTGTGGGCGTCCGGACTCCAAGGCCCTAGGGCTTCAAATACGTCGTTGTTTGATGTTTCTTTAACGCTTGAGCCGCTACTGCCGCCCCGTCGGGTTTTAATGATGTGGCTGCTAAATGAGGCGACGCTAGTGTATCCATTAGATAATGAAACAATATATATAACAGAAGGGTAGGGCACAGTGACACGTCATCTCGATCATATTTTGGAGCGGCCTACAGAGGAACTACCTCCACCTTATAGAAGACCCCATCCATAATAACGCCACTGCTTATTTGTTAGGTATGAGGTGTTGTGTTCCTGGTGGTGACTAAGGTCACCAGAGCTCCCGAGGATGCGCTGTGTTGAGAGTGAGAGACTGGCATATGTTTCTAGCTGTCAATACAACGAATCTTCAAGTTAATATTGGGTTGGCAACGCGCTTGTGATTAATTCTGCAGTCGCTAATCTTCGTTCATAAATTCAATAAATTACGATTCGTACCTGCAACATCCTGGAATATGAGGCTAGTGGCTCTAGCCAATTACCCCCTATGAAATTGGGGGAGGCCTATGTCCAGCAGTGGACGTCCTTGGGCTGATATGGTGGTGGTGGCTCTAGCCAACTAAGTAATCATCTGAACCGAATAATGAATAGTCAAGCTCAAGCACGAAATCCTTCACTAGTTGCCTCTTACTACACAGTTACTTATTATACAATTTCTACACTCAAATCCGATATAAAGTGTATCAGTTCCAATACTCATGACTATGCGTACCGCCATAGTAATGTAGGGATCTAAAACCTCAACACATAGTCGTGAGTCAAGCTATCTAAACAACTATTGGGGCAACAAAGGCACTTAACACGTTCGCTGCCTCCATTACGCAACGCGCCTCCGGTATCATTGTATCTCGCTTAGACACCCATTACTACTAAGATTTAGTGCGAGCTTTAAAAACCTTTTAGGGGAATTTTCTTTGGGTCTGGAGTTCTGGAATCGCCTATCAATGTTTTTTTTATGTATTGAAGTAAAAAATGTCTCAGGAAAACATCAAAAATTAAAAAAAAAAATTGTAGGAACTCCTTTTTTTTATTCGGTGTACAGGCTTAGTATTAATACTATTAATCTAGACACGCGGCAGCGTGTCCAGCCAAGTTCACCCCAGGAACTGGCGGACAGCAGCCGTGTGTTATATTACACGAACCGTTTGAAGCCACTTTTGACCCCCCATTCCCCCCAAATAACTCCAAGTCTATCTAACATAAAAAAAAATGGTATTTGTATTAAGATCCTTTAGAACAACTAGAACCCCAAATGTCATAAATATAGGTTTAATAATTATTGAAATATTAAATTAAATTAAATTCTAAAAAACGGCATTTTTACTACTGACTGACTGACTAGTCCACTTCCAGGTGACCTAGAAAGCTGAAATTTGGCATGCAGCTTGGTAATTGTATGTCTACACTAAAAAAAATCAGAAAACAGTGATTTTTTATTAGTTTTACTATTATTATTATTTATGCTTGTTACCTCAGACACAGATCAAAGAATACTAGTACCTCAGAACTACGTCATTTATTAACCGATTTGGAAAATTCTTTTTTTTGTTTGAAACGGTCAGGGGTAGTCTCATAAGTATCAGGTAAGAATCTGATCATAGGGTCATGGAGAAATCGAGGGAACTCTTCAAATAATTGAGGTAAACCTATAGCGTTTTTGGGTATTTTGTATAGTAACTCGTGCATTCGCTGTTAAAAAGCACGATTTGGCGAAGATTGACAAAAAGTAATGATATTCCATCAAAAACATAAATGTAAAAATGGGAGCCAAGTTCAATATCAAGAATATGCGATGCTTGGTTGTCCCTATCTTGGCAGTTCTCTATGTAGTATGTAATAATACCATAAAAGCTGTTGGATATTTAAGAAAACTGCCAAGTTAAAGCTCAAAATGCATTAAGCCGCAGTAAATTAGTTTTACTGTAAACAATGAAGTGCCGGACTTGGCACCATTTCAGAGAATCTACAGAACTTGGCACCCATTTAGATCTCAATTCTTTTGTCGGTGAAGACGACAACCAAGCATCGCATATTCTTAATATTGAACTTGGCTCCCATTTTCACATTTATGTTTTTGATGGCATATAACGGGTACATTTTTACACAAATCAAATTAGTCCCCTTAATAAGGCTTGTGTTATGGGTATAAGACGAATATATATTTATTAGATATATACTAAAATACATAGAAAACATCTCACCATATAAACAAATGCCCTTACCGGCATTAAAACCTGGGACCTCCAGCTTCGTAGGCAGTGTCACTACCAACAAGGCTAAACAGACCGACAAAGCCTTGATTATTATAACTACTTTAATAAAGTACTTTCGGCAAAAAACACCCCTTAATCCGAAGAAATATAACAATAAATTGAAAAATTCGTTACCTACACAGTAAACTCTAATTTTAAAAGTGATATACAGGTGTCCCAAGAAGTAGTGATATACTGAAGCTGGGAGGTAGAGGACCTAGAGGGCTATCTGAATCACCCCCATGTATGTTCCACGATTTTTAGTATTTTCGGAGTTATGAATTTTTTTTTAATTTTTCACCTATCGCCGCGTACGATGAGATTTTTATTTATGGTGACGTGAATTATTGCGGTAGATGCTTGATTTTTTTTGTGTGCTAAGCTGATAGATAGGCCAATTCAGTATGGTAACATTTACTATCGTTAGATCTTTGAATGGCATAAAAAAAAATTAAATGCCAAGAAAGATAAAATTACCCAGTATGTTCACAACTTCAAGGGCCCTTAAAAAAATAAAATCACATAAAAAATAATTACCGATTGGCTTTTAAAACTTGCTCTATCTATCAGGTAGCTACCCTGAAAATTTCATTTTATTATTAATAAGGCTTCAATCAAAATATTGAAATCTAAATGTGGTAAGTGCACAATTTTAATTTACATAATGATTAATGCAAGCAAAGCAAAACCTTTCTTAATAAATTTCGTTCTAAATCACGCACTGGCCATCAATAGAAAAAAAACAAAAAACAAAAGACGGTTGACGCATGAGAAAATTTTCACGATGTTTGGTCATCGTTGTTATTTTTCAATAATTTAAAAATTGTGTTTTAATACTGCTAATTGTTCGTTCCCCTAATCATTTTGGCTATTCATATGGACTTTGACTTGCATTACGATTTGGATTAGTGTTATTACCTGGAATCGACGAGTTGGCATCATTTAACTGGACTTGAGTTTGCGTGTAAGTGATCATGTTTACTTCACGTGATTACGCAGAAATGCATTACTATTACGGCTATGCTAGGGGGAATGCGGCGGAAGCTTCAAGGCTGTACCGGGAACATGTGGAACGAAGAGGCGGACCTCAACCTGAAACGTTTCCTGACTATCGCATGATCTTAAGAGTACATAATGCGTATTTGGAAGGTCACATACCGGGTACAAAATCAGGCCGTATGGCCACTATGCCGGATCCTGATGTAGTAGATGCAGTTGTTGAAGAAGTAGAAAGAGACCCGTCGACCAGTGTGAGAGTTACGGAACGTCGTACCGGACTTTCTAAATCTCAGGTACACCGTACACTACAGACCGTAGGATATCATCCGTTTCACATTAGAAAAGTGCAATAGTTGAAACCGGAAGATTACAATCGGCGAATTGAATTCTGTCAGGAAATGCTGAGGAGACAAGCTGAAAACGAAAATTTTTTTAACCAAATTTTGTGGACGGATGAATCCCACTTTAGACGCAATGGGATTTTTAATATGCACAATTCTCACTCATGGGCAATTGAAAATCCGAATTTAAAAAGGGAATCGACATTCCAAGAACACTTTAGTGTTAACCTTTGTTCTGGCATACTTAACGGTAAGTTAATCGGGCCCTTTCAGCTGACAGACCGCTTGGGCGGCAATCACTTTTTAAATTTTCTACGCGTCGATCTGCCCCTGCTGTTAGAAGATGTGGATTTGGAGACACGCAGAAACATAGTACTGCAGTGTGATGGTGCACCATGCCATTTTGCCTTGGACGTGAGAAACTATTTAAATCAAAGATACCCTGAAAGATGGATTGGTCGTTGCGGCCGGGGTGACGCCTGCCTTATAGCCTGGCCTCCACGTTCCCCCGACATAAACCCCATAGATTTTTTTCTAAAGGGATATTACAAAGACCTCGTCTACTCGAGAGAATGCCGCAATTTGGACGAGTTAACCCGGAAATTGAGAGTAGCAGAAGAAACCATTAAAAATAATAGAAGTGCATTCAGACGTTTAAAAGACAACTTTTTCCGGCGATGTCGCACTTGCATTGAGCAACAGGGGGGCCATTTTGAAAATTTATTGTAATTAAACACCTTGTAAATGGTTTTACTTTGCTCGCATTAATCCACAGTTAGATTTAAATTTTTTGATTGAAGCCTTATTAAAAATAAAATGAAATTTTTAGGGTAGCTACCTGATAGATAGAGCAAGTTTTTAAAAGCCAATCGGTAATTATTTTTTATGTGATTTTATTTTTTTAAGGGCCCTTGAAGTTGTGAACATACTGGGTAATTTTATCTTTCTTGTCATTTTTTTTATGCCATTCAAAGATCTAACGATAGTAAATGTTACCATACTAAATTGGCCTATCTATCAGCTTAGCACACAAAAAAAATCAAGCATCTACCGCAATAATTCACGTCACCATAAATAAAAATCTCATCGTACGCGGCGATAGGTAAAAAATTAAAAAAAAAAATCATAACTCCGAAAATACTAAAAATCGCGGAACATACATGGGGGTGATTCAGATAGCCCTCTAGGTCCTCTACCTCCCAGCTTCAGTATATCACTACTTCTTGGGACACCCTGTAGAACAATTGATGTGCTCGCTACTAACCCGAATATAGCCAATGCTACGCGTTATTGTGAATATAGGGCACATCAATTGACAATGTCCCCGAGCTTCTTCCTGTGTGTGTATCCCGCGGGGTCTGTTTTACTACCTAATCCTAAGATTTTGCTACTAGGTACTTTTACGAAAGCTATTGCCATCTTACCTTCCTACCCAAAAGTAAATCTAGACGTTGGGTTTAGACCGATTTTCTCACCCTTTTTTCCTCAATCGAAAAGCAACTGTATACTACTTGCATATATCAAATATAACCCTTAATTACCTTACGTGCTTTACTGATTGCAATTTTTGTACTATCCTAATGACACGGAATCGCCAAGTCAGAGTCGCGTGACCAGCCGGCTGTTTAGCATATTCTCTTCGAAAGAGTCATTATAATAATTGATATATTGTGGGCGAGATAAGCAGTAACTTATGTACGGTTATGTTATTCAGTGTCAGTTTTATTAGGCTAATGTTGCATTTATAAGAAGCAAATAATATTTTCAAGTAGTTTCTCGCTGTTATCGCCATCACAATATGGCCTAAAACGGGACGTGAATCAGTTTTCCTTTATAAATAATAAATATTAGGGGACATTTTTTTGCACCAATCGAACTAGTCGCATAGTAAGCTCAATAAGGCTTGTGTTATGGGTACTAGATATTTAATAGATATATAGGTATGTAGATATACTTCAATACATAGAAAACATCCAAGTCTCAGGAACAAATGTTTCTATTTACCACAGACACAAATGCTCTTACCGGGATTCGAACCCGGGACCTCTAGCTTCGGACGCAGTGTCACTACCAACTAGGCTAAACAGGCCGATAAGTGATAGATGGTTCTTGTTTACATGCAGCGATGAAATATTTTTTATATTGTATCAGAGTATTGGTAAGTGCATCGGTAAAAGCTACCGGCTATCGCTTCAGAAAAATGAATTCAAAGCCAGGGCATTTATTTGTGCATTTTTCACGAATATTTGTTCTTGGGTCTTGGATGTTTTCTATGTATTCAAGTATGTATTTATCTATATAAGTATTTATATCGTCGTCTAGTACCCATAGTACAAGCTTTGCTTAGTTTGGGACTAGGTCGATTTGTGTAAGATTGTCCCCCAATATAAAAAAAACTCATAAACTTCTCATTTTCATGATTAAATAACACCGATGTAAAATGCCTAATTGGACTCAGGCCAGTGATTTTATATTGAATGATTTATAGGCGACGATTAATGAGTAATTTATTTTATAATAAATTAAAGAACCTGTCAGTTTTGATTAATGCCTAACGCGGCATTGGAGGTGTATTGAGGTGGAAATTAGTTAAACTTACTTGTTGGTGGAATTTCTAAGTCGGCAGTGACCTTTGGGTTTAAGGCTGTTTACAGTATATTTAGCAAGAAATAACCACATAATGTAGCATATATCATTACTTCTAAGGTAGTGAGGTATTCATATAGTAGGTAGAAAGGTATTTACGCGTGACATTTAGGCACTTGCTGGCCTTTTCACATCCCACGGTTTAACTAGAGAATTGAGAAGCAAATTCCTAAAACCCGCCTGCTCTAGTTACATGAAACTACGAGTACCTACGAGTAATACCTTTTATATACCTATCTGAGTTTTTAAAACTTAAACTAGAAAATGCATATAAGTAGGGACTAAAATTGTCATCGAAAGTAAATATTCTGTGAGATTAAATAATTTGTCATAAGTAACAAAACGAAGTGGTAGGCCACAGCCTCAAATCATTCCTAATCTCTCTCAATGTCGATTAGTAAAAATATTGCTATCAAATTCCTAAACATCCTGCCCTCAAACAAATCAAAGAAAGCTAAAACATCTGTGTAAATGTCTATTTGTAGGTTTGAATAGGAACCAAGTTTTACTCTCCAAGTCAATACGGCGCCGTTAGGGACTGTAGTACTCGTACCGATACGTTGTAGCCAGTTCTTTGTATTTTACAGACGAGATACATCCCGTGGCCCTGGGGAATCAGACGTGAAGTAGTTCTGAATAGAAAGCGAAATTAACGATTGGATCAATAGAAGAGATTCTCAAAGGTACAGGCTGCGTCTGTGAATACTGTTCCTCTTTTACGTTACTTGAACTTGTGTGGAAGTGGCACGACACAAAGACGAAGTTTAACAAAACTTTGCAAAGTATCTGCCCCAGACAGGCATTAGGTAATGGGTCAAAAACTGTTAGGTTCCTTTTTGGCATTAGATATGTCCATTTTTTTAAAGGATTTGAACGAAATTGCAAAAATGCGATCCTTTTCAATCGTTTTTAGGGTGTTGGGAATCTTATTACAAATTTTAATTGAGCTATAATACGGGCCATTCTAAAAAAATATCCAAGACGGATTCCACCACCATCCACCATATCAGCCCTAGGACGTCCACTGCTGGACATAGGCCTTCCCCAATTTCATGGGGGGTAAATGCCATAATCGCCACGCTTGGCATGCGGGTTGGCGATCGCAGTTCTCCACCGCACTCTAGGAATGCTGCTGCCCTTTCCCCGGTGGTCTTGGTCGTAGTTTAAGGACATACCCGGGTCCAATGTAATTTAATGAGCTCCAAATAAATAAATAAACTGTTATCTTCAAGTATGGTTGAAAAACACCTAAGCAGGTGTATTTTTTTTTATTTTTTTTTTCATTTTTTTTTCAAGACGGATTCGTAAAGTATTAATTTATCCTAACGCCGTAATCGAATTTGGTTAGATTCAAGTTTGGTTAGCTTGTTGGCCACCGAAGAGGTATAAAAGAAAGTTACAAGTTACAGCTTCTAAGGTGTTTTGCAACTTTCAGTTCTAAGGCGGTTTGCAACTTTCAGTTTGGGATATATGTGTTATAATGTATATTCACTTATTTTGCATTATAAATAGCTCACTTGCATTAGTGCTATCGCCCCAAAGCAGCACACCATAACACAACAAAGCATGGCCAAACGCGAGATAAGCAGACATTGTACATTCTACTCAGGTATTGGATTTTAATACTCTTAGGGCGTAAATAAACAAAGACCGTTAGGTTTTAATTTTGTCAGTATGACTGTTTTTTTTCAGTTTATATGCGTGTCGACTGTTAGTGCAATTATACGGTACAGTATACATCGAAAATATTTATTTGCTCTCAGTCAGTGACAAAATATGCAAACATGACTTTAATGACGAGGGGATAAGAGCGAGCGGATGTTTTTGTTACTTTGGGAATTCATATATATTTATGACTTTGACTATACACCAATCGGTTTCTAGATTGTTACGATGACAGAATAACCGCCAAACAGATAAAGGACAATAGCTGCAACAAAAACAATTAAATTTCCTTAATAGGAAGCCTTTGTGTGCGATAATTAACCGTGTGAGAAACATCATTAAAATATAACAAAGGAGGCCTAAAGCAAAAATAGCTTCCGTGTATGTAATCCTAATTACTTTGCCTCTATACTTTTATATAATGTTCATACCAAAATGAACGTTTAATACATGATATTTTTTTAATAAGTACTTCGGTGACAAACTGGCGTAATCCGTTAGGTTAGGTGGCAGACGCTTGCGACTCCAGGGGTGACAGATGATCTATGCCGACCCCTTCAAAATGTATACAATATAATACAAGTACTGTATTGCACACATCACACAAATGAAGCAGTTACAAATAGAAGGAAAATGACATTATGTAGGTAGAGACAGGCAACATGGGGCCATCGATGGATAGCTGGAAAAATAGAATAATATATGCAGTAAGTGGCGCCGAGATTAATATAAAACAGAAACAATACTAGCACCCCTTAGTATAAACTTATTTTACTACTAGCTGTACCCGCGACTTCGTTAGCGTGAAAAAAAAATCGTCACATGGACATTAAGTATATTGCTCTGTATGTGATTACTCTCGTACCTATGTGATTTTGTGATCCTGATGGGGAGTATAGCGCCAGAGCTCCCGATGCACTGTGTTAACATAGGCACAACAAATGCTCAAATAAATAAAGGGTCGACAAAGCGCTTGTTATTCTTATGGGGTCTTAAGTATATGCTACTACCGTCGTAGTGTTTAAAAAAGTGGTCTTGTATGGCATTAAGTACCTAATTTCAACTTTGCTCATTTATTGTATTACCTACTGTGGGACTTTAGACGCAGATTTTACCTATCATACTTCACAGCTAGGTAGCTACGAGTATGTGATTATTAGGGATGCAGTGCTTTACTATTTTGCAAGTAGTAGTTTCTTTATGTTGGTACTTGACAGTTTTAACCTAAAATATATCGACCTACTAATAGGTACTATACCATTTGCCCGCGACTTAGTTCGGGTGAAATTCGAACTTCCGCATAGGTACACTTACATGCTCGTCTTCAACCCTCTGAGGGACGTGTTTAGGGATAAAAATACCTTCCTTCCTTCCTTGGTTCATATCCATAGCGTTAACGTAATAAATCACACAAAATTTGTACTGTCCGCTTCGGGCGGGCACGGATCCCACTATCTAACGAAGAGGACGGCTTGACCAGGCATGACGGTACGATGCTATAAGATAGAACCAGCATGATAGCTTTTATCGTCACGTTTTATGCTCGAAATGTAATGAATAAAACATCACATAAAAAGCGGCAATATAAAGGGTTCCGTACCCGAATTTAAAATCACCATACTATACTGTGAGTTAAAAATGGTAACTCACGGCACTCACCTTTTGTTTAGGATAAATTAGAGGTTTAATCATTCAATTATTGCTTTGTGTGTACAAAGGCGGTCTTATCACTAATTTTATGTATCAACACAACCCTGCAAGGGTACTGCAATAGTAGCTTACCTATTACAATTAAATACTTACATTATTATAATTCATCTACCATGCATCGACATTTTAAATAAATATTATTTAACCAAACTAATCAAAACAAGCTTTTACTACACAATTACGTGTTATATTATATCCATATTCTGAGCAATACTATATAGTTTTACGTAAGTACTCGTATACATTTCAAAAGGTGTGGAAGAGAGAGAGAGATATTTTCATTATGCTTCTTTGTTTAAAGCTATTTATTTTTATCTTGTAAATATTCCTTAACCGTGTAGTATGCTTTATCTATAAGAAATTGTTTTAATTTTTTAATAAATTTATTTTGATTAAGCTCATATTTTATATCTGTAGGTAATTTATTAAATATCCTTATTGACATGGAATAGGGTCCCTTTTGGTGCATCGCTATTCTTGATGTGGTTTGTATTAAATTGTTTTTGAACCGAGATTCATAGCGACGGTGAGCATCTCCGATCTTAGGATAGAATTCCGGGTTATTTTTTATAAATTTACACGCTTTCAATATATACATGCAAGGTACGGTTAGAACCCCAAGGTCTTTAAAGTGAGGTTTACAGCTTACAGTATTTTTTTTGTTTTTTAGTACACGGATGCATTTTTCTGCAAGATATGTAAACCTGGTGCATCAGTACTATTTTCCCATAAAAAATATCCCATAGGAAAGCCAAGCGTGACCGAACGCGTAGTACGCTGACAAAGCGGCCTGTAAGTTTGTAGTCTTTTTTAATTGCTTTAGCGCATAAATGAACTGACTAAGTTTTGTTTTAATTTTATGTACATGTTCTTTCCAGTTAATGTGGGAGTCGATTGTTATGCCAAGAAGTGGAAACGTAGGAACATATTCCAGCTTAGTGCCATCGAAAGAGAAATTTACATCTATATCCGGTGTTTGATGAGGCCTAAATTTCATGATTATCGTTTTGGAAAAAAATATTTTTAAGCTATGATCATTCAGGTTGCAGTTTATCAGCGATAACTTAATAACCTTAACCTATTGGATCTATAATTCTTCGGTGTAAGTATTCAATAGTCACTATGTTTTTGATTGCACGATCGAAATTTTTGAAGATCGAGCGGGAGGGCACACAGTTATTGTGACTTTCAGGGCGATTATCTACGAATATATTCACTTACATTTGTTTCCAATGACCTGATTGTTGAATTACGTAATTCAACGTGTTACACAACAATAAAAAAAACTGTTTTAGAGATTTGACTACATAACTACCGAGTACGTAGCGGCGTTTATAATATAATACATCTATATTTCAAATTTTATTTTAATACACCTTATAGTTTTTGAGTAAAATGCCTGTGACATACGGACGGACATGACAACTATAAGGGTTCCTTTTTTACCATTTGGCTACGGAACATGACGGTATAATGTATAGTGCTATTTGTGCTACTCGTAGCTAGGCAGATAGATAGTAATATAAAACCAAGGTTTCGTCGGTTAGGTACCTATCTCGTTCTATTTAATGGCATCTTACCGCTCAAACCGTCCGCCTCGCTGGGGCTGCGCTTTTACATCTAATCCAAATGTGTGTTAGACTATACAACTCTGGCTACCAGCCTTGTCAGTAGCAGAGAAGCTCAAAATGTACAGTAGCTGCACAGAATCGAAACCTCTCCTGTATACAAACTTCTATGCAGGGGAGGTCACGTTTCTCTACAGCTGACTGTACAAACCAACCTAATGAATATTAGTACAGATAAATTAATAGATATGCCTGGAACACTTAGATCAAATGATACAGAAACCAGTTTGTATATAAAGTATTTGGGTTGGATATGCTTGTTCTTGTAAGAAAGTATGGTGACTCCAGAAAACAATAGCCGATGTTCCTGAATTCTAAGTATATGTATGTACTGCACACTGTTTCAGAAGGTTCTCAATTGTTAGGTAATGCTGTGTATTGCTGTAAAATACCTAATATATAAGAAATAAATATTGTTTCTCTATTTTAATTTATTAATTAACTCTTAAATACTCTACTATAAAATCAATCCTCGGTTTTTCACAATACATAACAATTAAATTAAATTCAAAAAGCTGACTAATTGTGTGCATTATTAGCATACCTGTGATAAATCAAAATCGGGGCACATTCTAGGGATTTGATATTAATAATAAACATGTTGATATATAAATGTGCTCATTGAAAATTATCAATTACTATAAAAAGGTTCGATATCACACCTCATATCAAGCCTCTTAAGATAATAAATGTGTGCGGATGTCATCTCAAACAAAATTACAATTTACTGGCGGTAGAGTAACAATATATTAGCTAATATTCCGCTATGATCGTTGAAAAGTCCAAAATAATTGTAATTTTTGTAATCTCACATCAGCACCGTTATATTTCTGATCATTAAAATCACTTCAAACATCAAGTGTTGGTCTAACTTATGGTGCCCTAGACAGCCTAAATTTTACTTGTAATTAGTTAATATAGTTTTTATTTTAAAGAGAGAAAAAAATAAAAGCTTTATTTACTTTGTCTAGAATGAGCTAATTGGTAAAAGTAATTGAAAAAAAAAACTATAAATTATTCAAGTTTTATAATCATAGACCATTTATTACTATGTGAGATTAAAAACGACAGAAAACACAGCACTTTGCCTTTTTCATATCACACTATATGTTATTCACTTAGGCTCTGTTTATGTATATATTATCGCACTATTATTTCACTTTATCTGGTTGGGATAGTATAGTTCATAGCGTTTTCGTCATTCGTTTGTATTTCTAACTTAACTGAGTTACCCAAATAATTTCCTCACCTTTCACACTATATGTGTCAATTTATCTCTTCATAGGAATTGAATGGCTTCACAATTAACATCTCTTCATAGCAGAATTTCTTAATTTTCTTGGCACTTTGAAACATCAGTTAGAAACTAAGTAAGTTTTGTCGCCGGTTAGGTATTTATATTTTACCATTTTTACCCTATTTGGTGGGCGCAAGCTGTATCTGTCAAGCCTGCGAGAAGAGCAACCAAACCTATTTCTCGTTAGCATTCAGCATTCTGTCCTTTATAGTTTATAGCAATAACAAACTAACTCATTTTACTTTAAAACTTTAGATATTCAGAAACTTTGACGTCAAGTGAAATGTCAATTGACAAAATGTCAGAGCAGTAACGTTAGTGTTCCGATCCGTCAGTTTAGAAATACATAATATTTTTTTATTTCACTTCATTGGTTTTGCTTATTTGTTAACTTATTAAAAACAACATGTTCCAGATAAATGTACTAAATAGGTACCTCAAAATGGCGCCATTTTGACAAATTGGAATGAGCTTTATTTTGACGTTAGCTCTCATTGACAGGACAGAAGTGACAGTAATGACGGCGGCAGGTTTAAAGAAAAATAAAAGAAAAATCCAAAGAGGCCACATATTTCGGAAAATTAATTATGAGTCGCAGTCAAATAAAAACTATCCTATGACAAGGCTAGCATAATAATCTACATATACACCAAAAATTGTTTAAATCGATTCGGCGGACACAAAAGCCTCTGAAGATCCTGGCTGGAATTTTAGAGATTTATTATATATATAGATTACATGTATATATGAAATGTTAAAGCCGACAATATACTGTTTTATTACATGTAACAGAGTAATACTATTATATAAATAAATAAAATAAATAAATGTTAATAAAATATAATAATTAAACTTTATTTATAGTAAATACTTATATTAATTAGTTAAATTTTATTTAAATTCATTTGTTATCGTTTTATTATGAAAAATTACTAAATAAAATATGTACTTCAAAAAACCTTGATCATTATGATTCCATAATTATCTATTCTTTCAAGAAAAAGAAAAGCAGGAGAGAGAAGGTCCATTCTGTATAAAATAATTTGAAGTTGACTAACAGATGCCCTAAAGCAATAATGATTCATATTTGTATTGACATGTTATGTCTTGCTTTTACGCTCTTAATCATTATGTATGTGGCAAGGAACTAGAATAAATGTTAGCACCAGTCTTAACGTGACTGCTGGGGGTCGATTAGAAACATTACGCAATTACGCATTTCAATTTGGTTTTAATGTGTGTCTTGAGCTCGTTTCAATACCTTATTATAGTACCTTTTAAAATTCTTATATATTATACGATGTATTATTTCTAATCTCATTTACGTTTTAAGTACATATACATTGTCATAGTAAGTAAAGTAGTAAATAACTAATGAACTTTTATTTTTTGGATTTACGAAACCAGAACCGGTAAAATATGCGAAATAAAATATTTTAACGAAAAGGATCGAGGCCGGAACTAACGTCTCAGAGGCAGTTAGTTGGATTAAATCAATAACAAAATCGAATGCGAAACTTATTTCTTGAATCGACTTCCTTGTATTTAGGCACGTTACCACTTTGCACGAGAAACCCCCAATTCCCAAACACAGTGCGCGTGTCGGGCTCTAGGCAACGAAGGTGTTAAGTGCATATTGCACATTGGCTCAAGCTGAAAAGCCTTTGGGAGCTACGCATTAAGACGGGAAATTTCAATTCAGGGAAGTGTAACTGTAAACGACGTATTATAGATGCTGGTCTAGGTAGTCAACTAGGTAGTATAATGTAAACTGAATCCATATTATAATATAAAGCTTTAACTTACAATACTACACCTATAATATTATTATACTGGAAACACTGGGGTGTTTTGACTATTGGCGTGTGTGTTTGGATAGTGCTGCTGGTTTAGATTTTTAAATGGGTAAATCGCATTTTATTAAATGTTGAGCTTTCCAGCAATATTTTTGGAAAGAAAAGATAATTAAATGTTTACTTTGATCTTTTCTTTTATGTCAGACGTGTACATGTACTTGTTATATTTGAAAAGAAATTCATATTTAGTAAAATAATACGAGTGAACGTTAAATCATTAATTGCAGTTTTTATTAGTTTTCAAGAAGAACAGAGAATAGACGATTAAAAACATTTCCATTTTATTTTATTATCCAAGTTCTTACTACGAATTTTAACTGCTTTGAAGACTTTGGACTTAACACTACCTACAGAATGAAGTTTAAAATATGTTTACTACTCAATAGAGTAGTGAAAAACAATAAAAAATGTTTCTTTCACATTAACCGTTCTTTCAACTATTGTTATAGCTATTAGGTACTACACGTTGCTCAATGCCTCTGCAATTTTCTCCTTAAGAACGACTGACATTATCTACTTACAAAAATTACATCGGTCGTCGACATAGCGAGTTGCAAGACTCAGGTGGTAGTGGGCGGGGCACATTGCTCGCAGAACCGATGGAGCGACGATCTGGTCAAGATTGTGGGAAGCCGTTGGATAAGGGCGGCGCAAGACGGGTCATTGTGGAGATCATTGGAGGAGACCTTTGCCCGGCAGTGTATGTCTTTCGGATGAAATGGTGAGGAAAAATTATACTATCATATTTATCTTTTGCTTCCCTTAATCTGTTTACTTTTTATTTTACTTACTTCAATCTTCATATTGTTTCGCTAACTCCATTCACCAATAAAATACCTAAACCTGAACACATTTTGAAGGTATTTGTTTACATGTTATTTTAAAGCCCTTTTTCACAAAGTATTATATTCATATACATTAATTAACTTAATGAATCCGTACTTACACGCCCGGTTTTAATCTTAATTGTACGTATTTAAGTAGACCTGGTTTATTTTCTCGAAGGAGACCTTTAACAACCGACTGAATGTAATTACCACTTAGTATATTATGTTTAAGGAATTACTGTAAACACCTTAAGTGTTCAAGTATTCGAGTATAAAACACGCCCAATGGGAGTAATAGTAGTATATCACGCGCATAAAGGCAAATGCCTGGATACTGAATTTTTAAAAGTCTTTTGGACGCCATCGACGCGTATGTCCGCACCATCGGTTCAACGCCAACGACGGATATATCGGTCACGGCGTGCAGTGCGATATTAACTTACATGCATTTCTATAGCGTTCAACTTCGTGTTTGACATTTTGATGTCATGGCGTGCGAGTGCCAGCTTTTGTATTTGACAGAGCGTTGAAAAGGTTAATGAATGAATAGGTATGGATGAATGAAGGATCCGTGAAAAGACAAATAGTTAAGTACCAACATTCCCAACAATGAAAACAAATAGAGTGAGAAAAGTTTTCTCTGTCAAAGTCTTTATGACAATCACCTAAGAATGATGTTCATCTGGCCTATGGAAAATGTATTTTCACTGTATCTGTAGTACACATTTGACTTTTGCATACACTTAATTAGTGCACACATTTAATCAGTGTCAGTGCACCAAGACAGATCTCTTTTTGAAGTATATTTATAAGAACTCCGCAATCAACATAGATTGATGATCAGGTACCGCTTATCGATGTAACACGGGGTTTTAAGACACTCCGTAACTCTGAAATTCTGTGAACCTAGTTCTTTTCACTCAAACTTATACTATACTAGACTAATATAATTCACTTTCGTCGTCATTCTCATAATTTCCAACCACCCACTGCTAAAGAAGCCTCACTAAAATTACTCCTATTGAAATAACTGTGTGTACAGATGTTGTAAATAATTCGTTCTAATCGTGGAAACGCGGAATACTACCAGTCCTGAAGAAATCTCAATCAATTAACGTACTATTTAATATCCTGTCATGTGAAATGGCATAATACTATCAGTTTTCATTCTGATGACATTGACTAATAAAGTTTCACATTAACAGACATGAATGTGTCAATCATTTAATATGATAATTGATAGCCACTTCGGGTCTAGTTGCATTCCGAGTTTTCACGATGGGAACGGATTTTTCACTACAACTGTACCCATTTAAATGTAGGGAACATCAATTGTTTCGTACTGAGAAGTATTTACTTAAGTTTAAGTCAAGTCCAATTACTTGTATTTATACTGTGGCATTATAAAGCTTTAAAAGCTTAATTTCGTCTCTTACAGTCTTTAATTACGGTTAACTATATAATTGGATAATTATATACTGATTATCAATTCTTTTCGTGGTTAATTTTACAATTGAGTTTTATGGTCTTCTGTTGTGGCATTAACACACTATTTAAATTTATTTATACGATCGAAGCTTTGCATTTACCTAGGAACCTAGGTACGGCTGAATTGCAGGGATATCTATCCGGTGGTTTACATTTAGTTTGTAACTGTAGCATACAGTAGCCGTTGAAAATATTGGCGTTAGTTAAGTCAAGGAGTCACATCATCATCATCATCATCATTTCAGCTGAATGACATCCACTGTTGGACATAGGCCTCCCCCAAAGACTACAACAATGACCGGTCCTGCGCCACCCGCATCCAGCGGACACCCGCGACCCTTACCAGGTCATCAGTCCACCGAGTGGGGGGCCTGCCCACGCTACGCCTTCCGGTACGTGGTCGCCACTCGAGAACCTTTCCGCCACAACGGCCATCGGTTCTGCGTGCTTTGTGCATGTGCCCCGCCCACTGCCACTTAAGTTTAGCGATTCGAAGGGCTGTATCGGTCACTTTGGTTCTGCTGCGGATGGCCTCATTGTCACATGTCTGGTAGTAAAATATAAAAGTTTTAAGAGGTTAATAAATTGTGTCGTAGTATCGATGTTATTAATAAGGAACTATTTAGTTTACGTTAATATTAAATTACTACTGAATGGGGCAACAAATTTGGGACTGCTATGTTTCAAAGCCCCCAAAGGTAGATTTGGTAAAAACTCAAGTTTTTATACTCTCGATTTCAAGAACTAGACTCATATTTACGGGACTCCAGGCTTAAAAGACTTCCGACTCTTTTGAGTCATGAGTCGAGTCCTTTTTAGAGTCTTATCGAGTCCTATTGTCACGACTTAAGCCTTAGAAAAGACTCCAGCGATAATGTCTTTTATAGTATATTTTTAACTTAAGGCCTGCCTCAAAAGACTTTAATCCAATAGCGGAGACTCAATTTTGAAGTTTCTATCCAAAGTACTGATTTCTACAGTACCTACTTCACTGAGTAGGCCGCGTAAGCTTACGTGTTTCTACAAGTATAATTGACTTCTAATCAGAATGAGTTAAAAGTACTCTAAGTAAATAAAACTCTCAAGTCTCTATAGAAGACTAGAGTATTTTTAGAGGACTAAAGTCTCTTCAGAACACTCAAGCTTCGATTAAATGACTGTAGTTTAAAAAAAAACT
This sequence comes from Notocelia uddmanniana, assembly GCA_905163555.1. Classification (NCBI taxonomy): domain Eukaryota; kingdom Metazoa; phylum Arthropoda; class Insecta; order Lepidoptera; family Tortricidae; genus Notocelia; species Notocelia uddmanniana. The sequence continues at coordinate 8,299,561 of LR991064.1, forward strand.
AAGTCGAGTCTCCGGAATAAATACTCCAAAGACTCAAGTCTTTACCAGAGATGACTTCCTAATTTGTCGGTGCGGAAGCGGCACGATATAAAAAAACCGACAGCTGTCAATTTCAACTGTCAGTCGAGTCAGTACCGATTTTTGCTGCACCCCTATATATAAATGAGGCGCGGGATGCGCGGAAACGGGTTCATTCAATAAGAATGCAGTATTGTTGTAACGCATGGTATTACTACTACGCAAACGTAATACTGACAGTATCTCGTCAAGTGAAGAACTTTCTGCGACATCACATCAGTAAGCTCACGTCGAATATGCGAATAAAAAAAAAAAAAAAAAACAAAATACCACTATCATATCGATCCCGCCCCGCCAAGACAGAAAGACACCCAAACCAGTTAGTTATTTCCTTAAGGAAACTAGCACGGAACTCTATCACAAAGAAACAACCGTAAAAACGAAAGAAAACACACCTACAGTACTTCATCACAACCAGAATAAAAAACGTATAAATAACAAAATCGCATCAAAGATTCCTAAAGTAATCTACAGAATCTGTTGAAACAAAAGTCGAAACATAAACAACAATAAGACAAGCCCGTGGCTATGAAGCGCAAAAATCCGAGGGTGCAATCTCGGGTGGTATGGCACCAGTAAAATTTATAGTACCAATAAAATGCGGCTGTACCCTGCTAAGAGCGCGGGTGGATCGCGGTACCTGAAACACTATTCCGTTGAATTACCAACAAAACGGTTGATTACATTTTAACTTTAGACATGTTTGCTACAATTGTTTCTATCGACCGATATATTTAAGTAGAAAAGACGATTGTACTGTTGTTCTGACTAGTTTATTCGAGATACGTATTTCAGGGCTCCGATACCGGTAATTTCTCCATACAAAAAACGGTACGTTTTTCGTTCCTTTCGTTCTTTCGTTTATTATTTCATGTTTAATCAGGCAATCGAATAATACAAAGTAATAACCTTAATACAATATTGAGTCCTAAATAAAGAGCATAAAGTAATGAAAAATATTTGGCTATTTCGGGATTAAGAGATTAACCGGTTTCGAGCCCTTGATACGTTTACTATTTAATATTGAATTAGAATTATTGAATAAGCTTAAGAAATCATTTTAGATGATCAGAAAAGTAAGGAAAGTTAAAAATATAGATTTCGAAGAGAGCGACTCTCGGATAAAGTATTTCATATCATTCTGACATACGTTCAAATATTCTATACCTCTAAACCAGAATGGAGAAACATAGAGAATATATTGGTTTTACGATTTCGATATGAATTTTTAAAATAAACCTGCCGTAGGAAATTGAAAACTTTGTTATACGAAGCCTTTCTTTGTTGAGTTGGCTTGCTAAACGTTTTACTTTTCTTTTCAAGGAGCTAATGTCCAAGTCAGCCAATTTCTCTGAGAAAACATTTTAAAAGGATATAGAACGCCTTGAAAGCTTAGAGAATCTTCAAGACTCAGAAATAAATACGTATGTACAAACACTGATATTTACAGACATAAGGACCGTCGCAGGGAGGTTTACTACTAACTATTTTAACGGTGTTTTCACTTTTCAAAAGGCGTATCAGCTTATCACTGTGTTTAATCAGTCTCAGCTTTGGTAGAAATAACAGCAAAAACTCCTTTGCTTTCGTCTCATCTATGATAGGAGCCCTGTGCCCAGGAGTGGAACATATATAAGCTGATGATGATTCTTATAATGCTCTGATATTTGATTTTTTACTGAAGTTTGTAGATGGTAAAACACGAATCCAACTCATTTTCTAGTAAATTTTTCCTACTTAGCTTAGAAGATTTATCTTACTTGAAGTAATGGGGTACTTTCAAGGTACTTTCTACATGTTAACATTTATAACATATGCTGTCGGTGTCACGGTTTTATTGGTAGACCATCAAAATAACACAACTAACAATAAATTATTACGGTTTTTTTTATCATCCAAGAGTAAATTAAAATGTGCAATAGAATCCTTCGATACATATAATACAAGAAATGTATGAGAACTAAGTACGAGTATGTACCTAAACGCAGGTTTTCACGATCAAAACATCAATCTACTTATTTTCCCATACAACTGTTGGTTTCAAATATCGTATTGTGAGGTCATAGTGTTGTGTCAATTTACATGAACCATTTCTGAGGTCGCTAGCGTAGCTAGCTGATTTTGTCGTTGGTTTTTGCCTTTTGTCTCAATCTAATTGTAGTTAGCCCCGTATAGATTAATAAACCGGTTCGAATGATACCATAAAAAAATGACAAAGGCCAATTGTTTACGTCCACTCGTCACGTTAAATTTATGTGCGTGGAAGGGAGTCCGTGAAACACTTTAAAATGAGATTGAGATCGCAAGCCAGCGCGCGCCAAAGACCAAATTTATATCAAACCAATCAGTTTAGTCAGATAAACCCTCAGCTTAAACGTTAACCCATTGTTAAGCTAGGTTCACTGACCGGTTCACTTTCCAAATCGGTTTCACTCTCCATCGGATAATCTAGGCTGATACAATACCGCCGTGACACTCGATTTCGCTTAGGATTTAAGATGGATGCAAGATTAAGACTAGACTAGGAAATAAAACTTAAAACTATATACTCGTCCACGTATACAATTAATGTTTTTTTTTCGGCCAGTCTCTTTTCGCAGAAGTAGTTTGGAAGAGTTTTCTCTTTAGCGGTAAGACCGCCCCGTTTGTATTGTATTGTATTTGTATTGACCTAATTAATCCCCTATTTATCAAGCGAGCGAAGTAATTGCGTTGCTTCAATATCTGCTTCGATTTCCTTCAGTTTTGCAGGCACCATAATAGTGGTCAAGTAAAAAAAACTCCATTGCACGAAATTGGTTAACACGAATTATTACCGCAGTCTTCAGAATACAGCCTTTATTTCTGTATAATTATTATTCTATCCATGTCCGATCTCAAGCTAAAGGGACAACGTAACCCACAAATGTACGGCACGTAGATATGAACGTAATTATCGGACAAATTATAGGCTTTTAAGTAATCCTTGCCTCGGGTAATGATCGGCATTTGTTTGGAGGGTACAATGGAATTTCTGAACGATATTATCTCCGCTTTTTATCCCAGTTCTAGGTGACAAAACGAGAATATTAATTGCTGTTGCATAATACCTGGTTATTTTTATTTTAACTCTGGCTATAAAGTAACATTTTTCATACGCTATACGCCTCTTACGGTATTTGTAATACGGTCATACAAAGTAGTGGCGAGGAGAAGACGTAAAATTTTGTTCACTGGCAGCAATGCAGAAAACTTCAGATCGTATCTAGACACGCGGCAGCGTGTCCAGCCAAGTTCACCCCAGGAACTGGCGGACAGCATCCGTGTGTTATATTACACGAACCGTTTGGAGTCACTTTTGACCCCCCAATAACTCCAAATCTATCTAACATAAAAACATGAAATTTGGTACATATATTAAGATCTTTTACAACAACTAGAACCCCGTATCTCAAAAATATAGGTTTAATAGTTATTGAGATATTAAATTTAAAAAAACGGCATTTTTACCACTGACTGACTGACTCACTAGTCACTGACTCATTAGTAATCAAAAACCTAACCCACTTCCAGATGACCTAGAAAACTGAAATTGGGCATGCAGCTTGGTAATTATGTGTATACACCAGAAAAAAAATCAGAAAACAGTGATTTTATTACTAGTTTTATTATTATTATTATTTATGCTAGTTACTTCAGAACTCCGTCATTTATTAACCGATTTGGAAAATTCTTTTTTTGTTTGAAACGGTATACTTCCTAGGTGGTCCTATAGTCATCGGGTCAGAATCCGATCATAGGGTCCTGGAGAAATCGAGGGAACTCTTCAAATATTTTAGGTGCACCTATAGCGGTTTGGGTATTTTGAATAGTAACTCGTGCATTCGCTCTGGGAAAGCACCATTGGATGAAGTTTGACAAAAAGTAATGATATCCCATCAAGTTGCCAAATAGACAGTAAAACTAATCTAGTGCCAAACTTGGCAACTTTTCAGATAATCTATGGAACTTGGCGCCCATTTAGATCTCAATTCTTTTGTCGGTGAACTTGGCTGCCATTTTGCACATTTATGTTTTTGATGGGATATTTGTCACGTGACGAAAAATCCCGTTCCAGTTCATCTTTTTATCGTTCTACTTAGGTTATGAAAGGTGATAATGCCTAGGTACTGATTATTCTTTCCCTACATATATGTATATTTTACCACCCACGTGTTAAGCTACTGGAATCTAAACATCATTCTTGTTGCACAATATAATATTCTGTTTTCGAATTGAGCGCATTGCAGACACAGTTATAAAATAATTTTCCTTCAATGTAGAAACATCGCGGTTTATGCACGTTTATGAATGCAAATGTTTGTGTCAGGGACTCCGAGATAACGCCGCTGTCTCTTCGCCATACTAGTTATATCATGTGATGTTGTGTTCTGTTAAATGGAAATGGAAAAACCCATGAAAGATTTGTATTTTATTTGATTATGGTAAAGAGGCTTGTGGCTGAAAATAACTATGTTTTTTTCCGACATACCAGACAAGCCGCTCGAAAATATCTGACGCGAGTTTTTGAAATGAGGAACATTTACGTGGTAAATCAGCAAAGAATTTGCAGAAATATTAAGTTTGCTCCAATCTAAACGCAGTACAGTCAGCATCACAATTACCTACGCAGTGTTTTTAATTTAAAAGTTTTTATTATAGGGGTATAAAAAAAGCATTTTAAAAGTCTTTATTATAGGGGATAAAATCTTTTGACGCCTTCATACTTATACATACATAGCTACTTTTGATGATGACTTTATACCATTAATGGATTTATACATGTTAGCGCTTGACTTTATAAGAGCGGCTCGTCCTTTCAACTACTTCTGCAGCTCATTGTACTCACCCTTGCACACTTAGGCACCTTCTTTACCTGAGATTTATTTTATATATATTTTGTTTTGAATATTTAGACTTTGTAAATGACGTATCGTGTTGTCTCCAAGATTACGCGGCAACGCACGGCAATCTGTTTAATTTTATTATTAAAGTATGTGGTCAAGACATTGTCGGGTGAAAATGTCATGGATACCGTCGATTAAGCGATCCATTCCATATTTATAAACTAAACTTGCCTAACGGCTGTCAGCCTCAGTCATACCTCTCTAGATAAAGTTTAAAGCGCTAGTGTGGGAAGTTGGTATTTACTGAACTCAGGCTGCAAAATCTGTAGTAGTACTATTATAATACTGGTATCTTATTTTGTCGCCCGCTCTTGTTTTTATGCGCACCAATCCTAGCACCTTTTGTTGATGTTAATGTTGATGGTAACGTATCCAGCAACTTCGGTCGAGGTCAAGTCTTGGATGGGTAATCGTTTTAAGAGGTACTAACTGAGCGCTCCCATGCTTTAGAAAGCACGTTAAGCCGTACATTAGGTAGCGCCTCCCCACTCAGGGACCGGCTTGATGAAAGCTCTAGACTTTCGGGACTTTATACATATAAGCCAGTCCCGGGACTGCAAACCGTCTTTGACGTCTCCCTATTAACACCACGCTCCGCGCAGAAACAAAAGGATTTATCTCATTGCATGGTCAAGACGCGCAACGCACTGCAGTTAGTTGGGATCACATGCAATGCAGTGGCAGTGGGTGGGGCACATTGCACTTAGAACCCATGGCCGTTGGGGCGGAAAGGATCTCGAGTGGCGACCACGTACCGGAAGGCGCAGCGTGGGTAGGCCCCCACAAGGTGGACTGATGAACTGGTAAAAGTCGCAGGAGTCCGCTGGATACGGGTGGCGCAGGATCGGCCATTGCGGCACTCTTTGGGGGAGATCTTTGTCCAGCAGTGGACGTCCTTCGGCTGATATTATCATGATGGTGATGACATGCAATATATTAGGAAAACCGCTTCCGCTGCCGCCGCCGCTTAGCCGTGACCGAGCCCTAGCATAAGAAGTACACAACAACTCATCTGCATCGGGAATCCTTATTAGTCCCACCCATAATACACCGTAATTCAATATTGCAAGTTGTAATAACTAGATTAATTAAGGGTAATAACTACCGAGGCTAACCAATAAAGCTGGTGCTGGTGCGAAATTTAATCAGTAAAGAGGTTGCACTTACCTCGAACTTTGGCCTACGGTGCATTACAGAATAAATAGAATCAGTGGAGACACTTCTTGTTAGGGTTCATAGGTGTCCATATCAGGATAGTTGCCTAAACTATCAAAGCTACATAACGTGGATCCAAATGTATTTTTTGGTATGAATAAGTTCATTTAGGCTGACCATCCGTACATTTTAAAAAGGTACGTATTTAGGACAGTAGGTTTACGGTGTCTCTGCAGGACAGTAGGTTTACGGTATCCACATGTCGGTCAAATATTTGAAACGTTACTGAACATATTCACAGATCGCCTATTACACGTTCTCAATTTTTATTTTTGTGTATTTATTTATTTGATTCAGGCAACAAAGATCCATATGAACACATACCTTACAGACATACATATATTATTTACATTTAAACATAAACATAAATACCTTCAAGATTCTGCACAAGGGTTCAATAAAAAAATGAACACAAAATGTAATTTATGTAAAATGAGAAAGAGTTCGCAATCGCATTCAGGATTTTGGTATTCACTTTTTTTAGGTAACGATTTTAAACCAAATTCATGGCGATAGGTCATAGCGCACTGACTTCGTCTAAGTTAACCTTGCTCAACCGAACTTGGTCCGTACTGTTAAATGTTACTTGTAAGCTTGCACAAGAGATAATATAGCTGTACACTTGGTAACCAATCAGAGGGAAGAACTCATTGCACTGCAGTGTTTAGATAGAGAAGACATTCTGGCGTAGCGTCGGCCAAGAAAGTAATCTGTAGTTCTCGACTCTATTGCGTATAGGTATGTTAAGAGGTATACCCTTTTGAACTAACTGTGCCGTTGCTGTGCATAAAGTAAATACCTTCAGGTATTTTATTTCTAGCAAAGAAAAACGATTACCATAATAGTAGTATTATGGTGACAAGGTTTACAAAGTCCATTTAAAATGTATGTCCTTCTTAACATTAGCTTTATAAACAATGGTATAAGAATAAAAAAACGGCCAACGGCGAGAAGGGCTCGCGCACCGAGGATTACGAACAATTAAAAAAACAAATGTTATTTATCAATACATTGGTATTTTTTGTTACAATATACGTAATTAACCACATTATCACCAAATTTGAAGTTCATAAGCATTATCACCAAATTTGAAGTTCATAAGCTAATGCGAAATTAAAAATTCTTCGTAAAAAATGTGTGACAGACGACAGACGCGAGTGACAGCAATAGAGGACCCCTAAAAACAAAAAATCCATATCAAAGTCGTATTATAAAAGAATCCCGTGTTCGTTGCTTAATTGTATCTTGAGCTTCGACTTAATTTTCAAGCTTAATCTTTGTACCTACTCGTACTAAAATTAATGTTATCGATTAAATCTTAATTGTTTCTCTGTCAATATTTCACTAGAATTCATTACTCACGATTCAATTTCGAATCGCCCCTAGACCTTGATTAGGCTTGGCTAGGTCACCTACACTGAGGCTTTCCAGGCCATTATACTCAAACGTAGCTGACGCTTAGGTCATTTTGCTGCATATTAGTATCGCTCAATACAGACTTTAAAGACAGTTGAAATAAGGACCTTTTTGGTTTGTAAGGTACTTAATCACTAAGGTCACATAAACTAGACCAATTAATCGAGTTACCGTATTCCACGATTCGCATTCACTCGTAATATACAAATAGAAAACCTATGTAGTTGCTTTATATAATTAAATGGAATAACAGGTTTCTGTAAGTGTACTGGCTTATAACAGCTTTATTGCTGAATGCAGCTCAATGATAATGGAATTTTACACTATTGGTAAGGCCGTTTTCTAAAGGCAAAAAATATCCATTGTACTTATTTCGATTGGACGATCTACTGCGGTCCATTATTCGTCAAATTCACGAAGAAGCGCTCATGGTTTTAGTTATAACGTGTAGACAAAATCCGTCAAAATATTAGTCATTAAAATTACTTTATAACTGCTGGAAAAGTCGGAAAAAAATAGAAATAAATATTTTATTCTTTGTCAAGGTAAATTTACACGTGCGTTGTAACAATGAAAATGAGTTACGCAAAAATAGAACTTCCGTCTCGAAAGTTTTCATGATTCTTGATTTAGAAAATCTCTTATACACTGTTATAATAATTCAAGGAAATACAGTATCATTTTGAAAACAACTAGCACCTATTGTCCAAGTTTTCATGTCGCGCAAATTCCTCTCACATTAGCTCGTTAAGGTTATCTTCAACACTGAAGCTGCAAAGATATTACTATTTGTATCACGTGCACTGCGGAGTAAAACTGGATAAAAATAGGGTTTCCACTTTCACCTACTGTAAAAACACTGTAGGAATTTTGAACCTAATACATTATTATTAGTATTTCAATTGATATTAATTCTTGTATAAATGTGGCCATGAATACGAGTAAGTGGACTGTAATCAGAGGGCCTACCGCGAACTGAAAACGATATAATTATTTCCCCCTCTGTCGCTCAAATGTTGTCTTGCAGTGCGACAGGGAGATATATATTTTGTTTTCGATTCACGCCTGTTCCTCTAGTACGAGTAAGTTCGGCTAATCTCGGCTCACGCGCACCCCTGGGGTTTTGGTATAGATGTTCGCGCTAGGAAAGAAATAGTGCGTGCTATACGGCGAGCGGGATGTCATGTTTTGAATTTTGTATCTGTCAAACATCGATTATTTTCGACGGAAGACCTTGTGTACGTAAGTACTATTTTAATAATAAAGTTAATGGCTCTAATTGTTGTGTACAGTTTCTCTCAAAGGACACTTCTTTATGTGGACGCAATAAAAGCGAAATTCATCAAAAGCGACATATGTTTTCGTTTTTGGAATTACTACCCTGCATTATTTCCGTATATGTATGATATACTACAGTTAGTTCCCTGAGTGTATTAAAACAAACCAAAAGTCTTCCCACTGTTATTGTAAGAGGAGTAGCAACCCTATCACCTACATTGTCCCTGCTATCTCAAACTACTAATTAAAAATAAATCCGTGTCTTATCGGCAAGACGCGGACGTGTAGGGTGTACTTAAACAAAATTGGAAGTTTTGCTTCTAGACGTTCGGGGTTTATCTGAAGTTTGAGAGAATAGAGTGAACACTTCCATGAGTATATTGGTTTTTTACCTAAAATAAGTGTGTGAACACGGGAGTGATGAGTGTTTAGTCCATTAGAGCACATTTTCACTGGTCGTCAAGAGAAGGATAGTACAAGCTTCCCGCATGCGGGACGCAGACTTTAACGCCTAATTTAAATGCACCCTTAGCGATAATGGCACGATGTTTTTACAGACTCTGGCATTTCTTGCGAGTAAATACCATTCTCAGACTCTCTCTGCAAGAAATATTAATTTTTACATATTCAAAATGTTCGACAAGAAACGTGTTAACAAAAGCGAAAATTGAGCAATTATGCACCGAGTGGAAGGGAAGTGACCGTAACGCATTTAAGAGTGTGCTTTAATAGGTTACAACTGAAATGTATTTCAGATACATAATTCTTGATTATATAATTGTTTCTTTTATTTACAGTATTTACAAGAATAGTAATAACGAAAGAAATATTTTAAAAAACAAAACTAAGGCTAGATAAAAAACCAGTAATACTATAAATAAAAAAACTACAGATAAATAATAATATAATTACATATAAGTAATACTATTATTGTTTCTTAAATTATAGCTGAAACATGGTTACAATTTTCTATATTTTCCTTTTTAACCTCTGCCTACTATAAAAAACATTGTTAAACGATTAAATCAAGCTAAATAATGGATGGAGTAGGAATCACAATTATAGCTAATTAGTTCAATCAATTGAAAATGAAATCGCAAATAGCACATACATAGCATCGAAAGTTGACAATTCTCCAAAACGGCCTAATACGAGTAAGGGCATATTTTCAACGCTCCGTGACATAACATTCCGCGCCAGACGTTGTCTACTTTCCCCGTATGTCAAGCAAGAGCCTTGTGACTATATTTGCTTCTATAACAATTAAACCAGTCTAGCAGGCCCTAGCGATATGGCATAGTAAACTATTGGCCATAGAAAGCTTACTCTCACTGCTCGGGACTACATATCAGACGTTGTATATGGGAAAGTAACTGGAGCACTTAGAACGCCTCAATGTTCTGAACTGGAATGTAAGCTGTAAGATTGCTTGGGTAAAAAGCCTACTATTATTGAGTATTGTGAAGGGCGCATCAATATCTTACGAAAACTCATGCCCGTATTTTCAAAGGGAAAGGCAGCACATGACGTAAAATTTTCAAGCGTAGGTATTTTTACCGGTGCCGTAGCCCATCGTCCATAAAATACTTCAAACCTAGTTCTATAGTCAACCCATGGTGAGAACCGATGGGTGCTATTCTAACCCGATACCACACGTTGATTCATTAGAAATAGAAATATCATCAATCATGATCATATTATCCTTCCTAGTAATATTATAAACTCGAACGTTTGTAAGTATATAGGTACATGGATGTTTGTTACTCTTTCACGTAAAAACTACTGAATGGATTTAATGAAACTTTACAATAATATAGCGTATACATTAGAATAACACATAGGCTACAATTTATAAAGATATTGTGTGAATTGTCCAAATACTAATCCTGCGCAGACGAAGTCGCGGACACCAGCTAGTATATTATATTTCATACATTGTCTACACGCCTCAGGTATCCTATACATTGCCTAGATATTGTAAAGAATACCTGAATTCTACAGATTGCAGGATAGATACATATTGTAAAGCAAAATCCGCTATATTCATCCGATTATTCCGCTGTTCTGTAGTTTTATTAATGTGGATAGTTTTTACATATAAATACAAGCATGATACTACACTAAAACGGGTAAGCGTAAAATGAAACGGCGCAGCGCACGTGGCGGAATACTCGCAAACATACCTAACTCATAATTACCTATGTTAGGCGGAGTCCCGGCATATCATTATTGAACACGCATGCGCGCCACTCGCCCTTAAGTCTAACCTTAGAGTTCATCTGTCATATGAACGACATCTGAACGATTTACGTCTTTGTATTTTGTAAGAAAAATATTACGCTACTGAGAATCCTGAGAACAAAGGAATGTCGTATAAGGGCAAGCATTGAGGTTGACAGTTAACTATTATGTCAACTTTGACATCTAGGTATATGCGTGGCTTAGTCTGAGACGGGCCTGACAGTAAAATAATCTTTCAATTTTACTGCAAAAAGGTTTCAGCTTATCGTCTCTCTAACATAGTTGTAATATAATTTGTAAGTATTTGTCAAACTCTGCTATAATCGTATTAAACAATATTTAAAAATATGTATTTGATATTTTATGTATCGAATTTAAATTATTTGTCGATGACTGTTATAGGCATGTCATAGAGATATGCTCAATTTCATACCCCAGTTTAAAATAAATAAATAAATAAAATAAATATTGGGGGACAATCTTACACATCCCCTTCTGTCATTAAGACTTTTGGAATCACGGCCCTTAAAATGATTCCCTTATTAAAAGTATATAATCTAGGACCTGACTACACTCCTGTAGGGTAGTACGCGTAAGTATGGAAAGTTTCTGTTCAAGAATATTTAGGAGTGTTAGTAAGTATTCTAGACTTGGGTTGACATCCGCCACCTGGTACATTTTCCAGCTATGATGTCATACTTAGTTAAGGGTGGTGGACGCCGGGTATCCTCTAGGATGCAACTAGGAATAACGCTAGGATGATGATGATGATGAATTTTTTGTATGGATAAAATTGGCATTAGGCGTATTTTTGCGAAAAAATCAGCCGTTCCCTGTCAGGAAGAGCAAAAACTTTATTTTTGTAAATGATTTTTGTTTTTTTATGAAACCCAGTGGTTCTAGAATCACTTCCATTTGACAGCTCCCCCCCCCCCCCTAGAAAACAATGTTTCTTTTTACAGACAAAAAATTATGACATCTTAGTTAAAAACTGTACCAGGTGGTGGATGCCCGCCTAAGTCCGAAATACTTACACACATCTAACTAAACGTAACGTCGACGGTGAACTCCTGACAAATTGATTCTTAAGCATTTTATTTATCCAAGCAAGAGCATCCCGCAAGAGCCTGCAAATTATTGGTAAAACATAAAAAAAAGTAAGTGTTCATGAAAAATTCGAATACGAGCAGAAGTATTCCTCTATTTTCTCATTAGAGGTACTTATAGCGGAGAGTTGTATGGACCGCGCGCTTACCTGTATTTGATCAATCTGTCGTTACCCGGGACTGCGGCAGTATGAAACTACCACCGGTTAGGAAAAATAAACCTCTGCCACGAGAAGAACCAGTGTATGAAACTCCGCGAGGTGTCATTTTATCAAAACAATGATGGTTTAATATAAAATTACAGTGTCAGCTACTACAAAATTACAATGCTGCAGTAGAAAACCTATTAGGTGAAGGAACCCGGCATGCATACATCTGCGAATAAATTCAAAGGAGAAACTGTCAAATGTCATATGTCAAATTTTGACAGTTCCCATATAAAAACGGGTGAGGAGGTGAGAGGTGACGACTAGTCGGTTTGAGAATAACACCCCTGGACGTATAGTCCACAACAAAAGTATATGATCATTTTAGTACCTTGTCACTTTCACTACTTTGATGCATCCTAACTGTCGCAGTATTGTTACGTTAGTGTAACAAAATACAAAAATCATTTTCTATTGACTGTACGTAGTGTACATATCCCCAAACACAGAAACTCATTAATTGAAACAATATCTTCAGAAGAGGGGCTCTCATTTTAAAATTGGATTTATTCTAAGATCTCAATACAAAGTCATTGACTCCGTTGATTAGAAACTCGTCAGAATAAAAAGTGATATGTCCGTTTTCGTAACGGAAAAGCCGAGCCCACTGTTAGTCGTTGTAAAAAATTATTTTCTAATCCATCTGCCATGGTAATAAAGGCTATTATGGAATATCGTGTTTGCTAATCGCTGGAGGAGATATGGAGTTGTTGTCAACCTTTTTTGAGGAACTATTATTTTATTACTACAGGCTTTAGACATTTAACTTTACCGGTAAGTAAAAGTATGTACCGTAAACTCTGGAATACCTTTTTCGCTAATTCCTGTACGTGGTATGGAATTGTCAATCTATGTTTAATTACCGGTAAATAAGTGTTTATTTATTTAAACTTTATTGCACAAATAAATAAATGGACCCGGGTATGTCCTAAAACTACGACCAAGACGACCGGGGGATGGGCAGCAGCATCCCTGGAGTACGGTGGAGATACTGCGATCGCCAACCCGCATGCCAAGCGTGGCGATTATGGCAAATACCCCCCGTGAATTTGGGGGAGGCCTATGTCCAGCAGTGGATGTCCTTTGGCTGATATGGTGGTGGTGGTGGTGGTGGTGGTGGTGATGGTGGCACAAATAAATATTACTTACACACATTAAAATTGTTTTCTAATCCATCTGCCATGGTAATAAAGGCTATTATGGAATATCGTGTTTGCTAATCGCTGGAGGAGATACAAATAAATACTACTTACACACACTAAATAAGACTTAATACCTCAAGGCATTAGTGTAGGCAATTAATCGAATTTTCCAAGTCAATTCCATTTGGTTCACGTGTGGCGTTGGGTAAGGGCAGCACCTCACACCTTCATCCGTATTGTAAGAGACGACTATACAGGGTGTGGCCTGTAATAGGAGCAATAAATTTAAAGGACGCTTCCTTAGAGCATCTGCAGTAACCTCTTGTGTCCATTTTTTTTTTATCTTTTTTCAATTGGGAGAAATTTTGATCTAAAGTTACGACCTCCAAGTAATGGATCTTGGCACCCAGAGGTTATAGCGCGGCAGTCAGTGCTGATTTTGAGGTTGCTTCAAATTGTGACTCATAATCGTTGTCTCATTTTTGGTTTGAAAGAATATTTCAGGCATTTTTTAATTTTTTTTATTTACATTTTTAGTCTTGTTTGAATAAATTGTTATTAATATCACTCCAGTTGAGTAAAAAAGTACAGATAAGCTACATTTGCGAAAAATATTCAAAAAAAAAACTTTTTTTTTTCAATTAAAATCATTTGGAAATAATTGGTGGAGAGCTCAATAGTGTACCGTTTAATTTTTTGCTCCTATTACAGGCCACACCCTGTATAAATAGTTTCGAAGTGTGCTTTGGACGATGGGCTAGCAACCTGTCACTGTTGTATGACATTTTCCCCATCTATAAACATACATGTAATAGTATAATAATCCCCGCAACAAAGGGGTTGTAAGTGCGTGAGTACGCTCTGAGATATGTAGCCTTGCATTTTCCTTTCGGATATACAGGCGTGAGCTTGTATATATGTCTCAGGTCTAGAGAACTCTATGACTACAGTTTTCGTTTTGTACCAAGCTGGCAATTTATGTGAAGAAATTACGACGATCAAGCAAACCGCTTAAGTCAAACGCTGCACTCTAAGCGTAAGTGAAATAACCACACATTTGGTAGAAATTAAATAGTTAAATTTCCATGAGCGTCATTTTAAAACGTATTTTATTATATGATTTAATTATCAGATACTCTGTTGGTAATTGTAGATCTGATAGCCTCGGAGGTCAGTACACCCCTTGGCCGAGTTTGCCCTTTGGGCAACCGGTGTCATAACTTACGCTCCCTGTTTCAAACTTCGGAAATGCTTGAAATTCTGGCGAAAAGACATATACAAATGGTTTTTGAAATGTATTTATTGAAAGGGAGAATTAGTCAAATACTCGGAGTTATCGAAGCGCTATTTAACGAATACTCAAGCTTGGGATTATTTTACATTCGAGGTGGGTCGTAAACTTGTTTGCCACTGTCGTTGTAGGACAATTTTTTTTATCAATCAAAGGATGTCAATGATATGAGTTGAATAACATTCTGCATTGCCATACACATAGTCGTATACAGAATAAATATTAGTACTTACTTGCAGAAGGGCCACTGTCTAACAAAATGATATTTGAAAAGTAGAAAACTCATAATATGACATCCCGCTTCAGCGCATAAGCACGTGCCCTTTCGTCTAGTTAGGGTTGTTACATTTGCGTGTTATCGTCGGCCGCGTGACGTTTAGTTTTTTCACGTTGAAATGCGGGGATTAGCGATGAACAAAGTAAGAAAATTACAATAATCAAGACCGGTAGCATCTGCTATAAGTACCATATTCGTATGCAATTGTAATTTGCATACAAAGTAAATAGAAACAGGCTTTGCCAAGTGTCATTTAATTCATATTTTTATTGTTTCCTAGAAACTATGCGTAGTTGTGGCTGAATTAGTTATTTGTGATTTTATTAATTTATTATGCGTCTGTAAGATGTTATAAATAAGTTAATGAATTTGAAAAAATATGTACCTACATTTTCTAAACCTTGAATGTTAAACGATTTTACAGCAAACATTAATAGTTGACACAAGCCATAAAACTAGAAGAGCATTGAAAATGGGTACAGTTTTGTAAAAAAACGAAGGAAATTCATATTCAATTTTCTTTGTTTACGAGTCGAGTGTATATTTTATGTTAAACAGGCACGATCAATTAATTATTATTATTATTATTTGTATCTCCGTTTTTAAACTTTACAGCCCGGTCATTTGGAAAACGCCTACGCGTGGAAAAAAACCAACACGTAGAGGCCTTTGGGAGACGAAGTTTGATGTTTTACACCTATTAGAACCCATTGATGGGTACAACGGTAGATACCCGTGAACCGGTCCCAATAGGCGTCGGTGCTATTGTATGTGAAGTGGAAAGAGAATGAACTGGGCTATGGTGATGAAGTTTGGATGGATAATAAGATTGGGCTATTGCAAAGAGTTCCGGACACCTGCCATAACATTGTAATTACAACGTTATCGAGGCAGGCAGTGACTAGCCGCTCCTAAGATGGGCCCCTGAAAACGCCGTCGTAAAGACGGCCAGGAGCAACACCGGTGTGAGCGGTTCAGGGGTGTCGATAGGTGTGCTGCGCTTTCTCCGAAATTACTCGCGGCGTTATGCCCTTTAACACTTCCACCCCTGGAGCATATAGCTCTAACGACTCCTCTCTGGTCAGCCAATGAAGGCAAGTCAGAGCTGAGAGTCCTGCGGGCCCCCTTACGGTTCCACTCCGACCAACGAAGACACGCCGGAGACGGAGGCCCTGACCGACTCTCGGGAGCACTCGGGTCCGTGGGGTCTTTGCTCCCAAACAGCTCGCCACAAGCTGCCCTGCGGGCTTATTATTATTATATTATTTTAGAAAGGCAGCTGTCGCTGATATGTCTAAATCAGAGTTCACTTAGCACACGTTCACACTACTTATTTTATAGATTGTCAAGCTTGTTTTTAAACTGGTTAACACTTCTGGCGTTCACTACTTCTGAGGGTAATTTGTTCCATGCCTTTACTATTCGATTAGAGATTAAGTTTTTGCCGATATTTGTTTAATAAAACAATATATTATTATGTCTTTTCCGCTCACGGGACAATGGTGTCCCGGACCTTTGGAAGGCGTGCGCGGAGCCGAAGTACCGAGGTACCGAAGTACCAACCGAGTACCACATAGCCAACACGTAGATGCCCTTTTGACAATTTAATGAAATGCAAGGGGTACACCGAGCGTATGCTGTCCCTGCCCGTGTCATGGGACGCACACAGAGACAGCACCCGCCAGGGTGTACAGGAACTATTGCTGGTTGATGGAATCTAAATGAACCGGACTATTGGGTGAATATGATGGACTAATGGCTGGGCTATTGAATGAGACAACTGACGTCTACCTAATAAAACTGTCTCACATTTTTATCTCAGGCAGATTTATTATTATTATTATTTATTAGTTTAGTTTTGTTAAATAAACAATAAAACAGATTTATCACAATACACATATACACTACCGCTCATAATTAATTAGGCACACATACCTTTTTCCATACATCTGTATACAAAAATAACTTTCAGAAATACACTGCCAAGTCAGAGTCCCTTGACAGTTTTGCGTGCATTTTGCGTTTTTTTAATTAGCTGACTTATTGAGCCTTAAATCGGTGCCAGAGACCCCCCTTTTAAAATGGTAGTATTATTTTTGCAATGACTTAAATGACTACTAATTGCTGGTTCATAGAAAAGTGTAGTGTGTTTGTAAGTCATTTTTGTATAAATATGTATGGAAAAAGGTATGGAAGCCTAAATAATTATGAGCGGTTGTGTATATATGTATATGTACTTAAAGTAATTAACGTTATTCTATACATTGGCGACTAGAAATTATGGAAGTAGCAATGCCAGATGATATTTTGAAACGATGAGGCTCTTAAACAAGCCATCGTGGTTATGATTAAAAAGAAATCAGTTAATGTCTTATTAATAAAAACGCAATAACTTGTAAAACATTAAAAATTATTTCGAAAAATCCTAAAAATAGAAAATTTAACATTAAAAGTCTATACTAACATATTAGAAATTAAGTTATCTAAAATCTGAACGTTTGATATTCCGAAATTGTGACAATTTTGTTTTTTTTAAATATAAATTTCGCATGTGACAAGAGCACGGCATATCGAGCTACAAGTAAGACCTAGCGACAGAGCAGAGAGTAAGATAAAATTTTGGGAGCACCACGGCCCTTAAACTGAAGGAAACTCTTGATTCTAACGGCTAGTGCAAACACTTCTAGTTCAAGCGCTTTCCCTTTAGGTATTTAAGTTAGAAATGTTCGAACCAGAAAACTACGTCGGAAGTGACTTGATGGTTTAGGTAAATGATTCTATAATTTCTATTAAATTTTTGGTAAAGGACCTTTTGATAAAGGGATGTTTACCGTATAGGCTTTCTGTGCGATATTAACTTTGGTCAGAGATAGAATTTCTATTTTAAAATCTAATTAAATCCCGACGCAACGCATAAGAGGAGTGTGATAATTTTAAAATTTGGTACCCTTTTTGTATTTTTGCTACCCGTTGGCCTAGGCCGACAAGTATTTATTTCTTTATTTAAAGTGTAGTTTATACAAGATTAGTATCTTAGTATCGGTTATTTAAGAGTAGCCCTACTTGTACAGCAAAACTTAATAGGAATCACCAACGGTGTCGGTAATTAATTTACTATCTGCATGCCTACCTACTTAACGTAACACATCAATGATACTGTCATAGCTGTCAGTGTCAGCCACTCATAATAACATTACGTCTTATTGTGATTCTAATTATTCTGTCATCATCTCGAGCCGTCGAATCATATTCATAAGCCAAAGTAGAAGTTTGAAGGGCGATATGGTAAACAGTAATTATTAATTAGCTGTGTGTTTGAATAGGCATTTATGCAATAAAAAATGTTTAATCATGTTTTTAGTAGGAAATAGTATCAAGTACAATGTTGGATATTCGTGCCAGTGCCTGATATTAATCCATAACTTGGTATTTGAAGGGGCTCCACGTGACGTAATCGATTTTTGAAGAATTATGTGTTGATATTCCGCCTTCAAAACTATAGTTATATTTATGGCACAAACGGTTTACCGACAGAACCGGTTTACCACGAGGCAGCCTGACCCCAAACAATATCAAACATGATTAAAAAAGCCCATTTACGTAATTATATATATATGTATATATATAGATAACCTATATTATAACTGTCCTTTATTTACGTCTCTAACAACGTATAGAGATTTTTCACAAAATTTCCAACCAAACCAACTTATGTATAATAATTGTTTTTAATTGTTACAGGTACGTAAAAACATATCTACGACAAATAACTTCTGCCAAATTGTCCGTCAAGTGGTAAGTTCTAACGTCAAACGCCGTTTCTTTGCCGCTAGTTTTGCGATGAAGGTAAAAGTCATTAAAGAAGCAAAACAATAGAATATATTGTCTATCTTTAAAAAGTATAATTATTTGATCATTAATATTTTTAGAGCTTGACAAGAAGCGTTGCTCCAAAGGACAGTAAACCTAATTGCTTGACCTAGTAATAAAAAAAAAGGTTTTACGAAGGAACTCTATCAAGCCCATTCACAGTCACCGCCTCAATAAATAAAAGTATTGACTTTAACGACCTCCTCAACCCAACATGTCCTTTTTAACGCCATCTTTAACTCCCCATGAACCCGAGTAAATACTAAGCCCCCTACGATATTCGTTACGTATGGTAATACAAGCTCAAAATTTATGTTACCAGCGTAAAATTGTCAGAATGTATTCGAAATTCGAATACAGTTGTGGAAAGTGTCAGGAAAATAAAAAATCCACTCAAAAGTAACGGTCTTTGAAGGCATAAAAATAGACCGATTTTACACGTCGCTAGAACCCCATGCCCGATTTTATTCGCTGACGTAAAAGTCGCGTTCAATAAAATTTTAACAGCTCCTGACAACGAGCCGCCGGAATTTCCTTACATGCCGCGGACCAAGTTCAAGAAATGTTTTTTGTTTTTTTCAATTTTGAAGTGGGGTAGAATTTTATATTTTCGGCATTTGCATTTTTGCTTTACTATCTAGTAAAGCAATGAAAAGTCTGGGTGTATCTACACCCACATTGTTGCTCGTCCGTAAGCGTTAATACACTTAATTTGTCAAGAAAACCGCTTTGAAAGTGAAGAACTTCATGAAGTGAATGATTACTGTCTCTTCTTTCATCTTATAGTTTGATAGAGACAAATTGATAGGTGTGTTGTAAAACGCTTTAAGTCCATCGCTCGTTTGTTCTGACACATCCACAGAACAAATATATTCCGTGGACATATCTATGCGTGTCACGTAAGGAAATAACATAGTAATCGAACATATTAATTTGCACAAAGTCACTTGATTACAATGATTTCTTTTAATTCGATCGCAGATACACTAAGCGCTACATTTTTTCGACTTTTTCATTTTTAAATATAAAAATACCTCCTTTTAAAATACGATTATTTGTGAATTACAGAGATTTTTATCCACCTATTTTATTCACTTACATCAACCGTGTTTATTAATAATAAGTAATTATCAATAATGTCTTTAGCGCTAGTAACTTGGGCCACATTATCAACAAGAAAAAGGAAAAGTTCAAGAAAGTAGCAGTCCGACCAACCTAATAATATTACAATATATGCTCGTACCATACAAACTATTCCACTTGTAACTTCGCTTCTTGTTAGCATTGTGTTTCCAACGGAAGACTATTTTCAACTTCGCTGTGAAGATATAAAGAAATAAATGCAAAAATTCACAAGGAAAGAGGGCTTTTGAACAGTCGTTGTTGCAGCCAATCAGAGGGGATTAAAATGGGAATTTGCTGTTCTGGTTCACAAATTAGAAATAAATTTTAAGAACTGACAGAGCTAATAGCGCTATACAGGGTGTTGCCTGTAATAGGAGCAAGAAATTAAATGGTACACTATTGAGCTCTCCAGCAATTATTACCAAATGGTTTTATTTGAAAATAAAAAAAGATTTTTATGGAACTTTTTTTTCGCAAATCTGGTAAATCGCACTACTGGTGTTATATTAATAACTATTTATTCAAAAAACACTAAATAATTATTTAAAAAGAAATAAAAAATCCCAAAAATATACTTTTAAACCAAAAATGCGACAACGATTATGAGTCATAACTTGATGCAACCTCAAAATCAGCATTGACTGCCGCGCTATCTCTGGGTGCCAAGATCCATTACTTGAAGGTCATAACTTTAGATCAAAATTTCTCCCAATTGAAAAAAGTTATTTTTTTGGACACAAGAGGTTACTGCAGATGCTCTAAGGAAGCGTTCTTTTTTATTGCTCCTATTACAGGCAACACCCTGTACATTTTCCGTTGCATTGAAGAACAGATTGCAACCATATTCGCCAGGGTCAAGGAAATCGAAACACTTACCTTTTTCGCTCTTGTCACAAGGACAATAAGAGTTAAAATGGTACATGTTTACATTTGCTTTACTGTACGTACTAATAACTTTGTTTTTTGATAAGCCCAGACAATGATGTGTTAGGAATCCTTAATCCGTTAGTATGTACTGACTGACCCAGTTAAGTTTTTGGATGCACCATACTACGCGGAGTATAATATTCTCAATAAATTTACACTAAAAAGTCTTTCACACAGTTTACTATATACTAATAAAGAAACGAGAAAACCAAATAATTTAGTACTTCGTACTCAGAAACAACCTACAAAATTCACGACGGTAAAACTAGTCCACTAATAACTTAGCCACATAAATTAGTACCCTGCCGCCGACAAACTAAACTGTTTTCCTTTCCAATGCTAATGGTGTTAGTTTTTCCAACCATAGATAATTTCCCCGGCAATTACTCTATGGACATAAAGTCTACTGCCAGAGATTAGTAAATTATAAAGGCTGTCGCGTTTTTTTTTTTAAATAATGTACCAGCTCGAGCTAGTTTGACTATGGAGAGGGTAATTTGTATGATACTTAAACCCTATGAACTCAACGTGAAATCTCCTAATAAATGTCGTCAGTATTGTAGGCAGAAGTCTTAGTGCCATACATACATAAGAAGGCTGATTGAATACAGTCTTTATAATTTACTTGTCTACACCAGTTACTTTCCGCTATGCCGCATTACCTACCTGTGGTTTTATTGTTACTGTTCGCTCCTTAAAGTAATAGTGCCGTGTCGATGGTCGGCTTGAATGTTGTACTGCGTTTGTTAAATCATGTGTTCAAATCATTACTGTAAGGTTATATATGTTTTTCAAAATATATAAAAGCACTGATTTCATACCTACATATATTGATTTTATAAAATTTGTTTATTACAATTGGTAATTTGTTTATTAAATTTGTACGTGCTAATTTATTTGTGCAATAAAGTTTAAATAAATAAATCAATAAAACGAGTGTTATCTAAACAATTTTCAGTACAATGTAACAACCCTTAAATCAAACATCTCAGGTTACTTGTTTTTACGTAAAAAACTATTCACCAAAGTGCCTTCTAAATAGAAAATATTTTTTGCAATTTTTTACAACCAAAGACAAAAATTAAAATTAGTACAAAACTAACTTAATCCTATCAACTGGTATGACACAAATTTTCAATGATTTTTGTGTTTGTTAGGCGATGAAAATGGTAAATTACGTTTTCTCGCTCTCCTGTAAAATTTGTCAAAATTGAGATACCTACTTGAATTTAGTTTAGGGCAGCCGTAGTATTCGAAAATGTCTACTGTATCCAACCAGCTTATCAAGTTGGGGAAAAACATCAAAACTTTCTAGTCACGTATCTGGTATTCCATTTCAGCCGCTCATTTGTGGAGCTTATTGTTATATCAGAGTTATGGGCACTTTTGCCTTTATTATTATTATCATACTAGATGAAAACCCGGCTTCGCTCGAGTGAAATAAATAAGAAAGAAATAAAGTAAACATTTATTCGTGACAGTTATGCAAACGACGAAAGAAATAGTGTACAAAAATGTGTAAAATAAAAACTTTACAACAACGGATTATGATGAAACTTCGTATAGAAATATAGTCTGTAGTCTGGATTAACATATGGAATAGGGAGTAAAAGATTACGCTGACGACGTCACGGGCAAAGGCTATCTTTGCAAGTTAATCCTAAGCATTTTTATAAGGGTAGTATTTAAAGGCATATAAAAATGTTGACACCGTAATCAGTACTGATTTGTATAGCTAAAATTATAAACGTTTATTAAAATTCAGTTCAGATGTATAATTGTTAAATATTGATGTGCCAGTCAGTATTTTTGGTGCGAAGTCAGAGCTGCTAACGTGAACGAAAACAAATGAAGTTTGTGTATCTCCCTCTCTGTCGAACTTGCAAAATCGAGCGACACAGAGGGAAATACACGATGTTCGTTCGTTTTCGTTTCGCGGTAGCAGCTCTCTATTCTCCGCCAAATTCTATTAAGTGGGGCCCTTTACACTCAATATTATGTGTCAATATTATCGCGATTTTTAAAATTGTATGGGGTCTGTTACACGCTTAATATTATCGCAATACTGGTGTGTCAATATTATCGTGGTTTGCAAAATCGTATGGATTTTTCTTCAATATTCATTGCACGTGATACGGATCGTGATATGAGTATATCGCGTGATAATAATAACCATGTAACAGGCCCCTATGGATGTTGCTGCAATATTAAGTATTTCGCGTGATAATAATAACAGTTGGTAATATTTTCTCCAATTAATGGAAGCTATTTAACAACTTGTTCCGTTTTGCCAAAGGTATTTCACATTCCGATACGCGCACCATCCAGGAATAGGAGCCGTCAGACCAGAGGGCCTACCGCGATCTGAAAACGAAGTATTTCCCTCTCCGCGCTCGAATATGCAAGTGCGACAGAGAGGCATATATATTTAGTTTTCGGTTGGTAGCACCTTACTCCGAGCGCGGCGGACGGTCGAAGAAAGTCAAAGAACATTCCGTGTGTTGTCTATCACACATATAATTTTTTAACTTTCCATCGACCTATGAACTTGAAATTAGGTGATAATGTTTATTATGAAGTATATTTTACCAAAAATATCAATATATTGATAAATCACATTTGTTTTTTAGTTGTACGGAACCCTCAGTGTGCGACTCCGACGCACTTGGCTGGTTTTTATTACATTTAGAATTTTATTTCTCTTATAGTAAAATACCCTATTCGTTTTAAAGTTGACGCCTGAGGGCCTACCGCGAACCAAAAACGAACTATCTTCCTCTCTGTCGTTCGAATATACATGTGCGAGAGAGAGGCAGATACTTCGTTTTCGGTTCGCGGTAGCGCGTCTAACGTCCGAGCGCGGCTAACGGCATTAGCTGGGGGTCTACTCCGAAATTCAAAATCCTAACTTCGTATGGTGCCGTCCCTTTCACTCTCGTGTCATAGACTATATGAGTGAAAGGGACGGCACCATACGAAGTTCGGATTTCAAATTTCGGAGTAGACCCCCAGTACCACTAAGTTATAAGATAGAGCGAGATAGGGATAGAATTTTGCTAGACGTTTAAAAGCCGTAAGTCACCTAGTAGCTTGTCACAACAAAATAGAGACGCAGCTTTAAGATGGCGGACAGACTCAGCAAACATTCAAGTGGTGTCCTTTACACGACTAATATTATCACAATACTGGGGTGTCAATATTATCGCAATTTTCAAATTTGTATGGATTCTGCTTCAATATTCACGTAATACTTATCGTGATATGAATGTATCACGTGAGAATAATAACCATGTAACAGGCCCCATACATTCGCTTTGTTGTGACAATCAGCCTAGCTAGCACGATAGATTATACCGTTACGTTTTATGTGGCGTTTTAATACATTTCGCCCATATAACGTGACGGTATAAGTTATCGTGCTAGCTAGGCTGATAGGTGTATAGAACGCTTGAAAACTACAAAAACAAAACGCTGCAGACGCGGCTAGCCGAATCCACGCCCAGCAACCTGGCCAACACACCGGACGCAAACATAGTTTACAATTTCCGAACGTACCCAACCCGACGCTGTCAACAGTATCTTCGTAGTAGTCTGTGCTGTCAACCAACAAATTTAATATGGCGGACCTTTTGTCGTAAAATTAACACTTTTTAATGCGAAATACGCGACAATCCGAATTTTGCGGATACATATGTTCAACTCGAAATCGTTATTTTTATACGTTCTTCAATTTGAGACAGGTCTCGTTCGGGTCTACCGTACCCCTGCACGAAATTATTAATATAGATAAACATACACGTGAACAGCGTTCGCGCATTGTTTGGAGTATTCTAAATTTCGAAAATGGAATGTCCCTTTTACTCTGAAGCTGTTGTTAGACGAATGAATGTGACGGCATGAGTGGGATCTGATTTATGGTTTACTATGATGAACAGAGGTTAGTGCTTGTTTTATGTGTTTTGTACAAAACATTCGAATTCGTACGAGCAAACTAGGTATCTAATAATTTCGTGGAAAACTTTGAACCGCAGTCTAAAGAATATTTGAAAACAGGTAGAGTATAGTTTCCGAAGCTAGCATCAGCATCATTTTGTTTGACGCTGTAGACAAGATACTAAAAAGTTTTATTTCCTCAAAATTTTAAACGAAAACTCACTTGCCTAATTGATTAAAAAGATATAACGATTCAACCATATTAACGTTCCTCTCAATGACAAAAATGACAATAAATATTTTTAAATGAAAAAAACATAATTACTGCTTAAATAACCTGCCTCTTGAAATCGAAGCTGTATCCTCAAAAAGAAAAATGAAATGTGTCATGATTTCCTTTTTCCTGACAAAACAAATAAAAAAATCTGTAAGGACACAATTTGTTGAGGGCCCACTCAAGCGACTCTTCAGACGAATCAAGTAAAGGTATCATGCCGGTGGAGTACCTTCAAGACATTTGAGAGGGACCTAAAATCCAGTCTGAATATTTTAAGTAAGTACAACATTCCTGTTCATCCTTATACTTTAAACCACCAATATCTTGAGAAGTTGGCTTTGAATTGCTCTTGCAGATTGTTGTTGACGTAGAATGAAATAAGCCTAACAAAGCTCAGGTCTCGATTAGTAGGTATGCTAAATAACTCGACGATTAGGTACGAGTATGCGCGAATTATGTTATAAAAATAAATAAAGTGAATAGGTACGAGTATGTCACATTCGTAGCAAGTATATATCCTTCATTTTCTGCTTACTCAACCGGAAAGCAATCACGTTGACAGCCAGAGGGATATATAAATCCTTTCAACACAGCAATCCTCGGGAGCTCTGGCAATCTTACTCGCCACCTGAAACAACAACACACGCCTACAAAACGACTAGTGGTGATATTATCCTCGCTTGGTCTAAAACAGTGAATATTCCTGGACAGCATATTTCACAACAAAAACACTTAACTGATTGGGCGTAAATTAAATCAAGTCCACTATGAAATTAATCGGAGATGTAAGCAAATATTATTCTACTAGTTCTCGGTCCAACAAAAGCCGCGTCCCTCGGGCGACCCTTGTCACGGGCTACAATTTATGGGATTGACAGTAAGACTACACAACTTTAGTATTAACGAACCTTGATAAAGTGTAATGAAAGAGTAAAAAGTTATGCTTCTCTATGGGACTCTATAGGGCATTTACATGTAAAGTTTGATTGGGTATGAAAAAGTTTAGTGGAAAAGTTCTGTATTGTCCAAATAATGTGATAATAATTCTTATTAGTTTTATTATTAAAAAAAACTACTAGTAGAGGCAGGGCACAGCGAAACGTCATGTCGCTCAAATTTGGAGCAGCCCAACTGGGGAAGTACCTCCGCCTTACAGAAGACCGCGGCCATAATAGCATCACTACTTGGCCCTTAGGTAGGTATGTAGTGTTGTGTTCCTGGTGGTGAGTAAGGTCGCCAGAGCTCCCGAGGATGCCCTGTGTTGGGAGTGAGGGGCCTGCATAATTATGTCTCTAGCTTGACAGCTGGAGACATCTGTTGGTCCCTCACTCTCAACACAGGCATCCCCAAGTCAATAAAGGGTCGGCTACGCACTTGTGATTCCTCTGGAGTCGCAAGTGTCCATAGGCTACGGTGTCTGCTTACCATCAGGCAGGCCGTAAGCTTGTTTGCCACCGTCGAATATTCACTGGTTTGGACCAAGCGAGGATAATACAACCACTAGTCGCTTTGTAGGCGTGTGTTGTTGTTTCAGATGGTGAGTAAGATTGCACGAGCTCCTGAAGATGCGCTGTGTTGAAAGGATTTGTATATGCCTAAAAAATAAACTATTTAAAAAACGAAGTGTGCCTTGGGATCTAACTTTTATGTACGTAGGTATATACTACGAGTAATATTGATTGACATTTGCCCGCAAAACGGCCTATCTAGTATGAAATTCATAACTGGCAATTAAGTGCGCTGCATCTACAGAAAATCACTTCTAGGTCACAAGAAGCCACAAATTTGCATCGGTCGAAGTCGAAACGTTTTTGAATCACCCTTACCTGGTAGAATTTAATTTACTTCAGTCATCTTGTTAGTATAAGAATACGGATAGGTAATAAACCAAATACAAAACTGATGCTAATACAATTTACTTTCATAAATAGGCTTATAATAATCGAATTAGTTTTATTTCCTGATCTTATGACCGATTAGCCGCGAAATTAACTAAAGCTTATTGAGCGCAAATTATAACATGCATAGTCTCTGATACTACCCGTTATAATACAACTAATCAGTCATCAACACATAATTGTTTAAAGAACAAAACCAATCCAATTTCTATTTCACACAGTATTATAAAAAATATAAAATGAAAACAGAAAAAGTGCTTCATAATTTATGAACACTTTAACGCCTTTTGTATGAAAAAGGTAGTCATTTATCACAGTACTAAAATACAGTGTTTCCCGAATTTGCGCAACAAAACGCTTTCGTCGCCAGAGGAATATTATCGGAGTGCACTAAAACATTTATCACTTGAATTCGCGGCACGTGGTAAAAAGGTAGCTATGCGAGATTTCGATGAGCGGAGAGGGTTCCATATAAAGGGCAACTCTGATTTTATTACACGTTTTGAACCTAGTGAAACTGCAGGTGTGCGTTCTTTGAGTTGGTTGGAATCAAAAAATGTTAAGCCATTCTGAAAAGCCAAGCTCCGCTTGCTGACGACACTCTATGTAAAGTTCCGTAAAAATGGGTGAGAACCAAATTTTTGGACCATCGTTAAGGCATTTAATTCGCCTACAATTTAATTGATTCCGTTGTGACACGAAAATTTGTCATACAATTTATATGGGTAACTTGAAGTAAATAAATAAATATTGGGGGACAATCTTACACAGATCGACCTAGTCCCAAACTAAGCAAAGCTTGTACTTAAACTTAACTTAAACACGACGATATACATACTTATATAGATAAATACATACTTAAACACGACGATATACATACTTATATAGATAAATACATAGAAAACATCCAAGACCCAAGAACAAATATCCATGCTAAATGCACAAATAATGCCCTGGCCGGGATTCGAACCCGGGACCTCTAGCTCCGGAGGCAGTGTCACTACCAACTAGGCTAAAGAGGCAGTTTCGATTTTTCCTGTCATAACGGGTTCAATTAAATTGTAGGCGAATTAAATGCCTTAACGATGGCCCATAAATTTGGTTCTCACCCAAATATGCCATAAAAAGATATTGGTACGTACTTACTTCCGACACTTACAGACAAGATCTTTGGACATAAAAATTTACTTAAAAAACTGTCCCAAACAAAAACTGTCTAAAAGAGTACATACTCACTTCTAAATAAATAAATAAATATTAGGGGTAATTTTTTACACAAATCGAACTAGTCCCATAGTAAGCTCAATAAGGCTTATGTTATGGGTACTAGACGACGATATATTTAACAGATATATACTTAAATACATAGAAAACATCCAAGTCTCAGGAACACATGTCTCTGCTCACCACAGAAACAAATGCCCTTACCGGGAATCGAACCCGGGACCTCTAGCTTCGGAGGCAATGACACTACCAACTAGGCTAAAGAGGCCGACAAAACTACTAACTCTAACTTCTGGGACTTCTAAGGTTTGGAATTCTCTGCCGGGGTTTGTATTTCCGAGTTCATATTTTAAGGCACGAGTGAATAGGAATCTTCTGGGTGAGCTCGCTTCATCGTCGGCTTCATCTTTGTCCCCTGGCTTGATCTGTATCCCCTGCCAAGAGCAATCCCATTTCTAATAATAATAATAAAACACACTGTATCTGGTGTATCGTAAGTATAAGTACTTACACTAAGTATTTAGAAATTGGGTGTATTTTCTACATCTTTAACTTTTAGTATGTTTCGAATGCAGTGAACCCTGAAAACGAGATTTCATCATGCGAGTGCCCACTTTTTGTTAGACACAACCGCCGGAACGTTACGAAAAATATCATCGTTCCGGCTAGTCAACCAAAATTTTACAGTTCAAATGGAAGTTTAAAATAAACGAACGCAAATAGTTACAGAGAGGACAAAGCAAAATCAATTAAGTAGGTATAGGTAGCTTTCCCGGAATATTTGGAGATAAATCTAACGGTGGCCTTTTGAGAACTCGATTGTTTTAACTTTTGGGGAGAGATTTCGCACGTTCGAAACAATAACAGTTCGACTTTAGAACGGCTAGTGTTTTGCATTTAGCAATTTCTGAAGCGCACCTAATCAATACAAGACCGATTCAAATTCAGTTCTTTTGATGGAATATGCTGCCAGATAGTGGTGGTGGCAAATTTTACTTTAGATCGTTGGTCCGTCGGTATTCTTATAGCGGGTATAACTTGCGACTGTGCAGTCCGGCCTGATATGCTTTGTTGTTTAATTACAGATACAATTCATTATTTATCTTGTGTTTGTAATGGGTAAATCCGTCATTATAGACAACCGCCATAAGCTTATTCATTGTGTTCTAACGTTTTTGTAGAACTTAAGTTAATACAAGAGTTTTTTAGAAAAAGTTGTAATCGATATGAGTTTATTTATATTTTGATCACGAAACGAAAAAGCGCAAATCAAATAAGCAAAATTAAAATATAAAAAAACTTGACTGCATAAAGAAATTTCTTTAGTGACATTTAGACAATAAGGACGAATACGATTGACGTAAGAATCATCAAAATCAGCCTAAAAAGGAACATACAGACATACTGTTAAACATATTACCCTCCTTTGCGTCGCGCAGTCCGGTAAAAAAAACGGAAAGTACCAATTGACGAATAAAATCTACAACGTCAATACAGTGTTTAGAAACAATTTTGCTGTTTTGCTATTTGTAGGCGCATTTTTTTGAGGTATTATCTGATTGGTTTGGTTTGAGCTGGATAGGTAGATCAGACGGTATAACTATAGGTAAAGACCGAGATAATGCTGTGTGTTTCTATGCTATTACAAGAGGAACCAACAGAAGAATAAGAAGTACTTAACAACTATTTAATTATTAAAATAATACCTACCTACTTCACGTTGAACCAAGAGCAAAGTTCTTACACAAAATACAAATGAAGATATACCAACACGAAGCTGCCACAAACCACTGCCTCGGGGATTTCATTTCGGGGGAATATCGAGTGCACTCGCGATATGGCGCGGTTGATTTGCGGGTTCCATTAAAATATTTCGCTTGCTAATCTCGAGTGGCGCGGCCTCGGATTGAATGTGGAGTATCTCGGGGCTACGCTGCAAATGTCTTCTACTTTTGCGAATTGTACTTCAGTACCTTGATGATAAAAAGTGACAGCGTATTAGTATAATTGCATTTATGTCCGACATAATAAAGAACGCGTGTACTGTCAAGTGTGTATTCTGTATATGTGAGCAACGAAAAATCGGTGTTGAAGAAACATTGATCAAAACAAAGATCTACTGTATTTTTCAAATCATATGAAAACCTATATAGTGCTTAACTAATTTTACATCTTCCTCTTTCCACCAAGAAAGTTTTCAAATAAATTTAAATTAGAATAATATTGGTGTTTAATCAGGGAATGATAATTCAAAAGCATTAATTGCAAAAAAACACAAAGTTGTGACACAAACCGATGAAATAGGAAGCGTAAAAAATATGTCAGAGGCGCGAACTCGATATGAAACGCTCTCGCAATTCACTGGTTCTTGAAACGTCATAAACCGATGGACATTATATGCTTTTAAAACCTTCTGGTTTTGAATCGAAGTGTAGGGTTACCGTAAGGTGCGGGAAAGTGGGAACGGGGTTGGTGTTGGTGCTTTGTTCAATTTATGTAGAAAGGCGTCATTGTTGTGGTGACATACTTGTGCATGTTAGTTAGAGGGGTTTCAGATGTTTTGTGCGTAGATATCTATGGTATTTTTGTATAGTATGGGGTACTATTCAGTAACTGCTGAAGGGCTTACATAATTCTGCGATAAATTTATATCAAGGAATGCTGAAAGGATTTTTTGATTGTCAACTTGAATTGGGTATTGCTGTTGTTGTATTGTTTTTGCCCAAAGGTATTATCTTCATGTGGCTTATTTTTGAGAATCTGTAAAGCATTAATAATCGTTCTAATTAAACAGTGTAGGTAAAACTTTATTAAAAAAAATATTTTCATGTGCATATGGGCCTCGTAAGGCCCACGGGCATAATTTTAGGACAAAAAATTCAGCCTTATCTGCCCAACTTTTGGTACCTAATACAATTTTAACCCTTTTTGAAAAACCCTTAGAACGTAATTTATCGCCTTTTTAGGATTTTGAGTTATTACAGTCATCTTAATAACTGACAACTAAAAAAAGTTGAAAAGCCTTCGACATTTTCATTTCAAAGTCCCAAAAACAGCTGGACCGATTTTAATGAAACATATCTAAGAACCATAACTGGAAAAACTGTTTTCAATAAAAAAAAATCGCGTTCAAATCGGTTCACCTGTGTAAGACACAGACAGACACACACATACACAGATACACAGGTTAAACTTGAGCACCCCTCTTCCGCGTTCCGCGTCCGAGGTTAAAAATAGTTTAGGCCTTACGAGTATAGAGTTATATGAAGCTCTGTGTTTTTGCAAGATGTAGCTTTAGAAATATATAATTTCATCATCATGTTAGCCGATGGACTCGTCCACTGCTGGACACAGGCCTCCCCTAAAGAGTGCTACAATGACCGGTTCTGCGCCACTCGCATCCGGCGGACTCTCGCAACCTTCACCAGGTCATCAGTCCACCTTATGGGGGCCCAACTGCGCCTTCTAGTACGTGGTCGCCACTCGAGAACCTTTCCACCCCAACGGCTATCGGTTCTACGTGCAACGTGCCCCGCCCGCTACCACACATTATTTATTAAAAACATCATTTAATGCATATTTCTCTCATTTTCAAGAATTTCTTTGTTAGATAAAAAGTTGATGTTCTCAGTTCGTCTGCATGTTTGCTTTTTTATGTATGTATGTTCCCCGATAACTCTCAAGAGTTATGGGGGGGTGGTCAACCACGTTGGCCAATTTTGATAATTATTTTTCTGTTTCAAAGCAGGTTGGGGGTCCAAGTTGATCCCATATAAATTTGGTGAAGGTCTGATGATGGGATCTAGGAGGAATCGAGGGAACTCCTCAAATTTGATAGGCACGCATATGCCTATTTCGGTATTTTCTGTCGGTAACCAAGCATTGGCTCACGGAAACCACAAATTGTAGCATAGCTAAGTTCAAAATTCGAGTCGGTTTTTTTGGTATAAATTATTAAGTGATATATGTGGACGACTCACAAATTTTAATAAAGTGATACATGTAGATATTTGTGGAGAATTTCATACCAATCGATCTAGTTCCAAACCAAGCAAAGCTTGTACTATGAAAGTATTTATTCATCATCAATACAGGGTGTTAGGTAACTAGGTGCAAAGACTTTCAGGGCTGATAGAGAAGGTAATTTGAAATATTTTAGACAAAACATGTATGGAGAAAAATTCGCATCTGAATACCATGTGAATACAAGCAGTTAAAAGTCATTAGTCCCAACTCAATTGATTTCAAAAACTTCCTTAGTTCCTACAGTTATAGAAAAATTACGATAAGCCAGAAAAAACATTAAAAAAGAATTTAACATTTTCCAAATGCATGGTAGTATGGAAAACATACAATATTCAAAATAAATGGTGCATATCTTGGAAACTAAACAACTTTGTACAACGCTTGTTGAGTCAAAAATATTTAAAACTAGATGAAAGCCCGGCTTCGCTCGGGTGAAATAAATAAAGTAAACATTTATTCGTGACAATTATGCAAACGACGAAAGAAATTGTGTACAAAAATGTATAAAATAAAAACATTACAACAACGGATTATGATGAAACTTCGTATAGAAATATAGTCTGTAGTCTGGATTAACATATGGAATAGGGACTAAAAGATTACGCTGACGACGTCACGGGCAAAGGCTAGTATCTTTGCAAGTTAATCCTAAGCATTTTTATAAGGGTAGTATTTAAAGGCACATAAAAAATTTGACACCGTAATCAGTACTGATTTGTATAGCTAAAATACTAATCGTTCATTAAAATTCAGTTCAGATGTGCAATTCTTAATATTGATGTGCCAGTCAGTATTTTTGGTGCGAAGTCAGAGCTGCTAAGGCGAACGAAAACAAATGAAGTTCGTGTATCTCCCTTTCTGTCGAACTTGCAAAATCGAGCGACACAGAGGGAAATACACGATGTTCGTTCGTTTCGCGGTAGCAGCTCTCTATTCTCCGCCAAATTCTATTAAGTGGGGCCCTTTACACTCAATATTATGTGTCAATATTATCGCGATTTTTAAAATTGTATGGGGTCTGTTAAACGCTTAATATTATCACAATACTGGTGTGTCAATATTATCGTGGTTTTCAAAATCGTATGGATTTTTCTTCAATATTCATTGCACGTGATACGGATCGTGATATGAGTATATCGCGTGATAATAATAACCATGTAACAGGCCCCTATGGATGTTGCTTCAATATGCAGTGTTTCGCGTGATAATATTAACAGTTGGTAATATTTTCTCCAATTAATGGAAGCTATTTAACAACTTGTTCCGTTTTGCCAAAGGTATTTCACATTCCGATACGCGCACCATCCAGGAATAGGAGCCGTCAGACCAGAGAGCCTACTGCGATCTGAAAACGAAGTATTTCCCTCTCCGCGCTCGAATATGCAAGTGCGACAGAGAGGCATATATATTTAGTTTTCGGTTGGTAGCACTTTAGTCCGAGCGCGGCGGACGGTCGAAGAAAGTCAAAGAACATTCCGTGTGTTGTCTGTCACACATATAATTTTTTAACTTCCCATCGACCATAACTTGAAATTAGGTGATAATGTTTATTATGAAGTATATTTTAC
Organism: Notocelia uddmanniana; assembly: GCA_905163555.1. Taxonomy (NCBI): domain Eukaryota; kingdom Metazoa; phylum Arthropoda; class Insecta; order Lepidoptera; family Tortricidae; genus Notocelia; species Notocelia uddmanniana. Next base: position 8,333,584 of record LR991064.1, read on the forward strand.
CAAAAATATCAATATATTGATAAATCACATTTGTTTTTTAGTTGTACGGAACCCTCAGTGTGCGAGTCCGACGCACTTGGCTGGTTTTTATTACATTTTGAATTTTATTTCCCTTATAGTAAAATACCCTATTCGTTTTAAAGTTGATACCTGAGGACCTACCGCGAACCAAAAACGAACTATCTTCCTCTCTGTCGTTCGAATATACATGTGAGAGAGAGGCAGATACTTCGTTTTCGGTTCGCGGTAGCGCCTCTAACGTCCGAGCGCGGCGAACGGCATGAGCTGGGGGTCTACTCCGAAATTCAAAATCCTAACTTCGTATGGTGCCGTCCCTTTCACTCTCCTGTCATAGACTATATGAGTGAAAGGAACGGCACCATATGAAGTTCGGATTTCGAATTTCGGAGTAGACCCCCAGTACCACTAAGTTATAAGATAGAGCGAGATAGGGATAGAACTTTGCTAGACGTTTAAAAGCCATAAGTCATGTAGTAGTTTGTCACAACAAAATAGAGACGCAGCTTTAAGATGGCGGACAGACTCAGCAAACATTCAAGTGGTGTCCTTTACACGATTAATATTATCACAATACTGGAGTGTCAATATTATCGCAGTTTTAAAATTTGTATGGATTCTGCTTCAAGATTCACGTGATACTTATCGTGATATGAATGTATCACGTGATAATAATAACCATGTAACAGGCCCCATACATTCGCTTGAAGGCGGTTGTTGTGACAATCAGCCTAGCTAGCACGATAGATGATACCGTTACGTTTTATGTGACGTTTTAATACATTTCGCCCATATAACGTGACGGTATAAGTTATCGTGCTAGCTAGGCTGATAGGTGTATAGAACGCTTGAAAACTACAAAAACAAAACGCTACAAACGCGGCTAGCCGAATCCACGCCCAGCAACCTGGCCAACACATCGGACGCAAACATAGTTTACAATTTCCGAACGTACCCAACCCGACGCTGTCAACAGTATCTTCTTAGTAGTCTGTGCTGTCAACCAACAAATTTAATATGGCCGACCTTTTGTCGTAAAATTAACACTTTTTAATGCAAAATACGCGACAATCCGAATTTTGCGGATACATATGTTCAACTCAAAAATCGTTATTTTTATACGTTCTTCAATTTGAGACAGGTCTCGTTCGGGTCTACCGTACCCCTGCACGAAATTATTATTATAGATTACCTCCTCTATCATCCCTGAAAGTCTTTGCACCTAGTTACCAATCATCCTGTATATGATTATACTTATATAAGTTATTCCAACAAGGCCACTTATCTCTCATAATATTAACCTTTCATCGTATCGTATAACCTCACTAGCAAGTTCTGCACTAAGTATCCTATTACCAAGTTGCCAAAGAAAAATACCGATATATTTCCATTACTCGATGAATAGCCAAGTTTCACGACGTTTGTTCCATTGAAGACGCGCCGTTTGAACAGAGGTGGCACTTACAATACAATACACTTTATGGCACACCTTAAAAAAAATACGTAGGTATACTTCAGAAACAGCATATTATATGATCTCACCCTGTGTTTATCTCTGCTTATATCTACCATAAAACAGTAGTAGATTTATGGTAGATATAATATAACCGCCTGTTGTTTACCCCTATTTACAAGCAGAGGTAAACAATAGGCGGTCTTAGTACCTATGATATTATCCCAACCCTGTTCCCTCCAAGTTACCCTGAGAATCTTGATGTCAGTAGGTACTTACCACCACTTCAGATATAATACTCGTCTGGGGTAAAGGCCGAGCCACACCGACTGCGTGCGCAGCACGTGCGCGTGCGCATGTGCTTGGCGTGCGCGTTGTACCGTATGAAATGTCATAGTAGATGACACACCGCTTGCGTGGCGTGCACGTGCGCGTGTCGTGCACGCAACGCAGCTCCGTCGAGACAAACCGGCTGCGCGCTGCGTGCACGCGCTCACGCAGCGGAGCGGCAACGTCGCTTTGTTGAGTGCAGTGATGACGTTGTATTTACCGGCGTTCCCTATGAGACGGCGAACCGAACAGGTTGGGACACGCACTGCTCGGTGCTGCTCAGGAGCGGTACAAGCCGAGACACACCGAATGCGTGCACAGCACGTGCGCGTGTGCGTGGCGTGCGCAGCCGGTGTGTCTCGGCCTTACAGCTCTCTTGTATTAATCTATATCTGATCATCACTGGCCTTGTTCATCTATGAAAAGATGATTTAAGCAGTGTCCGAGATGCGACACTTACGGAAATGAATTGTAAGACCGATACGGGAGCGACAGTAACGACCGCATAATTGACACGTAAATGTGATGATAATTTATTGTTTAATTCAATATTATTTGGAACTTATAGACGAAGTGTTTCAACCAGCCCTAACGAAGGGACTCGTCTGAAAACTAGCGCAAGGCCTTAAGCCCTGCATATGCTGAGACGAGTACCCATTGCTCAACCCAACACAACTGGATAATGCTTTAGGTATAAGTTTAAATTGTTTATTTTATATTCAGGGCAATAAATTAATTTAACTTTGACTTTGAAGGTTAGATGGCAGTAGCTTCCGTAAAAACTAATAAAAGCCAATTCTTGGAATTACGTAGCAGACCCCGGACATACTTTAGGATGTACTTGTACTGGGATAATGCTAGGATGATAAAGATGACGTGTTTTAAATTATGTGCAATGTCCATTACATACGTGTTAACAAATACTAAGTACACAGTTTGTAGGTAGGTAACATTTTTTTTTGTCCAATGGAAAAAATACATGAAGAATAAAAGAAAATATAATGATTTGTGTTTCTTGATGTCTGTAAAAAACATAGCCACAGGCATGATGGTTAAAACCAAAACCTACTTTAATACTCTCAGTTGCATAGCGTACTGTAGAGATCACGCCACTGAACACTCGCATATGGAGTGAACATTACACCTAACCTCGTGACCCACACTGTTACCAAGTTCCCAAACAATCTAGCCATGCATGAAATTGCTTAATTTAGTTTTCAAACAGTGAATTCTCTTATTTGGCTAATTGCAAATCTCGATTCCCTTTAGTGTCTGTTTTAAATTAAGTTAGCTATCCGAGTCGCTAAATTCGCCTCGAATTAACGTTCCGTAACTTCGGCGTGCGTATGAGCAAAATGGTTTCGGAAAACTAATTCGGCTTATTAGAGCTATTTATTTACGAGGTAATTAAATTATCCTTATATACGTATGTTGAAGTACGTAACAACATGTTACCTCGTTAACTTAGCTGTAATACTCTAGTTTAGTATTGAATTTATTATTCAATATTATTCCACATTAGTGAATATAATTTGGGGACTAGAACACGTGCCTACTTCTAAGTTAGTTTTTGTTATTATACTTAATTGCGTAATTTTTTCTTTGTACTTACGGAAGATATGTTTTCTTTGAACGGTTTTTTTCCTTGATAATTAGAACAAAATATTTACAGATTAAGGCTGAGTTGCACCAAACCATCTGTGATTGTAAGCTGTGTTCGTTAAAACCTGATTGTATAGAATGTTTGACCAGTTTCTATGGGATGACAACTGCCAGCGCCATATTTGACGTTGATCGGCCTGTGATCGTAGATTGGTGCAACCGACCCTAAGTGAGATCGTGGTGAGATCCCTCCATATATATAATATTAATAATACCGAGGACGAAATCCTTAAGAACTCTGCTATCTGATGTAGCCATGCGTTTTACTGAAGCGATCTGACCTTATTTATAATTTATTTATTTATTACTAACGTTTACATGACATTATAGAAACCCAATGCGCTATGAAAGTTAAGCTTATGAATAAACAACAATTGAATACCTAAAGAAACCAATGATTACGTTAAGTATTACAAATTAATATCTATTTATTCGACGAAACGGCGTGGCCCCGTTGCATAGTCAGTCGCATGGTTGCATTGCATGGTTGGTCGTTCGTTGTCGTTATTGTTTGTTTAGGGCTTTTTTATGCCGCCTCAACCAGAACTGGAACTACTGTGGCAATTCTTTAATTCCTTACTTCTAAAAATGAAAACGAAAAATGACCCGAATTCGTTGAATATCTGGAGCTCGATGTGCCTCACTCGATAGATACTTCTTTTGCGCATCTGACCTTACAAATGTGAGTGAGAAATTTCATTGTTAAGAGTTCTCAAGCCGTCTGAAAGCTTAGCGAAATTATTTAAGTAGCAGTTGATCAAAAATTCGAGATCAAATTAATCCAACCCAAGGGCTTGTTTAAATCAGTCCAATGTAGGTAACCCAACCCGTCTGTAACTCCGAAGTCTCTCAAGCAGACCGGATCGAATAGTCCTCGTCACACGATCCTCGGCTTGAATTACAAACCGCGGGGAATAACGCAAACGAGTTATTTTTGAGCTAACTGTGTCATGCGACGTATTCTATATATACATATAGAGAAATAGGGTTCCCAACTGGGGAAGTACCTCCATTATGCGGAATTGACAACTTTGATTATAAAATTTGTAAGACAATGTGGTTGGAATTTATTGTAACAGATTAATATAATTCGCAACATTATTGTTGGATGTACCGGGTGGAACAGAACGATGGACTTTCCTGTAAACAGGGAATAGGTTAGCCTTGGTACTATACTGTTGCCAAATAAACTATATTAGTATTCGTAACCGTCGTTCGTGATGGTATATGGTACTGAAACGTGGTCGCTTACTATGGGCCTCATAAGAAGGCTCAAAGTCACCCAAAGCGCAATGGAGAGGGCTATGCTGGGAGTATCTCTGCGAGATCACATCAGGAATGAAGTCATCCGCAGCAGAACCAAGGTGACCGATATAGCCCTTCGAATCGCTACACTTAAGTGGCAGTGGGTGGGACACATAGCACAGAGAACCGATGGCCGTTGGGGCGGAAAGGTTCTCGAGTGGCGACCATGTACCGGAAGGCGTAGCGTGGGCAGGCCCCCCACACGGTGGACTGATGACCTGGTAAGGGTCACGGGTGTCCGCTGGATGCGGGTGGCGCAGGACCGGTCATTGTGGAAGTCTTTAGGGGAGGCCTATGTCCAGCAGTGGACGTCTTTCGGCTGACATGATGATGATGAATATTCGTAACCGTTTTCGAGATCAGATAGCAATCGGTGCGTGACCAAAGCAAAGCTTTCTACTATCAGAGTGATTCGATGTTGTGTATCAAACCATGAAAGCGTTATCAATAGTTCTACAACAATGTTAATTATACAGTATAGTTTCCTCACAAATTTTCGGTCTTGCTCGTGACTATCTCTTGCCCAAGCGCAGGCTTGCTACGTCTAATATCAAAATAATGGCGCTAAAATGACGCTCCATTTATGTACGTACTTCGAGCTCACAGAACAATACAGACTGAAATGAAATGAAATAAATGAAATGAAATAATTTATTCTCCAAGTGGGCCCCTTGGGCGCTTTTGAATGTCGTACTGTTTTTTCTGTTCCGTGTTCGAGCAAGTTCAAAATCTTTGTTATTATATATAATATCAAAATGTTTGTCGTTGATATGATTAACCTTTTATTCATGTATGATCTTAGATTAGTCTTTAATACAGTTCATTAAATTTTAAAGAGTGAAATAAAAAAAAATACCAAATAAACATTACCTCTAACCACTCACGTGCTCTCCGCAACTAGGGTTGCGACTTGGGAAAACGTACAGTGCTCTCGCAACACTAGTTGCGAGTTGGAGTTCCAACGGTTTTTAAATTGTTGCTATGCGGAACATGCAAAGAACGCTTTTTAATTGAGTTATATAGGTAGAATATAAATGTGGCAATATTAAAAAAAATTAAAACCGCAGTCTACGGAACAATTTTTATAAAATATAAAAGTTGTTTTCATGACCATCGAAGTTCGGTACGTCAGCGAGAGAGCTCGCGATTAAAAAATGCTGTGAGCAATCAATTGTGCATTTTTTAATTGGTATTATATACCAAATTAATCCTGGTTTACTGCTTCATAAGACGAAGCATATATTTCGATACTAATTAAAATGGAATGTAATAAATTCTTCCAACAAAGTACGTTGAGTGATGAAAATTTTGCGAGGTTAATTTTAAATCGTACATAATGATGTGATTATGCCATATTTCTGTACTAGGCTATTAAAATCAATAAATGCGTCTATTAAAATCAACATAAATCCACTTTTAATGAACAATTAGGTATGTTCTATGCAGGATTAGGTGAATGAACTTGTGACGTCTATAAATACTATTGTACGCAACTGTGGTTGCACAAGGCACTTCCGCCGATTCGCGTCGGATACACGTATTATGTCATAAGGCGTGGTGCACACTGGGCTATTGTTGCAGAATGGTTTAATTTAGTTTATTCATTTTTGATAGGTTCTTTTACGCATACTAAGTGGCGGCCCATTACCAATGTAACTGCTTACCTTTTATTTATGAATGTATGAAGTAGAGGTAGGGTTCACTTTTACTTGTTCAACTGATGATATAAATTTATAAAATTCACATATTCCATGTAATGGTTCAAATAAGAATGTATGGTTTTCTTTTTTCAAAAAACCAGTTCTGAGGGCCTACTCCGAACTTCGAAAATCGAACTTCGTATCGTGCCGTCCCTTTCCGTCATATAGTGTATAACACAAGAGTGAAAGGGACGGCACGACACGAATACTGACTCGTATTGACCGTTATCTCAGTTATTTGTAGCTCGCATATAAACTATTGTATAGTCGTTTTAACTTAACACCCAAAAACTTGCAGTGAAAACCACGTACCAATAAAAAATACTTGCCTCACAAAATAAGTGTATGAATTTTGTTGTTACTTGTGATGTATTTTTTTCAAATATTAATTTAATTTAATTTCTTAAATTTTCATTGTAATTTTACTCGTTAGTGGTTATGGGATGTGTCAGGCAAGGATTCAATAATTATTTGTGCAATAAGAGAGCAGTCGTTTTTTTACGACGAGTAATAATTTCGAATCCCGAGGTAGCGAAGTATGCCTTAGTCGAATCACTATTAGGGAGCGTGGCAAGTGATTCTATGATAGATTTTATAGCGTATCAAGGGATTCGAATACACGATATGCATATAGGTAACTTTGCTCTCGTGTACCACACACATACCACATCACATAAAACTTACCACCTCAGCAATGAGAACCTGTTAGAGTTAAAAAAAACTTGTTGGGGTGCCAAATAAATATATGTCCTATGTCCAGCAGTGGACGTCCTTCGGCTGACATGATGAAGTTACAATATAGTCAGTTCTGGTACCGTACCTACTACTACTATACTACGCAACGCAAAAGAGGGGGGTTATAAGTTTAATGTGTATATTTGTCTGTGGCATCGTAGCTTTTATTTAAACTGGTGAACCTATTTGGTTGTCTTTTTTTCAGAGCAGGATTTCCAAGAGAAATTTAGTAGTATCTTATAGCCGTGAATCAATATGACTGAAGCAACTATAAATGCCTAGACACGTAAACACGAGGTCATTGAGATCTGATATGTCGAGCCAAAAAGTTGCAACTATTATGGTGTGTATGTAAAAAATACTGCATTTTTAACTCCTCGAATTTATAATAAGTTAATAACATAACTTTTCTCTCGGGAAACGATAATATTAGTAAAACATGTTTTATCAAAATCGGTTCAGCCATTGTTGAGATATATAACTTTGAAATGAAAATATCGGCGGTTTTCCAACTTTTCTACTTTGTCAGTTATTCTATATCACGACAGCCAATGATATTTAAAATAAAATGCCAAACGTTATTATTACTTCAAGAATATATAATTAAAGTCACCATGAGTGTACCGCTGTTAATTTCGTATTAGCATTGTATAAGTCATAAGTTAAGGATCTGTAACTATTCGTAATTGATTTAATAAGAAATGTAAATTTCGTAATTTCAATATTGACAATCACTGCGTGAACTGTGGTTTCGTTGCGCACCAGTGTATCCCGTCCTATATCGCCGCCATGATTAAATTTTGACAGCGCAGGTCCGCCGGAGTATGTCCGTTAGTTTGAGTCGGGACCTTTGCGTGGGTTTTTGTATACTTTTGAAATGAGAACAAAAATATAAATCGAGTTGTAATCGGTCGAATATCTATCAAGTTGTGAAGTGTAACATGTGTAGTATATGTGTTAAGAGTTTTATGTGGTTTGAAGTGTATGGAATTATTTTTAATCGGGCGTCAAAAGCGGCACTCATTACGTTAGGTATGTAAGGCAATTTTTTGTTATTGATAATTTGTGACAGAAATTGTTGCGATTTTGACAAAATTGGCACTTGTTATTTGAAGATTAATAGTGTCTCTATCTACGTCTGACAATATTTTTGTACTCGTTTGCCTAAATTATTCATACAAAAATCATAAACAAACTACACTGTTTTGCGGCGAATTGAAAAACTGACAATGTAAACATTGCAAATGAAAAAGGTTTTATGCAAAATATTTCCCCGGGATCATATACTTTATTTGGTATCAATCGAAGCGTAAACTATTACAGTTTTAAATAAACATAAGATTTACATATGTTATCGATTTAGATTATAAAATAAAAATATATTTATTGCAAAAGATCTCATTCGAAACGGTATGTAAAGTTTGTGACTTTTAAAAAAAATATTTTACTATGGTGACCCATGTAATTAATTATATAAACAAATTGCCTGTTCCTTTAGCTTTATAACATAAAAATAATCATAGCATAAAGTTAAGAAGAAGCCAGGCAACCGATTTATTAACAACACAAGACAATGCGCTGCTAATGCTCGGTGAATCTTGAGCACTTTAGACCACCTTTTTTTTTAACGCGAGCACTTGAGTGGTTAAAAATCCTAACCAAAGCCTCCAGTCGCAGGTTGGGAATCCTTATTTTTCCACGTAGGAGACTCGTGTGTAGTTTCACTACATTGCACGATTTGAGAGATCGATTGAACTCATTATACCTCTGTAACCCGCAATGTGATGAAACTGACATACGAGTCTCGTGTGTACACACATTACGCTAAGGGTGGTAGTGGTACCGGTATCCCGTGAAAAGAGACGTTATACCTGCCATTTTTTTTAATATTGAGTTAGATCTGTTACATTCTTGTTTACATATTAGACAATTACCGAAATACGGTAAGAAGTGGAAATTATCTTGTCTTTAAGTACAGTCAAGTGGAGTGGGGTGGGTGTATTAAATTAATCCAAATATGTACCAAAACCTTAATACGCCGACATAAGAGCATTGGGACATATTTGTGTATAATAAGTTGTATGCACCCATATTTTTGCACATGACTGTTGACTTTGAGTAGGTATTTACATACCTACTATTAAATTTTATTTTTTATTTGGGTTGATCGTTGTAAAACATTGTGATCGAATTTTGATTAGGTATTTATTAAGTAATTTGAGTAGTGTTTGAAGTGCTTAAACTATATTCATTACAAATCCACTTCAAGTGGCTTTTATTTTATGTTATGATACTGATACATATAGGACACTCTTATTTTAATTTTATTTACAGTACATATGCCATATGGTGCTACTTTACCGCACTAGTGCGGTAATCAGCACATTACGTGCATATGTCGTAACTTTAAAGAGCCATATGTTGTACGATACACGTGCGAATAGGTAATTCGCAAATCATGTCAATTTAAAACACTCCCTTTGGTCGTGTTTTAATTTATCACCACTCGTTGCGAATTTACTGTTTTCTGCACTTGTATCGTAATATACTATTAAAGTGTATGTACTGTAACCGAAAAGTTGTTAATAAAGTTAATATTAGAATGTTATTAATTACGATAAGTACAAAGTAAAATTGCTAAATCAACAAACGGATATTCAGTAGAAAGAAAATACACCGAACCATTAACAAGGAACTTACACATACGAGTAATCGTACCTATTAAATGGTTTTCGACTATTGCATTTAAAGTAACCTGAAGTATTTAAAGCCTACGAGAGGAGATATGTATCCTCGTCCGATACGTCGTTAGTACTACCTCGCTCCTTTTCTCTCTCATACAACATATTATTAACATCATCTCATTGGCCTTACTTTACAAAGTAAGATTGATAAATCCGGCTACATTTTAGGCGTTCTGATTCTTGCGCCAAGCACGATTTCGTTCACCATTCAAAGCGAAATTAAATGCACTGCATTTAAAGAGTTTTTGTGTTACCACGCAATAAGATTAGTGGTAAGTGGTACTTACATTCAAACCCGTTCCACTGGCACAGCTGCTGGACTATTTTGTTAAAAAGTTTGTTTAGAATAATGGGAGACCCTTATCTAATGTACGCTTTGCTAAATGTTTTTTGGGATAGTGTCATTGCATTTGCGATTTAGAAGCATCATTCTCATTTTTTAGGGTTGAGAATTGCCCATTCTTTGAAGTTTATCGATCTTCTCGTTGCTATTTTTAACTATAGACAAATTCAATCTATAGCTAAAATTGTCCTACTAAATCATGTCATCTTACGTCACGGCACCTGACATCGTATACGGAGGAGGTTATCGTCCTAACCTATTGTTCTGGAAAAATTAAAATCATGCTGTACCCTGGGATCTTATTCACCAGACCAGACCACTCGTCCTCACCTCTCACCTCAAAACTCACCCGTTTTTTTGTATATGGCAATTCCCAAACAATGACATTTGACATTTTCCATCAGTGGTGGCCTTAGACCATTGCGAGGCTTCGGGCAGCCCCGGTGCATCAAATCTTTGCGAGGCCTTCACCTGGGTTGCGCGACTTGCGCGGGGTCTCTGTAAGAGCGAGGCCCCTACTTGCCACCCCCTAAGGCCGCCACTGTTTTCCATATAAAAATGGGTGAGGTGAGAGGTGAGGACGAGTCGGTTAGTGAATAAGAGGGCTTTACCTTTCTATTAAAGGCCTAGCAAAAAGATTATACAATTTTTTTGACCAAGCAATTTTAAACCTTGTTCATGTGACTTACAGTATTTAATAGTTCTTGGGGGCAGCTTAGATGTATTAGGTAAATTATTTCGGCAATTATGCAATCTGGTTTAGTCAACAGCAGAAGTAGCTACGCGGGCCTTGTGCTCAAAATGAGCTACACACTAACTCTATGTCAAGAAAATAAGGCTCTGTGTAGATAATTGTGAACTTGTGTGTGTGTCTGTGTGTTGTGTGCGTACGTGCTGTTTAGCTAATTCTGCTGCTGACTGTTCATAGTCAGTCTCAATCAACTCGGGCTACTTCCTGAATTAGCCGGGCGGAATCTGTATGTCATTTTTTTTACTTTACCGAGACCTTACTGATGACGTCCAGATATCCTCACTTGCGCAATTATGTAAGGTGTGAAATATACATATACAAAGTTTCTCTTTGTATATATATATTTCAGAGGGCATGTAAGGTAATATATGATCCGATATGTATATCGGAACGTAGTTGAGAGAGAGAGAGAGAGAGAGACAGCATGCGAGAATAACATAGGTAAGAAAGGGACGTATGTATGGTTTGAGTGAAAGAGATAGAGGATAGAAATAGACGTAAGCGTGATGAGATAGAAAACAAAAGCAATAATGGCCGATCCGTTGTTTCCTTTCCTTACAATAATATGCATTTCACAAATGATGAAATCGCTTCCGCGTATCCCGCGCTAATCAGGAAGCACTGATTTCAATGTAGGCGCGCAGTAAAGAATCTGTACTGATTTGATTGACAGTTGACACTGCTAGCTGCCAACTTACTGATGCCTCACCCATCAATTAGGAAGTGGCCTTAGACGAAAGGTATACTTGCTCTAATCTTTTTTTCATTGTGAACAATTGACGCACAATAACGATTCAAAATGTCTATTTCCGATAGTAACTACAACTGCCAGTTGCAATATTTCGATAAAATAAAATATATTGTCTACATCCATCCAATCCGATCTTTCGGCTGAGCGGTCGCCGGATTCAAAAGCGTGTAATCAAACTGCCGTAGTATTGTCGTGCGATAGGATGCCGGACAAAGGCACCTAGCAGTCCAATACCGTGCTGAAATTAGAGACAAAACTAGCTACGTACCGGTTACCGATATTAACAAGCGTAGGTTTACAGATCAGAGCTATTCGGCGAGAGGGTTTTTGTATATGTAAGCTAATTGGGGCTGGCCGCAATTGATTATGAAATAGGATTTCCTGTTGATAAATAGAAGGAACTTTTTTACATTTAGCACAGCTGATCATTTAGTAGACATTTAGCAAATTAAAAGTAAATTGAAGAGAATTACTGTATTTCCTACGTCGACTTTTTTAAACGCTGGTATAGTTCCAGATAAACGAATACGAGACCTTAATATGATGGAAACCATCTCGAAGAAAGCATTCAGAATATGACTAAAAACTTAACACGTACAGTTATCTGTTACCCACTCACTCTCTTTAATGTTAATAATCGGAAATCTTATAACCTGTCTAGACTATATCACTCAAAGTAATAAGAACAATTTGATTTACAATTTTAATATGCTCAGCGCTATTAGTTTCAAGTTCGTCCAGGTTTCTGGCTTAATATATGTGATCGATTTAATATATGTGTTTTTATCATTTTCAGATATATGATACACCGGGGAGCGCGAGGACGAAGAAATGGTCATCGAAATTGAAACTGAATACTTCAGGGAGTGTAAAATCATCGGAGAAGTCACCGGAAAGCCCATACATGTATGGGACCATCAGCGGACCCAGTGGGTCGGCGCTATCCAAGTCCATGAAGTATGCTGAGACATGGCTGTACGGGTCCGTGAGGACCCAAACCCCACCGATGAGACCTAGCGTCTTCTCAACGTACCCGGAAGTACCTGGCCCTGTTCTAATAAGTACTCCTCAGAAACCAACGCCTCACAACTACGCTGTAATACTATGTTCCTGTCCTGAGTACCTTAACGGTACAAAGAAAACCAGCTCTACCAAAGTCAGTATATGTAAGAAATGCAAGGGATCTCGTTTACCTTTAACAATAGCCGAAAGCCCACGAATGTTGGTAGGAGGTACAGTCAGAGGACATCACGTAAATAGAGATGCTGGTCTACTTAGAGCTGGGACGGTCAGAGTTCAGGGATCCAAGGCACGACCTTCTATACTTAAAACCAATGGAGAAAACGATCCTTACGACTTGATGAGACGAAGTCGGTTGGCTCCTCCTCACGAAGCTCGTATCGGAAGTCAATTTTCAACAACTCGTTCTAGAGCTAAAAGTATCAGTCCATGTAGGGGTAAAAATAGAAAACCAAGTCCAGAGTCGCAGCATAAAATTAGAAGTAAATCAGTTAGCAGAGTTAATGAAGTCTGGGTAGATGATGAAAATAACATTAACGTAACCGATTCTAAGAAATCTATTTTATCATGTGACATCAATCCGTACGATTTGGTTAAGTCTAATGGTAATTCAAAGTCATTAGTTGAAATAGAATTTGATGATGACTACGCCGATATGTTTCAAGATTCACTTAAAGTAGTTAATCCTAGACCACTGAGTAAATCGAAGTCAGATACTAATGTTAAAGCTATTAGCGGCCAACGCATTCGTATATCAGATGGTTCAAAAACGTACGCTTTGCAAGATATAACTTCGTACGACGCCTTAAACTGTGATCTCAAAAACTTTGAAATGAAAACTCAGGAAATGTCTTCCTCATTGTTACTACCAAATATTAAAACTGAGGGCAATAAATCTTTGCCTGTAAGTAAAACTACGAATAAAAAGACTACAAACATATCAACTGTAAATCGCACAAAACAGAAAAGCGTATCTCCAAAACGACCACCCCGTAGGGTACGAAACACTAGAACCGACGATGATAGCGAAAGCGACAACCAACGTTTACCGGAACGTAACTATGTCAGAAAAGTACCTACAGACAATTCAAGAAATCAAAAATATAAGAATAATAACTCAGAGAATATAAAGTCAATACTTAAAAAACCTAGAAACTATGATTTTCACGTTGCCAATTCTAAATCCGAAACATCCGATGAACCATTTGAAAAGAAACGTACGAATTCTTCACAGTTTTATCTTCCCAAGCCAAAGGATAAAGGGTTTGCTGCAGCTCAGAACATGTTACAAAGAAAACGTGTTCAATTTTTAGTAGAAAATGAGGAAACAAAAGTAATATACACAGCAGAGTTTAATCTTCAAGAAAATACTGTCAGAGGAATACCAGGAGATTTGACAGTGGACGTAGAAGATGATATTGTAGCGGAGGGTGACATTGTCAGCCACAGTTTAACGGAAGTTGATGTTGAATTAGCTAAACTGATAACACAAAGTACTGGAAACAACCCAAGCCTCTACGAAGATGTTCAAGTAAACAATAGTTTTGGAGATATTTCGGAAAATACAAATTCTATTGAAAGTAACACATCAGCAAGCAATGTAGCACACTCAATAGAAGACAGGGTAGCAGGTTCGTATACTAAATTTATATGGTCATAATTTTGCTAAGATTTCGATATATATAATAAATAAATACTTTCCAATATACCCAGTTTAAACTATACAAGTCTAGTACTAAAAAAACTAACATTATTTTGTTGAAACATTAATACTTCCCTTATAACGCAAGTAAAATAAATGACCTAAACAAAGTTCCAGCTTATTATACATTAGCATTACAAAGCGAGTCACACTCAACTACTGGTTTGAACGATTACTGAATAATATACATCTTTGATATTTACCTAGTTTTATATACAATTGCATTTACTTATGTTTCTAGTGGTATACAAATGTTTAATCTTTTATCTAGTGTATTTTTTCTCCCAGCACAGGCAATATTTTGCTTACTGGGTGGCGCCATCCTCTACACCGTGTCCAATATGTTCGAATACAGTTTCAAACTCTCATTAAAACAAAGTTCTAATAACAAATGCAATAAAAACTATATTTTATGAAAGATATCCTTATATACAATATTTATAATATTTATTTTGGGATGACTGCACCTTTAACCTTCATCACCATCTTTAAACGTTTTTCGAATCCGTCACGCGTGGCACGCACTGCCTCCATCGGCATTTCGTCTCAAATTTGTACGTCAACTTTTTTAAATGCTCCAAATTCTTAAATTTATAGTTATTCAGTTTTCAGAGCATATACGACCATAAAAAAAAGTCCAGTGTATTTAAATCCAGGAACTTAGGGGCCATTCATTTTTTGGTAAGAAATCCGTTAAATTGGCCTGACACCACGCGTGAACTGAGTTTGCCGTATTAGCTTTGCGTAATAGCTCCGTCTTATTGAAAACAATAGTAGCCGTTCCCAAACATCATTCTTAAATTTGGAGCAACTTTTTTTTTCCAAGACTTCTGTTTTATACTATTGGCACTTATTTTTACCCCTTTGTCGATAAACACCAAAGGAAGTATACCCCGCTTGCGAAATGCTCCCCAAACCATCACTGATCACTTTGGAATTTTGGCACATTCCACTGATCATCTTGAACATACAAATGTTTGCTGCCCACAAACGACCATTTTGAGCATTGTAAGATTTCTCAATACATAGAGTTTTTCTTCCGCGAAAACGAATTCATCCTCTGCGTGCCAGGAAAGTATAGTGTTTGACCGATCATTTTTTTTTCTTTGTAGCTTCGGAAATGCCTTGTACTTTTCTTTTCTAAGCGTGACACCCGAGGTCTGCTCTCATGATGTTGTGTATTGATCCTCTTGAAATCTTTAAGTCTGCAGCAAATTTTCGGATCGAACGGTGCTTTTTCCGGCGGACACGCTCTCTTACTATTTTCACGACCCTATCCATTCTTGCTGAACGCGGGCGGCCAGATCTCTTGCGGTCTTCTAACGAGGAGGTCACATTCTATCTTCTAATTATAGTATAAACTAGGTTAAGCTTAATTCCAAAAAGTTTTAATGCCGCAAAAGGGCACATTTGCACTAGGGCGATAGCCCTTAATATATTTTGAAATAAAAGGTTCTCGAAACTGCTTCATCATGGATTAAAAGCGAATGACTTTAGCAAAATTGTTCATGACAATAGAAAACTTTAAACTATACTGATAAAAATGTCTGAAAGTGGTCTAGGTTTTTTTTTAAATCAGTTCTAAAAAAAGTGTATTCAAACATATTGGACACGGTGTAGATTATAAACATGTGTAAAATTTAAGAAATAAATAATTTTAATAATAAAAAAACAAATAGACTCAACTGCCGTAAATAATTTCTTTTACAAATAGCATGGCTGATAAATATGCGTTTATGTTTACAGATAATGATGTACCGAAAATACCGGTGCTGCGTCGTTCGGAATCAGAAAGATTGACGTCGATTCTATCAGTTGCACCTCCTAAATTTCTTGATACTATGGCGCTACGCCCTAAACCTAAACATGGCCATACGAGTCAAGTCTTCTTAGGATCGCCTAGTGAATATGAATCTCGTAATGAAATCAATTTACAAAATAAACCACCAGAAATAAAGCATGCTGAGAACAATGCGGTGCAAAACGATATGGAGTCAGGGAACTTAAGTGATAATAGTGACATTACTCAAAAGATTCTTAATAATTTAAGAAGAGGTATATCGGAATCTCCAGAACCACCGCCTAGACTTAAGGTCAAAGACCGTAAGTTAAAGAAAAATAATTACGTTAAGACTCGATTTGTTAGAAATAATTCTACAAGCTCTACTAGCGATGAATGGTCTGACGCAAATGATTACGAACAAAGAACTATTTTACGGGTAAAGCAATTTGATTCAGATGAAGGCGAAGAACTAAAGACATCAATGAAGAGCATAGAAAATGAGCCAAGAAAAACATCTATCCAAATAAGCGGAAATGAATGCTACTCAACAATGAATGTTAGCAGTGACACGCCTATTTATCTCTCTTCAGTCGTTGTGAATGATGATTCCGGAAACGCTTGTGATACGTATCAGACTGGAACAACAGTGACTATAAGTGTTGGTACGCCTCAAAAAGAAATAAAAAAATCGAAGAGCCAAATTTACATAGGAACGTCATTGTCTGATACCAAAGAAAAGAAGGATGAATCTAATACATACGAAGAGTATTATAATGACAGCAATTCTAATGACTCATCAACTTCATTAAATAACCTAAGTACATCCGATATGACCAATATACTTAACAATCCTGTGGAAGCTGTGAGACGTAACCTCATCCCACACGTTTGCGGCAAAGACAATAAATTATTGGAAAAAATAAATGGCGTTGAATCTTCAGATCAATCTCCAGGTAGTGACAAACAGTCACAAAATGGAAATTTTGTCAGCAAACTTTTTGATGATCCATTCTTTGGTCATTTGGCAGAAGGTCTTGACTCAGATCTAGTAAAAAAACTCATAGAAAACTCACTAATAAAATTACAAGAAACCAAAAACCAAGATGAAACGGAAAATCCAGATTTTACTATCGGAAAATTAATTGAAAGCTCTTTGAAGAATCTTAAAGAAGAAATTAATAAAAAAGAAGATAGCAACGTAGATCAGAACGAACAGAATAGCGCCAGAGATGACGAGTCGGACAAAAAAGCACCCGACACGTCAGCTTGTCTAGAAAACGACGACAACGGCTGCTCTGCTCCCTATGAAAGTATGGAGTATGAAAGCGGTGCTATGGGAGTATTTTCAGACCTTGAACCTATGTCAGACTGTTATAATGCGTCCGCGAGCGAACTTTCTACTGAAGATGACACCACATCTACAAGATCCAAGTTTTACCAAATGTTAGTGGATGCTGCGCTATGCGATATTGAGATAGGAAGTAATACTGATGATGACCATCACTACGAATCCATCCGCCTTAACAGTGATCCTATATATGAGGAGATCGGTGATATGCCACCTCCGTTACCAACTAACCCCCCTCCAACGTCATTATCAATCTTAGATGAAGAAAAACGAAGTGGTTCGCGGTCGATTTTTGAAGGCGCATCAAAATATGATATTTTATCCTATTTGGTTGATGCTAAAGAAAGAGGTATCGATGACGAAGAAACTTATATAACCAGCTTTGGCAATGAAAATGATTCTCTAAATCAATCCAAAGACAAACTAATTAATGCCGAAATAAATACTCATCTGAGAAGTAATACAAGCCACCTATCAAATGCATCAGATTCAAGTGAAGACAACTCTTTAATTATTAATCACGATAGTATTGAAAAAACAATTGTATGTAAGAAAACATCCGCTGAAATAGAAAGAAATGATTCTGGCGTTGGTTCAGAAACAAGTAAGTCATCGAGAAGTAGGCTTCAAGGGAAAATATCACCGTGCAATACATTGACGGATAAAGATACGCCGATACATCTCTGTGAAGATTGCGACACGACGGTTGACACTCAAATTACAGAACAAGGTTTGTATGTCAAACAAAAAAACACTGTATTACACTTACCATAAATATTATAGTCAACTAAATTAATTAACAATTTTTTTTTTGTCCAGGTTCTTTATATGCTCCATTAGTATGCCGGAAATGCGCAAAGAAAAGGGCAGAGAGGAAGGAAATTATAACAGAAATTGTAGAGACTGAGGAAAAGTATGGGCGAGACTTGCAAATTATTCTTGAAGAGTTTTACAAACCTATGTTGGTTGCGGGTCTGCTTAACCAAGAGCAATTAAGCGCGATTTTCCTTAACGTTGAAGAACTTATTGAGAATAATCAAGTGTTATCTGAAAAATTAAGAGATGCCCTTGAGATTGCGGTTGATCAAGGCGATGAGGTATGTTCTATTATATACAAATACAAATGGTTTATTGTTCAATAATCGATAAGTACATTACAAGAGATTCTATCAGAGACCAAACTAGGCTGAGCCTGTAACTTGGCCTTCTGCGTATATAGTTTTTATTTCGTATTTTTGATGTTTGTTTAATATATAATTTGTCAATGTTCCAGGATTTATTAACAGTGAATGTCGGGAAAATACTTCTCGAGTGTTCCGGTATGCTGACGGCATTCCAATCATACTGTGTAAAGCAAGCTGGCGCTGCCCTATTGTTAGCGGGCCTTGAAAAAGATAAAGAGCTTCTTCGGATATTTTTACGAGTATCACAAATGGAAAATACCGTTTTGAGGAGGATGAATCTGAACTCTTTCTTAATGGTAATATTTTTGTTACTTTTGGTGGTTAGTGTCTGCTTTACCTGTCTGTTTTATAATATTTTTGAATTTTTTAGGTACCAGTACAACGCGTTACAAAATATCCGCTCCTCCTGTCAAGACTGCATCGTTCGACGGCTGCCTGTGCTACTGAAAGGGATGATGTGCGCAGCGCCCAGCGTTGTGTAGAAGCTCGGCTGGAGGAGATGAACGCCGCAGCAGCAGCGGCGGCGGCTGCAGCTAGAGACGTCCCTCTGTGGAGACGACTTGCTGCTGCTAGAAGAACGGCGCATGACCTCCACGTTGCCGATATTAGGCTAAGGAAGATGGCCGTCGATGTTCTAGACTGGAATCACGACGATGCAAGGTATTTACTCAAAACCTTCCATCACCGCCATCATATACTTACTTTTTTTACATTTATTTCTTTCATAAACCTCTGTCACGTGTCATTTCGTCATTCATTACTCAAGATCTTTCAACTCGCTGTATTTGCAATTCACGTACCCAAAAATCCAAAGCAATTCCGTTAAAAGTAGATCACCTAAATGTTGCCAATTGTGAACAAAAGATTTCCAATTTGCAAAATCAAATAGAAGGAATGATAACTATTATCCGGTCAAGATTAAAGTCCTCAATCTACTCCCGATTTAATTAAAAAATAAACATTGTCCTTCGGGGCACTCGCGATAATTTCGGCAAATTGTAGTCCTTGCACATTCTCGTGCTATTGGCGGATGGGACAAATGACCCCATTACTGGAACATTGCGGGCCGCAGGTTTATCTGCGGGTTAAGTTATAAATGTTATGCGGGAGCAGAGTTTTTAACCCCTCTCCATTTTATGGGTCGTGATTTTTAATAACGTTCATGATATTCGTACTTTACTCGGAATCTTGTTCATAAAATGCGTCTCTCGAGCGACTTCTTATAAATTATACACTAAATATTAAAAGGACATATGTAGATTTATCTTATTCATGACTACAGTTTGTGATTTTGGAGCGCCAACTTTTTCATGCTTATTTCATGTCTAATGCCTTGATCTCTCTTATCCATAATTGCTCAGCATTGAGGCGTTGCTCAGGATGAAGTTTTTATATAAATAATTATTTTTAAAAATAATGTTCCGCTAGTTCTTGTAATTTACGTCATAAAGCTGATAGTCGTCGCTTTAGTGGCAGTAACCGAGGCAAGTGCTATTCCCAAGGGCTCTTTATTGCTGAAGAGCTCCAGAAATACAAGTAATTATATGTGTAAAAAGGAAATAAAGTTTGAACCCGCAATTCCGATGCTTAAAAATACAACTGGCATATGAAACTGGCAAAATAAGGCTTCAGCAATCTCAAATCTGAATCGATTAAGATGATGTTTATATGGTCAACTTCTAATTTTGTTACTTGTGAAACACAAGCTGATACTAAGGGTAATAATACGCGACGATACCTAAACATTGTATTCATACCTGGGTCATCTTACCATCTTACCATCGGGTATATATAGATTCCGGAATTACCAGCATCGTAAACAGTTGTCAAAAAGGTTTGGTCATAAGTTGTTATATTTCTGTTATTTGATATATTTTTACTGAACTTTACATTTACTTTTTAATAGCTTCAGAGCTATCGTCTGTTTGCAGAGCGTATAAAATTGTTTTCACAATACGAGTAGACAGAACTAGGTAGGTAATTATTATGTCGGATGCAATATGCGCTGCGCTCCAGGAGCCGCCATGCACGAATTTAATGAAGTTTCATTTAATGGAACTCGTCTACGTAATTTCCTTTCATTTCAAAGTAATTGTATTGTGTAGAATTGTATTCGCTAAGGCGATATAATTAAACTGTCTGAAATTAAGAACGTAATAAGATTTATGCCAGTTGGCGCTTCCCAAACTGTATATTAAATTTTACTCGGATAGTAGCAAGACCAAATATTTGGACCCCGCAAGTAACAAAAGACCTTACATATACGATAACATACTTATTTTAGTAATGAACTTTATTAAATAAAACTGTACAGGCTTTAACACATACATACACGGTATTTTTGTATAAAATACCACGATATCATTGATTTTTATTATTAGAATGTTACAAATTTATAGACTAATTCTAGGATTTTACTCTTACTCCAAAATATACATAAAACTACGAATGTGATTTGACCTAAGTTCAAGAAAAATAAAAAATAGTGGTTGGAGATCGTGGCCATGTTATGTTAAATACCTACTTAGCACAGGTTTTAAAAGTTGATTAAATGCAAACACTTTTATTTAATATTGCATTACAGTTTTACATGAAAATGTTCTTGAATAAAATTTCATCAGGTACCTACATTTTCCTTTATGCATGGTTAAAATATGCATCGACGATAGAAGCAACATCGATAAAATACCACCACCCTAATTGTTTTAAGCGGCTCCCATCTAATTCTGTTAGTCTATGATTAAAACAATTTGCGTCGTTACTTTTACCACTCCCCACTGTCAATCAATAATGGATTCTGTATTCTCCGTTTTAAGGTTCGCAATGGAAGGGAAGCTGCTGTTCACCCAGCCGAATGACAACAACTGGCGAAAAGGACGTACAATCAAGCTGACGCCCATCAACGCCCTTTTGGTAACTAACGGAAAGGTGATTACGTTTTTCTATTACAATATTTTTATAGGTGGATTGTACTTTTATATTGCAACGATTTTGTTAATAGAGAGTTTGTGTCGATTATTGGAGTGCTATTACAATCTGGCATATTTCCAGTAGGTATTTTTTAAAAATTGTTTCAATCTATAATCTATACTATATATAATATTATAAACCTGAAGAGTTTGTTTGTTTGATTGTTTGAACGCGCTAATCTCAGGAACGACTGGTTCGAATTGAAAATATATTTATGTACTGGCACATGGCGTCCATTTATCGACGAAGGCTTATAACATCACGCTGCGACCAATAGGAGCGGAAGACGCGGACGAAGTCGCGGGCAACAGCTAGTAGATCATAAGTTGCGTTATAGCCTGGGTAGTTTGACAGTTATTTAGGCGATGACAGACGCCGTCGCAATAACGACCAACTAGCTCTGCGGTTGTTAAAATATTTCAATGTAACAGTGTAGTATATGAGGTGCGGTAAAAATGACGTTAAGGAATCGTAATAATATTGAACTGAAAAACTTTTATGACACCCACTCCCATTAACTATATGGCACTAAAGTTAGCAAGGCGAACTAAGTCTTATGAAAGACGGGGCACAACGGATAACTAATGATGTTTCTAAAATAACAACTATTACGCAAGCTATTCAGGCGCTGA
Source organism: Notocelia uddmanniana (assembly GCA_905163555.1). NCBI lineage: Eukaryota > Metazoa > Arthropoda > Insecta > Lepidoptera > Tortricidae > Notocelia > Notocelia uddmanniana. The sequence goes on from LR991064.1 coordinate 8,356,015, forward strand.
GATTAAAGTTTAATTTTAGTTTATTGGATCCACTCAAAATCAGCGTCGTTGCATCCCGTGCCTCGCACCATGCTGAGTGGGCACCTTTCTTGAGGCAATATTTGATTTCTTCTTAGATACAAGACATATGAGGTGTACTTTCTTGTTTTGTTACAAAATTATAATTAGTCTGTTCTATTCTATTAGTTCACTTAGGCTACAAGTAATTGACCTAGCCTTTTTACAATTTCAGCCAACGATTACGCACAAAACGAACGAGATCCGCGAAACAAGAGAAGCGAGAGACCGCGAAGCGAGAGAAAGAGAAGGAGATGCGCTGTTCGCACGGAGTGGAGTGAGAGAGGCAGCTCTTCTCTTAGTGAGGGAGAAGGCGGGAAGATACACGCTGCAGAGGGAGCCACTCTTCTTGGATCGGTGTGTGGTCGCCGCCGATCACGAGCCCGAACATTTCTTCGAAGTGCACGAGATTACTACCAAGGATTCGTATATTTTCAAGGTGAGTTGTTATGAACAGACATCATGTGCATAGGTACTTACTACTTAGTGAAGTAGATGGTCTTTGCCGATGCTTATTCATACCACGACGATAACAAGCGAGTATCATGGTATCATCAATTTTATTGTAAAAAGCACCATCTTTCACTAAAAAAATCCAAATTAATTAGAAAAAGTGTAGACGAGAGATACGACATATTTATATACCATCATTAAAAGCTACAAGAATAGGCGTTTTATTCAAGTCCAAGTATTATTTAATATACAAAAAGACATAGGGCCTCTCGCTTGTCCTGTGATGCGTGCATTAGTGCGAGCGAGAATTTCAAATCGATAATTTAGGGCCTCATTGGCAGGATGGCTTTATAACATTTAGATAGATTCCTACTAATTGTACTGTATATTTTACAGGCCGAAGAAAGCACGCGCACACGCACATGGTACCGGCAGCTGCAGTATCACGCGCAGGGCGCAGGCGCGTGGCGCAAGCGGCGCAACGCTCTCGCCAACATCATGATCAACCCGATGCTTACTAGAAATTAACTGATGTGATTTAACTGAGGTGGTACTGCGAAGTTCCAATATCGGAGTTCGTATCTGTATCTCTTCAGCACTTTGAGTGATAGAGGATGTGCAGAAATCGATCTTAGTAACTGTGTGGTGCCGGTAATACTTCGAGAGGTTACCATAATAATTAGGTAAACTCTGTCCGAAACTTCGACTTACAACTTATTGCTGTCTAATCCGGTCAAAAGATAATGGTAAATCCTCCGAAGGCAGCATTTAGTTTATCATCGCAGATAATCCGACCATTCCGATAAAAACTACATGCATGGAAATGTCTATTACAATATCTATGACCCGCTGAGCCTTTTTTACTCAAAATACCTACGCAATTTCGTAATAACGTAAGTTTTGCGTTTGTTTTTCGATAAACTTAATTTAGATTTCGTCATAATTTTACTCTGAAGATTAAAAACAAGATTATAATAAATCACAAATATATTTACTAGGAATCAATTTTGTTCAGATGAAAAGCTCGATTAACTCAAAGAAATTATTATTTTGATGATATTAATTTTTGAAGATTTCCCTTTTAAACATAAATCACAAAATATGGTAAAAGCCAGCTTTAAATAAATATGGCTAAAGTATTTTAAGTAAAATGCGGGCTTACGAGTTTTGTAATATTTGAAGTAGAACCAGTTTATTACGAGTACATATTATTATTGATGCTCCATTTTGATTAAAGTACCGGTAACTACCAAGCCTTTTTATCCATAAAATTCATCAGTTTTTGCAAGCATTTACGTTGCATTTTGGAAAATGAATGCACTACTCGTATGTGTACTATATTGGTTTATAAAATAATGATTTAGGATGTTTAAAAATAATTCAATAAAATTGGAAATATTTCGTAACAAAACTAATCGTAGTAATACATCGGTTTTTGCCATTCGAAAAATATGCATTTCACGGTTGCTTTTGTTATAAGTGTACTTAGAGACAAATGTTTAGGCATTGCATTGAATGTACAGCTATACATTCCTATATGTCGTAACTATTTATACATCGTTTAGTTCACAAAAGAATTATAGTTACTTGTAAATAATTCTAATATCATTTGCCACTAGTTTTAATGTTAGCTTTACACCAAAATATAGACGTTGAAGCCATGTGTCCTATAATTAAAGAGTAGTTGTAAATGTAAAAAAAATTGAACTGTTTCATACAACAAACTCAAACTAACTTTCTTTGGTTGATATATGTAAATCTAAAATACAGAATAATTGAAACCGAATAATATAATGTACATAATTAACTTAATAGCTGTGATATCCTATTCTGTAATCAAAAAGTAAGTTGAATTATGCTTGTATTTGTGGCTTCGTAATAATAATTCTTGAAATCTTTTTAATAACGCATAATAACTCCTTAACTAGTCTTAAGAAACGTGTGTAATACATAGGTACCTATTTAATGTAAGTTAAAATACATAAAATAATATGACATGTATTTATTGTATGTATTAAAATTATGAATATTCAATACTTTCAGTATCATATTACATGTAGAAATTAATAATGAACATATCGCCTTTGGCATATATAATTATGTTTTGTTATTTAAGGATAGTAGTGCAAACATGAAATAAATGTTAAAAAAATATATTGCTTTTTTTTATAACACAACTAACAGTAAAGCCGATTTTTTATCACTTTTAGTGAAACACGATTGCTGCTTTAGTTTAATGTACTTAATAATTATACAAGTTATAATGACTAAATTGTCATGTAAGCTGGTCGTAATTAATCAGTTTCATAACTTAACTGACCATTGGTAGACTTTATCACGTTGCAATAAGGTTCACAAATGGTCAGTGAACTTGAATGCTGATAGTACAAGTTATATAGAGTTTCTTTTCTGGTATTCAAACTGAATTGCCAAGTGTAGTGCGCCATGTCTATTTCGCCCTTCAGTATACAGTCTTAAATTATTTTAATTCACTCAAGGCATCAAATTAATTCAACCAAAAATTATCCAGTACATATCAAAGCAAATTATATTAAAATTATTTCTTAAATATTTAAAACGGACCGCTAGTTTATTATTAAGGTCTAATTTAATTTTTGAAGATACCCCAGTACTCACAAAGAAAACAATTAAGATTCGAGGAATTCGTTGCGAGGAAAAATGTATTCAGCCTGCAGCCTCATTTCCTCACATCCCTCCATGACAGGGGCAAATAAAGAAATATAACATCCTTAGGCACATGACGCCGCCGACATTTTATCAATCCGACACGACCTCAAATCGGACAATATGTGTCAATCGGAGTGTTGTCCGATTTGAGTTTCATGTTTTTTTTTTTAAAACTGCTTTGACACGTACAAAATATAGACACGGCTTTGAGTAGATAAAGACACCGCGAATAAACACTGCTCAGCTGCCTACTGGCCCAACTGCTTCAAAGCGTTTATTTAAATACTAGATGAAAGCCCGGCTTCGCTCGGGTGAAATAAATAACAAAGAAATAAAGTAAACATTTATTCGTGACAGTTAAGCAAACGACGAAAGAAATAGTGTACAAAAATGAATAAAATACAAACTTTACAACAACGGATTATGATGAAACTTCGTATAGAAATATAGTCTGTAGTCTGGATTAACATATGGAATAGGGAGTAAAAGATTACGCTGACGACGTCACGGGCAAAGGCAAGCTTATCCTTATGCTTTGCAAGTTAATCCTAAGCATTTTTATAAGGGTAGTATTTAAAGGCACATAAAAATTTTGACACCGTAATCAGTACTGATTTGTATAGCTAAAATACTAATCGTTCATTAAAATTCTCCGCCAAATTCTATTAAGTGGGGCCCTTTACACTCAATATTATGTGTCAATATTATCGCGATTTTTAAAATTGTATGGGTTCTGTTACACGCTTAATATTATCACAATACTGGTGTGTCAATATTATCGTGGTTTTCAAAATCGTATGGGTTTTTCTTCATTATTCATTACACGTGATACGGATCGTGATATGAGTATATCGCGTGATAATAATAACCATGTAACAGGCCCCTATGGATGTTGCTTCAATATTCAGTGTTTCGCGTGATAATAATAACAGTTGTTAATATTTTCTCCAATTAATGGAAGCTATTTAGCAACTTGTTCCGTTTTGCCAAAGGTATTAACATTCCGATACGCGCACCATCCAGGAATAGGAGCCGTCAGACCAGAGGGCCTACCGCAATCCGAAAACGAAGTATTTCCCTCTCCGCGCTCGAATATGCAAGTGCGACAGAGAGGCATATATATTTAAAGAACATTCCTTGTGTTGTCTGTCACACATATAATTTTTAACTTCCCATCGACCTATGAACTTGAAATTAGGAGATAATGTTTATTATGAACTATATTTAAAAAAAAAACACATTTATTTTTAGTTGTACGGAACCCTCAGCGTGCGACTCCGACGCACTTGGCTGGTTTTTATTACATTTTGAAATTTATTTCTCTTATTGTAAAATACCCTATTCGTTTTAAAGTTGACGCCTGAGGGCCTACCGCTAACCAAAAACGAACTATCTTCCTCTCTGTCTTTCGAATATACATGTGCGAGAGAGAGGCAGATACTTCGTTTTCGGTTCACGGTAGCGCCTCTAACGTCCGAGCGCGGCGAACGGCATGAGCTGGAGGTCTACTCCAAAATTCAAAATCCTAACTTCGTATGGTGCCGTCCCTTTCACTCTCCTGTCATAGACTATATGAGTGAAAGGGACGGCACCATACGAAGTTCGGATTTCGAATTTCGGAGTAGACCCCCAGTACCACTGATTTATAAGGTAGAGCGAGATAGGGATAGAATTTTGCTTAACGTTTAAAAGCCATAACTCACCTAGTAGTTTGTCACAACAAAATAGAGACGCAGCTTTAAGATGGCAGACAGACTCAGCAAACATTCAAGTGGTGTCCTTCACACGATTCATCACAATACTGGGGTGTCAATATTATCGCAGTTTTCAAATTTGTATGGATTCTGCTTCAATATTCACGTGATACTTATCGAGATAAGAATGTATCACGTGATAATAATAACCATGTAACAGGCCCCATACATTCGCTTTGAAGGCGGTTGTTGTGACAATCAGCCAAGCTAGCACGATAGATTATACCGTTACGTTTTATGTGACGTTTTAATACATTTCGCCCATATAATAATAATACTAATAATAATAATCTTTTATTTCACTAAGGATTACAAAAATATAGTACTTTACATTTCAGTGGCTTGCAGAAGGTAACTAATGAAATGAATATAACGTGACGGTATAAGTTATCGTGCTAGCGAGGCTGATAGGTGTATAGAACGCTTGAACACTACAAAAACAAAACGCTGCAGACGCGGCTAGCCGAATTCACACAATGGGCGATGATGGCCCATCACCCAGAACGCAGCCCAGCAACCTGGCAAACACACCGGACGCAAACATAGTTTACAATTTCCGAACGTACCCAACCCGACGCTGTCAACCAACTGTCAACCAACGAATTTAATATGGCCGTCCTATTGTCATAAAATTAACACTTTTTAATGCAAAATACGCGACAATCCGAATTTTGCGGATACATATGTTCAACTCGAAATCGTTATTTTTATACGTTCTTCAATTTGAGACAGGTCTCGTTCGGGTCTACCGTACCCCTGCACGAAATTATTAATATAGATGTGTGAACATTGATGTACTATTATAGAACTAGATTCACAATCAGCCCACAAAAATGGCCCCCGTGAAAGTACCGCCCGCACGACTCGGGCGGTACTTTCCTGTTTAGTCGTGTTTGGACCGCAGACAGTGACAGTTGTCCAACAATGACGAAATCTGCTGTGAAAATCTGCTTGGTGGAACATGAGAAATTGGCTTATTTTTCACATTTATGTTTCTCACAAATTTCAACTCTCTAGGTCATCTGTTAGTGGGTTAGGTTTAATTCAGTCAGTTATAAGAAGGTCAGTATTGAATTGTTAATATCTAGCGTGTCAAGTTCATCCCAGAAACTGGCGAGCAGCAGCCGTGTGTTATTTTACACGAAGTGTTTGGAGCCATTTTGGAACCCCCATCTCGAATCTATTTAACATAAAAAAATTAAATTTGGAATACGTAATAAGATCCTTTAGAACAACTAGAACCCCAAATTTCATAAATATAGGAGAAATAGTTATATAGTTTGTTTTTCTGTAAACAATCGAGTGCCAGAGTTGGCACCTTTTCAGATCCCACTCCATTTGGTGGAACATGAGAACTTGGCTTATTTTTTCACATTTATGTTTCCCACAAATTTCAACTTTCTAGGTCATCTGGAAGTGGGTTAGGTTTAATTCAGTCAGTCATAAAAAGCTCGGTTTTTAATTGTTAATATCCACCATGTGCAGCCAAGTTCACCCCAGGAACTGGCGAGAAGCAGCCGTGTGTTATTTTACACGAACTTTTTGGAGCCATTTTTGAAGCTTCATCTCAAATCTGTTATGTCATGAAACATAAAAAAATGAAATTTGGAATAAATATTAAGATTTTTTAGAACAACTATAAACCCAAATTTAATGAATATAGGTGAAATAGTTATTGATATATTAAAATTCAAAAAAACGGCATTTTTACCACTCATTGACTGACTAACTACTCTAACTAGTAATCAAAAACCTAACTCAGGTGACCTAGAAAGGTGAAATTTGGCATCCAGCTTGATAATTATGTGTGTACACATAAAAAAGTTATGTTTATGCTTGTTACCTCAGAACTCCGTCATTAAATTTGTTAACCGATTTGGAAAAATTATGTTGATGTCTGAAAAGGTATATACTTCTGAAGTGGTCTCATTGTGAATCTGATCATATCATCGAGAAATCGAGGGAACTCTTCAAATATTTCAGGTGCACCTATATGGGTATTTTGTTTAGTAACTCGTGCATTGGCTCTTGAAAAACACCATTTGGTGAATTTTGACAAAAATTAATGATATCCCATCAAAAACATTACTGTGAAAATGGGAGCCAAGTTGAATATTAAGAATATGCGATGCGTGGTTGTCATCTTTATCGACAAAACAATTGAGATCTAAATGGGTGCCAAGTTCCAACAGAAGTTCTTTATTTTTGTTCGTAAATTATTTGAAAAGGTGCCATGTCTATCAGTAGATTGTTTACAGTAAAACTCATTTATTTACGGAACTTGGCACCCATTTATATCTCAATTCTTTTGTTAGTCTTAATATTAAACTTGGCTCCCATTTTCCTATTTATGTTTTAAGGGATATCTATAACTGATTTAGTTATATTAATGAAATTTTGGATTCTAGACAAGTTAATAGGTTTCGAGCTGGAAAGGGATCAAAAGTATGGAGCTCAAAGTGGTTCGTTTTCCTTTGAACCTGGCAGGAAACGCTAATTTACTGAGTTTACAGGTTCAAAATAGATTCTAGTTAAGCTTTGATCAAGTTTTCCGTGGGGGTTAATGAAAGTTGAAAATTAGTATATATTAAGGCATTGTCATCAGCAGTGATGTAGCATAATAAATAGTTAATTTCGGAACAAAGAGACAGGACTTTAAAATGAGAAATTGCTAAATGAGTGCTACGAGAAATTTCGAGAAGGCGACTTTCAAAATTGTGGAATTAAGTAATGAAGAGAAATATGAAAATAAAATTGAGTCCTCAAAAATAGGAGATCCTATGAGACACAGAGATTTTTTTATCCACTAATTTATACCCGAGTTAGGTTATCAAATTTTTATTTAAGGTAGTATGAATGTAGAGAAGAGTTTTAAATAAATAGTTCACATTTAGGGAATTCAAGTTCGAAACCAATAGACTGGAGTTAGGATTTTACGGTCAAAGTCTGATAGCATGCTCTCCAGGTCGCCTCTTAGGGTTCCATCGTCGAGAACCACATCATCATCCTAGATGACCAGAGAACAATACTTAGGTACAATAGACTGGAAATCAAATTATTAATTTTATGGATAAAATGTACTCGTTTACTTCAAATAACAATGTATTTTATGAAGAATGCCTCATAGTTTGAAGTATTTAGGTCAGCCTAAAGTGAGGTATGTCGCCCCCAGGGTTGAAAAAAATAAATTGAGCAATGGCAGAAGCCTGTACAGCCGCCTTTGTAAATTTATATTGATTTTAGCATTTGTTAATAATAATTATGAGTTCATATCGTAAATTATGATTATAAAATTAAATTAAATATGTTAAATATTCCTAGGTACAATAAAATACAAATAACCTTTATGGCACACCTCAATAAAAATACAAAAAAGTTCAGAAACATAGCATAGTGAGATATTAGCAGAGGTAAACAAAAAGGGGTCTTATCGCTAAAGAGCGATCTCTTCCTGACTACCTTTAGGATTTTAGGTGAGGCTTTTGACGGTCATGCAGAGTAACTCCCAACATACCTCTTTCCATTGCTCTTTGGGTGAATTTGAGCCTTCTTATGAGGCCCATAGTAAGCGACCACGTTTCAGTGCCATTATGTCATCACTGGCAACACACACTGGTCAAAGACTTTCGTCTTGAGACACTGCGGAATATTGGACGAAAAAGAAAGGAATGAGGCCATCCGCAGCAGAACCAAAGTGACCGATATAGCCCTCCGAATCGCTTAACTTAAGTGGCAGTGGGTGGGGCACATAGCACGTAGAAACGATGGCCGTTGGGGCGGAAAGGTTCTCGAGTGGCGACCACGTAGACGTGAGGTGGGATTTCCTCTTTATCGTCAAAGTTATGAAATGGAATTACCCAAAATGAAATAAAAACTAAAATAAAAACGTCCGGAACACTTATTATATACACCATTCAGTTTTAATATGTAATAATAAAATGTTATCGAGGTTTGAATTTCAATTTCGACCCTACTCACCCCATTTTACGGTAGTGAATAAGTATTCTCTCTGAGTTAAAAGTTTTTCTCAGCCGCCTATTATTGGATGGCTTAAATAAGAAGTAATCAACGTAATCATAATTAATACTAACAAATATTTCAAAATGACGTGTCGTACCGTCTAAAAGTCACCAGGATCGCAGCACCCTCGTTGCGTAATCGTACGTCTTATTAACTTTCGTAGACTAATAAAGTGCCAAATCAATAACGTATTCCGTATTAATATTCGAGGAAGGCGAGCATGAATCTATTGTTATAAATATATACGTTACGTAACGTGTGTGGGAGTGACATGCTAAGGATATTTTCTTCAGGGTTTGTCAGTAGCACAATGGATCATATTTTAGTATTATGAATGTTAATATGCCTAACACCTGCAGCCAATTTACAAAGAGATGTAACATTTACGTGAAACATCATTTTGTAGTTGACTGTAAGATGATATAAGTACAGCCATGAATGTGGCCTATCACGTTAGGATCTGAATAAGTATACAAATAATACATATAGTCTAAACGTGATGGACATCTTTCTTGGCCGACTGAGCAGAGGACCTACACAAGCACACGCCGACGCAACGCCTTCCTGTTCCCAGCTGAGCTCCTAGTTTTATTGTGATTTTGGTTTAAAAATCCGTCACAACGATATCAATGTGTCGTGAGCACGCATTAACTATGACACGTTAGCTAGGCGCGTGGAAACCATCGTTCAACGCACACGAAGAATCGAACCAAGTAGACCTGCTGCTTCTTAGAATAGATTTTCGTTTACTATAATGACTTTGTTCATAATATAATGCCTGTTTGGTTGTAACAACCAAAAGCATTTACTGCGGCATTACGATTAAGTCTTAAATTACCTCTTTTTCGTTCTATTCTTTAAACATTTTAGCATTTTAGATCGGGATCATTGTCGCTCATAATATCGCCTATGGCCCTCGTCAAGAGTAAGAGCATGAAAGTAGTTCTAACTCTTCAAAATAGTTCTCAAACTCTTCAAAAGACTCGGTAAAGGTCATCGGAGGGACATCCCATTTATCTCAAACACAATGTGTCCTCCGATTTAAATATCTTTAACAGTCAAAAAGCAACATAAATCCAACCAATATATCTCAAGGGAATGAGACTAGTTCTACTTCTAATCTAATCAAGTTTAGTTAATTAACTCTGGAAATTTTAAATTAGACGTCGTTACAAACAGCCGAAAGTCAGAAAAGTGGTCAAATTGGGTCACAATTCAAATAGGCTTTGCCTGCATTTTAAACAGAGTTTCGTAATTTCTGGACGACAGCTGCGGTTCTGATTGAGTTTTTGTTAATTATAATAATGAGTTCCTTAGAGTACAATATTGACGAGCCGCCTCCGAATTTCTTTCATTTTTTTTTAAATTGCTACATGAAAAAAAACGCATTTTGTTAAACGCACAGACAACAAAATAAACATTATCAGCACACCCCGTTATCTAATGCTCAGTTTGGGGGCAAGTGATGGGGCAGTTGCGATAAAAACATTCACAAAAGAAGAATTTTATTCTGACAAATAACTCTTTATATGTAAGTACCTAGTTAAATATGAATCGACTAATTATGTGAAACGACATCACTATTTTAGCTTGCCCCCAAACTGAGCATTAGATAACGGGATGTGCTGATAATGTTTATTTTGTTATCTAAATTCCTGGATTTTATTCTTTTGCTGGCACCTTCAAAATTTTATCATTTGTATTTTATTTGGTATTAGTTTTTAATTTAGTTTTATTGTCATTAAATTAAAATCTCAGAATTTTTTGACGAAGACAGAACAAGAAGACAATACTCCTTGCCCAGTAATGGGTGGGGATAAGTAAGACGATCGCAGCGCACGCTGTGGCAGAGATGTGTAAACACTCTGCCAACCCTGTCAAAATAGCTTCTACAGTTAGTTTGTATTTTGGAATGGAAAATAATAATGGCTCCAACACAATTGATTCTCGGCCAGAAAATTTATTTCTGAGATGAGCACGAAAATGTATTGTGCCTTGGTTTTGGATGTTTTTTATCTATATAAGTACTCGTACCTACGTCAGCACACTCTCGCAGCACAGTAAGTGCAGCAGTATCGTTGTGTAGTACAAGCTTTGCTTAATTTGGGACTAGGTCAATATGTGTAAAATTGTCCCCCAATATTTATTTAAAAATGTTTTAAACGTAGGTCGTAGATAAATACCTACATATTCAATACAAAATATATAAGAACGCCAGTAAAATTGTTAGTACCTATTCATATAAGTAATAAAATCAGAATAAAATCAGAACTGTACAACTGCTTGGGTCTGCGTCCAAAAATTTTTCTGATGAGTAATATTTCCCTTACTGTAAGGACACCATGTACTATTTTATTTATGTATATCTTATGTCTCTTAAGCGTTTTTCAATATCATTTAAAAACTATATATATTAGACTTTGGTATATATGTTATTGCTGTATTTTGAATAAAGATGTAACTAGTGAAACATTAAGTTGTATTCAGCGTATCAAACACTCACAAACATTTTGGATACTTGGTAACACATTTCTTACACAAAAAAACACTACTCACCGACACTTATCTATTATTAAATTTGAGTCTGGACTCCACCCTACCTTGGGGCTTAGTGATGCTCCTTTCATGCAACCTCCACCACCGACCTAGACCCGGGGGATGATATTGACGAAACTTACATGGTGAACTGCCACACGGTAGGGACTCCAGAGCTATGCCAAAATTATCTTAGCCAAACACACAACATCAACATTTTAACTTTTAATATTCGAAGCCTGCAACGTAACATTTCTAGTTTCTTAGTCACTTTAAAACGCTTTAATGCAATGTTTGATTTTATAGTTCTGACCGAATGTTGGCTGAAGGACGGCTTAGTGATCGAAAAAATTGACGGTTACAGCTCCTACCAAACCGAAAATTTAGGAAACCAGGCTAGTGGAGTCGTGGTGTATGTAAGAGATATTTGGAATGTCCAAGTTAGTGAGCCAGAAATTCAAGATGCAAATTGTCTTTACATTGAAATTCCTAATTGCTTCTCCCTTCTAGGAATCTATCGCTCTCCGTCAGTGAAGAACATTGATCCATTCTTAAATTCACTAGAATCGTTTATAAATAGTACAGATTGTAGCTTGGATCTCATTATTACAGGGGATATAAATATAGATATTATGAAGGTAACACCCCAGTCCTGTGATTATTTATGTCTCATGGCTAGCTTAGGTCTAAAATCTGCAGTTGATAAGCCCACAAGAAATGAAGCATGCCTAGATCATTACCTAGTAAGATCAGAGCAATCCTATATCGCTGTAGTTTGTGAAACAGACATAACTGATCATGATATGGTAATGCTTTGCTTGTCAGGTAAAACTCAATCAGTCCCAAAAGAAAGGTATGTTTACAAAGTAGATTATGATGCTATTTATAATGAACTAAGACTAGCTGACTGGGATGCTGTCACCAATATTTCCTCTCCCACTGAAGCTGCTGATGTTTTCACTAAAGCCTTGACAACAATTATCCAAAATAATTCAACAAAAAAGGCTGTCAGTCGTTCTAAGTTTAATATAAAGCCATGGATAACTCCAGGGTTAATTAGGTGCTCTAAACATAAGGACCGATTGCATTTGATAAGCCGTAAAAACCCTAATGACCTTAATGCTAAACTAATTTTCACGCGTTATAGGAACTTTTATAGAACCCTTATTCGGAAACTTAAAGTCGAGTATGAGCATAAACAGCTTACTGAAAATCGAAACCATCCAAAACAACTGTGGAAAACTATAAAGGAAATAATACAAACCCCGAAAGGTAATGGAACCCCTGGCTATGCCACCATAAAATCGACTGTACCTGAATCATTGAATTACATAAATGACTATTTTTCGACCGTAGGTCAGTCGCTTGCAAATAATATTCTTGCCAGTTCTGGAGAGACTGAAGCATCCCTTGCATCTAACATTAAAATATCCGCATCACCATCAAAGTCTTTCTTTATGACCCCAACTAACACCCAGGAAGTTGAAGGTATAATCATGAGCCTTAAAACGAGTGGTGCCTCAGGCATAGACGGGATAAGCAACCAGTTTCTAAAACGCGTAAAAGACTACGTGGCCAAACCCCTAACTACCATATGCAATCTTAGTCTAGAACATGGTTCCTTTCCAGAAACCTGGAAGACGGCAGCTGTAGTACCAATCTATAAATCTGGCGCTAAGGATAATGCAAGTAATTACAGACCAATATCACTATTGTCAAGTTGCTCAAAGGTGCTAGAAAAGCTAGTTAACAAACGACTTATTAACTTCCTAAATTCGGAATGCCTGTTGTCGGAAAGACAATTTGGATTCCGACAAGGAAAATCTACAGAGGACGCGGTCTCTCTTTTTACCACTCTGGTCAGTACATACTTAGATAAGGGTAATCCAT